>JBANSL010000020.1:38965763-41549097 GCA_037127255.1 Persicaria tinctoria
CTTCTTGAGTTTGTAACTTGTACCCCCCAACATGGACGCACTCGAAAACCATGTACGGGCCTTCCCACCTTGCATCCAGCTTTCCGCCTGATAAGGCTAGGCGGAGGACCAGATCTCCTTTCTTGAACCGACGCGCATTGAGGTGTTGATCTCTGTGCTTTTTGGTCTTTCTTTTGTATTCTCTTGCCTTGATTTCCGCCAGCATCCTTCTTTCTTCTCGGAGGTGCAACTCCATCTCCTAGGCTTCGTCATTAGCCTTGGACTCATAGGCCAAATCTCTAGCAGAGGAGATCAAGCGTTCGACTGGGATGACCGCGTCTGCCCCAAATACTGAAGCGAACGGTGTTTCTCTCGTGGGAGTCTTGGATGAAGTCCGGTACGACCAGAGTACTAGCGGGAGTAGCTCTCCACATCGTCTTTTTGAATTTTTCCCCACCTTCTTCTTGATCCCTTCTAGAATATGACGGTTGGTTGTCTCTGCTTGCCCGTTTGTCTGCGGGTGGGCTACCGAGGAAAACTTTAGCTTTATCTCGAGGGCCTCACAGAAATCTCTAATGTTCTCGCAGTCGAATTGAGTTCTGTGATATGTGATAATGGCCTTGGGGACTCCAAAGCGGCACACCAAATTTTTCAATAAGAATTTTCCAACTTTCTCCGCCGTGATCAAACCCATTGCTTCTGCTTCTACCCACTTAGTAAAGTAGTCTACTAGGACTAGGACATATTTTAGCTGCCCGGGTGCTGTGGGGAAAGCTACAAGGATATCCATTCCCCATAAGGCGAAAGGGCATGCTCCATAGATACTCTGAAGTGGTTCGGCAGGTAAATTCTTCACATTCCCGTATCTTTGACAGGCATCACAGCTTCGCACAAAACATTGTACATCCGCCCTGACTGTGGGCCAGTAATATCCCACTCTCAGAACTTTTGAAGTTAAGGCTCTCCATCCTTGGTGGTCGGCACATACGCCTGCATACAGCTCCTTTACGATGATGCTCCCTTCACTGTTAGACACGCATAATAAGTCTAGAAAATTGAAACCCTTCTTGTATAACTTTCCTTCATTGATGACAAACCGGGTTGCTCGGTTTATCAACTTTTTGGCTTCCATTCTCTCTTGTGGGAGTATTCCTTTCCCCAGGTATTCCACAATTGGGGTCCACCAATCCTCGGAACCTTCGGTCTGGACAAAATACACTTCTTGAAGGAGTCTTCACCGATCATTTCTTTCAAACTCGAATTTTCCTTCAACTTCTACCGGCATAGCTGTCCCAATCTAGGCTAATAGGTCTGCTTGTTCATTCATCTCCCGGGGGACGGATTCTACGACGAAGTGCAGAAATGCTCTTCTTAGGGCGATTACCTTTCGTAAGTAGTCTGGTAATAGCCCAGTCCTGGCCTCGTATACCCCCTCTATCTGTCTTGTGACGACTACGGAATCTGTATATACTCTGATTGCCCGAGCTCCGCGGGCCAAAGCTAGTTCGAGCCCTGCTATCAAGGCTTAATATTCTGCCTCGTTATTGGTGGCTTGAAAATCTAATTTATAAGCGAAGCAAAACTGATCTCCCTCAGGAGAGGTTAGTGCGATTCCTGCTCCGCATCCTTCCGCATTCACATCCCCATCAACCTTTATAATCCACTTACTCTGCGTATCGCCTCCTTCATCCCCGAAGCTTGTCTCACAGATGAAATCCGTCAGAACCTGGGCCAGCGCTGCTTTGTGGGGGACGTAAGCTATTTCAAATTCGGAGAGCTCTATGGACCATTTCGTCATCCGTCCCGAAAGACTCGGTGAATGGAGAATCTGTCTCAGCGGCAGATCCGTCAAGACTTCTATCAGGTGATCTTGGAAATATGGACGAAGCCTCCTGGCAGCGAACATTAGGCTGAGGACCACTTTTTCCATCGGCTCATATCTGGTTTCCGCATCCTATAACACTCTGCTTACATAGTAGACCGGGTACCGTCCTTCTCGTATGAGGACTGCGCTGATAGTATTTGCTTTCACTACCAAATATAGCTGTAAACTTTCTGATTTCTGAGGTTGATGCAGAGTAGGCACATATTGTAAGAAAGCCTTCAATTCTTCGAAAGCCTGCTGGAGGTCTGGTCCACTGGATCGGCCCCTTCTTCTTCTGCAGCGCGAAGAATGGTAAGGATTTGTCCGCTAGGAAAGAACAGAAATATCCCAGGTAATTTACAGCTCCATTCAAGGACTGTACCTCTTTTATGGTGCGTGGTGGTCACAGTTCCTGTATAGCGGCTATCTTGTCTGGGTTCACGTTTATCCCTCTCTAGCTTACCATGAAGCCAAGAAATTTTCCAGAATCGACTCCAAAAACACACTTCTCTGCGTTCAAATTCAGTCCCTCTCGTCTCAAAGAATCAAAGGTCTCTTGTAGGTCAGCCGCGTGGTCCTCTGCTTTCTTACTCCTCATGACTATGTCATCCATATAGATGGACACATTCCTGGCCAGCTGTTCGCGGAATATTTTGTCTACAGCTCTTTGAAAAGTAGCCCTAGCATTCCTCAAACCGAAGGGCATTACTTTATAGCAGAAAATCCCTTGATTGGTGATGAAAGTGGTTTCCCTCTTATCCATCGGATCTAATCAGATCTGGTTATATCCGGAATATGCATCCAGGAAACTCAAAGCCTCGTTCCCAACAATAATATTGACCAGCTCGTCTATTGATGGCAAGGGGTAACTATCTTTCGGGCAGGCTTTGTTTAAGTTTGAGAAATTCACACACATCCTCCACTTTCCATTGGCTTTCTTCACTAAGACAACGTTTGAGAGCCAATTTGAATCGTCTTCTTCTTCTATAAACCCGGCTTTGAGTAACTTCTCTACTTCTTCTTTCCCTGCCTGAGACTTTTCTAGGGCCATTTTCCTCTTCTTCTATGCTATAGGCCGCGCATCATGACGGATCCTAAGGGTATGGATTGCTATGGACAAGGGGACGCCCAGGAGATCTTTTGGGGACCATGCGAACACGTCACGGGATTGACGGATGATTTCCAGAACCCGTTCTTTCTCCTCGGTCTCTAGGGCTTGACCCATGTAAATCCTCTCTTCAGGGTTTTGAAAAGGCTGGTGAACAGTTCTTAGATCTGCGGTTGGGATTTCTCTGTCTGATGGTCTGACTTCAAGTTCTGCCTCTGGTGCAGGTTCTCTTGGGACGTTTCCTTCTCCATTCTCTGATGGAGAGTCTTCTTTTGGACCCTCGATCTCGCTCTGAGCGGATCCTTGGATGCACATGATCTCCTTCCTCTTTTACAGGGAAGTCACATAGCAACTCCGGCTTTCTGGTTGCTGGCCACATACTTCTCCCATCCCCCCTCCGGAAATAGGGAATTTTTCTTTGAAGTGATAGATCGAAACGAACATCTGGAATTTGTAAAGATACACCCTCCCCAAGAGTGCATTATAAGTTGTGGGGATCTGTACCACTGTAAAAATGATGTTTTCCATACGTCGACACGGGGCAGTTCCCAAGACCACCGCGAGTTCTATGGTGCCGACGACCTGTACCTCATCTCCCGAAAAGGTAACCAGCGTCCCATGATAAGGCCTCAATTCCGTCGCGGACACTCCCAATTGAGAAAATGCTTCCCACGAGAGTATATCCACAGATGATCCGGTGTCTACGAAAACTCTTTTTACAGTCTTGGTGGCGATCTGAGCATGGATGACTAACGGATCCGCGTGTGGCATGCGGACATCTTCAACATCTGCTGTAGCGAAAACTATTTCTGAATGGGGTTGTAAAGCGATCCTCTGGCTAGCAACTGACGGAGGTTGCTTTGCCTCTCTCTCATAATTTTTTCTTTCCCGGCGGCTTACTCCTGAGATTGAAGGTCCTCCTGCCAAAGTGCCGATGAAACCTTCTGTTTCCGGGATATCTCTGTTGGCTTACCTCGACCCCTTCGTCCGCCTCTCCACCATCGTCCCCGTCCCCTACCTTTGTTTATAGGGGGATATCTCTGTTGCCCATCCCGCTCTCGTGGGTATTCAAACCTCGAGGCCCGCCTATAGTCTTCTCGATTATATGCGTGTCCTTCGTCGTAACAGTTTTGGGTCTATTGACGATATGGGACATGATCACGATGCTCATTCTTCCTTCGAGGGGAGACATGTTCCCCTCGACGCCGTATTCCTCGATCATGTTCCTGATGTCCAGTGGCTGGATTCTTTCTTTCATGGTTGAAATGGACTTCATCTTGTCGAGACGCAGGCGGATTGCCCATGGAATAATTCCTTCTTGGCCTTCCCGCCCTTTTGTCCTTCCGAAATTTTCCTGATAGGTTTCCAAGAAAGCCTCGCGGGCCCTCATTAGCTCGTGAGCAGGAGGCCGCGGCTTCCTCTGCCTCTATCTGAGCAGATACCAAATTTCTCAATGTGTCATAGTCCTTCGGTTTTTTCCTGAAGAGTCGGGTCTTGAATCCCCCGTCTGCCAAGTTCCCTATGAGGATTATGACTGCTGACTCATGATTGAAATTCAGGATCTGCACAACCACGCTAGTGAATAGGGCGAAAAATTGCCCTAGAGTCTCATTCGGCCCCTGCCTGATTGAATTAAGGTCTAGCATAGTCTTCTTTCTTGACCGCGAACTCCCAAAATGTGACTTGAAAACTTGGGAGAGTTGAGTGAAGCTAGCAATTGAGTTATGAGGCAGATTAGTGAACCAAGTCAAGGCTATGCCGGTTAGAGTTGAAGGGAAAGTTTTGCACAACATTGCATCATTATACTCATTGATCCCCATGGCGGTTATGAAGTGGCACATGTGATCATCGGGGTCAGGGGTGCCATCATACTTCATGAGGTTGGCATCTCTCTATCGTTTAGGGACCGATGCCAGGCAGACTTCGTTGGTGAAGACCGAGGGGATGAAGTCCGGCCTCTTCTCATGTTCACGGGGTGAGCCCGTTTTGGTTGACGTAGAAATGTCAGATGAGCGCTCGCCTCGATGGTGCTTGTGGGCGTGTCTCTCTCCATGGTGATGAGGCATACCAGGATCATCGGAAAATCTTGGCTGGTGGCATTCTTGATAAGTGTGGTCGTGCATGCCTTGGGGAATTCCGTTGTAAGGGTTCCCCTGTTGGTACGCCTGGTATCCGTCGTACTCGTAAAAGAACGCATGCTCAGGATTTGGCGGCGGGAAATAATGTTCCTCGTGCAGAACGTAACCCTGCCCCATGTGCTGGGGAACATACGGCGAGAAAATCGGATTTTCCGGCGCGCTGTCCTGGCCTGGGGAATTCACATGCATGCTGGACTCTTGAAATCCTTCGTTGTTGTGATTCGTCATTCCGTGAGAAACTTCTCCCATGTTGACACTCATTTTCCACCTGTTCACAAAAAGCTTCATATTTAGCCGTCGTATTCTCATTGGTATCTTGTTCATTTAAACTTAAGAACGTCTCAGGGTGAGAGGGTTCCCACAGACGGCGCCAATGATGAAACCACAATGAAAAAGTGTTACCCGCCCCACATTTCCATGGGGAGGGAAGCCACGCATCCCCTCATGGCGTGATTTGGTCAACGGTCTTACCTGAAGTCCTCCCCCCCTTTTCTTTCTACTGTAATCTATCCTAAATGGGGGAGGAGGTCTCAACCTGTGCCGTGATGACCAATGGGGATGTAGACGGTCTTACCCGAGCCCCAAGATCATCGACATCTGCGAAGATCTCGTAGCTGGCGCCGCCGAGCCTTTGAATTCAGCTTGCATCACTTATCGTGCAGTGGATTACTCAAACGACTTCTTGGAATAGTCAGCACCCCGACCAATTGGGGTAAAGATCAGGGATAAGAATTGGAATCTCCCTTACTCATCGACTAACACCCTACTACTTGTCCTGGACGAATCCCTCTCTGGTTTCGTGTGTCTGGATCGTCCGCGGACGAATATCGAGTCCTAAGCCTGTTAGAAAGGGTGGCCACGAGGAAGAGTGTTATCACAATCCTAGTTCCCTCTCTCTCTAGATTGAAGTGTTCCTATTTGTTTTCTCCAAAAAGCATTTTTCTTATAGTGTCTTCTTCCTTTTATAGTGTGTACCCATGTCCTCCCCCTAAGGGGACTGTTCCTTCCGCTTGGCCACTTGTTGAAGCATGGTTGCCACGTGTTCTAAAAGGAAGGGCACGTGGGTGGTGGGCATGCGCACCATCTGGCCGAATCGCATGCATCCTTCGTCCGCGGATCGTATATTGATGTGTCTTTCCGGGCCCGCTTTTCCAGTCCTCTTATTCCCTTTTTCCTTCCTTTCCCTTTTACGCTAATTTCGGGCATCATCAATATCAAAACCGTTTCAATTTCTTGAATTAAATTCCTTGACCGTTTCATTTATGCTCGACTAATATAAATACGAGAAGAAAATTCTTTCTAATTGATGATGACTGACTTGAGCGTCGAAGGGTCCTCCGGGGGAGACAAGTCCCACCCCGACCTTGTTCGTTCTTGTTTTGCAGGCAAGAGTTTGGATTGAGAGGATCACCAAGATCGATCTCCTTCAACCGCTATGATGCAGATTTTATGCATCACAATTGGCGCCGTCTGTGGAAATTCGATCAAAAAGCTACAAGATCGGATATCCCATTCAACAACGCAAAAAAGATCGACGGTGGCTGGGGCATGATGAAGTAGTGGCTGCTCTGGGACACCTCCGCCGACTACACTCCACTCGCCTTCGCCCACAAACCCTAGGAAAGGGCGTCGCTCACGAATCCTCCTCCTCCTATGGTGTTCATGGCCGGATCCAGCACGACCTCTCGCTTGGATCTCTCACTGCGTGCGGATCTGAACCGGTGCCTAGCCATCGGTGCATGCCGACATCACCCTTAATATCGCTTAAACGAGTACAACACCAATAGGCGATTATGGGGTGTCGCTTGAAGCCACTGCTGCTACCGTTCTCCTTTCCTGGCAATGGCGTTCTCCTTTCCTGTTAAGGTTTAGGGTACCGTTGTTGTCCATGGCCCGATGACGAACCCTCTCCGCCGAATGCATTCGCTTCAATTTCTAGACCGTGTCAACCATCGATCAGACATTGAATCAAGATTGGAAGTGCAGTGCCGATCGACGGGTCTAGGTATCCTTTCACAACTTCACTGGGCAACCTTGAGAGCCCGATTCTAAATCTGAATCTATGAGCGCATAACTTTTGGTGAGATGTTTGATTCTATGTTCGGGATGGCCATCTGTGAATTGGATACTATGTGTTTTGCTCTGCAAGTGCAAGAGAGAGATAGAGAGATGAAAGTTAACGGTAAACCAGTTCGGTCCATACGAAATAGTCGTTGCCGATAAAAGCATCTGATAATTCTCCTCCTCCGGTTGATCTCCTTTGTCGATAATGCGTTCGCCCAAGGTATAATCGGAACTCCTCCATCTTTGCTTTTTGCCACATTCTTAACTTAATTATTACTGTAATTATGGTTGTGTTATTTTTAGGGATAGAAAAATCAAAGCTTTTATTTTACTTTGGAATTCAAATGTGTATCTAAATTGCAAATTGATCCTTAAAAAAAAATTGCAAATTGATAAGGTGAGGCGAAGAAATTCAATTGGACATTTTAGCTTTTGAAAACTTGTAATTGGTTAAAATAGTGTTGTGAAACCTGTCGAAATGGTAGCCAGATCGATCGATCTCAATTTGCTATAAGAAATTAATTCGTACGGGAGCTAGATGTGGAGCTCAGTGGGTTTTGGTATACCAATTCGCTTGGCTTTTAGGACAGCTGGCTAGGTCTAGAGTCTTTGAATTGTTAAACTTGGTGCACAGTTGATTAAAGTCGTGAGTTTATAACTGATGAGCATGTCTTTAGTTGATGAGTTTTTTTCAGTTTGCATATTGCTAAGGTATTGAGGCACTAATCATGGCTATGCGTGTTGCGTTAATTGTATCCATTTGCTCATTATTCAACTGTCCGTTTGACTTGTGTGATCGCCATGTGCAATGCAAACCTCCAAGTGAGTTGAACAAATTGCATGATCATCTATAGCTAGGGGGCAATTGGTCTTGGACTCTTAAAAGTCTGTTGGTTGGAGATAGATCATGCTGCTAAGAGTAATTTTGAGTCTTTGATGCCCATGTGTGCTAGACTACGTACGTGTTATCAATCACTCACTCTTCAACTTCAATGCTCGGTCGAGGGGTCTTGATCGCTTGTTTATGTATTGTTGATTCATGCATAACTAAAAATTGATTTGATTTAGCCCGTGAGCGCATTTGTTTATTTGCGAGAAGTTTCTTACGTGCTTCAAGCTTCTAGATTGTTGACGTAGATGTGATTCAATCTTTCCAACCGTGGGACTCGTAGCTTATTTGAGTAAATTTATATATGAATTGAGGAATGTTTGTGCTAAAATTACAATTTATTATGCGTAAAGATTGATTTAAGTTGGCCGCCTCAACAAATTTTTAAATTGTGATAAAACATCTGTATTAGCAATACGTGGTTGATTCATAAATGTTCTCGGTTACATCATTTTATTTTATTTTTAAGTTTCAATTCGTTAACGGGGCATCTATTTGCTCATGGCCCATCAGACTTTCATGATGCTATTTTGCAAGCATATAAATGGGTTTGAATTGAGTTGATCATATTCTTACTTTTATTTTTTCGATAGTGGATTTTGCCTTTTGCTTTGTTTTCGTTTGCTCCGCTTGTGTTGTACTCTTGAACAGACACTCATCGAGGGAATATGAGCAACAAGCATCAATTGCACTCCTGCGGAAAACAGGAATTCAAGTCTCGCAACCGTCAGGACAAGATTCACTACTACAAAGTGTGTTGGGGCAAACAAAATCATTTGGAGGCATCAAGAGCTGCAAAGACACAAAAAGCAAGTCACAGGTGTGATATTCTACCCAAAGCCAGCTTCTAACGAGGTCAAGAATGACACTATAGCAAAATTGGGGGTAATGAAGGCAACCAAGGCTCCTATTACTCAAAGCAAGGAATTTGTGAGCTAAGTTTTCTACCCCCTTCTTTCTGAAGAATTTCTTAATGAAGACGTGTTGGTTTATTAATATCCTCCTAAAAAATTGGAAAGATGAATGTGTGGATCTTACAAGCTAGATTTTTAGCTTACTACATCTCCGCAAAGGTATATAAATTGTGTGCAGGGGCATATAACGTGCTAGAGGCATTACACATTACAATACTAATCATCAAATGGCGTAATTGCTCTAAATTATGTAGAAATGTAATGCTTTTGACCAGGATCAACGACTGTAGATGTCATGGAACGACGTCTTTAAAGCTACAAATAATTATTCAAAAAGGTGAAGATTCGCCAATTACGGCCACCGGAAATCGCCACTTACGGCCACCGGAAATTGCCACTTAAGGCCACCGGAAATCGCCACTTACGGCCACCGGAAATCCCCACTTAAGGCCACCGAAAATCGCCACTCACGGCCACCGAAAGTCGCCACTTAAGGCCACTGAAAATCGCCACTTACGACCACTGGAAATCTCCACTTTCCCATAGTTATATTAATTGTGATTAATATTTTTAATATTTGATATTATTGCATGCAGTGACTAGTATGGCCACCTCTATAGCCAAGAGTTGGCTACAGACATCATACTGCATGAGATGCTTAAGACTGCTGAGCAAAATCTAACTATGGGAAACAAGGAGTTCTTGATGGTCCAAAAGGGAAAGGGGTTCAAGAAATGGGCATTTGGACAGCAGAAGAACACAAAACAGAAGGGTAAATCAGTTACTCAACCCAAGAATACTTCTAAGAAAGCTAAAGTAGATGCTGACCATGATTGTTTCTACTACCATATCAAGGGTCACTAGAAGAGAAACCGCCCAAAGTATTTGAAAGATAAAAAGGATGGAACTATGAGTTCTTCTGGTACAAATGCTAGTGTTGTGATGAGTAATGACTCCATCAAACATCTGTTGTTTACAACACAAGTACCAAAAAGCAAAAATCAGATGCAGGTGAAAATACCTATCTATGCATGACATCGTCAATTATGTCCTGAAAAGGTAAATATATAGATAAGGCATATAGCCAAGGAGTAACAAAGAAAGTAAGACCATACCGAGAGTCTTACGTAAAAAAGTGATATATCCCACCAAAAGTCTCACTATCTAGATCTCCCGCTATGTTATCTTCCCATCCCACCCAGTAGTGTCCGAAAGAGAGAACCGGCCTGAAGGAATCGTGTCCTTTAATTTAGTGTGCAATGACTAATTATGGAATAGGACAATTGATAGAGATATTCAATCCGATTATTTTAGGAGTCGTAATGCTTTGCTAGAAGCCAACTACGATTAATGGGCTTAAACGGGTTAAACTCATGGCTATTATAAACGGGTCCTATGCGGTCACACACTTAGAGTTGACAGACTTGATCAAAAGATAGATGATTTTATTATTAGTGTATATTAGATATATATTAATAATAATGGGATAAGATTTATTTGTGAAATAAATAATTAATTAAATAGGGTATAAATATGGGCTTATAAAGATGGGCTGATTATGACTTATCCTAATTAATTAATAACCTCTTTTTGTAAACATTCAACAGAAAATAAAACATTTGCTCTTGTTTGTGAAGAGATACACACACTCACAAATTGAAAAAGAGTTTTGGTGTTTTTTTTTTATTTTAAAGGTAAATATATTAAAATGGAAAGAAATATTTACAAAATAAGGTTTGATGATCAATAGGCTCCACCTAGTGTGCCTTGTACGTGAGTAAGGCTCACATCCTAGAATAGCATTAGGGTGTTTAGGACTAAGTCCATATGTGGATCCTATCTCCTCAAGCCAATGCTATCAGAAGTCGGACACACATCTCAAAAGTAGTATATTATAGCCTCCCCTTTGGCTCAGCCATCAAGCAGGTTATAACATACAACTTTGAGCACCCAAAATCAATGAACTTGCCTTGTATCATTACAAAACATCATGTAGAGCATCTATATATGAAATGGGCAACAAGATCAAAAGGTTTCCTAAACCTATTTATCCGAGGCTCTCTTTTTGCCTTGACCATCCGAACTGTAGGCATACCCAATCCAGCATAGCTGTTTGACAAAAACCTATGGGAGTGCTGCTGTCTTTAGTCTCCATGGGTAGTAGCCACACTAATGTCTTCTCTAATTAGCCCATCTTGTAGCAAAGGTGCTGCATTGAAATGCATGGAGAAGGAGTGACTAAGCACCTTGTAGACGTGTGTTTTGATGAGGTGTATGATTTCTTTAGGACTTCGAGTGATATCTTTAAAGACCTTCTCGTTTCTAGCTTTCCAAATGAAGTAGACAGTGGTTGCCAAGCCCGCTCTCTTTGCTTTCGATTGCCAACTCCTCCCTTTTGCTTCTTTTTTCATCCATTTGAGTCCACCTTGCAATGTACGCATTCCTCTCTAGATTCCCAACCAGCCTTTAATCTGAGACCATATATAAGAAGAGAAATTACAAGCAAAATATAAATGTCCATGAGTTTCTATAGATTGATTACAGATTTTGCAATTTAGATCAACTTCCCTGGTCTTTATCTTGTCACATGTTGCTAATCTCTTTTTAGCTGCAAGCCAAAGAATGAAAGAGTGCTTTGGGACGATTGCTGAGTCCCACACCACTGAACTCCAGGGTGGCTTAGGGCCTTTTCTTCTAAAGAACTCATATGCGGCACTGATTTTGAACTTTCCATCTTGGCACCAAGAACTAAGAAGCAATGCAGCTTGATCTTCTGAACCTACATAGGTTAGTATTTCATTTTTTATATCCACGATCTTTTTAATCAGGGGAGAGTCATTTACTTTGTGTGCTTCCCATCCCCACATATTTCCTTGTTGTAAGTACTGATGATGTATCTACCTGATCCAAACATTGTCTTTCATTTACCAGATATCCCAGAGCAACCTAGAGAGGAAAGCATTATTCCATGTTTTGAGGTCTTTAAGTCCTAGGCCCCCTTCATTCTTAGGAAGGCACACATCCTTCCATTTTACCCTATGAGATTTCCATAAAAAATTTGCACATAGTCTATTTATTTTATCAATCAGGGTAGAAGGGGAGGGCAAGATGGAGAGCCAGAAGGCCTCTATCCCTTGTAACACAGCCCTTATGAGCTTTACTTTCTCTGCATAAGAAAGAGTCTTTGAATTCCAATAGCTTATATTCGCTAGCAATTTGTCTAGGAAAGGACAGAATTGAGAGATTGTTAGCCTACCCGATGCAATGGGTATACCTAAATATCAGAAAGGAAAGACCCCCTGTGAAAAACCTGTTCTTTCCATAAGATAGGCCTTATCTTCTACCTTAACTCTAGCTAAATAAAAGGAGGATTTTGTTGCACTTACCTCTAAACCAGAAACTGCTATAAAGTGGTCCAGGGAATCTAGCAAGATTTCCATGGATTCTCTATCACCTCTAGAGAGTAAAATAATGTCATCTGCATATGCTAGGTGAGATATCCGTAGTGGACCACATTTAGGATGAAATTTGAAAGCAGGCAATCTAGTTCTACAATCAAGAGTCCTAGAAAGATAATCCACGGCTAACACAAAAATAAGGGGGGATATAGGATCACCCTATCTTAGGCCTCTTTGTCCCTTGAAAAAACCATGCATATTCTCATTGATGTTGATAGAAAATGAAGTAGTACAAATGCATTCAAGTATCCATTTGATAAAACGAGGAGGGAAATTTAAACCATAAAGCATTTGTTCAATGAACTTCCAAGATATAGTATCATAAGCTATCCTAAGATCCAAATTTAAGGGGCATCTAGGACTTATCCTTTTTCTTGTATATTTCCTAATTAGCTCATGTAGCAACATGATATTTTCACTCATTACTCTCCCTTCTATGAAACCTATTTGAGCCGGGAGATTAAAGCACTTAGTACAGGCTTAAGCCTATTGGCCAGAATCTTTGATATGATTTTGTAAGTTACATTAGAGCATGATATAGGCCTAAATTCTCCAACTTTGTTAGCATTTGTAGTTTTGGCTATAAGAGCAATGCTTAATCTACTTAAGGAGTTTGCTTGAGCAAAAGAATTCTGAGACCGCCTCACAAACTTGCTGAACAGTTATGCCCCATGTATCCTTGAAGAATTTTGATGTGAAACCGTCAAGGCCAGGTGACTTGTCATCCCCTATATCCCATAGAGCCTCTTTAATTTCTTCTGGAGTAACAAGCTTTATAAGCTCTTCATGTCTGTCATTCACCAACAGTGCTCCCCCATCTGTAACATATCTCTCATTGATTTCTCATGTGTAGTTAGTGTTGAACAAAAATATGTTCTACAATTATTCGCGCATTTTTGTTCAACAAAAATGCGCGAATAATTGTAGAACATATATTTTTTTTTAGTTCTTTTTAGAACAAAAATTTGCGCATTTCTCATGTCTTACGTAGTTCTTTTTAGGAACCGTTTGAATTTGGAGAAATTTGATTTGAGATTTTAACTCCGTTTTGACCTAGGAGTCAGTTTTGAAACCGACCCACCGGAATAAATTAGCAATGAAATTTTGCGAGTTTAACTTTAGAAATTTGTTAAATCCAATTCCTAATTTGTACCAAGTATAATTTTTATATCTTAGTGGGCTAACTTTTGTGATTAAGTAAAAAAAAAAAAAATCTCACTATGCCATGGTTGTACGTAGGCATGTGTAAATTGCCAATTTGGCTTTGACTTTTTTTTTTCCATCAAACAGTTGACTAGTTGAGTAATGGATTGAGCGGCAGCCTAGTCCCCACTCTTTTCTTTTTCTTATATCCAGCCCATGTTTTTTTAATAGGACCCAATTAATCGACAAATGCACCTCATTAATTTCCTTTTTTTTTAGGCAACAGATACGACCCTCTTCTCCCTGAACGAGACAACGCCAGTGACAGTACTCCGCCTCCCAAATTCGAGTTGTTCTTGATTGAAATGGAAGGAGTGCAGAACAGTGGCGGAGCAAGGGTGGCTCAAGGGCAAGGCGAGAGCGGTGCAAGGGCGAGCGGTGCGAATCAAAGCGTTCGGGTGCGTACTTCTTTTTCGTACAAATTTCTCCCCCAATTGCTTGCTCAATCTGATTTTTAGGCAATTCTTAGCCTAAATTTCAGATTCTCATATGAATCCCCTTTTCAATTGAGCTTCAATTTTTACGCTCTATTTGATTACGATTTTTAGGGTTTTTCGAATTGGGGTCGACCGGTAAAGGGGAATTTGTGATTTTAAGGCTTTTTTCCAACTTCGAATTTTTGCCCTTGAATCTGCGATTTGAATGGTTAAAGCTCGGGTTAGGAACTTTTTCCCTTCCTTTTGATCGTATGAGCAATCATTCGGGTTTGACCGATTTCTTTGCTGGTTCTAGGGCTGTGGTTCTGCCAATTTTGGGGCCCGTCGGTTCGGACATCTGAAAGAGAACAGGAACAGCCCCGAGCGTCCAGCAGTTGAAGACGAATGAGCTCTTGCAAGCACAGGTTTTGTTTTGTTTCTTCCCTTTTATTTAATCCGATTTGGGTTGAGTTTCTCGATTTGTATCTTGAGATTTTCTTTGTTTGAAGGCCTATGGATATAGGATAGGCGAAAGAGGAATCGAATTTAGGGCTTAAAAGTTGCAAAGGGCAGTAGAGCAACGTCGAGGACAGTCACTTCCTGGGCTCCTTGGCTTGGGTATGTTACCATAACTTCCCTGTTTCTTTTTACTGTATTGGAGTATCTATTCAGGGTAGACATAGGCTGAGTTTCACTTGGGTATTTTAATTTAGGATTAGTTGTAATTTGCTAGCAACTGGTGAGTGTTTGGGATTTGTTTGATTTAGACCGTGCTTGCTTTGCTTTGCTCTGTTTGGGAGACCGAGAGAGAATGTTCGGCATGATTTGTTTTAAGAACTTAATTTCTCTGAACTGATTTGCTTAGTCCAGATTACTTGTTTCCTTTTTCCATAAAATTTGTTAATTTCATCCTTTTCTCTGAACTGATTTACTTAGTCCAGCCTTCCGCAATTAGTTTGCTTCTCTTTTTCTTGGGAGAGGTAATCTAATAGTTTAGAGAAATTTCAGCAGCATTCCGCCCTAACGATGATTCCGAAACCCAAGCCACAAGCGAAAGCTCGCAAGGTTTGCAAGGGCGGGGTATCGAGAATTGATTTTGACAACACCTCATCCTGTTTAGGGGCAATTTGATGACTCCGACTTGCTTTGGTGTGATTTATGCAGATTTCTCTCTAGCTGCAATAGCAATTTTTTCCTCTTCTTTTTGCTTGTGTGAAATTGCTTGTGATTTGTGTGCAAACTTGCTGGGATGTTTTAAAATTTTGGGCAGCGCTTCGCCCTCCCTTAGGACAGTTTGATGATTCCCAAACCCACCCTTGGGACAGTTTGATGATTCTGAAACCCAGGCCACAGGCGAAAGCTCGCAAGGTTTGCCAGGGCGGGGTTCCGGGAATCGCGTGAAGAGGTTGATTTTAGCCACATCTCGCCTGTCTTCAGGGGAATTTTATGGTGCTCGAAACCCAGGCCACAAGCGAAAGCCCGCAGGGTTTGCTAGGGCGGGGTTTCGAGAACCAAAAGAGCCTAGATAAAAGCTCCTACCTTGCTTTGTGATTTCTGCAGTACCTTGCTTTGTGATTTCTGCAGTAGTGTGCTTTCTCTCCTTTTCTTTGCTTGCTTTGTTTGTGTTTTTTTTCTCTGCAGTTGTGGCCTTTTCTTTGCTTTAGCCGTCTGATCTCTTTTTTCTTTTTTCAACCCTAGACTTGACCACCTTTTATAGGGAGAAAGGTAGGAGGATAAATCACACCTCATATCTTTTGATATTGCTCTATCCTTCTTAACAGAAGATACGCAGCTTGCTGATTTTTTTCTTCCTTTTTAGATATCGATAGCCCCTTTTTTTTTTATAGCTATTGTATCTTTCTTTCTTTTTTCTGCCTTTCCTTTTTTTCTTTTTTTTTAGTCATCCGTAGATGCAGTCATACAGATCTCTTAGGGGGTGTTTGGTATCCATTAATGGGAATCAAAAAGGGGGAATGGGAATGACTCATTCCCGGTTTTGTTGTTTGGTATGTTGAAATCGGGAATGGGAATGATTACTAGGAATGGGAGGATTCCCAATTTTTAGCTAAATTCATTCCCCCCAAAACCCCAGGAAATCCTCCATTCCCGGTTTCAACAGGGCCACAAACTAAACTATTCATCTTCCTCCCAAATCTCCCTCCTGCCTCCTGCAGTCATCCTCTTCCCTCGTCTCCAATGGTCGCCGGCTCGCCGCCCTTCCAGGTTTGTCGGCTTCGACACCGCCGTCCAAGTCTGCCAGCATCAACACCGCCACCACCGTTGGCCAAATCTCGACCCCGTCTAGATCTGCGTCGTTGCTGTCCAGATCTATGTCCAGATCTACCGGCGTCGACAGCGTCGCCACTGGTGTTGCAGTCCTTTCTCCGTCGCCGTTGTCGTCCTCCACAGTCCTCCCTCCTCGTCGCAGTCGATCGATCAGATCTGCCCCTCCCTCCTCGTCGCGGTCGACCGGCCCACCCAGCCCTCCTCTTTGTGCAATCGTCCACTGCCACTACCCTTTCTCCCAGATTTTCCAAATTTTGTTAAATTGTGTATTTTTATGATAAATTTATGAATTTGTTAAGTGGAATTTGTGTTTGTTTATGTCTAATTTGAGATATTGGATTTGTGTGATTTTGAAATGGTTAGGTTAAATTTGTGTATTTTTAGGTTGATTTTTTCAATTTCTCATTCCGACATTATACCAAACAACATGATTCGGTAATGACTTGTTCCAGCTTTTGATTTCGATTTCCATTCCCATTCCGATTTATCTCATCTAAATGAGAATTATCAAATGTTATGATATTGGTCCAAAGTAAGATTTATCCAAACTTGATATTATATAATATATTTGATAACTAAGATTCAATAACTATATAGTATATTTTGAATGGTTAGTAGAAAATTATTATTTCTAAAGAATGAATTCTTAGCAAAATTCCACTAAAATAATTTTAAATTATATTTTCCATTATATCGTCTAGAAAGATCACTTACAAATCTATTGTTAATGTGATTAAAAATAAAATATTAGTACATCGCTTAAATGAAATAAGATTTATGACATCTAAATGAGAATTATCAAATGTTATGACTTATGATATTAATCCAAAGTAAGATTTATCCAAACTTCATATTATCTAATTTGATAACTAAGATTAATTCAATAACTATAGTATAT
The DNA here is from genome assembly GCA_037127255.1 of Persicaria tinctoria. Classification (NCBI taxonomy): domain Eukaryota; kingdom Viridiplantae; phylum Streptophyta; class Magnoliopsida; order Caryophyllales; family Polygonaceae; genus Persicaria; species Persicaria tinctoria. Next base: position 38,982,981 of record JBANSL010000020.1, read on the forward strand.
TTTGAATGGTTAGTTGAAAATTAATATTGCTAAAGAATGAATTCCTATATAAATAGAAAAGAAAAATTCTACTAAAATAGTTTTAACTTGTGTTTTCCATTATATCGTTCTAGAAAGAGTACTTACAAATCTATTATTAATATGATTAAAAATAAAATATCAGTACATTACACTACTTAAATGAAACAAGATTTCTTCCATCTAAATGATAATTATCAGATGTTATGATATTGGTCCAAAGTAAGATCTATCCAAACTTCATATCTAATTTGATATCGAAGATTCAATAACTATAGTATATTTTGAATAGTTAGTTGAAAATTATTATTGCTAAAGAATGAATTCCTAGATAAATAGAAAAGAAAAGTTCTACTAAAATAGTTTTAACTTGTATTTTCCATTATATTTTTTTTAGTCTGAAGTATTTTTCCATTATATCGTTCTAGAAAGAACGCTTACAATTTTATTGTTAATACGATTAAAAATAATATTTACAAATTTATTGTTAAAGAGTATATTTCTTCATCGATCATATAATATATTCTATAACAACTAAAAAACTTAAATATTTTTGAAATATATAAGTTTTAAAAAGGAATACAAATTATAAAATAGAAAAATATATCATCTTAGTAAGAGAATTAATAGAAAAAAGATGGAATAAATTTAAAATTATAACTACAACTTAATATTTGTCAGTTAAATAATAAAAACAAAAAAAATCAAGAATGTGTAATACTATAATTTGATCATTAAACTAAATAAAGGATAAAAAGATATAAAATAAATAAAAGAACAACCCAAAATTTGGGAGGGAAGTAAAAGTAAATGTTGTTTTGGGAGGGAACTAAAAAAAATGGAAAATTTAGGAGGGAACTTAAATAATTAAAAAAAAGAAAGAAAAGTGTCGTACATAGTAACATAGTACATTTTCATTTACCTTGCAATTTTACAAAATACTAAATTATTAAATTCATTTTAATTTTACACCCTAAAAACCTCAATCTCCTTATTTGGGGGCAAGACTCGATTTGGGGCTAGGGCTCGGTCGATTAAGAAGAAGCCCTGTTCAACCCCTTTTGCTCTTCTTCTCCATTCTCGAATCAAAGCTCCTGCTTGGCTGCTTGGATCTGATCGGGCGACGCTCTCCATTGTCTCAGGTTCGTCTTCCTCCTCTTCTATCTTCTCTCCGGTCGGCGTTCTGTCAGAGTAGTATCAACCACCAGCCGGTACTCTCCGGCAGGCCCGTTCCTCTTCTATCTTCTCTCCGGTCGGTGTCGGCGTGGAGGATCTAGGGCCGGAAGCCAACCTCGATTTGACCTCCATCTCCCCAAATTGTTCATATTTGATGTTTGATAAATTTAGTATTCAACCTTGGCTAGAAATTGGGAAATTGGGGTGTATACAGGTCATTTGGATCTCATGTATCTATATCGATAGAGATTAAAAATAAAATCCTTAGTTTAATCTTTGACAAATAATTATAGATGGATGAACCATTTGAAGAAGATGATGAACAGTGACACGCTCAAATTAGTAGAATTGTAGAAACACAGGAAAAGGAAGAGGTCACTCTTAATTTGTTTATAGTTTTACAATTTTAACCCAATTTTCTTGTTAATTATATATTGAGTTCAATTAAACTGTTCATTTCATAATTTTGGACTTTACCTCCATTCTCTATATTTGTGAGACTTTCTATTTAGTAGCATAAACTTGCATTGATATCTAATTGCAACAAAAAAAAGCCTTCAGTTGGTGTAACCTTCGTTTGTTTATTTATTTTTCAGTTTAGAGCACAAGAAGCATAGGCATTCAATTTCAAATCATGGATGGTTCACATGAAAATAGAAGGGTGTCACTTGATGGAATTGTTGATTCCAACTCATTATCTTCTTTAATGGGTAATTGTTTCCTTTATTCCCTCATTGTATAGCTAAATTATTTCTATAACTTACCACTGATAGTGGTTTAATTTCCACCTTAATTCTCTACAATCTACATATTGATTTGTATGATTTATTATATAGGTTATTCAACTACACATAACGTAGAAGATGCGGAAGGTGTGCAAGTCGTTGAAACGGCATCTCATGCCAAACAAGGTTCTAAAAAGAGAAGAAGAACTTCTGATGTTTGGAATCATTTCACAATTGCAACCGAGAAGGACACTGTGACTGGATTGCTGTATGGAAGTTGTAACTATTGCAAGGTGGCTAAGTATGATTCTGATTCTCATTCTGGTACTTCTATTTTTATTAGACATTTGAACAGTTGTGCTGAGTATAAGAAAGTTCATCCTGAAGGTTTAAAATCTGGAAAAGAACTTGATCAAAAAGTGTTTCGTAGATTGCTTGTTGGGGCTATTATGAGACATGGATATAGTTTTTCAGTTGTTGAGCATGAAGGTTTTAGAGAGGTTTTGAAGTACCTAAATGAAAACTTTGAACCAATTTCGAGAAATACCATAAAGAAGGAATGCTTGGAAATGCATATGGATTTAAAAGAAAAAATTGTGAATGTTTTAAAAGGGCTTCCTGGTAGGATTTGCTTGACTTGTGATTTGTGGACTGCATGCACTTCATGAGTTTATTTGTGTGTTACAGCCCATTACATTGATCATAGTTGGAAACTAAATTGTAAGGTACTTAGTTTTCAACATTGTCCTCCTCCTCATTGTGGTTATGAATTATCTGTCGAAATGGCTAAAGTTCTTTCAGATTGGGGAATTGAAGGAAAGATATTTTCTATAACGGCTGATAATGCAAGAAATATGGATAGGATGATATCAAACTTGAAAGAAGTGGAACTTAAGAACTTGGTTTGTAATGGAAAGTATGTTCGTGTGCGTTGTTGTGCTCATGTGCTGAATTTGATAGTTCAAGATGGATTGAAGCCAATTAAAGACTTAGTATCAAAAGTTAGAGAGGGCATAAAGTATATTGATGGTTCTGAAGCAAGATTGCAGAAGTTTATTGATTTGTTTAAGAATTCTGGGATTTCTTATACTTGTAAATTATGGATTGATGTGCCTACAAGGTTGAATTCAACATATATCATGCTTGAGAGGGCATTGAAATATCGTCCTGTTTTGCATCGGTATTTTGGGGAGATGGATGATATTGTCTCTAAATATCATCTTGGATATGATGAGTGGGACAAAATTGAGAAGATCTGCGAGTTGTTGGAACCTTTTTATGAAATAACTACTTTGTTTTCAGGAAGTGATTACCCAACTGCTAATCTGTATTTTCATGAAGCATTTGCAATATAGTGTCGTTTGCAAACGGCAATTGAAAGTGATGATGCTGATATAAAAGCTGCAGCTAGTGCAATGATGGAAAAGTTCAGCAAATATTGGAAAGAGTTTGTTTTGGTGCTTGCATTAGCAATGGTTTTTGATCCAAGATATAAGCTGAAGTTTGTGAAGTTTGCTTTAATTAAAGCACATGGAAAGGTGGAAGGGGAAGAAATAGGGAAGAAAGTGCAATCAAGTTTGGTGGAAATTTTTGAGGAATATCAGAATTCAGTTGGAGGCTTAAGAAGTTCAGCTATAGTTGTGAGTTCAGCAAGTGCAGAGAGTTCAATTGAAGTTAGGAGTTCAGCGCAAACTGGAAGCTCTAAAAGTAAAAAAAGAATTCATATTGAGGTATTCAAGCCTTTTCATTTATATTATATAATTTTATTTGTACTTGTTTAAATGCAAACTTTTGAGTTTATTGGTTTTACATCATGTAGGAATTTGCAAATTATGAGCGATGTGATTCTGAAAAAAGTGAGTTGGATATTTATTTGGATGAAAAACGCAAAGATATCTCAGAAGAGCTTGATGTTCTTAGTTATTGGAAAGAAAATTCTTCTCGTTTCCCAGTACTTTGTGTCATTGCAAGAGATATATTAGCTATTCCAATTACTTCAGTTGCTTCTGAGTCAACATTTAGTATGGGAGGTAGAATTTTGAGCAAATGGAGAAGTTCACTTTTGTCAAAAAACGTTGATGCACTAGTGACCACAAAAAATTGGCTAACCGGATATGATGGTAAGTTGTTAAATCATAATATATTTTGTTATGTTATTCATTATTATTAATTTAGTTTAGTATATTTACTAACAATATAAAATTTATGGTCAGATTTCATTTTGAATGGCACTTCTTTGCAATTGGCTTCAAATAATGACTTGGGCGTCGAAGAAGTTTAGTAAGTATTTATTTTGTTTAAAAGTTATATTTTATTGACATTTGATTAATTGATATTTTTAGTATTTTTCTGTAAATAGTATTAGAAATTTTGGATTGGATTAGTGTTGCTACATGATTTGATCTTTTCTTTTGTTGTGTTGATTGCCTTTGACAGGTTCCAATAGGTTTTTGAAGGTCTCTTTTGGTATATGAAGTTTTAACTGTTTTTTGAAGGTTGCTTTTCGTATATGAAGGACTAACAATATTTATGGAGGGTTTAGTTGATTTTTTTTGACAATGAGTAGGTCTATAATTGCTTCAGGTGAGTGGTAACTATTTTTGTATAGCACACTTTTTTTTTTTTATTATTTTTGCTTATGGATACATGTCTTGCATAGTTGCATTCTTGCAGTTCCACGAGTGCACCTTGGTTGCTCTGTGTAAATGCTCTTTCCTATTTTCTGGTTCTCTCCCAATCACCTATTCTGGGTTGCTTTTGCTCGGGTTTGGTTTGTTCAAGAGTAGCAGCAGTATGCAGACAAGACAACTTGGTTTAGGAACGTCAATTCTGGTTGTCAACTTGCCGTTGGGCCTCTAAAATCTCTAGATGGACCTACACTTTTGAACTTACATGTTATTGTGTAATTATGTACTCATGTTATTGCCTATTTATTTATATTATGGTTATGCTACAAAATCTTTCATGTGTGAAATTGAGTTACAAATGTGAAGTATTTCAATGGGTAAAACAGAGGATTAGTAGAGATATTGTGATTTGTGATTGAGTTTGATGGACTAATTAGCAACCTAAGGCATTAAAAATATGCGGAATTAAGAGGAAAAAAAAATCTACAATCAAATTACATAAATATGGCAACCAAAATGAAATAGATAATTAATCACAAATCTAAATATATCTTATTTAATTTGTGATAATGTTATTGGTATAAGGTAGAAAAATGAATCATTACAAGGGGAAAAAATAATGTTAAAAGGGAATTAAGTTAACTTGAAGGGCAAATATTCCGGTTATTTCAGCCTAGGATATAATCGGGTTCGGGTGATTTCGGGTGTCGGTTATAATCGGGTTCGGGTGATTTCGGGTGTCGGATATAATCGGGTCGGGTGTTTCGGTCTTCGGGTTGTTGTCGGGTCGGTTCATTCGGGTATAATCTGGTTCGGGTTAATATCGGGTTCGGTTTGCTATCGGGTTCGGGCGGAGTTCGGGTCGGATCGGTCGGTCTCGGTTCCGAACATTTTAAAATCTATTCGGGTGTCAATCGGGTTCGGTGTCGGATCATTCGGATCGGTTTTCTCGGATCGGGTCGGGTATTGCCAGTTCTAACACACACCCATCTATATGTGATTGTCCAACAGCTTACATTCGTGCCCAATATATAAAGTCTTACATGAATGCCTTCGAAAAATAATTTTGTGAGCGTATTTGATGACTTCTAATTAGACACGAAAATTTTCCCCCAAACAATTAGCAGTGCCCAACAATCCCTTATAAAAATTTTCAAATTGGAGGCCAACTTCTTCAAGAGACATGGTTTCCAAACCATCGTCTTTAATCAAAGAACATATATGATTCCTCCTCATATTTTTCCTCATTAGCCCATGAAAATATGAAGTGCATTTGTCACCTTGAAAAGTATGTCTTGCTTTGGCTAATTGTGAATTGAATTTGAACTCTGCATCCTTCATTCTTCTGGCTTTTTTCATTGAAGCTTCCATTTTTTGTAACAGCTCTTCTGACTCTGAGTTTGCTCTCAATGCTAGGAAATCTTTCTCATATTCTTCTTCTGCCTCCCTTGCCCTTGCTGTGATGTTGGAGAAGTGGTTCTTATTTAGGTGCTTTAGAGGAATCTTTAAATTTTTTAATTTCTTACAAAGCATAAACTGCTCAGTCCCTCTCCCAAAATATTCCCAATTGATTGTGATAGTATGATAGAAGCTCTCATGTTGTCCCCACATGTTGAAATATTTGAAGGATCCTTTTTTCCTCGCTTGTTGTTCCAGAACTTCCACCATCACCTGGCAGTGGTCACTAAAGACTTTTGGGATGAGAAATGTAGCTTTGCAATAGTAGTCTGAGCCATCCCATTCATCATTTACCATCACTCTATCTAACTTAGTGGATTTCTTCCCTTTGAACCATGTGTGTTGTTGTCATGTCATTATAGCATCCTTCAAACCCATCTCTGAACAACAATCCCATAGGTCAGAAATTTCATAAGCTGAAACTGTGGATCCATTTTTCCTTTCACATGATCTTATTACTGCATTGAAGTCCCCTTGTATTAGCCATGGTCCATGCCTTCTGTTGTTCTCCACTATAAGGTCATTCCACAATGCTCTTCTTCTCACAATGGTATGCAACCCATACACTTGAGCAAACTCAAAAGTTCTTCCAGAAACCTTACACTTAAGCTGACCACTTATCATCTGATCTGTAGTTTTCTCATGTCTGAATTCAACTCTTGTTGGATCTCACAAGATGACTATTCTCCCTGCTGTGTTGTAATCAACATTGTGCATATATTTCCATTGAGCAAAGCCTTTTCTCATGATGTCTTCAAGCTTCCTGTGGTCTAGTTTAGTTTCCAATATACCCAAGAATGACATGTTCCTTTCTCTGAGGAGCTTCTTTACAGCTCTTTGCTTAGGGGAGCTGTTGAAACCCCTAACATTCCATGTTCCTATTATCATTTTCCTTTTTTTATAAGAGTGCTAGGCCCTTTTTCAACATGCATCAGCATGAGGAGGAGGGTGGCCCTTATTCAATCTGCAGCTCCTTCTAACTTCTGTAGAATCCTTGTCATTGTGGGAGTCCTTCTATATTGCTTTCCCTTTTCCTTTTATCTCCATTCTTTCTAACTGGTTGGCCACTATATGGGCCTTTTCGTGGTGGGTCTCTTGTTCCAGGGAGTTAACCTGTTCAACAAGCACTATATCCCAGCCTTCTCTTCTTTCTTGATCCAGGTTATTCATCTCCATTTGATCTTCATTTTCTCCCAAATCTGTAAGGATTGTAAATCTATTTTCTTCAACAAAAGTGACTTTTTTATTCCTCCTGGTCTCATCAACTTTCTTCTTTTCTATCTCTTTCATTTCCAGCTCATGCCTCTTTGAAGCTTCCCTGTAAAACTCATGGGAGTCCTTTTGGTGTTTCTTTTACTCTTGAGGCAAGAGAGACCGTGAGTGAGAGGAAGCAAAATCAAATTGTTGAATTTTGTGGGATGACTACCATCATCATCTAAGGCAATACGATTGCTTACCTTTCGATCTTCGTCCTAGCAGTCGAAGACAAAGGTGATCTAGACCGGGCTCGTGTGGACCAATTAGAGGAGCAACACGTGGGGCTCTAGTTCTTTTCCGAATCCTCCCCGTTCAGATCCGGTTCACACATCAAGAGGTATCCTCTAAACAATGATTGATCTATCAATATGCATGAAGATCTTGCGATTAGATGATAGAAAATAGTTTCTAAAACTTCCGCTGCGCATCTAATTTTCCATCAGTGGTATCAGAGCATCTTGCATAAATTGATATGATCGATTGATTTTCTTCTTGATTTTGATTCAATTTATTTGATATATGGAATAATTTGTATGATTAAAATTTTGATTTTAATTAATTGGATGTATTAAGATCAAGAGTTCCGAATTTGATTCCGATTCACATAGACGCCGCACGTCTGTCTCAATTGATATTGATTCAAATTGATTGCGATCAAGAGTTTCGAATTTGGATGTATTAATATCAAGAGTTCCAAATATATTGATATTGATTAAAATTGCAGTACCTACGTAAGCATCAATTGATTTTTCGAAAACAATATGTTTTGAAATCGGTCGGTTAAATTAATTTGTACACTTTATACAAAAGATGTGATTTTTTGTATAAAGTATAAAATATTTGATTTTATGAAAGTACAAGTTGATTTAAATTTATGAAATTAAGAATTTTATGATTTTGATGCATAAATTTGATAAATTTTATGTGAATTTGATTCATATATTAATTTATCAAAATTTTAAGTTTTATGAAAACTTACCATCTTAATCCTAAAATTGTCAAAGTTTGTAATTGTTACAAAATTTGAGTGGGAGTGGATGGGGTGGCAATTAGGGTTATTAGGGTTTTAGTCTAAGATCCTAAATTACCTTAATTATATATGATAGATATCTTATCCCTAATGAAATATTCTATCCAATTATACAAAGTAATAGTTACTACAAATATATTGGAGTGGATGGGGTGGCAATTAGGGTTATTAGGGTTTTAGTGTAAGGTCCTAAATTACCTTAATTAGATATGATAAATATCTTATCCCTAATGAAATATTCTATCCAATTATACAAGGTAATAGTTACCATAAATTTATTCCATATATATGATTGCTAATTTTGAATTAAATATCAAAAATATTTAATTAGTTATTTTATTAGATAATTTAATTGATTTGAGTTAAATAGTTGATTAATATTCTATTTCTTGTTTATATTAATTTGATTAATATTTTGATGTTATATTAATTGTGATTAATATTTTTTTTAATATATGATATTATTGCATAAGGTGACTAGTATGGCCCATAAATACGATCTGTGTATCGTTATGTTTTTTTGTACACGATCTGCGTATCGTTATGTATTTTTGTAATTTATTTTCAGTAATTAGATTATTAGAAAATATTGTAATTAATACAAGAAGACAAGAAGACATAAGAAGTTCAAGGATGGAGATCCATGAAGGGCACGAGGGTGGAGACCCATGAAGATTAGATCTTTATTTGATGCATCGTAGGGGTCATACTAGGATCACAATTTCATTGCATTTTGAATGCCTTATTTTAAGTTTTATGTTGTTTTTATTTATGATATTTTTTCACTTATAAATAAAGACAAATAAAAGACTTAAGTTCCTAAGGTGAATTGGAGCAATGCCTTTTCATATCATAACCCATTAAGTTCTGAATTTTTGGTTGGATGGGCTTCACAAAAGTGAGGGTGTCTTTCCATAATCTTAGGCTAATGAGGGTGAATCTATACAAGGGGTTCATAAGCTTTGATATGGTTGTACCCAACGAGAGACCAAAAGGCAAAGTTTTGGATCTTGAGGCATAGGATGATTTTACATTGGATGTGGATCATCAACCAAGAATTATAAGGAGTTATAATTAGTAATTGTTACTTACCTTGAGCATACACGACTCAAGACAGTGCAAAAGTACGTTGGGTCTTGTGTGTAATGGGATCTTGGAATCATTTTATTCACCGGGAACAATAACAATTTGAATAAAATGCGCATTTACTTATTTTAAAGATGTTTAATCTTAAGTAATTTACATTTCGAACATAAACCGATTTGTATGTCATTTCCTTTTATATATGCATTATGTCTGATGATAACTTGAATTTCACCCTGCGCTCAATAGCTGAGAAAAACAAATTGAATGGAACGAACTTTCTTGATTGGGAAAGGAATTTGAGAATTGTTCTCAGGTCTAAAGGGTGTGAGGACGTCCTAACAAACCCTATCCCTACTATTCCCGATGCCTCATCGGATGAGGAGATAGTTAGAGAAATGGAGTTAAGGAGTGATTCTTTACCTGTCACTTGTTTGATGCTAGCAAGCATGAAACCTGACCTTCAAAAGAGGTTTGAATACCAGGATGCCTACTCTATCATCACCAACCTGAAAATGTTTTTTCAGGCACAGGTAAGGATTGAACGATATGAAACTCACAAGGCTATACTGGATAGCAAGCTTGTGAAGGGAAAACCAGTAGGTCCCCATGTGTTCAACATGATCGGTCTTTTTAGCCGTATGGAGACACTGGGCACCCCATATGACCAAGAGTTGGCCACATATATCGTCTTGTACTCCTTACATGATGGCTTTGCGTCATTCAGGATGAACTACCATATGTATGGTATTAAGAAAAACCTAAATGAACTCCATGGTTTGCTCAAAGCTGCTGAGCGAAATACTCCCACTGATAACAAGAAGGAAGTTCTTAACGTCAACAGAGGGAAAGGGTTCAAGAAGGTAGCCAAGAACAAGAACAATACCCAAGGGAAGAGCAAGGAAGTTGCAAAACCTAAGGGTGGTGAGAAGCCAAGGGTGGCTGCAGACCATGATTGTTTCCACTACAAGGCTAAGGGACACTGGAAAAAAAAACTGTCCCAAGTACCTGGAAGACAAGAAGAATGGGACTTTGAGTTACAACACTTCAGGTATTTATGTTATTGAATTACTGTCAACCAATGTCCTCACATTAGATAATGGTCCTACTTGGGTATTAGATACCGCATGTGGTGCTCCCATTATTTCAAATGTGCAGGGAATAAAAAAAAGGAGACAAGTGAAGAAAGGGGAGATAGAGCTACGCATTGGAAATGTAGCAAGCGTTGCTGCACTTGTCGTAGGAGATTTTAGTTTATCTCTTCCTTCTGGTTTAATCTTAGAACTAAATAATTGTTATTTTTTTCCTAGCATTACGAAGAACCTTGTTTCGGCTGCAGTAATTTATTCTGAAGGTTTTAATTTTAGCACTACAGATGAAGGTATAATTATTCACAAGAATGATATCTTCTATGCTCGTGTTCAAGATATTAATGGAATATTTGTATTCGACCTTACAACAGAATCTTATAACATAAATACAAAAAGGCAAAAATCAAGTAAGTTGAGTGAAGCCTACCTATGGCACTGTCGATTGGGTCACATAAGTTTAGACCGCATGAAGAAGCTCCACAAAGATGGACTTCTAAAAGACGTGGATTGTGAATCCATTGATACATGTGAGTCATGTTTGATCGGCAAGATGATAAGGTCACCTTTCAAAGGAACAAATGAAAGGGCTACTGAGCTATTGGGCATTATACATACTGATGTATGTGGGCCAATGAGTACAAAAGCTAGAGGTGGTTATAAATACTTCATCACATTTACTGATGACATGAATATATATGGATATATTTACCTTATGTCACATAAATCGGAATCCTTTGAAAAGTTCAAGGAATTTCAAAATGAGGTAGAGACTCAATCTGGTAAGAAAATAAAAGCACTTCGATCAGATCATGGTGGTGAGTACTTGAGCCGTGAATTTGATCATCATTTGAAAAATTGTGGGATAATAGTAACACAATTGTCTACTCCTGGAACACCACCGCTTAACGGTGTATTTGAAACAAGAAACAGGACCCTGTTAGACATGGTCCGATCTATGATGAGTTTTGCTGACCTTCCGGTATCCTTCTAGGGATATGCCCTCACAACTGCCGTACTTACACTAAACAGGACTCCGTCTAGAGTTGTAGACAAAACTCCATATGAGGTATGGACTGGAAAGGTTCCGAAATTGTCTTTTATGAAGATATGGGGATGTGAAGCTTATGTAAAGCATTTACAAACGGATAAGCTTGCTCCTAAATCAGATAAATGCTATTTTATAGGGTATCCAAAAGGTAGTTTTGGATATTACATATATAATCCCGCTGAACAAAAGGTGTTTGTTGCAAGGGATAGTGTCTTTTTGGAAAGAGAGTTCATTTCCAAAACTTTAAGTGGGAGAAATATTCATCTTGAACCAGTTCATGATGAAGAGCAACAAACTCAACAACGAGATGACATAGATGATGTCGAGGATGAGTTGATGGTTTTGGAAGGCCAAGGGCCCCAAATAATCTAAGAACCGGAACAAGAGGATCACAAATAGTTGCGGAAACTGCTCCAGCTCTAGTTGTTGAACCAGTTGAACCCACCCGTAGATCAGATAGGCCAAGGGTACAACCAAGACGTTATGATGATTTCATCTTGAATGTAAATCTTGATGTTCTTCTGCTAGAACATGATAAGCCTAATACCTATAAGCAAGCAACGACAGGTCCAGACTCTAAGAAATGGGTTGAGGCCATGAGATCCGAAATGGATTCGATGTTTGAAAATCAAGTATGGGACTTGATAGATTTGCAAGATGGGGTAAAACCCATAAGGAGCAAATGGGATTTCAAACTGAAGACAGATAAGGATGGAAAGGTATCTGTAAACAAGGCAAGATTAGTTGCCAGAGGTTTTAAACAAATTCATAGTATAGACTATGATGAGACCTTTTCACCGGTTGTCATGATAAGATCCATTAGGATAATCCTTGCTATTTCCGCTTAAATATTATGATTATGAGATTTAGCAAATGGATGTCAAAACCGCCTTTTTGAATGGGTTCTTGGAAGAGGTTGTGTACATGACACAACTAGAAGGTTTTGAAGATCCAAGTGGTGCTGGGAAGGTATGCAAGTTTCAGAGATCTATATATATGGACTTAAGCAAGCATCCAGGAGTTGGAACTTTCGATTTGATGAGAAGATCAAAGAGTTTGATTTCATCAGATGTGAAGAGGACCCTTGTGTATACAAGAAGTTTAGTGGGAGTAAAGTGGTCTTCCTACTATTGTATGTGGATGATATACTACTTATTAGGAATGTCATTCCGATTCTAGAGTCCATTAAGGAATGACTAAATAAATGTTTCTCAATGAAAGACATTGGGGAGGCAGTGTACATATATGGAATGAAGATCTATAGAGATAGATTTAAGAGATTGCTTAGATTGAATCAAGGAACTTATATATAGATAAGATTCTTAACGGATTCAATATGCAAGATTCCAAGAAAGGGTTTTACCTATGTCATGGTGTGTACACGACCTAATGTTGCATTTGCTTTGAGCATGTGTAGCAAATACCAATCGATTCCATGAGAGGCACATTAGTCTGCAGCTAAGAACATCCTGATGTTTTTGAGAAGAACCAAGGATGATTTCTTAAGGGTGATGACAAGATATATATGAGGATGTATCACCTTATTTGACATTAAGATGTGTAAGGTTCATACATATGACAATATTGCAAATCCATTGACAAAGCTTATACCTAGCCCAAACATGGTGGTTACACTTGGGCTAAGGGTCTCAAACACATTGGAGAATGGCTTTGAGATTGCTTTCTATTAAATTTTATGTTTAGAGTGTTAGACACTAAGTTTCTGTTCGACTGGATGATTTTATGATATATGATATTTCATCTTTATTTATATATTGTGTTGAGCGATAATAAATAAAATGTCCAAATAATTCGTAGTTCGCAAATGGGCTTATCTTAAGTGTTTTGGTGAATGAAACCCCATTAAGTGAAATGCAGTTATGAATTATTGAAAGTCCGTTGTCTGAAATCATCAACTTGGACATAGATGATTTTATTAAATGACTATATTGTAAGTTGACTAATAGCGTCAGGTTTCATGGGCTATAGGGAGATGGAGATGTCTAGTCAATTACATATATATGTATGGATGATACATATAGGACATACCCACATTAAGACTCTACAAAAGGAATTGTGGAGTTTTAAATGATTAGTAGATTCCTCATACATGAGTGTGTTATGGTCTCTCTTGATGATTGATATTTCTTTGACACGGCTAAACGCTTTCCGTAACAGGGAGTTATAAAGGTCGTAGTTGGGATTGCCAAAAGTTGAGTGGGATCCATAGTCATACAAGACTGTAGATGTCCTCCTTCTTTATGCATACTGTGATGCATTGAAAAGGAATGGTGTCTAGGCCACTTGAAGAGCAAGAACTGAAAATGCATGGCCATGCTCGGATGAATTATTTGTAATCATCCGTTTAATTGACAGTTCGAACTCGGAGTTCAAGGAATATATTTGATAATAGATATGAATGTCACCATATCATCAAATATGACATTAAGAGACACAGGTATCTTAAATTGCACACTTGTTTAAGGACAAGTGAGAGATTGAAGAAATTGTGTCCTTTAATTTAATGTGCAATGACTAATTATGGAATAGGACAATTTATAGAGATATTCAATCCGATTATTTTAGGAGTCGTAATGCTTTGCTAGAAGCCAACTACGATTAATGGGCTTAAACGGGTTAAACCCATGACTATTATAAACGGGTCCTATGCGGTCACACACTTAGAGTTGACGGACTTGATCAAAAGATAGATGATTTTATTATTAGTGTATATTAGATATATATTAATAATAATGGGATAAGATTTATTTGTGAAATAAATAATTAATTAAATAGGGTATAAATATGGGCTTATAAAGATGGGCTGATTATGACTTATCCTAATTAATTAATAACCTCTCTTTGTAAACATTCAACGGAAAATAAAACATTTTCTCTTGTTTGTGAAGAGATACACGCACTCACAAATTGAAAAAGAGTTTTGGTGTTTCTTTTACTCTTTAGGCAAGAGATACCGTGAGTGAGAGGAAGCAAAATCAAATTGTTGAATATGATGTTTCTTTTACTCTTTAGGCAAGAGACCGGGCTCGTGTGGACCAATTAGAGGAGCAACACGTAGGGCTCTAGTTCTCTTCCGAATCCTCCCCGTTTAGATCTAGTTCACGCATCAAGAGGTACCCTCTAAACAATGATTGATCTATCAATATGCATGAAGATCTTGCAATTAGATGATAGAAAATAGTTTCTAAAACTTCCGATGTGCATCTAATTTTCCATCACGGCCAACATATTTTAATCTCATTTATTCCAAAATAATAGAATATATGAGATTAAAAGGCCGAGCCAATATCGGAAATTGCCAGGCAAAATGGGGGATACAATCCAAGAACAAAATTCTACTCCTAACCACGACCCATTCAAACAAGCCCAAAAAACAAAATGTATCCACTTTCCTATAATTAAGCTGGTTACCCTTCTCACATTCTAACCCCTCCCAAACTCGATTAAATAAAAAGAAAACCGGTCTGTATATATCCACCAAACTAAACCCGGTTGGCAACAGCATCATCAACGTCACTTGAGACATGACAGTAGCACAACCATTCCCCACTACCCATTCGAACAGAAAGAGGACAGATCAACTAGGACAACCAGGGTGATAGTCATCATCAGTCGAACCCTCCTCATCCTTCTCCTGTTCCGAGAGTTGTCCAAAGTACTTAGCAACTTTTTCACCGGACGAAGGATCCTTAATGGCTGATATCGAGTTATATAGCTCGTCCATCATCAACGAAACACGAATATCCCCGGGAATACGGTTCGAAGTACCCCTAAGGAAGTAGCTTTCTTTATTTATGCCTCCCACTGTCTGCCAACGCTTCGGAGGTGGAGTTTGGTAACCGCTAAGTCTCATAAGTCCATCCTTAGTGGCATATAAGCCCGAATCTTCCGCCCTGGCTGTAGCAACAAGTGTAGCATAGACCTTCGAAGAAACAGGATCTGATTTGAGTTCATCATCACCCTTCTCCTCCATAGAGCTTGCTTGCCCCTTGTCTGGTGTTTGAGTCTTGGACGAGTCCGGCTCAGCCTTACCAACATCCAAAGCGTCATCTGTTTGTGTTGCTGCACACTGCACCTTAATCTCATATTTATCTACTGCTAAGGAACCACCAATCAGCATCTCACCGTGTTCACTGACCACCTCAGTATTCCCTGCCTTGTTAGAGCCCATATCCTCAGTTTGCATACCAATAGATTTAGCAGCAACGAGGTTCGGACACTGAGCACCAGGACATGCAGTAGTCGACAGTCCCAGGCCAACCACACCCCCGTTAGGCTTACTAGCAGCAGAACGATTCTCTAAGGAAGGCACCGGGCACGACGATTCAGTGTGTCCAAAGCAGCAACAACGATCGCAAATCCATGACATCCACTCGAAAATCACCTTTAGTGGGCATTCCACCCCATTCTCGTTTTTCACAGTACCACATGTTTCCTTCTAGCCTCCCCATCGACAATCATGTCACTTAGGCTTAAATTGCATGGAAAATTCCATAAAGATGGAATTTTGATATCAACTGATTATGAATCATTTGACACATGTGAGTAATGTCTAATGAGAAAAATGACAAGGTCACCTTTTACTAGGGTGAGTGAAAGGGCAATTGAGGTCATGGCACTAATACATATAGATGTATAGGGGCCTAAGAGCACAAAGGCTAGAGGTAGGTACAAATACTTCATAACTTTTACTAATGATTTAAGTAGATATGCTTGTATTTACTTCATGAAGATCTTATTGAAAAGTTCAAGGAGTTTTAGAATGAATCCGAAAACCAACTTGGCAAGAAAATTATGGCACTACAATTCGATTGTGGTGATAAATATTTGAGTCAAGAGTTTGATCATCATTTAAAGAGTCGTGGGATTGTCTCACAACTAACTCCACACAAGAACACCACAAATGAACAGTGCCTCTAAAAGGAGAAATATGACCTTGTTGGACCTGATCTAATCAATGATGAGTTTTGCTAATCTTCCGGTATCTTTCTGGTGTATAATCTCACAACCGTGATGTTCACACTAAACAGGACTCCATCTAAGGCTATAGAAAAGAAACCATATGAGTTATGGACTGGAAGAGTTCCAAGTTTGTCTTTTCTCAAGGTTTGGGGATGCGAAGCACATGTAAAACGTTTACTAACAAATAAGCTCGCGGCCAAATCAAATAAGTGTTTCATTGTAGTGTATCCTAAGGAAACTAAAGGGTATTTGACGGAGGGAAAGTCGTTGATTCACCTCGCCAAAAATAAATCCCAAACAAACAAACTAGTATAGTATGCAAGTAAGGGGTCGAACCCTAGAGAATCAAGTATTTCTAAATATTGTGTATTTATCAATATAAAAAGATAATATTTTTATGAATGAAAATAAAAGAAAATAATATTGACAAAAGCAAATAAAGGATAGAAGAAAAGCGTTTCCACCTATAAGTTCTCGACTTTGGTTGGTTTTATTGATCATCGAATCCTTTTCAAGTTATTATCTTTTCCTGCGAATTCCTCTCGTCTTGATTTAAGTAGATTAAAAGTCCTACGAGTCCAATTAATCCCTTACACCTCAATGCAACCTTAACACGGTCAAGATTTAACAAAGAGATAGCAAATAGTCCCAAGAACTTGAGCATATAAATAACACCAATTAAACACGGTAAATCAATGTTTAAGATATATGTCAACTCCCTACATAATCATGCTTCAAACACGGAATCCACAATCTTATGCGTGCTACTACGGAAATAACACAAATACGAAAGTATTAAATCCTAGCATGAAATCAATATTATCAAGGTAGCTAATCAAGATAACATCAATAACATAATCAATATCACATAAAGAAGTTGAAAGAATTATAGAGGAAAAATAACTTAAATTAGAAACTCACAAACCACCAACCAAGTCTCGAAAGTGTAGGCGAAAACTACAAAATTAGCCAAACATGGCTTACCTAAGCTTTCTTCTCTTCAATGGTGATTTCTCTACTTGGAATTAAATTGAAAACTTTTTTAAACTAACCCTAGAACATCCTATTTATAAGCCTAATGTCTTCCATAAAAGGTAGATAAAAGATAGAAACTTCCTAAACAAACTAGATCAAAGATAGAACTTTCCTAATTTAATTCAGCGTCGGATTCCGCTGGCAGCGAGTAATTTCCGCTGGCAGCGAATGGCCTCAATTGAGCCACTGTTGGATTTTCGCTACCATCTCGCTGGCACACTCGCTGTCAGCGAATCCTCATGCCTTAGAATTCTCTCAAGCCTCCATGGTCCCTTCCTTCCGCTTCCGCGAGTAGCTGGTCCCGCTGCCGCGAGCTGGGCCTTCCGCTGCCTCGAGAGCTCAAACTCACTGGGGCGAGTTCTTCCTTCCGCATCCGTGAGTAGCCGAAGCTTCGTCGTCCTGGTGATTCTCGCTGGCAGCGGATTTTTCCGCGGCAGTGAACGTCTCGCTGCAGCGAGATTAGTCGCTAGCAGCGGGCATTGCTTGCCCTTCCTCTCTCGCTGGCTCCTCCTCTCGCGGACTCTTTCTCGCTGGTTCTCCTCTCGCTGGCTCTCTCTTCCCGCGGGCTTGCCGGGCTCCAGGCTTCTGGTTCCACTCGCTGGCAGCGACTGTATAATTCGCTGGCAGCGACTGATGCCCAGAGACTTGATTCTTCATTGTTCTTCCCTCGTTTTTTCTTTCCTCCTTTCTTTCTCTTCTTAGCTTGATTTCTTGACTTCACTTGGCCATGTTTAACAGCTTTCCCTTGCTTTCCACCATGTCGGATCTACGATTCTGCACAATTCAACCGAAATAGCGTAGATTCCGAACTTTTCCACAAAAAGAGTTTTATCTAAATTAACACTAAAACATGCATATTCTACAATGTAAATGCAACTAAATTATCCTATAATGCCAATTAGAAATGTGCATTATCAGTATTACTTCTACAATCACACTGAGCACAAAATGTTTGTTGCTAGGCATAATGTCTTTATGGAAAAAGAGTTTGTTTCCAAAAAGTCAAATGGGAGAAATGTTGTTCTTGAAGAAGTTCGAGAGAAGCAACAAACCGAGCAACGTCAAGAAGACATGGATCACTCCATGTACGAGACTATGGATTTTGAGAACTTAATTCTACAAGAAGAAAGAACTCAAAATCATATACTGGAGGTAAAGGAGTTAGAAGAACTCACCTATACTAGCCCAAAATCCGTTGTGGTAGAACCTCGAGTTGCTCAACTCACACGTAGATTGGATAGGCAAAGATCGTTGCCAAATAGATTTGTTGACTTCATTTTGACTATATGTCTGGACATTCTGATGTTATAAATCAACCAGTCTACTACATATAAGCAAGCTATGATGGGTCTAGGCTCCGAAAAATGGCATACTGCCATGGATGTCAAGACCACACGTTCTAAACAGATACTTAGAAGAGGATGTGTACATGACACAACCTGAAGGGTTTTGAAGATCCATAGAATCCTAGGATGGTATGCAAGCTTAAGAAGCCCATTTATGAACTTAAGCAAGCATCATGGAGTTGGAACCTTCGATTTGATGAAGTGATCAAATGGTTTGAATTCATCAAATGTGAAGAGGAACCTTGTGTTCACAAAAGGTTTTGTGGGAGAAAAGTTGTTTTCTTGGTTTTGTATGTGGATGACATAATACTTATTGGAAATGACATTCAAATGCTTTAGTTTGTAAAAGACTGGCTCAAGAAGCATTTCTCAATAAAAGACCTTGGAGAGGCCGAGTACATTTTAGGCATCAAGATCTATAGAGATAGATCCAAGAGACTCATTAGCCTAAGTCAGGGAACTTATATAGATAAGGTTCTGGACAGGTTCGGTTGCCCATGCAACATGGCCTATATCTAAGCAAGAAGCAGTGTCCAGTAACACTTGCTGAGCTGCATAGAATGAGTCGGATCCCTTATGCATTAGCAATAGGATCCATTATGTATGCCATGATATGTATTTGCCCAGATTTGCATTCGTCTTAAGTGTGTGCATCAGATACCAATCGAGTCCAGGTGAAGCACACTGGAGTACAACTAAGAACGTCCTTAAGAAGGACTAATGATGAGTTTTTAGTGTATGGAGGGCATGATGAGTTAATCGTTGATATACTAATGTGAGATTCCAAACAAACATAGATGACTTCTGATCTCAACCTGGATATGTCTTTCTTCTTATTGGAGGAGATGTGAGCTAGATGAGCTCAAAGCATGACACATTAGTTGATTCTACAATAGAGGTTGGGTACATTGCAACATTGGATGTTGCTAAGGAAGTTGTCTCGATAAGGACGGTCATTGATGAGCTTGGTGTCATTCCTTATTCCAAAGAACCTAGCTCTAATCCCTAAATCCAGATAGGTACCCAAAAGTATCATATCATATGAGACTAGGCACTAGTAGAAAATTGGTATTTTACCCCTGAAAAGACTCGATCTCAAAAGGCCACCATTTTTAGTGGGGCCCGAGAATATACCCTGATGTCATCCTCAAACGAAAGAAGAAGGCTCCACCTTGGGAGTCGTTGAAGAAACGGCGTTTATTATTTTATTATTTATATTTCTTATTTTTTATATATATTCTATTTTTAGTAACTCCTATGTTAGTTGGAGTCTAATTATAGAATTGCTTATTTTTAGTATTTCTTAGTTAGGTCAAATAAGATGGTTAGGAGAGTCTATCCTTTAGGCTTTCTTAATTATCATATTTTATTATTTTCTATATTAGGATTTTAGATTAAGTTTTATCTTCTAGGTTTACTTTATCTTTAGGATTAAAATTCTATCTTTAAGAAACCAAAACTCTATCTTGCATGGTAGAATTGGTTCTTAGGTTTTCTATTTAAACGTTGCAATTCTATTGAATTAAATCAGATTGAATATAGAATTGAGAACCCCTTTATGGATTAAAGGGTTCTCGGTTATCAATCCAAAACCTTTGGTTCTTTACTACCTTCAAGTTCATGTTCTTGTTCTTTCGTTTCCTTCGTTCCAAAAATAACTTACTTTGCAATTTGTTTACATAAAAGAATACAGTGAGTGTTCTCGACATTGAATCGGCAAAGTTGATTCAACCCCCATTGTTGACTCGCATTGGGGCTGACCAATTCACTCGGCTGTGAAGTCTAAAGGAGTTAATTAATTAGTTCATAATTAACTAATCAAGTGGACACCGAATTTCACGAGTGCATCACTGCGTTCTTCAGCCTCGTACGCATCAATTACGAGTTCGATTTCCGTTGATAGAAGAGCAAAAGCAAGATTGGGCCACACACTCGACGTCATAATCTTGATTCTATACCACAGGCGAAGGATCGGGATTAGCAACGCATCAATTGGTATTCAGAAACAGGTTATGCTACGCTCTTTGTTTCTTTGATGTTACTGATGTTTTGATTTGATGGCTTGGGAAATCTGGGGAGGCGACTGGGATGATGATCCCGATCCATGGGCTGCACAACAACGACGCCGACAAGAGTTGCAGAGATGAGCTTTGCAACAACAAGCTTTAGAGCGGCAACAAGAGGCTCAAAGGCATCACCTTTGGCTTCAAAGGCAAGAAGAGACCCATCGACAACAACAACAACTCCTTGAGTGTCAACGTCAAGCCAAAGTTGAGGAGGAGAAACGACAACAACAACATCGCCTCCGTCAGATTTGGCTTCTCCAACAACGAGAAGTTGAGGAGGAACGAAAACGAAAGTTGGAGGAAGCGGCCCAACGGCAAGCTAATTGGCTTGATGACGCTTGGAGGAAGGCTTATATTCAGAAACTTCTTAATAGTCAGCCTCACGCGCCACCTACCTCTGAGATCTTGGAGATATCCGCCCCCGATGTGGACGTGATTTTTCTTGACTATACGGCCGACGGGAAGGTAAAGGAGGTTGTTTCGAATACATTCGTTGGCCAAGAGACTGCACTGCGCGATGATTTTGTTTCGCAGATTCCCGTTGACTCCAAACTCGGAATTGAGTCAACTCAGTCTTGTTGCGAAGCTGAATCGATGAGCTTTCCAACGGTGGGTCACGCACTGTCAGACTCATCCGGAAAGACTTCCGAATCTGTACTTACAGTCGACTGCAGTGTTGTGCAGGAGGTGGAGCATGTTGATTCCGTTCGCGGGGATGAGGCACTTGATGACGTGTCTCAAGAGTTAGCGATTGTACCTCTTGGGCATGTTCATGAAGTTCCAGTTGCTGAGATTTGTGTGTTTATTGATCCTATTCTTATTGAAGATCGAGTCCGTTCAACGATCGCGCATGAAGGTGTTGTTTTTGGGGTTCCCATACCTCGAATTCTCCTAGCACCTATTCCACCCATTTCCCCATCATCTTCTTTGAAGGTTGCTGCTCCTTCCATGTTGATCATCGTCGACTCGATTCGGGGACGAATCGAAGATAAGAGGGGGAGAATGATGCGGGTCAAGATGGCCTTTTGTGGGTCAAACAACGATCTTTGATCCAGGCGACGACTCGAGGACGAGTCGATTTCAAATGGAGGAGAATGATGTCATCCTCAAGCGAAAGAAGAAGGCTCCACCTTGGGAGTCGTTGAAGAAACGACATTAATTATTTTATTATTTATATTTCTTATTTTTTTTATATATATTCTATTTTTAGTAACTCCTATGTTAGTTGGAGTCTAATTATAGAATTGCTTATTTTTAGTATTTCTTAGTTAGGTCAAATAAGATGGTTAGGAGAGTCTATCCTTTATGCTTTCTTAATTATCATATTTTATTATTTTCTATATTAGGATTTTAGATTAAGTTTTATCTTCTAGGTTTACTTTATCTTTGGGATTAAAATTCTATCTTTAAGAAACCAAAACTCTATCTTGCATGGTAGAATTGGTTCTTAGGTTTTCTATTTAAACGTTGCAATTCTATTGAATTAAATCAGATTGAATATAGAATTGAGAACCCCTTTATGGATTAAAGGGTTCTCGATTATCAATCCAAAACCTTTGGTTCTTTACTACCTTCAAGTTCATGTTCTTGTTCTTTCATTTCCTTCGTTCCAAAAATAACTTACTTTGCAATTTGTTTACATAAAAGAATACAGTGAGTGTTCTCGACATTGAATCGGCAAAGTTGATTCAACCGCCATTGTTGACTCGCATTGGGGCTAACCAATTCACTCGGCTGTGAAGTCTAAAGGAGTTAATTAATTAGTTCCTAATTAACTAATCAAGTGGACACCGAATTTCACGAGTGCATCACTGCGTTCTTCAGCCTCGTACGCATCAATTACGAGTTCGATTTCCGTTGATAGAAGAGCAAAAGCAAGATTGGGCCACACACTCGACGTCATAATCTTGATTCTATACCACATGCGAAGGATCGGGATTAGCAACGCATCATACCCAGTGGGGCCTTCAATATTCCTAACGGACTTACCTGACCCGCATCGAAATAATCGGTGCAGCCCAACCTGTGCCGCGGGAACAACCTGGTTATGAATGCTGATGGGTCATTCCCTTATCAAGTTTGCCTCGGACGAATTGGGAATCAACCGCTTACCTGCCGCCATTGGCTGACTTGGGGGCCAACAACAACAAATTCTTGATCCTAGCTTCGGGTTTTCAAAGGGCGAAGAAAGGTTTATGTTCGCGGAGCAATTCCTCCTTCCCGAAAAGAGGTTTCTTGCGTGTTAAATTTACTCTCTCTTTTCCTCACTATTCTCAGGTTACTCGGTTTTGATCCGCTCCTTTCTCCCTTTTCTTCCTTTCTGCCTTTTCTTCCCAAAAAGTCCTCATTTCTTATGTTGGTTTTTGATTTTTATAGGTGACGGATGAGCTTCGGCTGACTCGCCACGTGGGGATTGTAATTTGACAAGTGTCCGACTCGTGGGATGTGGGCATGTCTGACACGTGTTCCTCTTCTCTATCCGCGGACGATATGGCTTTTAGTGAGTTAATAGGATTTGGTAGGATGCTCATCCGCGAACGTCCTTTTTGCCTAATGTCGCGATTTATATTTATTGTTTGTTAATCCAGATGTTTTTATTGTTGGTTTCATCACAGCTCCTCGGGCCGGATCGATTCCCTTCGGGGATTGACGCGAATCGATAAAGAATTTTTAAAAAACATCT
Organism: Persicaria tinctoria; assembly: GCA_037127255.1. NCBI lineage: Eukaryota > Viridiplantae > Streptophyta > Magnoliopsida > Caryophyllales > Polygonaceae > Persicaria > Persicaria tinctoria. Next base: position 39,006,607 of record JBANSL010000020.1, read on the forward strand.
GATCCTGTGTGTTTGTGTTTAACTCCACTTCTATTAGCGATGATGGGCTTTTTGCTTCTTTGTTTTGGCCCATTAGGCCCATTTATATCCAGAAGTTCAAACGTCAGTAATTTTCTTTATAAGTTACCCCGTCCCGTTCATTTAACCTCACATTTGTCTTCTTCTGCTCCTCCAAAGAATTTTGTTCTTATCTCCAACTTGGTTTTCCGGCGGTGGTCTTAGGTTTCCAGCCGTGGTTTGTTTGAAGTTTCCGGCGAGGTTGTTCAGAGCTTTGAGGTATTTCTTTCTTGTTTCAAGTTGCTTTCTTAGTTTTCTTTTCAATTCTTTGATCTTCTTGATGGGTAGATCGAAAATTAGGGTGCGACTTTGTCTCTGAATGTGTTTTTGACCGAGGTTTCGTTTCGTGTAAGTAAATCTTCATACAATTTTCTCTAGTTTCTTTGGGAATGGCTAGTCTCAGCGGAGAGCACGATGTGTTGGATGACTTCGAGAGATGTGAAGGGTGGAAAGGTGACGTCGCTTCGTCTTCTCAACCGCGTCAAACTCATTCTTTTGAGAGTTCTTCTTCTAGCTCTAGTGGTACTTCATCAGGGTCATCTTCTGCCACCTCCACATCGACTCTAAATCGGTTTGGTCCTACGGGCAGCCCTATTAAGGTGAGAAGGCGCCGGAAGCGTACTGACCCTGATTACTATTCTTCTCCTTACACAGTTTATTCTTCTTCGAAGGGGTGCGCGGGAGATGAAAATTCTGGAGATGCGGGTGAATCAGGTGTTGGTTCTTCCGTGGACGTGGGTCTTTCTTCCACTTCTCACCCTCTGGACGCGGATCAAGAGATAGAGAATGTTTGGATTCCTTACGAAGCTCCCCCTATTGGTGTAGCGTAAAATCCAAAAAAAGATCCGCTCTAAAGAAAATTTGACCGACTTGGATACCCCGGTGTATGACCTAGGCGATTTAGATACTTGTCTCTTTCTGGGAGATGTTAAACCTCTACTGCCTCCGTCCGACCGTCCGTTAGTTGTATCTGACAGGATTCACCCATGGAGATCTCTTGTGGAGGAGCTGAGGGGATGTACCACTTTGTTAGGGTTGGCGGACCACTGAGGAGAGGGGAGGTTGTTTAGATGCTTATGAGAACTGTTTAGTTGTTTACGCGGCCAGTCTGTCCTAGGGTTTTCGACTTCCCTTACACCCCTTTTTCTCTGAGTTTTTGAACGAGTACAACCTAAGCCCTGCTCAGATTGTCCCTAATGGTTGGATGTTTTTCACCAGCTTCATAATGAGGTGCAAGGAGATCGGGGTTGCTCCTTCATTGAAGTTGATGTTCAGCATTTTTTCTTTGAAAAAGGGAACCCAGGATCCGAGATTTTATCTGTGCAACTCAAGTTGTGGATACATGGATAGGTTATCTAGCAAACCAAATTGGAAGTATAAGTGGTTTCTTGTCCGCGACAAGTTTGGAAAGGGTTTTAATTGCCGGACCGTTCCAGGGCGTTTCTGCTCTGTGAAAAAACCAAATGTCTCCAATCTTCCTGAGTTCAAATGATCGTTTTCTCACACATCTAGGTTTCCTTGGGAAAAAAATGCTATCCGCGTTTCGGCTTGAGATGGCTGGCTTGAGTTTGCCTCATCCGCGACTAAGTGGCTCTTTTTGTTTTATTGTCTCTTTGGGTGCTTAGATTTGTTGCCTCTCATTTTGTCTTGGTTTAATGGTTTATTTTTCATTGGATGTTTTTGTACTCAGATAAAATGGTTTTGGACTCACTTTTGAAGCGACATAAAGCAAGATCTGAAAAGAAGAAAAAGACAGGTTTAGAGATCAGTGATCCTCCCGCCCCTCTTCTAGCCCCTGAGGTGGCGTCGATCGTTGATATGACTGTAGCAGAAAGGACTGGAGCTCTTGTAGAGTCTTCTCCTATGGTCCCCGTATCTTAAGAGAAGCGCGTTCGTCCCTCTGCTCCTGAAACCTCCAAGACGAAGAAAAGGAAAGTTAGCATTGTTGTTGGGCCGTCAGCCGCGGATGAAAAGGGGCTCTATCTGGAGGGTGAACCGACTCTTCGTGAGTTTCCCATTCCAGGCTTTGACGCGGTTTATCTGCGGGGGCTCACCTTTCTAGCCAAAAAACGTTGTCTTCCCGAGCAAGGATACGTTAGCCGATTAGATGCTGTTAATCTTTCGACTAACTTTGACCATCTTATCCAGTGGGTAAGTTTTTACGTTTCGCGAGTTGCCTTCTATTTTTGTTTTTTTTGGAATAATTCGACGCGGTTTAACTCTGGCCCCCTTCTTCTTCTTATTCTTTTTTCAGTTGAGAGTGATCCAACCGGATGTTGAAAAACGTTTGGTGTGTGGTGAGGAGAGCCTTAGTAAGAAAGATGAGGAGATTATGAAATTGACGCATCAGCTGCGGATTCTTGGAAACACCGTTGGTGATCCAGCCTCGGTTGAAAAGTTTAAAAAGAGGTCTGGGGAACTTCATGAAGAGGTGCAGACGCAAAAAGAAGCCATGGCGGTTCTGAAGAAAGCACATGATGATTTGAAAACTTCTCTGGATGTTGCCGTCTCCCGCGTCAAAGAACTTGAGACGGCGGAAGGGTGTTCGCGGGAACTTCTTCAAGCCAAGCAGGCCAGCATCGATAAGTTGGAAGAAGATTTTTCCATCCTTCGTGAGGAGCAAGTTATTACTAAACAGGAACTCGACAACATCAAGGGGCGCTCAGACCAAGATGTGGCCCTTCAATGGCTTCAAAGTCCCGAGGGTTTGGCTTACTTGTCTTCCGCGTGGATTACAACTAAGGCTGGCATATGTTGTAGGAGGAAATCGAGACTTGCAATTCAAAATATAAGTAAAGTAAATCAAACCAGATTCCGTCCCTTGCAAATGATTACAAGACTCCCTCCCTATGCAGTAGTGGGAAGTCAGGATTGATCCACGAGGAAGCGTGTCGGCGGATCTCAGGTAGCTGTAAATCTCACAGACAGAAAAGCAAACAAAAGATAGAAAGAAAGACAGAAATAACAAATAAAAGCAGAAAATAAAGCAAGGACACAGAAGTTACTCGATATCGAGCAACAGTCCTCGATATCGACTACAGCAAGTCGACAATAGACAGCAAACTCAGACACAGAAACTCGATCTCGACAAACCCTTACACGATATCGACAAAGCACTACTCGATATCGACTAACAACTCCCCGAGATCGACAAAGACAAAAACTTTAAAGGTGCAAACTTTCGAATTCAGAATCTCAGATTTCGGTGAATAAATTCAATAAACTAAAGACTTCCGAAGCCAGGATATCAACACCACAACGATAACCATGCAAAGTAACACATAAAGGCATAAAAGATCATGTTTTCCATCAAATAACTTTCGTTATTAACAAATAAGCATATAGAGACTTTCGCATAAACCCTAATTGTTACAAACCCTTTTCACATAATTAACCCAAGTTGCATTAAGATCACTTTCGCTTCAATAACACAAACAAGGATCACCTTCAACTCTCGCAAAAGAATTATGGTTATAGGGATAGAAGACGAATTGCATAGAAAGATCAGACCTTTACCGCATCACCTCACATGGCCACCGTGGGCTCACCCCGACCCTATAAGTGGGTGGACTACTCGCTCTTCATTATCAAGAAACTCATTAATAAAAAAAAAAGAAACTAACTTGCATTAAAATAAACCAAAGAAAGCTTACAACCGAACAAGCCAAATCCGCTTTCGCCTTTTCCCCTTGCTCGCCACAAACTCTCCTACTACTACTCACTTGTTCTCTCTGAAATTGAATGAATAAAACTCAGCCTCTAAGGCTTTATTTATAGGCTTCATTCCCTCTCTAACTAGGAACGAAGATTCTATCTATATCTATATCTAAATATCTAAAGGCTTAAAGATAAATAAATGGAATAAAGGAATTAAATCCGAAAAGGTAAATCTTCCATTAAATCTTCCATGTGTGGGTAAATCTCTTCTCCATAGATAGAACTTGATAGGTGTGGATAGAATCGGACTCCTTCGGCTCCAAGTAATCCAAAACCACGTCGGACAGCTCACCGCGTAACGCGGTCCAGGATGGCGCTCCTCGATATCGAGTAACTCTGGCGTCGACTTCAGCTGGCTGGGCGTCTCGGGTAGCTGGTCCTCGATTCGGCTCGGAAGTGTGGTGTTGGGGTCCTCGATATCGACTACAGTCCTCGATATCGAGTAACTGTGTCGACTTCTGCGTTGCTGCTCTTGGTCGAGGAACTGCTCCACGACACTGGCTCGGACAGGTGCTGCTGGTCTTGTCGATATCAAGTAACAAGTGCTCGGCATCTCCAAGTCTTCGGCTGCTCGACTTGGCATGGCTCCTCGACTCAGGGCATGGCTTTCAAGTTTGTCGATATCGAGTAAACTACTCGATATCGAGTAAAGCTCCGGAGTCGGGTTGGCTTTGTCTTTAGATTCCTCGATCAACTCTTACTCGACCAGCACTGCTCGGACATCCTTTGTCGATATCGAGTAAATGTAGTCGATATCGAGTAACTCTTGGCTCCAGCTTGATTCGTCATGGTTCCGTCATTCCTTGACTTTGGACTTCTGTAATTGATTTCCGAGTTTTATCCAACCTTTCTCAGAACTGCTGTAAATTGCCTCGAATTCTGCGAATTTAAACAAAAACTGGTGTAGATTCCATAATTTGGCAAATAAATATAAACTGCATAGATTCTGTACTATTCTAGCCCAAATGCATGAAATGTATGTAGAAAATGATATAAAAGTTACTGTCAAACAAGGCAGATTCAGCTCACAACAGCATATCTTTAATGTCTTCGATTGCCAAGGCTTGTCTCTAGACTCCGAAAGGTGCTAGTATTTTGAAAGATAAGTGTTTTAGCAATTTTCGGAAGGGGGTGGTTGCGGGGATTAATCAGAGTGTGGTACGTTCGGCGGCCAATCCCGGAGCTCCCCTAGAGAAGTTTGAGCCAAGTATGATCAGTGCTGATTGAGGGCTTTCAAAGGAGGAGATGGCCACGGAAGAGTCTTATTCTGAAGATGAAGAAGCCGAGGACGCGGGTGATGAAGTTGGGAAGGAGGCCACCACCGATTGATCTTTGATGTTTTAGTTCTGGTTGAAAGAAACTTTTCTGGACTTGGGAACTTGTGTTTGTTCCCTATTTTTGGCGCTCCAACGAGATACTTGTCATTTTTGTGAATTTGGGTTTGAGATCTCTTTGGACAAAGTTTGGTATTATTGTATATTTTTGCTCGTTAACGCTGTATATTTTTGCTTGTTAATGGTTTGACCTTCTTCCAAGTGTTGAAAAGATTAGTCCGAATGTACGAAGTCTTTTTTCACTTGTCTTTATGTTTCAAGATGGGGTTTTTCCTTTTTAAAGCCTCAAATCCTTTCATCCCCTTCACTGTTTCTTATGTGTTAACAACCAATTGTATCGTCATACACGTTATGTCTTCGGGAAGTTTCAACCCTTGGGCCTTTTTTCAAAAGATCGAGAATGTGGATCAGTTTTCTCGACTGGTGAGTTTCTTTCACTTTCATTTGAAAAGCTTAGGCTATCTCTATTGAGCTTTAATTTTGTACGCGCACAGGTTATGCCTCCTCAATTTGAAGCTGAGTATGGGCCGCTTCCGCCCCGATGGGCTTTTCTCTCATCGTATCTTGTCCGCAACTTTCCAGTGGCTGTGTCCTGGAGTGAGAACGATCTTTTTCAAATCGACAGTGGTTGGGATGAGTTTCTTATCCTTCATCATCTTGGGATAGGGAGTGCCATGATGTTTTTTCATAGGGGTAATGTCTCTTTCAAAGTTTGCCCGCGTCACAAGATTGGGAATGAATATGATACTAATCTTAGCTCAGTTTCTTCCTCGTGTAGTTCAAATTGAGCCTACTCCGCGTCATGCTTTGAAAGTTTGTAATTTGTTTATGGATTATGTTCATGTGGGTGATTTGAAAAGGGAAACTACGATTTTCCTTCGCTTCTTATCATAATATGAAGTAGCATGCAGAAACCTTCCTAGAGGTTAGATCCCTTTAAACCTGATACATCATACTAGAGACGGTAACGCGACAGATAAAATATAAGCTTAAGGGCATCCTACTTCCCCATTTTCCTCGCTATCAGGACTGACGATATCGACTTCAAAGATGGAGTCTCCCATGTAGGTGAAAATCAGAGCTGATCCTACATTGACTCGATTTGCTTGTGTGAAGTCGCGCCATCCTTGTGTTAACCAGAAGAGGCCGTCTCCATCTCTTTCTACTTTTACTTCGTGTTCCTGGTTGGAGCGAGACCTGAGCCTGGCTTGAGTGTGAGCATCTTTGTCGATTAAGACGTACATGATTGGGAGCCGAAGTGTTTGAAGTTGCTCCTCCCTCATGATGACCCTGTAGAAAGCCCTTAGTGGCAAACCTGGATCCATTTTGTTTTAAGATGTTTATCATTTTGGGTCATTCTAGCGTGCTTTATATTCGCTGAGTGAGGCTTTCTCACCCTCGGTCTTATCGCCTTTTATTGAAAAGCAATTTAATTTTTCTTTTCCAGCTTACTCTTGGTTGCTTAAAAGGCCTCTTCTAAGACGTTTGTTGGGTTTTGGTGGGATAGTCGATGAAATTAACTTTAAATTTAGAAAAAAGAGGACGCGTTCCCTGGGTGACAAACCCTGGGTGACTGTGTCACCTGTTGCACGCCATGCATGCAACTCTTCCCTCTTTACCTGACTGTTTTCTCGTGAGTGATGAGACAAAAGAGAAAAAACTATTGTTTTTCTCTTTCTTTTTCCGAGATGTGGGGATCCATTATAGTTCCCCCTTTAGCATTCAGGGCTGACACGGCTTCTGAGCAAGAGTCTCGATGGGCTTTCTTCCAGGCAATTGATTACCCTGAACAGTTCTTGCGCTTGGTAAGATTTTTGTGTCTAATTTCCATATCTCCATCATGAATTCTTTCTTTATTTTTATCTTTTCCCATTTTTCAGCTACTGCCGCTTAGGTTTGAAGAAGTATATGAGGACGCTATTCCCAGTCGGGTCTTGCTTTCTTCTTATCAGTTACGTAATTTTCCGGTTCGCGTAGAACGTCAGGATAGTGGTTTACTCTACTTTGGCCGCAGATGGAAAGATTTCGTAGAATCGCACGGTTTTGAGATGGGGGCTTCCATGATCTTTACTCATATGGGCGAGGCTTGCTTTGAGGTTCAAGTGACGGACTCTCGCGGAAGAGAGCGCGAGACTAGTCACAATGATCTTTCCTCTCGTGGATTAGCGTCGAACGGCGCTTGAGCTTAGTCTTTTATGTCTGTGTTTGATAAAGCAATGTTTTAGGTTTTGTTTGTCGACTTGGTTAATTAATTAAAGCTCTTTATTTTCAAAAAAGGGAGTAGCTGGGACGTTGGACGTCGCTTCAGTTAACTGTGGGCTTGCGGCTTTTCCTTTGGGGGATTTTCAAGATTATGCATGCCTGCTGCACGGTTTGCATTCTCGATGTAATCTTGTCGTGATATGTCAACCATGGGTATCCTAATTTTGTCTTCAGATAACAGTGTCTTTTGTTACCTTGTGCATGGCGTGCCATTTGTTAGATTTGATGAATCAACCTTTTAAGTTTTCTGAGTTCCTGTCTCGACTTGTGACGTGTGCTAACACTGTCAGAGTGTTCTATAAAAGAGAGCATAGGGGTGATGTGTTTATACTCAATATTTTTCTTTCAAAATGCCTTCTCCTGTTCGGCCGACTTGGTCATTTTTTGAGCGCATCAGCTTTCCTGAGCAGCTTCGCCGTTTGGCTAGTCTCTCACCTGTTGGGTTTCTCTTTAAGATTTTGTCTTTTCTCAACATTCTCTTTTCTTTTTGTTTTGCTAGTCCCTGCCACTACGTTTTCAGGATGAGCTAGGGCCTGATCTTCCTGGGAACATCCTTTTGTCAACTAGGATTCTTCGTGACTTTTCGGTGGAAGTTATACGCGGTGATTATGGTGTTCCCTTTCTGAGAGATGGTTGGAATGATTTTGCCGAGTCGTACAGTATCAACATTGGTTCTTCCTTGACTTTTATTTATAAAGGAGGAAATCGTTTTGAGGTTCATGTCTTAGATGATGTGGGTGATGAAGTGGATGCTGAATGGGCTTCTCCAAAATCAGGAGGTCCCCTTTCAAATGGATTTCGCTTGAGTCAAGTTAGAATTCGTTTAATTCCGGCTAGCCCCGGAGGGCCTAAGTTGGTGTTTGTATCTTTTTCTTTTTAAGCGGGCAACTACTCGGAAGTGCTAGCATATTTCGGTCACCATGTGGTCTACTTTATGTCTCGTTGTAAGTTCATGGCCGCCGCTTTTTATTTTTGTCAACGAATCTCGGCGTTCTTAAAAGGCTTATGAAAATTATTTCTTAAAATATTTTGGATAGGGACGTGGAGACAGAACTCCAGCGTACTAGGGTTATATTTAAGGATATATCTCCCAAGAATGTAGCTTCGATCGGAGGCCCGACGCGGAGCCAAGCTCCTGCGTCTTCGGGACTTAATAAAACATCATCTCCGAGAATGTAGCTTCGATCGGAAGCCCGACGCGGAGCCAAGCTCCTGCGTCTCTGCGACTTAATAAAACTTCATCTCCGAGAATGCAGCTTCGATCGGAGGCCCGACACGTAGACAAGCTCCTGCGTCTTTGGGATTTAATAAAATTTCATCTCCGAGAATGCAGCTTCGATCAAAGGCCCGACACGGAGCCAAACTCCTACGTCTTTGGGACTTAATAAAACTTCATCTCCGAGAATGCAACTTCGATCGGAGGCTCGACGCGGAGCCAAGCTCTTGCGTCTTTGGGACTTAATAAAACTTCATCTCCGAGAATGCAGCTTCGATCAGAGGCCCGACGCGAAGCCAAGCTCCTGCGTCTTTAGGACTTAATAAAACTTCATATCCGAGAATGCAGCTTCGATTGGAGGCCCGACGCGGAGCCAAACTCCTGCATCTTTGGGACTTAATAAAACTTCATCTTCGAGAATGCAGCTTCGATTGGAGGCCCGATGCAGAGCCAAGCTCCTCCGTCTTTGAGACTTAATAAAACTTCATCTTCGAGAATGCAGCTTCGATCGGAGGCCCGACGCGGAGCCAAGCTTCTGCGTCTTTGGGACTTAATAAAACTTCATCTCCGAGAATGCAGCTTCGATCGGAGGCCAGGACCGGAGCCAAGCTCCTGGGTCTTTGGGAATTAATAAAACTTCTTCTCCGAGAATGCAGCTTCAATCGGAGGCTGGACGCGGAGCCAAGCTCCTGCGTCTTTGGGACTTAATAAAACTTCATCTACGAGAATGCAGCTTCGATCGGAGGCCCGACGCGGAGCCAAGCTCCTGTGTCTTTGGGACTTAATAAAACATCATCTCCGAGAATGCAGCTTCGATCGAAGGCCCGACGCGGAGCCAAGCTCCTGCGTCTTTGGGACTTAATAAAACTTAATCTCCGAGAATGCAGCTTCGATCGGAGGCCCGATGTGAAGCCAAGCTTCTGCGTCTTTGGGACTTAATAAAACTTCATCTCCGAGAATGTAGCTTCGATCGGAGGCCCGACGCGGAGCCAAGCTCTTGCGTCTTTGGGACTTAATAAAACTTCATCTCCGAGAATGCAGCTTCGATTGGAGGCCCGACGCGGAGCCAAGCTCCTGCGTCTATGGGACTTAATAAAACTTCATCTCCGAGAATGCAGCTTCGATCGGAGGCCCAGATCGGAGCCAAGCTCCTGGGTCTTTGGGAATTAATAAAACTTCTTCTCCGAGAATGCAGCTTCGATCAGAGGCCGGACGCGGAGCCAAGCTCCTGCGTCTTTGGGACTTAATAAAACTTCATCTCCGAGAATGCAGCTTCGATCGGAGGCCCGATGCGGAGCCAAGCTCTTGCGTCTTTGGGACTTAAAAAAACTTCATCTCCGAGAATGCAGCTTCGATCGGAGGCCCGACGCGGAGCCAAGCTCCTGCGTCTTTGGGACTTAATAAAACTTCATCTCCGAGAATGTAGCTTCGATCAGAGGCCCAACGCGGAGCCAAGCTCCTGCGTCTTTGGGACTTAATAAAACTTCATCTCCGAGAATGCAGCTTCGATCGGAGGCCCGACACGGATCCAAGCTCATGTGTCTTTGGGACTCAATAAAACTTCATCTCCGAGAATGCAGTTTCGATCGGAGGCATGACGCAGAGCCAAGCTCCTGCGTCTTTGGGACTTAGTTAGGAATTTATCTGGAGGAAGGTAAATTAAAAGCGCCCTCTATATGCTTTATTTAATTTTCGCGGGGGCGACTAAGTTTACCGTTACATACAAGCCCTGGCTATTACACATAGTATTTCTTTAGGTTATCTGCATTCTAGGTTTTGTTCAGAACGGTGCCTTCAGGGGTGCTGAGTTTGTACGCTCCTTCTTGGACTTCTTTCACGATTACATAAGGCCCCTCCCAGTTCGGGTCCAGTTTTCCTCCAGTGGTAGTTTGACGGAGCACCAAGTCTCCCTCCATGAGATGTCGCGGGCGAACTCGTCTATCCCGATATTTAGACTGACGCCTTTTATATTCTCGCTCCCTTATGGCTGCTGCCATCCTTCGCTCCTCTATGAGATGGAGTTCGAGTTCCAATGCTTCATCGTTGGTTTCCTGGTTGTATGTTATTATTTGCGTTGAGGGGACCGGCCTCTCTACTGGAATGACCGCGTCCATACCAAAAACTAGTGAAAACGGGGTTTCTCCAGTTGGAGTTTTTACTGATGTGCGGTAGGACCAAAGAACTAATGGTAGAAGTTCAGCCCATCACCTATTTGCTGTGCTCCCAAGTTGCTTTTGTATCCCATGTAGCAATTGCCGATTGGTCATTTGTGCCTGTCCGTTCGTCTGTGGATGGGCCACAGATGAGAATTTGAAGTTTATGCCCATTCCTGCCCAAAAATCCCTGATTGCTTCACAATCAAACTGAGGTTCGTGATCTGTGATTATCGAGTTGGGTACCCCAAAAAGGCAGACGATGTACTTCCACAAGAACCTCCTTACTTTTTCCGCGGTGATTAGTCCCATTGACTCGACCTCAACCCATTTCTTGAAGTAATCAACTCAGACAAGCACATACTTTAATTATTCTGGGGCAGTGGGAAATTGACCATGGATATCCATTCCCCAGACAGAAAAAGGGCAAGCTCCAGTTATACTTTTCATTACTTCAGAAGCTCGGTGTATCAAATTTCCAAATCTCTGGCACATGCACGTCACATTTTTTAATATAATTTTGAACATCCTGCTTCAGAGTTGGCCAGTAATATCCTAGTCAGGTTGCTTTGGCCACCGTGGCTCTCCACTCTTGGTGATGTGCATAAATTCCATCATGCAACTCTTTTATGACGAGACTTCCTTCCTCAATCGATATGCATAGCAGATCCGGTAGACAGTAGCCCCTCTTGTAAAGCCTTCCTTCTCTAATGGTGAAACGAGAGGATTTTGTGATCACCTTCCTGGCTGCGTCTCTCTCTTCGGGTAGAATACCCTTACCTAGGTAATCCGCGAGCGACGTCCTCCAGTCTCCTTCTTCAATCCCATGGACTTGATAGACTTCCTGGATAAGCCTGCGACTGTTCATCCTTTCGAGGATAACCTCCTTTCCAACTTCTTCAGGCATGACTGCCCCTAAACGAGCCAACGCGTCTGCTTGTTGGTTGTCAATCCTGGAAATTACCATTAGGCAAAAACCCAAGAACGCCTTTGATAATGCCCGCGCCTTTCTCTGATAGTCTGGCATTAAACCGGTTCTAACCTCATACTCCTCTTTTATCTGTCGTGCCATCACTTCTGAGTCGGTGTAGATTGATACTTACCTGGCGCCTTTGATCAAAGCTACTTCCAGGCCCGCGAGCAGGGCCTCATACTCAGCTTCATTGTTCGTAGCTTGGAAGTCCAGTTTATAAGCATAGTTGTACTGTTGTTCATCTGGTGCAGTGAGAGTAACCCCAGCTCCGCATCCATCTTTGTTGACCGCGCCATCTACCCTGAGTGTCCACTCGCTTCTTTATGTTTGAGCACCTAGTTCAAAACTCGTTTCACTGATGAAATCGGCTAGAGTCTGAGCCAGTACTGCCCTCCGCGGGGTATATTCTATTTCAAATTCTGTCAACTCAACTGCCCACTTCATCATCCTTCCTGACAAGCATGGGGAATGAAGAATTTGTCGTAAGGGCAGGTCAGTCATTACTCTGATGACGTGATCCTGGAAGTAGGGCCTCAATCTTCTTGCCGCGAATACCAAACATAGAATCATCTTCTCCACTGGTTCGTACCGCGTCTCAGCATCCTGTAGCACACGACTGACATAATATACTGGGTACTTTTCTTCTCGCATCAAAATTGCGCTGATGGTTGTTGTGAGCATAATTCGTCATGTTTTACAGTTACTTTGATATCGATTTCTGCATGCATTTCATACATTTGGGTTAGAATAATACAAATTATGTGTAGTATATGTTTATTTGCAATATATGGAGGTCTACACAAGTTTTTGTTATATTTCGCAGAAATCGGACGCACTTTGGAGCTTAAAGGAAACTCATGGAGAAGCTAAGAATGGTGCAGCTAGAGAAAAGACCATTTTTCGGCATTCATCATTTTGAATCAAGCTTTGATGTCTTCATGAGAGTTGTAGCCCTCGAAAAGAGCTTTCCAACGCATGGTCATATGCGTCAATCCGACGAACGAGGACTCAGGAAAGTGCGTTTCAAGAACAGAGCAGAAGGCTGAGAGATCTACTCGATATCGAGGACCTTTACTCGATATCGACCAAAGCCCAGATCGAGTAGAGAACCCAGAAATCGACAAGTGAAGCTGGGGAGCTGGAGCAGGTTAGTCGATATCGACAAGAATTGGTCGATATCGAGTAAGCACCCAAGTCGATTTCCATGTCCAGAGCCGAGATCGACGAAGCTGAGCACTGGGAAGCCGAACATGTTACTCGATATCGAGGAACTTACTCGATATCGAGGACAACCCAAGTCGATATCTTTCCTGAAGGCCAACATCGAGTTGCTGAGCGGAAGACGAGAAAGTGCTAGTCGATATCGAAGAGTCCTAGTCGATATCGAGTAAATCCCGGGAGCCGACACCGAGCAGTCCGAGGGTCTTGTTAAGTTTCTATCCCGAATCCGATGGAGATATTTTCGAGACCAAATTCTATCCACATCTATCAAGAGCTATCAAGTTCAAGGAAGATTTATCTACATTAGATATTTTCCTTATTTAATTATTAGATTTATTTCCTTTATTTATCAAGTTTTTATCTTAAGTAAGTAGATAGATAGATATAGATATAGATAAAGTTTCTTTCCTAGATTATCTTGGAATAAAGCCTATAAATAAAGCCCTAGGGGGCTGATTTTCATTAATTCAAGTCAAGTCTTCTTAGGGCGCAAGAAAAGAGGAGAGAGAGAGAAGGCGAGAGAGGAGAGAGAGAGAGAGAGATAAGGAAGGAGACGAACGGTTGTAAGTTTTTGTTTATTTTATGTTAAAGTTAATTTCTTTCATTATAGTTTATTTCTAATTTCCTTCTTCTAGGGTTGGGGTGATCCTAACATAGACACGTGTGTTTGATTTATAAATTCATTATTTTGTATGTATTTATTATCATCTACCTATGTGCTTAATCCTTTGCGACAGTCGAGGACAATTCCTTATTTACAATTATGAAGCGAAAGTGAATTAATTATGAATTTGGATAGTAATTAGGCTTTGCTTGCGAAAGTTGGTTGATCCTAATTAAGGAAAGGTAGTAACACTTAGGGTTTATGCGAAAGCCTCTATATTCATATTTGTTAATAACGAAAGTTATTTGATATAAAGCATGCATATTTATGTGATTTATGATCTACACATATGTTTATTATTGCGGTGATCCCTAACCTTGGAAGTTTTCATCTTTATTTGTTTTATTTTATTATTTTTATTTGGCACATATTCTACTCGTTATCAAACCACCATTCTCCCTCCATCCATCGACATCGACGAAGTCTTACTCGAAGTCGACAGCAACCTCCCACATTTTCCCGCTATCCCTGAACCCCAAAACACACTAAACCTAGAACTGCTGACTTCTTTCCTGAGGACAAACTTGACTCCCCTATACTATAGCGGGGGTCTTGACTATAAATTTATTTCGTCGAGAAACCCTCTCGTCAATGGTAATGTTTTTTACTGATAGATACAGGTGCAGAGCCTCCTGTTTCTCGGGTTGGTGCAGAGTGGGGAGTGTTGACAAGAAAACTTTTAAACCCCCGAACGCTTCCTGCAATTCTCGAGTCCACCGTATTGGTTCCTTTCTCTTGAGTAGAGCAAAGAAAGGTAATGACTTGTCGGCTAGGCATGAGCAAAATTGGCTTAGGTAGTTTACTGCTCCGTTTAAATATTGTAATTCTTTGATCGTCCGCGGAGGTTGAAGATTTTGGATCGCCGCCACCTTTTCAGGATTTACATCAATTCCTCGATGGCTAACCATGAAACCAAGGAATTTTCCAGAATCAACCCCGAAGACACACTTTTCCGGGTTCAGGTTCAAACCTCATCTGCGAAGGGAATCAAATGTTTCTTGTAGATCTGCCGTGTGATCTTCTGCTTTCTTGCTCTTGATTACAATATCATCCACATATATCAACACATTCCTCCCAATCTGCTTACAAAAGATTCGATCAACAGTTCTTTGAAACGTAGCCCCGACATTCCTGAGTCCAAAGAGCATGACGCGGTAACAAAATATCCCCTGGTTGTTGATGAAAGTAGTTGCCTTCTTGTCTAGCGGGTCCAGACTTATCTGATTGTATCCGGAATAAGCATCCAGAAAACTAAGGACCTTGTTACCCGCGGTTCCGTCGACAAGTTCGTCTATGGATGGCAAGGGGTAACTATCTTTGGGGCAAGATTTATTAAGTTCAGTGAAATCGATGCACATTCTCCATTTCCCATTAGACTTCTTCACTAGAACCACATTTGAGAACCAATCTGAATCTTCTACTTCTTCTATGAATCCTTCTTCCAACAGCTTATTAGTTTCTTCTTTTGCCGCGGCAGCTTTCTCGGGAGCTATATTCCTCTTCTTTTGTACTATGGGCTTTGTTCCTGGATGGATTCTTAAAGTATGCAGAGCAGTTGTGGATGGGACTCCCAAAAGGTCCCGCGGAGTCCATGCAAAAACGTCTCTTGATCTTGCTATGATTTCCAAGACTCGATCTCTTTCTTCTGAATCTAGTGTTTGCCCTAAATAGACTTTTTCTCCAGGGTTTGGAAAAGGTGTATAGGCAACCCTTTCATCCGTGGTTGGTATTTTTACTTCTGTCGGTCTCACCTCAAGCTCCGCCTCTGAGAGCCCTGATGGTTCACTGTCTCCCACCATGGATTCACATTTCTCACTAATACACATTACCTCTTTGTTCTTCTTGATAGAAGTCAAGTAGCAGCTTCTGCTTTCTGGCGGCTGGCCGCGGACTTCACCGATTCCCCCTCCTGGCAAGAGAAACTTCCCAACGAAGTGATAAATTGACACTATCATATGAAATTTATAGAGCGAGACGCGTCCCAACAAGGCATTGTACACGGTTGGTATCCTTACTACTGTGAACAAGATATTCTCCATGCGTCTTTTCGGGATTGTTCCCAAAACTACTGTTAACTCGATTGTCCCTGCCACTTGTACTTCTCCCCCTGAGAATGTGATCAACGTGCCTGAGTATGGTTTCAATGATGCCGCGGAAATCCCCATCTGAGAGAAAGCCTCCCATGATAAGATATCTACAGACGAACCGGTGTCAATAAACACTCTTTTAACTGTCTTGGCAGCTATCTGAGCATGGATGAACAAAGGATCTGAGTGCGGCATCCTTACTTCCTCAGCGTCTTTCGGCGAAAAAGATATGTCTTCATGTTGTGACAAAGAGATCCTTCTGCTTGACGCGGATGGAGGTTGCCTTCCTTCTCGCTGGGAGTTCCTCTTCTCTTGTCTACTTGACCCTGCCATGGTATACCCTCCCGCGAGGGTATTGATGAAACCCTCGGGCTCTGGTATGTGGCCTTCTTCTGGTCTTTGTGCTTCTCTCTCATTAACGGATCTTTGTACTGTAGGCGTATAGTTCTGTCTACCTCCGCGCCCTCTTTGCCCCCTACCTCTTCCTCGGTTGTAAAAAGGGGGATCTCTGCGCTGATCCTGTTGCCCTAAGTAACGGTTCTGTCGATCACGATGGTCATCAATTCTGGGGTTTCGGTCTTCCCAATCCGGTCTCCGGTTGGGTCGATCTTCTTTTCTTGGTGGAAATCTCATTTCTTGATTCCTATAGGGGTTCTCCCTCGGATGATAGGACCGCGGATGATCCTCTCTTTGATAAGACCCTTGGCCTCTTTCCGAATTCATGTGGACTTCGTCGCGGTGGGGACGAAAATCTACCGCCTCTGACCGATGTCTGAGCGGCTTGGCTTTCTCTTTCTTAAACTTTCCTGCAAGTTTCCCAAAGAATCCCTGATTTCCTGCGTTTGCTCTTGAACTGGACGCGGCTGCTTCTTCAGCCTCCATCTGTCTTGACACTCGTTCCCTCAAATCATCGTAACTAGCTGGTTTCTTCCGAAACAGGTATGTCTTGAAGTCTCCCTCTGCCAAATTTCCCATGAGTATTATGATTGGCGACTCATGATTAAAGTTGGGGATTTGCACTACCACACTGGTGAATCGAGTGAAAAAGTGCCCCAAGGTTTCCCCATTTCCTTGCCTGATCGAATTAAGATCAAGCATGGTCTTCTTTCTCGACCGCGCGCTTCCAAAATGGAATGTGAAGATGAGAGACAGCTGGGTGAAACTGGTTACAGAGTTTTTTGGTAGGTTAGTGAACTATGTGAGGGCGATTTTCGTCAAAGTTGAGGGAAAAGTTCTGCATAACATAGCGTCGTTGTACTCATTTATCCCTATTGCGGTCGTAAAATGACAGAGATGATCCTCAGGATCGGTTGTTTCGTCGTACTTCATAAGGTTCACATCCCTCCATCTTTTTGGTACTGCCGCGAAACAGATTTCTTTGGTGAACACAGATGGGAAGGTCGCGAGTCCTTCTGCCCCTCTGTTTGTTGAACCAGATTTTATGGAGGTGGAGACATCCGTGGATTTCTCTCCGCGTCGATACTTGTTTTCATGTTGTCGCTGATCATTTTGCCATGCTTGATGCAGCATCGCTTGACCTTGGAAACCGTAGTTCACGTTGCCCGGGTTGTTGTATGCAGTATAGTATCTATCGAAATTTCCACGCTGCTCCTCGTGATGGAAATTTCCTTGTTGACGTGGATTCTGTCCCCAGTGATCATAATAGCCATACTGTGACCGTTCTTGTTGAAAGGGATTAGGCTGCTCATGATGGACTTCATAATACCAGAAATTTTGAGGTATGTGTTCTCCTTTTGCTCCATACTGATAGTGATGCGGAGGGGCACCATGGGGATGATCTCCTGTATCACCTCCTGGTTTGGGTTGTGGTGTCAGCGGGACATACACACTTGAAGCCTCCTGATCCTGGTGGATCCCATGGCTCATACTCTGTGTCGCGTTGTTTTGATTATCACTCATTCTTTCAGCGTCGGAATTATACCACAGTGAAAGACTCATTTTCATATGCACATATTCATACTTCCAGATTTTAGACGTGGACCATAGCATCTATCAATGATCTTAGGGTCTTTGCTTGATTTTTTCAAACAACAAGAATTTTTAGAGGAACCCCTTAGTGTGAGGGGGTTCCAACAGACGGCGTCAGTGAAAAAACTCGATCTCAAAAGGCCACCATTTTTAGTGGGGCCCGGGAATATACCCAGTGGGGCCTTCAATATTCCCAACGGACTTACCTGACCCGCATCGAAATAATCGGTGCGGCCCAACCTGTGCCGCGGGAACAACCTGGTTATGAATGCTGATGGGTCATTCCCTTATCAAGTTTTCCTCGGACGAATTGGGAATCAACCGCTTACCTGCCGTCGTTGGCTGACTTGGGGGCCAATAGCAACAAATTCTTGATCCTAGCTTCGGGTTTTCAAAGGGCGAAGAAAGGTTTATGTCCGCGGAGCAATTCCTCCTTCCCGAAAAGAGGTTTCTTGCGTGTTAAATTTACTCTCTCTTTTCCTCACTTTTCTCAGGTTACTCGGTTTTGATCCGCTCCTTTCTCCCTTTTCTTCCTTTCTGCCTTTTCTTCCCAAAAAGTCCTCATTTCTTATGTTGGTTTTTGATTTTTATAGGTGACAGATGAGCTTCGGCTGACTCGCCACGTGGGGATTGTAATTTGACAAGTGTCCGACTCATGGGATGTGGGCATGTCTGACACGTGTTCCTCTTCTCTATCCGCTGACGATATGGCTTTTAGTGAGTTAATAGGCTTTGGTAGGATGCTCATCCGCGGACGTCCTTTTTGTCTAATGTCGCGATTTATTTTTATTGTTTGTTAATCCAGATGTTTTTATTGTTGGTTTCGTCAACCCCATAGTTTATATAGCCCGGATTATGGTTTTTTGGGGTATTATAACACAATCGACAATTTTCTATTTTTTTTCTTAATATGAAAATAAATACACCCCGGATAATATAATAAACGTCCGGGTTATATTACATTGAGTTATTAAATGGTTGATATCATATGCCCCGACCGTTTTTTCATATTATTATCCGGGCTTTATAACTTATTGCCCCAAATAGGCAGTATAGCCTTGATTTTATACCCCGGAGAAAAAAACAATACTCCTCATGTAATTATATTCGGGGTATATTTGTTTTTTTTTTATGGACGCTTTGTCTCTCCATCTCTAGAAATCCCGTTTTCAAGAACGCTGACAAGACCAATCTCAAACTCTGAAATCAAGAACGCTGTGTTTAGTTTGGCAAATGATAAATCTCCTGGCCCGAATGGTTTCCCGGCAGGATTCTACAAAAAATACTGGCACATAATCGAACCATCTGTGATCAAGGCGGTTAAAAGCTTCTTTCTTAGTGGGAGAATATTGAAACAAACAAACCATACCTTCATAGCATTACTACCAAAATGTGATAACCCCACAAAAACGTCACAATATAGGCCCATTAGCCTATGTTCAACAACCTATAAAATCATAGCAAAGATTCTGGCGGCTCGACTGAAGAAAATTATACCGAAAATCATCAACCCCCTGCAAAGCGCCTTCTCTTCGGGCCGAGCCATACAGGACAACATCCTCATAGCAAATGAAATTTTTCATTCCTTCTCTAAGAAAAAAGGGAAATTGGGATGGATGGCAGTTAAATTAGATATGGAAAAAGCCTTTGACCTTGTAGACTGGGAATTCCTACTAACAGTAATGACTAACTTTGGTTTTTCTAATCGTTTTGCCAGGTGGATTAAAGAGTGTATAACCACGGTTACCTACTCGTTGCTGGTCAACAACGAACCAACTGACCTATTCACACCCCAGAGGGGTCTCCGGCAGGGTGATCCATTATCACCATACCTATTTTTAATACTTTCAGAAATTCTTGCCAGGGGGCTCCAATCTGAATCCACTAAACCAAAAAGTCATCTGGGAATCAAGATGACAAAAAGCGGAACTAAGATTCCGTACTTAGCTTTTGCGGATGATATTGTCATCTTCGCCTCCGCTACCAAAACAGCATGTGACCAAATTAATAAGATTCTCACGGAATTCTCTTCACTATCTGGACAGAAAGTTAACAGGAACAAATCGAATTTTCAAACCTCCTCTAATACCACTGCAGCCCAGAAAACTACTATCCATAACGAACTTGAAATTCAGTACACAACAAACTTAGGTACCTACCTAGGTTGTCCTATTATTAGTGGTCGCACCACAAAAGAGGACTTTAAAGAATTATTAAACACAACCAAGGCCCAATTGAATAAATGGAAGGCTAACTGTCTTTCACAGGCGGGTAGGTGTACACTAATCAAAACAACACTTTCAGCCAAACCACTGCACCTAATGCAATGCTTCATGCTTCCTAAATCAGTACATGTGGAATTAGATCGGATTAACAGGAATTTTCTATGGAACAAAGGACCGTCACACAAACCGCTTATAAGCTGGTTTGAAATCTGTAAAACAAAGGAAAATGGGGGATTGGACCTTCGAAAATCAGAAGACATGAATCAAGCATTACAACTCAAGCTACTTTGGAAAATCCTTGCAGAGCCTTGTAACCCATGGGTCTCCATAATAAATGAAAAATACCTAAAAGGACAAAGCATACTTAATTACCACAGAAAAAGCGGAGCATCTTGGCAATGGACACAATTAACCAAACTACTACCATTATTAAAGGATGGAATCAAATGGTCAATAGGCGGTGGTGAATCCATCAATTTCTGGACGGATCACTGGTTCGGAGACACCCCCCTGATTAACACAATATCTGACACCCAACAAATAGACATAAACACTAAGATCCAACATTTTTTCACATACACTAAGACTTGGGATACAGGGAAGCTACGGGGCGAAACTAAAGACATTATACCTAATGAAATAATTGACTCTATCCTCACACTTCCGATACCCAAGCACATTCATATCGACAGATTGTATTGGAAATGGAGTCGCAATGGATGGTTCTCTACTAGCTCAGCTATTGATATGTTCGATGCTGGGAAACAACATCATAGATCTGATATGAGCTGGATCTGGCACATGGATGCACCATCTAAAGTTAAAACGTTTATTTGGAAAATCACCAAAAATGGAGTGCCCACCTCGGCCAGACTTGCCTCTCGTGGGTTTGGCATTCCGACTACTTGTCCACAATGTGACTCTCAATATGAAGACCTTACTCACCTTCTTTGGTCCTGCCCGGCTTCGCAAAATGTCGTCACTTGGATGGACCCATCTCAATTTATTTCTGTAAACACGACTTTTGCCCAAGGAACTCAAATCAATGACACCCTACAGCAAATCAGAAACAAAATAGGAATGGATCGTTTCACTAAGCTCGCCTTCACTTGGTGGAGCATATGATACTTTCGAAACAAGGCACTTTTCGATAATGTCAATCCAGATCCAAGAAGTATTTTATCCTTTGCAAAAGAACAAATCGTCATGTGGAGATCGACAAATAAAAAAGAGGAAGGTGCGGAAACCCAATGCACATCTACACAACAACCAGCAACAAGGACTGGTCCAAAAAGGAAAAAGGCTAAATGGGTCCCACCTAAACCCGGGAATCACAAGCTAAATTTTTGATGGGGCTATGGGATCAACTAGACATGGTTCCTATGGGTTTGTCATCAGAAACTATAAAGGAGAACCAATATACTATGGCGTTGGGCCTTCTCCCTTCACCTCCGTCTCTGGCACTGAAGGTTTAGGGCTTTGGAAGGGCTTGCAGGCTGCCCGTATACTAAACATAACTAGACTAGAGATCGAAGGAGATAATCTTACAATCATTAACAGCCTTAAAGGTATTGGTCAGCAGACCGATGACTCTGATATGATTGTCTCTGACAGTCTAGTCACGCTTGGCTTTTTCAATTTCATAGAGATTCGTCATGTCTACCGGGAAGCTAACCGTGTTGCGGACCTTTTATCGCACCAAAACGTTGACTTCCACAGCCATCTGGCTCCTGACGACTCTAGGCTTCGTGATTTCATCATTTCGGATGCTCTTGGCTCCTAGGTTTATCCTTTCAGCCAAATTCTTTTCGTTTAAAAAAAAAAAAAAAAAAAAAAAAACCCTCGATTCTCTACCGCCGTTCACCACACCCTCGATTCTCCACCACCGTGCATCACAACCCTCGATTATCCACCGCCGATAAACCACATCCATCGATTCTCCACCGCTGTTACCATCTCTTTGGTACACCCTTTACCGCTGGTCGTTCACTTTTTCCACTCTTCCTCCGCCACTTTCCTCGTCGGTCGTCTTCGCTGCAATTTTATCGTCGGTCAATCAAACAGAAGGAAGTTGCGAATGCTCTTGAGCAGGCCAAGGATTTGCAAGAATCGACTGTGCGCTCGTTCTCGATGCCTCCATTCCCAAGCATCGCTTCTCTGTCGATTCACTCGTGTTTGGTAAACTGTTGGATCCCAAATACGCTGAGAAGGTTACTCACTCTGATCCTCTACTCTCGCTGTGAAATCTAGGGTTATCAGTTTGATTTATTCATTTCGTTCCCTTCACTGTCGTTGTGAAATTTAGGGTTTTTAGTTTGATTTGTTCATTCTGTGGCTTAAATTTCTAGTGGTTTTGTTTGTAGTTGGAAGATGAAATAAATCGAGCTAGATGTATCCTTGTTGATGGAGATGCATTGCCTTTTCTTCCAGGACAACCTCAAGGTTCGTTGCCTATGCCTCCATTGATTTGGATAGTATGTTTAGGTTTACATTGGGATTCAAAAGAAGAGTGATTCATTCGATCAATTTTGTCTTTTTGAATATGTAGGCTGGTTATTGGGAATATTTATTGGCCCTATTATTGTCTGAGCTATAGAAAAAAAAGTGCAGTAGAAGGTTAAAGAGGATTACAACAGCTTCAAAGTAAAAAAAGATTCATAAATTTGTTTCCTCCTACTATCGTGTTGATTCATCTTGATCTTGGTAATTAAATTATCTCTTGTTTGAGCTGGATAGAACATCACTACCTTTTATTCTTTTCCCATAGATACTTGATTTTGATCCATGAATACATTGGGGCTTTGAACTTAGTCGAACCGGCCTGTTTGGTGGCGACTTTGTTATTTCAAGCTTCAAGCAAGTGTTAACTTGAGTGTTTATCTTGGTACCGTTGTACAACATTTTCTTATGATATATTTTTTCCTAATTTACCATACTTTTGCAGTTAGCTAATCTTCTCCAATATCTTAATTTGCAGTAGTTGTTATGTCATAGCCCTTTAAACAACCTTTAATTTGACCAGTCCCAATTCACTTTAATTTTTTACCCATTTAGCTAATAAGTAGATATTAGATATTGTTTTGCTGTTATTTAGTAATTTAGGCAAGGCAAAAGAAGGAAGTAGTATCGTTTTGGATGCATTACTGTCTCATTATTTAGCCACATTAAACTAAAGTATAATTTTGGCTATTCGTTATCCACTTTGATTCCCATGTGGGAGATATTAATGTGGTATATGTAGTTTTTGGGTTTTTTTTATGAGATTTGAGGATGATAGAGTGAAATCGGCGAAAACTGTCAAGCAATGGAATGTTAAGATTATTTTAGTAAGGACTGAATTATTTCTTGTGGCATATTTCTTTAAATGGCAACCTTGCAATATTGTCTGGTTGTGGAGATAGTTCTTTATAAGATTATTTTAGTTTGATTTAGCTCTAATATCTTTTTATAACTTGGTTGTGCAGATCAGCAAAAACAAAAGACATCAAGATAGGGCTGCAACCCTTGATGTCCGGGATAAGTTAGAGGAATTTATGTAGGCTCGATCACATTCTTGAAGTATGACAAGGTGGCTACATTTTTTGCAAGTTTCCTCTACTGATCTTTGTGCCCTAGCTTTTAGCGAAAACAATGACAACAAATTTCTATCTTCTTGACCAATCAACTTTGGAGGCTTGTAGCATATTGACTGACTTCTTTCAGCCGTAGCGTTGGCATTTGAAGTGTTATTTAATGACTGGGTCCTTTAGCGTACAAGTTTCAGTAAACTAAAAACTGTAATGTTTCCAGATGTGATGAAGATAAATATGTAGTCAAGGTCTCAGTTGATTAGGAGTTGATTTATATTTGATAATTGCTTTAATTAAATAGTTGCCTATTTTCTTATAACTCCATGTTTGGGTTTATAATGAAATGAGGTAGACATGATGTATCATGTATGTGCTATGTCTTTATTTTTACTTATATACATATCTATCTTTATATGTGTTTAGGAAAATTCTCAAAAGTTTTAGAGAACACTGGAAAGTCTGGAAGATATCAAATGATGTTGTTGTTGATGCTTTGAGATAGCTAAAACAAGCCACATATATAACTGAAAGAACTGATAGGGAACTAAGGATAAAGATGAAATCCCTTTTGAAAAACGTTTTAGATGAAGAGAATAATTAGCTTTCTGATTTTATAATAATTTGTTTAGTTTTTTTTATTGCCAAGCAGCAATTCTATTCAGATTATTGTAAGTAGTGGTAATGAATTTTACTCTTGAAAATAAGTAGCACGCTGCTAGTTTGTGCAAGAAAAATTGCAGAAAAAGAACATATAAAGGTTAAGATCATATGGCAAGATTTCACCACATGGATGACATGTTTTATACTAGTACATAAACCTGTTTTATTCTGTTTAGCTTATTCTGAAATGTATGTTCAATTCTGAATTTTTTGGGCAAAGGCTAATCAAGGTCTCTCGGGATTGGAAAAGTTTATGTCCGTTCACTTTGATTCTAAAACAAGATTGCAGATTGTTGTGAGCCTAATTTGCCATGTTTTATACTTACTTTTATATCGCTTTCTGCATGCCTTTCATACATTTGGGCTAGAATAGTACAGATTCTATGTAGTTTATGCTTATTTGCCAAATTATGGAGTCTACACTAGTTTCTGTTTAATTTCGCATAAATCGAGGCGTTTTACAGCAATTCGGAGAAGGGGAGGAAAACCACAAAAAGGTCGATATCAACCGGACTTGGTCGATATTGAGTGGATCAAATTGAGCAGGAAATACCAAAAATCGACCAGAGAATGGGAGCGGAGCAGAAGAGGTCGATATCGACCAATGTTGGTCGATATCGAGTCAACCAGGTCGATTTCCACCCAGAGGCCAAGATCAAGTGAAGAAACAAGGATAGGTCGATTTCGAGCAATCCGAGTCCGACTGCTGAGCTGGTTTTCTTCCACATGAAGCAAGAGATATTCTATCAACTCAAAGAAGATTTATCAAGTAAAGAAGGATCTATCCACTTTAGATATAGTTTCCTTATAAATTTAATTGTTTTATTTCCCAAACTTTATCTTATACCTTTAGTAGACCTGAGCAGACGTGGGTTAACCCGCCCAGCCCGTCCGGTAAAAAAGGCGGGCTTGGGCAGAGCAAATGACCCAAGCGGGCCGACGGGCCCGGCCCGGTAGGCCCACTGGGCTGGGCTTGGGCAGAGTATGAAGCCCAAGCAGGCCGGTAGGCCCGCCCGGTATATAATATTATTTAATAATATATTATATACTGTATGTATGTATGTATGTATGTAAATTTATACAACGTATGTGTACCTTTTGAAATCCAATAAAGAGAAAAAATGGGCAATTTAATTTTTTTTTTTTTATTACCGATAGATGGCAAAGTTTAATTCTCTCTCTTCTCTTTTCATTTCAATTGCAAATTACAACCCTAGCCGCACATAGTCTTCCATCTCTGTTCGCAGAAGCCAAAGTGACATACCCTTGTCTTCATACGTTGTTCGTCTCCAATCTCCCTCAACAATCTCTGTTCGTGTTATTCTCCCATCTCCATACGTCGTTCTCCCTTGTCTTCAATCTCCCTAACCCGAAGGCGCACCAACAGTGAAAGGTTTGTGATTTTGTCTTCAATCTCTGCTCGTGATTTTCCGCCCTTCAATCTCTGCTCGTGATTTTGTGTTACAATATTGTGATATATGCCTCTTATTTATCTATTTTGCAGTGTCTTTTCCTATGGAGAGCCAATCTGGGACGGTTAGCACTCCTATCGCATCAAACGATCCTTCAGACTCGCAAGTTGAAGTCACTGAAAAGGGCAAACCACGAACCTATTCTGATGTGTGGAACCATATGAAGAGAGAGGTACATGATAATGGGTCTACCAGTGCTTTTTGCAATCATTGTAAGAAGAAATTTACCACTAATAATAGTAGTGGCACCTCTCATTTGTCAAGACATTTAAGAAAATGCACTATGCGTAAACAGAAAAGCATGAAAAATTTTCACATTGTTGGCAGTGTCTCTAATAGCAGTGCTGGAAACATGTCTTTGAAGAAGCCTTTTCTTAATTTAGAAGAAATTTGTGAAGCTCTTTGTTTGTTTGTGATAGCGGGTGGACATCCATTTAGTATTGTGGAGGAACCAGGCTTCAAGTATCTAATGACAACAACTGCCCCTGATTCTAGTGTTGTTAGTAGATTTACAATAAAGAGGGATTGGGATGCAATCCGTCATTATAAAGAGGAGAAAAGGTTGGTTGCTATGGAGTTGCAAAGTGCACCTAGTAGGATTCGTTTTACAACTGATAATTGGAGAAGTGAAAACACCGCTGATGAATTTATGTGTGTAACAGCTCATAATTGTTTTACAACTGATAATTGGAGAAGTGAAAACATTGTTAGAGTTGGACTCTGCATGAACATTATTGTAATTTTTTTGTTGAGAAAACCCACTGCACTTGTCGGCGGGCAGCCCGGTGGGCAGCCCGGCCCGCCGACAAGGGCGGGCTTGGGCAAGGTAATAGGCCCAACAACCGGGCCTGACGTACTCAAGCCCGGCCCGGTACAATGGGCTGTGAAAAGGTTGGAGGCCCGGCCCAAGCCCGTCCATGCTCAGGTAGAGCCTTTAGATAGATAAATTTAGATATAGCTAGATATTTCTTTCCTAGATTAGCTAGGGAATGAAGTCTATAAATAAAGCCTTAGGGGCTGAGTTTTAGGTATCTTATTCCAATTCAATTCTAGTTACAATTAGGTACATAGAGAGAGAGCTTCTGGCGAGAGAAGGTGGAGAGTTGAGAGAGGATTTGGCTTTGATTGGTTGTAAGCTTTCTTTGATTTTATTTAATGCAATTTAGTTCCTTTTTATTATTAATGTCTTTCTTGATGATGAAGAGCGAGTAGTCACCCAACTTCTAGGGTCAGGGTGAGCCCGACGATAGCCATGTAAGGTGATGCAGTAAAGGTACAATCTTTTGATGCGATTTCGTCTTCTATCCCTATGAGCATGATTCTTTTGCGAAAGTTGAAAGTGATCCTTGTTTGTGTTATTGAAGCGAAAGTGATCTTAATGCAACTTGGTTTAATTATGTGAAAAAAGGTTAGTAACAATTAGGGTTTATGCGAAAGCCTCTATCTTCCTATTTGTCAATAACGAAGGTTATTTGATGAAAAGGATGATCTTTTATGCCTTTATGTGTTGTTTTGCATGGTTATCGTTGTGGTGTTGAAACCCTGATCTTGGAAGTCTTTAGTTTATTTGATTTATTTCATCAGTTTCGTGTTTTGTCTTGTGAAAAGTTTCGATCTTTGGTTCTGTGATTAGTCGAAATTGAGCACTTTTGGTCGAAATTTGGGGTCGATATTGAGTGATATAGGTCGATATCGACCGGTTTTAGTTTTCTATTCGTTTCTGCTTGTTTCTGTATTTTACAGTTTCTGTCGACAGTGTGGTCGATATCGAGTGGTAAGGTCGATATCGAGTGCTCTCCCCTGGTCGATTTCATGCTAAGATCTGGGATTGAAAAGGCGGGCGCTGACAGGCTTCCTCGTCGATCGATCCTGACTACCTTCTACTACAGCGGGAGGAAGTCTTGTAATTAATTTGCGGAGAACAGGAAGTCAAATTTGGAATTTATATTTCATACTTGATTTACCTCATAAGACAGATCGACTGAGCTTCGTATCAAGCTCATCTTTTTCGGCATATTATAAGTGAGTATGGGTCTTGTACAATTGTGAAACCTTGTAACTTGTAAGAAATTGTTTCAATATATATTGCTTTTGCACCTTTGTCTTTTGAAACCTTGTAAGAACTTAAACCTTGCAAATCGATCTTCAATATAATTAATTGGGTTTTTTCATGTGATGGGTTGTTCATTTGTGGTTGTGACTTGATTTAAAGTTACCAAGGTCTTGGTTTAGTAGAAGATAAATTATAGGTTAATAGGTGTATTATGAATATATATAACTCCATACGATTCAAAAAAAATAAAACATTATATAGCCCGGGCCTCTTTGATCTGGTATATAATCCATTTGAATGTGTTATCAGTGGAGGAATATACCCCGGACTAAACATACTTTATAGCCCGGATTGACAATAATTATAGCTCGAAATGAATGTGCATATATACCCCGGATATTAGTGTCATATACCCCGGATGTTGGAGGCATATACCCCGGGCGTATTTTCCACCATATTTTATTGGGATTTTTGTAGGATTATGTACCCCGGATTATTTTTGTGAATATCCGGAGTATAAAGTCGGGCCCAGTTTTTACCCCAACCTACCTGAAGTCCAGAGCAACAATCTGCCAGATCCGGGGTATATGCTTCAAAACGCCCGGGGTAAAAAATGATTTTTGTACTAGTGAGGTCTATTAAGATGATATGAAGCCATGCAAGATACACACAGATAGCAACATTGCAAATCCGTTGTCTAAACCCCTCCCCAGACCCAAGCATGATAGTCAAACTAGGGTCAAGGGACTCAAGTCCATTGATGAATGACTTTGAGTTTTGATGTTTTGTGATCTTAAATATTTGATCAAGATTTTTGAAACATATTTGCATCATGTTTGTTTGAAATAAAATTTCACTATTATTCAATTATGGTTTAGAATTGAATAATAGTGAAATTTTATTTCAAACAAACATGATGCAAATATGTTTCAAAAATCTTGATCAAATATTTAAGATCACAAAACATCAAAACTCAAAGTCATTCATCAAGGGACTTTATGGTTTAGAATTGAATAAAATGTCCTAATAATTTATAGTTATCAAATAGGATCGCTGCGAAAGTCGTGGTGGTTGAAACCCTATTAAGTGAACTGATATTATGAATTATGTTTTGTCGTAGTCTGAATCATTAAATGGGACATAAATGATTTAATATAGACTATTATGCAAGTTGATTGATAGCGCCAAGTTTCACGGGCTATAGGGACATGGAGATGTCTAATCAATTGTATAGACAAGTATGGTGGATACTTGTTGAGCAAACCTGCCTTAGATTTTTCAAATAAGTTGAATAATTTAAAGTTAAAATATTATTAGTAGGTTCTTCAGACATGAGTGTGATATCCCTCTCAATTAATGATTGGTAGCCTTTGACACTGTCAACCGTTGATCCGTAAAAGGCAGTCATAAAGGCAGTGATTGAGGTTGCTAAAATTTAAGTGGGAGCTATAGTTACGCAAGATTGGAGAAGTCCTCCTATTCTGGATATGTGGATATCTGAGTAGGAATAGTGTTCTGGCCACTCGAAGAGTAAGAATTGTAAAATGCATGGCCATGCTCAAATGGATTAATAAGTAATCATTTGTTTATTTGACAGTTCAAGCTTGGGATTGATAAATAATTTGAAGTGATGTGGATAACATGAGATGATATCATATCGTCAAATTGAACATTAAGTGCCAAATGAATTGAAATCGCACATCCACTTAAGGAAAAGTGGGAGATTGAAGGAATTGGTGTCCTTTAATTGATGTGTAAAATACTAATGATATAATAGGATTAAAATGGAGATTTATAATCTGAATAATTTAGGTAATTATAGTGCTTTGCTAGAACTCAACTATTGTTTATGGATTAAATTGGATTTAATCTATTGCTATTTTATTCAGGTCCTATAAGGTCACACACAAAAGAGTATTAGGAATTGGATAATTGATTGATGATAATAATAGGCTATTATTGTTGATATAATTTGTGGATAGAAGATAAAAAGATAAATGTGACTTATTAGGAATAAGTTGACCTAGTTTCTACATTATATAAGGAGACTTATTGAGAATAAGTCTTAATCTAATTTTGGCATTGTGTCTCCAAAACTTCTCCCACCACAAATCGCTAGCCTCCCTAACCCGTAGGGTGTGAGTTGCAATCATTCGATCATTCGTTCTATCAAACGGAGACAAGGAGATCCAATCTCGTGCTCGTGTGGACCAAGTAGAGGAGTCGCGCTTGAGGCTCTTTTCTCCAAAGGTGATTTCGAATCAAGGTTCCGCACAAGAAAGGTAAGACTTTTCCCCTCTATATTGTTCATATCAATTCATGCATGAGATCCCGAATTAGATGTTAGAAAATAGTTTTCTACACTTCCGTTGCGCATCTAATTTTCCTACAGAGGGCATAGACAGAGAGTTGGAGATGGGCGTTGAGAGGCATGGAGAGTTCGTTGTTAGAGTGGCACTCCATTGCTGAGTAGATCTGAGTTCAATCAAACGTAAAAGCCCCATATTTATACCGTGGGATGGAGGGAAATAGAACAACACATCGCATCCACACACATCCATAAGAGAGAATAATTAATGATTTTTTATAAAAAAAAAATTGGTCGAAACGAGAGACAGAACTCTATGCGCATCTAGTCACGCTTAAAAAATGACTATAAGTAGTCCACATTCGAGGATAGCTCGACCCCTTACTGCTAGAGCTAGCAAAATCTGATCCGACCCGAGAAACCCGACCGACTCACCCGAACCGAAACCCGATCGAACCCGAAAATTTAGCATTATGCATAACCCGAACCCGAGCCCGGCCGATTTTGACCCGAAACCCAAAGTGACCCGAATACAGACAAACCCGACTTAACCCGGATCCAACTCAAATAAGACCCGACCCGAATTCCAACCCGACCCGACTCACAACTGACCCGACTCCCAACCCGACCCGAGTTCCAACTGACCCGACCCCCAACTCGACTCAAATATCCTTGAATATATATATCTATTATACATTTATACTATAAATTTTTTTTTATTGTAATCCATTATCGAACTATTGATAGTTAATGTTATTTCTAAACAAAATAAAAATTTCATTGATCAAAGTGAAAACTTAAAGCCATTAGTGGATAAGTGCATTCCATTGATCAAAGTTAAATTTACCATAACTTTATGAAAAATTTGAGGACAGAAACAAAACAAAATAAGCCAAAGTTCATGGAGAGCTTGGGGTTAGAGTTGGACTCCATTGTTGAGTAGCTCTGAGTTCAATCAAACATAAAACCCCCATATCTATACCGTGTGGATAGGGAGTGACCGACCCGATCTACCCCACTCGATTACTGGGGTAAAAATTTTAAAAAAAATTGCATGGCGGATGAGTTATGGATCAGATAAAATGGGTCAAGACTCATGAGTGATGTACTTTTCACCTATTACTCGATCCATTATCCGACCTGCTTAACCACCGTTAGCCCACCCGATTATTATAAAAAAGAGGCTAGTATATGAATAATATAATTTAACATAACTAATATATTTTTCATTTTCTATCTCTAATTTCTTCATTTTCAAAGTGTTCTTGTTCAAAAAGGTCGAAAAATATAAACTTGCATTATTTAACTACATTTCTTTTTAAAATTTCTTTTAATTTTTTTTTTTTTGCATATACCGATAGAGTGTGACCAGTTTGACTATTTCCAACGACCTTGTTAGCATTTATTGTATTAATGCATGATTAACCAAATCGTATTTTCCCAATTTGTCATGATATTTGTAACAATAATCCTCTTCATGCAAATATATCAAAGAAATGACACATGAGTCTGTTTTCTAAGGACATAATTTTTCTATACATTTAGTTATTTATTTTGAGTCTAGTAACTGAGTTAAATTCATTTCATTTAGTTTAATATTAAACTTCTAAATACTACTAATTTTGATAGTCAAATGGCATAAAATCGCCATTTATTCATTTTTCTTCCCAATTAACCAACCCTTATCTTTATTGGTAAAAAGCCATAAAAATAATCTAATTTGCTAAAATAATAATAAAATATATCATTTAACCAATAAAGATATAAATAGACCACAAAACGGACCGCAGTTGAAAACTAAACGATCTTCTCTCACAAATGAAATAGGCTTCCAAAATCAATGACCTCTTGTTCTAACGATAAGGGTGAGGTATTCCAAAGGAGAGGTCCCGAACTCGAATCTCACTTGGTGCATTGTAGGCCATATTAATTCCCACAAGCGTGTACGACCAAACGGTGTATACTAATCCGTAGGGCCAAGCCGAAGGGGTGTGTGCAGGTAGGTGAGGTTGCGATTGTGGACCGTACTTTGCACAAGTGGTACTGAGCCTCCTCAAAAAATCCCGCAAGGGGTTTCTGGGGTATGGGGCCGCGAAGCGGTGGGGCCAGTCACTATAAAAAGTTTACCCTACCAAAGTTTGCCCCAGTCGGGGTGGCTCACTGGTGGGGAGCAAGGGGGGATGTCAGGAGGTCTCGGGTTCGATCCCTACCTCCGCCTCTTTCCTTGGATTAAAATCCAAGGTTTGCCTTGCTCCTTTCCAGTGGGTCGAGCCAGTCGGCGCAAGCCGGCACTACCAAAAACACAGGAAATAGCCACGGAATTTTAGCCACGTCGTACAGTCGTTGCCAAATCCGTAGCTGATAGCCACGACTATAGCTACGGTCTGACAAGCCGTAGCTATAATAGCATCGAATGAAAATATTCGTGGCAAAGCTCGTGGCTAGGGATGAAAAAATAATTTCGTGTCCGGAATTTCGGGGTTTTTAGCCACGAATATAAGTGTCGTGGCTGGTATCATGGCTATTAGCCACGACTTTGGCCATAGTCACCTTTTCCGTGGCCGATTTCTACGCCATTTTTGGCGAGTCTTACCCGACATGTCAGTGTAGCCACGAATAATATCCGTTGCTGTACTCATGGCTAAGAATGTGAGGCAATTAGCAATATATGACCGAGTTGGAGGTGAACAGCCACGAATTTAGCCACGGTTGGATTATCCGTGGCTGTATTCGATGCTAACATGGAGACGCCCATTATCACCTTGGTGTATCCGAATTGAGGAAATTCACAAATTAAAGCAAATTAATTTGAAAGAAAATATCAATTTTTAAGCCCAAAATCTCACCAAAAAAATGTAGGGCCTAAAGATTGTCAAACCCAATTTTAGAGAGTCAAAGCCCAAAAAAGGTCAAGCCCATTAGTATTAGTCAAAGCCCAATTAATAACTCTCGACGTATTAAGAAGCCCAGTTAATAGTCACGGTCATATTTGTGGCTAATGCCGTGGCTATTTACTGTTAACCTCAAATGACACACTTTAATTTATAATGGGCTTTAATTTATTATGGGCTCAAATACGGCTATAATTTTTGCCAATAGGCCCATTAATGGTATATGTATTTATATCTAAATAAATACGAGAATATAAACAAAACTAACAATTGTTAAATAAAATGTGTTTTGAGGAAAAAAATCACATAAGTAACTAATAATCGTTGAATAAAACCTTATGTTGACTAATAAATTCTTATTAGGATACTATATATAGTATGTGTTGAGGAAAACTCATATAAGTAACTAACAAATGTTCAATAAAACTTTATATTAACTATTATATTCTTATTAGAATACTACATATAAGAATATGCTTTGAGAAAAACTCGAATAACTAACTTAAAAATGTCTAATAAAACCTTATTTCGACTACTAAATTCTTAATAGAATACTATAAGAGTAGTTTTTTTTAGGAAAACTCATATAACTAATGAACAAATGTTTAATAAAACCTTATATTGACTAATAAATTCTTATTAGAATACAATAAGAGTATGTTTTGAGGAAATCTCATATAAGTAATGAACAAATGTTTAATAAAACCTTATGCTGACTAATAAATTCTTATTAGGATACTATATATAGTATGTGTTGAGGAAAACTCATATAAGTAACTAAGAAATGTTCAATAAAACCTTATATTAACTATTATATTCTTATTAGAATACTATATATAAAAGAATATGCTTTGAGAAAAACTCGTATAAGTAACTAACAAATGTTTAATAAAACCTTATTTCAACTACTAAATTCTTAATAGAATACTATAAGAGTAGTTCTTTTAGGAAAACTCATATAACTAATGAACAAATGCTTAATAAAACCTTATATTGACTAATAAATTCTTATTAGAATACAATAAGAGTATGTTTTGAGGAAATCTCATATTAGTAATGAACAAATGTTTAATAAAACCTTATGTTGACTAATAAATTCTTATTAGGATACTATATATAGAATGTGTTGAGGAAAACTCATATAAGTAACTAACAAATGTTCAATAAAACCTTATATTAACTATTATATTCTTATTAGAATACTATATAAGAATATGCTTTGAGAAAAACTCGTATAAGTAACTAACAAATGTTTAATAAAACCTTATTTCGACTACTAAATTCTTAATAGTATACTATAAGAGTAGTTTTTTTTTAGGAAAACTCATATAACTAATGAACAAATGTTTAATAAAACCCTATATTAACTACTAAATTCTTATTAGAATACTATAATAGTATGTTTTGAGGAAAACTCATATAAGTAATGAACAAATGCTTAATAAAACCTTATATTAACTAATAAATTCTTATTAGAATACAATAAGAGTATGTTTTGAGGAAATCTCATATAAGTAATGAACAAATGTTTAATAAAACCTTATACTAACTACTAATTTTTTTTATTAGAATACTATACTAGTATGTTTTGAGGAAAACTCATTTGTAACGAATAAATGTTTAATAAAACCTTATATTGACTACTAAATTCTTATAAGAATACTAGAATAGCATGTTTTGAGGAAACCTAATATAAGTAACTAATAAGTATAAGATTATTAAAAAAATTAAAAAAAATTAATAAAAAAATTGATATTTTATATAGTTTTTACCCTCATAAGAAAACGTGCGTGAATAGTAAGTGACTTATATTTCCAAACGGAGGTTAAACTTGTATAAAACCTTATATTAACCTTATTATTATTATTATTATTATTATTATAATAAATCCAAAGTTTTTACATGAAATTGGATGGGAGTCGGCTAACAAGCTGAGCTCCGCAACCCTTCTGAATACTAAAAGCAACTCTAGTCAAAGTGTGACAAGTATCCCTACTATATCCACTATCCAGGTATCCCCCTAGTAACCTCACACACCCGCTTGAGAAGTCCCATGGCGTCATCCCCTACATCACCAATAGTAGAAAAGAAAATGGTATAAAGTGATATCCTTTTTCACTACAAACATCCTCATATTTTTTCCTTTTGTTTTCAGCAGCTACTCTGACCGCCCTACCTGGAATGAAACCCGAAAGACCAGAGGAGCTAAAGATAGAAGTACCCGTAATGTCAACGCAAGTGTCCTTGCCCTGGAACCAGCTATAGAACAAAATATCGGCTGGACGTAGCTCACCTCCCTTGCCATCAACCATATCAGTAGACGCCTCTTTACGAACCGAAATTCCAGCCTTCAAGCACTCATCATATAAAACATCACGAACCATATTATGTCGGTGCTTAACACCAACATCGGCCGCACAAGCAAGGGCGTGATCCCCCCACGGATCCAAAATGCCTTTCTCACAAGCCGGGCATTTGGCTCCCGCCTGAAACAACTCAATCCCAAGGCAATACTTTATAATGGACCGAAAAGTAGCGGGATTCATAACCTGACCAAGCCCGGGGATAGGTGCAGCTTTTAGCCATTGTTGGGCCATAGGGAGCTTCAGGTTTGCAATTAGAGCTTCTTGCCTACTAGTAAGAGCAAACTGCATCTTAAGGTGCTTGTCAACATGATTGTAGTAACAGCTAGCCAATTTCTTCATCAGACAGGGGGCCGACTGTAACGTACCTATGTCCAAAACACCCTTATCAATGACATTACTCCAACTAGAAGTCGCCAATCCGAAAGCAACCTCATCACCAACTACTCCAAATCCTCTCAAAATACAATTTAGCAGGACACGGGACTGAAGCTTCGAAGTGAGAAAAGCGTAGTGAAGCGTGTCGGTCGCGGTGTAAACTCCAAGCCCACCACAATCAATAGGCATAGTAGAAAGGCGCCACTGTATAGGTCCGAAGCCCGATCCTCCAAGCGTAACTATATGCTCAAGTGAAAGTCTCAAAGAATCATCAAAAACGCCCTGAGCATCTACAAAACATGAAGGTGGAGTTGTTCGCATTGCGAAGTAGAGGCGAGAAACCCCGAGCAGGCTCGCAAAAGCAATAACTCATACTGGGGATCTTCCAACCTCCTGATAGCCTCCATCAAATCATTAGTTTTCAGAACCCTTCTCAACATCACCTTATTACTAAAGGAAGGATCCAAGCTAACAGCCCCACCGAGGAGCTTAACCCCCTCCACGGGGCGTGAAATATGCTCAGGAAAAACCCCAACCTTCCAACATCGTGGGTCCTCACTCGGCCAGAATATTTCTGTCTTATCAATATTCAGATGAAGTCCTAGAGCCGGGCCATCCTCTTGGATAATGGCAAGTGCTTTGCTAACCTTCATAGTGTCCCCAATCAGTGTCCCATCATCAAGATACCAAGCATTAAGCTTCAACTCACAATTATCTATAACCTTACGAATCAATGGATGCAACGTAAGTGAGAAAAGTAAAGGGCCAAGAGGGTCACCTTGTTGAACTCCTTGACAAGAATAGAGGACATGATCACCATAATATAAACGAGCAGGACGTGCATAACAAAACTCAACCCAATGAGCGATGGAATGGCACCTGTGACGAACCTCTTTAATCAAAGCACTACGATCAACCAGATTAAAAGCATTCTTAAAATCAACCAAAAGCATAGTCAGACTATTATCATAACCCTGAGATTCTACTAATCTATTAACCGCATGTAACACTGCTTCTCCGCCCCCCGAAACACCCACCCCAAACTGTGCATCCTCCAGATAAGGCCTAAGAGTGTTACCAACCGAAGATGCTTCCACTTTAGACACCAGACGTCTCCAAATGGAACCAATAGCAATAGGTCGAATCCCCCCACCCGGCTTAATGAGAGGCGTGAGAGGGGCACTTGCAACAAATTCACTCAAGGCAGCGGGACACCGCCCCTTGAGAAATAAATTAACCACACCCGTAATAGAGACAGACACCTCATCGGCAATGGAAACAGCCGCACCACTAAGAGCATCTAGCAGATGTTGAGCACGGAGCCCATCTTTCCCACACGACGTGCCCTTCGGGAAACTCCTAATCCTATCTAAAACCAAACTCTTAGGAACTTGCAAGGAGTCACCTACAACAGGCTCAGGAGGTATGCAAGGTGCCGGAGAGAAAGGATGTTTGTCAGAAATCTCTTTAAGAGTATCCTCCGTCTGCGGAGCGACACCCGACGACGTGAGAATACGAATGGCTGCAGAAAAGTTTCCATCACCAACTTTCCTCTTGCATTGTCTGATGGCGTGCTCCTCTTGACCCCTCTCCTTACCACTAGAAGGGACGTCAAAATTACCAGACAAAAGATCAGATACCAGCCTATGAATACCCCTAGGCTCCCTCCACACCCGAATAGCCTCTGAAATACTATCAATCTGTAGCCGCCTCTTCAA
This sequence comes from Persicaria tinctoria, assembly GCA_037127255.1. Taxonomy (NCBI): domain Eukaryota; kingdom Viridiplantae; phylum Streptophyta; class Magnoliopsida; order Caryophyllales; family Polygonaceae; genus Persicaria; species Persicaria tinctoria. The sequence goes on from JBANSL010000020.1 coordinate 39,043,917, forward strand.
CCCCGAACGATTTTCCGCGCTAGTTTTGGGCTTGTACCTATGAAGGATACAAAGAGGCATAATAAAGAGAGACACCCATGCTGACACACTAGACGGGTCAGATATGACCCTATCAAGGGCATCCTTCAGAACTCTAGCAAAACCCAATCGACACTTCCAAGGGACATTCTTAATTGTATGAACTTTAACATTAAACACCCACTCCAACAAAGCGACATCAACGCCCACAACTGGTTCAAGATGGCCCCCCACATCATCCACAAGAGCTAAATCAACTGAAGAACAAACAACATCAATAACAGGACGAGGCAATCTGTGAACAACGAAGGAAATTGATCCATCATTAGACAAAGGAGCTTCCACAACGTCTCCGTCATGAAAGCAATTCTTGGACACGGTGTGGGTAACGCAACAATATCCACAAAACCAAAGACCAAGTTGCTTAAAGACCGCCTCAAACTGATCATAAATACCAAGATTGGACCCTAGAATCGCTTTGAAACCTGACAAAGCATCGGTACTCAGATGGATATCCCGTGCCGTGAATTTGAGTCCTGACTCCTGAGGTCGTAGAACGCCGCCCATCGCCGGAGTCCCAGCGTCGTCGCAGAACGCCGCCCACTTCCCAGCGCCGTCGCAGAACGCCGCCCACTTTACCTCATCGCAGAACGCCGCCGCTCACTTCGTCTCTCACCCTCCCACTTCACCTCGTCATCGCAGAACGCCGCCCATCGCCGGAGTCCCAGCGCCGAGTTCCATCTCTGTTGGGATCTGGGGTTGCAAGGACTGTGGGAAAGTTAAGGCGAAAGGTGCTTACACTTTAAAGTAAGAAGATTTTGAATCGACATGAATTTTTAGCCCAATTTTCGTATCCGATTTCTAATTTCTTCAGAATTTGATGTGAATAGCAGCACTACCAGTGCGGTGACGCTGAAAAGCATCATCAGGAGGTTGAGGGAGCAAATGGAGAATTAAGGAGAAGATATCAGGTTTCCTTTTATGTTCTAATAACATCTTTGGCTTAACCTTCTATTATATTGAGATTGTGAACCTCGCAGTGGCTTTCAAACTCATGAAAAGTTCAAATGTCTTCCCTGCAAGGTAAATCAACTGTAATTACATCATGGAAACCTCATAAAAGGCCCGTCACAAAACGCAAAAATAGTGTTTCAAAGGAGTTAATTGTTGATAAAGATAGGTATGGCATAAATTATTGGGTTAATATTCCTTTAGTACTAAATAACACCATAAAAATATTCATACTATGTATAGAATTTCTTTTTCTTTTTTTAATGTGTAGTCATGAGTCATCAAACAACACTCTTGTAAGAAATGGAAACAAGAAACAAGAGAGATTTACCTCCACTTCTTGCAGCAGCATGAAGAACATTTTGACCATTGGGCCCCCTTGTACAAAGAGCTTCAGTGTTTGATAATATTTTCTTTAAAACCTGATTACAACGATATTCAGCAGCATGATATAGCACGCTGTCATTGGTACTGTTTTCCGAAGAAACCAATTCAGGATCGGAATCCAATAGACGCAGTGCGATGATTTCATGTTTATACATTAGAGCTTTGAGAACTCAGTATGCATAGAAATCAGAAGTTTCATGTGACAGATAGCTCTTTATTACAACTGTATTATGTGGAGTTCTTTGCTTTGAATTGACATGTCCTATACTCCTATTATGTGCTGCAAATGTAATCTTTTTATTGTCAAAGGTTGGTATTTGTTCGCGTTTTCAACTGCATAAAATTTGCTAGCAGTGCCACAAACAGCAAATATCAGGACTAAAACCTTCTGATAACAATTCATGCACTTCTGAGTTTCACTTCACTCATCATTCCTTCAATTTGATTGTTATTATCCTCTTCCCTTCCTTGCTTAATTTTTTCTGTTCTACAAGAAGGTGGATTTAGAGTTATGGCTATTGATTTAATTTTTTCTGAAATTCACTCATTTGACACAAATGGAATAACAAGTCTTTCACAATATGTGAAGCCACTGACTGAGTTTCTCAACAAAGTCTCAGATGGGAAAAAGGTTGTTTTTACCATATTTATGTCTATTATTGTTGAATTAGTCTTTCATATTCTCCTTTTTGCTTCAATCCATTAGAAAAGCTCAACAAATAAACAAGTGATCAAATGAGAGATTCATTTTGGTCAATAGAGAATTCTTATAGAGTAGTTTAGTTAAGCTTTTGTTCTGTTTTTTTTTTTCTTGTAACTTGCTTTTTCTTTGTTAAATGTACATCTTTGAATGATCCCAATTTTAAATGATTGCACCTCCTACTTTTTTTCCTTTGGGGTTTCTGTTGTCACCGAGCTCACAATACAATTAATAATATATAGCCACGAATGTAGCCACGAATTAGCCACGAACATAGCCACGAATATTATGCCGCATGGCCACGTTCATAGCCACGGGCATAGTCGAGGGCAATATGTCCACGTCTGTAGCCACGGGCATTAGCCACGACACTAGCAACGACCTACCAAGAGATGTCCCCTGGGTGGCCACGACTTTAGCCACCACACTATTCGTTGCTGTATTCTTGGCTACAACCACGGATGGCACCTTTCCGAACCGGCCACAGACATAGCCACGGGACTGTCAGATCGTGTATTAGCCACGGATATTGTGTCGGTGGCTATTAGCGTCGAGGCATATAGCCTCGAATGGCGACGAACGTTAAATTCATGGCTATGCCCGTGGCTAAACCGTTTAGCCACAGAAATTCGTGGCCAATTCGTAGCTATTTGACCGTGGCTATTTCCTGTGTTTTTGGTAGTGCGGTTTACCTGGTGCGTGGCTCTTGCCGGCTGGGTCACGTGCCCGGGGTTTGCCACCAAAGGTGGGTTCCTCATCATCGAAATAGGCTTCCAAATGGGCGGACATATTCATTTTGAGTCCGCTAATAAGTGTGGGTCAAGACATCATGTTGAGTTATAGATCCCTACAAACAAGCGGAAGAGGATCCTCTCCTAATGAGAGGCTTCCTTATAACTTCCTAATGAATCAATCTCACCCATTAGATTAAATCAATGGCTGAAATTGGATCTCTATAATTGATTAATAAAAAAAATTAATTAATTAATAATTATCTCAAATCCTTCTTCCTCCTTCCGGTGCACAAGTCGAGTAGACAGTGGTTGATCAAATCAATAGCCGATCGATTGGAAGAGGTTGAATTAATTAAACCCTATAGTGAATAGTCTATCATCTTGATACCGTACCAAAGGTTAAAATTAATGTCCGAATTGATCAATGTTCTTGATATATGCACCAAAAATCCAAACCAATTAACGCTATGCAATTGCAAGTCTAATTAGTCGATCTAACAAATGGCCTAATTAATTAACAATTAATATGGCCATCTGGGCATATTATTTTCGGTTGATCAAGTCTGGTGATTAGCGATGACACTCAAAAAAGCCATTGAGGAAGAGAAGGGAGGGAAATGCTGCCCCGTCGAGGCCGGGACCTGTTGGGATGGACAGTGGGTGTGCAAAAGTAGTTGACACCATAAGTTGGGGATGATGATTCCAAAGGCGATTAGCAGTTTGAAGAGGGTCATCATTCATTGTCACTTACTGTCTGAGTGTTTCTAGAGAAAGAGGAGAGCGAGAATTGCAATGGGAGAAATTATGTTTAATATTAGGAGAATAAATCCTAACCATTGATTTATTTGAATTATTTGAAGGGTTGTGATTGTTTTATTAGGAAGATATTAGGCATTAGTTATTAGGAGATGATCTTGATCCCAAGCAAATGCATCTTAAACTTTTCAACGATATGTAATGCGTACATTTCGTGACTATGATCATTCAAATTCGCCTAATTGATCTATGATCTGCCGTGAAAAATGGAATATTTTTTTTTTGAAAAAACATTACCTCTAAGCCCAAAGTGACCCATCATAGATTCCTCAAGCTAAATGATATAATGATATTACCTTTCTTATCTTTCGCAGATGATATAATGATATTTGCAAAAGCAAACTCGGAATCATGTAATCAAATTCGAAGAATTATTAACGACTTCTGTCAAATATAATTAAGGACAAAAGGTGAATGTCAATAAATCAGCCTTTCTAGTTACACCAGGAGTTTGACACAACAAAAACAGACAATCCAAAGTATTCTTCACACCACGAATTTGGCAACACTTGACAAATATCTTGGATACTCAATTATAAATGGTAAGGTGAATAGAGACACTTTTGAAGAAATGATTGTCAAACGTAAAGCACAACTCACAAAGTGGAAGGCAAGTGGAAGACAATTAAATTCTGGATAGATGAATGGATAAAAAGCATCAAATTAAAGGACTATAAAATAATATCAGACTCAATTGGCACAAATGAAAAAGTTGAAAATTTTATGGGACCAGATAAACATTGGAAGTTAGAGGAACTACGTGCCCTCCTTTCAGCTAATATTATTGACAAAATAAAAAACAAGAAAATCCCGCTAAATGAAATAGAAGATCGATTGTATTGGAAACCTAGTAGAAACGGGTGGTTCACCATAGCATCGGCATTGTAAAGCTTTACAAAAACCCGAACAACTATAGACCAACGTACACAGTGGATTTGGAAGATTGACCAATTTCCAAAGATTAAAAACTTCCTTTGGAAGCTTGTCATTGACGGAATCCCCACTAAGAAAAGACTTGCCAGGAAAGGGGTTGCAGTTTCCCTCTCATGCAGTCTATGTAATCTCAATGAAGTAGATGTTGAATACATTTTTATAAACTGTCAATGCTCAAAGGAACTCATTTGGAAAATAGACCAATAGATTGGAAGAACAATTCAAAACACACAAACAAAACAAGGGACAAAAATATGAAAGAAATCACAACGGGGATTTTCACGAAGTTATCTGCAACACAAAAAACAAAACTTTCCATTATTTGGTGGAGCATATGAACAATTAGAAATAAGATTATTTTCGATGATCAGGGGTTTGCAAACAGACAAAAGCAGGAACAATACATGAAACATCAATTAATACAATGGAAAGAATCCAAAAGACAATTTTGGGAAGATACAGATCAGAAGAAAAATGTCACACAACCGACTCAAAGGAGAAGGAAAATTTTGAGATGGCAAAAGCCTATGGTTGGAGGCTTCGAATTAAATTCCGACGCTTCTATTCTTTCTTTTGGCGAGGCTTTGATGAGAGTAGTTATTCGAGATCATCATGGCTCTGTTGTTTTCTACATGGGCTCCCTGTGCGGTGAGCTGTCGGCGATGAAGGTCGAAGCTCTTTCCCTACATTCTGGGCTGCTGCCTGCTCACCAACTAGGTATTTTTAGGATCGAGGTCGAAGGTGATTGTCTTGCGGTCATCAACGCCATCAACGACGTTTGGAGCTGTCCTTGGGAGATCGAAATGATTATTGCTAATTCCAAGCGACTTCTCCAGAACTTCCAATGCTCCTCAAGTTTGCATGTCACAGGGAGCTCAATCAGGTTGCGGACAAGGTGGCTCATCTTCGGCATCAACTCGATGACGACTCGCCCTTACATCATTCTGAGCTTCAGGCTCTCGTCCAAAAGGACGCTCTTGGGTGGTGGATCAGTAGGGTCTTATATCGTCCAAATCCTTTCCTTGTATCAAAAAAAAAAATTGAATGAATCTTAACATCTGCCCACCCTATGCAAACGAAATTAATCTAAAGGGTGATAAAAAAAACAAAAAAAAAGATTAAAAAAAAAACAAAGTAATCGGCCCAAAATTGTGAAGTCGCGCACATCAATCGGTGAACTAAGGGTGTGTTTGGCAGTAGATTGTGTTTTCATAGTTAATGGGATTTGTATAGATGTTAGGTGATGAAGATTATTTTTGTAGATTAATGAGATTTTGTGGATTGAGATTTTTTTTGGCGGAAATCTATAAAAGGTGTTTGGTGGGTATAAGATTGCAGTGTATTTTGAAGAATGAAAATTACCAATATGCCCCTAACATTAATACCCCTCCTACCCTGCTCTGCCCCCTCATGACCTCGTCTCCCTACTCATTCCAACCGATTGTAGCCACCTCTGCCTGTGCACACCGACTGCCACGCTCAACGCCTGCCACAGTGGGTGAACATCAATGGCGGCTCCAACCGTTCGAATCTACTAATTTTTGGAACCCTAGACCGCTAACCAACAATCCCCTTCGATTCTCCATAATTTTGAAATGGGGTGGGTTGTAGCATACACCAGCCCACCCCTAGGGCAAAAATGTGAAAGTTGGAGACAATGTTCCATAAAACGCTTGGCGGATGCTCGACTGCTAAATAGGGTCAAGGGTCTAGGCGGATTGTGTGGGGTCTAGGCGGATTTACTATTTTGAGATGTATTTTTAATCCTAGGTCATATTCAATACGTATATAAAATAATAAAGTTTAATTCATAACATATATAAACAAATAAATGTTAATTAATAGTTTAGGCGTTAACAACGGAAGTTAGGTCACGAGTTAGAAGACTATGAGAGTGAGGGGTCAAGAGTAAGAGAGAGTACAAAGATTGAGAACTAAGAGAGGGATCAACGTGTGGGGATTTTAGGATTTATGGTTTTTTTTTTCACTAACTCAGTGCGCGGGGATTTTTTTTTTTTTTTTAAATCCCCTAATCTAACAAAATCTAATGAAAGCTGGTTGTCAAACACAGCCTAAACCTCGGTTTGAACACTGCTTTCCATGTCAATATGATCACCAAATTCAAAACAAAGCAACAAAAAAAAAAAAAAATTGCTAAAATTCTTGATAAATAATGTCAGCCAAGCAATAGCGGCCATAATCTAAAAAGAAAAACAAGGTGGTGATGCTTTAGACTTCAGAGTCCAATCAAAAAAAGGAGGAACTGTGCTTGATTGCCCAAAATTTAAACTTGCTATCCGAGAGATTAATTTAAACCCTATTTATTTCATATACCCCTCCCTCAACACCCATCTTTTCGTCTGTGATCTCTAGAAATAGGAACCTCCAATGGACAACCCGCCGATTTAGGATCCAGTTATGGAATTATGCATCTCCCTGGGTGGAACCAGGAGCGTACTTCTCCATCAACTGGGTCAGATTTGAATCAAATTCTTTCTCGAGCGTCAGCATTTCTTCCTGATACCTCTTCCTAAGCGCGTCTTTCCGCTTTTCGTGGAGCTTTGCTAGCTCGTCTCTTTCAAAGACGAACTGGGAAATCTCCTGATCTTGAGACTTGATGAAGGATTCTACTTCCTCCATTCTAATGTCATAGACAAACATGAAGGGAATTTCATCATATCATATTAGCTAGGAACAGTCATAAACATCATTTTCAGTGTCCTAATGTTTTAATCCAATCAAAGGTTACATTACCTGCGTTTGCGTTCCTCTGCACTTGAAGCATGTGAATGTAGCTCTTCCACCTTTTTCCTCTCATCCTGCTGGACCTTCTCGAAGTTGTTTTCCTTTGCGTTTATACCCTCTTCTACCTGCTTCATCTGGTCTCTGAAAAACATGTCTTGAAAGTCCATCTACAAGAACACAGGTAACAACATTATATAAGCATAACAAGCATCGGCGATGGATAACACACATTAGGCAAAGATATGCAGAGAGACTTGAGATTTTTCACTAACCCTTTATTTTTACATTTTAAAAGGAGTGGTGAGATAACAACCAACAACCAATTGCGCCAGAAAAATTGTTTAGAACAAGAGGGGCTTTAGAAACAGTGCTGGGCATGGCTTATATTAAACAAAGCGCAAAACAATTCAAGTTTTGTGGCTCATAGCTGTGGAGATCTCTAAAACACATTTAAGTTAAATAGAACTAGAAACAAGGCAACATATATAATAAGTCATCACTAAGCTTGATCAGTTTTCCCCTTTTTTCTGTAAGACAATCCCTTACCTCCTCCTGGTTCTGCTGATGCTGAATCTCGGACCTTTGTTTTACTATCCGGTTATCAATCGCAGTCTTCCTTAACTTTTCACTCATGAAGTTCAATGACTCTTCCAAGGCTTTTGAGTGTCTTTTCTCTTTAGCTGCCTTCTCTTTGAACCAGGTGAGTTGCTGATTATCTTCGCTCATTCGTTTCATCTGAGATACCACCATTTCGTTGTATGATCTCATTTCATACTTGAGCCTTTGCTTTCCTGATCACAGCATCGTATCAAAATGTTTGAGCACACCGAAAAACAAAATGTCAAAATGTTTGATCACAATAAGTAATACAGAGTATGAAAGAACCTAACATGCAACATTGTGAACAAATTTTATTGTGCAATGCCAAATTTTGCAACTTTAAGAAAGTAAAGCCTAACACAGGTAACTTTTGTATCAGCCAAAGAAAAACACAGTAAGTGACCTTGGGAATGTTGATTAAACACTTCTAGATCATCTTTGGTTGCCAAGCAACCAAAAAGCTGGCGCCTCCCTCCATGATTAAACACCCAACGCCTCTGTTCCCATGCCTCTCTCCCAGTCCCTTCGACTATAAAATGCTTATGAAGTCGCTCAGCCTCCAAGTATCCAACAGCTGTGCTATCGAATATCAGCACACTAATGCCACGGTGCCCCTGCGGACCATATGAATGCCTAGATTTCACGGGGGAGTAGGAGCTGAAATAGTCAAGAAGCTCCGGATTGCCCATGCCCAGCCACTAGGAAAAAATACGAGGAAGAAGTTGGTAATCCGACACATACAAAAATTCCATAATATATGACAATTATATCACGCAGGCCTAGCAAATATGTGTTCAATGTCACACACTGATTGATGAACCCATGAGTATAAATCAATAAAAAAGCTTCTACTTAAAAAAAAGACAGGAAATGTATTGATTAAGAATAAAAATGAACCTTGTCGTCATCGCCTTTATCTAGTCTTGTATTCATAATCAGAACCATTGGAGGCCAGACAATTGCATGGTCTTTCGTTTCTGTCTTTAAACCTTCCCAATTACCAAACAATTCTCCAGCAGGTGTCACTGAAGTTCCTCTTATACGCAACTCTTCTTCTAAAACCTGAGCAAAGAGTCTGTGCAACTTGACCCTTTTCGAACCCTTTGTTCTTGCATGTGTAGCAAGGGGTTGAAGCCCTCGATACCAGTCAATAGCACCCGGACCACCATGACAGGCAGGACAGTGCCACTGCCTTGAAGATTCATTTATCTCCTCCAAAGTCAACTTGTCTAGCGTCTCAAAAAACACCCTCAGCATCCTATGGTTTTTCCGGGACTCATGGCTACATGGATTTTCATCGAACTCAAACCCATCATCGAGAAGGTCATCATCGAGAAGGTCATCATCCTCATCATCAGAGAAAACATCATCCTCTTCCTCGCTAGTAGCATTATCTGGAAAATCATCTTTCTCCTTTTCATCCTTTTGTGCAGCCACCACTTGATTGGCACCAACTCTTGCAGCCCATGTCCAACCATGTTGCAAAGGTGGAGCTAAATTTCTCGGTGGTGCCATAGCCCGTTGGCTTCCTCCTCTACCTACTCCTCCAGAATAAGAATCAGCGCTCGTCCTCATACATCCAGGGGCTTGCCCTGACCAATTACTGCCTCGAGTGCCATGTCGCTGGGTTGAATCTGGGTGGCCGCAAGGCTTGGGTTCTGAAGTTGGAGAACCCCACTGTCTGGCCGCATTGCTTCCACTTTTGTTTTTGTTTTGCTTGCTTGCCTTTTCCCAGTTCCCATTTCCAGAACTTAAGCTCATTTCAGAAACATTTTGTGTAAGCTGCGCATTGCCTCCCTTTGACGTCCTTCTCGAATAATCCATCACTGCAATCATTTGTACATTTACTTTTGAATTAGGTCAGTCTTACATACATATGCAGCCAAGTCCATATTGAATTTTCATTACAGCTAATAGTTTGACGAAAATAATACTGATGTGTTTATTTTCAACTTCAAATTATAAGATATCACAGCTGAGTCTAATTGGATACAATAAGAAGCCACCAAGCATTCCAACAACTAGTCTCTGCATAATCCAATCAATCACATGTTGCATCTTAAGCTGAGAAATGCAATCACTGCATTCACTGGTCTTGAAAAATGAACAGTAAACAATAACTCCGTAAAGAACATCAATTTGGATACAGATACTTCCGGAAATCAGCAGAAATAACTTATCCACAGAAAGATACATAATTCCTCATTTTCTTCAGAATTCCAAAAGGCATGTTCATAAAAATACCTCAAATTACCATATCGACCAAACTTCTTTGACACAAAAAAGTCACATTCGCCTAACAACACAGTCAGAGACGTTAGGACATGTATGTGGTACATCAAGCAGAGATATCTTTGGAAACAGTCCCTTTCAAATTGAAGTATCCCAAACAGAAATGTTAAACGCAACTCCCCGGAGAAAGAATCTCATAAATTCAGCAACATTTGCTACTTTAATTAACCCCAAGAAGAAAAAGAAAGAAATGAAAACATGCAAACAAACCCTAGAAATTACAGCCAGAGACTGCGATCGCACAACCATCGCATGAATACAAAGAGCCATCGAATCAACAAAATGATCATGAAACGATTAAACAAAATCGAAAATTATGGCGGAGAAGAAGGCAAGATTCACAATGCTATTGGAATTTGCAAGCAATCAACAATGCTAAAATCAGAATCTTCATTCATGAGAAGACCAGCTCTAAAACCGAAGAGTAGAAGCAAATCGGACTCCAGAGACTGAATCGAAAACTACAGATAAAGAAAGAAAAGAACGAAACAGAAGCGAAGCTATACCGAACAGCGTCAGTAGGAATCGGCGAGGGAGCGGCGGAGGCGGTGCGATATAACTGGCGAATGGCGACGGAGCGCCGTACACCGATAATGAGAGTTAGTTGCGGGAGTGTCGAGTGTAGAGGCCAAAGCGATGGAGAGGGAGTAAACGAGAAAACTGTTTGCACTTTGCAGTTTCGCATTGACGATATTTAACAAACAATTGGACGTCAATTTTTCATTCAATTTGATTGATTATATTGTGAAATTTTTAACACACTAATTTAGCTGTAATACATTTTCCTTTTAGTTTCGTCGGATCCTCCTATATCTTAAAACTGAGTATTTTCAAGATCTCTCAGACTATCCACGTGGAGGCTTTTTTTTATTTTTTTTTCTTTCCTTTTTTACCCTTCTCTTCCTTTTTTTTTTTCCCAAAACTGAACAACGATCAATTTCTCTTTCTCTTCTCTCTCTTCTCCTCTTCCGCTTTTCTCTTTCTTCAACAACCGTCAATTAGTGACGGTCCGACGGAGATGGGGGAGACTATGAGGTCATCGGTTCAATAGGAGGCGGTTCTCGAGCCATGGAGATTGGTGAGGGAGTGGTCGTGGCGCCGACAATGGAGCAAAGGAGACTGGAGGCGAAGAGGTAGCGGTTCAGAAAGGCAGCGCCCCCTTCGGACCCCTTTGCCCTTGGCTTGTGCAGTCTCAACATAATTCCCCACCAGAACACCACCGTTTGAACCAACACCTCGCTTCTTCATCCTTCTTGCAAGTAAGCAATCCTTCATTCCTCTTACTTATTCATGTTCCTCCCTTGCTCCTGTAACCCTATTTTCTTTGGTAACCACCGACTAACTTTCTCCTCTTTCTGTCTTCATCAGGCGCTTGCATGAGCGTACCAAAGCACAGCTGGAGAGAAAGACTGCGCAATACAAGGCCGCGAAGGACAAGCATCGCAAGGATGTGCAGTTCAACGTTGGTGATCTGGTATGGCTGCATCTCAGGAAGGAAAGGTTTCCGCAACAACGGAAATCTAAGCTGGACCCCAGGAGAGATGGACCATTCAGAGTGGTTCAGAAGATGGGTCCTAATGCATCCAAGTTGGATCTCCCTGCCGATAAGTACAGCGTCCATTCTACATTCAACGTCGCCGATCTCTCCTTGTTCGTGCCTGACGATGACTCTGACGACGATTTGAGGACAAATCGAAGTCAAGTGGAGGAGAATGATGTCGTGCAATTATCGATGACTCCTGGTGACATTGAGGACAACATGAAGGTTCCATTTGATGGCCCTATCACTCGTGCAAGGGCCAAGAAGATTCAAACTGCAACTAAAGCCTTTCTTGTCCGTCACCATGGAACTTTAGAGCAAGGGTTCAGGCCACCCTAGATCACTTGGCTCAAGGTTACACCACCAGCACCGGAAGTGAGCTTGCGTCCACACTCAGAGCTCATGAAGACTCGTCTACACCCGCCTTGATCTAGACACACATGACATGGCCGAATGGGCTTGGCCGAGTGGGCTGACCAAGTGGGCCTTGTGGGCCGAGTTCCATGTTATTAATTAATTTGTTATTTTATGCAATTAGATAAATAAGATGGAATTAATTATATCTCTTCTAGATATAATCTTTGGCCACCAAGTTATTAAATATCTATCTTATTAGGATTTATTTATCTTAGATTTATTTTATTTATCTCTAGATATAATAGATCTATCCAAACCCCTTTCCTTTGCAAGGAAGGATTGGTAAGATCTTCCATAGCTTTACTATATATTCATGTTTATGCACTTTGAATTAATTAGATTGAATAGAATTGAGAAACCCTTTTATGGATTAAAGGGTTCTCGATTATCAATCCCAAAGGCTTAACCGCTTGTGTTCTAAAATCCTTCGGCACCCATCATCTTCAACATCGTCACTTTACCTCTGTCCTTGATCGACAAGTCCTCAACCAATACAACGACCAATACAACATAGTCGACGGTTCGAGAACACCGGTACCGGCACTTGTGGACACTGGCACCAAGCTCCTGCGCTCCAGTGTCCGCACCGGCGAGCCCGGATCCTGTCCCGCGAGCCTTCGCGTTCTTCTTTCCTCACCTTCTCTCTTTAATCGCTTTGTTTGTTTTAAATTGGATTAAGATCTCTCCGTTGCTAATTCATTAGTTTTTAGTTATAGTAGCCGTCACTTTTAATTGTTAATTTTCTTGAATTCTTTTAAGATTAATTCTTAGTTTAATTAGTTAAATTGTTTCCATCGATATAGACTAGTTGTTAATTTTCTTAAGTTAAGAATGGTTGCTTTAGATAGTTATTAATTCGTTTAGTTAATTTTGTTAATCAGGAGATATTGGAAGAGCATTGCAAGATCTAAGCAAATATACGGCGTGGTTCTTGATCTTGAGCCCATAGGCGAATGATCGGGTATCCCAAACGTATCAGATGTGGACACAATCCCTCTAATATTTAGGATCCAAATTGAGTTTAGATAGAACAATTGCTACTCTCTGGCGGCTGCAAGTGCCGGAGGTCGCTGCTGGAGTTGCAGGCGACGATGGCGGATAGGAGCGTCGCCGATCCAGGATACACCTCTCTAATTGACCAGGTACTAATTTGTAAATCCTTCCATGGATTCCAAAGAAAGAGATTGGAAGGCTATTCTAGGCTGTGGGGACGAGATATACTTCCTATTTACCCATTTAAACTTACTTTCTTTACCCAAAATTAAATAAATTCAATGAAAGATCATGATAAGAATACAAAGTAGCGAATCTCTTTTTTGTTTACAAATTACAACTAGTACTAGTCTGCTTTATGAGATTGTGCAGCACGCTGCTGTTGTGCCTCTTTCATAAACACCAGAAGATCATCTAGATTCCGCAAATATTCCGTTTCAGTGATTTGACAAGTATAATGGAAGCTTGATTATATTGGAAAAGAAGTCTTGAAACAAGATTATTTGAAGTATTTTGTAATATTTGTTGATAGTATAGACTGAATCTTAGAATTTTCCTGAGTCTACTAAAGGGACCTAGCTTTGAATCTTCTTCCTTTATTGCGAGATTGAAGTGTACTCTGTTATTAAAGATAAAACAAAATCTCCTAAGATCTAATCCTGGCTTAAGTTGGAGTAAAATACATGGAGCTTATATAGAATCTAAAAGATTTAAAACTTCTTGAAGTGATAGTGTCAGAGTGGCTTATAGTCTTTGAATGGGAGATTGATGCTATTTGACAGGAAAACAAAGGAATGAAGTAAATTTGAATTGTAGGGAACCATGAGAATTTTTTTCCAACAAATCGTGCAAACTAAATCCGGCCATATATGTGGAGGTGATAGCAAAAGAAACAAAGAGTTCATAATTCTCAATTAATTTCTCCTGCAATAGAAAAACATTGAGTTTGTCCTCCCCCTTTATTGATATCTTACTATTTACTATCAGTTTGATTCACTATGCATACCTCATATTTTACTGATTTATATTTTCTATCTGTTTCTCTTTGTAGATCATTGGTTGTGAGTTTGATTGGTTGTTTGTGTTCCCTACCCTAAGGTTATGGGACTCCCGATTATGCATGTTGCTATACATCAACAAAATCCTCTTCTTGATTGGCTGGTGAATGGTGACGTAATCTGGATTAGCAAATGGGTCTCCTCATGGTCCTTCATTGGTGCCAATGTTGACTGGACACAATGTTGAAATCGAGAAACTGAGGAATCAGGTGGTGGTGGCGGTGGCTGCAATGAAGGTGAAGGTGTGACTAATTAAGTTTATTAACATGACCCTAACCTCTTTGGTTTTGTCACTTCGAATTCATGTTAGTTTGCTTCTTACTACATGTATATGTGATGATGTAACAAACATCGTGGTTTCGGATAGATCAAATATAGTTTTCTCGTAGCTTTAATTAGCATGGACTAGAAGGTCGCTTCGAAAGAAGCTAGGGTGCTTACTGGAGGATTTACTTGGCACTTCCTTGTAACCAGAATGTCACATTTGTGGATCAAGGTAAAAAAATTTAGCTTTAATAGATTAAAATTAAGTCCACGTAAAACTAGATTATTGCACAATATATACAAAATGATCAGTTTAATGAAAGTAACTACTAAATGTCTGGGATCGGTCGCTTGATTTGTATATGACAGTACCTTCGCAAGTAATTAGTTAGCCGTCAAGTTGTCTTCTACTAATGAGTATTTTATTTCTAATTTTGAGGCATTAAAACAAACTCAATCATATTTTTGGATTATCATGGTCCCGGTTCATTTAATGGACCTGAATAATCTTATAGATTGACGATCATTGAGGTGTAGGGTCTGTCCGATCCTCGAATTATTTCCTAGTAAAAAAAAAGAATTATAGATTGACGACCAATTAAGAACCTAATCTCTGGAGGTTAGGAATTTTTTTTTAATCAATTCTATTAAATTTAAGAAAATCCCAAAGTCACAATCAAACTTGGGTATTCATATGTGAACTTTTTTGGATTAAAATAAATAGGGTTGCGATGAATACTCGTCCGCAAAACATATGTTTTTCGGACGAGTACTATGTTTTATATAGCATTTAAAATGCACTAATTATTATGATAACATTCGAAAAATAGGATGAGTGAACTTAGATTAATTTTAAAAATCCCGTACGTGGCGCACGGGGGTTTAGACTAGTTCATCTTAAAAGGGGAAATTGTATATGTACCCTAATACATTTCAATTTAGTATAAGTATCTTTGTTTTATCTTTTTCATTTTGAAAATACGACATTTATATAAATATATTATTGATATGGTTGATTCCTTTCCAAGTTTTTAGAGGTTTTTAATACTATCAAAATTAAGTAATAAAATAGTACAACAAGTGACGGAAAAGAAAATTAATAAAATTAAGTAATAAAGATTTAAGATTATAGTAACATATTGAAATATGAACCCTAACAAAAATTAAAAAAAATGCATGTATTGGAAAACGGAGACTCCCAAATGTGCTTATAAACGTACAAGTGGGAAATCGGGAATAACTTAATTATAAATTACTCCATCCGGTATCAAATAAGTAATTTTTTTCATTTTTTTAAAAGAGTAAAAATTATATAAAATATTAAAAATTTTATTAATTTTTTTTAATAATGTTATACTTATTGATAATAAGTATAAGTTTATAAAAAAAATTAATATTTTATATTGTTTATATATATATAATTAATATTAATACTTATTTGAAAATGGAGGAATTTAAATATATATATATATATATATATATATATATATATATATATATATATATATATATATATATAGAGTATGGGTATATTGTGCACAAGTCATAGGGTGTACCTTGTGCACAAATTTGGGTCATTGGATGAGAATTAATCAATGGTGTAGATTTAAATAGATTTTTCTGATTTAAAAAAAATATAAACCGTGGGCCCCATGTTATATTTTGGCCCACTCTCAAAGAGAGACTAGCGCGTGTTAATCCCTTCCATTCACAAATGAAATTTCAGACCTTGAAATTGACAGGCATGGCTTCAATGGCAACTCGTCTCTATTCGTCATCGTCACCTCCGCGGCTCCGCCAAGGAACTGCCCCCTTCGACTCTGCCATCTCCGAGCCTCACCCGTCCACCCCGCAATCCGCTGCGTCCTCTCCCTATTCTGTTTCCTCCTCCACGTCTCCCCGTCAATTCCACGGTCGGAGGGAGCTTCAAATCTGTCGCTCTCTCGTTCTTCGACCGGAGACTCCTGTAGTGCTGGTGGCGAGAGCGGCGTCAAAAGGGCTATCCTTGATCGTGGCGGCGAAGTCGATGATGGCGATGTCCGGTTGAAAAGCCCTTCAATCTCTCTGTTCGTCCTTCTACACCTCGCCTTCGCCACCACCATGTTCATCATCAACTAATGGAGGGTCTCCCATGGTATTTTAAAAAAAGTCCGATCCCCCAATCTCTTTGTTCATGATTGAAATGGGCATCTCGTTCAATTTGTTGTTTTTCGATTTCTGTTCGATAACTCGTAATTTCTAGTATCGCTCGAATCTTAATTGATGCATCGTCGACCTCCACCACCGGCAGCGGTGGAAGCGCCCGGCGGAGGCAGCGCTGTAGACGCCCCTCCAGTGCTTCCAGTTACTTTGGTGGAGGCGCTGGTGGTGGATGCGGTGTGGCGACGGTCCTCCAGTGCTTCCAGTTTCTTGTTCAATTTGCTGATGAAGCGGATTTGGGGAAGGCTGTAGGGCGGGGGTGAGTGGTGTTGGGGGTGGTCCGGGGGTGGTTTGTGTTAGTGTTAGGGTATGGGTGAAATCGGGTTAGGCTTGAAAGTTAGTATTGTTTAATCAACCTGCGATTTCCGCATTATTCAGGGAAAATGAAAAATTATTGAGACGTATTTGTTGAATTTAGTGGATGGTTTTTTAGATGCGTAATTTGATTAATTATTCGTTAATTATTTAGACATATGTGTCGAATTTCGGTTACTAATAGTAATGAGTTGGTTAATTATTCGGTGAAATCTTATTCATTATTCGCCTGAATATGGAGTCTTTGGTTTAGCAAACAATATAAAACAAAACATTATTCGGTGAAATGTGAGATATTATTCGGTGAAATTTGAAGCATTACTCATATTAATGGTAAGTATCGTTTAGGGATTTTAAGTTTCTTTTAACTGAAATTGATTGACAAAAAAAAATATTATTCGCTAGCAGGTGACAAATTATTCAATGGAATTGGTAATTTTTAATATGAACTAAATGAAAAACAGATAACAGAACATTATTCGGTAGCAAGTGAAACATTATTCGGTGGAATTGTCAAATATTTAAAACGAACTAAATCAGTTGGATTTAAAAAAAATTAAAAAATGACAACAAAATATTATTCAGTAGCAAACAAAATATTATTCGGTGGAATTGTCAAATCTTTAAAACTAACTCAATTAGGAGGGTTTAATAAAAACATTTATTCCCCATCGGAAAAAAAAATCAGAAATATTTTATATATTTAAAAAAATAATAGAAAAACAAAAGAAAAAGCAAGGGTGATTTTTTTTTGGGTGGATGCACAGCACGTACACGCGCCTAGGTGTGGAGGTAAGTGATTTTTATTTGCGGGTCCCACCAATTTTAATACAAAATTAAAGAAAAACCACTTTTAATTCTAGCCTTACATCTTCTTTTAATCAAAGGTCCTAATTTGTGCACAAGGTACACTATAAAGGTTGTGCACTCTTGAACCACACCCTATATATATATATATATATAGAGGATGAATCATATGTACTCAAGCCTTATTGAGTATCATGAGTACACATCCTGGGCGTTGATTTAGAGAAATTGGATGGCTGAGATTAATCCGTCATTTGTATTAATTGAAAATAAAAATGAAAAAAAATACACCCCCACTTCTATAGAAGGCGCGTGTACAAGTACACCTCCAATTCCACCCCTGGACAAAATCGATCCTTTTTAACCCTAGATAATTAGAGAAAGAGAAGGGGTCGGGAGACGATCGGGCGAGAGCTAGGCGGAGGCGGAGGGTGGACGAGCGATTGGGGCTCAAACAACGGCGGCGACGGGTCTCTTTCCGGCATTCGAAGGTGGATGTGTGAGGCGCGGCGAAGGCGGATGGCAAAGGCGGACGAAGGCGCGGTGAAGGCGGATGGCAAAGGCGGACGACATTCGAAGGCGGATCCGACGAGTCTCCTGTCCTCAATCGCCATCACCCTTCTCCGGTAAGCCTCTCTCTGTCTCGAAGGAGGACAACATTCGAAGGCGGTTCATCTCTCTCTCCCCCCTTCTTCTTCAGATTTGCGGAAGGCGCTACTGAGATTTACATATGTTGGATCCGACGAGTCTCCTGTCCTCAATCGACATCGCCCTTCTCCGGTAAGCTTCTCTCAGTCTCGAAGGCGAACTGCATTCGAAGGCGATAGCGATAGAGATCCTGCTTAGGGAGGCTGGATCTGGGCGAGGTGGTGATCGGCGGTGGTGAGAGGCGGCCGGATCTGGAGAGCAAAGGAGTGACGGCAGGGGCTGCGTAAGTTCTGCGAGGAGAGGTAGGAGAGGATGAGGGCTGCGTGGTGGTTCGTGGGTGCACCGGTGGGTGGATATGAGCAGGAGGTCGCCGGCGATGGTGCTGCAGGTGGTGGTGACGGCTGGTTCTGGGTGCTGAGTACAAGAGGGAGGGGGCGGCTTTGATCGAGAGAGATGGTGAGGTTTAGGTCGAAATCAAGCGAGGCGAGATGGTGAGGCGACTCCCTGGTGGTGGATCTGCAGTTGGGGGGGTTTTCCGGTGGTGGTGGATTTGGAGTCTAGGGTTTGTGATTAGTTGAAATCATTTTTGTTTGCAATTGATTTAATTGCTCGATTGAAAGAGATATTCGGGAGGAAAGCCGAATTATTCATATGTATGGACCGATTTTGTGCTTCATGAAATGTGTTTTTTTATGTTGCCAGTCATATGATTGAAAAATACATCGATACTATCGAATAATCTTAGGATACTATCAAATAATCATGTGATATCATTGAATAATTTTTAGTTATAACACTACAAAACCATCGAATAATCAAGTTGTACCATCGAATAATCAAGTGATACGATCGAATAATCAAGTGATACCATTGAATAATTTTTAGGTAAAAGTTTAGAGGCGTTTTCAGGATGCTAGCCGATTTGAAAAATACATCGATACCATCGCATAATCCGTCAATATGATCGAATAATCCAGCGATACCGTCGAATAATTTAAAAACAAAAAAAAACACAGGCTTGTACACGCGCCCCAACGCAGGAAGTGAGGAAGGAAATTTGTGGGTCCCACTGATTTTTAATTAAAGAAAAAAGGTTAAATTGACTATTAATCTCAGCCACCCATTTCAATTAATCAACACCCAGGATGTGTTCTCATGTTACACAATAAGGGATGAGTACACATGAACCACCCTCTCTCTCTCTCTCTCTCTCTCTCTCTCTCTCTCTCTCTCTCTCTCTCTCTCTCTCTCTCTATATATATATATATATATATATATATATATATATATATATATATATATATATTATATATATATATATATATGTATATAGTGACGGAGTCAGAAACTTATCAAAATAGGGCGTAATTTTGTATAAATTGTTCAATCCTTCTTCAATATTAATAGATTTTTTCTTTAATTTAACCTATTAAAAATATGATATTTTAGTTTAAACGAAAATGTTTTAATTCAAAACAACATTTTTTTTTACTTCTAAGCAATGACATTTTTGCTCAAAATGATAATGTTTTAGTTCAAAACGACAACATTTTACTTCAAAACTATGTCATTAATTTTTGTATATTTTTCTGTTTAAACGAATAAAACGATGTCATTTTAGTCTATAACTACATTATTTTTCTACAAAAAGAAACTGTTTGAAACCTCACGATTTAATATGTAATTTGTTGTTTACTTATCTCACAAGTAACGTGTAACAAGATATAAAAAAATATTTAAACCTCTTATTTAAACGTGCATAATTTCTTATCAATTGGTGAAATTTAGTAATATAACCTCTTGTTTCAAAGCTTTTCGACAGAGTTATATTTATTTTTTTAATTAAGTAAGAATTCGAGATCAGACAAACCTGATTTTCGAGAGGTTGGCGAATCGGCAGGCGAAAACCGCCTAAACATACAATAAAATCAGAAAACGGCGTATGAAACAAGCAAAAATAACTCTACAACAAGAATGATCTAAGCAGAACTCCTCCCAACAATTGCAGACAACGACGAAGAATGAAGTCAAACACCACCGAACAGTAACATTGTGGGTCAGTGGTAAATCATGAATCTATCTCATGTTGGAAGTGCAGACAAACTCCAAGGAAGTTCCTTCCCGGATACGGAGTCGCCCTGAAAGCACCACCTCGACCCCAACCAATCCCGACTCCAAACTTCACGCCCCTAATTAAGCAGAAGACCTCCTAGAAACGCCGAAAGTAGAGTCACACACCGCTCGTGCAAAAAAGGCCAAAAGATTTAGTCAACCGGAATTTAGTCAAGCCGAATTTAGATCAAGCACTTACGGGATTTAGTTCAAACCCTTTTGGGCTTTTGTTCAAAACCTATTGGGATTTAAATAAGGCTCTTTCGAGCTCCTTTAAAGGTTTTTTTTCTTCTAATTTTGACATTCCTCACCCTTGGACCCGAAAGACCCAAAGCTTTGGTCCAAATGATTTTATTTGGCTTATTTACGGGCTACTCCGAGCCCAAGCCATTACCTTGGGACCATAGCACGAGCCCGAAACAGAAGATCACACTCCCCATGCAACCCGGATTGAACAAGCCAAAGAGGGACATAAAAAATAAAGCACTATTGTGGGCCAGTACAACGGCCGACAGCGAACGCTAAGGTTGTCGAATAGCAAGCAAGCTGCCAGACCACCAGAGCGAGGAGCCTCGCCACAAGTCGGCGCAAACATCGCTGATGAAAACCAGATAAAGCCAACAAAGGGACGCCAGGAGTTACAAGTCGAGCCGAACTACAAATCGGAGATCGATTGTTCGAATTAGACTAGATCGATCAAGGAAAAGAGATCATTGATCTCGAATCTACAAAAGCCCCAAGGAAAGGATAATAAAAACAAAAGAGGTGAAGAATTTGATTTTAAAATTGGTGAAAAAGGGTTTATCCCTTTGGAACGAAGCACAGTGAGCATCCATCAAGCACGTTGAACTGCAAAACTCCAAACCAAAAGGACCCAAGTCTTGTAGACCATGAGGAGGAAGAAGAACGAAAAGGGGCACAATACCACCTCTTCATCCTCTACATCCCCATAGGTATCGGAGGCGAAGTCGGAGAAACAATTGGTCAGGCCAACATGCATTGGCTCCTCAAGGTGGCTTATCGACCTCTGAAGAGGGGTTCTCAACCTCCGAAGAGGGGCTCGACGGCGATGGGGTTGTCCAACCCAAAGGGGTTTTTCCTCTGAAGGTGCTCCAACACAACCCCCCCCCCCCCCTATGTGCATGTATGTAAACGATTCAGATTGTGTTAAGGATAATTTTTGTGCCAATTAATTAAGAGCATTTTTACGAACGAGGTTGAGTAGGTTTGAGTGTTTTCGAACATGTTCAATATTCATATCTATCCAATATCTAAAGTGTGAAGCCTTATCCACCTAATAATAAAGAGTGAGGCTATTAGCAAGATGGAAAAATAACTATTAGCAAGAAAATTTTATGTAAATTGCACGAATGTCATTTTTCAATTAAAAAAATTACAAATCGGCTCCAAGAGAGAGCCCTGAGACTGCCAGCCGTCATCCATGGTTGAGAGATGAACGTCTGACGTTGACATCTTACCTCTTATGCTCTTCATTGTCAACAACCCAGGGGACAATGCACAACCTCAGAAAATTGAACCCAAAACCAGCCGCCATGACTGAGAACTCTCAAGGTCCGCTTTCGGCCTCTTACCTCCCTTACTCTCCGTTGTTGACAACCCTAGGCGACAACCGTCACCTCCTGGTTCTCCAGCAAGGAGTATAATGGTGAGTACGACACCCAAGCCACAAATCCAATGAAGGTATCCTCAAAGAATCAAACATCAAAACTCACTCCGATTTTACTTAATGAGGGAGAAGAGATGTTGCGTTAGAGTCTTTGATTTACTGATAGAGTATACTTTAGTCATGTTTTTAGTATAGAATTGCATATTATTTTAGAGCATTTTTACATATTTTATAGTTAATTTGTATTACTTAGTTTTCGGAGTCTACAGTAGTATTTTTATATATTTCAGGTATATTTAAGCTGGATCGTATGAATTTGGAGGTTGATCATAAATTGTGAGATTATTTTGCAAATTAAAAGGCAAGACGGGCCGGCTCGGATCGATATTTGAGCTGATATGTTGATACGTATCGAAGTCGGAAGGAGCCACACGGAGCACTGCTTAGTATTACTTTAGTGTTTTATTTCATTAGAAATCGGATTAGTTAGATAACATATTAGATATATTAATATTATATTAGATTAGATGGATATGTTAGGATATCAAGGTTTACATTGTTTTTCCACATACCTATTACGGAGTATATATATACAATTCATAGGGTAAAGCCGTGAACGAGGCCGAATGTGATAAGTGATCGGCGACTGACTTTGTTTTACCCTAAATCTTAATTGTCTTTTGTTTTATTTTTATGGAGATCTAAACTCTCCCGTTTTGTCTACAATTTGAAGCTTTGTTTGAATTGATTGTGAGTTTCTAATCCTTATTTCTTATTTCCTATATTGAATGTTTCGACTTCTTTGTAATTGAATGTTTAATTGTTTTATTCTATTTCGACTGATCAACTTGGTAGAATCAATTCAATTGCTAGGATTTTGTAGATTCCTTATTGTGAACCTTAACCCAAGTGGCAAACTTATACCTTTAGGGCTGATTGAACTAACTGGATGGTGGGTGTGTTGTTAAATCCTTCTTTAGAGACTGTAAATACCTTGGTTAATCTCTGAACGTAAAGCTATCAATTGGGTTAAATCCTTCTTTAGGGACCGTTCGATTGATAAGGGTTTCTAGGACTGATTGGACTAGTAACTATATTAGGTTGGCATAAGGACATTCATAGGAAACCTAAAAGGACAAGAGGAAGTTGCAATATCAATTTAACCAAATAAAGTGGAAAATTATAGGTGAAACTATTTTATTAATCGTTATCTTCATCAATTTGTTTATAGTTTATTTTATTTTCTTTCTTATTTTCACCATTAAAAAACCCCCGTTTCATACTAATTGGTAAATAAACTTAACTTAGGAATAACTTGATTCTCCAAGGGATCGACTCGTGTTTACCACACTACATTAGTTAGGTAGGTTCGAATTTATTTTGATACGGTTTACGCGACTAAAAACCGTCCATCAAATTGGCGCCGTTGCCGGGGACTCAAAGTTTATTTCTTTGTTTTGTGTGTTTGTCGATTATTGTATATACTTAACTTTGTTGTGAACCTATCTTATGGTTCACGACACCCTTACTATTAACATTTGAAGATGAAATTAATGCAGTGTCAAGGAGAAAATTTTCACCATTATTTTACAAGAGTGCATAATTTATTGGATGCCCGTTATGCAAGGGGTTACCAAGATAGTTTGCAAGATATGGTTGTTTGTGTACTTGAGGGCATGACTCCTGGGACCAAAGAACTTGTCGAGTCTATGAGTAACGGAGGCTTTGTGAGTTTTAATTTATCAGAGATGTGGGATTTTTTCTGCTACATGGGTCATCAGGTGGAGCAGGAAGAAGCTTTCACACGTCAGGTTATGTTGGAGGAGGTGCTTAAAAGGATGGAGCGATTTGAGGAACAATTGAACCAACTTAATCAACCGGTGAGTGAGTTGGTAGTAGATCAATACTTTATTCCTCAAGTTGATGAAAGCCAAGACACAAACAATGATGTTTTGATCGATGAGAGCTTGATGCTCTCTAACATGGAGTCTCATGAGTGCACACATGAGAATCCATGTGTTTTGGCTATTTCATTGGAAGAAATCATCCTTGACTTTCCTATCAAGGAATAATTTACCGAGCCAATTTATGTGGCCCCCGAAGAAGGTATTGATATTTCTTACACTTTTTTGAATTTTGGTGAATATACAGGCCCTTGGGAGCATTACTTTGAGACGCCACCAGCGGAACTGTGTTGGTGGTATCACATTCCTTTGATAGAGAGTCATGATAAATTGAAAAGGCTTTTAACTTCTATATTATATAATTTCAGTTTATTATTATATTATACATGCTTAATTGATATGTGTGCACAAGACTTTGACAAATTAGTGAGGGCGTTAACAATGTCTGATCTTAGATAGGTTGGTAGAACCCAAGGTATGTTTTTTTTTTCTTTATTCTTTTTATTTTAATTTATGATTAATTTTTATATATATTTTTTATTTATTTCTGAAAAAAAAAATCGAGCATTTCCCTTCTTTCCTTCCATCGCCCTTTCTGTTCATCATGCCCATCTCAAACCCGCTCAGCGCCGCCCTACCACACCGGCCACACCCATGTCTCTCTCTCTCTCCTGTTCTTGCGCACCTCTCTCCCGCTGAGAACCGCCCCATTGCCCTCTCTCCCGCTGCTACCGGACCACCACATGCACTCCGCCCTCCGTCATTCTTCACCACCCACACCAGCACTCCGTCCTGAAGCCCAACGATCGTCGGACCGCTGCATCGCTTGCTTCGTGTCAACAGCCGCCCCACCACTCCACCAGCGCAGCACCCCGGTGACGGTAACCAGCACAGTACCCTTGTCCAATTCGCTATGGTTTCTGTTGCTCTGTGTGGCCGTAATTCCTCTCGGATCGACTCCGATTTTGGTTTGTGAATTGGACAACCAGGAATTCGATTTTCTTGATGATTCTCTATCACCGCCGGACCACAGGAGACATCAGCTTCGATTTCAATCGGGTAAGCACATGTTAGTCTTTCTTTATTTCCATCTGCAGTGTTGAATTTAACGTCTACTAGTGCTGAATTTGTGAGTTGCTGAGTCTTGGATGAACAATTGATGTTTGCTATTGGAGATTCTTGATTGGGATAGTGATGTTGAAGATTTTTCTTGCATGAGTAATGTTGTTGGTGTTGCTCTATTGTCCTAATTTGAGCAGATTATTTCGAGAAGGAATGCGCTACTCTGATTTGCGGTTGGGTATAACTTTGGTGTTTTGTTTGCTTTGAGCTTCCCATGATAAAGCATTGGCTGAATTGTGCTATTTCAAACTCTCGAGCTAAGATAGCCCGCCACTAGTGGTTAAAGTTTATATTGGTGATTTGTGCAGATTATGTGAATTCTAGTGTGGCCATGCCTCTAATTCTTGTGTGTTTTATGCTCTCTGTATCCATCAAAATTTTCATGATTTCACTTCTGAAATATGGATGAGCATGACTTGCATGGGCTGATTTGCATTTGCTTGGTCTTTGTTGTTCTTACTTCTTGAATGATATATTTTTCTTGGATGTTGGAATGTGTTTGGTTGTGGTGTGTTTTCTTTGTCTTTTGTTTTGGCCAGGACAAATTGCAAAGGAGATTGCCTATATTTTTCCGACTCCAAGAAGTTTCACAATGTGAGTTGGATCCAAGTTGTTGCTGAAAATTTCTGCTCAATCACCAAAGCTTCTCCTTGAGCTGAATGATTTGTCTCGAATGCCTTATTACTTTGTGAGTTTCCTCTACCTTTATTTCTTTCTTTTTATTTACTTTGAGGACAAAGTAAGATTTTATTCCTCTACCTTTATTTTTCCGAATGCCTGCTTTATTTTTCCGAATGCCTGCTTAGTATTACTTTAGTGTTTTATTTCATTAGAAATCGGATTAGTTAGATAACATATTAGATATATTAATATTATATTAGATAGATGGATATGTTAGGATATCAAGGTTTACATTGTTTTTCCACTTACCTATTACGGAGTATATATATATACAATTCATAGGGTAAAGCTGTGAACGAGGCCGAATGTGATCAGTGATCGGCCGACTGACTTTGTTTTACCCTAAATCTTAATTGTCTTTTGTTTTATTTTTATGGAGATCTAAACTCTCCCGTTTTGTCTACAATTTGAAGCTTTGTTTGGATTGATTGTGAGTTTCTAATTCTTATTTCTTATTTCCTATATTGAATGTTTCGACTTCTTTGTACTTGAATGTTTAATTGTTTTATTCTATCTTGACTGATCAACTTGGTAGAATCAATTCAATTGATAGAGTTTTGTAGATTCCTGATTGTGAATCCTAACCAAATGACAAACTTATCCCTTTAGGGCTGATTGAACTAACTGGATGGGTAGGAAGTTGGGTGTGCTGTTAAATCCCTCTTTAGGGACTGCAAATACCTTGGTTAATCTCTGAACGTAAAGCTATCAATTGGGTTAAATCCTTCTTTAGGGACTGTTCGATTGATAAGGGTTTCTAGGACTGATTGGACTAGTAACTATATTAGGTTGGGACAAGAGCATTCATAGGAAACCTAAAATGACAAGAGGAAGTTGCAATATCAATTTAACCAAATAAAGTGGAAAATTGTAGGTGAAACTATTTTATTAATCGTTATCTCCATCAATTTGTTTATAATTTATTTTATTTTCTTTCTTATTTTCACCACTAAAAAACCCCCGTTTCATACTAATTGGTAAATAAACTTAACTTAAAAATAACTTGATTCTCCGAGGGATCGACTCGTGCTTACCACACTACATTAGTTAGGTAGGTTCGAATTTATTTTGATACGGTTTACGCGACTAAAAACCGTCCATCATTTACCATGCCCCCAATTTGAAATTAGTCACAAAGACCAAATAAACTTAAAATTTCAATAGATTCAAGAATAAAATTATAAGATCTTTCATCTCTATATCTAGTTTGAACAACAACAGGTTCCATTTCTCGATTATGGTTTCATATTCAATCAATTTAGGGAGAACCCTAATTCCCAATTCTAAAATTATAACCATATCCATCAAAATGGAGAGAAACAAGTAATGAATCCATTATAAACATCAAACACATGAAGGCAAGAACAAATCAAGCTCCGCTCGATCTGACTTTGAGGATATGTTTTTTTGCAAATGAAGATCAATGAACGATATGGAGGATGAAAACTTCAGTAGAATCTCTTTTACCCAATATCTTGGGCTAAACTGTAAATATTTTTAGAAATGAAAAGGACGCATTAAACAATACAGTGAAAGTCGTTCGTTTTGATATCTTGTCTATAACCTTTATGAGTAATAAACTGTCTACTTGTACTTATGTGTATTTTATTACTCCGAGTTTATGGTTTTTTTTTTACAGTAGGCAAGAATTAGGAGCGATTACACAAGCTGTAATCTGGCTTATTGATCCTCCTTAAGGATGATGGTACAAAGTTTCCTATTAAAAAGGATAGTAGAACTATTACTAATGATATCCTTCCGAGTTATAAAGTCGGCTACTTGATTCACTTCTCGGTAGCAATGTCTCTATTCAACAAGTTCAAAAGCAGATTCCATTACTTGATATTTTCATTGTGATGTATAATCTCCCATTTGACGTTATTGCTGCTGGTGATGGCTTTGATGAGCTGTAAATTGTCTCCTTCTATTATTACTCTTCGAATCCTAATTGCTTGCTCCATACCTGTCTGAATAACGATAGCTTTAGTTTGAATGAATGAGATTTTGACAGTTTCCTTGTAAAACATGTCAATGACATGACACTGGGAGTCTCAAGTAACCCCTCCCACATGGCAAGCCCATGTGGGATTACCCTGAGTTTATGTTAATTCACACATTGATTACCCATATAAATCAAATTATATGCAAATTATCTATATTTTGTTAGGAATTTAATCTTTAGGCTGAATGTATATCATCATCACTAAAAGGGGAAAATGCATCCGATAATATAAATGTGAGCGAGTCATTGACTGTTTATAATTGGGGGGGGGGGGGGGGGGGGGGGGGGAATCACTAATTGGGGGGGGGGGGGGGATTCACCAAAACAACACCATGTAAATAGGGATCTCCTTTAAAAAATATATTTTTTTTTTTATGTTGAAGAAATTTTAGAAATGTGGTTTAAAATGTTTTAAAAATATATATTTTCGGTTGACGTTTGGGATTTCGAATTTTTTTTTGGTAAGGTAAAAATTCGAAGGCCACACAGACTTGACTCCCCGAGAGGCCGACGAATCGGTAGGCGGACTAATCGTCGAAAACAATACAACCAAAAGCAAACCACAACAGGCGCAACAAAGATTGAAACTACACGTACAAAAGGAGAGACCTAGGCTAAATGAAGGCCTTTGGCCGAGAACGTAGACGCGAACAGAAGCCAAGCACCACCAAGGGAGCAACGCTGATCAGCGGTATATTAGGACGTCATCTCCTGTGGGCAGTGAAGACGAAAACTCCAAGGAGAAGTCTCCCAGAAACGGAGTCATCTTTGAGCATACCACCACGACCCCAACCAGACCGACTCCGAGCGTCACGCCGACAACCAAACCAAAGCAAAACTAGGGCCACCCAAAAGCACGCAGAAGCCACAACTCGAACATGGTGCGACTGAGGGAATGCTCAAAACAAATTTACTAAAAGAAATAGTAGTAATTACAACTCTTTCGGTAATTTGGTCCTGCCCTTTCGAGATTTTATTCAAACCCTTTCGGGAATTGGTTTCCACTTATATATATATATATATAGAGTTCATTTTTTTTTAATTAAGTAAACTTGGCGTGCAAGGGCAGAGAAACCCTTGCACGCCACGATTGAACTGGGGCCACACGAGGAAGCCAAGCAACCTGCCACGGAGGACCATCGGCGACAGATCGAAGGCCCAAGCACCGCCACACATCAACGAGATAAGATGGACGTCCAACTCGCAACCTAGGACGAGCCAAGGAGCAACTTCAACGGGCAGATCTGGAGAGGTGATACACAGAGCAAGGTCGAGGTGAGGGCCAAAAACATGGTCGACGGTGGTTCAATTCCGGCAGGCAACACCACACCCACCGCCCCAGCCAGCCCGGAGAAGGGACAATCGGACAACAACACGCCTACAAGAGATTGAGAGAAGGGATTTATCTGTTCAATTTGTGCAAGGGACCAAATGAAAGAGGGGAGAAGAACCCAAACTCATCAAAAGTCCCAAATTTATTTTGATCTTTGCTCGAATCTTAAGATTGATTACCAATCTAGGGTTTCTTGTCCTTGTTCCTCAAGAGTCTTGCCACCACATGAACCATGGTTGCTCAACTGTGGTACAGAGGAGGCCAGAGTCAATTAGGACGGCTGAAATTGGGGTAAGGTAGTCGAAGCCGGGTAGGGCGACCGAAGCCGGATTTGGGACTCCCTCTCTCTAGAAAACTAGAGAGACGAGAGAGCTTTTTGATTCACAACCATCCTAAATTTAGTACTCCCTCCGTTCAGCAAAATATGTCGTTTACTATTCACGCACGCTTCTTTATAATGATAAAAACTATATAAAATATTCATTGTTTTATAATTTTTTTTAACAAGTTTGTACTTATTAATAATAACTACGAAATTGTTAAAAAATTTATTTTAAATACTAGATATTTTATATAGTTTTTATCTCCTAAAAAACGTACATGAATAGTAAAGTGACATATTTTTATCAAATACTACCGTGGGAGTATTTGATTCGAACGAATAATTTTTATTTTTATTTTTTAAAAAAAAACTCCGCCAACTTCAACTGACTTGTTGATATTTTTTTTTAATTGGGTCACGCAGCCCTACTTCCGAATATGGATCAAATATAACTCCCAAATTTGTAATTTCTACAAAAGAAGGTAGAAGACGAACGAAGAACGGGAGGAGCAAAGATGGATTTCGAGACGATCAGGAAGTATTTGGAGAAACAGCCCAAGGAAGACGAGCCTACCAAAATCCACGAATTGCCCTACAAATTCTTCGACCCCTTCATTCTTCAAGGCCTTCATTTGGATCTCGTCGAACCCGATCGGATCGTTTGCTCCTTCAAAGTCCCTGTCCGTCTCCTGGTAAGTGGTAACTACGAATTTAGCCCCTTTCACTCTCTTTCCTCTTCCACAACCCTAATTTTTTGCTCTCTCTAGTGCGTTGCTACTTTGATTTGAATGGGTTTTTTGTTTGAAATTTGAATGAAGAACACGGCGAACACGCTGCACGGAGGAGCAATTGCTTCCCTGGTCGATTTGATTGGATCAGCTGCCATATACGCTTCTGGTGCTCCTACCTCCGGGGTTTCTGTAGAAATCAACGTTTCCTACTTGGATGCTGCCCTTGCCGATGTATATTTCTCCCTCCCTCCCTCTCTGTCGATTTTTTTAGTTGCAAGGAAATAGTGAAACTGATTTTGAATTGATTCAAAATTCAAGATTAGTTTCTGATTCTCTTAGATCCGACAATTGCGAATGCTTATTCCAGAAAAAAAAAACAAATAGTTCCTTTCTTCCGGAGTTCCGTGATAGGTTTTGATTGGAAGAGATAATAATTTAGATTCCCTTGTGGTGGTAATTTCAGAGTTATTGGGTTGAGATTTTCATCCTGTACAAACAAGTGAGATTGTCATTGCAGTGTTGAGGTCTTTGATAGATGGGGTTCGTTTGTTGAGATTTGCCGTTGTTTAGGGACACAACTGTATCGGTAATTTCCACATTCTAGTTAGAATTTTCATTCTTATCAGGATTTGTGGAATTGGATATTTCACTCTGAGTTACCGTCATTGATGCCATTGTTGGGGTTCACTTGCTGAGATTCACTATCTTGGAAGTTTTCATTGTGTAGTTGGAATCCATTTTATCATATGATTTATGAATTGGATAAGTGGTTATCCCGATTTATGAAGAGTTTTTTTAACTTACCTGGGGCTTAGATACACTTCCATATACTGAAAACTGAAATCGAATGGCCTTTATATCGGCAATGTGATTGTGAATCTGTGATCTTAGTACTGATGCCGCTTTGGGCTTCGAAACCTGCATATTCTTGTTAAAAACCATGCTTACATCTATCTATCTTGTATATCATGACACTTAAGTGACTTTCCACTGCCAGATACGAAATATGAGCGGCTTATTGAATCTCTGAATGGCTTATTTGTAACCCGAATCTTCATCTTTTGGGGATGACATTTTCTAGCAGGGGACGCATGTTGATAGGCTGTTGTGTTAGTTTCAAAGTCCCTTGCTAGAAAGAACCTGGTTAAACATGTTTTATACTTTTATTCAAGTCCTACTATGACCTTTCACCGAGTTGCTAGGATGTGGAATGCAGGAAGAGATTGAGATTGAAGCCAAGAATCTACGAGTTGGAAGAACAGTTGCGGTTGTGAGTGTAGATCTTAGAAAGAAAGCAACGGGGAAGCTGATAGCTCAGGGGCGCCACACCAAATACCTTGCTGTAAGCAAAATTTAATGTTTCTTTCCGCCATTTCCTTTAGCTGCAATAATCCTATGTAAGTGACATACATTGGTATGCCTTTCAACTATAAATGGAATCTGTAAAAACAAATCTGCACGAGTCTTTCTCTGTATTCCCCACTTGTAGCAATTGCAGTTGTCGGATATGTTTCAGGATCGTTCTTCATACTTTGGAGTATTGTACGAGCCTAAGCTGCTTGCTTATTCACTTCAAAGAGATGCATTGGTTAATGATTATATAGCTAGCCAGACTCGATTTGTTTTCAATATTTCGCTTGCAGTGGTTTTAATATAGAAGATTTTGAATTGGTTCCGGTATTTCAGAATCTAATTTGCCTTCGCCATTGGGATTTAAGCCAGCGTGGGTTGGGATTTTGTCAGGGTTCCTTCCGAACAAGAAGGGTAGTCTGGGCCTCGAACCCTGTCTGTGTGTTAATGGAGTGTGCGGTAGTACATCATATCTGCTATAACTTCGATTAAATGGCGACCGTGTATATATTATTGGATATCTACTCCAAATTTTGTTTAAAAATTGATTCAGTGATAACTCCTGTTGGGTGGGATTGGTGGATAAACTATAAGGTGGGAATCACATTTTGGAGATGGTTGTTGTATTGTCCTTATTATGATTGAATTCGCTGGTCGCAATCACAAGTCACAAACTCACAATCCATGAAGGTGAATCATAGGGTAACCTTCATAATACGGGGCTCTTAACAATAAAACAGTATAATGGTATATGCCGGGAATCTCGAATTTTCCAAAGGATAAATTGTGCTTATTTGGCGGTGCCAAGACCCCGCATACGATATTCAATATTGTGGATTGTTGTCAGACTAAAAGCTAATTTGTCATTTTATCTTATTTTTTGAGTTGGTAAAAATTTGAGATAACCGTTACACCGATAATCTCAAGAGACCGAAGAATCGATAGGTGTATTACGTGAATATACAACAGAGTAAAACACAAATCTAATGAAAGAAAAAACATAAAAGTTTTTATAATGATTTTGGCACTACTTTTCCTATCTTTTTTTTTTTTGATAAGGTAAAGATTCGGGGGCCAGACAGACATGAATCCTTGAGAGGCCGAAGAATCGATAGACGGACTAACCGTCGAAAACAATACAACAAAAGGTGAACCAAAAACAGGTGCAACAAGATTGAACTCATGCATACAAAAGGAGAGACCTAGGTCCTAGGCTAAATAAAGACCTTTGGCCAATAGCGTAGACACAGATTGAAGCAGAGCACCACCATAGCAGCACTGTTGATCAGCGGTACATTAGGATGTCATCTCTTGTGGGCAGTGGAGACGGAAACTCCAAGGAGTAGTCTCCTAGAAACGGAGTCGTCTATGAGCACACCACCACGACCCAACAAGACCCGGCTCCGAGCGTCACACCGTCAACTAGACCAAACGAAACTAGGACCATCCAAAAGCATGCACAAGCCACAACCCGAACATGATGTGTCTGAAGGAACGCGCAACACAAAATGTATTCAAAGAAATAACACTTGCAACTCTTTTTGGGATTTAAATAAGGCCTTTATATAAATTTTTTACTTGTGAGTCGAAAAGAGTCAACTCTTTAAATATGTCATTGATTACTACATCAGATATAAAACGAATGAATTCGAATTGAGATCAATCTAATTTGATTTCAACTCTTTAAATAGCTGATTAACTAGATATAAACGATTGAGTTCGATCGAATTGAAATCAATCTAATTTGATTCAACCTAAATTTTTATTAATATTGAAATTCAAATATTCAAAATAATCCAAACTAGAATTAACCTTAACTCATCAGACTAATTTGAAATAAAATAAAATATTTCACACTAAATTGACTTAAAATTTGTGACTCAATTCTAAAATTTGACACAAACTCAACTTAGGTCAACTAAAGGCTAAACCCGACTCGAGTGACCCAAACAATTATTATCCTTGGCAACTAGTAACAGTGAACTTTTAGCTCCTTCCGCTCTCGTTCCTGACATTCTGCTAGGCCTTACTTGACGGCGTTGCCGTTGTGTTCATATGATTAAACAACAACAAAAACGTAGCTTTAAAAATCAAGGTCCTCAAAGCACACCAAACAAACACTTCGTGCCCAACTTATGACCAAACAAAAAAAGGGGCAAAATCAAAATGGATGACAATTGACGTGCAAAAAAACGAAAGCAATAAATATATGCCCCGCTACAGTAATCAAAGTCAAGATATCTTTTTCATTTTTGATTTCAATTTGAGTTTGCTGAGCAAAACCAAAACAAACTCAAACCCACCCAGACAATTAAAATTCACCAGGTTGCTTTCTTTCCACTCCACCTCTTCCAAGGCAAAGACATCCCCTTTTCCTTCTTTCTATGCTCCCTGCTCTCTTCAGTGGCGGGGCTCTTGAATTTGGCGTAGAAAGGTCTTGGGGGCTTGGGAAGGTTCAATAGAGCTCAAATTGTTTGTGGGTTTTTCTGGGATTTGGGTTTTGTGATCGAATTGAAACCCAAATTGGAACTTTTTTTAATTCCCTGATAAGATGATTGGGTGCGATTGCTTCTACTGGAGCACTCGATTGTCCGATTCGTACTATCTCGGATCCGAACCAGAACCAGAACCAGAACCGTTTTCTCTGCCAGTTCCTCTCCCTCAATGGCCTTCAGGTATGTCCCTTTGGGGTTGTTAAAGCTGTGTCCTTCCTTCTGTTCTTAAAATTGCAATTTTTTCCTGAAATTACCAAATTAAAGGGTCTATTTGAGATACTAGTTACCAAATTAAGGTAATAAGGTCTGTTAGGAGTAAATAATATTTTTAGTTTTAATAACAGTGATCCTTTTCTGTTGCATAAAACGAGTTATCCTCAGTTCATTCTGTGCTCTTGTGATGCCCAGCTAATTAGAGAAGTTCAAATTTGCTTCTGATTTCTCTTCTTTGTACTATGCAACGCACTAAAATGACTTTTATTGGTTCAAATTTCACTTGGTCTAAAACATTGTGAGCAATTTGGTTTTAATTTGCATTTTTTTGTACTGTGATGATGTAGTCCCAACCATGTCTGAATCTTGTTTTGTTTTGATATTTTCCAAATAGATGAACTTGATAATCATAATTAAAAGTTGCACTTATATGTTCAATTTAGAAATTTAGAACTGTGATGTCCAATAAATCCCTCAAAAAGGAATCTTGATTGAATATATGGATTGGTAAAGGTTTTAGATATATGACTTTGAGTTATTCTGTTGACTTGTGTGTTTGATGATGAACATTTTTGTATGTTCTTAGGTGGCGGTTTCGGGTCAGGTAGAATAATCCTAGGAGAACTAGAGGTTTCCATGATCACCACATTTGAATCTGTATGGAGTTGCAGCCCAATCCGCGGGAAAGCTAAAGGAGTGACGTTCTACAAACCGGTTGAGATCCCTGATGGATTTCACTGTCTTGGTCACTATTGCCAATCTGACGGTCGCCCATTATCGAGGTTTGTCCTTGTGGCTCGAGATTTGGGCATTTCCGAGGTTCCTGCTCTCACAAGTCCACTTGACTATACATTGGTGTGGGATTCAGATACGCAGCAAAAAGGGTGCGGTTACATTTGGATGCCTAGGGCTCCAAAAGGCTATAAAGGATTGGGATTTGTGGTCACTGATGAACCTACACAACCGTCCCTTGACGAGATCAAATGCGTCCGAGATGATCTGGTGTTGCCATGTGAAGCCTGTGAGTTGTTACTTGACATTGATTTCAGCCCGAAATATCCTTGTCAGGTTTGGTGCACAAGGCCTCGGAAAAGAGGAATGTTGGGTAAGGGTGTGCCTGTGGGGACTTTCTTTTGCTGTACAGACCCGATTGCTTGCGATGATAAAGTGAGCACTGGGTGTTTGAAGAATCTGGATTCCACTCTACATGCCATGCCGAATCTTGACCAAGCTCATGCCTTAATCAAGCACTACGGGCCAACTGTGTTCTTCCATCCTGAAGAGATATACTTGCCCTCTTCAGTGCCATGGTTCTTTAACAATGGGGCGCTTCTGTACAAAAATGGTAAAGAATATGGAGAGCGGATCGATTCCAGCGGCTCAAACTTGCCCCGTGGTGGCTCCAATGACGGAAACTATTGGATAGACTTGCCCGACGATGAGGATAAGAGAAACCATCTCAAGTGTGGGAACCTGGAGAGTGCCAAACTCTATGTTCATATTAAACCAGCTCTTGGAGGAACATTCACTGACATTGTCATGTGGGTCTTCTGCCCTTTCAATGGACCGGCCACCCTAAAAGTCGGGTTAGCCAGTATGGCGTTTGGCAAGATAGGTGAACACGTCGGTGATTGGGAGCACTTCACTCTCCGCCTTAGCAACTTCACTGGGGAGCTGTGGAGCGCGTACTTCTCCCAGCATAGTGGGGGGGAATGGGTTGATGCTTGTGACCTGGAGTTCATAGAGGGGAATAAGTCAGTGGTTTACTCGTCCAAGGATGGTCACGCGAACTTCCCCCATCCCGGTTCATACATTTGGGGGCCATCAAGGCT
This sequence comes from Persicaria tinctoria, assembly GCA_037127255.1. NCBI lineage: Eukaryota > Viridiplantae > Streptophyta > Magnoliopsida > Caryophyllales > Polygonaceae > Persicaria > Persicaria tinctoria. The sequence continues at coordinate 39,080,118 of JBANSL010000020.1, forward strand.
CAAAGTGGGAGTACGAAATGATGTTGCTAGGAGCAAACACTTTGTGGATTCTAGCACGAAGTACCAGATTGTTGCAGCCGAGTACCTTGGGGACGCGGTGGAAGAGCCGTCTTGGCTGCAGTACATGCGAGAGTGGGGGCCAACTATTATGTACGATTCACGCTCTGAGATAGATAAGATCCTAAACCACCTTCCGATCTTCGTGAGGTTTTCTGTTGAGAACCTCATAGATTTGTTCCCTACAGAGCTTTATGGCGAGGAAGGGCCAACTGGACCCAAGGAAAAGAACAACTGGCTGGGAGATGAAAGATGGTAATACGCGTGAGCCACATAAAGCTCGGTCATCATCCAGTGATCGTACACGATTTGGTGCATCCAAAGGTATGATCATTACACGCTTTGCTTTGCAGTTTTAGTTAAGCGGAGGAGTTCATGTTCATGCAGTAGCGGGTTTGAAGGGTTTGAGGTTCTCCAAAAGCAAGGAGGATGGCGTTTTAACCCTCTTTAGCCACCAGTTATGTACTCTTGGCGCGGTAGAAAGCCAAGGATCAAGATTGGCTCTCCGTTTCAGCTAATAGATTAGCGTAATAGGCTCCATTGCTGATTCCCGTTATGTTGTCCTTGTGTACGCTGCAATCGACGCCATTGCTGAAAAAGTATCACACAAGTAGATATATGGTTAGAGCAATTTACACTTTCCAATGTTCACATGAAAGGGCAATCTGTCTCTCCTGTCTGATATGTGAAGGGTATTCTTTTTTCACATCCATCTAATTCAATTTAGTTGTTGAACCCACTCCATGTCAATGTACATTAGAGACAAGCACTCAACTCAGCAGCTATGCATAACTCTTTGGCCTTTGGGTAATGCAGTACTGCTAAGTTAGCAACAATGTAAAAATCATACACACATAATAAGAATAAGATGAAGACCAACAAAGTCGAGAAACGCCCTATTTTCGCCCAAGCTGAACGGTCATACCGATGCCATACCGACCTGGGTGGATCGGCACTGACCCGAAAAGCGGAAGAACGAGATGTGAATTTGAGCCAACAAAAGTCATATCGACTCTCATTTTGACCTGGAGTGGGTCAGCACCGACCCCCTGATAGATAAAATATTGACCAACATAAGCCACACCAAGGTGAATAGTGCTCGGTACCGATCGGGGGCGCACTCGGTATGGGCCATCTGAACGAGATTTTACACAGATTTTATCCCATTTTTAGATAGAATTAGATAGATTCGTTTAGATTCCGATTTCCTAAGATAGAATTAGGTTTTGTAGTATAAATAGGACCCTTTGGGGGGACAGTTTTACATACACAATTTTAGAGGGAGAGTTGGGAGAGTCGCTGGGGCTGTTTGGAGGGCGTGTTTGGGCGAAAGCTCGGGCGTGTGTTTGGAATTTTTTGTGTGACATTGTGGTTGAGTTTGAGACGCTATTTTCCTGGTTTTTTAGTTTTAATTTTAGTTTCTTCTCCTACCTAAATTCTATGTTTTTTTATTTGCTCATCATGACAATGTATGAGTAGTTTTCCTCTTTCTAGGGATGGAGTGATCCCAACGGTAGACATGTGTGTTTAATGCTATGAATCTATGAATTGAGTACCTCTATCTATCCCTTGTGCTTAATACCTAACGAAAGTTAGGAAAATTCCTTGTTTGCAATTATATTGAAAGAGATAATTGTGAATTGGACAGGGTTTTGAAACGAAAGTTTTGAATGACCTAATTAAGAAAAGTAGTAAAGTTGATTAATTTAACGAAATTTGATTGATTGCTTTGCTTAGTTGATGAAAGTTGACTCTTTTATATATAAAAGTGCGATCTTTGTGTGATTCATTGCGTTTGCATGCATGATTATCGACTTATCGTTGTGGTGATTATCGGCGATTTACAAGTTTTTTTTTATTATTAACTTAATTTCTGAATTTGCAACTTTACACCCCCAAAATCTATACTTTTCACCTCTTCTCACTATTTATATACCTTTCTAAAGCAACTAAATAAGAACCGCTGACTCTCTCCCATAGACGATCATGACTCCCTATACTATAGCGGAGTCTTGACTATAAATTTATTTGCTCGAGAAACCCTCTCAACAAATTAATTAAGGTGTAGTTATATGACTTCCATGTTGATTCTAACCCAGATTGGAAGTTATTTCAATGGAAAGTTGAGCTACAGGATGAATTGGTCTTTGAGCAGGTTGGATCAAATGCACAGAGAAGAGCAAGAGATGCTATTCTTTAGGTTTGAGCTCTTTACATAACGGAATCACTGTCCTCTGAGATAGAGTTTGAGCACTAAGAAACTTCAAGTCTCATTGTTTGTAGATAAATCTTCTCTACAGTGTGAAGCTCATCAGTCGTCATAGTAATGATCACTATATCCCACAATTCTTCAACTACCTCATATATGGATCCAGAAGATTGGTAGGAAGTCGATCAGTCATCAAGGAGGTCACACTATCATAATGGGATATTCACTACACTATAAGCTTATGATTGTGACAAACCTCGTAGCTTGAAGATGAATACTTGTCGATCCACTTCTTGTATGGATGATCACTGGGAAAACCCTTGAGCTTATTTCGTATAGTGAGATAAAACCTCATACAAGGCACAACAATAGCTAGTACGTATGGAGCAATCCTTGTTTTTTCGAAAGGAGAAGAAAGTATTATAGGAGCAGCCAGGCACGGAACCAGGATTATAATTTTGGGTATGCTAAAATTTTATATAATTTTATTTTTTCCCTATATCTATTGAGTTAAAATTTAGAGATATTTTTTTTATCTATATTTAAATTAACAATAATAGAGTTAATTACTTATCAAATATTCTCCTAGGTCCTTTCAACACCCACATGCACACTCAACCAACTGGGCTATTTAAACAACATGATATTAACCTACCTATATTATACATATTACTAGTAAACTGGGGTGGGCTGCAGCCTATGTAGCACGGAAACGGAAACGGACACAGGACACTGACACGGGAAGACACGGGGAAACGACAATTTCAAAAAACATAGGACACGGACACGACAAAGATATATGATATATATATATCATTTTAAAGGTCTTGCAAAGATGTATACATTTATACTAATAAGAGCCACCTAGATGTTAAGACCAATGAGATATAAATAAATAATTATATAACATTTCAAATCAAAATATATACAAATAAGCATTGTTAAGTCTAAAAATAAATCAAAGTATAGAGAGGAGGTAGTCCACCATCATGTCTTGTTACCCCCCTCCTGTTGTTCTGCCAACTATATCAACATAATCCCAAAGTGGTCCACTCCACTTCCACATTCTGTTTCGAAGAAACACCCCCTCTGCTACCTTCATTAGTTTGTGAGCCTGAACCCATCATCAATTTCTAGATCCTACACCTAAATCTCATATAAATTGAAATCAAACATCACTCAATCAAAGTAACCCTAAATCTGAAAATAAATAAAGGTTTAGAGAGGGAGTGAGATAGGGAGAGAAGGGGAGAAGGAAGATTGACAGGAACGACACTCGTTTGTGTTCAGAAAGCCCGACGATCGGCGTTGGCTGGTGCAGATCGAAGAACGATGGTGGTTAGTGTAGTACATCGCTCGGCGGTGGCTAGTGCAGAAGGACGCTCAAGAAGAAAAGGGCAAAGATCAATAGCCGGGTTTGCTTTTTTCTTTTTTCTTTTAATTACGAACCAGATTTTTTTTTAATTCCGAACCGTGTCCATTATTTGTGAACCGTGTCCAAGCCGTTTCCATCGCGTTTCCATACGTGTCCGAAGTTTGACCGTTTCTTGACCGCGTCTTACTCGTGTCCAGGCGTTTCCGAGGTGTTTCGTGTCGTGTCCGTGTTTCCGACACGACACTGTGCCCCACATAGGCGTTTCCGTGCTACATAGGCTGCAGCATATAGCAGCCCACCCCTAGTTCCGTCCCTGGGAGCAACCATTTTAGCTACATCTGATGTTATAGCCAACAAGAAATCTATATACTTTTTTTTATTAAGGGGGCTTTGCTTGATGAGATCAAAATCCCAATCCTGCAAATTTAAAAATGATCAATGATCAAACAACACCCTCTCTCGAAATGCGCGCATCAACCAAACAACTAATTGTTGGGTTTGTGCACATGTGAAACAAGCAAATCCTACATCGGAGGTTGGGAGGGTTCCAAGCTAGCATATAAGTAGGTAGGATATTCCACTCAATGACAATAGGTTTTGGGTTGGAACCCCATTCACTTATGTGCTAGGCTTGGATGTTTTGCACCTCTCCCCAAGGAAACTCCGTGATTGTCGGTTTCACAGCTGATGAAACCACATTTGAAAAGTGAACCTTCTTCCACGTCACCGTGGGTGAGGTGAGCCGCGTGTTGAATCTCGGTTGGTCGGCGGTCTTACCTGGAGCCCCCTCCTCATATCGTCTATCCTAAATGGGGGCCTCGACCTGTGCCGCATAGACCAGAGTCGTTCGGACGGTCTTACCTGGACGTGACCACCGCAACTAACGGGTGATCCTTTCTAGTGCCGAAGAGTCTAGTGCTCAACTCGTTCCACTTTTCGGGCAATAATCTCACCAAGTGTCAGCTCATTACTGAGTCGAGACGAACCCGCTCAAATAGGCTTGTAAGAGCCCCCTATTCCCGGCCTATGCTCTTTGGAATAAAATGGGAACCGACCCCTGATTCCGTTCCCCCTCTCATGTATTTATAGTGCAAGTGTGTATTTCCACAAGGAGCCAAAACATTGCCAAATGTCACATGCCTAATGACATGTGGGAGGGGGGCATGGATGCCATGTGTCCAGGCATGCAAGTGGGAGTCGCGGACGGTTGATCCTCCGTGGACGTCTTGAATCTCAATCTTTAACTTGCACTTGTTAATTTTTCATGTTTATGAGGTTCTATTTATATAGCGGGAAACCTTATTTATTTATGACACTTGAGAATATCATTATTTAAATCTCGGGCATCATCACACCTCCTCGAACTTCAGTTAAGTTGGGCCAGACTGGGGTTCGATAATGATGCATCGTATGATCTTGTTTCTTATTCATATCCATCGTTCGAGAGTGACCTTGTTTATACTCTTTTAAAAGTTATCTCCGCGAGCTTATAAAGCAACCAGCGGAGGCCCTCTATCCCTCGAGAGTGACTTGGTTTGTACTCATTTAAGAGTTATCTCTGCGAGCTTATAAAGCTACCAGCGTATGCCCTCTGTCACTCAATAAGGACTTGGTTTATACTCATTTAAGAGTTATCTCCGCGAGCTTATAAAGCTATCAGAAGAGGGCCTCTGTCACTCGAGAGGTACTTCGTTTATACTTGTTTAAGAGTTATCTCCGTGAGCTTATAAAGCTATCAGCGGAGGCCCTCTGTGACTCGAGAGAGACTTAGTTTATACTCACTTAAGATTTATCTCTGCGAGCCTATAAAGCTACCAGCGGAGGCCCTCTATCACTCGAGAGAGACTTGGTTTATACTCGTTTAAGAGTTATCTCCGCGAGCTTATAATGCTACCAGCGGAGGCCCTCTGTCACTCGAGAGAGACTTGGTTTATACTCACTTAAGAGTTATCTCCGCGAGCTTATAAAGCTAGTAGCGGAGGCCGTCTGTCACTAAAGATGGACTTAGTTTATACTCACTTAAGAGTTATCTCCGCGAGCTTATAAAGCTACCAGCGGAGGCACTCTGTCACTCGAGAGAGACTTGGTTTATACTCACTTAAGAGTTATCTTCGCGATCTTATAAAGCTATAAGTGGAGGCCTTCTGTCACTCGAGAGAGACTTGATTTATACTCTTTTAAGAGTTATCTCCGCGAGCTTATAAAGCTATTAGTGGAGGCCCTCTGTCACTTGAGAGAGACTTGGTTTATACTCGATTAAGCGTTATCTCCGCGAGCTTATAAAGCTATCAGCGGAGGCCCTCTGTCACTCAAGAGGGACTTAATTTATACTCACTTAAGAGTGATCTCCGCGAGCTTACAAAGCTACCAGCGAAGGCCCTCTGTCACTCGAGAGAGATTTAGTTTATACTCACTTAAGAGTTATCTCCGCGAGCTTATAAAGCTATCAGCAGAGGCCCTCTGTCTTTCGAGAGGGACTTGGTTTATACTCATTTAAGTGTTATCTCCGCGAGCTTATAAAGCTACAAGCGGAGGCCCTCTATCGCTCGAGATGGACTTGGTTTATACTCACTTAAGAGTTATCTCCGCGAGCTTATAAAGCTACCAGCGGAGGCCCTCTTTCACTCGAGAGGGACTTGGTTTATACTCATTTAAGAGTTATCTCCGCGAGCTTATAAAGTTACCAGCAGAGGCCCTTTGTCACTCGAGAGGGATTTAGTTTATACTCACTTAAGAGTTATCTCCGCGATCTTATAAAGCTACCAGCAGAGGCCCTCTTATAAGCTACCAGCGGAGGCCCTCTATCACCCGAGAGGGACTTAGTTTATACTCATTTAAAAGTTATCTCTGCGAGCTTATAAAGCTACCAACAGAGGCCCTCTATCACTGGTGAGGGACTTGGTTTATACTCACCTAAGAGTTATCTCCACAAGCTTATAAAGCTACCAGCGGAGGCCCTCTTTCACTCGAGAGAGAGACATGGTTTGTACTCACTTAAGAGTTATCTCCGCGAGCTAATAAATCTACCAGCTGAGGCCCTCTATCACTAGAGAAGGACATGGTTTATACTTAGTTAAGAGTTATCTCCGCGAGCTAATAAAGCTACAAGCGGAGGCCCTCTGTCGCTCGAGAGGGACCTGGTTGATACTCACTTAAGAGTTATCTCCGCGAGCTTATAAAGCTACCAGCGGAGGCCCTCTGTCACTCGAGAGGGACTTGGTTTATACTCATTTAAGAGTTATCTCCGCGAGCTTATAAAGCTACCAGGGGAGGCCGTCTGTCACTTGAGAGAGACATGGTTTATACTCGTTTAAGAGTTATCTCCGCGAGCTTATAAAGCTACCAGCGGAGGCCCTCTTTCACTCGAGAGGGACTTCGTTTACGCTCACTTAAGAGTTATCTCCACGAGCTTATATAGATATCAGCAAAGGCCCTCTGTGACTCGAGAGGGAGTTAATTTATACTCACTTAAGAGTTATCTCCGCGAGCTTATAAAGCTAGCAGCGGAGTTCCTCTGTCACTCGAGAGGGACATGATTTATACTCGTTTAAGAGTTATCTCAACGGAGGCCCTCTGTCACTCGAGATAGACTTAGTTTATACTCACTTAAGAGTTATCTCCGCGAACTTATAAAGCTAACAGCGAAGACCCTCTGTCACTCGAGAGGGACTTGGTTTTTACTTATTTAAGAGTTATCTCCGCGAGCATATAATGCAACCAGCGGAGGCCCTCTTTCACTCGAGAGGGACATAATTTATACTCACTTAAGAGTTATCTCCACGAGCTTAGAAAGCTACCGGCGGTGGCACTCTGTCACTCGAGAGAGACTTGGTTTATACTCAGTTAATAGTTATCTACGCGAGCTTATAAAGCTACCAGCGGAGGCCCTCTGTCACTCGAGAGGGACTTCGTTTATACTCATTTAATAGTTAGCTCCGCGAGCTTATAAAGCTACCAGCAGAGGCCCTCTATCACTCGAGAGGGACTTGGTTTATACTCAGTTAAGAGTTAACTCCAGGAGCTTATAAAGATATCAACGGAGGCCCTCTGTCACCCGAGAGGGACTTTGTTTATACTCACTTAAGAGTTATCTCCGCGAGCTTATAAAGCTACCAGTGGATGCCTTCTGTTTATCGAGAGGGACTTGGTTTATACTCACTTAAGAGTTATCTTCGCGAGCTTATAAAGCTTGCAGCTGAGGCCCTCTGTCACTCGAGAGGGACTTGGTTTACACTCACTTAAGAGTTATCTCCGTGAGCTTATAAAGCTAACAACGGAGGCCCTCTGTCATTCGAGATGGACTTGGTTTATACACAGTTAAGAGTTATCTCCACGAGCTTATAAAGCTATCAACAGAGGCCATGTGTCACTCGAGAGAGACTTCGTTTATATTCACTTAAGAGTTATCTTCGCGAGCTTATAAAGCTACCAGCGGATGCCCTCTGTTTCTCGAGAGGGACTTGATTTATACTCACTTAAGATTTATCTTCGCGAGCTTATAAAGCTAGCAGCGGAGGCCCTCTGTCACTCGAGAGGGACTTAGTTTATACTCACCTAAGAGTTATCTCCGCGAGCTTATAAAGCTAGCAGCGGAGGCCCTTTGTCACTCGAGAGATACTTAGTTTATACTCACTTAAGAGTTATCTCTGCTAGATTATAAAGCTACCAGCGGAGGTCCTCTGCCACTCGAGAGGGACTTGGTATATTCTCGTATAAGAGTTATCTCTGCGAGCTTATAAAGCTACCAGCGGAGACCCTCTGTCACTCGAGAGGGACTTGGTTTATACTTATTTAAGAGTTATCCCCGCGAGCTTATAAATGTAAAAGCGGAAGCCCTCTATCACTCGAGAGGGACTCGGTTTATAATCGTTTAAGAGTTATCTCCGCGAGCTTATAAAGCTACCAGCGGAGGCCCTCTGTCACTCGAGAGGGACTTCGTTTATACTCATTTAATAGTTAGCTCCGCGAGCTTATAAAGCTACCAGCAGAGGCCCTCTATCACTCGAGAGGGACTTGGTTTATACTCAGTTAAGAGTTAACTCCAGGAGCTTATAAAGATATCAACGGAGGCCCTCTGTCACCCGAGAGGGACTTTGTTTATACTCACTTAAGAGTTATCTCCGCGAGCTTATAAAGCTACCAGTGGATGCCTTCTGTTTATCGAGAGGGACTTGGTTTATACTCACTTAAGAGTTATCTTCGCGAGCTTATAAAGCTTGCAGCTGAGGCCCTCTGGCACTCGAGAGGGACTTGGTTTACACTCACTTAAGAGTTATCTCCGTGAGCTTATAAAGCTAACAACGGAGTCCCTCTGTCATTCGAGATGGACTTGGTTTATACACAGTTAAGAGTTATCTCCATGAGCTTATAAAGCTATCAACAGAGGCCATGTGTCACTCGAGAGAGACTTCGTTTATACTCACTTAAGAGTTATCTTCGCGAGCTTATAAAGCTACCAGCGGATGCCCTCTGTTTCTCGAGAGGGACTTGATTTATACTCACTTAAGATTTATCTTCGCGAGCTTATAAAGCTAGCAGCGGAGGCCCTCTGTCACTCGAGAGGGACTTAGTTTATACTCACCTAAGAGTTATCTCCGCGAGCTTATAAAGCTAGCAGCGGAGGCCCTCTGTCACTCGAGAGATACTTAGATTATACTCACTTAAGAGTTATCTCTGCTAGATTATAAAGCTACCAGCGGAGGTCCTCTGCCACTCGAGAGGGACTTGGTATATTCTCGTATAAGAGTTATCTCTGCGAGCTTATAAAGCTACCAGCGGAGACCCTCTGTCACTCGAGAGGGACTTGGTTTATACTCATTTAAGAGTTATCCCCGCGAGCTTATAAATGTAAAAGCGGAAGCCCTCTATCACTCGAGAGGGACTCGGTTTATAATCGTTTAAGAGTTATCTCCGCGAGCTTATAAAGCTACCAGCGGAGGCCCTCTGTCACTCGAGAAAGACTTGGTTTATACTCACCTAAGAGTTATCTCCGCGAGCTTATAACGTTACCAGCGGAGGCCCTCTGTCACTAGAGAGGGACTTGGTTTATACTCACTTAAGAGTTATCTCTGCGAGCTTATAAAGCTATCAGCGGAGGCCCTCTGTCACTCGAGACGGACTTAGTTTATACTCATTTAAGATTTATCTCAGCGACCTTATAAAGCTACCAACGGAGGCCCTCTGTCACTCGAGGGGGACTTGGTTTATACTCACTTAAGAGTTATCTCCGTGAGCTTATAAAGCTACCAGCGGAGGCCCTCTTTCACTCGTGAGAGACTTGGTTTATACTCACTTAAGAGTTATCCACGCGAGCTTATAAATCTACCAGCGTAGGCCCTCTGTCACTACAGAGGGACTTGGTTTATATTTATTTAAGAATTGTCTCCGCGAGCTTATAAAGCTACAAGCGGAGGCCCTCTGTCGCTCGAGAGGGACTTGGTTTATACTCACTTAAGAGTTATCTCCGCGAGCTTATAAAGCTACCAGCGGAGGCCCTCTGCCACTCGAGAGGGATTTAGTTTATACTCACTTAAGAGTTATCTCCGCGAGCTTGTAAATCTATAAGCAGAGGCCCTATGTCATTCGAGAGGGCCTTTGTTTATACTCAAGTGTTATCTCCGCGAGCTTATAAAGCTACAAGCGGAGGCCCTCTATCGCTCGAGAGGGACTTGGTTTATACTCACTTAAGAGTTATCTCCGCGAGCATATAAAGCTACCAGCGGAGGCCCTCTTTCACTCGAGAGGGACTTGGTTTATACTCATTTAAGATTTATCTCCGCGAGCTTATAAAATTACCAGCAGAATCCCTTTGTCACTGGAGAGGGACTTGGTTTTTACTTACTTAAGATTTATTTCCGAGAGCTTATAAAGCTATCAGCGGAGGCCCTCTGTCACTCGAGAGGGACTTAGTTTATACTCATTTAAGATTTATCTCAGCGAGCTTATAAAGCTACCAACGGAGGCCCTCTGTCATTCGAGGGGGACTTGGTTTATACTCACTTAAGAGTTATCTCCGCGAGCTTATAAAGCTACCAGCGGAGGCCCTCTTTCACTCGTGAGAGATTTGGTTTATACGCACTTAAGAGTTATCCACGCGAGCTTATAAATCAACCAGCGTAGGCCCTCTGTCACTCGAGAGGGACTTGTTTTATACTTATTTAAGATTTATCTCCGCGAGCATATAAAGCTACAAGCGGAGGCCCTCTGTCGCTCGAGAGGGACTTGGTTTATACTCACTTAAGAGTTATCTCCACGAGCTTATAAAGCTACCAGCGGAGGCCCTCTGTCACTCGAGAGGGATTTAGTTTATACTCACTTACGAGTTATCTCCGCGAGCTTATAAAGCTATCAGCAGAGGCCCTCTGTCATTCGAGAGGGACTTGGTTTATACTCCTTTAAGTTTTATCTCCGCGAGCTTATAAAGCTACAAGCGGAGGCCTTCTATCGCTCGAGAGGGACTTGGTTTATACTCACTTAAGAGTTATCTCCGCGAGCTTATAAAGTTACCAGCAGAGGCCCTTTGTCACTCGAGATGGATTTAGTTTATACTCACTTAAGAGTTATCTCCGCGATCTTATAAAGCTACTAGCAGAGGCCCTCTTTTAAGCTACCAGCGGAGGCCCTCTATCACCCGAGAGGGTCTTAGTTTATACTCATTTAAAAGTTATCTCTGCGAGCTTATAAAGCTACCAACGGAGGCCCTCTGTCACTGGTGAGGGACTTGGTTTATACTCACTTAAGTGTTATCTACGCAAGCTTATAAAGCTACCAGCGGAGGCCCTCGTTAACTCGAGAGAGAGACATGGTTTGTACTCACTTAAGAGTTATCTCCGCGAGCTTATAAATCTACCAGCTGAGGCCCTCTATCACTAGAGAAGGACATGGTTTATACTCAGTTAAGAGTTATCTACGCGAGCTAATAAAGCTACAAGCGGAGGCCCTCTGTCGCTCGAGAGGGACCTGGTTGATACTCACTTAGGAGTTATCTACGCGAGCTTATAAAGCTACCAGCGGAGGCCCTCTGTCACTCGAGAGGGACTTGGTTTATACTCATTTAAGAGTTATCTCCGCGGGCTTATAAAGCTACCAGGGGAGGCCCTCTGTTACTCGAGAGAGACATGGTTTATACTCGTTTAAGAGTTATCTCAGCGAGCTTATAAAGCTACCATCGGAGGCCCTCTTTCACTCGAGAGGGACGTCGTTTACACTCACTTAAGAGTTATCTCCACGAGCTTATATAGGTATCAGCAAAGGCCCTCTGTGACTCGAGAGGGAGTTAATTTATACTCACTTAAGAGTTATCTCCGCGAGCTTATAAAGCTAGCAGCGGAGTTCCTCTATCACTCGAGAGGGACATGATTTATACTCGTTTAAGAGTTATCTCAACGGAGGCCCTCTGTCACTCGAGATAGACTTAGTTTATACTCACCTAAGAGTTATCTCCGCGAACTTATAAAGCTAACAGCGAAGACCCTCATTCACTCGAGAGGGACTTGGTTTTTACTTATTTAAGAGTTATCTCCGCGAGCATATAATGCTACCAGCGGAGGCCCTCTGTCACTCGAGAGGGACATAATTTATACTCACTTAAGAGTTATCTCCACGAGCTTAGAAAGCTACCGGCGGTGGCACTCTGTCACTCGAGAGAGACTTGGTTTATACTCAGTTAATAGTTATCTACGCGAGCTTATAAAGCTACCAGCGGAGGCCCTCTGTCACTCGAGAGGGACTTCGTTTATACTCATTTAATAGTTAGCTCCGCGAGCTTATAAAGCTATCAGCAGAGGCCCTCTATCACTCGAGAGGGACTTGGTTTATACTCAGTTAAGAGTTAACTCCAGGAGCTTATAAAGCTATCAACGGAGGCCCTCTGTCACCCGAGAGAGACTTTGTTTATACTCACTTAAGAGTTATCTCCGCGAGCTTATAAAGGTACCAGTGGATGCCTTCTGTTTATCGAGAGGGACTTGGTTTATACTCACTTAAGAGTTATCTTCGCGAGCTTATAAAGCTAGCAGTGGAGGCCCTCTGTCACTCGAGAGGGACTTGGTTTACACTCACTTAAGAGTTATCTCCGTGAGCTTATAAAGCTAACAACGGAGGCCCTCTGTCACTCTAGATGGACTTGGTTTATAAACAGTTAAGAGTTATCTCCACGAGCTTATAAAGCTATCAACAGAGGCCCTGTGTCACTCGAGAGAGACTTCGTTTATATTCACTTAAGAGTTATCTCCGCGAGCTTATAAAGCTACCAGCGGATGCCCTCTGTTTCTCGAGAGGGACTTGATTTATACTCACTTAAGATTTATCTTCGCGAGCTTATAAAGCTAGCAGCAGAGGCCCTCTGTCCCTCGAGAGGGACTTAGTTTATACTCATTTAAGAGTTATCTCCGTGAGCATATAAAGCTAGCAGCGGAGGCCCTCTGTCACTCGAGAGATACTTAGTTTATACTCACTTAAGAGTTATCTCTACAAGATAATAAAGCTACCAGCGGAGGTCCTCTACCACTCGAGAGGGACTTGGTTTATTCTCGTATAAGAGTTATCTCTGCGAGCTTATAAAGCTACCAGCGGAGACCCTCTGTCACTCGAGAGGGACTTGGTTTATACTCATTTAAGAGTTATCCCCGCGAGCTTATAAATCTACAAGCGGAAGCCCTCTATCACTCGAGAGGGACTCGGTTTATAATCGTTTAAGAGTTATCTCCGCGAGCTTATAAAGCTACCAGCGGAGGCCCTCTTTCACTCGAGAGAGACTTGGTTTATACTCACCTAAGAGTTATCTTCGCGAGCTTATAACGCTACCAGCGGAGGCCCTCTGTCACTAGAGAGATACTTAGTTTATACTCACTTAAGAGTTATCTCTACAAGATTATAAAGCTACCAGCGGAGGTCCTCTGCCACTCGAGAGGGACTTGGTTTATACTCGTATAAGAGTTATCTCTGCGAGCTTGTAAAGCTACCAGCGGAGACCCTCTGTCACTCGAGAGGGACTTGGTTTATACTCATTTAAGAGTTATCCCCGCGAGCTTATAAATCTACAAGCGGAAGCCCTCTATCACTCGAGAGGGACTCGGTTTATAATCGTTTAAGAGTTATCTCCGCGAGCTTATAAAGCTATCAGCAGAGGCCCTCTGTCATTCGAGAGGGACTTGGTTTATACTCATTTAAGTGTTATCTCCGCGAGCTTATAAAGCTACAAGCGGAGGCCCTCTATCGCTCGAGAGGGACATGGTTTATACTCAGTTAAGAGTTATCTCCGCGAGCTTATAAATCTACCAGCTGAGGCCCTCTATCACTAGAGAAGGACATGATTTATACTCAGTTAAGAGTTATCTCCGCGAGCTAATAAATCTACAAGCAGAGGCCCTCTGTTGCTCGAGAGGGACCTGGTTGATACTCATTTAAGAGTTATCTCCGTGAGCTTATAAAGCTACGAGCGGAGGCCCTCTGTCACTCGAGAGGGACTTGGTTTATACTCATTTAAGAGTTATCTCCGCGAGCTTATAAAGCAATCAGGGGAGGCCCTCTGTCACTCGAGAGAGACATGGTTTATATTCGTTTAAGTGTTATCTCCGCGAGCTTATAAAGCTACCAGCGGAGGCCCGCTTCCACTCGAGAGGGACTTCGTTTACACTCACTTAAGAGTTATCTCCACGAGCTAATAAAGCTACCAGCGGAGGCCCTCTGTCACTCGAGAGGGATTTAGTTTATACTCACTTAAGAGTTATCTCCGCGAGCTTATAAAGCTATCAGCAGAGGCCCTCTGTCATTCGAGAGGGACTTGGTTTATACTTATTTAAGTGTTATCTCCGCGAGCTTATAAAGCTACAAGCGGATGCCCTCTATCGCTCGAGAGGGACATGGTTTATACTCAGTTAAGAGTTATATCCGCGAGCTTATAAAGCTACCGGCGGAGGCCCTCTTTCACTCGAGAGGGACTTGGTTTATACTCATTTAAGAGTTATCTCCGCGAGCTTATAAAGTTACCAGCAGAGGACCTTTGTCACTCGAGAGGGATTTAGTTTATACTCACTTAAGAGTTATCTCCGCGATCTTATAAAGCTACCAGCAGAGGCCCTCTTATAAGCTACCAACGGAGGCCCTCTATCACCCGAGAGGGACTTAGTTTATACTCATTTAAAAGTTATCTCTGCGAGCTTATAAAGCTACCAACGGAGGACCTCTGTCACTGGTGAGGGACTTGGTTTATACTCACTTAAGATTTATCTCCGCAAGCTTATGAAGCTACCAGCGGAGGCCCTCTTTCACTCGAGAGAGAGACATGGTTTGTACTCACTTAAGAGATATCTCCGCGAGCTTATTAATCTACCAGCTGAGGCCCTCTATCACTAGAGAAGGACATGGTTTATACTCAGTTAAGAGTTATCTCCGCGAGCTAATAAAGCTACAAGCGGAGGCCCTCTGTCGCTCGAGAGGGACCTGGTTGATACTCACTTAAGAGTTATCTCCGCGATCTTATAAAGCTACCAGCAGAGGCCCTCTTATAAGCTACCAACGGAGGCCCTCTATCACCCGAGAGGGACTTAGTTTATACTCATTTAAAAGTTATCTCTGCGAGCTTATAAAGCTACCAAAGGAGGCCCTCTGTCACTGGTGAGGGACTTGGTTTATACTCACTTAAGAGTTATCTCCGCAAGCTTATAAAGCTACCAGCGGAGGCCCTCTTTGACTCGAGAGAGAGACATGGTTTGCACTCACTTAAGAGTTATCTCCGCGAGCTTATAAATCTACCAGCTGAGGGCCTCTATCACTAGAGAAGGACATGGTTTATACTCAGTTAAGAGTTATCTCCGCGAGCTAATAAAGCTACAAGCGGAGGCCCTCTGTCGCTCGAGAGGGACCTGGTTGATACTCACTTAAGAGTTATCTCCGCGAGCTTATAAAGCTACCAGCGGAGGCCCTCTGTCACTCGAGAAAGACTTCGTTTATACTAATTTAAGAGTTATCTCCGCGAGCTTATAAAGCTACCGGGGGAGGCCCTCTGTCACTCGAGAGAGACATGGTTTATACTCGTTTAAGAGTTATCTCCGCGAGCTTATAAAGCTACCAGCGGAGGCCCTCTTTCACTCGAGAGGGACATCGTTTACACTCACTTAAGAGTTATCTCCACGAGCTTATATAGGTATCAGCAAAGGCCCTCTGTGACTCGAGAGGGAGTTAATTTATACTCACTTAAGAGTTATCTCCCCGAGCTTATAAAGCTAGCAGCGGAGTTCCTCTGTCACTCGAGAGGGACATGATTTATACTAGTTTAAGAGTTATCTCAACGGAGGCCCTCTGTCACTCGAGATAGACTTAGTTTATACTCACTTAAGAGTTATCTCCGCGAACTTATAAAGCTAACAGCGAAGACCCTCAGTCACTCGAGAGGGACTTGGTTTTTACTTATTTAAGAGTTATCTCCGCGAGCATATAATGCTACCAGCGGATGCCCTCTGTCACTCGAGAGGGACATAATTTATACTCACTTAAGAGTTATCTCCACGAGCTTAGAAAGCTACCGGCGGTGGCACTTTGTCACTCGAGAGAGACTTGGTTTATACTCAGTTAATAGTTATCTACGCGAGCTTATAAAGCTACCAGCGGAGGCCCTCTGTCACTCGAGAGGGACTTCATTTATACTCATTTAATAGTTAGCTCCGCGAGCTTATAAAGCTACCAGCAGAGGCCCTCTATCACTCGAGAGGGACTTGGTTTATACTCAGTTAAGAGTTAACTCCAAGAGCTTATAAAGCTATCAACGGAGGCCCTCTGTCACCCGAGAGGGACTTTGTTTATACTCACTTAAGAGTTATCTCCGCGAGCTTATAAAGCTACCAGCGGATGCCTTCTGTTTATCGAGAGGGACTTGGTTTATACTAACTTAAGAGTTATCTTCGCGAGCTTATAAAGCTTGCAGCAGAGGCCCTCTGTCACTCGAGAAGGACTTGGTTTACACTCACTTAAGAGTTATCTCCGTGAGCTTATAAAGCTAACAACGGAGGCCCTCTGTCACTCGAGATGGACTTGGTTTATACACAGTTAAGAGTTATCTCCACGAGCTTATAAAGCTATCAATAGAGGCCCTGTGTCACTCGAGAGAGACTTCGTTTATATTCACTTAAGAGTTATCTCCGCGAGCTTATAAAGCTAACAGCGGATGCCCTCTGTTTCTCGAGAGGGACTTGATTTATACTCACTTATGATTTATCTCCGCGAGCTTATAAAGCTAGCAGCGGAGGCCCTCTGTCACTCGAGAGGGACTTAGTTTATACTCACTTAAGAGTTATCTCTGTAAGCTTATAAAGCTAGCAGCGGAGGCCCTCTGTTACTCGAGAGATACTTAGTTTATACTCACTTAAGAGTTATCTCTACAAGATTATAAAGCTACCAGCGGAGGTCCTCTGCCACTCAAGAGGGACTTGGTTTATACTCGTATAAGAGTTATCTCTGCGAGCTTATAAAGCTACCAGCGGAGACCCTCTATCACTCGAGAGGGACTTGGTTTATACTCATTTAAGAGTTATCCCCGCGAGCTTATAAATCTACAAGCGGAAGCCCTCTATCACTCGAGAGGGACTCGGTTTATAATCGTTTAAGAGTTATCTCCGCGAGCTTATAAAGCTACCAGCGGAGGCCCTCTGTCACTCGAGAGAGACTTGGTTTATACTCACCCAAGAGTTATCTTCGCGAGCTTATAACGCTACCAGCGGAGGCCCTCTATCACTGGAGAGGGACTTGGTTTATACTCACTTAAGAGTTATCTCCGTGAGCTTATAAAGCTACCAGCGGAGACCTTCTTTCACTCGAGAGAGACTTGGTTGATACTCACTTAAGAGTTATCTCCGCGAGCTTATAAAGCTACGAGCGGAAGCCCTCTGTCACTCGAGAGGGACTTGGTTTATACTCATTTAAGAGCTATCTCCGCGAGCTTATAAAGCTACCAGGGGAGGCCCTCTGTCACTCGAGAGAGACATGGTTTATATTCGTTTAAAAGTTATCTCCGCGAGCTTATAAAGCTACCAGCGGAGGCCCTCTTTCACTCGAGAGGGACTTCGTTTACACTCACTTAAGAGTTATCTCCACGAGCTAATAAAGCTACCAGCGGAGGCCCTCTGTCACTCGAGAGGGATTTAATTTATACTCACTTAAGAGTTATCTCCGCGAGCTTATAAAGCTATCAGTAGAGGCCCTCTGTCATTCGAGAGGGACTTGGTTTATACTCATTTAAGTGTTATCTCTGCGAGCTTATAAAGCTACAAGCGGAGGCCCTCTATCGCTCGAGAGGGACATGGTTTTTACTCAGTTAAGAGTTATCTCCGCGAGCTTATAAAGCTACCGGCGGAGGCCCTCTTTCACTCGAGAGGGACTTGGTTTATACTCATTTAAGAGTTATCTCCGCGAGCTTATAAAGTTACCAGCAGAGGCCCTTTGTCACTCGAGAGGGATTTAGTTTATACTCACTTAAGAGTTATCTCCGCGATCTTATAAAGCTACCAGCAGAGGCCCTCTTATAAGCTACCAGCGGAGGCCCTCTATCAGCCGAGAGGGACTTAGTTTATACTCATTTAAAAGTTATCTCTGCGAGCTTATAAAGCTACCAACGGAGGCCCTCTGTCACTGGTGAGGGACTTGGTTTATACTCACTTAAGAGTTATCTCCGCAAGCTTATAAAGCTACCAGCGGAGGCCCTCTTTCACTCGAGAGAGAGACATGGTTTGTACTCACTTAAGAGTTATCTCCGCGAGCTTATAAATCTACCAGCTGAGGCCCTCTATCACTAGAGAAGGACATGGTTTATACTCAGTTAAGAGTTATCTCCGCGAGCTAATAAAGCTACAAGCGGAGGCCCTCTGTCGCTCGAGAGGGATCTGGTTGATACTCTCTTAAGAATTATCTCCGCGAGCTTATAAGGCTACCAGCGGAGGCCCTCTGTCACTCGAGAGAGACTTTGTTTATACTCATTTAGAAGTTATCTCCGCGAGCTTATAATAAAGCTACCTGGGGAGGCCCTCTGTCACTCGAGAGAGACATGGTTTATACTCGTTTAAGAGTTATCTCCGCGAGCTTATAAATCTACCAGCAGAGGCCCTCTTTCACTCGAGAGGGACTTCGTTTATACTCACTTAAGAGTTATCTGCACGAGCTTATATAGGTATCAGCAAAGGCCCTCTGTGACTCTAGAGGGAGTTAATTTATACTCACTTAAGAGTTATCTCCCTGAGCTTATAAAGCTAGCAGCGGAGTTCTTCTGTCACTCCAGAGGGACATGATTTATACCCGTTTAAGAGTTATCTCAACGGAGGCCCTCTGTCACTCGAGATAGACTTAGTTTATACTCACTTAAGAGTTATCCCCGCGAACTTATAAACCTAACAGCGAAGACCCTCTGTCACTCGAGAGGGACTTGGTTTTTATTTATTTAAGAGTTATCTCCGCGAGCATATAATGCTACCAGCGGAGGCCCTCTGTCACTCGAGAGGGACATAATTTATACTCACTTAAGAGTTATCTCCACGAGCTTAGAAAGCTACCGGTGGTGGCACTCTGTCACTCGAGAGAGACTTGGTTTATTCTCAGTTAATAGTTATCCACGCGAGCTTATAAAGCTACCAGCGGAGGCCCTCTGTCACTCGAGAGGGACTTCGTTTATACTCATTTAATAGTTAGGTCCGCGAGCTTATAAAGCTACCAGCAGAGGCCCTCTGTTAAGAGTTAAGAGTTAACTCCAGGAGCTTATAAAGCTAACAACGGAGGCCCTCTGTCACTCGAGATGGACTTGGTTTATACACAGTTAAGAGTTATCTCCACGAGCTTATAAAGCTATCAACAGAGGCCATGTGTCACTCGAGAGAGACTTGGTTTATACTCACCTAAGAGTTATCTTCGCGAGCTTATAACGCAACCAGCGGAGGCCCTCTGTCACAGGAGAGGGACTTGGTTTATACTCACTTAAGAGTTATCTCCGTGAGCTTATAAAGCTAACAGCGGAGACCTTTTTTCACTCGAAAGAGACTTGGTTTATACTCACTTAAGAGTTATCTCCGCGAGCTTATAAATCTACCAGTGGAGGCCATCTATCACTTGAGAGGGACATGGTTTATACTCCGTTAAGAGCAATCTCCGTGAGCTAATAAAGCTACAAGAGGAGGCCCTCTGTCGCTCGAGTGGGCCTTGGTTTATACTCATTTAAGAGTTATCTTCACGAGCTTATAAAGCTACCAGCGGAGGCCCTCTGTCACTCGAGAGAGACATGGTTTATACTCGTTTAAGAGTTATCTCCGCGAGCTTATAAAGCTACTAACGGATGCCCTCTGTTGCTCGAGAGGGACCTGGTTTATACTCACTTAAGAGTTATCTTCGCGAGCTTTTAAAGTTAGCAGCGGAGGCCTTTTGTCACTCGAGAGGGACTTAGTTTATACTCACTTAAGAGTTATCTCCGCGAGCTTCTAAAGCTAGCAGCGGAAGCCCTCTGTCACTCGAGAGGTACTTAGTTAATAAGCACTTAAGAGTTATCTCTACAAGCTTATAAAACTACCAGCGGAGGTCCTCTACCACTCGAGAGGGACTTGGTTTATACTCGTTCAAGAGTTATCCCCGCGAGCTTATAAAGCTACCAGCGGAGGCCCTCTGTCACTCGAGAGGGATTTGGTTTCTCCTCATTTAAGAGTTATCCCCGCGAGCTTATAAAGATACCAGTGGAGGCCCTATGTCACTCGAGAGGGACTTGGTTTATACTCGTTTAAGAGTTATCTCCGCGAGCTTATAAAACTAAGAGCGGAGGCCCTCTGTCACTCGAGAGAGACTTGGTTTATACTTACCTAAGAGTTATCTTCGCGAGCTTATAACGCTACCAGCGGTGGCCTTCTGTCCCTCGAGAGGGACTTGGTTTATACTCATTTAAGAGTTATCTCCGTGAGCTTATAAAGCTACCAGCGGAGGCTCTCTGTCACTCAAGAGGAACTTTGTTTATACTCACTTAAGAGTTATCTCCCCGAGCTTATAAAGCTACCAACGGAGGCCCTCTCTCAATCAAGAGGGACTTTGTTTATACTCACTTAAGATTTATATCCACGAGCTTATAAAGCTTCCAGCGGAGGCCCTCTGTCACTCGAGAGGGACTTGGTTTATACTCATTTAAGATTTAGCTTCGTGAGCTTATAAAGCTACCAGCGGAGGCCCTTTATCACTCGAGAGGGACTTGGTTTACACTCACTTAAGAGTTATCTCTATGAGCTTATAAAGCTAACACCGGAGGCCCTCTGTCACTCGAGAGGGACTTGGTTTATACTCAGTTAAGATTTATCTCCACGATCTTATAAAGCTATCAACGGAGACCCTGTGTCACTCGAGAGGGACTTCGTTTATACTCACTTAAGAGTTATCTCCGCGAGCTTATAAAGCTACCAGCGGATGCCCTCTGTTTCTCGAGAGGGACTTGGTTTATACTCACTTAAGAGTTATCTTCGCGAGCTTATAAAGCTAGCAACGGAGGCCATCTGTCACTCGAGAGGGATTTACTTTATACTCACTTAAGAGTTATCTCTGCGAGCTTATAAAGCTAGCAGTGGAGGACCTCTGTCACTCGAGAGGTACTTAGTATATACTCACTTAAGAGCTTTCTCTGCAAGCTTATAAAGCTACCAGCAGAGGTCCTCTGCCACTCGAGAGGGACTTGGTTTATACTCGTATAAGAGTTATCTCCGCGAGCTTATAAAGCTAGCTACCAGCATAGGCCCTCTGTCAATCGAGAGGGATTTGGTTTATACTGATTTAAGAGTTATCCCCGCGAGCTTATAAAGCTACCAGCGGAGGCCCTCTGTAACTCGAGAGGGACTTTGTTTATACTCACTTAAGAGTTATATCCGCGAGCTTATAAAGCTACCAGCCGAGCCCCTCTGTGACTCGAGATGGACTTAGTTTATACTCACTAAAGAGTTATCTCCACGAGCTTATAAAGCTACCAGCGAAGGCACTCTGTCACTCGAGAGAGACTTGGTTTATACTCACTTAAGATTATCTCCGCGATCTTATAAAGCTACCAACGGAGGCCGTCTGTCACTGGAGAGGTACTTGGTTTATACTCACTTAAGAGTTATCTCCGCGAGCTTATAAAGATACCAGCTGAGGCCCTCTTTCACTTTAGATAGACTTGGTTTATACTCACTGAAGAGTTATCTCTGCGAGCTTATAAATCTACCATCGGAGGCCCTCTTTCACTCGAGAGGGACTTGGTTTATTCTCAGTTAAGATTTATCTCCGCGAGCTTATAAGGCTTCAAGCGGAGGCCCTCTGTCGCTCGAGAGGGACTTGGTTTATACTCACTTAAGAGTTACCTCCGCGAGCTTATAAAGCTACCAGCGGAGGCCCTCTGTCACTCGAGAAGGACTTGGTTTATACTCATTTAAGAGTTATCTCCGCGAGGTTATAAAGATACCAGCGGAGGCCATCTGTCACTCGAGATAGACTTGGTTTACACTCATTTAAGAGTTATCTCCGCGAGCTTATAAAGCTACCAGCGGAGGCCCTCTGTCACTCGAGAGAGTCTTGGTTTATACTCTTTTAAGAGTTATCTCCGCGAGCTTATAAAGCTACTAGCGGAGGCCCTCTGTCACTCGAGAGGGACTTGGTTTATACTCATTTAAGAGTTATCTCCGCGAGCTTATAAAGCTACCAGCGGAGGCCCTCTGTCACTCGATATAGACTTGGTTTATACTCATTTAAGAGTTATCTCCTAGAGCTTATAAAGCTACCAGCGAAGGCCCTTTGTCACTCGAGAGGGACTTAGTTTATACTCACTTAAGAGCTATCTCCGTGAGCTTATAAAGCTATCTGCGGAGGCCCTCTATTACTCGAGAGGGACTTAGTTTATACTCACTTAAGAGTTATCTCCGCGAGCTTATAAAGCTACCAGCGGAGGCCCTCTGTCACTCGAGAGGGACTTAGTTGAATCTTCGATCTGGGAGGCATGTACTCCGGATGCCCGGCGCGGAGCAAGCTCAAGCGTCCTGGGACTTGTTTTCGATCTGGGAGGCAAGCTCTCCGGATGCCCGACGCGGAGCAAGCTCTAGCGTCCTGGGACTTGTATTCGATTCAGGAGGCAACCTGTCCGGATGCCCGATGCGGGGCAAGCTTAAGCGTCCTGGGACTTACATTCGATCCGCGAGGCAAGCTCTCCGGATGACCGACGCAGGGCAAGCTCAAGCGTACTGGGACTTACAATCGATCCCGGAGGAAACCTCTACGACCGAATGCCCGACGGGGAGCAAGCTCCACCGTCCTGGGACTTGAAGAATCTTCAATCCGGGATGCAAGTTCTATGACCGGATGCCTGATGGGGAGGAAGCTCCGGCGTCATGGGACTTAGATACGCTCTGGGAGGCAAGCTCTCCGGATGTCCGACACGGAGCAAGCTCTAGCGTAATGGGACTTAAATCTTTGATCTGGGAGGCAAGCTCTATGACCGGATGCCCGACGGGGAGCAAGCTCCAACACCTTGGGACTTGAAGAATCTTCGATCCGGGAGGCAAGCTCTACGACCGGATGTCCGACGGGGAGCAAACTACGGCGTCAAGGGACTTATATACGATCCGGGAGGCAAGCTCTCCGGATGCCCGACGCGGAGCAAGCTCCAGCGTAATGGGAGTTAAATCTTTGATCGGAGAGGCAAGCTCTACGACCAGATGCCCGACGGGTAGCAAGCTCCAGCGTCTTAGGACTTGAAGAATCTTCGATCCGGGATGCAAGCTCTACGACCGGATGCCCAACGGGGAGCAAGCTCCAGCGTCCTGGGACTTGAAGAATCTCCGATCCGGGAAACAAGCTCTACGACCGGATGCCCGACGCGGAGCTAGCTCCAGCGTCATGGGACTTATATACGCTCCGGGAGGCAAGCTCTCCGGATGCCCGACGCGGAGCAATCTCCAGCGTTATGGGACTTAAATCTTTGATCCGGGAGGCAAGCTCTACAACCGGATACCCGACGGGGAGCAAGCTCCAGCATCTTGGGACTTGAAGAATCTTCGATCCGGGAGGCAAGATCTACGACCGGATGCCCGACGAGGAACAAGCTCCGTTGTCAAGGGACTTATATACGTTCCGGGAGGCAAGCTCTCCGGATGTCCGACGCGGAGCAAGCTCCAGCATAATGGGACTCAAATCTTTGATCCGGGAGACAAGCTCTACGACCGGATGCCCGACGGGGAGCAAGCTCCAACGTCTTGGGACTTGAAGAATCTTCGATCTTGAAGGCAAGCTCTACAACCGGATGCCCGACGGGGAGCAAGCTCCAGCGTCATGGGACTTAACCTACTCACTAGACTCCATGCAAGGATGATCTTTAGATCAAAGTAAGTCAAGGTGCCCAACAAGTTTTCATGTATACAAATAACTTAAAATGCTGTTGTTGGGCACTTTACTATATATTTTCGAAATAGTGAAAGCTTATTTTTCAAGGAATCGAATTCCTCTTCAAGCTGTTGTCGAGAAGTCAAAATTCATAATTTGGGACATTTATCAAAGTAAGATAGACGGATTACTTTAACTTGAAATATTACCTTTTAGCGTGAGGAGTTTCCACGGACGACGTCAGTGATGAAACCACATTTGAAAAGTGTACCTCCTTCTACGTCATCGTGGGGGAGGTGAGCCGCGTGTCGATTCGCGGTTGGTCGGCGGTCTTACCTGGAGCCCCCCTTCTCATATCGTCTATCCTAAATGGGGGCCTCGACCTGTGCCGCGGAGACCAGAGTCGTTCGGACGGTCTTACCTGGACGTGACCACCGCAACTAACGGGTGATCCTTTCCAGTGCCGAAGAGCCTAGTGCTCAACTCGTTCCACTTTCCGGGTGATAATCTCACCAAGTGTCGGCTCGTTACTGAGTCGAGACGAACCCGCTCAGATAGGCTTGTCAGAGCCCCCTATTCCCGGCCTATGCTCTTTGGAATAAAATGGGAACCGACCCCTGATTTCGTTCCCCCTCTTATGTATTTATAGTGTAAGTGTGTATTTCCGCATGGAGGCAAAACATTGTCAAATGTCACATGCCTCATGACATGTGGGAGGGGGGCATGGATGCCATGTGTCCAGGCATGCAAGTGGGAATCGCGGACGGTTGATCATCCATGGACGTCTGGAGTTTCAATCTTTAACTTGCGCTCGCCCATTTTTCATGTTTACGAGGTTCTATTTATATAGCGGAGAACCTTATTTATTTATGACACTTGAGAATATCATTATTTAAATTTCGGGCATCATCAACATCATTCATCTGCAAGAAAATGCATTTTTTAAGTTTTTTATCTTTCATTACATCCAACTTTCTTGAAAGGGTTTTGCAGTGCATCATGCCTAAGATTCTAAACACGGAAGATTATAGATAAAACGAACTTTGTTTGCACTCTGAAGGCATAAAAAAAGCTAAACATGGAATATTCTAGACAAAACGAACTTTGTTTGCACTATGAAGGTGTAAAGATTCTAAATGTGAAAGGTGGTACTCTAAGCGACACATAACAAAATATCCAAATTAGAACTGCAATTACACGATCGACGACATTCAAACTAACTATAATTGAATTGCACTATGAAGGCGCAGAGATTCTAAGTACGGAAAGTAGCTACTAGACGCAACACAAAAAAAAAGACCAAAATATAACTGCAATTGCAAGATCAACTTCAAACTTACATGTTCCAAATAATCGTATTGCTTCAACTCTTTCAAAACAACACCTCTAATGAGTGAGAATGTGGTCTTCTTGTCATCGCCATCTGCTCACTTCTCAACGATCGCAAATTTGCAACAACAACAACTACTACTACTACCCAGTATTTCCCGCAATTAAGCAGGGTCTGCAGGTCAGGATGTACGCACTCCTTCCCCTAATAAATTGAGAGAGTGTTTCCGATAGACCCAAAATAGTAGACATATCACTCCCAACAAAGCATGCTAAACAGTAGACAAAGAGGAACGAAGAAGCAAAGAGGAAGGCTGAATAGAAGCAGCAACAATTGGACATAACAACCAGCCTAATACGACTAAACATCATAAGCCCGAATAGAACATCTCCAGCGGTCTCTATCCAAAGTCAATTCTTTCGACAAGTTGAGCAGATTGAGATCCTGCCGAATACCTTCCATTCAGTTCTTTTTCGGTCTACCTCTACCCCTACAAATAGTTCCAAACTCGAAACTCTCACACCTACGAACAGACGCCGATACAGGTCTTCGCCGAACGTGCTCAAACCACCGCAATCTGGACTCTCGCGGCTTTTCCACAATACTTGCAACTCCAACCTTGCTCCTAATGTCCTCATTTCTGATTCTGTCAAGTCTCGTATGCCCACTCATCCATCGCAACATTCTCATCTCGGCCACTGCCAACTTCTGTTCTTGAGTTTTGGTGACGGGCTAGCACTTGAACCATACAATAAGGTCGGTCTAACAACCACCTTGTAGAATTTCCCTTTCAGTTTAGTCGGAACTTTCTTATCACATAGCACTCATGACGCTCTTCTCCATCTCAGCCATCCCGCTTGGACTCGATGCTCGATATCTCTGTCGACACCCCCATCACTTTGAACGTACGAGCCAAGGTACTTGAAATACCCTGTCCATGGGAGTATATCATCCCCCAATAAAACTGATGTCCCTGGGTCCCTGTCATCTCCAAAACGAAACTGGACATACTCGGTTTTGGTCCTACTCATTCTGAATCACACATCTCCTTGAACTCCTTCATGTGCTCCATAGGGCACTCATTGGGTTTTCCTTCGAAAGGAGTTCCCTTCACCATGGTGAGGAAGCTAGTCTTGATCTCAAAGTTAATATTGGGGAGAACGATGGTCGACTCTGGCACCCGCAGCGTAGGATGCATGTATTGGCGAGCATTGGTTGGAATTCTCTCCAACTCTTCCCTAAGATTTTCAGCCTCCTCCCTTGCTACTCTAGCGGCGTCAATCTCTCTTTGACGAGCTTGATTGGCAGCGGCTTCCCGCTGCGCCACCTCTTGATTCTCTTTGCGAAGCCTTTCTAGATCCGCACGAAGTGTTTCCATTTCCGACATCTTTCGCCTAAGCCTTTCTTTTAGACGTTGGTGTAGAACATGTTTGGGCTCGGTGAATGGCTCGTATAGAGGACGATCACTTCTTCGCATAAACCTTAAAACAAAAACAAAGAAAACGAAATTAAAAAGAAAGATGGGATGGGCTATTCCCAACCCTAAAACAACTAGACTAGGCGCGATTGATTACTCCCCGGCAACGGCGCCAATTTGACGTGCGTGAGGGGAGATTGATGCCTATGCTCACTCCAATCAAATATATTTATGCTCGAATCCCTCTATAGTATAGTGGAAATCAAGGTCGATCCAAGAGAGTATGTCAGTGGTTCTATCCTAGTTGTTTTATGGACGAAAATAGGGGAATAAATGGCAAAAGTGGCTGCTGTAAATGATGGTCAACGCACTGAATTTGGCTCAAGTAACAAGTGATTGCAATATGTGAGAAAGAACTTCCAAGATTAGGGCTAACCACAACAACAAACACATGTATAAATCAATGAATCATGTAAGAAATCATGCTTTTATTTAAGAAATCAATGAATCACTTTCATATAAGAGACTTATTTGACTATACCTTTTCTTAATTAGGTCTTTTTAACTTTCATAAAAAATCCCTAATTACTATCAATGTTAACAATCTCCTTTGGTGAATTCAATTGTAACAATGAATGGCCTAGACTTTCGTCAAGGGTTAAGCACATAGGTAGAAGGAGATAAAAACATCACATAAGTATAGATTCATTCATTCACACACATGCTTATTGTTGGGTTCACCCCAACCCTAGAAGATGGGGGAACTACTCACTCATTGCAAAGGAAAACATAAAAACAATGGAAGAATTCATAATCTTAAATTGCATAAATCAAACCTTAAAATTCACGTTCAAACTTTCAGCCAAAAAACTCCCAGAACGTACGTCTGTTGCTGCCGTAAATCAGCCGTGAGCTGTGTGAAGAGATATCCCTAATTAGCCTCTAATTGGCTTTATTTAAAGATAGAATTTTTAGACTAAATCTCCAAGGGAAGAGATTTTATCTTTGGAAAATAATAAAATCTAACTAAGGAATGATAAAATATCCCAAGTCTATCTAACTAAAATGTCCTAAAAGAGATTTAGAAGAAAACCCTAATTAAAAAGCCCATTAAGTGAATAATCATCCCGCAGAAAATTTCTCCTGGTGCGAAGGGTATCGGCGCCGAGGTCTGAGGTGTCGGCGCCGAGGTATCTGTTCGAATGCAGTAAGTTCTGTACTCGCTCTTCATCGCAATCGCAGACATTGTTGATTGAAAAGAAACAACTTGCATTAAACCAAACTGAAGAAAGTACAAACCGAACAAAGCCAGATCACTTTCGCTCCTCTTGCCCCACTCGGCCTCTCTCTCTTTCTCTACTCTCTACTTACTTCTCTCCTTCTGAAACTGAATGAATAAAAACTAGCCCATGAGCTTTATTTATAGGCTTCTAATCCTTGCTAATCAAGGAAGGAAACTCTATATATATCTATATCTATCTATCTAATAACATAAGATAAAAACTTGGAAATAAAGGAAATAAATCAACTAGGATTATATCTAATGTAGGTAAATATCTTCTCTTGACTTGATAGATCTTGATAGAATTTGCTCTTGTGGATATCACCATTGGATTCGGGATAGAAACTTAACAAGATCCGGACTAGTTCGATTTCGGGCACTGGTGGTCAACTCGATATCGAGTAGACTTACTCGATATCGACCAAAATTTTCCCGTCTTCAGCTCAGCAGCTCGATCTCAGCTCCAGGAAGACATATCGACTTGCTTTTACTCGATATCGACCAAGACAGGTCGATATCGACTTGAATCTTCTTTGTCCAGCTTCTCGGGTCGACTTCTGGGATCCTGCTTGATGTTTGGTTTGGTCGAGTTCGACCAACGTTGGTCGACATCGAGTAAATGTGACAGCTCTAAGCTTTCTGCTTTGTTCTTGAAACGCACTTTCCCGAGTCCTCTTTCGTTGGATTGACGCATATGAGCATGCGTTGGAAAGCTCTTTTCGAAGGCTACAACTCTCATGAGACATCAGAACTTGACTCAGAATGATGAATGCCGAAAAAAGGTCTTTTCTCCAGCTGCACCATCCTTGGCTTCTTCGTGAGTTTTCCTTTAAGCTCCAAAGTGCGCCCAAACTTCTCCAAATTAGCTCAAAACTCCTGAGAATAACATCAAACTTGTGTAGACTCCATATATGACAATATTAAGCATAATTACGCAAATTCACTATATTCCCAACCCAAAATAATAGAATAAGAAGCAAAAATAAGTATAAAAATATGGTATAAAACATGGACATCATCAACCAACACAAGACCACTCTCATCTTTGATGCATCTGACACTGTCGATGTCCCTGCTCATCCTCTCTCAATGTCGAGCTAACCGATAGAGAACTCGGTCCCCTCCCTTCTCATCAAGAGCCTTGTACATACTCTCAAAGTAATTGTCTTTATCCTTAGCAACTGCTCGCTTTGCCTCCCCTTTATCCATATTGTACCTGAACCTGACCTCCACACCATCTTCTCCAATGCCTCTATGTAACCATCTTTGGAACGCTAATTGTTTTGCCCTAACCTTAGCTTTCACCTCCTCATTCCCCTAAGCCTCGCCCCGACTGGGCCCAGGCCCTCCTGTAGACACCCCCAAAACCTCTCTACCCACTCTGCGAATACAACCTACCAAAGAGCTCCACATCGCATCTGCATTGCCCAGCTGATCCCCAATCCTTATCTGCTCAGCTGCTTGCCAAACTTTCTCTTTCAGAAGACGCCCAGATGAATCATTAAGTCGCCACCACCAGATTTTCGAACGCAAGTTGAGGGTTCTCTTTCGAATGCGACCATGGACTTCCAAGTCCAAAACAAGAAAGAGGTATGGCATTGAAATTCCTCCAAAGGGGATCACCTTGCAATCCCTGCAATGTCGTATGTCCTCCTTTCTGACCAGAAAGTAGTCGATCTGCGAGCTTCCAACCGAGCTGAAAAAAGTAATTAAGTGTTCATCTCTTTTGCGAAACCAAGGGTTGTAGATGACACTCCCGTACGCAATGGATAACTCCGTGATTTCTTTCTCCGAAGCCAAAACCTCCATGAGCCTCTTCAAACCTGTCATTATCCTTGCCTATGTGAGCATTAAAATCACCTCCAATGACATACTGTTCTGAAGCCGGAATAGTCCCAACCAAAGCATCCAAAGCCTCCCAGAATTTCCTCTTCTCCTCCAATTCAGCAAATCGCAAACAAAAAAGAAGGTCGAACGATCCAAGAAAGACAAAAGAAGAACACTAACTCCATCTCGAATGCTCGGAGGATATGCATGTTCTGAGTAATCAAATAACGGAAGTTTTTTATGTTGAGATCACCGGAAGCGAAGCAAACTACAATGGAGGAAAGCGAGCAAGAGTCACCTCGCAACAACACCCTTTCATAATCCATATGGACAATTCGAACCTGGCCGTCAAATCCATCCACATTATTGACAATTTAGATCGATTCAGTTCAAATATGATTGAAGTGTATGAATTTATAACTATGTGTATTGATTGATATGATTTAGTTACAATATATAGGGAGAATACAAGATAAGATGTGATCGGTATGGGAAAAGATCAAATCACTAAATTCATAAATTACAAATATTACAACTTATCTAAATATCTAATTGTGACTTATCTAATACCCCACGAGTTGAAGGACGCGGAGTAACCAGAAGCTTGGGATGAATGTCAGTGAAGAATTGACCGGTGACCACCTTGATGAAGATATATGCAACCTGATATGAGGCTGGGATGTGCTTGACAATGAGGTCCTTAGCATCAACTTGTTGATGGCATAATGATAGTCACGTTGGATATGTTTGGACCTCGTAGTGAAGAAGATGAGCATCTTCTGCGACCATCGCTTGTAGTTGGTCCCATCCAGCGGCTCCAATTTCAAGAGATCCAATAGTGGTTTGAAGAACTGAAACGCCATCGCAGAAACAAAGGTATTTCGCCTCTAATTGTTGGTGCGATTGCGAATGTAGCCTCAATTTTGATTGTAAAACCGCTTTGAAAGATCAGTGAAAACCCCGTGTTTGAAAGTCTCTACCTTGCAAAAATCTCGGAAAGAATGAACCGGCGGTGGTCCATGATTGGTTTATCATCGACCATCTTGAACTGCATAAACTTTCCAACATCATATTTCTTTTTCCCTGCATCGTCAGCCCCATATTTCTTCTCCAGCAGATCCCAAATAAATTTAGCAGATTTATGAACAAAGATCAGATCAAATATGGGGTTCGAGACATGGCTGAGAAGATGGCCTCGCACAGACTTATTGTCGGACTCGTACTGTTTAGCCCGAGCGAGGTCATCATCAGCAACATTCTTACCCTTGTCGACAGTCTTACCCTTGTCGACAGCATCACCATCGTCGTCCTTACCCTTGTCGACAGCAGCGACGGCGAATGAAGTGGAGGAAGAGGTTGCCGTAGCAGCAGGAGCGTCATGAAGAAGGACGTAGTCGATCTCCAATTGCTCGAAGAAGATGAGCATCTTCTGCGACCATCGCGTGTAGTTGGTCCCATCCAGCGGCTCCAATTTCGAGAGATCCAATAGTGGTTTGAAGAACTGAAACGCCATCGCAGAAACAAAGGTATTTCGCCTCTAAATTGTTGGTGCGATTGCGAATGTAGCCTCAATTTTGATTGTAAAACCGCTTTGAAAGATCAGTGAAAAACCAGTGTTCAATTTTGAAGTGGAGGAAGAGGTTGCCGCAGCAGCAGGAGCGTCATGAAGAAGGACGTAGTCGATCTCCAATTGCTCGAAGAAGATGAGCATCTTCTGCGACCATCGCTTGTATTTGGTCCCATCCAGCGGCTCCAATTTCGAGAGATCCAATAGTGGTTTGAAGAACTGAAACGCCATCGCAGAAACAAAGGTATTTCGCCTCTAAATTGTTGGTGCGATTGCGAATGTAGCCTCAATTTTGATTGTAAAACCGCTTTGAAAGATCAGTGAAAAACCAGTGTTCAATTTTGATTGTAAAACCGCTTTGAAAAATCAGTGAAAAACCCGTGTTTGAAAGTCTCTACATTGCAAAAATCTTAGAAAGAATGAACCGATGGTGGTGCGCTCGTGTAGGACTCTTATTCCCACTCTCAATAACATTTTGAAGAACTCCTCCTTAAAAACAACATCTCAACCCCTTTTGTAATCAATGTGGGACTTTAAAAAGTCCAAAAGACACTTTGGAAAAATCCCCAATGAACATTTCCCCCAACACTTTTCACCTTCCCTCAAATTCAAGCATTTACTCCAACATGTTCAAGTCTCCTAAACCTAAATTCGATGACTATTCTAAATCTTCATTGTGTGATTCAGGAGTTCAACCCAACTGGATAATGAGTGTGTCCTGGGACCTCCCATGGGATTCGCTCTCTGTCCCTCATTTCATTCCTGCCACGAAGGGCCGCCAAGGATCAAGATTGGCTCTCCGTTTCATCTGATAGATTAGGCTAATAGGCACCATCGGTGTTCCTTGCATCATTTTGGTTAAGCAATGCCTTACATTACTGACCATGTTGTTGCAAGCCAAAATTCATCGTTTCAATTTTCGGATGGATTGACATCAATGTAATTTAGGTCTTTGTATACTAAAGTATAACCCAAATCAGTGAAATCACCCCATATCTGGATGATTTACCAAACCTTGAATAAAACTCATAAATAAACTTATCCACAATTAACAGATGGTAATTGATTTCAACCAAACAAATGACATGTCCAATAAGACAGTTGATTTCAGTAAGCTTTTCTGGGAGAGAAACAAAAGGATATTATATGGAAATGAAAACTGAAAACATCTCTTTCTTTCATCCTAAAACTACACTTTTCTTATACTCCTATTATTACATATATAACCATTTAAGGTGTTCTTTATGTATATATCCACTGGCCAAAGCTAAAATTGTTGACAGCGACTTTTCAGTTTTACATTGAATGGATTTTCTTTACAGACCCAAGATGAATGCTCGAATCTCAGCCCAGCTGGAAGCAGTATAAAGAAGACCGGAGAGTCTGTTCCAGTTCAGGGGGTTTCCTTGTCTACAGGCTCTCTGATGCCAAACCAGGCCGTTAAACAATGGCACAAATGAAGCACCAAACTGCTCTCCCATCTTCCTTAGGGTACTGTCTGAGCCGATCACAATGCCAATGTCTGCCTTCAGTAGACACAGCAAGTCTCTTACAGAATCGCCAATGTAGATAGTTAATTTCTTCTTGTTGTTGTCCTTGAAGCCCTCACAGATGTTGTCGAATTCTTTAATCTTGTCAAATGGAGACTCAAACTTCATAGCAATATCTCCGGTGGTGACGGAGGAGTTGTCATATACGAGCTCATTCGAGAGTACATTCACAGCTTGTAATCCGGCTGCTTCATCACCAGATAAAAGAAACCCATAATCATTACACAAATGATAAACCTGAAGATTTCACAGTGAACTGAAAAGAGTGGATCGAGTATTATCACCTGATGAAAACGCCGACCTAATAAGATCCCCACACCAGCAAAATGACAGAACATGCACATTCACATGGAGATCTTCCTTTTGCACAACCTCTCGCAAGAAACTCGTACAACCATCTTGAAAAGGGAGAAGTTCACCGACCTTGTTGATATGTTCAAGGTTTACACCCTTTAAGATCCCCGCGTTGATCACTCTGCCAGCCGCCCTTTTCTCAAAATCTGACAGGAACTCAAGTGCCTTGCACAATCTGTCATAGCTGAATTTTGAAGCTGCGGAAGCGACCAATTCCGATTATGTGGAATCAACACATATATGTCAAATGATGAGAGAGCCAAGATTATATTCACATACCTTTTTCACCTTTTAGTGCCCTACATAAGCGTTGAAGATATTCTAGAGTGTACTTCTTTGAGAGAGAATTCCATGTCTTTTTCAAGTCAGCTGATGAAGGTGCAGTTATCTTACTTCCAGGTTGATTCTGACGCAGCTTAGTCTCTATTTCAATGGATAGTTGACCTAGAGTTGCAGATGAATCAGTCTTTGAGCAGGTCAGATCAAATGCGGAGAACAGCAAGAGATGCCATTCTTCAGGTTTGAGCTCTTTACATAACGGAATCACAGTCCTCTGAGATGGAGTCTGAGCGTTTAACAACTCCATTTTAAGTCTCATGGCATGCTGATAAATCTTCTCTACAGTGTCAAGCTCACCAGTCGTCAGAGAAATGCACAGTACATCCAGCAATTCTTCAGGTAACTGAACTGAGATCTGGATCCAAAAGATTTATAGCAAGTAAGTCACACTATCCTATTGGGATATTATTCACTACATTATATATGAGCTTACGATCAAGACAAACCTCGTAGCTTGTAGATGAATACTTGTCGACCCACCTCCTGTACGGATGATCACTGGGACAGTCCTTAAGCTTACTTCCTATAGCGAGATAAAACCTCATACAAGGCGCAACAGCAGCCATTACGTATGGAGCAATCCTTGTTTTTTCGAAAGGAGTAGAAAGCATTATAGGAGGAGCATCTTCAGTTACATCAATTCTTCCTGATGTTATAGCCAACAAGAAATCTATATACTCCGTAGTAGCCGGATTAAGGCCGGGGCTTTGCTTGATGAGATCAGAATCCCAGTCCTACAAATTTAAAACTGATCACTGATCAAACCACCATAATGTATTCAGTTTCACACACGCAGTTTAAAAAAGAAATTGCATATTCACAATGAAGTAGAGGTATCCCGAGATGCATCGACCAAAAAAATGATACTGATAAAATAAAAGGGCAGGAATGAACCAAATATAACTAAATGCACATAATGGAAGGAATCAAAAAACTAATTATAAAACACATGATCGAGAATGTCTTTATTATAATGCTTTAATTTATTTGCTTAGAATGAATATGCATCGAGAATGGGTTTGTGAAATCTGGTGTACGTTAACTGTTTTATTTGTTGGGCAATATACATTCAACTTTCTTGAAAGGGTTAGCAATGCATCTAATAACCGTATTCTAAACACGGAATTAGCAAACAATAAAGGCATTAAAACCAACTGTATTTGCACAATCGAGATTCAAAACGAACTGTATTTGCACTATGAAGACGTAAAAACGACAACTTTCATGAAAAGGTTATGCAGTGCATCTATGAACCGTATTCTAAACACGAAATTAGCAAACAATAAAGGCGTAAAAACGAACTGTATTTGCACGACCGAGATTCAAACGAACTGTATTTGCACTATGAAGGCCTAAAAACGATTGAAATTCAAACGATCTATTTCTCAAATATGAGCGACACAGAAAAAAACAAATCCA
The DNA here is from genome assembly GCA_037127255.1 of Persicaria tinctoria. Lineage (NCBI taxonomy): Eukaryota > Viridiplantae > Streptophyta > Magnoliopsida > Caryophyllales > Polygonaceae > Persicaria > Persicaria tinctoria. Next base: position 39,115,193 of record JBANSL010000020.1, read on the forward strand.
AACTGTAACTGCAATTGCACGATCAACTATCGATATTCAAACTAACTGTAATTGCACAAGACGTCGAGATTCTATATACTGAAGCAGCGACTACAAACAACACAAAAAAAAAACCAAAATATAACTACCAATCGACATTCAAACTAACCTGTACAAAAGAATCAAATTTCTTCAACTCGTGTGATACAGTATCTCTCATGTATGTGAATGCGTTCTTCGCGTCGTCTTCATCCGTACAATCCTCGGCGATCTCGAATCTGAAAAGATCAAGAAAACAAAGATTCAACGACTCCTCGCCAAGAACAATGAAAGAAAGATAAAAGAAAAACACTAACGCTGCCGCGAATGCTCGGAGGAAATACACATCCTGGGCGATGAAATAGCGGAAACTTTCGATGTTGAGAACACCAGAAGCCAAGCAAACTACAAAGGGAGTAAAGAGAACAAGAGCCGCCTCGTCACAGCACTTTTCCATGATCGTTTTGGAGAATTTGAACTCCGTCGACTTGGAAGACGCTGCCTTAGATGCCGCTTCCGACTTGAAAGACGATGCCGTCGACATTATCAGGGATTTAGATTCTGATCGATCAGATATGATCGAGGAGAAGTGCGAACAAGCGATTTTCGTAGGGAACAACGAAGAACGGGAGAAAGAAAGATGCGGTTTGATTCGGGAAACAGAGGGAACCTTATAAACAGACGTACGCGAGGATGTTATGCGCGGCAAAGAGAAAAAACCCCTCCAATTCCAAAATCATGCGGAGTAATTAATTAATTAAAAATTAAATTCGAAAATTAAATTAAATTAAAAATTTTAGTTTTATGCTATATCATTTATCATATTATTCATATATCATATACCAATCAAGATCTCCTACATCACAATATGCTCCACTCCCTACAACACAAAAATGTTTTGACATTTATTTAATCTTAAAAAAAATTATAAAAATTATATTTTTATTACTAACATCTATATTTATATATTCATAAAATTATATTTTTAAAAATAATGTTTTACAATTTTTAAAAATTAAAAAGGCAATATTTAACAAATTATAATTATTAAAAAATTTAAAACATGATTTTTCAAAATAAAATTTTATGAATATATAAAAATAGATGTTAGTAATATAAATATAATTTTTATAATTTTTTTTAAGATTAAATAAATCCCAAAACATTTTTGTGTTGTAGGGAGTGAAGTATATAGTGATGTAAGGGATCTTGATTGATCATATACCCTATCTATTTATCTATCTATATCTAATCTATATAAAATACTAAAACAGAGGCCGTTTGAGCGACCTCACGGCCGCGGAATTTTCTGGATTAAACGAGATTATTTTTACCTGCGTGGCATTTTCTGGATTAAAGTGGTATTATATTTCTGGCCCACATCAATTAATAAACGAATATAGTTGAGTAAAAAACATATCTTTTTAGATCCATAATCTATGTAATCTAGTATAAAATATATACACACAATACCGGTCGTAGCATATTAATTTAACCTGCACCGCAAATTTTACCACATAGTAACCAATTCATTGAAAAAAAATCCCATTAATTTATTTATATAACAATCTTTGTTGAATAGTTTTTTCCTATCTTTTTTTTTAAAAAAAATCATCAATAAATAAAATCAATCTTTAAGGTGGAGGATGATAGGAACAATGAACAAAAATCAATCTTCAAGTGGAATATACAACTCTATATATTGATTGATGAACACATTCACTTTCAGGGTTTGGACTTCGGATAGTATGTACATGGTACATCACTCATTGTATGCACAGTTATTTTTCTGATTCAATTATTGCTTTGTGTGTGTAAAATGTAAATTTGTTGATTTGTATTAGGAATTAATTTGTTACCATATATCATCATTCGTACCAAAATATATTAACTTTTTTGGTGTTTGTTCAAGTGTAGATACCTTGAGGATGCACGGCCTCTGCGTAAACTCTCCGTCAATTTTTTGCAAATTTTAGTTCAAATTAGATCCGGTAAACTATTTTGGTGTTTGTTAAGTGTAGATCCATGTTTGGTGGATTAAGAAACACAAATCTTTTTAATTTCTTGCAAATTTTAGTTCAAACTAGATCTGGTAAACTCTCTGTCAATTTCTGTTTAATTATCATTTTTGTTTTTGGGTGTTTTAAATTTCCTCCTAGGAATTTAATTACATTTTGATTTTATCATGGTTATTTACAGATTTGCAATTTTACGTAATGAGTAATGGAGAATGTACGGATTATTGATTACTCAATGAGTAACGGAGAATGGAGAATGAAGTACTGTGAAGTGCAATTTAATATTATAATTAGTTTTTATTTAGCATGCAAATTTGTTGATCTTTTTTATGTTTATTTATTGGAAGAGATTCAATTGCCTACCATATTGATATATTTGTACAATTATCTTTGAAGATAATAAGATTTATACATAACAAACGTGAAACTGATAGGTGAAAAGAACAATTGAGATTGTTGGAGTTGTTCACGATTTCGAAAGAGGTAAACATTCATTCATGTCTAACTCTTTATGAATAAAAAAGTATGAAAATTTATGACCAAAAAGGCAAAAAAAAAAGTATGAAAACTAGAAAAAGGATATGAATTAAAATATTTATACGGCTAATTGAAATTACTTTTGAGTGGGTCATTCGAAAATCTTATCCATATTTTTTAAAAATTCTATAAAATATTATTTCTATAAAATTTAAATTCTTTTGTTCATATTGTAATTCTCAATATATACCATACGGACTACGGAGTATATGGTTTTTACGTAGATTAAAATAATATTCAAAGTAACCATGACTAATTTGATAAGATTTGATAAAGTTTAAATTCTTTTTTTTTTTTGGTGAAGAAAGTTTAAATTCTTTTGTTCATATATAATAGTATGGTTTTATTTTGTAATACCAATGAAATGTACATATAATTTGTTGAACGTACGTTCTTTAATCTACCCTATCTTTTATAAAAAGAAATATAGAAACTTTTAATTATTTATATAGTTTGAATCTGAATATCTTTTTTATATAGAAAAAATCATAAAGAAATAAATTTTAGAAATAATTAAAATTAAAAGATTCAAGTTAACATCAACCCTAGATTTTAATTCAAAAATATTTTATAATTTTACTCTTTATGATTTTTCAAAAAAATAAGTGTATATAAAATATCATATATGAAATAAATATATTTTAAAATTATTTTTAAACCAATATGCTTAAACTTACATTAGTGTTGATTTTAAGGGAGGAAATCCTACGTGGCACATTGTGGTTGATCATAGGAAAAAAAAAAAATAATATGTTGTCATAGTTTATAGAAAGTTATATAAGTCATAATCTATCTATATATATTTTAGTTAATTGACAAAATATAAATTAAAAAATATTTCATAGTCATACTTACCAAAAATATTAATTGATAAATATGTACGGTATAGGGTAACTAATTAATTAAGCTTTTTTTTATATTATTATTATATTATAAGTTAATAGAGTTAGGTAAAATCCTTATCTTTTTAGATCAATAATCTATCTAATATAACCTTATATCTTAAATTAGATTAGATTTTTTTTAATAAATATTCAATATTATATCTTAATAAGGTAGAAAACTAATCGTTCTAGATAAATCTCTAATATTATTCATGCCGAATTTTTTTTTTTACCATGCCTTATCCGTGTAATCGAGAGTGAGCGGAACGTTAGAGATGCTCTTGAGTTTTTTTTTTTTAAACCATGCCTAATATTGTATCCATGCCTAATATTGTACACCAAGGGCTTGGATTGGAGCGTGTCAATTTTTTTTTTTTTTTGAAATCTCTTAGCGTGTTAAATTTTTTTTACCTTGCCCTTGGAGCGTGGCTTAAAAATTTAAAATAGATGTACAAGGGCAAATTTGAAAGATTTGGTTCAAGTAAAAATACATTTTTATAAAACTCAATAAAAACCTAAATTTTATACTCCATATTATTTTTAACTAATGATAAAGACTTTTTCAATTAAAGAACTAACATGTGATTGAAAATCTTGTGCAGAGGTTTCATAAAACTTATTTCGTATTATATTCATTAATTGACATGATTCTTAATTAAAAAGGCATAGCTTATGGGATAAAATTTTACTAAATAAGATTATACTTATTATTTATTTAAATTATGATTCATAAACTGGTATTGTTATAGGTTTTTAAATATTTTTCTGAGTTTAGATTATAATATAATAATACAAATTAATCCGAATATACAAATTAAAAATAAGCTTGAAACGATGATATAGCTTTACTGAATCATCAAGATGTTGTATATTATCTTCTTTAATCTATTTTTTTATTATTTAAATTAATACGAATTATAACAACCCTAATGCTATATAAAATATATATACCATGTCGTAAAATTTTGTTCAATTATTTAACCTTTCACTATCAAATTTTGGTCAATATATTATTCTACATTTTACATCAAATTGAATCTAATATATTTAAATATAAATATGCACCATCTTAATTTGATGATAAAATTTGAGAAGATAAATTTGTATATAATTCTATATAAAATATATCATGCCAAGAAATTTTAGTAAATTATTTTACCTTTTAGATCAAATTGAATATAATATATTTAAATATAAATACATCATTAAATTTGGTGATGTAATTAAATATTATTTTTTTAATTAAGAAACCGCACAACGGACGGGTACCGAATACTAGTATAATACTAAAACAGTTGCTTCTCAGGCCACGTGGCAAACTTTCCTTAACTATAGGCTTACGTGACGATTTCATATTAAACCTGACCCCACCTTCAATTTAAACGAAAATTAATTAATGCTTCTAATTTAATTTATTTATTTTTCAATTAATGTATTTTGTTTTCCATGTTTTGATATTGTTACCATAATTTTCTATGAAACAAATTTTTACTTTATTAATTTAATTTTTATTAGCACTTAATTAAATCGGACTTTTGAAAAAAAAAATTGGTTATTATAGATAACATAGCAATAGTATATAGTTGATGACTATTTATATATAAGGATACTATACTAGCATATTTGAGTACATGGTAGGCTATCTAATATTCCTATTAATTTCGGACCAATATTTAATCAGTTGTAATTGAAATAATTATTGCATTTTGATCTTTCATTGATATTTTAATCTTTTATGCCATTGTCTTTTTCATATGTCGTTTATTTATCAAAAAGTAAATGCAATAATATAATTATTTTTTATTAACTTTATTTATCAAGTTATTAACTAAAAATGTATTTCTTTAACAATTATTTTGCACAAACCAACAATAAATTTACAATCGACATTTAAAATTATTTTTACTTACCATTTTTATTTAGTTTATATTTAACAATATTAATTTCTAACCTATATCCTTAAAGAATAGGTTGTTAAGAATCTTGATTTCAGAAGATTCTCTGCTATAAATGGACAAATTAAAGAATTAAAAAATATTATTTAATCTAAAATAATTAAATTTGGGAAATTATTTTCAAATTAATGTTCTTAATTGATTCCTTTGAAAAATAAATAAATAAACCATATATTTTTAAAAGTTATATAGCAAACAATATACATGTGCACATGTTTTTTTTTCTTTTAAGAAATTTAAAAAATGGTCATATCAACAATCTACAAATTATATAATAAAAGCTTCATTTTTTGTTAGTATTTTCTAATAATCTTAATAAAGGTAGCAATCACAACATATTCTTCATCTTAAGGTTTTGGATAATATTGGGATTGTTTTTAGTCCAACAGTTTCCCCATTACAATCCACATTTATAATGTCCTTGCAAACAATATACATGTGCACATATTTTTTTCCTTTTTTCTTTTAAGAAATTAAAAAAATGGCCATATTAACAATCTACAAATTATATAATAGACGCTTCATTTTTTGTTAGTATTTTCTAATAATCTTAACAAATGTAGCAATTCCAACAGATTCTCCATCTTAAGTTTTTGGAGAATATATACTGGGATTGTTTTTGGCCTGACAGCTTCCCTATTACATTCTCCAAAATAAAGAACTAGGAGAAAAAATGGAGATTTAATCTATCTATCTATTAATATTACTAATTCTGCTAGCATTTTGCTGACGTGTCACGCCCACAATTAAAGTTGAATTCTTTATTCAAATAGTATTTTCTTATTGGTTAATATTATTGCTGAAATTATTTGTTTCCTATTTGACGTATATTTGTTACCTATTTTTCATACGAAGATTATTTAAATTGATATGCTTATATCAATTTGTGATCTATTTTAAATATACTTATTTTCTTTTTTTCATAGAAAAGATTATGTACATTGATACGTCGGACCACAATTTTGAATATTGATACGTCGGGTTTGAGTTACAGATGACTCCGGATATTCGGGTTTCGATCGGGTCTGGGTTTGGGTGTGTCGGTCGGGTTTCTCGGGTCGGGTCAGATTTTGCCATCTATAACCATGATGATCATAAGCCATATATTAATTGGTCCACGTATTTATATAAGTCTTATCCATAATTTGTTATGTAACCTTTTTTTAAAAAATTAATTAGAATATCTAAAAATAAGAACAAGCGAAACTAATTTCACTCGATGATGTTGGCGAGGGCGAAAAGAATGAAAACGCTCTCAAAAAACCCTAAAACTAAACCCGCCGCCACCACAAGTCCCACACCACCACCTCTTCGACCACCACTTCCCACCAACCGGAAACCAAACCAAACCTCAAATTTCAACCGATATGGTACCCGAAACCCCAAACACAACCCGTTTGAAGAGATCATTCTCCTAAATACGCCCAAAATCTGCTCCTAAAATTCGTTTGAGCTGGTTACAAAAGGGGCTAAATCGAACAGGAATTGTCGAAATTTCAAGAATAGAAAAAAAGGAGCTCCAATCCGGGTTAGATGGAGGCGTTCTCTGGCGGTGCTGAGGCTGACGCGGACTGGTGGTGGTGGCGGCTCTCAGAAGGGGCGATTGCCGGCTGATGCGAGTGGGTGGTGGTGGTGGCTCTCAGTTGGAGGCGTCTTCGGAGCCTGTTTCTGCGGCTCTGTTTCATCGCTCTCCTCTCTTGGGTGCGAATCCTGTCCGTCCCCAGTGCCTGGCTCGGTGCTGTTGTTGTGGCCTTCAAACAACCCACAACCCTTAAACTCTCACCAGCACCAACTGACAACATGCAATGGAGTCTTCTGCATCATCTCCCGCAATGGCTTCCGTCTGGGGGCTGTTAGTATGGATTCCTGCAAATTGAAGAATAAAACAGGTAACGCTCTATCCTTGCTTCCTAATATTGAGTATCTTAAGAATGTGGGTCACTTTTGCATGCTTAAAATTCTCAATTACGAGCTTATATCTGGAACCAATTATGAAATTTCTATGGCTGTAATGTTTAGAATCCTTAAACTGTTTCTTATGAGTTGGAACCTTAGCTACAATGACACGATTGAACTGCCTGTTATGATCAATGTGTGGTTCCCTGGTCTCTGCATGTTTCGAACCACAATTGCTTGTAACCACTTCAACATCTGGAGAGTCTTTTATTTCTTTAATTTTTCATGTGAATCCTACCCGGATATGAATACTACTAAACTCAATCTCCAAAACAACTCTTATTATATTAGGAAAGAAAAGAAACGGGCCCTTTGCTTGCATGTTAGTATTACTATCAATCACAAATCGGTCCTCTACATCTGTATTTTTTATTTTCTATTTATTAAAATGGAGTGTGAAAGCTTGAATGACGTACAAATTGTATGTGAGTCCCAACAGGACCACATACTCATAGGCTCATAGCTATCTTAGTATATGAATCCCAACAGGAATCCATACTCCTATCCATGCGAATTTGTGAATGCTAACCGGACTCCATATTCATAACTATTTTAGTATGTGAGTCCCAACAGGGCTCCATACTCACAACCATTATTGTTTGTGAGTCCCAACAAGGCTCCAAACTCACAACAATTTTTGTGTGTGCTTTCCAACATGACTCGATACTCCACCATTACATAACAACATTGACGCATACAACCTCCAACAATGGATATTTAATCAATAGTAATGCGAACAAATTGCAGCTCAAACGTGGTATTGTCGGGCAACGATACACGATCCATGCCATACACTTGGGACAAGATGAGATCCATAGTAACAATTGCAATCACAAATGGAGGAATAGAGGTCGAATGCAAGCTTGGGACAAGATGAGATCTACAATAAACACACATTGCAGCAACCGACAGCATATCAATCGCAAAAAAAGGTACTTCTCTAACTATCAATTGTTAAATGCATTCTGTCTTAGCAACCAGCAACACATCAATCACAAAAATCCTCCCTATGATCTTTATCAAATTGGCACATGGAATCACATTCAAAGCTTCCAATATTGCATCTGTAATAGCTCCTTCATCCATTATCAGTTGCATGATAGTAAGAATAGAATAACCCAGTATGTCTTGCTTTTTAAGCTATGTAGCATAGCTCAAATTTATCTTTATGATTAAGATCGGCTACTGGAATATCAAAGGTTCTAAAAGACATCTCCTCTGGCAGGAAATCAACCTTCTTAGATACAATAACAAGCTTGATGTTCTAGCCCTTACTGAAACCAAATCAACTGAACCTCCAACCCAATATCAGATTACAAGCTCAGGGTTTCATAAGTCCATCTGTATCCCTTCGATTGGTACAAAGGGGGTCTTTGGATCCTAACTAGAAATAATAAAACGTTAGACAAATTGATAATTCTTGAACAGAAGCAAAGATTCCTTATGGCAAAAATCACACTTGATCAAATTACACTTGCTATCCTTTTTGTTTATGCACCTTCAGTAGAACATGAAAAATCTGATTTCTGGCATGACATTATCACTTGTGTCCACAAACACATGCTTCCTGTGTTAATCATAAGTGATCTTAATGATATTGAAAATGATACTGAAAAAATTGGAGGTTGTACCCCATCTCTTACTAGATTTCGTAGGATCAAAGAGATTAAGGAAGAATTAAACCTCCATACTATCCCTTTTACAGGCTCTCCGTTCACTTGGAGGAAAAGTAGAAATGATATCTCTAATACTTATGAACGGCTTGAGAGAAGTCTAGCTCATCAAGATATCATGGCTCATTTCAAAAATCTAAAAGTCCACCACCACCCTTTCTCCTCCTCGGATCACTGCCCAATCACCTTAAAAATTGGTACCTCAGACTATATAAAAGGTGCTCCCTTCCGCTTTGAAATGGCTTGGTCTACAAATCCTCATGTTGAAGCTCTAGTTAACCAGGTCTGGAACAACAAGTTTGTAGGATCCTTTGCCAATGTTTTCATGCAAAAACAGAAACTTCTTACGAAGAACATAAAATCCTGGTGCAAAAATCATAAAAATAATATTCTTAAACAACTTGAGGTGGTTGACAAAGATATCCAGAAATTCCAAACTGACCTCCCTTGGGGCTCCTTGACAGCTAGCGATATTAATAAACTTGCTAGACTAGAAAGAAAGAGGAAAGCTCTACTAGAATACAATTTGAAATTTTGGAAACAAAGAGCCAAAATGAAACATCTTTAGCTAGGAGACAAAAATACCAGATTCTACCAAACTTTTGTTAAAATTAGGAACTTCAGAAATTCTACTAAATCTTTTGTAACCAAAAACGGCTCACACCTTACTGAAGCATCTGAAATCACGGATCAAATCACAAGAGAAATGACTGACAGATTTTTTTGCTCCAACTAGACCACCAATATCAGGTGAACAAATCAAACACATCCAACCTCAGATTACTAATGATGAGAATAAGAGACTCATAACCCTTCCTTCTATTACAGAAATAAAGGAAACCTTACGTAGCATGGCGGAAGATAAGACCCTTGGCCCGGATGGCTACCCCCCAGAATTTTATTTAAAATATTGGAGAATTGTTGGACCTTCTCTCTGTAAATCTGTTAAAGCCTTCTTTCATGGTGGAAGTATGCTTTCTGAAATCAACAAAACCTTCATAGCCCTTATCCCAAAGGTAGAAAACCCATTAAACATAAACCACTACAGACCAATTAGCCTTTGTAATACAATCTATAAAATCATAACTAAAATTATAGTAAACCGATTGAAAACAATTCTGCCTAAACTGATCAACCTTTCCAAGGAGCCTTTATAGAAGGAAGATCTATTCAAGATAATACTCTTATCGCCCATGAAATCTTTCATAACTTCCACAAACAGAAAGGAAGACAGGGATGGATGGCCCTTAAACTAGATATGGAAAAGGCTTATGATCGAATCAACTGGGACTACATAAGAGCAACCCTAAACAAATTTGGCTTTCACCCTCAATGGATTAATTAGGTCATGAACTGCATCACTACAACAACATTCTCAGTTCTGGTCAACAACATACCAGGCAAACAATTCAAACTTGGAAGGGGAATTAGACAAGGTGATCCACTTGCTCCCTATATCTTCATCCTGGTCATGGAAAATCTAGCACAAGAATTAATGGAGGAAGCAGCCTATGAAGATGCACTCATAGGGATCAAACTAACCAAAAATGGTACCTCAATCCCCTTTCTCGCCTTTGCAGATGACACTATCATCTTCTCTAAAGCATCCCATAAGAGTCTCCACACGATTATGAATATTCTTAACAACTTCTCAAACCTCTCAGGACTCTCCATCAACTATAACAAGAGCTCCCTTCAAGTCTAAAAAAATGTAAGTCAAAACCTCGCCACTTCCCTAGCCAATGACATGAACATTCCGATCTCTAAGACCCTTGAAAAATATCTTGGCATCCCACTAGTAAGAGGTAGAGTGAAAAATGTTGTCTTTGATGAGGCCATTCAAAATCTGAAAAAACAATTATATAAATGGAGGGCTTCCTCTCTATCCCAAGCAGGGCGAACAACCCTCATTCGGGCAAACTTAAGCTCTAAAACCAGTTATCTAATGCAAAACTTCCTCCTACCTAAAGGTGTTCTTAACCAAATTGATCAGATCCAAAAAAACTTTTTTTGGAATAAACTACAATCAGAGAGATACACCCCTTTTATTAGCTGGGATAAAATCTGCAAGTCCAAAGAACAAGGTGGTCTGGGCTTGAAACTTGCAGAAGATATGAATATAAGTTTACAAATGAAACTCTTTTGGAAAATCTATGCTGAGCCTAACAACATTTGGGTTAAATTAATCAAAGAAAAATATCTACAACAACAGAGCCTAATAGAAAGGACATCTCAGAGCACTTCATGGCAATTTGGCAGGCTCCTTCAACTAAAACAACAATTCTTCCAAGGATTACTATGGATTATTGGAAATGGGAGAACCATAAATGTTTGGACAGACCCTTGGGTTCAAGACCATAATCTGATTAGCTATCGACAGAACTTTGACCCCGAACTTAAAGTTCACCAACTCTTTACCCCAACTAAAGAATGGAATGTCCCCCTTCTCAACGAAATCTTTCCAAATCATATTGTCCAACCCATCATAAAAATACATATCCCAGACTGGGACACTCCGGATAAAATAATCTGGAAATTTAACCCAAATGGTCAATTCTCTACTAGATCAACTAGACACATAATCAATACTAACAACACATCCACCAAAGATTATAAATGGATCTGGAAGTTGAACCTCCCTCCTAGAATTAAAAACCTGCTTTGGAAAATATCTACTGACAGCCTGGCTACGACAGATAGACTAAATAGGTACATAAATAGGGTCCCTTCTCAATGTTGTTTCTGTAACCACAATAATGAAGATAGCAATCACCTTTTTGTTAATTGCCCTTTCACCAGAGCTATGGTTGCTGCCTATGAGCAAAGTGTAAGCAAAACTACAACACTTATTCCCAACCACTGCACTGATATAGATAGTATCATTACTACAAATACAAACAAGAAGTTGATAGAAGAACTCTGTTTTATATGGAAAAGAATATGGGAATCTAGAAATAAAGTGATTTTTAGGAAAAAAAAAACGCATGATACGCCTCATCAGATAGCCGTAAGAGTAATCATAGACCTCAGAGCATGGCAAGATGCCATCAAAACTAATGATGAAACTCCGCCACTAAGTAAAAAAAGAAGAAGAAACCATATTAAATGGATAAGACCACCTAGGACTATCTATAAAATAAACGTAGATGGTTCTTTTATACCCACTGGCTCTTGCCGGGTGGGTGGGATTATTAGGGACCATAAGGGTTCTGTGATTGATATCTTTCAATCTGAAGTGGATATGACTTCTGCTATCCAAACAGAAGCAGTTGCTTTATGTGCAGGTGTAAACTTAGCAATAGCTAAAAGTCTAAGAAGAGTCATAATGGAAGGGGACTGCCTAGAGGTTACCAAGGCAATCAATGATAGCAACTACGTGAGATGGGAAATTCTGAGAGAAGTGTAGTTCATCAAGAAACTTAGCTGTAACTTCGAGAGCATAGAATTCAGACACTACTACAGGGAAGCAAACAAGGCCGCTGATTATATAGCTAAGTCTAGGAATATTTGTACGTTTTCGAACCTCCCTACCTGTAGGGATCTCTGTAACATCATCCAATCGGATGATCATGGTGGTATCTTACCTAGGTAGGATCTGCCTAATTTTTCCCTACTGTAAAAAAAAAAAGAATATCTAAAAATAAAAAATATCTTTGAAATATCAAATGGTTACATAATCTTATATTTATATGTGTATATAACTAAATTGACTAATATATTGAAATTTGATAACTCAAGAATTAATAAGAATATTTAATTCAAATGTCAAAATAAAAAAATAACAATAAAAAACAATGATTGTCAAAATAATATTTCTTTTTAAAATTTACATTTAGTATATAATATCGACATCTTAAATTTTTATTGATTTTTTAAATATTTTTGGAGATAGAAGCAAAATGTCATTAATTTTAACAAGAAATTATTTTTTCACCTGTTAACCTTCAAAAATTGAGGAAAATAATTATCCAAAATGAATACTTTAAATCTATACTTACTCTACACATTTATTTTTAGAGATATACATAACTTCTTTTTATCTTATCTCTTTCCAAAAAGTATTCGCACAATCATTTAAAAAATATATATCTTATCTCTTTCCAACTAATTTATAAATTAAAAAATACTTTATACATATTATTTATGTTGGAAAAAGGTATATATTAATTATAGTATTATATAGATATATAGAATGATGTTCAATTTGAAATGAATCAAAATCCCGTGCCTTGAAGGCACGGGTATTACACTAGTACCTATACTAAAACTGATGCATAATGTACTATGTGGCACGTTGGGGTTGATCCTAAGGAAAATAAATTAATAAAATAATATTTTGTCATAGTTTATAGAAAGTTATATAAGTCACGATCTATCTATATATATTTTAGCTAATTGAAAAAATATAAATAAAAAACGTTTCATAGTGATACTTACTAAAAATATTAACAGATAAATATATAGTATTTGATAGGTGCTATTTTATTTATATTAGATTATTTTTAGTGGAGAAAATTATTTATATCAAAATTAATTATTTAATCATTGTTATTTTATTTATATCTATATCGTTTTTGAAATAAATTATTAAAATATTACGTGGCCATAATATGTAGCAATAATCCATCATTGCATAGATATTTTAATAAACTAACGTAAAAATATTAAAATATTTTTAAAATTCAACTATTTGTTATATTACATGAAATTTAATGAACAATAGATTAGAAAAAAAATATTTACATAATAAATTTTATTTATTTAAACATAAGTTGAACTACACATGTCAACTTTTGATTAAATTTTTTCCCTCCAAAAGTCTTAGCCAATTATAGTATATACTACATATACATTATAATGCCACGTATTTATCCATATATTTTTTTATTTTGTTTTGCAAAACTGTCAATATGTTTTATTTGGTAAGAAACTAAGAATATCTCGGAAAGATTGACATTTTGGATTTTATTTTTAATTTAATTTTTCTTTTTGTCAATTTCTCCATCATTCACCTAAGTTTTTTTTTAATTCAATAACATAATTCTAGCTGTGAAATTTGATTTTTTTTTTTTAATTGAGTGTGTTAGTATTTTTATTTTAAATCACACCAAAAAAAAAAGTATTTTTATTTTAAATAAAAAATATATTGCTAAATAATTTTGGATAATTTTGACATATTTTGTATAAGTTTGAATATATTTTTCAATTAAAAGGTTTTGAATTTTTTTTCATTGGGTATGTTAGTAAGTTTGATTTGTTATTCTCTTAAAAGTTTTTGTATTATGAGATTTTATTTTAAAAAGAAATACATTACTAAATACTCTAGTTAATAACTTTGGAACATATATGGATTTTATTTAGTTTAATTGTTTCAGTTCTACGTACCAAGATGGGATGTATTTGAATTGGTTGATGTAATTTTAAAAGATAAAATTTAAGTTACCGTTTTGGTAAGAGACTATAATATTTCTTCATAGGGTTGGCATGGTACGATAACCATCAACAAATGGCGATTATCACATACCAACCACCAACTGGTAGTACGTAAATTTTTATACCACATACCAACCACCAACTGGTAGTACGTAAATTTTTATACCACATACCAACCACAACCCGTATGGTTATCATGTTGTAATTCCTTCTAGCACAAGTTCTTCTTCCGAATGAACCCCTATGAGCCATTGAGATAGGAAGTGAGAAATTGAGAGATCTTGAATGGCCGGAGGGGTCGAGAGGCCAGAAGCAATGACTAAACGGGCGATCCTTGAATAGCCGGAACTCGGAAGCCTTGAACAGAGAAACTAGAGAGTGGAGGCTAGGGTTGCCGCAATGCCGCTTGGTTCCCCTCGGTGCTTGTTTATTTGAATGAACTAACGAAGAGACTAGGAACAGTGGAAAGGACCCATGCATTTAAGTCAAAATCAAAACACAAAATATAAAGTAAAAACTTAAAACAAAAAGGTAAAAACAATAAAATATTAAATCATAAAAATAATGTGTGTGTATATATATATACACACACACACATTATTTTCATTACCATTACCGTACCACCTTCACGGCTTCACGTGGTTACCACAAGTGATGCCATCAAGATGGGTCCTCTGTGGGCTAAGGCGGTTCGAGGACGGGTTTCTTTGCAGATGAGTCAATCTCACTCAGCACATTTCCTTATTTAAGTTGTAATTTGTCTTTATTTTAATCACGTTGAAATTAAAAGAGGAGCACTTAGCTAAGTGCTTTCTCTTCTTCAACTCTAATCGCGCAGTCTTGCCTCTTTTACGTACGTTCATCATTCACGTTACCCTTCCATTGTTGATCAACCCAATCCGTTCATACTCCCAATCAAAATTAATTCCGATTTCCATTTTTTCCGATCATCACCCAAACACTACTTTCATATTAAATCCATTCATTCCTTGCGTAAGTGTTGTTCAATTGCAAATATGAGTAGCCGCAATTGTTGACCTCCCTTGCCATTTGTTTACGTAAGGAAGTCGTGAGCACCGATCATCAAGTCGACATTGCGACATCCGGCATCATCGAGATCATCCTGGGAGAATTATCACACGATCGAGTATTTATTTTAGCAGGTCAATTGCTATGTATCAACAAGTGTGGTTACCAACATAGTCGGTTTATGGTTGGTACGTGATTGATATGGTAATTTTCGTACCATTTGTCAATCTTATTCCTTGACGTATTTTTATTCTTTATTTTTTCATTCATTTATTTTAAAAGTAGAAAAAATAACTTAAAATAATACCAACTATTAGATATGAACAAAAAAATATGAACAATTTTTTTAAAGCAATACAAACTATTACCATATAAACCAAAAATGATACAAAATTTTAAATTAACTAAAAATAATACAAACTATAAACTTTCGAATTAAAATTATACAAACATTTGAACTTGGATTAGAGGAAGAATCAAAACAAAACTTTATTTATCAAAATTACAAAAAAAAAACATCTATAAATAGTCACACATTGAACACCCTTTTATTTTTAAATACACCAAAACTTCTATTTATTTGTCTGACATTACAATTAAAAAACTACTTTTTAATTTAAAATTACATAAAATTACACCCACTTTATCCTTAATTTATCAAAAAGAAAAAATAATCATAACTTATAATTCATGTAATTTTGTGTAATTTTAAAAATTGGAGTTTTATTGAATAAAGTTGGACAAGGAAATAGTGGTTCTGTACTATTTAAAATAAATAGTACAACTAATTTTAAAAATTGTGGTGGATTTGTGTAAAATACAATTAATTATGGATTATTTCTATAATTATGATAAATAAAGTTTGTGTTGAATATTACCTTAATTCAAGTTCTGAGATTTTTATATTATTTTAAGTCAAAATTTCTTGATTTTTTATTATTTTTGGTTGATTTTAAAGTTCATATTAATTTTGGCTTATAGGTGGATACTTTGTATTATGAGCCTTTTGCTAAAATAACACTATTATCCGAAAGCTTTGCATGAGTAACTCAATCCAGAAAAAAAAATTGCTAAAAAGAGGATATCCGCTTGTCAAGGGTAACCGGTAGCAGGTCATCCTGTGGGGTACAGATGGACTCCATATCGATTTCATGTACAGTGAGAGATAGAGGGATGGAGACATCTCTACTCCTGAAAAACAAAAACCAGTGAGAGAGGAGGGAAAAAGTAGTTGTTGCAGTGGCAGAGGACAGAAGAGAGAGACGGAGAGAGAGAGAAAGAGAGAGAGAGAGAGAGAGAGAGAGGTTAAATAGAAAAGTGCAGGCTGAGAGGACAGAGAGATCAGTGAGAGTGTCAGTGAGGAGGAAAAAGATTCTTTCAACGAAATTATAAGTTTAAGAGAAAACCAATTGAAGAAGGAATGGTCTAGGGGGGTTTATTTGAAGGATCACGTGGAAGCAGTAAGTTGTAATTGGACATCCATATTAGATCGACATGACACATATTGTATTTCACTTGACACGATTGTAACTATGAAAAACACAGGTCATTTACTACAATTATCGAATGGAGAAGATTATGGGAGAAGCAGATTCGCTATAATGACATATTGTTTTATGTGTGCCCAATTATAATATTTACCCATATTTGGATGCCATGATTTCGTTATCTCCGGTCGACACTAGTATGCTTTACCCATATTGGAATCGAATGGATAAGAGTGATAGCGAGGGGGCATAAACATACTTATAATTACATGTTAAGTTGAAGAGAAAAACCATGGAATAAGAATTAAGTGGGTGGAGGTGAATTCGTGTGCTGACTTATAATCGCGTAGTTGTAACTGGACACAACATGAATACGACATGACAGCAATCGAAATATACTGGACACAATATCTCAGAGACAGATTCACCTGCATTAATCAAATACAACACAGGAGCAAACATTGAAAAGATAGTAGCAGAGAGTAGCAACATAGAAGACATTGAAAACGAAATTTAGGGTAACAAGAAGCGAAATTGCGGTTATGTGGTGAATCTGTGTCCATCCCAGTCGAAGTGTGGGCGCATATTGCGGGCACGATGATCAGAAGTCTCGTCGCTTAGTGGGAAGTTGACCGTGAAAGTTCGGTCACTCCCATAGCCGAACACAGCAAGGACCCTGCCGGCCCAAAACCCATCGTTGTCGCGGCAGTCAGCATGGTCTTCGGGCATGTAGGCGTCGTACGAAATACGAGGCGGCCGGGGATGAATTCGTTGCACCGGGATGACCTCCCTCAGCAGCTCTCTTCTGTTTTTGTGTAGGAGGGTCACATATTCGACCTCCCAGTGGTTAGGGTCCAGTTTGCGTACAAGGGTTGCCTCGTAGAACGACCCGAGCATCCCAGACTCACCGCCGACAATCTCTACTCTCTGATGTCTTCGGTACGACGGCGGCGACATTGGTCCTGCATAAATTAACAAAAATAAGGTAGTATAATGATACAAGTAGCACAACTGAAATCTACACGAATGAAGTGATCGATAAACCTCCATCGTCCGATTCGTCGGATGATATAATGATGGGGACAGGTCGGGGAGGGAGGTCAAATGATGAGTCGCGGTGGTGTGAAGAGGATGCCATTTCATTAAAGGGTTGCTGGAGAGGTTGTTAAATGGCAATGGGGATTTAACTTCACCAATTTGTGGGGAGTATGGATGGTGAATGGATATCATATAAGTGGGGTGTTTGGGAAATATCAACATTGTTCAGTATGTGACAGTTGAGAAAAAAAAAAAGAAACAAAAAGCAATGGGGATTAAATTGAAGTGTTTTGTTGTTGTCTACAATTAACATGGCAGTATTCTGGTGTATAAATGACACGTGTCATTTCTGACATGACATAAATGAAGGGGATTTACTTCTTGTTGTTAGACGATACATGACACCCCTTAAAATCAACTACCCGGTCAATCATTTATAACTGGTTAACAAACAGTTTTCTACTGGACACCTTTTGAAGGGGTTTTAGTAAAAGTTTGACCTTCGTATAAAACTGGGTTACCCACTCACACTGAATACTCATAAATTGCAAAACCATAGGAAAGTATACCCATATTAATTTCCAACCACGAAATTAGAGAAAGCATACCAACGCGGGATCATGAGGCGGAGCGAGCGGTAAGGGAAGTAGAGGAAGCATACCAACGCGGAAAAGGGAAGGCTGGAGCGTTTCTGACGACTGTGAAACTTGAACCAACAGAGTGGACGGGTGTGGCTAGGAAATTGCAGAAGCGCCGCCGCACCTAGCGGGGGCATAGGAACTTCCAGTTGCGGCGCCTTTCGCAATTAAGTACATAGTTAGCCCATTTTGGTTAGACGACTTTCACAATAAAGTATGTTGCCTTTCTGCAACTTCATATGGGGGGTTTCGTTCTTGTTTGTTCTAGTTTGTTCTATTATGTTAACGGAATGTCACATGACATTACCCACTTTTAACATGACAATATCCGCTTTTGCCATGACATTATCCTCGTATTGAGATGGCATTTATTGCAATGGACATGTCAATATGTAAAAACCAACGAATACCACAAAGCACCAATAACTGCAGATCCAAATGTCTATAACCAACAAACATCAGTTTCAAATGAAGCAACAACCGCCGGCATACCAGCCAATATGCGCTCTAAACCAACCAACAAGTCTACACAAACCAACAATATATATAAAATCAATGGAGGAGTTTTTTTAAGGATCGGATGGGGTTGTAAGGCGTCCGTGAAAGATGGCAACACAAAGGGATTGGCGGTACGCCGTAATGAATTGATCGTCCAGGCCACGAAACTAGGCGTCGCCGGTCGCGAGGAGCTGCAGGTAACGGATGACGTATGGGCCACAGTCGCCCCTATATCACAATAACGAAATATGCTCACCCAACCTGTGACAATTTTTTATAAATGAAGTGGCAATAATGACTTACGGTTGTTTGTTTTGGGGAATCCCCTTCACCCTTTTGTACACCAAGGGTTTCGGGACTTTGCTGACCCATTTGACTCGAAGTTCGGGGTGGGTGTTCATCAAAATGGGGAGGAGGTGGGTCACCGGCTTCAGGAGGCCCGACATATGGCGCTCAGCGACGTGGGTTATGTCGGGATCGTAGACGTCCAATGTCCACTCCGTGAAGTTGATGTCAAGGGCCACCCAGTGCTCGTTCTTCAGATTCCAAGGTGCCAAAAACCGGTCGACATTGACCCAACCCGTCGGAAACATCTGCGGCAACTTGTCGTCGAAGTATTGGGTCACCGTGTCGTCCCCCTTCACCACGTCAAGGTTCCCCTTCGCATCTGCCAATTGCTTCTACAGCAGGAGGGCGCAAGCTTGCTCAATATGTTGGACACAAGGAAAAATCATTTATATGGAAGACCATATCAGGAAGAAGGTGATGCATCGAACCACGATGTGGGAACGTAATTAACCTCAGATGACACCCAGGTGGTCGGTGATTGAAGTGTCCCAAAGAACTGCTTCTCCAGTAGGCTGCCTTCGACCGACCAGACGGGGTCACTTTCGTCCTTCATCCACGTAGCGAACACATCAACATCTGCCTTCGTCGCCATGCATAGCTCGGCGGCATCCACTGGTTTCTTGCCCACACGCGGCTTCTTCATTGGATGAGTTTCGTCCGCTTGGGACAATGTATCAGGATGTTGACAGGTGCTTCTTCTCGGCCGTAAGAGGGGCACCTCAGACTCAGCCTCAGCCACGGAGGTACCGGGTGCCACCAACTCCTCCTGCAACTTGCAACCCATGATGTGTTTAACATGACAGTAAAAAACAATTGACATGACATCAGATATATCTTAACATGACAGTCTTATGCGCAAACCTCTATGGCCTTGACCTTGCCCTCCTTCGTGGGTTGTCTCTCCTCCTTGCCCTTGTCCTCGTCCTCCTTGCCTTTATCCTTATCCTTCACTGAACCCTGAACCTAACCACATGACCTCTGAGTAAATTGACACTGGGTCGGAATTGGCATGACATGGACCGACATGCACAGGACATCCACTATGAACAACATGACAGAAAAATAAAATGACATGATGATTCTGATCTGATACCATGATAACCTTACCTCCTTTCCCAGAACTTCCTCTTGCTCCTCCGACTCCCTAGTGCCCTTCCACCTCAGTTCCCTCTTTTCATGTTTTCAATCGCCTCCTCAAGCGTGGCCATCTTCGAGGCTACCTCCGCGGTTATACTCCTCACCATGTCGTCCATCTTTACCAGTAACCGTGACTCGATCTCAAATAGGGTAGCTTGTGTCTGTGTGCCCTCCCCTGATTCTTGCGTTGACACACGTGCTCCCTTTAGTTGTTTCTTTGGTGGTGGGTTTGGCATTTGCGAATACGAACTCCCGGACAATGTCGTCGAAGAAGTTGTCCCGCTTGTCGGGAGTGTTTCAGGCATCGCGGTACAAACGGCTAGCTCCTTCCACTTCATCGGGGAGTAGAAGCGGCCTCACGATTGCAGGGTCATTGAAGTGCTCGAGCTCCTTAGCCTCCTGCAGTCGGGTTTCGATGGAGGCATACTCGAGGTTCGGGTCTCTAAACTCGTATCACAAACACCTAGGGTATAGCTTCTCATCTACGACGTTCGCGAATTGGTCGGCCATTGGAGGGAGGGCTTCGTACACCCATAGCTGCAAACAAATGTTGTCCAATAAATATTCACTCTCTGTCCAGTGAATAAATATTGGACGCCTAGTAAACGAGTATACGGCATCCAATGAGATCTGTGTACGAACTTGGAAGGCGAGAGGGAAACCCAGCAGGCAATAGGCCGGGCATGCATTAGAGCTGCCCTCATCCCGTTGGAGCTTCCTCTCGATTGCACAGTTCAGGAACTCGTTCGTTCGCTCGTAGCAAAGCCGACCCCACGGAAACGTTAAAAACCTGTCAATGTCACCGACAAGGTCGACCACCCACCCGTGAATGTAGTTTTTGGGTTCCTTCCCGAACAATACTCCCTCAACCAGCATTAGCAGGACAAATTTGAACTTTCTGGTTGACGATTTCTCAGTTGCCATTGCCACACAGAACTGCACCTCGAACTCGGACATCTTCAACTTTGAAACTCAAAGAAATCAAACACTGCCTTCTCAAACGCCGCATCGTCCTCGGGCTCTTCGCCATAGCCACAGTTGAGACCGGTGACAAAGGCGAACTCGGCTATTGAGAACCTCACGACCGCATCATGGATCTTATATCACGTTTCATTCTCCTTCTTTGTCTTCAATTGTCGTTGGAGAATGTAGTGTACAAGATGTCCCGAGAACTGGACCCTTGTGTCCAGTCTTGCAACGCCCTCCAACGGGTTATCTGTCATGCGCTTCCAATTGGACTCGCTCAACCGGTTGTCAATGTTTACTAGGAGCCCGCACAGACTTCAACATGTCAGCCACACTGCAGCACCACAATCACAACTTACATTACTCGAACGAAAGCCATCTTACCACGTCGGAGGTTTGAGCTCTACGGTCTATAATCTTCTTTACACTTCGCTTCGACATTTTTAATATTCACCGGATATCCTGCATAATGGGAGACCAAAATTCAGTATTCTACAAATTAATTCGTCTCCCCCAACCCATGGTTCCCTTCATATCAATATCAAATGTAACATGACACAAACACAGGTACACATGACACATACTTGTTAATACATGACAGTGTACTTATTCAATCTGTACATCTCCAATTGCACACAAGTCACCCTATTCCAGATAATGTCGATTCCACATAAATGTTTCACCCTTTCTAACATTTTCCCTAACCCTAATGCGCCGCATTTCATCCAATTTCCCCCAAAACTGAACGTATCTACAGTCATACGCCCCATTTTTAACCCTTGCAATTGTTGTGGACAGTGGGTTAGGCTAGCAAACTTGACCAGGGCAAAGGTCATTTGCTACCATTCCCTCGTGTATTGTTTTAAATATTTTTATATTTGTATTATTATTTATTTTAAATTTGATAATTGGTATTATTTTAAGTAATTTTTCCTTATAATTATTAACCAAAAAGTTTCATAAAAATATTGTTTATTTTATGATATCATATGCACATACTAATTTCTACTATAGTGTTTTTTATATTGCAAAATACCACACATTCAATATTATACTATAATACTTATACTAGTTTTATATATTTATTGACTTCTAAATCTTAACATAAAATTGTATTTTTAATTTTAGTTTTTTTTTCTAAATGATTATTAAAATTAAATTAATATATTCGTGAAATGGACGTGTTTTCGACTAGTTTTAAGATAAATGTGAATGAGCTATTTGTGAAAATTTTTTAAATATTAGAAATCATTACAGAACAATTTAACCACCATAAAGTATAAACATATTTGAGATAACTTCAAAATGTTATACTCTAGAGTAAATTAAATATTATTAAGGCTTACTTTAGTGATTGTCCATAAAAATGAATATAATTAGGTAAATGTCTACTTTTTAAATAAATTAAATAATTGTTCATAGTTGACCATTTTACCCTCCTTCCCTTTATCCTCTTTTCTCCTTCCTCTTTGACTATTTATATTGTCATCAAAATATTTTCACCGACTACTATTATTATTATCAAATAGTGTTACCATTCAAGTATTGTTAGCATGTTATGTATAAATAAATTGTCACCGAATAAAAATGGTAGAGACCAATTCTTGTCACCAACAGTGATGCACATCGCTCCTTTGATTTTGATTATTGGTGACTATGGCTCCTTTTTTTGAATCAAAAAGTCCATGAGTATACTGATGCACATCTTGCATAAAGCACAAATCCGACTTCATCAACTTCATCTCCCTCGAAGGCCAATCAGCTTTAGCCGGGATGGATGCTCCAAGCTGAAAACAAAAACAGATCCAGCGATTATATAGCCATCCGTAATCCGAAGATTGCAATACATGTTGAGAAAAAAAAAACCTGACCAAAACCATTAAAATTTTAGATTTGTTTAATTAGTTTTCCATCCACTTGTTTGTATCCGGCTTCATCGCCATCCTCATCCGAAGAATCTCGGTGATGATCAACTTCCTCTTTATCCCTTTCTTTTCTTCATCGATTTCGTCTGCTTTCTCCAATTCATCCACTTTACATTCCGATATGTCTCTACTGGTAACAATGTGAAATATCTCGGTGAATGTGGCCGGTTTCGAAAGGTCTCATGCTCCCTGGATATCCATCTCAAAATCATCCAACAGAGAAATACAACTAGTAAATAGTAATTGCCCGTGCAATCAAAGGAAAATCCATAAGTTGATTTCTGATACAATTAGTAATTGTCGTTGTTGCCGAGTTGTTCATTCCACTTCCTTCCGGTTGCTCGCAGTGGCCTGAATCACCGGCCCCGTACTGACGTTGTTGCTCCTCTTTCCCGTTGTTGCCGAGTTATCGATTCCACTTTCTTCCGGTCACTCGCGGTGGCCTGGATCGTCGGCCTCATACTGACGCTGCCGAGATCTGACCAATCCACCAACGCCAATTTGAGGGTTTCTTATGAGCTGATTCCAGAAATTATAACATGGGTAGTTTGAGGATGAAATAAAATATATGGACATTTAATTACCATCTCAATGTAGACATTAATTACCTAATTAGATGGACTAGTAAAAATCTTGGTTAATATCTTGTTCTTAAAATCAGGAGGCTTTCCTCTTGTTTTCCATGTGCGTGGAAATGATCTATTTGTGACAAAGGAGATTCATGTATAAATATCAGTTACTTCGTAGTTTCTAATGAACTATATAATCCACCAAGTGAACACTATTATTTTCTTTTCAGTATTCTTTAGTGTGTTACCTAGCAATGTTAATATAGGCTTTATGTTTGAACTTCCAATCATACCGTTAATTGTTTGACAGGTATTTGTAAACAATACTCCCTCCGTCATAAAATACATGGTCTTTTAGCATTTTGCACATGTTTTAATAAAACACTTTATTTTTAAAAAAACATCATCATTGCACTAACTTTTACATAAACTAGCCAGTACCCCGTGCGCAGACGCACGGGATTTTTAAATATTACTTGTGCAGTGATTGGCACCAATCCTAAAATCCATTGTCAGCGTCAGCCAGGTCATGGAATAATCTTATAATTGTTAATTAGTAGGATTAGTGCCAATCACGGGATTTTTAAAAACCATATGAAAAGTATAAATAATATTTATCAGGTGTTATAGTAATAAGTATGACACGTGAAATTTATACATTATTATTAAACTACATAAACCCATCCTTCCATAGAAAAACCCTAAGTAAACTCATCTTATTTTTCAGATGTTATTACATTAATCAATCTGTTTGAAACGATGTATAAAACATAGTACTCGTCAGAATATCTCCCGGACAATTATTAAAATCTGATAAACTTTTAGACAACAACAATAACAAAAACAAAAACAAAGAAAAAGATGATAATAATATACATTTAAAAAAAATTCAAAAAAATTAAAACAAAAATAGGCTTACAATGTGACACAATCGATTAAGTAAATGTTACATTGCAAGAAATAAAAGATATATGCCAAATAATTAAAAATCCGGATAGTTGCGGGCGCGCTGGGGTTTGAACCTGTGACAAACCAAAGCTACACGCCTACACAGCAGTACAACACCTTAACCATTGTACCAGTTAGTATCTTTTGTCAATAAGGGCATCTACTAATATTTATTAGTTAAAGAAATGCCTCAAAATTGATTTTACAACTTTTAATATATATATTTTTCTAATTATAATTAAAATGTTTTCACGTAAATTTATTAACTATACATTAAGATACATATTGATATATATTTCATAATAAAAAAAATCATTCTTCTTTTATTTTCTTTTAATGTTTATTTTTTAATTATTTGTTTGTTTGTTTTTAAAATAAAATGGTTCATGAACCAATACTATTTATTTCATGAATCACTACTCTTTATTTCATGAACCACTACTATTTAATAATTGTAAAATTTTCATTCTTCTTTTATTTTCTTTTATTGTTTATTTTGAATTAATTAATTATTTATTTTTAAAATAAAATAGTTCATGGACCAATACTATTTATTTTATGAACCAATACTATTTATTTGATGAACCACTACTATTTAAAAATTGTCATTTTTCTTTTAGTTTCTTTTAATATTTATTTTTAATTATTTATTTATTTATTTTAAAATAAAATGTTTCATGAACCAATATTATTTATTTGATAAAACACTACTCTTTATTTGATAAAACACTACTCGATCTCTATTTATTTGATGAACCACTTGGTATAAAAACTCTGAACCACTTGGTATAAAAACCCTGAACCATTTTGTATAAAACTCTTGAACCTTGGTATATAAACCCTGAACCACTTAATATTTAAACTCTAAACCACTTGGTATAAAACTCTGAACCACTTGGTAAAAAAATCCTGAACCACTTTGTATAAAAACCCTGAACCACTTGGTATTAAAACCCCTGAACCACTTAATATTAAAAACCCTGAACCACTTGGTATTAAAACACTGAACCAATTGGTATTACATTTTCATTTCAAGTATCTACTATTTATTTCATGAACGGCGACTATTTATTTATTTCATTCTTCTTTTATTTTCTTTTAGTGTTTATTTTTTTAATTAATTAATTATTTGTTTTTTAAAATAAAATGGTTGATGAAGCAATATTATTTATTTCATGAACCAACACTATTTAATAATTGTAAAATTTTCATCCTTCATTTTTTTAATGTTTATTCATTCATTTATTTATTTATTTATTTGTTTTTAAAATAAAAGAGTTCATGAATCAATACTTTTCATTTGATGAACCCTGAACCACTTGGTATAAAACCCCTGAACCACTTGATATTAAAACCCCTGAATCATTTTATTCACAGTGATTCAGCAATTTTTTTCACAATGGTTCAGCCATTTTATTTGTAGTGATTCACATGGTTCACAAGTTATAAAGAAGTGGTTCATTAAATTCTAAATAAGTGGTTCATGAACATATAAAGAAGTAATTAATGAACCTATAAGGAAGTGTTTTATGAACCTATCAATAACTGGTTCATTAAGCTATAAAAAAGTGGTTCATGAAGCTTTAAAGAAGAGGATCATGATGTTATAAAGAAGTGGTTAATAAAGCTAACAAGAAATGGTTCATGGAGTTATCAAGAAGTTCTTCATCAAGTTATCAAGAAGTGATTCATTAAATTATAAAGCCCCTGAACCCCCTGATATTAAAACTCTGAACCATTTGGTATAAAACTCCTGAACCACTTGTTATTAAAACCCTAAACCACTTAGTATAAAACCCCATAACCACTTGGTATAAAACTCCTGAACCATTTGGTATAAAAACCCTTGAACCACTTGGTATTAAAACCTACCACTATCTATGCATACGACTCAAAGGCATGGGATGGGACTAGACCTGTCAAACGGGTCATTCGGGTCGGGTTCGGGTCGGGTCACTTCGGGTTTCGGGTAAAACGGGTCTCGGGTAAAACGGGTTTCGGGTTTTTCGGGTTGACTCGAACTCGGGTTTGATCTGGTTTCGGGTCGGGTTCGGGTCGATTTCGGGTTTGTCAATTTTTTCTTTTTTAAATTAAAAAAGTCATTATTTGATAATTTTGTGATAAATTTTAATTATATATAAAAAAAATTAATTATATATAATTATAAGTCAACCGGGTTAATCGGGTCACCGGGTCAATCGGGTCAAAATTACCGGGTCAATCGGGTCACCGGGTCGAAACCCAGATTACCCGAAAAATTTCGGGTTTTTCGGGTTCGAATCGGAAAAAAAAATTGGGTCAAAATTTTCGGGTTCGGGTCGGAAATTTTTCGGGTCGATCGGGTCGGGTCACCGGGTCGGGTTGTGTTTTGACAGGTCTAGATGGGACCTACCTTTTGACTATCGGCCCTTTGTTAATTAGCTGGAGGCCATAAACGGTGCCCCCATCATATATTCATATGCATGTATCTCATACATGACTTAATTAATTAGTTTGGAAGCTTCTATACCTCTGTTCCGTATAGCTACCTCTTATACTCCGTTGATAAAAATTATGAATCTTGGAACCATATATACTAATTGATAAAAATTATGGCAGATTGTGTGTCGTTGTGCGAAGGAAGGTGCAATCTGCGCTCGATAAAGAGGGTGTGCGTGAGGGCGTGCTCCACCTGCTGCGTTCCTCCGGACACCTACGGCAACCGAGAGCTTTGCGGCACCAGCTAGACCGATATGCGCACCCATCATCGCCATTTTCTCATTTGATTGTGATTTTCCAGGGAAACTATTCGAGCCCCCATCTCTCCATCTATTTCATTTCAGACCTAAAATATCAATTTCATAAATCGGACACCCAAATCGAACCTAATCCAGGCCCGAATCCCCGTTCTAGCGAGCGGATAGCGATAATCGTTTCCGAGCCGGTCGAGCTCGCTCTGAATTAGGTCGTTGGTGCTGATTTCCTCGAAAGAGAGCTCCGGATTCTCGGAATTAAAGCGAAGAGAAATCACCAGATCGAGGGTGGAGTTGCCGAAATGTCTAATCAGATAGTTGTAGAGGGATGGAGAGATCGGAGAGCCATCGCCGTGACCAAGGGGGAGAGAGATCGAAGAGTTGCAGAGGTCGAAATCCGGCGAGAGCGCGGCGGAGGGAGGAGGAGGGCGAAGAAGGAAAGAGACGGGCATATGGAAGAAGGAAAGAGACGGAAAAAAGGTGAGAAGATAAGCGCGTGAGGGGGAATCTGTCCCAATTTTTTTTAGTATATATATATATATATAGGATAAAGAAGGAAATTACGAACCACAAACAAACGCTGCGTTGGATTACATTCAAAATTAAAAGGATGAATGACGAACACCTGGGGTGAACAGACAATCCCCCTCTTGGAGGTGCCGACCTCGCCCGCCAGCCTCCTTCGTTCTTCACTCCGTCGAATCCTTCTTGTCGCCGGCTTCGACTCTTCGTATCGGTTGTCCAAGGCAGCTGCTCGGCGCTGAGTAGTTTCGGCTCACTCCACTCTGATAAGAGAAAATCCGACTCTTAATAGTTCTAATTGTGAAATCAGGTATAATTTCTTCTATTTCATTTTAGTTGTTGGAAATATTTGGATTTAATTTCTAAAAAGTAGACTTTAGGGTTTCGGAATTAAGAAGTTGGAGTTGAATTTTTAGTAGTGATCTCTTTCTAGTTTTCAATTCCCCTTTTCATTATTTCTATGGGGTTTTTTTAAATCATGTAGATCTTTTGTGAGATGTGTGTTTTCTACTTACAATGATGAATAGAAAACAGATTAGGAAGAGTCTCATACCTTTGGTCCTTTGCTAGAGTGATGAGACTAATAGTTTGTTTTGTTTGTTTAATGTGACAACACACATATTTGATTCCAAATATCCTAAATGATATATATACCTATCAATTTTCAACATTTTAGAATCTTTAAAAAATGACTTTGCAAATTTATTGAACATTATTAATTTATGGAATATTTAGCCTTAAAAAACTAACATGTATTACAAAGAAATTATAAATAAATTCACAATTTTAATAAATATTATTCTATATAGATATGAAATGTAATAGACAAAAAATAACGTGTTAGGAGTAGAAAAGTTTATGAATTTCGAGAAAAATGTGCATTTTGTTGATGTTAATGTTAAAATAATGAAGGAAAAACATAATCCAAAAAATTAAAAATTTAAATCTATGTTTCCTTTAAGGATTATAAATATTCTAGATTGAGATATTAGTTACAAGAAAAAAATAAATTTGCATTTATTAGGCCTTCAAAAATTGAATACGAAAAATAGTGTTCCCAAAATGAAATATTTAAATATATATTAAATATTAAGATATATAGAAGGGCAAGAAATTACATTTTATGAGCTATGAGGTAAAGTTTATGAATTTCAAGAAGAAAAAAATGTGACAAAAAAAAATTAATTGTATACATTCTAGATGACACTTATTATGATTTTCAATCTTTTAAGACATTCAATAAATATTTTATGAATTTATATATATAAAAAAAGGACAGTTTTTTACTCTTTTCGGACGGTAAATATTTATCAGAATTTCTAGTCGCATAGCTCCATAATAATTCTGTAAAGCTTAAATTTGTGAGAATAAGCCTTTAAAATTTATTATAAAAGTAATTTATAACCAAAATAATACTCTAAAAATTAGCTTATTCTAGACATCTTAATTGACCATTTGAAAAAAAAAATGTTTGAAGACTTACAAGTATATGTTATTATAGTACTACATAGATATAGAATGACATCCAAATTTAGTATATAGTAAAAGATTGCTTTTAGAAATCTCGAGTATTACACTAGTTGAATAATATATAGCATCCATGTATGATTCGATATTTAAGTAGTGGGATTAGTTACAACCTGTACACATGATATCATTCATGACAATGCCTTTCCCATAAGGTATAGAAAGAAGCAAATTAAAGGACTCCTATCTCCCCAGATACATCTCATGCTAATGTCTTTCCAACCACCTGATCATCGCTATTAACGTGTGTTGTCAATTCTAACACAACAAAGCACCAAGAAGACAATAAAAATTTGTTGGTGACTCATTATGCAAAACCATGTCTTCCGGCCTTGGTGGGAAATACTCTGCTTCCATTTCTAAAACATGCAGAGAAGGGAAATACTCTTCATGCATATTATACCGTATTCTCTCCAAATGCCTTCACATAAACTTGTCATTATGGAATCCTTGCTTAGGGTTAAAAAAGGTTGTCTGCTTGGAAGCTATGACCTTTTTTCTTGTCTCATTTATAAAGGTCTCAAGTCCACAAGAATTGCAGAAGAATTCCATATCCGCCTCCTGAATCAAATTTAAGATCAAGCACTACCCTATGCATATAAAAAAAATCAAAACATGCTTCACATAAATGAGAGCATACCTGCTTCCTTAATATTTTGACAGTTTTGAAAGTGGATAGAGTGGAGCTCCGAACTCATTGGACTTGCTATGTGCCACATGGACAAGGTCGGAATCCACCGTGAACAACACCTTCTCCCTTGGATCAAACCCACATCCGATCACCTTCTCTTCCTTTCCCCGGTCCCTCTTTTCAGATCCATAAGCCAATCTGATTCCTGATCAAAAGGGACAAACAAAAACCCATGGGCCAAATCAGCAACTTTGTGTCACATCTCAAAATTCTGAGCTTTAGCAGTTAAAACAATTTATAAGAAATGGTGTGTAAATGTAAATGAGGTCCATCATAAGTTACCATAAAGATTGGCATAGCCATCCGAGTTGAATCCAATGCAGCCGCAATAGCTCCCCGGAAACTTGAGAGGGACAACACTTGAAGACACCATCATAAGTTACCATCAAGTGAGAGTTTTGGTTTCTGACATTGTATAGCTCATTCCATAGCTTTTTCTATCCTTTGACATCGTGATACCTCATAGTTTCCATCTCTTTCGTTGAATACACTATCTTCACCCCTTTCTCTGTTCTTTTGTATCCAGTTGAGTACCAACTTGAAACCTTCAAATTTAAGCTATTCTTCATCTCACCAGAGCTTTTCTTTGCAGTTTTAGAACTCCTCCGTGGTTTCTTATCTTTCTTTGATTCCAACATGGCAAATATAAGACCCTAAAGAAAACATAGAAATAAAATAGATTAAGAGAAATTATGAATGCCATCTACGTGCAATCAAATAAAAATCAGTCAAAAATTGGTAAACAAACTCAGTTATCTTTTTATCAAAAAAAAAAGGAAAGAAATAGGCCAGATGAATACATAGATGTAGATTTAGTTTCATTGCTATGATATCATTCGACATTAGTTATTTTAGAAGGATGGAAAACAATAAAGTATTAATTTATTTCAATTACCAAAATAAGGGAAAAAATAAGGATGCAGAACCCAAAAACCTCAAGACAACCAATTCGGAAAAAAAATCCTTAGTTTTCAGAAACCCTGAAATACAAGAATATCATAGAGAGGTATGTTTTCAGTATGTGAGGTATGTTTTCCAATGACCTTTCTGAAATTCATTCAGAATATCATATAGAGATATGTTTTCAAAAACCCTGAAATACAAGAAAATCAAGGTCATAGCAGCAGATGTCCATTAAGGCAAGAATGTTAGATTTAGCAAAGAGTAGCATGACAATAGAAGAAGGCAAAGGTTACCAATAATGCCGTGAGCGGACTGACAGCCTCGGAGAATAGCAATCAACCCAAAATCACCAATATTCTTGACCTGTCCTAGATGGTCGTTCACCAATATGTTATCGTACTTGAGATCCTTATGGATTATTGGAGGGTCATGACTGTGCGAATACACAAGGCCGTGGAGGATCTGTCAAGCCCAGCTCTTGATGACATGCATGTCTATATATCCTCCTAAACTTCTTCCTATACCAACAATGAAGAATAGAATCATTGAACAATCCTAGGTTTAGAGACACAATCAAAAAGGAAAAATTCCTCTTCAACACTTTCAAAATGTAGCAAGAAGGAGCAGAAGCACGTACTCTCTCAAGTTACTGAAAGTGAACATTTCAGTGACGAAATTGAAGGTACTGTTTTGGGTATCAATCTAAAATGCGTAACATTTCATTATGGAATCATGGTGAAGGGTGCTGAGGTGAACCTCAGAGTAGAGACGTTGCAACTCATTTGAGGAGCTGAGCAAGTGATTCAAGTGGCATTGGTTCCATGCTACTTTTATCCCAAGTTGCTCATCAACAGCCTTTTAGACTGATTTTACAGCCCCTTTTCCAAGCACTTGATCAAACTATCCAAAATCAAGCTCACATTAATGACGTTCTCTTTCTCTTTTATTTCCCCCTTTTTTTGTGATTGCATGCCCAAACTATTCAAATCATTTGGGATAGAGCTTCCAATCTATCTTCCTGTCAAATATAGTAAGGAAAAATAAACGAACAGATATAAACATACCTAAAAAAAAGACAATTCTAAAATTCAAGGCTGGGATATTGAAATGGATCAAGCACCACACAAACAATATACTGAATCTGAGTCCTTGCTTCTGTCATGATTGCTTATATGACTGTTTCAACCTAAGCATAAAAACTTTGGTACACAAATGCCTAAATAATACAGCTCATGAAAGGGTTGGATGTAACTAAAGGCTAAGCAAGCTTCAAGGGCAAAATCAGAATCCAAGCCCCAAATAAACAAAACCCTGAAACAAACACGTAATAGAGTGTAAGAGTTGGGAGTGTAAAGGAGGAATTGAGAAGCAAATACCTCGTCGTCGTCATCATCAGTGTGGCAATATCCGGCGGTAGGGACATCGTGTTCGGACCATGAACCACCCTTCCTCCTCGGGGTCGCCTGCTGGCCAGCAGAAACAGTAGCCGAACCGGATTGAGCCATTGTTTGCTCAAAAATACAAATCGCCTGGCCTCCATCTCCGGCGGTAGGGACATCGTCTTCAGGGGGCGTCATCGCGGTCGCCTGCTGGCCAGCAGATCCCCTCTGGAGCTGGCCCTAATCACCTGCCCTCTGTCCCCTCCACCAGACCCACTCTCGAGCTCGCCCTCCTACACAGCACTCCCGCTCTCTCCCGCGCCGGAACCACCCTTCTTCCTCGCGGTCGCGTGCTGGGCAGCAGGAGCAGAAACACCACCGGATTCAGCCCTTCACGCCCTCAAAAACGTAATCGAGGAACGAAAAGGGGAATTGGGACAAAATAAAAGAAAAAAAAAACGTCTCTCCAAAAAAAATGCTTAGCCAACACGTGGAGGATTGCTTTTCAAAGAAGATGCTTTTGCTATTATATTGTAGGGATTTATTATTTTTTAACACCCACTACACATTTTAACCAATTAAATTATTTTAAAAAGTCAACAACACACAAATCAATACAAATCATTACAACTTTCTACCTAGAAAACATAAAAACTCATCTATTGTTGGACAAAAATTTACCTCTAAAAACTCATGTATTATTGGACGGAGGGAGTATTTTTTTTTTTGTAAATGTAAACAATATTTGTCGAATATTATTATATTGGCATTCAGTGAAAAGATGTGTATTCGCCGATGGCCTGAAAATTCCGTTCTAGGTTGATTGCTTGAAGAGCGGCTTCCCAAAATCACAATTGAGATCTTTCTGTTCGAGCTTGGGCTTTCGGGCTCGTGCTTGAGCCCCAAGTTATGGCCCGGGCTACAAAAGAAAAAAAAAATCCTTGTTGCGCAAGTTTGAGGAATAATTTATTTATTTTTAATATGTTTAATATATGTATACTTGTTCGGTATGTTTACCTTATATGTATATATGTATATTAATTGTGTAAACGGTTATATATATAATTATTAAAAATCCTGAAAGGGTTTATCAAAATTTCGTTGAGATTTGTGTGCTTAATTTATATGCAGACGTTGTGTGGCTTTGCGTTTTGACGGGGTCGAGCTTTCTCTTCTGCGGACGGGGTTTTGGCTGCTGGAGTCGGGACAGACAAGGGCCGAGGTAGTGTGTATCGTGGCGACTCCTCTTTCCGGGTTGACTGCTTCCCTGGTTTCGTCCTCACTGCCCACAGGACGATCGGGTCCTGATGTGTCGCTGGCCTGCAGTGCTGCTTCTGGTGGCGCTTGGCTCCGTCTGCCATTTTCGTCCTCATCTTGTATGGTTTTGTTGGTTTTGCTTTGTTTTTGTAGAGCTATCTTGTATGTGTTGTGCACCGCTTTGTATTTTTTTGTTTTGACGGTTCACTATCTGCCGATTTTATTGGCCAGGCCTGACCTCGAATTATTACCTAATCAACAAAAAATGAAAAGATGTGTATTATTCGCTATTGCATGGTTTGAAAGACAATGAACATTTGTATCCTAACAATTCATGAGGCTTTGTCCAATATTTTTTTTAAAAAAAACTAATAATAGTTTTGAGTCCTCGACTCTCATTTCTTCACTACATAGTATATACCACCTTCGTTCCAAAATAGATGTCATTTTACTATTCATTATGCTTTTTAAGAAGCAAAAAAATTCTATAAAATATTATTTTTAATTAATATTTTTATATAATTTAATAGTTATTAGTAATAAGTATTAAATTATATAAAAAATAACTAAAAAAATAATATTTTATAGAGTTTTTTTTTCTATTAGAAGTCTCTGTTTCCTCTACACCCAAACACACACCAACTGCTTTCAAAAGCCCTAAAAATCCTCTCCGTTCTTTCCAACTCCAGTTCGTAATCGAAGAGTTTTGAGATGAGAAAGAGAGAAGGTCCAACTATTGGAATTGATCTCGGCACTACGTACTCCTGTGTTGGAGTATGGCAGCATGACCGGGTTGAGATCATCGTCAATGATCAAGGTAACAGGACCACGCCTTCCTACATCGCCTTTACTGATATCGAGCGTTTGATTGGAGACGCTGCTAAGAACCAGGTCCCCATGAACCCCGTCAACACCGTCTTTGGTATGCTTTCTTTCTTTTGATTGCTTTGATAATCATGTATGCACTGTGTTGGTGACTCTTCCTCTCTATCACCTGTTCAATCCTTGAAATTTATAACATGTTTGTTTCCTTGCAATTTTAATTTGCCCCAAATTTAGGCTCTCTTAGTTATGGTAATCATTACTATATAAAAGCTCAACTCCACCTTTACTGTTCAACAATGTTGATTACCATTATGTCCTTACTTTATTTTCTCATTGTTCACAAGGTTTAGGGTTAGATTGTCACTTCAGCTTCTCCTTTTCCATTTGTACCTGCCTCTCTCTGATTTCGTCGGACCACTCCAGAGATCTCCTCTCGCCGGTCCTCCTCCCCGCTCCAACCACCAAAACGTCGCCGCCAACTAGTCCTCCTCCTCCCTATCTCTAACGGCGCAGGTAATACCTCCTCGCACCTCGTGTTTTTTAGATGAGCCCCGGTTTCCAAGAGCGGCAAAGATAATCCCAATAATGGGGAGAATGAAAACCCTAATTATAAGGGCGACATCCCGAACCTGCTGCCATTGATCCCTTCGAAGAGCCTCGGTTTCTCTGAATCTCCGTTTCTCTGAATCTCCGTACTCTTCAACCTTTGAGAACCTCTTCCCACTGTCGCTGCTGTCGACAACCAGGTAAGCACTTTTGTGATTTCTCTTTTGTTTCATCTTTGAAAGTTGCTTGCTAGCTTTATCTCAGCTATCGGAAAAGATTAGGGTTTTGCGATTCTTGTTGATCTATTGATTTGTTTGGCGAAACTATAGAGTTCTGGGAAGTCATTAGTGTTGGAAAGCATCATCGGTTCACCAACTTTGGCGAGCAATCTGTCTCCAATTTTGGGAAGTCATCGGTGATGGAAAACCGAAAGTACAAGTTATACTTTGAAAAACCAGGATCCAAACCCGTGATTAAGGAAGAAGGTAATTTATAGTCCTTTTACATGGGTTGAAGATCTGATCACGTGATTCAGCTATTCCTGATTTGAACCTGTTGGTATCCTTTGTGTGTTTTATCATATATCATTAAAATTCTTTGGCCAGTTCTGGACTTTCTTTTGTTAAGTCTTGATTACTTACTTTAATGATCATTACCAAGTATCGTGAGTTTTCCTATTAAAGTGGATTGTAGGTTTAAAAATTATGTTGAATGATATGACTACTGAATGCCTCTCTTTGGTGTGCCAAAATTTCAATTACTCTTTGTATTTTAGGAAAGGTAAATCAAGCAAAAAGAAGAATGCAGAGCCTAGCAAGGAGGAATTACATGTGGTAGGCAAAATTTTGAAAGAAGTTGATTTCAATACTGTAAGATGCTACTATTACCATTGCCCAAAATTGAGTGTTTCCTTGGTGTGCTATTATTGATTTATCGTTCGTTTCAATGTTGCAGGCAACTTTGTCGGATACTCTGTGGAAGCTTGGTATGTCCATCATGAAGCTTGATTGTCTAATATTTTGCTATATTTCCTCTCGGCTATCTCGGTTAATTTTGATAAGACATGGTCTTGGTGCAACTATCTGTATTTTAGTAAATTGATTTGTGTGGGAATTCCTCAATCACAACATATCTCATTCAATAATATATGGAAAATGAATTGATTTTTTTCACTGGCTTTCTCGTGCAAGTACTTTGTGTGCCTTGGTCCAAAGCAATATGTATTGCTTTCTGGAGGCTTATTTGTTCATCTTCTACTTTTGAGGTACCCATTTCGGTTTGGATTTAGGCCACAGAAAGGGGGAGGTGAAGAAAATAATTAGAGGTGATAAGTAATATATCCGATTATGAAGATGATGAGGAAGGAGGTGATGATGACGAGGACGGGAATAACGCTAAGAAAGATAAAGCTGATGATGAAAACGCTTAAGCTCGCCCAAAGTGGCCCTTGCGTTATTGGTTAGGTTGAGATAGTTCTATCCAAGCTTAAGGTGCTCAAAGGGTTTGCGATGTACTACCAGATTGGTGGCCAACCACATCGAAATGCCTGCACCCTTGAGGAGTTGTTCAAGTTAGAAAAACTGAGGAAGTTAAACCTTGTTGTTCACAATGATAAGTTCCCGGACAGCAGTGATCTTCTAGCATTCAACAAAATGAAGATTCTTTGCAGCCTACATATTACATGGGAAGAGAATTACAATGATTTGTACCCAGCACAACAGGATATCGTTGAGCAGTGGAAAGCATTGAGGCAGTACGCTTCTAGTTGGCAGCAACTGAAATGTTGGGAGCCACAGGAGCGACAAGATGAAACAGAGAAGCTATTAAGAAGCAATCTAAAGAAATTGGAGTTGTGTTGCTTCCCTTGTGAAAATGCACCAGAGTGGCTACATCCAAGTGGATTGCAGAAGCTTGATAAGCTCTACGTTCGGGCAGGAAAGCTAACTACTTTAATCGGAGACACTGGTGAAAGACATGGAAATGGAATGTCAAGACATTGGTGTTGCTGTATTTGCCCAACATGTCCATGGATTGGGAAAATTTAAGGTGCAATTTCCCACAAATGACTTATTTGAGTGCATATAAAAGGAACCGTCTCTCAAACTTTCCTTAATTCCTTTCGTAAAAGGCAGTGTGTGGCATATTCAGAGTGAGGAAAACGAGCCATCTTTGGAACAAAAGGAAACTATATATTGTCTTCCTGGAAAATGGATAAAGTTGAACTTTTCTCTCCAATGTTTCTATCTATCCAGTTTATTGAAACAAAATAATCCAGTCATTAAAAAACAAAATTTTGACCATTAATATGCGTGACAAGCATCTCAGTGATAGATCCTAACTAACTAGGGTTCTCTATTACTTATATGCAATTAAAGTAAGAAATTCAAGTTTTGTAATTTGAAGGGAGAAGGAGACACTACCATAGTACCACACATCAAAATTTATCAGCAACTGTATGTGAAATACTCTCAACAAGGTAGTATTTCCCTACTCCCTATATGATGCGGATCAAGATGACATTTTGTGGGTCCAACAATGATCTTGATCCAGGCGAGCTCTCAAGACCGATTCGAGGGCCATTGATGGCAAGGAGTCTCTTCCTCAAGAGGAAGAAGAAGGCGCCACCATGAAAGAAGATTCAAGATACATGTCGAGTGGGCCTTGGCCCATGCCGAGTACTCTTGAGGCCCATGTCGAGTAGCTTGGATGTGTGGGCTGATTTCCCCTATGTTATTTAGATATATTTAATTTATTGAATATAGAAATAAGGTGGAATTAATTATATATTCTCTAGATATAATTCTTGTTCCACTAAGTATTTAAATTCTATCTTAGTTAGGTTTATTTATCTTTAGGTTATTTTTATCTATCATTATCAACCTAAATTCTATCTTTGCAAAAGATAGAGTTTTGGCTTAGATAAATAAATATTAAATCCTAATAATATTCCTAAATAAATCCTAGATAAATATTTCTACTTAGTGGACAAGGAAAATATCTAGAAGAGATAAACTTTCCTTTTCCCTTTTCTTTTTCTGAATCGTGTTGCAACCGTCAGATAATAGTTGACGGAGTGTGTGCACTTGATTGCCATTGTGATTGCTAGTATCGTTACTACATAGTCATATTTATTTCGAGCATCACATTGTATATCTTCTTCTATACACATTAGCCGCTTGTTTATACTTACTATCCTTGATACCCGACTTGTGGCTGATTTAATTTGCAATTTGATTTTGATTTGTTGTCTTCAATATTGCAAAATTATGTGTCCATGGGAATTGCTTGAATTTAGTGCCTTATTTTCTCGCCTTTTTGATTTCTAAACCTGAATCACTCTTAGGAATCAATAGGGCTTGCATTACTTGGTTTCTGGTCTTTGCTCCATTTACTTGTTTCTCTTCTGATATTGTAGGAACATGTCGAACGACAATAACCCCAACCCTTCCCCTTCCCCGCCTACTATCGCCGAGGTTCGTTCCCTCTTTCAAGAGGAAATGGCCCAATGGACCAATCACTTGGCCATTGAAAGGGCGCAAGAACGTGCTGATTTCTTTGCCATGTTCAACAAAACCAAATGACGTGTACTTCCATTTCAGGAAGCGCTGACGGCTGATCAAATGGAGCACACCTTTCACACCAAGTGTGTGGTTCAGACATCCACACTTTCGGTCATCGTCGAGGAACAGAGCTCTTGTAACTTGATCAACGAAAAGGTGGTCGAGTACCTCCATCTAGCAACTGCACCTCCACTGCAACACAATAGTTATAACGGTATCACGAACGGTAACTCTGACCCTCTTATTACTAGACAATGCTTGGTTTCGTTTCAAATGGGTAATTATTGTGATCAAGTGTTGTGTGATGTCGTTAAAATGGATTGTTGTCATATTCTTTTAGGCCAACCTTGGGTAAATGATCGGCAAGTTATTTATAATGGTCGCTTAAAAACCTTTGCTTTTAAGTTTGCTGGGAGGAGATTCACTCTCCTACCCTTATCTCCTCAAGCTGTTTTGAAGGAACATGTACGACAGCGCCAATGCAAAGCCCAGAAGGAGGTTGCTGCAAGACGGGAAGCGCGTTGCGGCACATACACCAATGAGGCTGCACCCACGGCCATCCCATCTGCCCCCCTTGATTCAGTCGAGCCCTCAGCCTATGATGAGATCAAAATCGTGGGCCTAGATTCAGCACAGCACGTCGAGCTTGTTTCGCAGATTCCCGTTGACTTCGACCTCGGAATTGACGCCGACCTTGCTAATTACCCTTGGATCACGGTACTTGTTGCCCATGAATTCTTGATGAAAGTGAATTGGAAATGTATTGATTCGGTCAAAGGCATAAAATAACAAGATGGGGGTCAACAACGGCGGCCACTTGCAATTGAATCGGCCGAATGTGAGAATGGAATTGAATTTACTTTGATCAGACGAATATGAAAGTATACGAACCGGAATGTGGTTTGGATTGATAATCGAGAACCCTTTAATCCTATAAAGAGTTTCTCAATTCTATTCAATCTGATTTAATTCAAAGGAACTACATCGTTTAAATAGAAAACTAACAACCAATTCTAATCGTGCAAGATAGAATTTAGGTTGATAATAATAGATAAAAATAACCTAAAGATAAATAAACCTAACTAAGATAGAATTTAAATACTTAGTGGAACAAGAATTATATCTAGAGAATATATAATTAATTCCACCTTATTTCTATATTCAATAAATTAAATATATTTAAATAACATAGGGGAAATCAGCCCACACATCCAAGCTACTCGACATGGGCCTCAAGAGTACTCGACATGGGCCAAGGCCCACTCGACATGTATCTTGAATCTTCTTCCATGGTGGCGCCTTCTTCTTCCTCTTGAGGAAGAGACTCCTTGCCATCAATGGCCCTCGAATCGGTCTTGAGAGCTCGCCTGGATCAAGATCATTGTTGGACCCACAGAAGGTCATCTTGATCCGCATCACTATATCTTAGTATCTTAATTTGCTCATCGATTCAATAGTCAACTCTTTAATTTATAGAGTTTCTTGTTTCTCAACTCGTTAAGTCTCTGTTGGCTGTTACTCCTACAAGTATGCGCATCGCACATTAAGTAGCAGCAAATTTGAAGTTTTGATTGTACAAGTGTTGTGCATTGTCACTCTAATGTACGTTTAGGTGTAGGGTTATGTTTTTGGAAGAATGATTTTTGTCAAGTGTCATTGAATTTTGATTAAATTAATCTGTTTTGGTTTCCTCCTTTTGATAAATTAGGGCCTCGATTGATCTCAAAAAAAAAAAAAAGTGTAGTGCAGAAAGCATGTGATGGGTTGCTGTTGGATGACGAGGTTACACTTTTACATTTCTCCAAACCAGTTGAAGCCTCTTATGCTGAAATTGGTCACAAACATGGTTAGTTTTTTTGGTAAACTTGAGTTTTTTTATGTATTAGGGATTGTGACTGATATTTATAATGCTTGAAACTCAATGGTTAAACTGTTCAAGCACTCCTTTGTAGTTAACTGCTAGCAAGAAAGGTTTAAATTATCGATGGTTTGATGTATTATCATTATCATCATCATCATCATCATCATCATCATCATCTTTATGATTGGTTTATAGGTAAAAATAAAATAATGAGAAAAAAGGAGTGCAATTTTCTCTATTGATTATTGCTTTGTCTCAAAGATTGAATTAAGTCTTTACTTTCATCCAATAAACATATTTGAAGAAGTTTTCAATTGAAGTAAAAAACTGTAAGACTAAATTTCATATAGGCTAATTACTTTTCGTTAATAAAAAACCATAATTAGCAACTTCAAAATAACCTGCAGAATGATTATATTTTGCAAATAGAGTATGGAAAAATATGTTTCCCTTAGTTGGAAAACTTCAATACGGAGTAATAAATTAGAGTGTAAGATATCTGTTTTTAAATCGAAGATTAAAGTGAGAGGACACCGTTGTCACATGTCGAAACCAAATGGTGTTGCAAGTATCCTCACATCTAAATGAATATGTGGTTGTGGACTTCTAAAGTTGACCAAGGTCGTTTGCTATATGTGGCTTTGTTTTGTTGCTATTAATAGAGGCTAAGAGTCCTTGTATTGTATTTGCTATCTGTAGCCAATTTTTTGCTATTAACAAAGGGTCAAAGGCTTTATCTATCCCATAGTCCTGTTATTGTGCTTATACTTTACTGTTATGTCTCTTGACACTGGAGTTCAAATATAATAATCGACTTCTTAAATGACATATATGTTTCACTTTTCAGGTTATTCGCCTCCATATTTTATTTCAGTTTCTTATTTCAAAATTTGCAGCCGCCATGAATTTGTTCCTGATGAGTGTGAGTTGTCTGGTAGTAAAGGGGTTGAATTTCTTCTATTATTTGCTTTATGAATCGCCACTTTGGCTTACCAAGTCTTCAATTTCATCTCCGTTTTGAACTGTCCGGGTAGTCAAATAGTGTAGTGAACTCAATGGAAGGAACGAAAGAGGTTGAGTTGAAGGTGAGACTAAAGTGCTTGGTATTGTTTCATAATAAATCTTCTGTTTACTAGCTACGAAATTTCAATATAGCATGTGGAGTTGGAAATATTTTAGGTCGTTGTATATTTTTTTTATTTTACTTTAAGTGATACATTATACATATTTGCCCGTTAAACTTATGAAATTGTTTTAGATTGATCAAAAGTGCATGCGGATTATATACAAGATGACAACACCGCGCGCA
The DNA here is from genome assembly GCA_037127255.1 of Persicaria tinctoria. Classification (NCBI taxonomy): domain Eukaryota; kingdom Viridiplantae; phylum Streptophyta; class Magnoliopsida; order Caryophyllales; family Polygonaceae; genus Persicaria; species Persicaria tinctoria. Next base: position 39,157,362 of record JBANSL010000020.1, read on the forward strand.
AATGCGCGCGGTTAATGACCTAGTTAAATCAAATATGAATGGAGTCCTTAAAGACGGTTTTGTTTGCTTTTGGAGGGATTTATCGGACTAGGAGTTGGCCGAGCGAGTATCCATGAAAATCAACCTAATCGAATATGCATCTAGTCGCATCCCGTAAACCACTTTGGATCCCATGGAGTTGCTAAAATAACTCCATGTGAAGTTGGTTAAATCCTAACCACTTAATTCTAAATAAATGGTTTAGATTTAAATGCATTTAGCCATTTTTTAATTTATTTTTTAGGGTCGATGCATTCCTATTGGGTAATCCTACCAACTTTACGAAGTTCAACTCCACGGGATCCTGACCGCCCCTAAACCTATGTTAAAACTCCAGATTTTGAAATTCTCGTTGACGAATTCCTATTTGTACGGCGCTACTTTTTGGAAGCCATTATGGATCGGATCAGTTCGTGTTTTAGACTTTAGTTGTAATTGCACAACACATTAAATTCAACATACTTTTTTTTGCTTGTTATGTTTGACAGATGCGAAGAGGTTGATCGGCAGGAGATTTAGTGACCCATTGTTACAAAGTGATATGAAGCTGTGGCCATTCAAGGTTATTCCAGGAGCTGCTGACAAGCCGATGATTGTTGTCACTTACAAGGGCGAGAAAAAGCACTTGAGTGTCGAAGAGATCTCATCGATGGTGCTTACTAAGATGAGGACAATTGCGGATACTTATATCGGTACAAACACCAAGAATGTTGTGGTGACCGTCCCTGCTTACTTCAATGACTCTCAACGGCAGGCGACTAAAGATGTTGGTGTTATTGCGGGCTTGAATGTGATGCGTATCATTAATGAGCCCACGACTGCAGCCATTGCCTATGGCCTTGACAAGAAGGCGAGCAGCAGCGGTGAGAAGAATGTGCTCATCTTTGATCTTGGTGGTGGGACCTTTGATGTATCACTCCTTACAATTGAAGAGGATATGTTCAATGGCAAGGCAACCGCTGGTGACACTCACCTTGGCAGGGTGGATTTCGACAACAGGTTGGTGAACCACTTTGTCGAGGAGTTCAAGAGAAAGCATAAGAAGGACATCAGTGGTAATCCAAGGGCCCTTGGGAGATTGAGGGCTGGTTGTGAGAGGGTGAAGCGGACTCTTTCTTCCGCTGTTCAAACGACCATTGCGATTGATTCTCTTTATGAGGGTGTAGATTTGTACACTTCAATTAGTCGTGCCAGGTTTGAGAAGTTGAACATGGACCTGTTCATGAAATGTAATGAGCCCATTGAGCAGTGTTTGAGCGACACCAAGATGGACAAGAGTTCTGTCCATGATATTGTGCTTGTTGGTGGCTCAACTAGGATTCCAAAAGTCCAAAAACTTCTGCAGGAATTCTTTAATGGGAAAGAGTTATGCAATAGCATCAACCCAGATGAAGCCGTGGCATGTGGTGCTGCGTTACTGGCTGCAAAATGGAGTGGCGATTGTAATAAGAGGGTCCAGGATCTTATGTTGTTGGATGTCACTCCGTTATCACTCGGTATTGAGCCCACTGGTGGTGTGATGTATTTTGTGGTCCCTTGGAACACCACCATCCCGTGTATGAAGGAGGGGGTATTCCCTACTTCCTCCGATAACCAAACAATTGTCCGCATCAGTGTCTATGAGGGTGAGCAAGCCAGTATAAAGGATAACAAATTCTTGGGCGAGTTCTTGCTCTCTGGTATTCATCCTGCTCCACAGGGTGTTTCTCGGATCAATGTGTGCTTCGACATTGATGTTGATGGCACTTTGAATGTGTCGGATGAGGACAAGACAATTGGGCAGAAGAACAAGATCACAATCATCAACGACAAGGGACGGTTGTCCAAGGAGGAGATCAAGAAGATGGTGCTGGTGGCCGAGAAGTACAATGCAGAGGACGAGGAGCTCAAGAAGAAGGCCAATGCAAATATTGCTTTGGAGAACTACACATACAATATGATGAATGTCGTCAACGATGAGAAGATTGGGTCCAAGCTTGGTGTGGACAAGAAGAAGATCGAGGCGACCATTGATTCCATTATTACCTGGTTGGAGGACAACCAGCTCGCTGAGATGGACGAATTTGAGGACAAGATTAAGGAGTTGGAGAACCTTTGCAACCCCATCATTAGGAAGATGTACCAGGGTGGACGCAGATGGCCCATGAGCCCTAAGATTGAGGAAGTCGAATAAGCCAACAAGTTTAAGAACTGTCATTTTAAACTTTACTCTTTTGATGTTCTTATCCTCCATGAATTAATGTTGTTGATGTTGTAAAGAAACAATTGGTATTTTGGTTTACTCTAATACTCCGTATTATACTAACGGTTTTCTATCCTATCAAGCCATTGTTTCTTTTGAAAATTTCTGTATCAAAACAAGGGAAACTGAACCTACATAGAGGTTGGCTATACACGACCTCCAAACCTAGAGCTGGGCCAGCTGGCAATACCCGACCCGAGAAAACCGGTCCGATCCGAATTCATCCCACATCCAAATAATTGAAAAAAAAAAAGTTTGGATCTGAGATTGACCGACCCGAACCGAGTTAAGTCTGAACCCGAAAGAAATCTGAACTCAATAATAACCCGAACCCGATTATATCCGAATGGTCCGACCCGAAAGCAACTGAAACTCGAAATTGTCCGGCCCGAACATATCTGAAACCGGAAATTACCCGAAATCGATTATACTCGACACCCGAAACAACTCAAACCCGATTATATCTGAAACCAACAAAATCCTTACCATTTTCCCTAAAATACTCAAAACAACCTAAGTATTTGATTACTTGATAATGGATGTTAATATTATCACGCATATAGCATAATTAAATATAATTTTGTACTCTCTCCATTAAAAAAAGTCATTTGACTTTTTATCATTTTTTAAGACGCTAAAACTATATAAATATAATTTTTTATATAATTTCGTAGCTATTTATGAGTAACAAGTATGAAATTAATATTAAAAAAATAATATTTTATATAATTTTGACTTTTTAAAAAAATGCACGAAAAAGTGAGAAGACTTACTAGTATTGATTAAGAATTGATAAACATTAGCTTAATCTATGTAAAAAAGATAAATATCTCATAAGTAAAAAAAATTAAATAAATTTTACTTGATTTATCCAATATGATCCTTGCGGGTTCGATTTGAGTGAACGCGATTCGACCGAAATTGTTTTGACCGAAACCTGATTCACACGAACCCTTTTAGACTAAAACCCGATTCGACCGAAATTGTTTTCACTCGAACTGAATGGGACCCGAGAACCCGATTGTATCCGATAAAATAATGCCCGAATAAACCCGACCTGAACCCAATTAGACTCAAATTCTCATCAGACCCAATATCAATCTGAGTCCGATGTAACCCGAAATCGAACAACCCGGCCTAAACCCGTCCTAACTCTCTCGATTGCCACCTCTACCCAAATCGATTTAATCGAATATCTAAAAACATAATTAGGAATATATCACCCAAATCGACCCGACCCATTTTAACTGATATTCAAATAACCCGAAGAAGCTGAACCCAATAAGACACGAACTCGTTCTTCTACCTCCGATTTGGATAAGGCATGTATGCTTGACACAAAAAAGGCAGTTGTACGAATAAACTACGAAGAAGTGGTGGGCAAATCATTCTTGAGAGCCTTATGGGAAGACAACTCACATTAGAGGACATCCTAGCACTCAGACATGAAAATACCCAGTTTGAAGATCTATGTTTCATTTGACAAACTATATGGAATATTAAAAACAACATTTTTAACAAAAAAAAATACTTAACCACTAGCAGCCCTGATTCAAAAAATAATTCATGACATTTCAGGTTGTAACCAATTGAACAAAGATGAAAACAATAACACAAAACAAAATAAAAGGCTAAAAGCCAAATGGAGTAAACCACAAGGGCGATCTACAAAATTAATGTGGACATATAGGTAAAACCCACTGACATCTTCCAAGTGAGGGAGAGGGTTGCCAGGTATTCCGACGGTCAGCTTGTAGATATATTTCACCAGGAAACTAGTAAAGGATATGTTCTCCAAACAGAGGCATTTGCCTTCTGTGTAGGAATGCAGCTAGCGCTAACTAAAGGATTGCGAAACGTTATCATCAAAGGGGACAACATGGAAGTCATAGCGACAATCAAATATAGCAGCAATGTGAAGTGGGAGATTATGCGACAAATAGAAAAGATCGAATTAATCAAAACTTTTTTCGACCACGTTGAGTTCAGACATTGCTTTATAGAAGTAAATAAAGTAGCTGACTATATTGCTAGAATTAGGGAAACTTGTAAAGTTGTAATATGTCTCATCTTCCTTTTAATAGGAATCGTGTATCATCATCCGTCATGATGATCAAGGAGGCGTTTTATGCTACTGTAAAAAAAAGATGAAAAAATAATTTATAAAGTACTGAGTGTTACATTTTGGTATGTATACTTTCTTTGAGAACTCGCAGTTCTCATACTACTGTTATGACATCCAAGACACAACGTCCATCTTTGAATTAATCGGTGTGAGATCACAAGATTGATGTAAAGTCCTCTCTGAGGGTTTATATTCATTGATAAACATATATATATATATATATATATATAGGTTACAAAGGTATTGGGCCTTTGGGCCCACTGTATAATATAAGACCTATGTAATCTATCAAACCCCCACAGTCGAAAGTGGAGGGTCCCGTACAGTGAGACTGGACAAAAAATCAAGGAACAACTGTCGAGGTAAACCCTTGGTGAATATATCAGCGTACTGATAGGAGGACGGGACATGTAGAACGCGGACATGTCCAATGGCAACCTTGTCCCTGACGAAATGGAGATCGAGCTCAATGTGCTTCATTCGTTGATGCTGGACTGGGTTGCTAGCCAGATAGACGGCGGAGACGTTGTCAGTGTAGACCAGGGTGGCCTTCTGAAGAGGGCAACGGAGATCAAGAAGGAGATTGAGAAGCCAAGAGCACTCGGAGACAACGTTGGCAATACCCCTGTACTCTGCCTCGGCACTGGAGCATGACACGACAGACTGGCACTTGGCAGACCACGACACAAAGGTGTCGTTGAGGAAAATACAGTATCCAGACGTGAAGCGATGTGTGTCAAGACAACCACCCGAATCCGCATCAGTGTAAGCGACGAGGTCAAGCTTAGAGGACGGGGTGATTGTGGTTCCTAGCTCAAGAGTGTCGTTGATGTATCGAATGATCCGCTTCAAGGCCTGAAAGTGGGGTTCTCTGGGCGAATGCATGAACAAGCAGATCTGTTGAACGGCGTAACTGATATCAGACCTAGTGAAGGTAAGATACTGCAGGGCAACAGCGAGGCTCCTGTACATCGTCGGATCATCAAACAGGGGACCAAAATGAGCACTGAGCTTGTTGGATGTATCCACAGGAGTGGTGACGGGCTTGCAGTTACTCATTTTATCCCGAGCAACAATCACAGCAGCATACTTACTCTGAGAGAGGAACAGGCCAGACTCATGAGGCTGAACAGCAACCCCCAAGAAGTAGGACAACTGACCCAGATCGGACATGGCGAACTCTGCACTCAACTGCGAAATAATTGACGTCTGAAAGGCATCAGAAGAGGCGGTGAGAATGATGTCGTCGACATACAGTAAGAGAAAGGCCATGTCTGAGCCTCTGTGATAGATGAACAGAGACGAATCCGAGTAGCTGCCAATGAAGCCCAGGCGTAGCAGATGAGAAGCAAATCGCTGGAACCAAGCTCGCGGAGCCTGTTTCAGACCATACAAAGATCGCTTCAGGAGACAGACGTGCTTGGGACGATCAGCATCAGCAAACCCCGGCAGCTGAAACATGTAAACTGTCTCATTCAGATGACCATGAAGAAAAGCATTCTTGACATCCAGCTGATGAATGGCCCAGTTGAGCGACAATGCTAGGCTCAACACCACTCGGATAGTGGCAGGCTTGACGACGGGGCTGAAGGTCTCATCACAGTCAATACCTACCTGCTGAGAACGACCGTTGACCACAAGACGTGCTTTGTAGTGCTCCAAGGTCCCATCAGATCGGAACTTGTGACGAAAGAGCCACATACAGCGAATGACGTTTGCCTCAGGAGGGCAAGGGACCAGAACCGAAGTACCATTCTTTGTAAGGGCCTTGTATTCGTCGAGCATAGCCGCCTGCCAATTCGGGTCGAGGAGGGTTGTTTTGGTGGGAGGTGGGGATGGGGGAAAGGGAAGTCGGGTTGGAGGCAGGAGGGATTGGGAGTCAGGAAGGACGGATGCAGGGGGGGATTGCGAGGCGGTGGGGAAGGCTGCGGGCGCTGCAAGCCCGCAGCTCATTGATATATCGCGGCTGCGGCATGATGCTGCTGCCACCACCAGTAGCGAGGGTGAGGGGTGGGCTTCAGGTATGGACGGTGTGGAGTATGTATGGTAATCGAAGCCGGGGCGATGTGTGGTGTGCATGGAGACGATCTGACAGGGTCGGAAGACACCGGAGATGCTGCGAGTGTGTGGTCTGGTGGTAGGGGTGGTGGAGGTGGTGGAGGGAGAGAGGCAGGAGCACTGGGAGAGCTCTGGGGAAGAAGAAAGTGAGGGAACGATGACTCTAACTCTGACTGAGACACAGGAGGTGTAGAAGAGGGGAGGGGAGGAGAAGCAAAGGGGAAATAAGACTCGTCATGTGACATGACGAGACACAATGAGCTTATGGGTCTTGATACCGAGGCAGAGGTAACCGCGATGATTAGACGGATAGCCTAGGAAGACACAAGGAGTGGAGCGCGGGTGAAGCTTGTATGAGGCAGTGGAGGACTGGTTTGGGAAGCACAAGCACCCGAAGGTACGAAGGTGATCATACCTAGGCAAAGTGCAATAGAGGGCCTGACCTGGCGAGCGATGGTGAAGGGTGGTAGATGGGAGAATGTTGAGGAGATAACAGGTGATGGATAAGGCGTAAGGCCAATAGGTAAGGGGAATAGATGCGTGAAAGAGGAGAGAGCGCATCATGTTAGTTATGGTTCTGATGATTTGTTCGGCCTTGCCATTCTGCTGGGAGGCATAGGGGCAAGAAAACCGATACGAGATCCCATTTATGGCGAAAAAAGAGTGAAAATCTTTGTTGTCAAATTCACGGCCATTGTCACATTGGAAGCATTTGATGGAGTTGTGAAACTGTGTTTTGATGTAGACATGGAATTTGGCAAAGACATGAAACACTTGAGACTTGAAATGCAATGGGAAGACCCATAAGAAATGAGTGTAATCATCTAGTAACAAGAGGTAGTACTTGTGACCCTCCTTGCTAGGCACAGGAGAGGTCCATATGTCACTATGAATGATGTCAAAAGGAGCCAGGGTAGAGTTCAAGGACCGTTGGAACGGTAGTCGGGCATGTTTGCCTAACTAACAGGATGAGTATAGACTATAGCGTAGGTCTTTTGGACATGTGACAAGACTCTGAGAACGAAGGACATCTAGAACGACAGCACTGGGATGGCACAGGCGTGCATGCCAGAGGTTGGACGATGATGCCGAGAGGGTGACCGGGCACGACTGACTGGACATAGGAGGTGGCGTAACAGGGTAGAGCTCCCCGGTGGTGTTACATCTCATGCGAGTAACCCCCGTAGTAAGATCGTTCATAGAGAAACCAAAGGGATCAAACGCAAGAGAAACGTTATTATCAGTAGTGAACCGACGGACAGAGATAAGGTTTTTGACAATCTTTGGGGCAATGAGGACATTGTTAAGGTGTAGTGGGTGGGTTGGGGTCTATAATTTGGCGTGTCCAATCCCCAAAGTGGCAAGACGACCACCATTGCCGACGATAATAGAGTGTGCAGGACCCTTAATGAAAATAGATGAGAGGTTACCTGAGGATTTCGTCATGTGGGAGGTGGCACCGGTGTCCATATACCAAGAAGAGTCGGGAGATGTCGGTTGCGTAAAGGAGAAGGCGTGATGCAGAGCAGGCGGAACATAGCCTGGATCGGACGATGTCAGATAGGTCTGAGGACCGGCATGTCGAGGGGCAGGATATCCGGAGTACGGTTGTTTTTTGTTTTTTTTGGAATATTGGCCCTTTAACTTAATAAAGAACTAACTTAGGGCCAGAAACGAAATTAGGAGAAACATAAGGGATGTTTCTTTAATTTCTAAAAAAGAAATTGAAAAATCTCCGATGAAGCGTCAATGGAGGTTCGTCCTCATCGGCGTTTGGAAGCGGCGAAGGCGAGGGCTCCAATCGGCGGCGGCTCGGGAAGGGCTCAGTGGCGGCGATAGGCTGCAGTGGCTTGACGGCGACAATCGAAGACGAGGACTGCAACGCTGGTCGGAGGCGGGGGAGCGGGGAAGAGAACTAGGCTCGAACGGGGCCTCGGAGGTGGGTAGATCCGGGAAGAAGATGGTCGGAATTGGGGTTCTGGTGGCCGGCGTGCGTAGATCTTGACAGCGGGGATAAGATCCGCTCGGCAAAGTGGTGTAGGGGCTTGGAGGTGGCGGATCCGGGTTGTGGAGGCGGGGGAGCGGACTTGGCTCGGGATGGCTAGCGAGGCTGTGACTGCGAGGAACAGCAAGAGCGAGGAAGAAAGGGAGAGGATGGCTATGGCGGCTGAGACCGTCTAGGTCGAATTTGAGAGAGAGAGAGAGAGATCGGTGGCGAGGGGATGACGCCGACGGCGGAAGACAAGGGGTGGGGCGGGAGGATCAAATAAGGGTTTTGTGAGGAAGAAAATGTTGTAATACCATGTGAGATCACAAGATTGATGTAAAGTCCTCCCTGAGGGTTTTCATTCATTGTTGATAAACATATATATATATATATATATATATATATATATATATATATATATATATATATATATATATATATATATTACAAAGGTATTGAGCCTTTGGGTCCACTGTATAATATAAGACCTATGTAATCTATCAATCGGAATATTTGCATTCATTTTTATATGTTTTTTTTTGTCAGAAAACAAGATCCAAGCTCTCAACATCCGAATGAGATTTTATTAGGGGTGAGCATGGGACAGGACGGGATTAGGGTCATCCCGCGTATTTTTAGCGGGCCGAGATTTTTTTTTTTAATCCCACCGGGTCCTATCCCTCACGGGACGGGACGGGTCTTGGGAATAAGCACTAAAAAATCATTTCAAACACATACAAACTAATACAGTAGGCAGTAGCAATGGTATTAAATCAGTTTATTCAACTCAACATTACAATAGTAACTAGTAAGTATGCCCGTGCTAGAACAAAACTTATTTTAAATAATTTTTTTAATTTATATATTATCATTGTAATTTTATTACTAATAATGTTTATCTCTAAAAGTTTTAATAGGTTTATTTATCTTTGAAATTTGATAAATATATTAACTTGACTCTATTTAGCCTCTTACTCACTTTTATATGCAATTCAACTACTGTAAGCAAAAAGAAATGATAATTACTTCAGAAATGCATGTGTTTAAGTTTAAAACATATAAAAAACAATATACTATAAAATTATACTACGTATTTACAATAAATGTAAATGCTCAAATAACATTTCTTATACCTGGTGGATCTTCAATAGAGCTACATATTTAATCGAATAACATGAAAATATATTATAGAATTCACATAATTTTACTATAAAAAGATCGGGTGTGAAAAAATATATGGAGCCCGATTTGATCGTACACACAACATATACATACATGTAATTACAATCATCATGCTCATCAACTCTACTTTGAAAATAGAGGTCTTTTAATTTCGGTATAAACTTAGGGCGTGTTTGGGAACGGGATGGATTTTTGGGGATTTGGTGGATTTGAGGGGATGTGGTAGATGGGGATGGATTTTTGGAATGTAAAAGATGAAAACTCAACACCCAAATTTTTGGGTTTTGTGTTTGGTTATATTTTGATTTTTTGGTGGATGGAATGAAAGGCAAATACCGAATTACCCCCACTTATGCACAGGAAAAGACGAATTACCCCCACTTTCTCTCTTTAATTTATGCTCTATTAGACGCCATGGATAAGGAACAAAGGGGCCATCGTCAACTAATTTCAATCACAACAGGAAAACACCACCGCCGTTCTCGCCTGAGAGGGTTCCTCAGCCGTCCTCCTCCTCTTTCCTTCTGAAATCATGGCCACCACCACCACCGCCCCTCCCAAATCCCTCTTCCCATCCTTCCAAACCCTAACCCTAGCCAAATCCCCGAATTCCCTTTCCTCCTCCTCCGTCGGCCCTCTCCTCCCTAATCGCCGTCGCCCTTTCCGGCCCCAAACCAGAAATTCCACGTGTGCCCCTCTCTCCCCCTGCCTGCCATGCCTCCCGTTGAATCCAGTTTCATCGATTTCTAATTTTTTTTTTCAATTCCGGGAAAGGGGTTAATTTCACTTTAAATAATTCCAATCAGGTCGTGAAATTCAAACAGGTATAGCCAGTTGCCGGATCGCATCAACAAAGAAAAGAACTTCAATTCAAGGGCTTGGCATTTCGTTTCGTGGCTCTCCGCATCCGAGTTTTAATCCCACGGTGGTTCTGGAGGCGGTGACGGCGGCGTCGAGGCCCTGGTCCGCTGCCGTCTCCTCCTCCTTCGCCCCCGCCCTCAGCCGTCGATTGGTCTTTGCCTACCCTGGCGGCGCCTCCATGGAGATCCACCAGGCACTGACCCGCTCCCAAAGTATCCGCAACGTCCTCCCCCGGCACGAGCAGGCCGGCGTCTTCGCCCGCTGAGGGATACGCCCGCTGAGGGGTTGACCGCCGTTGGAGAGAGGGTGGCTGCCGCTGCAATGATTGTCACCGGCGATCATGATTGTTGGAAGTGGAAATGCCAGATAATTTGATTATGGAGAGAGAGGGGGAGATGAAGGGACAAAACGGGGTAAAACCGATTTCCCATCCACCAAACCTTGGTGGAAGAGGTGCAAAAACCCATCCCATTCCATCCAGCAAAGCCCCGATTTCGCACCCTCCAAACCCCTTAAACACATACACCCAAACATGGAGGCGGGAAACCCGAGGCGAAAAACCCATCTTCCAAACCCCCTAAACACTACACCCAAACACGCCCTTAGCCTATTTAGGTGATAAAAAATTTAGAATTTTTTTTCAAAATATTCAAGAAAAAATAAAAAATTACAAAAAAATTCACAACTTGAAAATATTTACAAAAATATTCAAAATTTGCAAGGATGTCAGAAAAACGCGGTCTGAAACCGCGTTTTATTTACAAAGTGAAAAATTGAAAATTGAAGAAAAATGTGGAAAAAAATACAAAAGAAACGCGGTTTGAAACCGCGTTTCTATGGTTAATTTTATTTGGGAATAATTTACGTCATTTTGTTTTATTTTTTACACTAGAGACGCGGTCCAAACCGCGTCTCTTGTTTTTTTTAAATGAAAATTGGAAGAGGAGCGCATCGTTTTCCTTCCTCTTCATCTGAGATGGGTTTCGATCGGAGCCGGCGTGCCTTCCTCTTCGATCTGAGATGGGATTCGATATGGGCGGTAGCCGCGGTACCAAGGCGGAGATCGTGGCGGAGCGGGCAAGAGAGGAGGTGGAGGTGCTCGGGAAGATTTGGGGGTTGCCAACGTCGAAGCTTCCGCCGCTGATGAGAGCCCCTTCCTCTTCGATCTGGGCGGTACCAAGGCGGAGAAAATGGTCCGTCAAGAACAATCACGAGCCCCATGGCGAATGCGCTATCGAACTCCGGGCTAGGGTTTTGAAATTGGATCTGGATCTGAGGAGGGAGTGGTCGCAGCCTCGCAAGTGTCACGGTGGTCGCAGGTGTCAGTCAAGGGCGAGCTCGCGGTGGTCGGCGGTCGTAGGTGTCGCGATGGCCTCTGGAGTCCACGAGGACGAGCTCCGGCCCTTTGCCTCCCAGTCCTCTCGGCCCTCCCCTCTCCTCCTCCCAACAAACTCCGGCCTCCTCTTCCAATTTTCATTTAAAAAAAAAAACAAGAGACGCGGTTCCAAACCGCGTCTCTAGTGTAAAAAATAAAACAAAATGACGTAAATTATTCCCAAATAAAATTAACCATAGAAACAAACCGCGTTTGCTGACATCCCTGCAAATTTTGAATATTTTTGTAAATATTTTTAAGTTGTAAATTTTTTTGTAATTTTTTATTTTTCCTTGAATATTTTGAAAAAAAATTCAAAATTTTAAGGGTATTTTTGTAAGGGTATTTTTGTTATTCGACGGGAGAAAATGCAAAAATTTAACGCAACTGGATAATGAGTGTGTCCTCCCATGGGGATTCGCTCTCTGCCCCTTATTTCATTCCCGCCACCGCCGCCGCTTCTTCCGTCCGTAAACCTTAAATTTTCTCCAAATTCCGGTGCCTACGGTGCGCCTCGCGCTCGATGCAACTCGGAGGCGTCTCCGACTCGTCTCAAGCGTTTCGGATCCAGCTCCGAGTTCGATTTCGCTGAAGAGTTGGACGGTAGGTCTGAGTTTAGAAGCCGGGGAAAGCGAAGTAAGTGGTGGTCAGATGAAGACGACGATGAGGATGATGAAAATGATGTCTTGTTTGGGCTCTGGGAGGATCCGAGAACCACCGATTTGGTTTTGAAGGTAAATCATCTTGGGATTCCGAGTTGATTTAGTTTCCAGTTCAAAGTTTACGGTATTCGTGGGTGCAGTCTATTATCAGATTGGAGAGTAGTTTGATGCTATCGGTTGCGTTCTCTGTGTGATTTTCAGCACATGAAGTGGATTATAGCGAATTTGGGATTTGTTTTGAACTTTCAAGTAAAGGTGGTTTGATGAAAGGATGTATGGTGCTACAGTAAAGGCAATCTAGGTTATTTTTGCTACAAGGGATCTAGAAGGTGTTCTGCTAGTTAATTTTCTAGTGCTTAGCTTGTTTAAATTTAGTGCTTAACTGAGTGAAATATGAAAATTGACCAACAGATTGGAGCTTGGTGCAACCCCTAGATCATAAGAACACTTAAAGCTGTCAGGATCCAAAATTAAAATGATCATAAGAACACTTTGCATTTTTAGGCCAGGAACCCCTAGATCATAAGAATACTGTGATTTCTAGGGCTGATCAAAATCGGTTCGAACCGAAATTTCTAACCGAACCGAAATAACCGGAACCAAACCGAACCGAGGTATTTCGGTTTAGGGAATTTTAATTTTCGGTTTTAGGTTCGGTTTGTACTCGGTTTCGGTTAAACCGACAAAAACCAAAATTTTTAATTTTAATTTAGCCTTACGGCTTACGCTGCCTGAGACTTAAGTAAGGTAAGGTTTTAGGTTTGACGGTCTGTCAATGTGAATTTAGCCTTAGGGCTGTGTGTAATCCCGGGCTAGGCAAACTGGCTGCAGATGTGAGTGCATGTGACCCCTGCTGCTTCACCCAAGTGAATGTGAATTTAGCTTTGGAAATTAGTTGATTTGGATTAGGATTTAGGCACTATCTATTAGCGTGTTTAGCATATATATTATATAATACTGTATAACACTACCATAGTCTTGTTCAGAAGGGTTGGTTCAAGACTTCAAGACTCAAGTGTTCAACGTATGAATTTTTTTTTCATTGTACATTCTTTTATTTCGGTTCGATTAGGTTATAACCGAACCGAACCTAAACCAAACCGGCGTAAAACCGAACCAAACCTATTAGTTTAGGTTCGGTTTTCGGTTTTCATTTTTGGGAATTTCGGTTTTAGATTCGGTTCGGTTTGGCCAGGTTCGGATCGGTTTTGGGCCTTTGATCAGCCCTAGTGATTTCTGTCTGCTGATTGAACTGTTTTCAGTTTTTGGAGGAAGTCAGCATGTAAACTCAACTTGCTATATCCTCTTGATGAATAATGTCATTGTCTAACCATGCCGACTAAATGCAGGTACTTGGAACTTTTGGATGGATGATTCCCAACATTGTCATGTCATCTATGATGGACACGGGATTTAAGGGGCAAGATGCCCTAATCATGGCATTGATGCTTCCACTTGGACAGGTAGCCATTTCTGTAGTTGTGGATAAAATGCAGGGAAGTTCAGGGAACCGCAGACGAAGGAGAAAAAGAAAGCCATTTTCGAGAGCCAGGAGTAGAACAAGGCCAATCAACAAAACCCAAAAGAGAAATTATCAGACTACCCAAGAAAGGTCGACCTACCACCCTTGGTTGGAAGCTGATGGTACTTCTTGCAATAATGGTACCAATAGTCGCTCTAATTTTGGTGGTTGGGACGAACTAGATCAACAAGTGGGAAATTTCAGTGATTTTCAGGGGAGACCTCCAAGGGAAGATGAGAGTTTGGAGAAATTGAAGCACGTTGAAATTGAGTAGGAACAGAATCAGGGAAAAATGGTTACAGTTGAAGGCTGCTGATCGGGGTGTTCTCAGTTTTCGGGATCTTGGACTCTGTTATTCCTTTTTGATGTGTTTGCATGCTGCAGCTTGTAGGTGTGCTTGTTTGATGCCTTGCATTATCCCTGGCTGACAAGTAAAGGCCTGTAAATACCCGATTTGTAGTATATAATCTTAATAGTTACAATTGTTGCTTCCTCCTTTTTAGGCCTGAGGTAGTAAAAATGTAAAATTTGTTTCATTGTTCCACGGAGTTTCATTTGTTTACCAGTTCCACCAATTGAAACGTCTCTCCATGAACAAGTGATCACAAAGTTCATGTTACCAAAATAATGACAGGTATAATCGTTTCTGCTATAACATTAAAGGAATAATTGTATCCTCTCATTTTGCAATGCATTATTCTGTAACAAATGGCATGTTCATCGTGTGCACAAGAGGAATAACTGTTTGATACGGAGTACTGAACTGTACATATCGAAAGCATAGTTTGATACAGGGTGGATACAATATTTACTCGGCCAAATTGTTTGGCAGCTTGGCCTATGGACATCCCTGGCTTGAAGTCATTCCAGTTAAGTATTGCCTTCAGGCGCAATGCTAAATACAGTATATAATAGCGTACTTGTAATAATTAGATCAGGCAAACGGACTTGGAGTGGTAGTCTTATGAGTATCCTCTGGTTGAAGTAACGTTGGGAAGAAGGGGGTTAACAGGAAAGCCTCACTTCTTCTCCTCCGTGTTTGAGCTAAGCTCTCTCCCTAGCAGGAGGAGTCCAAGTGATGCAAAGGCTGATAACACAGTGGATCCATAGAACAGAATGAGTAGAGCTCCCCTCAGTGACTGCGTCAGAAATGAAAGAAAACACGAAATTTGAAGTTTTCAGGTTTAGCAAATCTGGTATGTGAAACTGATATAAAGGTTTAACATTGAAGCGAAGCGAAGCACCTTTGCCAGTTGCAGAGCATTGTCATTTGCATACTCCATGGAGCTCTCGGGTACGCTTTGAATTCCCTGACTTATTTGCCACGATAGGATTCTGTGGTTCTCAAGCAACGAGAAGAACAGGAGAGGCATAAATGAGTAAGAATATCACCCCTATAAGTTAGCATTGTAGGTTCTGATTTAAGACAAGGAAGTTGTACCCAAATACGAAACTGATTGCGGCACCAATGTAGGCATTTTGTGCTGTAACTTGAATCTGAAGCTCTCCAAACTGCATTGCACCAAAAAAAAAAAAACACCATGATTTTCTATGCTGTTCTTTCTAAAAGTGGTCTACGTAGAAGAAATTCGGAAAGTAAAAAAAAAAAATCCTCCCACCTTAAACATCCTAGTCTCACTTTTCGGTTTCTCATCACTAGATGCCGAGGACTCTGGAATTGAAGCTAGAAGCTTCCCAGCAGTGATCATGGATTTTGCAATCTATAGTTGCAATTATCAAAAAATACTGTTATTCAGAAATTCACTCAAGACACGAAATGCACTAACATGACAGATGGTTCGTCATAAATACAACATGCAGTACAAGTTCAAAACTAATTTTGCTAAACCTTAACAACTTCCTATTAGTAACTATTGGTTCTAATCAATGCAATTCAACAAGTTTAGAAATGAAATTGTTAAAATCACTCCTACTCAGAAAACTTACATCAGAATCAACTTCAATACAATATACGATTTCTCTCGTGCCCAAAATCAGAAAATTAAATATCCACAAGATGCCTTTGAAAGATCCCAATCAAGTACAAACTTGATAGAATCCCAAGTAATCGAGCAGTTTCAATACTATAGATACTCTACTTAACTACAACAAGCTAAACATTCAAGCTGTTGCAGTCAGCCACAGACAAAAACATTTCAGTCATCCAAACAGTACCTTCTGCAGTTCACCTTGACCATATTGTCCCATGGCCTGAAACCTCCTTCCAGCAGATACTAATCTTCTACCAAGTGCTAAACCAGGAAGGATAGCAGGAAATGAGTTTAAGATAATACATCATCACAGACAACGATTATCGAGTAACAAAGTCTAAACTTGCCTGATTTTTGGTTGTCTGTCAGAGAATTTTCCAAGGAAGGTAACTTCTTCACTAAAGTGAAAGAGGATGGAGCATCAGCTATTTCCCATGCTCGAGACAGATTCAACAAAGTCTCTCCGAGGTTTTGACCACACTGAAATCAGAAGTCCAAATGCATGGAAGATAAAAACACAAGAATCACAAAACACTCAAGTGAACAGAGATGAAATTGCTCGCCTGGTCAAGGACTGGTCCATTTGAAAGATCAAATGCTGCATCGTTCAGCTGCAGAAGACAACTAAAGTATGAAATCTTACTTCCGATTATCCAAAAACAGATTTTGGTAGTTCAAATAAAGTCAAAAGTGAAGACTATAAACGATTTTAGGAGCACTTAACTATTCTTTGACAATTGTTTGAATACAAAACAATCATTTGAGCGCAGCAACTGAACTATTCTCTGAGAACTTAATAACACATTGCAATTTCTTTTCACTTACATCTAAGCGAAGATCGTTAGGTAGCTTCGCAAAGTAATCGGGAGGAAGATCAAAACTATCCTGCCAAATGATATAAAACAATCAACTTCTCCTCCAAATTGAAGTAATCGAAAGTCACAAGAGCAATAAGAACTATAAACTGATTGATCGGTTACCGCTAATTCTTGAAGTAGAATCTGAGGGCTCGGCTCCAAGGATTTGCTTTGAGAATCTGATTCCGTCAGAGCGAACGAGACCCTGCGAGATTTTTTCACCAATTGGTTTGTTCGCCACGGAGTATTTCCACGGAAATTTCTTCCTCCGACATGATACGAATTTGTCGATGAGGTTGAAGAAGAAGGAATCAGTGAAGTTTGCAAGACATGGCAGTGGCAAAGAGAAGCCATTACTGTCGTCGACTCCTCTCCCGTTTCAGCTTTCGATTTTCCGCAAAGAGTTTGGGATATTTGTTTTTCCTTTTTTTTCTCCTAAAATCTCTGTGGCCTTGAAAATTAAGTGGGCCCGACCGATCGTCTCAATCCAATAAACGGCTCGCGGGTTTTCAGGCCCGGGTCATCCTGAAGAGAGCGAAAGAGACAAGAGTCGATGGTGGTTCGGGTTCCCTACTCCCCGTCACCAAAAAAAACCTAGCCAAAAACCAGGCGATAGCTCACCTCGCCGGCCGCCGGCGTAAAGAGAACTAGCCAACGGAATCTGCGATTGTCGCTGTTGAAGAATGGAGTACTTAAAGTAATCTATATAAAGTTTAGGATGATTTGTCAAGCTTAGAGGAATTTTAGAAGTATTAACAAATCATTTTTTTTTTTTTTTGATTTTCTTTAATTCTATTTTTTTTTCTTCTTTTTCCTTTAATTCTCTTTTGCTTTAATTTTACTAACTATTTATATCTATATCTATATATCTATATAATAAACTCTTAATTTAGAAGAGTTTAGGATGATGTGTCAAGCTTAGAGGAATTTTAGGAGTATTAACAAATCATTTTTTTTTTGCCATTTTTCTTTGATTTTCTTTAATTCTATTTTTTTTTTCTTCTTTTTCCTTTAATTCTCCTTTTGCTTTAATTTTACTAACTATTTATCTATATCTATATAAACTCTTAATTTAGAAGAGTTTAGGATGATGTGTCAAGTTTAGAGGAATTTTAGGAGTATTAACAAATCATTTTTTTTTTGCCATTTTTCTTTGATTTTCTTTAATTCTTATTTTTTTTTCTTTTTCCTTTAATTCTCCTTTTGCTTTAATTTTAGGGAAATTCCGAACGGTGCCCCTGAGATTTAAGCTATTCCGGTTGGTGTCCCACGTTTTTATTTTTTCCAGATGGTACCCCTTAATTTTTACAACTTTCCGGTCCATGCCCATAACTTCACTTAACCCTTAACCCCGTTTAATTTATTATAAAAAAAAAAAACAGAAAATTAAATATCCTCTCCTTCCGCTACTTCTTCTCCTCCGGTTCCCTTCCACGCCATGGCTGCAAACTCCATTACCTTCCATTGTCTCCTTCTCCTAGCTCCATCAGCACTCTATGCCACCTTCTCCTAGCTCCATCAGCACTCTATGCCACCACCACTACTCCACATCGGTGATGTGCGACGCCGCCAAGCCCGACGGTTAACAACCAAGAACACCATAAAAACACCAAATTAGATCCCTCTCAAAATTCAATCACAAAGACCAAATATGGGTTTTATAGATTACAAGCCAAAGTTCTCAAATTCCTCAATAAATTCGAACAATAACCCATCAAATCTAATATCTAGATTCTAAATTTCATTAACTCTAACCCTAATCCAAAATTACAGGCACTTTAATTTTCATAAACAATTGGAAGTCACCAAGAGCAATTGATACATCTATGGTGTAAGATTTATTACGAATTGAATGAACTAGCCACAATCGGTTCAAATCGAAGCCGAAATTTCTCAAATCCACCCACCCCCACCATGGACGATGAGCTCCTCCTCTGGTTCTCCCTCATCTCCACCTTCGTCAAACTCCTCCTCATCCTCTCATACCGCAGCATAACTTCTAATTCCACCGTAACCGGCTCGCCGTCGCCCACTCCCTCCTCCTCCCCTACTGGTACGGTACTCCTCCGACTTCGCCAGCACCTGGACTCATCGACCTCCATCACAGCCTTCACTTCCCTCCTGAGCTCCTGGAGTCTCGGTTATCTTAATTTCTTCATCTTCACTTCATTCCTCCTCCCCCAATTCGCTGCCCTCATCAACCCCGCCACTGTTGAACTCCATGGCTCCATCATAGCTTCAATTTACTCCGTTCACTTGTGGGAAATAAGGGGGTTTTTTTAATTTTATTTTAAATAAAAGAAACAGTGTTAGGAGTTTTAGGTATTGTGGGCACGGGACGGAAAGGTGTAAAAATTGAGGGATACCATTCGGAAGAAATAAAAACGTGGGACACCAACCGGATTAGCTTAAATCTCGAGGGCACCATTCGGAATTTCCCTTAATTTTACTAACTATCTATCTATATCTATATAAACTCTTAATTTAGAAGAATTTAGGATGATGTGTCAAGCTTAGAGGAATTTTAGGAGTATTAACAAATCATTTTTTTTTGCCATTTTTCTTTGATTTTCTTTAATTCTAATTTTTTTTTCTTCTTTTTCCTTTAATTCTCCTTTTGCTTTAATTTTATTAACTATTGGGCTTAATTCAAAACATTTATCTTATCCGAAATTATAATTTTAGTATTTTTTTCCCTAAAAAAACATCTATATCTATATAAACTCTTAATTTAGAAGAGTTTAGGATGATGTGTCAAGCTTAGAGGAATTATAGGAGTATTAACAAATCATTTTTTTTTTTGCCATTTTTCTTTGATTTTCTTTAATTCTTATTTTTTTTTCTTCTTTTTCCTTTAATTCTCCTTTTGCTTTAATTTTACTAACTATCTATCTATATCTATATAAACTCTTAATTTAGAAGAGTTTAGGATGATGTGTCAAGCTTAGAGGAATTTTAGGAGTATTAACAAATCATTTTTTTTTTGCCATTTTTCTTTGATTTTCTTTAATTCTAATTTTTTTTCTTCTTTTTCCTTTAATTCTCCTTTTGCTTTAATTTTACTAACTATTGGGCTTAATTCAAAACATTTATCTTAGCCGAAATTATAATTTTAGTATTTTTTCCCTAAAAAAACAATAGGATTAATTCAAAACATAAAATTAATAATAAGAAAACATAAAAATAATATGAGTAATCTATATATACTACTTTAATCGTTTTCTCAACCCATGAGTTTAATTCAAAATATTTAATTATCTGCACTTTTACAATTATGTTATAATATTAATTTAATATATTAGTAAGATTTTATTTATTAACAAATCATTTTTTTTTTGCCATTTTTCTTTGATTTTCTTTAATTCTATTTTTTTTTCTTCTTTTTCCTTTAATTCTCCTTTTGCTTTAATTTTACTAACTATCTATATCTATATCTATATATCTCTATAATAAACTCTTAATTTAGAAGAGTTTAGGATGATGTGTCAAGCTTAGAGGAATTTTAGGAGTATTAACAAATCATTTTTTTTTGCCATTTTTCTTTGGTTTTCTTTAATTCTAATTTTTTTTTTCTTCTTTTTCCTTTAATTCTCCTTTTGCTTTAATTTTACTAACTATTGGGCTTAATTCAAAACATTTATCTTAGCCGAAATTATAATTTTAGTATTTTTTCCCTAAAAAAACAATAGGATTAATTCAAAACATAAAATTAATAATAAGAAAACATAAAAATAATATGAGTAATCTATATATACTACTTTAATCGTTTTCTCAACCCATGAGTTTAATTCAAAATATTTAATTATCTGCACTTTTACAATTATGTTATAATATTAATTTAATATATTAGTAAGATTTTATTTATAAAAAATCGCGTCATGACGCGGGTATCATACTAGTTAACAGTAATAGACAAATACTCTAGAAGGGGGGTTAAATAGAGTATAGACGCTTTTCGCAAATTTGTGTAGAGCAAGCAACTTCAAGGGCTGGATAATGGGTTTCAAGGCCTTGAACTCAGTCTCAAGATCTTGAACAAATTTTTCGTGCCTTGACAGTTCTGCAAATTAATCAGACGTAAGAATACTGATAAAGAAATAAATAACACATGACTTGTTTACGAGGTTCGGCTCTTAACCAGCCTACGTCCCCGCCTAGGGTTATCCAACCCGTAGGATTCAACAACTTTTATTCCTCTGTCCTTATGAGTCCTAGATACAACCTAGAAGAAGTGCCTCTCTTCTAATCCTGAAGCCTACCTCGCTTCTATCTAGACAACCCAAGATATCGAGAAATAAAAGTCCCCTTCGTCACACCGAAGTGTGATACGTTTGAGTATGAGATACTCTTAGTATAACAAGGATTGAATTAAACTATGAAGCTCAAGACTTCCTAACTCTCAAAGATAATAAATTGAATACAAAGTAGAGAGAAAGAAAGCGAATGAAATCAGCAGTATCGTCTGTAAACTCGAGAGCTCTTTGTTGCGCAATTAAGACTTGGCAGAAGATGTGTTGTTGAACGTTCTTCTCCTTCTACTTTATAACCGAGAGCTCCAACAGATTGCTGATTTTTTATCTCTCCAAATCTTGAGAAGTTGTAATAGAAATTTAAACGTTGAATTGGAGATCTTCTGTTGCCGAGACTTCCTAGCATTTGAACTTGAAATTCTGGCCGAGATACGCTGTACAAGTTACTGGACAGCTCCACATCTTTCTCTTTAATTTAAAACCGAGATCTGCTGTGTTGTACAAGTTACTGGCCGAGATTTTCTAGGAGGGATATGGATATACTGAGATCTTGTTTTCTTCCACATTAAGATTGAGAATATCCTGTACAAAAATTCTAGAACCACACATGTCTATCCAATATATTCTTAACCAAAAATTCAATAAAGATGTGAGATAATATTTAACCAAATAAAATCCATTAATCCGAAAATATATATGGAAAAGGCGTAAAACATCTTTATAAATTTTGAATATATATGGATAGAATAAAACTGATATAACCGAATATATATATATATATATATATATATATATATATATATATATATAAAAGGATAGACTAAAACAATTCTAACCTAATATGTTTTAGTCTATCCTTATATATATATATATATATATATATATATATATATATATATATATATATATATATATATATATATATAAGGATAGACTAAAACAATTCTAACCTAATATGTATTAGTCCGAAAATAAGATTGACCTACAAGATAAAATATATATATCCAATATGTATAAGCCATAATACCGTATCCTTTTGTCTTTTATCAATCCTGAATAAATTAAATTAGTACTATAGCATATGTTTTTCATCAAGGGAAAGTAAGGGAGCCATCAATCTCCCCCTTGATGAAAGACAAAAACATATTGGATTATAAATTCCTGCAGATTAGTCAAGCATAGCATAATTCGGACAAATATGAATGTACTGAGCATAATATGATTTTACTGAGCATAATATAACTATGTTGGATCCATAGTTTTGAAATTAAAATCATTTGAAAATCAAAACATAACTAAGCAGTAGCAAAAGCAGTACCTAATAAGCATAAGATCAATGATCTCCCCCTTTTTGTCTTTCGACAAGGGAGATCATTGATCTCCCTTGTCGAAAAGGCGTCACATTATGCTCAGTACAATCTGTTACATTCATTCTGATAAACCCCATATGCTATGGGGAAAATCTGCTTATTCCCATCAACAGCAATCGCAGATAAAACAACATCGCCATGTTTCCCCTTCAAATGGCATCCATCTACTCCAATCAACCCCCGACATCCATGAATGAAGCCCTCAATCATTGGCCTCAATGCTAAGAATACACTCTTAAATTGCAAAGGCTTTTCGGGATCACCTACGGGGTGTCTCCAAACAATGTGTGCTCTCGAGCCAGGATTCGATGACTTTACAACCTCACAGTAAGCCGGTAAACTCCCGTAAGAAACATCATCATCTCCATTGATGATCTTGATAGCAAGCGCCCTTGCGTTGTATAATGATGTCGGCTTCATGTTGATACCGTATTTCCTCATCAAAAGACTTTGCATAGTTGCCCTTTGATCTCCTTATCCGCTCGGACGTGCTCAAGGAGCTTTTTGGCTGCCCAACCTGGAGTTGCCATTGAGTTAAACTTTGTTAGTTTGAGGCAACCATGAGTGTCATTCAACGATTTTATTGCCCATGTAACTCCATCCGGAAGTCTAGATGCATGGATCCTCCACTCACAATCTGATTGCCCACATATAGCCGTGTACCTTTTCTGATCAGCTTTAATTACCACAACAGAGAAGCCCTCTTGAACACAATAGTCTCTCAAAACGTCCATTAAAGACTCTTTGTCAACAAAAATCATCCAGACTTTCAATTTTAAATTTTCAAAACTATTATCACCAAACAACTCTCCATTATCATAAATTCGGTCAAAGTAGTCATCCGCATCAGTGCCCTCCTCCCCAGAAACATCATCAGCATTTGTTTCATCACCAGTTTCCCCACCAGATGCCAACACCAACGCCCCCTCATCTATCAAATTGGCTTCCGACATATTCTCACCTTCTAAAGATGCAGTACCCAACAAATCATCATTGGGCAAATCAGCTGTAGGCAATTCAGATACAAGGGACATAGAATCAAGCACATTCTCCTTCGTCCTACTAACCTCAACAGATGTTGGTTCACTAGGTATGAAGCAACTTTGGGGTTTCGGTAGATATGTCCCTTTCCTTCTTGCAGTAGTAGCAGGAACCCTCCTACTAGAACTAGGTTGACTACCATAACTTGACTTTTCCTTCGGCCTTTTTAACTCAATCATACCCCGTGCTAGTTCCAAATTCTTGGACGGTGAGTCACCGGATCCAATGGCCAATTTAATCAATCCCTTCTCTCTAAATGTATTCATGAAGTTCACAACATCGTTGTCACTCTCTAGTTGAAAACTTTGAGCATCATGCGCATACCATAACGTCGGATTCTCGGGGAGGATCATGCCCTTTTTCTCTGCCCCTTCTAGCAATTTAACAAATATATCCAAAATACTACACTTATCCGGGTCATCAACCTCCATTTCGACATACTCCGAATGAATATAATGCATTTGCAACACCATTCTACAAAGCATAATGTTTATACAAACAAATTTAGAGGCCACTAAATTCAAAAAAACCCAAATTTGAAAGATAACACAACCAAATTCCAAATTCCCCCAATCTATAAATTTCGTCATATTTGAACAAAGCTATGATACTTATACCTAAAATCATCAAAACGCAGCCTATATACCCCTAAACACCAACAAATCATCAATAAAGTTCACATGTACACAAATTTTTGCACAAATCAACCATCATACTAAACCCTAATTTTCGGTAAAATCTGAAATTGGGATTGAGATTCACCTGTAACTAGCCATTGAGATTCACCAGATCCACCGCCGACGCCGGAGACCACCGCCATCGCCGACCCCGGATACTGCCGCCAGCGCCGACGCCGGAGTCCAGCTCGCCTGTGGAGTCGCCTGTGGAGTCCTTCTTCACTCGAAGGTTTTCGCCTGGGTAAAACGCGTGAAGGTCTCTGGGCAAACGTACAGGTAAAAATAAATTTGTTTTTTTTTTAATTAAAACTTAACGGAAAGTGTTAAAAATAAGAGGGAGGGGCACGAGGTGAAAGAATCTCAAACCTCAGGGGTACCACGTGAAAGAGGTAAAAGAAGTGGTCACCGCGTGAATTTCGCGATACCTCGGAGGTACCTCGTGAAATTTCCGTTAATTTAATTATAAATCAAGATTAACTTATCCTCTTTAATTAAATCTAGTATTCATTGAATTAACTTAATAAGCTAAACCCTAAATTTGTCTAGAATCCATTAAATTATAAAAGAAGATGTTTTCAATAGTGATTCATCGAAAGATTGCCGATCAAAAAAATATGAAGATGCAAAAAGATTAAAAATTAAACTTACATTGTTGGCAAATCAGTAGAACACACCTTGTCTGTCAAAATAACGATCGATAGTTGAATAGAAAAAGACTAGGAATAACGATCAAATGATTTCCAGTGCGTTGAGTTGAAGAAGACTAGGGATTTGAGAGAGACGTGGTAAATTATTTTAACTAATAATTAATTATTAATTATTAATTATTGAGATATAATCTCAACCATTCATTTATTTGGATGGTCAAGATTTGTTTATTATGAGATATTAGAAAAAAAAATATGGGGAGAGGGATCTAAATTTAGGGGAAAAAGCACTGATTTTAATTCCTCTGCAACTTCAAGATCTTGAAACATGAGGGTTTTCTAATAGATTGTTTGCTTCTTTTGTTGTTAACTAGTGGAATTTGGATGGGCGTTTAAGTTTGTATTCTAGGTTTCGCAGGCGCATAGGTGGAGCACGTGTCCCTCCTTCGGTCCAGTAATCCTCCTATATCTTAAAGCTGAGTAAATTAGGCTATTCAAGTAGCAGCCTAATTTGTTTTTTGTTTTTTTTTTTCAATTTTACCCTTCCCTTTCTTAATCAACCCTTATTTTGTGCCCCTCTCTTTCTCGGATCGTGATACACATAATTCTACACCACCAATTAAAATTTGACATGTGTATTTAGAGAATTTTTTTTTTAAAAAAAATCTACAACTTTCGGTCTTTCAAAAACTGTTTTTTTAATGAAAAAAACCGTTTTTTAACCGTTTGAAATTTTGAATTGAATGAATCAAATTTCAATTGTTATTTTTACAACCATATATTAGTGAAATAAATTTTATTGATTTTTCATATAATATTCAACCATAATATATGCGTAGTAGATACTTTTATTTAGCATATATTTCAAATTGTTTACATTTTATAAATGTAAATAAAATTGTAAATATATTATAATTAAGAATTTATATAACTTATATATATTGAAAATATAAGTTATTTGATATAAATTTTATTTATTTATAATTAATGAAATTAAATATATCAAGTATGCTTTGATAAAGTTGAAAAAATATTCGAAAAATAAAATACAGCTAGTGATAAAGTTGAAAAATATACCTATCAAAAACTATATTAACTTATTAAGGCTTTTACCGCAGTTGCACAACTAGATACATATTACACCCACTGATGCCATCACATTCACTAGCTTTGAGATGATCAACTGGTTTTTAAATAATGAAGAAAAGTATTATTTTATTTTTTATCTAACTAATTAAACTTTGTTTATATGTATTATGATAGGGAACATTGTATAAAATAATTTATAAATCTCATACTTTACGCACGGGTACCATACTATTCAACCCCGATGTCTGGGTATTTTAAAAAAGAAAATACAAAACTTCATCCACGTGTCTATAAGAAAAGTACATATCTCTTCCAAGCCCGGGTTCAAAAATTGGATTTACATGTAACATGCGGATTTAATCTCGTGTTTCTATCGGACCTGCAATTTTTTAACATTTTGGTAAATATTTTAAAATCATGAACATTTTGCTAATTTATTTAATTGTGAATATTTCAAAAAAAAAATAAAATCCTTCTTCTATGTGTATGTAATGCAAATTAATTCTTCTATGTGTATATAATACAAATTAATTAATAATACGCCTATGTTCTTAACTTAATAAAAAAATAGAGTAGGCAAATAATAATCATAACGTACTAGAAAATTATTAAAATTATTAGTAAATTATGAAAATAGTTAGCAATATCGTTTTGTTAGTTTAAATTATTAAAAAAATTTACATAATACGGCAATAAATAATACGATAACATCCGAAAAATATGATTAGTTTACTTAGATTAATTTAAAATCCCGTGTGTGGTGCACAGGTTATAGGGTTCGTATGGGACGGGGTTAATAAACTGACTAAAATTATAAACAGGGTAAAATTTATAAACTGTTGGTAAAAGTAGTTAAAAATTTAAACAACAAGATAATCTCCGTATGGGGTGAAAAACAGTTTATTTGTAAAAAATGGAGTTTATTTGGTTGTTATTAGGGGTATTGTGGTACTTTCAAACCAAATAAACCCCCAAAACCCAAAATAACCTTCAAAAGCAAGCTTTTTTTTTTTACTCAAAATTTTAACCACTTTTACCTATTTTTCCCATCCATACACTCTTTTAACTTGTTTAAAAAAAAAATTCTACTCCTACTTATTTTTTTACCTATTTATTTGTTGCAACCATACACACCCATAGGCTTAACATGTTAAAATAAAAAAAAAATCAAAACGACGTCGTTTTTATTGTTAAATTCAGAAACCCTAACCGCCTCCACCCGGACCACCCATGATTCTATCGTCTCTCAACCTCTCCCGTGTCTCTCGCTCAGACCCGTCTCTCACCCTAGCCGCCCACTTCGTCGCCGAACGCCTCCCACCGCCGGCGCCTTGCTCCGAGCTCCATCTCCACCCGTCGACCGCGGAGCGTCATCTCCATTCTGGAACAGTGGAACCTCTCGAACGCATCCCATTGGCCATCGAGCTCTCAGCTCCATCTCCATCTCCATTCTCCAGTCCGGCTGTCGTTCGTCTCCGTTTGACGAGCCGGCGACTCGGCGAGCCCCATCTTCTCCCTGCTGGGTGCTGGACTGCCGCTGGCTGCTCAACGCTGGAGCCTGGATTGCTTACTTGCCGAGCTCCATCTTATTAACACGGTAAGTTTTCTAACGCTAACCATTTGATTAAAAATTTGATTATTGTCTATTAACTCCATTTTCGAATTTACAAGATTTTTGTTTGAGATTGGATTATTTTCGATTGATTGAAATTTGAGATTGGGTTATTTTCTAATGAGATTGATATTGAATTGTGTTGTTTGTGTTTGTGTTTGTGTGCAATTGTTTGCGGTCCAGTTCAGGCAATTGTCTGTGGTGATTTTTCACCATCTTTTCTTTTGATTTGACAATTTTATCTCTGTGTGGGTGTTTTGATTTCTCTGTTGGTCAATGATCAAGAAGTCTTTGATTTTCACTCCGCCACTTACATGTTTGGTAAGAGAACAGTAGCTAGCTAATTAGTTGTGGCAACTGTGGATCTCACAGAGTCTGGCTTCAAGAGGGTGAGCACTGATCATTTCTCAAGATACGAAGGCTGTTTATCATTCAGGATATTGTCTGTCTGATGCTCCTTGTACTTGCTAGTGTAAATCATCAAATTAGATCTTGCTGCTTTTATTTATCTACAATTAATCTACATAGCCAGATTATTGTGAATGTGAAATTAAATCCTCGTGATCACAGATTTACGACTTATTTTTCTATAGTGTTGATCGGTACTTCTGTGCCCCCTCGTAACTTTCTGGCTCCATCCTTGTTCAGGCGTCAGGTTTTGTGTTAAAGTTAGGGTTGAATTGGGAATTTAGGTTCTGTGTTTGGCTAAACAGAGTGACTGTTGTAATGGATAATGGAACCTATTTTGGCTGTTTAATTTGTGACCATAGAGTGTTATTGCCCTGTGCAGAAAACTCAGAAATGAGTGCCAAGAAGAAACAGGCTGATGAGAAAGCTCAGCCACCTGCCATTAAATTGGTGAAGCTTGACAAGGCTTATAAATTGGTAAATCCATCTACAACTGTTAATAATCCTTGCACTACTACTTCTGGTAATAATTGCGTATGATCATTGATCGAGAACTTTTGTAGTCAATGCTGATTGAATGGTTTGCATAGTTTTGTTCACATATCGGTAGATTCTAGATCTTTTGTTGAGAAAACGTCGTCGTGATTTGAAGCAAAACTCAATGTGGTAAGAGGAGGGTGATGTCAAGTGATTATGTTACATTGTTCTTCATAAAGTAAAAAGATTTTTAGTCCTTGTATAGTTTCATTGTTGATCTTGAGACCTGGAAAGTGCGAAATGAATTGATCTGTTGGATACTTGGATCCTTGCAATGCTTAGCTTTAGACTGTACTTCCATTTTCGAAGGAACTGTTTCTGTAAGTAGGTCTTTCATATGCTTTTCTGTTAGTCATTCCCATGCCCATTTGCCTGCTCAGTTGCCATGAAATCTATATGTCATATCATGTTGGTCTTCAGATGCTCCTTTTATTTTTGTTGAACTTTTGCATTTGGATGTGCCATGATCTTTGAAAGATATCATTGATTGAGCTTTTCCTGAAAAATGAAAAGAATTTTATAAGCATGTGAACAGATCTCTTCTTCAGTAAATACATTGCCTTTTTTTTCCTTGGATTGTTATCTATGGATTTTGGGAGATCATTTATAAAATTAGGCTTACTAAATCTACCTCTTGTTTCATCTTAGTGTTTTTTTTGGTACATGTACAGGCCGTGCAATGGGTCGATAACATGTCTGGAAGATGGGAGGATGAGTCGGCTGATGTAGAACTTGAGGGTCGACCTGCTAAGTAAGCTAGCCCAATAGTTTATTTTGTTTGTTCAGTTTCTCAAAACTTTTTACAATGAACACATTACAATCTCTGTTTCCATCCTCTAGGCTTGGTCTTGGGGCAGAGATACCTGGCAGAACTGAAATCAGGCAGCCAAACAATGAGGCAACTGAATGGAAACTGCGGGCAATGTTGGATCCTCGGAAAAGAAAAGGTTCAATCAACGAAGACTCATCCCAAAATGTAAACAATGTGTCTGTTAGCGACGAGGAGGAAGATGAATCAGAGAGCAGGTGCAGCTCCTTTCCCAGGAAGAGAGTCAGCACTGCAGTTGCACCTGTGTTAGGAAAGAAGAAAGGGAAGAAATAGATGGTCCATTTTTTTTTGTACAAGATTTAAACAGAAGACAGTATATTATTTTATCTTGAACTTTCTCTAAACTAAAATGGTCCTTTTGGCCCGCCGCAGTCACTCTTGAGCCACCTTGAGCAGGTTCTTGGGACTCACCAAGCTGTTGTTGGCGTCCACAACCGGAAAGTCGCTTAAATAGCTAGCCTCGTCGAACCCATCCCAGGCGATGTGACCCGTAGTCCAGATGATCATACAATTCACTTGGCTACAGTCATGAAATCTGCATCTTTTCAGCTCACACTACAATGTTATGTTATTTTGCAAGTATAGAATCTTCTGACTGATTCACATCATGGGCAATTAGGGTTTCTCCCGGGGCCACCATAGTAGAAATGGACGCCCCAATCGTCTGTGTAATCGCTCTTGATGTCATAGCAGTTGGAGTTTTCAGCCACCGTGAGCAGGTTTTGGGGCTTCACCAAGCTGTTGTCCGAGTCCACAACCTGAAGGTTCCTGAAATAGCTTGCCTTGCCGAACCCATCCCTGGCGAATTGGCCCGATCCCATCTGGGTGGTGGTGTGGTCGCCCGTGGCGCGCGTGTCCACCACTTCCCCGCCCCACTCCACCATGCTCGCGTGGTCCGCTAGGTGGCTGAATAGCTCCTGTGGCCAGTACCCCACTAGCGTTCCCTCCCCGAACCCCAACCACCAGTTTCCCGAATTCGGATCCTACAATTCATTTCAATTAAAATTAAAAGTTTGCAATGAATTTTTTAGAGAAATTGTATTTTTAGCATTAGTTAATGTGTATAAATAGACCTTCCAAATGAGAAGGGAGATGTCGAATTGGTTGGCGTCGAAAGCAGAAACGGGAGAGATGGCGGCTCCGATAGCTATATGGCGGTTAGTCTGTATGAATCCGGGACAGAGAAGATTGTAGCACCCCGTTGCTTCATACGAATCACTCTGCATTTGTACAAATTCAAATCAACAAAAACACAAAGTGTGCATAATAGCCAAATGTAAATGACAAGAATAAGAACTAACTGTCCAGTAAGTGAAGAGTCTGGGCCTTTTGTCACCGTATAGCTCCGGACTGACCTGACTACGTTCAAACAATTAAGATATCATTTAGTTTTCCTGATACTACACTAACCCTCTGTCTCATAAACATACACTTAAGCCATTGTATCAAAACGGGATAGATAGATAAAACAAACGATGGAGTTAGATGTGGACCTGCCATCCTGCTTCAACGCTGTTGAGGTCGGAGCCATCGAAGGAGCCGGAGAGAACCCAAATCTGGGAGAGACTGAACTCGTTCGACTCTTCGACCCATGGGTCCCACACGTTAATCGTCGATTTTGCACCGTATACTTGCTGCCTCGTTCCCATGTACGCTATCGCATGCTGCACGCACACATTCCATTTTATTTTGATGTAACGTCACATTAGACAAAATTAAGTATTCAATATATATATATATAATAATAATAATAATAATAGATAAATAGTACTTGATGGCTAAAGCCAGTGACGTCGGGGGGATCGGTGCGCCGAGGAAGGGGAATCTGATGGCGTTGTAATTGTTTCTTTCCGAAATGGAACAAGGACTTAGCCCTGAGCACGTCGTGGACTGTGCTGCGGAACGGTGCGTTTTGGACACCTTGTTCCGTTGTAATGCCATAGCTGCCAAGCAAGCTCTTCAACCGCTGATGTAGTTTTGTCAATCTCATCATTGTTTCTTTGCTTTCCTTCTACTTTATGTTTCTTGGTTTTGGGCCACTTGGGTGCAACTCTCTGCCATTTCCATATTCAAACAACAAACTCTGTTATCTTATAGAAATTAATCAAGGGTTTCGTGCTAGAAGCCCTAGCGATGAGATCGATATGCATCGCGTATCTACATTTGACAATTAAAGATGATCCGATGGGATGGAGAAATTGAAATAAAAGGAATCAAATCTTATATATAACAACTTAATGATTCCTATTGGTTTAACCGTTTAAGGGAGGGAGGGGTATGATTATCCTATTCTAAAATTAGACAATGAATTGGTAATTAAGAAGTGAAACAAATTAATTTTGAAAACAAAAATTGTTGCATAGTATAAGAAACTAAATTGAAAAGATTCCCTTTCGGATAAAAAAAAAAACTGGAAAGATTCCCTAATAAAAAAATTATCAAAAACTAAGAATCTAATTCAAAGTAGTTAAAATTTGAAATACAATTCTAAATTTGGATTCTTGGGGCATAGGATATAAAAATCTAAAGAAAAAAAATGAGAGGAGATAATTTTCACCAATATTATGTTCCCGTATTAAATAACAAACCTATCGGAAAATTTGCATAAAACAATATCGTCTAGCTAGAAAGTTGGCCACATTCTTTTATGCAAATTTACTCCCTCCGTTTGACAACACATAACCATTTTTTTAATAAAAATTTAAAACAATTTTGTACTTATTAATAATAACTACAAAATTGTTAAAATAATTTCTGAAAAATTAGATATTTTATATAGTTTTGATCATCCTAAAAAATGTGTGTAGCAAACGACATGTTTTGCCGAATAAAGGGAGTATATAGTTTTCTCCAAATTTAAGAACGAACTCCATTTTTTCTTCATTCTCTATTTGAAAGATTGTAATGGAAAACTATTGGATAAAAACAATCCCAATATTCCCCAGAAGCTCAAGATGGAGAATCTGTTGGGTTCATAGACGAATTTAGGGGGGGGGGGGGGGGCAAGGGGAGCATTCGCCCCTCCTTTCATCTGACGAATTACCTATATTTGTTCAACTCGTCGATAGCTTCGTTTTGATATATTATAAGCCTGATTCCGATAACCGAGTAAAAAGTTATGAACGTTTGAAAGTTAAACACAAATTAATTATTTCAAATGTCTTTTAATGAATCACGATCCTTTTATATTTTACTTAATTTGATATTTTGGTAATATAATTTAACCCAAGAGCTTCGAAACAAGAGGTTATATTACTAAATTCGATAATTATATAAGAAATTATGTAAATTTAAAGTTTGTATACCTTGTTACATGTTATTGCATGCTAAGAGAACAACAAGTTACATATTGACTTTTTAGGTTTCAAACGACATATTTTTAGATGGAAAAAATGTTGTTATAGATTAAAAGGCTAAAACGACATTATTTTTTTGTTTAAAGAGAAATATATATATATATATATATATATATATATATATATATATATATATATATATATATATATATATATATATATATATAGGGTGAGGTTAAAGTGAAAAAGAGGCTTAAGATGAAAATATCTCTTAAAGTGAAAATAGGGCAAGAGATAAGCTGGTGCGGCACGGGTTTGATTTAATAAATAAATAAAAAAAAAGAGACGCGCTAAGCTGCCCGTCTCCTTTCTCTTTCTCGTTCATGGAGGTCAAGGATCTCCGACCTCTTTCTCTCTCACCTCTTCTACCCTCCTCATGCTCGCCCAAAATGATTTCTCTCGCCCCAAACCACCGACGCCACCCTCGCCTCCTCCTCCCCCTCATACTCGCCGCCGCCGTGGCAATCTCCCTCTTCGCCTGCTTCCCCCCTCCTTCCTCTCCCGTTCCCCCAAATCTGCCGCGCGATTCAAGATGAGCGCCCCCACCGCGATTAGGGATACGTTTTACATCTCCCACGGATCTCCGACTCTGTCGATCGACGACTCGCTCCCGGCGAGGCACTTCCTCCAGGGATGGAAGCAGCAGGTGCTTCCCGCCCGCCGCCCTAAGGCGATTCACCACCCACTGACACCGCTCTCGGATCTCCATGGAAGCAGCAGGTCCAGGAGTGCATCGATCAGGTCCAGGAGCGCATTGATTCAGGTCCTGAATCCGAGGCGGAGCTTCTCCCGGAGCGCCATGTACGCCGCCAATGAGTGGAGCTGAGGTTGATGCTAAAGATCGATGTGGAAGCACTGTATGTATTGTCTTCTCTCTATCCCTATCTCGTTCCTGTATTTGTCTGATGCTCTGATAGTGGTTGTAAATGGCACATAGCTTGATTTAGGTTGAGATTGAAAATCTAGGGTTTGATTTAGAGCGGAATGTGGGGCTTTTTGGCAAAAGCCAAATTGATTGAAATTGATGATATGGTTGTGTTGTTGGGTTGATTTTTAGCTAATTTCATGTTCATATCATTGTTGAATTGTTTATGGATCATAAGCTAACTGAATTTTAGAATTTTATATTGCGATATGTTTTAGAATTTGGGGCTTTTTGCCAAAAGCCAAATTGACTGAAATTGATGATATGGTTGTGTTGTTGGGTTGATTTGGAGCTAATTTCATGTTCATAGCATTGTCAAATTGTTTATGGATCATGATCTAATTGGATTTTAGAATTTTATTGCGATATATTTTAGAATTTGGGTTTTTTTTTGCCAACATCCAAATTGATTGAAATTGATTATAAGGTTGTGATATTGGGTTGATTTGGAGCTAATTTCATGTTCATAGCATTGTCAAATTGGTTGTGAATCATGAGCTAATTGGATTTTAGAATTTTGTTGCGATATGCTTTAGGTCGATTAGGTTCTTCTATTTTAGCATGAAAATCATAATTTAGCCTATTAGCTCAATTGGTAGAGCAATGTGCGTTTGCACAAAGATGTGGGTTCAAATCCCACATAGGTTACATAATAGACAAGAGCGCAACAATCGCAAATTGTTAATCATGCACATTATAATCTTAGTTATGCACAATTGTATACTACTTTTGCACAATCCTATCTTACTTTTGCACAATTGTATTATTAGATATGCACAACATAATGTTACATTTGCAAAACATAGTGTTATATTTGCACAACTTAAAGTTATATTTTGCACAATATAATGTTATATTCGCACAACATAATATTATATGTGCACAACGTAACATTATATTATTAGATATGCACAACATAATGTTACATTTGCAAAACATAGTGTTATATTTGCATAATATAATGTTATATTCGCACAACATAATATTATATGTGCACAACGTAACATTATATTATTAGATATGCACAATATAATGTTACATTTGCAAAACATAGTGTTATATTTGCACAACTTAAAGTTATATTTGCACAATATAATGTTATATATGCATTATATCATCTTATTTGTGCACAATATCATTTTATTATTGCACTTTATAATCTTATTCATGAACGGGAACACAAAAAAAGCAACCATAAATAGCTTATGCGGGATTTTGAACTCGAACCTTTGTGCATGGGTACATCACTATACCATTTTTTTAGCTAATAGGCTTTTAATGGCACATGTTGCATTAAAGTACAAAACTGTCATAAAATAGCGGTCCATAAAGAAAATTTTTGGTATGACACATTATGAAAATGCACATTTATTAATAATAACATTTATTGTATTATTTGTTCACTTTATATTTTGTAATCTCATCTTTTCCCCTTTTTAAAATAAAAACAAAAACTATGATGTAACATTCTTGTTGTATTTTTTGAATATTATAGTTCCACCTAACAATATTATTTCAAATAAAAATTACGGGCTAAAATCTGTAATTTTCATAATTGAAATAAGGGCAATATTCGTATGAATGGAAAGTTTGGGGGAGGCGTGTGAAATTTACCCCATAATTAGGGTCATTTAACCATTTTCCCATTTACTCATAAAATTAGGCCCATTTACACCAAAATTAGGCCCATTTGTTCATTACTCATTTAATTAGGCCCATTTACCTTTAAATTAGGCCCATTTACATCTAAATTAGACTATTTTCACTTTAAGAGAGATTTTCATCTTAAGCCCCATTTTCATTTGAACTTTTACCTATATATATATATATCCACCCCTTATACTTATTATTTTAGAAGCAGACTCTTCACAAAAGAATGAGCCACGTGTCATTGTTTGAGCAAAGATAAGAAGAGCGGTTTCACCTTTCTCACCCACGTTCTCTTGCCTGCTACTTCAAAAAACTGAAATTGAAGTCATCCACTCTCCGTAAAAAAACCTCCTTCACGCACTCTCTGTTTTCAATTTTTTAGGGTTTGGGTTTGGAAACCGTCAGTGAGGAGGGAGTAGGAGGCATGGCTAAGAGGGCCTGGACACAGCCTCCCCTCTCCTTCCGCTTTCTCGACCTCGACATCCCTTGCCGACCAAACCTATCCGCCATCACCGTCATCTTCCTCTCGTCCTCTCCCTCGAGCCCGAAGCTGCACCCTACCGGCCACCAAGTCGAGTCCGAGCCCACCACGCCACACCTGCAGCACCGCCGAGCCCAGCGTCCCCTTCCAGCCGCCATTGCTGTCTTCGCTCTCGCACCACTGCTGCCCAGAAAACCACCGCTAGCCAATTCCCCAAGATTTGGCCACCTCTCCTCGATTCCGGCCGCCTGAGACCCGGATCTACCCACTTCGACCACCAGCAGCCCACCGCCGAAGCCTAGTTGCCCTCCCTGTTCTTGTTGTTGCCCGGATCTCTCTTCGCCGACCACCTTCATCTCCCCAGATCCGGCCACCAGCCTCCGATTCCGGCTTCCTCGAGCCGGGATCTACCCACCCCGAGCACCTACAACCCCTGTCAAGCCGTGTTTCCCTCCCCCTTCATGCACTGCCAGACCATAACCGCCGGCCACAGTTGTTTCTTGCACGAAACCGAGAAACTCACCCCTTAATTCTCTCTAATTATACATTTCTTCCCCCTATTTCAACTCAAAGGTATTATTTCTCCCTCTTTTCTCTCTAAATTTCAGATTATCTATTTTTATGTGAACCTAGGTAGAGATTGGATCTAGAGTTGTGTTTTGAATGTCTAGGGTTTGAAATTTGCGCGGGAAATTGATATTTATATTATTAAGGGTTGGATATATATGGAAATAGCTATTTTTGATGGGCTGATTTTTTATGTATCTAAATGATTATCATATTTAGTTCATATATATTGTCAAAGAAATTCATGAAATTTGAGGATTTATCCACCTCTTATAGTTATTATTTTAGACGCAGGCTCTTCACAAAAGAATGAGCCACGTGTCATTGTTTGAGCAAAGATAAGAAGAGCGGTTTCACCTTTCTCACTCACGTTCTCTTGCCTGCTACTTCAAAAAACTGAAATTGAAGTCATCCACTCTCCGTCAAAAAACCTTCTTCACGCACTCTCTGTTTTCAATTTTTTAGGGTTTGGGTTTGGAAACCGTCATTGAGGGAGTAGGAGGCATGGCTAAGAGGGAGAGGGGCATCGGGCCTTGGATCTGCCGGAGAAGAGGGCGGAATCAGGCGGAGGAAAGACGATTGGAGAGGGATGCACCTGGAGATTTCTTCCTTCGCGACGTCGATGCCTTGAACACATCGACGAATCTCCACGTCGATGAGATCTTCGTCCTTTGTCCTCTCGCCCGATCTGCTGTCGTGAGATCTTTCCCTTACTTCTTCTTCTCATTTCTTTTGTTTCTGCTTTCATTTTTGCTTCGATTTCCTTCCATTGTTTCCATATAACGAGCTCTTTCTTTCTCTTTGGTCTATTCTTTCTTCCTTAGAATTGATATGTTGATGGTTGTGGAAGCGGGGCACAATCGATTCACGGCGAGGGCTGGAGGTAGGGCCCAATCGATCGACGGTGAGGGCTGGGGGCGCAATCGATCGGCGGTGAGCGCTGGGGGCAATCGGTCGGTGGCGAGGGCTGGAGGTGGGGCACAATTGATCGGCGGCAAGGGCTGAAGGCGGCAACGCAATCACGTGTCCCTCTTTTACCCAAAAAGAACTGCTCAATGTACCAGGAATTCCTATTACACTCGATCTCTTCCTTTTCCATCATTCAATGATTTCGATCCATGTTCTCCTAATCTTCTCTTCTCCTCCTTATACTATCAATTAATCATGGTATTTTGTTTCCTTTCTTCATCAATTACAGTGGTTTTGCCGACTTGAAAATCTCAATTCGACGTGGCGCCGCTACGGGAGTGCAAACTTTGCAATTGGACTCAATCGTAATGATAAAAGGACGTTTGATTTGAGAGACGATGGCTTTGTGAAATTCAAAATTACTTTTACATAAAAAAATTCAAGATTGCTTCTTTTGAGCTCTGTTGTCTTAGAGAGTCTGCAGTTGAATTTGGGTAGCATCGTTGATCAGAGTTTGAGGTATATCTTTCTCAAACATGATTGCTTATGAATTCTTTGAATTTACTCTCATGTATATATATTTCATTACTTGCAATACTTTCACATTATTTTTCTTGTATGTTCTATTAAGCTTAGACATATATACAACATTGATTTTTCTTCTATATTCTATTAAATTCAAGAATTGTTGGATTATTTGAAATTGGGTGGATTTTTTTGAATCTGATCAATTTCAGTGCAAAGAGAAGGCTTCTTTTTTGGGGGAAGATGCAAAGGTCTGCTTATAAAAACCTTTCATTTAGTTTTAGAAGCTTTTGATGATTTAGATGAATTCTTGACCGTTCTCTCCTTTTGTTGCTCTTGCAGTTGCGGATATATAGGCTTTCGGTAAGTTGCTTCCAATTTTGAATGGCAAGATAATTGGGATGTCCTTCCATGTTCCAATTGTGGATGTATATGATATGATGATTTCACTATCATGCTCGAAAAGGTGGCCACATGATGAAATCAAATATACGATATATTTTTCATGTAAGAATTTTTATTCATACGTACTCTTCGTATTCGTGTTCATGATCTGATCTTATCTATCTCTCAATTTCGGGTTTCATTGTGAAGCAATAGAATGTCGCATATTCTAGGTTATTATGAATCTATCTACGATAACATTTTCCATTCTTCTTTATGTAGCATATAAGTTACTCATGTGCTAATACTTCGCTTTTAACTTCTTTGGTTGCAAGTAATCTTGAATTTGATTATAGTTGTAGAATGGGTATATTTGATTATGACCATATTTGTTTTCATGCCATTGCTGTGAAATGGACTGAATAAAAGTCATTATTTGTTGTTACACACCAGAATTATTTTGGGTTATGTGTAACAAACTGGAACATTAACATGGAGATGAATATTTTGTTTGGAGCTTATGACTTGTAACTTGGGATCCAATTTGGGATTTTTTTGTTTAGAGCTTTTTTTTTCCATTTTGATTTGTTTGGAGTTTGGATCTATGTCTTGATTACTTCCTCTTAAATAATACTTTATGTTATTCTTGCAGATGGGGGATGGAAGGGAAAAGGCTATAAAGGAGAACTCCAAGATCAGCTGGCCATGAAGCAACAACAAAGCGCTATTGGGTGCGACGAGTAATATATCTTACTTTGTGCCTACTGTCATGTTAAAACTGAAGGTCTGCGCTTACTTTCTGAGTTTCTAAATGGTTATTTTTTATATTATTTCTTCATGATCTTTTTTAAGATGTTCCCTTTTATGGTATTTAGAAATCTTATTTTTGTTCATCTTTATTTAGCAATCAATTTCTAGAGATTATGATATATGGTGATTCTTATATCGGTTTGTATAAAATTAAATGATACACTTGGGTTTGGTTGGCATTTTTCCAAATCATAAATGATCAACCTTTTAGACAAGATGCACATGTCTTTTAACTTTTATCATATTATTCAGTAGATGAGCTAGAGAGGAGAATTCTTTTAAAAAAGAGAAGTTGCAGTTTGATCTTATTTAGATTTTGGCAGTGTTAGTTGTTATTGTTGTAACATCATTTCTACACTCTTCTGCAGGCCAAACTTTCCTCTATGGATGATCAGTCCTGGAAAGAAAGAGAAGATGCAGTTTTGTGCATTGGTGTTGTGGCTGAAGGTTGCATTAATGGTCTATACCCTCTTCTGTCTGAGGTGATCTTCTTATATTTTTGAAAAAAATGTCAATAAGTGTTTGCGAGTAGAAATTTGTTGATTTAAGTATTTTATTTTTTCTTCATTTCATTTTGAGTATACTACTACATCCCAACAATTATCATGGGCATTATTGTGTCAGGGTTGATAGGTGGAACCTTTCTTGACCAGATACGAGATCAGGTGGCTTCTCTTTCTTTTTTCCCATTTTAATGATTGCTGATAATGTTGGTTTCAACATGTAATGGATACCTTGTAATTCTCCATCTCTCTGTGTTTTATTCTTCCATTTTCTCTTTCGTGAGTGAATATCAATAACATCTTAATTTTAAGATTTATAGATTGGTTTTGTAACTATTGTAATCACTTTGTATTTTGGATTTTTTGTTGGAGTCTGGGATAGAGAGATCTCAGATCTGGCATTCCTTAGCGTGCTCAAATGATCATCTATTCATCAATTTGTAACTATAGAGAATTGAAGATGAATATTTTGGCTCAGCTCAGACTCAATTAGGGGTTAGGGGGTTCAATTAGGGGTTCGGGGTTTCAATTAGAGAATTAGAGAAAAGCACGGGTACTAGAACCTATGGCTATAACAAAATGGAACATTGACATGGAGATGAATATTTTGTTTGGAGCTTATGATTTGTAACTTGGGATCCAGTTTGAGATTTTTTTGTTTGGAGCTTTTTTTTTTCCATTTTGATTTGTTTGGAGTTTGGATCTATTTCTTGATTACTTCCTTGTGGTTTGCTAACCCATCAAGGCTTGTGAATTTATACTGGATAAATTGCTATGCATTGTGTGCAGTTTGAAGATTTCCAAAGCAAATGGGCATTCAAGTTGTTGCAACACTATAGGTATAACTATAGAATGTTAATGATGATGTACATGTACAACTTTTTGCCCCATGTAATTTTTGTTACTTGTAGCTTAAATTGTGATTTTTTTTTTTATTTCCTTTTGGTTCTTGATGAAACTAAACAATGTTTTTTATTGACAACTATGCCACATATTTTAGATTGAGCTTTAACAGGATTTCCGATTCTGGATGTAGTATAATTATCAATAATTTTGTAGCATCTCTTTTGGGTTCATTTTCTCTTTATTTATTGAAGTTGCTTTTCTGACCGATAAAGATCACTGCTAAGTTACATCATTGATGTATTGTTGGTCTTAATATGTAGAACAACAGGTGTTGCAATTGCTGGTTTTTGGGAGTTGTGAGGGCTCAAAGAAGACCAATGATTGACTTCCCCAAGCAAAAAAAATGTTGTTGCTTGGGCTCAGTGCAGGAATTGGTGTTCTTAATGCTGCTAGGAAAAGCATGGCAAGGATGTTGGGAATGTGCTTTTTGATCTATAGCTGAAATTAGGAATCTTTTAGTAAAAAGTGATGTATTTGCCCGTTAAATCATAACATTTTTGAGAAATTTGATCAGGTTCAATCATGAATTAGCTCATTTTTTACCAGGTTTATGCACATATATTCAAATCAAGAAACTGGCTGCCTCCTTTAATTTGGGGCTTGAAGTTTGGTTTGTTGAACATTTGGTTGTTTTGTTTCCGTTTTGTGTTGTGGCTTGAAGTGTGGTTTGTTTAAACATTTACAATTTCCTTATGCTGTTAATGTTATTTGTCTTTTTGGGATTATATAATTTTATTTGAATGATATATTTAATTGTCTATTTGACATTCAGTTTTCGATATCGAATAAACAAGAAGTTAATTATATAAACATCTGAAAAGAAATACTCAAATGGAGGTTATCTTTGGAATATATGGACTCCATGGTAACACGCAACACCTTAAAACCATCCCAAAAATGAATCTATAGTTTTCCTCCAGTTGGTTTCACAGCAAAGGTGTGAAAGATTTCATGGCCGTGAAAATCAGTGTTCGATATTGAATAAAAAAGAAGTTAATTATATAAACATCTGAAAAGAAATACTCAAATGGAGGTTACCTTTGAAATATATGGACTCCATGGTAACACGCAACACCTTAAAACCATCCCAAAAATGAATCTATAGTTTTACTCCAGCTGGTTTCACGGCAAGGGTGTGAAATATTTCATGGCCATGAAAAGCAATTTTCCATATCGAATACAATTTGAATATAACAACCAAAAAATTTATGGTGGTGAGGTTCAGTGGCGGTCCCAAGTGGACTTGGGGTGGCTTTAATTTGCAAAACAATGGACCCGAGTTCGATTCTCCATCCGTCCCTCTTTTTTGTTTTGCCTTTATATATATATATATAAAAGAGTTCAAAGACAAAGCTGTCTCTATTTTTCACGGTCGCACAGAGACACGCAATGTCAAAGCCCTAAGACGAAGCGCGGTAAAGAGAGCGATTCCCCGAGCTGCCGGCGTCGTTGCAAGGTCCACCTCCGACCGAGCCACCGAGCTCCACCCAACACTCGGCCCGCACTCCACTCCCGTCTCCCGCATAGGCTACGTCGAGCTCCACCCAGCACTCGGCCCGCACTCTACTCCCGTCTCCCGCACAAGCGCCACAACAAGGCGCCTTTGTTCTTCTTCGATCTAGACCTTCAAGGTTAGTAGTTTTTTTCCTCTATCTTTTAATTTTATTGTTATTAAGTTCAATTGGTTAATATTAGAATGAATTTAGATTAGGCTTAGTGGATTTGAGAATCAATTTGTGATAAAGAAATTTGTGATAAAGAAATTTGTAAATTTGTGCTTTGGCATTGGAATTGTGGTGTATGTTTTTGAGAAAGAAATTTGGGAATTTTTTTTTTGTGATAGGAACTTATGGTTTGTGGATTTGTTTTGTGCCATGAGAACCCAATTTTTTCCCTCTTTTTTTGTTCCTTTTTTTGGTTGATCTTGTAGTTGTTTCTTATGGTCTGGTGCAACGATTATCTGTGATGCTTTTGGATCTGGAACTGGAGTTTAAGTTGCTTAATTATGGTCGATCTGATCAAGCACGAACTTTGTTTTATATTGAATTCCCGTTAATTCTTTTAAGACTGGGTTTGAATTGTGTCAGGAGTTATATAAGCAGCTAGATCTGCTTGGTCTTGCACTTCATAGAAGCGGCCGATCAGATCTTAAATTTGATTTTGAATTTAAAGAACTTTGAGTCTCCTGCTGCTTGGATTCCTTCTGTTGCAATTGTTTTTAATCTCTTTATAATAATTGCTTTTGCGTGCGGTTTCTTTAGATCATGATCTTATATTGCTGCTGAAGCAGGATGTACTCACAATTTAAGGTTATACCAATACCAAGTATTAGTCTTTTTATTCATTATTCCATTACTTTGATTAATACTTTTTTGTGTGTGTGTGATTTTTAGTGCTAAAAGTCTTACTTCATTTCGGCACCTTTGTAGGATCCATTCATTTTACCTCGAATCATCAGTTGTCTTTATGAAGATCTCTTCTGTGTGGATCCTCTTCTTACTTGAGTTTAGGAGACTATATTTCTACATCATGAGATTCAGTTTAATAGAATATGAGTTTTTCAAGGTTTAATTTACTCGAATAATCAGTTTTCTTCATAAAGATCTCTTCTGAGTGGATCCTCTTCTTACTTGGGTTTAGGAGACTATAATTTATCATGATTTATGAGATTCATTTTAATAGAATTTGAGTTTTCAAGGTTTGATCTAG
This sequence comes from Persicaria tinctoria, assembly GCA_037127255.1. Lineage (NCBI taxonomy): Eukaryota > Viridiplantae > Streptophyta > Magnoliopsida > Caryophyllales > Polygonaceae > Persicaria > Persicaria tinctoria. The sequence continues at coordinate 39,200,448 of JBANSL010000020.1, forward strand.
CTGTTTTCTTGCCTACTAGGAAATATTGGTATATATACCATTCAATAGATTGTTCTGGTGTAATTTCTTCAAAAAGATTTGATAGAATTGGACTTGGTGAATTTATTTTTCAAGTGGTGGGTTCTCTTTCATTTTGTCTTTGAATTTGAATATGATTCTCGGTTGCTTTTGTATCCCACTTTCTGTTTCTTAATTGTCAAGATGCACTATACAAGCGATATATTAATCTTACCACTTTGGAGAAAAACTTCGAGGAATAATGGTTGAGCAAAACATGTATAGGAGATGAAATTCGTTTAGATGTTTGAGCATGTTTTTGTAAAATTACGTGATTTAACCTTTGGTGTATTCGATGTTTTACATTAATCTTATACTTGAGTTGAATGGTAATTGTAGATATGGCAAGAACTAGAGCATCCAAGACTAGAGGGGCACCTAAGCCCAAGAGACAAAAGACATCAGCGTCTGCGAAGGAAACTCTGCGGCGGAAGGCTTCTAGGGGAAATTCTGGTCCCTCTTCTAGAGCCAACAACCCAACGAATCCTACTGCTGGAGAGTCTGGCGTATATGGTATTATGTTCAAAGATGGTGCCAGCAAAAATCTCGATACGATGATCTAAAGACCAGGAAAGTGGTTCCTACAAGGTTTATGGGAAGAGTGTGACGGAAACAAAGAATGTTGTCTACAAAGAAGTTCTACAAAACATATGATCCTTCTTTACTTATATGGTAAATGTTTATATAAAAGTGTTTATTTCATATTTTCCTTCATTCTTGTGCGTGTATATATAGAATATATATTATCATTTGAATATGCTTTGTGTGAGACAATTGCTTTTGCAGGCCGTTCGGACTTCACTTGTGTGGGATATTGGTTTTGCCATCCTACTTAGTGCAGAATGATACATCTGGGTATTTTAAATGTTATTGTGATTTTTTGCCATAACATCATGTTTGTAACTTAACATATATATTATTGGTGAGGTTACTAGCTAACCCGAAAGGCATAAAAGGGAGGCATTTGATATTTGATAAGTCTATGTAAATGTATTCTCTATTGGCTACACACATGCAACGTTCATTGATGTTCTCTTTTGACTATATATGCACATCGAGAGCATTTTATTTTTCCAAGTAATTTAATATGTAGTAATTTTTTAACAAAATAATTAAAATTGCTTACTCAAACCTTGGCTTAGGAGTGTTTGGTTGATGGCTATACTCTCATTTCTATAATCCTGTAAATGAGGACGAATATAAAGATGACACACAACCCTTGAGTTATAAGTGTGCAATGTGTCTTAGACTCGTAGGTCATCAATCAAGAAGAATTTTCCAATTTGAGAGATGTAACTTATTTTTTATTTAAATGTAATGGATAACATTACAACAATTCAAATGAAATGAAATATATCCATGGTACGAGGGAGAACTAAAACGGTAACTTTCAATAAAAATACTTACCCGTACAAGGTACGGGAAAAGTACTAGTATATATATATATAACAACCAATGACATGGTTTTAAAATAAAACACCGGCATTTTTTTAACTAAAAATTGTTGTCTTAAACTAAAATATTATCGTTTAATTTAAAATATAATAGTTATGGTTCGCTAAACTATAGAAAAATCTACCAAATAGTCCCCCCGATAAAGTTATGGCTCTGTCCCTGATTGGGTTGCTCTAATTATAACAAAATCGGTATATCTAAATCGATCTTACTCATTATTGGTTTCAAATCAATCAAATGGTAATGTATGCACAAATCCTAAAATCCTTGTTGTATTTATGATTAGTTTCAAACTTCCTACATATTCAATTGGAAGAGATTCGAGTTAGCTGGCTATTAAATGCAACAAGGACATATAAGACACGAGGAAGAAGAGAGATCCATATATAATAAGGCGGGCAACCTATGATATATGTAATGTAGTAGGAGTACCTGGATCTTGTGATTCTTCAGAAGTGGGTGATCAAAAGCCGCTTGTTTTCTTCTATCAATGCAATCTATTATGTCTCCGTCTGGGCTCTTAAGTTAGTTCATTCAATTCATGCATACATATGGGGAGGTGAAAAAAAAAAAAAACAATTATTAATTGGGACAATTAATATAACTAAACGAAATTAATTAATTAATTAATTTACCAGAAGGGAGAAAACAGGGGGCTTGTTGATAATGTGTAAGCGTCTGTGGATCCTCTGGAGCCTCAAGCTGCTAACTTGCCTGTAGTAGTCGGTATTGTTGAATCCCATTCCCACTACTACAAGCTCTGCGTTGTGGTTATTCATTAACCATAAAAATGCAACAACGAAATTCAATGGTACTACTGAACAAGAGGAGGGACTGAGTGTGTTTCTGGTTGAACGGCCCATTTCAAGAAATTGGACAACGGAAAAAGAGCCTAAAACAAGCAAATTAATGAAGCCCTTTCATTCATTTGCTAGTTTTAGGGTTACCAGTTACCCACTGACATGCCATGAAGAAGGTAAGCTTGAAAGCAAACCGGTTTGGTCGATCGATCGATGAGATTCTCGCAACAACTACGTACTGGTGTGGTGTGGTACTGTGGTGTAGATGGAAGCAGCAGTAGCTTGAAAGCTAAACTAAGTTTTCCATCAAACAAGTAAAAAAAGCCGGCTTTTTAAAGTAATACACTCTAGGGATGGGCATGGGACGGGACGGGATTAGGGTAATCCCGCGTCCCGTCTTGCGTATTTTTTACGAGACGGGATTGAATATTTTTTTTTCAAATCCCGCCAGGTCTTATCCCTCACGGGACGGGACGGAATTTGTCCCTCGAAAAAAAGATAAAAGTACAATCTAAAAATAACAGTAAGTTTTTGTTTAAAAAAAAATTCAGCCATACAAATTAAATTCATGCATATATAACACTGTAAAATGTTAATATATATGTAAATGTTAATTCATGCATAACATAAAGCCTCTTATCAATGAGCCTTGTTTTTTAAAAGACCATTACTGTAAAGGGTAAATTGCAACTAATATCCCAACCTTTAGGGTTTAATACCCAACCTTATAAAATTTCACAAAATATCATAACATATACCATTAGTTGCACTTAACACCTTGGATGAGATTCTTAAATTTAAAAAATTATCCACATCTTACAAAAATTACAAAAAATCACCCATATTCATAAAATCTTTTCAATAAACTCCTAATATATTTTAAAATTTGAAATTAAAAAAAATCTCTTACAATTTAAGCCCACCCAACCCACCATCCAAAAATCATTATAGCAACTAGTATATAAAATCTTCTCCTTTAAAAATATAATATAATTATTTTAGCATTTAATCATTTAATATTTTAATATAATTACTCAAAATAATTAATTATTTATCTTAAACATAATACTTTTACAAAAATAAAATAATGTAGATTTTAATAAATAAATGGTATCAGATATGATAACCATTTGTAATAAATAGTTACATAATAAAGATATATTAAAAATAATATGGTAAAATTATTATTTTTTACCATATTATTTTTAATATATCTTTATTATATAATATTTTGAGGGAATTAAAGTAAATAACCCTTGCCCCGAAATTGTTTGCTAGACTAACCCACTATTCACAACAATTGCAAAGGTTAAACCCCCCCCCCCCCCCCCCCCCCACCAAAAAATTGCATTTTTGCCGGTTGGAAATAACCGGGACAGAGGAGAGAGAAGGTAAAGAAGGAGAGAGAGAGGAAGCGGGGTGGAGAGAGAGAGGCAAGGGGAAGTTATTGTGGAGAGAGAGAGTGGAAGTGGGAGAAGTTATTGTGGAGAGAGAGAGTGGATGAGTGAGAGAGGAAGCAGTTTGAATTGAAAACTGTCGACCCCCAACTGCCTCTCACGGCTTACAAAAGAGGAAGAGAGAGAGAGAGGGCAACAGTTCCACATGCAAACCTGAGGAAAACAAGAAGAGAAGGAAGAAGAAGAGGAAGGAGACGACAAAGCGAGAGAGGAAAAGAAGAAGCAAAGGCGAGGAAGAAGACGACAGTGCAGAAGAGGAGACGAAGAGGCCGACTTTGAAGTAAGTAAACCCTCACAATGCCGATTAAATACGTTTTGCTTCGATTCGTAGGGGAAGAACCGTTTTGAAGAACCAAAACTGGTTTGGATTGTGTGAAAATGGGAAGAAGGGGTCGAATGGGTTGACAGTACGCAATATCGCCCTGCCATGTAGAAAGTAACCGTCGTCAAGTTAAAAACAATTGGTGGAAAGTTTGGGTACTGGGTTTGCGCGTCTGGGAGAGAAGGGGATTTTTGGGAATGGGGAAATTGGGCAACTGTCTTGTTGAATCCAACTTATCAGGAGCAGGGTGAGTGTAGATCCGTTCAGTTTAGGGGGGAATTGGGCGAAATGGGGCTTATCACTTTAGATGCGTTCAGGTTTGGGGGAAATTAGATGAAATGCGGCGCATTAGGGTTAGGGAAAATATTAGAAAGGGTGAAAAGTTTATGTGGAATCGACATTATCTGGAATAGGGTGACTTGTGTGCAAATGGAGATGGACAGATTGAATAAGTATTCTGTCATGTTTTCACAACCATGTGTCATGTGTATATGTGTGTGTGTCATGTGTACTTGTGTTTGTGTCATGTTACATTTGATATTGATATGAAGGGAACCGTGGGTTGGGGGAGAAGAATTGATGTGTAGAATACTGAATTTGGGTCTTCCACTATGCAGGATATCTGGTGAATATTAAAAATGTCGCAGCGAAGTGTAAAGAAGATTGTAGACCGTACAGCTCAAACCTCCGGTGCGGTAATATGGCTTTCGTTCGAGTAATGTAAGTTGTGATTGTTGTCCTGCAGTGTGGCTGACATGTTGAAGTCTGTGCAGGCGGTGTACGCTGTAGAGGAAGATAGACACTTCAAAGCAAAAATTAACCAACACTCCCGGATGGCGCTCCTGGTAAACATTGACAACCGGTTGAGCGAATCCCATTGGAAGCGCCTGACGGACAACCCGTTGGGGGGCGTTGCAAGACTGGGCACAAGGGTCCAGTTCTTGGGACAGCTTGTACACTACGTTCTCCAACGACAATTGAAGACGAAGAAGTAGAATGAAACGTGGTACAAGATCCATGATGCGGTCGTCAGGTTCTCAATAGCTGAGTTCACCATTGTCACCGGTCTCAACTGTGGCTATGGCGAAGAGCCCGAGGACGACGACGGGTTAGAGAAGGCAGTGTATGATTTCTTTGGAGTTTCAAAGATGAGGATGTCCGAGTTCGAGGTGCAGTTCCGTGTGGCAATGGCATCTGAGAAATCGCCAACCAGAAAGTTAAAATTTGTCCTGCTGATGCTGGTCGGGGAGTATTGTTCGGGAAGGAACCCAAAAACTACATTCATGGGTGGTTGGTCGACCTTGTCGGCGACATTGACAGGTTCCTGGCGTTTCCGTGGGGTCGGCTTTGCTACGAGCGAACGAACGAGTTCCTGAACCGTGCAATCGAGAGGAAGCTCCAACGGGATGAGGGCAGCTCCAATGCACGCCCTGCCTATTGCCTGCTGGGTTTCCCTCTCGCCTTCCAGGTTCGTACACAGATATCACTGGACGCCGTATACACGTTTACTAGGCGTCTTATATTTATTGACTGGACAGGAAGTGATTATTTACTGGACAATATTTAATTGCAGCTATGGGTGTACGAAGCCCTCACTCTAATGGCCGACCAATTTGCGAATGTCGTAGACGAGAAGTTGTACCTCAGGCGTCTGCGATACGAGTTTAGAGACCCGAACCTCGAGTATGCCTCAATGACCCTGCATCCGTGAGGCCTCTTCTACTCCCCGATGATGTGGAGAGAGCAACCCGTTTATACCGCGATGCCCGAAACACTCACGACAAGCGGGACAACTTCTTCGACGACATAGTCCGGGCGTTCTTATCAGCAAATGGCAAACCCCCACCAACGAAACAAGCAAAGGGAGCAAGTGGGTCAACGCAAGAATCAGGGGAGGGCACGCAGACACAAGCTACCCTATTAGAGATAGAGTCACGATTAGTGGCAAAGATGGACGACATGCTGAAGAGTATATCCGCGGAGGTAAGCTCGAAGATGGCGACACTTGAGGAGGCGATTGAAAACATGAGGAGGGAACTGCGGTGGAAGGGGACTAGGGAGTCGGAGGAGCGAGAGGAAGTTCTGGGAAAGGAGGTAAGGTTCTCCTGGTATTAGATCAGAATCGTCATGTCATTTCCTGTTAATGTGATGTTTTTAGTAATGGATGTCCTGTTAGTATCAATACATGTCATGCCTATTCCAGTATATGTCATGTTAATAAGAGATCATGTGCTTAGGTTCAGGGATCAGTGAAGGACAAGGATAAGGGCAAGGAGGAGGAGGACAAGGACAAGGAAGTTCTGGGAAAGGATGTAAGGTTCTCCCAGTATCAGATCATAATCGTCATGTCATTTCATATGACTGTCATATTTTTCATAATGGATGTCATGTTAATTTACTGAGAGGTCATGTGTTGAGGTTTAGGGATCAGGGAATGACAATGATAAGAGCAAGGACAAGGACAAGGACAAGGACAAGGACGAGGGCAAGGACATGAGAAAGGAGGACAAGTTGAAGGCCAAGGCCAAGTTGAAGGAGGTCAAGTTGCAGGATAAGGACATGGTTTGCGCATGGGACTGTCATGTTAATATATAACTAATGTCATGTTCTTTTTGTTTACTGTCATGTCAAACCCAATGGGCTTCAAGTTGCAGGAGGAGTTGGTGGCACCCGGTTCTGATGTTGAGGCTGAGGCTGAGGTGCCTCTCATACGGCCGAGAAGAAGCACCCATCAACATCCTGATACGTTGTCCTAGGCGGACGAAACTCAGCCAGCGAAGAAGTCGCGTGTGGGCAAGAAGCCAATGGATGCCGTCGAGCTAGGCATGGCGACCAGGGCAGATGCTGATGCGTTCGCTGCGTGGATGAAGGACGGAAGTGACCCCGTCCAGTCGGTAGAAGGCACCCTACTGGCGAAGCAGTTCTTTGGGACACTTCAATCACCGACCAACTGGGTGTCATCCGAGGTTATTTACGTTCCCACATTGTGGTTCGAGTCATCACCTTTTTCCTCATATGGTCTTCCAAATTAATGATTTTTCCTTGCGTCTAGCATATTGAGCAAGCTTGCGCCCTACTGCGGAAGGACATCAACGCAGGTGACAAGTACGAAGGGGTCGCTGTTCTGGATTTCTTCTAGGGGTATCTCCTGCAGAAGAAACTAGAGGACGCGAAGGGGGACCTTGAGGTGGTCAAGGGGGACGACACGGTGACCCAATACTTCGACGGCAAGTTGTCGGAGATGTTTCTGACGGGTTGGGCAAATGTCGACCGGTTGTTGGCACCTTGGAATCTGAAGAACGAGCACTGGGTGGCCCTTGACATCAACTTCGCGGAGTGGACATTGGATGTGTACGATCTCGACACAAGCCACGTCGCTGAGCGCCATATGCCGGGCCTCCTGAAGCCGGTGACCCACCTCCTCCCCATTTTAATGAACGACCACCCTGAACTTCGAGTCAAATGGGTCGGCAAAGTCCCGAAACCCTTGGCGTACAAAAGGGTGAAGGGGATTCCCCAAAACAAACAATCGTAAGTCATTATTGCCTCTTCATTTAGAAAACATTGGCACAGGTTGTGTGAGCATTTTTCGTTATTTTGATGTAGGGGCGACTGTGGTCCATATGCCATCCGTTACCTGCAGCTCCTCGCGACCGGCGACACCAAGTTCCGTGGCCTGGACGATTCATTCATTGCGGCGTACCACCAATCCCTTTGTGTTGCCATGTTTCACAGACGTCTTACTACCCCATCCGATCCTTAAAAAAACTCCCCCATTGCTTTTATATACATTGTTGGTTTGTGTAGACTTGTTAGTTGGTTTAGACTGCATATTGGCTGGTATGTCGGCGGTTATTGCTTCATTTGAACCTGATGGATTGTTGGTTTTAGACATTTGGATATGCACTTATTGTTGGATTGTTATATTCGTTGGTTTTTAATTATGACATGTTAATCGAGATACAGGTCATGTCAATATGAAGCTAATGTCATGTCAATATGACGCTAATGTCATGCCAAAATCCGATAGTGTCATGTCAAAAGGGGGTAATGTCATATGGCATTCCGTTAACATAATATAACAAACTACAACTAGAATAAACTACAACTAGAACAAAACCCCCCATACGAAGTTGTAGAAAGGGGTCTAACCAAAATGGGCTGACTATCTACTTCATTGCGAAAGGCCCCGCAAATGGAAGTTCCTATGCCCCCGCTACGTGCGGCGGCGCTTCTGCAATTTCCCATAAGCGGGACCCGTCCACTCTATTGGTTCAAGTTTCACAGTCGTCGGAAACGCTCCGGTCTTCCCTTTTCCGCGTTGGTATGCTTCCTCTACTTCCCTTACCGCTCGCTCCGCCTCGTGATCCCACGGGTTGACTACATCCTCGACGTCACTGCTCACAGAAATGACCTGCTTCCCACGGCCATAAGCGGTTGCATTGTACAACGCATCACTTGGTTCTAACTAGACACGTGGATTATCTAACTGGACAAGTGAGGTTTCTAACTGGACACTCTTAGTTTCGAACTGGACACCTCTTCCTGCTCGATCGACACCTTGTGCTACCACAACTTCCAATTCTTCATCCCCCGCCAAGAGGGTTTTCGTTTTTAACTGTGGGTGATCTTCTTGGGTCAAGTGTGGGCCACCCCCGAGTGGATGGGCCGTTGTGGATCCTTCCGTAGTGGTGGAATCACCGCCAACCTTGCGTACTAGGGAGACATGGAGGTCGATAGGCCAGAATCGTTCACCGGAAAGACCGTTTACGAACTTGTAGGCCTGCAAGTCTTCATCATCCCCAATGGAAAAAGGTCAGCACCCTTCCTTCTTCGGCTTTACATATGTAAGCTCGACGTCATGCCTCCTCCCATCGACATTAAACTTGGCCATCAGTTGTTTCTTCAGCGAGACGTAGTCAATACTTTCGTTTACCAGTACGACCTTTTGACTCCTCGACGACTTCACGACCCAAATGCCCTCTTCACAATCCCACCATCCGCCAAACAATACAGTGATACACACGGACGATTTCTCCCCTGTTCCATTAATTAGTGGGGGGGGGGGGACATTAAGTTTTACAGGGAGAAGAACATATTGCACGGAGAGATGTATCGCATAACCTAAATGGAAGGATGACTTACTCATTTCCACCAAGAAGTCGGTGTCTGTCCAGTTAACCCCAGTAGGTGTCAAGCGTGTGAATGAGTTTATGGACTCCCCCTCCTCCCTCCTCTCCCTCTTATTCTCTTAAGGCGTAAATGACAGGGCGGGAGATTTAATCTCACTCTCGCCCTCTCTCTCTCTCTCCCGCCCTCTCTCTCTCTCTCTCTCTCACACACACACACATACACACACACACACTCTCTCTCTCTCTCTCTCTCTCCTGTCTTATCAAATGTCTTTTCTACCCTCTGCAAGATTCCCCCCCCCCCTTGGTCTCTCTGAAGTTATTTTTGGGTCAAAATTTTATTCATTTCTTTGAACATAATATATTATTTAAAAATGTATTTCTTGGTTTTAAAATAATATGGGTATACTCCTCTCTCTATGGTTTTGCATTTTTTTAGTATTAATGGTGAGTGGGAAACCAAATTTTATACAAAGGACAAAATTTACTAAAACCATTGCTAAAGGTGTCTTGATGTATAGCAATTGGCTAGGCCGGCCAATTGCTTAACTAAATGAACGATCTTGCTTAACTCCTTGATTTCTCTTGACGATTCGGCCCGATCACACACTAGTTGTCGGCACGGAACGTAAGTCTTGAAATTATCAAAAATTAAACTAGTCTATGTAATAACTAACTAACTAAACAAGAATCCTTAACTTAAGAAATTCTATCAACTAAAAGCTACGGAAAAATAATTAAGTAGAATTAAATTAACAAAGTAACAAAGAGGAAAGCAAAGGTCTGCGAAGAGAGTCAATGCGCGCGAGAGGCGAGACAGCGAGAGAGCGAAGGCTGGTGCGGGCGCGCGCTAGCGCGATTGAGAGCGCGGAGTCGTGGAGCAAGGCGCTGGGTTGCACGAGCGAAGACTAGCGAGCGCAGGGGCTGGCGCGCACGGCGACGATGGAGCCGCGCTCACAGGAAGCGAGCCGGGATGCGGGCGTCACCAAGCTCCTTGGGTCCTTTCTTGCGACGGCTCCCTTGGGTTTAGTCTTTGTGTGGTGTTTGTTTTAGGTACTGTTGAACCAGTGTGAAGGTGATGAAGATGAAGTGTCGAAGGGGTGATAGAACACAATAGCTTTGGGATTGATAATCGAAGAACCCTTAATCCATAAAGGGTTTCTTCAATTCTAAATTCAATCCGATTTAATTCAATAGAATTACAATATTTAAATAGAAAACCTAAGAACCAATTCTACCGTGCAAGATAGAATTTAGGTTGATAAAGATAGAATTTTAATCCTAAAAATAAATAAACCTAGAAGATAAAACTTAATCTAAAATCCTCACGATCTTATTTAATCTAACTAAGAAATACTAAAAATAAGCAATTCTATAATTAGACTTCAACTAACATAGGAGTTACTAAAAATAGAATATATATAAAAAATAAGAAATATAAATAATTAACGCCGTTTCTTCAACGACTCCCAAGGTGGAGCCTTCTTCTTTCGCTTGAGGATGACATCATGTCTAGTGGAAAACTGTTTGTTATCCTGTCGGTATTAATTAACCGGCTAGTTGGTTTAAAGGGGTGTCATGTACCGGCTAACGACAAGAAGTAAACCCACTTTATTAATGTCATGTCCGAATTTACACGTGTCATGTATAGAGAAGACCACTGCCATGTTCATTGTAGACAACAACAAAACACTGCAATTCAATCCCCTTTGCTTTTTGTTTCTTTTTTTTCTTCCTCAACGGTCACATGCTGAACAATGTTGCTATTTCCCACACACCCCACTTATATGATAGCCATTCACCATCCATACTCCCCACAAATCGGTGAAGTTAACTCCCCATTTCCATTTAACAACCTCTCCAACAACCCTTCAACGAAATGACATCCTCTTCACACCACCCCAGCTCCTCATCTGGCCTCCCTCCCCGACCTGTCCCCATCGTTATATCATCCGACGAATCGGACGATGGAGGTTTGTCGATCACTTCATTTGTGTAGATTTCAGTTGTGCTACTTGTATCATTATACTACCTTATTTTTATTTTATTTTATGCAGGACCAATGTCGCCGCCGTCATACCGACGAAATCAAAGAGTAGAGATTGTCGGCGGTGAGTCTGGGATGCTCGGATCGTTCTACGAGGCAACCTTTGTACGCAAACTGGACCCTAACCACTGGGAGGTCTAATATGTGATCCTCCTACGCAACAACAGAAGAGAGCTGTTGAGGGAGGTCCTCCCGGTGCAACGAATTCGTCCACAGTCGCCTCGTATTTCTTACGACGCCTACATGCCCGAAGACCGTGTCGACTGCCGCGATAACGATGGGTTTTGGGCTGGGAGGGTCCTTGGTGTGTCCGGTTATGGGAGTGATCGAACTTTCACGGTCTACTTCCCACTCAGCGACGAGACGTCTGATCATCGTGCCCACAATATGCGCCCACACTTCGATTGGGATGGATACAGATTCACCACGCAGCCACAATTTCGCGGCTTGTTACCGTAAATTTCGTTTTCACTGTCTTCTATGTTGCTACTCTCTCCTACTATCTTTTAAATGTTTGCTCCTATGTCGTATTTGATTAATGCAAGTGATTCTGTCTCCGCCATATTGTGTCCAGTATATTTTAATGTCTGTCATGTCGTATTTATGTCGTGTCCAGTGACAGCTACGCGATTACCAGTGGGCCCACAATTTCACCTTCACCCACTTTATTGTTATTCCATGGTTTTTCTCTTCACCTTACCATGTCATTATAAGTATGTTTATGCCTCCTCATTGTCACTCTTATCCATTCGATTCCAATATGGGTAAAGCATGCTAGTGACGGCCGGAGATAACGAGATCATGGCATCCAAGTATGGGTAAATTTTAAAATTGGGCACACATAAAACAATGTGTCATTATAGAGAATATGCTTATCCCATAAATCTTCTCCATTCGATAACGGTAGTTAATGACCTGTGTTTTTCATAGTTACAATCGTGTCCAGTGAAAGACAATATCGGACATGTTTATCGAATATGGATGTCCAATTACAACTTACTGCTTACACGTGATACTTAAAATAAACCCCCAGACCCTTCCTTCTTCAATTGGTTTTCTCTTAAACTTATAATTTAGTTGAAAGAATATTTCCCCCCTCACTGACACTCTCACTGATCTATCTGTCCTCTCAGCCTGTACTTTTATATTTAACCTCTCTCTCTCTCTCTCTCCCTCTCTCTCCGTCTCTCTCTTCTGTCCTCTGCCACTGCAGCAGCTACTTCTTCCCTCCTCTCTCACTGGTCCTTGCTTTTCGGGAGTAAAGATGCCTCCCTCCCTCTTTCTCTCACTGCACATGAAACCGAGAGTGGAGTCCAGCTGTACCCCACAGGCTGACCGGCCACCGACTCCCATTGTCAAGCGGATATCCGCTTTTGTGCAAATTTTTTCCGGATTGGGTTACTCATGCAAACCTTCCGGATATGAGGGTCATTTTAGCAAATTTGCCTAATTTTTTATTGCAAATGGTTATCATATCTTTTACCATTTATTTTTTAAATCTACTTTATTTTATTTTTGTATAACTATTATGTTAAACATTTCTTATAGAATCATTTTTTTAATACCATGGAATTTATGTGTGATACATTATAAGATGTTATGTATTAGTTTTAGTATATATAACATAATATTAACGAAAAAGACAGTATATATCGTATCAAATAATATACAAGGAATATATAGATGTACAGATCGGGATGTATCGAGAAAGACTTATATAAATTTAGATTTTAATTATAATGTATCTTTTTTAGATAAATAATTAATTATTTTGATTGATTATATTAAAATTTTAAATGAGTAGATGCTAAAGTAATTATATTATATTTTAAAGGAGTATATTTTATATATCTATTATAATTATTTTTGGATGGTGGGTCGGGTGGGGTTAAATTGTAAGAGATTTATTTAATTCTCATTTTTTAAAATGTATTAGGGGTTCATTGAAAATATTTTATGAATATGGGTGATTTTTTGAAATATTTGTTTGTTGTGGGTAATTTTTTAATTCAAGAAACTCATATAGGGTGTTAATTGCAACTAATGTTATAGGTTATGATATTTTGTGAAATTTTACAAGATTAGGGTATTGAAAGCAACTATCTCTAAAGGTTGGGATATTAATTGCAATTTACCCTACTGTAAATGGTGAAGATGATCTGTGTGTGTGTGTGTGTGTGTGTGGGACGGGCCAGGATTTGCGGGATTTGTGCCCACCCCTAATATACTCTATATAAAGGTCTGGCCGCCTACCATTTTAATTTCATCATATATATGTATCTTTTTTTAATACCGTTTTCGGTTTTGACATGAATGTGTTCCGGAAAGCTAATTAAGTGTGTGTGTGTGTGGGACGGGCCAGGATTTGCGGGATTTGTGCCCACCCCTAATATACTCTATATAAAGGTCTGGCCGCCTACCATTTTAATTTCATCGTATATATGTATCTTTTTTTAATACCGTTTTCGGTTTTGACATGAATGTGTTCCGGAAAGCTAATTAACCCCGTACCGCGGATAACTTAGCTAGTTTAGCTTTTAATATTACCAGTATAACTTTAATTAGTTTGACTATTTATATTATTTAATAACATGTATATATAGAAGGGCTTATATTGAAGAATAAGAGAAAGAGAGTGGTATTATGTAATTAGTGCAATTAGGAGGAAAGGGGCTATAAATAGCCGTAGTGTATAACAGCTACACACCAACTTCTTCTCCCCTAACTAACTCATTCTGATTTCTGTAACTCTCTCCAAGATTCAATACAATTTGTTCAATTGCTTCCGTTTTCATGGTATCTGAGCGAATGGTGTGAGATCAGGTTGGGCTGGTTGTGGCTTGATCTCCGGTGGGATCGTTGGTGGTTGATTGTTGTGTGCGATCTTGGTGCGGGATGGGTGATCGATTTTGGTGTTTCTAGGTGAGAATCTTGGTGATTCATAATGGTTGACGGTGGTGTTTTCTGGTTTGGTGTTGAACAAGGCGCATAGGGATCGGCTAATGATCCTTTGGCTCTCGCGAATTCGGACAACCCGGGAGCGCAACTGATTGCAGTGCAATTTTCTGGTTCGAATTACTTAGGTTGGAGTAAAGGGATTCGATTGGCGCTCGGAGCGAAGAACAAATTAGGGTTCGTAGATGGTTCCTGTCCCAAGCCAGTGCCAGGATCGATCGATTTGCAGATCGATCCAGGGTTCGTAGATGGTTGCTGATTACATGGTGAGGTGTTGGATCCTCAATTCCATGGTGGCTCCGATTTCAGAAAGCTTTATGTGCGTGGAGTCTTCCAAGAATTTGTGGGATGAGTTGTCAGAAAGGTATGGCCAAACGAACGCTCCTTTGATTTTCTAGTTGAAGAGAGAATTGAGCCAGATTACGAGAGATGGTAAGACAATCGCAGAGTACTTTGCGAGATTGAAGAAGGTTTGGGATCAATTACATAACGTAGAAGGATTTTATGAGTGTTCTTGTGGTGCTATGGCAAATTGTGTTTGTCAGCTAGCCAAGAAAGTGACTGATGCAGAATCAAGGAATCGTATGATGCAATTTCTGAAGGGTTTGGGTGGTTATGAAACGATGGTTCATAGCATTTTCTCGACAGATCCTTTGCCCTCGATCAATAGGGCTTACTTTCTTGTGTCTCGGGTAGAAGGAGGGAAAGGGATTTCGTTGAGTATTGGTGATTCTCAAGCGGACAACATGGCTTTAGCTGCTAGAAGGGGTAGACCTCAAGGTGGTCGGAAAGATTACAAGTAAGAGAAGGCACCAGAACGCAAAGACAAAGATAAAATCTGATATCACTGTCGAGGAAAGGGGCATATCTTGGAGAACTGCTTTAAGCTCCATGGTTACCCAGAATGGTTCAAGAAAGAAGGGAGGTCGTCGGCTCATAATGCTTTTGATACTTCTGGGACGGATGTGGATAATTATCTACAAAGTGTGGATCAACCTCAAGGCTTTGACTGTGAGAAGTCCGCGAGTGGGAAGATTGATCAATCTCTGATCAATCCTGTTTGTCAAGAAGTGCTCAAGGCTATGCAAGGCAACAGTCAGGTGAATTGTGCCACTGTGACAAACATGGCAGGTAATTCTCCTTCTTACAATCTTGCTTTAATTGCTAGAATGTCTAAGGATACATAATGGATTTTAGATACTGGTGCGACAGACCACATGACTGCTTATGGTCATCTTTTAGTTAATAAGAGAATGCTAGATATGGCTATACAAGTTGGTATGCCTGATGGTAATTTGGCACTTGTTTCTCAGGTGGGTGAGTTATTTTTGACAGATAGTATTACCTTGCAAAATGTTTTATTAGTTCCATCTTTTAAACATAACCTGTTGTCTGTGCCTCGTCTGGTTGAAGACTCGAATTTACAGAACAAACTCCCGAGAGATATGGGAGTTTTCAACCTCACCATTTTCGGGTTTTTTTTTTGGCACTTTCCGGTTTTTTTTTTACAAAGCATATGGGAGTTTTCAACCTCCCATTATTCGCATCGCTGAGAAATGTATCTCGGGAGTTTTATAAAAACCCTTGAGAAACAATTTTCGGTCAGGTGTTTTCCTAAAAACTCCCGAGAGATAGGTGTATCAAATATGGTATTTTACCTTTAACTCTCTCAGGAGTTTTTTTTTTAAAAAAAACCCGAGAAATATTGTAATTTTTTATATAAAAAAAAACAGCTTCCTTTTTTATTCATAGAACCAGTAGAAAGCCAGAGACTCTACACCAAATACCAAAATAACAACATCATGACTCTATATTATACACCCTATATTGCAATTCGGCAAAATAATGACAAATAAAAAGCAGTTCATCTTTCCTGTCATCCAAATAGGCAAATATCATGGCGCAGTATAGTACAATTTTATTTTAGAAAAACAAACAGACTAGTTAATATTCATCTATCGATAACAACAACAACAACATCATCCCAGTGTATCGTCGATATTGAAGTTAAACAATATATATAATTCCATGAATGGATAGAGTTTGGGGGAAGTAAAGCACTACGATGATTTACAAGTTTGTGATGATCTACTCGACACGAACCGAACACGATGACTTGATCAGAAAGATACAGTTCTTATTGGAGGGACTCGTTGATATTCATTATTCCACAGGCCAACACTTTTTTCTCTAAATGATATTACACCCTACAAAATTTAAGCCATAAAATGTACCATAGCTTCATATTATATATGTAAATGCACAAAAAAGGTAAAGAATTCGAAAGTATGAAGAATTCCAAAGTAGAGTTGCTTCATATTTCTTTTAGTTTTTTGTCCTGTTCAAGGAGAAATAATTAAAAATATCCACATATATGCACTGCTACTAATGGAACATAAGAGAAAGCATGAGAAGAAAGGAATAGAGTAAAAATAAAAGCATAGAGTATGCTCCCTCAAGATTCACCCAAACATAATCCAAAGACAACAAAGGGCACATTAACTCAAGATCAATCAACAGAGTAAAAATAAAAGCATAGAGTATGCTCCCTCAAGGAATATAGAGATTTGGGTGCAAAATGTCTCATAAATTGAAATCTAAAAATTATCCACTTACGCATGTTTCATTTGCTAATTTTATTACCTCCCTGTGCCTGGGAATAAAAAATGACTTTCCTCCATTTTGAACATAGGACTACTGATCTTGTTAGTAAATTCCTTTTCCATTATTCTTGTCCTTGATTGTCACTTACTAAACAAGCCCTAAATGCAAGAGAATAACAAATGAAAGAGAACTTAAAATAAATACAACATTATTACCTTAAACTGCGAAACTGGAATGTAACTGAGAAGAAAACTATAATTTTGAGATACATCAGACCAACCAAGAGCATCTCGAATCATCAACAGATGAGCAATGCATATCAGCCCTGAGGCTCGAGCAGAAGGCGACATGTTCTTGGAACGCAAGACCCTCTCCACCAATTCCAACAAAGATTGTTTTTTCTTCTTTAAAACACCCCTAGAAACTCTAGGAATGACCATAGAAAGTATAGTAACTAGAGAATCAACATCATGATCATGAGTATATGGAGAGATGGATGGCTCGAAAGAGAGACAATCGAGGGAGGAAACCGTGGAGCAGAAATAAACCACAGGAGACAGGGAGAGGTTGTATCCCTAAGCTCTTGTGCCATGGCACCAAGTACAACACATAGGTGCTGGTGATCAGGATCCTCAAAATTTCCCAACTTTGAGATAATGAATGCACCAAAATCAGCGCCCTCCTCCACAATTGGGTCAAATTTTTCCATTTCAAACAAAGATATGAAATAAAAATAAAATTAGAAAAAATTAAGAAGATACAAGGAAAAGGAGAGTAGGACCTTATTAGAGTGCCCAACTTCTTGATGAAAACGAAAAATAATCAAGAATTTGGCTCAAATAGCTTGACTGACTTTCCCAATGTGACTTTCATGGAAGATGAAATGGGCAAAACATTGCAATTACTTGCTCCACATGTTGAATGGAGTCGTCGGTAGTTTGAACTCAGACATAAGATATCATCATTTGTAGATGCATTAGAGTGAATTCTTTAAAAGAGAACAATAAATATCATAAATCAAAGAATTCAAAAGTAAATGGATTTAACCTATAAATAAAAAAATGTAAGGAATATGAAAACAACCTCTTGAATGCTTGCTACAATTCCAGCACATCAGCTTAATAGCATTTGAAGATATTCAACGAGTTCATAGAGAGAGATAAAGTCCAGAGAAGGCTGTAAACCGAGATTCCTTGGAGAAGTTCCTGCAACCAAATTGCGAGATTCAGTGAGTGTAGATATCATCCAAATGTGTACAATTTCAAGAAGAGCGCCCAACCTCAGCCCATATGATGCATTTCTTCAACATTGATCAAGCATGTATCACCATCATAAATTAAGCACAGAGAGAAAGAGATACCAGAGTACAATTGGTCGATTTTAGCAAGAAAAAAATGACCCGAGGAACCTACAAAGAGAGGCCAAACGGTCTGCAACTAAATTGGGGGATTCGATTCGATTAGACTCTATTTCATCCAACATGAGTATAATTACATCCTAATAAAACTACATAAGAGAACACAAACCTGAGAGTGAGAGGAGCGAAGCAGCCAAGTCACTTCACCGGCGTCTCCGTCAAGCCTCCTCAACAGCGAAATTTCTGTTGACTTCGGGTCACCTTGTTTCATGGAATAGGGTGAGAGGAGTGACACTTTACAGAAGAGAACGACAAACCTGAGAGGAGCGAAGCAGTGTCTCCATCGGCCCTCTTTAGCAGCGAATTCTCCGTAGTCTGTAGATTTCGGGTGACCTATTCGACCAACAACAAAATTGATCGAAGAGGGATAGAGGAGCAAAGAACCAATGAAAATTTCTGCGACCCTCAGAGAGTCTAGACGTTCTTCAATTCGAGTGAGTGATCGAGATCGATTTCTAGGGTTTGCTTCGGGAAGTTTTTCTTCTTCTTTTTTAGCAATCGGGAAGTTTCTCTAAAGATATAAATTTGTAGAAGATATATTTTTCGGGGCTTTTTACTAAAATCTCCTTAAAGAAATGGATTCTTATCAGGGGTTAAACCAAAAACCCTGTAAGAGTATATCCAGGTTTAGCCGAGTTTTATTTTTTGATACAAAACATATATCTATCGGGAGTTTTTATGAAAACCCCCTTGCGAGGTTTATCTCTCAGGAGTTTTTTAAAACCCCCGAGAAATTTGTGCCGTAAGAACACCATTTTGTACTAGTGAAATTTGCTGCTATATTTACTGCAAATCGATGATTATTTCAAGACCTTAGAACTAGCCAGGTCATTGGATCAAGGGTGAAGCAACATGGACTTTACGTGCTCCAAGCTAATAATGTTCCACATGGTGTTTTACCTTTTGAGATCAATAAAAGCATTGTTTCTAGCATTTGTAAACCTTTACCTAATGTTTCTAATGTGTGTAAATCTGTAGACCAAGTGCATCAGCTTCATGTAAGACTGGGCCATGCATCTATCAGTAAGATGGTGCACTTGGATTCAGTTTCTCATGCCTCTATGCCACCTTGTGACACTTGTGTTTTGGCAAATATGCATAGGTTGCCTTTTCCTTCTAGTGTTACCATTTCAGACAATTGTTTTGATATAGTTCATCTTGATCTTTGAGGTCCTTACAAAACTCCAAGCATTTCTGGTGCTTCCTACTTTCTTACTGTTGTAGATGATAAAAGTAGGGTTACATGGACATTTTTGCTGAATAATAAGACACTTGTTTGTTCCACTTTGTCTTCATTCATATCCTATGTTTATACTCAATTTGGTACTACTGTTAAGTGCTTTAGAAGTAATAATGGGACAGATTTTGTCCAATCTGCTTGCCATATGTTATTTTCTAAACATGGTATAGTTCATCAAAGGAGTGCTCCCTATACTCCCCAACAAAATGGTAAGGTTGAAAGAAAGCATCGACATTTGATAGAGACTGCAAGGGCAATCAAGATACATGCTGGTTTACCTTCAATGTTTTGTGCAGATTTTGTGCTTGCAGCAACACACATAATTAACAAGCTTCCAACATCAGTTTTGAAGTGGAAATCCCCTCATGAGGTATTATTTGGTAAGCCTCCTTCCTTAGATAAACTTAGAACTATTGGATGCTTGTGTTTTGCATTAAATACACAGTTTAAGAAGAACAAATTTGGTTCTAAAGCACAAAGGTGTACTGGTTGGATATCCTTTTGCACAGAAAGCCTACAGGTTATACTGTTTGGACACTCACAAATATATTGTGAGTCGAGATGTTCAGTTTTTTTAGTCTCAATTTCCCTTTAAAGATTGTATTCAAACAGGTAAGACAATTGTTCCTGAATTGCCAAAATTCCCTTTGGTAAGTCCAGCAGATTCTTCTGATTTAAATTTAGTTCCATATGAGCCACAAAATCAAGGCTATATCAACAATGACATTGGGTTTGATCAAAATCATTTCAGTGATTCTAATTCAACACAAGATCAAGTTGATAATATAAATATAGATCATGTTTCTGAATCTCTTTCTGACACTTCTACATCTAGTAACAGGATGCCAATTAATCATGGAGTTGAGGTGCAACCTAGAAGATCGACTAGAGTGCATCAAGCTCCTGCCAAATTAAAAGATTTTGTATGTCCTTCTATACATACAAATGACTCATTATCTCGATCTTTTTTATCATAGTATTTGGGGAAACCCATTCCTATTCTAATGATTTTATCCAGTCCTTTGTAAGTCTTGTTCAGGTTTCTGAACCCCATACTTTTTCTCAAGCTAACAAGGACAACATTACCCCCAAGTAAGGTTCCCATTGGTTCTAAATGGGTGTTTAAACTCAAACACAAGCCAGATGGAACCATTGAAAGGTATAAGGCTCGTTTAGTTACTAAAGGCTATAATCGAGTTTAAAATAAAGATTATAAACATACCTTTTCTACAGTTGCCAAGTTCACTAGAGTTAGATGTTTACTTGCTTTAGCTATTGTAAAACAGTGGCCAATCCATCAACTTGACATTAATAATGCATTTCTTCATGGTTACCTTGATGAAGAAATATATATATGAAACCACCAGATGGTTACAAGAAGGCATTACCTGGTCAAGTTTGTCTCTTAAAGAGATCTCTCTATGAATTGAAACAAGCAAGTAGACAATGGAATGTTGAGCTAACAAAGTTTCTAGTGTCTCTTGGCTATGTGCAGTCTAAGCAGGATTATTCACTTTTTATTAAGCATGTTCCCAAAGGTATTGTCACTGCACTGGTATACATAGATGATCTATTACTTTCTGGAGATGATGAAGCAGCCATCATCAACAAAAAGAATCTCCTTCACCAGAAATTCACAAACAAGGACCTTGGTCAAGTGAGATATTTCCTTGGGATGGAGATAGCTAGATCAGCAACTGGTATGCTTATTCATCAAAGGAAGTACATCCTTGATCTTCTCAGAGACACTCAGATGCTGGATTCCAAAGAAGCAAAGTTTCCTTTACCTAGGGGACTTCGGTTATCATCAGATGAAGGTGATCTGATTCAAGACCTTGAGGTGTACAAACGTTTGGTTGGAAGGCTTCTTTTCCTCAATCTCACAAGACCAGACATCTCATATTCCATCCAACATTTGTCTCAGTTTATTAGCAGTCCCAGGGAGCCTCACTATCAAGCTGCTTTACATGTCCTTAGATACCTCAAAGGGACACTGATGCTGATTGGGGAGCCTGCACCTTCTCAACTCGTTCTCATTCTAGATACTGCATGCTTCTAGGCAAATCCTTGGTATCTTGGAAGACCAAAAAGCAACAAACAGTATCAAAATCGTCGGCTGAATCTGAGTACAGGGCACTGTCATATGCCACTAGGGAAATGGTGTGGTTGGATGGTTTGTTCAAGGATCTTCAAGTTCTTATTCCTCACCTGATTCTCCTACATTGTGACAACAAGGCTGCCCAACATCTTGCTGCTAACCCGGTTTTCCATGAGAGAACAAAGCAGCTTCGCATAGATTGCCACTTTGTTCGCGAAAAACTTGAAGAAGGGTTCTTAGTCACACAGCATGTGGCTTCAGCTCTTCAACTGTAAAGGCTCGGATTTTCAATCCTAATTTTTTTTCGAAAAAAGGAAATTAAAAATGAATTTAAATCGAATTAAAAGCTCGTTTAGAAGATTCCGAACGTAATATAAATTTGACGAACGATTTTCGTCCTTTTACCTCGAAAATTAAAAATAATTATCAGATGGCGATATCCTTGTCGATTTAAAAAAATCTAATTGATCGAGAGAGCGAGAGTCGGAAAAACTAACATTAAAAATGTAACTCATGAATCATAATCCCGGGCCGTTACAAAGGTGGTATCAGAGCTGAGGTTTTGCAATCCGAGTACTATAGGTTGAAGATGGTTTTGAAAATCGCCCAAAGTTTTCAAATGGTTTTGGAAAATATTTTTAAAAGGGCAAAATGAATTTAATTGGACTTTAACCTAAAATGAATAAAAGGGAAACAATCTCGTGGGTAGAGACCCAAGCGGTAGACATCCCTTATGGATGTAGAATTCGGGGAACGGTAGGCAAAATACTAGCTTTCTTTTACAAACGGGTTTCGAAGACTCCAAGGAGGCCGAGGGTTGGAGTAGCACGGGCTAGGAGGTCGTGAGGTATTTGCCCCTCCGGTCAGTTGTCCCTCGAAGGACGGCATAGATCGTCTCTATGCTTGCATTATATATACATATATGCAATTGGGCCCGAGGGCGATCCTCCTCGAAGAGGATCATATTAATCTTGTTGATTGCTTCCGTGTTGAGTGCTATTGTGCTTAGGATAACGAACTAATCAGAAGGCCTTAACTTGAACATGTAAATGACTGTATGTGCAAACGGGATAGCGGGAGGAAACCTTGTTCTTATGTAATCAGATTTTCTATCTTGTCGAAATAGTTCTTCCATAGTACAACCCCCTTAATAATCCTGATTCTGTCGCCCGTCCCACCAAAGCACTTGGATGTGTTAGTAAGGGTCGAGAGTGTATGTTCCTCTTGACTTGAGTCCTATTTGTATTCCAACCATAGATGATCATCGAGTCTCATACCTAATGTCAACATTCTCTACGGGAAATTGGGTCGGTCAACTAACTACTTTCGGGGATTGTGTATGATGTGAGGGTTACCTGAGGTTGATTATCGACATTCTTCCGAGTTAGGAGTGTGTTATCTTATGGAGTCATCCCTCTTGAGTCTCGTAATGGTCAACCGTGTCTCCTTGCCAAAAGAGTCGAAACACGAATTCTACCATCTTCTCTCGAAAACGGCATGAATGTCCTTGTGTCGAGCGAGTCATACTAGCGTCCCACGGGGAAACTGGGTGGTGAGTCGGTGATTGCCCTTAGAGAATTATGTCAAGTTATAATGATAGCCTCCTTGTGATTTCATGAAATTGTATATTGGTATAATTCAGCATTACTTGCATGGTTGCACTTATGAGTAGATGTATATGTCGTATGTATTGAATCCCTGTGATTACCGTCTCCCTATGAACTAGGTCCATGATAGTGTGCTCAACTCTCGTTGTATGTTAAAACGTGAATTGGATGACTTAGCATGCCAGATGAACCTCATTGGACCTCATGACTGTGTACATGTTTAATAAGTATTGTTAGTATCATGTAGGATATATACCTCCCAGTTATAAGCCCTCATATGATTGTGTGACGTCTTAGTCTTACTATATGAATATGGATGTATGTGATGAGATAGTTGTTATACCAGCCCTGCATGAACTGACCATACCCTTAGCATGATTTTTAGGGTGCATCTTAGCATGCTTGCCTCAATCTCGGAATATTATGACTTGCTTAATTGTGTATCTAAATGAGCGATAAGTTGTGCGTATGATATCCTGTGATGTTTGCTAGATCTTGCATAACTTGGGCCATATATGTCCCATGTCAGTCTGTGCATACATGTTCTTAGTCTGTCAAGCATGATTGGTGAATGAAATGGTAAGTTGCTAGCTTGTTCTGCGCACATAAAAAGATGATTATATGAACATGTTATGAATGCGTAAATCGATATTCCTTGAGATAGGTGCATACTAGTGTGAAATAATGTGATGATATCTCTTGATTTTTATGTGTTTACGTGCCATAATTATAAGGGCATCGTTGTAACTCTCGGGTTGGGATCTTATCCTTGGTTTCGTCGTCTCTAGTCCTGGTCCATGTCTGAACTCTTAAGGAATTGTGTTGTCCGCCCTTGTCTCTCCCCTATCTCCGTAACTTCTAACCCTTGCAATCCTTCGATGAGCGCCGATATGCAAGAAATGACCAACGACCAGGTGGCACCGGAGCGGCGCAACGGAAGTGTGATGGGTCCATGACCCCTTACGCCCCAGGAACAATGTCACCGATGGCAAAAAGGACGAATATGCTTCAAAGATGACAATCGTTAACAGATTCATTCCAGCAGACACGAGGAAGAGCATTCTTAATTCAAATTGTGGATTCTTCTATACTAATCGGAATTTGATGTTTATTCTTAATTCAAATTGTGGATTCTTCTATACTAATCGGAATTTGATGTTTTGTGATAGGCCTAGAACTGACATAATTGAATGTGTGATGACAGATGTGCTGAATTGGTAGCAATGATTGCCTGACTAACTTGTTTCTATGACGATGTGCCTTGGTGCTTGGTATACTGACTTGCGGGTGAGTAGGTTATGTGTTATATGTATGGGAGTGCTTTCTTCTTGAGCTTGAGTCGTGAGATTCTTCAGTGAGACTGGTTGGAAAGTGGCAGGTGGATTAAGGTATTCGGATTGGGTCTTTGGTCGTGTGAGATGGGGTGCAGAAAGGATGCGTTAACTTGGGTAGAGCCGAGTGAGTTGGGATGTGTCGAAGATAGTGGTCTGTGAGTATAGATGAGCTTCCAGGTAGGTCTTAGGTGAGCAGTGGGGCTAGTGTGGCGAGATTTTGAGGGGTATGTTCTAGTGAGAAGTGGTAGTCTAGGCAGGCAGTGTGTGCGGGTAGTATAAGAGAGTGGTTGACTGAGGTCTGGACTAGTTTCATTAGGGTGATCTTGAGATTGGGTGTGGGTAGAGGTTAGTTAGGATAGTTCTAGAGGTGGATGGGCAAGCTAGGAGTTGATCGGGGGATTCTTGAGCGGAGGTGTTGTGAGACGGATTGGTGTGCTAAGGAAGGTGTCTAGATAGTCTATGAGCGGAACGTGGGCGGTGACAAGGATGATCGATTAAGGAATGTCTGAGGAATCGTAGAATTTGGGACTAGGTGATGTGTGCTGAGAGTGGGGGGCGATTTCAGTAAAGGATGAGGTTGAGGTATTGCCAAGGAAAAGTAGTATGAGGTTGCTTGGGAAATTATCGATTGGGGATATTAGGTTGTTTATATCAGGGTGGTTCGTGTGATGAGTATTTGGGGGTTGTTTAGATAGGATTGGTAATGGTTGGGGAATTTATGAGTGAAGGATCTCTAGATGCGTTGTTAGAGGATTTTGGCATAAGGAATGAATCGGGATTTATGAGTGGAGGTCATTGTGGCTATTGAGGTAATTGAGGACGTGAGATGAATCTTCGAGGAAAGGTGGGTAGCTATGCAATGATGTAGTTTAGATTCCTAGTAAGATTGTGGGCTTAAGGTTGAGATAGAGAGATTATGCGCATGGATTTGGGAACTAGGCAAAGCAGAAGGTATTGAGGACGCTAGAGAGATTTTTGAAGGTTGGTGAAGTTGCGGTGCTTAGGAAATTCAGACAAGGATGTCATAGGAATTCGGTGAAAATGATGATTGGTACATAAAGGTTTAAGTGGTAGAGATTTCAAAGTTTAAGGAAGTGTGATCTGAGGCAATTTGGGGAAACATGCGGAGTTGAGGGAACTAGTCTAGGTACAGTATGCCAGGAAGAGGATCTAGAGTGGGTCAGCTTGATGGTCATGGTGATTCGTGGTTAGGAGTACCACTAGTTGAGTTCTGCATTAGAATTGGTCGGGAGTGTCAGGTGTGAGATGGTCAACATGAGTTGGGTCCTTAGAGGTGGATGGTTAGTGAGAGTGGTTAGTGGCGTGGGGAGTATGATTAAGTTAGCAAGGTGATTCGCGATGTCTCTTTAGGAGATGATAGTCGAGTGAAAGGTAGGACTTGAGACCGGGATGTCGAAGTGAATTGGCCCTTAGATGGCTTGATGGCATAGAAGTTGGGATACCTTGTAGTTGGTTTGGGTATTCGACCTTGATTGCGAATAGTTATGAGGCTAGAAATGTTGTATGTGAGCAGGATACAATGGTTCCTAGAACTAGTAGTGGATTGAGTTGGTAGACCTCGGTGAAGTTGATCTTAGTGCAAGGGATGGTGAGTAGTGGTCGTGTCTCGTCATGATTGGTAGTGTAAGGCAGATTCTCCTGAGATAGTGATCTACTGCATACTTTACTTAGGGCCGAATGTTGTGTGAATTCTATGCTATAGACAATGTTGATTCTCTGATGTGTTGTCGTTGACAATAGAGAACTGTAGTACTAACATAGTTATCCATGAACTCGATGGAATGCTACTATGCGGAAGCAGTTGTTTGCCTCTAATGCGATGACGCTTGGTAGTTAGAATGAATATGATGTAGTATATGCTTATTTGCTAGAAATGGAGATCTACATATGTTTCTGTTTAATATTGCAGAATATGGAGCCATTTCGGGAGAAAACCAAGAAGTGAAGACGGAAGCAGCAAGCTACTCGATATCGACGAGTTCTACTCGATGTCGACAACAAATGTCCGGGCACATCACTGATCGAGAAGCACCATGTCGAGAAGCTGAAGACAAGCCAACCCAACTCCATGAAGTTCCTCGAGATCGAGTACTCAACTCGAGATCGACAACAGCCCTGAAAGCCAGTCCAGAGTCGAGGATGCGAGCACTGATCAAGGATGCCGATGAGCTCTACCCAACCTGACTAAACACTCGGACACTGAGCAACACCCGTACTCGATATCGACGAACATCCTCGAGATCGACAAGCCTAGAAGCACCTGTTCGAGCAGTGTCGAAGAGAGGCTACCCGACATGCCAAGCCACACAAGTCGATGAAGCCACACTACTCGAGATCGAGTAGGATCCTCAAGATCGAGGAGAGCAGAGAACCAATGTCCGAGCATGTCGAGGAAGAGAAACCCGAGACGCCGCTGTTGCTGAAGTCGACGAACATGTTACTCGAGATCGAGTAAACCTACTCGAGATCGAGGAAAGCTGTCCGGAAGCGCGTTACGCGGTTTGAGCAGTTCTACTCGGATTGGGATTCCTTGGGGCCGAAGATTGCCGAGTTTATCCGATTCTATCAAAATCCATCATGGAAGAGACGATTTATCCACTTGAAGACTTTTAGATATAATTTCCTTTTTAGATTTAATTATGTTATTTCATTAATTTATCATTAAGCTTTTAGATATAGATTTAGATAGAGATAGAGATATTCTATCCTTGAATAGCAAGGAGTAGAAGGCTATAAATAAAGCCCAAGGGGCTGATTTTAGATCATTCAATTTACAAGTTAGAGAAGTAGTTCACAGAGAAGTTTTAGGAGTTCGAAGGTTTTAGGGTTTTGGCATTCAACGAAAGTTGGAGTGTCGGGATTGTAAAAGCTTTGAATTTAATTTAATGCAAGTTCCTTTTCATACATCAATGTCTGAGGTTGCGATGAAGCGCGAGTAGTCCACCCACTTCTAGGGTTGGGGCGAGCCCGACGATAGCCCTGCGTGTTTGAGGTAAAGATCCGACTTTTATCATGTTTTGTGCATCTACTACTTGTTATATGTTTATTACCCATCTAATGGAGGTCCATGCTAACAACTTGGATTGTAAACATAAAATTAGTAGAGACAATTAGATTTTCTTGAAAGAGTTGTCTAATTGTTGGAAAAGGCGGAAGCTTAGTCCTTTAATGCGATTCACATGATTATCTATTTTATTTTTCCCCTATGCATGCTTGGTTATCGTTGTTGTCAACCTCAATCTTGGAAGTCTTTCATACATAGTTTTCGAATCACAAAAGCATTTGTTTTTACTTTATGTCGTTTTAGTTTTCTGCCCTTACTCGATCTCGACCAACTCTGGTCGATCTCGGGTTACTGATCTTCGATTCTAGAATCGTCGTAGCTTCTGTGTGTAGGTGATCGACCAAGCCAACTCGACGTCGGCAACTCTACTCGATCTCGAGTAAGGCTTACTCGATCTCGACTAAAATCGCCCGTGACTGCTGCTGCGCTGCTCGACTTATCCGATCTTCTGTCGACTAACCCTAGTCGAGATCGACAACCTGTGGTCGACTTTTGTCCGTGAGATTTCTCCACTGCCTAGGATCCGCTGACACGCTTCCTCGTGGATCGATCCTGACTTCCCACTATTGCATCGGGAGGAAGTCTTGTAATTATTTGCAAGGGACGGAATCTGGTTCACTTTGATTTATTTATATTTTAATTGCAAGTCTCGATTTCCTCTTACAACAAATTGGCGCCATTGCCGGGGAAGCTATCATTCGCGCCTTAGGTAGTTAAATCTCACGTCTACTTTGAGTTACTTTACAGGTGTATGTGCCGTTCTGGTCAACCACCTGAGTTTGACAGCTTAGACGAACCGGAACGCCTCCTACACATCCGAGCTAAACTGCAAAGAGCCATGGCGGCCGCAGAAACACAGAAACAGCTGATACAGAGGCTTACAAGGGAACTGGCCACTAAAGATGCTGCTATTGCCGCTGAGAAAGCAGCAAGGGAACAAGCAGAAGCTGAGCTTGCCCAATACCCAACCACGACAGAGGATTATATGCATCCAACGCTCGTCGTGCCTGAATCGGCGATTCTAATCCCTGAAAACTCTTTTGAAATTCGCACTCAATTTCTTATAGAGCTTAAAAATAATGCTTTTTATGGTAAATTTAATGAGTGTCCTCTTGAACATATTACTAATTTTTCTGACATGTGTCGTACTCTTGTTGAAGGTACAACTCTGGAATATGTCAAGATGAAGGCTTTTCGCTGGTCTCTCGCTGGACCTGCACTGAAGTGGCTTGAAGGGCTGAAACCAAGATCCGTCACAACATGGGCCCAGGTAGAGCAAGAGTTTCTGAACAAATTCTTTCCTCCTGCCAAGATAGCACTCCTCCACTAGAAGATCACAGCTTTCAAACAAAAGCCTGGGGAGCCGCTAGTAAAAGCATGGGAAAGATACAAGGAACTACTGCGATCTTGCCCTACTCATGGACAGCCACCCTACGTCATTCAAGAGATCTTCTTCAATTCTCTTGACCAAGTCACTAAGGACGGGATCAACTAGTACACTCGATATGAGTACCTGACGATGCTACCAATTGACGCCTGGGGTGTGCTCGACAAGCTCACCAATTATGACAACAAATATGGGTCTACTGCAAACTATGAGGAGAACTCCTACGCCAGGCCAGCACCATCTATGCCCCTCTATGAGCCTGCCAAGGAGATTGACCCAGATGTCAGGGAGCAGTTCTACAGAGACCAGAATCGCAAGCTCCTCAAGCAAGTCAGGTATCTCTCTGTCAACCAGCCTTGCATCGAATGCGGATCACAGCGGCACACCACTACTGAGTGTCCACACACTGAGCAAGTTAGGATGGCAGAAACACATGAAGAGGTAGTTTACGCAGGGGGTCCCAATCGCTATATGGGAGATCAAAGGTTCTACCAACCACAATGGAACCAAGGTCCTCCTAGGAACCCCTCGCCATACAGAGCTCCAGGACATCTAGAAAGAGATCAAAAGAAGGATGATCTACAACTTATCCTTGAGGAGATGCGCCGAAATCAGGGCACCATCAACAACCAGTTCCAGAGCATCACTACAAAATTTGGAGAACTAGACATCTGGAAGAGAGGCATAGAGACTCAGATGGGTCAAATCGCTGCACAAATTCCACGACCATCCGGACAACTCCCTGGGCAAACAGAACCAAATTCTAAGGGGAAGACCGGACACGTCGCAGCTATCAAGCTCAAGAGCGGGCACCAATTACATGAGCCAAAAGTCGGGAAGCATCAAGACAAAGCAGAGTAGCAACTCGACACAGAGCAGAATCAACTCGATCTCGACCAGCCCGTAGTCGATATCGACAAAGATCTCCTCGACACAGACCAGAAGCCAAGCTCGGACTCCACAACACAACCAGGCAACTCGAGATCGACCACCCTACTCGATATCGAGGAACCTTTAGTCGAGATCGAGGAGAAATTGGCCGATGTCGACGACTCTGCAACACCTCTGACGTCTATTCTGGCTCCGCAGCAGAAAAAGCCACTACCTTTCCCTTCCAAAGCACTAAAAGATCCCACTGCAGGTAAGTTCAAACGTTTTGTTAATATGCTGGAAGAACTGAACTTCTCTATTCCTTTTATAGAAGCTCTTAAAGAGATGCCTGGATATGTCAAATTCCTGAAGGAAATCTTAAGCAAGAAGCGATCCATCTCAGAGATCGCTGGCGAATGCAAAGTGCTCCACTTCCCTGAAAAGAGACCTGACCCTGGTAAGTTTTCTGTTACTGTGGGTTTTAGACAACATAAATACGATTCCTTGTGTGATTTAGGAGCAAGTGTGAGCATCATGCCCTTATCAATCTGGCGAAAGGTAAAGATAGGATGCATAGAACCTGTGGATGCCAAGCTATACATGGCAAACAATACAGTAGTCATCCCTACAGGTATGGTTGAGAATGTCCCTGTCCAGGTTGGTAAATTCTTTGTTCCAGCAGATTTCCTTATTATAGACTGTGTTGAAGATCCTACTAGCCCTATTATTCTTGGTAGACCATTCTTAGCTACTGCAGATGCCAAGATTAGCGTCAAACATCGATCGCTCACCTTCACCATAGGCGACGAGGTCTTAGATTTCTCTTTTGGCCCTGCAAAAGAGGAAATTTCATGGCTGGAGGTGAAGAGCATAGCAACCACGGGATCAAGCAAACAACGGAGGAAGGCACCAAGACTGTACTCAAGATCGATAAAGGCTCCTCGATCTCGACTAAGATTCTACTCGATCTCGACAAAAGTTCATCGATATCGACTTCCTTTGCTAAGCCACAGACTTGCCAAGAGCCTAAGTATGGGGTCCATGTACTCGATATCGACCAGTCGTACTCGATATCGACTAACCCCAAGCCAAAAGATTTCTGTTTTGGGCCAGAAAAGGTAAGTTCAGGTATGAATCCTACTCCTCCTCAGTCCATTAAGAAATTAATAAATAATTCAAGGGGAGGTAAGGCCCCATGGCGAGAAAATATGCGGAAACTAAGAGCTGGAAAGAAGAAGAAGAAAGAGAAGGAAGAATATGCAAGCAACCGTCTGTCAGCTGAGCTTGCATACTACAATCAGGACCTAGATGATCCAGGAGAAGGGCCAAGCACAAGCGGGCCCCACATTAATGGTCCTTGAGCGCAAACGGAGAAGTCGGCCTAGTGACTCTAAAATCTAGAGCATGTATATAAAACTTTTGAATTTTGGGACTTTGGACATTTTGGTTTTTGTTTTTGGTTTTGTTTAGAATACTTCATGTGGAAAGTCTTGCTTTTGTGTGCAATCTAACACTTTTAGGTCTGCAAGCATAAAAGGATCGTGAAAGGTGGAATAAAGAAGTTCCTGAAAGACAGTCGGAATCGATGAATGCCAAGTCAAAATCGACCAGGAGGAGCAACCCATAGTTACTCGATATCGAGTAGGCCAACTTGATATCGACCAACCCCAGAAGCTCCTCGACTTCATAAATCCACTGGGCGCAGAAAGCCTCCTCGATATCGAGTACTGTACTCGATATCGACAAACAGTTTACTCGACCTGCACTGATCTGCCTTCCTCAATGCGTTATTCGGTGAGTTCCTTCCTTTAATCTTGTTTTTATTTGATTTTATACAGTGGGGACACTGTATATTTTAAGTATGGGGTGGGGGAAGGGCTCATTATCATTATTATATGTTTTAGTCTTACTTTTGGTTTTACATGGAAATTTTTTTTATTTTTATGTTATGAATTCATGTTTAAATTTTATGCATTTTAGTATTTTGTCATAATTTAGTCTTGTTTTTAGTTGCATAGAAAAAAATATATAAAAAATAACAAAAATAAAAAATGTCGAAAAAAAAAGAAAAAAAATGCATGTTTAATTTTTTGCATTGTCTTAGTTTTTATACCCTAACTTAGATGTCCTATGATAATAAATAATAAATGACTTGATCATGTAAATCCTATGGCATGTTTGGAAGGTTTAGCCCAAGTCCTCGAAATTGTTTTTATGTGGATTGTGAACTTGTGATGAAATTGAGCACATGTGATCCTAAGCTAAAGGTTAAAATCCAACAAAAATTGTCCTAGTGAGAATTTTGGCCTTATAGGGAGAACGTTAAAAATCCCTCTACTTTCTTGAGTGTATTTACTCTTCCTATGCATCTCTAAACGTTGTGATAGTTATTCAAAGCCAATGCATTAATATGTTGATGTGAATGAGAATTAAATGATGGAGGCACCTTTTAAGCCAATTTTATCCTCTCTTTACCTACCCTGCATTATCCCTGCTTGAAGCCAGAACATTAGCCTGAGACTTTTATTATAAACTCCACAAAATTATCCTTAGTCAAATTGAGTCTGACCCCCATTTGGGAATTAAGACTTAGAGTTGGTTGGAATAATGGTTTGTGGAAGGAATGAGCTTGTGTTTCATTTCAAGCAGGAAGGATTTTTGAATTTATTGAGATATGGGTTGGTTTTATATTTTTATATTGCTATGCATATTATGTAAAAGGATTTTTGGCTCACCCTATAAATGCACTAGTTATTTTCGTTCGGGAAAAAAAATCAAAAAAAAAAAGAAAAAAAAAAGAAAAAGAGAAAGAAATGTTTGTATATATGTTTATGAATAAAGTGTGTGAGCCAAATTTACCTTATTTCTTTCATTTTCGCAAGATTTATACTTTGGAGAGGTTAATTAAGTTTGAAAGGTTACATACTTCATTGAGACAAGTTGGAGAACTTGGTTGATTCATATGATTGAGAGTTATGGTTTGGTTGAGTTGTGTTGGAAATTTAGGAGTCTTGATTCTCGAATTTTATTAAAGCACCACATGGTCAAATAATTCCATACCCTTTTATTTCTTACCAAGCCCCATTACAACCCCGCCGAATGGAATCTTCTTTGAAGACTTCTATTGAGCGAAGTCCTCCTGATAATTCTTGTTGCATTTACATAATTGGTTGCGAAGTGGATTTATATTTAAATTGCAATGTTTATGAGATTGTATATGGAATTGAGTTGAGAATTGATCTGCATAGCCTAAACACATTGAGAGCTGAGTGAAAACACATTATCCCTGTGAGGTTGGATTTATATTGCCTATGCCTATGGATCGCTCATATATGTGTGATGACGTTAAACTCACTTGTCTTACATTGCTGCTACTTGAGATGTTGCTTTTGACAAAAGGCGAAGACTTGAAGGATGTGTTGTAGGTCTTGGTTACTGTTTGGTTATTGCTTGATGACAAGCAAGTCTAAGTATGGGGTGATTTGATGTCTCTAAAGTAGCCATGTTTTTATGCACATTTTAGTTCCATATTCTATACACTTTGCATATTTCGGGTTGGAAATATGTCGAATTTATGTAGTATATGCTTATTTGCTAGAAATGGAGATCTACATATGTTTCTGTTTAATATTGCAGAATATGGAGCCATTTCGGGAGAAAACGAAGAAGTGAAGACGGAAGCAGCAAGCTACTCAATATCGACGAGTTCTACTCGATGTCGACAACAAATGTCCGGGCACATCACTGATCGAGGAGCACCATGTCGAGAAGCTGAAGACAAGCCAACCCGACTCCAGGAAGTTCCTCGAGATCGAGTACTCAACTCGAGATCGACAACAGCCCTGAAAGCCAGTCCAAAGTCGAGGATGCGAGCACTGATCGAGGATGCCGAGGAGCGCTACCCGACCTGACCAAACACTCGGACACTGAGCAACACCCGTACTCGATATCGACGAACATCCTTGAGATCGACAAGCCTAGAAGCACTTGTCCGAGCAGTGTCGAAGAGAGGCTACCCGAGATGCCAAGCCACACAAGTCGATGAAGCCACACTACTCGAGATTGAGGAGAGCAGAGAACCAATGTCCGAGCATGTCGAGGAAGAGCAACCCGAGACGCCGCTGTTGCTGAAGTCAACGACCATGTTACTCGAGATCAAGTAAACCTACTTGAGATCGAGGAAAGCTGTCCGGGAGCGCGTTACGCGGTTTGAGCAGTTCTACTCGGATTGGGATTCCTTGGGGCCGAAGATTGCCGAGTCTATCCGATTCTATCAAGATCCATCATGGAAGAGAAGATTTATCCACTTGAAGACTTTTAGATATAATTTCTTTTTTAGATTTAATTATGTTATTCCATTTATTTAGGGTTTTGGCATTCAACGAAAGTTGGAGTGCCGGGATTGTAAAAGCTTTGAATTTAGTTTAATGCAAGTTTCTTTTCATACATCAATGTCTGAGGTTGCGATGAAGCGCGAGTAGTCCACCCACTTCTAGGGTTGGGGCGAGCCCGACGATAGCCCTGCGTGTTTGAGGTAAAGATCCGACTTTTATCATGTTTTGTGCATCTACTACTTGTTATATGTTTATTACCCATCTAATGGAGGTCCATGCTAACAACTTGGATTGTAAACATAAAATCAGTAGAGACAATTAGATTTTCTTGAAAGAGTTGTCTAATTGTTGGAAAAGGCGGAAGCTTAGTCCTTTAATGCGATTTACATGATTATCTATTTTATTCTTCCCCTATGCATGCTTGGTTATCGTTGTTGTCAACCCCAATCTTGGAAGTCTTTCATACATAGTTTTCGAATCCCAAAAGCATTTGTTTTTACTTTATTTCGTTTTAGTTTTCTGCCCTTACTCGATCTCGACCAACTCTGGTCGATCTCGGGTTACTAATCTTCGATCCAGAATCGCCGTAGCTTCTGTGTGCAGGTGATCGACCAAGCCAACTCGACGTCGGCAACTCTACTCGATCTCGAGTAAGGCTTACTCGATCTCGACTAAAATCGCCTGTGACTGCTGCTGCGCTGCTCGGCTTATCCGATCTTCTGTCGACTAACCCTAGTCGAGATCGACAACCTGTGGTCGACTTCTGTCTGTGAGATTTCTCCGCTGACACGTTTCCTCGTGGATCGATCCTGACTTCCCACTACTGCATCGGGAGGAAGTCTTGTAATTATTTGCAAGGGGCGGAATCTGGTTCGCTTTGATTTATTTATATTTTAATTGCAAGTCTCGATTTCCTCTTACAACAGACATGCCTGAAGGCCATTGAGGGAGAAATGATTTGGTTAATTAAATGTAGAGACTTTAATATTCGGTTTTGACATGTACATGTTCCGGAAAGCTAACCCCACATCGTGGATCACCTAACTAGCTTAGCTTTTAATTATAACTTTAGTTTCCGTTTGAGGGTGTTTTTTGCTTTCTACAAGATGATGTAATTGGGGTCGGGCTATCCCCTTATGTTGCCTACTTAGCCTTTTTTTCTTCTTGTTTTGGTCGAATAAAAGCACGACTAGATCGATGTGCGGATCAGCTTTGTCTCTTCTTTCGACTGAAAAAGAAGTGTTTTGAACATTAATATATCGTCTAGTCCACAAGTGTACGTCTATTTTGTGTGCTATTTACATTGATTGGTTAAATGAATAATAAATATATAGAAAAATTGTTTTTCGTGTTACTTGACCAATCACAATAAGTGGCAAATAAAATGAAGGCGAAAATGCATAAAATCACCCTTTATTCACTTTTGTTTGCAATTAACCACCCCTTATTCAAAAAATTTCACTTAACCACCCCTTATTCACCTTTGTTTGCAAGTAACCACCACCCCTTATTAAAAAAAAAATCACTTAACCACCCCTTATAACAAATTATTTGCAAGTAACCACCCATCCTCCCATTTTTCTTTAAATTAAACTTCTATTAAATTCAGCTTAAAAGTAAAAGACGAAAATGCCCCCAAATTTGGTTTTACAGTTTTTGGGTTAATCATATATAGATATAAATCAATCGGGTTAATTGGGTCACCGGGTCAAAATTACTGGGTCAATCGGGTCAAAATTACTGGGTCAATCGGGTCACCGGGTCTAAACCCAGATGACCCGGAAAATTACTCGGTTTTCGGGCTCGGGTAGGAAACAAATTTTGGGTCAAAATTTTCGGCTCTTGACCAAAAAATTTCGGGTCGTTCGGGTCGGGTCGACTGGGTCGGATCGTGTTCTGACAGGTCTATTATCAAGCATTGCCAGAGGAGGGTGCAAATAAAGCGTCAATGACCGAAAGAGCTATGACTACATTTGACCAACTAGCAGAGGTGGGCATAACTTGCATACATTAATGGTAATTTTGTATAAATAATAATAAATAAAAATTGTAAAACCAAATTTGGGGGCATTTTCGTCTCTTACTTTTAAGTTGAATTTAATAGAAGTTTAATTTAAAGAAAAATGGGAAGATGGGTGGTTACTTGCAAACAATTTGTTATAAGGGGTGGTTAAGTGAAAAGTTTTTAATAAGGGGTGGTTAATTGCAAACAAAGGTGAATAAATGGTGGTTAAGTGAAAATTTTTGAGTAAGGGTGGTTAATTACAAACAAAGGTGAATAAATGGTGGTTTTATGCATTTTCGCCTAAAATGAACTATAACTAGTACTTTTCCCGTACCTTGTACGGGTGAGTATTTTTATTGAAATTTACCGTTTTAGTTCCCCCTCGTACTATGAATATATTTTATTTCATTTGAATTGTTGTCATGTTATCAATTATAACCCTCGTTATAATACAATAACACTTACAATCACAAACAAAAGTCTCATAATTACGGTCAAGTTTGATATCTTAAACAAAATATTCGACACATTAATTTTCTACTAACATATTGCTCTTGCTTCTTGTCATGTTGTTCTTCGAAATCTTTGATTATCATGATGAAATACTTTTTTATTGAGACAATCGATACTTCAAATTTGACAAAAAAATAGTAAATCACCCGCTTCTACGCTTCTCCTAGTATCCATCCTAATTGAAGATAAAGAAAAGAAACCTTATAGTTTTTAGCTTAAGAAAGCCGAATTCGGATCCTTTATGATATTTTATCTATTACACATCATTCTACACTTTTTAAATTGATCTAAATTATAAACCAATTTGATAAAGATACCCTAAGTTTAAATGCATAAACCCTATATAGCTAAAGAATTTTAAAAATGATATTTAGTGTGTGTTTTTATAATACTTAGATCCTTAATTAGAAAAAAAAGGAACTCTATTTGTAAGTGTATAAACATTAAGAGGCCAAAACATTAAGGAAATTTATAGATATCAAGAATCAAGGCTCCAATTATTGATCGGAAGAAACATAGTTTTAATTTATAGATATTTTTAATTTTAAATTTCTGTAATTGTAATTTTAGAAATTTTTTCTTTTTTTACTGGCGACCCTCTGTGTAGGGTCATTCAAGCCATCTTTTGATGGCTTCAAGATCGCTGGGTCGATCTTCTAGATTGCCGAGTCGATCTACTTCTTGTCTACTGTAAAAAAAAAAGGAGGCCAAAACATTAAAAAAAAATGTTATACCTCTCAAATTGATGGAATGTGAAAATTAGTTGGGCATGACTTGTGTATGTAGAAAAAAAATTATGAGTAATCGGTTAAGTTTTAGATGCAAGAAATTGATAGATTGTAAATGATAACTAATCAAAATAACATTCTTATAGTTGGTGTTTTGTATGAAAGATTTGACAAAAGACTCGCACATATAAGGATTTTTTTTTTGCATCCTTATAAAATTAGAAGCAAATTCTTTACAAAAAAAAAAAGGTCCACGTGTCCCTTTTTAAAAAAAAATTTAAGCATTTATTTTTACATCAATTTATCATCCCACGTTCTCAATGAATTATTAGGAAACCATGTTCACAATTTATTTGTAAAAGCAATTTATCAAATTCTCTCAATTTCTTCCATTTTCACCATATCCACGCTTAATAATCGTAGAAGGAAACGATTCAATTCAGCATCCACAAGATGTGGTTATGAGATCCATTCAAATAAGACTACAATCACAAGGAAGAAGTGTGGTGGAGATGGAGATTGCCTCAGAATCACGACATCCGTAAGGGTGGCGACAGATGATTGATTGGGGCAGAGTTCGTGGTGGAGATTCAGCTTGGCTAGATCTCGCTCTCTCTCAATGACGCATGTACTCAATGGAGAATTTACTATTTAATCAAGCCCAAAAATAAGGAGAAAAAAATTAGCTCCAATCCAAAATAGAAAGTAATACCAATCTCACTACTTACTAAATTAAAATCCAATGGCAAAAAGAAAAATAGAGACCTCACATCAGGGGATATTAGCTCAAATCTAAAATGTAATGAATCAACCTTACAAAATTGAATTTGGTTGAAAACAGTGATAATAAATGAAGAAACAACCAAAGTAAAGCTTGCATCATGAGGGAAATGAAGAGTGGTAGCGTACTGGTTGACGTGACATCTTTTTGTGGTCATTGTCGGTCTTCTCTCTGTTGTAATAAGGTTGAATCTCCAACGCAGTGCCTTTTTCATCGCCGGACATCATATTGATTCTCTATTGAAGAGATGACCTCCTCGCATTGAATTGTTTATCTACCGAAGCTTCATCAATTTTACCTAAAAGAGCGATTTTGTTATGCAAACATAGAGAAAGAGAAAGGGAAAAAGAAACCTATCTAGTTGGTTTATTAACCAATTAGTCAATCTTAAGCAAAAAAATAAGAAACCTATCTAGCTGATATTGAAACCTGATTTTCATGATTATAATATACTTCATACCATGACTGTGAAAAGGGCTGAAGAAAATAATTGTTTTATGATTATACTCGTATTAAGTTCGTGTGTTATCATGGTAGTCCAATTATTCCAACTCAACCTACCATAGACTCATAAAAATTAACTAAATCTATTCAATAACAATTTTAAATACATTAAAATTTGAATGTACCCTCTAAAATTAAACTAATGGAATCATAAAATTAAGTTCAAACAAATGAATAACCACTCATTTCAATTTGACATCTAATAGACTATTTATTTTCAGATATTCTTAATTTTATTGTATGTAATATTAAAACCTCATTTTTCATTGTCATAATATAGTTCACACATTGCCTGTGAATCAGACTAATAAAATACAACAAAACATTAAATAGTGATACAACACAGAAAGTAAAAGAAATGGGAATTGGATTTACATAAATAAGCTGATGGAGAAAGAATAATCAACCTAAACTATATAAATGAATTGAATTTGCATATGCACATGTGTTCCACATTAAGCACATGATAAGGAGCTCTAGTTGTATAGAAATATTTGCAGCACAAGCAAACACAACTTTTCTATAGATTAAAAAACTGCCTGAATTAGAGAATGTGAAGGAGATGATGAAATAACTAAATTCATTACCAATACTTAAGCCACTGAGATTTTTGAGTCTATATAATATTCATTCATTTTAAAATCTTAACCTCAACATCCATATCCAGATTGACCTATTTACTAAAGAATTAGATATTTGCTTCTCTATAGTCCATTCACAACATCTCAAGCAGCCTCATCCAATTCTTGTGTTATCCCTTTAGCATTTTCCTTTTCATTCACCTTTTCTGCCTATTCACTTGCTTCTTCTCTTCGCAATCAACGTTCTGCCCATTGTTTACCTTAGTCTCTATAGCAGCAACACCCCCCCCCCCAAATTTGCATCCTATCCTTGGAAGTGTTAAATAGATTTAACAACAATGTCATGAAACAAAGTATGGTCATAACAACAGTAATGAAAGATAACAACTCGACCCAAACTATATGAAACTCCCAAACTATATGAAACTATGTTAATTAAGATGCAAGCTACATTGAATTACAAATACACATGACCTAAAGCAATTCTGGTGCTTAACAACAAACTAATGGCTTTTACTCAGCACAGTTCACAACACAGGCATGAAAACAAATATGGCCATAACAACAACAATGACATGTGTTAAACAGATTTCACAGCAATGCCGTGAAAAACATTATGGTTATAAGAACAATAATCAAACATAACAACTCAACATAAACTATAACCAAATATCTTATTTAAGATGTGAGCTACATTAAATTACAAATACACATGACCTAAAACAATTCAGGTGTTTAACACCAAATAATGACTTTTATTAAGCACATTTCACAGTCAAATTCAATTTTGATTGAAATATGTACACAAATCAACAAATATAAGCGAAGCACATCCCAATTGACAGAATGTGTGCAACATATGGGTTATAAGTTATAACCCATATGTTATTCAGAAGCACTCTAACATCAACAATGCACTCGAAAATACTCGAAATTCTGAAGAGAAATCATCCCTAGAGCGAAATTAGAAGCAAAATCAGTCCTAGAATCAAAATCAGTCCTAGAGCACTCAAAATTCAGAAGCGAAATCATAAGCAAAATCAGTCCTAGAAGCGAAATCAGAAGCAACATATGTGAATCAGTCCTAGAGCAATCGAAATTCAGAAGCATATTCGAAATAAAAATCAGAAATTCAGAAGCAAGTGAAAAAGAATCGAAATCAGTCCTAGAGCGAAATCAGAAGTAAGCGAAAAATCAGAAATTCAGAAGCAAGCGAAAAAATCATAAATCAATCCTAGAAGCAAAATCATTCCTAGAGCACTAAAAATTAAGAAGCGAAATCAGTCCCAGAGCGAAATCAAAAGCAAAAATACGAAATCAGCCATATAAGATCAAAAAAATACCCAAGAAGAAATCGAGCATAGATGTGCATGACAACATTTTTTCAATGAAATGTAGTCATATTCAATGATAGTTTTCAGCAGCTCCATACTGTTTAAGTAATTTGTATTACTTGTTCATGTCTAGCCTAGCCTCCATATTCTAGTTCAACACTTAACAAAATAATTGCAATCCAACATTCTTTAAGGCAGGGAATTCCTACTTTCAGCAAATGATGGAATCAAAGACATACATGTAGTTAATAACTTTGGTGTTCTTCAGCAAATTCTCAACATTGAAGATAGACAAATCGTCAGTGGTTTCTCCTAACTTCTTTTGTGAATAACCTGAACTATCGCTATATTCTAGGGTAGATTGGACATGAACAATATAAATTCCCATCAAAACACCATATTCTAAGGCACTAACGATATTTCATATGTACATGATTGATTATGAACTAATGATGATAGATCAAATATTCAAAACTTGCAAATTTAGATATAATGAAAGAGAACTGAGATGCTTTGCTAATATGACAACGTGTTCAAATTGGGAGAATACTTTAGGAATATGCGATAAATATAAGCCATAAGCAAATTATGAGGTTCCAATTGAGAAAGTAAGAATTTTAATTCCTCAAATTCAAATCCAATTGGCAAAATTCATCAAGTTCAAATCAAAACATAGCCCCAAATCAAAACCCTAATTCTCAAATCGAACCACCCCTATACAAATTCAAGAAACATACCGGGAGAGAAATTGGGTTTTTTCGCACCACGCACACAATCGTCGGGTTCTTCACACCACCCAAACCACTTGCCCTAGCCTTCTTCGGTTGCCGCCCGATTGCGCCACACCTCTGGCAAAGATTACCGCCACCAGCCACATATCCGATTACGCTATGCCTCCAACCAATTGCCGCCTCAC
This sequence comes from Persicaria tinctoria, assembly GCA_037127255.1. Lineage (NCBI taxonomy): Eukaryota > Viridiplantae > Streptophyta > Magnoliopsida > Caryophyllales > Polygonaceae > Persicaria > Persicaria tinctoria. Next base: position 39,242,011 of record JBANSL010000020.1, read on the forward strand.
GCCGTCGCCGACGAAGCCGTCTCCTGCCACTCACCCTCCTCTGACCGCCACGCCTCTTGATGCCATCAAGATTGACCCTCTGTGGGCGAAGGCGGTTCGAGGACCCGATCATCCCAAGAAAGAAGAAGGCGCCACCATTGATTCAAGCTTGTTGAAGGGTCGACGTCAAGGGTCCTGGGGTCGGCGCCGAGGGTTCTGTGGGTCTGGCTGGTTTGACTTGAAGAGAATTAATTTACTTATTTTTAGCTATTTTATTCTTAGGTAAATAAAAAGGAGGAATTGTCAACCTCCTTAAGAAAACAATTTCTAGAATATTCTTAGTTGATATTATGTTAAGTTTTATTTTTAATTATTTTAGATAAATGTGAGATAGCTTAGGGTTTCCTTTACATAGAAACCAATCTCACCTATTTAAGTTGTAATTTGGATTTTGAGAAATCACGTTGAAATTAAGAAGGAGCACTTCCTTCCCTTCAACCCAAAGACCCTACCTTCGTCATCTATTCAATCCTTCTGTAAATCTTTGATTATACGTTCCCAAATCAAGCTCGTGTTACTATTAAACTACGGTGTTCGAACGATCATCAAAGGAGTCTTGTGAGGTAAGATTGCGTGATGTCTTTGGAATCGAAAGTCAACTATAGAAGCCATTGCCGTGCTTGAAGGAAATGATTTGTTCCAAGGCATTAATTAATCCATTGTTGATGCCGTCATCTAAGACTAATCCATCCAACAGTGGGATTGTCTAATTGAGGGCAAACGTTAATTTGCTCCGTCGATCAATTTCGAGTGTAAATTGTTGTCTCCGCCGACATACTTGAGTTCAATCGGCTCCAATCGTTAATTAGTTAGCAATCGTTAATTAATTAGCAATTCACGGAGTCTACTCGTTACAAATTCGGCATCAATTCACGGGGAATCAAGGAGCATACGCAAGATCGGGCACTTTTATTTAGCAATTGGCCGGTCTAGCCAATTGCTATACATCACCTCTAGCAACGACTGCCACCACCAGCCACTGATGGAAATAAATAACGATTGTGAGGAAGAAGAAAATATAACGTGAAGAGAAAATAAACCAATTGCAAGAGGTGAAATTCATAGTTACTTCAATTTCAGAAAGGGGATTTGAGCGTCTTGAAGAGAACGTGGGTTTGGAGGAAAGGGAAAGACAGTTTCTTATTTTTGTGAAAAAGTGGACACGTGGCATAAATTTTTACAAAGAAGCTGCTTCTAAAATAATAAGTATAAGGGGTGGATAACGGACGAGGAGATCTTCACCGGGGTTAATAGTACCAACCTTTTTCTGGTACATCATGGGCGGTGATGTGAGAGTAGAAATTAGTTGGGAAATCATATATAAAGTCATTGCATAAAATCTCAAAGATATCATAATTCATTATGAACAAATATCTCAGTTGTCCTTGTCCTACCATTGGTTTTTATTAGAGGTGGACACGGGACGGGACGGGACGGGACGGGATTGGGGTAATCCCGCGTCCCGTCCCTCGCATCTTTTGCGGGACGGGATCGGGACGGGATTGAATATATTTTTTTCAAATCCCGCCGGGTCTTATCCCTCCCGGGACGGGACGGGATCGGGACGGGACGAGATTTGTCCCTCGTAAAAAAATATTAAAATACAATCCAAAATAACAAGTTTAAAGATGCAAATAGGGTACAAATTATAGTCATGACATTACATTAAAAAAAACAGTAGCACTGATCGATTATAGTCATGCCATTTCATAAAAACAGTAAGCAAACATGCTAAATTAAGGCATTACAAAAGTGGAATCCATTACAAATTGAAGGCCAACAGGCAACAGCCCAATACTAAATCCACCAGTAGGTAACCAAACCAAACTACTTATATATATTTCTCATATAATTTATGTTTAATGTTTTTATTATTATTTTATATATTTATGTTTTAATGTTAAGGTATAATATAAATATATCTTATATATTTTTATTAATTTTAATTAAATATATAAAAAAATATATATAATTTTATATATATGCGGGATGGGACGGGATTTGCAGGATTCGAACTCTCCGTCCCGCGTAATTTTTTCGGGACGGGATTGAATTTTTTTTTACGAAATCCCACCGGGATCGGGATGGAATGCGGGACGGGACGGGATTTGCGGGATTTGTGCCCACCCCTAGTTTTTATTATAGCGCAATTTCTTTATTTGGTTAAAATCGGTGATTCATTTCGCTTTTTTTTTAAAAAAAAACATTTAAAGGAGTTTCGATTTTCGTATTGTATGGAATCAGGGGCGGCCCCAGGGTGGGGCGCGTGTACGCGGCCGCCTCACCCTTCGACCCACGAACTCCGGAGTTTAGAAAAAAAAAAATTTATATATATTGTATTTTTGTAATAAGTAAAATTAAAATGGATATTGAATTAATTAATCTAGTTAGCTCAGTGGGTAAATGGAAAGTAGAGAATTTTTAATGATATCAAAGGGGCTGATTCGATTCCCCACTACTCCTTTTTTTATCCCACTTTTTCTTTTTCTTTTTTTTTACTTGTGTTGTGCTTCCTCAATGTTTTTGTTATCCTTTTTCTTATTTATCTTTTTCTTTATTTCAATTATAGGATGATGACATTTCAAGTTATTTTTTCTCAACTTTAGTAATATATAAGATTTCATAAATTAATATTTTATACTCTACAAAAGCATTCAAAATTTCAACATCCTATTAAACAAATTAAATTTACTTAAAATTAATTAGAACCCATAAAATAGGCTAATTAAAAAAATTATAATGAAAAGAGACTTATAATTCATTGAAACCTTTGTAGAAAAAAATATTTCAAATTGTATAATGATCTATACTATTTGTACTATATCATATGACATAAATATAAACTTTTTATTGTAAAAAATCTCTACAATGAACTTTATAACATGAAATATTTTAAAGTTATGAGAATTAATTTAGTGTTGTAAGAATTCAAATACCATTACATAAATAATAATATTAATTTGTATAAGAATTCAAGTGCTCTTTTGTACATAATAAATTAATAATATTCATTTGTAAGAATGACTATAATATCGTAGGCCTCATTTTAATAATTGTACAGGGCCTCCAAAATCGATTGAACGACCCTGCAAAATTCCGCCTCACCTTTCAGAGAGTCCTACGGCCGCCACTGTATGGAATGGATCCATTGTGATGTCACAATATATAATCATTGTGTATTTTGCGTGAGTTGCTCGATTAATTATGGGTTTTGCCTGACACTATGGATTGCAAAATTACAATTATATTAATGTCAATCAGTTTGAAGTAGGGGTAGTTAAGGGACGAGACGGAGGTCATCCTACGTTGCGGGATAGAATAATGACGAGATTAACTAATTTTTTTTTTTTGCACGGGCTTTATTCCTCGCGATACGGGACAAGTCTTGTCCCTCGAATAAATAAATAAACATTATAAAAGATACTTAAAATTCATATATATTTTACGGTTTTTATATAATCTTTTTTATATTTTAAGACTTTTTTTGAATTGATAAATAAAAGGCGGTCATCCGGAGTTCTAATCGGGAACCTTTGAATACTATCCACAAGTCATTTACAGTGAGTCATTCCACTATGTGTTGTGCGGTTTACATTGTGTGTGTTGTGTGCACTGTGAGATAAGAAATTCTCGTCCTATGTCCCATCCCACATAATTTATGCAGAACGAGATTCACTGTTTTTTCCCCCCCTGAATCCCACTGAAAACGGGATGTAACACAGAATTTGCAGAATTTGTTCTCCCATGTGTTGAAGCCTAAAATCTGGAGTGCAGAGCAGCGGAGGTCGTGGAACTTTAAATCTTGTATTGGATCTTCTATTTGGGCTTGGGAGATACCGTCCATGAGGCTTCATCTTCAGCAGAACGAGTGGATCCCTTGTTGGGCTTTAAGTTGGCCCATTTTCACACATCTCATTCGGAAAACACTTCCCTAAAATTAGCTGTTTTTTTTATATAAAAAATTTTCCCTAAAATATAAGCTAAACATTTATAATTATAAATTGTCTTTTAAATTTTTATTGATTTTATTCAGATTTTTTTAGGAGGGTCACCCATTTTCATTTATCAATTTTTTTTCCAATAAAACAATCATGTTTAACCTCTTTCTTTAGACAAATTGTTTCTTTTTTAATTATTTATCGAGATAGAACAATCATGAAAATATTAAGAAAAAAAATATGAGAATGACGAGTATTATTTATACCATCAAAATCAAAGACACGTATTTAAAAAGAAATGGAGAAGCCTAGAAAACACGTATTGAGATTAGGAGAGTATATATTGCAACTCTATGGTTGGATAAATTACAAAGAGATTTGAGAAATTGCAATTGCTTTGGTACTAAGTCATACCAAATGCTAATTAATAAAAGTTGACGTCAAAAGAAGTAGGACTAGGAGTTGGGCTTTTTTCTACCATGTGCCCCTCCCAAAAGCCCACCCTTTTTGCTTGAACCCAAAGTGGTTTACCGTTTACCCTTTTTCATGTTTGCTTTCCTATATTTTCACATTTTTATTCTTCACAATGGTAGGGTTGTTATATGAGTTGAACAGTTAGAGCTCGGTTCGGGATCGGCTCGAAAAAGCTCGACTTGAGCTCGTTCACTTACCTAAACAAGCCGAGTCTGAACATGATTTTAAGCTCGGTTGAAAGCTCGGCTCGTTCGATTTAGGCTTGAATAATATGGAATTTCTCAAATTTTCTTTAAGTTAATATGTTATGACTAAGTAAAACAACTTAAAGCTCGAAAAAAGCTCGGTCTAAGTAAAACAACTTAAAGCTCGAAAAAAACTCGGCTCGAGCTCGTTCATTTACTAAAACAAGCCTAACTTGCACAAAAAAAGAAAGCTCGTTTAAAAATTAGGCTTGGCTCGACTCGAGCTCGTTTAACAAATGAACAAGTTTGAACATGCCAAGCTCGGCTCGAATAACACCCCTAAACAAGGGCATGTTTACTTCTTCTATAAAATAGATGGTATTTTTTTTTACCATTAGAAAATACCAATAAAATATTATATATTATAATGTAGGAAAAAATAACTTTTTTTTAAAATTAGTGGGCTGGAAAAATTGAAGTAAAATACTGGAGTTACTTTTCCTTTACACACAACTTTATTTTATCCTATAGTGCTTAATCGGATCTCAATTGTGAATCTGACCCCTTTTTATTCGGACATTATACCATTCCACATTTTATCTTATTTTATGGTATTTTTATTTTGAAAACTCACCTTTTATTTAATAAACAAAAAAAAAGGAAGAAATAAAGGGGAAAAAAACCTTAGGGGTTAAGCTTTCATTTCATCGGTTCTCCGTGCCTATAAAAGCGCCACACAAACGGAAACGCACCTCATCCCTCCACCTCACTGCCACCACATCGGCTTCACAATTGGTAAGAAGTAAAAAGAGAGAGAAAGGGACATCCAAACCGAAAACCGACCGAGAGAAACCGATCTCCGTTGAGATTCATGGCCGACAATGAAGGCGGTAGCTTCTACGCGGTGCCGGAGGGATGCATCGCCGCCATCGTGGCATTAACGACGCCTAGGGACGCTTGCCGACTCGCGGCGGTCTCGAAGGTTTTCTGTTCGGCATCGGAATCCGACGTCGTCTGGGAGCGGTTTGTGCCTTCAGATTGCGAACTCATCGTTGCCCGATCTGACGGCGGCGAGGCGCTGATGGCTGAGATCCAGTCTAAAAAGCAGCTCTATATGCACCTCGCTAACCGTCCTCGCCTCGTCGACGACGCCACCAAGGTAGATTCATTCACCGATTTTTTTTTCTCCTATCTATCGCGTAGCTGGAAAAACTTTGATTAATTAGCGAATTCAGTGCAACATTAGGGTTCTGGATTAATCGATTTGGATTGATGGATAATTTTTGGATTCAGGATTTCAGGTTGGTGTAATTAGTTGACTTTTTTGAAAATGTATGCCGTTGAGATTTGTTATACGGCTTGAATTTTGAGAGTTCCTCTGAAATTGCATTTGTTTTGTGAAATTTCATGAGATAAAAGATGCGGGGAAGGGAAAACTTTCCTTTGATAACATAGAGAAGACCATTTGAATGCTGAATTTGAATAAATTAGTTTAAACATTAAATTAGGTAGGTACGTTCTACTTTCTACCTTTTGAAGACGATTCCCTGTCCTTGAAAAAAGAAGAATTCATAACTCTTTCGCTTATATACAGAATTTAATTTGCTTAGTGGTCTATTCTACGGGAAGATTAAAGTTAAGACTTTACTTTTGTTAAAAAAAGATTGAATAAAAAATTAATACTACCTCCGATCCAAAATATATGTCGTTTGACTTTTTAACGCGTATTTTAATAAGCTGAAAACTATATAATATATTAAATTTTTTAGTATTATTTTTTTACAATTTCATACTTATTACCAACAAATATTAAGTTGTAAAAAAATAATTTAAAAAAAATTGATATTTTATATAGTTTTTAGCTTCTTAGAATACGTGTTGAAAAGCGTATTTTAATAAGCTGAAAACTATATAATATATTAAATTTTTTAGTATTATTTTTTTACAATTTCATACTTATTACCAACAAATATTAAGTTGTAAAAAAATAATTTAAAAAAAATTGATATTTTATATAGTTTTTAGCTTCTTAGAATACGTGTTGAAAAGTCAAACGACGTATATTTTGGATCGGATGTAGTATATTATAAAAAAATTATCTTTCTAAAAATACGTGCAGAATTGAAAAATACATGTAATTAGTTGACTTTTGGGGGAAGTTAAATTTGCCTTTACACGCCATTTTTCTACTTGAGCATGAAGAAAGAGAACTGAGAAGAAATTGCCAAAAAGTCCTTAATGGATTGCATAAGGTGTTGTCTCCTGTGGCGTTAAGTGTTGCATATGCGTACAGAAAATGATCTGTATACATCACTTCGAATTTGTTGGCAAAATGTATCCGTTGCTAAAGGCCTTTTCTCTACTATCTATTTGCACGGGCTAGAATCATGCAATCTTATTAGTTACTGAAATATGCAGAGCTTTTGGCTGGAGCGATCTTGTGGAAAGAAATGTTGGATGCTTTCTGCAAGGAGTCTCTCCATCATATGGAGCTGTACTCCGAGATATTGGAAATGGACTTCCGTCCCTGAATCAAGGTAGGCCTTTGCATTCTGTTAACCCTGATTTCCGTTCACGAAATAAATTCAAATAATGGTTGACCATTTCATTTCATATGAAACCATAATTCTAGCTGCTGTTATTAAAAAGCATGATTAGTTCCTTGGAAACAATATTTGGTTGATCTTTGGTCTTGATTATGAACATTTTTTTTCTTTCACTTGGTTAGGTTTCCGGAAGTGGCTGAACTCGTTAGTGTTTGCTGGCTTGAAATTGGTGGGAAGATCCAGACCTCTATGCTGTCCCCAGAAACACCCTACGCTGCTTATCTGGTATACAAGATGACAGAGGGATCCTACGGAATAGACCTACCATTCGAAGCCTTAGTAAGCACCGCTGGAGGCAAAACCGAGACACGGCTGGTAGATCTAACTGGCGAGCATCAACGGGCGCGTAGACACATGCTTCATTTTAGTGGGGTCAGAGCCTTCAACAGGCCAAGGTTGCTATACGTTGGTGAGACACGGGTATCTAGAGACTCTAGACTAGAGGCTGATCAGTGCCCAAAGCCGAGAACTGATGGGTGGCAAAAGCTGAAGATAGGAGAGTTCTTCACCCATCTGGGCGATGAAGATGAAATAGAGTTGAAAGTTATGGAGGTGAAGGCTGGGAACTGGAAAGGCGGTCTCATTGTCGAAGGGATTGAGGTCAGGCCTGTAGCAACCAAGCAGTGATGATAAAAATTCTTCACAATTCAGCCAAAATTCAGTATGGAATTCAGTTGATTTGGGCAGATGGGAATGAAATTTCAGTCTCCTTTCTTCAGATTACAGCCACGAGAGATTAAAATTACTGTGTGTGTTTATGTGGGTGTATATAGTCATTGCTACAAATGCAACTGTGCTGGAATAAAGTGAAGGCAGTCAGGGCAAGTAAGGGGAGAGAGACTGGATTTGTTCTTCCGTTTGCAATGTGTTGATTCGTCATATTTTGTTCGAAGCCCTTATCTAAATTTCCGCCTAGTGTTAGAAACTCTTTGGATGATATTTGATTATGAGTTAATGTACTACCATTTTGAACTTCTGATCACCATTTGCGCTTATTTGGGGTGCTTCATATTGAGTTATTCACTTCGGTAGCTGTGTGTTGTGTTCCATTTCGGTTCATTAGAACATTAGGACTCAAGCTATTCAATTGCTTTGAACAAAATAGATATGATTTCTTCACACACCGAAATCTCCTGAAAGCTAAAATCTGCCAAGAAATGAGCGATTCAAGACATGGTTGGAAGTCCTGGAACGAGAACTACACAAAACCTTGACGCTCTCATCAAGGTCGATCGATTTGGGGGTAAAAAATGATTTCATCAAGGTCCAAAATGGGGCACATTATACATCCCCTCAGATGATCCTCTTCGCTATGACCCTTTCTGATCAATTAAGCACTACGTTTAGGTGTTTAGCTTATCTTTTACCTTGAATAGGTAAATAAAGAGCGGTCATTTCGGGATTTGAACCGGTTACCACCCAGGGAAAAACACAGGGATTTGAACCGGTTACCACCCAGGGAAAAACACAGGGCGAAAGTGGATTCCTAAACGACGCGTATTATTGGTCGGTTCTCAACCTCTAAAACAAAACGCTGCACTGAATGTGTTGAGTGAATGGGGGGACTGGATCAGGTGATCTTTTATATAGGCGCTGACAGAGAAGCCGACAAGATAGATACGCACAGACAGGGATTGGTGGGTTGTAGGAGACGATCAAGGTTATGGTTCACCTTCCTCGAGTACAAGATTCTACAGGAGTACAGGTTGATCTTTAATTAACCAGAAAATGGGTACGGCTCTTCAATCGCCAGCGTTATCTCCGGCTCTTCTTCAACCTCGTTCCTCTCCAGTTCCAAGGTACCGCCTTTTTTTGCTCTCTCTCCCCATCTCCCCCCTTCTGATTTCTTCACCTGATCCCATTAATTTTACTGCGGTTGCTTTTTGCTTGACCTCCCATTTGGAATTTCAGCTCTTTGTTGCTTGATTTTGATTGCTGTTTTCAATTTTGTGCTGATTCATAGGGTTTAGTGATTAGACCTAGAAAAAAGTGAGGGATTTTTTTTCTGTAACTGCTTCAATTTGGTTTGTTGATTTGAGTTCATTATCTGTTGCACTCAATGGTTCATTCATTGTGCACCAAAAAAATAAAAATAAAATGGTTCATTCATTGCTTTAATTTGCCCCTTTCAGTGACACCCATCCAATGATACTTATGTGGCATCAAGTGGATCAATGCTGAATATATTATTAGCTTCTCAATCTGCAAAATGTGGATTTCCTTTTAACAATACACTGAAATGCTACTCATTGTTTTTGTTTCAAATTCCATTAGGAAGAAGCCCGCGAAACTGCCACTGAAATGCTTGTTTGATCAACCAACTTTGGACAACAACATTGCAAGACATATTGTTCCTGCACTGGCTGTTTCATGTGTGTTATTCTCTCATACAAACCCGGTTCGTAACCTGCTCCATAGCCCTCTCTCTTTTGTTGACCTTGTCTTATTTAGATTGAGATCAACACAATTCATTCATGTGGTTGTTCGGTTGTTCCATTCGATCAGGTCCTGGCGCTTTCTCCCTCATCCAGAGATAATATTTGCCTGCTAGCCAATGCTGCAAGTACTCAGCCGACTCTTCCTATCGATGAGACATCTGAAGAAGCAAGAGGAAAGATGATGACAATGATGTCGAGAAGCATGACCGCTAAAAATTTCGATCCTGTTAGGTATTCTGGTAGGTGGTTTGAAGTAGCCTCTCTCAAACGCGGGTTTGCTGGACAAGGTCAGGAAGACTGCCATTGCACACAGGTAAAATGTGTTTAACAGGTAAGGTTTTTCGCTGCCTTTAGAAACTTTGTTGTTAACCGGTTCTAATCAAATGTCGGTGGATGTTCGTATTCTCCATGAAACAAATGTCCTCAATCTTCGAAGGCCGTCCTATGATTGTCCTCAGCCTTTATTTTGTCTTAACATTATTGTTAAATGTCTTGTGTCTTATAACGCACTATTGTGCGGTCTATTTTTTTTAAATTAATACATTCAATATTAAAAAAATGTATAAAAAATTTATGTAAGTAAACTTTAAACTCTAAATACCCCTCATATATAAACATTGTTAATTATTATATAGTTAACGGTAAAAATGAAATCTATGGGAGTCGAGCCTTACCTTTATATCTTTGAATTTGCAATTAATTACTATCGACATATATGAAAATCAAATCATAGCCACTTGATCGACAAATCCTATCGGTATATATGATTAGTATATTTGATTATTTCTATTTATTAATTATTAATTACTCTATCGTTTATAAGGGCATTAATTTGATTTGAAATTAAGTAATTAACAAATCCTATCGGTATATATGATTATATCTATTTATTTATTATTAATTAATCTATCGTTTATAAGGACATTAATTTGATTGGAAAATAATTAATTAACAAATCCTATCAGCATATATGAAATCATAACCACCTGATCACAAATCCTATCGGCATATTATCGCCTTAAGCTCTCATAGATTTGTTATCGATGTATATTAATTAGAGTACTTAATTAAATTAATTAGAGTAATTAATTAACAAATTCAAAAAAAAAACACTATATTAACAATCAATTAATCGGCATATCTTAAAACTAATCGGATAAGTGGGATAACAATCATATATAACAACCGGATAAGTGGGATAAGTGAGATAACAATCATTTAATATTTTAATTTTTAAATTTAATTCTTTTTTATTATTAATGTAATTAATATAATTAAGTAACAAATCCTAAATAAATAAAAAGTTACTTTAAAGGAGAAGTCGCCACATGGCGTAAACAACTTCTCCTTTATTATTATACTATTGATAATTGATTGATTAATTGATTATTGTAAATTTGTTGAAGATAAAGATCGAAAAACAAATCCTATTGATGATTTAGTAAATATTGGTAGTTAGCTACCAAATCTGTTTGTTACATTGCGTGGATTAACATTTGCAACCCGAATAATCTGCATCACGTGTCTACACTTTCACCTTCTAAAAAGATTTTTAAAAAAAAAGTCATTTCGACAAAAAAAACAGCCATTGATATAAGGTACGTGCTTTTATACTTTTTTATGAATGGAGATAAAGATAAATTTAAAAAAAGATTCGGATATGATTATGATTTTTTTGTTAAACCGCATATGATGATGATGATCAAGATACTTAATATTATCAATAAATCAAATCAAATTGGTTATGTACGAAACAACCAAATCTACCGCTTTTCAAAACAATCTACTTAATCTAACAACCAAATCTACTTAGCAAATATATGGCATATCCAAACAATAATTTTCTAACTTAAAAAATCCTATTTAAAATTAATACTTTAAATTAATTTATAACTAAAAATTTCCTACTTTAAAGGAGAAGCCGCCACATGGGTCAGACGACTTCTCCTTTAGTATTATAATATTGATGTCTGTTATGTTTTATTTATCAACTTTCGAGGGTTATTTCTTAATGGTTTCTAACAAAAAAGGGACCAATTTTGCGACGTTTTCCATATGTTTGGACTTTATTGTAACAGATTAAAGGCTAGGTGCCATTGTAAATGGCCCCCAGAGATTGAAGATCCAACACTCAATTAATGTACATTTGTCTGCTTGGATTTTGCAAGTGCTTTAAATTCAAAGTGATATTGCTTCCATTTCAGGGCGTGTATACATTTGATATGGAGGCACCTGCGATCCAGGTTGACACCTTTTGCGTCCATGGAAGTCCTGATGGCTACATTACCGGGATAAGAGGAAAGGTCCAATGCCTGTCGGAGGAAGACACAGAGAACTCAGAAACCGATTTAGAAAGGCAGGAAATGATCAAAGGGAAGTGCTACCTTCGCTTCCCTACTTTGCCGTTCATCCCCAAGGAACCATATGACGTAATTGCAACCGACTACGACAACTTTGCTCTTGTCTCGGGTGCCAAAGACAAGAGCTTCGTCCAGGTTAGCTCTAATTTCCCCTATTCGTCCTAATAAGATTCTTTATTCAGATATGACATAATCCTGAATTCGTTGAGTTTGAATTTGAAGCTCTTTTTGCATTGGTTTGGTTTAACACTTGATGTTCCAGATATACTCAAGGACGCCAAATCCAGGACCCGAATTCATACAGAAGTACAAGGAGTACCTGGCGAATTTCGGGTATGACCCAAGCAAAATCAAGGACACTCCACAGGACTGTGAGGTGATGTCCAACAGCAAGCTATCTGCAATGATGTCGATGAACGGAATGCAGGAGGCTTTGACGAACCAGTTTCCGGATATCGCCTTGAAATCCTCTGTGGAATTCAATCCCTTCACAAGCATGTTCGACACGTTCAAGAAGCTCGTCCAGCTCTACTTCAAGTAGTAGACGAACAGCGCGCCCTTCCTCCATTTATCCGCACCTTCCTTGTTTTTGCCAAGAGAATTAGATCACTCAGTTGGTGGATCATACTAGAGAAGATTTGTTAATCTGTTGAACAAAGTAAATCAATTAAGTAATGGTGCCTTTCCTGGGTCAAGTACAGATTGATGGATCACCAAACTGTCATCTTCTTTGCTTTTCAGCAGTTGCAACAATTTCACCTGCCACCATCCATCTACTGATCCGCCAATAGTACAGTATTGTCATCAAGTTCCGGTGTTGGCATACCTTTTTTCCCTAAAAAAAACTTACTAACACCGGCTTCTCTTGTTGTCAAATATGTGCCAATTTTACTAAAACGAAAGGTCGGTGTTGATAATCTTTTTACAGGCAAAAAAAAAAATTCTTTCGATAACTACCAATGCCTATGTACCTGTGCAATTGGCGAAAATTTGATTGTGACAACCTTACCTAAGGCAGAGGAGATCACCTGTGCCAAAAAGCACTGTCTCTCCCCTATACCATTTCACCATTCACTCTTTTTTATTTTTATTTTTTCCTTTTTATCTATTTTTTTATTTTAATTTGTTTTGAATTTTTTTTTTAAAGGGGAAAGATGTGAGGATAGAGGGGAATAGGGAAATTTGGTATAGGTGATCTCATCCCGTCCCAATCAAGATCCCCTACATCATTATATACTTCACTCCCTACAACACAAAAATGTTTTGGGATTTATTTAATCTTAAAAAAAATTATAAAAATTATATTTATATTACTAACATCTATTTTTATATATTCATAAAATTTTATTTTGAAAAATCATGTCTTAAATTTGTTAATAATTATAATTTGTTAAATATTGCCTTTTTAATTTTTAAAAATTGTAAAACATTATTTTTAAAAATATAATTTTATGAATATATAAATATAGATGTTAGTAATATAAATATAATTTTTATAATTTGTTTTAAGATTAAATAAATGTCAAAATATTTTTGTGTTGTAGGGAGTGGAGCATATTGTGATGTAGGAGATCTTGATTCCGTCCGTACCTAAGGACTCTAACAAACATCATTTTATAACCTGTCTTAGGAACTCCATTTTAAGAAATTATCCTAATCATTTTTAAGAATAACTGTTTATTAATATAAAGAGTATTTTTATTGTAACTACATGCGGAGGTATATCAATCACAAATCACAATGGAATGATAGTAGAAGAAATCTAATTTTATTATTATATAAATATAAATATATAATGCTTAGTCTAAAACTTGGCCATTTTGTTCAAAAAGTAGAGAAGAGATTGAAATTGAATCATATGAGTTGCATATATTCCACAAGATATTTGTGGTGTAAATACTTTAGTTCATTTATGACAAGGTTAAGTTGAAACAACTGAATTTGATTTTCTGTTTTTCGGTCAACTACTCGATCTCGATGCATTATCATTGGAAAAGGCTACACATACACTTGGTATATGTATACACTATTTTTTTCTTTTTGAAAATTTATTTTTTTAGGATTCACCATTTAAAATTTAGGGTATCATTAGTGGTTATTGAAATTTTTAGGATTTATTTTTTAAAATATAGGTATAATAGAGTTTTAAAGAAAAATTTTAGGATTAATTTTTACAATTTTAAAAGTAGTGGATAAATTTTAAAAAAATTTACACATGGAAAAAGGATACACCAACATACACTTGGTGTATGTATATCATCCTCCATTATCATTAAACGCAGCGTTTTAGCACATCTCAATGAAATGTGGACCAATGAAAATCTCATTTTTTATAGTCTATACATATCCTCTCCAGTGGCCCCCACCGTGCCAAAACGTCGTCGTTCTAGAAGCCGTCTAATACGTCGCCCGCCTACCTTGGCTTGATGACCATGAAATCATGAATGAGGTCCATGACCCTGACATGTCTCCACGCTTTCCCAGTTCCCTCTACTGTTTCCCCCTAATTCCCTGCAAATGGATATCAAAACGACACCGTTTTATACTACCTTCCTTGAATTGATAAATAAAGAGCGGGTCATTCCGGGGTTCCGGGGTTCGAACCGGAGTCACTGCTTAGCGGCCCCATACCCCAGAAACCCGGGATTTTTTTGAGGAGGCTCAGTACCACACTTACGCAAAGTGCGATCTGCGGTCGCAACCTCATCTACCTGCACGTGGACCACTTCACCACTTCGGCTTGACCCTACGGATTAGTATACACCACTTGACCGTACGCGCTTGTGAGAATTAATATGGTCCAAATGCACTAAGTGAGATTCGAACTCGAGACCTCTCCTTTAAGATACCTCACTCCTACCGCTATACACTGCCTTCCGGTTGCAACTACATTACGATTAATTTTTTAACAAAAAAGCAAATTACAAACTTTTTCAAATTTTACTGATTCCTCTTTTCCTTTCTTCAGCTTTTCTTCCAAACTAAAAGGTCTTCTCTTTGTAGAGTCTGGGGTTTTCAAACCGTCTGTCTCTAATTCGCCTGGATCCTCCATTTTCCCTCTCTAAATCGGCGCCGATCTAGCTAGGGAATGGGGCAACAGAGCCTGATCTACAGCTTCGTGGCGAGGGGGACGGTGGTTCTTGCTGAGTACACCGAGTTCACCGGAAACTTTCCCAGCGTAGCATCCCAATGTCTCCAGAAGCTTCCGGCCTCCAACAACAAGTTCACCTACAACTGCGACGGCCATACCTTTAACTTCGTTGTTGCCGATGGATTCAGTACGTCTCCGATCTCACCTCTTTTGACCTAGATTGGTGGTGGAAAACCTGATTTCTCCTTTGTTTTTGGTCTTTTGAGCTAGATTGTTGTTTCTGATTGTGTGAAAATGGTTTTGGAGGATTTTCAACGTGTTTGACTTCTGATGGATGGGGTTAGGTCTTGGTTTTGATTTGTTTGGAGAGAACGGTGACTAGTATTTACTATTTAGGCCGTGATTTGAGATTTTGTGTTTTTGTGCTTCCGTGTGATTGTGCTGTGTCTGCGAATTTAAAGTGTATATATATCTGTTAGGAGGTTCTTCGTTAATGAAATTTGGGGATCCTTGATATTCACTTTGTGCAGCCCTGCTCTTGGTTGAGATATGCTGGTTATGTATATGTTTATTTTCCATTTTTGCTTGGAAATAGAGTATTATATTTCTGAAAAGATCTATGAGAATTTCCCCTTGGTTACCTGGGCTGTATAATATTCTACACCTAATATATGGTATGAAGTCTTTAATCTACACATCATCCAGCTTTTGTGTTTTGCTGTTGTTAAAGGAATGAAATCCTTCTTACTTATAATAACTTCTCCAAAGATCCTAGATTTCCTATCAAGAACTGATGTTGTGAGTGCAGCCTGTCTGGAATCAAACGCCATGTTCTATTCAGTTTGTTGCTGTCTAGCCAATTGAGGCTTGTCCCATTGTATGTGTAGTTTTCATGACTTGCCAGTTCATGATACCATCCAACACCATACACACGGTTTTTGGTTTTCGAAATCCTTGCATTCAACTTGTCAAGAGTGGAAAATGTAGTGAATGCAATTGCAAAGACATTCATCACTGTGAAATGGGATATCTATGTCTTCTTGGTTAACTTATTCACCAATTTCACTACTGAGATCTGATGCACTAATGACAATATGACATTGTTCTTCATAGTATAGAAGGTTTGAGTCAACTGCATTGAAAACTTCTCCATTTTTTTGACATAGTTCCTCCCAGTTTGTAGAATTCTTTCAATTGTAATTTATTGTTGTGAGCCATATATCACAAGCTTGTTTGTACAGTTTAATTCGAGATCCTATGTTGCTAATTAGTAACTTGTAATCAGTTGGCTATATGCTTATTCATGAATGCTTTCAATCAGTCATCACAATAATCTTTGATTCTTTTTAAATTCTAAGAAATAATGTTGACTGTGTACTATGTGCAACTCACTTGCCAATCGGATAGCACGGAATTCTTATTTGTGTGGTATCTCGTGTTTAATTTGTTTATGCACATGATAAACATATATTAGTGTCTATTTTCTGTGAAGTTTGCATTAAAAACTGAAATACATCTTCTTTATTGCAGCCTATTGTGTGGTTGCTGTTGAATCTGTTGGCAGACAACTTCCAATGGCATTCTTGGAAAGGGTTAAGGAGGATTTTAACAAGAGATATGGTGGTGGAAAAGCTGCTACTGCACCACCAAAAAGCTTGAACAAAGAGTTTGGGTAATCATTTTAGTTGTTTTAATAGTTAGACCTCTCAAAGGAGTTGTCCCTTTGTTTTTCGAGTATACTTCATCTAATTGAAGCTTTCCTGATATTTTAGATCTAAACTCAAGGAGCACATGCAATATTGTGTTGATCATCCAGAGGAAATGAACAAGCTTGGAAAGGTGCAGGCCCAAATTTCAGAAGTCAAGGGTGTGATGATGGAGAACATTGAAAAGGCAAGTTGACTTTGATTATTATATTGGCATTTATTTTGTCTATTTATATGCCTTTTAACTGTTAACTTGCTCATGTCATATTAAAATGTTGTTTGGTTTGTATTTTTTTGGTGCAGGTGCTTGATCGCGGTGAAAAGATTGAGATATTGGTGGACAAAACAGATAATCTTCGTTCACAGGTTCGTGCTCTTTTATTGTTGAGTTGTTGTGACAAGCTGAGCTGACAGCTCTTTTATTTTGAATTCTGCTAAATGTATGTTTTGATGTAATTTGTTTATCTGTATCACATTCCATTTAGATTTCTGAATATAATGGAAAAGAAACTGAAAGATTGTATAAACTAGTAGTGTAGTAGTATGGGATCCCACTAGAACAGATTTTGTTTGTGTAACCAAGTTGAGGGAAATGGATGCAAGGTTATATAAATTTTTGAAGATCGATAAATATACCCTAATAGCCCATCAAATTATTTTTTATATTAGTTCAATTTGAATTTACTCTCTTTGTTTGACTTCTAAAATTTTGTTCCTGTTTATATAAATATACAACTCATCAACTCTGCTATATTTTGCACCGTGAGTTTGGATTTCAGGAAAACTGAACTGATAACCATTTTTTTTTCTGCTCATGAACAGGCACAGGAATTCCGAACACAGGGAACGCAGATGAGAAGGAAGATGTGGCTTCAGAACATGAAGATAAAGCTGATCGTCTTGGGCATCATAATCGCATTGATCCTCATTATTATCTTGTCAGTTTGCCATGGCTTCAACTGCGGGAAGTGAAGTCTCATTCAGCACAAACAATTCTAGCTCGGGTCAAGTACACATCTTGTTATTACTTCCTAGAAATAACATAACACCAGGACCATGATTTTGTTCTCATCTGTTCACATCCTGAAAGAACCTTTCATCCATTTCAGATAGGGTTTTGCATGTGTTGTCCAGTGTTTCTGCAGTGAATTTTGTATTCGGTTTTGAAAACATCATTGTGTGTATAGAGAACACCCGCTATTCAATTATGAAACTGTCGTTTGTATCCAGGTTCAGATTGTGGAACTCTTACGTGGTATCTCATGTTCAATTTTTGCTCATGAGCTCGTTTGTGGTGTATGGTGCTATGGTAATTTCGGTATTAGTTTGTAATGTCTGTTTAGGACAAAAAATTGATGCATTTATTGGTTTACAGTTTTGAAAATTTATGTCATAACAAGATATGGTTATCTTGTAGGACTATCTCCCTGCAATTGGATCTGCACTGATTTATCAGGACTTCTTAGGGCATGTTTGCTGTACGAAAATGGGAATGAACCTACCTGAAACCAGGCGTTTTGGTTGTCCAACACTTAAAATATGTGAGTTTAAACTCTGGGAAATTGGGACAATTCTAACATTGACGCTGAACCACATGACCATAAATCGAACCAGACACGACTTGAACACCTTTAGATCAGCAAAACATATCACAATCGCATCAAAAACCACGAAAATCCAGCCAAGATCCTCTGCTCTATTTTCACTACTCCACTTCCTACCACATTAATTTATCAAAAACCACGAAAATTGTTAAAACTTTTCATTTTCATTTTCCCTTACTTGAGAATCGAAAAAGGCCATAAAAATTATCATCTTTGCTTTGCCAAAATAAAGTATACACCAAGGGAATCCCTTGGTGTATTTTTTGCAAAAAAATAAAATAAAATTCCAACAAAGACAAAAGTAGTAAAAAAAGAGTTGCGGTTCTCCTTGAATGTATTTTTTGCAATTATCCATGCAAAGATCCAAAACAGTTTTTTCTTAAATGTCATCACACGCTTCAAATCATGAATATGTTTAGAATCACTATTACTCATATTTTGATAAACTTACATACTCAAGGTATGAGCATAGAAGATCTGATGGGAGAACTTTACGATAACAAGAAAAGAAGACTATGATTATGGTTCGGTGGAGCATTTGATAGTTTAGAAATAAAACCATTTTTTACCAACAAAATATGTCACGATAATAGGATATAAAACGATTTACACATATAACATCCCAGATTTGGGATAAAACACACATTTCAAGAAGATGAAGAAAAATAGATTAGAAGGAACGAGCGGGTGAAAACCGAGAAGTGGGTTTGTTAAACTTAATTTCGATAGATCCGTCCTTGAGTAGTGGATTTTTTTTTTTTGAATCGGTTGAGTAGTGTTTTTGTCATTAGAGACAGACAAGATATTACATCCTTATATAATAGGAAAAGTGTGGAAAACAATTTGTTCTAAAAAAAAGAGATATGTGCAACGAAAAGGACTAGGAATTGGGCAGATTTAAATCGAATGAGGCAATCTAACAATCATTAACACTGGAATAATCATCTCTAATTTTATTCCACTTTAGATCGTACTCCGTATTAGAAAGCTTTCACATATCATGTGTTTCGTGAACACAATATGGTGGCTGACAAGGTCCTTAATAGTGTCGAAATGGCCTTATTAAATTAAAAAAAAAAACGGGTATACATTCGAATTTCGAACTAGATATTTGCTCAGCAGCCCAATACAATTAAGCGTGTGTTCGGCAGGAGCTTTTCAAGCTTTTCAAGCTTTCAAAAAAAAAAAAACAAGCTCTCGGTGTGGTGTTTGGCAGAAGCTCAAGGAGAAGATTATCAAGCTTTGGAGGAGCTTTCGATAGATTGGAATTCGGCCAAAATGAAACCCTGGGGGGAAGATTTCAGTGTTTATGTGGAGATTTGCAAAATTTCAGTCCATTACTGCACTCGCGAAGGCAAGCAACTCCATTCCCATGTTGTCCTCATCGCCGGATATGCTCGCCTCTCCTCCTCGTCACGCAAGGTACGTCTGCACTTCTCCTCTTCAATGTGGTTCACCGACGTCCCCATTACACTCGAAACCCCCCTATGTTGGCCGGTTTTGGGTCGAGGACGACACGTCTAGGGTTTCGGTGGGAATGGGTGTCGGAGATTCGAAGAAATTTTGGGGGGTTTTGGTTTTGGTCCAACCCCGCCTGCAGTATCGTTGTTTTGCTATACATGCTTTGGTATTTTGTGTGATTTCTCTTGAATTTATCTTCATTCGGTTCCAATTTGTGATTTGTGTGGGACTTTCTGTGTTTCGCAGTAGCTGGTGTTGTGATTTCGATTGTGTGTTGTGATTTCTGTTCATGGTTGTATTCTTCTCCTTCACTTGTCTGTTGGTGTATGTCATTGTTGTTCATGCTGCCATTCGAAACCCCCTCTATGGGCGTATCTGTGTGATTCCACTGCAAACATTACAAGCTCAAGGGTGTGTGTTTATGTTGAATTTGTGTGGTAATGGCATTGTTCTTGTCAAAAGTATGACAGTTCACATGTGGTGTTTGGCATTTGGCATTTTTTAGTAGTAAACAATTAATCCAATTGTTTATCTCACAGCTTCATGATTCATACAACTGATTAGCTTTAACCTACAAGCATTTGCCATTTTTCAGTAGTAGAATCTCAGCAAACGGATTACTCAATCTTTTGGTGAATCACTGATGCTCCTAATATATTGTTTGCAATTGCCTTGAAACTTTAAACTCATTGCATGACAGTGGAAAATAAAGAAATACAAAGTGGAAAGGGAAATGCTTTACAGTTTTAGGAAATTGGACTTGGATCGGCTTAAGGGAAAGATTGCCACTATGTTTTTGTGTATGCTGATATCTATTGCATCTACTTTTTCTTGAGTGTATTATATTTTTGTCATTGTGGTGTGCTTGCAGATTACCTCTGCTATTACATATTGGGGATTTATGATTAACCATTAGTGCAATCCTTTTTAGAATCTAGTAGTTGGTAGATTATGTAAAGGCTCCCTTTAACATAATTGATAATGCTTTTTGGTGTTCGTAGGTATATTCATTTGTCAATTTACAATCATGGGAGACTCCGACGGAAGTTGGCCTAGTGGGTGTCTAGAAAAGTATTGGTGGATAGGAGGTGAAGAACCTACCAGCTAATGAAGATGCGGGGTTCCGCATGGCCTAATCCCTGCAGACAGGACAGTACCATGTTCAGGAACCAACATGACACGCAAAGAAGAAGCATATGACAACTGAATATGATAGAAACGTGAACAAACATTACAAACAACGCAAGCAAATGTCATATAAAGAAAAACTGAACCAAACAAAGTTAAGCCGAACGCAGGCGCCTAGGCATAGTTTCAAGCTATATGACAAACATAAAACGAAGTCTCATGACCATACGAGACGCCTAGGCATAGTTTCAAGCCTTGAGGTATTGCACTTGCAAGCCAAAAACGGTTTGGTTGTGTCAGGGTTGATCAGTGACCCAAATGCAAAGCACCACAAGGGACTGGCATCCTCAATAAGCCCCTCCTCCACCATCTTATCTAGAACTTCCATTACGTCAACAACGACGTCTTTCTGAGTCTAGGATACCTGGGTCTCGGCATGCAGAGCAACTATCACCTCATTGCTTGTTTCCTGAACCACCTCTAAATGTCGATCGAACAATGACAATCCAGTGGACTGCCTTGTGCTCTTTCGCTTCCCAAGGAGACTATTGCCCGACACTGCGGGCCTCTTTGAACCACGCTCTGGCATCGAGCTACACTCAGTAGTTGTGACGGGTGTGGGCTGCCCCGTGGGCACGGGAGCGGAGCTGCTGATCCCTCGCACCATGTCCTGGAAGCTGCCCCCCCCCCCAAAGCTCCGCCTCAAGGTTGTCGAAGTCAATGTCAAGGTCGAAATCTCCTGCAGGGCGGTTCGGCAATTGTGTCCCAGCTGCGTCCTCGCAAGCAGTGGACATGGGGTGGGGATCCTCAACTAGATCCATCGACGGGGCAACACAATGCTCGCCAGTTGCAACCGTACCTCCGTATATCGGTCCCAAGCTTCCTCGAGTTCGGGTGGGATACCTTTCTTGCGGAATCTCTTGAAGTTCCCGTTCTCCTGCATAAGACAACAACTGAATCAGTTTAGCTGCATATCAACTATGATGGACATGTTCAGTTCCCACGTGTTATATGGCTAAGGATCGCCTACCTGGATTTTTTTATCCCACCATTCCTTAGTGGCGTTGATGCACCCCTTCTGGTAATCCCACCCAAGACCAGTTTTCCCGTGTTTCAAGTCTTTCCACTCCTTCCATCGCTCTTTCATAGTGCCATGCTTGTTCTTTAGAGTGTCCTTCCCACACTTCGTACCGGTGACCTCCTCAAACTGGGTGGTAAGCTCAATCCAACTGAATGCCTGATCGCGCCCGTACTTACACTGATAGGCGATGGGGAGGTCGAGGAATTGATTAATCAATGTCAATGTCGGGGTCCAGGGGGTATGCTTTGTCCTTCGAAGGCTTCTTTTTGTTAGCCTTGTCTTTCTTACCCTTCTCCTTCGTAGCCTTTTCCTTGGCGGGAGGTGGAGGGGGAGTGCTAGATGACGACATGGTTACCGTCTAACCGTAAGCTGCAAACAACACACATTGACACCCCAGACACAACCAACAAACCAAAATTTGTAATCACTTCCATTTTCAACCACACTGTCGTACAAGGTTATTGGGTTCAATGATCGGTAATTGAAGGCAAGCAAACACAAGTCAATCACCATTGCCCACATACAAGTGTCAATGCACAGAAATGCACAAAAGGACATACATGTTACACGCCACAACTCATCCTAAATGGAATTTCAGAAACTAAAGGTTACATACACATAGCAAAATGGGATATATTTTCCAATTGTACCTATTTCGTTTTGTGTTGATTTCCTGTGATGCTGGCCGAGAGATTAGGTTATAAAATAATCATGAATGGGTAGACGATCAAACCTCATGCTTGCAGATAATCTAGAGTATCAAAATCCAAACATTACAGCAACAAAGTTTGGTGTTTTTATTTGTTGAAGCACACGTAAATACATACTTTCCCTGTGGTGACAACCGATGACTATATATACGATAGCTTTTTTTTGTTGAAGCACAAACAAATACATACTTTTGAAACAACCTCAATTTCAGCTCGTTAAATTATAAGAGTACGAGACCATTGTTAAATTATTCAAACTCAAGCTATGACGAAGGCTCAACGACATCAATTGCAGTGGGGTTTTATGAAATCAAATGGAATGGAATGCACACAAGCACAATTGGGTGAAAACAAGTCAATACATCAACTAAACAATCCCCAATTTTTGCAAAATTTGGAAGGCCCTAAACGCCATTCGGAAACACAACTACTTCACAGCACAAACCCTAACCAAATTCAATCACAATCAATAAAAACACCAAATCCATCGAACAATTGCCCACAATCGAACCTCAGGTCAATCATTGAACCAGGGTACAACGGAGGGAGGACGACGTACCAATTTGCGCCTCTGTTCGAAGGCCGACGGCCGGGAAAGGGGACAACGCCGAGCCGCCGACAGGGGACCGCGATGACTCCAAGAGGAGGAGGCTCCTTTCAGGGGCGACGTCGATGATGGTTCCGCAAGGCCTCGCCGTCTACTGACCAAAAAGGGGAGATCTCAACGGTCCGATTGCCCACGAGAATGTCGGTTGCAAGGGTCAGGGGGTTGTGTTTGTGGCTAGGAGAAGGGGTAGGGGTAGGTAAAATTTAAGGGCAATTTGGACTTTTTGTTAATAAAAACTCATTACAAATCTTACACATATCAAACACTTTTATAGTTTTTAACGAGCCAAAATACATAACTTATGAAATCTCCATAATTTTTAAAAAAAAAAATTCATAACCTCTAAAATCTACCTAATCTACATAAAATATACTTTTTACCATCTACCGCCAAACACGAGCTAAGCCACCGTCTACCGTCTATTTTACAAGGGCTCGTCATAACTCAGCCGTACGAGCAATATGTCTCTATGGTGAGTTGGTGACGATGGCAGCTACACGGAAGATCTTAGCAGGCCTTCTCCGCCGCTCTCACAGTTATCCTTCACGCTGCCTCCTCCAATCCAGCGTTCTCTCAGCCCCTAATTTTCCGCCGGCGCCGGCCTTTCCGGCGACCTCAAATACTTGCCAATCGAGCGGCCTGCTTCCTATTTCGGCGTCGTTTCGTTATTTCTCTTCCGATCCATCCGAATCGCGGTTTTCCGATTCCGTCCGTTCGCTCGACTCAGTTACCGAGTCGGAGCTCCAGAGTGTTTTGTTGAACGATGCTTCTGGAATTCCCCATCCGGATGTCGGCCATGTTTTTCTCGGAGAGGGTGATTATTTGGCTCCGATACAGGCGGTTGTTTCCTTGCTCGATTCGATTCATGATTCCACCGGTCTTCCATGGTGAGTTGCCTGAGAAATTTGTGTGCTTTTTAGGTTGAATCTGCGCGTCTTTTTTTAATTGGAGGATGATGAATGAAACTTGTGCATGAATTTCAGGTGGATGACGATTGCCTCTTCGACGTTGATGCTTAGAATCTCGCTGTTTCCGTTTCTCGTTTTCCAGCTTCACAAGATAAAGATAATCGGCGAGTGTATTCCTAAATGTAAGTAATTGCCTCCCTCGACAGTATCTTTTCTGTTTCAATGTCTCATTGAATTGGTTAATTGGCTTGAAAGAAAATCAATGAATCCCAATATGTTCTGTTTTTTCTCCATTCTCACACATGCCTTTTCACTTTCCTATCGTGTGAAATTTGAAGTGCCTCTTCCATTCCCACCGCCTTTCTCAGGAAAGAGTTACATCAAGCAGTTCTCTCGTTTTAGGATGGAGAGAAAAGCCCTTGGTTGCCCTTCCTTCTTATGGTTTTTGGCTTACGTCTCTGTCCAGGTGATTATGTAATTCAATTTGTAGTTCTATAAACTTCTTAAACTTTGATTGTAATTGTATCTCTTGATGTGTTGGTTTTGATTGTGTCGAGTACTGGAAAATGATTTGGGAGATGGAATTTCTGTAGGTCCCTTGTTTTTTCTTGTGGATGACAAGTATCCAGAGGATGGCTTTAGATCAACATGCAGGGTTTGATGCTGTAAGTCAGTCCTTACAATTTTTTATACATCTCATATTTGAAGTGTCTGTACCATATTTACCTCTTGATATTCCATATGCTAGCATGCCATCAATTGAATCACGGCGAGTATGTTCAGAATGTTCATGATTTTCTGGCTTGGGTGATATAGTTCTTCTTAAGTGATTATATGTTGTAATTATCTACAGGGTGGCACTTTATGGTTCCAAAATTTGACTGAATATGCAGAAGGTGCTCCTGGCTTCATCTTCCCTACACTCATTGCTGGATTGCATTTGCTTAATGTTCAGGTATCTGATATGTCTACTGCCACAGATGAAATAAATATTACCTGTTTATTTTTATTTTTTTTTAACTTTGTTTTTGGAATTTGTTCTTTTTCTTTTGACATTTTCACACAAATGACATAATGATTGTTGAATCCTATAGTTGCGTGTTTGTGTATTCATTTTACCTACTGTTGGTCATGCAACTCTAGGAATTAGGAAACTATTTTTGTGGTTAGAAGGAAACAGTGCTCTTGAGAGGCTGCCTTCCTGCTTTTTTCAAGATTGAAGTTTTAACTTTATCAGTCCGTCTAACATAAATAAAGTGGGAATCTTAAGTCAACTACCTATATAAATGTCCCGATGAGGGCAGTATTTGCAATTTCAGTTTCTCAACTTGTCATTGTACGTTAAGTGATTTCTTGGTTGATTGGTTCATGTTTCCCGGGACAGAATTGCATATATGTTAATTGAAAATAGTTGATCTTTCTTCAAATGATAAGCCTGTGGTGGAATTGTTCTTCTGCTCATCAGTGACATGGTTTGACTAGTTGCTGCATTTTAGCATGTTTGTGTTTTCTTTGAGCCACACATTATACTTCTTAATTCTTATGTATTTGGTTTCCTTCAAGCAACTGAAGGCTTTTGAACCTGTTTCCCCATTGTAATAGATTTCATTGAAGCACTCTAGTGTTGGAAAGGATACTGGCCTGTTTGGTTTACTAACGAAGGTGAGTGGTGCTTATATAGTTATAAATAACTCTCTTCTATTAATGTTTTTTTTTTGAAAATACTCACTGCATGAGTTGCTACAAACATTTGTGGTTTCGTGAGGTTAAAAAGTCACTGAAGGACAACATTGACAATTCCTTGAATTGCATGCATGCTTTAGATTAAACTTGTACTTGTCTGCTGTTGAGTGCAGTTGTACAGAGTCTATTTAAAAGCATTGACAGTGCCAATATTTGTCACCGGCTTCCTAGTACCCCATGTAAGTTATTTGTTCCTCCCCGTGTATGCTTAAGGTGAACAGTATCAGTTTGGTTATTATTGCTTCTTTAATGAGATCTACTAGCAATGTTTTGATACTGTTTTTGGCATTTATTTAATATTCTACTATGGTATAAAAATGGCTTAGGCTTGCATATATTGCATCATTGCAATGCTAATATCATCTTCTAATTGGAACTGATTCATGTGCCGTGCAATTTATTTAAGTGTATTTCTTTAGTTTTGCAGGGAAGTCTTGTTTATTGGGTGAGCAACAGTTCTCTTAATGCCATCCAGGTCTTTTTTTGTGTCTCCTTTTCTATTGACATAAATTATAAATACAGGTGATATTTTCACAAATTTGATGGTTTAGAGTATACTGTTGTTTTACCTTACCTGTCCTTATTGTAGAGCTTATGTCTTCAAAATCCCAATATCCGTGAGAAGTTAGGGCTACCTCTTGATCAAGCTATCAGCTCAGCCAAAGATCCTGAGAGTGATCCTGTCTTAGTTGGTTCAGAACCCATGGACAGTCCCAGAATGGTTCCTGTTAAAGATTTATCTCCAAAAGAATTAGTTGCTGTGAGTGACAGTGGTCGTGATGCTGAATTGTCTAATTGCAAAATCTCAAGAACTGATTTCATTGCTTGCATGAATTGCAAATGGTGACATTAATTCTTACCAGTTCTATATTTTTTTTGTTTGTCAGCTTTCAGTTTTATCCCTGTCAAGGGGGAATAAAGATGAGGCAATGCCTTTTATAAGGTGATGTTTTTTCCATTCATCTTCAGAATGATCCAATTTATTTTAAGGGAATGAAATATCACACTAAACTCTCCTTGCCTGCATCTCCTTAGATTGGCACTTGATAAGGATCCAGAATACGTAAGAGCGCTAACTATAATGGGCCAGACTCTGTTGCAGAAGGGAGAGGAAGTAGAGGCCATTGAGTACTTCGAGCGTGCTATTTCGAAGGTTTGGATTATTTTTCTGCAGAAACATTGCTCTTGTGTTTTTTTTAAAGCCAGGAAAATAATTAGAACAGAAAACTACTACGGCCGAGTAGTACTCCATCCCAGTGCATCCTTGCGGATGAGAACCTTGAGTTCTGTGTCATTCTTGCTCTTGTATATTATTCTTATATTCCTACTTTATGTTCTCTACACGGCCTGAAGATGTTCTTTTCTTATTATAGATATCTTCTGCTGAGCGGCCAACAGAAGTTGAGGATGTTGACCTTCTGATTCAGGCATCTCAATGGGCTGGTGTTGCTTATATCAGACAGGTAGAAGATTCAATACGGTTATTGAAGAGTTAAGGTGTCAAAACAAATTTACTTCCAAGGCAATTCAGGGTGCTTTGAAGTTGCAATGAAATGTTAATTGTAGTGATAAGACTCGTAGTTGCACCATAGAAACATCAAAGTTCTCATTTTTGTGGGGGAAATGGTCATCTTTCTTCCTGCTGTTTTCAGGGCAAGTTGGGTGAAGGGAGAGTTCACTTGGAAAGAGCAGCTTCTGTGGAAGAGCCAGAGGACCCAAACAGCAAAGTTCATTACTACGATGGGCTAGTGCTTCTTGCAAGGTTTGACCAACACATGCTTTTACTGCATTGTACTTACCTTGATGAATGATATTTTTGCTTCATCCTGTCATGCTGCTGAAGCTTTTCTCGTCTGATTATAGTGCCTTGGTAAATGAAGGCCGGAAGGCAGAAGCTATCAAATATTTACAGAAAGCTGCCGCATACAATCCAGAGTTCAATGTCTACTTGGAACAGTGTGAAAAGGATTCAGATGAATTCTTTGATGACCTGGTCAGCAGCCGCAGGGGGGATTACTGAATCTTTTCTCGTCATTAGATACCACCGGTGTCTGAAATTTTTCCTTTTTTCCTCCTGTTAGTAAATAACATCGAAGCTATAGCTGACCATTTTGTTATTCCAAAAGTTGTTTCCATTAGTTGGAGTCTTCATCTGAACCTAACCCATTTTTATCCATAGAGATCATTTAAACGGAAGTGGGAACGAACAGCTGAACAGTTGGAGCCTTGCATCATACCGGTATGTAATGCTATTGGGATGTACTTGTTACATACATATCCTTTATGACTTGGGTTTTTTCCCCACTTCATTCAGGGCTTATTACTTCAATGCAATTCCGAATTTCCAATGGGTTATGAGATAAATTTCATTTTGAGTTGTTCGGCTTCTTTGCTTAGTTGCAAGTCTGATTCTTCACTCTTCAGGTTAGTTTTATTCAATCGTCCCAAGTAGAAATTTCCAGGACAATAATTTTCATTTGGTAACTTGTGACTTGCTAGAGTTATGTTTCAGATTACTCCAATGTGACTAACGCCGCAAATCCGATAACCTGATAGTGTTAGGTTTTAGTTAAAAACAACACATCCTTGGCAGATTGTTGTGCTCAGTTGTCGCATGTTTCAAAAAATGCACAAACTAAATATTGCAGTTGGCAAGTCTATTAGTACCTGCAGCTGTTTATTTCTCATGAAAAGTGAAAAGCACCAGCATTCCATGATAACTTATAAAGATGTAATAATGCATCGAAAATTTATGAAGACAAGTAGTTTAACTTGATCACTTGACATCAACCCATCTATTTCATCTCGAAAATCATTCTACTGTAAAATCAAAGGATTATATGGTGTCAGGCAGCCGCACATCAGTGTAAAGAGAGGACTGCCAGCTCCAGCAGCAGCGGGAAGTGGGTTTGACATGAAACCTTCATCGCTTATCTGAGACATCAGATCCTCTCCAAAGTCGTCAGGGAAGCCTTGGTCGTTAGAGGTTGACACTTGGGCCGGGGATTTGATCATCTTCTCTAATGTCATTGCAACTTCTTTCATAGTAGGCCTTTGGTTTCTGCTCCAACTTATGCAGTGTTTTGTTAGCTCGACGACAGCCATCAAATGCTCCTCCTTGGCCTCTTTCACAACCCTTTGGTCTAACATGTCGAAAAAATAAGAATTCTGAAACTCTGCCACCAAGCTCTTTGGCTCCATTGCTTCGTCCCTATAGATTGGCTTCCTGCTAGTCAAAAGCTCCAATAGGACGACCCCAAAACTATAAACGTCACTTTTTTCTGTAAATTGACCAGAGTGGAATTATTCCGGGTCCAAATATCCCCATGTACCTTGGACCAGAGTTGTCGAATGTGTCTGGTCAATTGCAACGGTCTTTGAACATCCAAAGTCAGCAACTTTTGCCCTGTGTTTCTCATCCAACAATATGTTTGAAGACTTGATATCTCTATGATAGATGGGAGTGGATGATGATGAATGTAGATATGCAATAGCTCCGGCTGAATCTGCAGCAATTTTCAAACGCATCTCCCAACTCATGAAAAACTCTTCATCAGGATCATGGATATGCTGAGAAAGTGTTCCATTGGAGATGAACTCGTAAACAAGAAGAGGGATTTCAGTTTCCAAACAACATCCTAAGAGCTGAACTACATTTCTATGGTTGATCTGAGACAAAATAACCACCTCATTAATGAACTGCTCCAGTTGGCTTTTATCTAGCAGCTTCGACTTCTTAACGGCAACAATTTTCCCATCAACTAGTATACCTTTGTACACAGTCCCCTGGCCACCTTGACCGAGTATCCTAAATTCACTAAAGTGGTCCGTGGCTTTGTCCAATTCACTAGCAGTGAATACCTTTGTCCTCTCTACAACACCTTCATTGGATAGCAAATGTTGGTGCAGCAGTAAACCTCCATTGAGCTTGAAGAATTTGGATCTTCGCCTCATCTCTCTTCTCCTTTTGATAACACGATAAAGCCCATAGGAGCCAAACACTAACAACATTATGCCAAAACTGATGCTTGATCCTGCATAAATATATAGATGGACCCTTTATTATGTACGTCATGAAAGTAAAAGCCTAACTAGAAACAGCAACAACAACGCTTCAAGCAGGGACTTGGGGGTCGTGGTATGCACCCTTCCCTCGACTACGTCGAGAGGGTGTTTTCAAAGTGACCCGATAGTGGCATAGAAGGAAGAAAACACACATTAGCATCCAAGGACAACCATTCAAAAGGCAATAAAACGCCGAACTAGAAACAGTGATACTAAATCCCATTAACCCATCTAAATCATAGTGAAAGAACTAAGGGCTCGTTTGTTTAGATAACTAGGGAAAGGAAAAGTAAGGTATTAAATTTTACACATAAAATGTATATGATCACCAATTTTTGTGAGCTTGAAGGAGAGGATGGGGGGAATATTAGTCCATCCTAGAGGTATTAGTTACCCCTCAAAATTAGGGAATAGAAGGGTAACACATTTGTATGGAAAATGGGAGAACGAGGGGAATGATTAGAATAGTGATAAATGAATCTTAACTTAAATATGGACTATATTCATGAGGATAATCGTTACTTTCCCCTACCAAAAAACAAACGGGGCTAAATTGAAATGGATCATGGAAACAAGGGGAAAGTAGAGTAGTTCTTAGTTCTTACCAAGGACGGATGCGAGTGTGAAAAGTGGTTTCTTTTTCTTCTCACAATAATAAAAATAGGAGGCACTGTGACAACTTCCAGGGCAGCCCTTGCATACTTCAGGGACTGGTAATTAGCAGCAGATATTGAACTTGATCAATAATATAATACCTGCAAGCTCAACAGATCATTGTCTACACAAAGCTCTCACTGTCTATTTTTCACTTTTGAACTATTGTCTTTTTCCCCCAATCTATGCCTCAAGAGTAAAAGTTAAGAGATTGAGAAAGATTTTTACAATGTTAATTATTTTAGCCTTTTTTACAAGTGATTTCTTAGGGTGCACTCTTTTTTTTTTTTAAATTAAGATTTTTAACCTATGCCAGGTTAGAAACACAGATTATAATTTTAATCTCAACTCATCCTCTTATTTTCTATACAAAAATTGACATCTTTCCCCTAATAAGATTTCAAAAAAATGAGAAAATATTTCCCTCAAACATTACAAAGAATAAGCATCTAATATATGTATATACAGAAAGTAAAACTATGGATTATGATAGCTGAATAGCTCAGAAAAGGATTAGTTTTAGCTTGGCATCCGCCTGGGAAAAGAGGATTCCCCTCGTAGCCTAAATCGCAGGTGCAGGATTTACCAGAAATACAAGTGGAGTGCGAACTGTGCTTACGAGTAAAGTTCCTCCAGTCCAATAACTCCCATGATAACTGAATTGCTGCTGTAGGGGAAGGGTGTGAAGTTGAAACCTTTTGAACATAATAATCAACATACTCATTGCTCAAAACAGATCCCATGAGGCAACTTTGAGATGGGCTGTCAAATTCTATCTGATAAAATTGGGAAGAATAACCGAAAGCCAGTTGTGCTTGGCAACAATCGGACCCATAGCAAGTTTTGGTCCCAGTCGAGGTGCTGCTGTTCATGAGGCAAATGGTTTTTTCACACCCTCCCAAAATGTAACCACTTTGGTTAACCACGCTCGCCCCGCCTGGACAGCCCTCCATGACAAGAACAGCATCCGAGGAGAACTGATATGGGCTTCCCCTCAAGTCAATGCTGCTTTGCCTTTGCGTATGTGTTGTGCAAGAATTCATGGGAGGTGTGCTCACTGTCAAAGAATATGTGTAGTCTGGGTACATCAATCCTATACTCATGACCTCGATATTTAGTTTGGATAACAAGGGCTTGGGGGAGCCATTAGTAGTGTTTCCATGGGACTTGCAATCGATCTCGAACCAGGGGTCAAGGGAGCAGTTGGCACCTACCCCGAATGGGGGGAAAGGAATACTCACCTTTCCGCAAGTATCCTTACAGCCAGGCATTGCAATGGGTACAGTAGCAGCTGCTTCAGCAACCTCCACTTCCAACAAAGATACTAGTAACAGAACTAGTACCAGTAAGCATGCTGGGAGTCGCATCGCCTATCGTCAGTACTTCGTACTCTCTTCACCTACGTACAAAGATGAAAGTTGAGTATGGTAAACCATGGTTTTATATTCTCGACTTGGACTCGTTCTGATTCAGCTCTGCCCCTTGAAATCCCAAAGATGTATCTAGGAAGTTACCTAACGTTGATCTTGACTTGGACTCGTTCTCAAAAGAAAAATACACGTCTAAGTAGTCTAGATTTTGAAAGATCTCGTTAGTCGTTGCACAGAAAGTTTGATGACCCTAAGTGGCAGATCCATAAATTTGTTTAGAGCGGACTAATTTTTTTTTTTTTTTTTGTGTATTAAAAAATTATGAAAAAGCTAGGTTAATAGAATTTGAACTCATTAGTGACCTCAAATACTTTTTTTTTTATACCGGGGACAAAACTGACTCCTAGAACGGGAAAGGAATACATTGTGGAGAAACAACTGATTCGGAAAAAAGAACAGTTACTGAAATTTCAGAAAGAATACTGGGGACAAAGGGCGAAATCAAAACATATCAAGCTGACAGATTCTAACACTGTTTATTTTCACAAAATAGCGTCTGGAAGACGAAATAGGAAGATAATAAAGAGTATCACCTCTACCACAGGGACGCAGGTCATAGGCGACGAAAATATTAAACAAGAAATAAGAAATGATTTTAATAAGCGTTTCTCTAAAGAGCAAGTCAATATGAATTTACTTAATGAATACCTTGATTTATTACCGACAACAATAACTGATGAAGAAAATAGTCGTCTCTCCTAGCAACCTACAAATGGGGAAATTAAGAGCGATGTCTAGTCTCTGGGCAAAAACAAATCCCCAGGTCCAGATGGTATGACAGCCGAATTCTACAAAAGCTACTGGGATATAGTGGGAAGTGATGTCACCAAAGCAGTCAAGGCCTTTTTCATTCCGGAAAACTACTTAAGCAGATCAACCACACTTTCATAACCCTGTTACCTAAATGTGACAACCCATCGAAAACGGCAGACTATAGACCCATTAGTCTGTGTTCAACGATATACAAGATAATTTCAAGAATCCTTACTGAGCGGCTCAAATGCGTGGTGGGTAAACTTATTCACCCGTTTCAAGGGGCCTTTGTGTCAGATAGAGCTATTCAGGATAACATTATGATAGCTCATGAAATTTTCCATTCTTTCAGAACGAGGAAAGGCTTATGTGGATCCGTAAATCTAACCAACGATATCAATGACTGGATCTGGAATCTCGATGTTTCACCAAAGATAAAGAACTTTATGTGGAAAGTCTGCCACAATAGTCTACCAACGGCTGCACGACTCGCACGAAGTGGGGTGGCCATCCCTCCTTACTGTGCAGTCTGCAATCACCATGAAGAGGACACATCCCATCTGTTGTTTGAGTGCAAATTTTCGTGGTGTGGGCTAAATGTCCCCTCTATAGTAAAAGCAAGGATCCATGATAAAATCAGAGAATCAAGGAACATTGAGTCACTGATGGCTTTTGCGGCGGGGCAACTTGATTCCAAGCAAAGATCCCGAATGGCAACTAACTGGTGGACAGCTTGGCTTTGTCGCAATAAATTCATCTTCCAACAGATAAAACTCCCGAATACAGAAGGATTCCTGAAAATGTACAATTCGGTTATAAGAGAATGGGAAAAGGCAGGAAAAGTACTAGAAGATGACATTGATGCTACA
Organism: Persicaria tinctoria; assembly: GCA_037127255.1. Classification (NCBI taxonomy): domain Eukaryota; kingdom Viridiplantae; phylum Streptophyta; class Magnoliopsida; order Caryophyllales; family Polygonaceae; genus Persicaria; species Persicaria tinctoria. The sequence continues at coordinate 39,275,861 of JBANSL010000020.1, forward strand.
CGTATTGTTGGTAACAAGAGTCCAAAACATCAGAGGACAAAAAAGGACAAGAAATGGAAATCTCCACCGCCTGGTAAATGGAAACTGAATTTTGATGGCGCAGCAGGAGGGAATACACAAAGCACTATAGGATATATTATCCGTAACAAAAACGGTACGGTCACAACAATAGGGGGAAGGAAAATTGGTTTACAGAAACCTTTACTATCAGAAGCAATAGCGTTAAGAGAAGGTGTTCTTAGGACTCGCGATTTGAGAATCCCTAGTCTTGTTATTAAAGGTGACTCGCTTATCATCATAGATCATCTGAAGTCCAAAACAAAATGTCCTTGGGAAATTGAGCTAATTATGTCTGATATTAGCTCCCTCATTACGGGGTTTAATGACGTTTCGTTCTCCTACGTACCTCGAAGCGGCAACGCTGTAGCAGATAAAGTAGCACACCTTGCTCTAGTTGCCACCACCACCGCCTTTGATTCCGATCTAGGTCTTGCAGACCCCATCCGAAAGGATGCCATCGGGTAGCTCGATGCTCCCGAATTCTTACCCAATCAAAAAAAAAATACTTTTTTTTGTGATTAGGAAATAATTCGAGAGCCAGGCAAACCTGACAACTCGAGAGGCCGACGAAGTCGACAGACGGTGAAACCGTCACTACATATAAAAAAAAGTGCAACAGCAACAAAGTGGGAGACGCATAATCCCGGACGAGCAAGCGAACCAAACCTGGACACGCTGGAGACAACGTAGACTAAGATCCGATGTCAAGCACCACCAAGTGGCGACACCGTTGGCCAGCGGTATATCAGGAGTCCCTTTGGGCAGTGGCGGCCGCCCCACCCTCCGGCGACGGAACTTTGTAGTATTTAAAAAAAAAAGGTGTGAAATAGAACACAAAACTTCTCTAGCCTAGTTGGTAAAAGGAGGGAAGGAAATTCGAGTTATCCAAAGAGGTCATGGTTTAAAAATCTCATTTCTTCCTCTTTTGCACTATTTTTTATCCATACCAAATTTTCTTACTATAAATGTCATATTTAAATCAATTTTTATATTTTTCTTTTAATAATTTCATAAGATAATTCATTATATTACACACATATTTTTTTAAAATCTTCAAATTTTTATTTACGTGATTTTTTTTTACTATTAATGTCATATTTAAGAGGGAATTAAAGTATATAACCCTTGCCCCGAAATGGTTTGCTAGACTAACCCACTATCCACAACATTTGCAAAGGTTAACCCCCCCCCCCCCCCCCCACACACACACACCAAAAATTTGCATATTTGCCGGTTGGAATTAACTGGGATAGAGGAGATAGAAGGTAAAGGAGGAGAGAGAGAGAGAGAGAGAGAGAGAGAGAGAGAGAGAGAGGAAGCAGGGTGGAGAGAGAGAGGCAAGGGAAAGTTATTGTGGAGAGAGAGTGAAAGTGGGGGAAGTTATTGTGGAGAGAGAGAGTGGATGAGTGAGAGAGGAAGCAGTTTGAATTGAAAACTGTCGACCCCCAACTGCCTCTCACGGCTTACAAAAGAGGAAGAGAGAGAGAGAGGGCAACAGTTCCACATGCAAGTCTGAGGAAAACAAGAAGAGAAGGAAGAAGAAGAGGAAGGAGACGACAGAGCGAGAGAGGAAAAGAAGAAGCAAAGGCGAGGAAGAAGACGACAGTGCAGAAGAGGAGACGAAGAGGCCGACTTTGAAGTAAGTAAACCCTCGCAATGCCGATTAAATACGCTTTGCTTCGATTCGTAGGGGAGGAACCGATTTGAAGAACCAAAACTGGTTTGGATTGTGTGGAAATGGGAAGAAGGGGTCGAATGGGTTGACAGTACGCAATATCGCCCTGTCATGTAGGAAGTAACCGGCGTCAAGTTATAAACAATTGGTGGAAAGTTTAGGTACTGGGTTTTCGCGTCTGGGAGAGAAGGGGATTTTTGGGAAAGGGGAAATTGGGCAACTGTGTTGTTGAATCCAACTTATCAGGAGAAGGGGAGTGTAGATCCGTTCAGTTTAGGGGGGAATTGGGCAAAATGGGGCTTATGACTGTAGATGCGTTCAGGTTTGGGGGAAATTGGATGAAATGCGGCGCATTAGGGTTAGGGAAAATTTTAGAAAGGGTGAAAAGTTTATGTGGAATCGACATTATCTGGAATAGGATGACTTGTGTGGAAATGGAAATGGACAGATTGAATAAGTATGTTGTCATGTTTCACAACCATGTGTCATGTGTATATGTGTGTGTGTCATGTGTACTTGTGTTTGTGTCATGTTACATTTGATATTGATATGAAGGGAACCGTGGGTTGGGGGAGAAGAATTGATGTGTAGAATACTGAATTTGGGTCTTCCACTATGCAGGATATCTGGTGAATATTAAAAATGTCGCAGCGAAGTGTGAAGAAGATTGTAGACCGTACAACTCAAACATCCGGCGCGGTAATATGGCTTTCGTTCGAGTAATGTAAGTTGTGATTGTTGTGCTGCAGTGTGGCTGACATGTTGAAGTCTGTGCAGGCTGTGTACGCCGTAGAGGAAGAAAGACACTTCAAAGCAAAAATTAACCAACACTCCCGAATGGCACTCCTGGTAAACATTGACAACCGGTTGAGCGAGTCCCATTGGAAACGCCTGGCCGACAGCCCGTTGGGGGGCATTGCAAGACTGGGCACAAGGGTCCAGTTCTTCGGACAGCTTGTACACTACGTTCTCCAACGACAATTGAAGTCGAAGAAGGAGAATGAAACATGGTACAAGATCCATGAAGCGGTCGCCATTGTCACCGGTCTCAACTGTGGCTATGGCAAAGAGCCCGAGGACGACGACGGGTTCGAGAAGGCAGTGTATGATTTCTTTGGAGTTTCAAAGATGAGGATGTCCTAGTTCGAGGTACAGTTCCGTGTGGCGATGACATCTGAGAAATCGTCAACCAGAAAGTTAAAATTTGTCTTGCTGATGTTGGTCGAGGGAGTATTGTTCGGGAAGGAACCCAAAAACTACATTCATGGGTGGGTGGTCGACCTTGTCGGTGACATTGACAGGTTCTTGGCGTTTCCGTGGGGTCGGCTTTGCTACGAGCGAACGAACGAGTTCCTGAACCGTGCAATCGAGAGGAAGCTCCAACGAGATGAGGGCAGCTCCAATGCACGACCGGCCTATTGCCTGCTGGGTTTCCCTCTCGCCTTCCAGGTTCGTACACAGATATCACTAGACGCCATATACTCGTTTACTAGGCGTCTTATATTTATTGACTGGACAGGAAGTGATTATTTACTGGACAATATGTAATTGCAGCTATGGGTGTACGTAGCCCTCACTCCAATGGCCGACCAATTCACGAATGTCATAGACGAGAAGCTGTACCCCAGGTGTCTGCGATACGAGTTTAGAGACCCGAACCTCGAGTATGCCTTAATTGAAACCCGACTGCAGGAGACGAAGGAGCTCGGGCACTTCAATGACCCTGCAGCCGTGAAGCCTCTTCTGCTCCCCGATGATGTGAAGAGAGCAACCGGTTTATACCGCGATGCCCTAAACACTCACGACAAGCGGGACAACTTCTTCGACGACATAGTTCGGGCGTTCTTATCAGCAAATGTCAAACCCCCACCAAAGAAACAACGAAAGGGAGCAAGTGGGTCAACGCAAGAATCAGGGGAGGGCACGCAGACACAAGCTACCCTATTAGAGATAGAGTCACGGTTAGTGGCAAAGATGGACGACATGCTGATGAGTATATCCACGGAGGTAAGCTCGAAGATGGCGACGCTTGAGGAGGCGATTGAAAACATGAGGAGGGAACTGCGGTGGAAGGGGACTAGGGAGTCGGAGAAGCGAGAGGAAGTTCTGGGAAAGGAGGTAAGGTTCTCCTGGTATTACATCAGAATCGTCATGTCATTTCCTGTTAATGTCATGTTTTTACTAATGGATGTCCTGTTAGTATCAATACATGTCATGCCAATTCCAGTATATGTCATGTTAATAAGAGGTCATGTGCTTAGGTTCAGGGATCAGTGAAGGACAAGGATAAGGGCAAGGAGGAGGAGGACAAGGACAGGGAAATTCTGGGAAAGGAGGTAAGGTTCTCCTGGTATTAGATCAGAATCGTCATGTCATTTCCTGTTAATGTCATGTTTTTACTAATGGCTGTCCTGTTAGTATCAATACATGTCAAGCCAATTCCAGTATATGTCATGTTAATAAGAGGTCATGTGCTTAGGTTCAGGGATCAGTGAAGGACAATGATAAGGGCAAGGAGGATGAGGAAAAGGACAAGGAAGTTCTGGGAAAGGAGGTAAGGTTCTCCCGGTATCATATCATAATCGTCATGTCATTTCATATGACTGTCATGTTTTTCATAATGGATGTCATGTTAATTTACTCAGAGGTCATGTGCTGAAGTTCAGGGATCAGGGAAGGACAAGGATAAGAGCAAGGACAAGGACGAGGGCAAGGACAAGAGAAAGGAGGACAAGTTGAAGGCCAAGGCCAAGTTGAAGGAGGACAAGTTGAAGGACAAGGACAAGGTTTGCGCATGAGACTGTCATGTAATATATAAGTGATGTCATATTCTTTGTGTTTACTGTCATGTCAAACGCAATGGGCTTCAAGTTGCAGGAGGAGTTGTTGACACCCGGTTCTGATGTTGAGGCTGAGGCTGAGGTGCCCCTCATACGGCCGAGAAGAAGCACCCGTCAACATCCTGATACGTTATCCCGGGCGGAGGAAACGCAGCCAACGAAGAAGCCGCGTGTGGGCAAGAAGCCAATGGATGTCGTCGAGCTAGGCTTGGCGACCAGGGCAGATGCTGATGCGTTCGCTGCGTGGATGAAGGACGGAAGTGACCCCGTCCGGTCGGTCGAAGGCACCCTACTGGCGAAGCAGTTCTTTGGGACACTTCAATCACCGACCAATTGGGTGTCATCCGAGGTTATTTACGTTCCCACATTGTGGTTCGAGTCATCACCTTTTTCCTCATATGGTCTTCCAAAATAATGATTTTTCCTTGCGTCCAGCATATTGAGCAAGCTTGCGCCCTACTACGGAAGGACATCAACGCCGGTGACAAGTACGAAGGGGTCGTCGTTCTGGATTTCATCTGGGTTATCTCCTGCAGAAGAAACTGGCGGACGCGAAGGGGGACCTTGAGGTGGTGAAGGGGGACGACACGGTGACCCAATACTTTGACGGCAAGTTGCCGGAGTTGTTTCTGACGGGTTGGGTCGATGTCGACCGCGTGTTGGCACCTTGGAATCTGAAGAACGAGCACTGGGTGGCCCTTGACATCAACTTCGCGGAGTGGACATTGGACGTGTACGATCCCGACACAAGCCACGTCGCTAAGCGCCATATGTCGGGCCTCCTGAAGCCGGTGACCCACCTCCTCCCCATTTTGATGAACGGCCACCCTGAACTTCGAGTCAAATGGGTCGGCAAAGTCCCGAAACCCTTGGCGTACAAAAGGGTGAAGGGGATTCCCCAAAACAAACAATCGTAAGTCATTATCGCCTCTTCATTTAGAAAACATTGGCATAGGTTGTGTGAGCAATTTTCGTTATTTTGATGTAGGGGCGACTGCGGTCCATATGCCATCCGTTTCCTGCAGCTCCTCGCGACCGGCGACACCATGTTCCGTGGCCTGGACGATTCATTCATTGCGGCGTACCGCCAATCCCTTTGTGTTGCCATGTTTCACGGACGTCTTACAACCCCATCCGATCCTTAAAAAAAACTCCCCCATTGGTTTTATATACATTGTTGGTTTGTGTAGACTTGTTAGTTGGTTTAGACATTTGGATATGCACTTATGTTTGTTGGTTTTAGACATTTGGATATGTACTTTTTGCTGGATTGTTGTATTCGTTGGTTTTTAATTATGACATGTCAATCGAGATACATGTCATGTCAATATGAAGCTAATGTCATGTGAATATGAAACTAATGTCATGCCAAAATCCGATAGTGTCATGTCAAAAGGGGGTAATGTCATATGGCATTCCGTTAACATAATAGAACAAACTAGAACTAGAACAAACTAGAACAAAACCCTTCATACGAAGTTGCAGAAAGGCAACATAATTCTTTGCGAAAGGCGTCTAACCAAAATGAGCGTACTATCTACTTCATTCCGAAAGGCCTCGCATATGAAAGTTCCTATGCCCCCGCTAGGTGCGGCGGCGCTTCTGCAATTTAAATTTCCCATAAGCGGGACGCGCCCACTCTATTGGTTCAAGTTTCACAGTCGTCGGAAACGCTCCGGTCTTCCCCTTTCCGCGTTGGTATGCTTCCTCTAATTCCCTTACCGCTCGCTCCGCGTCGTGATCCCACGGGCTGACTACATCCTCGACGTCACTGCTCACAGAAATGACCTGCTTCCCACGGTCATAAGCGACTGCGTTGTACAACGTATCACTTGGTTCTAACTGGACACGTGGATTATCTAACTGGACAAGTGAGCTTTCTAACTGGACACTCTTAGTTTCGAACTGGACACATCCTCCTGCTCGATCGACACCTTGTGCTACCACAACTTCCAATTCTTCATCCCCTGCCTAGAGGGTTTTAGTTTTTATCTGTGGGTGATCTTCTTGGGTCCAGTGTGGCCCACCCCCGAGTGGATGGGCCGTTGTGGATCCTTCCGTAGTGGTGAAATCGCCGCCAACCTTGCGTACCAGGGAGACATGGAGGTCGATAGGCCAGAATCGTTCACCGGAAAGACCGTTAACGAACTTGTAGGCCTGCAAGTCTTCATAATCCTCAATGGAAAAAGGTCCGCACCCTTCCTTCTTCGGCCATTAGTTGTTTCTTCAGCGAGACGTAGTCAATACTTTCGTCTACCAGTACGGCCTTTTGACTCCTAGACGACTTCACGACCCAAATGCCCTCTTCACAATCCCACCGTCCGTCAAACAATACAGTGATACACACGGACGATTTCTCCCCTGTTCCATTAGTTAGTAGGGGGGACATTTGTACACAGTCCCTTTTCCACCTTGACCAAGTATCCTATTTTCACTGAAGTGGTCTGTAGCTTTGTCCAATTCAGTAGCAGTGAATAACTTCGTCCTCTCAACTACACCTTCTTTGGATAGCAACTGTTGCTGCAACAACAAACCTCCATTACGCTTGAAGAACTTGGTTCTTCTCTTCGTCTCTCTTCTCCTTCTGATGAGACGATAAAACCCATAGAGACCGAACACTGATATCAGTGTGCCAAAACTAATGCTTGATCCTGCAGATAGATATATACTCTTCCTTTACATATCTCATGGAAGCTAAAATCAATTCGAGAAACAGCGGAGAAGTAATTCATACCAAGACTGGATGCTATTGTCAAAAGATGTTTCTTCTCAATAGATTTCTTTTTAAGAGAACAATTTGGACAATGAATGATTTGAGATGGAGTTCCATTACAAATCTTGCATTCTTCAGAAACTGATCAATTGCATAGAAGAGAGCAAGGAAATGAACGTTTGCCAAATAATCTCAGTTCATCCAAATTTCGTTCCTCATGTTGAACATGAGATTGAAAATATTTCCCTCATACCTCACAAAAACAAAAACAACACAACAACCTACTACTTCTGAATGGATCATTGTTATTGTGAGGATTCCCATCATAACCATTGGTGGATGCAGGAATTTCAGGGCTAAAAAAAATTTCGAGAATTTTTTTTTTACATTTACCTATGAAAAATAATTTTTCTTTATATAAGTATATTATGAAAAAAAATCTTAAATTTGTTATTTAAATAGTCATTTTTAGTAGGAAAAACAAAAAATATAAAAGAAATAGATTTTTATATTTATATATACAAAAGAATGTTTTTGTTTAAAAATATTGGAGAGAAATTTAATTTTTTTTATTAAATTAGTCTTTTTTAGTAAAAGAAAACTAAGAGAAAAAAAAATATTTTAAAAAAAATGAGGCCACACTCTTTCATCCCTAAAATTAGTACTAAAAATTACCAAAAAAATCAAAAATAAAAAAATTTATGTTTTTCTTCCGCCTTCCCTAGCCCCCACAAATCCGCCACCGATCATAACCTTAGCTGAGAGCTAGTGAGCTGAGTTTTACCTTGGCATCCGTCAGAGAAATAAGGATTCCCACAAATCGGCTTCCCTGCCTAATTGCCCTTCCTCCTTCCGATTGCTCTTCCAGAACCGGCCGGTGGACTCCCTGCCCGACTGGTCGACTGCTCTTCCTCCTTCCGATTGGGCTCCCCTGTATCAACCGGTGTGGGAAAAAAATTAAAGAATCCATGTAATTTTTTTTTTGTTTTTCACTTAATTTAACAATAAACTGGGACTTTTAAAAAAAAACGAAATATATGTAAGTCGCTTACATTTTTTAATATTTTTTTAAAAACTTTGGGTAAATTCCTGAAATCTTTCGGAATTTGGCTACTCTCCTAATTATTTTCGATTTTTTGGCTATTTACAAAAAAAAAATTCATTGGATTTAGATACATAACTAATTTTTTTTAAATCTAATCATAATAATATAACAAATTAATATTATAAAATAATAATAAAAGTTAGGGTAAAAATGAGTACCATTAAAATATCTTAGAAATAATTTCATATATTTTTTTAAAAAATCTCATTTAAAGTAGCATATATAGATATTTTTAAATCATTCTTATTGGTTAATAAAAAAATAGAACCCAAAAACCTAAAAACCTCCTCCGAGGATCGGAAGTTCCACTTTTCACTTCCTTGAATCCAAAAACCCTCCTTTCTTCCATCTCTTTTGTGTTTCTCCACACATAAAACCCCTAAAATCTCCCCTATGAAGTTATATTCTCACAAAAAGAACTCAAAAATCAAGATCGGAAGGCCAAATCTAAGCGAAGAGCTCTGCCCTGCAGCAACTCGCGGTCGCGACAGCCCCACTCGCCGCCACGACAACGAACCCTGAAACACCAGTTTATCCTCGCGGTCGCGGTGTTCTTCCTCGCCGCCGCGACTCCGAGCCCAGAATCGGTGAATCCTCGGTAAAACGAGTCGTTCTCCCTTGTTTCTCATCCTTTTTCAAATCTGTTTATTGTCGTGTGTTCATAACTTCTTTCTCTATCTTCCAAGGCCATGAAATCCTAGATCCGTCGTGGTTTAGGGTGGATTCAAGCCCCTTTTTCCTCATTTTTCAGTTTTGAGCAAAGGTAACCTCCCCCTCACTTGAATCTCTCGATTTCAAGGTTGTTTCTCAATAAAGGTGCTCTTTTAACTCATATTCAACATTCCTAGGCACTGTCATAGTAAGAAATCGTCGGATCTAAGCCATAAGGACCTCTCTTCATCAAGATCTTCAAAGAGCCTCCAAGAGGCTAGGTAATTCCTCTTCCACTCTCCCCTCTAGTCTCGATTGGAGTCGTTTTTGTGTTGTTTGAGTAGTATTTTGAGTAAAGAATGTTTTTAAGACAAGTTTGGACCAAAACGGGTTTAAAACGAGCAAAACGAACAACGGCATGTTCGAGTCTCGCCGCGGCGAAACGATAGTTGCCACGGTGAGCCAAAACACCCAGTCCAGAGGTTGAAGACGACCTCTCGCGGCCGCGAGTCATAGCCAGCGAGAGGGTCATCTCGCGGGGGAACTTTTGGAAGCATGTCACGGCCGCGACCGACCCTCTTGCGACCGCGACATACCCCCAATGGCTTGGCCAAGCCTCTTCCTCTACCTTTTGGATTCTCTTGTTGGTTTTGATTCGTTTCCTTCGAATGATTTTGACGACGTCGAATTTCATAAACGGGGTTTTGGGAAATATTATTTTAAGGATTTGAGAGTTGACGGAACTCGGACTTTCGAGCTTAGTACTAGGACGATTTTGGATGATCTATTTAATGTCAAGGTTCTCTTATTAGCTTTGTGTTTACAACGAATTTGGAAATGAATTTGGAAAAGGTTATTAATGAGATTTATCGATGGCTTTGATTGGAGTTGAAGGATTTCATTTCATTGTCGGGATTCTTGGACTTGGTTTCATGATCGCTATTGGTTTTGGGAACGAGCTTTGTAAAATGAGTATTGATATATGGAGTTGAAATGATCAAATGGTCTTGTTTGGTGTTATTATATCGGAAGAACTTTGAAATGGTTTTACTCTCGCTTGGTTTTAGAAACGTTTGAGAACTTGGGTTCTATGTGCATGGTTGTTAGTATAGTAGCTTATGACATCTATGTGATTATAGGTTTTTGTTGCTTTTAGATCTTCGCTTGCGTTATCTTTGTTGTTCGGCATTTCCAGGTAAGTTTCCTACGGGAGCTTACTTAGTAACTCGGACCTTCTGCATGTTGTGTCATATAGTGTGTAGGTGTTGCATATGATAAAGGCATGCCATGTAGTATCATGCTAGAATTGCACTTGTGAATGAGCATTTGGCTACTTAGTGCGTTTGAAAACAAAACGACCATTATCTGTGTGTCCTAGAGTCTTTGCTAGGGTCATAGGGTAGCCCAGCCTCATCGGGTTGCGTCGATATGAGCATGATATGATAGCCCAGCACCATCGGGAAAAAGATTAGATGACGATGATATGTTATGATATGATGATGAGCATGCTATGATGATATGTGCACACATATGATGAAATGGGTATCGTACTGGCCATGTCCGCTCATGAAAAAGGGGGCAGAGTAAGTGGCAATGTGGCATTGTCTGGGGCCCTTTACAGTTTTTCTACATTATATTATCTGATGAAAGCATGCTTATGTGTCTAAATTATGTACTGCATTAGACCATCCTTTATTCTAGGTATAGGCATATTATATGGCATCGGCGTGGTCTTTAGGGTCCGCAGGCGTCTCTGGGCCTGACTTCGTGGATAGTGTCAGGTACTTGCTCCTTGTTTGCTCCATGCTTCTATGACAGAGAATCTCATTGGACGAAATCGAAGAACCGGCCTAACCCGCTAACTTGGCTAAGTGTTATTTAATCGAAGAACCGGCCTAACCGGCCCAATCTCGTTATATGGTCACAAAGTGCAAGTGGAGGCATATTGGGAGGTTGCGCATATATTGGTATGGCAAGTTTGAATCGGTTTGTTGTTTCTTAAAAAAAAAATGTAACTGCTGCTAAACTTGTGGAGAGAGATACCAAATAACGAGATTGGGTTGATATCGATCTCGCCGTTTTAAACTAAATATAATTACAAATTATAATTTATTATGGAGTATTAAATAAAACAAGATCCTATCTAATAGGAACCAATTTCTTTAAAAAATAAAAAAATAACTTGATCCATTAATTACCTCAGTCTCGTGGTGTTGGTTCTTGTCGACTAAGAGAATCTGCGAGTTCATTGTCACTCGGGAGATTTCTAAGTTCATTATCTTGATTTTTTTTTGAAATTCAGTCAGCGAAAACACAAAGAATAACTGTATGAAGGTGTTTTGGAATTTTTTTGGAATTCAGTCAGCCGAGAGACAAAGAATGTATGAAGGACGGTGGTGTTTGATTTCACTATTTCAGCAGGAGAGAAGCCTGATATTTTTCTTTTGAGAATACAAATGAAACCCAAATGCTCTTTTTATAGAAAATGAAACCACATTTTTTGGGCTTCCAACCGTGTGGTCTTTGCTTACCATTTAAAAAAAAGTAAGTCCAACAGAAAACTGTTAGTTTTATTTTGGGTCAACATCACACAAAAACAAAAAAAAAACTTCAATGCACAGTTTTGGTTTATGGAGTAAAATCTTTCTCATTTGTTTTTTTATACATTTTTTTAAAAGATTTAAAAATATATATAAAATATCATTTTTTAATTAATTTTTAAAATAATTTTAAAATTATTAGTATTACTTAAACTCATTAGCATTCTATTGGGCCAACTTTTTTTTTTAATGGTAAGCAAAAGCTCACACGGTTGTAAGCCCAAAAAATGTGGTTTTATTTTCTATAAAAGAGCGTTTTGATTTCATTTGTATTCTCAAAGGAAAAATATCAGGCTTCTCCTCTGCTGAAATAGTGAAATCAAACACCACCTTCCTTTATTATACATTCTTTGTCTCTCGGCTTACTGAATTCCAAAAAAATCCAAAACACCTTCATACAGTAATTCTTTGTGTTTTCGCTCACTGAATTCCAAAAAAAATCAAGACAATGAACTCAGAAATCTCCCGAGTGGCAATGAACTCACAGATAGACCCGGGCAAACGCGAGCGCGGGTCGGGCTTGGGACGGGCTTTACTCAAGATTTTGTCCCGTTGTTGCGGGCGCGGGCCGGACTAAGCCCGCTTAACAGGTTGGAAGTCGTGTCCAAGCCCGTTCGCAAATGCGGGCGCGGATAGCCCGCGGGTACCCGCAAACCTAATTAATTTTTCTTATTAAGATTATATTAAGCCTATTATAATCAATTTTAATATATATATATATATATATATATTACATATATAATTTATATACTACCTACTATTTTTAATATATATATGTTACATATAAAATGAATACATATTATTTACATAAGCCTACTGTTTTTTTTTTAAATAAATACCACCTGTTTTTATATGTTTTTAAAAGAAATATCTACTGTTTTTTTATGTTTTCTAAAATAAATAGCTACTGTTTTTTTTTAAATAAATACCTATTTTTAAAAGAATGATAATATTATTTATTACATATATATACACATATATTACTGTTTTTATATGTTTTTATTTTTTTAAATTAATAATATATATATATATTTAATAATATATATTAAAAAAATAGCGGGCACCCGTTACGGGCCTAGCGGCCCGCAACGGGTAGATTGACTTACCCTATCCCGTTCCCGCTGCGGGCGCGGGCCGGGCCTAGCGGCCCGCATGGGCTTTTCTCCCTACCCAAGCCTCTCCAATTTCGCGGGCAGGCGAGACGGCCCGCGTTTGCCCAGGTCTACTCACAGATTCCCTTAGTCGACGAGAATCAACGCCACAAGACACAGGTAATTAATGGATAAAGTTAATTTTTTTATTTTTTTTAAAGAAATTGGTTTCTATTAGATATGATCTTGTATTATTTAATAGTAAACTATAATTTGAAATTTTGTTTAGTTTAAAACGGTTGAAATCGATATCAGCCCGATTTCGTTATTTGGTATCTCTCTTCACAAGTTTAGCAGCAGTTACATTTTTTTTAAGAAACAACAAACCTATTCAAACTGGCCATACCAATATATGCACAACCTCCCAATATGCCTCCACTTACACTTCGTGACCATCTCGCGCGCTCCTACTAATAACTCTTTGTCGTGAGCTAATCCCACAAAACAGCCTCTGCTGAACTCCACAAATTCAACCTCACCCCTATTATCTTGTATCGGCCCAGAATTATGATTTCCGAGTTACGTTTCAAGGGATGAAACCCCTTGTTCGGATCTTGCAATTCATGTACGGATCGAGGTTTCAAACTCATTTTAAAATTAGTAGAAAGAGGGATTTCAAACTCTAAAATAACGAAGTACTGTTGGGTACCCTTAACTTTTCCTAAGACTATGTCGCAAGATTCAATTTAAAGGAAAGTAAAGCGGAAACAAAATTAAGGTATAAGGCGCCACGAAAGAGTCGGGTCAAAAGAAAAACATAACCGTATGATTACCAATTTTCCAAGTTTGAAGGTTAGCCAGGTTCTTCGATTCGCCAAAGGGTTTCCCGTCACAGAAGCAAGGAACAAGCAAGGATAAGTACCTAACAATATCCACGAAGTCAGGGCCAGTAATCCCCTGCGAGTCCTCTGACCGCGCTGAGGCCATATAACATGCATATACCTAAGATAAAGGATGACTAGTGCAGTACAGTAATTAAATCACATAAGCATGCTGGACAGTTATAATATGCAGAAAAACTGTAAAGGGCCCAAGGCAATGCCAAGTGACATATCCCGCTCCTACATCTGCACCCCTTCCCATTAGTGCAGAAACTGGCCATTTCGGTGCTATAGCATAGCAATTTCCTCGTGGTGGTGCACTAACCACGACATCATCATATCATATCATCTCATCGCTTGCCCGATGGTGTTGGGCTATCATATCATGCTCATATCGACTCAATTGACTCAGGGCAAACCCGATGGGACTCTAGGACTATCACAGATAACGGTCGTTCTGTATTCAAACACACATAGTAACTACATGCTCAGTTCAATGCAATCCTAACATGATACTAAGTGGCATGCTTTAATATGCAACAAACTACACATCATATGACACATCAGGCAAGGAGGTCCAGGTTACTGAGTAAGTCCCGTAGGATACTTACTTAAAGATGCAGAACAGCAAGATAACACAAGCAAGGACTCAAATCCAAGTCCAAAGCAATCTAAAAGCAATACACGCCTATCATCAAGCCATTTCCATAAGCTACTGATCCATCATTCATACACACGAACTCCACGTTCTCAACATGCTCAAAACCAACCGATAGTAAAACCATTTTCCAAAACCTTTCCGATTTGATCAACATCAACCAAAATCATTCTTACAATCAAACCCATTGATAAAAGCATACCAACAATATTTTCCCAAACTTCCTTCTCAAAACCAACATAATTAAACCAAGACAAAGAATCCCGACATTAAACATTTAAACTTTAAAAACCAATTTCCCAAAATCATATTATCAAAACGATTCCGACATCTCGATCTCAAAACCACAAACCCTTTTTAAATAGTTCAAACATTGTTTGTCTAAAATAACACCAATTAAATCCGCCTTAATAAATCCCATTTATAATCAAAGCCGACAATTCACTTTAAAATTACTAAAATGAAAAATCACACTTTTAAACAACATCTAATGTCACACTACAAATGATATTTACAATATAAGAACTCGCCAAAACAATTCCATAATATTTGAAATTTCAGAAATTATATAATAACTTTTCCAGAAATAATATCTCAAACAAATATTAATAACAATAACAATAACTAAAATAATTATACTATATATCACATATAACAATAATGGCAGCATATATAATAGCATCACCTCACAGCCCAACAACCCAACTCTTCCAAAGCAAGAAAGAAATAAATAAAGAGAGATCCGGCCCAAAAGAAAAGAGAGGGAAAGAAAAACCCAGTTGCAGAACCGGATCCATCCCAACCCGGAGAGAAAAGGATTCAGATCCAAAACAGGCCCAAGACTGCCCAGACCCGAAAAGAAAGGAAAGAAGAATGGACCCGGATTCAAGCTTGACCCGAGCACCACATTTTATAACCCGGAATTTTAGGCCCAAATGGAAAGAAGGAAGGCTCGTCTAACGTCTCCCTCCCCAATACAGACGAACAGGGACGCCCACGCCGGACAGAAAAACGAAGCGGAGAAGAAGAGATTGGCCACCGCAGGAGTTGCTCACCCTCACCCCGCTCTCAAATCTCTCTCCCGACAACTGTACCAAAAAAAAGAAAAGGAAACGAAACAGAACGAACAAGGAAAGGGAAGGCTGCAGTTGCTCAGCGAGGAACTTTGAACTCACCGGAAAGGGTTCCCCGCAGGTGATGTAGCCAGCCGAGATAGATTTGACCTCTTCCATTGGACCTGTATGCCTTTCAGTTTTATTAAAAGAATACTCAATTACCTCATCGCTGATGTTGAAGGTGAGCACTCCTTTCCTTACGCTTATGTTGGCATCCACCGTCGCCAAGAATGGTCTTCCTAAGATAATTGGACAAGCAGGATCTTCTTGCATATCAACTATTAAGAAATCAGCAGGGACGAAGAATTTACCTACTTGTACTGGGACATTTTCCACCATGCCTGTCGGAATGACCACCGTGTTGTTGGCCATGTAAAGTCTAGCATCCACAGGCTCCAGGGCACCTATCTTAATCTTGGACCAAATTGTTAAAGGCATAATACTAACACTGGCTCCAAGATCACATAGGGCATTTATTTTGTATGGACCAAATCCAATAGTTATAGCAAACTTACCTGGATCCGGCCTCTTCTCCAATATGTCCAGATGGCTGCACTCCTCTGTGATTTCAGCCATCGATCGCTTTTTGCTCAGAATCTCCTTCAGGAACTTGACATAAGATGGCATTTCATTGAGAGCTTCTGTGAAGGAGATGGTGACGTTGAGCTTCTGAAGCGTCTTGATGAAGCGCTGGAATTTCTTTTCTGCTGGGTCCTTTAGAGATTTTGTGGGGAAAGGCAGCTTCTTTTTCTGATTCGGAGCCAGAACGGACGTCGGAGGTGCTGCAGGCTGCTCAACGTCGACCAGGGGCTCCTCGACATCGATAAGGCCTTTGTCGACATCGACCAGATTGGGCCCAGTCGAGTTGCTGTGTGGTGCAGACGAAGATTCTGGAAGTGTCTCCTCGAGGTCGACGAGGCTCTTGTCGAGATCGACCACGGCTTTATCGAGATTGACTTGCTGTTCCTCGTCATTCTGCTATTTTCCGACCTCTGGCTCTCGTAGTTGATGGCCGCTTCTGAGTTTTATAGCAGCGATGTGTCTAGTCTTTCCCTTAGGATTTGGTTCTGAAGATCCTGGAAGTGACCCTGACTGTCTGGGGATTCCTGCTGCTAGCTGACCAATCTGTGTATCAACTGATTTCCGCCAGATATCAATTTCCCCAAGCCTAGAGTTGACACCTTGCATCTGAGTATAGACGGAGTTGAAAGATTGCCTAGTTTCTGAGTGGTTCCTCCGTATTTCTTCCAGGACTATCTGTATATCATCCTTTTTCTGCTCCCTTTCCGGATATCCTGGAGCTCTGTAGGGTGGGGGGTTTCTAGGGACACCTTGGTTCCATTGTGGTTGCTGAAACCTTTGGTCCCCCATGTAGCGATTGGGACCCCCTGCGTAAGCTGCCTCCTCATGATGCTCTGCCAGCTTGACTTGCTCTGTGTGTGGGCACTCAGGAGTGGTGTGCCGCTGCGATCCGCATTCAATACAAGGCTGGTTGACAGAGAGATATTTGACTTGCTTGAGGAGCTTCTTGTTCTGGTCTCTGTAGTATTGCTCTCTAACGTCTGGATCGATCTCCTTAGGGGGATCATATAGGGGCATAGATGGTGCTGGCCTGGCGTATGGGTTCTCTTCATAGGTTGCAGTAGACCCATACTTGTTGTCGTAAGTAGTGAGCTTCTCTAGCACACCCCATGCGTCACGTGGAGGCATTGTCAGATACTCATAGCGAGTATAATGGTTGATTCTGTCCTTAGTGCCTTGATCAAGAGAGTTGAAGAAGATCTCCTGAATGACGTAGGGTGGCTGTCCATGAGTAGGGCAAGATCGCAGAAGTTCCTTGTAGCGCTCCCATGCCTTTGCCAGCGGTTCCCCTTGCTTCTGTCTGAAGGCGGTGATTTTCTGGCGGAGATGTGCTGTTTTGGCGGGTGGGAAGAATTTGTTCAGGAACTCTTGCTCTACTTGGGCCCAAGTTGTGAGTGATCTTGGTTGCAGCCCTTCCAGCCATTTCAGTGCAGGCCCAGCGAGAGACCAGCGAAAAGATTTCATCTTGACATATTCCAAAGTTGTACCTTCAGCAAGAGTACGGCACATGTCAGCAAAGTTTGTAATATGTTCAAGAGGACACTCATTAAATCTACCATAAAAGGCATTATTTTTAAGTTCTATGAGAAACTGAGTGCGAATTTCAAAAGAACTATCAGGGATAAGAATCGCCGATTCAGGCACGACGAGGGTTGGATGCATATAATCCTCAGCAGTTGTTGGATATTGGGCAAGCTCAGCTTCTGCTTGCCTTGCGCGCTCAGCTTCTTGTTCCCTCGCTGCCCTTTCATTGGCTATAGTGGCATCCTTTGCGGCTAGCTCCCTTGTAAGCCTGGCAATCAGCTGTTCTTGTGTTTCAGCGGCCGCCATGATCCTTTTGAGTTTAGAGTGGATGTGTAGGTAACGCTCTGGTTCGTCTAAGCTGTCAAACTCGGGTGGTAGACCAGAACGGCGCATACACCTGAAAAGTAACTCAAAGAAACAGTGAGAACTGACTACCTAAGGCGCGAATGATTGCTTCCCCGGAGACAAGTGTACTCGATCTCGACAACCTCTACTCGAGAACAGCTACTCGAAGTCGAGTAGCTGTTCTCTAGATCGACTAAGGTAAGTCGACAGCAGAAAACAGAAACGAAAGCAAAGCAACTCGAGGCAGACAAGTGTACTCGATCTCGACAACCTCTACTCGAGATCGACAAGAAAAGCAGAAACAGAAACTGTAAATCGACAAAAACAGAAGAAACTCAACTCGACTAAGACCAGCTTCTACTCGAGATCGACAAAGGTTGCACTCGATCTCGACAAGGCTTATTCTATGTCGACAAGAAACAGAAACTTTAATTTGCAGAATCTCGAACAAACTCAGAATTTCGACAGAAATAAACTCAATATGCTAAAAGACTTCCAAAGCCAGGGTTTCAACACCACAACGATAACCATGCAAAGTAACACACAAAGGCATAAAAGATCATGCTTTCCATCAAATAACTTTCGTTATTAACAAATAGGCATATAGAGGCTCTCGCATAAACCCTAATTGTTACTAACCCTTTTTCACATAATTAATCCAAGTTGCATTAAGATCACTTTCGCTTCAATAACACAAACAAGGATCACCTTCAACTTTCGCAAAAGAATCATGCTCATAGGGATAGAAGATGAATCGCACAAAAAGATCTGACCTTTATCGTATCGCCTCACATGGCCACCGTTGGGCTCACCCCAGCCCCAGAAGTGGGTGGACTACTCACGCCTCATTGCAATAACAGACATTGATTGATGAAAAGAACTAAATTGCATTAAAACTAAATTCAAAAGCCTTTACAATCCTGGCAATCAACTTTCGCAGAAAGCCAAAACCCTAAAAACCTTAGAACTCCTAAACTTCTCTGTGGAACTACTTGTCTCTCCCTGAAATTGAATATATAAAACTGAGCCCCAAGGGCTTTATTTATAGGCTTCATTCCCTAGCTATTTTAGGAAAGAAGATATCTATCTCTATCTAAAATTATATCTAAAACTTGAAAGGATAAATAAGTTGTTTTATGGAAATAAATCTAAAAGGAAAAGATAAAACTGAATAGGGTAAGTCTTCATGATGTTGATAGATCTTGTCTCCTTGGAGAGAACTTGATGGATTAGGATAGAATCTCGGCCAAATCGACTCCTTTGCGCCCAAGGAATCTCAAGTCTACTCGGACAGGTCTTCGTCGACGCGTTTCTGGAAACGGCTCTACTCGACCTCGACCACGGCTCGTCGACCTCGAGTAGGGTGGTTCGTCGACTGGACTTCCTCGGCTAGATCTACTCGATGTGGCTCGGTCCTGGCTCACTGGCGTCGTCGACCTCGACAAACCCTAGTCGATGTCGAGTAGGATGGCTCTGTTGACTAGGCTTCCTCGGGTTGCTCTACTCGGCAAGGCTCGGACAAGGCTCCTGGGCGTCGTCGATCTCGTCCTCGGCTTGTCGACCAGCTCTTCTTCTCGTCAACCCCGGGCGTGGCGCTGAGGCTTCGTCGATCTCGACTAGTGGTCCTCGAGATCGAGTAGGGCCCGGAGCCGGGTTGGTCTGGCTCTCGATCAGGCTTTGTCGACAAGGCTGTGCTCGGACATGCTCGTCTATGTCGAGTAGGGCCCACTCGAGATCGAGTAGCCTTGACTTTCAGTTTGGTTCCGCTGCTTTGACCTTGGACTTCTGTAGCGGTTTTCCGAGCTTTTCCGACCTTCTGTAGAATTGCTGTAATATGCCTCGATTTTTGCGAATTAAACAGAAACTGGTGTAGATTCCATAATTTGGCAAATAAACATAAACTACATAGATTCTGTACTTATCTTAGCCCAAATGAATGCAATGTATGCAGAAATCGATATAAAAGTTACTGTAAAACATGGCAGATTCAGCTTACAACAGTCCACGATCCGTAGCACGTTTGCCGATCACTTCAGTCCGGACACTAGCGCGAACTCCGCGATGGAGAACCGGACTATAGACCCCTAGATCATGTACCACATTTCATTTACCTTTTTCGACCGCAGCTATCGCTGCAGGACGTAGTGGTCTAGCTATGCTGAGAACTCAACTTTGGCACCGAGCCTCGCAATGCCGCCAAACTGGCTTTCACACAGACGCTTCCAGTCTGAGGCGCTCAGGTACTGTTCTAGCTTTGCAAGGACCTGGGGCCTGGCGTATTGGTTGCACCTACACTTGAAATGTTGGTCCTCGGGGACGGCATATATCGCTTGCACAGTGGGGTGGAATGTTAGAGCGACTCATCTGTAAAACACTCTACCCTTGATCTACACAACCCAAACCATACCTCGCCTGTTGTCGGTGTCTGCGTTACCCTTCTTTTTCCTGAACCACCCATGTTATTGTTTGATACCCTGCAGGTTAGGGAGCAATACTTTAGCATTCTTCAAACATTTGCAGATTTTCATCACACCAGTCACAATGCACATGACGGTAAGTTCATATAACATGTCATGTGACAATTTTAACATGTCATGTGACCATTTTAACATGACAGACATCATTTCTTACATGCACTTATCATAAATGACAGTAAATTTCTAGCCTCACCATATCTTACCCTATACTTATCACCTGAGCATTGTAACCATTTTATAGCTTCCAAAAAATATACGCCGCGCAATTTTGCATTTAAACATGTCAGGAAACCTATTAAACATGGCAACTAAATATTCAAAACATGACATGTTACAATGTAACAACATTTACATTCAATAACTTGTTCCTGAATTTTTTTTACCCACATATAGGTTCCTCGATTTCTCTCTATCTATAAATATCTATCCGATTTCTCCAATCTCACCAATTTCCCCAATTCCCACATTTTCCCCAATTTCACCAATTTCCCAAATATTCACACAATACATGTATCGATTTCCCCTAATTTGCTTCCTCATTCAAGGCCTTTACCATATCATCACCACAATGGTACTTCCATTCTCTCCCCAACTCGAACACCCTCGTTCCCATATTTCCACCCATTGTTTTCATACTAGACGCCGGTCACATCCCACATGACAGGGGCGGATATTCCACCCGTTCTTTCATCCAATTGCAAACTATGGCAAACAAATTAGGTTCTTCAAATGGTCCCTCATCCTTTCAATTTCTGCAGTCAGTACTAAATCGGTAGAGTTAGGGTTTACTTACTTGAAAACCGTCGGTCTCTCTCTTCTAAACGCCCACAGGGTCGTCTTCTACATGTTGTCGGGTTTACTGGCTTGCAATCCGCCGACTTCTTCTCCTCCTTACTCCTAGGTTCGTCTTCTTCCTTTGCCTTCTTCTTCTCCTTTCTCGTTTCAAGAATGGCGGTTTCGTGCCTTCTGCCCTCCCTCCTCTCTGTTTTACACAGTTGGAAGTGACGGGTAAACTGCCCTCTCTCTCCTCCTCCCTCCCACACTCTCTCCCTTATTTAATGACCCCTAACAACCGGTTTCAACACCCTTAGTGGGTTAGGCGTGCAAACGAAACCGGGGCAAGGGTTATTTCCTTTAATTCCCTCTTTTTTCTTTAGGTCCATCATAAATCACAAAAACCGGCATAGTGGAGTAACTGTACCGGCGACCACGTTCTTCAACTTCCCAATATGGGCAAACATGGCAGTTCAACGAGAACGGACATATTTCCATATTCCCCGAGGTTTTGCCCTCCGAAGAGCCATCGCAGAGGTTCCTATTCTTCAGATGAAGCATCGATTTCGTCTTCTTTGAGCGTTGGCAATCCCGGTGTGCCTCATCCATGGTCTGAAGATTTCGCCTAAGGGTTATCTTTAGGGTTCCGTCTTACGATTTGAGGATTTCTTCTCATCCTTCCCAGCCATGGTAAATTGATGACTTCCTTTTTGATTTCAATCTTAGATTTGGGTTTTATTTTTGAGTTTCACCTAGAAATGGAAATCTTAGTTTGGGGTCATCCCTCTTCATCCTCTTTTTCTCACTTTCGATTGATTTCTAATTTTGATCTTCTTGTAAAGTTTTTTGTTTCAATTTACTAAATGCCTTTGATTATTGTTTAATTTTTCAATTCTAGGGTTTTGATCAATGCTCTAATAGTTCGGTACCATCAACTAATAATTCAATCAGGCATTGAAGAAGAAGGTACCAATTTCATCACCTCTGATTTGTGTCTTCTTGTCTGACTTAATCACCTTTTATTCAAGGAATTTGAGATACTTGACCAGTGTATAGAAATTTTGGATGCATTTAGATTTCATTGTCCCCAAAATAGTGCTTATCTAGGGAAATTTGTTGATTGGTACTCCTGGGAGGTTGAATGATATCATGGAGCGCATGGATATGCTGGATTTTCGGAACCTTGAGGTAAATTTGGGGTGATTAATTTTGTAGTTTCAATATAAAGATCAATTTTGGCTTTAGGTAAATGAAATTAGGGGTTTGTAATTATACAATAGTATGTTTTTTTTAGGGATCAAGTCTTAATTTTGGATGAGGCTGATAGGCTCTTGGAAATGGGATTCCAGAAGCAGATAAATGTGATCTTATTGTGCTTGCCAAAGCTCCGTAGAACTGGTATGTTTTCAGCTACTCAGACTGAGGCGGTTGAGGAGCTCTCTAAGTCGGGATTGGGAAACCCGGTAAGGTTTGAATTTCAGGCTGAAAGCAAAACACTTTGCAATTCATCATCTCTAGATGTAACTTCTTCGAAGACACCCTCTGGCCTTCACCTTGAGGTACCTAGACTTTTGAATGTGTGATTTTTTTATAGTAAAAAGAGTTGATTGCATGTTTTCACTTTGATGGGAGTAATGTTTTCTTGATGCATCCCGATTCCTTATTGTGATTAGGTGTTTGTCTCAGCGGTTTCTGTAGCTACTTCTTGACCTGTACTAATACGAGGACGGGACATGTAGAATGCGGACATGTCCTATGGCAACCTTGTCCCTGACGAAGTGGAGATCAAGCTCAATGTGCTTCGTGCGTTGATGCTGGACCGGGTTGCTAGCCAGATAGACGGCAGAGATGTTATCAGTGTAGACCAAAGTGGCCTTCATAAGAGGGCAACGGAGCTCAAGCAGGAGATTGCGGAGCCAAGAGCACTCGGAGACAACGTTGGCAACGCCCCTGTATTCGGCCTCAGCGCTGGAGCGAGACACGACAGACTGACGCTTGGCCAACCACGACACAAGGGTGTCATTGAGGAAGACACAGTAACCAGACGTGGAGCGACGTGTGTCAGGACAACCACCCCAATCCGCATCAGTGTAAGCAACAAGGTCAAGCTTAGAGGAAGGAGTGATCGTGGTGCCGAGCTCGAGTGTGCCGCTGATGTACTGAATGATCCGCTTTAAGGCATGAAAGTGGGGTTCCCTGGGTGCATGCATGAACAAGCAGATCTGCTGAACGGCGTAACAGATATCAGGTCTGGTGAAGGTGAGATACTGAAGAGCACCAGCAAGGCTCCTGTACAATGTCGGATCATCAACCAAAGGACCAGAGTGAGCGCTGAGCTTGTTGGATGTATCGACAGGGGTGGCGACAGGATTGCAGTTACTCATCTTAGCCCGAGCAACAATCTCAGCAGCATACTTACTCTGTGAGAGGAATAGCCCAGACGCATGCCGCTGAACAACAACTCCCAAGAAGTAAGTCAACTGACCCAAATCTGACATAGCGAATTCAGCACTCAGCTATGAAATAATCGACGTCCGAAGAGCATCAGAAGAGGCGGTGAGAATGATGTCGTCAACATAAAGTAACAGAAATGCCATGTCGGAGCCTCTGCGATAGATGAACAGGGACGAATCCGAGCGGCTGCCAATGAAACCCAAGCAGAGCAGATGAGAAGCAAAGCGCTGGAACCAAGCTCGTGGAGCCTGTTTCAGACCATATAGAGAGCGCTTCAGGAGACAGACGTGCTTGGGACGATCAGTATCAGTAAATTCCGGCGGCTGAAACATGTAGACTGTCTCATTCAGGTGACCATGCAGAAAAGCGTTCTTGACATCTAGCTGATGAATGGCCCATTTGTGCGACAGAGCTAAGCTCAATACCACTCGGATAGTGGCAGGCTTGACCAAGGGGCTGAAGGTCTCATCACAATCAATACCTACCTGCTGAGATCGACCGTTGACGACAAGACGTGCTTTATAGCGCTCCAACGTCCCATCAGAGCGGAACTTGTGATGGAAGAGCCACATACAGCGAACGACGTTCGCCGCTGGAGGGCGAGGGACAAGAACCCAAGCACCATTCTTTGTAAGGGCCCTGTATTCGTCGAGCATAGCCGCCTGCCAATTCGGGTCGAGGAGGGCTGTTTTGTGGGAGGTGGGGATGGGGGACAGGGAGGTCGAGGTGGAGGAAGGGGTTGAGTGGGAGTCGGGAGGGACGGGGGCAAGGGGGGCGGAGCGGGGTTGATTTGTGGCGGGCGCCGCAAGGGGTGCTGCGGGCGCCGCCAGTGTGTGGGACGGAGGGTAGGGATGATTTAGTTGATTGGCGGCGGGCGCCGCAAGGGGTGCGGCGGGCGCCGCAAGGGGTGTTGCGGGCTCCGCAAGGTGTGTTGCGGGCGCCGCCAGTGTGTGGGACGGAGGGTAAGGATGGTTTAGTTGATTGGCTGCGGGCGCCGCATTTTGCGGCGGGCGCAGCATTACAATATGGCGATCCGACGGAGGGATGTAGGCATGGTGTTGAGCGGCGGGGTGATGTGTGGTGGTCATCGAGACGATTTGACGGGGTCGGAAGACACCAGAGACGTTGCGGGTGTGTGGTCTGGTGGGGGGTGATGGTGGTGGGGGGGGAGGGGGAGAGGCAGGAGCACCGGGAGAGCTCTGGGGAAGAAGAAAATGCGGGAATGGTGACTCAGACTCTGACGGAGACACGGTGGGTGTGGGAGACGCAAAGGGGAATCGCGACTCATCAAAGGTGACATGGCGAGAGAGAATGATCTTGTGGGTCTTGATATCGAGGCAGATGTAACCGCGATGATCAAACGGGTAGCCAAGAAAGACACAAGGGGTGGAGCGTGGGTGAAGCTTGTGAGGGGCGGTGGATGATTGATTTGGAAAACACAAGCATTCAAAGGTACGAAGGTGATCATACCTGGGTAAAGTGAAATACAGTGCCTGAAATGGTGAGCGATGGTGGAGGGTGGTGGAAGGTAGGATGTTTAGGAGGTAGCACGTGGTGGCTAAGGCATAAGGCCAAAAGTGAGGGGGAATGGATGCGTGGAAGAGGAGAGTGCGCATCATATTGGTAATGGTTCGGATGATTCGTTCGGCCTTGCCATTTTGTTGGGAGGTGTAGGGGCAGGACAAGCGATAGGAGATCCCATTGGTATTGAAGAAAGTGTGAAAATCTTTGTTGTCAAATTCGCGGCCATTGTCACATTGAAAACACTTGATAGAGGTGTGAAACTGTGTTTTGACGTAAGCGTGGAATTTGGCAAAGATAGGAAACACTTGAGATTTAAAGTGCAAAGGGAAAACCCATAAGAAATGTGTATAATCATCCAGAAACAACAGGTAATACTTATGACCCTCCTTGCTAGGCACATGAGATGTCCAAATATCACTATGAATAATATCAAAAGGTGCAAAAGTAGTGTTTAAAGAACGCTGAAAAGGAAGTCTGGCATGCTTGCCTAACTGACAAGAAGAACATAAACTAGAGTGATGCTCTTTATGACATTGGACAAGACTCTTAGAACGAAGTAAATCTAAAACTGCAGGACTGGGATGACCAAGGCGTGCATGCCAAAGGCTGGATGATGATGCCGAGAGGGCGACCGGACACGACTGACTGGACGCGGGAGGTGGTGTGACAGGGTAGAACTCCCCGGTGCTGTTACATCTCATTCGGGTAACCCCCGTAGTAAGATCGTTCACAGAGAAACCATAGGGATCAAACGTAAGGGAAACGTTGTTGTCAGTAGTGAACCGACGGACAGAGATAAGGTTTTTGACAATCTTTGGGGCAATGAGGACATCTTTAAGGTGTAGTGGGTGGGTTGGGGTCTGTAAAATGGCGTGACCAATCCCCGAAGTAGCAAGACGACCACCATTTCCGACGATAATAGAGTGTGCAGGACCCTTAAAAGAAAGAGATGAGAGGTTACCTGAGGAATTCGTCATGTGGGAGGTGGCACCAGTGTCCATGTAACAAGAAGAGTCTGAAGGTGTCGTCATGTGGGAGGAGAAGGCGTGATGCCCATCCGGCGGAACAACGCGATGATCAGACGATGTCAGATAGGCCCGAGGTCGCGGGGCAGGAGAGCCGGAGTGTAGCCAATGAGGGTTGAAGCCAGGCACCGGGGACCATCGAGGGGCGGCGGTCAAAGAAGGAGGGCCGCGAGTGACGCGGTGGCCGCTGCGGATGTGGATGCCGCGGGCGCGGCCTTCAAGTCATACTATAAACTAGAATTTAGTCTGGATGAGATGGTTGTCGACGAGGTACGAACACAATTTATATCCGCACTCACATTTGTCATACTATAAACTAGATTTTAGTCATAATAACAATTTCTATTCCATTGCAGATCGATTTCATGCCATTTGGTAGACACTTGGATTTTGATGGAGATCTGCGTCTTTCGAGATATAGGGGCACCATTCGGTGGTTGTTCGAGGAGGAGCTGTATATGCCGGACCGTGTGCTGCGACAGTTTGGTCGGGTTCAGCACATTCCCGCTGATCCAATCAGACCTACCGTAGTGCTCAGACCGAAGTCCGCCAAGTGCAAGAAGGAGGCACAATACCGTATACCTATGCGTTAGTGTACCGTATACCTATGCGGCGGTACACCGTATACCTATGCGGTGGTGCACAGTACCGTATACCTATGCGGTGGGCCCACAAATTCAAATCAGTCGACACCAACAGTCATCTGGAACCACCGCATACCTATTCGATGTTACTGTATAAGAAGTCGACACCGCTCTCCGTAGGAATGCATCCAATCCCCGCACACCTCATCTACGGTCATTTCCGAAAATGGTTAACGACGACACCAATCGACGGCCTTCAAGTCAAGGCGAGGAAGCACCTACAACTACGCCAATGGCCGATAACTCACCACCCCCTCGTCTTCCAGTATGTGATTAATGTTTATCATTTGGAATGTCGTTGTTGGTAGAATATAGGTAGTGGAATAACCAGAATATAGGTAGTGGAATCATATGGAATGGAAACCAAGATATAGGTACCGGTTTTTAAATGTAGGGGAATAAATTAGGTTCTTAAATAGAGCAGACGGAAACCATGAATGGGTCACGTAATATATATGTAATGTTTGCATGCTGACAGCTACCACTGGAGGAGCAGGCTGATCCGATGCCGGAAGACGGTCAGGACGATCAGGCCCGTAACCAGGAGTACCGCGATTACACTCCCGATTTTGCTACATCCCAGACGTGGACCAATCGCGACGATCTCCTACAACACTATCGTGGCACAGCATTAAAGCTTAATATGGTTTTGACAATCAAGCGTTCTTGGGGGAGCACTTCTACAAGGCGTGGGAGTCTATTGCTCGCATGTGAGAAGTACGGCCAGTACACTCCCCGTAAGAGACCGCGAGTAGCCGGAGATGATGCAAGCGGGAACACGCGCAGAGCTATTTCGAAGATAGAGGGGTGTCCGTTTGCATTGTCTGGCGTGGAGTTCAAACGGGGCAAATGGGGCCTGGACGTTACTCATGGCAAGCACAATCATCTACTCCCCGGTGCATTGGACGGTCACCCGTACGTCGGACGAATGGATACAGATGAAAGAGACACTACGTTGGCCCTTACCGTCGCTGGTACCCCACCAAAACTGATTTTAGCTACATTGAAGATGACAGCTGACGCACGAAAGAAGTTGAACTTCACATCGCGGCGCCAGGTGTACAATGCGAGAGCAAAGTTTAAAGCTGAAGCAAGAGGAGATCGAACAGTCTCCCAGGAAGCACTCCGCATTTTGCGGGATAAGGGTTACTACTACTGTACGAGGAGATCCCCTAACGATCCCAACAGGCTTCAAGATCTATTCATCGCCCATACAGACGCTCGCCATCTTCTAGCCATGTTTCCATACGTCGTCCTCGTCGATAGTACATACCGGACGAATGCGTAAGTTTCTATATACACTTATTCTTTTACCCCTTTCCAACAGGGTCTGCGAACTCAAATATTTCACCATAAATGCAGGTACAGGATCCCTTTGTGTGAGTTCATTGGATTTACTTGCACAAAGAAGAACTTCGTCATCGGGTTCTGCTTCATGTCGCACGAGAACACAGATACGTACATTTGGGCGTTGAGATAGCTCGTTTACCTCATGCGAGGTAATCTTCCTAACGTTGTTGTCACTGATTGAGAGTTGGGGTTGATTGCGGCGCTACGAGAAGTTCTTCCCAATGTTAGGTATATGTTGTGCACAGTGCACGTCCTCCGACGATGCTAAGAAGCTTCTTTCCAGAAGTCAAAGAATTTTGATGTTGCTAGGTGTTTCAAGAACGCATGTGTTGGCCTATTCCAATCCAGATCGGTTGAAACTTTCGCCGTATTTGGAGGCGACGTGGTTACGAGATTACTCGGAGCAGATAGTTCGTGCATGGACAGACGCAATCCAACATTTTGGTACGACCACGACGAACAGGTGCGCCTACGTTTTCATTATAAAATTCATTATACGCGTTATTTGTTTACATATAACGATCTTCACCTGCGAGTCTCACTTATCTTTTAGGGTTGAGGCTGCTCATTCTATGTTGAAAAAGACCTTAAACTCTGCAGTCGGTGATTTCACTCACGTGATAAACACAATCGATCTGAATATGGCGGATCAAATATGGGAGGTGAAGAATACATTGGGGAGAGCGAACAACACCTGGCCTACAGACTCCCACGACCTATGGATTTTCGATCGAATTCGGAATATTGTGTCGAAGGAATGTTTCAACCTGTTGTTCGAAATCTACACAAAGATGGAAGCCGAGCCACCGTCGCAACCATGCAGAGATGCATACTGGAGGGACGTCTACGGTCTTCCATGCACACATGACATGCAAGCTTGTCGAGACACGCAGATACCCATCAGACCATCCCAGATACACATTTTTTGGAAGCAATTGGATTTCAAGAGGCCTCATGTTGACAACGTCCAGGATAACACTCCCCTCGGCAGAGCTGATGTGGACATGTCGCGCATGATCAGTTTGTTCCAGAGCGGAGCTATGGACGAGGATACTCGTTGGAGAATCGCGTCGGCATTCAACGACGGAGATCGTCCCTCCCATACACCGTTGACCACCGCTGACCCGGAGGACCGTAGACCGCCCGGGAGACCGAGAACTCGCCACCCCTGTCAGACGAACCCTCTACCCTGGGAACGTGAGCGTGCTCGGACATACCGCATATATATGCGGTAACATACCGCATGTATATGCAGTAACATACCACATGTATATGCGGTATGTGCGTTGACCGTCATTAACTCACCGCATATCTATGCGGTGATTAGCGGTGAAAATAGTAAAAATTAGCGGTGTAGATATCGTTTCCGAATTTAAATATTTCATACCCGTGGCTCATGCCTTACACTAGTTTAATTTTAGGGAAATTCCGTCTGGTACCCCTGTACTTTGTGCAATTCCGGATGGTGTCCCAAAGGTTTTGTTTTTCCGTTTGGTACCCCCGAGTTTTTGTATAATTCCGGACCTTGACCAATTTGGTGACTCCGTTATTTTTTTAAGAAAATTAATTCCCTAAAATATTATTAAGGCAAGCCTTTCTGGAAAAAAAAAAGAAAAAAAAAAGAGAAAGAGAGAGGCGAACGAACCTCCTGGGAAAAAAATCACGCTCTGAGTTCTCTCCCATCTCCATTACTTCAGTTCTCTCTCTCAAGACCAGCACGAAGCCCTTGGAGACTCGACCGGCGGCGAAGACAAAGCCCTCGGGGACCGGGACTCGGCCGGCGGCGAAGACCATCGTGGGAGCCTCGCAATGGGGATGTAGACCGTGTGGAGACTCTACCTGTTTCAATTCCGAAAATTTGCAGGTTTGAATCACCATTTTAATGTCGAATTTAGATCTGAATTTGGGTGATTTAGGGTCAAATTTATGAAATTTTCTACCTAAATCTCAGTTGGGTTCAATTAGGGGAAATTTTTGGTGATGTTTATTGTGAAATTAGGGTTTAATTCGAGATTTTTTTTGGTGGTTCAATTAGGGTTTAATTCGAGAATTTTTTGTGTGATTGTTGGTGAAATTTGTTCTCTATTCTCAAATAAAGTTTGATTAGGTTGAAGTTTCTCATATTAGTTTTAGAAATCAACAACTTTGCTTCACCTTTCGTTGCTTGAAATGCTCATGTGTGAATTTCTGAAATTGTTATTGTAGAATGGGAGACAAAAAAGTATTGAGAATGCGTTACAAATGTGTGGAGTATTTGGATGTTGAAGTGGATGATGTCGATAAATGTAATATGCTTGATGTTGATATCGAGTTGCTACAAGGGGCTGCGAAGAAGGAGTTGTGTCTTCCGGAACATCCAAGTTTGTGGTATATGCATGACTCGAAAAGTCATAAGTTGGAGAGGGATAGTCAGCTGATGGAGTTGTTCAGTTTACTCCCTGGAAAGAAGGTGATTAATATTGCAATTGGTTCTGCTGAGACCCCGTGTGAAAATTTGTTGTTGGCAAAGGGTTTGATTGATTCTAGGATGTCTTCGGGTGATACAAACCTTCCATCCTCCCACCATACTATCCCATCCAATCCATCCATAGGGTACATGAGTGAAACACATCCCACACCAACTCCATTACCATCTCACATAGTGCCATATGAACCACAAACAACTCCACAAGTACAAGCCCAACCACAGCCCAGGAGGGAGCAACAACAGCCCCTTTGCAACCATGAGACAACTGGCCTCCCTTTGCAATCTAGGAATGTGTCTTTTAGTTTGCAAGAAAAAAGAATTCCTGCCACCTCTGCGAGAAGAAAAGGAGTCTATGTTCCAAAAGAAAAAAATGATTCATCTAGTAGTCAACCGAATTCTGGTAGTGGTAGCCTGAGTAGAACAAGAGGGAGGGCTTACAAGAGTGAACAAATGGAAGATGCTGGTGATGTGGATAGCGAGGATGACATATATCACCCGTCAAAAAGTTCAAGTGATGATGATGAAAACGTGATGGATGATTTAGTTGATGAAGATGATGAAACTGTATTGCCTTGTATTGATGATGGATATGATCCCGATAAATCCAAAGAATGGAAAGAAGATAAAGATGCATATTTTGATAGATTGTATGCGAATGGAGAGTTGTATGTTGATAAGGAATTTGGCAATATCATTCTTCGACAATGGATGCTTTTCTTCGATAATGAGCACTTGTCACATGTCTTGAGGAATTATTGTATCCAGGAAGGGTTTTGCATCATCACATTGAAATCTGATTTGAGAAGGTTTACTGCTGTTTGTGGTTGTGCAAGTTGCAATTGGAGAATTCATGCATCTAGATTGTCAGACAGATACACTTAGGCTATTAAATCATTGGTAGGCACTCACACTTGCACTAGGTTATCATCACACAATCCGATGGCGACTACAAAGTGGGTTGCAGAGAAGCTATTGGATGATGTCAAAGCAAATCCATCCATCAAAGGGAAAGCAATGAACGAGCTCTTATTGAAGAGATATGGCATTGAATTGAAGAAAACACCAACTTATGACACAAGGAGCTTGGCATTAGCTACTCTTGAAGGAAGTCACGACACTTCTTATGCAAAGTTGCCCGCATATTGTGAGGTTCTTAGAAGTACTAATCCCGGTTCGAAGGCTCACATTGCTTGGAAGGTTGCTGATGAACATCCAGAGAAGCCTATTCATTTCAAGAACATATTTATCTCTTTACGGCCAATGATCGAGGGATTTAGAGGGTGCAGAGGACTGATTGCTTTAGATGGATGTCACTTAAAAGGGAAATTTGGTGGAGTCTTGATAGCTGCTACCGCCGTGGATGGAAACTCAGAAATTTTCCTTTTGGCTTATGGTGTGTATGAAAATGAAAGCAAAGACACATGGTCTTCGTTCATCTACCACTTAAAAGATGTTTTGAAGGACGATGTGAGAGATAATTTGACCATTATATCAAACAGACAAAAGGTATCTCAATTTTTTTTTTAAATCTCTATCTTGGGTTTATTAAGTATATTTTTGTATGATGCCACAATGTTATCCATTTTTTGTTATTAATTATCTTTGTTGTATGTAGGGTATTGAACCAGCCTTAGATGAGATTTGGCCAACTGTTTCTAGGCGATATTGTTGCAGACACTTGTGCGCCAATTTCAAGAAGTTATATCCTGGAGTAATGATGCACAATCTGTTTTGGAGATGTTGTGATTCATATTCTGCCTTTTCGTATGAGAAGGCAATAGATAAACTACAACAGAGAGCTGGATGGGATGCAGTCAAATGGTTACATGAGTCGGGAAGTATAGAACGATGGGCAAGGCACAAATTTGATCCGACACTTTGTTCAGATGAAAATACAAGCAATGTGGCAGAGTCTTTCAATTCGACTTTAGGATTAGATAGATGTAGTCCGGTGTTAAGTCTTCTTGAAGG
Organism: Persicaria tinctoria; assembly: GCA_037127255.1. NCBI lineage: Eukaryota > Viridiplantae > Streptophyta > Magnoliopsida > Caryophyllales > Polygonaceae > Persicaria > Persicaria tinctoria. The sequence continues at coordinate 39,308,387 of JBANSL010000020.1, forward strand.
TAATGACTTATTCATTATATACTATGTTTTTTAGATTCTTTAGATTCATATCCTCATAATATGATATATACTAAGTCTTCTTGTAGGCATTCGACGGACACACATGGTTAGATATGTCGGGAGGCAAGATGCATCAAAACATTGGCCAAGCACTGGGATAACTCCAAAAATCGCCAAAAAATTGGAAACTCGCTTAAAGGAGTCACGCAGTTTACAGGTGTGTTTTTTCGGGTTGTTATGGTTAACATTTTGCTGATTTTTTATTTTGTGGGCTGATTTTTGTGGCAAAACAATGCAGAATTTATTTGTTTTTTTGCTGATTTTGTCTTTTGAACATTGCACCATTTCGTACAGATTCATTGGGCTGCATTTTCACAATAAACTAAATTTCGTACAGATTCTTTGTTGCTGAATTTTGTTGCTGAATGTACAATCCGATGGATTATAGTTTGTATACCCATTTGATTTAATTTGACAGGTTCTTAAAGCATCAAATACCGAGTGTGAGGTTCTGGACAACGGTTCTTACTTACCCGTTAACCTCACCGATCGGACTTGTGCTTGTGGAGTATGGCAAATTAGTGGGATCCCTTGCAAACATGCAATTAGGGCTATTCGTCATATGAGGACAGAAGCCCCTGTCGAAGCATATGTATCAAGATGGTTTTCCGTACAAGCATATAGAATGGCTTACTCTATTGATTTTCACCCGGTACCCGATGAAGAACAGTGGCCGAAATTCAATTTTCCAAACATAGAACCTCCTTTTATGAAAAGGGGAGTAGGAAGGCCATCAAGGAATAGAAGAAGAGAAGAGGGTGAAAAGCAAAAGGGAAAGAGGTCTAAAACAGTGCGTTGTGGAAAATGCAAGGTATGTTAACTTTTGTAGTTCCTAATATTTTCATGATATAAATTCTAATTATTTTCACTTACATGTGCTATAAGGCCTTTGGACATAATGCCAAGACTTGTAAAGGTGGTCCAACCGCAAAAGAGCTAAAAGAACAAGGTGTTCGGGTTGAACAAAGGCAAACTAAAAGATGTAAGAAGAAGGTGCAAGTTGAAGGTTCACAATGTCATATTGAAGATGATGTAATGGGGTCGGCACCATGGGTTGATGGAAGTCAACAAGATTAGGAAGATTAAGCATCTTTTTTAACACTTTGTTTTACATGTTCGATGACTAGAATGTTATGTTAGAGCTTCTTATAACTCTATGGAAATTGATAGCTTTTTGCCTCCTTTTGTTGCAATAGTTAGAGGGTTAGAACTAACTAGCAAGTTGGAATTTATGTTGATAGTTTGGTAATTGACAACTATGGATGTTATTATGAATCTACAATTTCTTGTTGAATTTCAATCTACAATTTCAAATGTGTTGCCTTAAATTTACTCTTTTTTTGTGTTTCAAATGTGGCCTTAAATTTACTCTTAGAATTTTAAATTTTTTTGGGAATAAGATTTACTAATCCACTTGTTAAATATTATATTGTTTAAATAAATATTTCAATTGGAATAATAGGTTAAATTGGGCTGAATTTTTTTTTGAGGAAAAAAAATTTGGGTTGAATATTATATTGGGTTGAATCCACTTGTAAAATATTATATTGGGTTAAATTGGGTTGAATTAGATTTAAAAGAGGTTAAGGAGTAATTTTGGCTTAAAATCACCACACTTAACGGCATATTACAATACTTAACATTTTACATTCAAGTTTGGTCACGGGCCGGAATTTTACAAAAACTCGGGGGTACCAGACGGAAAAAAAAAACCTTTGGGACACCATCCGGAATTGCACAAAATACAGGGGTACCAGACGGAATCACGTCCAGGATACCCATCAGACCATCCCAGATACACATTTTTTGGAAGCAATTGGATTTCAAGAGGCCTCATGTTGACAACGTCCATGATAACACTCCCCTCAGCAGAGCTGATGTGGACATGTCGCGCATGATCAGTTTGTTCCAGAGCAAAGCTATGGACGAGGATACTCGTTGGAGAATCGCGCCGGCATTCAACGACGGGGATTGTCCCTCCCATTCACCGTTGACCACCCCCTGACCCGGAGGACCGTAGACCGCCTGGGAGACCGAGGACTCGCCACCCCTGTCAGACGAACCCTCTACCCTGGGAACGTGAGCGTGCTCGGGCTCAATGTCGGGCAGATAGACAGGCGACCACTGGATCCGCACGAGGGCGAGGCCGAGGTCGGGGTCAACCGACATCAAACAAAACAGATGACGTGGAAGGTACTGAGGAGGCCACTGGGTCCAACGACGTTGCCATCGACGACCCTCCTAGGGGCCGAGGAGTAGGCAGAGGACGAGGACGGGGTCGTGGAAGGGGACGTGGACGAGGTCGATCAGCGTCGGAGCCACCTCCGCAGATTGTAGGCGACACTCCAACACCAGCACCTACGACGCTTCCACCACATAATCTACCTCGAGTAGAATTCAATTAGGGCACTGGCAACATCGACGAATTCATGATTACTTTCATACGAGCCGTCACAAATGTTACAGGTGATGGTCACTGTGGGTATAGGTCTTTTGCTTGTTTGCTGAACTTGGGACAAGACGCATGGCCTCGAGTTCGACGAGAGCTTCCGTTGAGCTGCAGGTGCATTCAGATCGGTACCATTACTATCCGGCCTTACATGAGCTCATCATGAGGGTCAACTATTTCGGCACGTGTCATGATGCTACGTATTGGATGGAGATTCCGATCATGGGCGAGGTGTTTGCCACGCTTCACCAGCGTCCTTTGGTGATTTTGTCACAGATGATGCCTATGTTGTGCCTACCTCTGTACGCCACCGGTGGCCCGTCAGTACCGACCTATGAGGTGCTAGATGGAATAGCTTTAGTCGGCAACAGCAACCATTTCGTTCCGGTACGTTTCATATTTCATATTCATTAATTTGTTAATGTTTTGTTTATCTTTTCTGATGTCAATATTCACCTTGTATTCACAGATTTGGTTGTTGCCTGGTTCACCTCTTCCTCCAGTCTACGTCACATGGACACGGCATCACCATCGCACGGTCGACGGTTGGGAAGAGCAGTTTGCAGCGAGGATAGCACGATATAGAGCTTACCGTCGTTGTGATGGTGGCCGTCCCCTATCGTATTAGCACTTTCCACTTTCTGGTGTCATTTTTCGAACTTCGTTTGTTGAATTAGGTTGTATCTTTGTCTATTCCATTTCACAAATTATTTTTCGAACTTCATATTTTCGTCATGGAGGATATTTATCGCACTTTCGTTTTAATCAATGTTGGTGCAATATCATATTTCTTTTGAATTCAACTCGTCATCGAGGATATTTATCGCACTTTCGTTTTAAATTCAACAAATGAGTTTTTTCAGATCACGACATTATTACAAGTTAATTCAACTGTAGAAGGATATAACACCGCAGATGTGCCTGTATTATACGATTAATTCGTAGTGTCGTAGTATACCGCATACCCAAGCGGTGTCTATCGGTCCCTTCGGCTCAACCGAATTGTTGCCCGCAAATCCGGTTATCCGATATTACCGCATGGGTATGCGGTGGGGTTGAAACGGAACGGGGTACTCACCGCATGCGGCAGGACATACCGCATATATATGTGGTAACATACAGTATGTATATGCGGTATGTGCGTTGACCGTCATTAACTCACCGCATATCTATGCGGTGATTAGTGGTGAAAATAGTAAAAATTAGCGGCGTAGATATCGTTTCCGAATTTAAATATTTCATACCCGTGGCTCATGCCTTACACTAGTTTAATTTTATTTAGTCTCGCACTCTCGCCCGTGCGTGCAAAAATGCAGGATCAACCCCCTCTTCCCTTTCTTATTACAGGGGTCCTTTCAAATTTGAGAGCTTCGCATACCATCCCAGCCGATTTCTCTCTAACAATCTCAGAGAGGGGCGATCTCTCTCGATCTCCATCTCTGAAGCAGATCGAGAAGCCCTAATTTCACAAATCCGACTTTTCTTCATACTTCCTCCATTACTCTGATTTTGTAGGAAGGCCGACGATGGGCTGCCGGTCGAACCCTAAAATGCCTCGTTCCATACTCTACTTCATCCTTGTCGTAGCTCTATTGCACGCGATTTCCGCTAACGCACTGGTTTTTTTTCTAATCCCTTCTGTATCATCTTTGAATCTGCGATCTTTGGTGTTCTATTGAAGCGAAATGTTGAAATTTGTCACTATGGATTTCTTACCAGCCTTTTTTGTTTTCCCTGTGCAGGAAATCGATGTCAAGACAGAGAATGATGCATCTGTTCTATCGATCAAGGATCTAGGTCGGCGTAGTAAGGTGAGCGCTACTCACTTACTCCCTCTCTCCTTGTCTTTCTCAGTTCTGGCAAATTAAAGACTGCAAAATTTTGGATTTGGGGTATCTCCGATGTCAAAGCCTCATTGGGACCTGGTTATGAGTTGGAATTATCTTATAACCAAAAGATCCACCCTTTCCATAGGACCATCAGACATTGTCTCATCAGACATTGTCTCATCAGACCTTGTCTGGGGATAGGAAAAGTGGGGAGTGTGATTCTTACTGGTCTATTTCATGTGATTTTGTTCGATCCTTGGACCCTGGATTTAATGTGGATTTGAACTGAGAAGTTTTTGTGGGCTGATTCCAGATTCAGCTGGAGCACCTGGGCAAAGATGCTGATACTATCCACATTGGTATAAATTTGGATTCTGGTCTAGGTGTTGTGGATGCATTCTTTGCAAGCTTCTCCATGATCTTAGTTAGTGAGGTTTGTACTTGCACAATTTAGATTTGTCCTTAATTAATTCAGCTTTGATACACATTGCCACTTTGCTAGTTCCTATAAGAAAATTTTTGCATCACCCCAGGGAAATTTATGCATCATTTGTTTGCTATCTGCTTCATTGGGTTTGCATGAGCTGTTTAATAATTTATGAAATGTATGTTGTTGCTTAAGATATGTTTTTGCCTAGGTTTATTTTTTTATGCAGGGTCTAATAGAGGTTGGTTGTGTTGCTAGATTGGAGATGAGACGTTTATCATAGCAGCTCATATGGCCATGCGGCATCCCAAGTCAATCGTCTTGTCTGGTGCACTCAGCGCCTTGTTTGTGATGACTGTAAGTTGTCTTTTGAGCATACAATTGTACCATTTCTTTTGCTCATTGATGTGGTTTTTGCACATCTGATTAACATTCTGTGACAGGGTTGCCAAATTCGCTCACCCCCCCCCCCCCCCCCCCCCCCCCCGCGAATTCCGAACTAGTTCGCCCGAACTAATTCGCAGTTCGTTCGCGAACAAATTCGCCTGAATTCGTCTGGAATTCATTGGATTGGGCGAATTCAAGCTTGCTATTAAAGAGAGTGCGAGAATGAAGAGAGAGGAGCTAGATTTTTCGGTGATACTTTAACGTTGAGGCATGGAGGTCGGGAGGTCGAGTGTGGAAAGAGAGGAGGCGGAGGAGGCATGGAGGTCGGGAGGTCAGGAGATCAAATCTTTACAGGGTAGGGGAGTTTGGGAGGGAGGAGGCGGAGGAAGAAGACGGGGTAACTAGGGTTAGGATTTTAAAAAATTACAAAACTTACCCCTAATTTATAAAATTTATGAAAAATCTCCTATAATTTTAATTACAAAACATCACCTTTTTGTTTATAAAGTCCCAAATAATATCTATCTTTGGGAGATGGAAGGGGAAAAGAACTAGAACTGAATTCAATTCTAGTTCGCGAATTCCTCATGTGGAATTCCCCAACGAACTGAATTCTCTCCGAAGAGCGAATTTCGAATTCGTACGACGTTTGCGAATTCAACGAACTACGAATTTGGCAACCATGTTCTGTGATGACTGAATGCAGTATCATTCTGCAATTTCCGCCTCGTTATTTATGAAGTGCTATACTTTTGTGTTTCTTCTTTCAGATACTCTCAACTGGACTTGGTAGGGTTGTACCAAATTTGATATCAAGAAAGCACACAAACAGTGCAGCTACAAGTATAGTTTTATACATTTATTCTATTTTCTTAAAGATATTCTTCTGATGGATTCTACATTTCTCTACATCATTTGTACCTTGTTTATACATGGATTACATGTTGATATAAATTCTCTCGGTTTTGGCCGAGGAATGGATGCATACACCTTGACCCCCCAAGACCCCGCCCTAGGCAGGAGGCGTGATATACTGGGGCATTACTGTCATTTTTGTTGTTATACATGGTGATATACACATAATCAGTGGAGTTGTTTGTCTCGGATGTAATGCTTGAACATAAAACATCTTTTCTTTTATAATGCAGTACTTTATGCCTTCTTTGGGCTTCGGCTGCTATATGTAGCTTGGCAATCTGATCCAAAAGCGGCACAGAAGGAAATGGAGGAGGTATGTTCATTACCAGATTTTGTTCTGGCACTCAGCTCCAAGTTGTAAGATTTTCCGTCAATATTCCTGTTTAGTAATCAAGTGAATTCTGTTAATTCAGGTAGTGGAGAAACTGGAGGGAGGCCAGGGAAAAACAAGTACTCGTCGTTTCTTTTCAAGATTTTGCACACCAATATTTTTGGAGGTAATGAGCTTGGATCCTTTGCAAGGAAATAGTCCAATTTGGGCACAATGCATCTAGTAGTCAGATTGCAACAATTGCTGTAAGTTGGTCTATCATATGACACGTCTAGATTGGTATTAGCAGTTTGTAAGGAAATGCTTTGCTTTATAGCTTCGTTTCCTTGCTCTCTCACGAAATTTGGATATTTTCCTTTGATCTCCTAGTAATCCTACTTATTATGGCACAAAATTTTGGAAATTTCACTTTAAAGTCATATGGCTGGAGTCTTTGAGACAAAGGTACTTAAAAAGACAACTCCTTCCCCAAAAAAAACTTATAACTTGATACAGTTGGGTTTTCAATATTGAATATAACAAATTAACATTTGACTGTGTGCACTGCCATCAAAATTGGTACATTCACAACATTCTAGAACACACAAGGTCTATCAATGAGGTTTAATTACTTGGATTTTGATAGATTCCACTGAGTACGATGGACACATGAACACAAAACCACTCAAGCAATTGATTTGCAATAGGAAAACCACTCTAGGCAACTACCATGTGGACAATTTGTGCAGGAGAATATCCCACTTTTGTGAAACTTCCATGCCTACAAATAACCCTAACTAAGACTTAAATAGGATACTGCAGAAAGTGCCCCATAACTACCCACTAAACCCACTAACTACTAATGCACTACAAATTAAGGAAACTACTTTGACTCTTTCCCCTTCATATAACTACCCTAAAAATAGAAGAATAAACACTGGAATTAAATACTGAAATAATATAAATTAAGCTAAGCTAATTGGATTGCTGATTTTAGGCCTTACATAAGTCATCCACAACTTCTCTTTGGCTGGGATCGTATCAGATTTTGAAGAGATTTTCCATTGCTCCATGTACCATTATTGATGGATTAGGTTGCTTTGTTTTCTTTGCTATCTGATTTATCGATCTCAAGTGTGTGCTTTATATTACTACGTGCCCTCGGCTCTATAAAGTTAATAGTCACGTACAACCTCCTGAAAGAATGATTGTCTTACTGGTTATTCTGCAGCTTGCAACACACAAAAATGCACTGGGAGTAGCAGTGGGGGCTACGTTAGGACACACCATATGCACTTCGGTCGCAGTGATAGGAGGAAGCATGCTGGCATCAAAGATACCGCAACGTACAGTTGCAACCGTTGGTGGCTTGCTGTTTCTAGGATTCTCGGTTTCGTCCTACTTTTATCCTCCCCTATAAGAAGCCCAGTCCATTTATTCTCTGTAGATTTTTTTGTAACCAGATCGATTATTATTTGCTCTATTATTCTTTTTCTCATCCCTTCTCTTATAAGCTCCGTTTGCTACTGAACTACTTCAATATTTTACCTCTGTCAACCTATACGGTTGAATGTAAAAGGACTTAGGGTAATACTAAGGCTCAAGGTTGAATGTAAAAAGGCTATAACCTATTCCAAATAAAATGATCACTTGATCAAAGGTAGACCTGAGCATGGGCCGGGCCGGGTGGGCTTGGGCTGAGCCTTGACTAAAATTTCAGCTGAGTACACCGGGTCGGGCTTGGGCAGGCCCGGTTTATGGGCCTAGTGCCTTGTCCAAGCCCGCCCTCAATGCCGAGCCGGGCCGCCCAGTGGGCCAAACGGGCCTAGCATCTTCATTTTCTATTCGAAATCAAATTAAAATTCTTAAGAAAAAGAGGCAAATCACAGCATTCTACCAATACTTTCAAATGTGAGGCAAATTTTGACAATATTAGCTTACTAACAAATGCAAATCAACGTTATATTGTATCAATACTTTTAGGCGACACGCGGAAAAAGAATCATTGTCCCGCATATATATAATATTTTAATTTATATGAAAAAAATAAAATTAATAAAACATCAAAGAATATGTATAATTAAGTTGAATAAACTAAATAAAGTTATAAACTAATAAGGTTTATGCTAATGTAATTACAATTGTAATAAAGTATACATTTAATTACAATATACATGTACTATTGTAATTCGGAGTACTTGTAATTACATATACAATTGTCAATTGTAATCAAGTTGATTATGTGTTACTGTAATTGTAGTATTTTTTTGGAGAACTAATTGTCATATGGAGTACTTACGGTAATTGTCATACTTGCTAGGTACCATATATTCTGGTATGATAATTTTACCGCTAATTTTTACTATTTCCACCGCTAATCACCGCATAGGTATGCGGTGAGTTTAATGACAGTCAACGAACCCACCGCATAGGTATGCGGTGGCTCACCGCATACGTATGCGGTGGGTATGTCCGTTCCGTTTGAACCCCACCGTATACCTATGCGGTGGGTTTTGGGTAACCCCATTTGGAGGTGTGCGGTTCCCGGACCGGACCGGACCGGATTGGACACATATCTCACCGCAAACATATGCGGTGAGATGCGATTTTACAGAATTGATTATTATAATTTAGAATTTAAAATATTTATGTTTTATGTATTTGACATTATCCAAAAAGGCGCATGAAAATAAAAAGAATTGTAAATGATATGTTTCGGTTAGAAGAAAGAGTACGTATCCTGACGATCCCCGAATCGATTCAGACTGTGGATGTTTCATGTCAAAATAAACGAATATTGCATAAGAAAAAAAGAAAACCGAAGTGTGATAAATGTCAAGCATAAAAAAAGCGTGGGTCGAAAAATGTCATACAACGCAGTTCGGGAAATGGCACAGACAAATATATAGTACCCGAACAATTCAACATATGGAGTTCGAAAAATGACACGAGAAAATGAAAAGTGCTAATAAGGCAGGGGACGGCCACCATCACGACGTCGGTATGCTCTGTATCGTGCAATCCTCGCCGCAAACTACTCTTCCCAACCGTTGACCGTGGGATCGTGATGTCGTGTTCATGTAATGTAGACTGGCGGAAGAGGCGAACCAGGCAACAACCTAATCTGTGAATAACAGGTGACTATTGACATTAGAACAGTGAAATGAAACATTAAGAAATTAATGAATATGAAATTTGAAATGTACCGGAACGAAGTGGTTGCTGTTTCCGACTAAAGTTATCCCATCTAACTCCTCATAGGCTGGTACTAACGGGCCCCCAGTGGCGTACAGAGGTAGGCACAACATTGGCATCATCTGTGACAAAATCACCAAAGGACGCTGGTGAAGCGTGGCAAACACTTCGCCCATGATCGGAATCTCCATCCAATAAGTAGCATCATGACACGTGCCGAAATAGTTGACTCTCATGATGAGCTCATCTAAGGCAGGATAGTAATGATACCGATCTGCATGCAGCTGCAACTCAACGGCCAACTCCCGTCGAACTCGAGGCCATGCGTCTTGGCCCAAGTTCAGAAGACAAACAAAAGATCTATACCCACAGTGACCATCACCTGCAACATTTGTGACGAATCGTATGAAAGTAATCATGAATTCGTCGATGTTGCCAGTGCCCCAATTGAAATCTACGTGAGGGAGATTCTGCGGTGGAAGCATCGTAGGTGCTGGCGGTGGAATGTCACCTACAGGCTCCGGAGCTGGCTCCGACGCTGATCGACCTCGGCCACGTCCCCTCCCACGACCCCGTCCCTGTCCTCGACCTCGTCCTCTTCCTCTTCCTCGGCCACTAGGAGGGTCGTCGATGGCAATTGCGTTGGAACCAGTGCACTCATCATTGCCTTCCTAATCATCTGCTTCGTGTGATGAAGATTGACCCCGACCTCGACCTCGTGCTGATGCCCTGCTCCCCTCTCTATCGGCTCGATGTTGGGCCCGAGCACGTTCACGTTCCCAAGGCAAAGGGTTCGTTTGATAGGGGTGGCGAGTCCTCGGTCTCCCGGTCGGTCTACGGTCCTCGGGGTCAGGTGGAGTCAACGATGTATGAGAGGGACGATCCCCATCGTTGAATGCCGACGCAATCCTCCAACGAGTATCCTCGTCCATAGCTCCACTCTGGAACAACGTGATCGTGCAGTGTGATAGTGATCTCTACCCATTCAAAGTGGAAGTTGTTCGTCTTCGGATGCCAGTGCTCAACGAATGCACTGATGAGACTGTGATCCACATGATCCCACTCGAAATCTCGCAGCTCCCACAAGCCACTGTCACGCACTGCAGGAAATCATGACTCCCGTCCATCTACCTCCAACATCGCCTCAACCCGGCCTAGCCACTGCCCCGTCTCTGCACACGCACAACCCTCCGCAAGACTTTCTCCTCCCGTCTCCATACGGCCTGTGCAATGTGTGCCTGGTAATCTCTCAGGAGTGACACGGTATGAGGCCCCCCTGGCCATTCGGGCTCAGCTACCCCAGAGTCGCTCGTCTCGCCATCCCGCCTAGCACCCCGCGCACTACTACCCTCGACACGCTGTCGCTGCCTCCGCTGCACACCATGAACCGGGGCATGTGCTGTCTGATCTCCTCCCATGTCCTGACCACGATCGTCAGATGGCCCATAATGCGGATCGTGGAAGGGACCACGAAGGCCCACACGACCTGTAGGCTCAACTCGTTGCACCTCTGTCGGATGCGTCGAAACATCTGGAGGTCCCCGAACCTCAGTATGCGGCGCCGACTCGCTCGTGTGTCCTCGTACATCCCCCTCCTGACTCCCAGCAATCGATGTCGGCTGGGAGCTCCCAAGCGTCGGTGTTGGCGCTGCATGCTGACTCCCAGGCGTCAGCGCCCCACCTTGCTCAACTAACGGTGTGAACGACGTAAAATCTATCTGCCCCACGACCCATAGATCCTGATCTCCCTCTCGAGCATGACTCGTCCCAACACCACGGCTCGTCCCAACACCCACATCTCCTACCAGAGGTGTCGTGTCATCATGAAATACCCCAAAGTATTTTTGGGTATTTCTATAAATAAAAATAAGGTGAAATTTTTTCAATAAAAAAATTTGTAGAATTTGTTACGAAATATATACCTTATTATTCAGTTCTTAGTAATTGGAACATAAATTTTGATTGACATTATTATTTAAAATAAAACATTAATATTACTTTTATAAATAGTGATGTGACTTCATTATTTTTAAACGGTGTCTTACTTAAATTATTTCAATACTCCATGCAATATCATTTTGCGCAAAATAATCATGATTTATGTCCTAACTTATTCTGTTTAACATATCTTATAACTAAAATGTTATAATGAATTTATGATCTTAATAATATTAATTATAGATTTTAAAAGTTGTTTCTAGTAAACAATTACGTTATGAAATCTAATTTGAAATAATTATTTTAAAGACACTCGCCATAAGAGCATGTGCATTGGGTGTTCCTTAACCACAAAATGTAGAAACATATTATTATTATATTACATTTGTAAAAAGTAGTATAAGGAATGATTTGATAGGTTCCTTAGTAATAAACCTTTAAACACCCTAATTGATGGATAGACAGCCAATTAAATTGTATGTGTGGGCTCAAAAAAAAGAGAAGGGTAGAGAAAGATAGAGGTTTGATGTGGTTCATTTTGTTTTAAATTAATTAATTTGGTAGTAAATTGGATGGTATAAATTTGAGTTAGGTATTTAAAGAATGGAATAAAAAAAAGTGGGGTTAAGGAGCCCTAGTGGGTTCAAGGGATGCATATGCTCTAAGTTATTTATTTATTTGATTATTTATTTATTTATTTGCAAAGTATATATATGTGTGTGGGATTTTATCTTGTATTTTATTTATCTATTTTTCAAATTAAATAAATAGCCTTTTATAATATACAAAAGAAAAACCCAACTATTTTAGTGAACCGGTTCGGCCAAACCGAAAAAAAGGAAGGCCGGTTTAGTTGAACCGCTTCTTCCTCCTCTTTCACGTTACCGTGCAGGAACTTATAGAGCTCCAATGGAGGTTTACTCCCTTCAAATTTTCAACTTCTAAACAACTTAATTAAGACCTAATCAATTCCATCTTATAAAAAACGTGGAAAATGTTGAATTAATTGATTAATCAATCCCCAGTTCCATCCAAATTCACAAACCCTAATACTGAAGATTCATCAAATTGACGTTGTAGATAAGGTTGAAAGACCGAATTGATTATGAAAATTAATTCCTCTCATCAATTCCGATTCAATAACGCCTTCAAATCGTGATTCCGTTGACATTGAAAGCCCGACCTATAAAACCCCTTTCGACCTTCGTTAGTATCGTCCACCATTTTTAGCCAATATCTGAGCTCTCAAGCTAGTTCATAACGCTCTAAACACATATAGCAACATTTCCTTTCCCAAAATCTTCTCGAAATCATCCCGATTTCGAAAACCCTCAAATCCACCTTAAACCTTCCCGTCGCCGCTGTCGGAACTATCACCCTTCACTGCCAGAGCCATCGTGTCGTCGTATACCTGCACCGCCGCGTCACCAGTAGCCATAGGTGAGGAGCTTGTAGTCGACTGTGCAAGTGACGGGAGGAAGGAGAAAGATACGGAATTACGTAAAACCTCCCTATATTTTCTATTCCTACAAATTATGCCATATTTCAGTTTCTAAAATTATAAAAATTATCTCAGGGTTTTAGAACGTATTTTCATCGCGTTCATTCTTAAAAATTTGCAGCGGTAATCTCCAGGTCCGACACACCCATTGCGCGAAGGTCTCGAAGAAGATCAAAATTGGTATAATTCCCAACTTGATAATTAATTCGATTTTTATTTTGAATTAATAAGTCAATATGTGTATAAAATACCAATTAGTAAATTCTTTTTCGTCCTCGTAATTTATGTGTGTAGATCCGCTGCTAATTTATTCAACTCCGTCATCAAGTCTTTGAAGTCCATATTTGGTATTGAAATCCAACAAGGCGAAAAAGGCAAGTGACATTCCGAGCCTTTTATGCTCATCTGCGTGCCTTCGTGTCTTGTTGTTTTCTTGCCTTGACATGCAATCCAAATTGATTAAAATAAATTACAAATCCCTTGCACTTTGTGTAATTTATTCAACCGTTATTTTGGACTTGGCATGTAATTAGGTAATGTTATTATTTGACCTTGTTGTAAAATAATAACATAGATACCCACTTTATAAAGTCATGAATGTATGATTTATCCTTCATCCTTTCATGCAAAATAAGTAGGTATGGAGCATATTATCCTTTTGATGCATCCATGCATATTATATGGTATTGACATCCATTTTACTTCTATTAAGATGGATTATTTTATTTCATGTAATCACTTAGTTTGATATTGATCACTAGTTAATATGTGATGATCTATGTGAGATGTGAAACTCAATTGAATCAAAATAAAACAAAATATAGTGTGCGTATCGATGAAGATACGGGGTCCAACCCAATGGGAATTGGGCAGTGTCTCAACTTTGGGTTAGCTACTTAGTTGAGTTTGGATTGAATGAGTTAAGACCATGTTGGTTCTTAAACCGAAACAGTTTCATGAAACTAACATTCTTGAGATACAATATTCGAGATGAAATCTGACTACGGAATCGTAGGTAGGTCGGACGTCCTATCCAGACTCGACCGGTATAATATAGTTAATGTTAAAATAAAAGTAAGCATTTCATATATGATATTCGCGTGATGTGTTAAAGTATATCTATATATAAGCTATGCAATGTGAGATAGTGAGTGAATAATATTATTCATTTGGCCAAAGTTTTTTGTTTAGACTTGATATCGGGGGACACGAAGTCAATCCTCTTCTCACTCCTAATAGTAGGCTGTCCCAAATGTCTGGGTAACTACTAGCGGGACGGATTTGGGCCACACGGAGTACCTCATAATCCGATATCGAGTTCGAACTTAATAAGAATAAATGTTTCCATAGTGATCACAAACGCATTTCTAAAGCTATATCATATCCCATCCGTAGTCGGGGTATGGTTTCTAAGGTGCTTGTCACCTACATCACTTTCTTATTCAACTCTTTGGAGTTATCCATGTCACAGAAGTCGAGTCATCAAATATTAGGCCACCTAAAATACTCTAATAATCGCATTTGGATTCAATTCATACCTTATTATGGTCACTGAATTTGAGTCCAAAGTAGTCCCAGTATTCGAGCCGTCACTTGGTAGTTCTCGTGAACTAACCATCCTTTGTTTGGACAGCTAGGGGTTCCTTGTCTCCGGACAATACCTCAGCCTCCAATTCGCAGGTTTAGATCGAGTCTTTAAAGAGAAGCTGAAGAAGTTCAAGATGACATTTTAAGTTTTCAAGATTTGAAGAAAATATTGTATAAATGGTAAATTGTTTATTTTTACAAAGTCTTCCGTTGTAATATTTTGATGTATCAAATATTGTAATCCTGAGTTTAATAAAAAGATTTATTATATTTTAAGTCTTCCACTAATTGTATTTTATTTAGTTATCATCTTGTTTATGGGAGCATGGTGACATGTCCCTATAAGCCTAAGGTGGTTACAAAGATCTTAAAGTCTGAGTAACCACTGAGGTTGGAAAATTCCCTCGTTTACAGGAGGTGGTGTTACAGAAGGTGGTATTAAAACGTAGATTTTTTATAAAATAAAATTTAAGTCTGATAAAGTGAAAAGTTTTTTTTTTTGTAAACAAAATTTCTCGTTCTTGGATTTTCAATAATCTTTTTATACACTCTCAAAATATTCTAATTAAAATCGTCTGGGGATTCTCAGGGAAAAGTGCTTGAATGTTTTTTGAGTTGTTAACTGTTTTAAGATAAATAGTATTCACAAATATTGAATATTTTTCTAGTAAGTTTTAGTGTTCAAAATGCTTCCAAGTATTCAAGAATTTATTCAAGTAAAACATCGTAGCCTTCAACTTCTCGAGTAGATCGTAAACTTCCTAGCACTTGGTCTAGTAACCCAACTACCTTGTTCTCCCTTCGCACCTCGTAAAGTCAATTAGGAATATTGACTTGCCTAGTGTATAGTTCAGTTGATTCGGGTTAGTCTAATGGTAGATAATGTGTTTGAACGTCAAGTCTTGGTGTTGAAGATATGAACCGGTGTTGAAAATCAAAGAGATAAGATGCGACAGAATGAAGAAAAGGGATCGATGACATTTTATTTCTACATACACAGATCATGAAAACCAGAGGAGGCCGAGGTGATCGACCAGCCACATCCGCCCCAGTTGCTAAGAGGGAGTACCATCTTATCAAGAGAAGGAACCTTCCTGAAATCCACGAAGAAGCATATGAGAATTCAGTGACGGGTGGGGATAGTGCATACCACTGAGCTGAAAGTCAACCTAAGGAATTATCTCAAGCCCCTGTAGATATCCTAGATGCCGAAATCATGCAAGCACTGAATCAATTAGTATCAAACGTTGTAGCTCAGGCATTAGCTGGAAATACGCCAACGTCATTTACTAGACCGGATGGTGATGCTGCACATGTGACACAACCAGCAGCGGCACAAGCACAAGAAACTCCGATGATAACGCTTGTGAGAGTGGTAGAACAGGGAAATCATATGGTCGTGCTTTTGAAAGCAATCAACTCATGCAAACCATATCCTTTTGATGGTACCGGAGAGCCCTATTGAGTGGTGTAGTGGCTTACTCACAAGGAGAAGGTATTCAGGGGTGTTATCTGCACGAACAAAGACAAAGTGCACATAACTGCTCTTTACTTGAAAGGAGAAGTTGGGCAGTGGTGGGAAGCTGTCAGGCTTGCCTGGAATTCAAACCCAACATGGGACGCCTTTAAAGAGACTATTACCAATCATTACTTTGTGCCAACTCTGAGGATAGAGAAAACAAGAGAGTTCTTGTACCCCAATACACAGGGAATGAAGATGTCTCAATTGGTGAGCAGATTCTACAACTTACTTCCGTATGCTCAAGACCTGGTCTGCAGTGAAGCCGATGCGATCATGTACTTTCACGAGTCGGTGTACTATGAGCTAAAATTAAAGATGCTACAACGTGATTACCGAACCTTAGACGAGTATATTAATGCAGCTTATCGAGTTGAGGCTACATTGGAAGAGGGCAAGAAGAACTTTAAGTTGTCTAGGAGGAAGAAAGGCAACCAGCAGTATTCTGGAACTAAGAGACCACCACCATTTTCCCCAACTGAGAGGATGAATGTTAGCAGGGCATAATCAGCGCAAATTACCAACCCGACCTTCACTCGAGATGGTTGTCCTATTATCTGTCACAATTGTGGAAAGCCGGGTCATGTGAAACCTGCGTGTGAGGAAGATGCCCGTGTTTGTAGAGGATGTGGAAAATATGGGCACATGGTGAGATTTTGTAGGAACATTGGCAATGGCCAACCCCAGTCACACCAAGCCTTAGTAGTCGATCCGAGAGTTCCAAAAGTGGCAACAAACTCGCACTAGTCACGTGGTCATAAGACTCAAACTACATCAAAACCCACGGTGCAAAATAGGGGTAAGGGCCCAATGGTGGGAACATCTAACCAAGGTCCTAAAATTTACACCTTAGATGCCATTGATGAGTTTGGTAGGCAGGAGTAAGGAAAAAGGATGAGGATAGTTGGTGGCGCATCTCGTATTTTCCGTTTAGTCGTTCATTTCTAGCATTCCAATAAAGTCAATTCAGGGCGAGTATACCCGATGAACCTACGTCTTGTAATTCAGTACTTTTATATTATTATGTTGTTAATAAAAATAAGTATTTTATTACAATCTAGCATTGAAATGCTAAGTCGAGTGGGGATGCGTAACGCTATGAGAAGACAACAAGATATTTACAATCATGTTGTGAGTTAGAGAATACCCACTCTATGTGCTACATTTCTTAGGTTCAACTTATATAAGTTAAGTCTATGACGTATGCTGTAGGATCAGCTATATGTTCGAAATGTATATATATCAAGTGAGAGTCGGGAAGTGTTCCCTATAGACTCTACGATAACCTTTTATCTGACTTTTGCAACAGTTTGTGTGGTAGTATAGAGATATGAAAACCGTGCTATATAGTCCATTAAAGGTTCATAGGTAGGATCCACTACAAGATAGAGACTCAAGTTGTAGTTGCATTATTCTTCACTACCTACGACCGATCATATGTTATATCCTATCGATTTTCTATGATCGTGTAACCGAACTCTCAGTGAGGCAAACACCTAAGGAATAAAATTCCAAACATAACTTCTTACACAAATGTTAACAAAAATAAAGAATGCAAATACTCGAGAACCGGACAACGTTCAAGTCGAGGAACCAGAAGGGAAGATCCATCATTCATCACCTACGAATAGGGTTTGCCAGTCTGTCACAGTGGTTGCCTTCAATGCCACCCGGGCCATTTGATAACCTGGAAAAGGGAATTGAATGGGGTTGAGACGAAAGCCAATGACAAACTAGGTACCCACGCTCGTCGGGTGACATGTGTGACTAACCACGATCAAATCATGCTACCATTAAATACTCTCTAAATAATTGTTGCTCTGTTGTATAGGTTAAAGGAAAAAAAAATTCCAAAATAAATGTGGTACCTAAATTTTTTATCACTGATGAGTTCGGAAGGCGACTAGTTACTGTAGATGTAGCTTGTCGTCTCATTTAATTCGAAACGTAAGTAGATCAAAGTATGCTCCTTGTTGATTCTTCCATGTATTTCCCAAAGAGATTCATTCCTACTCATATACAGAGTCAATCTTTTCTTTCGATCTGAGGACAACATCCTAACCTCGGTCTTTCTTCTCCTTATTCAAGTTTCGGGTCGAAACTTCTTTTTAACGGTGGGGATATGAAATACCCCAAAGTATTTTTGGGTATTTCTACAAATAAAATTAAGGTGAAATTTTTTCAATAAAAGAATTTGTAGAATTTGTTACGAAATATATACCTTATTATTCAGTTCTTAGTAATTGGAACATAAATTTTGATTGACATTATTATTTAAAATAAAACATTAATATTACTTTTATAAATAGTGATGTGACTTCATTATTTTTAAACGGTGTCTTACTTAAATTATTTCAATACTCAATGCAATATCATTATGAGCAAAATAAGCATAATAAGCATGATCCCTACCTCCGCCCCTTTTCTTGGATTAAAATCCAAGGTTTACCTTGCTCCTTACTAGTGGGTCGAGCCGGTCGGCGCAAGTCGGTTTATCTGGTGCGTGGCTCTTGCCGGCTAAGTCACGTGCCCGGAGTTTGCCACCAAAGGTGGGTTCCTCGTCATAAAAAAAAAAGAGCATGATTTATGTCCTAACTTATTCTGTTTAACATATCTTATAACTAAAATGTTATAATGAATTTATGATCTTAATAATATTAATTATAGATTTTAAAAGTTGTTTCTAGTAAACAATTACGTTATGAAATCAAATTTGAAATTATTATTTTAAAGACACTCGCCATAAGTTATTTATTTACTTAATTAATTATTTATTTATTTGCAAAGTATATATATGTGTGTGGGATTTTATCTTGTATTTTATTTATCTATTTTTCAAATTAAATAAATAGCCTTTTATAATATACAAAAGAAAAACCCAACTATTTTAGTGAACCGGTTCGGCCAACCCGAAAAAAAGGAAGGCCGGTTCAGTTGAACCGCTTCTTCCTCCTCTTTCACGTTACCGCGCAGGAACTTATAGAGCTCCAATGGAGGTTTACTCCCTTTAAATTTTCAACTTCAAAATGTCTTAATTAAGACCTAATCAATTCCATCTTATCAAAAACGTGGAAAATGTTGTATTAATTGATGAATCGATCCCCAATTCCATCCAAATTCACAAACTCTAATACTGAAGATTCATCAAATTGACGTTGTAGATAAGGTTGAAAGACCGAATTGATTATGAAAATTAATTCCTCTCATCAAACTAACATTCTTGAGATACAATATTCGAGATGAAATCTGACTACGAAATCGTAGGTAGGTCGGACGTCCTATCCAGGCTCGACTGGTATAATATAGTTAATGTTAAAATAAAAGTAAGCAAGTCATATATGATATCCGTGTGATGTGTTAAAATATATCTATATATAAGCTATGCAATGTGAGATAGTGAGTGAATAATATTATTCATTTGGCCAAAGTTTTTTGTTTAGACTTGATATCGGGGGACACGAAGTCAACCCTCTTCCCACTCCTAATAGTAGGCTCTCCCTAACCTCTGGGTAACTACTAGCGGGACGGATTTGGGCCACACGGAGTACCTCATAATCCGAAATCGAGTCCAAACTTAATAAGAATAAATGTTTCCATGGTGATCACAAACGCATTTCTAAAGCTATATCATATCCCATCCGTAATCGGGGTATGGTTCCTAAAGTGCTTGTCACCTACATCACTTTCTTATTCCACCCTTTGGGGTTATCCGTGTCACAGAAGTCGAGTCATCAAATATTAGGCCACCTAAAATACTCTAATAATCGCATTTGGATTCAATTCATACCTTATTATGGCCACTGAATTTGAGTCCAAAGTTGTCCCAGTTTTCGAGTCGTCACTTGCTAGTTCTCGCGAACTAACCGTCCTTTGTTTGGACGGCTAGGGGTTCCTTGTCTCCGGACAATACCTCAGCCTCCAGTTCGCAGGTTTAGATTGAGTCTTCGAAGAGAAGTTGAAGAAGTTCAAGACGACATTTTAAGTTTTCAAGATTTGAAGCAAATATTGTATAACTGGTAAATTGTTTATTTTTACAAATTCTTCCGCTATAATGTTTTGATGTATCAAATATTGTAATCCTGAGTTTAATAAAAAGATTTATTATATTTTAAGTCTTCCACTAATTGTATTTTATTTAGTTATCATCTTGTTTATGGGAGCATGGTGACATATCCCTATAAGCCTAAGGTGGTTACAAAGACCTTAAAGTTTGAGTAACCACTGGTGTTGGAACATTCCCTCGTTTACATGAGTGGGTGTTACACGTCATACGAGTTCAGCTGATCACTCTGAAAAGCAGTCCCAAAGTACGCCTGATACTCACCGTGCTGAGTCTGCGACTGGTCATGCACTTTCTCTGCTCCAGCCTGCAATGCTGGGTCTTCCCATAGATACTCATGCATCATCTCCAAAGCCACCGCTCGGCTAGACTCATCCGCCGGTTGCACCACTGGGTCATCGGTGCGGTCAGTCATCATATCCATCTCTATCTGCACCAAACTCTGAAATGTCTCTATAGACGACTGTGACGTCTGGCCCAATCCGTCACTGTGGCCAACACCTGACTGACTCGATGACTCATCCCCAATATCCGCACCTACCAGCTCACTATCCCTATCCATAGGATCCTCTACATCCTACAACGCATGTCTCACCCTGTCGGCAGCCCTCCTGGCAGATTGCAGAACCACCCTATCTGCTAACCTTCTCGATAATGTGGTTTGTGTACCATAAAAAATATTTGTCGAAATTCTATCGCTCATATATGCTACTTTCTACTTGTTACACACACTACTATATCGTATTACTTCTCAAATGTTGAGCGATTTCCCTACACCTAATTAATGATTTCAATCTAATACTATCGTTTACTAACAAAACATAAAACCATATTTAAGCGATTTCAATTTCCCTACACCTAATGAATGATTTCAACCTAATACTATCGTTTACTAACATAACAGAAAACCATATTTAAGCGATTTCAACATACCTCAGGATGTGGCGAGCCGGTTGACCACCTCCTCCTAAATGTCGCCAGGCGACCAGTCTCACGTCTCTGAATAGTCGGATCCGGCTACATTATATATAACAATAATACGTTAACACTATCTCCATTCGCTTAAAAATAATTTGATTCGATTTTAATATAGTTTCATTGTTACCTGTAAAGGATGTCTCTGAAAATGACCGGCACCATGAGACGCATCTCTTCCACGACCGCTATCTCTCACCATCTCAACACTTCGGTTGAAAGTGGGAATAGAAAGAAACACACTCGGAAAGACAAGGGGGATTGAAAGAGGGGAAGAGGTTCGAAATACGGGGGATTGAAAGAGGGGAGGAGAGAAACAACGGAACAAAAGGTCGGGCTCGAAAGGCAAGAGAAGGATTGAAATTGGAGAAGAGTCAGAAATTGTGCCGGAGAATGGGGCCCGCACGACTTTTTATAATGGGCCCCATCAACGGTAATAATCCCACCGCATATGTATGCGGTGGGTTTCAGCGGTTATAAACCCCCCGCATACGTATGCGGTGGCTTTTTTTAAATTAAAAAAAAACCACGCTTTTTTTTTTTATTAGGTACAATTAAAGGCGAAGACTAGCATGCATAAATCATGAACGAGCAGGAGCAGTATGCGGCAACTCATCCGTCAATTGGTAGAGGCAACACAGGAAATCCCTAGGGAACTAAGTGGAAACCTCATATTTGGACTCTGTCAACGAGCAGTGGCAGAGGGAGGATTCTATCCGGGGGGGCTTGCTGAGCCGGCGACCGAGTACTGAGCCGGAGGAAGGAATTATATTGTAGTCTATATATACAATACAAAGTAGGCATTGGACTCTTTTTTTTCCTAAGGAAACCGTCCAAAAAAACCCTTGTAAAAAATCAATGTAGGATGTCTTGTCAGCATTTTTGACCAGCGAGAAAACCTGTGGTAATATATTACCATTACTATCAAAGGTCAGGATATTTTTATTACTTTTAAAAGTTGAGGATATATTTTTACCATACCCCCAAAGGTGGGGGTATTTTAATTAGTTTTCCCTTTTTTAAATTCAAAATGTTTTTTTTTTAAATTCAAAAAAGCCACCGCATATGTATGCGGTGGGTTTTGGATATCTTCCAACAATTCGGTTTCGGACATAACGGATCCCGTTATACCCTGACCCACCGCATATACATGTGGTGGGTCGGCCTACGGTCAACGCACCCACCACATACCTATGCGGTGGGTTAGCGAAAAATCGGATTAAGCCACCGCATACCTATACGGTGGCTTTGCGGTGTAAATAGTAAAAATTAGCGGTGAAAATATCCTCCCCGGTAATTTATCTATAATTGTAATGATAATATTTATGAAAATTGAATTTGTAATATAAATATATTGCTACTATTTTTTTATTATAATAATAATATATAATACTATCTATAACTTATACTACTATAATTATAATTATATATAATACTATTAATATAAAACCGGGCCGGGCCCGTCGGTCCGCTTGATCCAATTACTGTGTCCAAGCCTGCATATTTTCCAAGGCGGGTTGGGTGGGTCGGACGGATTAGCCCATGTTTTTTCTCAAAGTCAGTGACCGTATTTTACCCTTATTGTATTTCCTAACCAATCACAAATCTAAGGTTTTTTTTTAAAATATATTTTAAAAAATTCATATATACATAAAAAAAAATCAGAAAAAATTTGTAGCCTCCCTAAACCAAATCCTGAATCCATAACCTAAATGTCGGGCCGAACCGAACCGGCTGACCTGACCCAGTCAAACAATGGAGCAATTCATGTTTAAGCCCTTTAAGCAGTGGCGGAGGGCAGTGGAAGCAAACCCAGCAGTGGCTGGGCCAAATTTGCTGGGTGGATTTTATGTTAGGTGGGTATTGGTGTAGTGGGGTTAATGAATTTAAGGCTCATAGACATCTTAATTCAAAAGCCCAAAGACATTAATTCAGAAGCTTCGATTTTTTTATATTTGGAATAATGGAATCAAATACACTGCCTCCTCACGGTCACGACTAACCCTCCTTCCAAGTTCAACTCTCCACGCACACATCGGCTAAAGAAAAGGATTCGGTAGTATTAGGCTACGCAACATGTTTTTTTCGGCGTTTGTCAAACTTCGATTTCGATCGTTTAATCTAATTTGTGAGGTATGTTTTGTTACCCTTGTTCTAATTATTCTTTATTTAATTTCTAATTTACTAAATTAGGGTTTTGAATTGTTTGAGAATTTGATTGTAGACACTGAGATGAGATTAGTATTTTTATATCATCTATTTTTTATGCTTATATATTACTTTACCGAGTGATCAATTGTAATACAACATCACCCGAATGAATTTATATACTTTATTGTTTATATATATATATATATATTTGTTACTTTTGATTCAATAGGATGTCCGATCATCCGAAACCCAAACGATTGAAGAATATTTTGTCATTCTATAAGAAAGATGATAATAATCAAACTTCAACACCGATTGCATCAGAGACTCAAACTTCAACACTACCTGCATCAGAGACTCCCATCTCTAGTTCTTCCTTGCCAGTTAATGAAGTTGAAACTCCATCAGAACATGATAAAAGTGTGCCTCTAGTTGTAGCTAATGATACACCTGAATCCCGTATCCAAGCTGATCTCGGACTGCGTGAAATGATTTATACATTTCCAGTGAATCAACAGGATCATATCCGGAGACAGTACATCCTTGTGGGACATTGTCAACCCAAGCTACAAAATTATCCACAAACCTCTGATGAACGTAATAATCTTCGTTTTCAATATGGGGGTTCACACTCTTCCCTTGGATGGAGTATTCAGAAGCCAAAGACAAAGTGTTCTGTTTTCCTTGCTTTCTTTTTGAGAAAAATCCACCAAAACATCCTTTATTCACTATCGAAGGGTGTTGCAATTGGAGTAGAATGTTGGCAGGGAATAAAGGAATTTGTGTACAACATGTGGGGAAGGTGAATTCAACTCAACAATATAATGTTCAAAAGTGGAGCAGCTTACGGGAAACTTCTCAGCACATTGATAGAGTGATTGAAAAACTACCGCCAGAAATGATAAGGCAGAATAGGTTACGTCTGAAGATAACAATAGCAGTTGTCAAGTTTCTTGGAAAGGAAGGCTTGTCTTTTAGAGGCCACGATGAATCTGTTGACTCTGCTAGTAGAGGACATTTTATTGAGTTGATAAAGTCTTTTGCAGATTTGAATGAAGACATTGCGAAAGTTGTTCTTGATGAAGCTCCCAAGCACGCGATGTACATTACACCATCGATTCAGAAGGAGATCCTAGATATAATTGCTACCAAAATCCGAGGTAGAATTCGTGCAGAAATTGGAGATGCCAAGTTTTGTATCTTAGTTGATGAATCGCTTGATGTATCTCACAAGGAGCAAATGACCATTATTATAAGGTTTGTTGATGAAGATGGGTTTCTTCAAGAACGGTTTCTTGATATCTTAACCGTTGAAGACACTACTTCAGCTAATCTGAAGAAGCACATATGTAGTGTGCTTTCCAGAAACAATCTCCCAATACAAAATTTGCGTGGTCAAGGTTACGATGGGGCTAGCAATATGCGTGGTCAATTTCATGGATTGAAAACATTATTCCTTGAAGATTGCCCATATGCCTATTATGTTCACTGTTTTGCTCATCGATTACAGTTAGCTTTGAATGAATGTGCTAGAGATGTACATGATATGCAATTGTTCTTTCAGATGCTAAGTTCCATTGTGGGGTTCATTGGCTCTTCATCAAAGCGTACGAATCAGTTAAAAGATATTCAAGAGGCAGAAATTGAAGAAAACTTAGTTACTGGAGATCTAGAAACAGGAAGAGGGCTTAACCAAATCCGTAGCTTGAAGCGAGCAGGTATGACTAGATGGGGGTCTCACTTTTCTTTCGTTAGTACATTAGTCCATGTATATAAGGAAACTACTCAACTTCTTCAAAGCATGATGACTGATAAAGATCTCATGGGAAGTGTAAGAGGTGATGCAAAGGGATACCTTAAAGTATTAAGGGCATTTGATTTTGTGTTTTGTTTGTTGCTCACCAACAAAGTAATGGGAATTACTGATTTACTTTCTCAAGCCTTGCAAAAACAGTCACAAGACATTGTTAATGCCATGAATTTGGTTTCAAGTACAAAAGCACTTCTTCAAGCTTTGAGAGATGATGGTTGGGATAGTTTTTCGTAAAGTGTCTTAAAATTTGGAGAAGATCATGATCTTGAAATGCCTAGTATGGATGCAGCTTATTCAATGGGCACAGGTCGTGGTTGTCACTTTTCAGCAACGTAATGTTGTTACAAATGAACATTATTATCATTTTGATGTTTTTAATGTGATAATAGATGTTCAGATGATGGAGTTGAATGGCAGGTTCACCGAGGAAACTATGGAGCTACTGATTCTGAGCTCTTCATTGGATCCAAAAAATCTATTCAAGAAGTTCGACGTTGTCAAGATTTGCAAGCTTGCTGAGAAGTTTTATCCGACAGACTTTGAGACATCTGAGGTAGTAGCTTTGAGATTACAGTTAGAGCATTACAAGTATCAAGTAGTTTTGGGAAATGATTTTCAGAAACTATCAAGCCTTGCACAATTGTGTAGACGTCTAGTTGAAACAGATTTGGCACAAATTTCCCCCCTGGTTGATAGATTGATTCGTTTGGTCTTGACACTTCTTGTTTCTACTGCAACTACTGAGCGTGCATTTTCGGAAATGAAGATTATAAAGACCAGGCTCAGAAACAAGATGGAAGAAGGATATCTTTCAGGTTGTATGATGCTCTATATTGAAAAACAATACGTCGACACTATTGACACAGAGGAAGTCATTGACCATTTCGAGTCGACGGGAGATCGTAGAGCGCAATTTCGTTGATCATATTTTATTTGTCATGAAACTATTTATTATTATGAATGTCAAATACTTCGTAACTCTTATAATTGATAAATCTTGAATTTCTTTTGTATTTTTTATGAGGTACTATATAATAATCGTATTTTGGCTAGTTAGTTTTTTCTCTCTTTGTCATGACTAAAGCATTTCCGCTCACCTAGCTTTGATACACTAGATTCGCCACTGCCTTTAAGGTACTTTTTATTTTATTTTATTTACACACCCTTAACACACACTACAATGTAGAGGTGGCAATTCGGTTGTCCAGATCGGGTTCGATCATATGCAGGTTGGATTATATATCGGGTATATTGTATGTTTGGCCGGGTTCGGATTCGGGTTAGGTAAGTTCGAGTCAAATGAATTTCAGGTTGTGTCGGATTTGAGTTGGGTCAAGTCGGATCACATTAAGCGTTATTATAAAAAGATGAATATTTTTTGTTAATATTAATCATTGACTATTAAATTTCATTTATTTAGTATATTAGGTCTCACGGTATATAATTCACATTATTTGAGTATTTTAAAAATAAGAAAATTAAATTAATTAAAAGGAAGTGTTCTAGTATGAGTCGGGTTGGGTTTGCCTATATTCATATTCATTCGGGTGTCGGGCTAAAATTGTTCGAACTTGGGTTCGAGTTATGCATAACACAATATTTTTGGATTTCGGTCGGGTGAGTCGGGTCGGATTTTCAGATCAGATTTTACCAGCTCTACTACAACGTCTGTTTGTGGTGGCGTGGCCCTATATATTTTAAGCAGAACCATTAATCGTAGGGTTTCACACCTTTCTCTTTCCTCATCTCGGACGCGGAAATCTTTTCGACGCCGCCGCCACCTCCACCTCCACCACCCGCCACCATGACAGGCAAGGCGAAGCCGAAGAAGCACACGGCCAAGGAAATCCAGGCGAAGGTCGACGCCGCCCTCACCAACAGGGGCGGCGGGAAGGCCGGGCTGGCCGATCGCTCCGGCCGCGAGAAAGGCGGCCACGCCAAGTACGAGTGCCCTCTCTGCAAAGTCACCGGCCCTGATGTGAAGACGATGCAGATCCACCACGATTCCAAGCATCCCAAGCTCCCCTTCGACGAAGCCGCCCTCCGGAATCTCCACGCTGCCATTGCCGTCGCCGCCGACACCTCCAAGCCCCGCCCTGGTGTTCGCGGTAGCTTGAAGAAGTGATCCATCTTCTTCCCCTTTCCTACCTTACATATTGATGATGATGATGATTATGTGTGTTTTGATGTTAAAAATTCAATCTTCTCACTTCACTCTGGTTCTAGGGTTTTCCTGAGGGGAAATAGGGATAGATGTGGAGGTGGTGAGTAAATGTGTTGTACTGTTGTTATACATATTGTTGCAACACTTATCGCAAACCTTGCTTTCTTGGTTGGGGAAGTGGAATGTGATATCTATCAAGTCGCCCAAGAGTTGGTTGAGGAATAAAGTTTGCTTGTATTTCATTCTTCAATCTTCATCATGTCATGTTTCAGCTTCCAAGCTCCAAGCAGGTGCCACTTTCATGGATTGTGTGCTTGCTTTTGAGCTTTGATTCATTGCCATGGATGTTGGAGAATCAAAACAATGTTATGCTTATTGTCTGGCTTAATATTCCCTTACAACTCTTGCTGCTGAGCTGATTCAATATAGCTGATCCAATCTCAACTGGCAGTTCAGTTCGTCTCAAATTGTACAGTGATGCTCAATTCAAAAAAAAAAAAAATCATACCTTCTATTACAGCAAAATGACATTGAGTTTCAATATCATGGGGCAGGACAATGGAGTGATCAATCCAACTAGTTCTGTTATCTTTCTCTAATGCAGTGCAGGGAATGAATTAGATGAATGCTGACATATGCTGTGATATATAGCAAGAGCCAAATTGATTGTTTTTGGGATCTTTCAAAGCCAAAATATTTTTCCTTAAAGCAACTATAGATGTAACTTGTATGTAAGAACATATGCCTTCATAATCTACAAAAGCGAAGGCCAAAGTAAAACAAAACCACTTACAATAGCATCCCCAGTGATTGCTTCTGGCTGGCTTCGCTTCATTGTCGAATTCCTCGCCAGCTTTACTCTCAAACATTAAGCCATTAAGGTCAGACTGATGAAGCCGCCTGGTAGAAAAGATTTCAGATATACTGACCTTTCTGTCAGATGCTTCTTAGTTATTGCTTGTAAAGCTTTATCATCGATATCCGGTGTAGATTGACTGTATGAAACATAACTTCAGCACACATCGGGGGCACCTGGACACAGAGGGGCTCAAATATGCATCAGAGGAGGTAGGTAAGGCGAGCCAATCTCCCTAGTCCTGCATGGGCCTTATAAGTTTAGCTTCACCCTCTTTAGGTGGCTGTCCTGAAAAGAAGGGATGATGCATACCAACTGGCCTTCCTAATATCATGGGGAATATCCAAATTTGAAGGCGGAGAGAAACCCACTGGCGGTGGTATGGAAAAGCCAGGGATAATCGGGGCCATTGGTGCTACAGTGTGGAAAGCACCATAATGCATTGCATTTGACAGGGTGGGGAACTTCATCGGATAGACGGCGGCAGCCCCGCCAGTGAAATTTCCAAGAAAGTTGGGTCTTAGGAAGTCTTGGTTCCTACTGAGGTGAGCCCTATCTTGTTGTTCAGACTTGGGAAGAGGGTGGTTTTGGGGTACGGTCAGGAGTCCCTGTGGGTTGGATAGCGATGGAGCTGAGTTCCCACCAGCTGAACTTGTATGACTGCTATTTCTGGCTGTTGGAACTTCATGGTTGTGCTTCCCTTCATATGTTGTGAGTACACATTTCAAGTTGTGTGATGCCCTTTCCACATGCTTCCTTACTGAGCATCCGGTATGAGTGCATTTGTAGTAGCTCCTAAAGGATTGGTTCAAAGTTAAGTTCTACTCCATATAGATATATATCATGGAATAACACAAGGGAAATATGAGGAGATCTATAATGAACCTTGGGTTTGGATTTCCTTTGACTACTTTCTGGCCATATTTACGCCAGCGATATCCATCATCAAGTATGTCCACTTCACTCTCTATTTGTACGATGACTCTAGGTTCTCGGATTGCTCTGGAAGCCAAAGCTGCTTCAATCAAAGGCTCCTCAATCCTCCTACAGAAAATTTGATGAAACAAATAAATATCTAAGCCCCCATGGATAAATTTGATTAAGAGTTGAGATTAGAACGCAGTGCCTACTGTTTTTTCAAGACATGTTCATTATCATTTTCATCAGCAATTAGCATACTCCCTTGCGTAGCTGTGTCGTCCTCCTCATTGTTTGCCAGTGTTGAGGAGAGTTCAGGTGTTCCTGCTGATTCAAGTGCACCCACTGACGTTCCTTGATTGCCTGGTGGTGCATCAGAAACTCCAGTTGCAATATATGTCGAGCATGTCCTCTCCAAGCCATCAGGTCTCAAGACTGTGCCACCTTCCCCATGAACAGATCCTCCTCCTTCGCCAATCCTTAATGGCTCACCACATGAAACTGATGAGCTGAATGTGGATCTCTTACTAGGTTGCGGGCCTTGCGGCTCAGGATGATTATGTGCCCCTTTGTAAACAATTTCTGTAATTTGACCATCATGGGAATGTTCAACCTTCTTTTTCACAGGACAGCTTGGATGGGTACATTTGTAATAACTACGAGGAAATTCACTACCCTTGACCTGTTTTTGCCCATATTTTCTCCAACTGTATCCATCTTCTGAGGTACTGATAGCTCCCCCCGAGGGATCCATAACTTTCAGATCCCCATCTGAGTATTCTTTTCCAGCATCCTCTCCTTGATGGCACTCGATTTGTTGCATTTCAATAGCAGCAGCACCATGAGAATCATTCAGTTGGCAATCAGAAGAATTATCCTTCACAGCCATGTCATTTGAAAATTTGGAGTCTGTTAATGAATCAAGCTCACAACTGTCCACATTGGCATCGCATTGGGATTGGGTAGGAAACTCAAAACCCACATTCCTAAGAGGGTGAGTGACAGCAGGATGTTGAAATTCAACCTCCACTTCAGAACTCAGAGCCAAACTTTTATGAGGATGCTGATGTAACACGAAAAAAAATGCTCAGTCTGTAACATAATAGGGGTCAGAAACAAAATAGTTCCACATTGCATTGTTTTTATCCAATACTTAATACTCCATCCGTTCGGCAAAACTTGTCGTTTACTATTCACGCACGCTTGTTTAGAATGATAAAAACTATATAAAATATTCATTTTTTTAAATTTATTTTTAAACAAGTTTTTACTTATTAATAATAACTACGAAATTGTTAAAAAAATATTTAAAAAATTAGATCTTTTATATAGTTTTTAGCTCCTAAAAAAGCGTGCGTGAATAGTAAAACGTCAAGTTTTGCCGAACGGAGGGAGTATCAGTTTACATATTATTGAGTTTCCACGAATGGTCAGAGTATGCTTCATGTTAATCTCAAAAAAGAGTTCCTTTCATGGATAGCGTCAGAAATGACAGTGTTGTTTTCTTAATTTAGTTTGTTAATGAAAACAGCTTATAATCTCTCATCAGACATTCAAACCTGACTGATTCTTTTTCCAATCTAATATTATAGCAATCTAATATCAAAATTTTAAATTTATGAAGAAAAATTCCAAGACAGAAATTACCAACCTGATTCTGCAATCCAGAATAGCGCGGCAACGAAACAGGCCGACAATGCGGATTAAAAGTGAAAGAGGCAGTAGCATCACTGTCCTTATCCTTATATGCAATAGAAGATGTTGAGTTGATCATTCCACTCCCAGAAACCAGCTGAGGTAAAGCAAAAGCTCCTGTGGTTGGTGATGGCTGGTAAAGATAATTCATTCGAAAAAATAAGCAAGCTATCAATAATTTTTTGCATTGGATAAACAATAAACTATTGAAAAATGCAATCAAACATGAACTTCAATTAATTAATGCCTGATGCAAGAACCAATTTCCTCAACTAACCTTGACTAGTTCAGCTGTTGACTTTGACAGAATAGAATCTTGCAATTCTCTACCCATGAATGAATATAATTTATTACATCTTCAACAAACAATGTCTTTATCAAAAGGATAAAGGACTTATCATATTCATCGTGAAATCACTACTTATGTAATCCATCAAATTATATCATCTGCACATTCTTACATGAACCTCTTCAATACAGTACTAAATAAATAGCTAAGCCTTCTACTTGTAGGGATAGTTTCTTCATCTATATATGATATCCTTGAACTAATAAATTCTAGAGAACATACAGATCCCTTCAACACTTCATTTCTCCTTTTAAAATAACCAAGCCTAAATAAACTAAAGATCCTAAAAATTCTTAGAGTACAAACTACAAAGTAAACACAGCCAATCGGCAAAAGTCGTATACGCATTGCAACACAAATAAGCAATACCTGAAGATTTGGCAGCATCATAGGAGACTCCAACAACGCACTTGGGCTGATACCTGGGGTTTTGAGAAGATATCGTGACTCAGCAGCTTGTGAACCCGATGTGCTGTTAGATTTGAAGGTAGAAGTACTGATCTTTGATACATCAAATCCGAATTTGGCTCTCCTCTCCGCTATACTACCTCCAGATTTAGCCACATTCTCAAGTTGTTCCAACTTATTCAGAGAGTTTGGCATGGAATCGAGATCCTCCTCCTCACCATTGGAACTAAGCATAGTAGCTCCTCCGCTAGGTTTACTAAAGCAAGGATCGGACACAAAACCGGGAAATTGTTAACATGAGGTCCCTCCTACCATCGATTGAATCTCCATTCCCCTCCATATCACCAGTTCCACGAGACCGATCACCTGGCATAGGGTTTATCAGTTCTCTAAACAGAATCCGAACGACGCTCAGGTGACGTACTCCCAACTTGAAAAGAAACCCTAGAGAATCAGTGCCTTCAACTTCAGATCACGCACATTAAGACCTATAAAACAAATTGCATGACCCGAAAACCTAAACTTTACCTGCCGAGTCCCTTCCTCAAGCTCAATTACGACCTAGTTTTCACAAACAACATTCGATGCTTTGGTCAGTGATCTTATCGCACAAGATTCGAACACGCCACTGGACATACGCAGAGAGATTCTTCAAATTTGTTCACAAATCCAGAACATGAAACGGAAATCGAAAAAGTATAATAAAATTCACATGATTCGGAACAGTGTTTGAGTTCCGCAGAGAGGGATGAGTGGAGAAATGCCCTGCCGATCGATGAGGATTCAGAAGAGATGGAGATGTAAAAGAAACTCGAAAATCGGTTTTCGAGTTTCAGAGATTCGCAGAAATGGAAGGGAGAGAAAACGAGAGACAAGAGAGAGTAACAAAAAAGACAAACCAGAGAGAGATGATTTCTTAGCTGAGTATTGTCACGCTCCAGGCACGTGCTCATTTATTTGTATTTTTATTTGGAGTTACTATTGACATGGTCAAAATCGAAAATTACGATATCGATTATGTTTTTCAAAACCGTGAGTGACATAGGTGGTCACGACTTCAGAAACCATGAGGAGATACTGCATTCAAGATTTTATAAACCATGGGAATATTATTATAATTAAAAACAATAAAGTGAGTTTCTTTTTCAAAAAAAAAAAAAAAACTACCACGACATTCAAAACAGTGGACTATTTTTTTCATTCTTTACCCTTTATCCAATTAGTAGCAATTAGCATCTATCACAGTTTGTGGAACTATAATCAGGTCAATTTTTAATGATTTTCAAAACCATAATAGTGGATATTCTCACGGTTTCCAAAATCATAATAACCATAGATTTAACGACATTTTTAACGGTGTAAATAGCAAGTCTTATTTTATTTTTATGAGATTTTTTTTTATTTAATACTATATTTGTTGACCGTTACTCTTTTTTTTTTTTTACCGTCTTCCTCCATCCCACGTTGCCGATCGATCCACCACCTGTGAATTTCGTGTTCAAGTGAACCAATTTAAGCAAGAGAGTGATTCCATAGTGTTGCAAGTTTCAAGTCATCGTAACAGTAACTTTTTTTTTTTTTTTATCTTAGTCAAATTCGATTGACTCAGTCGCTCTAAATCTGAATCGGGTACTGTATGACCTATTTAAGAGGTTGACCCTCCCACTCACAAGCGACTCCATGTTTCCAAGGGAATTCGAACTTCGAACCTCTTGGCATGAAATGTAGCCCCACAACCAATACACCAACTTGTGATTGATATCGTAACAATAACTTTCATTAAAGAGATTTCCTACTATACACTAAAATTAAAATAATACCAAGTTTTTAAATTTATAAGAATTTATTTAAAAAATTGTGATTTTTCAAATTTATTTATTATTGCCGGACTCATTTTTTATACCACTATGAAGAAATATAATATACAAATAATGTTATTAATCATGAATAAATAAATATAGAGGTAGAAAATCTCTCATCTTTTTTACAAAAATAATAGTATTGAATTGTAATAAACTCATATTACTGAATGTTGTGTGCATGTCTGCTCTAAACCCAACACATAAGCACAATGAAGTTCCATCTTAATTTGTTCAAACATTCGATGTTAGAAAGAGTAACTAATTGACTTATTTATTAGGCTTAGTTTGTTCAAACATTCGATATTGAACAGTTTTTGTCCATTGACTCCTCAACAAAATTGTTTGACACGCATGTAATGTGAAATTAATAGGTTTTTATATGATAGTTTTTTGTGTGTGAAATAATTGTTAAGGTATAAGTTCGTAACTAAAAAAAATTACAAAATTATAATTTATTATAATTGTTAATATTTTCCGAATTTCATCATGTTACTTTTCTTGTTATTACTAATTTATTTAAGAAATTATTTAGCCAAATGTCCATTTTATCCACATCCTTTTGCAAAATGTCCAATTAAAAAGAGTTTTTGCTAAATGTCCAAAATATTTTCGAAAACCCCATAATACCCCTGCCTTTATAATTCACCAATTGTCAGTTGCAGAGGCGGTTCCATCATCATTCATGTCTTCTCTCTCCTGCTCTCCAGACGAAACTCCCTCTCCCCGACGATTCCACGCCATTTTCACTCCTCGTCGGTTTTCCTTCCACCGTTTCTCTGGTTTTCGCCGGTTGCCCTGCTGCTGTCTTCTCCCAGTTCGATTTCGTGTCACTCTTCGTGCTTCTAATGACGTCGTCATCAGGTACTGCACTATTGCTCACTGTCGTTTCAAATGAACTCGGTTTCTGTTTAGGGTTTTGCAATTTCTGTTTGCATTTGGACATCTCCTTCCATTTCCTGCTTGTTCTTCTCTGGTTGTCGTCAGTTTGTTGTTTAATTTGGTTTTGTTTTTGTGATTTTATCCTGTTAAGAAACGGTTAGGGTTTGTGTTTTCCTTTTATTTGTATGTAAGGGTTATGAGTTTGTGATATGATGCATTGTTTGTTTCTTGAACTAATTTCATTTCAAATTTAGCATTTATGCACAGTTGTTTGATCAATTTTACATGCATGGTGACAGTAGTTTCCCTTTTTGGTTCCAAGATGTTGTAAGCCATTGTTCTGTGTGTTTTGTGATTCTTCTGTTTTCTATAAGGTTTCTGAGTTTGTGATATGATGCATTATTTCTTCCTTGGACTAATTTTGTTTTGAATTTAGTATTTATGTATTTCATCTATTTTTCAAGCGAAGTGACAGTAGTTTATATATTTGGTTACAGTCTATTCTATGTCCATTCATGGTGGGAGACCATTCATTGCTTAGAATTATCCTTTTAGTGACATCATATATTCCTACTGTTTTAATGTTGTACACCACACATTAAGCTTTGCTTAGCATTAGCTCCTTTAGGGTTGTTGCTTCCCTTGTCCTAGGGGTATCCATTTGGTGACTCCATTCCTTTTGGTTACATGATTCTTTTCCACCACACATATATCTTTGCTTAGCATTAGCCCCTTAGGGTTATTGCTTCCCTTTTCCTAGGGGTATCCATTTGGTCACACAATTAATTTTGATGACACCATTACTCCTGCTGACAGAGTATTTGCTTAGCATTAGCCCCTTTAGGGTATTTGAATCCCTTGTCATAGGGTTGTCCTGTTGGTGACACCATTACTCTTGCTGATACCCCTCATCTCTTAATGAAGTACTGTACATAACATTTTAGGGTTTTGGGTTGAGGATTTAGGGTTTAGGGGCCTTGGCCCTAAACCCTAAAGACTCAACCCTAAACCCTAAACCATACTGTACACCACATGTCCTTGTGATGACAGGATTCTTTAAACTACACATGTATCTTTGCGTAGCATTAGCCCCTTAGGGGTGTTGCTTCCCTTGTCCTAGGGGTATCCATTTGGTGACACAATTAATTTTGATGAAACCATTACTCCTGCTGACAGAGTATTTGCTTAACATTAGCCCCTTTAGGGTATTTAATTCCCTTGTCATAGGGTTGTCCGGTTGGTGACACCATTACTCCTGCGGACACCCCTCATCTCTTAATGAAGTACTATACATAACATTTTAGGGTTTAAGGTTGAGGATTTAGGGTTTAGGGCTGGCCCTAAACCCTAAAGACTCAACCCTAAACCCTAAACCATACTGTACACCACATGTCCTTGTGATGACAGGATTCTTTACACTACACATGTTGCTTAGCATTAGCCCCTTAGGGGTGTTGCTTCCCTTGTCCTAGGGGTATCTATTTGGTGACACAATTAATTTTGATGACACTATTACTCCTGTTGACAGAGTATTTGCTTAGCATTAGCCCCTTTAGGGTATTTGATTCCCTTGTCATAGGGTTGTCCTGTTGGTGACACCATTACTCCTGCTGACAGAGTATTTGCTTAGCATTAGCCCCTTTAGGGTATTTGATTCCTTTGTCATAAGGTTGTCCTTTTGGTGACACCTTTACGTGTGGTGAAACCCCTAATTTCTTAATGAAGTACTGTACATAACATTTTAGGGTTTAGGGTTGAGGATTTAGGGTTTAGGGCCTTGACCCTAAACCCTAAACCCTAAACCATACTGTACACCACATGTCCTTGTGGTGACAATATTCTTTACACTGTTTTTAGGATGCCCTTGTTCTTTGTCTTTTGTGTATTTATGTATTTGATATATTTCTTATGATTGATGACAGTAGTTTATCTATTTGATTACAGCCTGTTATATGCCCTTGTTCTTTCTCTTTTGTGTATTTATGTATTTGATAATTCTCATGTTTGGTGGTAGTAGTTTATCTCTTTGGTTACAGTCTGTATGTTTCTGTTATGATGACATTATCTTTCATACGGTGACATTTCATTTTTATTTATTTATGTTTGAATTTGATATGTTGTTCAAGTAAAGATATTGTGCTATTTAGTGAACCTTCTCCTTTGGAGACATCATTTCCTTTTGATTCTGCTGGATTTAAGTTCATTGTCCCTGAGAGGAAGCGTTTCCGTGCACATCTTAATGTATACTCAAAGCCTGCTGTTATTGATATCATTCGGGAGGGGTTGTCTTCATCTGATTGGGCTGTCCTCATTGATGGCTGTTTTGGGTCAATTGTGCGTGCTGGTGATCGCCTCTATTTCTATTCTCAACTTGTCCATCAGATGCTGCTACATGAAGTGGAGACTAAGAAAAAAAATAAAATGTGGTTTAAAGTTGGACGACATTTGTTAAGGTTCTCGCTTGTTGAGTTTTGCTGTGTAACCGGGTTGGTTTGTGAAGATAATGGTTCTGATAAGTCTACCTCTCTTCAAGTTGATATGGAGGAGTTTTTGGGTGTTTCGGAGTGCAGTTTGGATGGTCTTATTGCAATTTTTAAAAAGGAACCAAAGGTGTCTCCGAAGAAACTATCCTTATCATACCTATTACTGATTGAGGGTGTTTTGCTCCCCCAGAGGAAAAACTATTATGTCCGTCAACAGTATGTTAATCTTGTTTCTGATTTGGTCAGATTATCACTGTATCCTTTTGGACGTCTTGTCTATTTGGAAACATTGTCTTTTTTGAAGAAAGGCATGCGATCAGAACAAGCCAACAGAGGTGAGAGGTTTGGCTACAATGTTTTCGGTTATCCCTTGGCATTTCAGGTAGTTCCCTTCTACTTACTTTTAAGTTCCGATTTTTATTGTGGTTGCCTATTATTTTTATATTATTGTTCTTTTATTCTAATTTTTGTCCTTATTGTTGTTTTGATCTCAGGTTTGGATTTTAGAAGCAATTCCTAAAATTTCTTCGATGACATGTTGCAACTTTGCATTTTGTGAAGGATTACCTGCCTCTATTGTTTGGTATAGTGAAAATGTTGATTTCTGCATTAATTATGACAAGTGTGCTGAATTTTTTTCAAAAGATTTGGTAAGCATCCTTTTTCTTCTTGTGTTTTATTATTTTTATATCAGTTCATTGTTCCATTTCCTAACTGTCATTGTGTAATGTTGTTTCTTGTTCTCTTGCTAGGGTGTTACTGTGTATCCTATTTATGCTGAGTTTATGAATGGCTCTCAACTCTCGTTTTCTGATGAAGTCTTTGATGACGCCATTGATTCATTTGTTTCTTCTTTCGTTGGGTTGGGTACTGATGACAATGATGTAGTATTTGCTAGAAAGGTACGTCTTGAAGCTCATGTTGTTAGGCAATCAGGTGGTCCCATATTTCATGGTGGAGTTGAAGCTACTCTCCCTTCTCTTAAACTTCCTACTTGAAAGAAGGACTTAGTCAGAAAGTCACCATTGGGGAAAAAGAAGTTAATTGCCACTGATGCTACATCTGACTTTGAGAGTCCTGTCCCTCTCAAGAAGGCAGGTGTGACACGGTCCACGCGCACTGCTGCCAGTCCTGTTCCTCTCAAGCAAGCAGTGGTTACACGGTCCAAGCGCAATGATGCTCCTGTGGTGAAGAAGAGAGAGTTGAGAAGCTCTGTTGCTATTGATCAGCCTATGAAGAAGAAGCAATGAGTGATGCCATCTCGGCAATCTTCAAAGAGCCAATTAATCTCCCTCTAAGAGTAAAGAAGAAGCAAAGAAGGTTGACAAAATTCCAGCTCATGCAGACAAGCCAAAGAAATCCAAGTTTAAGCTACCTAGACATGTTCCTCCTACAGGTGATAAGTTTAGTGCCCCTAAGTCTGAGTCTGCACCTGATTTGCCTTCCTCTTCTATTCCTGCAAGTGATGATCTTCCTGGTTGGGCTAAAGATTTGTTTGGAAAAGTTGAATTTATTGAAGGAATTATCAAATCTTTTAGGGCATCCTTTGACAAGATTGAATCACAGTTGAAGGAGTGTGTTTCTAAGATCATTGGACTTGAGCAGAGAATTGCTTCACTAGAATCTCATCGTTCTAATGATGACAGTGAAACCGCTCTAAAAAAGTTTCGTGAAGAATTGGATGCATCTCTCAAGCCTGAAATGGCTGGGATTAGGGAGAACTGCTCTCAGATTTCTCAGCATGGGTATCCTTTTAGCTGTTTAAATAAAACAGATGACAACGATACTTCCAACGAGTCTGACCTTGCAGATTATTGTGTTCGCCCATCAAATAATGCATCAACTTCAATAGATGGTGATGTTGATTGCACTACTGATGGGACAGATCTGAAGTCACTAGAGAAAGCTGATGACAGTGTTCTTCCTTCTGCTGATGACATGGTACTCCCTTCTCCTGATAAGATTGCTGATGACAGTGTTATTGCTACTGCTGAAGTCCTTGCTTCTCTGGTTGAAGCTGGTGACATTGATGTTCTTGTTAATTCTGTGTTTGTCTCAAGTGCAGTGGGTGTTTCAGATGATAAGGTTAATCTCAGTGGTGTTCCTACTAACAGTGGTGTGCCTCCAACTGTTGTGTCACATGGTGGAATTGAAGCTTCTCCTCCTGCTTCTACTGATGAAATTCATGAAAGTGGCTTTGTTACTCCTACTTTAGTCATTATCTCAACAGATGGAACTGATGATTCTAGTGTTCCTCCCACTGAAGTTATTCTATCAGATTCCACCAATATTGGTCTTTCTGTTACTCCTAAAGTTGTTCTTTCTTCACAGGAGTGCATTGCTGGCATTAATGTGCCAAAAGATGTGCCTGATGGCAGTGTTGGAGGTGATACTGTTGTTGTTGTTTTGACTGATGAAATTAATGACAGTTCTGGTTCTGGTGACATTGTTGCTCCTACTGTTGTTCTTTCTTCACTTGAGATCAATAAAGACAGTAGTGTGGCAAAAGAGGTGGCTGGTGACATTGTTGGTGATGATACTGATGTTGGTGCTTCAAATGATGGAGTTGATGACAGTTCTGGTGTTGCTGTCATTCTTGGTTATTCATCTAATGTGAATGATGAAAGTGTTGCTGCTGATGTTAATGTTTCTGCTACAGAGAGTATACTTCATAACATCACTGATTTTATGCAGCTCGTACCGTCAGATGAAGAAGAAGAGGTTTCGTTACGGCGTTCCCATAGGGTTGGGAAAACTGCCCCTGCAGTCCAAACTCCTTATACAAATCCATGTAAACCAAAGAAGCCTCGCCTTCCAAAAGAACCGACTAACTCTTTTCTAACCAAAGAGGCTCGTACTGATTTTTATACTGGCTTTAGATCTCTTGGGTAATTATCTGTTTTTTTTATTATCTATCTTCTCTTTTTTATATTTCTACTTCCTATTATAATTTTATTTATCTTTGGTTTTATTTTTATATTTTTTGTGTTTTTGTAGGCGTGATGGAATGATTTATGAGTTTACTGTTGACATGAACAAGTCGTTTTTCACTGAGTTGGTGGGGAAGGGCAGCTGGCTTCTTGATATTGTAAGTTCATATTTGTATTATTTGGTCCTATGTACATGTGTTTTTCTTGTTGATTACAGTTGGTGACAGTAGTGTGGTGACAGTTAGGAATTATTCTTTTTCTTTTCACAGCATATTGATGAATCACTTTATCATTTGAGAAAGCGCCTTCACGACTTTCCTGATCAACATTCAAGCAGTCTTATATTAGACACCATTTTTATTACCAAGATTGGGGCGTACGATCCTGATTTAATTACAAAGCACCCTACAATTGATGAGTCTTTCTACAAGTATTTCATTGGTCTCTCTCCTTCTTGTGGGAAGTCTTGGGAAGGTGTCAAGAAGGTCTACACCCCTTTTAATATTGATAACAAGCATTGGGTTGCACTTGAGATTCAGTTGATTCGAAGCACATTATTGTGTATGACTCCCAGTGTAATTACTACAAAGAGGAAGTTATAGCTCAGAAGCTTGCTCAGACTTGCCATATGCTTCCTATTCTAATGATGAAGAGTGGTGTGTTTCCTGATGTTGATGACACTCCCTTTGTTGTTGAGAGAGTATCAGGTTTGAAGCAAAATGAAGAAGGGTACCTTCTGTTTGCCATCTTTTTATTCTTTTTATTTATTTATTTTCTGTTTCATTAGATTACATCTGCTCACTTTTTCTTTGTGTGTTTATTATGTAGGGGTAGCTGTGGGGTTTACACCATAAAGCACATTGAGCACCTTGTATTTGATGGTGATATGGATCTTATCAATGACGACTATGTTCAGGCCTATCGTGAGAGGATTGCAGCTGATCTCTTCGCCAAGCAATGGACATTTGTTTAGTTTATCACAGAAGTTTATGTAGTTGGGACAGTGTAGCTTTGAAATTCCTAAATACATTTACTTATCTAATTATGGGATATTTAGTTGATGTAAGTTGCATGGGGACACTTTGAAATACTTGAACCAAGTTTGTTGTATTTTGGAATGAATGTTTTCATATTAATATCTATGTTCCTTTTAATCATTTTATGTATTATGCCTTTTATATTTGTTAAGTCTCCATAATTTCAATTTACTTTCAAAGTTTGATGATTTCTGGTGACAGGCTCGCTGTTTTTACCCTGGTGACAGTGTTTGGTGACACTAACCATTCTGGTGACAGAATTTTTGACACTGTTTTCAGTGTGGTTACATCATTTTCCCCACTTTTTTTTTATTTTTTATTTTTATTTTTATTTTTTATGTTTTAAACCACATGTTGTTTTGCTTAGCATTATCCCTTTTATGGTATTTGCTTCCCTTGTCCTAGGGTTGTTCTTTTGGTGACACCATTACTTGTGGTGACACCATCCATTCTGATGACAGAATTTTTGAAACTGTTTTCAGTTTGGTGACACCATTTTCCCCACTTTTTTTTTTATTTTTTTATTGTAAACCACATTATCTTTGTTTAGCATTATCCCCTTTTGGGTATTTTCTTCCTTTGTCATAGGGTTGTTCTTTTGGTGACACCATTTCTTTGGTGACATACCACATGTCCTTCTGGTGACAGACTCCTTTACACTTTTTGCAATTGTGATGACAGAGCTTGTGTTTACACCTCAAGTGCTTTGTTGGCAGATTATATGTACTGAACAACACTTGAATCAATTTGTTTCATTTTGAACAGAAACTAAAAGCTGGTGATAGTTTATATAAAAGCTGGTGACAGTGTAAGAAACTGGTTACAGCTAACATTCTATTCAATATAAGAAGAACAAAAACATAAAATTTACTAAAACTCAATGTAGCATAAATTGTCTAGCTGGTTTGATGACTCTTTAATCCTTTTCATCTATATTCTCCAGCTGAAGGCTTCCTTTTTTTTTTTTAGGCCGGCCGCATCTTTTACGCACCAATGGTGGGTGACATCTCTGCTGTTTGATGTCATCTGGCACAATCCACTCTACTTCTTGTAACACTGGATATATTGTCTCTTGATAAGCCAAGGTCCAAGCTTCATTTGTGTAATAAGTGCTAATATACCTCAAAACAGCCAGTTTTTTCTCTCTAATGACAGCAAGCGCGTGTACACAAGGTATCTTGTCGTAATCAAATACCTAACATGTACAAGATTTCTGATTCAGATCAACAAGAACCCTATTCATGCCACCAACAACTTCAAACTGGAAGTCATTCAATTGTTTGACAGTGTACATTCTTGATTCACTGCATCTTATGTACACTGTATCACTGATTTTTTTTGGAAGATCAAAGTTGTTATCCTCAGATTCTTTTCTGCGGTCATTGAACCATTTTGTTAGTTTCTCTCTAATTGCATTCAGTAGTTCTACAACTAGGAATGATCTATCTTCACCGAATACACTATTGATTGTCTCTGCATTGTTTGAAGTCATCATATTGTACCTGTCAACTTTTGAATAAGCTCTTGCCCATTTCTCAAACTTCAGATCTTCAAGAAATGTCTTCATATTGCTGTTGGCATTAGTAATGCATTCAAAGTAGGTGTTGAATCCTGATACTGTGTAACTGTTTGCAGCTTGTTCAAACCACTAACACATACTCTTCTTCTTGAATTTTGACATTATATTCTGCTTCAAGTTCCATATGCAGTAATAGTGCTTAGCATTTGGGTAAACCAACTCTAATGCTCTTGCAATGCTTTAATGACGGTCAGAAACAAAAACCAGCTCTTCACTTGATGGGATGACTGTTGCGAGCTTGTTGAAGAACCACTCATAAGAGGCGTTGTTTTCTGAGTCAACCACTACAAAGGCAATGGGGTATATTTGATGATTTGCATCTTGTGCAGAAGCTGTGAGAAGAGTCCCTCTGTATTTTCCTTTTAGAAATGTACCATCTACCACTAGTACCTGTCATATTGAGTCTAATTACAGTTTTGCAGGTATCAAACTTATCTAAAAAATATTGGAAAATATTTGGTTACAGTAATCAAGCTCACGTTTGATGACATGCATGTAATATAGATACTGAGATCAAAATTGATGACAGTATTCCCATCTCAAACAACAATTGTACTCGAGATTACATAAAAGGCATGTAGTAGTTATGATTAAATCTAAGAAATCCATTGATGACAGGCATACAAGTTAATCAAATCCAGCTATCATAATGTAAGAATTTGTACCTTTCGCAGAATTGGGAATGCACGGATACATTGTCCAAATGCAATGAACAAATACTTGAACCTTAATTGGGAGTCAACTTGAATGAAGGTGAGTTCCAGCATTATGTTGCTTTAGAACACAACAATATGCTGGTAATAATTCATAGCTTCCTTCTGATGACCCCTTTACCATCGTTATTGCTGCATCACGAGCTTTCCATGATTTCCAGTAGCTCACATTTATTTTCAAGTCAGTTCTTATGATGTTTCTAATCTGACTTGGAGTTGGCCCCTTTTTGATGTCTTCATATATGTTCATATGATGTAAAAGAGTCAATAAAATATCAGAGGAGTGATTACAGGAAGGAATTACAGTATATTTCACCTTGGTTTGATCTTTTCAGCAACAAGTTTGTAGTTAGGAGCGCGACGTTTTCCAATCCTTACTTCCAAACTGCAACTATGTTCTTGATTGTATTTCAAAATTTGAAATATAGTTGACCCAATTAAGATGGCACCGTGAATTTTCCAATCGCATCTCTTATCAACACAAACTGTTCTGTAATAACTTGGTGTTGTCTTTTTCACCCTGTAAGCAAACGTTTCTTGTGCAGCCAACAATGCAATAGCATCTTTCAGATCTTCTTTTGTTTTGAACAGTTGTCCCACGACTATAATAATGACCCCCTTTCTTGAACTTATAGATTCTGAATAATTTGTGGACATTGTAGTGCTACTGATGCCACTCTCAATCTCGGTATCATCTCCATTATCATCTGTATCATTGGCATTATTTATGCAGTCTACATCATCATTCTGCACGAAGCTGTCTTCCATCACATATGTATTCTTGAAATAGCTGTCAGCATGTAAAACCAACTGATTTTCATCATTCATAGAGTGTGTAACCCGATCTTCAATGATTTCCTTTACAACAGTAGCATATAAAGGCAATGTCCAATTCACTTCCTTCACTTCACTCATTTGAAAGAAACTCTTCAAATCACTGTCATTCTCAATCAAAAAAGGCTCCATAGTTTTCTTGAAAGGATACAAATGACTGAATTGAAGATTAGGAGCCAAACTGTCACTGTTGATGAATCTGTTGATTATCTCAGCCTTCATCTCATACATACTCATAGTTCGATTGATGACAATCACTTTTGATGACACATCCCCAACAAACACTAAATCATCTTCTTCCATCTTCCATTCTCCTCCAAATTTTACTTTTAGCATATTGACATCTATTATACCTGTTCCCTGGTGACATCTCTTAAGCTTAATACACAGCTATCAAAATCAAATTGCAATTATCTACTGGGATGACAGGCATCCAATTTTATTCAAACTGAGACCAAAATCAAACTGAGATGTTGTGATGACAGGCATCCAATTTAATTCAAACACAGCTATCAAAATCAAATTGCAATTAGATATTGGGTTGACATGCATCCAATTTTATTCAAACTGATACCAAAATCAAACTGAGATACTGTGATGACAGGCATCCAATTTCATTCAAACACAGCTATCATAATCAAATTGCAATTAGCTACTGGGATGACAGGCATCCAGTTTTATTCAAACTGAGACCAAAATCAAACTGAGATGTTATGATGACAGACATCCAATTTCATTCAAACACAGCTATCAAAATCAAATTGCAATTAGATACTGGGATGACAGGCATCCAATTTTATTCAAACTGAGACCAAAATCAAACTGAGATAATGTGATGACAGGCATCCAATTTCATTCAAACACATCTATCATAATCAAATTGGATTTAGCTACTGGGATGACAGGAATCCATTGTTATTCAAACACATGTATCAAAAACAGAATTCGGGATTACAGTACAAAAATCACCAAATTTGCTACTGAGATGAAAATCATCAACTAAGATCAAAATCAATGACAATATTCACGTATCAAACAACAAAC
This sequence comes from Persicaria tinctoria, assembly GCA_037127255.1. Lineage (NCBI taxonomy): Eukaryota > Viridiplantae > Streptophyta > Magnoliopsida > Caryophyllales > Polygonaceae > Persicaria > Persicaria tinctoria. The sequence continues at coordinate 39,353,257 of JBANSL010000020.1, forward strand.
GAGCACAAATTCGATATTTACCTCTTTTGAAATCTGAATTCGGGATTACAGTCCTATAGCTGAGCACAAATTCGTTCAGGTTTGATGACTGATGGCGAAATCGACGATGTCTGATGAAGAAATTGGCGTTCCTACTTCAGATCGAGATCGAAATCAGGGAAATCGGGGAGGCCTGGTGAAAAAACTCGCGTTTCTCCTCGTCGTTCCGTGAATCAGAAGAAATTGCCGTTCGGCAATAGGAAAAAAAAAAGGGTATTGAAGCTAGGGGTAAAAATGTCAATTTTGGACATTTTGCAAAAGTCACTATGAAAATGGACATTTTGCAAAACAACCCCCTTATTTTGAACGGTTACCAAAAAATTCCTTTATTTAAATGGTTTTTCTAACATATATTTTTGGAACATAGGTTAAACATCTATATTGGAAAATATTTTTCACCTATTAATTATTTTTTTACTATTTTTAAATAAAGTTTGTAGGATCCATGCATTGACATTTAAGAAATCTTCCCAATATAGTCTCTTAACTATCCTCTTAACCGTTTCCACCATATTCATGCTTTTTGTTGAAACAAATTTCTCATTTCATTTTAAAAAATGAGACAATAAAAAAAAAATAGAGAGATTTTCTTAAATTTGCAGCATTTTCCAAATATTTAAAAATATGTGTTCTATTTTCTCATTTAATTGAAATTTTGAAGAAAAAATATAATTTTTTAGAATCGTTTCAATTAAGAAAGTTGCCATAATTTCCATTGATGTGGTGAGATTTTGCTAGCAATTTGAAGAATTAATCTGTTCTTCTATTTATTTATGCTTGTATTTCTAATAAAAAAACTAAACATTCTTATAATACGTAACAACTTTGTTCAATGTTAAACTTTATAACTCAAAATTTCCGAATTCAAGACTGAATTCTTTCATTTAAGGAAAACAAGATTAATTCAGAGGAAGGAAGCCATGGAAATAAACATTCAAAGCTTTGAATTGGAAATTTGTGTAACAAAATCAGTAATCAGTTAGAAGGAAGGGGAAGGCTTTATATAGCCGATGAACATCACGTGACACACATGTTGATAAATTCCAGTGGGCCATACGATGTGGGGGGTCAACACGTCCGAGCGCATATGCGCACCCAAGCCGAGCACACAAGATCAGCGGGGTTCCATCCTAAAACCAATTGGCAATAGGATTAGTGGCCCACTGAGTTATATACAAGGCTCGGGTTCTCGTGTTTTTCGTTGTGGGAAAGATCCCAAGACATCACAATACGGCCCCTCAAGTGCAACTGTCTGGCCCCGCAATATATGCCAGTTGCACTTGACGTCTTGAGCCTTAAGGCCGGCTAGCCCAGTAGATAAATCGACCAGGGTCCCGGACCGCACCGCTCTGATACCATGATAAATCCCGGTGGGCCATACGATATTGGGGGTCCACACGTCCGAGCGCATATGCGCACCCGAGCCGAGCACACAAGACCAGCGGGGTTCCATCCTAAAACCAATTAGCAATAGGAGGAGTGGCCCACTGTGTTATATGTAAGGCTCGGGTTCTCGTGTTTTTCAATGTGGGAAAGATCGCAAGACATAAAAACACATGTGCCTCACTAACAACCTTATGAGGAAGCCGGGTTTACTTCTAAAATACAAAAATAAAACCTGGTTTACTACACTATCAACCCCTCTCAAACTGGTGATGGATCCGTGAGATGCATTCCCAGTTTGACAAGCAATTCCTTGTGATAAGTAGCCGGCAAGATCTTCGTTAGAACATCAACAAGTTGATTCTATGTGGGCAAAAAGGTGAGTTGCAGTAGACCCTCCGTTACTTTCTTCCTTGTAAAGTGACAGTCTATCTCTACATGCTTTGTTCTTTCGTGAAAAACCGGGTTCCTTGCAATCTGAATTGCTAATTTGTTGTCACAATGAAGGGTGATTGGCTTCAAATCAATCTCTCCAAGCTCTTGTAACATATTGACAAGCCAAGTAACCTCTGCACCGGCTTGACTCATTGATTTGTACTCGGTTTCAGAGGAACTCGTTGAGACTGTGGTTTGTTTCTTTGATTTCCATGTAATAGGATTGTCACCATACAAGACCACATATCCAGTGACAGATTTCCTTGAAATTGGACATGAAGCCCAATCAAAATCAGAAAATGCTTGCAACTTGATTGATGACCCTTTCTGCAATCGAATTCCATAATGAATTGTTCCCTTTACATATCTGAGAAGATGATGTAATGCAGCTTGGTGTGTAACATCAGAAGCCTTAAGAAATTGACTTAAAACCTGCACTGAAAATGAGATATATGGACGAGTATTGGTTAAGTAACTCAATTTTCCAACAAGACTTCTATAACTAGTTGGATCAACAATCAGTTTACTCATATCATAATCATGAAGTTTAAAATTTAAAGGTAAAGGTGTAAAGGCTCGGAAATTCAAATCCTAATTTTTCGGAAAAAGATGATTAAAAATGAATTTAATTCGAATTTAAAGCTCGTTTAGCGGATTCCGACTAGAATATAAAATTTGATGAATGATTTCCGTCATTTTACCTCGAAAATTCAAAATAATTATCAGATGGAGATATTCTTTTAAGTTTTAAAAATCTAATTGATCGAGAAAGCGCGAGTCGGAGAAACTAACATTCGAGAGCTAATTTCGGGATTTATTTTCGGGTATGGAGTTTAACCAATTCCACACTCTACCCTTACTTACCCTCCCCCTCTACCTTACCTTTACTCCTATATAGTAGTGTGTTGCAACACACACTCCACGCAAGTCTTCACGACTTCACCATCATCTGCACACGTCTTGTTCACCATCACTTCATCACCGTCACCTCCATCGCTTCCTCCTGCTCCTGTCCACGCAAGTCTTCACCATCACCATCCCGCTCCTCATCTCGCTCCATCTTCATCATCACCAACATCGTCACAACCATCTTCATTACCACCTCCTTCATTCGTCACCATCGCCATCTCACTATCACCACCGTCTCCTCCTCTTTCTTCCCTCCTTCCACCTTGATCCCCCAGCGGAAGGTCCCACACACCCCTCGGAGCTACCAGCAGCAGCCGGAGTATCCCAGAAGCTCCCCAACGCCACCGCAAGCCACCGTTCGAACGCGAACAATCTTCCGGTAAGCCATTCTCCTTCGTTTCCAATCCAAATCACCCCCGAGCTCCTCCATCACACTCACCCATGTCCGGCGCTGGTCCGACGATCCATCGTGAGCCACCGACGAACCCCGGAACTCCAATCGAGAGCTCCGAAGTCGTGAACATCCTCGGTGAGCATTCGAAGCTCCTTCCATTTTCCTTGTTTCATTTCAATTCCTTTCTTGTCCTCGGGTGGTCGGAGTGTGCGTGAGGGCTGAGTGTGGGGAGGGAGGGCGAGCTCAAGAGCTCCGGTGAGGGCGAGCGCAAGGCCAGGAGTGCGAGTCGAGCGTGAGGGCGCAAGAGGGTGAGCATCCGGCGCCAAGGCGGTTCAGGCGTGGGCGGTGCACCAGGGAGGTGAGCTGTGGGGTTGGGAGATGTCGGTTGAGGCGGAGGAGCTGAGCTCGAGAGATCCGGTCGCCGAGGGGAGCGAGGCCGAGCTGAGCCATGGCGCCAGGCGAGACTTCCTTGATTTTGAAATGAAGAAGAAGATGCCCAGTCAGCATGTGGGCCCTCTATTTTATAACTTTGTTTTACCAGTTGAGATTGGGATTACCGGGTTGGAATTTATTTAGCGGGTTTAATTCGGTTCGGTTCGGGTTTATCCGTTAATTTATTTAACTATTTAATGGTAATTAAAATATATTATAATATTATTTGAGGATTTAAAAGATAAAATATTATTTCGGGAGTTTTATAAAGGGCTGATTTTTATAGAATAATATGGTTGGGATTTTAAAAGGAATTGAAAATATTTTATGAAAGTGTTTAAAGGAAAATGATATTTAAAATACTATATTATATTATGTGAGATTTAAAATATAAAACATTATTTTGAGAATAAAGATATAATATCATGGTGATTTAAGACAAATAAAATATTATGAGACTTGGAGATTTAAAAAGGTATTATCGGATTAAATCGAAAAAGGAATTCGACGAACATATTCCAAGGTCGGAATTTCTAACTAGTTAACTTGGTTTTCAAAATAGTTTTCGGGACTAACTCGGGGAATTATGTATTCGATGACTAATTAGCATGTTGTTGTGATTGATTGCCTAATACCATGAATTGTGTGGACTAATAGCATGACTGAGTGACTAATAGCATGATAAGACGTTAAAGTTATGTATCGTTGACTTATGCCTTATGAGATATGATGAATATGATGAACCTTGAGATAAATGACTATGCGGATTATTATTATTGCGAATATATGGATATGGATAAATGGAACGATGAGAATGATGTGGTCTTACGGGATTTGGCAATGTGGTGAATGGTTAAGCTTGATAGAACGACAATTGTGATATGGTTGTTATTCTCGTTGAATGATGTATGCTTTGCGTGCTTGAATGATTATACGTAGACTTATATGTGTTTTGATATGTATCTAGGTGATCTTTAATATATCGTAATGCTTGCCTTGCTGTTCTGCACCGCTAGGTAAGGCTCTTCGGAGCTTACTCAGATTGAAATAGAGCTATTCCCTGCTTTAGGTGTATGATATACTAGGTGATTGCATTCATGATCAGTATGCCATGTAGTACCATGCTAGGTTGCATTGACCGTTGAGCATTCTATTTCTTTATGCATATGCAAACAGAACGGCCATTATCTGTGAAGTAACTAGAGTCTTTGCTAGGGTTATAGGATGACCTAGTCCCATCGGGTCCCGTCCTGAGTCAATCGAGTCATGGAACTTCCTTTACTTATATTATGAGCTGCCTGCGGGCTTTAGGGTTGGGCATGCGTGCCGCCCGATTATTATGGCATGCGTGACGTGATAGCATGCATTTAGATGGTCATAATAGGTTGCATTTAGTTTAGTTATGATGTATTTCATGCATGGTTTAAGTACAATTTGCATATTTGCTCTTTATGTTGGTGGAGTCGGAATCTACACACTTTTATTGATTATTTCAAGTAACTGTGGATCCGAGGATGAGACATGGGTTGGTGACGCATTAGATGAGAATGTCTAGTTGATCGGAGAAGCTTACATGAAGATCTCAAGAGGTCCTGAGAAGAAGAAGCGGACCTAAACGAAGAACAAGTCTGCAGAAGTTGTCGCCAGACATGCTAAACTTGTTTTGCACTTTCTGGAGGTCTCGGTTGTCCGATTGACTATTATGACCAAGCTTTGGAAAGTTCTTTCAAAGAGCTACAACTTTCATGCTGACAACAAGAGCAAATTCGAGACTGATTTCCCGTAAAAGACCAATGCAGCGGCCGCAGCATGTATGTCGCGGCCGCCGCCATTGAGGATGCAGCGGGTTTGGAAGATGTCGCGGCCGCAGCATATGCCGCGGTCGCAGCACGTGTTGCCAGCGCACGGTTTCATCTAAAAAACCCTAGTTTCGTATATTTTCCTTTCTTGTGGCCGACTAGACTTATATAAGGCCAAGTTTTATGTTATTTTCATAACTTCTATTCTATTCTACGTTCTATCAGACAATTGGAGATGTTCGCCATGGGCGGCTAAACTCTCTTCGTTCTACTTGCAATTTGAAGCTTTATTTTGATTGATTGTGAGTTTCTGAATCTTGTTCCTTATTTCCTATATTGAATGCTTCAACTTCTTTGTGCTTGATTGTTTATTGTTTTGTTCTATCTTGTCTGGCCAACTAGTTAGATCAATTCAATTGCTAGGGTTTTGTAGATTCCTGATTGCGAACCTTAACCCAAGTAGCAAACTTGTCCCTTTAGGGCTGATTGAACTAATTGGATAGGTAGGAAGTTGGATGTGTTGTTAAATCTCTCTTTAGGGACTGCAAATACCTTGGCTAATCTCTGAACTTAAAGATATCAATTAGGTTAAATCCTTCTTTAGGGACTGTTCGATTGATAAGGGTTTCTAGGACTGATTGGACTAGTAACTATATTAGGTCGGAACAAGGACATTCATAGGAAGAGTAAAAGGACAAGAGGAAGTTACAATATCAATTCAACCAAATAAAGTGGATAGTTGTAGGTAGAGCGATCTTCTCTAAATTATTTTGCATCAACTTGTTTATAGTTTAGTTTGTTTTCTTTCTTACTTCAATCACCCAAAATCCCCCTTTCTACTAATTGATAACTACACATTGCTGAGAAATACTTGATTCTCTATGAGATCGACCTCTTACTTACTTGCTATTCTAGTTTGTAGGTTTGAGTTTTATTTTGATACGGTTTACACGACTAAAAATCGTTCATCATGCCGTCACTTATGAGCTGCCTGCAGGCTTTAGGGTTGGGCATGCGTGCCGCCCGATTATTATGGCATGCGTGCCGTCTCTGCCCTATCGGAAGGGGGTGGAGGTATGAGAGGGATATACCACTTGGTATTTTGTGCTAAGGCCTTATTACTATTATTATGCACTTGATCTTAGGAGCATGTTAGTGTTTTAATATTCCGCCATGCATCTAGAAGCATCTTTATTAGGTATAGCGTATATGTATGCTTAGGGTCGGGATGCAGAGCTAAAGTGGGCATCGATCTGATCCCGCCCACTATCAATTTTTTTAGGTATCCGTTATGCTTACTACTATTGATGCTGATTTGACTCCATGACCGCTGGGTCTAACATGGCGGAAAGAGAGAGTTGAGATTCCGACTTCCCCAATTTAATTACGGCTCGGATTTAAATGGTTGATCTTGTTTTGACCCGGCTCTACCGTGGCACCCCCCCCCTTTTTTGTATCATGCCTTACTTCCGCTATTTGTGTGACCATTGGTTTTTCACGCTTAGACTTACGACAGGTACATGGGACTTCCCCGGGGATTCCAACGATCCCTTCGAACTTGGGTATGAAATCCCACATGGAAAACGTTAGTTTAGAATTTCAAACCTTCAACCTGTACTCGGGGCGCAAGATGCTAACGAGGGGTTTCATCCCTCGAAACGTAACCCGTGAATCATAATCCTGGGCCGTTACAAAAGGTGTGACACATGATCTTTGATCATCAATGCTTGCTTCTTTGATGATCTCCTGACATAACTTCTTTTGACTTAGTATTAAGGACTCTTTAGATTGAATTACTTCTATGCCTAAGAAGTAATTCAATTTTCCCAGATCCTTAATAGTGAATAAGTCATGGAGATGTTGTTTGAGTCCTATCACTTGGTTTATATCCGAGCATGTAGCAATGATATCATCTATATACACTCCAACAATTTTTAGATGATTATCTTTATGAGAAATGAATAAAGAAGGATCATACATTAATTGTTTAAAATTGAAATCAATCAAAGTAGTATAAAGCTTGTTGAACCATTGTCTTGAAGCGTATTCTAGACCATATAAGGACTTTTTCAGTAAACAAACCTTATTGTCAGGATTTGGCACTCCTTGAGGCATTATCATATATACTTCCTCATATAAATCACCATGTAAAAACGCATTATTCACATCTAATTGAAATATATCCCAATCTTTATTTAAAGCAAGAGAAAGAATAACCCTTACAGTAGACATTTTAACCACTGGTGAGAATGTCTCATCATAATCCATACCATACTGTTGGGTGTATCCCTTTGCAACTAGCCTTGCTTAATTTTGTAAGTTTTTGGTTCAACCAATTGCATCCTATTGCCTTGAGCTTAATTTTCAACTGATCCATCTGCCTTGAGCTTAAATTTGTAAACCCACTTGCATCCTATTTCCTTTTTGCATGCAGGGAGGTCAGCTAAGATCCAAGTGTGGTTAGAATTTAAAGCACCTATTTCCTTATCCATATCTTCAATCCATTTTGGATTTTTAGAAGCTTTAGAATAAGTTTTAGGTTCAACCAAATCGGTTGAGCTTTGAACAGAAGCTGAATTACACAAAAATTGAGAAGTGTGAATAGGTAAAAAAGAATCTGTAAAACCAGATAATAAAGGAAACAATTCACAATTTGAACCAAAATTACAGATGTAATCTTGGAGATGAGTTGGTTGTCTAGAGACTCTGGAAGATCTTCTAACCATGGGTTGAACAAGCTCCACACTAGCAGAATTGTGATTGATGTTCAATGATTGACCGTGTGATGAATCACTGCTAGAAGAAACATCATTAGATCCAAGACTGTCATTGTTAGCAGAAACATCATAGGCAATATTTTCTTCAATAATCTCACTGTTAGGAAAAAATATTGATTTAGGACTGTCAACCATGGCATTAAGAAGAGGAATGCCTTGATCAAACTCAATCTTATGCAGAGGAAATTGAAGCTCATGAAACTGAACATCTCTAGAGACAAAAATTCTATGAGATTTTAAATCCAAAACCTCATATCCTTTTATACCATGAGGATATCCCACAAAAATGTAAGGAGAGCTCCTTGAAACAAACTTAGACCTATTACATTTGTTAGTATTGACAAAACATAAACATCCAAATGACCTTAACAAACTATAATCAGGATCCTTATGAAATAAAATCTCATAAGGAGTTCTGAATTGAATAGATGAAAGGGGAAACATGTTGATCAAGTAAGTTGCAGTCAAAATGCACTCTCCCCAATACTGGATTGGAAGATTAGATTGAAACAAAATAGCTCTAGAAGTCTCCAATAAGTGCCTATGCTTCATTTCCACCACTCCATTTTGTTGAGGAGTATGAGCACAAGTGGTTTGATGCAAATGCAACATACCATGTTGAAGATAAAACTATTGAGCCTCATTACTACAAAACTCCATCCCATTATCAGATCTAATGATCTTGATCTTAGCATTAAACTGGTTAGTAACAAATGCAATAAAAGATTTCAAAACAGTAAAGGCATTGCTCTTAGTAGCAATCAAATGAGTCCATGTAGCTCTAGAAAAATCATCAATAATAGTCAAGAAGTACTTGAAACCATTATAAGTAGGAACTTTATAAGGTCCTCATATATCAACATGAAGAAGCTCAAAAAATGCCAAAGTTTTTATTGCACTGTCAGGAAATGCACACATGTGTTGTCTATAGCTTTAGGACAAACTTTACAAACATGATGTTTCTTAGACCTCACAAGACTTTGCAAAAAATTGAAATAAAACAACTGATCAAAAGGCACGTGGCCAAGCCTGCAATGCCAAACTTTTAAAGATATTGCACGGACACTATTACAAATCACAGATTTATCATTACGCATATCAGAAGCATCTCTGTCAAGAACAACCACATTACTCCTCAATGACGTGAGATACAATCCATTTGACACTTCACCAAGCACATGTGGCTTGTTCATTGAAGGGTCCTGTATCAAACATTGAGAAGGAGTAAACAACATATAGGCATTCAAGTCATGCACAAACTTCCTAACAGACAACAAGTTATATGCAAACTCAGGGACATGTAATACATCATGTAACACAATCTGATTTTGTAAAACTATAGAACCAACATGAAAAATCTTAGATTGTTGTCCATTTGGTACAGTGATATAGCTGGGTAATGTAAACTATTGATATGATTGAAACATAGACAAAATAGGACAAAGATGATGAGTTGCACCACTATCTGTTACCCAACTATGATCATTACCAAATGTACTAAAGCAAAACTTTGTACCTGCCATGTTGTTATCTTCACCAGTACTTTGCTTGCTCAAGAAAGCTAATATATGTTCATATTGTCCTTTAGTAATCAGTTAGATGGAAGGGAAAGGCTTTATATAGCCGATGAACATCACGTGACACACATGTGCCTCATAGGGTTGAGCTTCCGGTCTGGATCGGATCGGACCGGACCGGAATTTCCGGTCTGATCCAAGACCGACGGACTGAAAACTTCGGGGACATGGATCGCGGATCGGACCGGGACCGGGATATATGGTTCCGGATTTTCCGGTCCGCGGACCATTTGGACCGTATTTCATGCAGCCCCTGTTCGCACTTGAATTTTTTTTTTTTTTTTAAAAGGCTTGCAACTGCACAGGTGCACTGCGCACAGCCCTAATTCACCATTTCACCTGCATTCACCATTCCATCCATTAATTCATTCATCGTTTTGAAAAAAAATTGCAAATTGACCAAATCCACAAAATGTAAAATGGTTCAATTTAGATATGGAAACCCATAAAGTGCAAATTGAATCTAGGCTCAGTCATTAGCATATTTTACTAATTTTCTAAAGTACAAATTGAAATTCCCTAAAATCGAAACCTGGATCTGCAAACATTAAACAGCAAATTGAAAAAACTTCTCTAAGCCTAGATCTGAAATCGGGACGAAGGTACAAATCGGGCTGAGATAGACTAAAAGAGAAGGGAGAGGGATCGGATGCCTACTGGTGATAGACGATGGAGGGCGAGGGCGGTGGCGAAGGGCGAGTGCAGTGATGAACTAACGATGAACGTCATCGAAGGGCGACGACGACGGCTAGTGCGAGGAGTACTGCCAGCACCGAGCGTGAATGAAGTCCCTAACAATTGAAGACCGAAGAGAAGAGAATGATGTCTCAAATGAAGATTGAAGACTGGAGAGAAGAAGAGAGACTGAGAGACGGAGAACTAGAGGAGAAAGGCGTTGCGTGAGTTACTGAGAGATGGAGGAGAGAGGCTTATACCCTAATTTTTTTTTTAATAAAAGCACACAACCCGGTCCTATTCCGGTCCGACCCGGAAATTCCGGTCTCGTCCCGGGTTTGGATCGGAAACCGGAATTGAAAAATCCTTGGACCGTGGACCAGACCGTAATGCTTCCGGTCCGATCCAAGACCGTAATTTCCAGTCTGGTCCCGGTCCGATCCAATTTCTACCCAGCCCTAGTGCCTCACTAACAACCTTATGAAGAAACCAGGTTTCCTTCTAAAATACAAAAATAACACCCGTTTTACTACACTATCACAAAATGTGAGGTATCAACGAGACTCGTTGGTCATAAATTCAAAATAAATGATCCACACGTCTCAAAATACATGTCTTTTTACATAAAATTTTGTCAAAAATACATGTTTTTTTAGATTTAATCATTACACTTAACCTACTTTTACATCTAATCATTACTCTAATTTTTACATCACCTCTACTCTCCTCACAAATTAAAAAAAAAAAGAAACAAATACAAGTGTAATCATTATACTTAACCTACTTTTTACATCCAATCATTACACTTAACATATTTATTAATCTCTCAAAGAGACGGAAAAAACCCGACCCGTTAATTTACACTGCATTAATGGAAATTCTAATCAATCAGAAGATTTATTATTATTTCAGGGGTGTCGGGAATTAATGGTGTAAATTAATTTGGGGAAAATACTTGTCTTGCCCTCTGGTAAGCTTACCCAAGGCCAAGGGTATTCCCATGTCCAAGGAAAAAGTGAAATAAAAGTAATGTTTTAATAGGGGATAAATAGATTTATTTTTTTGTGAGGTTACATGCACCCTATGTCATAATTACTTTTTGTGGAGTTCAACGTACCCTATATCATAATTATTACCCCTTATTACTACAACTACCATTATTTCTCCTACTAAATACGAAAATGTTGGCAATTAAATTATTTATATGTTACTTTACTCCGTATAATTTATACTTTGAAGTATATAAGTACTTTGTAGATAAATTAGTTGGATCTCAATTTTTTTATACTTTGTTTACATTTTACAATTTATACTTTATAATTAAATATTTTTATACTTTGTTTATATTATACAATTTAATTAGTTCGAATTCCTATTTTTTTATACTTTGAAATGTAATTAGTTTGAACTCTCATTAACCCGGATGAAATGTGATTTTCAAAAAACACTTGCTTCACTAAATTAGCTTGCATACAGATGAAATGTGATTTTCATCCATTTTTTATATAATTGGCATGGAGAACATATTTTTCCTCACAAAAAATTGTTTTTTTATAAGTTTAATGAAATAAAATTTTAATTTGGTCGAAGCAGCTTGATTTTATTTTTATGTTTAATTGAAGATGTATCCATACTGTTGGGCCAAACGTCAGGGTAACAAATTATTATCTTTCATGTGTAAACAAAGTTATGATTTTATATTTTATTCATTTCAAGTTTTATAACTTTTTTTTTTACACTTCAGTTTTATTCTTATGTACACTTATAATAAATAATAAATAATAAATAAATGTGGATTGATTGTTATATTATTTAAGGAAAAGTTGTATAGCTTTCTTCAAAATAGAGAGGGATTTATAATTGTTATTTCTTTAAACATTATTATGTAAAATAAAATATAATTAAATGTTATGTTATGTTATTATTTAAATTGTGTAGAATTTAAGTAAATGAAATTTCGGATATATATACACACACACATTTATAAATGGAAATAGGTTTGAACTGGTTTTATTTTATTTCATCCGGTTCAAGCGAACCGGACCATCAGAATATAAAAAGAAAAAGGCCGAACCGGGACCATGAACCCTTCCCCTACCTCCAACCGTTCGAAGTCACTGTAAAAGCAAGGTGAAATCCAACTCCTCAAATCTCGCCCCAAATCTCAAACAAATCATTTCAAAATCTTCTCTATCAATTTCTAATGAGATTTCTTATACGAATTTTGAGAGATTTGCATAAGAATCGGGTCGAATGTGAACATCCCAAATCTGAAAATCTTCCCAAATCCGGCGAAGTTGAAGGAATCAGATCAAATTGAAGATCTTTAGGGCTTTGTGATTGATTACAAACAGGATTTGCAGATTAATTGAAGCCAACTCACCCCGCTTATGAATACATGATTTTTCGGTCCTCAATCTCACACCTCCATTGAAGTACACCTCCGAGCTCTAAGTCGATCCCAACACCTTCCGAACACTCTCAGAAACACTCCATTCAAAGAAATTTCAAAAATCTCTCATAAAATCAAAAGTCTTAATTTTGGGAAATCTTCGCCGGGAAGGGATGGACCGCCGCTTGTCGCCGCCTCTGCGGTCGGAAACCACCGGCAACACCTGCGCCGCACCGCCATGAACAAGCAACCACCATCGTGTCTTTCCGTCGTGGCTCGTGGAGTCACCACCCTCGGACCACCTGCGTCGCCACTAATTACCGGCCTCCATCGACGCTGGCACTAGAAACCACCTTTACCGGAGCTCCGCTTCTTTGACGTCAACCGGCGCCTTGCTGCCACCGAAATCGCCAAGGGTTTTCACCGACGGACTCTCCACGCCACCACGGTCACGTAGTCGTTGTCACCTTTACCTAGGTTGTCACCGAGAGCCTACCGAAGTCCCACCGACGGACTCTCCGCTCTTTCACTATTTTAATTTTCTGTAAAAAATATTGAGCTAGGCGGATAAAATTAAAAATCAAAATTTGGATGAAATTTTTTGCGGGAAAAAAAGTACTTTTCTTTTTCTTGATTGTTATACAGCCACCCATACATTATTTTTTTGTTTAAATCAACACCCTAAGCCTTTAATAATTGTCCATACTTTCCTTTTTTATTCTAAATCAGCACCATGCATGTATGCAAAATTCATTAACTTAAAGAAAAATGATAACTCAAATTTATAAAATATATATGAATGAATAAAATCTAATTTCATAAACTTATATGATTCAATCAAAACCAATTCTATAAGTGTTACCTATATCAATCCATACTTTTCTTTTTGTATTCCAAATCAGCACCCTACATCTATGCAAAATTCGTAAACTTAAAGAATTTATTAGATAATATAAGGTTTTATAGTATTATTATAAGAATTTATTAGATAATATAAGGTGTTACCTATATCAATCCATACTTTAATAATAAAGGTTTTATAGTATTATTATAAGAATTTATTAGATAATATAAGGTTTTATTCAACACTTATTAGTTACTTATATGATTTTCCCTCCAAACTTGCTCTTATAGTATTATTATAAAAATTTAGTAGATAATATAAAGTTTTATTCAACACTTATTAGTTTCTCTATGATTTTTTCTCAAAACTTATTCTTATATTATTCAATAATTATTAATTACTTATATGGTTTTTCTTCAAAACACACACTTATAATATTCTTATAATAATATATTAGTTAATATAAGATTTTATCCAACAAATATTAGTTATCTATATGATATTTCCTCAGAACATACATTTGTAGTATTATTATAAGAATTTATTAGATAATATAAGGTCTTTTTATAATTTATATATATATATATAAATATATATAATTCTAAAAATTTATAATATTAAAAGAATCTCACTTTGATAAATGAATATCTATATTTTAATTTATATATACTCGTATATTTATTATATTTGTAAAAGAAGAGAAATGGTAGGTGGAACAAGGGGAAAATAAAAAATAAAAAAAAAGACGAAATGTCCCCATGGGGGGTCGAACCCAGATCTCCACCACCTTCCTCCCAATACCAATCCACTATGTCAGATTATTTTATTGTCTTTTTTTAAAAGTATTTAATTCATGTATTAAATTTAATAGCTTAGTAATCAAGTGTATTACGATTCACGAGATACATTTATTGGGTGATAAAATAGCACATGGATCAAGTGTATCAGCCGTCGGATAAGAATTGAAATGGACGATTAGGATTGTATCTTATTACTCCTCTTAATTATTCTAAAAATATATATGATATAAAATCCGAAAATATCTTTTTAAAATATAATTATGGGTCCACATCAACTTAAATATTTTTTAAAAATATAATTTAAATAAATAATTTCCTTATTTAATAAAAAAAATTACAAATTACATTAGATAATTATTAATTAGTCATTTTAAATAATTATGATTTTTTTCTCTTATAAAACTTATAGCATGTACCAATTATATTCTATCTTCATTTGGAATAAAATAACTATTTTATGAATCTGAAAATAAGGTCTCAAAAATATTATACCCATTAGTTAATATAAGGTTTTATCCAATAGTTATTAGTTATTTATATGATTTTTCCTCAAAACATACACTTATAGTATTCTTATAATAATTTATTAGTTAATATAAGGTTTTATCTAGTACGTATTAGTTACTTATGTTATTTTTCCTTAAAACACACGCTTATAGTATACTTATAACAATATATTAGTTCATGTAAGGATTTAGCCAACAATTATTATTTACTACTGAAGGTTGAGGTTTTTGACCCTATTCATGTTTGGATATTGGCTAAATTAACGGAACGGTGGACTGATTTGGTTGCAAGTTTCTCAAAAATTACCATGGGAGACATCATTTGTTCAAATGTAATCGACTTGAAATCTCGACCATGTGTGATTGGATGATAAAATTAGTTGAGAGGTTTTGAAAAAGGGATAAGCTTAGTATGGTTCACCGGCAGGGAAGCGACGGATCGACGACGTCCCAACTCCCAGCCATCGTCGTCGCCTTTGCCATCCGATTGCAAATTCCACACCGCGTTTAGAATTTCCGAGCACACCTCTACCTCTGCCTTCGGCTTAGATCTCAAATCCGCTTACAGATCTGAAACGATGCTCACTCCCCGATTCAAGTTCATTACGCTTTCAAATGTATTGGAAAAATAGGACACGAATGGCGTTGTACAGATTATTTAGGTTAGGAGAAGATGATGAATAGTGTTTTCCAATTTTTTTCAAAATTTACATTTGAGATCTAATTCCTCTTTTATTACATTTTTAGGTCAGTTTTGAATCGTCGGAGGCTTTAATCTCTTGGAGGACCTGCTGAACGACATTGGGCGAATTCGCTTAGTCATGACGGAGATGGTGGTGGCACCGGGCAGAGGAATACCAGGGCGACGGAGACGTTGGCGGGGAAGAGGGCGGAGCCGCGTAGGAAGACCAGGTCAATAGAGATGGTGCCCGCGCCATGGAGGCACCACGCAGAGGAACGCTGCATATGATGCTGCATTTTACTGTTTGATTTTTTTTGTTTTATTAAATAAAAAATATTTTTCTAAGACCCTAAAATATGTATTAAACACGGTTTGAAATCACGTTTTTATATAAAAATATTTTTTTCCGCTTTGTTCAAATTTATGGATTTACCCAAGAAATTTCTCTGATAAAACCGCAACAATTGAATATTTTTATAAATATTTTGAAATTGTGAATATTTTGATAAATAAATATTTTATAGTGAATATTTTGAAAAATGATTCTGTATTATATATATAATAATATATGGATTTACCCAAGCGAAAAAATGTTTTTTTTCCGCTTTGTTCAAATTTATGGATTTACCCAAGAAATTTCTCTGAAAAAATCGCAACAAATGAATATTTTTATAAATATTTTGAAATTGTGAATATTTTGATAAATAAATATTTTATAGTGAATATTTTGAAAAATGATTCTATATTATATATATAATAATATATAATAAATAAAAAGTTATGGTCTTCCTCTGCAACTTCGCCCTCTTCGTCGCCAAAAACTCCGTCGCCCTGGTCTTCCTCTGACCGGTGTCGGTTTTGAATCGCTGTCAACCTCTCCATCGCCCTGGTTTCTGTGAACATGTCTATTTTTTATGGGATGATTTGCCAAATATACAAATACAAAGGCCATATTAGCCAAATATACAAGATTTTGGGAAATTTGCAAAAAATATACACAATACTACAACAAAGCCGCGCGGACCTCCCCCCTGATCTCTCCTTCTGATTTTCGCCAACGCTGACACGAGATAGACCGAGATCTGATTTCGATCGCTGTAGGTATTGATCAACGCCGATCTCCTCCTGATTTTCGGTACTACATCTATCTAATATCAAAGCATTACTGGATTGTGGTTTTAATGTCAGCATTCGTATAGTTGGTAGATCTGTCGTTCATAGATCTATGAAAAAAACTTCAATTCGTGTGTAAATATCGTTTTATATCCAATAGCTGAACTCGTATAGTGTAGATCGTGTAATTTCGACTTCGGTTGTTACTGTTTCGATACAAATCAGAGTAAGTCGTCAACAATATATAGAGTTTCAAGTTCTTCGTCGACCTGCTTCGTTAATAGATACTCGATATGTCAACATCACAATCCTTAAATCTGTCTGTTGGATTAATTCGAAATGTTGTGCTTGAATGAATTGAAAGGAAATAATTGTATGAATTGTTCTACATAGATCTGTTTTGATTTCTGGCCTCGTTGTGTAATGCTGACACTGTCTGAGATTTCGTAAATAAATGCCATGTATCTAACTTATTTCTATCATGCTGACACGGAATCAGATGCAATTCATTGTACTTGTATACATATTGCCTGTATCTAACTTATATCTATCATGCTGACATGGAATCAGAATTAACTCATTGTGCTTGTTTGCATATTGTCTCTAATTAATTGATAGGTCAATCATAAATGGAACCTCATGTGATTACAGTAGTATTTGGTGGATCATGAGTGTTTGCTGACACATGCCTGGAATTTGTTGGAAATACAACATCAAAGGTGTTTTTGCTATATGATTCAACCACACTACAAGACTTGAAGAGAAAGGTGTGCACTAGATTCAATGTAGACAGTGTGCTTGAATTGCAATTTAGTCATTTGCACCCATGCAAAAAGCTGAAAGCCCCACTTACAGTTGATTGTGACACTGATTTGAAAGAATTCCTCGATATATCAGCACTAGATGGTGTAGACTATACTGTTGAGTTGTGTGTCAGCATACAGGCACAAACACTTGCAATTGTTGACACAACTGACAGGGAGAGTGGGAAATCAGTTGGATTGATTGAGTATGACAGGGAGCAAAATCATATGATTGTTGACAATCAAATGCAGACGGTGGGGTCAGATGACATGTATGATGATATGGATGATGATAATGACATTGATTGTGATGCTGACACCTGGAGGAGACTGCACTCTTCAATGCGCAGTAGAGATAAAACAATAGAAGATTGCAAGGATGACAGCTCTAGCACAATGTACATTGGGAGAACCTTTGAATCAAAGAAGGAAATGAAGGATGCTTTACGTATATTATCGGTGACAGAAATATTTGGGTACCGAGTAACGAGATCTGAACCCAAGTATTTTAGGGCGCATTGCGTGGATACTAGCTGCAAATGGAAGTTACACGTAAATACTGTTTCTCAGAATTGCTACGAGGTGTCAGCGTACAATGGTGTGCACACATGCACATGGGATGTGAGAACAAGCAATTGCAGGCAAGCACCTTCCTCGGTGGTAGCAAGTATAATCCAGCCAATGTAAGTGTGTATATGTCATCAAAATAACACTCAATTCAAGTATCACATCATTCATTCTAATGTATACATTATTACAGTGTCAGCAACGGCTATAATCCAAAGCAGATAATGGATAAAATGAGGACCGAAAAAAGAATTCCCATTAGTTATTGGACAGCGTGGCGGTCAGGAAGAATTGCGCAAGAAAGGGACAGAGGGACACCGGAATCAAATTTTGTTGACTTGCCATTATTTTTTCACATGATTATGGAGAAAAATGATGGAACTGTTGCATTGATGTCAACAGATGATGATGACAGGTTTAAATATTTGTTTTTATCATTTGGGCAGTGCATTCGGGCCTTCCCTGCATTGAAAAAGGTATAAAATTATCAGTGTCAGCACAGATCACTTTTGAATATTTCATTGTCATCACACAACTTATAATCATTATTTTACAGGTTGTTGTTATTGATGGAACATTTTTAACTGGGAAATACAAAGGGACTTTGCTTGGAGCAGTAGCGCAAGATGCAAACAAAAATATTTTCCCGCTTGCATTTGCCATTGCTGACACAGAAAACAACAACTCTTGGGAGTGGTTTCTTCGCCAGCTGAGGAAGGTTGTTCCTCCGTCAAATGATCTAGTATTTGTGTCTGATAGACATGTCAGCATTTCAAGAGCAATAGGCTTGGTTTACCCCAGTGCGCATCACTGCATTTGTAGATGGCACATGGAACAAAACATTAGAAGCACCTTCAAGAAAAGATACTTGGGAAATTGGTTCAAGAAAGCAACAGATAGTTATAGTACTGGGGAGTTCGACAAATATTTTGACCGCATAAAGGAAAGTTGCCCGAAGATGGCGACCTATTTAGTGTCAGCAGGAGTACATAGGTGGGCTAGAGCACATTCACCAATCACCAGATACAACATGATGACATCTAATAATGCAGAGAGCATAAATGCCATTTTCAAAGGGAAGAAAAATTATCCTATCGTTGCACTGTTGAATTTTGCTAGAGAGAAACTCGGAGCATGGTTCCAAGAGCGTAGAGAAAAGGCATCCAAACATGAGGACAAGTTGACGCCTGCAATACTTGATTTGATTAGGAGCCTACAAGATGAAGCTAGAGAATACAAGGTTCAGAGGCTGGATGAATATAAATTTGAAGTAAAAGGGCAAGGATCTCATGCCAATAGTGGACCTGTCAGCAAAAACATGCACTTGCAAGTTTTTCGATATAGAGAAGATCCCATGTGTTCATGCTCTTTCAGCCATCATGAAGATTAAGGCAAATGTATCAGACTTTGTTGCCAGATTTTACACAACTGATGCTTGGAAATTAGCTTATGCTGAAACAATATACCCAGTGCTGACAGACGATGAATCAGGCGTCCCTGAAGCAATAAGATCTATAAAGTGTTACCCTCCTGTTGTTAAGAGGGGACCAAGAAGACCTCCCTCTAAGAGATTGTTGCCTGCGTGTGAGCTAAAGAGAAGATTGAAGTACTCCAGAAAATGATGGTGTCAGCATTGCTCAAGACCGGCTCGCTTTATATCGTATACTTCTAAGATACAATCACTTAGAAACACCCCAGTGATATAAAATGCATACAATAAACCTGTTCTGTTTGGAAATTACTTTTTTCATAGTTTACATAACCCCATGTCAGCATTATGGGCAATTCTGACACTGATACATTCTCATATGTTTTCAAAAAGATTCAATGCACTTTGTTTCAGCATTACTTATGTCATATTGGATTTTGTACATTGTATGTGATTGGTGACTATATCAAATTCGATCTAATGTAAAAAGCCAGATGCTTAATTCCGAATAAGTACGTTAAACACAACAAAATACATACATTCAATATACGTGAACGATGTTCAATGGAAACAGTTAATATCCAAACCCAGAATGATGGTGTCAACAAAATACATACAGTTAATATCCAACTTCATATCCAACTACAATGTCACTTAAACTAAGTACTCATAATGATAGTGTCAGCATTGCTCAAATTATGAAGCTCCAAGACTCCTTGATCAAGTCTGAGCAAATAAGCTCTCTGTAGCGGAATAGCTTCTCATTTGTGATTGTGGTGACATCTCCGCCAAATACAACAGCCTCGATTGCTTTCACTGTAAACACCCCACAAGCACTTCTGCACACACTCACAAAACAGACAAATAGGGGTGTGTCAACAAAAGATAAATAGAAAGTAAATGTATGTCAGCAATTAATATAAAAGTTAGGTAAGAGTACAAACCCAGATTTATCATGGACCATGTCAGGAACCTTCCTTATCTCAAATGGTGTGGAGCTAAAGTTTTCATATATTCCGCACTTCTCCAAGTGTATAGGAAGCCAGTGAGCAATAGGCTGGAGTTCTGCATCTAGTACACCCTTGCCAACAGCGTAGACATTGCAGTCATAGACATTGATCACCTTCTGATCAATTATGATCTCTAAAGCAACCCAATGTTTGTTGATGACGTTAAAGGGTGTGTAAATCTTGTTTGCAGACACCCATGGTTTACCATACTGGTCAGGGAAAAGACCCAGGAAATAGCTCCCTGTCATGTCTGACATAGGCAAATCTGCTTCGTACGCTTTGGAATTACATGGCAGGTAGTTCTGATAGAAAACCCAATCAAGGACAACAAACTCTGCATACTTATCGGCTTCCTCATGGATCCTCTTCCTCAAATAATACAACCCTGCTTCAATATGCTACAACACACAGTAACAAGCTACTGTCAGCACTGGATATACCTCAACAAATATCAATAAACAAAAAGTAAAAGACAAACAATATGAAATATAATTGCTGCCAGATCATTTACCGAACAATCCAGCCACATGTCCTTGTTAAAAATTGGTTTAACAAAGGATTTATCAACTCTTCCAGAAGCAACAATGACAAAAAAATCCCTGAAACACAAGCAAAAATTATGAATTAAACACAGAATCATAAGAGGTAGAGGTGTCAGCACAAGACAGTTAATGATTATATAACAAGTAGAAAGATAAAAAAAAATACCGATTATTCTTCATAGTTTTGTACAAAAACTCATGATCATCTTCACTTCAAAGTGACTTCTTCGCATTGTGCTTGGGCCACCTCCCTTTCTTTTCTTGCTGCTCATATGGGCTCGTCAGAAAGGTACTCGCTTTTGGGATACGCTTGGATCGCCTGAGTGCTTCAATATCTTCGACTACTTTAGGGTGCTTGCTGTAGGCAACCCAGTCACTCACTACAGGCAATCCAACCGTGCCAGCATTATCATCACCTTCAGGAGTATCCAGGTTGATAATCCTTGGTGGTGCAATGGTAGGGGGTGGAGTTGCTGCAACATCGGCCTTCTCATCCCCATCAGCCTTGCAACCTAATGGGGTAACAACATCATTACACTCTTCACTACTTGGCTTCACTAGCAGGTCAGCTTCTACATCCTCACCGGTGCTCTGCAGTCCCCTCTCAGCATCTTCATGAGCTCCATCGTTGCTGTCCTTAAACTCTTCGCCTCTTGGCTCCATGGACATCAAATCAGAATCACGGCCTAGATCAACAGCAAAGTGAACTGAATTTGACTCTAGTGTCCTCTGTCCTTCAACCAATGTGACAGGAATGATAGACTCCGGAACCACAACATCAACTGTAATTTTTTGGGTTTCATCTCTCTCATCACCACAAGAAGGTGTCTTCATTTGTTTACAATCTTTGGGTGAATCCAACTCAGCTCCCTGCTCAGCCATAGCATCCTCAAGGATAACACCCATCTTCATGTCAGCAATAACATCACTCACCATCTTGGTACTTGGTTGATCAATGTTGACAGATGACTGTGACCTTGCAACAATAGATTCATGCAGTGTGAACCTATTCTCAAGTGAATTATACTTTTCCATCAGGTATGTAACCATTGCGACAAGTTCAACCGCCCTATCAACACGAGAGCTCAACTCATTTAGACGTGCAGGAAGCTCTTCGAGCTTTTCAATCCTTCTTACTAAATCATCTACACGTGCCGACAGCTCTTCAAGTTTTTCAATCCTTTTAATTCAATCATGTACCCAAACTGGGTTGGATTTAGCGTCAGCCTCACCAGCAACACCATGCCCTTTTGCATGCTCGTCAGACACTCCCGTCTGGTTGTCACCACAATCACCCTTGGCATCACCACCAGTGTCTCTGCTGGCACCTACCTCCATCTTCTCATCACCACTAGTATCAACGTCTTGACCATCACCAACAACATCTTCAGTGTCAGCATCCATTCCTTTGTTCAGAAGTAAGAGAGCATTCTCAGTGTCAGCATCAACCTTGGTGTCATCAAACCCTTGACTGCCATCATTGGGGTCAGCATTCTCAGTGTCAGCATCAACACCTTGGCTGCCATCTACTTGATCATCTTTGGGGTCAGCCTTTACTGTGTCAGCCTGAGCTTCACCTTGCACCTCACCAAACGGTACAATCACTCTACAGGCATCATTCACAACTTCAACGGGAGATAAACACGCATCAATAGGGGCTTGGGGAATGGAGGAAGACTTGTTTGAACTGCTACTTTTGTACAACATTCTACGTTTCCCTGTACTTCCCATAGCTTTCTTCCTCTTCTTCAAAATATACTGAATAGGTTTATCCTCGTCAGATGTATCACAAGCATATCCAACTTGGTCTTGTTTTTCTGCCTGTACAACAGCCTCCTCCTTGTCAGCACCACCCTTCTTGGAAACCATGTCTGCATCCACTGTGGTTGTCTCTGTGTCAGCATAAGGAATCACATCTCTCTTAGATTCCTCACCACTGTTAAAGTCAACAGCCTTCTTCCTAATCCTCCAGCCTTCCTCCTGATTGATTTTATAACTTCTATGTCAGCCTTCCTCCCAGCTTGAGGGTTGGTTTGTGGAGGTCCACTAGAACGCCCTCTCCTCACAGCAACTCTCTTCACCTGGATCTCAGTGGATGGACCTTTCTGCTTCTTCTTAGAAAGGCTTTCCTGTGTCAACATTTTTCCTCTTTTTCCCCTTCTCTACATCAACAGATTTGGCCTCAACATTTCCTTCATCAACCTCACGTTTCCTGTTCGTTCGCTTCTCTATCTCAGCAGATCTCTCCTCTTCCTCTCCTCCAACAAAACCATACTCAAAAGACATAAATGATTCAATCTCTGAACCATCGTTACGTAAAAACTTATTTTCATATGCATACTTTCGCATATACCGACAATCATACAAAAGATCAGTAGCTGGTTGTGAAAACATAGGCTCACCAATGGCATCACATACATCGTCAGCCTCTTCATCAATATAACCCATACCTGGGGTTCTAGCAAACTCTCCATAGTTTGGGAACAGCGGTGTCTATCATGCACATCAAAAAAAATATAAATAAGAAAACACATGTATATAAGAAGACAGAGTTGGTGTCAGCACTGATATATTTCTCTTACCAAGTCACCATCGAATAGCTCGTCAGCTTCATCATAAGTATGCCTAACCTTGCAAACCCAGTGCAAAGAATGAGGATCTCTATCATTCATCCTCAAATTACAGTCAAACTTATCAGACAACTCCGGAAAAGCTTCAAATATCCAGGCCTGTAAAAGCAAAACAAGTGGTCATGCAAACACAATAACAATGCATAAGAAGCTGACACATGGTGAGGAATGATTACACAAGTAGTGAATGCTGACACAAGTAATGAATACATGCAATGCTGACACGTAGTAAGGAATACCTTTAATGCTGACACATAGTGAGGATTGATTACAAGGATATATCAAACAAGTAAACAGAATACCTGGAAAGCAATCCAATATCCATACAACTCATATGAAGGCCTAGCTTTCTTGCGATCCATCGTAGCCGACTTCTTCAAGGCCTTCAATAGAGATTCATAGGACTGTCTGCCCCATGGATATTGTCCAAACGTCTCGTCATCACAAGCAAGTGATAGATTTTCCTCGGTGATATAGTCTATCCGCCTATAACACACAACCATCTCAATGAGTAACAGCCTCGCTATAATTAGCTTCTTCTTCGACGTCTTCTTCATCTGTCGGAAACAACTGATCAAATCATCATGGGAGCATCTATCCATCCCAAGAAAATCAGAAAAAGTCACTGCTTTCGAAGGATTGCAGACACGGTCTTCGCATGGAAGACCAGTCATTACATGAAACTCAGCCAACGAAAAACGAGCTATAAGTCCATCAACTTTGAACCAAAGTTCCTTCTTCTTCTTCGTCTTAACCTGCCGCAACATCATTTGATGGATTAACTGGAAGTTAACAGTCATATTGTTGCCCTGGGAGAGCACCCATCCCAGAAAACTCTCCTTCAACATCTTGTAGTGCAAAGGCAGCAACTCTTGTTTAATAATGTCACAAACTCCAGGATGACAGTATAGATTAGATCTGGCATGGAAACGTTCTTTGTATGGAATACAAAACTTCAATTTCTGCAAAAAATGTATACAGATTGAATACAAAAGCACATGTCAGCATTTGAGGCAGACACAATGACAACAACTGCTATATAAATTTCATAGACTCACATCAAACTTGCATTTGTAAGTATCAAGATCAGTTGAGGTCCCTGCCAACATAACAAAAACAAGATAACCAAAGAGACAAATAGATGTCAGCCCCACAGAAATATGAACCCAAACACAAACATACACACACACACAACACCCAGAACACGCCAAAAATCAAAGACGACAAATAGTGGACATGCAAAAGGATGGAGATGGATTCCAAAAGAACAGAATGAGATGCTAAAATCGAGGTCAGCATTACAGAAAGAGGTCGTAACTGCTCAATAACGCACATACTAGTACGATTGAGAACGAACAACACACATTCATCCAAAAAAACCCTAACGACAACAATCGCGCCATCGCACAAACTCAACAACGCATAATCTGAAATAAACAAAACCCTAACACACAGAAACGATACAAAATCAACAAAACGCTTACCTGCGCTGCTAGCCATACTGAATAACCTTCAATGCCAGACGAAAACGAGCACGAAAAGGCCGGAAAACGTCGCTTCTCGGAGGAAACCGTCGAAGAACAGTTGGAGAGAGGAAAATCGTGATGGAGGGAGTGAGAAACGGGAGAGAGATAGAGAGGGAGTGAGCAGTTGAGGTGGTATCGGGAGGGGGGGTGTGTTTGTGTTTCAAACGCAGTGTATACTTTTGCAAATTTTACAAAAACGTGTATATTTGGCTAATTTGGCCGAAAATTTGCGCCTTCGGCGCAAATTTTCTCATTTTTTATTTCACCCTCGTCTCTGTCCACCTCGATCCTTTGTCCAAATTTTGTGAAATCTCTGAATTAGGGATAACATCGTTTAAGCTCATTTTTATCCGAAATCTCAAAATTGGTTATGTAAATCTACATAACAACACATATGGAAGCTCTTAGAATGTATTTGGTTGAGTTTCGAGTGAGATTAGAGGGGTTGAATTTCACCCATTTTTACGGACAGGAGGTTGAAGATGATGAGGTTGAACCGGTTCGGTTCACTTTTTTTCGTCTCCCCTGGGCTCAGTTCAGTGAACCAACCTAGACCACAAATTATACTCCGTATTACATGTAATCATATATCCACTTATATATGTTGGAATTTATTTATTTTATTTAATTTAAAATGCATAAATTAAATAATTAGAATAATAAGAGGTTTTATCAATTATCACTTTAAATAAATTCTTATAATTATTTTACTTAGAATAACAATGAAAATTATTCTAAAACTTTACCTATTTTACTTAATTAAATCCGAAGTTTCCCTTGGAGATGAGTGAGGTAAGAGACATTAATTGGGAAATTGTTTGTCTTACCCTCTGGTAAGCTTACTCAAGGGTATTCCCATGTCCATGGAAAAAGTAGACTAAAAAGTAGGAAAAAGAAATGTTTTAATAGGGGATAAATAGGTTTGCTTTTTTGTGAGGTTCCATGCACCCCTATGTCATAATTACTACACCTATATTACTTCTCTCCCCTAACTAAATGAGTTTGTTAAATGATTTTGGGCGATAATTAGACCTGTCAAACGGGTCATTCCGGTCGGGTTCGGGTCGGGTCACTCCGGGTCTCGGGTAAAACGGGTCCCGGCTAAAACGGGTTCTGGGTTTTTCGGGTTGACTAGAACCCGGGTTTGACCGGGTTTCGGGCGGGTTCGGGTCGATTTCGGGTTTGTCAATTTTTTCTTTTTTAAATTAAAAAAATCATAATTTGATAATTTTGCGATAAATTTTAATTAAATATAAAAAAATTTAATTATATTTAATTATAAATCAACCGGGTCAATCGGGTCACCGGGTTAATCGGATAAATCGGGTCAAAATTACCGGATCAATCGGGTCACCGGGTCGAAACCCAGATTACTCGGAAAATTTCCGGGTTTTCGGGTTCGGGTCGAAAAAAATTTCCGGGTCAAAATTTCCGGGTCTTGACCCAAAAAATTTCGGTCGATCGGGTCGGGTTGTGTTTTGACAGGTCTAGCGATAATACATTGTCCGAAATGCTACACAAGTAATTCAACGGCTAGTATTAGTATGCAACTTAATTAATTACTGTAGTTCCAACTTAATTAGTTTATACTTGGTCTATACAACTAAATTAGTTCCAGGTCCTATAATTAAAAAATGGCGGTACTTTATACATAAATAATTTATAGACTTAGTTTATAATATACTGTACAACTTAATTAGTTCCAGATCCTATATTTTATTATTTGGAATGTAATTAGTTATGGCGGTAATGAATAGTCCGTATATAAACTTTTTTACGAAAGTATTATTTGGAGTATTTTTATACTTTGTTTATCTTTGGATATTTACACTGTGAAAATATAAAAAATTTAGGCTTAGTTTATACTGTATATAGCTAACTCAAATAATACTACTATATACCTAACTCAAATAATCCGGCCCAATTGCGACCTCGGCCCGGCCCAATTGCTCCAAGTGCATCACCCTACTCCATCTGCTTCACCCTGATGCTTGGAGACGTTGGACAGTGACCCGCCCTCTTCGAAATTAACTCTTCCCTCCATCCCAAGTCTCGACCGTCAACTTCAAAACACAATCATCCCCGGAACAGCACGACGACAATCGAACGGCAAATCTCGCTATTGAGAACCAGAATCGTCAGTCAGGCGAGGGGTCTCCTACGTTTCAATATCACAGACCGCCACTCAATCTCCGAATTGGTAAGTCTCTCTGCTTTTAATCGGTCAGTTATGTTTGATTTTATGTTCATTAGAGGTTGATTGTACTTGGGGTGGGCAGTGGGCGATTCTGGGTAGGCCTAGGGTTTCAGTAGATGTGTTATGAAACGAGTATAATTCCTGGTGTGGAAATCAGTTTGCAATGGAGCGGGACTATCTCCAACTAACTACCCTGACAACGGAGCAGAAGGCGAAATGGTCAAAGTTAGCGGAAATGGACATTGTACCGACTAAATTTTACGATGTTGCGACACTGAAACGGCTAGGAATATTCGAAATTATGAAGTCAATGTTTGATCAGGCAGGGCTGTCGGGATTTTTGAACAAGAATGCGCCAACGTATCTAAGATATGTACTGGAATTCCTCTCGACCTTATCGGTACACAATGGCAACCGGATTTCATATCACCTCAATGATATGGAGAGGTTGCTATCCTACGACGAGTTGCGGGACATCCTCGGGATTTCTCGTCAACCTACCCCTGGCTGGAAGAAATCGGGCCACAATTTGAAAGATCTCTGGGTTGAAATTACAGGTAGACAGTTTGACGGTCACAAGGGCGAGGCTAACTCTTGGCTTGGGCATCCGTGCTTGGTCTTGGCACACAAAGTGATTAGGATGGCTTTTATGGGTTAGGGAGAGACCAGCAAGTTCATGGATTCAGATTTTATATGGTTCCGGTGCTTTTTCGAAGAATGCAGCAACGTGCCTGACTGGACTTCTTTGTTTGTTGCATCTTGCATTCGAGATGCAACAAGCGGGAGCACGAAGGGCAAGTTAGCGTTGGGGGGTATGATCACACTGATCGCTAGGAAGTGGGAACCAGAACCGCCAGAATGGTTGCAGCAGATACATGGGTCTCATGAGTACGATGAGAGGAGTCTGAAGACAGCCAGTCTGTTGAGCAACCCACTAGAGCCGGAGTTGCATTGGAAACCGACGAAATCTTACCATAACGCGATATATTTGCCATATCCCCTACCGTATGGGAAGAGAGCTGCGGACTTCTGTATGACCAACTACGAAGATAAGAGTAGATCAGATCGGGATGAACGGAGTACACCAATGGACTTGGACGCCCCCCCAGCCCGAGAAATAAATGATCAGATGGTAGTGCCAACGGAAGATGGTATGGAGTGTGATACAGGGCTTTGTCCAACTAGTTCACCCGTTGAGGATCTGCACACGGATGACGTTTGTCTGATCGAATACAAGCCCTTCACCTCATCACATCCAGGGCCAGAAGGTGTGCATTTGCACCAAGGTGAATCCATCTTTTTTGTTCCTTGGGAGTAGGTGTTACAAGGGATACAAGGAATTGCAAACCGACAGTCCGATATGGACACGAAACTTCTGGAGATGGCGGACACTCAAAGATACATCTTGGATAGGATAAACCAAATATCCGATAGGCATGATCGTTTGGGGGAAGAACTTGAGGAGATGCGTCTAAGTCAAGACTTGCATCACATCCACCAGACAGACGTGGAGATGAGTCTTCGGGACGTGTCGGCCAACCACCAGTCGATGTTTGATACGGTCCACCACATCGCCTGCCAAGTAGATGATCTTCGAATCTGGTCGAACCAGATGGATGGTGAGATGGAGTCAGTTCGGGATCAACAAGAGCTTACGGTGTTATATGTTCAGGCAATGGACGAAAACGCCCACGACTTCTACCCTAATTATGCTGATCTGTACGCACCGACTCCACCAATGCTCGATGCGGTTGCCACGCGACAATTTACTAGGGAAGGGCCTTTCAACGGTCGAAGAACTGTACATTGGCCGGATGACACAAGCGGTCCATCTGAAGGGCGCGGTGGAGGTCGGGATGGTGGTAGAGGAGGACTTAAGGGAGGACTTCAGAATGGTGGTAGAGGAGGATTTCGGTATGGTGGTCGCGGTGGAGGTCGTTGTCATGCTGGGGGCCGAGGTTGACACTTTTGAAAACATTATGACACTTCTGTATTTTATGTTTGATACAATTGGTTAACTTTGATGATTTTTGTGTTTATCTATGGCATTGTTATGTAATCTACTATTAAATCTAGCACATTTTATTATCTACGATTGATGATTCTATGGCATTGTCGAAAACGTACAATATAGAGTATATATTGGGACAATTAACTTGTGAATGGATTCAGGCTGGCTATGATTTGAGGCCCATTGCGGAAGTTGAAACAATGTTGGCTTGTTGCAAACCAAAAAGCCCATTTCAGGCCCATTGCGGAAGTTTAAACAGTGTTGGCTTGTTGCAAACCAAAAACCCCATTTGAGGCCCATTGTGGAAGCCCACGATAATCTATGTTGAACTATTATTTTTCATTAAAATGTGAAAATTATAAGTATTTCAACTACCAAATGAAATTATTGGCTACGTGAGTTAGACAAGTGTTTTATTAACTTGAGATACTTGATAAGTTAAGATACTCCCACTTTGAATACTTATAATCTTCTTGCAAAAGATCTATATAATACTTTACCATTAACTTGAGATACTTGAGAAGTTAACATCTTAACTTACATGAGTTTTCCTCAAAACATACTCTTATTGTATTCTAACAACAATTTATTAGTTAATATAATGTTTTATTAAACATTTGTTAGTTACTTATATGATTTTTTTTCAAAACATACTCTTATAGTATTCTAATAAGAATTTAGTAGAAGTGGAGTAAGGTTTTATTGAACATTTGCTAGTTACTTACATGAGTTATCCTCAAAACATACTCTTATTGTATTCTAATAAGAATTTAGTAGTTAATATAATGTTTTATTAAACGTTTGTTAGTTACTTGTATGAGATTTCCTCAAAACATACTCTTATAGTATTCTAATATGAATTCAGTAGTTAATATAAGGTTTTATTAAACATTTGTTAGTTACTTATGTGATTTTTCCTCAAAACATATTCTTATAGTATTCTAATAAGAATTTAGTAGTTAATATAAGGTTTTATTAAATATTTGTTATTTACTTATATGATTTTTCCTCAAAATATACTCTTATAGTATTCTAATAAGAATTTAGTAGTTAATATAAGGTTTTATTAAATATTTGTTATTTACTTATATGGTTTTTCCTCAAAACATACTCATATAGTATTCTATTATGAATTTTTCCACATCCAGGGTGCCAATTATTCAAATATATAAAAATGTGGGCGATAAATTCAATAAACAGGGTGCCGATTTGGAATGAAACATAAAATGATTATATACAACGGTGTAATAAAACAAAATCTGTGTGTACCTCCCTATTTTCGAGGCCCATCCGTATTGGTGCAAGGCTTAGCACACGGATTGAAATCTTGGACCGTTAGATTTAAGAAATAAAGGGTCGCGATTTCATACACGTCATGCGAATGGCTGATGCTTACAACCCTGCCTCGGACCCACAACAGTCCCGACCAATCATAGCCCAGAGCGTGTCTTTTAATTTTGGTAAAAAAGAAAAGAAAAGTAGCATTTATGCGAATGGCTGATGCATTGCTAGATGCACCCATGCATAGAAGTCGTTGGATTTCAATGAATAAAGGGCCAAGATTGCATACAAGCCATGCGAATGGCTGATGCATCCCTTGATGCTTCGGAATCACAAATTATCCATGAATGCTACTGTACTTTTATTTTCAAAAAAATTAACAAATTGTTTTTTAGAGTTCAATTCGGTCAGATTTATTTTTATTGTTATTAGTATTATTACGGAGTACAGTACTTATTTTTATTGTTATTAGTATTATTACGGAGTAACATAAGATTATTTTAATAATAATAATACTAATAATAATATTTTTATTATTATTATAATTATTATTACTATTACTATTACGAAAAATTAGTGAAAGTAATACGCAACTATTAGAATATGCACAAAAAATAATAAGAGCCAGTATTATTAAACAAAAGTATTTATAAACAAAAGTATTTTAGATTATTATAGGTTTTATTTTATGAAACAATATAATTACACTACGTAAGGTTACAAAAAATTAATGAAGGAAATCACCATCTCTATTGGTGCAAGGCCGAGCCACCGGATTGACATCTTGCACCGTTGGATTTCAATAAATAAAGGGCCACGATTCCAGACAAGCCATGCGAATGGCTGATGCTTTCCACGCTGCTTCGGACCCACAACAGTCCTGGCCAATCATAGCCCAGCGCGTGTATCATGATCCATAAATGCTACTATTTTTTTTAAAAAAAAATCACTAATTGGAGGAGTAGATTAAAATGAATGTTTTGATTTAAAATCAATAGTTAGTAACATAAAGAAATTAAATAGAGACTTAAGTGAAAAATAAGAAACAAAGGATAATGAAACAAAATCAAAGAAAATTGGAACACGAGCTCATTATCGGTCAAGACTCGTAAAATTACTCTAAGAGTCACTTACACATCATCGTAAACTCTTCTCGATTAAGAGTTCACATAGATAGTTACTAAAAAAACAATATGAGTTAAGCCCGATAGTTATATTAGATTAAAATGAATGTTTTGATTTAAAACCAATAGTTAGTAACATAAAGAAATTAAATAGAGACTTAAGTGAAAAATAAGAAACAAAGGATAATGAAACAAAATCAAAGAAAATTGGAACACGAGTGAAGTTATCGGTCAAGACTCGTAAAATTACTCTAAGAGTCACTTACACATCATCGTAAACTCTTCTCGATTAAGAGTTCACATAGATAGTTAATATAATGTTAATATGAGTTAAGCCCGATAGTTATATTAGATTGAAATGAATGTTTTGATTTAAAACCAATAGTTAGTAACATAAATAACTAAAAAAGAGACTTAAGTGAAGAATAAGAAACAAAGGATAATGAAACAAAATCAAAGAAAATTGGAACACGAGCTCATTATCGGTCAAGACTCGTAAAATTACTCTAAGAGTCACTTACACATCATCGTAAACTCTTCTCGATTAAGAGTTCACATAGATAGTTAGTATAATGTTAATATGAGTTAAGCCCGATAGTTATATTAGATTGAAATGAATGTTTTGATTTAAAACCAATAGTTAGTAACATAAATAACTAAAAAAGAGACTTAAGTGAAGAATAAGAAACAAAGGATAATGAAACAAAATCAAAGAAAATTGGAACACGAGTGAAGTTATCGGTCAAGACTCGTAAAATTACTCTAAGAGTCACTTACACATCATCGTAAACTCTTCTCGATTAAGAGTTCACATAGATAGTTACTAAAAAAACAATATGAGTTAAGCCCGATAGTTATATTAGATTGAAATGAATGTTTTGATTTAAAACCAATAGTTAGTAACATAAATAACTAAAAAAGAGACTTAAGTGAAGAATAAGAAACAAAGGATAATGAAACAAAATCAAAGAAAATTGGAACACGAGCTCATTATCGGTCAAGACTCGTAAAATTACTCTAAGATTCACTTACACATCATCGTAATTAAACTCTTCTCGATTAAGAGTTCACATAGATAGTTATTAAAAAAACAATTTGAGTTAAGCCCGATAGTTATATTAGATTGAAATGAATGCTTTGATTCAAAACCAATAGTTAGTAACATAAATAACTAAAAAAGAGACTTAAGTGAAGAATAAGAAACAAAGGATAATGAAACAAAATCAAAGAAAATTGGAACACGAGCTCATTATCGGTCAAGACTCGTAAAATTACTCTAAGATTCACTTACACATCATCGTAATTAAACTCTTCTCGATTAAGAGTTCACATAGATAGTTATTAAAAAAACAATTTGAGTTAAGCCCGATAGTTATATTAGATTGAAATGAATGTTTTGATTTAAAACCAATAGTTAGTAACATAAATAACTAAAAAAGAGACTTAAGTGAAAAATAAGAAACAAGGACAACATTAATAATAATTAATGGAGAAACTCAAAGAATAGTAATAACAATAATAATAATAATAATTAAATGATTATATTGATTTATAATATCCGTAGTTTAGATTGACTTTTTATATATTGTCCGAAGCATCTAGTTGGGTTATTTCACATGTAATGTACAAAATAATATTAATATGAAGGAAATCCCCATCTCCATTGGTTCATGGCTGAAAGAACGGATTGAAAACTTGCACCGTTGGATTTCATGAAATAAAGGGCCACGATTGAATACAAGCCATGCGAATGGCTGATGCGTCACTCGCTGCGCCGGACCCACATTGGTCCCAGCCAATCACAGTGCACCGCGTGTCCCATAAGCCTTGAATTCTACTTTTCTTTTTGAAAAAAGAAACAGAAATTGTATTTACAGTTATATTCGCCTATTTGGTCATAATAATTAGTGCTCTGTATATTTTTCTTATTCTTATTTTGATTATTAATATAAATATTATTTTTATTCATATTCTTATTCTTTTTTTATTATTATTTTTTTATTATTATTATTTGGTGTAATGTCGTTTTAATTAGTCAACGGAGCAACTTTTATATGTTTAAAAAATAAATCCAGTATTATTCAACAAAACTATTTATAAACAAAATTAGTTTAGATTATTAGAAATTTTATTTTATGAAACAATATAATTGAAGTATTTAGAACAACAGTAGGTTATTTGTGTGTGTATGTAATGTAAATTTTTTTTTGAAGGAAATCCCCATCTTCATTGGTCCATAGCTGAGAGAACAGATTGAAATCTTGAACCGTTGGATTTCAGGAAATTAAGGGCTACGATTGAATACAAGCCATGCGAATGGCTGATGCTATACCCGCTGCGCCGGACCCACATTGGTCCCAACCAATCACAACGCACCGCGTGTCCCATAATCCTAGAATTCTACTTTTCTCCTTGAAAAAAAAATAGAAATTGTATTTACAGTTATATTCGCCTATTTGGTCATACTCCGTAATAATTACTCTACTGTATATTTATCTTATTCTTATTTTGATTATTAATATAAATATTATTTTTATTCATATTCTTATTCTTATTTTATAATTTTTTTTATTATTATTAGTATTATTATAACTAGCAGGAGAATTATGTCAACATAATACCAACCATGTCTAATACTAGTTGGTTATTTCATATGCGATGAACTAACTGATATTATTATTATTAATATTATTTCATATGTAATTTTGTTGTTACAAAAAAAATGAAATGAAATTTTCAACCATCATTGATTGGATGGTTGAATGTGTTGTTAGTTGAATTTTGTTGTTATATTATTATTATTATTCATAATCTTGCATTACCTTGAATGTGTTGTTAGTTGAATAATCTTGCATTACTTAATGACCTCT
The DNA here is from genome assembly GCA_037127255.1 of Persicaria tinctoria. Taxonomy (NCBI): domain Eukaryota; kingdom Viridiplantae; phylum Streptophyta; class Magnoliopsida; order Caryophyllales; family Polygonaceae; genus Persicaria; species Persicaria tinctoria. Next base: position 39,388,004 of record JBANSL010000020.1, read on the forward strand.
TATCACTTCTATATTTAAAATTGGTAGTGGATCAAATACTTGTATGCAGAAAATTTTAACGGAATTTGTTTGAATAACCTTAAGCATTATGCTAAGTCATTACAACACACAAAACATTAGAAGTTTTTCACAAACCGTTAAAAACCGTTAGTGTATATCCGGAAGTACAAACCATTACAAACAAGTTTTTCACCACCAAATTACATACCGTTACAATACATTAGAAGTTTCAAACCATTACATTAGAAGTCCTTACAAAATGCTAACTGTCATATTTTTCTAAACATCCCACAGGAAGACATATTTTTCTTGGCCATACCACCTTTCATCCCTGATGTTATACTCCAAATGCGGTCGCATATGATAATATGGATAACGCTTTCTATCACCAGTCAATGGAAATAAAACTTCAAACCTCTTGTTCCTCCCATTGCCCATGACCTTGGTGATCTCACCTGACCAATAGCCGCCTTCGTGCCAGGCATCGACTTCGTCACCGATCTCGTAATCGTTGAATTCCCCAGTAGGCGGTGAAGGACGCAGCTGGCAGCCTGGAAGAATTTCTTTGAGAGGTTCGTTGTTGTCCTCTTCCTCGAATAGAAAATCATACTGAACCACGTAGTGCGTCTTCCAGTACCTCTCGACAATTTCGCCAGGAAAGAAGGATCCCAAAAAGTCTTTCTCCGCACCTATAACTTCTATCCATGATCCATCAACTAAATACCAGTCTTGGAATTCTGCAAGTGATAAAGAATTCCAATTTTTTTAATCTTTACTCTAATTTGGTACTGAAACTGCCTATGAACCTAGTTAAACCAACGCATCACTCACCTTCACTAACTCCGACTACATCGGAGGTGTGATCTGTAACGGCCCAGAATAATAATTTTCGGGTTACGTTTCAAGGGGAGAAACCCCTTGTTCGGATCTTGCAATTCAGGTACGGGTCAAGGTTTCAAACTCATTTTATAATTAGTATAAAGAGGGATTTCAAACCCTAAAAGTCACGAAGGGTCGTTGGGTACCCTTAACCTGTCTTAAGACTATGTCACGAAATTTAATTCAAATGAAAGTAAAGCGGAAGCAAAGTTAAGATACAAAGCGTAACGGCAGAGCCGGGTCAAAACCAAAACATAAGCGAATTATTACCATTTACACCAAGTTAGAGAATTAGCCAGGTTCTTCGATTCGCCAAAAGGGAACCCCATCATATAGACATCGAGTACTCAAAATCTGCAGAAGATACCTTAAAAAAAAGAACGGGGAAATGAGTCAGATCGAGCCACTCATGCGGGACCGGCAGTCCTCGCTGAGGCCACATAGTATGTGCTATACCTAATAAAGATGCTCTAAATGCAGTACGAAAGTCAAACACACTAGCATACTCCTAGTCATAATCATGTGTAAAAATATTGTAAAGGGCCCAAGACAATGCCAAGTGGCATATCCCTCTCCTACCTCCACCCCCTTCCGATAGGGCGGAGACTGGCCAGCTCGTGAATGCATTCCATCATAATCGGTCGGCACGCATGCCTAACCCGCTCCACAATAAAGCCCGCAGGCATCTCATAATATAAGGAAGTTCATGACTCGATTGACTCAGAGTACCCGATGAGGCTGGGCTACCCTATAACCCTAGCAAAGACTCTAGGACTATCACAGATAACGGCCGTTCTGTTTCAAACGCATAAAGTAAGCAGATGCTCATTCAATTAGTGCAACCTAACAGGATACTACATGGCATGTTTTTATGCATATGCAACACCTAACATAAAATGCAACAACAGGCATGAATGTCCAACATGAGTAGGCCCCCTAGGGAACTTACCTGAAGATGCAGAACAACAGGATAATATAAGCAAGGGCCCAAATGCAAGTCCAAAGCAATCCAAAAGCAATACGCACCTATCATCAATTCATTTACATAAGCTACTGAACCAACATTCACACACACGAACCCCAAGTTCTCAACATGTTCAAAACCAACCGATAGTAAAACCATTTCCAAAACCCTTCCGATACGATCGAAATCAACCAAAACCATTTACTTCCAATCAACCCCATCGATAAAAGCATACCAACTATATTTTTCAAACTTCCTTCTCAAAACCAACATCATCAGATCAGGACAAAGAATCCCGACATTAAATATTTAAACCTTAAATTCAATACCTTAAAATCATATTATAGAATTAATTCCGACATTTTGGTTTCACCACATCAAATCCTTTAAGAAGCATTTTCGGATGACTTAAAACCTTTTCTAAATAATTTAACAAAAATGTTTATCTAAAATAAACATTAAAATAAATCCATCTTTATAGTCCCCATTTATAAAACATATTAAATAAATTACTTTATCAATTAACCTCAATAAATCACTTTAAAATTCCGAATCACATATTGAAACATCCTAGAAATACATATTCCAAATACTATTACTTTAAAAATAATTTCATAATATATACGAATTTTCAGAAAGTATATAATCACCAATATCACAATATAATGATGCTAACAATAATAAGCGATTCAAATAACAAATATAAAATAACAAAATAACATCATATTATTTACATAACTTATAACGAAATAATACCCACATATATAATATAACCCATTTATTAAAACAAGATCAATACCCAACTCAACAAACACAAGTGACAACCCAACAAGCCCAAATGAGACCCGGAAGGAAGGCCAGACCCGAAAAGAATAGGCCCAAAACTCCAACCCAGATGTAGAAGGCCCGACCCGACATGAAAGAAAGAAAGGAAGTAAGACCCGCCCCAACCATAATCTGAAGAATAAGAAGGGAATCCGGATGGGGGATCCGAATCCCGGAAATATTAGGCCCATACCCGGCTCGTCTTCTTCAAACAAGGAAAAAGAGGAGATTCTGAAAAGCGACGATGGAAACGGACAGAGAAGAAGGGAGGACAGGGCCTCGCCGGCGGCCACCCTTCCGACAATCCCGACTACCAGGAACCCCAAGAGATTCAGAGTGAACGAAGAAAGGGAGAATGAAGGTGCTCACCAAGATCCGAAGTCCTTGCCGGAAAAGGAGGTCCAATCCGTTCGGGAGATCTAGCTCCGGCGAGGATCAGCGACGGCTCCAGCGGTGGGGAAGAGACTTGCTCTGGGTCTTAGAACGGCGAAAACAAGGAGTTAAGAAAGGACCTTACGCGGATTCGAGCCAAACAAGAGGAAATCGAAACTCCATACCTCTCGGATTCAAACAGGGAAAGGAAGAGGTAGCGAGGCTCCGACGGTAGCTCCGGGGTCGGCTCTTGGACGTCGGTGGTGCCTCTGGCGGCCTGAACGACGGCTGGAGAAGGAGATTCGTGGTGCTGCGGGTGTCCTTTTAGCGAGACAAGAGGAGGGTGTGGCCCTGCTCGGCGTCCTGCTAGCACTCGGCGGGAGGAACGTCGGCGACTTGTACTCGAGCAGAGGAGCTCTGCTGATTCTTCACGGAACAACGGGCTTTTGGTGGTGGTGGATATGACAGGCCGCCAGGAGGAGGAAGAAGGGGGCTGTGATGGTGATGAATTTGGCGATGGGAGATGGATTCTTCTGAGCTCTTGCAGGGAGTGAAAAGAGGAGGAGGGGAGGGCTCCTCTGTTGGTTTTTGGCCGTTTGCACAGACGGGAAAGAGGGAGGGAGAGGAGAATGAAGAAGGTAAGGTTAGGTGTTTGCTTTAAAACAAAATGAACAGAGGAGATGGGAGTCTGCAAATTGGGTTTGAAGAAAGAAAAGAGGGGAGGGGATGAGTGAGGCCCTTCATAGCTTGTCAAAGAGAGAGTAGGCGTGGATCCTGTTGGGAAAAAAGGCAGGGAAGCTGGACTTGTTGTCTTGTACAAGGGAAAGAAGGGAGCAGGTGAGGTTATTATGCTCTGCAGGTTCAAAATGGGGAGAGGGATATGGCTTGTTTGACCCGAAAGAAAGCAATGGGAAGGGGAATAAGACAAATCAAGTGGTTCCAAAAATTAACTTTGAATTACCCGGAGTTAAATCTCGAAACCCGCTCTCTCTATAAATCTCATCCCGATTTGATCGAAATAACGCTTCAAAATTACAAAGATATCGACATCCCAAAGTTTATTTCAAATCCCAAGGTGAAAAGACGATATCGATCTTAAAAAGTTAAAAATTTAGCCGGAATTCGCTTTAAGAGTTCTGAAATAACCCGATTTAAATTCATTTTTAATTTCTTCTTTCCGAAAATTAAGATTTGAAAATCCGGGCCTTTACATGATCTGACTCCAAGCTATCAGATTCAGAATATCTAAATTGTTGTAGTTCAGCAAGATAAAAAAAACATATGTCGATTACGACTTAAACAATTTGATTGAAAACACAGACGTGAAGCAAACAACAAATGGATAAATAAGAACATATCACAGATGAAGTGAAAAGGCATAAAATGGATCTTAGTTCAAAATCTTTAATGAATAGTTTATCTTAGTATGACTGATTCATCTATAATGAGGTTTGTGGTTTTAATCACAGGGCTTATATTGATTAATGTATATATTCTTGTAAACCAGCTCAAGTGACATTTTATCTGTCATCCTAAAACATTTTTATGCAACTTGAATCTCAACCAAATGACCTCTAACGTGTTCTGTTTAAAAAGGCCAAATAATCCTAATAAAACATCCTCAATTGATGATAGTCGAACTCTAATTTCACAACATTTTTAACATCCTCAACTGATTGATCTCCAACAAACCTCAAGCATTTGAACTCTAATTTCACCAAAGAATTCTAATATACACCAAAGACAAATCTGAACAAAAATCGAATTAGATTGATTCCCAACAAACCTGAACTCTAATTTACAATTCCTAAACTAGATTGATTCTCAAGAAATGTAACCCAAAATTAGATTGATTCCCAATCCCAACAAACCCCAAGCAATGGAACTCTAATTTCACCTAAGACAAAACTATCCACGGGAAAATACACCAAAGACAAATCTGAAGAAAAATCGAAATCCCTTACACTCCAAATGTCAATATATGCCTAATGAAATCCAAACCAAAACAATATGTCCCCAAATCCTCTATCAATCCAATTGCCAATACCTAACGCAAAATCCTCATTCCAAATGCCAATATATTCCCAAATCACTAAATTTACAATTCCTAAACTTGAAATATAACACAAACTTAATATGATTCTACTAATCTAAAATAGTTTTCAACTCAATAAACTGAAATTAAAAACAAATCCAAATGTCTATGAACCAAATGCACGGTGAAGAAGCACTGAAATTAAAAGTTCAAAAACACAGAACTTGTAACCCGGAGAAGAAGCGCTGAAGAGGTCACGTGGCTGTGTGGCAGACGAAGACGGTGAGGCTATGTAGTCTGCTGTGGAGTTCGCCGACGATGATGATGGCTGATAGGAGAGGTACTCGCCCTAAAACCCTAATCGCCCCCTTTTTCTCGGCCCCCTTTTTCTCTCCCTAAAACTTGATGTTAAAAAAATGTCAAATGATTCAAAAAATGAGTATTTAATATGAATATAAGTTTAAAATTAATATAAATATAAGTTCAAAATTAAGTTGGTCTCAATTACTTAGTTCGATTCTTGTTGGTCTCAATTATTTTTTTGCATCTCTTTTTTTTTTCACTAGATCAATTGGTTTTTTCGTTAAAAAAAATGGAATATGATGTAGAGATATAACAAAGTGACATTCTTGTTAATGAGATCGGGACTCTTGGATCGAATCATAGCCAAATGCTCATCCGCGAACCATAAGATCGTATATCACTCATATGTGAACCTTAAGATCACTCAATGTAATCTATCTTATATAAGTGAATAGTTTTCACACACAACCAAATTTTGGTAGAGGGAGTTTAGGTGTTAGGGTTTAGGGTTTAGGGTTTAGGGTTTGGGGTTTGCGGTTTAGGGTTTACGGGAGGTATGGGATATAAAACGCCTTTGAACATATCAATGTAATCTATCTTATATACATGTGAATAGTTTTCACACACAAACAAATTTTAGTATAGGGAGTTTAGGGTTTACGCTTTAGGGTTTACGGTTTAGGGTTTAGGGTTTAGATTTAGGGTTTATGGTACGTATGAAATATATATAACGCCGTCGAACATTGCAATGTAATCTATCATAGCTCCATTGGTTAAACCCCTGTCCTAGCTTGCTGTTGCCCCAGGTTCGAACCTCCATCCTCGCTTTTTTTTAAACAATTTAACCACTTTCAAATTTTCGTCTTACCCGGATTTCCAAGACAATACTGTAGGGATTTCGGATTTCCTTAATTTTGAATTTGGCCGTTTTGAAGTGGAGTGAGGGAGGGAGGCGGCTTAAGGGTCCCACTCTTCCATCATTACTAGTATTGTCTTGGAAATAACCACTTTGGATATAGCAATAGCTAAAAGATTTTCATTGGTCAATATATATTTTTCTTTCAATTGGTTTTTCCACACATTTAGATTTTCAAATGTTGAAGGAAAAAATGTTGAGGCTTGGAAGGAAATATTTTTTTGGAGATTACGTAAAATTATGAAAATATATTAATATTATTATTATTATTATTATTATGAGGTAGAATATATCTTGGAATATTTGAAAATTTGCGAGATTATAAGGTACAATATATCTTGGAATCATCTATAGAAAAATCCAAAATAACGTATATATACATTATTATTTTTTTTATTATTATTAATTATATTTTGAAAAATAATAGAAATAATACCTCAATTATTATTTTAATTAGGTTCATATCCAACAGTTGGAGCAACTTTTAGATGTTTAAAAAAAAATCCAGTATTATTAAACAAAACTATTTATAAACAAAAGTAGTTTAGATTATTAGAAATTTTATTTTATGAAACAATATAATTGCAGTTTTTACAACAACAGTAGGTTATTTGTGTGTGTATGTAATGTAAATATTTTTTTGAAGGAAATCCCCATCTCCATTGGTCCATGGCTGAGAGAACGGATTGAAAACTTGCATCATTGGATTTCATGAAATAAAGGGCCACGATTGAATACAAGCCATGCGAATGGCTGATGCTATACCCGCTGCGCCGGACCCACATTGGTCCCAGCCAATCACAGGGCACCGTGTGTCCCATAAGCCTAGAATTCTACTTTTCTCCTTAAAAAAAAATAGAAATTGTATTTACAGTTATATTCGCCTATTTGGTCATAATAATTACTCTACTGTATATTTTTCTTATTCTTATTTTGATTATTAATATAAATATTATTTTTATTCATATTCAGATGATCTTATTTTATTATTATTTTATTATTATTATTATTTGGTGTAATGTCGTTTTAATTAGTCAACGGATAAACTTTTATATGTTTTTAAAAAAAATTCCTGTATTATTAAACAAAACTATTTATAAACAAAATTAGTTTATATTATTAGAAATTTTATTGTATGAAACAATATAATTGCAGTATTTACAACAACAGTAGGTTATTTATGTGTGTATGTAATGTAAAATTTTTTTTTGAAGGAAATCCCCATCTCCATTGGTCCATAGCTGAGAGAACAGATTGAAAACTTGAACCGTTGGATTTCAGGAAATTAAGGGCCACGATTGAATACAAGCCATGCGAATGGATGATGCTATACCCCCTGCGCCGGACCCACATTGGTCCCAGCCAATCACAACGCACCGCGTGTCCCATAATCCTTGAATTCTACTTTTCTTTTTGAAAAAAAAAACATAAATTGTATTTACAGGTCATAATAATTACTCTACTGCATATTTTTCTTATTCTTATTTTGATTATTAATATAAATATTATTTTTATTCATATTCTTATTCTTATTTTATAATTATTTTATAATTATTATTATTATTACTGTTATTATAACTGATATTATTATTATAAATATTATTTCATATGTAATGTTGTTGTTACAAAAAAAATCAAATAAAATTTTTCAACCATCATTGATTGGATGGTGAAAGATATGGAGCTATTTCCAAGGGAGGTCAAACTCGTGTCAACAAAATCAATTAGGAGAAGATGGAAGGGAAGAGAAAAATTAGAGGATGACAAAATGGAGCACAAAAATTAGAGGGTGAAAAATAAGATCTGGAGGGATTCGAACCCGGGTTGGTATATCATATTGATAGACCTTTGCCCAAGGGGGCGTCCGATTGATGTTGAGCGTTGTGACTAAATCAAATACTATAGTAAATTACATAGTAAATGAATTAAAAAAGAATAATTGAATCTCGAAAAAGTGGTGCATGGTGCAAGGAGACAACTGACTCCCGAAAAAAGAAAAAAATAAAAGAAAAGCCCAGCGCGTGTATTGCCGTTAGATTAATTTCAATCCAACGGTTCACATGTAGTTATCCCCGTTCAGTTATAATTGGCCAACTGGATAGATCTGGTTGGCAATCTGTGTGGGGCCCATCTACACCGTTATTTTTATTTTTATTCAGCGTTGCAAATTGGGGAGAATTGTTAACAACTGAGCGAGAATAGGCTTGGGAATTTTTTTCCATCCTGTTAAAACGCATCGTTTCACAATTGACAAGGGGGAGAATTAAGTCAATTTACTCCCACATTTACAACTTCAGTTTCTTTTCCGTTTATTTTTCTTTTTCGTTTTTTTTTCCGTTTTATTTTGTCTTCCGTTTTGTTTTTGTTGTAAATCTTCACACGGTTAAGTTATTTCCCTCATCTATCAACTCTCAACGTAACCGTTTCTTCATTCCTAAGGCATCCATATATAAAAAAAAAAACCCATTTCCCAACATCGTCGAGACCATCCCTACTTCTTCCTTCTTCAATCATCCCCCCAAAAGTGTGCGGGATGTCGCGATTCGGATTCTACTTTGGGCAGCCGGTTGAGGTAGTTGGGACAGATTACATGCTTGGATCTTTCTACGAGGCAGCGGTGAATAGGGAGATCGGGGGGTTATATGTCGAAGTCATTTACACACACCGGGCACCGATGGGTGTATTACGATCCGAACTAATCCCTGCATGTATGGTGAGGCCAACTCCGCGCAGGATCCATCTACCGGACGTGCCGTTCAATGTAGGTGAAGATGTGGACTTCCCTAGGGACCACGGGTGGTGGCACGGAAGGGTACGAGTTGTGCATGAGAAGATGTATTGTGTAGCGAGTGTAATTGATCAGCAAGAAAAGTGGTTTCATCACGAGGAATTGAGATGTCATCAGGAGTGGATCGTGGATCGGTGGGCCATTAACCCATGGCGGCCGCCCCCGCCAGGTAACACATCTCCCACCATATGTAATTAACTTAGCCTTGTCGACATTTATTATAATGTTTTGGTAACAAAATAAGGGATAACGCAATTTTTTCATGTGTTATATATGTACGAGCGTCAAAAGGCTTTGGGCCTCAAGGCATAAAAGACGTGATGGAACTCTTGAGGGAAGGAGATTCGGTGGAGGCCATGGGGTCGGGTGATGGGTTGGTTGGAACGTACCAACCTGCCGTCATCATGGCCTTGGTAGATGGAACATATGCTCGGGTGGAGTATAAATTCTTCGTCCTAGAAGATGAGATTACACCCCTCCAGGAGATTGTCCACCATAGCCGGTTATGGAGAGAGCCGCCAAGCATGCATTTGGACCCCACCACGTTCCGATATGGGGAAGTAGATGTCTGGTGGCATGATGTTTGGTGGCACGGCCACGCGATCAGGCGGATGAACAACGGAGCGAAGTACATCGTCCAGTTTGACCTACCTAGGTACAAAGGACAACAGTTTATGGCCAGCCAAATACGACACCACGGAGATTGGTTCAATACCGGCCGGAGGTTTGAGGGGTGATCAATTGTATTTGTCAATGATGATGTGGATTGTTAGACAATCAAGATCAACAAGATTGATTGGGTTATATTTTAAATGAATATTCAACATTTATTTGTCCGTATTTTTATTATATTTACCTGAAATATCTCTATCAAATTCATATGCATAACGTTTTATATGTTTGAAATATTTTAACGCTTTTGTAATGAAACAAAAGCGTTCTAATGAAACAAAAAATACGGTGTAACATCTATATCTATACTATATATATAAAGTTGGGTGAAGCCCAATGAATTTGATAGAAATATTTGAAATTTATATTTTTCAGAAGATTATAAAATATTTGAAATTTTCATAAATTGATTAATTCTTTTAAATAAAGTATAAAAAAAATTTGGGTAATATTAAACATTATAAATCATTGATTAGTTAACTTACCTATTAAAACTAATATTGGTATATCAAAAAATATTATAAAATAAGTCTAATAAAATGAATCAGTATAAAAAACAATGTCCCGCGTGTAGCGCGGGATTGCCCATCTAGTGTAACATAATTATAGCCATTAGATGAGAAGGTAATTAATGGACGAGATTGAATCAAAATGGTGAGCATGCTATTACTATGGATTTATTGTAGAGAGATACTAGGAATAAAAAGTTTTATAACAATAAATTTTAATAAGTAAGCCAACACATTTTTTTTGGGTCACAAGCAAAACATTTAAATTAATACAAGTACAAATAACGTAATTCAAATTCATTAGTATATGAACGGTGATGAATATATGATGTATGTTAAATGAATATTTAGTGTGTTGAATATGAATATTGTTGTGTAATATATATTGTGGACGGACAATCAATTTATGATGTATGTTCATTTTAGTTTTGTTATTCAATCACTTTATTCTAATTATTCACATTTATTGGGTAAAATATGCATATATGTGTATAAATTGTGTACAATATATAGTTTTATGTAATATCATCGACCAATAATTAAATTTATTCTTATTCAATTGATTAAAAATTTGTTAATAGTTCGACGTTTTCTTTTTGCTAGAATCCAAATGAAGTTTTCAAAAATGTCAAATTCTAATAGAATGTTAATTGGGAAAAACGGATGAATAATATGTCCCAAAATCCTCCGTATTAGACAAGATTAGGGTTTGGAGTTTGGACTTTGTAACGTGTGGCAGAATCCGTCAATATCCTGACCACATAAGGGCTTTTTAGTAATTAGCCTAATATTCCAAAACGGCTAAACCGCTACAAGATTTCAGAAATAGCCGTTGTAATCTCCTCAGTTTAAGAGAGAAGGTAATCCCTGCACATTAACCCCCTACAACATTCATCCACATTCCCGATTGATCGTTCATTTCGTAGAACACCATCATGGATCCCTTGTTTTCCAACTACCAGAGGATCGAAGTGATCGGCGCCGGGACTGAGACCGAACTGCCTGGGTTCTTCCACGAGGCAACAATCAAGAAGCTTATAGGGTCGACGTATGTTGAAGTGGAGTACACCGTTTGACCAATTCAGTTGGTGTTCCAGTAGTCGAAGTCCTTCCACTGACACAAATTCGACCGCTCCCACCGTCGAGGCCGGCGGAGCTGTTTGAAACAGGGGACGACGTGGACGTTGAAAGCGACGACGGGTGGCGTCACCGCAGGGTGGTTGAAAGGCGAGGGCAACATTACCTTCTTGCTACACCATTCGTAGATGAGGGTTTGTACCACAACAGTTTTCTTCGCCCACACTTCGAATGGTTCGGGAACAAATGGAGAATGGACACAAAGTACCAACTCAGTGAATTAGGTAATTGCACTGTTTAATCGTGTTTGGTCCAGATAATTTGATGGCCGGAGGTCAAATAATTGAAATTTGTGTGTGTTGTAGATGGCGATGTTTTCAATGTGCAGGGGTGTTTCACCATCAACCAGGATGTCGAGTTGTTAGGGAGTTCAGAAGGCCTAATCGGATCATACAGTGTGGCAAGAATCCTCGAATTCTACGGTGCCTATTACGATGAGGTCGAGTTCGTCCATTTTACAGAGGGGGGGGGGGGGGGATGGACGTGAATCTGCTGGAAATTGCACACTTTTGTCGGGTGCGTCCAGTGCCGCCTATATCAGCAATGGCAGAATACGAGTTGAACGAGGAAGTAGACGTATTGTGGAGAGATACTTGGTGGCAATGGCACGTTATGAATTTGGATCACCCAAATTATCTGATTATGTTTGATCTTTACCCTGATGCCATATGGGCTGAAGTCACGGAGCTGCGTGCCCATGGCGATTACAAAGATGGTAGCTGGTTCTTCAACCCAAAGTATAATGTATAGGGCATATTGTATTTTAGGAACCCACATTTTAGTTTCCTATATGTTATTGCTGATTCGGTTCATCCAAATTTATGGTTTTGTTTATGTTTTGGTAGCCAATGGTGGTAACCCACATGGCATGTGGTCCCCCATTTTTTTAATCTGAATGCATAATTACTAGATAATTATGTATTTTTAAACAATTATTTGTTAATACGAATAAGATTTGTCTATCCGATCACACCCATGATGTTGCATATGGTTGCGAAAAAATTAGTTCGCTGAGTATACCATATGGTTGGAAAAAAGTTTTATAGTCACAAAAACAAAATTAACTTAACTCAAACGTTCAAATTTCAAATTTCAAATTTCAAATTTCAAATTTGAACAAAACACGGAATTTTAAAATAGTCGCCTATAAATACACATTGTATGTTATGTCAAAACTCACCATTTCTTCCATCTTATACTTAAACACAAGACTTTGTTCAGTCCTCACTTCCACTTAATCTCCTCACTAAAATGGATGGTAATTGGAAGAGATATTGTAATGAGCCATGGGTCGACGCAGAGGACAAGTATCAACTCAAGCGACTACGCAAAGAGGAGTTTGAAGACATTTTATATGATGGAAGCCGCGAAGCCATGGACATTCTTCATCGTCGGATCTCAACTTTGCGTGATAAGAAGCACCGACTGCAGAAGGATAATTCGGACCTCATATATAAAATTGCTAATAAGGACGACCATATTCAGGAGCTTACGGAAAAAATGTCGGAGCTAGCAATGGAGAATCACAAGCTGCGAGTGAAGATAGCAAAGATAGGGAAGATCGTTGACGGGAGCATTGACTAATTTGTTTGTTATCGCTCGCTTGTATTTTGTGTTGTTGTTTCATTTTCTCAAAGTCCTTATGTTTGTGAGATTTCGAGTTTCGCTTGGTGTAATGTCGTTTTAATTAGTCAATGGAGTTTCAGTTGATGTGTTATATTCCTCACTTATATTTTCACACTTATTTAATTTAAATTTTAAAAAATATTACTTAAAAATTAGAAAACAATACTCTTCGTTATAATTTTTATAAATATATAGAAATAGATGTTAGGAGTTTAAATATACTGTTTACAATTTGCATGGTAGTTAAAAAAGTTTTTTTTTTATTATATTATTAGTGACATTGCCTTTGAGGCTTTGAGATGATTAATGGCTTCAGTCATTAAATTTGAAATTTTAAGATATAGTTGTTCATTAATATGTCTATCTTTGTAAAGATAGTTAAAACGGACTGGTTAAATTTGAAACGCTAATTTAATTTACACAATTATGCATTCAGATTAAAAAAAACTAAGCAAATGGAAGGAAAGTAAATCTTGATTATGATTGCAAAAGAACAATTTTCATTGGGCATATATGGGGTGCCCAATGAAAATGCTAGGTTTGAACTGCATGTTTTTATTGGGTTTTCCAACCTATTTAAAACCCTAAATGCAGCTACCCACACATGCGCGCCTAATTAATTCAAAAGTAGAGTCTCCTCGACTTCTACAGTAACGTTCAGAAAAACGGATAAACCCTAGAGCGCGAAAGAGTGATTGACGTGCATGGACGTTATAAATAGGGGTTGGAACTCACTGCTGCTACTCACACTCAATCGCTCTCTCACTCAATCTACCCCCTTTCTACAAACTACCATAAAACACATCTAAGAAAAAATGGTGAAGAAGGCCACCGCCCAGAAGTCAGCTTCGAAAACAACTCCAAAAACATCTCTGAACTCACCCAAGGCCACCCCACCGGCCATGAAGCACATTGCGATGTCCCCGGTTTCCATCCAGGGGTTGTCCTTCCACAACGAGAACCTTGCTGTCAACCTCTCCGGGTTGGAGTTCTGCTGCAAGATGATGTTCCGGCGGGCCATCAACACGGGGAACGGTGCTCTGATGAGGTCCTTCGTGGCTGGAGATGCGCCCCTATCGGACCTTCTGTGTTTCTTTGATGCAAAGCACGCTACCATCATGGATCCAATGCAATGTCCGGTTGGGGAAGGGGACGACAGCGCCACTGGCTCTCAACTTGCAAAGAAGCTGGTGTTAGAAGGGACTCCGACGTCCGGTCGTCGAGTCAGGATCGCAGACCCTGCAGAGAGCCCTTTTAGTGAGGCTGGCCAGACTCGCCCCACAGCTTCCAGTCCAAGCAAGGATTTCATTCTGATCGATTGAGGTCCTCGGAGATCCTATGCGCCGGACGGGACAGAGTGCAAGCCCCAGCCGAACCCCTATCTATCATTTCCTTTTATGTTTTTTTTTTATGTTTTTCAATTCGCGGGAGAGACATCCTCCCGCTACCTATGTAATGTTTTTTTTTTAATGAATTTTAATATTTAGTACTGCGTATGTGTTTTTGGATATTTTAGTTTAAAATTAAATAATCACTTAGGAAGAACTTAACAAACACTAAAGTACGTATACAATCGTGTATATATATATATATATATATATATATATATATATATATATATATATATATATATATATTCATATATGATATCATCAAATAGCAAGTATTTCTATGAACATAACTGGTTAAAAATCTTCCTAAGTTGTAATGAAATATATAATTGTGGATGTGTATTTGAAAACAGAAGAGGTGGATTTGATCCATGTTCAATAATTTTAAGGGTATAAAGTCTAAATTTCATTTTTTTTTTTGGTAAATAAAGTCTAAATTTCATAGTTGGTACTAGTTTTATACGCTTCAAATTTGATATTATCTTCAAAGTTCGTACTGATTCATATTGAAAAGCTTAAGTTATTATACGTTGTACAGTTATTATTATTACACCGTTGGATTTCAGGAAATCAAGGGCCACGATCGAACCTGCACCATGCGAAGGGCTGATGCGGCACACGCTGCTTCAGTAAATATTTTAATTGCGTTTAATAAATTGGTGATGCGGCGCACCCATGACCTTACATTATGTTTTCGTTTAATAAATTATATTTTAAACATTTTTCAACTTAAAATACGCATTTATTTATTTTAATTGCGTGAAATAACCTATTTTTTAAAGGTTATTTATAATTTATCTCTAAAGGTTAATTATTGAAATACAATTTTTAGCTATCTAATCAATTATGTCTAAAAAATATTTAGACAATTTAATTTGTAATTTTAGTTTATTTCAACAAATTATTTTTTAATTTGAATATATTTTTATTTGAATTAATATACGAATAATAATTGTAAAATCAAGGGCCTAAACTGGGATGTCAGAGAAAAATCCAAATTTTATGTAAGAGATAATAATAATAATAATTGTAAAAAAAAAAAAGAAGTTCTAAACTGGGATGTATAAAAATGGAATTCGAACCTGAGACCTATGGGTAATAAGGAAATGGATACACCACTAAACCAAGGAAGGACTATTGATTGATGTTGAAATGCTGTAATAATTATCTCTTGTTTCGTTTTCCGATGCGTCACCATAAGCAGCAGTCATCCGCATTAATTAAGGTCACGCATGTGGGACGGCAACGTAAGGAAGAAGTTTTGATACACATTTCTTCCCACATTTCCCTCCATATTTCAACTGTGATGAACTTTGTGCACGTTTTTTAAAGAGTTATAAATGGATACATAATACTATAATACTTCAAATTAATTTCTTTTGTTAGTACTGTAATTGTTTTATTTTTTTTTAGCAAGTGAATTTTTTATAAAATAACATAATCATTAAAAAAATGCATAAAATGTATTTAACAGCAACCATTTCTGATTTCTGAATGGAGGGAAGGGGGAATGTATCTTTTTTTTTAAAAAAAATACAGTACTGCAGATCAATGATGACTTTTTCACTCCTCATATCAAATCCCAATCCCCCATACAAGAGCCTCACCAAATTCCCTTCCCTTCCCTTTCATTTTCCCCATTTCCCCCCTTTAAAAGCGACGACGGCAGTAGATACCAGTACGAAATCGGAGTGAATCGACAGAGAAGGTAACGTCTTCTCTACTCTCCGATCGTTTTTGGTCTTTCCCCTCTCCCTAACATTCTGATTAACGGTGAATTTTTTCTGACGTTAGGTGGTTTCTGATGGAGGTTTGTGTCTACAGAAGAGTGAAGGTTGAATCTATTCCTAATTCGACGATAAACAAGGTTAGGCTCTTCTCACATCTAAACCCCTACCCCAATTGTTGTAATATGTCATCTGTGGTAAAGCACTTCGGATTTTACATTGATGCATGTGTAGAGTTTGGGATTTTAGGATTTCGAACTGTAGATTTAGGGTTTATGTGTTTTCTGAAGTTGCTTGTTGTGATTTGGACTGGTTTAGTGATGTGTTTGGTATGAACTGTGTAATTGGTGCGGTATGAACTTCGAATTGGAGGTTTGGGTTTTATTGTTTTGATTTTGGTATGAAATTGAAAACGCCATGCGCGCGTTAGGGACTTAGGTTTTTTGGGTTTTGTACTGGCTGCATGTTAATTTGATTGCAACTACTTTTGGGCAAAATAGATGTTAGGGGTTTGTACTGGTTGAAAGTTTGATTGCAACTCATGACTTAGAATTTGTTTATGCTATGTATGGAATGTCTGATTCAATGTATGTTGTGCGGGCTTAAAGATGTCTGATTCTCAGAATTCCCGGACATCGTCGACATTTTCAGCAAGAAGCGGGGCCAGCACGAACCCATTCGCACACCACCCACCTAGGGTAAGTTACTCGGCTTTTTTTTAAATCAATTCTGTTTCATTTCGATTACTCATAACCCATTAGTCCTGGTCCTCTAATTTCTGTCATGTTTGCAGTTTCCAGCGCAGCCGGCTCACAGGAATACAGCAGTGTCCTCCGACCGGTCCAGCACCCAGAACACCAGGGTGATGGAGCTTCAAGATAGAAACACGGAGCTCCAATCGAACCTTCAGCACGCCGAACTGGATGCTCAGCGTGTCACCGGGAACCTAGCGGTTCTGGACCACCAGCTGAGGATGGCGACAACGCTAATTGCCACCCTCAGGGACCAGAAGAGGGAGAACGAATTGGAACTTGCTAATGCCAAACAGCTGCTGCTAGAGAAGGAGGGTTCAGAGGCGAAGAAGGACAAGATGCTGCTATTCGCCAAGGAAGAGGCGGCCAAGTCGAGAGAGAACCGGGCCAAAACGGGCACTGTGATCAAGTCCTTGGTCCAGATCATAGTGGTCCTCTCCTGGATATCCATTGTGTAACGGCCCGGGATTATGATTCCCGAGTTACATTTCGAGGGATGAAACCCCTCGTTAGGACCTTGCGCCCCGAGTACAGGTTGAAGGTTTCAAAACTTACTTTAATGTTTTCAAAGGGGGATTTCATACCCAAAATCGAAGGGATCGTTGGAATCCCCGGGGAAGTCCCCTGTACCTGTCGTAAGTCTAAGCGTAGAAATCAGAAATCATGCGACTAACGAAAACGAGTGTAATACAAAAGTGTGCCACGGCAGAGCCGGGTCAAAACGGAGTCTAAAGTGTAAATCCGAAATAGTATAATCAGAGTCTGGTGAAGTCTATACTCCAGCGCTCACTCTCCGCCGACAAAATGACCCGCGCAATAAGCAAACAGCACCGATATGATGAACATAAATAATACCTAAAAAAATTGATATGGGGCGGGATCATATCGATGCCCACTTAACTCTGCATCCCAACCATAAGTACACATATACGCTATTCCTAATAAAGATGCTTCTAGATGCATGGCGGAATATTAACACACTAACATGCTCCTAAGAACAAGTGCATAATAATAATAAGGCCTTAGCACAGAATACCAAGTGGTATATCCCTCTCCTACCTCCACCCCTTCCGATAGGTGGAGACTGGCCAGCTCGTGAATGCATTCATTCATAATAGGGCGGCACGCATGCCTAACCCGCTCCACAATAAAGCCCGCAGGCATCTCATAATATAAGGAAGTGCATGACTCGATTGACTCAGGACGGGACCCGATGAGACTAGGTCGTCCTATAACCCTAGCAATGACTCTAGTGACTTCACAGATAACGGCCGTTCTGTTTACATACACATAAAGAAATAGAATGCTCAACAGTCGATGCAAACCTAGCATGGTACTACATGACATGCTGATCATGAATGCAAGCACCTAGTATATCATGCACCTAAAACAGGGAATAGCTCTATTCAATCTGAGTAAGCTCCGAAGAGACTTACCTGGTATCGCAGAACAGCAAAAGACAATCAACCAGGCAATATGAAATCCGACACGTCACAGATGGTCACCTAACAAGTATAAGCACATCGATGAGTCTATCTCTAAAGCACATAAAGCATAGAATCATCACACACACAACTTCACCACTTAACATGATAACCGTCACATCATCATTTCCATAATATCAACCTTATCTCATAATCTATCATCTCAATATAATTCTCCAATTCATCCTTAACCAATTTGCATGCCATCATTTCAAAACCTTACTTAGCATATAATTGCACATCTTCAACATACTCATATAACCTTTAACCACAATAATAAATCACCACAATATCATATATTAAATCTCAAAACAACATTTTATATTTTAATCCCAATAATTTACATACTACTTCTAACATCACTTTATTTTAACATCTTTATAAAATATTTATAAAATCCCAACAATATTTATTAAATCAAAACATCCCTTTTTAATTTACTAATCCAACCTTATTTTATTTTAAATTACCAAAAACCACCCTCTTATTTTATAAAAGGACCAAAACCGGCCCTATTGCTACCCCACCAAACCGAGCCCCATTGTTCTATTATAGCCAAACCGGCCCTTTTCTTTTAAATGAACCCACTCCTATGTTATTTAAACCCAACCCAACCCTCTTGATAAATGGAACCCAAAAAAAAAATAGGCCCAATTCGGTTTGTCTAAGATGTCCCAAAACCCGGCCCATCTGGATTAGGCCCAACTAAGCCTCTTATTTCCCATTACACCAAAACCGGGTTTAGGGAATAAAAGGAAGGGAGAAGGCCGGGCTGACGTGTAAAAAAAAAGAGGTGGGGTCCAGGTGAGGTGGCGTGTGATGTGGCCAAGGGAGGCCCACAGTCCTCTTCTTCCTCTACCTATGGCCGAAAGAACAGAGAAGAAGCAGGGGAGACGCCCAGGTGCGGCGGAGGGGAAGAAAAGAAGGGAGGAGGGGAGCTCCGGCGACGGTGCTCCGGGCTCCGGCCACCCGGTCTCGCCGGCCGTCCCTCCACACACGCACGAAGCAAGACGGAAGGGAAGAAGAAGGAAGGGAGAAGACTCACCGAGGGGGTTTCGAGGACGTCGGAGTTTGTCGGAGCTTGCCGGAGACTCGATCCGCTGCGTCGGAGATGGAGGAACCTCGGATTCGACCTAGGAGAGTGAAGGAAGGTCAAAAGAGGGTTCTTTAATGGGATTTCGATTAGAACGAGAGGTCGAAGCTTACCGAGGGCGTTCGAAAACAGGGGAAGAAGAAGGAGGGGGTTGCGCTCTCGGGCTCGGTCTCCGGGGGTGCTGGCGGCGAAGGCGGCGACGGGGAGGAGGTGCGGTGGTGGAGGTGCGTGGCAGCGGTGCGTGGTGAAGGTGGCGTGGTGGAGGTGGGAGCTCAAAGCAATGGCTTGGGCTTGCTTGTGACAGTGAGATGCCGAGAGAGAGAGAGAGGGAATGGTATGTGGGTTGTAAGGTTGAAAAGAACCTGATTTTTCAAAGGTCAAATTGCAACACAAAGAGGTCTCATTTTTGGGTAGAGTGAGGTGTTGTTTGTTTGCTAGAATAAGAGAAACCAAATAGAGAGGGAGGGGAGGTGAGGATAAGATTTTACCTCAATTAGGAGGTGATGAGTTGGATTAGGATAAGAAAGGCGAAAGAAGACGGAATTGGGGTCTTGAGTCGGAGATTTAAATTTCCGCTGATTGGTCGTTCAAAACCCGAAATGAAAGACGGAATTGATTTTTAAATCGGAAAATTTGGGTCGGAATTTATTTTAAATTCATTTTGATTTTCTTTTTTCGAAAATTAATATTTTTAAAAATCCGAGCCTTTACACATTGCCACCTTCTTGGCGCACCTCCTGAAGAAGTGAAGCTCTGTTTCTTTTAAAGTTAATTTAAACTCTTCGTTTTTTAGATTTTAGGAAACTTGATGTGGGTTTGTCAGTTTTTGGACGTCATTTTTTGGATAACTGTTATGGTGAAATTTTGGACAAGGTTGAAGAAAAATTGTTATGGTTTAATATATGTGAATACATTATGGTTTAAACGTTTAATGGTTTAATGTGAATCCAACAAAAAAAATGGTTTAATGTGAATATTATATTATGGTTTAATGTGAATATTACATTATGGTTTAATGTTAATATTCTGGACAAGTTTCATGGTTCCAAAAAAAAAATTTAACTTAAAGATTTTATTTAAAACTGTAATCGTTTTTCAAAAATATTTTTTCACAATTAATTACAATTTTCTCTTATAGATAATTTTTTCATAAGTATCCACAGTAGACATGCATTTGAATTTATTTTATTAGAATTGCTCTCCACACGCCAAATAGGCAAATAGGTATCAGGTTCGATTCCTATTTTATTGCACTTGACAATTCACATATACCCACTTGGACACGCTGCATTGCCTAATGCAAAATGCATCATGCTGTTTTGGTTTAAGACAATTAGACAAGTAATTGTCTACTTTTTCAATTCTCCTTTCTGTATTCCTTTTTCCCGTAATTGTCTACTTCTTTCCTATTAGTAAAAATTAAAAATTACAGAAAACCACCCTTTAAAAATGTATCTTTTCACTTAACCACCCCTTAAATTAAAAATTAAAGAAAACCACCCTTTAAATGGTATTCGATTAAATCACCACCCCTTCAACTATTTTTGTTACTTTATCATTACATATAATTTTATATTTAAGGGGTGGTTAAGTTAAAACACCAATGTTTAAAGGGTGGTTTTCTGTAATTTCATATTTAAGGAGTGGTTAAGTTAAAACACCAATGTTTAAAGGGTGGTTTTCTGTAATTTTGCCTAATAATAATTGTACAAAGAAAAAAGTTGTTTCTCATTAAAATTGGTCTACAATGGGATGCATAAAATGAAGATCGAAACTGGGACCTGTGTGTAAAGGGGTAAGGGGTAAACCACTATGGCAAGGAAGGACGACTGATTGATGTTGAAAAGCGGAAATCATTATCTGTAACTCTGTAAGTTATTTTTCAGATGCGTCACCACAAGCAACAATCATCCGCATTAATTAAGGGCACGCATGTTGGACGGCAACGTAAGGAAGAAGTTTTGATACACATTTCCCTCCATATTTCAACTGTGATGAACTTTGTGCACGTTTTTAAAAGAGTTAAAATCCGATACATAATACTACTCCGTATAATACTTCAAATTAATTTCTTAAGTGTTTACTGTAAATTTTTTATAAAATAACATAATCATTAAAAAAAATGCATAAAATGTTTTTAACAGTAACCAATTCTGATTTCTGAATAGAGGGAGGGGGGAATGTATATATCTTTATTTTTTAAAAAATACAGTACTGCAGTGCATACATATTAATCTGTTTGGGATTAGGGGGGGATCAATGATGATTTTTTCACTCCCCAAATCAAATCCCAATCCCCCATACAAGAGCCTCACCAACTTCCCTTCCCTTTCAGTTTTCCCATTTCCCCCCTTTAAAAGAGACGACGGCAGTAGATATCATCATGAAATCGGAGCGAGAATCGACGGAAAAGGTAACGCCTCCCCTACTCTCCGATCGTTTTTGGTCTTTCCCCTCATCCTAACCTTCTGATTATCGGTGAATTTGTGCTGACGCTATGATGTTTCTGATGCAGGTTTGTGCCGTACAGAAGAGTGAAGTTTCAATCTATCTCTAGCTAATTCGACGATAAACAAGGTTAGGCTCTTTCTCACATCTAAACCCCTAACCCAATTGTTGTAATATGTCATCTGTGGTAAAGCACTTCGGATTTTACATTGATGCATGTGTAGAGTTTGGGATTTTAGGGTTTCGAACTGTAGATTTAGGGTTTATGTGTATTCTGAAGTTGCTTGTTGTGATTTGGACTGGTTTAGTGATGTGTTTGGTATGAACTGTGTAATTGGTGCGGTATGAACTTCGAATTGGAGGCTTGGGTTTTATTGTTTTGATTTTGGTATGAAATTGAAAACGCCATGCGCGCGTTAGGGACTTAGGTTTTTTGGGTTTTGTACTGGCTGCATGTTAATTTGATTGCAACTACTTTTGGGCAAAATAGATGTTAGGGGTTTGTACTGGTTGAATGTTTGATTGCAACTCGTGACTTAGCGTTTTAAATAACCGTTTCTTTCCGAGTTCCTATCTTATTCATTGCAAATTCGATTTCAATCAACAAAATTTAAGTGTTGAATTTGTTTATGCTATTTATGGAATGTCTGATTCAATGTATGTTGTGCAGGCTTAAGATGTCTGACTCTGAGAATCCCCAGAGAACATCATTTTCAGACAGCAGCAGGGCTGATACGAACCCATTCGCACACCACCCACCTGGGGTAAGTTACTCGACTTTTTTTAAATCAATTCTGTTTCATTTCGATTACTCATCACTCATTAGTCAAGGTCCTCTAATTTCTGTTATATTTGCATTTTTCTAAGGAGCCGGAGCCGAGATACACCTCGGCCTCCTCCGAGAGCACGCAGAACACGAGGGTCATAGAGCTTGAGGATAGAAACAGGGAGTTGCAGTCTGCATTGAATGCAGCGGAACGGGGAGCTGAGCGTGTAGCCGGGAACCTAGAGGTTCGAGATGGGCAGCTTGAGATGGCTAATGCATTGATCGCCACCCTTAGGGACCGCCTACAGGAGAACGAAGGGGCGCTGGCGGCTGCAAAACAGCTCCTGCTGCAGCGGGAGGGGTCGGAAGCGAAGAAAGATAGGCTGCTGCTGTTCGCCAAGGAGGAGGCGGACAAGTCACAACAAGGTCAGGCAAAGTCGGGCACGGTGATCATGTCCTTGATCCAGGTCATTGTCGTCATGGCCTGGATCACCTTGGCATCGGTGGTGGCCTACCTCTTCAAGTGAAGCTCTCCTGGGTTGTTTTTTGTAGTAGTATTTTAAGGTTTTTATTATGAGTTTTTGGAAACTTTGTTTTGGGTATGTGGTTGTGGACTAGTAGTTGTTTTGGAAGCCGTTTGATTATAGTTTTTTGTGTGTGATAAACAATGGTATTTTTTTGTGTATGTGATAACCAAGTTTGATGGTATGTGCCTTTTTCTGGACAAGTTTTATGGTTCTCAAAGAAAATATTAACTTGAACATATTTTCCAAATTAATTACAATTTTATCCTATAACTAATTTCTCCATAAATATACACAGTAGACATGCATTTGAATTTTTTTTTTCACGACTCTTATGAGTTAGAATTGCTCTCCACACACCAAATAGGCAAATAGGACTCGGGTTCGATTCCTATTTTATTGCACTTGACAATTGACAATTGACATATAGTCACATAAATATACACAGTAGACGCTGCATTGGTTGATGCAAAATGCATCATGTTGTTGAAGACTGGGCCGGTAACTACTACCAGTGTAATGGGCTGGTAATTGGGCCTAACGTTTTAAAAGTTAGACTTGTAATCCGATGCTAAATACAAAGAAGATTGTTTACAAATTGGGTATACGAAATAAATGTTCCAACTTAGAAGGAGTAGTAAAAAAATTGAACTAAGCAACATCACAAGGAGTGCCCAACTCATTGAGTCTTCCGGACTGGTTGATACGGTTCCTACTGAAACGACGAAGATCCCGACGTGTGTGTTTGGGATAGCTGCATAAGAAAAATACCTTATTGATAAGTGGTTTCAAAGAGTCCCAAGTTAGAGAAGAGTAATATGTTATCACTCACCTATGTAACCCTCAAAGGAAGACCACGTGCACCATTTAATGGACTAAACCCATAGTTGCCCAGGCCACTGTGTTGCATGGCTTGTGTATGCATCATCTACCAAAGAAGAGGGGAATTGACGATCATAAGTATGATGCCAACGAAAAGAATCTGACAAGAAAGCATGTTTGGAATCCCAGTTACGTACCGAATTGTAATAAAGATGAGGGTTAGGCATGTACATCATGTTTTGGTGGCGAATACCATTGCTGGGACCTGCATGGCTCTCCGCATGGCTGCTTGGCCCACCCTGTCTGCATTGACGCTCAGTACGCTCCCGCGCAATTTGCCTCCTATAGCCTAACCTCCTAGTTCTATGTCGGCCTGTACCTCTTCTGTCTTCTGGATCTACCACGGGGGATAGATCGTTATTCGGTACATCCCCGTCGTCGTTCATGGCCGTTTCAGTTGGGATCACCACTCGCCGCCCATACACTTTACCAATGTCATCTAGGTTGTGATAAGTTAGGCGATTCTTCCTCAGCGCAGCCTCCTTGACCGTGTCTTCCAATTCCTAGAGGTCATCCATCACAACCTTGTACAAATCCTCATCGTACATCGCCAATCCGGCGATTTTGTCCACCTTACCATGAATATCCCCATATTGTTTCATCTCGTCTGACTTCTTTTCTATCAGCTTATAGTAAGGGACTGGGACCTTCAAGTGTTCCCGGGGCAGGTCCTTCCGCCAACGATCCAAAATATACCTCTGTGGAACGTAATACACATTCTCTTCGCTGAAGACACGCAAAATGTGGGTGCACAATATCCCGCGGAACTCAAAGTTTTTGCACTCACACTTTACGTCGGTGTTGTCTTTTTGAAGGGTAACTCTGTATTTGTAGCACCGTGTACGACGAAAATAAGGCAGCTTTACCGTAACGACGTAAGTGCACACATTGACATCGTCTTCGACCCTCAGTGCATTGGCGTACACGAGGTTCCGCACCTCAACTTGAAATTCTTCGAACTTTGCAGTAGTGTACAGCTCTTGGAACACGAGCTCAAACACATGGTCGGTCATGCACCTGAGGGGCTTATTTATCGATGTGAAGTTCGACGTCTCCTCCTCCCTTACCCTTTTCGATAATGCTAGACCGTACTGCTCAACGAACAACTTCAACGTAGTATTTATATTGAGGAACGATTTGAAGAAATGGTTCATACCTTCACTCCTTTGGGTGTAACACCCCCTTTTATAACTCGAGGGAATGCCACAGCGCCAGTGATTACTCGGACTTTAATGTCTTTGTAACCACCTTAGGCTTATAGGGACATGCAACCATGCTCCCATAAACAAGATGATAACAATTAAATACATAAATGAAATAAAATTTAATAGCGGAAGTCTTGAAATATAAAAATAACTCTCTATTAAACTCTCCTCAAAAATCGAGGATTTAATTACAAATTGAGAACAATACAGCGGAAGACTTTTAAATAAAATTAAAACAATAAAACTCTTATACAACATATCTAGGAATTTTAAATTTTAAATACAATGTTAAAAGTAACTTTAATGTCTTCTCAACTTCTCTTCTCTTCTGAGACTCGACCTAAACCTGCGAAGACTGGTCTGGCATCCGGAATGAAGGACACCAGCCATCCAAATATAGGACGGTTAGTTCGCAAGAACTAGCAAATGACGGCTCGAAAACTGGGACAACTTTGGATTCAAGTGACCATGAAACGGTAAGAATTAAATCCAAATGAGACTTGAATATTTGAAGTGGATTGGCTTATTTGTGACCCGACCCTCCTATGACACGGATAATCCAAAAGGATTGAGTAACAAAAGATGTATTAGGAATCATATTCCGATTAAGGATGGAATATGACATAGCTTGAAACGATTCATGATTACTACCCCTTTACATTATTAATACATTTTTATTATAATGTCTAAACTAAGTATTGGTTCAAAAGGTACTCGATGTGGCCCAAAATCGACCCAGAGGGCAGGACTCTTTCGGAGAGTTTTAAACCGCGGGCTGAGACAGTCGATTAAGGGTTGATCTTGTGTTCCCAATACCTAGTTCGAACCATGTTTGTTACTTGTACATTATTCTTCACTCACTTACTCACATGATATGCATTTTACGTCTTTTATCTTTTTATCGATTATTACCGGTCCCACTCTGTCTATAGTGGATAGCGACCTACAACCATTGGTTTTGTAACAACTCGCATGGAAGTGTAGTTTCATGAAACCTTAAGACCGAGGAGTAACGGCCCCGACCTACACTTTACTCACACTTCACTTTACCATTTTACACTGCTTTTCGTTGATTGATTGACTACTTTAGTTTACAATTCTTCACATTACTTTACGATTTTAAATTTATGATTCACATTGCTTTTGATTGGTTTGGATTCGATTTAGTTTCACTCGCAACAACCGATCCTCACATTATTACTAATTATTTACAATATTGATCACAACGAAATAAACATAATGGATACATAAAAGAAACATATCCCTTTCTTAACCAATTAGCATGAAGGAACAAAAATAAATCATGCTTTAATAAACATGTGGGTATCTATGTCATTATTATATATATACGTCGAATAATAACATTACCCAATTATACTTTGCCAAATTCAAGCTAACGGATAAATAAATCACACAAGGCGGATGAATTGTAATTTATTTTAATTGGTTTGGCAAGCATTTCAAAGGAACGAAAACAACAAGACACGAAGGCACCGAAATGAGCGGAAAAGCTCGGAAAGTCACTTGCCTGAATTGAAATCGCAAGTGCGTGTTTGAATACTTTTATCTCGAATCGAAATCTTCGTATGGCCGTATGGGTTGACGAGTCTCTGCGATTTAACGGAATTGGAAAGCGATTTATGCCCACATAAAAGTATGGGTTAGAATCTGAAAATTTTAAAAACTGAAAAGAGCATTGTTTGGAAAGAATAGAAAGTATGGGAGGCTTTACGTAATTATGTTTCTTCCTCCTCCCTCCCGTCACAAGTAGACAGCCCCTGTGCAGAAACGCTCGACAACGTCGGACCTTCGGCAGGCTCTCGGTGACAACCTAGGGCTCGGCGGCGCAGGCTGACAGCGGCTACATGACCATGGTGGCGTGGCGAGTCCGTCGGTGGTGACCACTGGCGGCTTTGGTGGTGGTAAGATGGCAGTCGACATCAAAGAAGCGGAGCCCCGGTGTGATGAATCGAAATGGGGTTTTTGAATTCGGAATGTTTTTGTGAAAAACTTGTGAAGAGGATTGTTTTTAGAGATGTTTAGAACCCAATGGAATAGGCTAGAAGCTTGGATCTCTTCTCTACGGAATGAATTTCAATGAACACCGAACCCCTATATTTATAGTCGATTTCAATTGGAGGCGATTTGGATAGAATCGAATCCATAGGGATAACTAAATATCTTTCTAGAAGCTATCTAGGTGGTTAATCTGATAAAATATACCATAATTTGGGCGGAATGGATAAAACTCCGAATTTGGGATAAACTCGTTCGAGCTCGTTCTGGATTCGAAATCACCAATTAGTTAAAGATATAGATATGATAGGACTTGGGCAACATTCTAGAAGCAAAAACGTTAAGATTCGAGCGAGATTTAAGGAGGTCAAAAATCACAAATTTCAACAGTGAACGGGGCAAGCGGGAGGTTGAAGACAACGGTTCAGGGCCGGTCCGGTTTTGTTTTTGTTTTGCTGGTTCGGCTCACGTGAACCCAAAGAAAACCGGTTCAGTCCTTAAATACATTTTTCCTATTTATAAAGATATATATGTATATCCGAAGTTTTATTTATTAAAATTCTTCATAAATTAAATAATAAAAATAACAAAACACTTAATGAAATACATTTTGTTTTGCATAGCACAATTTTCTAAAACGTTATAGTAAATACTTTTCGCAAATTGTAATTACGAATCCTTCCTCATTTTTGAATAAAGTATATCACTTTGTCTCTAAATAATATAACTTAAAAACTTATTTATTTACTATATATTCACATAAGATGAAGTAACTTTACACTAGTTATAACACTTTATATATATATATATATTCAAATTTTTAAAAAATATTTCTAAGTTCACAATAGAATATGTACCTTTTATTACCAAAATTTTATTTACTTAAAAAGAAATACCCAAAGATAATTTGGGGTATTTCACTGGGTACTTGACATCTCGGCCCAGAAGCTGTTCTTGAAGTATACAGGAACCCAACACCTTCTCTTCTCGTACATCTTGCATAACCACTTGTTGTTACGCAAACCAAACTTCTCCAGCATCGCATCCCATGCCTCTTCGAACTCCTCTATACACAAGGAGTCGTGTAGAGCATCTTGGAGTGCACTTACTATTGCATTCCATTTGGGGTTGCTCCCCAAGTGCTTTTTAGCATTCTGCATCACGTGCCATATGCACCAACGATGCGAAGCATCGAGAAACACTTGCGCAACTGCATTGCCTGAAAACAAATGAATGGACATTATCGATAAATAAGACTATTTTAACTACATATGTAGATACATATTTACAGTAGCTTACCAATGGCTTGGGCTTGGTCGGTTAAGATTGCTTTTGGTGCCTTCCCGGACATACAGCTGAGCCAAGTGTTAAACAACCACACGAAGTGCTCGGTTTCCTCTCCGACGAGTGGGGCACACCCAAACAACACGCTCTGCCCATGGTGATTGACCCCAATGAATGGTGCAAATGGCATCTTGTATCTGTTTGAGACGTATGTCGTATCGAATGAGATGACATCGCCAAATTCCAAGTACACTGCCCTACTCATTCCGTCAGCCCAAAACACATTCTTCAATCTGTTGTCTTCGTCCACATCATAACTGTAGAAGAAGTTCGAGTTGGTTGAAGCCATTTCATCGAAATGATCCCTCATTGCAAGAAAGTCCCCTTTCTTCATTTGTCGGCTTCTGTTTTTGGCAACCACGTTCCGCAGGTCCCGTTCAGTGAAGCTCACTTTATCATGGCTCCCGTTGGAAACCACAAAGGATGTGAAGTTCTTAGCTATTGGTACGCCGGCCCTATCCATTTCCAAGATCCGTTTCTTGTTGCCTTCGGTGATGTATCTGTAATTTGTAAGGTATTTTGTATTATTCGCATCACACTCGTGGTTATGCTCAAGGACAACGGCGGTTACCCTCCATAGACCAGGTCCATCACGAACAACATTCACCCTGAAGTTACAACCTGTCATGGTTGAAGTGGATCCCTTGCTCGGGTTTTTTGACTTGGACACAAAGTTCCCCGCCTTTGTACATACCATCCTAATTGACTTGTACCTTTCGCCCGTATTCCCATCACCCCCTCCTTCCGCGGGCGGTAACTTTTCCGAATTCCGAATTCTTACCATGAATCCATTTTCTCTCGCATATCCGTGGATTAACTGAATAAAATCTGCTTCCCGCTCCAACATCAGCCCGACATGGGTAGGATTCATTGTCAGGTTATCGGAAATCTCGCGAGGCTCAGCATCGTCTCCTTCATCATCGTCTCCTTCATCGTCGTCTCCTTCATCACCGGCTCATGCATCACCGTCTTCCAGGATGTGGTTTTCACTGTTCGACGAAATGCTTGCGCTGTCATCATCCGAAATTTGGACCAAGTTCAAGTCCAGCCGGCCTGACCCATTGATCGAATCATCGGAACCGGACCCATCTTCGAATCCCATGTTAAGATCAAAATCCCTGTTCTGGCTCATTGTAGCTTAGAGAAGAGGATGATCGGTAAATCTGGAGGAGAAATCCGAAATCCTAATTAAATTAGCATTCGAACTACAATTACACTCTAATCAGTTTCAAAATGCAAATTAACGACAATCCCTTATTCACGAATATAGATCCAATCGGATAATATATGTACCGCTCACCTTCGGTGTCCGGCGAGTTCAGCGATCGGAAAACGATCGATTGCAGGTTCTTCGATCTCGAGCAGTTAACGACGGAACCCTAAACCCTAGTACCGAAGGTGATCGATCTTCGCCGGATTCGTTAAGAAGACTACTTCAATTGAGCAATCTAACACTTCCAACTCCAATTCCGACCGTTTGAAGAGATGGAGATGAAAATTTGAAATTATCGTTGGGAGTGTTAGGAGAGAGAAGATTACAGTGCTTTAATTGTCATTAGGATCAATGTTACTTTAATTGATGCAGGTAATTATTGCCCTACTATCTCTATTTTCATTTCTTTTTTTTTGGACTGACTTACTTTTTGACCAAAAAGGAAATTACATTTTTACCCCCGGGTAAGCTTACCAGAGGGTAAGAGAATCATTGTCCCATTAATTGTTGATGCTATAATCAAGGTTGTCTACTAATTACTTCCCTAAAAGCAGCAGGTAATTATTACCCACTCTCTTCATTTTTATTTTTTTTCTTTTAAATTTGACTTACTTTTTACCACAAAGATGTTATAATTTTACCTCCGAATAAACTTACCAAAGGGTAACCGTTGCCAGTTGGTGCGGGCAAGTGGCAATTAGCCAACTACTCATACAACAACAAGCCAATAATTATTGTCTAAATAAATGTCATTTTGGCAAGTCGACTCCAATTTCCACAGTTCTGGTGTTAAAGTCCAATACATAAAAATAGTTAACTTCAATAAATTTAAAACCTAAAATCAATAGATATACTGCATTCGTCTCAAAATATATTTTATTTTATTTTTAACTTGTTTTATAGTAATGTGTTAAAAAATATACTCGTATAAGGTATCAAACAAAAAAAAACATTTCAAACTTTTGAAAATAATTTCAAATGTTTTGTAAAGTGTTTAACAAATTAAAAAACATGATAAAATAAAAATAAAATGACTTATATTTTTAAATGAATGGGAGTATATAGTATGTTTTATTTGCCAATTTGATACGTTTGTAATACTCGATCCTTCGCCTGTGGGCTCAAGATATAGACGAAGATCAAGAACCGCGCCGTATATTTGGCCGATCTTGCAATGCTCTTCCGATATCTCCTGATTAACAATTGAATTAAACTAATTAATAACTAAATAAAACAATTGTCTTACAGCCCGCGTCTCAGGGATCCAGTAGGATCAGACGCGGAGCGAGCCTCGGGAGCGAAGTGCCTGGGATGTCGCGAGGGTTCTCGGGAGGAGGGTATGTTCGCTGGGCGAGCGACGACGATGCCAGCGAGCGGGGCGAGAGAGCGACAACGAGATCCAAGGGTGTCGGAGATGCGGGAGCGAAGACGTGCGAGCGCAGGAGCTTGCGCGCGCGGCGACGATGGAGCCGCGCTCGCAGGGAGCGAGCCGGGACGCCGGTGTCACCAAGGGTTGCCGAGTCTTCTTCTTGCGATGGATCTAAAAATCCAGGGATGTGTTTAATTATTTTTTATCAAGGTTGATGAAGATGACGATGATGGTGATGGGTGATAGTGTTTGGATGAATGCCGAAGAACATAAGAGCCAAATTGATAATCGAGAACCCTTTAAACCTATAAAGGGGTTTCTCAATTCTAATTCAATCTGACTTAATTCAAAGGGAACTACATTGTTTAAATAGAAAAACTAACAACCAATTCTAATTGTGCAAGATAGAATTTAGGTTGATAAAGATAGATAAAAATTACCTAAAGATAAAAGTAAACCTAAGAAGACATAATTCTAAAACTTAGGGGACAAGATATATCTAGAGGAGATATAATCTTGTACATTATTTAATCTAATTGCATAAAATAACAATTAATTAATTAAAGATATAAAATAATTCGGCCCACTCGACCAAGGCCCACTCGACATAAGGGTGTCTTCAAGGCGGGTGTTGTCGAGTTTGCATGAGCTTTGTTTGAGGACGGAAGCTCATTTCTTGTGTCGGTGGTGTAGACTTGAGCCAAGTGACACTAGTACAAAAGTCTTCGTTAATACCGATATTATAAGACCGGTTGTTTTAAACTGGTAATAAATTACCACTTGGTTACCTGTTATTATAAAAAACGGTATTAAGTTGATTTTGAGAATAATAAAACCGGTTTTTTAATTTCATACGGGTATTAATTATGAGCGCGTATAATTAATACCGGGTGGCCTGAACCCTTACTCCATCGTTCTTTGGTAACGGACTAGAAGGGCTTTGATTGCATCTTGAATTCTCTTGATCCTTGCACGAGTGATAAGACCATCGAACAGAACCTTCATATTGTCCTCAATGTCACCAAGAATTATCGATAATTACACTGCATCACAATTGTTTTCGGCTGATAACCTGTCTCTTATCTAAAGTTTAATGCATCATGAATAAAAATAGTAAAAATGTTATTGACAGTTGATCAAATCGATTTTAAAGCATTTCAAATCTGTAC
Organism: Persicaria tinctoria; assembly: GCA_037127255.1. Classification (NCBI taxonomy): domain Eukaryota; kingdom Viridiplantae; phylum Streptophyta; class Magnoliopsida; order Caryophyllales; family Polygonaceae; genus Persicaria; species Persicaria tinctoria. The sequence continues at coordinate 39,420,413 of JBANSL010000020.1, forward strand.
CATTGAAAAAAAAATGATGCAATTAAGAAGTCATCAAATAGTCCTAAATCCTAAGACTTGATCGGTGGTATATCTGAATTTGATCAATAAGTAAATAAATGTATTTAGGGGATATTTGAGTCAAACAAATTAAGTAATTATTGTTCACATTCAACCTGTTCAAAATCGATTTGTCTAAATATGGACTCAAATTTTAAAATGTGTTAATATTCAATCCGTTTCGTAAACGTAAATAAACATGTTAGAATCGAACTTCATTCGAGTCTAGAGCAACGAACTCTACTCACTTATACCATAATATAATAACTAAGATTTTTTTAAATAAATTTTACAATATTCGAGTTATTCAAGTCTTGGGTTGAACCACGAGCCTCTAAAGTTAAAATGTAATCATGTTATTCGCTTAACAAGTGAACGAGTTCAAACTAATTTTGATAGAGTCTAGCTCAAATACAAGTAGAAATTGATTTCAACTTGACCATATAAGACCATCCACAATGGTGGTGTGCAAATGTGGGAATGTATATTTTTTAGATATTTTTTTAGCTCTATTGATTGTTTTGGGTGTGTGCAAATGTGTACATTTGAGCATGTGGTGTGCAAATTTGAGCACACCATCTCTCTCATGTGCAAAAACTTTTACAAAAAGAAATACCATTTTATTGGTTTATTTTTTATGATTTTATTTTTATATTTGTTTTAAATAAACTGTATTTCAATAGTGTGTAAAAAAATGCATATTTCACCAATTGAACAAATTGCTAAAAAGTGATATTTATTTTTACACACCTTTGTACAAATGTGTATATTTTAGGCGAAATTGCAGAAAACCACCCCTTAAATAAGCTGTTTTGCACAAAACCACCCCTTAAAATATAAATTGCAGAAAATCACCCCTTAAACCTAGTCCGTTAACAAATCACCACCCATCCATGTACTCCGTTAAGTTTTCTGTTAAATTTTATTGAATTACAGTTTTACCCCTCACATTAAATAAAGATTGCAAAAATAATTGAATAAAGAGAAAAAATTGAGATTTTTTTTTTGGTAATCTAAATAAAGAGAAATTAAAAGGGGATATTTGATATCCAAATACTCTATGAAGGCCATCTGTAATGTTTAGTTTCTTCACTTTGAGATCTATCGTTTAGTATTTTAATGGGGTCAAATTGTTATTCTCTCTAAAGGCCAGTCAGTCTCGATTCGTTTGCGGTCACCATGCTTCTTGTCGCCATTGAGAGTACTCATCTATCATCTATCACTACTTATATTGATGCTCATTAATGGTACCCACAAATCAAACCCGAAATCTTCAAAATCAAACCCTAACTTGAGCATGAAATCCCCAAATCACACCTAATCGAGGATGAAATCCCTCGAATTAGAGCCATACAACTCTGAATTAGCACCGCGTTGCTCTTCTCAAATCCCTAATTTTGAGTACCCCGTCTTCTTTGAACAGGCCCGTGAAAGCGAGAGATCTAACGGGTTCTCCATCAGAGCGTCGTTCTTGATTTGTAGATGGAGAGCTTGGAGGTGTGGTGCTGAACGGTGGAGAGCGTCGTGGTTCATGGGATTTGATAGAGCAAAAGTAATTACATAAGATGTTCATGGGCATAATTGTCTTTTACCAGGTAAACCCTAATCCTCATTATATATTCGAGTTTTCTACTAGGGTTTAAGGGACTTCGGAATCAACCAATACGATCCTGACTTGAGCGTCGGAGGCTCCTCGGGGAGCAAACCCCGCCTCTTTCTCTTCTAATCTATATGCAGGAAGATCAATCGACGCAGACAAGGATCGAGATGCAGATTTGATGTATTACATTTAATTGATAGAGCAAAAGTAATTACATAAGATGTCCATGGGCATAATCGTCTTTTACCAGGTAAACCCTAATTCTCATTATATATTCGAGTTTTCTACTAGGGTTTAAGGGACTTCGGAATCAACCAATACGATCCTGACTTGAGCGTCGGAGGCTCCTCGGGGAGCAAACCCCGCCTCTTTCTCTTCTAATCTATATGCAGGAAGATCGATCGACGCAGACAAGGATCGAGATGCAGATTTGATGTATTACATTTGGCGCCGTCCGTGGGGAATTCGATCGAAAAGCCATATGATTGAAACTCCCAATCGATAAAATTAGACAGTTGGGTGTGAAATCAAGGATTGGATGAAGCAGTAGGTTGGATCTCGTATGGTGAATCAACCGGTCACCGAATTTCGCCCGCTTCCCCGATCCACGGTCGATGGTGATTGGTGCTCGCATCTCCGAGACCCCTAGTCTACATCAACACTCACGAGCACTTTGACGGGCCGCTAATCCCTTGTCATGGCAGACGCAAACACCGTTGTCGCCATAGCATCCCGTCAGGGATTCCTCGCTGCCTTTCGGGTCAGAACTGGACCGGGAAAAGATAGTTGAGGCGGGTCGCGGGTTGCAAGCCCGACCAGGAGATCGAGGAAGGGGAGAGTCCCTTGCGGCTCCTTTCCCACCGACCACCGCGAGCATCCGATGGACAAATAGATAAGCTTTCCCCTTTTCAACTTCATTCCATTAATTGTCATTCAATTATGCAACTCTTCAATTCTGCAACTTTTCAACTTCATTCCACCGGATTCACAAATGGAGGCAATCCGGACTCTTCTGAAGGCGACCATCGTTTCTCGACCGTCGAGGTCGGAGCGGGTGGAGTTGCCAAAGCTACACACCACCCTCTCAGCCGCTAATCGCAGTCGCCTCCGTCAGAATCGCAATCGCCACTGTGTAGCACCACTCCCCTACGATTTGCCACGTCCACACCGTCGTCGTTGGGCCTCCATCGAGCCTCTACCGGACTACGATCGGTGCCGACAGGTCAGGCGTGCCCGTGGAATCTTGCGCCGCCATCGAGGTCAAGGCCGAAGGAGGGACAAGGGGCCGAAGACGCCGCTTCGAAATCCTGAGCCGCCGCCTGCTACAAACCCTACGAGTCGAAGAAGACGATGGGTTATTTTGCAAATCCGGATTAATTACGAAATCAGCCCGGATTTCTTGGAAATCGCAGCTCAGTCTATCCAATTAAGATAATTGCGGAAAAGGTCCAACTTTTATGAGGCAAGATATCTCACTTGGAAGTTCAATGCATCGTGCCCTGCCGGTCAAGCATACGAGACCCAAAAGCTAAGTCCTCTATGTCCTATTTTTTATGAAAAGTTTACTATTTAGTTAATCATATTGCATGGTTAATTACATCGGTGACATGTCATTTCTTGAAATGCTTACATGCGCATCTATATATATATATATAGAACACCATTATTTCAAAGTCATAAAAAATAATAAACAAATCGCCGCTCAAGGCCAACGAATCGCCAATCAAGGCCAATAGATCGCCGCTCAAGGCCAACGAATCGCCAATCAAAGCCAATAGATCGCCACTCATGGCCAACGAATCGCCACTCAAGGCCATTAGATTGCCAATCAAGGCCAATTGATCGCCAATCAAGGCCAATAGATCGCCACTCATGGCCAACGAATCGCCACTCAAGGCCATTAGATCGCCAATCAAGGCTAATGGATCGCCACTCAAGGCCAATGGATCGCCAATCAAGGCCAAAGAATCGTCACTTATGGCCAACAGAATCGCCACTTAAGGCCAAAAGATCGCCCATTTCAGGCCAACAGAACGCCACTTAAGGCCAATGAATCGCCACTTATAGCCAATGGATCGTCAATCAAGGCCAATAGAACGTCATTCAAGGCCAATATAACGACAATCAATGCCAATGAAATGCCAATCAAGGTCAGTAGATCGCCACTTATGGCCAAAGAATCGTCACTTAAGACCACCTAAAGCCAATTCTAAGCCATAATAACGCCGTTAAGGGCCGACAAAAGTCAAAATCAAGCGATAAGAATGCCATTTAAAGCGAAATGCTTAACCTCAATGAAAACAATCAAGTTGTCAATCATAAATAAAATTCAAACGAGAACGCCACGCCGTCTCTCATTTATGGCAAAGAATTCATCTAATCATTTTGAACCGTACCTTTCCGTTGATCAGTTAATGACGCACCAACTGCATTATATCATGTTATTCGGGTGAGAATGCTGAAGCTTGCAAGATACAACTCAGACAAGGGGCAAGCATTACTCGTGTTATTCGTCTTCCCTCATCACTAGATCGTGATAAGGAAACCCGAGGGGCAATTGATAGAGCAAAAGTAATTACATAAGATGTCCATGGGCATAATCGTCTTTTACCAGGTAAACCCTAATCCTCATTATATATTCGAGTTTTCTACTAGGGTTTAAGGGACTTCGGAATGAACCAATACGATCTTGACTTGAGCGTCGGAGGCTTCTCGGGGAGCAAACCCCGCCTCTTTCTCTTCTAATCTATATGCAGGAAGATCGATCGACGCAGACAAGGATCGAGATGCAGATTTGATGTATTACACAACTGGGTATTGGCCATGCCGAATAATTGAAAAGGTTAGAGTGGCGATTCTCCTTGTGGCTACGGTGAAGAAGTTGTGATGATACCGGTTCAAACCATATCATGTTGTTGCCTTTTCTTTGGCCAATTCCAAAAATGGATAATACCTTTCAATCTTTCATTAGCTATTTCAAAGGAGGAGGAGAGGTGTTGAATGACAGTCAACAAGAAAATTTGCTCCTATAAGAAGGGTAGTTTGGTAATTGTATTCCTCGCTTTTCGTAATCTAACCAAAGTAATGGGCGGGGGTGGTCTTTTGTAAACCGAAGGTATTTAAAGGGTGGTTCTGCGCAATTTTCCTTTTAGCGGGTGGTTTTGTGCAAAGTACCCTATCTAACGGGTGATTTACTACAATTTACCCTATATTTGGTCTAATAGCCTTAAATTTACAAGCTTGAAATCAAACATAACAGTGGGAACAATCGATAATTTGACAAGACACTAGAAAGTCACAAATTTAATAGCCCAAAACACGGGTAAAATCAATGCCATGGTCCAACCAATGTCCTTACAAAAATAAACACACACAACAAAAATATTTAATTGTTTTTCTTTTGACTATCTTTATTTAAGTAATTAATTAATCCGCGAGTAGTCGTTAATTTTAGAGCCCCACTTCAGTAGTTAGTGCAGTCAACGCTTATTATCCGCGCAAACTTCTTAATTACGGAGTAATTGTTACCGTTGGGCGGATCTTCGACCATGGTTGATGGCGATTGGAATTTGGGACTAAACAAATCCACGAAAACTCTGTAAATTTTTGGCCCCTACCCTCTTTGGGTTCTCTCTCTCTCCCACACATCACAATTAATTGTGTTGAATCCGCCATCATCAGCTCTTCAATTGACTTTTTCTCTCTCAGATTCACCATCTCGCCATTGATTTAGTTGAGCTACAAGCTCTGCTGTTGTGATCGGGACACTGAATGTGAATCCCTGAGTTATTTTAGTGTGTTCCAGTTTGGTCTGCGAAAGCGACGCTGTGATCGGGTATCCGTTGGAAGCTAGGTTTCCTGAATTCGGGACGTTGGGGTTGTTTTCACGATGTGCTTTTTTGCTTCCACAAATTGAAGGTATTGGAGTGGGTTTATGCTTTACTTTATTGATGAATTCGGGACGTTAGGGTTTGTTTTCATGGCGTACTTTTGTGCTTCCTGAAATTGAAGGTATTGGAGTGTATGTATGCTTTACTTTATTGATGAATTCGGGACGTTAGGGTTTGTTTTCCTGGTGTGCTTTTTTGCTTCCAGAAATTTAAGGTATTGGAGAGTCAAGAGTGTTTATGCTTTACTTTATTGATGTGAATCCCTGAGTTATTTTCGTCTGTTCCAGTTTGGTCTGCTAAAGCGACGCTGTGATCGGGTATCTGTTGGAAGCTAGGTTTCCTGAATTCGGGACGTTGGGGTTGTTTTCATGGTGTGCTTTTTTGCTTCCAGAAATTGAAGGTATTGGAGAGTATATATGCTGTACTTTATTGATTCAACCGTACTGAAGGCGTATTACCTATTCCTTTGTGCGTTTATATAGCGGAAAGCAGCAAACAGATGAGTGCCTTTGCTTGAATTGTTTGGATTAGTCATCACCCATCAGTGTCAAAATTGGGGATTGGAGCTTTATTCAAGGGCTTTGTAAATGCTGGCCTGAAAACAAGGGGTTGTAATTGTGTTGCTACTTTGGGGTGCATATTTAGTGTGGTCAGAGCCCTGAGGATGGGGTCCTGCTTATCCTCGGAAAGCCGAACGTCGATTCCAGGTTCCACTTCAGCCTCTTTAGTCAGGAGGAGGAAGAAATCCAAGAAAAGGGGAGGCACCTGGAGCTCTTCCTTCGTTTCTCGAAGGTTTGAAGTCCCTGGCCGTCTTTTTGCTAACGGAGCAACTGAGTTTGCTTCCCTGTATACTCAGCAGGGTAAGAAAGGAACCAATCAGGATGCCATGATTGTCTGGGAGGTAATCACTGATGCAACATGTCACAATTCGATTCGCTTTGCATTGGATTATGATAATGTTTGAAGTGTTGTATATGCTTCTGTTTTTTCAAGGTCTGTTGTAAATGATTAGATGTTGTTTCCTTTTGGTTTTTTTATCTTGATGAAGCTAAAGCATTTGTTTATCTTGATTGTATCACTTTGATAATCTCTGGATTTTGCTGATGTCAAAGAAACTCAATGATCTTGTTGTATTTCTTCTTCTCATTCATTGGATAGGTTTTATAGAATTGATTTTGTTATTGCAACATGTTGGTTTGTTTTTTTATGGCAATTTGATCTTAGAATCCACTATCTCTTTTTCTTTTCCTGTAATGATAAGACTTCAGCAGTGGTGATAAGTGAGCATAAAGAATTGGCGGTTCTTGGTATTTTTAGCTTCTTCTTAATATATTTATTTCATCCCATGCGTTGATAGCTCGATGTGCAATTGAACTCGTGGCATTTGCTGATTCATAAATAAGACTGCTAATCTTAAGGCCTGGAAGCTAGAAAAATATTGAATTTCGGGTGTATAATAAGTGAACATAATCAGGTAAGTTAAAATGGCTTTTTTCCATTAATGTTATTGTTTTTCTCTATGTTTCAAGATTCAGAAAAGCTCTTTTAGCATCTTTAATTGAGCTTTTTCACTGTTGCTTATTATCTGATGAGTGTGATTATGATGTTAAATTTCAGAATTTTGGTTCAAGAGAAAATACTGTCTTCTGTGGTATTTTCGATGGACACGGTCCCTATGGTCATATGGTTGCAAGGAGAGTTAGAGATCAACTTCCTCTGAAACTAAGTTCACACTGGGAAGCAGCTTTAAAGAGCGAGGAAGAAGCTGGGCCCTCTATTGATGTTAACGAAACAGCAAAGCATCCAGACGTTTTCCAGTCACTTAAAGAGTCATTTTTAAAGGCTTTCAATGTTACGGACTGTGAGCTGAGAGGGAATAGAAGTATTAATTGCTTCTGCAGTGGTACTACAGCTGTGACACTAGTCAAGCAGGTTTGCGCTGTCGCAGCTTGAAGGTTTATTGATCATGTTTCCGATCATTTAAATTCCTACTTCTTTTGCATGATATGGTTACGGATATTATAGGGAAACAATCTTTTTGTTGGAAATGTTGGAGACTCTAGAGCAGTATTGGCAACGAGAGATGAAGACAGTTCTCTTCTTGCAGTTCAGTTAACTGTGGATCTCAAACCAAGTCTTCCAGGTGCGTGTGCATTAGCAGCCTTTTGTGTTTGTTATCCTATATAAGGGGATGCTTTTTTATCTCAATTCCTTGGAACTATTTCATGTCTTCACAGCTGAAGCCGAAAGGATTAGGAGATGCAGAGGGCGGGTTTTTGCCCTTCAAGATGAACCTGATGTTGTGAGAGTGTGGCTTCCAGACCATGACGCCCCTGGACTCGCTATGGCTCGGGCGTTTGGAGATTTCTGCTTGAAAGACTACGGCTTGATTTCCGTGCCTGACGTTTCTCATAGACTTGTCACTGAGAGGGATGAATTCATTGTCCTGGCCACTGATGGGGTAAGATTGTAAGAATGATCACTGCGCAATTCATGCTTGATGAATTCATTTCTTTCTGCTTAGCATTTTGATGGAACATTTTCAGATTTGGGATGTGCTGACGAATGAAGAAGTGGTGGACATTGTAGCATCAGCCCCAAACCGTGACTCAGCAGCAAAGGTCCTTGTTGAGTCAGCAGCTCAAGCCTGGAGAACGAAATACCCAACCTCTAAAGCCGACGACTGTGCTGTGGTATGCCTCTTCCTGGACATGGATAGAACCGGTGTTTCATGGACAACTGATCAAGCTGAACAGAAGGAACTCCTCATGGGCTGCTCTGGAACCGTTACAACTGTGAAAGACATTCTTCCAGATACAAGTGACGACGATGAACTGTCTCATCAGCCACACTCGGGGGCTGATTGGCCTGCTCTAGCAGGTGTGACCAGGGTCAATACATTGCTCAACCTTCCTAGATTTGTGCCGGGGAAGAGCGACACGAATTCCTCTGTGGGGAGACCAAGCCATTGATATGAAGCCAGGCTCCTACTTTATTCTCTGGTTTTTCTTCTTCTGCAACTTGTGTTGTTGCTGTCATTAATTATATCATGTCTTTCACTATTATTGGTGAGGTAGAATTGAAATTTTGTAATAGTCTAACTCTCCTGTTACTAATTTTTGGGAAATTTACTGTAAACCAACAACCTGTAACTTAGGGATCCTATCTCAAAATCACTCATGCACTCCATCCGCCAAGAACTTGATCAAATGTACATCAAAATCCATTTTTACGAATACTGAAATGAGAACACATTAACATGAAGTTTCAATTGGAAGTTCAATGCCCATTTGTAACGAGATTATTGACTACAAAGTGTTTAGAAAATCCCTCTTGATTATGGGTGATTTATCCTAATTGTCCTCTTTCTCTTCCGTAAGTTCTAATATTTCAATTATTTATAGGTTGAGTAGTTCCAAGATGAGCCAAAAAAGGCAATGGGTAATGTGCACTCATAGCCACCTTAAAATAGATGGAAGCAGGCGAAGATTGCCAAGTAGAAAAACTATAACATACAACAACTCAAAAGACCCAAGAGGATTTCATTTGATACAAATTTCATCCCACATCAGTTCAAAGAACTAATCGCCAGGAGATACAGTTTGGCTGTACTTATGTTTAAGATAAGCCTTAATGAACGGATCCAAATCACCATCCATAACAGAAGTTATATCAGATGTTTCGTGTCCGGTTCTTACATCTTTCACCAGCTTGTAGGGATGGAAGACATAATTCCTTATTTGCTGTCCCCACTCCGCCTTCACTGCATCTCCCCTAATCTGTTTGATCTCGGAAGCCCTTTGTTCCAAGGCAATCACCAGTAGCTTGGCCTTCAATCGGCTCAATGCCTTGATCTTGTTTGCGAGTTGAGATCTCTCTTCTGCATATATGGAACGAATTCCTCGATTAATAATCAAAATCATAATAGCATCCTAGATAGCCCAACTGATACAACCGGACGGACACAGACACGCATGTTGACAAACTATGACCTAAGAATGAGAAAGGGTATGTATAGATTCATTGAGATGGGAGACAGACCCGTGCATTTGACTGCCACGCCTGTAGGAATGTGAGTGATTCGCACAGCGGTTTCAACCTTATTTACATTTTGACCGCCTTTGCCACCTGCCCTTGTGAAGCTTATTTCCAAGTCCTCTTCAGGTATTTCAACATCCAATGAATCTTCTGGAAGAAGGGGCATTACCTCAACACCAGCGAAACTAGTCTGTGAACAAAATCCAGATGAAGAGTTGGAAACTCGTGAATGAACTAAAAGCAAACAAGGTAGACCTAGATAGTAGATACAATATTCAGGTCGATAGAAATCTAGAATTCGGAGGCAGGCTAACCTGACGGAGACCCTTGGAGTTAAAGGGTGACTGTCTCACTATCCTGTGTGTGCCCTTTTCTCCAGAGAGGTACCCATAAGCATAACGGCCCTCAAGTTCTACAGTAGCAGATTTTATGCCTGCTTCTTCTCCAGGTGACTTGTCGACAACTTTGGTCTTGTATTTCTGCTTCTCACCCCATCTCACGTACATCCTTAAAAGCATTTCAGCCCAATCCTGCACTGAAAAGAATCAAATCATTTAGCACAAGATGAAGACTAGAAGTGCTGTAAAAGTGTAGAACTACCAGCCAATTACCAGGAAATCTAAGGCTGTGTTTATTGCTGGTTTTAAGCTTGTAATTTATAATTTCAGTTTCAAATTCTTGTTTGTCTAGTTGCTTAGCTGGTAGCTAAGAAGATACGGAGCAGAAGCTAGCTTAATTTTAGAAGCTGTTAGCCTATTACAACATCAAAGTTGTGCTATGAGATAATATTAACCAAAGTTCTATGATTTGTGCACTGAAATGCTTCAACATATTGTGCTTAACATTAGCGACAAACATAAATTTCGAAATTGTATATGGTGATGTCTCAATTTTACACAGGCATAGATATTTTGTGCTTCAAAATCCACAGTTACCCATGACCCATGTAGTACGGCAGTTGCCTCTTCAGTTAGAAAAACACTTTGTTTCAACCTCACCCAATCACGAAAGAGAAAGGAAAAGGAAATACACAAAAATAGACAAGATTCAAATTCTTAAAAAGAAAAAAAAGAAAAAAAAAAGTGTGTTGGGATCAAACAGATATGTGCACCTGTGCATCAGTTCCACCTGCACCAGCTGTGATGGAGACCACTGCCCCCTCCTTATCATAAGGGTCAGAAAGCAGCTGAGTCAATTCAAAACGATCCAGTGCTTTGTTTAGTTCTTTGATGATGCTGGCAGCCTCTTCAAGCAGGCCAGAATCAACTGAATCGATCTCTTCAGTCAGACTAACAATAGTTTGCACATCTTCAACCTTAAAAAAAACGCATTTCAAGAACTGATCTATCAGAATAGGGCTGTGTAATAACACAAAATCTGTTATGGAATATAAACAAGCAAATAGGAGTAATATAGGAACACCCCTTTCCTTATTAAACATGTCAATCCGAAAACGATACAGGCACTAAAGTGATTAGTAAAAAGGGAGAAGGCCCAAACCTGGGTTTGGAACTCAGCCAGGGTTCTGATCTTCTCTCTGACATCAGTTAATGCTTGAAGAGTTTCCTGCGCCTTGGCACGATCATCCCATAAACTGCTATCTGCTGCTTTTGATTCCAAAACTCTAAGCTCGTCTTCAAGTTGCTTCATTCCAGCGGATACTCTTATCTCTTCAGCACGCTCAGCAACACTCTCCACCTCCTTCCTCAAAGCATAAAAATCTGTCAGCATAAAAAAAACAACACACGTAGTAGATCTTCGGACAATGCAGCCAACTCGGAAAGAGACCAGAAAATAACAAATAGGAGCATTGTTTAGCAGCACAAGCTGGCAGGAAATACGTTGGCACAACTACAAGAAGGGGAGACAACTCAAACTGGTTTTCTGAAACCACATTTTTCTTACAAAAACAAATAGAGTAAACTCCACCAAGCCACTAGCAATTTAGACCACTTAGCAGTTAGCACAAAGTACCTGTAAGAAGTAACAAACAAATTTACATTTATCTACCCATTGTTTAAAAATGTTAAAGAAAAGTATACATACAAAGTATGGTTGTAAATTATACATGGTAAATTGCAATTAACAAACTCAGTCCTGTATAGTTTATATTTTTCCGGATAATTATCCATCCAATTAATACGGAGTATGTATTTTGTATTTACGGTGTTGTTGAGTGTATCTCTCCATAGAGATAACAAACTCAGTCCTGTATCTCTATTTATACTAGTGGCTTTCATCAGATCAAATATACATTCAATTAAAAACTCTAGCTTATCTTTTATATAGCAGAGGGTTAACACAAATTTGTTATCTTGAATGATCTTTTCTATTTTTCGCAAAGTGGCCTAAATAATAGGCGGTTTTGGTAGTTTACCCAAACAACTAAACCATTGACTCAACCTAATAGACTCAATTCAGTCCTAGCAGAATTTCATCTTAGTTGCTCAAAAGAGAATTTCATCTTAGACTTGAATACTTGATCCAATTTTATAAAGGAGAGAGACAAGGTTTGATTACCTTGCAATGCCCATTCACCAGTCTCAGTTGTAACTGCATTGTTTGATTGGCCATCTGGACTGGCAAACTGAACTGCATCAAATCCCACATATTTTCGTTATTTTGCAATACAAAATACTAAAATAATACTTCAAACAGGACCTAGTCAATTGGGTATAAATTGCACAATTCAATAACAGAAACTGAACCATGAGCATGATCAGAGTATACCAAACCCGAGAAAGGAAATGGAGGGAAAAGATAGGAACTTACCATGAGAGAGGAAACGAGGAGTTGAGAGAGATAATGAGAAAGGGAAAGAGGGTTTGGCAAGTGAGAAAAAATTAGGGGAAATTAAGGTCCGTTGAGAGTTGGGTAGAGATAAAAACGCCATTTTTGGAACTCTGGGTGATGAGCGGAGTTGCAGAGTTCCCTCCATGACCACTTTCTAATGGAAGGGAGAGGGGGGAGGATAAGCTGCCCAAACTGAGATAAGAGGTCCGAGGCTCGATTCAAAACGACATCGTTTGGGTTGGAAATGTATAATGTGGCCCAATTGTCTGGCCCAAAAAATCACACGGCCCAATTAACTTGAGGATAAAATTGTGTTAGGGAACAGCTTGAAAATTTAGGGTTTTTGCTCCGCCATCAGTCAGAAATTGAAGCTGCTTCATTTCACCTGTCCTAGAGTCGAAAGTGATCTACTCCGAAGCGACAATGGTAATTCTTATGATTCTTTCTTTTGTAGGCAATGAATGATAATCGATATATCAATATGTGGACTATTAATCGATCTTTGACGATATTTGGTTTTGCCTGCTAATCTGTTAACTCGAAACAGTTTAGCTTGTTGGTTGATTATCAATATCTTTGTCTGCTTGGTGTGAAATTGAGCCAGTTCGGCCGAAAGTTTTATTTTTGCTTGCAGAAATCCGATTTATAGTTTGATCCGTTGATGAAGTCAGGGATTTGGTATATAAGGGTTTCAATTTGTGGATGCTGATTGATCTGATGGTTCTTTTGGATCCATTTCCCCTTTTCATATCGAGTATGTTATATTATAAGGTCCAAAATTTTGGGCCATTTTCATGGTTAATTGAATGCTTATATGTCTGGAAATGTAGGCCATTTTCCATTTTACCGCATTTTCATGCGTCGAAATACTGATTACAGGCGTTTCTTTTGAATATGGGCGCTTTGTATGAGCTGACGCAACATCTGTTTCCTGCTTTGGTATTACAAAGAATGAGGGTTTTACTTTCTCTTTCTGTTGCCCCAATCTGGATAAATTTCAACTTTCAATTTATATTTGGTAATCTGATTGCCCAGAGTTCATGTCAAAAACATGTTTTCGGGATCTGGTTTCATCTGTTTGTTTTATGCTTGGTGTATCGCTTGGAGCTGATTCAGGTTATGAAACGGAAAGGGTTGTTTACTGATGCAAATAATATGTCCTGTAATCAGCCGAAGCAAATTCACGAGATTAAGGACTTCCTACTCACGGCAAGGAGGAAAGATGCTCGCTCTGTCAAGATCAAGAAGAGCAAGGATGTGGTCAAGTTCAAGGTTCGCTGCTCAAAGTACCTCTACACACTCTGCGTGTTTGACCTCGAGAAGGCTGATAAGTTGAAGCAATCCCTTCCCCCAGGTGACCTGCAAATACCATTGCACTTATCTTAAGTTTGCTTTTCGCCCATGATGTGGATTTGTTATAACAGACTGGTTTACGGTTGCAGGTCTGAATGTCCAGGATCTGTGAAGGGTTTTCAAAGAAGAGATCAAAGACCTGAACTTTAGAGAGCACCATTGTTTTCCAATTTTGGTTTTGTAGTGAGTTTGCTGGATTTCATGTTTTCCTCATGTGTTGAAGTGTGTGTTTAGACTGTCAAGTATTCAAATGAAAATTTTGCAGGTGCTGATTCTATTTTGAATGTTTTATTCTGAAATTAGATGATTCCACATAGTTTACCTAATATGCTAAGGGCATCTCCCACCTAGGCTATAAAATGGCTTTTAGCCTTTTTCTTCTCCCGTCATAGGCCAAAACCCATTTTGGCCAAAAAAATTTTGACCTATTTCTAAAGTGAAGGCCAAATTTGGCTTCAAATTTTAGAAGGCTAAATGTGAATTCTATTATTTTTTTATTTATTTTTAATTGTTCATTATTAATATAAATATATAAATCACACAATTAATTGTGTATAAACTATCTAGTTATAATTTTTATCAAAACTAAAAGATATAGTTTGTAAAGATATTAATGAGTTCTTTTATATGACTATAATATTTAATATGTTTGGATTATATTTGCATAAATAATTAATATCTTTAGAAAAACATATTCATTTTATATTATTACATCTTCCTCAAAATCATATCTCATAAATAAATATTGAATTGCATAAATTACTATATTTGAAAATAATAATAAAAAAATCCCAAAACACATCAAAACCATAATATGAAGTAAATTTATAAATAATACAATTATAAATCTATATATTATATAGTTATAATATCCAATTAAAAATAAAATTTGTAGTATTGTTAAGATATTCAAGAGTTTTTCAATATGACTATAATATTTGACATATTTGAATTATTATTGCATAAATAATATTTTTAGAAAAAGGTATTAATATTTTTTTTATTATAGATTCATCAAAATTATAATAAAAAAATAAATATTAAGTTGCTTAAAGTACGAAAGAAGAAAAATCAAATATAAAATGAGACAACCAACTATTGAATCATGTTGATTATAATATTTGACATATTTGAATGATGATGATATTTCAGAAGAATTCATTGTTGATTCAAATCGAAATGATAACGATAGAATCGAGTGACAGAAATGAGTGTGAAAGTTCTAAATTACACGAATTTTGTAGAAAATTTGCCTGCCAAATTTGGCCTACGATGGGAACAACAAAACCATTTAATAGGCCAAAAGAGAATATTTTATAAAATATTCTCTTTTGGTAGGCTATTTCCCTTAGTTATTCTAGCCTACGGGGGAAGATGCTCTAATACGTTGTAAAGAAGTACTATAGGCAAAGAAACTCCTATGTCTATGTGATTGGCCAAAAAGTAGAACTACATTAGAATGTTAATTCGATGATTTTTACATTGCAATCTAGGCCCTTTAACTTACTCATATCAGATCTGTTGTAGATTTGTTTAAGCCAGATATTATCAATCAGATAGTTCTTCGAAGCCCCAGTTATGTGATCAAGCTAGAGATAGAAGGAAGTGAAAGCTACATCTCTCCTCTCGAATGCTTATCAACCAATTTCAAAACAAAAAATAATAAGACTAACAAATCAAAACTGAGGGCACTGTTCACAAGAACTCTACAATTCTTTTGTTTCTTACTTTGATGATAACTGCAATTTACAACAATCATACTAACAAACCAAAATTTATGGCAATGAACCATCCAGTGGCGTCCTACTTGTTGAACCAAAATTTATCACAAGAAATCAAACTAGTCAGGATCAATTCAACAGCCACGTTGAAGCAAAATGTGTATTTGAAAACCTTAATCAACGATCTGACAGTCACCCATTAAAAACTGAAACTTGGGGGCTTTGGCCCAGCAATCGCCAAAATTACTCCTCAAGGACCAGAGTTGGATTAAGTTAATTTTTTGTCTGGTTCACCAATTGCTAAAAAATGCAATCAAAGATGCACAATTGAAACAACATATAGGGCAAATTTTCATAGCACAGAAGATAATAAAACATCTACAACGACACATTACATAAATCCAGATTCATTAAGGGATTCAGACAAGGAAGCACATCTCACTAATCCCTGTACTACTGGATCGACAGATCGAATCAATTAAGCCCTCTCGCCTCTAATTCTCCTAGCAAGCTGCATATCCTTGGGCATAATCGTGACTCTCTTAGCGTGGATAGCGCAGAGGTTGGTGTCCTCGAAGAGACCTACCAGGTAAGCCTCGGCCGCCTCCTGGAGAGCGGAGACTGCGGAGCTCTGGAACCTGAGATCCGTCTTGAAATCCTGAGCGATCTCGCGAACGAGCCTCTGGAACGGAAGCTTCCTGATGAGAAGCTCCGTGCTCTTCTGGTACTTACGGATCTCCCTCAGCGCCACCGTTCCGGGGCGGAACCTGTGTGGCTTCTTCACACCGCCGGTAGCAGGGGCGGACTTCCTGGCGGCCTTGGTGGCTAGCTGCTTCCTCGGAGCCTTTCCTCCGGTGGATTTCCTAGCGGTTTGCTTGGTACGAGCCATTGCAGGAGAGTGAGAGGGCGGGAGATGATAGATTTTTAGGGATTTGAATATTTGAGAGTTGTTTTGTTGGAGCAACGAAGGGACTGGTTTTATATGGACTGAGCAAGTTGGGAGGGAAGAGGAAGTCGCCAAGAAATTAGATCTGGGCCGTTGGTTCTCAGAATAAATCTACGGTAGAGATTATTTGAGTTCGGAGTGTCGCGGATTGAGGTTTCGGATTGCTGACCTGGCAGTACTTTGCGTTGGGCCTGTTTTTGTGATCATTTCAAGCCCAAAAGGGGAAATTATCTCGCAACAACTAATAAGGCGGCCCAAATTATACAATTCCACTTAAAAAAAAAAAAAGTGGGTTGAGAGAAAATGCAACTCTAAATTCATGATATAGTTAAGGATAGTGATTGTATGATTTATAAACGTCAATTTGTTCACTACGTTATTAATCTTCCTAAACATATGATAAATATAAATTGTCTGAAAATGACAAAAGTCCATTCAGGAATCATGATTGATCATTTCGACTTTCCAAAAGCATCCCAAGTGGTCTTAAATGCATTAATAATTTAAAGATTGTCACCTTCTATTTCAATGTTTTGAATATTAAATCTAATTGTTTTACTGATTCCGACTCTCAAAGTTATAACATTGGCTTTGATAACAGAACATGACAAAAAACCAACACCCTTCATCAAAACACATTTTGCTTCGCGATCACGAATCACAAAGCCAGTTGTAGAGTTTCCTTTGTTCCATAATGGTCCATCAAAGTTTATTTTGAAAAGTAATCTTTTTTGGTTTCCCCATTTGATCTGTGTTTCACAATCACGTGTTGTGTTAGAATAATTAAGAGTTGCTGATATGCATTCGAATTCAACCACATATTGATCAAGTTCACCCAACCATGCGCGAAATTGAAGAGGAAGGGATAATTTTGTAATTTCAAATAACTGACTGGGTTGCTAACAAAAACCTACAAGGGGTGGTCGTTCACTAACAGGAGCCATATAAGGGGTGGTTTACTGGAATTTCACATTGAATGGGTGGTTATGAGCAATATCACATATTTAAGGGGTGGTTTCCTACCGTTTACCCAAAAAAAAAAGATTAAGAAGTTCTAAGTCGTAACTCTAAGGTTGTGTTTTCTTGTTGACGGGATTTTAAGGGTTGAAGATTATTTTTAAGAGTGGAAAGGGTAGAGATATATTTTAGGGGTGGAAGGGATAAAGATTAATATCGAAAAGTATATCGTATGATGTTTGGGTGTTTGGGGATTATTTATTGATGTTATATTATGAAATACCAACTTTACCCCATTTTTTTAATTGATCACGGGATGTCATTTGAAAAAAAAAAAAGCCCCATGTTCATCAATCATCACCTTCGTCTCCTTCACTTCCACCGTCGACATTTCTGATTCAGTTCGCTCTGCGTCCCTCCGCCTTCTCTCATCCCTCTCCGCCACACAACGCATAAACCTCTTGCACCACCTCCCCAAGACCGTATATGCCGCACTCCGTAGGCTCCAAGATCCAGACTCCGTCATGCGTGCCGCCTGTTTCTCTACCTTCGCCTCCGATGTCGTCGTTGACAAGTCGCCATCGTCTTCCTTCTTCACTGCCATCCTTCGTCCCCTGGCTGAATCGTTCTCTACCGAGCAGAGCCGAACGGGCTTCTTGAGGACGAATGCAGGGGGGAGAGCAATTTCAGGATGTCAAAACCTCCACCCCCATCCACCTACCACCTATAGGGTGGGAAAAAAATCAGGTACCTCCACCCCTTCCACCCCCGATTCGCTGACCACCCCCACCCCATCCATCCCCTGTCAAACGGTCCACCGTACTTCCACCCCCACCCCTATCCACCCCTTAAAAAAACGACAGGAAAACACAACCTAAATTCATGTATGGCTAATGATAGTGGTTGTATGAGTTATTATTTATAAAAGTCAATATGTCTGCTACCTTATTAATTTTTATAAACACGTGATGAATATCGATTGTCCAAAAACGATAAAGGTCCATTAGGAAATCATGATTGATCATTTTGACGTTCCAAGGGCACTCTGAGATGCCCTTAAATGCATTAATAATACAAAGATTGTTACCTTGTATTTTGATGTTTTAGACAGTAAATCTTAGTGCTTTACTAATTTCAACTCTCAAAGTTGCAACATCGACTTTGATGACCGAACATAACGAAAAAACAACGTCCTTCATCGAATGACGTTTTGCTTCATGATCACGAATCATAAAGCCAGTTGTACGACTTCTGTTGTTCTGAAATGATTCATCGTGATTGATTATTTTGACTTTTTAAGGGCACTCCCAAATACTTTTGAATTCATTAATAATACAAAGATTGTCACCTTTTATTTCGATATTTTGGATATTAAATCTTAGTGCTTTACTAATTTTCACTCTCAAAGTTGCAACATTGGCTTTGATGATCGAACATGACGAAAAAATAGCGTCCTTCATCGAAACACATTTTGCTTCATGATCACGAATCATATAGTCGATTGTATAGTTTCTAGTGTTCTGAAATGATTCGTCAAAGTTTATTTTAAAACCTAATCTTTTTTGTTTTCCCCTTTGATCTATTTTCATAACGATGTGGGGGGTTAGCTATTAAGAGTTGATATGCTTCCCTTTCCTTCACCCCTCTCAGATGTGTTCCATATGATAATACGAGTATCTTGTTTCATGAATTTTATGACATTATTAGTCTAGTCTCGTTTTGACTATTTGGGTTTTACAGTATTGAATACTTCGCTAAATGAAGCTATTTACTTTTGTTATTTCGTTTATTAAGCGTTTGTTTTTTCCTATTTTAATGAGAGGGGTGTCTATGGCCCCATTAGCAAACTAGGTTGATAGTGTTACAGTGTGTGAAAACTCATGAATGCAGACACCCGAAAAACCCTATCCTCTCAACAAGAACGCGCTCACGCGTGAGACTCCTTCCACACTTTCCCCTTTCATCCGAAACCCTAGATCCAAACCAAGATTGGACCTTTCGATCGTTCTACCTGTGAAACACTCTGAAAATCCAAAATTTAAGCCTCCTACAAATCAAAGAGAGTATTGTCAAATCCAATCTAAACCTCTTCTCCACTGGATCTGGCACAAAATTTGGGGATTTCTCTGGGGATCAGTATGGGTTGGGGTTCGGGTGCCTACTGGGTTTGCTTGCCCTCAATCACTTCTCGGGGATGCTACAGATCTAATCATTCTCTCTCTGATTTCTCTCCTTGGCCACCAGGCTCGATTAGACGGGCTCTTTGGCCTGCGAGGCCCTCTCCGGCCTTGGAGGTATGGCCTTCCAACTGGGATTTGTGGTCAACCACTTTGCAATCATCGCTGGCTGTGGTTGCTCGATCTTTATGATGTCATCTATTGCTATGAAAGGTATGGCTTCAATCTTTCTCTCCTCTATTCTAATCTCCAGTTACTTGCTGGATGTGCGATCTGCATTCGGTTCTTGTGTTTCTATGACTTCTATTTAAGCTCTAGGGTTCTAACATTAAATGTCTATATCTCACCTAACTATCTCCCTCCTCTTCTCTCTTCTTACAACCAAAATTCCTCTGATATCTTTGTGTTCTTCTGTTGTTACTGGCATTTACTCTCTACTGCTCCTATGGAGTCAACCAAAACCGACAAAGGGAAGGGGATTCTCAATGAGGATCCACCGATACCCAAAAAACCCAAACCAAAAACAAAGGGAAGGGAATCCTCTCTGAGGATTCACCTACACCCAAAAACAAAGGGAAGGGAAACCTCTCTGAGGATTCACCGACACCCAAAAAAACTCATAAGAAACAAATCCCTCATAAGCCACTGAAAAGTGACAAAGGGAAAGGAAAGCTTGATCTTGAGTCATTCTTCACCCAACTCCAGAAATTTCAACCTCAGTATCGATTCCCTACTAATGCTAGGCTTTATGGGAGGGCCTTTGGTGCTCTTATAGAGTTCAAGAAGCTTGAGTCCAAGCTCACCTTTGACTGGAAGGGGATCTCTGGCGATCTGCAGATTGTTGAGCTCCCCAACCATTGGTTTGAGGTAAGATTCACTGACCCAAATGATCTTATCTGTGTCTGGGAAGCTCGTCCTTTCCATGTATATGGTCAGCTTATAATTCTCAGACTTTGGTCTGATGCATTTGATACCCTCACTGAAAATACCTTTGTTATTGATATGTGGGTGAGGATCACCTCCATTCCTGATGCTTATAAGAAACCTGGTGCCCTAGCCCTTATTATAGAAAAAAATAAGTTTGGAACCTTTATAAAATCAGACCCTACTGTTGATCCTAGTGCTCGATATGCTAGGATCTGCATCAACCTTGACCTAGCTATTTCCATGACCAATACCATTCTCATTCCAGTTAACAAATTAGAGGTGTCAGCCCACATCATTTGGTTTGAGGAATTCCCTGAGGGCTGTGGTAACTGTGGGGGGCAAGACCATCTTTTTAACCACTGCACTAATTTTCTCCCTAAACCCAAAACATTTCAGGTCACAATCAAAAAACCAATCAACATGATTCCTAAGCCTATTATGGGATATGGTTGGGCAACAATGGGGAAGAAAGGAAAGATTCTAAAACTCCCTAACCCTATCCATGCTTTTGGTAACAAGCCCTACTTGTCTGGTAGGGGTGGGGTTGCTATTGCTTTTGAAACTATCTCAAACTCTTCCAACTCTTCTATTGGCTCAAAATCACCTTCTGAAACTACCCAAGATAATCCAACTGATCCCACACCTTCTGGTGGGGCGCCTGTCTCAGCTGGCTTGACTGCTCTTGGCTCCTCCTCCACTATCTTTGGCATCACTGGTAACCCTACTGGTTGGGTCCCTGCTGGACAACCTTCAGTTGGTTTCAGTGTTGGCCTGGGTGTTGTGGCTTTGCCCAGCTCTTCTGCTATCAACCCAGCTACTGAGATTCCACCTTGTTCCAACACAATCCTGATCTCTGACAATGGCACCACCAGAATCTCTGATGATGATAACATGGAAATAGCCTATCCCCTCCCTAACCCACAGCATTTTAATGAGATAGGAGCTGAAGTGGATTCTGAGATCCTCCCTTGTCTTCTCTATAATTATGATGAGGATGATTTACTTGGTGGGGAGTATGATGAGGGCTATCTTCTCGATGGGCCTGTTTCTGATCTCCAGGCTGAACTGATATCTGAACCCTCATTCCACTCCCTCCACTCTAACACCTCTCTAATGAGAATGCTCACTACCTCTGAAGCTCCACTAAGGGACTCATCCACTTCTGGCTCTCTCAAAAGGAAGGCTGTGGGAGGGGATGATGATACGGCTAGCTTCAATCTGAAGAGGGGCAAAGAAAAAGAGTAAAACCATGGATTACAAGATTTTGTCAAGCAATGGGATTACTAGGCCTTGCCCAGGCCAGATGTGATGAATGCAGTACCTCGACATCACCTTTTGAAAATAAATCTCCTTTTGCAAAACACCTCACCCCTATTTCTTGGAAAAATCTTGGCTTGTTTGTGGTTATTCTCATCTACTTTTGGTTTCGTATTAACTCCAGCAGTCCTAGCCCAGCTTGTACTGGACCATGGTACCCTGTGACCATCTATTATGATCCTAGTATTGCTTGTTTATCAAGTGTTTGTAACCAATCTTCCATAATTAATCAAGAAATATATCTTGTACTAGCACTGGTTCTCCAGTATCGATCTTACTGCTATTTTACACTAGAATTATGTGCCTCTGTGCCTTTGATTATGTTGGTTTTAAACTGCTGCTTTACCCTTTTAACACCATCTAAACAAACCTATAGATTAACTCCTTACTTCAAACATACAAGTCCTAAAAAATGGTATTGCAAGAATATGTCTTTACTGATTCTCATTGATCAGATCTCTAACCTACTACTTGTAGGGTTATCACAAACCCATATTAACTACACAACTAGCTTCAATCATAACAGTATAACTATATTTGATTCTAAATCTGATTGCTACTCGACTGTATACTTTGGCATTGCTTGTCTATCTAGTGTTTGTAACCATTCTTCTATAATTAATCATGAACTACAATTTGTACTAGAACTGGATCACCAGTATCGATCTTATTGCTTTTTTACACTCAAATTTTGTGTCACTAAGCTCTTGAAAATGTTGGGTTTAAACTGCTGCTTTACCACAATAACAGCATCTAAACAAAACTATGGATTAACTCCTTACTTCAAACATCCAAGTCATAAAAAATGGTGTTACAGGAAAATGACTTTATTGATTCTCATTGATCAGATCACTAACCTACTTCTTGTAAGGCTATCACAAACCCATAGTAACTACACAACTAGCTTCAATCAGAACTGTATGAATATATTAGATTTTAACTCTGATTACTACCGGACTGTAAACTTAGGCATTGATCATACTGATCTTATACTGAAGTTTCTAGCTGTTAAATTTCTGATCTATACCTACTCATGTTCAAAATCCCAAACACAGTTTAGACACATCTATTCACTGCTGAAAACTTGTATTGCTATGATATCACCTAACCTACACCTGCATCACTGTCTTATATTTGTAAGAAACATCTACAAATATGAATCTATTGTGAAACACTATACTAATCTTGCTCGAGGGAGTCATTCCCTTGAGCAACATATTCACTTGTTTATCTTGCAGCTTCTGACTTGGCTGAGTTGGCCTCAGGGTCTCTGCCTTGTTGACTGTTGGTTTCAAGCTCAGGGAATGCTCAACCACATGTACTCAACAACACTGAAATGGATCCATGCTAGCCACTTAGCTAACTACTTCCAAAAGTCATGTCTTTACTCAAGTGAGCTCACTTGTGACAACTTCAAATCCTTTAATACAAGCAGCTCGTTGGGTGCTTCACTTATATTGCTTTATAAACCTTTTCTCAATTTTGTAAACCACATACAGTTTGATGCATGTTATCTACACTTTCCAGCTTATGTGAATGACACTTACTCACAAATCAACTATTGTATCCACAATGTAAACCAAGGACATTATGAACTTTGCTTCAGGTCTTACGTATCATTAAAAAAGCTTATTTATACGGTTTATGTCATAAATCCTTGTTTTTCTAATGATTCATGCTTGATCCTAAGCCTCTTCATGAATTCCAAATTATTTGGGAAACGGTATAATACTCCAGATATAGAAACCGCCACTCCTAGCCTATACACCAACTACCATACTAATGATAGAGCTTTTAACAACAACAGCTTGAATCACACCCAAAACAATGACCTGTTTTGGGTATTTCTAAAACGAAACATTAAAAACATACTCATAAGGATAGTTAAAACCAAAAACACTGAGTATAAACAAACTAAAATTCCTATTAATTGGATAATCTCAACTCTAAAAATTAAGGTTCTATACCGCCAAACCAGGTCTCCCCTAATAAGGTTTAAATGAAGTTTAGCTTTTGGAATATCCGAGGCCTAAGTAGGAAGAATGTTTGGACCCACATAGAATCAACTACTAAAGAAGAACATATAAAAATCCTAATGCTAGCTGAAACAAAATTAACAAACCCTCCGCCGGAAAAATGCTGGAGAAAACCCGGTTTTGATAGAATGCATTTCTGCCCATCCAATGGACTTGCGGGAGGGTTTTGCCTCCTATGGAAAGAATCCCTTTTCCATAATGAAACCCTTAATATTAACAGACCGAATCATACAAGCGGATTACACAAACACAACCCTTAATATTAACATTGAAATCTTATTCGTTTATGCAACACCTTACGCTAAGGACAAAAACTCTTTCTGGGACTCTCTCTCAGAGTATATCCGCAAAGCTAAGGACTCTTTGATAATTATTGGGGACCTTAACAAAATATTAGAGCCAGCCGACAAACTGGGGGGCAAGGTCCCTACTGCAAATAGATTCGCCAGACTTCAAGATACTATTAGCACTTTCAATTTAGTAGATTCACCGACGTGTGGAAACAACTACACTTGGAGAAAACATGAACATGGTACTGACAATATTTTTGAAAAACTCGACCGCGCTATGATTAGCCACCCGATTCTAAAACAATTCCCAAACCTTTGCACAAAAAACCATGCTTTTCTTAAATCAGACCACGCGCAGATCACATTGGACCTAATGGATAACCGCAAACCAAAATTACAACCTTTCAAATTTGAAATGGCATGGACTACGAAACCCGACTATGATGCAGTGGTACGCTCAGCTTGGAGGCTTGACTGCCCTGGCTCGAAAATGTTCAAATTAACGAAGAAACTGCAGGAGGTTAAAAGGAAAAGCAAGCTTTGGAGCAAAGTAACCTTTGGAAATGTGTTCCGCCAAATTAAACAAGTTGAATCAGACCTTCTAGAATCACAAAAGAATCTTTGTAATGCCTACAACCAAAATCTGGATAACAAAATTAAAAGGCTCACTCCAAAGCATTCTTCTCTCCTTTCCTTTCAACAGAAATATTGGGGGCAAAGGGCGAAACGAATGCATATAAAATCTATTGACGCCAACACGAAATACTTTCATAAAATAGCAACCGGAAGACGAAATAGAAACATTATAAAACATCTTCAAACCACCGCTGGCATAACTCTTAACAATGAGGAAGAAATAAGGAACCTAATCAAGCACGACTTTAGTCAAAGATTCACACAACATCCTAGACAACAAACACAAACGAACCTACTTCATCATATAGGAAAGGAAATCTCAAACGAGGATAATGATTGGTTAACTCGCCAAGTCACAAACACAGAAATTAAAAATGCGGTATTCGGCCTTGCCAACGACAAATCCCCAGGACCTGATGGGTTTTCGGTTGGTTTCTTCAAAAAGTACTGGCATATTGTGGAACCATCAGTCATCAAAGCGGTTAAAAGCTTCTTTTTAAGCGGAAAGATTCTGAAACAGACAAACCATACGTTCATAGCATTAATTCCAAAGAGAGACAACCCGACCACAACATCTCACTATAGGCCTATTAGCCTATGCTCAACAACATATAAAATTATATCCAAAATTATAGCATCAAGACTCAAAAGGGTTATCCCCAAAGTAACTAATCCACTTCAAAGCGCCTTCTCTTCTGGCAGATCTATACAAGATAACATATTAATCGCAAACGAAATCTTTCACTCCTTCTCAAAGAAAAATGGTAAATCAGGATGGATGGCGGTCAAGCTAGACATGGAAAAAGCATTTGATATGGTTGACTGGAATTTTTTACTCACAATTATGTTCAGACTTGGCTTCTCGCCCAAATTTACGGAATGGATCAAAGAATGCATCACCACAGTCACATACTCAGTGCTGGTCAACAATGAACCAACGGAAATTTTTTTCCCCGAGAGAGGTTTACGACAGGGTTGCCCACTATCACCTTATCTATTCTTAATAATTTCAGAAATTCTATCAAGGGGATTACAGCAAGAATCGGAAAAACCACAAAGTCACCTAGGAATCAAACTAATGCGAGGAGGGACGAAAATTCTTTTCTTAGCTTTTGCTGACGACATTGTTATCTTCGCTTCAGCAACCAAAACCGGTTGTGACCAAATCAACAAAATTCTACAGGAATACTCAGATTTATCAGGGCAAAGAGTAAATAGGCATAAATCCCAATTCTAAACATCTAGAAATGTTTCAAACAACCAGAAAAATCTTATCAGAAACGAGCTTGAAATAGCTCACACCGCTAAGATGGGAACCTACTTGGGCTGCCCACTTATAGAAGGAAGAATGACAAAGGAAGACTTCAAAAAGCTCATAACAAGCACCAAGTCACAACTTCATAGGTGGAAGGCTAACTGCCTTTCACAAGCTGGTCGCTGCACTTTAATCAAAACAACACTTGCCGTCAAACCGTTACACATAATGCAATGCTTTATGCTACCCAAATCGGTCCACACAGAACTTGATAGGATCAACCGGAACTTCATATGGAACAAAGGACCTAACCATAAGCCCCTAATCGGGTGGTATGAGGTTTGTAAAACCAAGGTAAATGGCGGGCTTGGCCTCCGCAGCTCTAAAGACATGAATAAAGCCCTACAGTTGAAATTACTTTGGAAACTACTTGTGGAACCTAATAGCCCATGGGTGACACTAATCAAAGAAAAATATCTTAAAGACAAAAACATTCTCACATATCAAAAGCATGGAACCTCTTCCGGGCAATGGACACAGTTAATAAAACTAATTCCTTTATTCAAACAAGGTCTACATTGGTCTATAGGGGACGGCGCCTCTATCAATTTTTGGCAGGACTAGTGGCTTGGTCCATTTCCTATAAGTTCATTTATCATGGGAACACAACAAATTGACGAAACAATTAACATAAAACATTTCATCACAGATAACAAAGTTTGGGACGAAGAAAAATTACAAGAAGAGCTACAAAACATCATTCCGAATAATCTAATTGAAACAATCAAAACGATACCAATACCGCAACATATTCAAGTAGATAGACTTTATTGGAAATTGAGCAAAAATGGATGGTTCAACACAAAGTCTGCTATTGATATGATACATAAACAAAAAAAACATGAAATATCAGATATAAACTGGGTTTGGGGACTAGATATCCCCCCAAAAATAAAATCATTCCTGTGGAAAATCCTAAAAAATGGAGTGCCCACTGCTGTCAGACTAGCTTCTCGACGCATTGGTATTCCGACAAACTGCCCCCACTGTGACTCCTGTTATGAAGACCTAAACCATCTGCTTTGGAACTGTCCAATCACGAGGGAAACCCTGATCAGAACTAACCCGGGTACATTTTGGAAAATTAATGGATACTTCCTCAAAAACGAACACTTGAATGACACACTATGGGAAATCAAAAATACAATTGGAACAAAAGAGTTGGAAGAGCTGGCTTTTGCCTGGTGGGGTATCTGGTACTTTAGAAACAAAACACTCTTTGAAAACATAAACCCGGACATAAGACGCATCTTATCCTTCATAAAGGAACAAATATTTATCTGGAAAACTTCTAATTTAAATTCACCGGACTACTATACAAGCAACACCAAATCACCCACAAAGGTTGACAAACCAAGATCAATATCAAAGCGAAAGAGAACCAAATGGGAACCCCCACCTAATGGAACTTATAAACTAAACTTTGATGGGTCTCTTCCTGTTGCTGGTTTGGGCACCTACGGCTTCATCATTCGGGACTTTGTAGGTTCTCCAATTTTCACTGGCAACGGCCCATCACCAATCAACTCGGTATGCGGTTGTGAAAGCCTGGGCCTCTGGCTGGGTCTCCGGGCCGCAAAAGAACTGAAAATAACTAACCTAATCATTGAAGGGGACAACTTAACAATAATAAAAAGTATGAAAGGTATGGGGAAGCCTACTGGGGACTCTGAAATGATTGTCTCTGACAGTCTAGTCTCGTTGGGCTTCTTTGGTTCTGTTGAGATTCGTCATGTCTTCCGTGAGGCAAATCTGGTAGCTGATCGCTTATCACGTATCGCTTCTGCTTCTAACGGTCTCTTGACTCCCGATGACTCTCTTTTGCGTAGTCTCATCCGCAAGGATGCTCTTGGCTGATAGAGCTCTGCTCTATGGCCAAATTTTTTCCGTTTCAAAAAAAAAAAAGGTTGATAGTGTTACATTTCTGATTCTATTTATCACTTTAAGACCATCCGCAACCATAAGATTACATCTTCTCAATTTTTTCTCATCTCTCTTTATAATATTTTGACACCTCATCATAAAGTTTCCACCAATCATAATATTAAAATATTATTAGATAAATAAAAAAAATATAATAAATAAATAAAGTGTTAACTTTTGCACATGGTCCAAAACACTTTTTACCAGACCTGTCAAACGGGTCATTCGGGTCGGGTTCGGGTCGGGTCACTTCGGGTCCCGGGTAAAACGGGTTCCGGGTAAAACGGGTCCCGGGTATTTCCGGGTTGATTAGAACCCGGGTTTGACCGGGTTTCGGGTCATTTCGGGTCGATTTCAGATTTGTCAATTTTTTCCATTTTAAATTAAAAAAATCATGATTTGACAATTTTGCAATAAATTTTAATTATATATATAAAAAATTAATTATATTTAATTAAAAATCAACCGGGTCACCGGGTCAATCGGGTAAAATCGGGTCAAAATTACCGGGTCAATCGGGTCACCGGGTCGAAACCCAGATGACCCGGAAAATTTCCGGTTTTTCGGGTTCGGGTCGAAAAAAATTTCCGGGTCAAAATTTTCGGGTTCGGGTCGAAAAAAATTTCCGGGCGGTCGGGTCGGGTTGTGTTTTGACAGATCTATTTTTTACCTCTTCATACCAAGATAATTTCTTTCCTCCCTTCACCTTAAGGTTTTGCCCACAATCATAAGATTACCTTTTAGTTATCTTAAGGTAATGAAAACCTTTTGTTATGGATGCTCTAATGCTACGTACTAGTAATCGGACTACTATTGCTACGTACTGGTAATCTAGTGACTCATTAAGTCACGAGTTCAATCCTCCTTCATTATAACGAGTTTATGTATCTTTTTATGGGGAAAACAAAATCCAAACATTTCATATTTTTTAATCTAATTAATATCCAACATACATATCTCAATGAATTATGTTATGGAGAACCGATAATAGAATATATATGTGCTCCATAATAATCAAGTTAAGAAACAATGGATCTATTAGATGTAGAGGATTTAAATCATAAATTTGGAGGGATAAACTTGATTTAAACGGTCAAAAGCGATTATAACCCCCTCGTTGTGGGATAGGCCGGAGTGTTGGGCATGCATGGATTGTGTTATTACATTACCAAGGAAAGGAGGCATAAATTATTACTCAAAAGCGTTATTCTTTTTAATCTGAACTTGCCTTTTTAACAATTTTAAATTACAGTAAATAGGATAGAGGGAGAGAAAGAAGAAGAGAGTGGAGACAGCATGTGGAATTTACCGTCTTTTGATTCCTCTGTTGACGGTCAAACTTGGCAGTGTAGTGTAGTGTTGTTTTCCAAATCCCCTTTTAACCATCTCCCTCTCATTTCACAGGTTCACACCTCCACATATAAACTTGGAACCAATCCCTTGATTTTATAATGTAATTTATATACTTTCATTTATAAACTAATTAACTAGAGTTCCAAATATAATTAGATGTTCGAGTACATATATTTTTTTAAGTTTTTGGGTATGGAAATGATCTCATTCGGTAATATTTATCCTTGCACTTGTTTTATTTAAGGAGTATAAAGTGGAGAGAGTAGAGTTATAATAGCATCCAAATTAACCCCCCACACTCCCCAAAACTCTCTCCCGGAAAACAAGGGTTAGTGTCTCAAACTAGTGCTGCATTTTATTTTATAATTTGCACCCAAACCGGCCATAGATATTAATACTCGCTTATACGGAGTACTAATTATATATTTAATTAATTTCCTCTCAAGTAAGTTGTAAGTCATAACCAGGGCCGATCCTAATGTAATAGAGGCCCGGGGCGAAAGAAAATGAAGGGCCCTAACAACTTGCAATAACACATTTAAATAACTTAAAATTCATATAATTCTAAAATGAAATACAAGTATCTCAAAATATATTTAATGTATCACTACATTGTAAGATAAACATTTTTAGGCTACATTGTAAGATCTTATACAACAATCAATACAATAGGAGAATAACAAAATAAAATCTCCTACATGACTGAATAGTCGAGTAATCGATAATAAACACCAACCAAAAGCAATTTGAAGCAATCTGCAAACACTTAAAAATCCATTGCAAAAATCCAAAATCTTCTGCATCAAAAAGGGATTCAAAATAAGAATAGATTATATTTATACTACTCATTAGACAATTGAATCCAACTGATTGAATTGAATCGAATCAATTTCCCAAATAGAGTAGTCTAGTAGAGGACCTTACCAGCGAAATCCAACGAAATAGGAGCAGAGGATGGGAGTGACGGCTGCCATGGCGGTGTTATGAAGCCGAGAGGCTTGAAGCTGTTGAAATTCACAAGGCTCGCTCCGCCTTGAATGTCCAACCGATTTTGCCTAAATCCATAATTTGTTGTGAAGAAGATGAAGAAGAAGAACCGCCCACCTACAATTAGGTTATACCTCTTTCAAGGGAAACCTGCTTTCACCTCTTTTAATGCGCCTATAATTAATTCGATTAAAAAAAATTAATTTTCAATGTTGAAAAGCGGTGTGCTTTGAAAAGCCGGCCTTGGTATTTGTTTAGGCCGACCATTTCTTTAAGTTTGGGCCTCTTTATTACAATTTACACACATATACATATACCGAAATGAAATATACTATTGGGCCCCTATTTATTTTGGGCCCTGGACAATCGCCCAGCCTGCCCTTTCCTTTGGGCCGGGCCTGGTCATAATCTTCCTCATGTTTAGGGCATATTTGGAGCAGAAAGAGAGAGTGATGCATGGAATTATTGTTCAAACAGTGACAGTAGCAGTAGCAATAACAGTGGTAGTATCGGTGGATTAGGATGACTACCGAGCATCAAATAAAGGATGATATATCTCATGGCTCTCACTCATGGGCCCCGGCCCTATTCCTACATTTGTATAAATCATTTTTTCATTAGCGGAGTAGATAACATGAATTTTCTATTAGATAAATCATATGGTGTATCATTTTTTTTTCATTATTTTGTTTAATAATAGAAGTATTTTTCTATTTAATTTAGAAATCTATCACTTAATCACGAAAGAGTGAAAACGTATGCAATCTCACATACAAAACTCCATGAGAGAAGAATCGAAGCAAAAACATAAGTAGGAGGAAGAGTTGGTTAGAGGAATCTTGATTCTGTTTTCATTCGGTTGTAGTTCTATACATACAGAAGCTATTTATACACCCTTGTACACACATACATTTCCCATATTTCCCTCTTGTGTACATTACATTTTGATGCGGGACAATCTTCTACACCGTCGTCTACACCTCCGGACGCACCGATCATACTCGGAGACGGACCGATGACTCGAGCCTGTGCCAAGAAGCTTCAACGCGACTCATTTCTTTTTGTGAGTCACTCCTTGTTCTCGAGCGCGGTTCAACTCCCGGAACCACCCATGAAGGCGTATATGTGCATCAGAACCCATGTTGCTGACGACGGAAGCCAGCAGTGAGGCACGTGAGGCATCGGCGACGTACGCGGGCGTGCGCCAAGCTGCGCAGGCGCGCACCGGGGCTGCGCGGGCGTGCACAGCCGGCCTGTTGGAAATTGGCCATTGAGCTTTTATGTGATGACGTTGGACTTGCTTATATTGTTAACTTAGAAAACTTAATTAGCTATGTTATTCTACGTGCTTTTATGATTATTTTATTAATTACCTAAGTTAGTATTTTATTATTTTAATTAATTAATTTCGGCCAAATAGCTTTCCTAGGGTTTATATTGGCCGGCCTTTCTTGTTGAACGATTTCACGTTATTCATTATTGAAAATTTCAGCCTTTGTGTGAAACGCATCTGTGAGAAAGTCAATCGATTCGTAGCGTTGCTCATCGATTGCAAATTGGTTATAGATCCTGCTTGGTTTGCTTTGAGTTCGTCAACCTCGCGAGAGCTTGGTGATCCGGGTAATCACAAGTCCCCTCCTTGTGCCTCCAAGTTGTCCGCTTGGTTGTGTAAGGTTGTAGAGGCGGGCTTTATAGTCGTTGGTATTTGGTTCTTACCCTCTTAGGAGGCCTGGGGTCTTTGCCTCGTTCTATTTTAGTTCGAATCAGTCCTTATCGGTCGAGTCTTTATTGTTTCTTTGTTTCGAGTCTTGCTGCGTTTTGTTCTTGTTCTTGAGTCTTTGCTTCCGTTCTTGTCTTTGAGTCTTGATTGTCGAAGATCGGGCCATCCTACGGCTAACCCCGTATCAAATTGGTATCAGCGCGAGGTTTCCGACATCAAAGTTGTGTCTTTTATTTCCCTAAACACAAAAACTACAAAAAAAATAGAGTCTTTCTTATTCTTGGTATTTTTACTTCTCGAATTTTTGAATTGATTGCTACTAATCCTTTGTTTGTGATTGTTGTGTTGCACATTAGCCCAAACACAGCCTTAAGCCGAGACCCTCCTTTGTATAGCCGACAACAGTAGTACGTGATATCAATTTGCAATTGCAAATTTGCAATCAAATCCTAGTCGGCACTGTAGTTGTTTCAATCCTAGTCGGCATACACACACAAATTCACAAACCCTAGTTTGCTTTCTATCTTTGGCTATCTTGTTCTACCCTATATTTATCTATTTAATTGCCTTATTTAATTTGTTGAAATTTGTGGTAGATATATCTCATATTTTCTATCATAGATTATCAAAGGCATAGATAGATTTATTTACCATATTTAGACACACCATCACCTATATATATTTCATTAGGGCTACATAAATTTTATTTTTCTTTCACCATAGCTTAAATTTTCAAGAGTCCTTTTATTTCATATATAGTTTCTTGCATTAGTCAAAAAAAAAAATTACATTCAAAGCTTAGTCCTATGAGGATAAAATTCACTAGGGGCAAAAGTAAGCTTTCAAAAAAAAAAAAACAAAAAAAAAAGAAGGATTGTCGAGTCTAGTGCAAGAACTTCAAGGACCACTTTTGGTGAAAATCCAATAGCCCTAGTCGAAATTCTCAAACACATACCTCCCAAACCATAATTTTTTTTTAAGCCCTACCTTGCAACTACAACGTCCTTGCTAAGGGTTTGAATCAAAACAAGAGGTAAAAGTCCAAGTTTTCTTATGTGTCGAGTTGTTTACATAGCTGTGTCGAGTGATCTTTGCAAGTGTCGAGTGCCCTTGAGCCTAACTCGAGTTTCACCACATACCGAGTCGACACCTTCTCATACCGAGTCGATACCTTCGATTACCGAGTCGATACTTGCTCCCTGTCACATACCGAGTCGACAGTCCCACATACCGAGTCGATACTTCCAAGTACCGACTCGATACTTTGCCACTGTTGGAAATTTTCGTGACTTGTTTCTTGCTCATTTTTTTGTTCTCTTACCTTGTGTTGCTAAGTCTTTGCTTGAGTGTTGATTTGCCCAAAGCGGATTGCCCCAACAAGCTTGTCATACCAATTATAGAGAAGAGTGCGAGAGAAACACATCGTGAGATTGTTTTATTTTGCTAATCTTGACATAGTTCCGTGTTTGTCTTTATTTGAAATGTCTAACAATCAGGTGAACAACGAGAACAATGCCAACAATGGCAACAATGAAAACACCTCTGAAGCAACTATATCCGCCGCGATGTTCAACAACACAATGAACACTCTTAACGCCACGTTGGCGGCGATGATGGATAAGCTGACGGCTTTGGAGGCTAGACCAACGGGTTCTAATAACCTTGGTGGTCAAGGTGATCAAAGGCGTAACGAGCCGCCTAATGATGAAAGGGAAGTCCGAAATCCTAACCCTCCTCCTAACCCTAATTTCAATAATCCTATTTTTGAAGAGAACCACTCTCCACGAGGGGAGAGAAATGGTCGAAATAACGGATTTGTTAATGCGCAGGGGCAAGGACGGGGAAGAGGTCGAGGTCGTGGCTTCCAGGAGAAGTTCTACTACTCGGAGCGTGATGATGACTTCCAAGAGGAAGACTATTGGGATCAACGCCCGAGGCGGAACGACAGAGGAGGGTGTTACCAATACCGTGAGCCTAGAGATCCTGATCAGGACGGCATAGGTAAGGTTAAGGTAAAAATTCCTTCCTTTGATGGCAAGACAGATCCAGATGCATATATAGACTGGGAAACTAAAATGGAACAAATCTGGAACTGTCACAATTTTTCTGAACCTAAGAAAGTTCAATTAGCTTCTTTAGAATTTCAAGGATTTGCTCTTATTTGGTGGGATAATTTGATTAAGGAAAGAAGAAGAGCCCTTGATGCGCCTATCGCGTCTTGGAACCAATTGAAAGCTTTAATGAGAAATAGGTTTGTCCCTCAACACTATGCTAGAGAGCTTAGGCAACGCCTAAAGAACCTTAAGCAAGGTAATAAATCTGTTGAGGAAACCTTTAATATTATGCAAGAAACCATGGCACGAGCAAATGTTGTTGAACATCATGAGGATACTAATGCTAGGTTTCTTCGCATTTTGCATCCCGCCTTAGCTCAGGACATTGATTGCTTTCCTTACTCTACTCCTACTGAATTGTTGCATTTGGCTATTAAAGTTGAACGTGGAGCTAGATACAGGAACCAAGGCGGAAGATGGACGAGCGGACAGCCCCAACCTTGGCGCCAAAACCGGCCACAACAGTCCTAAGGGCGGTCTGACGGCGGTTACACCTCTCGGCCAAACCAAGCCCCTTAGAGAGGAGATGGCCGAACTAACCCTACAGCTGCTGACAAGGGTAAGGCGTCTTGGACAGGACGAGATTCGTCCGGGACATCTACTGGTCCCAAAGGGAGTAATCCTAACCCCTCTACTACTAGATCTAGGGACATTGTGTGCTTTAAATGTCAGGGTAGAGGTCATACTATGAAGGATTGTCCCAATAAGAAAACTCTCATGATTAATCACTTGGGTGAATATGTGTCTGACAATTCTTGTGATGAAAATGAAGAGCATGCTAATGATAATGATCAAAACCTTAATCTGCTTACCTATGATGAGGATGATGATGGCATTGATTATGAACATGGAGAATCACTGATTGTTAGGAGAGTCTTAAGTGTTGTTCCTGCACCATGTGATGACAATCAACGTGAGAATCTTTTTCATACTAGAAGATGCTTAGTTAAGGGTAAAGTGGTTAATGTGATCATTGATGGGGGAAGTTGTTGTAACTTAGCTAGTCAAGAGATGATTGATAAATTACACCTTCCTACTATTCAGCATCCTAGGCCTTATAGATTGCATTGGATGAACGACTGTGGTAATTTGAAAGTGAATAGGCAAGTCAAAGTGCATATCAAATTAGGACATTATGAAGATGATGTGTTATGTGATATAGTACCTATGCAAGCCTGTCATATCTTATTAGGTCGTCCTTGGCAGTTTGATCGTAAGGTCTTGCATGATGGCTTTACTAACAGATATTCCTTTACTTTTCAGGGCAAAAATGTAGTTCTCAAGCCTATGACGCCAACTCAGGTGGCTGATGAGATTGAGAAGCGGAAGGTAAGTAAAGGTGAGTTAGATAAGGAGGTTCAGTCGAGCCATGTGTCTACCCCTACTCGGCGTAAGGGTGTATTTTTGGCTTCCAAGAGTACATTTTTAGACGAGTTTGCGGATGGGGAAACAACCCTCATGCTCCTGTGCAAAGGGTTGAATTTGTTGAGTAAGGAGCTTAGAGCTACCCTCCCTCCTCGCATCCTATCTCTTATTGAAGAGTATAAGGATGTTTTCCCTAAGGACATACCAACAGGTCTACCCCCTGTCAGAGGAATTGAGCATCAAATCGACCTCATTCCAGGGGCTGCATTGCCTAATAGGCCTGCTTATAGAATGAATCTCACTGAAACCCAAGAGGTTCGATCCCAAGTCCAGGAACTGTTGGACAAGGGATACATTAGGGAAAGTTTGAGTCCTAGTGTTGTGCCTGTGTTGTTAGTGCATAAGAAAGATGGTTCTTGGAGAATGTGCGTAGACTGTAGGGCAATTAACAACATAACTGTGAAATATCGCCATCCTATACCCTGCTTAGATGACATGTTAGATGAGTTGCATGGTTCTTCTATCTTTTCTAAAATCGATTTAAAAAGCGGCTACCATCAGATTAGGATGAAGGAAGGCGATGAATGGAATCCTTTAAGACAAAATTTTGACTCTATGAATGGTTGGTTATGCCTTTTGGCTTGACTAACGCACCTAGTACTTTCATGAGACTAATGAATCATGTGCTTAGGAATTTCATAGGTAAATTTATTTTTGTTTATTTTGATGACATTCTTATCTATAGTAAATCACCCGAGGAGCATGAAACACATTTGAGGGAAGTACTTTCTACTCTTAGATTAGAACACTTGTATGCAATCTTAAGAAATGTGAGCTTTGTAATGATCAAGTATCTTTTCTGGGCTTTGTAGTGAGTTCAAGCGGATTGCGAGTCGACGATGCTAAGATCAAGGCAATCCAGGACTGGCCAACACCTACCAATATCGGCCATGTGAGGAGTTTCCAGGGCCTAGCGAGCTTCTATCGGAGATTTGTGCGCGACTTCAGCTCCATCGCAGCCCCTCTCACAGAGCTCACAAAGAAGCGGTGTGAGTTCAAGTGGGGTCCAGCTCAGGAGGAGGCGTTTTGCAAGCTCAAGGAGAAGCTCACTCATGCGCCATTACTGGCTCTGCCCGACTTCACTCGGCCTTTCGAGGTTGAATGTGATGCTAGCGGAGTTGGGATTGGAGGCGTCCTCATGCAAGAAGGTAAGCCTATAGCCTTCTTCTCTGAGAAATTAAAAGGTGCATGTCTTAATTACTCTACGTATGACAAAGAATTATATGCATTGTTTAGAGTCCTTAAGACATGGTCCCATTACCTTTGGCCTAGCGAGTTTATACTTAGGACTGATCATGAATCTTTAAAACATTTTAAGAGCCAAGATAAACTTGATAGGAGGCATGGTAGATGGATAGAATTCATAGAAACATTTCCTTATGTTATAAAGCATAAGAAAGGGAAAGACAATGTGGTTGCTGATGCTTTATCTAGGAGACATGTCCTTTTGACCACTGTGGATTCTAGAGTCTTAGGCTTTGTATACATTAAGGAATTGTATGCTAATGATGCTGATTTTGGGGACGTTTTTGGGAAGTGCCTAGAGAAGGGTCCTACCGACCAATTTTATATCTTTGATGGATTCTTGTTTAGGAAAGACCAAGTGTGTATACCTAGGTGTTCTCTTCGGTTATTATTGGTGACTAAAGCCCATAGTGGAGGTTTAATGGGTCATTTTGGGAGAGATAAGACATACCACACACTTAAGTCTCACTTCTATTGGCCACATATGCTTAGGGATGTAGAACATTGCCTTAAGAGATGTATTGACTGTTTGAAGGCCAAGTCTAAGCTTATGCCCCATGGATTGTACACCCCACTTCCTATACCCTCAGCCCCTTGGGAAGATATTTCTATGGACTTTATTGTGGGATTGCCTAGAACTAAGAAGGGGATGGATTCTATCTTTGTTGTGGTGGATAGATTTTCTAAGATAGCTCACTTCATAGCATGTCATAAGACTGATGATGCTACCA
This sequence comes from Persicaria tinctoria, assembly GCA_037127255.1. Lineage (NCBI taxonomy): Eukaryota > Viridiplantae > Streptophyta > Magnoliopsida > Caryophyllales > Polygonaceae > Persicaria > Persicaria tinctoria. The sequence goes on from JBANSL010000020.1 coordinate 39,457,946, forward strand.
ATGTTGCAAATTTGTTCTTTAGAGAGGTAGTTAGGTTGCATGGAGTGCCTAAGACAATTGTGAGTGATAGGGATGTTAAGTTTCTTAGTCATTTTTGGCGGACTTTATGGAATAAATTGGGAACTAGATTGTTATTCTCTACCTCTAGTCACCCCCAGACAGATGGCCAAACTGAGGTGACCAATAGGACCTTAACTACTATCCTTAGAGCCATTTTAAGGAAAAATTTAAAGCTTTGAGAAGAAGTCTTACCTCATGTGGAGTTTGCTTACAATAGGACAATGCATTCCTCAACTAAATTAACTCCTTTTGAATGTGTATATGGTGTTAATCCATTAACCCCTTTTGATCTTACTCCATATCTTATGAGAGAGAATGAGTCTTTTGACGCAGGTAAGCATGTTGAGTTCGTCAAGGAGCTCCATGAACGGACGCGTCAGCAGCTCATGCGGAAGGCAGAGTATAACGCCAATAAGGCCAACAAGGGCCGCAGATTGGTGACATTCCAGCCAGGGGATCTAGTGTGGGTGCACCTGAGGAAGGAGAGGTTTCCCAACGAGCGGAAGAGCAAGCTTGCTCCACGAGGAGATGGACCTTTCAAGGTTCTACAAAAGGTGGCCGACAATGCCTACAAGTTGGAGCTTCCTGGAACATATGGCGTGAGTGCTACCTTCAACGTCGCGGATCTCATTCCATATCTTGCCGTGGACGAGGACTTGGATTCGTGGTCGAATCCTTTCCAAGAAGAGGAGGTTGATGCGGGACCATCTTCTACACCGTCATCTACACCTTCGGACGCACCGATCATACTCGGAGACGGACCGATGACTCGAGCCCGTGCCAAGAAGCTTCAACGCGACTCATTTCTTTTTGTGAGTCACTCCTTGTTCTCGAGCGCGGTTCAACTCCCGGAACCACCCATGAAGGCGTACATGTGCATCGGAACCCAAGTTGCCGACGACGGAAGCCAGCAGTGAGGCACGTGAGGCATCGGCGACGTACGCGGGCGTGCGCCAAGCTGCGCGGGCGCGCACCGGGGCTGCGCGGGCGTGCACAGCCGGCATGTTGGAAATTGGCCATTGAGCTTTTATGTGATGACGTTGGACTTGCTTATATTGTTAACTTAGAAAACTTAATTAGCTATGTTATTCTACGTGCTTTTATGATTATTTTATTAATTACCTAAGTTAGTATTTTATTATTTTAATTAATTAATTTTGGCCAAATAGCTTTCCTAGGGTTTATATTGGCCGGCCTTTCTTGTTGAACGATTTCACGTTATTCATTATTGAAAATTTCAGCCTTTGTGTGAAACACATCTGTGAGAAAGTCAATCGATTCGTAGCGTTGCTCATCGATTGCAAATTGGTTATAGATCCTGCTTGGTTTGCTTTGAGTTCGTCAACCTCGCGAGAGCTTGGTGATCCGGGTAATCACAAGTCCCCTCCTTGTGCCTCCAAGTTGTCCGCTTGGTTGTGTAAGGTTGTAGAGGCGGGCTTTATAGTCGTTGGTATTTGGTTCCTACCCTCTTAGGAGGTCTGGGGTCTTTGCCTCGTTCTATTTTAGTTCGAATAAGTCCTTATCGGTCGAGTCTTTATTGTTTCTTTGTTTCGAGTCTTGCTGCGTTTTGTTCTTGTTCTTGAGTCTTTGCTTCCGTTCTTGTCTTTGAGTCTTGATTGTTGAAGATCGGGCCATCCTACGGCTAACCCCGTATCACATTTGTTACATCAAATGTGCCATATACTTCTATACCCCCCTCTCAAGTTAGACTAGGTGATGAAACTAAGCCTAACTTGGACACAAAAAACTGATGTTGTACCTCCCCTAAAGGTTTGGTAAAAACATCAGCAAGTTGGTGATGAGTTCGGACATGACAAGGTGCTGAGAACCCAGCCTGGAGTTGTTCCCTGACATTGTGACAATCGAGCTTTAAGTGCTTCGTACGCTCGTGAAACACCGGGTTTTCAGCAATGTGAATTGCTGACTTACTATCACAGTGAAGAGAAATCGGTTTAGGAACAACACACCTTAAATCAGTAGCCAAGGAGTCTAGCCAAACAAGTTCTCCTGCAGTTTTAGACATACTGCGATACTCAGCCTAAGCGGAGGACTTGGAGACCGTGGGTTGCTTCTTGGTTTTCCAGGAAATGAGGGCATTACCAAGGAAAACACAAAACCCAATGACAGACCTTCCATTGAACACACAATTACCCAAATCTGCATCACAAAAGGCAGTCAATGAAATGTTGTTGTTGGTGGGAAACATGAGACCCAAATCAGGAGTTCCATGTAGATATCTTGCCAGTGTAGAACCCTTGGAGATGCCATGAACTGGCTTAAATGTTGTACAACAAAAGAAATGTCGGGTCTGGTCATGTTCAGAAACAGAAGACGACCTACTAACCTTCTGTATTTCTCTGCATCATCAAGCAAGTCGCCATCATCAGTGGAAAGCTTCATTCCCCTCTTTAAAGGGAAATGATCACTCTTGCAATCAACCATCTGAGTATCCTCAAGAATGTCCTTGACATATTTTCTTTGATTGAGAATGGTCCCATGAGTAGACCTTGAAATTTCTAATCCAAGGAAATACCTTGCTTCACCTAGATCTTTGATAGTATAGGCTTTGTGTAGTGCCTGTTTCAAGGCAAGAATTTCACCAATAGAATCTCCTGACACTAACAAATCATTCACATAGACCAATACCACAATCAAGCCAGAAGAAATGAGCTTAGTAAACAGGCTATAGTCATAGGTGGACTGAATAAGACCCTGTGTCAATAAGAACATGCACAACTCAGCATTCCATTGCCTTGAGGCCTGTTTTAACCCATACAAGGACCTCTTTAGACGACAAACTTTGGGATTGGCAGCTAGAGTATATCCCTCAGGTATCTTCATATAGACTTCTTCATTTAAAAAACCATGCAAAAATGCATTATTCACATCAAGTTGATGCACAAGTCATTGTTTAAGGGTAGCCATGGCCAACAACAATCTAACAGTAGTGAACTTGGCTACTGGTGAAAAAGTATGATGATAATCTTTACCTTTCACTTGGTTGTACCCCTTTGCAACCAAACGAGCCTTCAATATTTCAACTGACCCATCTGATCTGAACTTTACCTTGTACACCCACTTACATCCAATAACCTCATGACCTTTTGGCAAATCAGTTATCTCCCAACAGTCATTGCTCTCCAAAGCAATGAGTTCTTTGTTCATAGCCTCCACCCACTAAGGATCAGTTGCAGCTTGCTTGTAGGTTTGGGGTTCTGGTGTTGCTAACACATGAGCCAAAGAAGCAACATATGCTGATGAATACAGGTGTGGATTGGAGATCTCAATTGCTAAAAAAGACTGAGATTGAGACTAAGAAGCAGGCAAATTTGACAATATGAAATCTTGTAGGTGATGAGGCAAATGAGACTGTCTCAATGATCTTCTTCACACATGTTGAGCAGGCACTAGAGTTTCATCTGTCGCAGACTGCACAGGTTCCACTGAATCAGAGGAATCACCAAGAGAATCTTCAATGACAACATCAGGATGAGTCTCATGAGACTCAAAAGGAATAGAGGGTTCATCATTACTAGTTTGAGGGGAGACATCAGGACTGCTATAAAAAATATCCAAAGCTGGATTTACCAAAGGCAAAGAGGGATGCACCTTAGCCTTTTTGTCTGTTTCATGAAAAGGAAATACAGTTTCCTTAAAGACAACATCTCTGCTCACAATGACCTTCCTATTCACCAAATCATACAGTCTATAGGCTTTCTGACCAATAGGGTAACCCAAAAACACACACTTTAAAGCCTTAGCAGCAAACTTATCCTTTGGATGACCCCTAGCTAGAGCATAAGCTAGACAACCGACCACTCTCAGGTGTTCATAAGAAGGTCGTCTGCCATATAACTTCTCAAATGGAGTACTCCATTTCAATATGGCAGTTGGAAGGAGTTTAATCACATGTGTAGCAGACAGTACACAATCACCCCAGAATCTCAAGGGTAGGTTAGCATGAAGTCTGATTGAACGAGCAATCTCAATGAGGTGCCTATGTTTCCTCTCCACTCGTCCATTTTGCTGTGGGACATAAGGAACTGGCAGTTGATGAGCTATACCTCTATCTTCAAGGAATTTCTTACATTTGAAGAATTAAGTGCCATTATCACTTCTGATCTTCTTAACCTTTGTGCAAAACTGATTCTCAACCATCTGTATGAAAGAACAAATCACATGACTCACTTGTCCTTTATTTTGCACAAGATGTGTCCAAACTGCCCTGCTATGATCATCAAGAATAGTGACAAAGTATCTAGCCCCATTCCAATTTGGAACTTTATAAGGGCCCCATAGATCAATATGTAACAATTCAAAGCAAACACTTGCAATAGAAGAACTTGTATTGAAGGGCAAAACATGCTGCTTAGCCAGTACACAAGATTCACAATCAATGTCACCCAAACCACTGTCTTTACAACCAGGGATGTGGACCATTTTAGACACAGAAACATGCCCCAATCTAGCATGTAATACATACCTACTAGGACTTGAGGAAGCATTATTAAAAGATGACTGATTATTGCTCCTATATACACCAGTCTTGTCTTCACTTCCTTGTGTTACTCCTCTTGTAACTCCTGAGATATATGCTACATGTTCGAGAATGGCCTTGAACAACCTGCTGTGAACTCTTTGACTAGTGAGAACTGTGAGACCATTCCTAGGGTCCTGTAAAATGCAGGTTTTCTTGTGAAAATTAACATCAACCTCTGAATCATCAATCACTTTCCCAACTGATAGAAGGTTGATCTTAAATTCATGAATGGAAAACACATCATATAATATCAATCCTGAAGCAAGATGCACATCCCCAACCTCTGAAACATACTTAATGGATCCATCTGGCAATGAAACTTTGATAGGAACATTTAACTTCCTTTTAAACTGCAACATCCAATCATCAAAGACCATATGATCCGTGGCTCCACTATCTATTACCCAGATCTTTGTATTCTCACAATGTCTTCTAGAAATACTCAAAGCAGAAGCATCATTCAGAGAGTTAAAGGAAAGAGAATTACCAGCAAAGTTGGCATTAGACCTTTCCACTTCTTTTCCTTTGATAGCCTTTAATACCTTTTGAATCACAGCGTTCAAAACATTTGCATCTATGTCCTCAGCTTCACAATTTCCTGCTACTGTCAGTGGAGATTCATCCATCTCTCCATCAGTTGCATTCACTTTGGCTCCAGTCTTCCCTTTAGGAGACTTAAACCAATCTGGATACCCTATGATCTTGAAACATTCATTTTTGACATGTCCTGTCATGCCACAATGTGAACACTTCTTGTTTGCTTTTTCTGCTGCTCTATCTGCCTTCTCCTTCTTATAATCTCTCTTCCCTTCAGCTCGTTTATTGGCAAAGAAAGCATTTGAATCACTACTACTCTCACCAGTTGACTTCTTATCAACTTGTTGGACCAAGTAGAACGCTTTGTTCAATGAAGGCAAAGGTTCTGCTGCAAGGATCTGATTCCTTACACTCTCGTAACCTCCATTCAATCCCATCAGAAACTGTATCATCTTGTCCCTATCATCTTTCTCAGTTACTCTTCTTTCCAAATCACAAGTACACTAATTGTACGCTCCACATTCACATTTCAGTTTCCCATCCAAACTAAGGATTTTGTCCCATAGTTTCTTCAATTGACTAAAATAATCGACAACATCCATGTTCCCTTGATCAATGTTGCTCAAATTCTTTTTCAATTGAAAGAGTAAAGGTCCATTCGAAGGTGCGTACCTTTCAAGAACCTCATCCCATAGCTGTTTAGCAGATTCAACATAAATGAAGCCTTCGGAAAGGTTTGGCGCCATCGAATTCAATATCCAACACCGAATCATGAAATCGCATCTCTTCCATTTTTGTGAATCCATCTGATTCAGTTCTCTTTGTTGAATGCTTCCGTCGATGAAACCAAGCTTATGCTTGGCACCGAGCGCCATCTTCACTCCTCGACTCCAGCTCAGGAAGTTCCCTTCATTGAAGACGTTTGTCACCAGTTGTGCTCCTGGATGATCAGAGTTCGACAAACTCAACGGATCATTCATATTGTTGATTCCCCCAATTTCTCGACGAATTGTTACGCCAAGTTCCTCCATTCTTCAGCGAGCCACCAGATCTCCTTCTCACAGAGCTCGTCTAGACGGATCGATGACCTGCAAGCTCTGATACTATGAAAACGTATGCAATCTCACATACAGAACTCCATGAGAGGAGAACCGAAGCAAAAACAGAAGTAGGAGGAAGAGTTGGTTAGAGGAATCTTGATTCTGTTTTCATTCGGTTGTAGTTCTGTACATACAGAAGCTATTTATACACCCTTGTACACACATACATTTCCCATATTGCCCTCTTGTGTACATTACATTTGTTACATATCAAATGTGGCATATACTTCTATAAAGAGTATCATATAGAAGATTAGATATTAGAACTGTGACAGAAATGTATGGTAATGAAATAGTATATAAGCTAGTACTGAAGTCCGTCGGGACTCGAGATTGTGGGTCGTGTGCACACGTGCGTCCTTGAGCTAATAAGTAATAACTAGAAATCCTCAGTTACATTAACATTGCCAAGTGCTTATTTAATTAATTGAAACAATGAGGGGGTTGCATTGCATTGGTTAACGTTGTGTTCTAAAAGGATTGGTGCATCTCCCCTCACGATGTCAGATTCCAAGTATCAAATTAACCACTGATTTTTTTAAATCCCATAATTAGGGCTGATCATCGGCTCAAAACCGATCCGAACCGAAAACCGAAATCTCAAAAAAAGGAAACCGAAAACCGAACCGAAACAAATAGGTTTGGTTCGGTTTTTAACCGGTTCGGCTTCGGATAGGTTCGGTTTTGAACCTAAATGAACCGATTTCGAATATCAATATATATATACACAAATAAATTAATTATACTCAATATATATTTGTATATATATATATTTCAAGCACTTTCTCTCATATTAGGGAAAAAAATTGTTAAACTTGTCTGTTGATTGAATCAATTCAATCGTTAAACTTGAAAATCAATATATGGCCTTTAATTAGGGGTTTATTGAATCAATTCAATGAATGAATGGGATTTGTGGCCTGTAATTAGGTGTTGAAGGTGTTGCAGTTAAGCTGATCCTGAATCATGACTCTAAGTCTCTAACCGAATTGCCTTTGAAGTCGCCACTCGCCTGCAGGAACATAAAATTCGGTTTTTTCGGTTTTAACCGAACCGAACACAAATCGAACCGAAAACCGAACTTGAAAATTTCTTGAACCGAAAACCTAAACCGAATCACCTCGGTTCGGTTTGGTTCAGGTTTGATCGGTTCGGTTCGGTTGAAAAATTCGGTTTGAACCGAATTATGATCAGCCCTACCCACAATAGCATACAGGGCCGGATCTGAGATGTGGCCCAACAGGCGCTCGCCTCAGGTCCAATTAGATTGGAGGGCCCATAATACGTGTATGTATATAATGAAAGCTCGGCCCATAAAGAACAAAAGACCTTCCAACAAAAAGTGTTGTGAGTCAGGGGAATTGAATTGGCTTCCCACGAGATTAGGCCTATGGCCCAAGCAACTATAATTGCAAATAAAGGCCTACAGAAATCTCTCTTCACTTCTCGTGATTATCCAATGAAGAGTTTGGCCCAGATAAATGAAAATAAGCTAGTGAATCAACCCACTTTTACGCGAGGTAAAAACATATTTAAATCAGCCCACTTTCACATATACTTTTCATTTGTACAAAAAATTTTCCATAAAAAATAACATATATTTTCAAAATTTTCTATTATTTTTTATTCCTATTTATTTTTTTACTATAAATTTCATATTTAAACCACAATTTTTTATTTTTTACAATACTTTTCAATCCTATCAAATATTTTTTCAATACTTTTTAATTTTTTTTTTTAAAAAAAAGTATTCTTGCTACACATATATATATATAACCAATCCAGTAATTTTTATTGCATGGATTTTTGCACTAAAAATTAAATCTTTGTAGGATTTAGGATTTGATTTTGTTTTGGAATAACAATATGCTTTTTAAGACTTGGTATTCATATTTTAGTTCGTGAATTTTAGGGCACGATTTTTATAACTCGCCTCGGGCACATAAAATCTCAGGTCTGACCCTGATAGCATACGGAGTATATTGCAAGGTAACACAGTAACAAGCATTAAAAATTCCTTGATTACATGTTCTCTGATTTGCGCGCCGAGTATGTAAACCTCTAAAAGCGAGAAAATTAATCAAACAAACTAATTATAACTTATTTGGTTTACTTCATTGTAATATATTATATAAAGTAAGCCATATTACGAGCTCGGTCACTATAAAAATGTAAAACATCGCTTTTCTAGTACATATGTATGGCACAAGATCGATCGATAGCCTTTAATTAAGACGTACACTGGATCCTAGCGAGTAACTCGTATCCAACTACACCGGCCTTGACTCTCACACTGTCGACCGTCGTGCACACGTACTGATCGACGTACATTTTATCTGTCCAAATTAAATAGAATTTGGACCTTCTAACATACTTAAATCGATCACCCTAGCTACAAGCCGCTGGCCTACGGTGTTGCTCCAGTATAGTGCTTGGCTTCGTTCTTCGTCTACGTCCTCATCTTGTTCGGATTATTTTTGTTTTGTTTCGCTTTGTAGAGCGCATGTGCCTGTATGTTGCACTTCCTTTGTATTTTTGGTTTGTTTTTTACGGTTTTCCGTCTGCCGACTTGTCGGCCTAGCTACAAAAGCTGATCCATATATAGGACATTATATCAGTTATAAATCGAGAAAATATATTAGTTAAATTTAAATTATAGAAATTAAAATGATCGAATTGAAGAATAATCTATAGAAGAAAAAAAAAAGAGAAATGGGATGAAATGTGTCAATTGGTGATCAATTGACTCGATCTTCCACTGAAAATGCAGTGTTCATCAGAGAGGGAGAAAGAGCAGTTGGGAGCGCGGGAAAATTGTGAGAGAGAGTGAATTGGTTGTTTTTCCATTGAATGAATTAGTTACAGATCTCAGTTCTCCTATTTATAGACAAAGGAAGAGAGACTCGGTTGTTACATGAGAATTGATCCTATACAACACAAGTCTAAGACCTTCACATGGAGCTGCACTTGGACATTGTCTGATGTTGATGGTGATCAACTAGAAACTGCAACGTGTAGCTCAACAACACCCCCCCCCCTAAACTTGGGGTGGAGGCAACCCAAGTTTGCCCAACAAATCATTTTGTTGGTGAGAGGGAAGAACCTTAGTCAGAACATCAGCAAGCTGTGATGTGGTTGGAATATGACATAGATCAATCAACCCTTCAACCACTTTTTCACGAGTGAAATGGCAATCGATTTCAATGTGTTTTGTGCGCTCATGATACACTGGATTACGAGCAAGGTGAAGAGCTGACTGATTATCACAGTAGAGGGTGACATGCTTGATTGGAGCAACTCTCAACTCTTCAAGGAGACGAACAAGCCATGTAATTTCAGCTGCAGTCAGAGCCATTGCTTTGTAATCGGCTTCAGTGGAGCTGCGAGATACCACACCTTGCTTATTGGACTTCCAACTGATAGGAGAGAATCCTAAGAGGATGACAAAACCAGTGATTGAACGTCTGGTATAAGAACAAGATGCCCAATTAGAGTCTGTGTAAGCTGCAATTTTAGGTTTGTCAAAACCATTAAGAACAATCCCATGGTGTAGAGTCCCTGCAAGATACTTGATGGTGTGATGAAGAGATCCTAAATGGGAAGTGCGTGGAGACTGAAGAAACTGGCTCAAAGTCGGTGTAGCAAAGCATAAATCTGGTCGAGTATGAGTAAGGAAATTTAACTTGCCAACCATCCTCCTATATAGTAAGAAGCATCTGGTAAGAGATCACCCTGAAGAGGATCCAATTTGAGATTATGAGGTAAATGAGTGCAAACTGGATGAATATTAGTGAGCCCTGAATCAATAATAACCTCTTGACTGAACTTGTGCTGAGACAAGTGTACACCTTTGGAGCTGTAGGAGACTTCAAGGCCCAAGAAATAGTGTAGAATACCCAGATCCTTGATGCTAAACTGATTGTCAAGGTATGCCTTGAGTCTAGAAATCTGAAGAGGATCAGAACCTATAACCAGTAAATCGTCTACATAAACAGCAACAATGGTGAGATGACCATTATCCTTCTTAGTGAAAAGAGAGTAATCAATCTTGGACTGCACGAACTGAAGAGCCAACAATGCATATATAAGCTTGTGAAACCACTAGCGGCTTGCCTGTTTGAGACCATACAATGATTTATGGAGTTTGCAAACAAGATTGCCAACAATAGGAAATCCCTCAGGTGGCTTCATATAGACTTCCTCATACAAGTCTCCACGTAGAAAAGCATTGTTGACATCCATTTGGTGAAGAGACCACTGATTTGCAGCAACCATGGCAATGATAGTTCTTATAGTTGTCATCTTGACAACATGAGAGAAAGTTTCATGATAATCAAGGCCCTCGGTTTGAGTAAAGCCTTTAGCAACAAGCTGAGCCTTGTGACGCTCTAGGCTCCCATCAGCCTTCAACTTGACTTTGAAGACCCACTTGCAACCAATGGCCTTCTTGCCTGCATGAAGAGGAACAAGAACCCAAGTGCAATTGGCAGTCAAAGCATCTAACTCCTTTTTCATTGGTAAAATCCAATTGGGATCTTGGGCAGCTTCTTTATAGGTAATGGGTTCAACATAAGCTGTGATTTTGGACAAAAGGGATAAAGAGGCAGTGGGTAAGGTTGAAGCAAAGAAAGCTTGAGGGTAATGAGGGATTGTGGATGTAGAACATACATTGCATACAAAGTCATTGAGATGAGCAGGAGGATGATGATTCCTGGAAGATCTCCTAAGGATAGGGGCCACAGAAGGAGCAACATGTATAGGTGATGGTGAATTAGGAGAAGAATGGATATTGTGATCACTAGGCAATGGTGAAAGGGAAGCAATAGGTGATCCAGTGACTGAATCACTGGATGTAGAAACAGGATCATCTGAACTTGGAGATGATGGAGATGTGTTTAGAGGTAGAAAAAATTGGGATGGAAATTATGTGGCAAGAGGATGAAGAGTGACATCGGGCAAACTAGAAGAATGAAAGGGAAAATGTGTTTCATAGAAAACAACATCTCGAGTATGAAAAATAACCCGTGAGCTGATGTCAAGCACAGTGTATACACATTTTCCATAACTATATCCCAATAAAACACAGGGCTTAGCACGAGGTTGGAATTTATCCCTTCCCTTTTTCAAAGTACTCACAAAACAAAGGCATCCAAACACCATGAGATGGGCATATGAATGTGGTTTATGGAAAATAAGTTCATAAGGAGATATATTGGACAAGACTGGCAATGGACAATAGTTAATCAAGTATGTTGTTGTCAAAATACACTCACCCCAGTACTGTATAGGAACCTTAGACTGAAATCTTAAGGCCCTGGCAACTTCTAATAAATGCTTGTGTTTCCTCTCAACAACTCCATTTTGTTGGGGTGACTCAACACAACTAGTTTGGTGGATTATACCATGATCAACAAAAAATGTAGACAATGTGTGATCAAGAAACTCAACAGCATTGTCAGACCTCATGGATTTGATAGAAAGGTGAAATTGATTCTTAATCAGTGACGCAAAATTGGATAAAATGGTGAAGGTGTTTGTTTTGGAGGCCATTAGGTAAGTCCATGTGCTCTTGGAATAGTCATCCACCAGGGTTAAAAAATATTTGAAGCCATTGTGAGTACTGTGTTGATAGGTCCCCAAGTATCAAAGTAAGCCAGATCAAAGGGAGTTGTAGACCTGTGTGATCTCAGCAAAAATGGTTGGCTGTGTAGTTTAGCTTGAGGACAAATCTGGCATATGGATGGAGGAGAAGAAATATGCAATGAATCATCAATGAACTTTATTTGTGAAAAAGGTAAATGCCCCATACGACAATGTATCAATTCAGCTTTACAATTTGCAGAAAGAGCAACATCATCAGTGCTCATAGAATATGAAGACACATTTGGAAAAGTCAAACTGTAAAATGGAAGACAACTCGGGGAAATTTGCCAGCCCATAGGGTTTGTGTGCAATGTATAGTCCACGATCTTCACTTCCAACTACCAGAGGATTCCTCATCAAAGGGCCCTGGACGATACATGAAGTTGGAGTAAAAAGCACATTAGGCTGTATGTCATCTGTGAGTGTGTGAATTGACAGTAAGTTGAAGTGAAAATCTGGTACATGAAGGACATTCTTGAGAGAAATATTAGGGTCAACTTTGACAATGCCAATGTTAGAAATAATGGCTTCCATGTTGTTAGGTAGTGCAATGGACGAAGGCTTGGTAGATGGTTCAAGGGAATGAAAGAGACTGAGGTTGGGGCTCATATGGTCAGTGGCTCCACTGTCCAAAATCCAAGAGGAATTAAGCAATGAAGAATAGAGACAAGATCTTATACATGCCAACATAGCAGTGGGTTCCTTGACCTCATGACATTGAAGAAGTGACAGCAGCTGTTGGTTTTGCTCTTGAGTGATTGAAGGTAATGAAGCAGCAGTAGCAGTTACCTTCTTTGAAGCTCCTGCGGGTGGATGATCAGTAGGATAGCCATGTAGCTTCCAGCACTTGTCAACAATATGACCAAGGGACTTGCAATGAGTGTAGAATGGGCGAGAACGAGCAGGAGATTGTGTGGTGCCATTGCTTGAACCCGGTGAATGAGTTGGATAACATGGAGTCTCCAATACTTGTCCATAGTGTGACATGCTACCTTGCAGTGTTCACAAAAGGAGCCACATGAATTGGAAGGATATCAATGTATCTTCCAACACTTCTCCAAAACATTAAATTTGGTGAAATAATCTGGAATACTGAGATTTCCTTGCTCAACAGAAATCACATCTTTCTGAATTTGATATAAACGAGTTCGAGTTGCCACACCAAATCGACTTTCCAGATTTTTCCAAATTTGAGTTGCAGTTCGACAATAGACTACAGATTCAGCAATATCCTTGTTGACAGAGTGTAAGAGCCAAGAGAGTACCATGTTGTTGCACCTATCCCAGTGTTGTTGGAGAAGAGGATCAGTTGCCGGCCGTTTGCAAGTTCCGATGGCAAATCCGAGCTTGTTCTTTGCCAACAACGAAACCTCCACAGAACGACGCCAATGACTGTAATTTCTACCATCAAGAAGACGAGTAAAGAGAACAGAGTTCGGATTGACTGAGTGATGAAGATAGAGCTCATCCATTGGATCGATTCCTCCGACGTTGGAGTTCCGAATATCAGAATCTTCACGCCGCTCTGATACCATGTCAATTGGTGATCAATTGACTCAATCTTCCACTAGAAATGCAGTGTTCATCAGAGAGGGAGAAAGAGCAGTTGGGAGCGCGGGAAAATTGTGAGAGAGAGTGAATTTAGTTGTTTTTCCATTGAATGAATTAGTTAGAGATCTAAGTTCTCTTATTTATCGACAAAGAAAGAGAGACTCGGTTGTTACATGAGAATTGATTCTATACAACACAAGTCTAAGACCTTCACATGGAGCTGCACTTGGACATTGTCTGATGGTGATGGTGATCAACTAGAAACTGCAACGTGTAGCTCAACAAAATGCAATTATATTCTATATTTACTGCTATATTTGTTCTAAAATAATACATCACCTTAATTGCTTTGCTCACATTTGCAATTGGTTTCATTAAAATTGGGTACAAATTTAATCAACCAGGAAAGAAACAATAGATATGAGTCATATGACCTGTAAATGCCCTACCCCTACACACACCCAAAATATACACTGAAAATCTTTCCGACCTTATTCCTCTTTTTAGTCTCTTGCTATCCTATAGCCTTTACATAAACTTAGTTGTAACGATTATAGCGCAAGAAATTGTAGGCCGATAATTAATTAGTATTTAATTACAGACTAGTACATTATATTTAATAGAATAAACTATAGTTTAGACAAGCGTTGATATATATGTTATATGTTTGAAGTATATATGAATGAGGTAGAGCTTAGTTTTAAACTTACGAAACCACACATGGTGATTGATAGGTTTAAGATCCCATATATATATATATATATGTTATTAGGCGAAACCCCACATTATAAAAATGAATACTTAGCAATGAATCGGCATGAAGATAAGCTCAACGTACTACTTGTCTCTTATTGGAAATGTAAAAGTGGAGAGAGGGAGTATAAACTAACCTATCTTTAACACTCCACAGTAATTTATTAATATTTGTGTTGTGTGTGGTAATTCTTGCCTCCTCTATATGTTTACCTATTTGACTACGTGTATCTACACCAACATTTATTATATAATTATTTAATTAATTAAACACACACGAATTAGTTGCTACTCCCAAGTTCATTGAATGATAAACTATACACAAGATTTTGTCTTAGATGTCCAAGGCTTTCCCATGGCCTTTATTTATTATTATTGCCTTCCTGCAATTAATTAATTAATACTGTACATTTTAATTTACCCCCCTTTTGTAAATTTCCAGAAAGAGAGATTCTTACATGTACTGATCCTCATATATAAATCTTATTTGCTTTGGAAGAAATGATCTCCCTTTACATTTTCTTTGACCACTCCCCTCTTCCTCCTTTTATGGCTTCCTCCTACCCATCTCCTCAGTTTAGGGCTTCCTGCATCTATTGATTTGGTTCAATTCATCACCACTTTACTTTGTCAAGATAACCAAATTAACCCACCCAGTTTCACAAATCTCGTAAATTCACTTTCAGGTCTTTTTTTTTCTTGTTTGAATCTCTCTATATATTATATACACTTCCAATGGCCTCTATGAACTGGCTTGGCTTCTCCCTCTCCCCACAAGCTCAGCAAGGTATGTCAAACACCGTCGACGTCCCGGCTGGTGATCAGTGCTATCATATGGCTTCAGATTCAGCTGCCCCGAACCTCCCAGCCTCATTTGACATGCTTGAAGCTAATTTCCATAGAGACAATCAATCACAAGGTTTAATTCAATTGTTTTTATACATATATATATATATGTTGTATTTTTGGTTGAGTGTGTATATATTTTAATTATTTAGCTAGTGTTTCAACTATTATATATATGTGTTAGATTGGAACTTGAAGGATGCCATGGGCATGAACTTGGCTACTTCAGCATGCAACCAAGAGCTGAAGCTGGAGAACTTTCTTGATAGTAACCACTCCTTCGGAGACGCCGGAGATTACTCGTACTCAACCTGCGGCTTACAGCTTCCCTTTAACTCAGCTACCGATCTCAGAAACCCTAATAGTAACAATGACGACAACAACAACAACAACGGTATCAATGTATCGATGATCAAGACTTGGTTGAGGAATCAACCGGGAGCTGGGGCGGAAGGAGGAGGAGTCCAAACTAGCGCTCAGACGCTCTCTCTTTGGATGGCGAGTGGTGTATCTGAGAGCAAGGATAGCTGTCCAGAAAGTACTGTTGATGGTAGTAAGCAGCAAGAAGACAGTCCGGGGCTTGATGCTCAGAGTGGTGATATAGAGGCCGCTGTCCCTAGGAAGGCTATTGATACTTTTGGACAACGGACTTCTATCTACCGCGGTGTAACCAGGTTTTTATCGATCATTACCTATATATATAGATAGAGGGTGATATCGATTTTGATTTGGGGGTTAATGTCTTGTGTTTTCGTATATTCTCAGACATAGGTGGACAGGCAGATATGAAGCTCATCTATGGGATAATAGCTCTAGGAGAGAAGGCCAAACGCGCAAAGGACGACAAGGTTAGCTATATATTATTTACACATTAATTTGTTTCCAGATTTCATTCGAATCGATCAGGCAACTAACTAGAAATGCTTCCTTGTTTTGGTGATCGTTGTCGATGTTGCCATATTCTTCCAGTTTATTTGGGTAAGTGGAAGACACAACTAAGAAAAGTATAAGCCCCTTTTCCCCTAAGATCCTCATAATATTTTATTGATATGATGATCGATCTTGTTATGTGTTTGTATAGGGGGTTATGATAAGGAAGATAAAGCAGCTAGATCTTATGATTTAGCAGCAGTTAAGTACTGGGGCACCACCACTACCACCAATTTCCCTGTAAGAAGAGTGTTGTTGAGTTTATCTTCTATGCCTTTTATGAGGGAGATTGTCCTGAGAAATGTATACATGATATTGTACGTTTCTTTAGTTTTGATGCATCCTTGAAACCTGCCTGTCACAGATCAGCAACTACGAGAAGGAGATCGAGGAGATGAAGAACATGACCAGACAGGAATACGTTGCATCTCTTCGAAGGTGACTTGTTCATCTTATAATGTGATAGAAGCTGGATGTTTTGAGTTGTGGGATCATTCTAATTGAGTTTGTTTGGGCTTGAAATGCAGAAAGAGCAGTGGGTTTTCTCGTGGTGCCTCCATCTATCGAGGCGTGACAAGGTATATATACATTCATAGATGATCTTGCAAAAACTTAATTACATATATGCATGCCTATATCATCATAAAGTAAATCATCAAGTGCAGAGAATATAATCTATCTATGATTGGAAGATTTGTCTCTTCGATCTAGTGTTAGGTTTTTAATAAACTTGATACTGATTGAAATTGCAGAGTAAGATTGGGATATATCTTTCTGAAGATCAAAAAAGAATTCAATGATGGGCAATTAAATAATGCAATGTAAAGACTTTGATGATCATCAGAAGTTCAGAACTAATATAATCTAATCAGAAGCTTCTTTTTTTCCTTTTTCAACTTTGACCATATTTGTTTTGCAAATTGCAATATACATATATAGGTTCCTACTTTTTGTTGTATTTTTGTATATATATGTGCACCTACAAAAGGAATGTTTAGATGCCCATCATCCCTTTTTTAATTGTAATTATTTAAATTAGCAACATTGCTGAATCTTCACTCCTGATCAGTAACATGGAATTATGAACATGATATTTAAAAATAATCATTTTCGTGTGGATATTTGACTGGAGAATCAGCTGAAAGGTAGAACACAAACACAATAGTTAGATATCTAGATGATACACACCTGTGTGCAGTGCAGTGTGCACTGCCATGTGATGCCCACGTGAGTTCTGCAGCTAGACTGAAGGATTTGTACTGCCTTCACCCACCACCACCAACACCTCCTTTCAACCCTGGGCAGGAAATTAAACATGTATACAGTTATTTAATCATATAATATGCATATGAAACTGTGATTGTTTGCTGATTCAACATAGAGATTCCAGCAAGTGTTTTTTAATTATTTGTACACTAAATTGATTAATGACAGACACCACCAGCATGGAAGATGGCAGGCAAGAATCGGAAGGGTTGCAGGCAACAAAGACCTTTACTTGGGGACTTTCAGTAAGCTAATCCAACGACCTGTTTACATCGATTTATTATTATTATTATTTATCATCTAACACAAAAGTTTAAGCTGACACGGATTAACTTACAACAACTTTCTCAGGTACACAAGAGGAGGCTGCAGAGGCGTACGACATAGCAGCGATCAAATTCCGGGGCCTGAATGCAGTAACCAACTTCGAGATCAATAGATATGATGTCAAGGCGATACTCGAAAGCAGCTCCCTACCGATAGGTGGGGCTGGGAAGCGGATGAAAGACGTAGAGGAGCTCACATGCGCAGATAGACAAAGGTCAGCAGCAGAAAAGGATGTAGGCTCACACTCACAGCTTACTAGTGGCATCACCTTAGCAGGCTACCACGGCGGCTGGCCTGCAATCGCATTCCAGCAGCCACAGCCGCTGAGTGTGCACTATCAGTACAGCCAGCAGCCTGCAAGGTTGCCATGGTTTAAGCAGGAAAACGACTCCTCCAGCACCTCAACTGATCATGGCGCCGGTCAGTTCCAAGATGTCCATCAGCTGCATCAGGGCAACAATCATTATAACTACTTCCAGAAGCCAGCAGGCTACAGCCTCATGGGCATGGATACGGAGCACAGCTATGGTGTTAATGGAGGGTTTATGATGCCAATGGGGACAGTGATAGCCCATAATGAAGGTGGGAATGGGAGTCAGATGAGTGATTTGGGCGAGAGCTCGTACTACCTGCAGCAAGCGAACGAGAATTGGATTCCGACAGCAGTGCCTGCAGCAGCATTGGCTCCGAGGACTAACAGTGTGACTGTCTGTCATGGAGATCAAACCTTCACCGTGTGGAACAACACATGATTGGAAGATGGAGTCGCCGATAGAGAAAGGATGTACACATAATTATATACATGGCGATTTCGTAATGTAGACATTGCTCCATTTTGGTATCCTTTTCTTTCTAATTGTCATGGATTCATGGTTAACCAAAATTAGCTTAGGATTTTAGGAAGATAGGTTATAGTTTCTTCTTCGTGTTTTTCCCTGTTCATCTTTATTGGTATATTATACATATACATAGGGATCTGCCTGAAGTTATGTAATAGCATCTGTGAGATTTTTCAACTGCTCACCATGCTATGATTTTGGAAAACTCTGGGTTCGGAAGATCCTCGGAAAGGCCTTTTTTCATCTTCAAAAATCCCAAGCTGCTTGATGTTCTTCATATACCTTTCATTTCTTTGTTTTTCTTAACTTAGTGATTATTGGTTACAACGTACACATAACAACCATTATAAGATCATCCACAATGATGGTGTGCAAATGTGTATTTTTTAGACATTGTTGAGCTCCATGTGAATATGTGATGGGCAAATTTGGACACACTACCTCCCCATGTATATAAACTTTTACAAAAAGCAAGACAATTTTATTGGTTTATTTTTTATGATTTTCTTTTCCTTTTTGTTTTAAATGAATTGTATTTGAATGATGTTTAAATTAAAAATGCACATTTTACCATTGGAGCAAATTACTAAAAAGTTGTATATTTTTAGATGTGCAAATGTGTATATTTTAAGTAAAATCATCATGGATGGTCTAATTAGTGATTTTTTTTTTCAAAATATTCATTAAAAAATAAAAAATTACGGATAAATTCACACATTAAAACTATTTACACAAATATTCAAAATTTGCAGATCCGTCAGAGAAACGCGGTCTGAGACCGCGTTTTTAGGTTCCATTTTTATTTCCTAATTTAAAAAAGAAATAGAAAAAAATATATACGTAAAACGTGGCCTCAGGCCGCGTTTTACTTGGAAAATTAAAAATTAAAAAAAAAACGTTTCGGCTAAAAATTAAGGACGTGCAAGTGGGATGAGAGCCACCCGAAGCCGGACGTGCAAGCCCGTCTTCTAAAAGGCGAAGAGGACGTGCCTCTTCGTCTTCGTTCCGTCTTCGTCCAGAGAGAAATCGAGAGCGAGAGCGAGAGAGAGATTGCCGGAGAGAAATCGAGAGCGAGAGAGAGATTGTCGGAGAGAGAGAGAGGTCACCGGAGAGAGAGAAAGAGATCGAGACAGAGAGATGGAGCCGGAGAGAGAGGAGGTGGTGGAACTGACGGCGCAGGTGGCTGAGGAGGTTGGTGGAGGGGCGGCGGAGCAGGTGGCCGGGGCTGGAGCAGGTGGGCTGGGGGAGGGGGTGGTGGTGGAGCAGGTGGTGGGGCGGCGCCCATGGAGGTTGAGGAGGGTGGTGGCGGTGGAGACGCAGCGCCGGCAACATCCGGTGGTGGTGGTGGTGATGGCGGCGGAGTGGCGGAGGCGGAACCGCCGCGGAAGCGGCGGACTATTGAGGTTTCGCCGGTCATGACCCCACCGGTATGTTTTTTGATTTATTTATTTTGTTTGATTTATCACTACAAAAAATAATGAAATTTGCTACCCTTGTTAGCTTCGGAAGAAGTGTGCCGTGGCGATTGATATCTTTTGCGACGACATTAGCAACGGCGGGCGTTGCATTTGAACAAAAAAATAGGACGGGAGCTTCGGGAGTGAACTTGTCGTAGCTACCACTACCAAAAAAAAAATCAACACGCGGGATACGTTCCAAAAATGAAAAGTTCCCAAATCCCCCATATCAATTCCAGTCCTCCCTCTCTCTTCTCCCGCTCGCTCTCCATCTTCTCCTCCCTGTACTCGCCGGAGCATGTAATCGCCGGTGGGATTCTCCCATCTTCCCCCTCCCTTGTTCTCCCATCTAGGGTTGCTCGAATTTGGGGAAGGTAGGTTTGATTCTCATCCCCATCCTCCTCTACTTTCAGATCTGAAAACCCTAACCTCGTTCACCACCACCGCCTCGCCGCCTTCCTCTTTCCTTCTCCTCCTCCTGCTGTCAACCTTCCGCCACCTCCCTATCCGCTAAAGTTTTTGCCTTCTCCGCTACCAACGAACAGTATCGGCTCCTTCAGCGCCTCTCCGCCTCCGCTGTCCTCTTCCTAGGCCTAGGCGCGCTCTTCTGACGTGTTTCGGCTCCTGCTCAGCCTTCCGCCTCTTGAAGTCGTTGAAGCCTCTCCTGCTCAGCCGTCCGTCTGCGAGTCGCACTTCATCCACATGCCATCCATCTGGTTCTCTCCTCCTCCATTTCCATTTCGTGCTTCAATTTTTATTTTCGCAAATTTCATTTCTCTGCTACAAACCCTAATTTCTTATAGCTTTGCTATCTTTAGGTTTTTTTGGGGGACAGTTCTACCTCTCTGCTACAAACCCTTATTTCTTCATCTGTCAGAGATCGTCGTCTGTTCATCGTCTCCTACTTTTCTCTTTCGCGATTTTCAGGCCATGTGGCCGCTTGCATCAGATATTCGAACAAAAGCCCCAAATGATGCTCAGATCAGATAGGTAGGCCTCCATTCTTAATTTGTTGATAAATTTTATTGTTCAAAATTCCCCTTTTATGCTTCTTTTGCCCTGTTTTAGGGATGATTTCAGGGTTGCTTTGCTTCTTACCTTGATTGTGGATTAATTTTTATGTTAATTATTTGTTGATTCTAATTAATTGGTTATATCACAACATACAACGTTTAATTCATCTTCATAGATGAATTAAGGATTGACTGACTAAAGGATTGCTAATGGATTAAAATTTGGGGCTTTTGCTATTTTTTTTTATTGATTTCTTTGCTGTTGTTCGGGGTTGCTTTTTTTTTTTCTTTTAAGTGTGATATTGGCATAATAACTATGGATCCCCCTTCCCTGTTATTGATTTATTTGTAATAGTTGGTCTATGTGAGTTCTCTGAGGCTTATTTATAGTCAGTATGCTCTGCTCAATAGTATTCATGATAATGTGATGAAACACGGGTCATATATCCTGATATGAGAGAGCAAAATTAATTAAATGAATAAATAAAATCCAAAGCAGAATTAGTTGTCGTTGTATCCTTGATTGTTGCTGTTAACTGAAGGTTATCTTTACTCATAGGATTATCTGAAGTTGAGTGTCATCATCGGCTTCAAGGTGCAGACACGTAAATACAAGATAACAATGCCTGCTTTTTATTGGATAAGTTGTGAAGATAAATGATTTTATTTGGTAAATATTAAATAATACAGGAGGATTCATGTCATGATGTTTTCTATTTCTGCTTCACAACCTGAAAATATGTTGCTGATGCTTCCTACCCTCAGCAATCGGGTCACAAGTCGCCACCAACTCGATCTCGATTTACAGGTAGTGCTCGGAGTCTTCACAACTTATTCAATAAAAAACTGCAACCTATAACCCAAGAAAGAAAACCAGTACTGGCCTGATAGTTTTACAAAATGGTTTGGGTAATTGATAAGGAAAAGAAATTCAGTTTTACAGTTGTGAAGTATCTTGGAAACGTAGCTGATCAAATAGAGGAGATGAAGGTGACGGAGGAGATGGGTAACCTATAAATATCTCATCTCTCTCTCCCTTTAATTTTTTATTCTCATGTTTTCTACTTTAATTGCTTAATTTTGTTCTTCACTGGATTCATGTAATTTATCTCCTTATTTTTCATATGTAATTTATCTGCTTATTTTTCATTCCTAGTTTTTTGTTTACTGTTGTTGAAGCTGCTGCTTTGCAACCTTCATTTCAGCAAGAAGTCGTTGCAACCTTCGTTTCAGCAAGAAGTCGTTGTTCTTCTAAAATATCCCAAGTCTTGCTGAAGTTTTCTTAAATATATTTACAAGACTTGAAGGAAATTTGACTTCCTTAGATGATGCTCATAAAGCAAGGCCCAACTACTAATAATAATTTACGTTTCACGCAACTTATAGCTACTAATAATATTATTATTTTGTTATATTTCACTCAATATCTCGACAGGCTTCAAATTGAAGGAAGTGAGAAGATCTGGAGACAAGATCAGAAGGTTCAACTTCAACATGTGGACACTAGAGAATACTTGCACATCCATAATAAGAAATATTCCCACATAGCTGGTGGACAACAGGAGGTATAAGTCCATTATGTTATTTCAGTGGTTTGGTTTTATGTTAGATGGATAAAATATGTTGGATGAGTGAAACACTGAGCTATTTCTTAGCTTTTGATTTTGAACATCAAAACTTTATTGATTGTAATTGCCGGATTTTGATAGGTTCAATGACTTTAGTCTGCGAGTAAGCCCTTCTTGTCTTAGTGTTAGGATATCCAGCATTTTACGTGCCAAATTTGACAATGGCTAAGCACATGTTTCATAGGATATTCAAATTATTTGGGAGAATGGGAAAGGAGTTGTATAAGTATACACTATATATAAAGCACATGTTTCATTTCAATCTCCTATTTTTAGAATTATTATTACTTTAATTTGGCTTGTAAACTTGGTCCTCCACGTTCTCCATTATCTGGTTTAGTTGTTGAATTTGTGAAAGTTTTGTTATTATTAATTAAGAGTGGGATGCTTGCTTTTGGTAGGTTGCATCAGGTTGACTTATCCTTGCTCATCCATTTTTTTCCTCCAAAAATATCTTACAGCTAGAGCTTTTACATCCAGAGTTTCAGACTTGCATTTTGAAGAACCATGGATGAAGATAAAGAAGAAAATTATAGATCTTGCCATTCCCATGTGTCAAAGTGGAAAATTATACGCTATGTGGCTACTTATCGACATATTATGTATATTTATTGTATATAAATTATGTATTTTTTGACATTTTATTTTGTATGTAAATACTAAATTTTGTATAATTAATGAAATTAATATATGGGTAAATTGTGTGTATTATTTAATTTTTTTAAATATAAATATTGGACTTTTTAGCTCGGGTCTAAAGAATCCGGGCTAAAAAGCAGTATTTTTTTTTAATTTTACTTCACATTTTAGCTACGGCTAGCTGCCGTAGCTTAGCCGTCGCTAATTTTCTTGCTACGGCTATTTGCCGAAGCTACCAAATTTTGCCACCCCAGAATTCGCCACCCCCTCATTTGCCGTAGCTAAGCCGAAGCTAGATGCTTTTTGCCACCCTTTGAAGGCATTTTGCCACGGCTTTTTGCCGAAGCGAATTTCATTTTTTTTTGTAGTGTATTTTTATAGTTTTATATTATAGTTTAGATTTTAATATATAATATAATTTGATAGATTATAATTAGTTTAGTATATAGTTTGATAGATACTATATAATTTGATAGTTTATATAGTTTTAGTATATAGTTTGAAAGATACTATATAGTTTATATATTTTGATAGTTTTAATGGAAAAACAAAAAAAACGATTAATATATATTACAAGATATTAAAACATATTACAATATATTAAAAGACATTAAAATAAATTAAAATAAAAATATTAAAATTTAATAAAATAAAATAAAATAAATTCTAATTGAAAGACAATAAAAACATTAAAATATAATAAAATACATAGAAATAAATTTAAATTTAAAGAAAATAAAAACATTAAAATATAATAAATTATAATAAAATACCTAAAAATAAATTGAAATTGAGAGAAAATAAAAACATTAAAATATAATAAAATATAATAAAATTATAATAAAATACCGTGCTTTGGCGGCTTTGACATCACCGATCGGCGAGACTGCTTTCCCAGAACTCAAAACGTTACTATGCAATCACTTGGAGGATCACGCCGATCTGTACGCCGGTTGTTATACGAGAGGGTACCCATTCCACTAGCTAAACACTTCAATTTTATCAATTAACATTACAAAACCGTCGGAAAACCTAAACCCTAACCCTAAACCCTAAACCCTAAACGCAAAACCCTAACTAGGGTTTGCACGTCCTTAACAACGTGCAAGCATTGCACGTCCTTAAGGACGTGCTTGCACGTTGTTAAGGACGTGCAAGACTTTTTTAGCGGACGTGCACCGTCCCAGACTTGCACGTCCTTAAGGACGTGCAAATCCTTAATCCGGATTTGCGGTGTACATAGTGACACCCAAAAAAAACAAGAAGAAGAAGAAGAAGCAGAGCTTCTCGAAGGGTGAGGCCGGCGGCGGTGGAAGCGGCCCCAGGGTGAGGCCGGCGGCGGCGGCGGTGGAAGGCCGGCCCCAAGGTGAGGCTGACGGCGGTGGAAGGCGTGGGCGCCGCTTGCTCTGTCACTCTCTACTTCGTCGGGGGCGCCGCTTCATCTTCTTCGTCCCTGTACTCTCTCACCTGCCGCTCGCTCTCAATCTCTCTCAATCTCAGTCTCTCTCGCTCTGACTCTCGCTCTCTCGCTCCTAATTTCTCATTCTCGCTCTCAATTTTGCTCTCCATTTCTCAATTTCGCTCTCCCGCTCTCAATCTCTCCTATTCGCAATGGCCGGTGGAAGGCGTGGTGGATGCACTACAAAAAAAAAACATATTAGCCACCCCCCGTAGCAACGGCAAGGGTTTGCCATGGCTGTTGTTTAGATTTTGGCTACACCATAGCAACGGATCATGTGCCGTGGCAAACATTTGCCACACACAACAGTTTTCCCGTGGCTAAATTCACTGCAGTTGGCGATGTCATCATAATAGTTGCAACGGTAAGGCCTCGCCGTGGCAAATAATTAAATGAAGATGCCAAATTTGCCACGGCCTGTGGCTAAAGCTAACCAAAAACACAATTTTTTTAAGAGAAAATTTGTGCCGAAGGCACAAATTTTCGCCCCAATTTGAGTGTACTAGTTTTTGTAAAAATGAGTGGAATGTCCACTTTTGTAATTTCGGATGTTTATTTTCCGATATTACCCTTCCTTCTCTTTTACCGTTATTCAACCCGTTCTAGGGCAAATTTCGTTCTCAGATCGGCCCGATAGCTCATATCCATGGAGATCTCGTCCTCGCTCCCCTTTTACCGTTATTGTGATATGTTTTGCTAGTTATGCTATATATATATATATATATATATATATATAGATAGATAGATAGCATAACTAGCAAAACAGATCACAATAAATGCCAGTAGCTTTCACAACTACAATATATATATATATTTTCTGATTTTACTGGTGTTGCAAATATCTAGCTGACATCTTCTGGAAATTTTGACATCTTCTGGAATGATGACATCTTCTGAAATGTTGACATCTCCAATATAAGATGACTTCTTATTTTTCAACTTTCTTTTTAAAATTACCTTCCTCTTTTTTTTTCTTTTTTTTTGGTTATGTGAGAACATAGCAAGGTTTTGAAGAGTTTTTTTTTTACGAGCAGCTACTGATGCTTGTGTGGTGACATGCTTGTGTAACAAAAAATATGTAAACAGAAGCTGTAAATCTGTCATCATTCATGTAGAAGCTGTAAATCTATAATCAGGAAAAAAAACTGTATAAGCTGTAAAAAATCTGTAATTTGTGAAATCTGTAATCTGTGCTATGTGAAAATCTGTAATCTGTAATCTGTGCAAATCTGTAATCTGTAAAAAATCTGTAATCTGTGAAAATATGTAATCTGCAAAAAATCTATAATCTGTAATATGTGAAAATCTGTAATCTGTGAAAATCTATAATCTGTAATCTGTGAAAATCTGTAAAAAAAATCTGTAATCTGTGAAAATCTGTAATCTGTAAAAAATCGGTAATCTGTGAAAATCTGTAATCTGCAAAAAATTAAATTTTAAAATCTGTAAAAAATCTGTAATCTGTGAAAATCTGTAATCTGTGAAAATCTGTAATCTGTAAAAAAATCTGTAATCTGTGAAAATCTGTAATCTTAAAAAAATTAACTTTTTTTTTCTCCTTTTTTGGTTGTGCCGCGAACATAACTCTTATTTGTTTATTTTAATGTTATGTTATAATATAATTAAAAGTCTTTTAGCTCAATGGTAGAGTGATGTACTTATGCGCAAATACGTGGGTTCGAATCTCGCATAGGCTAAAATTTATAATAATTCTAGTAATTTACAAAATTTTCTAGTAATTTATAATTGCATATCATACTTTTATATTTGCATATCATCAATTTATATTTGCATATTTTAATCTTATATTTGCATATCATCAATTTATAATCGCATATCATACTTTTACATTTGCACACCATCAATTTATATATGCATATTATAATCCTACATTTTACCAACATTAATTTTTATTTCCCCAACTTATTTTTATATTTGCATATCATCAAGTTATATTTGCATATCATCAAGTTATATTTGCATATCATCAACTTATATTTGCATATCATCAATTTATATTTGCATATCATCAACTTATATTTGCATATCGTCACTTTATATTTGCATATTGTACTTCATTAAATCAAATGTCAGCAGTGTAATAGATTTTTACATTAATTCAAATCATTCTACAATCAAAATCACAGTTTGGGTGTGCATAATCATTACAAGCTATTAACACAACATCTTACTGCATTATACATTAGAAGCCATTCAACCAACACCTTATATTGAGCTCAACTAATATTTGTCATCAGCATCCGAGGTTTGCATAAGTACTACATAATAGTAGCACAACTGATATTTATTTTATACTGATCACTATTAATTTCTTTTTAGTTTCAATACAGAGAGTAGTAACTTCATAAATTTTGATCTAAATTTGTGCCGAAGACACAAATTTTACTTAATTACATCAAACGTCAGCACTATAACATATTTTTATATTAATTCAATTCATTCTGAAATCAAAATCAGATTTTGGTTGTGCATAATCATTACAAGCTAGTAACACAATATCTCACTGCATTTTAGCATTATAAGCCATTCAACCAACACATTAGACCGAGCTCAACTATCACTTGTCAACATCACCAGATTTTTGCATAAGTATTAATTAGTAGTAGCATAACTATTCATTCTTGTAGACTTATCACTACTAATTTATTTTTAGTTTCAATACAAAGAGTAGTAACTTCATAAATTTCAATCTAAATTTGTGCCGCAGTGTAACAGATTTTTACAGTAATTCAATTCATTCTGAAATCAAAATCAGATTTTGGTTGTGCATAATCATTACAAGCTACTAACACAATATCTCACTGCATTTTACATTAGAAGCCATTCAACCAACACTTTATATTGAGCTCAACTAATACTTGTCATCAACATCCGAGGTTTGCATAGATACTACATAATGTTAGCACAACTGATATTTCTTTTATACTGATAACTATTAATTTCTTTTTAGTTTCAATACATAGAGTAGTAACTTCATAAATTTCAATCTAAATTTGTGCCGAAGGCACAAATTTTACTTAATTACATCAAATGTCAGCACTATAACAAATTTTTACATTAATTCAATTCATTCTAAAATCAAAAATTAGATTTTGGTTGTGCATAATCATTACAAGCTAGTAACACAACATCTCACTGCATTTTAGCATTAGAAGTCATTCAACCAACACATTAGACCGAGCTCAACTATCACTTGTCAACAACACCAGATTTTTGCATAAGTATTAATTAGTAGTAGCACAACTATTCTTTCTTTTAGACTTATCAGTACTAATTTATTTTTAGTTTCAATACAAAGAGTAGTAACTTCATAAATTTGTGCCGAAGGCACAAATTTTACTTCATTATATCAAACGTCAGCAGTGTAACAGATTTTTACAGTAATTCAATTCATTCTGAAATCAAAATTAGATTTTGGTTGTACATAATTATTACAAGCTACTAACACAACATCTCACTGCATTTTACATTATAAGCCATTCAACCAACACCTTATATTGAGCTAAACTAATACTTGTCATCAACATCCGAGGTTTGCATAGGTAGTACATAATAGTAGCACAACTGTTCTTTCTTTTATACTGATCAGTATTAATGTCAGCAGCGTCAGCCGACATCAGCGTCAGCGCTGACACGAAAAATGTTAGTGGTGTTCGCAATGTTAATTGTGACAGTGTCAGCAGTGTCAACAATATTAGTGCTTACACGAAAAAAGAAGCGTTGGCACAAAAAAAGCATCTTCGATGTCAGCGTCAACAGTGTTCGCAACATCGATGTCGGCGTCAGCCGACATCTCCGATGTCAGCGTCAGCAGCATCAACATCTCCAATGTTGACGTCAGCAACATCAACATCAGTGTGAGCATATCCGATGTCAACGTTAGCAGTGTCAGACCGTCTGACGTCAGCAATGTTAGCATCAATGTCAGCATCTCCGATGTTGGTATCAACAATGTCAACATCATTGCTTCTGACACGGAAAAATATTAGTGGTGTTCGCAATGTTAGTGGTGACAGTGTCAGCAGTGCCAGTAATGTCAACAATGTCAGTGTCAACGGTGTCAGGAATGTCGGTGTCAGCAACATCGGGTTTGACATTAATGCAATTTTAAAGCCTCTTAGGTCAATAAATGGTAGAGTGACGTGCTTATGTGCAAATAAGATATATTAATGCAATTTTAAAATACATATGGATTTGCATATTCTTCCCATAAGGTTTTTTAAGCTTGCATAACATAATATTATATTTGCATATCATAATATTATATTTGCATAACATCGGGTTATAGTTGCATATCTGAAAGTGCTGACATGTAAATTTTTTTTTTTTTTTTAAAAAAACAAAAAAAAAATCTGAAGGAATTGGTCAACGTTGACCAGTCAATGGTCCAACGAGGGGGGCAGGGGGGCAAGGGGGATGGACACTTTTACAAAATTTTCAAATATATGGATACTCCTCTAATTTAGCAAATATTTACGGATAAATCACTAAAGGCCCCTTTTTTTAATAAAAAAAAAGAAAATAAAACTTAACACAACTTTAAAAAATAAAATAAAAGCCATATTAAGACACTAGGACAGATCCAAGCCCCAAATTTCATTTTCAGTCTCCCCGCGAACTCCCCCGTCGTCTCCCTCCCTCGTGGCCTCGCCTATGCTAAAGTTTCAGATCCAAGTCGCCGGAGTGTAGTCTTGGCGGCGCCGGTGGTGGGGAGCTCACCTCGACTCCTTTGTTTCTCCGCACCACCCAGAAAGGCGGTGTTCTCAAACTCGTTAGGGTTTTCGACGATTAGCTTCCAACAAGTTCTTATCCACTCTAGGTTTGTCTCAATCACTTTTCTCTCTCCATTTCCTTTCGATTGGTACTTGTTTGTGATTGGATTTCCTGTTTCATGAGCTATCTTTGAGAAATTAGGGATTTGAGGCGGTTTCCGTGCTCGTTAGGGTTTTCGACGATTAGCTTCCAGCAAGTTCTTGTTCGCCTAGGTTTGTCTCAATCACTTTTCTCTCTCCATTTCCTTTCGATTGGTGCTTGTTTGTGATCGGGTTTGTTGTTTCATGAGCTATTTATGAGAAATTAGGGATTTAAGGCGATTTCTTTGTGTGATTTTGGCGGGGTAGGCTGTTTCATGAGGTATCTTTGAGAAATAAGGGATATGCAACTGATGTAAGCAAATTTAGTGGTAAATTTGATAGAATGAATGAACAAACAAAGTCATGTTACCTATTTGAGGAATGAAATCTTTTGATGGATGAAATTCAATAATCTTCCATTATGCACAAACGCAGGGTCCAATGCAGAGATTGACATAATGCCCAACTCTCTGCACTTTCCTTATGAACTCCACTAAGTTGTAATTTCCTTCAAAACTAACAGTAGGAGCAACCAATCAAAATGAATTTGTAAACTAACTTTAAAAAATCTTCAAATTCAAAATTATGTGTGTAAAAGACATCAATTGAAGTCATAGATTAGAGTGTTTTTGAGATCCAGAGCACTTAGATTGCCAGGAGAAGGTTCATGAACATTCCAACACACATAGGTGTTAATAACATCCAACCCTCCATCTTTAACCTTCCTTATGAGAGATCTTCCCATATCTGCAACCCAAAAGGTCCCACTTCACAAACTCACATTTTTATCATGTACTTGGGCTGATTTTTGGTACATTTATTTCAGATTTCTGCTTGATTTCAATGTCTCGGTGCCTGTCGGATGATCTAGCACACTGGTAGTAGCAGTAAACTAGGGTATTCAAAGTGTTTTTTTTTAATTCTTTTCCTGTTGTAATTTTGAAAATCATTTTTGAGGTATTTTCTTTTTGCATATTTTGTTTTACGTGACTTCTAATTATAGAGGATACTTGTGCAAAATTTGAAAAGAACAGGGGAATAATGTTGAAGAGAAAGGGGGGTAATGTAGCTGCTGCTTTTGAACAAAATTAGAGTCGGGTAATGGTTCAGCTTGTGTCTAATTTCGAATATGCTGAAAGATGAAGAGCAACCACTGATCAAAGTAACAAACTACATTTTCTAACAGATACTTGGATGACTTGATCAGCTGACCTTTCAAAGGAGAATCTAGTGAAGCTGGTGATTGAGGAGGAGGCACTTATAGAGACAAAGCAGAAAGAGATTGCTGCTATAAAAGATAAGTTTTTGCGCGGCGATACAGAAATGGAGAATGTCATGGAACCGGCAAGACGTGAAGCAAATGATTCAAAGAAGTTTTCTATTCAGGTTGTGAACAAGTTTTATTTTTTTAAATCAAATGCATATCTTGAAGCATTATCTGCTGATGCTATTCCTGGTTTGCAGTACATTATTTTTATTGTTTTTAAATCAAATAGGTGCTTAGTCATTTCTTCTGTGTGGAATTAGTCAAATATACTGCAAGGCATAGAGTTGGGAGTTCTCTTTAACTTCTTATTTGAAGAAAAATAGGTTTTCTGATTACTTTGGTATGGCAAGGAAAATGCCATTTGTAAGAGCACTTACATTACAATAGACATAAAGCATCTTTATCTCTATGAAGATAATAGAATTCCTAGTTAGATAATGTTCTTTATATCTAAACTTATTGCCTAGATCAATATGTGTTTCCCTTTATTTTATGAATTTGTTGTTGATATCTCAAGATTATTAACACCTTGTTTTTCCTTGCTTTGTCGTTGCTTAAGATCAAAGAAATTGTATGTTTTGAGGGCTTGGACAGAAGCTTATAGAGAAACTCATTGCAGACAAACTAACTGAATTCTTATTAGAAGTTGTATGTTTTGCGAGCTTAAAAGGAAGCTTAAAGAGAGACATTGCACATATATAATTAATGACTAATAGTTTAGAAATAGCTTTACTATATTGTTGTAGTAACTAAAACTCATCTTATTTCAACTACTTTGCCTCTCTTTTTATCTTAAAATTTGTGCATGTACTTTCTAGTGACCTTGTTGAGGTTTAACTTTTCATTGCCTTATTCTTGTTCCCAGGTGAGCTAGCAGTCACGTGCATAGAACTTTCCATGGCAAAAACATTCTGATGTAGAAGTGTAAATAAGTGATCTACTTACTCTGGTCAAGACTCCCCTACTAAATACTAATTAGTACTCGGACAATTCTAGCAAGAGTATGCAGCGGGTAAGTGTTGATTTTTTGTTACCACGAAAACTTTTTGTATTTATGACTATTATAGTATGCATTAATTTCTCCTGGTGTCATGCTGATGGATGTGCTGATTGAAATGGTTCTTTTTATTGTTTAGCCATTTTTATGCAATTTTAGTTGGTTACCTTGCCCATAACGGGATTTCTTGAACTTATTATGATTTTGCTGGCTGATTGAAATGGTTCTTTTTATTGTTTCATTGACATGGTTTCTACTTTGTGCTTGAGTGTTCAAAGTTCATCCTGGAATGTGAGTTATTTGATTTGTTAAGTAGAAGATCGAAGGAGGAGTAATTTGGCAAGTTGTAGATTAATGATAAGTGATTAATGGAATCTTATTGTTATGAGAGATATGAATCCTTTCCACAACAAGATAAACAAGATATGCTGTGTAGTATACTAGTATATGATACGAACAAAAATGCACAAGCTCTTTCATCTATTTGTTTCTCATCAAAGATTATATTTTGGTTAAATATATACAAGTTAATGGCTGTTTTGAATTCGTAGCTAGATTTAGATCAGTTTTTTACTTATCAATACATTTTTTTCTCTGCTAGTTTATTGTTTTCAATGCTATCTTTTAGTTTTGAGTTTATATACCCAGTACAACAATACTTGTTTTCATTAAATTTTATCCGAAGGGGTATGATCTTCTCTATTTGCTCTATTTTATGCTAATCTTTAGGTTATTATCTTCTCTTTTGAGTACTTGCACCTCGTATATTCTTATTTTTATACACTGGCATTTTTGTTAATACATCGTTTTTCCATCTCTTCATTTGCAGATTTTTAAGCCGGTCACTGCCTAATGAGGGTCAGCAGAGACCCAGGCTATCTAAGATGTTTGCCTTCTTCTTTTCTCTAAAATCCAATCTGTCGGCTGCATCAGCAAGGTAAATTATGCTCTTTTTATGGACTTTTTTAACTTGACTTTCTCCCTCAACATTGATTTTAAATCCAAACTTGACTTTCTCCCTCAACATTGATTTTATGACCATTTTTAGTTCTGGTATTGCATTCTAACATAATATTGTGATATCTGACAGATGACCATTAAGTCGGAGATGCTAACTGTGAAGATTCACACTTAAAGGCTGCTGAAGACAATGATGAACAAAGCTACTCAATGAGTTTGTGAGGATTTTGTAAAAGCTAGTAAGCTACTGTAATCATAAACTTTAGAAAACTATGTTTTTTATTTTCACTTGATGTTTTATCGGAACACTTAAACTTTAGACTTGAATTGGCAAGATATTTAGCTATGTTCTTTTGTTTGGAGTTTGCTTAATATGAAAGTGTGCTGTTGAGGAAACACCTTGTGATGTTTGAATACTTTTGATGTTTGGTATGTAAATTAAACAGGGCTATCAACCTATCAAACAAAAAACAGGTAAAAATATAATTAGGAATTGGCAACGGTAGCCTGCCGTGGCCAATTATAGAAGAAAGAGCCAAATTTTTGGTGGGGAATTCAGACAAATCCACACTTCTTTAGCCACGGCAGTTTACCGTCGCAAATTATGAAAAAGGGCGCCAAAATTTTGGCGGGGAACTTTTGGCCGCTTGGCGTCCAAAAATTCTTAGCCACGGCAAGTCCCGTCGCTTACATTAGTTACTCTAACATGGCAATGCTTTCCCGTCGCTTAACCGTGGCTAGCTTCCTAGCCACGGCTGATGCCATTGCCACTATCTTTTTGCCACCGCGGGTTTGGTTACGCCTGAGTTGCCGTGGCTACAACCGTTGCTATCCCCTTTTGGTCACAGCAAATCTACTTTTTGCCACGGTATCTTGCCGTTGCTAATTTGTTTTTTTTTTGTAGTGATGCTGGGAAGGCCGTGGCACTGGCGGTGAAGGCCGTAGCAGTGGCGATGAAGGAGCGAAGGAGGAATGGTTTGCACCATGGCGAGCCTTCACGCCAGCGAGGGAGAACGCCGACCCGGAGAGGAAGGTGAGACGGGAGAATTTCAGATCTGGGGAGGAAGGGGATACGCCGCGCAGGCGGTGGCCCGAGAGTCGCAGGCGGTGGTCGGTGGGAAGAGGCTCGACGGTGGTCCGAGAGTCGCAGGCGATGGGGCGCGGAGAGTCGCAGTCGAAGGTGGTGGCGGCTCGGGACTTGCAGCGCCTGTTGGTTGCCCGCCAGTCCTCGTCGGCGATTGTACGTCCTTTCGGCGAACCGCTCATCTGGGACTTCTCCGGCAGGGCTTTTTTTTTTTTTAATATTCTAAGGTAAAACGCGGCCATATATTCTTTTTTTTTTGTTTTTTTTTTTAATTAAGAAATAAAAACGAAACCTAAAAACGCAGTCTCAGACCGCGTTTCTCTGACGTATCTGCAAATTTTGAATATTTGTGTAAATAGTTTCACTGTGTGAATTTATCTGTAATTTTTTATTTTTTAATGAATATTTTGAAAAAAAAATTCCTAATTAGTGATGAAGATAGAAACCTATTGAAGTCATTATTTAATAGATTTTTTTTCTTTAGTTTAGTGGACTAAAACTGCAAAATTTATTTTAATTGAGGTGTTTTAGTTTAAGATGATATTTTTTTTATTTCAAAACAGTGACATTTTTATTAAAAAATGCAGAGGGTTTTAGTTTAAAACTGGGTCATTAGTTGTATATTTTTGCTCTTTAAACGAAAAAAAATGATATCGTTATAGTTTATAACGACATTGTTTTTGTCTAAAAAACATATTTTGAAACCTAAGAAATCAATATCTAACTATAGTTTTGCAAAAAAAAAAAAAGGGGTAACCGGATGAGGGAGTTGCAGGTGAAGGGGAGGGCCGACACTATAGCACCATATGTGGGAGACATAAATTGGGAGGGGGGGATGAACTGTAGCTTTCAAGGGAATTGGGGATGTGGCGCCAAGAAAATAGGGATAAAAGAGGGAGGGCATTTATGAGGGAAAATTGAAATAATTGCAATTAAGGGTGTCAATCAACAGTTTTATAAGCTTGATTGATGAGTGTCATTCCTCATTAAATGCTTCGCAAAAAGAGAGGCACCATAGGAGACGAGTGGAAAGCATCCTCTTCATTTCTGGAAACTGGACACTTTTTGGCTTACCAATAGAAGTCATTTGTCTTACCAATAGGCCACACATGTCCTACCATACCTGGAGATTTTGGAGATAAAATGGAGGGGATTGACTGTAGCGGTTTTGGCGGACTGCCAGTGTAATATTGGGTCCAAAACAGGGTTCTTCATTGAGGGAAAAGGGAGAGTATTTGTCTTACCAATATGATACATTTGTCTTACCAATAGAAGACAGTCGGATTACCAATAGGGTAAACATGTCCTACCATACCGGGAGATTTTGGAGATAATTTGGAGGGAATTGGCCGTAGCTATTTTGCTGGGCTGTCAGTGTAATTTTGGCGCCAAAACGGGGTTCTTCTTTGGGGGGAAGGGGGGAGCATTTATGAGGGGAAAATGCAATCATTGCATTAATGGGTGTTCCCCAAGCACATATATAAGCTTGAGAGGAGGATCTGAAACACCCTAACATGCCCTGCAAAAAGTGAGGCAGAGCAGGAGAAAAGCGGAAAGGATGGGGGAAAAGCCACACGTGCATCCAAGGAAACGATACAATTGTCATCCTACCAATAGTGCAGTTACGGCCTGCCAATAGTGTTCAACTGTCTTCCCATTCCCAGAAAAGTGCAAGAAGTTTGTTGGTGGCAGTGGCAGCGATGGGTAAGTCATCTTGTACCTTTCCTTTGTAGTTGTTCGCCTTTACTATATCAGAACTACCCCCAGACTGATACTCTTTTCCCGTGGTGTACCCCAGGTGATAGGGTATGTATCAATGTCGTGTTCGGTGGTTGGTGGGCTCCCGGGAGTGGGAGCTTGGTCTTCAAGGGAGAGGCACGTACTGCAGCAATGGTGGTGCCACAAAATATTTCCTAGGACCAACTGAAGGAGAAGATAGTTTCCAAATTCGACGTGGACATGGTGTTGTACGACATTGAGCTCACCTCCCTCCCTCCTTCGATGGGTCGGGCCACTCCGATTCGGGTCTGGGACGACGATGATATTGAAGGGTACAAGTTCTAAAACACTGAATTCGGCACACGAGCATGGCCAATAGCACTGCACGTCACCTTACAGATGAAAACGACAAGCCCTTCCACACCTTCGAGTGAACGTCAGTCGGAAGACTCCGATGGGGCTGACGACCTCTCGTCTCCCACCCCAGGGGAAATACTCCTAATCGGGCCTCCCAGCACGCAGGAAGACTTGGAAGATGGTCTTGATGGAGGCGGAGGGGCGGATGAGAAGGTTCGAGGCTCGATCGAGGAGAAATGGAAGTTGGATGACCTTAGCAGTGACACTGGAGGGGCCTGCCTGTGTGCTGAGTGTGTAGCGGGGGAGGGAGACTGTTGTAGGACTGCAAAGGATAGCGTGAGTGGGATGCAAGGGGGGCTTGCTAAGAGTGGTATACAATCTGGTATTGGTAGGATGGAGTACAACGTAATGGTCGGACAGGATGACGAAACTGGTAGGATGGATGACAACATAATGGTCGAACAGAGCGAAGAAGTGGGACAGCTTCACAAAGTGGATCCGCCAGAGGAGGGTGGCGACGTGAGAAGGTCTGATGCCATCCGACGCGGAAAGCAAGTGGTGATCGTCGATAGCGATGACGATGTGGACCTCCTACCCCCCCACGGATTGGAGGACATAATAGATGTAGGAAGCTCCGACGATGACATGATTGCCGATGGTTTCCCCGTTAAAGTGAAGGAGGGAGGGTGGCCGAACGAGACATTTGAATCATGGGATGAGGAGACGGAGGCAGCGCTGAGAGAGATAGAGTGATCGTACCAAGGACACAAACAACCTTTGCCGACATTGGAGCAAGTGGAAGATGACGTGGCTCGGTTCATTCCTCTACTCGGAGACCCTCGGGAGAGTGTGAAGGAGTTACGTGAGGGGGAGCTGTTCGATACGAAGGCTGCCATTCAGTCCAGAGTGAAGTGGGAAGCTTTGCGCGGGTGCTTCACGACCCAAGTGAAGCGATCGACAACAACGACGTACGTGGTTGTATGCCCCGAACCGAGATGCTCATGGTACTGTCAGGCGTCAACGTATTGGGAAACTAAGAAGTGGGCGGTTCGTAAGTTCGTGGACGCACACACTTGCAAGGTTAGTGCCATGAGCTATTTCCACCGCAGCGCCAATTACAGGCTGATGGGTCAGGAAAAGAGCTACGGTGGGTCAGGAAAGGAGCTGGTTCCCCGTCAGATCAGGACGATGATGAAGTCTCGATTGGGCGTGGACTGCAGCTACTGGAAGGCACGCAGGGCGAAGGGAGCCCCAAGGGACGGCTTGTACGAGACCCACGAAGAGAGCTACGATCGTATGGCCTCATACCTTTACATGCTTGAGCGAGCAAACCCCGGGACCATAACCACTTTAGTCCGTGATGATAACCAGCAATTCAAGTATGCGTTCGTCAGCTTGGGAGTTTGGCAGACAGCCATCCCACACCTCAGACAGGTACGTCCTCGCAACTTTATTATCCTACCCAATGGCACATTTCATCTTACTAATTATCTACATGTATCCTTCCATTAAACATATTACCAATAGTCACAGTGCATCCTACCTATTATGATCCTACCAACTGTGTCATATGATCCGACCAATAGACAAATTACATCTTACCGTTTCCAATGGCTTGACATTGGTAGGTATTCTCGGTGGATGGAAGTTTCTTGAAGGAGAAGTATCGTGGTTGCTTGATGTTTGCGACCGCCCAAAACCCAAACCACAACATTTACCCCATTGCATTCGCCATTGTCGACGGGGAGAATGATGCATCCTGGGGTTTTTTTTTCCGTCAAATGAAACGCGTGGTCCCGGATGAGACCCATGGGTTGTGGGTCAGCGACATGCACATGAGCATCACCAAGGGACTTCGAGCGAGTTACGACTTCGCAAAGCATGGCCGATGCACTTTCCATCTCTTTCAGAATGTGAAGGCGTATCACAAGGCGGGTGAGCTGCAAAAACTCTTCTTCCTAATGGCAAATGTGTACACCGTTGCGGAGTTCAATGGGCACTTCGACGCATTCAAACAGAAGTCGCCCACTGGTGCTGAATACATTAAGATGGCGGGTTTCTCCAACTGGGCTCGGGCTTTCTATCCCGCCAATCGGTTCAATATCACCACCATAAACCACGCCGAGTGCCTGAACTCAGTATTCCTTGAACCTCGTGACCTGCCCGTCACCGTCGTCATGGACAGCATACTGGACACCGTGGGTGGGTGGTTCGTGAAGCGCTAGGAGCTAAGTTCCAATCCTGAGAAGGTTGTGACTAACCATGTGGAGACCGTCATGAGGCAAAACGCCATGCAGTCTATATGTCTTCAGGTGAAGACTTTGAGCGAACACGAGTATGACGTCCGCAAAGGGTTGTCCGCATGGCTGGTCAATCTGTCCGCTCAGAGTTGTACATGTCAGCACTTTGAAATTGACCAGATTCCTTGTGCCCATGCCATCGCCGCGGCCAAGGTCCGTCGGATCGACCCATACTCCCTCGTCCATCCTCTATACAGGGCAGATGCTTGGAGCGCGTGCTACGAAAATATCGTCTACCCAGTGCCACCTCGTGATACATGGGCGGTGCCTCCAGAAATAGTTGCGAAGATTTGCTTGCCACCGATGGTAAAGCGTGCGTCGGGAAGGCCGAAGACCAAGCGCTATCCGTCCAAGGGCGAGGGTAGTGGGTCAAAGCGCCGTCGACAGTAGTGTGATTTTGTGGACGTTCAGGGCACCTGACGGAGTTGTTTTGGGAAGTTATCGATACGCGCTACAATATTTTGGTGACACTTCTATTTGCGACAATATTTTTTGCATGTGTCTTATATTATGGGGAATTTAGGGGACTAATTGTAATGGACACTTGTAATGGATGTCATATTTTGGGCACTGTCATGAATTATCGGATATATTAGGTATTTCTCTATTCGTGCTACCAATATCGTGTATTTATCTACCAATTAGTTTCTACTGGTCCTACCATTAATGTACTATCATCCTTCCTTTAAATTATGAAATTGACAGGTTACAAATATGATGTTTATATCTTACCAAAGGTTTCATGATATCTACCCAATATGATCGTATTATCTTACCAATGCTACAATTGATGCAAACATAAACTTAGCACCAAAAACATTGAATAGAAGCATAAATACCAGTTCAAACCATTACAATCACAACACTTTAAAACCGTCAACAAAAGACATTACAACCAACAACATAAGTTTTAAAACAAACATAAGTTTCCACACCACCAAAGTTTTTAAACGCCTTAAGTTTCCAAACCAAAAACATCACAATACAACAACATCACAAACCAGTTGATAATGTCTTAACAGAACCAAAAGCCATATACGAAGGACGACGACAGTTTGGGGAGAGATCTACAAAGCGTTGCGCTATATGGAGAGTGTTGTAGGGAGGAAATCAAGTATGAAATATAACAAAATAAATCAAACCAGATTTAGGCCCACGCAAATAAATACAAGACTCCTCCAATGCAGTAATAGTAAGTCAGGATCGAATCCACGAGGAAGCGTGTCAGCGGATCCTAGGTAGCTGTAAATCTCACAGAAAAGCAGAAAAGACAGAAATGAAGAAACAAAGAAAGAAAGACAGAAAATAGCAAACGGAAGCAAGAAATAAAACAAACACAGAAGCTAACTCGATCTCGACTAACCGTACTCGATATCGACTACAGACAGGTCGACAACAGAAACTCAGCAAGCAAACAGACAACTCGATATAGACAAGCCAACTCGATCTCGACCAGTGTCTACTCGAGATCGACTAAACTCTACTCTATATCGACTAACAATGCAGAAAACGTAAATTGCAATTTCTCGAACCCAAAACTCAGAATTCCGACGAAATAAATCAATATAATAAAGAACTTCCAAGGCCAGGGTATCAATACCACAACGATAACCATGCAAAGTAACACATAAAGGCATAAAAGATCATGCTTTCTATCAAAGTAACTTTCGTTACTAACAAATAGGCATATAGAGGCTTTCGCATAAACCCTAATTTTTACTAACCCTTTTCACATAATTAATCCAAGTTGCATTAAGATCACTTTTCACTTCAATAACACAAACAAGGATCACCTTCAACTCTCGCAAAAGAATCATGCTCATAGGGATAGAAGACGAATTGCATAACAAGATCTGACCTTTATCGCGTCACCTCTACATAGCCACCGTCGGGCTCACCCCAGCCCCAGAAGTGGGTGGACAACTCGCTCTTCATCATCAAGAAAGACATCAAATAACAAAAAAAACTAACTTGCATTGAATTAAATAAAGAAAGCTTACAACCCACAAGACAAATCCGCTTTCGCCTTTCCACCTTGTTTGCTACAAACTCTCTCTCTACTCCTACTTACTTGAATGGAATTGATTGTGTTTCTGAATGAATGAAAAAATCAGCCCCTAGGGCTTTTTTTATAGCCTTCTATTCCTTGCTAATCAAGGATAGAATCTTCTATCTATATCTACTTAAAAGCTTAAAGATAAATAAATTGCTTAAGGGAAATAAATCTTTAAAGGAAACTATATCTAAAGTTTGCAAAATATCTCCAATGTAGGTAGAACTTCTCTTCCATAGATAGACTTGATCGAATTGGATAGAATCTCGGCCAACTCGACTTCCTTCGTGCCTAAGTAACTCTAACTCGACTCGGACTGCTCACGTCGACGCGTTTCCAGAAACTGGGCTGCTCGATATCGAGTACCGTGGTTCGTCGACTATGGTGGCCTGGCTTCTCGGGTGGCTCTGCTCGTCAAGGCTCGGACTTGTGGGCTCCTTGGCTCCTCAATCTCGACTAGGCAACTCGAGATCGAGTAAGGTGTAATCGAGGATGGCTGCCTGGTGTGGTCGAGGACTCCTCCTCGGCATGGGGCGCTGGGTTATTCTCGATCTCGACAAGGTCTCCTCGAGATCGAGTAGGGTCGTCCCGGCGTCTTCGTCCTTGGCTTCTCGACTCTGCTCTTGGTCGACAAGGTCAGTGCTCGGACAGCTTCGTCGAGGTCGAGTAGCAGTACTCTAGATCGAGTAAACTCGGGCTCCAAAGCTTGATTTGACTGGTTCCGCTGCTTCTTGACCTTGGACTTATGTAGTTGATTTCCGAGCTTTTCTGACCTTTCTCAGAACTGCTGTATTTTGCCTCGAATTCTGTGAATTAAACAGAAACTGGTGTAGATTCCGTAATTTGGCAAATAAACATAAACTACATAGATTCTTTACTATCTTAGCCCAAATGAATGAAATGTATGCAGAAATCGATATAAAAGTGACTGTAAAACATGGCAGATTCAGCTCACAACAAACACCCCATACTTAAACTTGCTTGTCCTCAAGCAATACTTTTAATTGTCATTCAGGGGAAGAAATCAAAAACTCTCAACATCTTAGATTCATTCTCATATAACCCTGCAGTCAATTACCATCATTGAGAAGGTACTAGTGTCACAGATCCATGCATGTGCAATTATACAAAAGCAACATCTACTCACAAAAGGAGGGTTATGCAAAACATTCATTCGTGACAAAGCATTAATAATCAAGAGGACTTTAATTTAAGCTCAAATAAGGAGTAGATTGGTAAAAGGCTAAAGGTGGGCAGTTTTTGGCAATGTGGTGCTAATGACCCGGGGAAATGGAGTATTTCCAAACTGAATTTCCACATTCCTTCTCCACAAGATTCATCACCTTTCATAATGCTTTTATCAATAATAATGCTTTTACCCCTCTAACCTAAGCACTGCCTTCTCGCGAGTCGCAAACATGGGTGTCATGAATGGCCCCGGATACTTAGTGCGTTGGACTCCTCACAATGTGTCCCATCTCTCCAAACTATTATATCAGAGAGCAGGGTCAATCTACCTTTATCTCCTGAGGTGATTGGATTTTCTTTCACTCATTAAATTTTCCATATTTTTCAAACAATTTCCCATCATACTCCAATAATCACAACACAACAACCATATGATAATCTCCATAATGTAACATCATTCTCAACATAATCCCCGGATAGAAAATAAGGTAAAGAATGGCAATGTTTTAGATCATGTGGAGCAATATTTGAAATAAGGCATAATATGGCTTTGTGTAATGCATAAGCATAGGTAAGGCTAGGATATAACAATATGAGCATTATATGGAAATATAAAGTCCTCCATCCTCTTATCATGCAACATGTCAAAAGCAACTTCAAATTTTACCTCCTTTCATGGTTTTCATCTAAAATATGTACTTCATTGTGACTTCCCTTTACTAGGCAATTTCATGTTATATCTCTAATGAATCAAATTTTGCATCGTTGAGTTCAATATAAGCTTCCATGACATTATTCAAAAAAAATTTCAATGGGGGTCATTTTTCTCAAACTTTTTGGAAAACATGCATATAAGCACATAAATCAATAATGCATTCCAAAATAGCCATGTAGCAATTCAAAGCAATAAATTCTAAATATGCACATAAAATGTCAAATATGGCAAATATGCACAAAGTAAGCCCTTCCCCCACCCCATACTTAAACATTACAGTGTCCTCACTGTATAAAAACAAGGGTAAAGAAACTCACAAGAAAAGTGTGCAAGGCTT
Organism: Persicaria tinctoria; assembly: GCA_037127255.1. NCBI lineage: Eukaryota > Viridiplantae > Streptophyta > Magnoliopsida > Caryophyllales > Polygonaceae > Persicaria > Persicaria tinctoria. The sequence continues at coordinate 39,500,385 of JBANSL010000020.1, forward strand.
CTTAATATCGAATGAAGGAACCGCCTGGGCCGAGTCTGAATATAGCTTGCTTCTATCCATGGACCTGAAAAGTGTAGAAGACATATACCCACAATAGAAAACTAGAAATGTTCAAAACCAAAAAACAAACAAAAGCAACAAAGTCTCAAAAAAGTCCAAAAATAAATGTCTATGTACAAGCTCTAGATTTTATAGTCGCTAGGCCAACTTTCCATTTATGCTCAAGGTGGCATCTGCAGGGCCCATGTAGCCTGGGCCTCAAATAAGATTCCATTCTTGTCCATCAGTTGTAATCCTCCAGAGTGGATCTTGTTCACCACGAAAGGTCCCATCCTCTTCTTGTTGAATTTGTTAGGGAACCAATGATCCTTTGATTTAGAGACATAGAGCTTGTCTCCAATTTCATACTCCTTGGGCTCATCATTGGAAATCCTACATAAGCGCACATACCAAAGCAAACCTCTCCCATGTATAGATAGATCTTTAATAGAAATAGGAGAAGAAAGATCCATACCTTGGCTTACCTTTGCAGAGACGGAATCGGGGACCACAGTGTTTGGTCGATCTCGAGTAGAGGTACTCGATCTCGACGAGCTTTCTGGTTCTGGTGGTGAGCTGCTCGAGGATGCAGAAGCTGGCGACGGTTGGTCGACATCGACAAGCCTGGTCGATCTCGAGTAGGGTGGCTGGTCTGGTGGCTTCAGCGTCGAGGAAGCAAGTGCCAGGGAAGGTGGGTGTTGGTCGATCTTGACAAGCCTAGTCGAGATCGAGGAGCCTGGTTGATCTGGTGGTTTCAGTGTCGAGGAAGCAGGTGCCCGAGGATGCAGAAGCTGGTGAGGGTGGTCGATATCGAGTACGGTACTCGATCTCGAGGAGGGCTGAGCTTCTGTGTTGCTACTCGACGACACTGGTGCTGTTGGAGGCTCCCGGCTTTGGTCGAGTTCGACTAGGGTCCTCAATGTCGAGGAGTCTTGGTCGACCTTGACCCCATACTTTGTTCCTGTCAAGGCATCCGAAAAATAATTAGTCCATAACGACGTACCTTGGTTTGTGTCGATTGGATTCTCTGTTTCCTCCTTTAGGATTGCCATGATCTCCTCCACCTGGGCTTCCATATCCCTCTTTTCCAGCTCCTCAGGAGTCATGTTTCTCACCTTGGGTTCCCCGCAGGTGATGTAGCCAGCTGAGATAGATTTTACCTCTTCCATTGGACCTGTATGCCTTTCAGTTTTATTAAAGGAATACTCAATTACCTCATCGCTGATGTTGAAGGTGAGCACTCCTTTCCTTACGCTTATGTTGGCATCCACCGTTGCCAAGAAGGGTCTTCCTAGAATGATTGGACAAGCAGGATCTTCTTGCATATCAACAACTAAGAAATCAGCAGGGACAAAGAATTAACCTACTTGTACTGGCACATTATCCACCATGCCTGTTGGAATGACCACTGTGTTGTTGGCCATGTAAAGTCTAGCATCCACAGGCTCTAGGGCACCTATCTTAATCTTGGACCAAATTGTTAAAGGCATTATACTTACACTAGCTCCAAGATCACATAAGGCATTAATTTTGTATGGACCAAATCCAATGGTTATAACAAACTTACCTGGATCTGGCCTCTTCTCCAGTATGTCCAAATGGCTGCACTCCTCTGTAATTTCAGCCATTGATCGCTTTTTGCTCAGAATCTCCTTCAGGAACTTGACATAGGATGGCATTTCATTGAGAGCTTCTGTGAAGGGGATGGTGACGTTGAGTTTCTGAAGCATCTTGATGAAGCGCTGAAATTTCTTTTCTGCCGGGTCCTTCGGAGATTTTGTGGGGAAAGGTAGCTTCTTTTTCTGATTCGGAGTCAGAACAAATGTCGGAGGTGCTGCAGTTTTCTCGATCTCGGGCTGACTGTCCTCGATGTCGAGTACACCCTTGTCGATCTCGACCAGGTTGGGTGATGTCGAGTTGCTGTGCAGTGCAGGCGAGGGCTTTTGAAGTTTCTCATCGAGATCGAGTAGGCTCTGGTCGACGTCGACTAGCTGCTGGTCGACTTGTTGGTCTCCTTTGTTCTGTTGCTTTCCAACTTCTGGCTCTTGCAGTTGATGGCCGCTTCTGAGTTTTACAGCAGCGATGTGTCCAGTCTTTCCCTTAGGGTTTGTTCTGAAGATCCAGGGAGCGCACCTGACTGTCTGGGGATTCCTGCTGCTAGTTGACCATTCTGTGTATCAACTGATTTTCGCCATATGTCAATTTCCCCAAGCCTAGAGTTGACACCTTGCATCTGAGTGTAGATGGAGTTGAAGGACTGCTTAGTTTCTGAGTGATTCCTCCGTATTTCCTCCAGGACTGTCTGTAAATCATCCCTTTTCTGGTCCCTTTCCAGATGTCCTGGAGCTCTGTAGGGCGGGGGGTTCCTAGGGGCACCTTGGTTCCATTGTGGTTGCTGAAACCTTTGGTCCCCCATGTAGCGATTGGGACCCCCTGCGTAAGCTACCTCCTCGTGGTGCTCTGCCAGCCTGACTTGCTCTGTGTGTGGGCACTCAGTAGTGGTGTGCCGTTGCGATCCGCATTCAATGCAAGGCTGGTTGACACAAAGATACTTTACTTGCTTAAGGAGCTTCTTGTTCTGATCTCTGTAGTACTGTTCCCTTACATCAGGATCAATCTCTTTAGGAGGCTCATAGAGGGGCATGGATGGTGCTGGCCTGGCGTAAGGGTTCTCCTCATAGTTTGCAGTAGACCCATATTTGTTGTCATAATTAGTGAGCTTGTCCAGCACATCCCAAGCGTCAACTGGTGGCATCGTCAGATACTCATAGCGAGTATAATGGTTGATTCTGTCCTTAGTGACTTGATCAAGAGAGTTGAAGAAGATCTCTTGAATGACGTAGGGTGGCTGTCCATGAGTAGGGCAAGATCGCAGCAGTTCTTTGTAGCGCTCCCATGCCTTTGCCAGCGGTTCCCCTTGCTTCTGTTTGAAGGCGGTGATTTTCTGGCGGAGATGTGCTGTTTTGGCGGGTGGGAAGAATTTGTTCAGAAACTCTTGCTCTACTTGGGCCCATGTTGTTAGGGATCTTGGTTTCAGCCCTTCAAGCCACTTTAGTGTAGGTCCAGCGAGAGACCAGCGAAAAGCCTTCATCTTGACATATTCCAAAGTTGTACCTTCCGCAAGAGTACGACACATGTCAGAAAAATTTGTAATATGTTCAAGAGGACACTCATTAAATCTACCAAAAAAGGCACTGTTTTTAAGCTCTATAAGAAATTGAGTGCGAATTTCAAAAGAGTTTTCAGGGATAAGAATCGCCGATTCAGGCACGACGAGAGTTGGGTGCATATAATCCTCTGTCGTGGTTGGGTACTGGTCAAGCTCAGCCTCTGCTTGTTCCCTTGCTGCTTTCTCAGTGGCGATAACAACATCTTTAGCGGCCAATTCCCTTGTAAGCCTTGCGATCAGCTGTTCCTGTGTCTCCGCAGCACCCATGGCTCTTTGCAGTTTAGCTCTGATGTGTAGAAGACGCTCTGGTTCGTCTAAGCCGTCAAACTCAGGTAGTTGACAAGAACGGCGCATACACCTGTAAATTAACTCAAAGAAAAAGTGAGATCTGACTACCTAAGGCGCGAATGATAGCTTCCCCGGCAACGGCGCCAATTTGTTGTAGGGAGGAAATCAAGTATGAAATATAACAAAATAAATCAAACCAGATTTAGGCCCACGCAAATAAATACAAGACTCCTTCAATGCAGTAAGAGTAAGTCAGGATCGAATCCACGAGGAAGCGTGTCAGCGGATCCTAGGTAGCTGTAAATCTCACAGAAAAGTAGAAAAGACAGAAACGAAGAAACAAAGAAAGAAATACTGAAAATAGCAAACGGAAGCAAGAACTAAAACAAACATAGAAGCTAACTCGATCTCGACTAACCGTACTCGATATCGACTACAGACAGGTCGACAACAGAAACTCAGCAAGCAAACAGACAACTCGATATAGACAAGCCAACTCGATCTCGACCAGTGTCTACTCGAGATCGACTAAACTCTACTCTGTATCGACTAACAATGCAGAAAACGTAAATTGCAATTTCTCGAACCCAAAACTCAGAATTCCGACGAAATAAATCGATATAATAAAGAACTTCCAAGGCCAGGGTATCAACACCACAACGATAACCATGCAAAGTAACACATAAAGGCATAAAAGATCATGCTTTCTATCAAAGTAACTTTCGTTACTAACAAATAGGCATATAGAGGCTTTCGCATAAACCCTAATTGTTACTAACCATTTTCACATAATTAATCCAAGTTGCATTAAGATCACTTTTCGCTTCAATAACACAAACAAGGATCACCTTCAACTCTCGCAAAAGAATCATGCTCATAGGGATAGAAGACGAATTGCATAACAAGATATGACCTTTATCGCGTCACCTCTACATGGCCACCGTCGGGCTCACCCCAGCCCCAGAAGTGGGTAGACTACTCGCTCTTCATCATCAAGAAAGACATCAAATAACAAAAGAAACTAACTTGCATTGAATTAAATAAAGAAAGCTTACAACCCACAAGACAAATCCGCTTTCGCCTTTCCACCTTGCTTGCTACAAACTCTCTCTCTCTCTACTCCTACTTACTTGAATGGAATTGATTATGTTTCTGAATGAATGAAAAAATCAGCCCCTAGGGCTTTTTTTATAGCCTTCTATTCCTTGCTAATCAAGGATAGAATCTTCTATCTATATCTACTTAAAAGCTTAAAGATAAATAAATTGCTTAAGGGAAATAAATCTTTAAAGGAAACTATATCTAAAGTTTGCAAAATATCTCCAATGTAGGTAGAACTTCTCTTCCATAGATAGACTTGATCGAATTGGATAGAATCTCGGCCAACCCGACTTCCTTTGTGCCAAAGTAACTCTAACTCGACTCGGACTGCTCACGTCGACGCGTTTCCAGAAACTGGGCTACTCGATATCGACAAGAGTACTCGATATCGAGTACCGTGGTTCGTCGACTATGGTGGCCTGGCTTCTCGGGTGGCTCTGCTCGTCAAGGCTCGGACTTGTGGGCTCCTTGGCTCCTCAATCTCGACTAGGCAACTCGAGATCGAGTAAGGTGTAATCGAGGATGGCTGCCTGGTGTGGTCGAGGACTCCTCCTCGGCATGGGGCGCTGGGTTGTCCTCGATCTCGACAAGGTCTCCTCGAGATTGAGTAGGGTCGTCCCGGCGTCTTCGTCCTTGGCTTCTCGACTCTGCTCTTGGTCGACAAGGTCAGTGCTCGGACAGCTTCGTCGAGGTCGAGTAGCAGTACTCTAGATCGAGTAAACTCGGGCTCCAAAGCTTGATTTGACTGGTTCCGCTGCTTCTTGACCTTGGACTTCTGTAGTTGATTTCCGAGCTTTTCTGACCTTTCTCAGAACTGCTGTATTTTGCCTCGAATTCTGTGAATTAAACAGAAACTAGTGTAGATTCCGTAATTTGGCAAATAAACATAAACTACATAGATTTTGTACTATCTTAGCCCAAATGAATGAAATGTATGCAGAAATCGATATAAAAGTGACTGTAAAACATGGCAGATTCAGCTCACAACAGAGAGTGCCAAGTATTGGCAGTAGGGCACAATAAATTCATCGTTGACGGTCTCGAATGTTTCTACGCCCTCTGCCACCAGCTGCAACGTCCTGATCACGTACGCTCCACAGTCACCACTACACAAGAAGGGATTATTAAACAACATAAATTCATTACATCTTACCATTTCCATCATTTAATCATACCATTGGTTGGATTATATCCTTCCATTACGTTTCTTCTATCTTATCAATATCTGTAGCAGTACATAAACCACGAGAGAAGAGACACCTACGAGGTTTCGTTCCGGATGATCTTGACAGTGCGGGATATGGTGAGGGCGTTAGGGACATGGACAATGTGCCTGGCACGGAGCTCCACCGAAAATTGCATCACCACCGGGATCAGCTTCGCAACGGGCTCGAGGTGGTTTTGCAGCTCCTTGTCTTTGATTTGGTACTAGTCGATGTCCAGCACTTCGATGTTCCACCTTACAAGGTCGATGACGAGCCCGATCCAGTGCTTGGCGTTGTAATTCCAATGCGCTAAGATTTGTGCGTTCGCCACTGACCAGGTCCTGCCGTGGTTGTCTGGAAGTGTCCCCGCAAAGTACTTCAGCAACGTCTTCGACACATTGCGACTTGTAATACGGCTCACATCCCCGTCTAGTGCATCCAACTGTTTCACCACTGCGTCCTGCTAGTAGGGGTCGAGCACGATGACGCCCGACTTCTTGTCACCCTCTTGGGCGTCCAATGCCTTCTGTACCAGGACCAGGGAGTGCTGGAGGTGCTGGGTTTTGGGGTAAGTTTCATATTCCCATTAGCGTTAATCCCATGACGTAAGTGAATAAGGAAACATATGGTTGGTGGAATGTATGCGTACCTCGGTGGATGTCCATACGCCGGGTGAGATGAAGGCATTGAAGAAGTCCTTGTTCAATTAGGTCTCATCAGGGCCCTTCACCTAGGCCGGGAACTTCTCCAGCCACGCCAAGAACTCGTCTCTCTGTGCATCCGTGACCATCCCCTCCGCAGCCGCGTCAGTGGTTGGACACATTACCTTTGCACCCTTCTTGGCCCGCTTAGAGGGTTGAGTCACCACGCAGTCCCCTAATCCGGCTGGTTGCTTCCTATCGCGCTTGCCTCTCCTCGGCTCCGGCTTCGTCTCCTAACAATCAAACACACACCCTAGTTATTTTTAAACAGTAGACATTATCCTACCAAAACAGCTTATTATATCCTACCCAAAGGGTAAATATATCCTACCAAAAGAGGTAATTCTATCCTACCAAAAAAGCTATATTTGATATCCTACCAGCTACATCTATCCTACCAAAAGGGTAAACCTATCCTACCAACAAGTAAGCTTTACCTTTTCCTCCCCAGCATCAGACTCACCCTTGGAACCCTCCCTTGCAGCTTGTTTGACAGCCTCTTTGCCCTTGACATCCCCACCCTTGTCTCCCTTCTTCGCCTCATCCTCAACCTTGTCCCCCTCCTCCACACCTTGCTCAGCAGCCTTGTCCACCTTCTCACCCTGGTCCTTGTCGTCGTCGTCTTCGGTGGCAGCCTTGTCCTGGACCTCCTCCTTTGCAACCTCCTCAACCTTTTCCTCAACCTTGTCAACAGTGCCCTTGCCCTGCCCCTTGTGATCAGAGTTCATCTTGTCTTTCTCCGCCGTCTTATCCTCAACCTTCTCTTCCACCTTGCCCGGCCCCTTGTGATCAGCGTTCATCTCTTCTTTCTCCTCCGCCTTGTCCTCAACCTTCTCAGCCTCCTTGTCAACATCCTTCTCTGCCACCTCGTCAGCCTCCTTGTCCACCAACTCCTGGTCATCCTTATAACCATCGTTCTCAACGTCATCGTCAACCAAAGACACATACTCCTGTAAGGGGATGCTGTCATTCAGTCACATATTATGGTATACCAACACATCAACAATATCCTACCAATTGCACATATATGTCCTACCATTTCGCATATAATGGTATACCAACACATCAAAACTATCCTACCAATTGTACATATATGTCATACTATTGCTGCTTCCTAAGAGAACTGATGGCCAAAGAAGCACTTACCTTGCCCTTATCGCCCCTCTGAGATAAAGCCTTCTTACAATCTCTGGAAACATCACTTATCCTCTCCTCAAGCACCTTGAACCTGCTCCCCATTTCCACCATCATACCCATACAGATGGCCTTGATAGCAACTATTTTAGTCATATTTTAGGGTTGCATTTGCATATTAGTTTAGACCATTTTCATGCATATTTATCATATTTTATGCTTTATTTATTTTATTTGTCATTTTCGGAGTCTACGCTGGGTTTTTATTTGTTTCAGGCATTTTGAGACTATTATTGTGGAAAGTCAAGCTTTAATATGGAGCGGCGAGCATATGGGATTGGACTCGAGGAGCTAAAGTAGCTAATGGTGGAAGTTTCTAGACTTCGGGCGGTTTAGTAGAAGTAAATTTATAGTTGGGTGTTGAGCTGAATTATAATTATTTAATTGTGTGGGCTGAAATTGTAATTTCCATAAACTCTATATATACAAACAACCGCACAAGGAGGAGAGTTTCTGATTTACCTCTGCCTCAATAAGGCTTCGGCCATTGTTTCGGTTTAGGGTTAGATTAGGGTTTAGTTTCGAGTCTATTTTCGGTCGTTTCACAAGACAATGGAGATTTAGTTTGGTATGATTGAAGATTTGAGCTTTAATCAAGTTTTAACTTTTGGATTATTTGCAAGATTGGGATAAGTCTTCTTACTCTTTCTTTTCTAATTTAGTTCATGATTATTGTGATTGATTTAATGGCTTTTATCATGTATTCCATTGTGCTTGGCTAATTCTCTGGTCTAAGGTGATGGGTTGTTAGGTTTAATATGTAGTCAAGTATCGATTTGTTTAATAGCCTGATTTGGTGTGAATAGCATAGCTTAATAGCTTCGAATCAAGGTGAACAACATACTATGTTTAATAGCTCCGAACCAAAGTGAATTTGATAGCTTCTTATTTGAGGTGAACTCACTAGCTTTTGATTTAAAGTGAATAGCTTTGACACGCTTAATAGCTTTTCATCGAGAGTGAACGCAATAGCCTTGGATTGAGATCAAATTTACTAGCTTTGGTTTGAGAGTGAATAACACCAGTTTACTAGTTAATAGTCTAAAGTGAATAACGAGAGTTTAATAGCTTTTAGATGAATATGAACAACCGGATGAATTCGATACTTGACATGATGTTAATCTAATACCCAGATCCTTAGATGTCTTTTATCTCTATTTTATATTAGTTTTGAGTCGTCGATTAGTTTTTGTTATATATTTTTATCAATTCTCTTCTTGGTTCCTATTTTATTAGGGCAGCATCTTCGGCCTCTCCCTTAACATCGATATTACGCAATTCAAGCAATAGCGTGTTAAGTTGATCAAGGTGATCTATGAGTTGTGTACCTTCCTGCATACGCAGCACGAACAACCATTGTTTCAGAAGCAACTTGTTCATCAGAGACTTTGTCATGTACAAAATCTCCAACTTCAACCACAAGTCGCCATCAGTTTCCTGATCAGCAACCTCTATTATGACATCGTCTGCGACTGCGAGACACAACATGATCGTCGAATGAGCCTTCTCTGATCCTCTATAAGGTCGTACTCAGCAGTGGTTGTATCTGCCCCCTTCTTATCAACGGTTAACGGTACCCATAAACCTTGTTGCTTCAGTAAAGCCTTCATCTTTATCTGCCACAGACTGAAAGAGTTTCTTCTAGTAAACTTGTCAATTTTCGCCACAGATCCAGACATCATTCTCGACGAAAATCACAATCAAGCTTTGATACCAGTTTGTTATAATGAGAATGATAACAGACGAAGAAAGACACACAGATTTAATGTGGTTCGGCAACGGTGTGTTACCTACATCCATAGGCAAAGAAATAGAGATCTTTATTATGGAGGCAAACAATAAACTAGGGTTACAATTTGGTAGGTTTCATGAGTATAGTGTTTCATGAAACCCTAGTCAAACAATGGGCCTAAACCCAAAACAGATAATAAGCCCAATTTAAAGCATATTAACAGTTTGTGATAGAATTGACTTCGTCGGGATATCATAATTGAGGCAGAAAGGTTTTCTGGTGAAATTTGGCTGCTCTGGCGCACAACGGAAGTGGAGGTCGCTCCTGTAATGCTCCATAGGCAACATATTACGGTGGAGGTGTTTCAAAGAGGGGAGGAACCTTGGATATTATCGGTGATCTATGCGTCTCCTATACCCGCACAAAGAAGGGAGGTTTGGCAAGACCTTGAGAATTTCACAACAATCAATCGACACCCTTGGCTTGCCGGGGGGGATTTTAATGATACTATGGCGGTAGACGAGTGCTCCTCTTCCTCTGTTGGCTCTAATAGGAACTCGTAAATGTTTATTCAGTGGGTGAATGATATGCGTCTAATTGATTAGGGGTTTGCCGGACCGAGGTTCACGTATTTGCATGGTAATAATGCTCAGACCCGCCGTTTCGCCCATCTCGACAGAGGTTTGTGCTGTGAAAGTTGGAGACTCCGTCACCCGAATGCAACCACCAGCCATTTGTCGGCGTCGTACTCTGACCACTCTCCCATTCTCTTGAATTTGGACCCGAGCAGTGATATTGCCCTGGACAATCACTCTTTTCGTTTTCAAGCAGCATGGGTGAACCACAGTTGCTTCTTGCCCTTTGTTGGATATCGAGTATGGAGAATGGTGGGACCCTGGGAGATTTTTCTGAGAAATTGTAGGTCTAGAACAGGGAAGTATTTGGCAATATATTCAGATGGAAGAGAAGGCTTTGGAAATGTCTCGAGGAGGTGAGAAGTGGCGGATCCAAGGGTGGGCGACACCGGGCCATCTCCCACCCCGGTCCGAGAAAAAAATACAAGAATATATGGGGTATGTAAAAAATTTTAAGGGTAAAATACAAATATCTTTAGTAGCTTAGAGGTTAAGCCCACCCCATTTTAAATAGAATTCAATTAACCCTTGTTCAAATCCCACTAGGTACATATTTTCATTTATTTTTTTCTCAATCCATTTTTCATTATTTTAAAAATCTTATAATTTATTTGGTATTTTATAATTAAATAATAATAATTTTTCTTACAAATCTAAAATATTCTCTTCATATATTTTTTTTAAAAATTATTTCTAATAAACATAATATAGAAATTATCTATTAAAATTTGTGCCCACCCCGAAAAAATTTCTGGATCTGCCCCTGGAGGTGAGGCGTAAGCCGTGTGAAAGAGCTTCCCCACACTACCTAAATTTGGAACGTTTCCTTTGTGTTGAGTTGGAAAAAGTTCTGCAAGAGGAGCAAGTCTTCTGGTTTCAGAAGTCCAGAGCTAACTTTTCGCTTGAAGAAGACCGTAATACTCGGTATTATCACTTATCTACGGTGATCCGACGTCGTGCTTCGAAGGTCCAGGCTTTGTAGAATAATGAAGGGGTTTGGGTGCATGATAGGGGTGCCATTGCGGGTCAGGTCCTATCCTTTTTTGAATCATTATATACTTCAGAGATATCTAATATGGGTGCTACTCAGCCATGTAGTGTCACGTTCCCGTTGCTTGAACAACACCAACTAGCAGGCCTACGCAGAACGTTCAACTCGGGTGATGTTCGAGAAACGTTGATGCAGATGGGTCCCTATAAAGATGCTAGTCCGGACGGGTTCCCCCCTATATTCTATCAGAAAACATGGAGCATAATGGGTCCGAAGGTGTGTTCCGTAGTGCTAAATCTGGTGAATTTTGGATTGTTGCAAGACGGCATGGCGGATGCCTTAATTCATTTGATACCGAAGGTTGATCATCCCTCTCGGACCGCACAGTTTCGTCCTATTTCTCTCCTAAATGTCATGTTTAAATTAGCCACTAAGATGATTGTCAACCGACTCAAACCCATGCTGTCAAGTTTGGTCTCACCAGCTCAGGCTAGCTTCATCCCGGGGAGGCAAATCATTGATAACATAGCTATTGTGCAGGAGGTCTTACACTCGATGTTCTCTAGATCGAATACCCGGAAATGGATAATCCTTAAGATCGACCTCAAGAAAGCGTATGATAGGGTGCGATGGGAGGTTCTTCAGGAAACGCTAGAAGGCGCTGCATTGCCGAGACACCTGACCGAGGTGATTATGAAATGCCAATCGTCTGGGTCCATGAAGTTGTTGTGGAATGGAAAAAAAGCGGGCAAATTCAATCCGGCATGGGGGATCTGCCAATTGGTGACCCCCTCTCTCCATACTTGTTCGTGCTGTGTATGGAAAGACTTGCTCATTCGATTCAAGCCCGTGTAAATGAGGTTCGTTGGAAGCCGATTACGGTGGGGGGCATCCAGCTCTCTCATATCCTCTTCGCGGACGAAGTGCTTTTTGCGAAAGCAACACAAGATCAACCTGCGTTGGTGAAGGAATGTCTTGAATCCTTTTGTGAGGCTTCAGGTGAACGAGTTAATTATAACAAAAGTAGTGTTCTGTTCTCTCCTAGTGTTACCGTTGGAGACCAGAACCTTATTAGTAGCCGGCTTGATATCCCAAAATCCACTGATTTTGGAGACTACTTAGGAGTTCCAACAGCCTGTGGGCGCCTAACAGCAGATCGATACTCATTTATCTTGGATAAAATACGGCCAAGGCTTTCCGGATGGAGCTCGAGGACACTCTCGCTTGCCGGAAGGGTCACCTTGGTGAACTCGGTTCTTGCTAGTCTACCCATGTATACTATGCATTCTGCTGTCATCCTGAGAGGGATCTGTGATGAGATCGAGAAGTTGTTTCGTGCGTTTGTTTGGGGTTCTTCTTCGGACCATCGCTGTAGCTCACACACTTGGAGAAGTATTCTGCACGGAGCTGAAGTCCTAGCGCCCGACATTCGCACCGCTGTAGGTAATGGGCAAGCCACTCTCTTCTGGCTCCACCGTTGGATCCATGAGTTTCCATTAATGGATGAGGCCATTGGTATTATACTAGAGGATCGATTAGGTGATACAGTGGCTGTCTGGCTGAGCTTTGGGTAGACGACACTTGGGATTGGAACTTCCTCTCAGGGATCTTACCTTTCCATATCTTACAAAAGTTGGTGGGTGTGCGGCTTACAATGAAGGAGGATGCCCATGATAAATATCATTGGAGTGACACTAGCTCAGGCTGCTTCTCGACGAAATCGGCAATGAACAGAGTGCAGGGGGTGCGCTCAAAGGAGAACTCGGGAAGCTGGAGGCAATGCTGGGTAATCAAGGCGCAACAACGGCTACGTTTCTTCGCCTACATGGTGGCACATGATGCTATTCTTTGTAATGCAAACCGGATGCAGAGGGGTCTGACTTCGGTGGGAACTTGCCCCCGATGTATTGAGGAGGAGACTTGCTTGCACTTACTGCGGGATTGCCCGAGCATCAGGAAGGCATGGTTATCGGTTGAAGACATAGTGCTTCCAAACTCTTTCTTCTCTGTTAATGACCCCAAAGAGTGGATTCTGTCTAACATCAGCAAAGGGGTCGATCGCGAATGGAGCTCTCTGTTTGCCCATATGATCTGGTATGCTTGGAAGTGCAGGAACAACCTAGTCTTTGATGGGTTCGACGACATGTCTACAGTGGCCGACTTAGCAACGAAACAAGTTGGGGTTTACAACTCCCTCACGTCTAAAGAGCCTAAGAGTTGCTCTGGCACCAGGACGAGTATCATGACATCGCCTACATGGACTCCGCCTCCACCCGAATGGATTAAACTGAACACTGACAAAGTATCGAAGGGCAACCCCGGACCTGCAAGGGGAGGAGGGCTGCTTCAATACTCGGATGGGAACTTCTTGAAGGCGTATGCCTTCAAGTGCGGTAATTGCAGTGCCTCTACAGCGGAGCTATGGGCGATACTTCACGGGTTGCGGGTGGCTTCGAAGTTAGGATGGCCAAGGATAATTGTAGAGACTGATGCAAGTGGCCGGTGTGCGGGATGCCCTGTGCTCGAGGACAATAACCCACACCGGGACTTCTACCTCCTTGACCATTGTCGCCGGCTAATTGATGCGCAGAACTGGGAAGTACGCATCATCCATGCCAGAAGACAATTGAACGCTACGACCGATGCGTTGGCCAATTGGTCCCTTAATTTATCTAGTTCCTTTGTTGAATTTAATGTTTGTCCTCGTATCATTTCTAATTTTCTGAACTCTCCTGCGCTAGCAGATGTTTAAACTACTATCCTATTAATATTAAGGGCTTGCACACCGTATTGTATAAGATTTTTTTAAATTTAAATAACTTTGATATTAATGCCTATTAATTTTCAGTACATATAATAAGACCTAATTAATTAAATGTCCACCATCGAAGATTTATTAGTTAAATGTCCACCGGTCACCCCCTAGCCGCTGTCCGCTTCTAACTATATATGACAGTAAGCTGACAAAGCATGACACACAGCTGACAAAGATAATCCTATGTTTAAATAAACCAAACCTAAACTCAACTCTAAAAAAAAAAACCACAAAATCAGCACACGAAACTCCTAAAAAAAGGCAAAATCAGCACACCAAACCCCTAAAAAATGGCAAAATCAGGACACCAAAACTTTTAAATCCAGAAATTGCAAATAATATGGAGACAATTGCAAAACTTAATCCAACAAAAATACCTGAAAATATTTGTATGGTTCCTTGCGCCAGGATGGTTCTGCTTCCTATTGTTTCATTATTCGGGACTCCCTGGGTACTGCAGTTGCTACTGGAGCTGGTTTGTGTAACAGTACCTCGGTTCTGTTTGCGGAAACACTAGGTCTCAAGATGGTGATTCTTAGTGGCAAAAATGTATTACCAATTTACTTATAGAAGGAGATAATCTCATGGTTGTTAGAGTTCTGCTAGGGGACTGGAAGTGCCCTTGGAGGCTAGAACATTGAGCTCCTGCAATCTGACATTTTGATTGATCTTTTGTCGTTTTCTAATGTTGAGATTCGTCATATTTTCAGAGAATCTAATGCTGTTGCAGATCGACTCGCTCATCTGGGTTACAGTCTCCCTACCGACGGTCGCCTTGAAGATGATTCAGAACTTCAAGTTCTCATTCGAAAGGATGCGCTAGAAAGAACGGTCATGCGGGATCGTCCGACCTAATCTTTATGTGTTTCAGCAAAAAAAAAAAACAAAAAAAAAATTCAATTATTTTGCCTTTTTTTAAAAGAACTATTGAGCTTAAGAGATGCAGATGCTAGATGATGAAATGACAGTTAACTTTGTAATTTTCAATGCTTCCAGGAGCAAATTGGTCCTTTCCTTTTCATGCAGCCTCTATCTATGTGGTACATAATTAAACATATAATAGATGTGATAAACAATTAAGATAAGTTTTGCTAGCCATGATTTATCACTTATAATACATAGATTTTTTTTAAACAGATAAATATATAGATGTGTACAAAAAAAAAAAAAATCAGTCGAGCCAAATGGCCTAAGCCTCTCCACTCCCCGCACAACAAAGAAAAGGGGGAGGAAGGCGATCCACCTGCTCAATCAACCCCACCCATATCTAGCTCCCTAGTACCCAAACGGGCAAACGGCTCCCACCAATACTACCCTTGAGTAATGCTCCTAAAGTCCTAATCCATAGTTTGTCCACGGACGCTTTGCCTTTACACCTCACCAACAAACGCAATTTACATTTACATGTTTCAATAATTTTGTTAGCCCACTGCGTCGGTAAACAGCCCTCATTACAAAACACCACACTATTTCTTGCTTGCCATGTAAAATATACAAAAGCTAAAAACACAAGTTTTGATTGAAACTGCGGCTTTCGTCTCGTGCTCTCTGATTCACTTGAAAACCATCGCAGCCAGTCCTACTCTCCACCACGTTATAATACATAATATTGAAGTTATAAAACATGGCTATGCTATGCACATACTAGAAAGAATCGACCGAATTCAGTGCAACCCCCTAAATGAAAACATTGGAACTTTACATGTGCAACCCCCTAAATGAATACATAATATTGAAGTTATTATTACATACAAATTAAAACTACATTTATAATAACACGATTTCCGCTGACTACCGCCACATCGCACGCTACAACATCGATCAGAGGTTAAGCTACAATTACAAAGTACAGAACTAAAAGAATATTTTATACCAAAGGTGAAAGGACCTCCAAAGGCTCAAAACCTAGTATCATCTACCTGGATTCACTATGGCCATAACTTCTGCAGTATATTCCCTTTCTGATGTGGAAGGAATCAAAACCCCGACTTCAACAGCCTCGCACGAGGCTTTATGCTAATGTTTCCGAATGGAACCTCTTCATCTACATGAATGTAGTCCCGGGTTTTAAGAACCTGAAGATTGGGTAACAAGTGGTGGAATCAGAACAAAATGGCAAAAGCAATTTGGGAGATATATAGACTGGATTGATAACTAGGACATGAGGTTAATTATCTAAAATAGTTAAACTTGCTTGAATCTACAGCTGAAAAGACATACCAATGTCTCAAAGAACATTCTTGATGCTTCTTTGCGGGATTTATTAGCCAATAGATTGTCCAGGTGAAGAACCGTTCTCCCATGCTGAGCTTCTTTGTGAAACAGGACTTGAAGATAGTTTGCAACAGCTCTGATCACATTAACAAAAAAAGGTATTTGAGCAATCTCAAGAGTATTAACATATATTTCATGAAGACGAGATATACCAATCATGTAGTATCTTATTAAAGTAGGAGCACGGGAAGATAAAAAGATAAGAGGCTTGCAGACCTGGTACGAGTGGACCAGCCACTGTTATCAAGAATTTGAGTTCCTTCGGCATTTGGAATGGAATTTTCAACGTCATCAGCCATCTCATCATCATCGAAATTCAAAAAATCTGAAAGTGGAGGCAAAGAATAAGTAACCAGCATGAAGAAAAAAAAATCAAGAATTATTAGACAATCTAGAAGGATATAATGCCCCTATAAAGGCATGAAGATATGTGAAAGCAGTCACATTATCAAACAGCTTTATAATATAGTTTTATAAAAGAGGACACATCAAGTACTGAAGAAGAAAATATTAAAAATTTAATCGATTACAGAAGGAAAAATCACCTGTATCATGGTCAAAAACATCTTCTACAGGGTCCACTTTGGAATCCTCTCTCTGTTCATCATATTTGAGATCAGATTCGTGGAAATGGTCATCCTTGTTTACTGTCCCAAGCCCATGTGTTCTGCCTTCATCAGATGTTATGTCTTCAGCAATATTTTCACCATTGACAGGTAAGGGATTCTCAGGCTCAGCATCAGCCACAGGTATAACTGAATCAGAATTTTCCAGTCTAACTTCCAAGTACCCCTCGTCTGACCTATGTTCAACTATGTCTCCAAAAGCTGCTTTGTCGACTCCTTCTCCAAAGCCTATCCCTTCGATATTGTTGTCAACAGTCAAAAGAGCATCTTGTCCACTTGAACCTTCGTCCAACTTCAGGCATGGCCCATCAACCTGCTCGGAGTGATCTGCATCATCGGTATCCTTGAAGCAAGAAGAACGAATCATATCACCATTAATCAAGTCAGCATTATTTTCGGAAGCACAAGGAAGACCAGACAATGATTCAAATCCAAAAGCAACAGAATGATCTTTTTCATCATCAGCAGGTTCTCTCCCGCACTCCATCTCCATTTCAGTTCTGTTCTCTGAAATATCAAATTGTGCCTCCATTTCAGTTCTGTTCTCTGAAATATCAAATTGTGCCTCCATTTCAGTTCTGTTCTCGGAAATGTCAAATTGTGAAGGTGTACATCCAACTTCGTTGTTGGTCATTGCCTCCTTTTCCAGAGGAGTACAAAACGGGTCATTTGAGACTCTAATGCTCTGCTCAATTGGAGCATCATTAGGACACTCTGCACATTGTAGACCACTATCATCTCGAGCCACTGTTGGCACACTAGTGCCCTCCAATTCTGTTTCAGCACCCACTGCCAGCCTTTGGGGAGATAAGACCGTGTCATTTGCGGTAGACTGAGGTTTGCTCCCATCATCCTGAACCAGCTTGATTTCACTTATGTCAAATGGCTGACAATGCAAGGAAATCAACTTGGACGACATCCCTGAAAATTGACAAATATATATATTTAAGAGCAACTGAAGATAAGAATAAAAATAAGATGCTGACTTTTGGCGATAAGGACGGCAGGAGTGGGCAAGCTTCTAGTTGAGTTAGTAATTCAACTTAATCAAATAAACAATAAGTAACTGCTGATATTAATTAATCCATTTCAATTACCAACCTGTGAATATAGGTTCATTAAACATCTCATCTGCCAAAAACTGTTTCTGAAGAATCCATATCTCAGGGTGAGTAGAAGGAGCCTTCTTTCTCACACGTCGTATATCCTCAGTACTCACCAACTGTTGACGTATAGTACTGCAAGTGAAATGCAAATTGGATTTTAAACAATCAAGAAACGCAACAATGTTTTAAAGGCCATACTTGACAAAGCTTGGACATTCGAATAAAGAATTTTAGAATCAGCACAATGAATAACTTACTCGCCATGCAAGACCATAGAATCATCTACAAGCACCTTCCTTTTCTGGGCGCCAGATCGAGGGGTAACTCGGCGGCGTTTAGAAGATACCAAGCCAAATGCAGGTGGAGTAGACTTCACCTTCAACACTGTAGACTGTCTTCCAACTAGAATCATCCAACAGTGCATTTGATCAATACTCCCGTATACAATGAAAATCACATCTAACAAACGCTCAGATTTTAAAGAATCAAAGGAAAATTTTTAAGGAAAATAATTTATTTACCTAAAATAGAAGACAACAAATCATCATCATCAGGAACAAAGTCCACAGATCTTTTGGATTGAGCGGCCTCAGAAGATTCAACTGAGTTTTGGCTTTGTAAGGTTATAGTACTTTCAGTTAAACTTCTTTTCTTTCCAGTTATTTTGTTCATGGTGGCATCTTGATCACCTTGTGCAAGAACATGATGCTCTGGAGTTAACCCTACAAGCAATTCCGTTCGTTGGCTAACGGGCACATCAGGAAGTGATAGCATCCTTTCAGGGGAAGGCAATTCAGGAGCTACAGAATCATTTCCCTTTTCAAATTGCATATTTTCCGAAATAGATGGCTGCCCATCCAGGTTGTTACAGTGATCAGCATCGCGAAACTGGTCTTCATTCAAACTCTGATTTGTGACATCTGTTAAGGATCCATGAATAAGGGTGAACATGATAAATTACAGTAATCCTGGAAAAGGAACTTATAATGAGAGTAAGGAATTGGTATAGAACAACCCTGGGAAAATAAGTACATATGGACAAACCTTGCACTTTAGCAACAGAAACATCAGGTGCATCATGTGTTCCGGACATCTCCTCTGAAGCAACTCCAAAATCTTTAGGCATAGAAACTAAATTGTCTATTTCAGCACTTTCTTGATTATTGGGAAAAGTACATGGCTGGAGTATTGGCTTGCAGACAGATAACATGTCCGCTTTAGCAACAACATTTACAATCTCAGATGTTTCCATACTTATCAAATCCTGCCCTTCTTTATTCACAGCATTGGAATTAACATCAAACTTGTCCTCAGCATTTTGTTCAGGCTCAAGTGATGTCTGATCAATAGAAGATGGCTTCTCTGATACTGAATAGAAGCCATTGACAGGAGATTTATCATGATGATGATGATGAACAGCTTGCTCAGAAAGTGGAGGCAGCTTATCAGAGGAATCCAATGATATACTTTCATTCACCCCATTCTCTATGGCTTCTCCACATTCTCCACTGTTGTTAACATCTAAGCCACCATTCAATTCACATTTATCCAAACTCCCATTCAGATCAACTTCACGGTTCAGGTCTTTGGATGACTCAAATACTTCATCTGTACTAGATATATCAGCAATATTTGATGATACAACTAGCTCCATGGGCTGAGCAGTTGATGGTGATCCCAACTGTGACCCTGATTTTTCAATATCCTGTTGCCAGAGTGCATCCAAAATCACCATAAAACCAAAACATTAAAACCCAATTAGATTTAAAAGAAAAATTACAAACCTCCTTGCAGCAATCAGTGGCTACAACTTGAGAGGGGGCATGCATCTCCACGTCATGTTCATCACCCTCCATGCAGTCATCAGTGGCTACAGCTTCAGAAGGGTTATGCATCTCCACATCAAGTTCATCACCCTTTTGAGTTGGGGATGATGGCTCCACAGACATTTGAGGGTCAACACTGAAACAAAAATCACATAATAAGCAGTTTCATCACATGCTCATTCGATGCAATCAGTTATACCGAAAACTTATGGCCCTCAACCATTCAATTAGTTTCACCCCATTCTTATATTTTTTTTTTGCCCAAAATCCAAATAAATATGTTGTTCTCCATAGAGCATCCAGTTGTGCTAAAGAAAAGTAAGCTTCACAATAAAAAAGTGTCTGACTGAAAAAAGATGGACAATCAAGTAGACAGCTTCAAAGTGCTAGGATCTCTTTCAAGTACTTACTCTCTTCAAGACTAACTTTTGTTAGGTACTGTGAAGCACTAGAACTCAATATCCATGAATTAGTTACCTATAGTTCACACACTATAAAGCATAAACATTGATAGGATAATTGTCATGAAAGAATATCTACAGAAGCACTTAGATGATTCAACCCCCAACCCATCCCCACCCCACCAAAAAATAAAAATTTGTAGATTCCCTAAGAGTAGGCACACTAAAGCAGAGGTTTCCGACCGGGAAAAAAAGGAATTTTTTTTTTGTGGGGGGGAGGAGTGTTGAAAAGATGAGGCCAACATCCTTACCGTGAGGTAAGCAAAACTCCATGTCCTGATGGCGCACTCTTGTTCAAAAGTAGTTCCTGCTTGAGAAGAAAGTTAATGAGCAAAAGAAAGAGGTGGAAACCAGGTAATACTTATTAAAAAAAAATGCAGATATGATTCATATGAATTATCAGAGAAAACACCTTGATGCTACTGATATGCAGGGGGGCACATGAGTAGAGTTCAACTATAAAAACAGCTTTTCTTATCATTTTTTAAAACCTTAAATGTTCACAAGAAAATTCCAAGTTCCACAAGGAATCAACTTGTAGCAAGAGTGCATACAAGACTAATAGCAAAAGATGCTTCTTTGTCAAAGCCACTGCCTCACATAACTCTGTCATGTACAAAGTCATAACTCCTAAATTCTCCTAGAAAAAAGCATGAATATTTGTAATTTTACAAAGATCTTGTTAAAAATTCTCCAAAGAAGTTGAAATCGCAAATTACCTCATCAAGGTCCAATGCAATTTGAGATGCATCTCCATCGCCAAAACGCTCTGAAGGAAATAACATAAATGTAAATAATCACCAGATTGACACATAACATGCTAAAAGCAACTAAAAGAATATGGATTCACAAACCATCTAATCCAAATTGTGATGTGGAGTAAATCACGCCTTCCATTGTGTCTTGCAAAGTGATCTGTTCCTTTGTACTCACATGATGATCAACAAAATTACTGCAATTACAGCACCATGTATTGGATTAAGACCAAAATATCTGGCTTCAACTTCAATTGAGCGACTCAAAAGGGGGGATATAAAGAACTATAATCCGCAAAAAGCCAAATATAAAATCATGAGATGGGAAGGAGCGAACCCCTGAAATACTTCAGTGTCTGGAAGCTCAAAATCATCAAGATCAAATGTCTCTGGCAATGTGATGGAATGATATGGGGCCTTAGACTCTTCTGGTGGTAAATCAACAACAGTTGAGCGAAAAGCCTGCTTAACCTTGAGCAAAGCTTCACTGCAGTCATCGAAAAGATAGTTCACCTTTCTAGAATATATCCTCACCACCCCAAGCAAGAGATGACTAGACAAACGGAGTGCAATTGGTACATCAGGGGAAAGTATGGAATCTGTTATGGAAAAGGAAAAAAGTTGTTAAAACGCTGAAATAACTCTCACCAACCTTTGTTTAGTTTAGTTTTGAATTGTGTCACTGTAATGTTTTAAGTAAAGTGTAAAACAAAGATTTGTTCATCATATTTAATCTCATTAACACCTCGGTGTTTCTGTTACACACATAACTTCTGATAAATGGGGAAAAACAATGGCGCTGACAGCAATGCTCTAGTATAAGCAATTATGAAATTATTACATACAAACAAATAAAAGTTGCAAATTGCAGTCTCGCGACTGATTTTAATATACAACACACCTTGCTAGAGCTTAATTACCATGATCCATATTCAATACATATTGAAAACTTAGGATGATGCCCATAGGGAGAAAGAAACCTTTCGCAAAAGATGCAGCCTGCCAACTTTTTTTTTTACCCAAAGCCAAAAAAAAAAAAAAAAAAAAAAAAAAAACTCCGTATAATTTTTACCCCCAAATCACACTCTAAATGTCCCCTTCTATATAATGGATTAATGGCCTAACCCCAATAACCAAAAAGAAAAGAAAGAAAGAAAGAAAGGATATCTTATTATATTAAGTATTAAGGCCAGTTTGCATCCAACAATAAATATGCATGTCCCTGTATTATTTGCAAATGGAACATGCTGGATATAACTATACAACTATAACTATTATACCCTCTTGAGAATATCAGCAATAACTTAAACTGAATCCTTTCATTACTTTCTTGTGAATAATTTTCTAGACTTTCGTTCTAATTAGTACTCCTTTTAAGTTTCAAGCATACAGATGTGGTACAGCATTAAGAATTGCATTTCAATCAACTTGGCGGCTTTGGCGCAGTTCAACCCATTAAATTACATGTTGGTTGGAAAGAATTCCCTATACAAACGGGGAAATCAATAATCGATTAATCATTAACCCTGACATTCCAGCACTACCTAAGCTTGTTTCCTTAGTTTTCTACCATTGTAAGAACATCAAATTTTCAAGTCACCAAAGAATCCTAAATATTCCAGAAGTACAAAACTGTTGTACAGCACCAATGTGGATAGACGAAACTCTGGATAGAAAAACACTCTGAGATTATTATATGAAAATTTAAGCACCCAAAAGGTAAAGTGATTTGAAATTATCCAAATTTCAAAAGAATTAATCAAAGCTATAAGCCTGATCCAACGCTTATGAACAAATAATTCAAAAGCAGATTCATGCTGCAAGAGATCTAATAAAGGTTTAAGAAACGTAATCTAATCCGCATCCGTTTAGTATCTCATCAGTCAAAATGAAATAATTATTATGCTAGCGAGAATGGTAAGAAATTCTAAAAGTTCTATAAGAGACAAATATATAAGCTAAGAAGTTAAAGAGGGATAAACTAACCAACGGAGACACCAATATCAGTATCAGCGACTTGATTCTTCCGAAGCTTTCGCTCCAAGTGAGCCGCTATCCATATAGTCCCAAGGGGCCCCTTTTTGGCCAATATAAACTGCGAGTAAAACATTTTCTTCCTCCGGCACCGTCCCTGGTAGCCTAGGGTTCATACAAATTGCTCAATCTGTCCAAATCAACAAAAATTGCCGGCCGCAAACGAAACCCTAGAAAACCTCAATTTCGGCAACAAGATATAGCTTTGGTCGCAACCGGACACTGAAACCCTAGATTCAACTCACTTTCCTAAATCACCTCTTCCAAACCCACCTCCGTTCGATTCGGAATCACAAATTCAGCTTCCAAGCAAGCTCTCGTAGCAAACCCCTAACTTGAGCGACCTGAATCCTGAAGCTTCTCAATTACAACAAAACACGGAGCTCGATGGCGGAAGGAATCCAAATTCCGCTTCAAAATCGAATGTTGGCGAAACAAAGCGACGAATTCAGAGTAGCAGCACCGAGCGCGGGGTTGAAGGAGTATGAGATTGAGATCGAACGTTGTTTGACGACAGAGAGAAAGGGCAGATGTGAGAATCTAACGTGCGTTGGTGGTTAACTTCGAGATTTGAACTGGGAGAAAAACTACGATGTGGTCGGTGTCTGAAAGAGAGCAGGTCAAAATTACAGAGAGCCGTTGATTTGGATGACTCTTTAACGTTGACTGGTTAGATGAGCTGTGATCAACGGCTAAGATCTAACGAATGCTTGCGCCTGAGATACACCAAGTCCGTGTATTACGGGCTACAGTGCTACACCGTGACACCGTCCGTACGGTAATTAACGAGTGTAATAAATGTACAGTAAAATTACTCCGTGCATTCTAATTATGCGGCACTGATTAACGAGTGTGTAATGACTAATGAATAGTACATTCGTTAACGAGACTGTAACAAATGTCCAGGACACTGATTCGATGACCCAAATTTGGGTGACTCAAAGGGTATTTTATGGTTATTTTGAAAATATGTTAAAAGAAAAAAGAAAAATAAATAAAAGTAGGTCAGTTTTTTACAAAAGGTTATACTCTAGGGCTAGGCTCCCCTTCTAATTTATCTATTCTTTTCTTTTTGGGTTATACCAAGTTATAATTTAAGTTTATTTTTTTTTGCAATTCTTTAGTAATTTGTAATTTAGTGTTCAGTTATAATTCACGTTTTTTTTATAATTCTGTTTATATAATAAAATCAATCTTATAATTCACGTTTTATTAACCATAGTGTAACATAAATAAAATAACAGGCAGAGGCTTGCCGATAGACCTGCAGACATTTATTTGTGTACATATATAAAGTTTATAATGAATTCATTAAAAATATCGTTTTTAAAAAGAAGTTTTTTAAAAATTATTTATCTTTTTTAATAAATTAATAACTATACAAATCTCGTTTGTTCACAAATGCATATTATAAATTTATTTTACTTTTAAATAATAAAACATTTAAGAAAGAAACCTGTATTTTTTAAAAAAGATTTTTTTATATGTCTGACAACAGCTTGCCAATCGGCCTGCGGGCATTGTTCCGAAGCCATACCAATGGATTTCAAAATAAAAAACTGAAGACTTAAGCAATAGCAATATCTAGCCCATTGGTATTATTCTCATCCACACTACTCTCAGGTCATATGTTCGACTCTCAGTTTCGGGAAAAACAAGTTATTTTTTAAACAAATGTATTTTATATATTTTTATTTTTAATGCGAAAATAACAGGCAGCGGCTTGCCGATAAGCCTGCGGGCATTTATAATGACAGACAGTGGATTGCCGTTCAGCTTGCTCTCAGGAAGCGGATTGCCGAGATGCTTGCGGGCGGTTATAATGAGGGGTAACTGATATCACGCTCTCCCTTCTCTTTCTCTGTTCTCCATTCTCCTTCTCTGTTCGCTCACTCTATCTACGCTCAGGTACGCTCTCTCTTCTCTCGTTCTTCTCTTCTGTCCTTCTTCTGTGTTTCTTCTCTCCGTGTTCTTGACTTTGGCTTGTTGGAATCTATGGGCAATCCCAAATTCGAAATCTAGGGCTAGTGGATGTGCGATATGTATATTAGGGTTTGTGCATTTATTTGGGCGATTTTTGGATTGTTGATATAGGGGATGTTGTTCTTTGCCTCTACAATTGAAATTAGGGATTGTACACTCTGACATTAGGGTTCAATGGTAAAGAGTTTGTACAATCTGAAATTTGAGTGCCTTGTATAATCGAAATCTGTAAAGTTTAATTTTTTTTTGTAATGCGAATTCGTTTCTATTCATATTGATTTGTTTGAGATTTATCTTGTTCAACTTTAATGAATTTGTTAGCGGTGCTGAAATTTGTGTTTTATTGTGATATCAAATTCGATTTCAGTGTGGATGGCGCGACGAGGCAGGTATTGCTCTCCTCCATTGATGCTTCCATATTGTGATAAATTATGTGGTCCTGAATATTATACACTAGATGGATAAAAAATTGCCTTTTGTATTAGGAGGAGTACTGGGAAGAGGCCTTACCAGGATGAAATATCTTTAGGAAGCCAGGAGAGGAATGAGAAAAAAAAGCTTCTAATTCTTGATGTGAATGGGTTATTAGCTGACATTGTTTCGGACCCTAAACCGGGATACGCCTTTGGGAAAACGGTTGCAAGGAAAGCAGGTAATTACATTGTTTGTAGACCCCTGCTGTTGTTGTTATACGCACTCTTAGTTCAACATGTTATTTCCATTCTTGCTACGTCTAACATTTTTTTAATCCGTATTCCAGTGTTTAAAAGGAGATTTTGTGATGAATTCCTTGAGTTTTGCTTTGACAATTTCAATGTAGGGATTTGGTCATCAAGAACCAGGTAATTCCTTGAGTTTTTTTAAGCCTTTGATATCCTATGTTATATTCTCTTGCATTTCATTGTTGCGTTTGACAGGAGGAACTTGGATAGTATTGTGGACTACATCTTGGGAGATAAAAAGAACAAGTTGGTGTTCTGCTGGGTAAGAATATGAATTTCGTGTTTTTATTTAAATATTCAGTTTTGAGCGAGTGTTGACCCTACATTCTTTGCATTGGTTGTTCTTCTTGAACATCGATCTTCGCGAGCTCAAGAGTCTAACATAGAATTACAGTGCAGGAGAAGGAGCATTGCACCGATTCTGGCCACGTGATTCCTTGGGAGAATAACAAACCACTGGTGTTTAAGGAACTAAAGAAGTTGTGGGAAAAGGAGGACCCAACTTTTCCATGGGAGAAGGGTGACTATAACGAATCTAACACCCTCTTGATCGATGATTCCCCATATAAGGCGCTACTCAATCCAGTAAGTAGGAACTGATGTCAATGTTGATTCACATCAGGGCATATTCATCCAGGTCACTGTCCTTCAAAACTTTGCTTTCCTTTTAATATACGATTCTAATTTTTTGTATTCTTGACATAGAAAAACACGGCCATTTTCCCCGGTCCATATACATACCTGAACGTAGACGACAAATATTTAGGTGAGACTCGCAACTTCAATAAGTATGCCAATTTTGGATGAAGGAGAGTTTCTAAGTTGTTATCTTTGGACTTGTAATTTTGTGACAGCGCATGGTGGATTCCTTCATCAATATCTTCAATCCGTAGCCAAAGCAGACCATGTCCGGAAGTTTGTTGAGGAAAAGCCCTATGGAATGATGCCTATCACGGACGGATGTTTGTTATGGCGCTTCTATGGGCCAATTCTTGAGGACTATAAGAGGAGGGCGGCGATGATGAGGTAGATGAACCAAATTGGTGATGAAGGGGCTGTTGTAAGATCGCCCACTTTTGTCGAATCAAGGCTTGAAAGACCACCCTACAACAATGTATCTCCACATTTGTGCTAGGTTTATTTCTTTGTATGCATGACATCTTTAATGACATTGTCAGTATTTAAAAAATGAACTCATTTTTGCCAGTTACAAATTAATATATGCCCTCCGTTCATTTATTAATATATAGGTGATCTTGTTCAAATTAATATATGCCTTCCGCGGATTTCATGTTCAGCATCTCATATGCACACAATCAACTTTCTTTGAATCCTATCAGCGGTATAAACCAACCCTTCTTTCACTATTTTTCTTTGTTCCATTAAGTATATCTTTATATATATGTTATAATAACACATTAGATATAGTATCTCAATTGACCTAACTTAATTGACCAAACTGAAGCAATTTTTTATTCCAACATATTTCGTGTAATACACCGAATCACACACTCGATGAACCCACACTCAATTCTGCACGTGCATTCCTCACTAGAAGGAGCATCATCTTTATCTTCAGCAAGGAGCTAAAATGCTTTCCAGGGGTTTGATCTTCGACAACTCCGAATTGATGTTCCATTGGTGATATTTGTACATGTGTTCCGCTTCCAGTTGAAGGAAGGTCTTCGATCAAAGACGACAATATTGTGAAATAGATCAGCAACTCTTCGGCGAAACGAAATTATTTTATAGCCCAACTTATGTTTCACACTATTAAGGCAAAGCCTTTGGGTTTGAGCTCTTCAGATCCCCAACAATACATAGTTATGCCACAAGCATAGCTTGCCACGTCGTGTCCCAACTCCGACGCCTTTAGAAGATCTTGAATGCCTGCATCGTGATCGCATTTTGTGAAGAATTTAACCTGCAATTTGAAATGAACCTATGAGGAGCTATGATCAAGCACACACCGAACCAATGATCCAAAATCAACATCTTACCATTCCTTGCTGAAAGATTGCCTCCGGGTTTCCCGCGTTGATGCATTATTTTAAATTCCCCAGTATTCCAGGTACTCAATTGCCATCTTCTCAAGCACATAATTGTGTTTTCCAACCAAATCAAAACTTTTGCAACTGCATCACAATTAAGTAAATCAAATTTTTTGCTAATGCATCCAATAACGAAATAAAAAGTGGAGGCAATACCTTAACCGTAAGTTGAAGACATCCTCTATAGATTCACTTGCTAGTCGACCGACAATCTCCAATAGGAGATCAAATGGTAGTGTTTGTAGCGTCAATACCTCAGATTTCCTTGCCCTAACGTATCTACCTTGATCCATTGCTGGACAAGTTTACTTTCGGTTCTAGTTGGTAAGGGATGATGATGCAATTCAAGGGAGAATGGGATGATGCAATTCAAGGGAGAATGGGTTGGCTATATAACAATGCAATGGAGAACGTAACTGCCACCGGAAGAGGAAGAGACGAGGCGTGTGCAATGTACTTCAGAGGAAGAGACGAGACGTGTGCAATGTACTTCAGGAGAAGAGACGGGTGCAATTGCAATGTACATGTGTTTGAAGCAATAGATGTGGAAGTGGAAGTGGAAGTGGAAGAGGAAGAGATTTTCAACCGTAACTGCAGTGGGTTTACTCTCCCTTACTGCATATAATTAATCTATTAATTAATCTATTTCTTAAATTATCTATTTCTTCAATTTATTTTCGGTAGCCCTTTATTCAAAAAAATAATGGATTAAGTATTCAGGGTTTTGTATCAATTTATTATTTGATAAAAATTTATAACGTTTTAAAATAAATTTTACAACCATAAAATCAATTTATGTGAGTGCAATATAGAGAGTAAAAAGCCCATCCGGCCTTAATGACATTCCGTGCAATACAGCCCATCCGGCCCATCGTGCATCCCTTTTAAAATAACAGATCCTATACAATATTACTACATGTCGCATCTATGTCACTATGCAGCTTCTACCTTAATTTACAAGTTCTAGACTTCTTTGAATTCATAAACTTTGAACATGAAATCTGCAGTCCTTGCTGCATAAATGAAGCCTGAACCGTTTTTCTTCGATTCGATGCATTATTTCCTTTTTTTACATAAGTTACATGTTTTATTTTGCAATGAATATTGAAGAATGTATAAAAAAATATACTTCATGTGAGAAAGAAAAATAGAGAAATAATATAATATCTTTGTGATATATGAGATGTTGTGAACATTGGGGTATATGCATCCCGTGGTTACCCATCCAACTGAATTAGATGTCTAAAAAAATATACTTCATGTGAGAAAGAAAAAAAGTAGGCTGAAAATAAAAAAGAATCACATACAAGATGATAACATGTGACCATTCTATCCACGGAAGGAAATTAAACATGATGATAATAATGTTCTAAAGTAGGTTTACACAAAACAAAGGGGTCCAAATACAGTAATCGAAATATTGAAATAGTAGCAGTGGAAACAACTTCAATCGTCTGTTGGATGGTCTGAATCTGCCACTGCATAGCCATTTTACGAATCCAGATGCTTCAGATGAGCACAACCTTGATACGAGTTGTTATCGGCACAATGCCGTAGCATTTGGTTCCAATGACAGTCCTGTGAATTGCCAAAGCACACACAGACACAACAGTTTAACTACACTCACCATGTATCCATCACAAACACAAAAGATACAAAAGTCAAGAAATGAGCACTTTCAATGCGAATTACCTTCTCAATGATATAGGGGTTTCCAATGATGACAAGCAATGATTTGGCCCGAGTCATGGCAACATTAGACCTTTTCGGGTTGCTCAGAAATCCCAAACAGAAAGTCTTGTCAAAATCGTTGTGTTTCACGGTTGATCTGACTGTGGAAACGATGATAACTTCTCTTTCCTGGCCTTGAAATTGCTCTACATTGCCAATCTTAATATCACGTATGCCGCGATTCTCAAGGGCCGTCGTTATCTTCATTACTTGCTGCCGATGAGGGGTAATGACCCCAATGTCGTGTTCAGGAACATTCCTTGCTACGATTTTCATTACGAAATCGACCACCTTTGCAGCTTCAAACCTGTTAAACCATGAAGGGGTGCTCCCCTCCATCTCATCCCATCCTTGAATGCCAAAGAACATAACAGGGAACTTAGGGTTCGGCAGCAAATCAGCCCAAGGTATTGAAGATGCCTCACTTTTTTCTCGATATGGAATCAAAGTTCCTTTGTAAAACAGCGTTGACGGAATAGATAGAATTTCAGGATGGCTTCGGTAATTCTTCGCCAAGACCGCCACGTAATTTGGATCCCTAGATCTGTAGACATCACATTCGATCAATCTCTCTAGATATGACTTTCCCAGACAATAAGACTCAGCAACTTTAGAGTAGATAACAGGCCCAAGTTGCATAGGATCACCAGCAAGAACAATCACTGTGTCCTCTTCCCAAAGGTTTGATATGGGAATCATTGTCTCCGGCTCTGAAGCTTGGCCTGCATCGTCTAATATGATGTGAGAGAAGTGACCTCGGTTAACCCCTTCTGCATATAGGGAGGATGCACTCATGTATGTCGTTATTATTATCCTGTAGCTACTGAGCTTCCGAACACAAGGGCAACGAAAGACATCCTCTTCATGAACACAGAACTTCACGTAATAAGGGTCGACGTCTCCAAAAGGACGATTGCTGGCATTCAATCTAAAAATCTCTTTTTCTTTGACATCCACCCTCGCACCAATGATTTTCTCCAATATGTGCTCTGCTGCGGAATTTGAATATGCACATACCAGAATCCGAGAATTCTGTTTATTCTTATAAAGTTGGAGGATAGCCTCAACTAGTGTTTTTGTCTTCCCTGTACCAAGAAGCCCATGAATCACAAAAGGAGCTCCTCCTTTGCATCCTAATATAAATCGAACGGCCTTTGCTTGCTCCAGGTTAATATCATGGGAAATAGGCTTCGGGAATTCGGATGCAATTATCCTTTTCCCACCAGACTCGGTTGGAAAGAGGATCCCCTTGTGTAATTTATCTGAATATTCAATACCTTGATATATCCTTCTGAAATTCACTCTGTTATACGCAAAACGAACATTATACAGATTTCCATCTCTGTGAATTTTGGGGAATATACCAGTAAACTACAAAGAGACTACATCAGCCATGACACGGTGGATGCAACCCTATCCTAAACAACATTTCGTCTATGTTAGAGAATAAAATACAAAACCATCATTTCGTCCAAGTAGAACCTAGTCTATCCGAGCAAAGCTTAACTTATCAGGGATTAATAAACTACAATGGTGTTTTATTTAAAATCGACACTAGAAATCTCACCGGTGAGTAAAAGCCACGGCACAGGCAGTAATATCTTACTATCTACTGTGCTAACTCCTAATACCAGATTTTTGCTCATAAAAATTCATAATACCATATTCACAAACTATGAATGATGTTTGTTGACCAAAACAAAAACAAAATATGAATGCGGTTTTTTCTTTTTCCATGCATGAGTTTGTAGGTGACAGATATTTGGAAGTAATATACTTGATGATTAAGCCAAAAATGAACTTTATATCAATGAACACTCATCGTCACTGGCATGTCGAACAAACACTGAGTCTCCCTAGACAAGTGAGGGTCTTCTTTCAGCAAGTCCAGGCACGTCAAGGGCTAAGGAATAACGCCCCGTTCGTTTCAAAGTTACACATTCCATATCATAAGCTTTCATGTTTTCCTATACATAAAACAAACCAAGATAAACAGTCAGCAAGTTATACTTGGAGTAAAGGGTTGAAGAACTTTTGCTCTCTGCTCAAACTATCCTAAACAAAGAGAAGTTACGAATTACCTCAATTCGTAGCTCTTCCATATTATACAGCGTCCTGAAATAAGATGAATAATTCAATGGTGTTAAACCGTTCAAGACAGCTTCAGGGATTTCATTTCTCTCTATCACTTCCCTAACATCCTTTGGTATGATATAGTTCGGGAGCTTGTTTTTGAAATAACAATTTACTGGTTTGCCAGGGCGAAATCCCCTGACATACGACGACTCCACAACAAATGCAACATTCTTCTTTCGACCCTTTCGAAACGGTTTCTCAGAAGCCAGTTCCGTGGAAACTTCATCTGCAAAATCAATGAAGCCAACTTCCCCCTTGTCTTTAATAACAGAGCACTCATCCAATGCATTATCAGCCATACCTAAAACTCAAATCAATCCAATGCAAGTGTGTGAGTCATGGGAGGAAATTAATACTACCAATTCCGCTGGAAAAAAGTGTAAAGATGATAAATTCAGTTGATTAAGTGGATCATCTTCATTCAAAACCCTCTTGTTTATTAATCGTAGCAAGTGACCACACATCTCAATCCCGATTTCCAATAAAAAACAACAACAAATTGTAACAGAACGTATTAGAGGGTTTTGAATGAAGAGTAAAATTGAACAGAATATAACAACAAAAACAACAACAACAAATGAATAGAATGTAACAAGTAGAATTAAGAGGAAAAAAAAACATAAAACTACCTCAAACCAGAAACAAAATCAAGCTTCACATTTACCCCAAATCGAGACCTTCAACCCACATAACTACGCTCACCAAAGAAACTCCTCAAAAGCAATGTCACCTTCAACCCACATAACTACGCTCAAATATCCATAAAGAGATTTTGCCAAAGTGGCGGTTTCTAAAAAAAAATCATAAAAAAACAGGCAGCGACTTGCCGATAGGCCTACGACCATTTTTTTCTGTGTCTGTGTATATCGTTTATATATAAATATAAAGGATATAGTGAATTCTTTAACAATATTATTTTTTAAAAGCTGTTCTATACAAAGTATTTACATTTTCATAATAAATTAATAACTAAAGAAATCTCGTTTTTCCGCAAATGTATATAATGGTATTTCTTGTGTTCAAATATCCATAAACATATTACCTAAAATGTAACCATTCAAAAACTACCTAGTCAAACATTGTTCACTATCCAAACATTTTCCAGTCAATGTGTTTCCGAGTCAAACATGGTATTTCTTGTGCTCAAATATCCCTAAACATTATTCTCAAGCATGTTGTAGTTAACAAGTATGAATATGAATACCAATATTTGAGGAGATGAGGGTAGGGTTGAAACAAACTGATCGATTTCATTAATATATTCCGGTAGGGTGATCATTTGGAAAACACCAACTAGTTACTTAAGCATAGAGGAAGGATGTCTCTCCCTTGGAATAGGAAAATAAAAACATAGCGAGAGGATGTCTCTCTCGTGAATTCAAAACGAAACAAAGCAAAGCAAAGCAAAGCCATCGATCTCACTGATCTCAACCCCCGCAAAATCATCAATAAACATGGAACCTTAAAGTCCTAAAAGCTTAAAGCCATCGAGCTCACCGATCTCCTTGGTTGCTGGACTCTCCTCCGGGAGGTTGGTCGTGGTCGTGGTCGAGGAACTCTCAGCAGCAGGCTCCTCCTTGGTGGTGGTCAAGGAACTCCCCTCATCAGGCTCCTCCTTGGTGGATGGAAGTCGGCACGTTGGTCGGGGACCTCGTCGTGATCGTGCCCCACCCGTGAAGAGCTGTTCAACCTCGAACATCCACAGCAAATCGACGAGTGAATCCTCGCCGACGATCAAGCTCTTCATAAGTTGCCCGTGGCCCGCGTCTATGGCCCTTCGAAACATAAACTTGGTCATGGTCTCACGCTTTGAGAGTCTAGGTAACAAAATGCCGAGAGAGACTTCTAGGGCGGATATGGGAGCAATTGGAATCGGTGGTGAGTCGGATTCGGGTGATGGAGGAGGAGACATTTTGATTATCTTCACCATCTAAGCTAACAAGTTGGGGAAGGTGTTTAGGATGATAAGAACTAGTTGGAGAATAGGGTAGGCGATTAAGGTTGGAGTGGATGCCCTAATTTATAGTCGGAAATGGGTATATACCATGAAATCTTAATTAATTGTGTAAATACCCACTAAAACATCAATATTGATTATTTTCCTCATTTAGTATGGGTTATTGTGATTATTTGAATATTAAATTAATTATTTTTGGTCACTATAAATCAATAATTTTTGTAATTATCTGAACATTAAATAAGTGTGTTATATAATCCAAATATCATTGTATTTATTCATGATTTGACTGGGTATAATAAAAATTTTGAAGTTTTGATGTGTAAATATCCAATTCATCAATTTTTTTGGATATATATATATATTATAAACCATTTCAATGGCATAGGGGGCCGGGTTAATTCCGGTTGGGGTGTGTAATTAGAGGGTATAATTATAAAACTAAAAATAACAATTAATAATTACATCAAATCAACGGATTTAAGTGGCCACTTATACTGGCCCAATAGGTGTTGGTAATTTGCAATCATTTCTTTTCCCTAGGTAGAGTACTAAGGTAGTCAATATATCCCCGCGGAAGAAGATTTTCATATTCCAACTTTTAAAGTTTATATTATTTAAATTGGTATTATAATAGTTTGCAATTTTTTGGTTTATCGGTTGATAATGTGTTTTTTCAGGTTTTATACCGGTATGTTGATAGGATTATAAAGTGTTGGGACACTTGTGAATCCCACATCGGAAGTGGGATGATTCTGAACCCAACATATAAGTGGATGGGCTACTCCACCTAATGCCAATTGGTTTTGGGATGGTGCCCCGGTCTGGCTTATATGTTGGGCTTTCTGGTCGGGCCCAACAAGACCTTCCCCCCAACAAACTGGTATCAGAGCCGGGTTCGAGGTGGGCCGGTTGCACCGAAGATTGAGATGGACTCCACATCTGTATCGATGACGGGTTAGTCGAACCCGTTGCGTGGAGGTCTCGATTCCAACCGGGCTAGACTTGTGATGGATTCGCAAGTGAGAGGGGGATTTGTTGGGACACTTGTGAATCCCACATCGGAAGTGGGATGATTCTGAACCCAACATATAAGTGGATGGGCTACTCCACCTAATGCCAATTGGTTTTGGGATGGTGCCCCGGTCTGGCTTATATGTTGGGCTTTCTGGTCGGGCCCAACAAGACCTTCCCCCCAACAAACTGGTATCAGAGCCGGGTTCGAGGTGGGCCGGTTGCACCGAAGATTGAGATGGACTCCACATCTGTATCGATGACGGGTTAGTCGAACCCGTTGCGTGGAGGTCTCGATTCCAACCGGGCTAGACTTGTGATGGATTTGCAAGTGAGAGGGGGATTTGTTGGGACACTTGTGAATCCCACATCGGAAGTGGGATGATTCTGAACCCAACATATAAGTGGATGGGCTACTCCGCCTAATGCCAATTGGTTTTGGGATGGTGCCCCGGTCTGGCTTATATGTTGGGCTTTCTGGTCGGGCCCAACAAGACCTTCCCCCCAACATAAAGTTATATCTTAAAGAATCACTTTTAGAGAGACTTAATTATTCACATTCTGCAATAATTCGATAATGTATTTACACTATATTTATGTGTATATACGATCCTTGAATGGGGAGCGATTTTATATATATCGAACCACGGTGTGGATAATTAAAATTGAGAAAGAGTTAGCTACATTATCTATTTTTTTAGTAAGGAACGAGATGTACTATCTAACGTTTGCATTAAATTCCTTGTTCCTTAAGTTGAAATCCAATTATATGATTTAGTCTTACGTTTGAGATTGATCTTCTAGTTAACGACATTTATATAATTGAAATTTTAATCGAAGTTCCGGAGTCATCCGGTTAACACCAACATACCATCTAAGATGTAAATAAGTATTCGTTGATTATTATAATTGTTTAGGGTGCCGATATGGAAAACATCGTATAACATTGGGTCGGCTTTAGTAAACTAGGGTGGTGATTTGGTACGAATAAAATTGTGTGGCCATTCTAAGTATATATGTTGGGCTTAACTTTACATGCGAACTTAATTTTACATAATATTTTCAGGTTTTATACCGTTATGTTGATAGGATTATAAAGTTATATCTTAAAGAATCACATTTTAGACAGACTTAATTATTCACACTCTGCAATAATTCGATAATCTATTTACACTATATTGATGTGTAGAGGATCCCTGATTGGGGACAAATTTTATATAAATCGAACCACTATATGGATAATTAAAATTGAGAAAGAGACATATACATTATCTATTTTTTTTAAGTCAAGACAGAGATATATATACTATCTAAAGTTTGGACAAAATTCCTCTTTCTTTAAGTTGGAATCCAATTATCCGATTTAGTATTACGTTGAAGATTGATCTTTTAACAGCATTTATATAATTGAAGTTTTAATCGAAGTACCGGAGTCATTAGGTTAACACCAATATCATATCTACGATGTACATAAGTAGTTATTAATTATATTAATGGTTTAGGATGCCGATTTGGCAAAACATAAAAAGTTGGGTCAGCTTTAGTAATCTAGGGTGGTGATTTGGTAAGAATAAAATTGTGGTGGTAATTATAAGTATATGTGTTGGGCTTAACACCAATATCACATCTTGACCGTTCGTTTACATCAATCTAACGGCCCACAATACGGATCCATATGAAGTATTTTCCACCAATACTAGAAATTGTTTTAATTTTAAAATTTTTTAACTAGGAGACTTCATACTTGGGGGAAAGCCTATGTCACTGTCTGCGCGTAGACCTGCTACTCCCTTCTCCAACTTCCAATAACATTACTTTTTTTTTTGTCTATACACATCAAACGTACGTGATAAGTTTCAATATACACATTAACTTTGCAATTCAATACGTTGTACGTAATTATAATTACATCCAATAATATCCGGGTTATATTTTATAAAAAAAATCCATTAAACAAGTTAGAATAAATGTGGGACTTAAATTTATTTTTAAATTTAAATTTCAACCTGAGGTAACTTTTATATAAGTTTAAAACATTTGGATTTTATATACTAGAAATTGTATTATTTTTTTGTTTGTGATTTTTTTAAAAGGAGACTTATTTGTTGTAGGAAAGCCAGTTGAATTTTAAATATAAAGGTCATCTGCATTAAGTTTTAAATATGATGCGGGTTTACAAACAAAATCATATGGTTTTATAAATCTTATGATACTAATATAACAAATTAATAATATACATTATTATTATTATGATTTAGGATAAAAATCACAAAGATCGTTTATTAATTATAACAATTTACGGTTTAAAATAAAAGAAGCCACTTCCTTGTAAAGCTCTCGGCGGCCTGCTTATATGACTGCGGTCATATGAAACCCTAAGTTATTTTGGTAATACCAAGTTCAGCTGATATGCCTGCGGCCTACTTATATAAAGGCGGCCTGCTGATATCCCTGTTGGCATATGTTTGGTAAGAATAAAATTGTGGTGGTAATTATAAGTATATATGTTGGACTTAACACCAATATCACATCTTGATCATCCGTTTACATCAATCTAACGGCCCACAATACGGATCCATGTGAAGTATTTTCCACCAATACTAGAAATTGTTTTAATTTTAAAATTTTTTAACTAGGAGACTTCTTACTTGGGGGAAAGCATATGTCGCTGTCTGCGCGTAGGCTTGCTACTCCCTTCTCCAACTTCCAATAACATTACTTTTTTTTTTGTCTATACACATCAAACGTACTTGATAAGTTTCAATATACACATTAACTTTGCAATTCAATACGTTATATGTAATTATAATTACATCCAATAATATCCGGGTTATATTTTAGTAAAAAATTTCATTAAACAAGTTAGAAATATAATTATAACTACTCTCCAATAATCTTTTGTTCGTAATAATTTTTGGTGATACATGATAGTTATTATTACTTTAAGCCATTTTTCCAAAATGTGTGTATACATATCAACACATACCAAGATCTTTTACCCGGCTATTTCACCCGTTTTGCTAGATATTTTCTTTACTTTTTACTTTAATCTTAAAATAAATTGTAATTTAAATTATTTTTAAAATTTAAATTTCAACCTGAGGTAATTTTTATATAAGTTTAAACCAGTTGGATTTTATATACTAGAAATTGTTTTATTTTTTAGTTTGTGATTTTTTTTAAAAGGAGACTTCTTTGTTGTAGGAAATCCGGTTGAATTTTAAATATAAAGGTCAGCTGAATTAAGTTTTAAATATGATGCGAGTTTACAAACAAAATCATATGTTTTTATAAATCTTATGATACTAATATAACAAATTAATAGTATACATTATTATTATTATGATTTAGGATAAAAATCACAAAGATCGTATATTAATTTTAACAATTTACGGTTTAAAATAAAAGAAGCCACTTCTTTGTAAAGCTCCCGGCGGCCTGCTTATATGACTGCGGGCATATGAAACCCTAAGTTTATTTGGTAATACTAAGTTCAGTTGATATGCATGCGGCATGCTTATATGAAGGCGGCCTGCTGATATGCCTGTGGGCATATGAAACCCTAATTTCTTTTGGTAAATATCAAGTGCATCTAATATGCCTGCGATTAACATTCCAACCATTCTAAAATGGTCATTATGTACATAATTTTTTTTAACTTAAAGACAACCACTCTTTACATAATATGTAAACCTTCAAATATCATAGAATTCCTTAGCCAAACATTCATATTTTAAGTTTTTGTATATCATAGAGCTCATATAATTCTATTGTTGTGGCGCGCAGTATATGCATGAAACCCTAAATTCCATGTGTATTTAGTAGTCACTCATCTGAACCAAGTTAAATGTTTTAGATTAAGGTACAAACATTGTTTTCCCTCATAACTTCTATCAAAATTGGTATGACAAACAACATAGTATATAAGAGGGTTGACATCAAACCAACTGATCAACATCCATGCATTAATATATATATATATATATATATATATATATATATATATATATATATATATCCCGATAGGTACATTGATGATTTGGAAAACAATGTACGACGTACTTAATTAAGCATAGAGGAAGGATGTCTCTCCCTCGGAAAAGGAAAATAAGTTAAATAACAATATAGCGAGAGGCTGTCTCCCTCGCGAATTCAAATTAACATAAACCCTAAAAATACTTAGTAGACGTACTGCATGGCTGGACTCCAACGCGAATTCAAACAAACCGATCAATCATCGTCTAGGTTGATGACCACCGTCTT
Organism: Persicaria tinctoria; assembly: GCA_037127255.1. Lineage (NCBI taxonomy): Eukaryota > Viridiplantae > Streptophyta > Magnoliopsida > Caryophyllales > Polygonaceae > Persicaria > Persicaria tinctoria. Next base: position 39,539,194 of record JBANSL010000020.1, read on the forward strand.
GGCTGGACTCGGCCGCGTCGATGGTAAGTAAATCACAGGTGGAGGACTCTCAGCAGTAGCAGGCATCTTGCTTTGGGTGGGTGCAGCCGTCGGAGAGCTTTCCAGCATGAGTCTCCTTTGCAAGGCCACCTTCGACGAAGGGGTAGCGCTACCTTCGTCATCGTTGAGAACGGGACCATTGATGGTCGAATGTGCGGCATCGAACATCCACAATAAGTCCACCATGGGCACGTCCCCGGCCAGTAAGGTCTTCAGCAGTGGCCCATGGCCTGTGTTGATGGCCTTTTGGAACAACAACTTGGTCATCATCTCCCTGGTTGATAGTCTCGCAGCGAGACTCTCGTTGTAGTACTCCATACCTTGGGCGGATATGGGTGTTACTGGCTTCTGTGATGAGGACGATGAAACTGGTGTTTTCGGAGAGGGTTTGGCCTTGGGAGTGGCTTTTTCTTTCTTCACCATCTTAGCTTGCTAACAAGTTTGGAAATGGGGAAGAGAAATGGATGAAGAAGATTGAATTGTGAAGAAGATTGAATAGGATGCCCTAATTTATACACCATTGTAAATGGAATGGGATGGGAATAGTCAGCATGAGGCGTGTATATGCATGATAATAATCATTACTTCTATTCAAAGCATTTCATTGGGCAGTTTTCAATACCAATGGGTTTTGTTCATTTGCAATCAAGATGAGCCTAGCTAGGGTGATACCGTGATAGAGTGAGATTAATATCATATCCGGAATTAATATACATAATATTAGTTTATCCAAAATGCTCCATAATCTTGTTGGAAGAGAGGAGTGTTTACACAAATACAATTCTTCTCAATGTCATTTATCTGATGAACAAAGTAAACAAACTTACAAATCCTAAAGAAACCATATAACTACAACTAAACGGTTGTATCATGCCACTAGGGTTGGCAATTCGGGTTCGAGTCGGGTCAACATGGTTAATATTTCCAACTTGTGCTTGGTCTGATCGGGTCAGATTCGGTCAAAATGTAATTCATATTGGGCGGGTTTTGGTCAGAATCGGGTCTATCTCGTTTGGGTTTCTGCCTTTCAGGTCGGTCTCATTCAGGTTTCAAGTAGAAGCGGGTCTACATTTGTTAATATTATGTTATATATACTAAAACTAATACATAACATCTTATAATGTATCACACATAATAGTTTTACAAAAATAAAATAAAGTAGATAAATAATTAATTATTTTGAGTAATTATATTCAAATATTAAATCAGTAATTATTTTGAGTAATTATATTCAAATATTATTAAATGAGTAAATGCTAAAATTATTATATTATATTTTTAAAGGAGTAGATTTTATATACTTGTTATAATTATTTTTGGATGGTGGCCCACCATCCAAATGAAATTTCATAAAATAATATGAAAGTTCATAAAATACAAGGGAATGAAAATAGAAGGCTCATGGTGTAATGACACTTCATTACACCATGAACTGTAATAATATTTTTTTTGTTCTTCTTGTATTTACTTTATAATTTAATGTAAAAATAATATGAAAGTTAAAAAAAAAATTTATGTTAATTTCCACCCTAGTTAACCTTCAAAACATTCAAAATTCGAGTCATCGATATAAAAACCGTTTATAAGTCACACAAATCGTAACGATGACTAGCTATATATATGATATATATTTCCTTACTCTTTGGTTAATTTCTGTTTATATTTTTAATTTTTACAAATCTTATATTAATAATATAAAAAAAAATTATAACATATTATTACGGAGTATAATTTAGGATACAAATCACAAAAATCGTATAACAATTACTTGTTTTAAAAGCATACTTTCTTGGAAATCAGCAGTCTGCTAATATGTCTGCAACAAGATCTGTAATTATGTTGGATTTGTCATTTTCAACCTTGGTTAACTTTCATCCTTGGTTAACATCCAAAATTCGGTACTTTTGACCGTTGCATTTTTGTAAATATTTACACCAGTTTTTGCATATTGTTTTTAAGTACATTTGAACGTGAATTTTAAATAAAACACACACACATATATTGGAATATATATTTACGCATTAACTCGGTGGAAAATATGGTATTACACATGCATGTAAATCTATCATAGGTAGCTGCTTATATACATATATATATATATAAAATTAGTTACGTATTAAAAATATATATCTTTATATATATAGAAATGATGTCTATCTGATGATAACCATGTTAATATTTTTATTTATTTTGCTTTTATCATAAGTCCAAATTTTTTTTTTATTTTTTTTTTTTTGGACGTGGGGGGTTCCGAGGTTATCAACTAATCCCCCCACGGGTCCGGGCCCTAGCCTGCAAAGTACGCGAACCGGTTAAGCCAGGCGGCAAGCCACCAGGCAGGCTCACCCAAACCAATGAAGGCTTGAGCACCCACTAATACACAAATTGTGTAAGAAGTGGGATTTGAACCCTTGACCTCTTGCAAGGGCCACCTCTCCCTTACCACTAGGGTAAGGGGTCATTGGTTAAGTCCAAATTTTGATAAGGTGATGTTTCAACAACAAAAACTTACTACTGTATAAAATATTATAATTGAGGTTTAAAATATGTATGTACATACGAGAGTAATGTAACGGCCCAGAATTATGATTTCCGGGTTACGTTTCAAGGGATGAAACCCCTTGTTCGGATCTTGCAATCCAGGTACGGGTCGAGGTTTCAAACTCATTTTATGATTAGATCAAAGAGGGATTTCAAACCCTAAAAGTCACGAAGGGTCGTTGGGTACCCTTAACCTGTCTTAAGACTATGTCGCGAAATTTAATTCAAATGGAAGTAAAGCGGAAGCAACGTTAAGATACAAAGTGTTACGGCAGAGCCGGGTCAAAAGCAAAACATAAGCGAGTGATTACCATTTTACCAAGTTAGAATATTAACTAGGTTCTTCGATTCGCCAAAGAGTTTCCCGTCACATAATCAAGGAGCATACAATATCTGCAGAAAATACCTTAAAAAAAAGAACGGGGAAAGGAGTCAGATCGAGCCACTCATGCGGGACCGGCAGTCCTCGCTGAGGCCACATAGTATGTGTTATACCTAATAAAGATGCTCTAATGCAGTACGAAAGTCAAACACACTAGCATGCTCCTAGTTACAATAATGTATAAAAATACTGTAAAGGGCCCAAGACAATGCCAAGTGGCATATCCCTCTCCTACCTCCACCCCCTTCCGATAGGGCGGAGACTGGCCAGCTCGTGAATGCATTCCATCATAATCGGGCGGCACGCATGCCTAACCCGCTTCACAATAAAGCCCGCAGGCATCTCATAATGTAAGGAAGTTCATGACTCGATTGACGCAGGGTACCCGATGAGGCTGGGCTACCCTATGACCCTAGCAAAGACTCTAGGACTATCACAGATAACGGCCGTTCTGTTTCAAACGCAATAAGTAAGCAGATGCTCATTCAATTAGTGCAACCTAAACAGGATACTACATGACATGCTTTTATGCATATGCAACACCTAACATAAAATGCAACAACAGGCATGAATGTCCAACCTGAGTAAGCCCCTAGGGAACTTACCTGAAGATGCAGAACAGCAAGATAACACAAGCAAGGGCCCAAATGCAAGTCCAAAGCAATCCAAAAGCAATACACACCTATCATCAAGTCATTTCCATAAGCTATCGGTCCATCATTCATACACACGAACTTCAAGTTCTCAATGTACTAAAAAAACGATCGATAGTAAAACCATTTCCAAAACCTTTCCGATACGATCAACATCGACCAAAATCATTCTTCCCAAAACTTTCCAACTCTTAAATCTCAAGTTAAATCGACTTAGAAAATCAACAGTTCCTTTAAAGTCATACTTAACTAAATCCTGACATTAAACATTTAAACCTTAAAACCAATCTCTCAAAATCATATTATAGAAATAATTCCGGCATAATTTATTTCAAAACCTTTATATAAATAAATTATGCTATTAAATTACCAAAACAATTCTAATTTAACAACCATATTTATACAATTAAAACATCACTAAATACAACCAAATAATATTATTTTCCAAATACCTTAACGTATGAAATAAAATCTACAAAATATATGTTCATAAATAGAGTGATGTAAATTAATGATATTAACGGTAATAATTATTAACTACTAATCGTATATTATGACACATATATAACTTTAACATATAACAACACAAGACTTGATGACATCACTCCCATACTAGGATCCGGCCCAAAGGCCCAGATCTGCTTACTTGAAGGATCTGAAACCCAGAAGGAAGATGAATCCGGATCTCACTATCTCCCCAACTAAAAAACCCAAAGAAAAATGATATAACCCATATCAAGGATCCGGGTTAGGCCCAAACCCCATCTCAGATTTAAAGAAAGGAAAGGAACCCTTCCTCATCCTCTGCCCCAAAAGAGAAGACGGACGCGCTGCAACAGGGACGGAAACGGAGGACAGGAAGCAACCCAACCTGTCGGCGGCTCCTCGCCTGAAGATCTCCGTCGGACTCCCTCATCCTCGCCGACCACCCTTCCTGACACTACGGACCACAGAATTGACAAGAAAGAGAGGAGGAAGAAGGATGCTCACCGAGGTTCAAAGGGTTCGCCGGAAATATTCGCCGGAGACTCGATTTGGCTCTCCGAGGGCGGAATCGACACCGGGATGTCCTAGGAAGGAATACAATGGCTTAAAGGTTCTCCCAGGGCGGCGCCGGCGGATTCTCTGGCAGCTCCTGGGCATTCTTCGATGCTTCTGGTCGCTGCTGCTACTGCTGTCGTGGGCTCCGAGGAGGTGGGGAGGTGCTGCTGGGTGCGGCTCGCTTAAGGAGGAGACAGCGCTGGGGCTCAGGAATGCTTGACGGGGTTGCGCCCAGGGGTGCTCAGCTCGGAATAGAGGACGAGGACCCGGGAGGTGCTGGCTCGGAGTCGGAAACGAAACAAAGGGAGCGAAGAGGAGTAATGTGAGGTGGTGGTGGGTGATGACCCTCTCAAGACCAATACTCAAGAGCTTTTTATGGCTACTGCAGAAAATAACGGAAGAGGAGGAGGACCCGGGTGAGATTCAAGGTTTGTTTGGAAGCTAAAACAAAGAGAGATGAGGGTTTCTGAATCTACAATTGGGAAGAGGTAAGGCTGGGCTAGGAGTATGTATGAGGAATCATCACGTGGAGACAATTTAAAGAAGACAAAGACTCATGCTCCTACTGTGCTACTACCGAACAAAAGGGGAAGAAGGAGTTTGACCATTTGCCTAAAATGGGGGAGTAAAGTCTTGAGATAAAGAGAATAAGATTTGTACAATTGTATAACCTTTAGATGGGTTGGAATTGGATAAAATTTGGTGAAAGAGGACGGGAACTTTGTTTAACAGTTCAAAATTAGGTCGGAATTCACGTTAAAGATTTAAAGTTCAATTTATTAAATTTAGAATGAGTCTTTTTTAAAATCTCCGATTTAATCCGCTTTATATAAATTCATTTTTAGTTTTTTTATTATTTTTTTTTTCCGACTTAAATCCATTTATATTATTTATTGAAATTTATTATTTAAAAATCCGGGTCTTTACATCATCTACCTCTAAAAACAAGTCTCGTCCCCGAGACTAAAACCAAAATAAAGTAGGGGATGAAGTTTGAAATTGATGAGTCCGAGGACCATGCCCTAGAATCTTGTAATCATCTCGGTTGCGTCTTCCGGGATTCTCACAACATCCTATTCACGGTCGTGACATCTCCAATAGGCCTTAACAAGTATGCGATAAGCGCCCCTATCACATCCTCGCTTCGACTTTTCGGAAGTACCACAACTCTCTACAATATCATCACTAGGTCTTAGCAAGCACCCTACAAGCGCCCTCATAAACTGCCTGTATCCACTTCGTGAAGTATCATAGAGCTGCCCGGGTTTGAAAAGTTTCGAATGGAATTCCGCGGTTGAAACAGATTGGCCTCAAAATCTTTAAAATTCTCGGTAACGTTCATTCTTTTACAATCCAAGTTGGTCCTTTTTCAAACCGTTCAAAATCTTCAAATCCAACATCTAATCAAGCAACCTCACACCAAAACAAGTCAAATCTTTTCAAATCAAGATTTCGTCAAAATCTTCCAACCACCAGATCAGTTTCTCGCATACCAAACAATCTAATTCAGAAGATGGGAGGTGAAATCATCCACCTCTAAGGGCTAATCCCATATTCTCTTCCTAGTTTCAAGAGTCGAATCAATCTATCAGTCTCAATTCAAGCAAGATTCACAAGCCATAAGCAATGCATAACCACATAACCAATCGATCCTCAACAAGTACATCATATGACAAGTCTCAAACATATGCCAACACACTACCTCAAGATCACATCAACGTCTCCACACCATACTAAAGGTCATAATATGCATCTATGCCAAAATCATAACACACATCTTGATATTACACCAAGGTCATAACTGGTACATCCTCATCATAAAGTCAACGAATCAAACTCATTGTCAACACATCAACACAACAAGTCATGCTATTAAGATTCAGAAAAAAGAAAAAAAATGAAAAGAAGATCAAACAATATATAAATCACCAAAATGTCAGCATGCTCCGAAAGACATCACCTTAACTCATCACAATATCGAATGACGATCAGTTAGAAATCATGCACCATTATCTCATATATACTAATCATGGTCATACTTAAAGTCATATTCATCATTTACATAACCAATAATCATGCTTGTCAACCATATAGTACACATCATGCTTACTACCACATAATCAAACATCATGCTTCCACATAATAGCACATCATTATCCCATAGTTCATACTCATCATTACTGCATATATCATATCACAGCACATCCTAACATGCTTCTAAACCAATATAACAAGATATCAAAGTATTAATATATCATGGTAACACTTGTCACTACCAACTAGATTTTGATATTGCATATCAACATTTAATTAATTCCATATCAGGTTCATCATGGTCGTTATCTAACATCATGCCAGCAAATATAATTAAATCACATAATCAATAAAATCCTCACATCATACCAGTCAAAATGAAACACAATCCCCACTCGCCCATTTCCACTCTCAAGCCAAGATTAATCCTCCTCTAAACTCGCCAACGTCAACCCAGACAAAATTCCCCAGAGAATCCCAATTCATCTCGATGATCAAATCTCGCCCCTCCTTCCGTCAAGCACTACCACACCATCCACCTCTAAGAATCCAACTCCTATCTCTAACGTCACACCCAAGTACCTCTAATACCATGTCCTCAATATTCACGAGCCCTTCCTTACACTTCTCGTACTACCCGAAGCATCACCAACATCACCTAGAAGCTCATCAGAACCACCAATATTGCCTCCCAAAAATCTCAAAGCTCACTCAGTCTTACTTAAAGCCAGCATCCCTCTCTCGCAACTCACCTTCTAGTACCATCGATCATCCTAACCGCCTAGAATTCTTTTACCACTCATCAACCACGCTACCAAATGACCTCACCCACAGGTTTAATGAAGAAGCAATTATGAAAATCATCAAACATAAGGTCTACATCATATGAACTAGCATTTATAAACATAATATCATGGGTTCAACAAGTCTCAATTTCCTATCATGCTCGATAATCATTGCAAACATCATATATGAACGTAATCAAGTTAAGCTAGCATGTTGTATTATAACCTTATTATATACAATTCGGGTCTCTTAGCATGTGTAGTTCACATTTTACAGACAAAGGAATTCAAATCATGCTTAGCAACTTAGAGTAGCAACACTTCAAGGCATCATGGTACATGAGATCTATAAGGCATCAAATCATATCATCATAGACAACAGACAATCAGACATCAATCATCACCAAGTCAGCACATCAACGCATAAACCTCATCGTCAGGTCAGTGCAATATTGTCATTAACAACTTCAGAAGGATTATCAATTCGAACGAAAGACACTCTCGCTCGCAAGTCATATCGCACTCAGTAACCGTAATCCTCGACACGTGCTTGTTCCACCGACATCATTGATCCTGAGGCTCGTGGGTTATGGGCCCACGCTTCTACTGCGCCGCTCTATCGTTATCTCACCTTCCGTTCTCTTTCCCATGTGATCGCTCATCCAAGTATCGCGGAGGAGTATAAGTTAGCAGGGATAGGGGAGTGAGAAGGACAGACAACCCAAAGTCCCTTCCGGAAACAAACACAGACCGACACTAAAGACAACAACTAGAGACAGAACACCGACCCGAGAATAGTAACGATGCCCCTATGGAAGTCTATCAGGTTATAATTGCGACAAGCAAATACGAATTCACCATGGAGCACATCAGTCACATTAATTCACACTAATATGTACCTATCTCAAGAAAAACAACAGACGTATTAATTCCAAAAGAAACGATCAAATCCTACACGGATGCATGTGAGGCGAGCTAGGAGTCTATTATTCCATGGAAGCAGATATGCCTAGAAACTTCAAGAAAGCTATCCGAAACCAGCAATAATCACGTGTGATTCGAAGTCATGCAGGATTTAATGAAGATAACAAGTATCATGTATACGAAAGGGTGTACAAGCATGAACAAGTGAGGTCAAATATAGCATGGCGAGGTATATCATAACAACAAGACTAAGTGTCATACGAGAATACATAAGAGCAACATGGTAACTATCACATCTGACAATAATAATCATATAACAGGTTTAGAATGACATGAAACCTTACGACGAGATACACTTAGAAGGCATAGGTCCTGCATGATGCTAATGATACATGATAAGGCATGGGCATAGTCAAGAGTCATTAAGAGGAGTTCCACATAATATTCACAAAACATGAGGCATCATCAAGAGTAACAAGAAGAACATCATGGGCGATGGATTATAATCATGCCAAGAACGAACCAGCATAGAGCACATATATGGTACAATAGTCATCACATCATAGAACAAGTACAACTCGTGATCATTTAGCGAGTCATTCTAGAAATCATAAGCCCTACAAGACACTACTAACACATATCGAATATGAACACAATCGAGGTAACTCGACTAAATCCGTCCTAACATTCATGCATCATGTGTATGCGAAATCATGACATAGTGTGGTGTGTGATCACGCGAGGTACCAAATCATACATTCATGCAGCACAAGAGGCTATCCTAGATTAATAGGGGAACACTACCGAGCGATAACAGGTAAGCATATAGGATTCACCATCACGGAAAGCAAGTCAATTATCGAATTCAACATTAATTTAACCAGGATGAACACAATCTTTTAAGAGAGTAGCAGGAGGAGAGAGTCACACTATCAGGGACCTATCTCGAGAGAGAATCATCAGTAATGCAGACATGGTATAAATCTGCACACATCATAACCAAGGATCCTACATGATGCTAATGGCATAACATGACATTTGATACATACATGCACTTGATTGACTAACACAACGATGTGTAAGAAATCACGTTAGCATGGTCCATCGATGTAGAAGCATGAGAGGAATCTAGCAATGCATTTACCCAAATATCGCTTCAAATAGCAGGATCACAATCAAAACTACTAATTTAGCCAACAAGCCATGGGTACATCAACCATTCATGCTGAGGAGATCATTCTATGACATTCATACAAAGGTAGTTCATCACATTACCATGGACCTAATCCGGGAGGAAGCAATAATCACATAGGCTCATATCATGTCATTCATGCTTCTAATCAATCAGTAGTACGATCATTATAACAGTTCAGTTAAAAATGCAAGGACGACACGTAATCATGATAAGAAGCGAGATGCAATAGGAGACCTAAGCAATGTGACCAACATGGATAAATAATGACATACAACCACGAATTTTACATTAAAGATCATCATCATAACATCTATTGGGAACTACGTATCATATAGGGCATGTTGACATCAAGTTGTAACACTTATCAAGTAGGAAACTTGCTTCATCAAGATAACAAAATTTAACGATCACACTATCATGAACCTAGTAGAGTAAAATCATGCTGATTCATTTCATGCAGCTAACACTTCCATTCAATCCTACGATCAATAGGCCAAGTAAACATGCTATAACAACATCTCTGGTAAGACGAGGGAATATAGGTAGCACTGTTGGTGCTTGCAGCCACCAGCCTGTCAAATTCCACATGTCCTTAATCGAAAGAGTTTGTAGGGATGGAAAGAACGCATTAGGCTCATAGGGCTTGCTTTCCTCTATAGTCAACATTGAAACCATACCAGAAATCCACAACTCCTTGAGAGCTGGAAGGTGACTCGATGGTGGAAGCTTAACACATCTTTTACACCCTTCGAGCTTGAGAATAACAAGTTTATGGAGGCGAGAAACCTCGTTCAGTATTTCCTTACCACCAAAATCGATGATGCTAAAATCCACAAGATTAGGAGGTAGTTGAAGGGTATTCACCTCTGTATTATCTGTGGCAGGTTCAAGCAAGGGATCCAATTGACGAAGCCGACTCTCTGATTCCTCTAATTCATGGCGTGGACAAATGCCATCCATTTTTGCATCAATTGTATCTAGTCTAATTTTGCAAATGATAGCCAATGAATGGAGCCTGGTCTTCTTTGACAAGGATGATTTTTCCGCATCTGTTGTCGCACTCTCCCATTCAGTTGATGGAAGCTCAATTCGCAAAGATCCGGTCAAGTTGTCAAGTCCCTCCAAATATTGGAGTCCACCACTCGGACTGTGCACAACTAGCCTATCTAGAGTCACAAGTGACGTCAAAGCTGCCAATCCAGATGGCATCTTCACTAGGCTGTCACAACCATCAAGCACAAGGTGTCTCAAGCTTAGCAAGTCCCCCAACTCCTCTGGCAACTCCTTTAGATATTTACACTCTCGAAGAATAAGAGATTGTAAATGCCGAAGCCTACAAATTGAACTTGGAAGCCTTTCCAAACTACAACTCTTTGATAGATCGAGAAGCCTCAGGCTAATTAGCAACACCCCCAAGTCCTCTGGCAACTCCTTTAGAGCTTCACACTCTCGAAGAATTAGAGATTGTAAATGAGGAAGGCTACAAATCGACCTTGGAAGCCTAATCGCCATGTTCTTCGAAAGATCGAGATGCTCCAAGCTTAGCATATCCCCCATTTAATTTGGAAACTCCAGATCTTTTATGTTACAACTTCGAAGAATAATAGATTGTAAATGCGGAAGGCTACAAATTGAACTTGGAAGCCTGTGTATATAGTTCTCTGGAAGATCGAGAAACCTCAGATGAATCAATTCTCCAATAGAAGTTGGTAGATAAAAAATTCCCCATATACTCAAAACCCGCAGGGACTTAAAACTCAGCATTAACCTCTCCAAAGTGTCCCAGTTATTTAAAAGACTTCTAGGCTCGAAAAAGGTGTCAAATTTAGAAAAATCACTACCAAGCCAGAGAAAGGTTCTTAGACGCTTTGACTTAGAAAAAGAACAAACTTGATTAACCATGGGCACCCATTCACAATTTATTGACACATGACGAATAGTCTTATCCCAAGGCCTCTGATCAGTACTATCAACTAAAAGACTCTCGGATTCAGTAAGTAGAAGCCAAGACATAACACAAGACCTAAGCAATGTAACCAATCATAGATGCAACAACATGAGTAGCTTTTTAACAATGATCATTCGCAGGGTACATGCCAAAGATTACATAATTATGTCATGCAATTCAGAGGGAGTCACAATTACAATCAGACAGAGACCCCTAAGGGAAGTCATTGACTTTTCCCAACCGACTCATCACCCCTCTTTCCCGTGGGACTCTGGTATAACTCTTTGTGGCAAGAAGACACTAGTTGATCGTCATAAGAATAGAGAAAGACAGCCCCATAAACACCTTACTCTTTAACTCGGAATTACGTCAAGGACTATATTCCAATAATCACTTAGACAACCCTCATATCCACACATATCCGACATAATGTATTTATAACCAACCCGATTCCCGTGAAAGATACTGACATCCGGGAGAAAGACTCGATAAGATCCTCAAGGGTTTAGCATAGTGGAACAGGCTATTACACATAACTGGGTTGACCATACAAAAACAAGGGTACTCCCACTATCTCGTTCGCACAGATGAGTCAAGACACATTTAATAGTTAAGGCATCCAAATCAGATCTCTAATATAGCAAGCATTCAACACAGAATCAGTTAATAACACTCGTAATGATCTCATTGGAGTCTCCCAACCCATCCTTAAAGACCAAACTGATATTTTGCCTACCGTCCCCAACTACACCCATTAGGGGTGGTCTAGCGCCTTTACTACCCACTCGCGTCCCCGTTTGGTCGGTTTTTCTTTTTTTTTTTTATAACAAGCCAAGTTCGTTACTTAGTCCGATTTGTGTTAGGCATCTTAAGTTCATTTTTCCCCTTTAAATCATTTTCAAAAGTCCTTGAAATTTGTGGGCGTTTTTCCAAAACATACACTCGACCCTTGTGTACCCGAATTGCACAACCTCAGCTCTGATACCATCTTTGTAACGGCCCAGAATTATGATTTCCGGGTTACGTTTCAAGGGATGAAACCCCTTGTTCGGATCTTGCAATCCAGGTACGGGTCGAGGTTTCAAACTCATTTTATGATTAGATCAAAGAGGGATTTCAAACCCTAAAAGTCACGAAGGGTCGTTGGGTACCCTTAACCTGTCTTAAGACTATGTCGCGAAATTTAATTCAAATGGAAGTAAAGCGGAAGCAACGTTAAGATACAAAGTGTTACGGCAGAGCCGGGTCAAAAGCAAAACATAAGCGAGTGATTACCATTTTACCAAGTTAGAATATTAACTAGGTTCTTCGATTCGCCAAAGAGTTTCCCGTCACATAATCAAGGAGCATACAATATCTGTAGAAAATACCTTAAAAAAAAGAACGGGGAAAGGAGTCAGATCGAGCCACTCATGCGGGACCGGCAGTCCTCGCTGAGGCCACATAGTATGTGTTATACCTAATAAAGATGCTCTAATGCAGTACGAAAGTCAAACACACTAGCATGCTCCTAGTTACAATAATGTGTAAAAATACTGTAAAGGGCCCAAGACAATGCCAAGTGGCATATCCCTCTCCTACCTCCACCCCCTTCCGATAGGGCGGAGACTGGCCAGCTCGTGAATGCATTCCATTATAATCGGGCGGCACGCATGCCTAACCCGCTCCACAATAAAGCCCGCAGGCATCTCATAATGTAAGGAAGTTCATGACTCGATTGACGCAGGGTACCCGATGAGGCTAGGCTACCCTATGACCCTAGCAAAGACTCTAGGACTATCACAGATAACGGCCGTTCTGTTTCTAACGCAATAAGTAAGCAGATGCTCATTCAATTAGTGCAACCTAAACAGGATACTACATGGCATGCTTTTATGCATATGCAACACCTAACATAAAATGCAACAACAGGCATGAATGTCCAACCTGAGTAAGCCCCTAGGGAACTTACCTGAAGATGCAGAACAGCAAGATAACACAAGCAAGGGCCCAAATGCAAGTCCAAAGCAATCCAAAAGCAATACACACCTATCATCAAGTCATTTCCATAAGCTATCGGTCCATCATTCATACACACGAACTTCAAGTTCTCAATGTACTAAAAAAACGATCGATAGTAAAACCATTTCCAAAACCTTTCCGATACGATCAACATCGACCAAAATCATTCTTCCCAAATCTTTCCAACTCTTAAATCTCAAGTTAAATCGACTTAGAAAATCAACAGTTCCTTTAAAGTCATACTTAACTAAACCCTGACATTAAACATTTAAACCTTAAAACCAATCTCTCAAAATCATATTATAGAAATAATTCCGGCATAATTTATTTCAAAACCTTTATATAAATAAATTATGCTATTAAATCACCAAAACAATTCTAATTTAACAACCATATTTATACAATTAAAACATCACTAAATACAACCAAATAATATTATTTTCCAAATACCTTAACGTATGAAATAAAATCTACAAAATATATGTTCATAAATAGAGTGATGTAAATTAATGATATTAACAGTAATAATTATTAACTACTAATCGTATATTATGACACATATATAACTTTAACATATAACAACACAAGACTTGATGACATCACTCCTTTACTAGGATCCGGCCCAAAGGCCCAGATCTGCTTACTTGAAGGATCTGAAACCGAGAAGGAAGATGAACCCGGATCTCACTATCTCCATAACTAAAAAACCCAAAGAAAAATGATATAACCCATATCAAGGATCTGGGTTAGGCCCAAACCCCATCTCAGATTTAAAGAAAGGAAAGGAACCCTTCCTCATCCTCTGCCCCAAAAGAGAAGACGGACGCGCTGCAATAGGGACGGAAACGGAGGATAGGAGGCAACCCAGCCTGTCGGCGGCTCCTCGCCTGAAGATCTCCGTCGGACTCCCTCATCCTCGCCGACCACCCTTCCCGACACTACGGACCACAGAATTGACAAGAAAGAGAGGAGGAAGAAGGATGCTCACCGAGGTTCAAAGGGTTCACCGGAAATATTCGCCGGAGACTCGATTTGGCTCTCCGAGGGCGGAATCAACACTGGGATTTCCTAGGAAGGAATACAATGGCTTAAAGGTGCGACTTTAGAACGTTGCTGGACGGGAAAACGGAGAAGCGAGGCCTTACCGAGTTCGAAACCAGAAACAGGGAAGCAGGAGAGGAGGGCGGCGCCGGCGGATTCTCCGGCAGCTCCTGGGCATTCTTCGATGCTTCTGGTCGCTTCTGCTACTGCTGTCGTGGGCTCCGAGGAGGTGGGGACGTGCTGCTGGGTGCGGCTCGCCCAAGGAGGAGACGGTGCTGGGGCTCAGGAATGCTCGACGGGGTTGCGTCCAAGGGTGCTCAGCTCGGAACAGAGGACGAGGACCCGGGAGGTGCTGGCTCGGAGTCGGAAACGAAACAAAGGGAGCGAAGAGGAGTAATGTGAGGTGGTGGTGGGTGATGGCCCTCTCAAGACCAATACTCAAGAGCTTTTTATGGCTACTGCAGAAAATAACGGAAGAGGAGGAGGACCCGGGTGAGATTCAAGGTTTGTTTGGAAGCTAAAACAAAGAGAGAGGAGGGTTTCTGAATCTACAATTGGGAAGAGGTAAGGCTGGGCTTGGAGTATGTATGAGGAATCATCACGTGGAGACAGTTTAAAGAGGACAAAGACTCATGCTCCTACTGTGCTACTACCGAACAAAAGGGGAAGAAGGAGTTTGACCATTTGCCTAAAATGGGGGAGTAAAGTCTTGAGATAAAGAGAATAAGATTTGTACAATTGTATAACCTTTAGATTGGTTGGAATTGGATAAAATTTGGTGAAAGAAGACGGGAATTTTGTTTAACAGTTCAAAATTAGGCCGGAATTCGCGTTAAAGATTTAAAGTTCAATTTATTAAATTTAGAATGAGTCTTTCTTAAAATCTCCGATTTAATCCGCTTTATATAAATTCATTTTTAATTTTTTTATTATTATTATTTTTTTCCGACTTAAATCCATTTATATTATTTATTGAAATTTATTATTTAAAAATCCGGGCCTTTACAAGTAAGACCATGAGCGTTTATAATATTTAATATGGAGGTGTCACTTTACACTTTTTTTATTTATTACATTTAATTGTTGATTTATTTTACTTCAAATTTTTTGATACGGTGATTATTAATATTAATATTAATACATATAATGAAAAACCAAAACGGAACACAATTACATGTAGAAATATATTATGAAATTGATAAACCGGATCAACATGAAATCTTATTTTTTGTTTTAAAGTCGAAATTCGTTGATTAATTAAAATGACATTACATTACACCAACGACAACACATAAAATAAAACTCAAACTTGAAAACCATATGCCAAAATAAAACAACACCACGTCAAATACGATGTGAAATGAAAGATACTCGGAACATAACAACCGACCAATAACAAACATATTAGTCCATGCTCCCGTCAATGATCTTCCCTATCTTCGCTATCTTCAATTGCAACTTGTGGTTCTCCGTCTCTAGCACCGATAGTTTTTCCGTAAGCTCTTTAATATGGTTGTCCCTAGCAACAACTTGATCTTCGAGTTGTGAATTCTCCCTCTGCAATCGGTGTTTTTTATTACGCAAATTTGAGATCCTACGACGAAGAATGTCCATGGCTTTGTGGCTTCCATCATATAAAATCTCTTCAAACTGCTCTTTGCGACATCGCTTGAGTTGATACTTGTCCTTTGCATCGAACCATGGCTCGATATATCTACGAGCCATTTGAGTGAGGATAGTATTTGGAAGTGAAGAGTCAACAAATTCGTTTGTAGAAGTAGAGTTTGGAAGAAAGGATGAGGTCTGTCATACAATATGATGTGTATTTATAGACAGACAAACTACAAGACAACTCTTTTTTTTTTTGTTCAAATTTCAAATTTCAAAGTTCAAATTTGATGTACTCAAAGTTCGAAATTTATTAAGCTAATGAAATGGTGATAATAATAAGAAAAAATGAAATAAACATATAATAAAATAGATACTATGATAATAATAAGATAATAATTTTAATATATATATATATATATATATATATATATATATATATATATATATATATATATATATATATATGTATATAATTGAATTTGTAATCGAAGTATTGGAGTCATTCGGTTAACATCAATATAGTACCATATATCTAAGATGTAAATCTTTTCCTTGGATAAGATATGTATATATATATATATATATATATATATATATATATATATATATATATATATATATATATATATATATATATATATATATATATATATATATATATATATAGGGTTTACTTCAAATGTAAAAACTCCTTAATGTGTAAAATTTGCTTATCGCGTAAAATTTGCTAATGGGCCTAATTTAATTACTAATGGGCCTAATTTCATTAGTATAATATCTGCCCCCCTTGCCCATGCGTGTGCCCCACCTTCTCGGACCAGATTTTTTTTTTTTAATTTTTTTTTCGTGTTAACACTTTCTGTTGTGTAAGTATAACTTGCTTTTGTGCACATATAACATCTTATTGTGCAAATATAAGTTTATTTTGTGCAGACATAATAATTCATTATGGGGTAAATAGGTAAATGTGCCTATTTCAATTATAAAAATTTATAATTGAAATATGTTTAATTTATGGGTAAATTGGTAAATATGTCTAATTTTATGGGTAAATGCATTTTTCCCCGTTTTCGACACCTTTTGTGCAACTGTGAAGTGCATTTGTGGACCTGTGAAGTGCATTTGTGCAACTGTAAAGTGCATTTGTGCAACTGTAAAGTACATTTGTGCAACTTTAAAGTGCAAATATAAGAACATAAAGAGTGAAAATAAAATTGTAATGTGCAAATTTAGAATACAAGTGTGCAAAAGTAGAATACAATTGTGCAAATTTAAACTACAATTGTGCCAAAGTAAGATACAATTGTGCAGATTTAGAATACAATTGTGTAAATGTAAGATCATAATGTGCATTAATAAGACAAAAGATGTGCTTTTGAAATCGATGTTTTATTTTTTATTTTTTTTACTTTTGAGAGTTTGGGTTCACCTCTCGGATAATTTAGGTTGATAGATGCAAGTTTGAAATCGATTTTTTTATGTATAAGCTTTTAAAATTAAAGTGCATAAATAAGATTAAAATGTGCATAATTAAGGTTAAAAAGTGCATAACTAAGATTATAATGTGCATGATTAACAATTTGTGATTGTTGCGCTCTTGTCTATTATGTAACCTATGTGGGATTTGAACCCACATTTTTTGTGCAAACGCACATTGCTCTACCAATTGAGCTACTAGGCTAAATTATGATTTTTATGCTAAAATAGAAGAACTTAATCGACCTAAAGCATATCGCAATAAAATTCTAAAATTCAATTAGGTCATGATTCACAAACAATTTGACAATGCTATAAACATGAAATTAGCTCCAAATCAACCCAACATAGCAACCATATAATCAATTTCAATCAATTTGGATGCTAGCAAAAAAACCTCAAATTTTAAAATATATCGCAATAAAATTCTAAAATCCAATTAGATCATGATCCATAAACAATTTGACAATACTATGAACATGAAATTAGCTCCAAATCAACCCAACAACACAACCATATCACCAATTTCAGTCAATTTGGCTGTTGGCAAAAAAACCCCAAATTCTAAAGCATATCGCAATATAAAATTCCAAACTTCAATTAGCTCATGATCCATAAACAATTTGACAATGATATGAACATGAAATTAGCTCAAAATCAACCCAACAACACAACCATATAATCAATTTCAATCAATTTGGCTTTTGGCAAAAAGCCCCAAATTCTAAAGCACATCGCATTATAAAATTCTAAAATCCAATTAGCTAATGATCTATAAACAATTTGACAATGATATGAACATGAAATTAGCTCAAAATCAACCCAACAACATAACCATATCATCAATTTCAATCAATTTGGCTTTTGGCAAAAAGCCCCAAATTCCGCTCCTAAATCAAACCCTAGGTTTTCAATCTCAACCTAAATCATTCAAACACTATTTTGTACAAATATAATTTTAAATTGTGCAAATATAATATTATGTTGTGCGTTTATAAACTACGGAATAATTTTGTAATTTATTAAATTTAGATAAGGGCATATTTGGGAAGAAAGGGAAAATATGGGTCAAAATTATAATTTCATCATCATCTTCCTCACATCGACCCATTAACCCTCTCTGTAGAAACGACGGTTGCGCAGTGGACTTCGGCAAGCTCCTGGTGGCAGCCTAGGGCACGACGGAGCAAGGGGAAGGCAGATACGGGACCGTGGTGGTGTGGTGAGTCCGTTGGTGGCAAATTTTGTCATGAGCAGTAAAACTTAGCTTTTGCTTCGACTCGGGATCTGAACTGGAGGTGGAGGAGTGGCGAGACGGAGAGGTCGAAGGAGAGATCTGGTGTGGCGCGGTGGAGGGAAGAAAGAGGGTTGGAGGATGTGGTGGTCGTCGAAGTCCACCGCCAGCGGCGCGAATCCATTCACCCAGGTCGCGCAGTCGTCCTTATTCAAGAACCTAATCTGGCTCCCAAATTGGCGATTCCGCAATCGAATTTCAAGAATTCGCATCGAATTGAAGAAATTGAGGAGTGGAATCGAGTGATTGATGCGATACCTAGAGGCGTCGATGGGGATGAGGTTGGAGAAGAGGTCGGGGCGGCTGATGAAGGCGAGGAGGCCGACCATGGAGGAGACGGAGGCAGAGAGATCTGAGACCATGGCGGCCGGCCATGGATGCGCTGGCCTCCGTCGCCCGCCTCAGTTGTGGAGGTTGAAGGCTTGAAGCAGTGAGATCTGAGACCGGATGGAGAAGCGTGTGCAGGCGAGACGATGAAGAGGCAATTTCTTTTAGCCGGTCCAACACCGGTTCGGTTTTTTAATTTAAAAAACCAGGTCCGCGTGTCCAGTTTCACCTAAATCCAAAATTTTACACGTTAAGCAAATTTTACAGGTGTTTTACATTTTAAAGCTTCCCTGTGTGTGTGTGTGTGTGTGTGTGTGTGTGTGTGTGTGTGTGTATGTGTGTGTATATATATGTGTGTGTGTGTATATATATATATATATATATATTGGAATTTTCATCTGGTGCCCCTGAGGTAAGGGTAAATTCGCCGGGTGTATAAAAGATTGGGATAATTCGCCAAATGCCCCTGAGGTTTGGTTTTTTTTTTTGCAAAATACCCCTCCGTTAAATGGGTTGGCATTTCCATTAAAAATATAAAAGAAAATAAAAGAAAAGAAAGAAATACAGAGAGAAGAGAGAAGAGCAAAGAGCGATTCAGAGAAGGATCGAGAGAGCAAGAAGAGGATCGAGAGAGAGCAAGAAAGAGCAAGAAGAGGATCGAGAGAGAGCAAGAAGAGCGTCGAGAAAGCCATTGCACCACCTCCCAGCTCTAACACCTCCCAGGCTCTCTCTCTCTCTACGAAGGTGATTGGAGAACTCGACGAAATCGACAAGGGCATCAGTAATTACAATTGAAAAGCAGATATGAGCGATATTTGCTCGTCTATGGCTGATTCACAAGGTTCGGGAAGTAGTGGCAATCCAATGGTAAGTTTGTTAGAAATTAGGGTTTTCGATTACTAGAATTTTTGGGGGAAATCTTTATAAACAGTAGTTTTTTGCTTAAATTGTCAAAGGTGAAGATGAAAGGAGGCATAAATTCATGTTTATTCATGAGAAAGTGGAATGCTGCAGCAAAGGATTCTAGACTAATTATATGTGAATGTGGATTTGAGTGTCAATATTTCACTTCCATGACAGATGGAAATCCAGGAAGAAGATTTCTGAGATGTAAGAATTACAAGGTATGTAATCTGTTTTTTGATGTTCCATTCTTGATTTTTTTATCTGCTATGATAGATGGAGTTGAGAATGAGATATGTAATCTGTTTTTGTTGCAAGGTATATGTAACCTGTTTTGTTTATTACAATGCAGTCAGGAGGTTGTCGAGTGTGGGAATGGTTTGACCCTCCATTATGTGTTCCGGCAAGGCAATTAATCCCGATGTTAAGGGATGAGATAATTCAAGTGAAGAATGCATTAGATGTGAAAGAGGATATCATTCAAGCATATAGGAGTGAGATCCGAAGGCTTCAAGATGATAAAGAGAGGAAATTGAGCGGTGGCATTCACATATGGAGGATTATCTTTGTTGTTGTGGCACTTTCATTTGTATTGAAATTTTTCTTTTTTTAGTCTGAGACTGATTTAAGTAAATTGTCCTGTGTAAACTGCTATTGAAGATATTGCACTAGGTTGTAAGCATATGTTTAAATTGAAGTAAATGAAAGTTATCATTCAAAAGTGTTATTTTCTTTGCTGTCAATTTTTTGCATTATTCTTGCTTTGGTACTTGTTGCTGATTTTTATACTTGTTGTAAGCATATGTTTGGGTCTGTTTTGATAGTTGTTGCTGGTTTTTGGGCTGTCAGGACAACAAAAACAGCAATAAGAACAATACTTGGATGCTGATTTTTTGGGTTTGTTTTGAATTACTTGGTTCCTGATTTTTTTTACTGCAAAAACAGCAACAATAGCTGCTGAATATATGCCTCTGTACTGGAATTAGCAGCTTATAAATACACACTATCGATTCAACTGGTGTTGGGTTATGCATATGCATATAATAGTTAGCTAGTTATATGTTAAGTAATATATGCCTATGTACGGGAATTGAAGAAATGAAGGAAAGAAGAAATTGATGAGCAACCCAAAAAATTGATGATGCATGCCAATAAACATAAATCAAATCCATGATACTGGTTTGTACCAAAACAGAAATTGATGAGCTAAAGTGGCCTTGCCTAACTGTTTTGTACCAAAAAAAATGCCCCTAGCCATGCTACTACCGCCCAACAGTTTTGTACCAAAAAAATGCATTACAAAACAGGCTTATAATGCCTAAGCTACTGACTTTCAGGCAACCATGGGGCTGAGGACATAACATCCGTGTCTTGGGCTGATGAGCTTGTTTTCCTCCCCTTTTGTCGACGCTCTACTCGGATGCCTTGTTCCCTAAGCTTTCTTGCTGTTGGTCCACCCTTGCAAGTCTTCCTGTTATGCCCGAACGCCTTGCATCTTCCACAAGCCACGATGCCAGACCTCTTTCCCGGCTCTTGTTGACCTTCTTGCCTCCTCCGAGTTCTTGGAGGTCTTCCGACTCCTCTTTTCATGCTTGGTGGACTGATTTTAGGAAGATCAAATTCAGGCCATTGTTCCTCATCCATAACCGCCTTGTAGTTCACCGAATATGTTCTCTTATAAAATCGTACGGAATACCAGGCAGACACATAATGCTCCGGATGTGCTCTCATTTCCAGTATTGCCCTCACTGCATGTCTACAAGGAATGCCACGAATCTGCCATTCGCCACATGCACAAATCCTATTTTCGATGTTGACTGGCAAGGATGAGCGTCCTTCTGTGACTTCAAATTCACTGGGTGATGCCTTGAAAAGCTAGACTTGAACAAAAACATTTTAACACATGTGAACTACTCAACAAAAGAGGTCAATGGAAAAGTAAGGAATACAAAGTACTCACTTGTAAGGCACGTGCATCAGCTCGTGCCTTTTCCAATTTCTTCTTCGCATAGTCAGTGATGTCATCTTCACTTAATTTTCTAGCTGCTTCTTGCCTCATACAATGTCTCACCATGGTTGTTCGTCTAATCCCTATGAAGAAAATTTGTAATGGCTAAAGGTGTGTGCAGTTTACAGTATATAGGTGATTGAATTTGAGTCTATTCAGTTAAATTGAATCACGTACCTTCTAGAAGTGATAACACGGGGAGACATCTATCCGCTCCCAAAGTTGAGTTGAAAGACTCAACAAAGTTGCTTGTTGGTTCGGGAGAGTGCAAGCTTGGATCAAATTTGTGTCTTGCCCAACACTCAAAATCACCTAAGATAGATGTGGAAATAATGGGCTTAATTTGTATATGATACAATTCAAATTCAGTTGCTATAATTTCAAGCAAAGAAGGTCACCTAATTTTTTAAGCCAGTCAACACCACCTAACCCGACTGTGCTCTCCACCTTTTCCATAGCTTTCTTGAACTTGGATTCGGAGAACGCCTTGCAACATGCCCAAAATACATCATTTGTAGGTTTACCTGGAAAAGCTTTCTTAAAGTTGGCACAAAGGTGTGTGGCGCAATAACGTCTTGATGCAGTGGGCCACACTTTTGCAAGAGCTGGCTCGACTCCCTGACATGTATAAACAACATTTTAGAATCTGGAAAAATCAGATTTTTGGAAAAAGCAGATTTTTACAGAAGTTCAAACTGGAAAAATCAGATTTTTGGAAAAAACAGATTTATACAGAATGTCAAACTAGAAAAATCAGATTTTTGGAATACACATATTTTTACAGAATGTCAAACTAGAAAAAACAGATTTTTAGAAGTAGAAATACATACCTTTTGTCTATCAGACACAATACACCAATTATCCCGCTCAGAGTTGCTCAGAAGTTCCCTTAAGTGAAAGAAGAAAGAAGACCATGTCCTTTTACTTTCATTCTCGTACACACCATACACAAGGGGGAAAATCTCATTATTTCCATCCATTCCAACCGCTTCTAGAACAACTCCTCCATATTTTCCTTTCAAATGACACCCATCCACTCCAATTAGTCCTCTACATCCATGAATGAATCCATCAATCATTGGCTTCAGCGAAATAAACACATTCTTAAATTGTATCGGCTTTTCTGGATCATTTTCAGGGTGCTTCCACACAACATGAGCCTTTGATCCAGGGTTCGAAGTCTTCAAAACCTCACAATAGCCGGGCAAGCTCCCATACGAAGTATCCTCACTTCCATTGATAATTTTTTTCGCAAGTGCAATTGATTTGTACAAAGAGGTTGACTTCAAATGTATACCAAATTTTTCAAATAAAAATGTCTGAACAGTCTTGCCCTTGACCTCTTCATCTGCTCGTATGTACTCTAGAATCTTAGTTGATGCCCACGCCGGAGTCGCCATAGAATTGTACTGTCCCACTTTAAGGCATGAATGATTGCTGTCCAAAGTCTTAATTGCCCATGTCTTGCCATCTGACAGCGATGAGGCATGAATCCTCCAATTACAACTTGAGTCTCCACACATCGCTGTATACCTAATGTGATCTGTCTTCGAAACTACAACAACAAATCCCTCTTGTACACAATAATCTCTTACCACATTCAATAAACTTTCCTTATCACAAAAGAGCATCCATGCCTTCAGCTTGATCTTTTCAAAATCTGTGTCTGCATACATCTCTCCATTCTCATATATCCTATCGAAATAATCTGATTCACTCTCGCTATCACATATTTCATCAGATTTTTCATCATCAGAGGACATATACATATCAAGTACTGAAGTGGAAGGCACATCAACCCCAAATGAAACAAAATCAGATGGAATTTCAGCACTAGGTAAAATAGACATAGCCACATCATCCTTTGTTCTACTAACATCCCCAGAAGTGGGTTCACTACCTAATGAAAGAGAGGCAGCTCCGTCTTTTACAACACATTTTTCTCTTCTTCTTGCCGAAGTAGGAGGAACTCTCCTATTAGACGTAGGTAGATTACCATGACTTGACCTTTGGGGAGCTACTAGTTGCCTTTTAGAATCAAACAAACCTCGTGCCAAGTCTAGATTCTTAGAAGGGGAATCATCAGTTCCTATGGCCAAATTAATTAACTTCTTCTCAGAAAATAAATGGAACATGTTCACAACATCGCTATCAGTTTCTAGTTGAAAACTTTGCCCATTATGCGCATACCATAGAGTTGGATGGCCAGGAAGAAACATTTTGATTTTCTCAGCCCCCTCTAACAGTTCAACAAATAAATCCAGAATGTTGCACTTATCAGGATCATCAACCTCTATTTCCACATATTCTCGATGGATATAGTGAAGTCTCAATAATATCTTCTCTTCCATTCTACAAAAGTTTCAAGATGTTTTCAATTTTCAATGAATTGATTTCAACACTTACTAGGATAACTAAACAACCCCTAAATCCCTAAACCCTAAAATGAAGTAATGAAACAAATTAAAGCACTTGTAATGTTCAGCTTATCAATAACACTGATGACAGTACATAAGATTCAATCTGAGCAATACAACGAACCCTAAACTGAAGATAGAACTTGTCCATTTTGTTCATTTATATCTCATAAAACAAATATTTAACTTGTATAAATCCCCAAAACTCATGGGGCCTTAAATCCCCAAACCCTACATCTCATAACTGAAAAGGGAGTTGAAATCAAATAGATATCACAAAATTAGATACCTTTTCATCCATAAAACCAACAAACAAACCCCATTTCGAAGATTTTCACATGAGAATCCTCCAAATATCCCAATTCAAAAAACCTAAATCCTCACATTGTATATCGTTAAATTGAAATTAAGAGAAGACACTTACCTCTCAACAGCAACTATTGGCGTCGACCGCCTTCTCTTTACTAGCGCTTGGCAATCTCAGGCAATGGCTTTGGCTCCAAGCTCCATGAGTTCTCTCTCTCCCATGGGTCGATGAAGTTCCTCCTCGCAGAGTCGCAGTAACCAACGAAGGGGGTGATCTTATTTCTTTCTTTTTATTTAACGGAGTTATAACCTTTTTTTAACCCATTTAACGGAGGGGTATTTCGCGAAAAAAAACCAAACCTCAGGGGCATTTGGCGAATTATCCCAATCTTTTGTACACCCGGCGAATTTACCCTCAGGGGCACCAGGCGAAAATTCCGTATATATATGTGTGTGTGTGTGTGTGTGTGTGTGTGTGTGTGTGTGTGTGTGTGTGTGTGTGTGTGTGTGTGTGTGTGTGTGTGTGTGTGTGTGTGTGTGTGTGTGTGTGTGTGTGTGTGTGTGTGTGTGTGTGTGTGTGTGTGTGTGTGTGTGTGTGTGTGTGTGTGTGTGTGTGTGTGTGTGTGTGTGTGTGTGTGTGTGTGTGTGTGTGTGTGTGTGTGTGTGTGTGTGTGTGTGTGTGTGTGTGTGTGTGTGTGTGAAAACAATATCGAGATACGATGGTGTCATTTTGTTATATTGGATATTTTATTTTCTAGAAAAATGATAAGTTTTCTACCTAATTAAGATATAAGGTTGGATGTAAATAAGTATTGGGTTGATTATTATAATGGTTTAGGGTGCCGATTTGGTAAGACTTAAAAAGTTGGGTCAACTTCAGTAATCTAGGGTGGCGATTTGGTAAGAATAAACTTGTGGTGAGCTTTATAAGTATTGGGTTGATTATTATAACGGTCCCCACTCGGAATGGATGCTAACTACTCTCCAACGACGGCTGATTACCGGGCGGCCTGCTGCTCCCCTAATAGTTTTCACTCCGTGATTAATAATCACATCGAACTTACATATTTTGAATGTACACATGTAACTTCAAAATACAATTATAATTATGTTGATATTTGAATTTATTTCCAGTCCTATATTCTTCGGGTTATAACTTTTATCAATATTTGAAAATTAATTAAACAAGTTATATGGAAACATAAGCCCTACTATTTCCGAGTGGGTGTTTACATATTATCATGCATGATTGTCGGTTATTGTGGATAGATTATGGCTAACAAGTAGTTCCAATGAAAGATGAGTATGTTGTAGTCCCAACACAATTAAAATATCGATTGACAACGTCACTAACATTAACACGTACACTGATAGAATAAAACACAAAGACATAAAACAACCAACAAACACGGGGATCACTCAAACACCCACTCGGAATTCATCCAATCTCCATGGCGTCGGATGTGAGAAGTTTTCGACCATGTTCCTCTTTGGTAGAGTTCGTATTGAACGAGATACATTGAACCGTCTCGCTTGCGCTTAGTCGCGTAGCCGTGCCACCACATGTCCCGCGTCCAAACATCTACCTCGCCGTACTCGAAGACGGCTGCATCCACAGGCATATGGGGTGGCACGAACCTGGGCTTGGAATGATGCACGACCTCCCGCAGGGCCGCTCTCCCGTCCTCGACCAACAAAGACGCGTACTCCACCCTAGCATATGTTGACGCTAACACGTCCAACACCACGGCCGGAGAGTATGTGCCTACAATGACGTGACCCGAGCCCATGACCTCCACCATTGTACCTACTGGATAGTGCTCCATAATGGGATATGTGGGATTTGCATATATTACCACATATATATTGAAAATACGCGGTCTGCATGATAAAAGACGTAAGGGATCATGATATATAAATATAATACAACGTCTATACCTTCTAGATAAGGGAAATACACCGGGTTGACGCTCCATCGATTAGCAACCCACTCGTTGTGGGCTCGCAAGGACGTCGCGGTTGCCCAAGTTGCTAAACCATTCACCGGGGAGACAACAAGATACTCATCCCCTAGTACAACCTCAACACGGGTGTGCCACCACACACCCTCGACGTAAATATCTACCTCGTCACCCACAACGAACCCTAGGTATATGAACTCGGGCCTAGTCGAGATCGGTTGTACAAGACATGCGTGGATATCCTCTCGCTGAAGCGCACCCTCCCGAGTAGTCCGGTGAGTGTACTCCACCTCCACATACAATTCGCTTATTACACGGTGTACGGTCCCCTCCTCGAACGATCCTATCATGTTGTCCGTGCCAACGACCTCGATCGGTTGGCTAGGATATATGTCATAACTAGACATCCTTCGTAACAACGGGATAAAGATCTGCAAAAAAAAAATGCAAACATGCTAGTAAGTTGTGGATGTTAAGAAGGTAACATGCCAGCATAAAAAGTGATTTAAGAATTTAAGAAGGTACATTGGTCTATATATGGAGTTCCCTAGCTTGTTGAATGGATTTCAAGCTAGTTTTAGTAAGTTGTGGATGTGATCTTCACTCGTGATGGGTATAAATAGGGAATTGGGGGGTGGGGGGTTGAGTTGGGGGATTAATACAAACCATCCACATTCATTTTGATTGTTACAGATATATACCGGATTTATCGACCCGCATGCAAGTTCTACATTTATATTACATACACATTCTCTTATGAAATAAATATATATACCCACACATACATACTCCGTATTAACTACTTATAGACTATTGCATTAGGTAATCAAGAGTAGATATCTCCTACAACACCTAATTAGTGTGACATTAGACGTGACACAATTACACAAAGGTATTTGTGGTATTTATTTAATTTTTTTTTTTAAAGTTAAAAAGTATATTTGCATTACATGTCAAACAACATATATGTGTATAACTGTTAAATATAATATCATGATTTAAAAATAATAACATTAGACATGTACAATATAAATATATTTTTTTAATACTTAAAAAATACCACAAATAATAGACAATATGATTTTCTTTTTTATAAGTTTATACACATATTGTAAAAAAAATACTATTGATGGAGAAATGATGATTATACAAGCATAGACAGATGGGGGAAAAACGTTTATACACGTTGTAAAAAAATACTATTGATGGAGAAAGGATGATTATACAAATATAGACAGTATGATTTTCTTTTTTATAAGTAAGTCACATGAAGATAATTTTATAATTTTGAAAATAAGGATGATCATGTTGGGGAAGAATCTTTCCTTTTTCAAACACTACAGTCGAGGACATCCCAATCAGCTTTATAGTAAGTTGTCATTTTGAGTTGACAGCAACCTGCGTCTCGGGTTCTGGTGAAAAAGACAATTGAGGGAAACATAGACTCCCTCCGTTTTGAAGCAATGCATAATGGGTATATTTATGTCCGCATTTATTCAATCTTAAAAAAATTAAAAAAATTATTTACGTATTCAATATATGTTGATAAATTGTATTTTTGAAAATTCATGTTTTAAATTTTTTTATAATTATATTTCATAAATAATACATTGGTAAGTTTTAACTTTACACATTTATATTTATTAAAGGGAAATGTTGATTTAGTTAACTTAAAATTTTTTATGGATGATATAGATTATTAATATTCATACATATATTTACAAAAAATAACACAATTAAATGCAGAAATATATGCCAAAATCTCTTCCAAGTCGAACTTCATTGATTAATTAAAATGACATTACACCAAAGACAACACCTAAAATAAAACTCCAACTTCAAAACCATATGCCAAAATAGAACAACAACTCATACAATACGATGTGAAATTAAAGATACTCGGAACATAACAATCGAACAATAACAAACATATTAGTCCATGCTCCCGTCAATGATCTTCCCTATCTTCGATATCTTCACACGCAACTTGTGGTTCTCCATCGCCAGATCCAAGATTTTTTCCGTAAGCTCTTTCACATGGTCGTCCCTAACATCAACTTTGTCCCATAGTTCTGGATACTCCTTCTGAAATCGGTGTTTTTTATCACGCAGAGTTGAGATCCTACGACGAAGAATGTCCATGGCTTCGTGACTTCCATCATATAAAATCTCTTCCAAGTCCTCTTTGCGAAATCGCTTGAGTTGATACTTGTCCTCTGCATCGAACCATGGCTCATTATATATACGAGCCATTGAAGTGAGGATAGTATTTGGAAGTGGAGGGTGAAGAAATCCGTTTGTAGAAGTAGAATTTGGAAGAAAGGATGCGTTATGCCGTAGAATACAATGTGTATTTATAGACAAACAAACTACAAGACAACTATCCTTGTTTTGTTCAAACTTCAAATTTCAGAGTTGAAATTTTATTTAAAAAGAATTAATTGACATCCAAGTGAACTACTCTTCACCAAATTTCAAATCTTACTCTCTATTCTAAAATATAAAATATCAATATCAATATCAAACGTCTATCTTGATCTTAATCTTGATTTCATATCTCAGTGACAAATCGCAAATGTCAAATCGCGATATCAATCTCAAATATAGATCTGAAACTTAATCTCAATCTCATATAGCAACTCTTGCTCTCAATTATCAAATATAAAATCTCAATATGAAAAGTCGATCTTGATCTTAATCCTTATTTCAAATCTCAAAGACATATCTCAAAACTATTGATCTTAAGCTTGATTTCGAATCTCAATGAGAAACCTCAAAACTATTGATCTTAATCTTCATTTTAAATCTTTATGACAAATCTCAAAACTATTGATCTTAATCCCGATTTCAAATCTTAATGACAACTCTCAATTAAAACTATGTTGATCAAATTATAGAATCGTATTTTATACTTTGATCGATCAAATATATTTAATAATTACGAAAGTCGAATATATATTATAAAAAATTCACATTTTAGTTTTGAAAATGAAATATATGATGGATAACAATATATGAACTCTTATCCTTGGATAAATAATATATTTATGAAAACAATATGGAGATACGGTCGTGTTATTTTCAATATTGGACATATTAGTTTATATAAAACAATAAGTTTTCTACCTAATGAAGATAAGGTTGGATGTAAATAAGTATTAATTGATTATGATAATGGTTTAGGGTGCCGATTTGGCAAAGATTAAAAAGTTGGGTAAGGTTTAGTAATTTAGGGTGGTGAATTGGTAAGAATAAAATTGTATATTCACATTCTATAAATAGCCCAAATTTCAATTATATATTCACATCCTGATCGTCGGTTTAAATCAATCTAACGGCTCACAATCCGGATCCGTGTGAAGTATTTTTCACTAATACCTGAAATCATATGGTTTTATGTATTTTTTAAAATATACCTATTTCGTGGGTTAAGGCTACCGTGCGCAGGTAGGCGGTAGGCCTGCTACTCCCTTCTCCAATTTCCAATAACGTGATTACTTTTTCTTCTTTTTTTTTTTCCAGAAATTTTATTGTTCTTGGTCGAAATAACGATCATACACATGAAACTTCAATAGTATATAATTGTAGGTTGTAGTTATCATATTTAAATGGGCAATTACGAAATTCATCGATTATATTAGTAAAAAAAAAAGCTTTCCAGATTATTACTTTCTAAAATTTTATTTAAATGTTTTATACATAATATAATTGCAAAAACTTTCAAATATAATAAATGCAACTATATATAAATTTCAAAATAAAATTATTTAGATAAAATCAATAAAGTAACTAAATTCGTATGAATATCCTAAAAAGGTAAAATTTGAGATTATATGAAATAGTGAGTATAAAAAAATACATTCGAAATCCATATTTAGTAATGTTACATAGTAAATACGTCGTTGTAAACGAAGGCAAAAAAATAAACTACGGTAAAAAAATGGAGATCTCACTCTCAACTCTCAATTTGATTTAATATATGTAAACATAAAATTTTATTTATTTGTACATTTATTTGCATGCTATATTGTTCTCAATCTCAACTCTCAATTCGATTATCTGTAAAATTAGAATAATATATATATATATATATATATAGAGAGAGAGAGAGAGAGAGAGAGAGAGAGAGAGAGAGAGAGAGAGAGAGAGAGAGAGAGAGAGAGAGAGAGAGAGAGAGAGAGAGAGAGAGAGAGAGAGAGAGAGAGAGAGAGAATGGGTAACTTGTGCACACCCCTTAGGGTGTACTTTGTGAACAATTCTAGACCATTGATCTGATTGTGATCAATTGACGAGATTAAAAGAGAGTTTTTCTTTTTTTAAAATTAAACTCAAGTGGGTCCCATGAGCAAAGTAACCCTAATCCAAACCAATTGTGCGTGGGATACACACACCCATTTAATTACCGACTAATACATCGTCTTCCTCCTCTCTTAGGGTCCTCCTCGAGGCGGCGAGGCAGAGCCACCGCATCACCGTCGCGGCCTAGAACTGGCGCCGCCCAGCCACAATTTCGGACGAGACAAGGATGTTGAGGGCGGATTTCGGGCACATATGAGATTCCAGCCACAATCGATCATCGTTAAGGCGTATTTCGGGCAAGACGATGTGATTCCGGCACCTCCCTCTCCCACGGATTTCGAGCGATGTTGCCGTCCGACCACCAGTCATGCCGCGGCGCCGCCCTCTCCTTGTGTAATCGTCTGAGTCACCTTTCAACCTGTGCACATCTGAGATTCATCGACAGCGGCGACGACGGTCCACTGGTTCGCCATGGCCGGACTGGGGTGAAGGGTCGGATCCGCCATGGGCGGGTGAAGGGTCCACTGGTTTGTGATCTCTAATTAATTTTGCTTTAAAAATCTGGACCGTCAGTTTCTATGGTTTTTTTTCTTAATTGTTTGATCTGGTAGCTTAGGCGGTGAATAAGATGAATTGCATTGGAGAAGGAGGTTGAATTCGATTTTCTGATTGTCTACCGCATATTGGTATTTTTTGTGTGATAGGTTGAATTGCCCCCAAAACTTGAAAGTTCATGTTTCCAGATTCAATTATGACATTTTGAAGAAAAATCAATCACGAGAAAGAACTAGCCAGTTTGTGAGAAGCATTAGTAAAGTTTTATTCGGTGAATCGGTAAAGATTATTCACGACAAATGTTAATATTTTCAGGAAAATTTGAGATGGTTAATTTTATTCGTTACCAATGAAATATTATTCGGTGGATTACAAGCATTATTCGGTGAATTTCTAATGATTATTCGTTAGAAATTTAGAGCTCGTTTGGTTGATATTCCAAAAACCCAGGAAGTTGAAATTCCCAGGAATTGGAGATAATATCAGCGTTTGGTTGATTTTTCTGTTACAGAAAAACCCTGGAAGTTGAATTTCCGGGAATTTAAATTCCCCCATTTTGGAGGAAGTGCACTTACCTAGTCCCCCCCTAGGTAAGTTCGAATTCCACCATTTTTAATAGGAAAATCCTATTTTCTTATTTCAATTCCTTTAATCCAAAATACATAACCAAACACAATTTCTCAATTCCCATGATTTTCAATTTACGGGAATTGAATTCCTAGGAAGTTAACTTCCCGGGAACCATACTTCCCAAGTTATCCAAACGAGCCCTTAGTGTATATATGGTTTTTGAGATGTATAATTTGATTGATTAGTCGTCAATTATTCAGACGTATGTGTCGATTTTTGGTTAATAGTGGTAATGGGTTAGTCAATTATTCGGGAAAATCTGATTCATTATTCGTCATTATACGAAGTCTACGGTTTGAGGACCAACAAAAAAAAACATTAATCCCACTAGCATAATTAAACAACTAAACATTATTCGGTGAAATGTGAAATATTATTCGTATATATCGTAAGTATTGTTAGATTGTGAGTTTCTTTTATCTAAAATTGATTAATAAAAAAAATTATTCGGTAGTATGTGACAAATTATTTAATGGAATCTGTAAATTTTTATATGAACTGGATGAAAAAAAGATAACAAAACATTATTCGATAGCTTGTGGTACATTATTCGGCGGAATTGCCAAATTTTAAACACAAATGAAATCATGTAAAAAAAAAATCCATTATTTTAAAAAAAAGACACAAAAAAAATTGATTTGGTTTTATTTTATGGGTTCCAATCCCCACCGCTTAAAAAAATGGCATTGCAAGTTTTTTTTTTTTTAAATCAAACGCAAATCACTTCCCCCCGAAAAAAATGTTGTAAACGGATTTTTTTTTCAATCAGGCCCCACATGTGGATGCAACGCGCCTAGCAGGGAGAGTAATTAGTTTTTTATGGTGGGTCCCATAATTTTTAAAGCAAAATTAATTAAAAATCCGTTTTTAATCATGACCATTCCTTTCCTTTAGATTAAGGGTCCAGATTTGTGCACAAGGTACACCGTAAGGGGTGTGCACTCTGGAACCACATATATATATATATATATATATATATATATAGGGGAAGGTTCACATGGAAACCTCACTTACCATAGAAACACCCTTATGGTAGAAACTTTTAATCCCATCCCTTCATTTTACATCAATGGCTAATAATAGGTCACTCATTTATGGATAAAAAAAAATTAAAAAATAAATTCACCTTTTCCCTTCTGTCGTTCAGGTCGTCTCCGACTTACCAAGGTACTCACCAAATCTCTCTCCGATCGCTCACACCGTTTACGTCCTCCGTTCACCGGTGCCTTGTTTCTCCGAACACCATCGCACGCCTCTTCCCTTCTCACGCCCTCTTCCCCTGGTCCAGGCTCCGCCTCTACCCTTCCCCATCTTGTCCTTGTTTTTGCTAGATCTGGAACCACTTTCAATGTCGGGGAATGATTCAGAATCGCTGGGGATTGATTCGAAATTGTCTGGGAACAATTCAGATGATTGTATTGCGAATGAATCAAGTAAGATTTCCTTGTTTTTAATTTATCAGTGTTCTTTTTAGGGTTTAATAGGATGAGAAATACATTCCAAGACTAACAAAATTTTATATTGATAGATGAAACTGTTACTGTCGATGGAGATGAAATGCCAACGAAAATCGATAAAGAGGCAATAACTATTATGAAAGAATGGATTCCCGAATGCGATGAAGAGTTGAAGCCTAAAGAAGGCATGGAGTTTCAAACATTGGCCCAATGTGAGGAATTCTACAAATCCTATGCTCATCATGTTGGTTTTAGTATGAGGAAATCAATTGCTAGAAAAGATAAAATTGGTGATGTCAAATATAGATACTTGCTATGTTCGAAAGAAGGCTTCAAGGAAGATACTAATAACTCTAAGGGGAAAGCAAAGCAACATAGTAAAAAGCAAAGAAATCGAAAGTTGACAAGGGAATGGTGCAATGCTTTAGTGGGATTTAGAAGAACGGATGATGGTAAATATGTAGTGTACAAATTCCATGAAGCTCATACACATCTACTTGCAACTCCTTCAAAAAAGCACATGTTAAGATCAAACAGGGCTATAACTAGTGTTCATCGAACATTGTTTAAGTCATTGAGTGTCTCTAATGTGGGTGCTAGTAAATCTCATCGCATTATAAAGGAACAAGTTGGTGGTTTTCAAAATGTTGGATGTAGCCAACAAGATTTGAAGAATTTTCAAAGGGATTTGAAGACCTTCATCAAGGATTCTGATGCTCAAATGTTTATTGATAATTTGAGGAGGAAGAACGAGGTGAATTCTTCCTTCTATTTTGCATATGAAGTTGATGAGGATGGTAGATTGGAGAATGTGTTTTGGTGTGATAGTTTGTCGAGAAGAAATTATGCAATATATGGTGATGTGGTCTCATTTGATACAACATATGATACCAATAGGTATAAGATGATTTTTGCACCTTTTACCGGAATTGATAACCATAGGGGGTGCATCACTTTTGGAGCTGCGTTGCTTGTGTCTGAAAAGAGAGAGAGCTTTGTTTGGTTGTTTGAGAAGTTTCTAGAAGCAATGGGAGATCATAAACCTATATGTTTAATCACGGATCAGGATCCTGCCATGAAAGTTGCAATTCCTCTTGTTTTTGATACTTCCTATCATAGATTTTGCCTTTGGCACATAATGAGAAAGCTTTCAGAGAAGGTAGGGGTAGCCTTGTGGAGTGATGTTGGTTTTAATTCTAAATTTAAGGCGTGTGTATACAATTCAGAAACGGCTGAAGAGTTTGAGTCGGTATGGAATGCTATCATTACCGAGTATCATTTGAAAAATAATGATTGGTTGGGACAGCTATATGAAAACAGAAGGACGTGGATTCCAGCATACTTTAAGGATATGTGTCTGGGGAGAGTGATGAAGACAACTTCAAGATCTGAAAGTGAGAACAACTTTTTTTGCAATTTCACAAATCCTCATCTCAGTTTAGTGGAGTTTTGGATGCGATATGAAGGTGCAGTTGAGATACAAAGACATCGTCAATCTTTATTAGACCATC
This sequence comes from Persicaria tinctoria, assembly GCA_037127255.1. Classification (NCBI taxonomy): domain Eukaryota; kingdom Viridiplantae; phylum Streptophyta; class Magnoliopsida; order Caryophyllales; family Polygonaceae; genus Persicaria; species Persicaria tinctoria. The sequence continues at coordinate 39,574,533 of JBANSL010000020.1, forward strand.
AATCCCTCTCCTCAGTGCCTCAGTTAAAGACAAATAGGGGTTTAGAGAGACATGCAGGTACAATTTAATGCTACTGTTTTTTATGCAGCATACTTTTCTCATATAAATCTGATGCTACTGTTTTTTATGCAGGTACAATTTATACATGTACCAACTTTGACATATTTCAAAAGCAATTATGGAGTGCTTGTATGGATTATGAAGTGTATGATCGAAGGGAGACAGAGGAAGGGGACTTAGTGATCACTGTTACGAATTCTTGTCAAGGAGATTTCAAACGAAGGACTGTTCGCTACAATCCTTTGACCCATGTTGCACAATGTTCGTGTAAGATGTTTGAAGGCGAAGGAATTCCTTGTCGTCACATACTATGTCTTTTAAAAGGACTTGATGAGCTACCGAGGTTTTATGTTGTTGAGAGGTGGACAAAATTGGCATCAAGGAAGCCAATATATGATTTGGAGGGAAATGTTATGGAAGGTTGTTCCCAACTAGGGTGTGAAGAGCAACAAATTCAAAAGAATTGGATGAATTTTTTGAGTTGTATGCAACTTGCAGGAAGGGATCTAACCAGACAAGCAATTGTCTCGAAGGCGATAAAAGACGCTATGCAGGAATTGGAAGATCCAAATGAGCATCATGGCAATACAAGCGAAAACAAGATACGTGAGTTAGAGTCATTCATCGGATCGAGTGCTCCAAGTGTAGTTGATATTTTGCCCCCTAATGAAGTGCATACAAAGGGAAGTGGTAAAAGAATCAAAGGAGGAAAGGAATTGGCAATGGAGTTGCAACAAAAGCGCAAAAGGCTTTGTAGAACATGTGGAGAAGGAAACCATAATAGTCGCACTTGTTCAAAGAAGTGATCAGCAAACTTGCCTTTTTTCCTTGTTTTTTCATTTCACTGTTTTTTATGTGTATTGTGATACTTTGTTATCAGATTGTTGTTTATGACAATTTTGTTCAGATTATCGTTGCTGTCCAAAGAAGTGGATTCTGTTGTTTCAGATTATTGCTATCCATTTCATATTATCTCAGATTCTGTTTTGTAGATTATTGCTTCAGTTTTTTAGATTATTGCTATCTATTTTTTTTCTGATTATTGCAGGAGTAATTTTTAGGACATTACTCAGATTATTGCTTTTGTTTCAGATTATTATTGTAGATCTATTGTGTAGAGAAAGTCTATATGGGATTCGAACCCATATCATGTGTATAATAACACATTGCTCTTCCATTGAGCTAATAGACTTAAAAAGATATTCCTAAAACCATAACTCAGCTTGCACTTCTGAAATATCACTCTTCTAATAAGAAGAACCTCAATGCCATCTTTTGAACATTTGGATTCAGCAAATGAACTGAATCACTGATAATGGCATACATCAATAGATTGAAGCAAGAAAATATAATAAGTCATCCATCTTTTGAACATTTGGATTCAGCAAATGAACTGTCAACTATTGCCCAGTTCAGTAAACAAAATTTCACTTCTCAATTCTCAAACAAAACCAAACAAAATCTCAATTCTCAAACAAAGCCAAACAAAATTAGCAGTCAGTCTAGTCTATTTGATGCAAAGCAAATAGACAATAACAAACAATTGTGAATTGCCCACACCTCCATTTAATTTCTCAATAGCTTCAAACAAAGCCAAAAACCAGTCAATCTTTTAGCATAGGATCAGAATACTAACCTTCCACAAATCTATAAGCACACGAAATGAACACAGATACTTGTTCCATTTTAGTTCAATCTATCCAATATACCGAGGCTAGGTCACAGAGGCAAACAAATTAGCAGTTCAGTGCTATTAACAGTTCATCTCGAAAAATCAAATAAAAGTGACCCCAAATCAAATCGGGTCTTCATCTCAAAATTAAAAGGAAGAGGAGGTTGCGACGATGCTCGATTAACAATCCAAAACAGCGAACGGAAGCACACCAAAAACGAAATCAAATCAGACTAAAAGCTCATACCTTGACAGATCTATTGCGAAATCAAACCGGAAATCGGAGGGGAGAGTAGGAGGCGGCGACGGCGGGCGAAATAATCATGGATGAGGTACCGGCGACGGAAATCAGAGGGAGAGAGTAGGAGGCGGCGAGGGCGGCGACAGAAATCCCGGACGAGGCACCGGCGATGAAAATCGAAGGGAGGGAGTAGGAGGCGGCGATTGAAATCGGAGGGAGGGAGTAGGAGGTGGCGATTGAAATCGGAGGGAGTGAGTAGAGGCGGCGACGGAAATCGGAAGGGGAGCGTAGGAGAAGAAGAATCGGGCGTGGAATGAGCGTAGGAGGCGGCGATTGAAATCTGACTGCACATTAAGGGAGTTTGATATTTTTTTTAACGATTTTTAAAAAAGCCCTAAACTTCACACAAATTTCAAAATTGCCACCGTTTTATAATGACCATTGATGTAAAATGTAAGGCTGAGATTAAAAGTTTCTACCATAAGGGTGTTTCTATGGTAAGTGGGGTTTCCATGTGAACCTTCCCCTATATATATATATATATATATATATATATATATATATATATATATATATATATATATATTGTTCTCAATCTCAAATCTCGATTTTTGATCTCGATCTCAATCTCAGTCTCAAATCACGATCTCAAACTAAAATCTTGATCTGAAGCATTAACTCAGTCTCAAATATCAAATCTTACTCTCTATCCTCAAATATAAAATATCAATATCAAAAGTCGATCTTGATCTTAATCTTGATTTCATATCAAAAGTCGATCTTACCATGTCTCCATCAATCTCAGTGACAAATCGCAAATCTCAAATCGCGATATCAATCTCAAATATAAAATCTCAATATGAAAAGTCGATCTTGATCTTAATCCGTATTTCAAATCTCAGAGACATATCTCAAAACTATTGATCTTAAGCTTGATTTCGAATCTCAATGACAAACCTCAAAACTATTGATCTTAATCTTCATTTTAAATCGTAATGACAAAGCTCAAAACTATTGATCTTAATCCTGATTTCAAATCTTAATGACAAATATCAATAAAAACTATGTTGATCAAATAAAAGAATCGTATTTTATACTTCGATCGATCAAATATATTTAATAATTACGAATGTCGAATACATATTATAAAAAATTCACATTTTATTTTTGAAAATGAAATATATGATGGATAGCAATATATGAAATCTTATCCTTGGATAAATAATATATTTATGAAAACCCTAAACCCTAAACCCTTAACCATTAAACCCTAAACCCTAAACCATACAGTTTGGAAGGTGTTTTGCAAAGTGAGCTTCTGCTCCCTTCCAACAGTAGCTTGAAATTGGGGTTTTAAATTCGGGATGATTTGGTGAAATTTTTGGGAAGGGGATTGTTAATAGAGGTGTTTAGAGCCTACACTATATGGTTAGAAGCTTGGATTTTGGCTAACAATTGTGGGATATACTTCAAAACGATCTGACATCCCTTCTTATAAATCGGGATTACATGTGAACGAAACCGAGTATTGAACGGGTCATTGAACTGCCAATGACAAGAGGATTGAATGTCCGTAATCAATTTGGGGCGAAAGGCATCATCCTCCACGCCAATTTGACGAATTACAAATCCTAGGGCTTTTGAATTTACACGTAATTGGGGCTCAATTCCTCCTTTAAAACAACAATTGATTGTATATTGATGAATAAAAGTAAATTTAGGATAGAATTTGTGCTTAAAACGTGTTGAATGAAAGCCGAAAATAACAACGCCTCCATGGGAGGGTTGTAGTTCAAGTTGTACGCAGAAGAGAAGAGGGATGAGGAAGAAGGGTTCACCCGATCCGGTTTTCTATTTTATTTCGGTTTGTTTCGGTTTAGTCGGTTCAACAAAATCAAATTTTTGGTTTTTTACGTGCTCTCATATTTTCACATAGTATATAGAAAAAAATGCATCTACCCGGAATCATATATACACTATATGTGCATTTGTTTAAAAAATTATTTGAAAGTTAATTTTATAAAATAATATGTAGCGGTCTTTCATGGGGAAATCATATGTAGCAGTCTGCGGGTAGATACGCTAGCTGCTTCTCCTTTCTCCATTTCCGTAAATAATGTCAATAAAAAATAGATGGTGATCAAAATAAGCAACAAGAATAGTTGGCGCAGCGGTATAATGTTTACTAGACATCCTATGTCATATACGGTTTGATTCTCGGTAGATGCAAGTATTTATTTGTCCAATGTTTGACATATTTTTTTATTTAAAAAGAGACCAATGTTGCAACCTGCAGGTAGGTCCGCCGGCTGCTGCTAGTTGCTATGCCGTTCGATTCCGGGTAGATGCAGTTTTTTGTACACGTCCACATCGTCCAACTTGACAGATTCAACAGTGTCCTCTGTAATAAACCAGCATCATACTAAATACTAATAGTCAAATTTCACCTACATAAGTTCAAACAAAAATAGACGCATAAACCAACAGCAGTCACAAACACTACAAGTAGTCAGTTTTTATGAATTCCATACTACAAACACAAACCAACATCAGATATAAACACTAGGGCCGACCTCCATCACGATCTTCTTGTCTTGTTCCGTGGCGGCCAGGAGTCCTACGAAGAGGTCGTTGAAAGTTGAAACAACTTTCTCTCGTTTCGCCTCGTGTGGTGATCTGTGTGATCATAGCTTCAGATGGGGAATATGAGATAGAATCGGGCCAATTGTCACGTGCGTAATTGATGAATCCATGAATATGTAAAGCAGCCACCTCTTGAATATCCCGGCCTGTCTCGACCTCATCAGCAAGTCTGTCAAACCCGGCGTCGATTGAGCGTGATAGGTCCTGAATATCACTCACATTACCTTCCTGTCTGTGTTCGATACGAGCAATCATATCGAACATTGTCTGGTGGTTGGCTGATAACTCCCGAAGTGTCATCTCCATATCAATCTGTCTTGTAGCCATCTCCCTCTGGCTTGCGACAATTTCTTCCAACAGTTTCTGCACTGTACCAGATGAACTTGATCTACCAGGCTCAGTCTGGCTTCTCTCTAATTGTGGTTCGTCAGTGTCCATCGGGGCAGCATCCTCCACAACCTGAGCCTGAGTAGTATTCTGTGGCAGCATACGGAAGTCAACAGGGCTTTTGCCACAAGGCAGTTTACAGGGTAAATATAAGTTGTGAGGAAAGTATGAGGGTGTTTTCCAATGCAAAGGCCCGACATTTGGATGGCTCAGTACAGTGGCTGTGTTCAGACTCTTGTCATCGAACAAATACGAACCATTATGGGGAAAAAAACATTCGGGCGGTTCATTTTCGAAATGCCTGGCAATCAATGTGATCATACCCCCTAAAGCTAACTTCCCCTTAGCGTTTGGCTTCCCTTGTTCTCGAACACAACTTGTAAGAAATATTGAAGCCCAGTTAGCCACCGCATTACTACTTTCGAACAAGGTCCAGAACCATCCCAAATCTGCGACAGTGAACTTGTTGACCTCACTTTGACCCATGAAAGCCATCTTAATCACTTTGTGCACCATAATCAAGCATGGATGAATCAACCTGCTGTTCGTTTCCCCCTTCCGACTGTCAAAATCCGAACCTGTGATCGCAGACCAAACTTTTCCTGGCTGATCACCGGGCGCCAACGTATTCTTTGTAGGTGCACATGTAACACCTATGATCTCCCGGGCAACTGAAGTTGGGTTAGGCTTCGCTCCACATCGTTCAGTTGAAAGGTAATCGTTTTGTCCTCGTCCTCATAAACCTCAAGTGTTGATAGAAATTCCAGCAGATATCTGTCATATGTTGGGGTATTTTTCTCCAAAAAAGCACCCAACCCGCACTGATCCAACAAAATCTTTGTAATATAAAAAAAGCCAAGGCGTTTGAGGGTAGGCACATCAAAGAATTTGGTGGGCACGATATCCAATTGGGCTAACGAATCCCACCTCTTCTTCTGCACTTTAGTAAGAGTAACTAGCTTCATATAATCCGGGGCCATTTCAGACAGTATGGAATGATGTCTAAATCCCTGTAAAAACCGAAAGCATTTTGAATCACAAAGAAAATCTTAAGAGCAGCACAATTTCCCCCAATCGAAAATAACTGTCTGATAGTATGAAAGTGCAAAATTTAACCAAAACAAAACGAACGCCACAAACCCACATGACAAACAAATTGATTCCCCAGTTCGAATCAACATCCAAAGCAACACAAACTGAGAAGTCTCAGAAAACCTAAACGCCAAAACCCCCAGAGAAACACCCCCGAAGCACATGAAATCCGATTGAACCTAGACAACTAATTGCCAATTACTCGTCTAATTTAGGGCACAATTGCATTACAATAACGGTTAATATATTAAGTTCGGCAGAGGAATGGACAAACAACACAAATTGAAAAGATATCATGAAATCGATTTGTGTAAATTTGCGAGAGAGATGGGCGATTTACTTCGTTTGAATGCTATCTGAGTACATAAACTACTCCTACCCACAACAATGCAAAATATAACGATTTCACTTACCAATTTGGTGAACAAACCAGCGAGACAGGGGCGAGACGATGAGAGGTTGTCAGTTACTCCGTTGTCGGACAGTTTATGAGTTTATTTGTTTGGCGCTCGGAATGGCAGGTTGGGGATGAAGGTGCCGATTGTGTGGAACACTAGGGTGGTGTTGGGCTTTTTTCCATGGGCTATAGGGTTGGGATTGTGCCTTCTCACAATGGGCCACCAGTTGATCTCACCTTGATGCCGAATACATAACATTTTGTACACAAAATTATAATGGTAATAAAATCATAAACTTATGTCTTATGTGGATAGGAACTTTAATGGAAATCATAAATTGTTGCTTTGTAGATGCATAACATGTCCTTCTAAACAAAATCACAAAGACAACAACAATGGTGATGTAATTCAAAATGAAAAAGAAAATCATAAACCGTTTGCTTAATTTGTAGATGCAGTACATGTCCTTCTACACAAAATCACGAAGATCGATAACAACAGTGTATTAATGAAGCTGATCTGCAACATTGATCTTCCGTTCGGGTTGATACGGGATTGACTGCATCGATGATGATCTCGAATGCTGTGTTTGGGCAACCTGCATAAGAACCATTAGTTAAGTAATTCTAATAATCGTCAGCCCACGATGATAAACTATTCGACTAACCTGCGTAATGCGCAAAGGAATATGGCGTCCGGTGTGAGCTCCACCACTTTGTTGGAAGGCTTGTGTATGCATCATCTAGCAATCAAATCGAGAAAGTTGTAGTATGAGCTACCGAACAATCATGGAATCGCTAGTATGTTAAATGCGAAACGGTTCTTCCATGTACCTGATTGTACATGAGGGTCGGATGGTGCGTAGGCAAGGAGATCATGTTGTACTGGCTTTGAACATAGCTTGCTCCTGCATGACTCGAGGCGGGACTGCCTGCCATGATTCGCTGCCGCTGACGCTCCCGAGCCTTTTCCCTTTCATACCCTAACCTCCAAAGTCTTTCGACTCCTCTACCCCTTCTGTCAATAGGATCTGCCACAGGGGCTGGTACAGTATCTCCCGGATCGTCCTCCTCATTTGCCACGTTTTCACATGGGTGAATCGATCGCCGCCCATACACCCTCCCAATGCCGTCGATACTGTGCAAATGCAGGCCATGCATCCCCCTTGCAACATCCTTTACCAAATCTTCGACTTTTGTAAGCTTAGCCATCACTGTCGTGTACAATTCCTGATTGTTCATCGCGTACCCAGACAAGGCATCGACCTTATTATGAATATTCTCATACCGTCGGATTGCCTCAGACTTCTTTTTAAGCAAGGCACAGTAAGGCACCACAACCTTTATGTGTTACTGGGGTAGATCCTTCCGCCAACAGTTTAGAATATATCTCTCCGGTACATAATCCATCTGCTCTTCACTCATCACACGCAAAATGTGTGTGCATAATATCCCCCTAAACTCAAAGCACTTGCACACACATTTTATATCCGGCATGGCTTTATGCATTGTCACCCTAAACGTTTTGCACCGTGTACCACTGTAGGTAGGTTGCTTTACGACGATATCATAAGCGCACACATCTCCGGAGTCGAGAACCTTAACCGCATTGTTGTACACGAGATTTTGCACCTCATTTTGGAACTCGGCAAACTTCGCAAAAGTGTACAACCGTTGGAATACGAGCTCAAACACATGCTCGATCATACACCGAATTGGACTATTGATGGATGCAAAGGTAGAAGTCTCCTCCTCCCAAACCCTCTTCGATAATGCAACACCGTACTGCTCAACAAATAGCTTCAAAGTAGTATTGATGTTGACATACTGTTTGAAGAAATGATTCATACCTTCACTCCTTTGTGTGCTCGACATTCCGGCCCAAAATGTGTCCTTAAAGTAAATAGGGACCCAACGTCTTCGCTTCTCATACATAGTACATAACCACCTGTTGTTATGCAGATCGAACTTGTCCAGCATCTCCGACCATGCAGTTTCGAATTCTGCAATACTTAGTGAATCGTTCAGAGCCTGTTGGAGTGCACCTCGTATGCCCCTCCACTCGGGTTTGCTCTTAAGATGTTTTCGTGCATTTTCCATCACATGCCATATGCACCACCGATGTGGAGTGTTCGGAAACACCTGCCCCACTGCGTTTCCTGCACCCACACGACACAGATCGAAGTTGTAAGGTTGCTACAAGCCTAAAATAGCTAAAAGCCTACGAAACAATAACTAATGACATGCTACAATGTATTGATATAACAATGAGCCAAGTACGAAACATACCGATGGATTGACATTGGTCTGTTAAGATTGCGGTTGACATTTTTCCGGACATACACCTGAGCCAAGTTCGAAACAACCATACGAAGTTCTCTATTTCTTCTCCAATAAGTAAAGCACATCCTAGCAACAAACTCTGGCCGTGGTGGTTAACCCCGATGAACGGTGCAAAGGGCATCTTGTATCTATTCGATACGTACGTCGTATCGAAGGAGACGACGTCACCAAACTCCTCATACGCTGCTCGAATCCTTCCGTTTGCCCAAAACACATTCTTCAATGTGTTGTTGTCATCGACATCGTACGCGTAGAAAAAATTCGAGTTGCTTGAACACATTTCTTCAAAATGTTTCCTCATCGCATTGAAGTCACCGTTATCCATGTCTTTTCTTCGGGCCTTGCCAACTAGGTTTCTAAGGTCCCGCTCATTGAAATGAACATTCTCGTGGTTCCCGCTTGCAATTACAAACGATGCGTAGTTCTTAGATATAGGCACACCCGCCCTATCCATGTCTAAGATCCGTTTCTTGTTCCCTTCGGTGATGATCCTATAATTTGGAAGGAATCTTGAATTCGTTGGGACGCACTCGTGGTTATGCTCAAGCGAAACTCTAGTTATCTTCCACACCCCCGCTTTCTCACGCACAACCTTAACCCCGAACTTACACTCTGTAACAGCCGTCGTGGGCCCCTTCGTCGGGTCCCTTGATCTCGTTTTAAACCTACCCCCTTTAGAACATATTATCCTCAACATATTGTGCCTATCATTCATACCTGGCTCACAAGTGCCTCTTTCATCATCCTTTAACAAGGTAGAACTCCGAATTCTTGTTTGAAATCCTTGCCGCTTGGCATAACTATTGATGAATGCGAACACATCGTCTCCGTGTTCCAAAATCAGCCCGACCTTTGGACAATTAACATCTGCTTCAACACCATGATTCGACGTTGGCACATCGACACCCTCTCCTTCATTATTGGCAGCAATTTCAACGTGATCTCCACTCATTGACGTACCCTCTACGACGTCATCATCCGACATCATCCGAAATCACAACAATGGTGTCTTGCGATTTCAACCCAACTGTACGTATTATTCGCAAATGCATGCAACAAATGGTATGTCATGGAATTGATTCATATGCACCCAATGTTAATGGAATATTAATTGATAGAGTAAGCTACCTGAGTCGTTGTCGGACCCAATGTCCTCGTACCCGACGTTAAGATCAAATCCTCCTTCTTGACTCATTAATGATGATAAGATCAAACAATCGTCCCAGTTGGGAGGAAACCGGCTGTTATTGAAAGATGAAACCAACTTATACCCATAATACTATAGCGGGACAGACAAAAAACGTAATGAATGTATGATTAAATGTGTCTTTATCCAATGCCCGCAGGCCTATCGGCAAGCCGCGTCCATTTTTACTATTTTTTCTTGTGAGAATATAAAATAAAGATTTGTTGATTAAATGTGTTCTTATTTAAAATAAATATATAATATCATTGAGCTGGATAATGCCACTGTCTTATTTCTCAGTTTTTTTTTCCAATTCCCTTTTTGTGGCTTCGGATCAATTCCCGCAGGCCTATCGGCAAGCAGCGGGCAGTTATACTATTTTTTTCTTGTGAGAATATAAAATACAGTTTTGTTGCTTAAATGTGTTCTTATTTAAAATAAATATATAATATCATTGAGCTGGATAGTGCCACTGTCTTATTTCTCAGTTATTTCTTTTCCAAATTATATTTTTGTGGCTTTGGACCAATGCCCGCAGGCCTATCGGCAAGTCGCGGGCAGTTATACTATTTTTTCTTCTGAGAATATAAAATACAGTTTTGTTGAATAATCTTATTTAAAATAAATACATCCATAATCCTAAACCCTCATCAAACTTAAAGATGATATATTTAGCCCCTCATTGTCCAATGAATCCAGCAATTCCCATAATTAGTTTCGAAAACCTTATTGCCACAAATATACTTATAAACAGCTCTTCTTAGCTATATTGCCATAAATCGGATGCAAGATTATATCTTAGAACCCTAGCTACTTACTAAAATTATACTTCTTAGGACTCTAATCGATCACTAATCTTCAATCAACTTGTATTCTAATGCACCCTAACGCCTCTATTGAAGATTCAAAAGCAACATGCAGACTTCAAACTGATAAAATTTAGTATGTCTAACCTTAGATCTTCAGCGAGTTCGGTGATCGGAAGCCTTGAATCCGGCGATCCACCACAAATTCCGTTGAGTTATCTCTTCATTCCGACAACTAGGATGGGAGAAGAAGGGTATTACCGTTTGAAGATGGAGACATGGAGTGTTTAAATAAATTGTGAATTTTTAATTGTATAAATTGTGAATTTGTAATTCAAACCCTTGATAGGAAAAATCAAATTAAAAACACCATCATTAACCTAGGCTAGAGCTAGGTACTCATTACATACTTTTCAGATTTTATTTCCTTTTATCCTTTTGATTTTTTTTGTGGAAGTTACTTAAATACCCCTTGGGTCACCCAAATTTGGGTCATCGAAACATTTCCCTAAAATAAAGTATACGGAGTAACAAATGTAATTAAGGTGATTGGTTAATGAAGAGGTCAATCTAAGGTGTGTTCGGATCTTAATTTTACAATACATAATTTTTTTTATATCAGGCATATAATTAAGCCGACAAGAATCATGAAGTAGTAATAAGATTGCACACATTTGTCACTCTCCATAAGGTGTCAATATTTACAATGATTTCGGTTTTTCCGACCTCATCCGTAAGGATACTAACGGGTAGAGTACGCTCGTCCGAATTCTTTCCTAATAAAAAAAATGAAGTAGCTAAATCAGTTTGCACTGATTGATTTAACACACTGATAAAAAAAGTAAGGTAATGTTTAAATTTTTACCCCGTAAACTAGGGGTGTGTATGGTTGCATTTTTAACTATTAAAAAAGTAGTAGAATTAGATAGTTTAAATTATAAGCTTGTTTTTGAAGGTTTTTTGGGTTTTGGGGATTTATTTGATTTGAAAAGACAAGTATACCCCTAATAACAACCAAATAAACTCCACTTTTTACAAATAAATACTTTTTCTTCCCATACGGAGTTAATATTTTTTCATAAATTTATAACTACTTCTTACCAACAGTTTATAAATTTTACCATGTTTATAATTTTAGTCAGTTTATTAACCCCGTCTCATACGAATCCAACGTAAACCGGCTCAGAGTAGTTCATTTTACCCCTAAATCAAATACAGACTAGACAATAGAAAAAACGGAAGAAGAATAAGTAGTTTAGGGTTTGGCTCGTACCTTGAATGAAACAAAGTATTATCTGGTTCTTCTTTGGATAAGTGTGACCACCGGGAGTAGACCTATCAAACGGATTATTCGGGTCGGGTCAGTTCGGGTCCCGAGTATATCCGGGTTGACTCGAACCCGAGTTTGACCGGATTTCGGGTCATTTCGGGTCGATTTCGGGTTCATCAATTTTAATTCTTTGCAATTAAATTTTACAATAAGCACATGAAAATAAAAAATTTTAAAATAAAATATTGACTAGGAAATGGTACAATAAATCACTTACGCATTGTATTTTCACATGTAACAAAGTCATTACTTTGAAAATATGAAATGAATTCATATTACAATAACAATAACACCCAATTACAACATCCAACAAGAAAGTAACCTCAAAATGGTATTGGAAACAAAGGTCCGCTTGGTTTGGATGTGCTCTTGGTGGCATGTTTACTATAAGATCATAAGATAAAATAAATGAATTCTCCATGCCTGTACTTTTGTTATGTGGGTAGGCAGGCAAAAAAGGGACCACAACAAGTCATCAATTTGTTCACAAATATCCCGTAAGAGAGCAGTGAGATGTCAAAGGGAAATTTCTGAACTTTTTCAGCAATTTGAGAAACCAAAATCTTTTAGCTTGTGAAAGAAATGAGGAAAAAAATGGGGTTTCTCGATTTCAATCTTTCATGCGCAGATACATACTTGTAAAATTTCCAAAATAAATTAACTGTCCAGATTCCAAACCACAAGTTCCTCCTAACATGACAAAATTTCATATGAATATTTGACATTTACAGCAACTGAACAAATCAATTAACCAAACAATTGAACAAATCAACTAACTAAGCAATTGAACAAATCAATTGACTAAGCAACTGAACAAGTAAGATCTGAACGATGCAAGTAAGATCTGAGCAATATCTGACCTAGGGTTTGATCAATAGCGACTAGCAAGTAAACAATTGAACGAAACTGAACGAATTGGAAAACCAAGTAAGATCTAAACGAAGAACAATAAATTAACACTTATCAAATATCACAAATCTGGGGGATCAGTAGCGATAGTGAGAGAAGGGGCACTTGACAACAGATCTGGGCCGACAACAGTCACAGCAACGTCGGAGACAGGCAACGCTTCTCGATGACGACGATGGCTTCTGGTCGGAGGAACGATGGCGGCTGGTGGTAGGACCGACGACGGCAAGGGCGGGTTGAATCGCACACGGTTGAAGAAGAAGAGGTTAAAATTAAAAGCTGCGAGTCGGGGGCAAATGAAACAGATGTAGATTAGAACAAACCAGCGAGCAGGGCAATAAAAAAAAATGACCCGACCGGGTCGACCCGGACCCAGTGACCCGGAAAATTACCGGGTAGTTCGGGTTCAAGTCGAAATAAAAAACCGGGACTTGACCCTAAATTAACCGGGCTTACGGGTCGGGTTTTTCGGGTCGGGTTGTGTTTTGACAGGTCTAACCGGGAGACATCTTGGTGTGGTGGTCGTTGGAGTGACAAATGCTTACCGTCGTGAGCTGACGGAGGTAAAACCTGTCGTTGATCCGTCAAAGTAAACTCAAACCTATAACAAGTATAGCAATAAGTAAGAGGTCGATCCACATGGAAATTTGTTATTCAAGTATGATTTAAGTGTCAATTTAATTAGTAACCAAAGGAGGGGTTTTTAAGTGTGTAAAAGATCCGTCTTTAATCAAAGCGGATTGAAGAAAGCAAGAGTAAATGATTGTGATTCAAACAATTATGAGAAGCAGTTCTACCTACAATTTTTCCACTTTATTTGGTTTGAAACGATCCTTGTAACTTCTTCTCGTCCTATTAAGTTTCCTATGAATGCCCTTGTCCCGACCTAATATAGTACTAGTCCAATCAGTCCTAGAAACCCTTATCAATCGAACAGTCCCTAAAGAAGGATTTAACCCAATTGATAACTTTAATTCCAGATATTAGCCAAGGTATTTGCAGTCCCTAAAGAGGAATTTAACAACACATCCAACTTCCTACTTATCCAATTAGTTCAATCAGCCCTAAAGGGACAAGTTTGCTACTTAGGTGTTTACAATCAGGAATCTACAAAACCTTAGCAATTGAATTGATCTAACGAGTCGGTCAGACAAGATAGAACAAAAAAATAGACAATCAAGCACAAAGAAGTTGAAGCATTCAAATATAGGAAACAAGGAACGAGAATTAGAAACTCACAATCAATCCAAATAAAGCGTCAAACTGTAGGCAGAACATATGAGTTTAGTTCCTCATGGAAGACATCGCTCAATCTCTAATCGTCTGATAGAACGTAGAATAGAATAGAAGTGAATGAATAACAACAACATTCGGCCTTTTAAAAGTCTAAATCGGCCATAAAACAAACTAACAAAACTAGGGTTCCAATTAAACGAAACGATGCGTCGCTGACGAGTGACGACCAATGCGGCGGCCGCGGCACATGTTGCGGCCGCTGCACACCTGCTCTTCCATGCCCGCGGCATCTCTCCATTGCTGCGGTCGCGGCACGCCTGCTGCGGCCGCGGCATATCCCGCTACCAGCTCCTCGTATTTAAGCCGAGAGAGCTCCAAGTGGTTCTTCTTTCTTTTATTCAATTCTTCGTTTTTTCTAATGTCAATTACATCTCCTTCCCAAGAGATTGCATCTCTCAATGGTATTGAGATTCAATCTGCAAAGTAACTACAAATTTGCGCAGAATCCGAATTCTTCCAGAATAATCACAAGATGCAAATTAACTACAAATTATGAACGAAATGCAACCTAACTAGCCTAAAAATGCCTATAATGCCTATCTAAAATATGCATTATCAAATTCCTCCACACTTAACCTTTGCTTGTCCTCAAACAATGATAGAATGAATAATGAATCAATGCATCCCACAGGAAATCCCTTCAAGTCTCGACCTCATCAAAAAGCAACATCATAGCAGGTGCAAACATAAACCAAGCAAACAAATGTCAACTCAACCCAACATGCACTAAACTCTCAACTCAACCCAACATGCACTAAACTCATAGCATGTATTCCAGTGATCAAAACTTAGAAGTAGACATCATCCAACCTCACCAGAAATATGTGTCTCACTCATGCTCTCATGTGTTTAGGCTGTAAGGTACAACTCTCAACTCAACCCAACATGCACTAAACTCATAGACATTGACCACCATATCACCAAATCTCCACCGAAATGCCATTACTTGCGGGACACAATAAAAAAAACTAATTAAAATGTGACTTTTTTTTTTTTTTCTTTTCTTTGTGTTTTTTTTAATACTCCGTATTTATTTTCTTGTCTTGGTGCTTTCCTTACGCGAGGCGCAAACATGGGTGTCATCAATGGCCCCGGTCTATCAACACCTCAACCTACTAAAATGAAGTCCACTTGAACAGCTTTTGACGCAAGTTGCAAACATGGGTGTCATGAATGAACCTGGTTACTCAATGATCAAACTTTCTTTCCTAGTGAATAGCTTTCAACACCGTTTTGCGCGAATTATATGCATGGGTGTCATGCTTAGACCCACCAGTTACTAAATGCATCAACCATTGCCACCTTATTTCACTATATATGTACAAATTCAAACAAAAGACTCAAACTATAAACAGAAACTCCGCAAGCAACAAACATGTGAGTCGGTCTTGAAAAATAGATACTGCAGTCAATGCCAAGAGGTAGCAACACAAGGAGAGTAATTCACACAATTGAGCAAAAGAATTATAAATGATTCTAAAAAGGCTCAAACATTCTCGCAAGGGTCATGTTCATAGGATTTCAATCATACTTTAGCTCAATCATACATGCTCAATTATATTTGATAGCTCATGTTTCACAAAAAACATATACAGACAAGGCCAAAACATCCAGAACTCAATGGGATTTATATGATCATGCTGAAATTTAAATTAGAGGACAAACTAAGCCCGATGGGTATTTGAATAACACATATGGATGCAATGCATGCTTGTTTTTGGATTTTCGATTTTTTTTTACATTCGAAAATGAACAGAAATATATTAACTATGATTACCGAAGTTTAAACATGGTGCATAAATTTAAATATGAACTCCTATATGATAATATATGCAAAATTCCTCTCCCCCACACTTAAAGTTTTCAATTTCCTCAATGAAATAGTAGAAGACAACAAAAATAAATCAAAAGAAATCAGGGTGAAGGAGAAAGAAACTGACCACTCACTGGGGCGGAGGCTAGTAGGGTGGTATGTGCGGGTACTGCTGGCGAAGGTAATAAGTCTGCTCCCTCCGCATCTCCTCACAAATGTTGTAGGACATCTCCCGAACATTGCGATCGACGTCACTGAGTGTAAACTCGAAGGAGTCTTGGCGCAAAGATATATGATGGAACTATGTGAACATATGGTCTCACCAGGTATCATCATCAGCAGAAGAGCAAGGCCCCGCAGAAGAGCCAGCAGCATACTGTGCACCTCTCATGTGATAATCAGCCTGCTCAGGTGATGCAGTGCAATTATCGACGACTCTTGGTGACATTGAGGACAATATGAAGGTTCCATTCGATGGCCCTATCACTCGTGCAAGGGTGATGGACGGTTTTTAGTCGCGTAAACCGTATCAAAATAAAACTCAAACCTACAACCTAGTATAGCAAGCAAGTAAGAGGTCGATCCCACAGAGAATCAAGTATTCCTTTGCAAAGTGTATTTACCAATTAGTGAAAGGCGGGTTTTTGAATGATTGAAACAAGAAAGAAAACAAAATAAACTATAAACAAGTTGATGCAAAACAATTTAGAGAAGACCAATCTACCTACAACTATCCGCTTTATTTGGTTGAATTGATATTGTAACTTCCTCTTGTCCTTTTAGTCTTCCTATGAATGCCCTTGTCCCGACCTAATATAGTTACTAGTCCAATCAGTCCTAGAAACCCTTATCAATAAAACAGTCCCTAAAGAAGGATTTAACCCAATTGATAGCTTGAAGTTCAGAGATTAACCAAGGTATTTGCAGTCCCTAAAGAGGGATTTAACAACACATCCAACTTCCTACCCATCCAATTAGTTCAATCAGCCCTAAAGGGATAAGTTTGCCACTTGGGTTAAGGTTCACAATCAGGAATCTACAAAACCCTAGCAATTGAATTGATCTAACTAGTTGGCCAGACAAGATAGAACAAAACAATAAACAATCAAGCACAAAGAAGTTGAAGCATTCAATATAGGAAATAAGGAACAAGATTCAGAAACTCATAATCAATCCAAATAAAGCTTCAAATTGCAAGTAGAACGAAGAGAGTTTAGTCGCCCATGGCGAACATCGCTCTCTCTCTAATTGTCTGATGAAAAGTAAGAATAGAATAGAAGTTTTTGAAAAATAACTAAAATTGGCCTTATAAACAATCCCAAGTCGGCCATGAAACAAAACAAAAGCATCTAGGGTTTATTTAATCAAAACGCAGCGTTATGCGCTGACGGCAGATGCGGCGGCCGCCGCATGTATGCTGTGGCCGCAGCATCAGAATTCCTTTTGCGTCGTCCCTGGCGGCGGCCGCAGCATGGTGTGCAGCGGCCGCTGCATTGGTCTTTCACGGAAAATCCGTCTTGAATCAGCTCTTGACGTCAACATGAAAGTTGTAGCTCTCTGAAAGAGCTTTCCAACGCATGGTCATAATAGTCGATCGGACAACCGAGGCCTCCAGAAAGTGCAAAATAAGTTCAGCATGTCTGACGACAACTTCTGCAGACTTGTTCTTCGTTTAGGTTCGCTTCTTCTTCTCAGGACCTCTTGAGTTCTTCATGTAAGCTTCTTCGATCAACTAGGCATTCTCATCCAATGCGTTATCAACCCATGTCTCATCCTCGGATCCACAATTACCTGAAATAATCAATAAAAACGTGTAGATTCCGACTCCACTAGCATAGAGAGCAAATATGCAAATTGTACTTAATCCATTCATGAAATGCATCTTAACTATGCTAAATGCAACCTATTATGCCTGCCTAAATGCATGCTATCAAAGGGGCAAGAAGATTCAAGATGCAACCAAAGCCCTTCTTGTCCGTTACCAAGGAACGATGGAGCAAGGGTTCAGGCCACCCTGGATCACTTGGATCAAAGTTACTCCACCAATACAAGAAATGAGCTTTCGTCCTCAAACTAAGCTCATGCAAACTCGACAACATCCACCATGAAGACAAGAGAACTCGACATACTCATGGGCCACTCGAGACCACACTTTGTCGAGTTGGGCCAAGCATGTCGAGTACCCCCATGGGCCATGTCGAGAACACTTGATGTTGGGCCGAGTTCTTTAATTACATTAGTCTTTCTATTATTTTATGTAAGTAGAAATAATAAGTTACAAGATTATATCTCTTCTAGATTAATCCTTGTACACCAAGTTAGTAAAATTCTATCTTATCTAGGAACTACTTATCTTAGATTGTTTTTATTTATCTTTAGATAGAATAGGTCTATCCAAACCCCTTTCCTTTGGAAGGAAGGATTGGTTAGATCTTCCATTACTTTTCTATTTAAACAAACACATGTACTTTGATTTTAGTATATTGAATAAGAATTGAGAACCCCTTTATAGGATTAAAGGGTTCTCGATTATCAATCCCAAACACTACCAAAGCTCTATGTTCTTCGGCAATCATCCAACACCATCACCTTACCTTTGTTCTTGATCGACAAACACCTAGCCGATCTCGACCAACCCTAGACGACGCAAGGAAAAAGCTTCCCTCGGCGCTTGGCCTCGGCACCAAGCTCCGCAGGCCTCGGAGCAAGGCGCTGGGCGCTCTCGCACCCGCCCTCGCTTCTCCCTTGCTCCCGCGGCCTCACTCACGGAATCCAGGCACCTTCGCTCGCCAACGCTCGCGCTTCCCAACATCTGGCTCCGCTTCCTCGCACGCTCCCTCGCCCTCGCTCTCGCTATCGCTCTCGCTCCCAGCAAAGCGCACCCGGAAGCCACATCCCCGACGCTCTCGCACATCCTAAAGGCCTCGCGCCTGTGTGCCGAGACTCCCACGAGCGCTACTCGCTCTCTCTTTCCCTCGCTTTCCTTTTCTGTCGCATTAATTCACTTGGAATTATTTTGTTCAGATTCTGTCGCTATAATTAGTTAATTAATTAGTTCACTTAATTGTTCAATTCGGAGATATTGGAAGAGCATTGCCAGATCGGGCAAATATACGGCGTGGTTCTTGATCTTGAGGCCACATTCTCTCGCACATCCTAAAGGCCTCGCGCCTGTGTGCCGAGACTCCCACGAGCGCTACTCGCTCTCTCTTTCCCTCGCTTTCCTTTTCTGTCGCATTAATTCACTTAGAATTATTTTGTTCAGATTCTGTCGCTATAATTAGTTCACTTAATTGTTCAATTCGGAGATATTGGAAGAGCATTGCCAGATCGGGCAAATATACGGCGTGGTTCTTGATCTTGAGGCCACATTCGAAGGATCGGGTATCCCAAACGTATCAAGGATCGGGTACTACAACGCAAACAATATATAAGGAAAAAAAAATATAAATAGGAACAACACCTACTGACAAAACATATAGCACACAACATAACTAGGACAATGATATGTATAATAATAATATGATAAGGTTGGGTCAAATATATCTATGAGCAATCAAGTAATAAGCAACTCCTCCCCCTATCCAACATCTGATTAATGCTCTATTATAATTATAGAGTTTAGTTGAGAGGAACAACAAGTTATTGCAGTTTCAGCAATGAAAGGTAAGAACTGACCTAAGTCAGCTGGCCAAAAGAGCATCTCAGGAACAAGGAGCCGCTCATTCTTTAAGTTGAACTCCTACAGGAACAATCATAACTTCCAGCAAGTAGATATAGAAACAACACTAAAATAGAAAAGATAACTACAAACAGAAATCAGATGTTACTAGCTCAGTATCTCGCTCTGAAGGACCATGCCTAGCCTGATCGATAGTCATTGTCATGGAATGAATGATGATCATCATCCAACTCTTCTGCTCTCGAACATCAGTGCATCACATTCACCACCACCTAACATTTTACGCATTCCATGTAGAACAAAGATCAATATACTTATGGACTAGCGAATGTGTATTGAACAAAATTCCCCGAGTATCTGTGGGTGGGTGCTTAATATAGACAAAATTCAGGAAATTTAATATCACAAGTCAAGAAAATGCATCACCTTAAACCTAAGAAGATTATGGTTGAACGGGTCCACCTACAAGAAATTACTCACACAACTAGTTGGATTTTTGATGGTAAATATACCATACATTTTGAAATACCTTCTCAAACAAAAAGAACTTGTATTGCTCAGTAAATATACCATCCATATCAAGGAAAGAAACAACTTGCACTCCTTAATCAAAATACAATCAGTTTAAAGGAAATAAAATCACATAAAAGTTTATCGATCATGTAATAATACCTGGTTAGAGTGGACTTTGAATATGGGAGCCTTTGATCTTAGCTTCTGAGCCTGATCATACAAGTTGTAACGAAGTTAACTGCGGAGAAGTGGGTTAAGCAATGCTAGCTATTTTTTTTAAAAGAAGTGCAGAAAAACAAAATCAAGCGTATTTGATGAAAATTCTAGCACTTTTTTGTTCTAGTATTTTTTTAGAAAAGTCACCAAATTCTAACACAAGGAAGACTACTCCACTAGCCATATCTGAATCCAAGAGCGATTTCAGAAGACTAAATTTTCAACTTTATAACAGGCAAGTGAGATGACATGAAAATGATGAACGTTTACTAGAAGTTATATTTCCCTTGATTACAAGCATAAATGAGGAAACAAGGCATCAGTCGTGTCAAAGTATATATCAAGCATCTATTTTTCAAACACTTCCTTAATTTGTTCAATTTAGACTCTATTTTTATATTTTTTCATTATATAAAATATATTTAAATGGAAAATTCTGATTTTTTTTTATCTATTTTAGTTTTTATTTTGTGAAAGTTACTAATGCGTGAATGCTTAAACAATTAGATTAAGGCATTTATAAACTATACTAGATTGAGTGTAATGTTATTGTATTTGCTCGCATACACGTTATGTGACAATGTGAGTTAAACTTGAACCTCCATCACGTGCTTAAACAATCAAATTAAATGGCCCAACTATTGCCTTTTTTCATCAAATAATCTAAAGTTTTATGAAACCAGGCATGGCACACAATAACAAATGGCCAAATGAATTTTTTTTCAAAAATATACAAGGGATGAGCCAGGTAAATAAAGAGGGGTGGACTTTACCCTTATTTCTGATATACTATCAGGACGCTAGCCTTAGGAATAGCATTGTGATGGTTCATTAATTTCAAGAAAATACTATGCCTTTGTTTCCTCCACTTGCTCGTGGAAAATGATCCTATGTTGTCCAAATTAAAAATTAAAAATATATATATTTTTATGAAAAATGGAATTGTCCCTAGTCCCCTCACCCTATTCAAATGGAATTTGTGATTCAGACCATGGGTACTGAATTCATATAGCTTAAGAATCCAAGAATAATTGGATTGAACTTCCCATCCTTCATTTCCACCTAAGCATGATAAAACACTAACAAATATACCCTTCAATATCATCATCCAGTAACATCCAATATAACCTTCTAATTCCTATTCAACTGCCACAGACTTTTGATCTACTAAGGACAACCTATGTATAGGCATCTTACAAGCACAATTAATTGATTAAAAGAAAATTACTAGATATAGCAATGACCCTTGATAATATTACCAAAAAAAAATATAGTGTTAGAATAGAAGCATCTAGGATCATTGATTACCTGGATGCTACAAACAAATCAAATATAAACTTTTACTAATTACATGGTTACTGCTATGCATTTAAGATCACTCTCTACATCAAAAGTGCACCAAAAAAATCAAGGACATAAAGCAAAAATCAGTAGCATAGGATAGCAGAAATCTTCTTGTATGACAGAAATCAGAAGCATAGCAAAAGCCCAAAAATCAGCAATCAAATAGCATAACAAAGGACATAAAGCATAGCTTTATGACAGAAATCAGATTTCGCCTTTGACTCCTACACATAGAATTAGATTTCTACTATGACTCGTATACATGACACCAATCGGATTTCACTTCTCACTCATATACATGACATAAATCAAAACCCAAAAACCAGATTTTGCCAAAGATCAAAAGCAAATTATATGAGACAAAAAGAGTAAGGAAAGTATTAAAAAACCAACCTTGTGTATTCTTTAGCAGCAAGAGTGGTGGTTGTAAGTGCCCTGGAACGAAATTATGCAAATTTGAAACTCAAATGGAGAAAATAAATCCCAACAAACATATTAACATGGTAAACGTACATAACCCTATTATCAACACAAATTCAGGCCAAAGTAACCTTAATTTCAACTCAAATTCACTAATTTATCAAACAAAACCTAAATTAGAATAAATTTCAACAAAAAAAAAGCAAAGTATTAAAAAAACACACCTTTCGTTAGTAGGGAAACACAGTAAAACGGTTGAGGGCCGAGACTTGTACATTTCTAGGTTTTTCAACCAAGCTGGACCGCGACGGTCTACGAAGGTCGTTGTCTTCGAATTAAAAGCCAATGTCTTCGAATTGAAGGCCACCGTCTTTGAATTAAAGGCCACCGTCTTCGAAGCCCGTACGAGAAAGAGCAAATCAGAGAAAGAGTCGCGAGGGTTTACTGAAACGAGGATGGACTTCGAGGATCTATGAAGCTCATCCGATAATGGCCAAATTAGAGAAAGGGTCGAGGGTTGAGATGTTGACAGCGAATTGAAAGCCACCATCTTCAAAGCCAAACGGCGAGCGACAATTAAGGATTGCGAGAGGGACGAGGGGGGCGAAGGAGGGAGACTCGGTGAACTCAGATCTAGCGGGTTACCTTCTTTAAATTCAAAGTTTATCAAATAACCCGGATAGAGGGGTGAAATTATAGTATAATAACACGTCGTCTACCATTAGGGTTATTTGATAAAAAAAAATACCCCTATATAAACCGGATATTTCACCACCCGATATATAAAATGTATTCTGAATATTTTTTTTCGGTTTCATGGGTTTATAACCCATAGATGGCACGCCCGGGTTATATTCCATGGGTTATTTTCCTGATTTTGTAGTAGTGATTTCAGGTGTATGCAAGCTTTTTACTCTTTTGATTCTTTAATTGAGTGATTTTATTTCCGTGCCTTATTTTTCACCATCCCGCTGCATAAAAGTTAAATCTTTATTATTCACCCATAAAATTGGCACTTTATTTTAGTCATTTCTTGTTTGGATCTTTAATTGGAAGATATTGAGTTCTTGATTGCAAGTTTTAATCTTTTATTCCATGTTGCTACATATCATGCCTATGAATGTGATTCTTAGATTTAAGCATTATATGGACTTGCACCACTAAAGAACCCTCCCTTTTCCAGTTTCTAGCCTATTTCCCTAATTTTCTTTATTTTTGCTTACTTTTAGATCATCGTAGCTTTGTTAATTTTTTTCTTGCTCTTTATTTTCGGTCACTGTACATCTATTACAGCAGCTATTTCTTAGCCAAAAAAAAAGCTGAGAGCTTAAAAAAAAAATAGAAAAAAAAAGAAAACATCATACCTTCATCTTACCTTGCATTGTTGAGTTAGTAACTCATTGCATCTTGTTCTTTCTTTTGCTACTTGTTAGATGATTTATTTGGTTTCAAGCATTACAAAAGAACCATACTTTATGTAATTTTGTGTTGTGCCGACACAGGAGCCTTGGTCACACCCCTCTTTTTCTGAACCGTGTTGAAACCGTCAGATAATAGTTGACGGAGTGTGTGCACTTGATTGCCCTTGTGATTGCTTTGTTCGATTGCTACTCATTCATATTTTCGAGCATCACATTGAATTCTTTATTCTAGACACATTCGCCGCTTGTTTATACTTGCTATCCTTGATATCCGACTTGTGGCTGATTTCATTTGCAATTTTGATTATTACTTGCTGTCTTCAATATTGCAAAATTCTATGTCCAGGGGAATTGCTTGAATTTAGTGCCTTGTTTTCTCGCCTCTTTGATTTCTAAAACTGAATCACTCTTAGGAATCAATAGGGCTTGCATTACTTGGTTTCTGGTCTTTGCTTCGTTTACTTGTTGCTCTTTTGATATTGTAGGAACATGACGAACGATAGCGACCCCAACCCTTCCCCTACCCCTCCTACTCGCATTTCTGCTTCTGAGATGCAATTTATTATTGACTCTGCCGTCCAAGCCTCTACCCTGGTTATGTGCAAGGAACTGGCTGAGACTGCCGAGCGTGCTGAAAAATCGTCGAAAGGTCGAACGCTATGAGGATCGCCTTTATTACTCCGACCTGATCAAACAAGCTGTTACTCGACAATTGGAGGAGTCAAAGCAGGCGGAGGCTTCTGGATCTACACCTCCCTCAGGAGGGAAGCCGCCTCCACCACCCCCAGATACCACACCTTCTTCAGGTAATACACCACCTACAGGTAATACCCATCCTATAGGTAACTCTTTATATGCTGGTCAACCTCCCCCTTCGGGTCAATTACATTTTAAACTTAAGTCTGCAACTCCTAACCCTTTCAATGGAGAGAATGATAATGATCATCTAGCGGGCTTCAATGGCAACCAAGATCGCCAGGAGCATACTTCCCCTCGGCATCACCAGGAGGGCCGGCCACCCCAGCATCATCAACAACACACGAATCCGCTGTTCATCAGATCTAACTAGATGACAGCCGCAACAACGCTGATTTGCGCGACACGCCCCATTTGGAGGACGCATTCTATAAGGTAGACCCTAACTGTGACGATTTACCTCCTTCTAATTTTGGTCGTCCTAGATTTGATAATGCACAAGCTATACAACACCGTGATTTTAAGCTTAAGTTAGAAACTTTTGATGGAACCACTGATCCTGAATCTTATCTTGTTTGGGAAAATCATACTGACTATTTGCTTGAACATCTGCGTTATAAAGAAACAGAGAAGTTGAAAGTTGTTATATTGCATTTGATAGGTAAAGCTCGTATCTGGTGGTTCCGCACTCGTGAGATGCGCTGTCGTCAGGACAAGCAACCTGTTGAGACTTGGCCACAATTTCGCTATCTTCTGAAGAAAAGACATGTGCCTGAGGAGTACACGGAGACCATGAGGATGCAACTAGCTTCTTTCCACCAAGGAGCTCGCTCACTCATGGATTACAGAGATGAGCTTGAACGACTCTCTCATCAGGTTAATGTTTATCTTACTGAACGTGCTTTATGTACCCAATTTCTTGCTGGTCTTAATGTCTCTATTAAAAATCCTTTGGCTATTCATTCTATTAGAAATATTAACACTTTATGTCATAAAGTACAACTTCTGTATGGCCAGCAACAGCAGCAGCTACGCCAAAGGACAAGATTCGACCAGACCTCCCAAGGTCGCAGGTTTGTCCCTTTTAACTCTTCTGGTCAATCTAGATCTGCTACTAACCCTCCTATGCAGCAAAAGGGAGTTTCCAACTCACCTCAACAGGGTTATGAGGTTGAAACTAGAAGGGTTGCTGCACCATCTAAGGAGCGCATGTTGTGAGGAGGAAATCGAGAGTGCAAATAAAATACGAATAAAGTAAAGCAAACCGATTGGATCCCAACAAATAATGTTCAAGACTCCCTCCTGATGTAGCAAGAGAAAGTCAGGTTCGATCCTCGAGGAAGCTAGTTAGCGGATCCTAGGCAGCGGAGGAATCTCACGGGCAGAAGTCGACCACAGATTACCCGACCTCGACTAGGGTTAGTCGACAGAAGGTCAGACAAGTCGAACTGAGCTAGCAACAGCTACGAGCTTTGGTCGATCTCGAGGAAATTCCTCGATGTCGAGGAGATTTTGTCGATGTCGAGAAAATTTGTCCAAGATCGAGTACCTGCAGAAACTAAAAGCTACGGAGATCTTCTTTGATCGAAAGTGAGAAGTAGATGTCGACCAGTTTGGTCTAAATCGAGGAGAACAGAATATAAAAACAAACACAAATTCGAATCTAACTGATGGCTGAAAGAGAACTTCCAAGATTAGGGTTTGCAACAACGATTACCATGAAAGCGGAATATAAATCATAAAAGGCGGTGACTTTATCGATAAAGGAGAAGACTTTCACCCAATCCGACAAGTAGGAATATAGATCTCGCGATAAATAACCCTAATTGCATCTATTCCTTTTCATAATTAGAATTTATAATTTTCCGAATAGAAATCCTAATTACTAACCAAGTTTCACAACATGAGTTCTTTAATTTCTCAATCAAAGATAAAGCACATAAAATAGAATAAGATGACGATAAAATATCTCCTTTTGCAATTGTTAATCCACCAACATAGCTCTCGTTGGGCTCACCTCAACCCTAGAAGTAGGTGGACTACTCGCGCCTCATCGCAATCGCAGACATTGATTGAAAAGAAATAACTTGCATAAACTAAATTCAAAGTCTTTATAATCCCGGCACTCAAACTTTCGTAGAATGCCAAAACCCTAAAACCTTTGAACTCCTAAACTCTATGTGGAACTACTTCTCTCAAATTCAATGAATAGAAAATCAGCCCCATGGGCTTTATTTATAGGGCTTAATCCTTGTTAATCAAGGAAAGCAATCTATATCTACTTTCTAAAGATAAAATTTAAATAAAGATAAAGCATTAAATCTAAAAGGGAAATATCTAAATATCTAAATTAATGAATAATCTTCTCTCCTTGGATAAATCTTAATAGAACTTGATAGATTCAGACCTCTTTGCTTCCTAAACAATCCAGCTCGATTCGGACAGGCCCAACAACGTCACGGCCCAGAGATCTTTTTGTTGATATCGAGGAATTTCCTCGACACCGAGGAACTTTTTCGTCGATCTCGGCTTGTCTGAGTTTCTCGAGTAGCCTCTTCTCGACTTGGACTCGGACAAGACTTTCTGGTTTGGTCGATATCGAGGAATTTCCTCGACATCGAGTAAAAATGTCACTCGAGTTGGAGTCTCTTCTCAGCTTCTCGAGCAGCTTCTCCTCGAGCAGGCTCTGGTTCACCATTTTTGTCGATATCAAGGAATTCTCCTTGAAATCGAGTAAAACTTAGCTTCCTTTTTTTCTTCTTGGTTTTGTTCCGGAATGGCTCCAAATTCTGTAATATTAAACCAAAACTTATGTAGACCTTTATTTCTTGCAAATAAGCATATATTACATAAATTCAACATATTTCCAGCCCGAAATATGCAATGTATATAGAATAAGGAGCTAAAATGTACATAAAAACATAGCTATTTTAGTGGACATCAAATCACCCCATATTTAAGCTTGCTTGTCCCCAAGCAATAACTTGGATGGTCATTCAGGGGAAACCTGCAAAGACTCTCAACATAATGGACTCATTGTTATATTACCCAACACTCAATTGCCATCCTTGAAAAGGTACTTGGTGCCTACAAATCTGTGCCTGTGAATGAAAAACAATTTCTGCACACAAAAGGAGGTTTATACTAAAACAATTTTATATGACAAAGCAACAATAATCAAGAGGATTTTATTTCAGCTCAAAAAGGAGTAGATATGTAAAAGGCTAAAAGGTGGGCAATTTTTTGGCAATGTGGTGTTAAATCCGGGGAAATGTATTATTTCCAAACTTTCTCAACCACATTCCTTCTTCATAAGACTCATCGCCTTTCATAATGCTTTTTCCAATAATAATGCTTTTACCTCTCTAACCTCAGCACTGCCTTCTCGCGAGTCGCAAACATGGGTGTCATGAATGACCCCGGATACTTAGTGCTTTGGACTCTTCACATTGGTGTCCCATCCTGCGGAACTATTATCTCAACGCAGGCAGGGTCGATCTACCTTTATCTACTGAGGTGATCGGATTTTTTCTCACTCATTAAATTTTCCATAAAACTTGATTTTTTCTTGCCAAACTCCAATAATGACATAACAACACAATAAACCATATAATGGCTCCATAGAATGAATTTCATTTTTGACATAATCCCCGGATAGGGTATAATGTAAAAATGAGCAATATACGACATATGTGGAGCAATAATGATAAATAGGCAAATAAGGCTTATAATATGGCTTTTGCGATGCAATTGGGTATATGTATGGCAAGAAGTATGAAAATGAGCATATATGGAAATTTAAAAATCCTCAATCCTCTTATTGTGCATAATGTCAAAAGCAACATCAATTTACCTCACTTTTGTGGTTTTTACCATAAAAATCGCACGTCATTGAGACTTCCCTTTTCTAGGCAATCTTGTGCAATATCTCTAACAAATCCATCATTTGCATCATCGAGTGTTGCCTTGGCTTCCATGACTATCTTTTTTGAACTTTTTGCAAGCTTGGGCGATGTCCTTATAACTCTCTTTAAAAGTGCATATTTCAAATAATATGGAAATTAACCATGCAAATGCGATAAATAATATGCAACTAAACTCAAATACAGAGTTGTGTCATGTCCTAAGTAATCCGTTACAAATCATGCAATAAAGTTTTAAAATATACTCCGGAAGCACATAAAACAATAAAGTCTCAGACATAGACACAGTCTTTACTCTCACCTCATACTTAAAATCGACAGTGTCCTCACTATCAAAGAAATATAACCAAAGGGAGGGAAAAGACTTACAGAGCTGCTCACTGAGGAGCCGGTGGAATCCAATCTGGTGATCAGAAGCTCCTCCAAGGGAAGAGCTACCAGGCATGTTGTGAGAAAGATCCACCAAGGTCAAGAATACACTCTTGCTGGTGATGCCAATGGGCAATCCGCTGCCTGCTCTATTAGATCTAGAGCTCGCTGGCGAGTCTTAGTATCAGTTACCTTTAAATTGTTCATCTCCGAGTATTTTGTCCCAACCATAATACTGTAAAATAAATAACCCTTATAAGATAATATCTAATGAATATAATAACCCCATACTTAGTTCATAAGCTATCCTATAAGAAATATTAATTAAGGATGAGGAAGGTAACAACTCATATAATGAAACAATAAATGCCACATATATATGAATTTAAATAAAGGCACAAATTCAAGAAATTTTCAAATATATCATATATCTCAAAATTCATGAATTTCCTTGATAATATAAATGAACTAAGTATGATATCATTTAGATAAATAAAAATCAGCCCAACAAATATAGCAATTTCCATTTATAACCAACCCTTAATAATAAATATCAATTTCCCCAACAAATTTCAAACCCTAGACATTTAAAAGACAACTCAAATTCCAATCTCTACCTAGGTTCTCATCAAAAAATAAATATTCTGAAATTTAGAGAGAAAAGAGGGAGAAATCATACCTTTGAGTTTGAATAGTGGGAAGAAATATGTAATTAGAGAAAATTAAGGGTTAGGTTCTCGGATTTGGTTCAAGAAACAACCGATGGCCGGTGATTTGAACTGGTGGAAGCGCAGGTGAGGAAAACTAGGTTCGGTAGGGGCTGTGGGTGCTCGGACTTGGTGGATTCGGGCTGCTGGAAGCCGGAATCGGGGAGATGTGGCCGGATCTGGTGGGTGGAGGTGGTCGACGGCGTTTTTTGGGTAGAAGCGAAGACAACGAGAGCGCGGGGGAGGGAAACTGGTCTTCGGCGAGGGCTGCTGGTGGTAGATATGACCGGACTTGGGTATCAGGAGGCCGGAATTGGGGCAAGGCTGTCGGATCTGGGGATGAAGGCAGTTGGCGACGCGTCTGGGCAATAATGTCGAAGATCGTAAGAACGCAGCGAGGATGGCTCGGACTCGGCGAGGGTTTGGAGATGCTCGGGATGGCCTGAGGGTGGTCGAATCCGGGCATGGTGGTCGGCAGAGAGCAGCAAGAATGCGAGGAAGGAGGTGAGCAGAAGAGGGTGGCAGCTCGGGTCAGTTTAGGTTCGTCGATTCCGAATAGAAAGCGGGAGAAGAGAGAGGCTTCCAGGCAAAAAATAAAGAAAAGCAAGAAAAAGAAAGAAAAGCAAGAAAAAGAAAGAAAGCTAAAGAAAACTGTAAGTATAAATTTTTTTTATGTTTTTTATTTATTCTTTTATGTTTTTTTAGAGAAAGAAAACTTACCTGAAACCTCCCACTTACCTGATGGGCTTACCCGACTAGAAGAACTCGACTGATAGGGAACCACCCTTGAATGCCTGAATTTAACAACGAGAAGAGATTATGCACGAATTTCAAGAAAATAAAATAAAATAGAATTAAAGAAAAAGGAGTAGAAAAAGTGGGTTGCCTCCCGTAAGCGCTAAGGTTTAGGTCGTTAGCTCGACCCACTTCCCTGTTTTAGGCTTTAACCAACGCAAGGGTGGCGCAAATCTCTTCTTCCAGGTCTTCTTTGTCATAGTATTTCTTGACCCTGTGCCCATTTACCTTAAATGTGGTTCCATCAGTGCTAATTAACTCTACTTCTCTATGAGGGTATATGTGGTGAACCACGAAAGGTCCACTCCATCTTCTCCTGAGCTTTCCTGGGAACAAACGCAGTCTAGAATTATATAAAAGCACTTTTTCACCTACCTCGTATGTCTTTGGCACCAATTTCTTATCGTGCCATCTCTTGGTGCGCTCTTTGTAGATTTCGGCATTCTCATAGGCCTTCAACCTTAGTTCCTCTAACTCTTGCAAATTAATAAAGCGTTTCTTACCTGCCTCATCGAGATCCATGTTGAGCTCCTTGAGGGCCCACATTGCCCTATGCTCTAATTCGATAGGTAAATGGCAAGACTTGCCATAAACCAAGTTGTAAGGAGTTGTTCGCAGCGGTGTTTTGTAAGCCGTCCTATAAGCCCATAGCGCATCATCAAGCTTAGATGACCAATCTTTCCTTGAGCGAGAGACTGTCTTTTCCATGATGGCTTTGATTTGACGATTAGAGACATCCACTTGACCACTTGTCTGGGGATGATAAGGTGTTGCCACCCTGTGCGTTAACCCATACTTAGCCAAAAGAGCCTCAAATCCTCTCTCGGTTAAATGTGATCCATCGTCTGAAATAAGAACTCTAGGAATACCAAAGCGAGGAAATATGTTAGTTTTAACAAACTTTGAAACTACCTTCGCGTCGTTGGTCCTAGTTGCAACAACCTCAACCCATTTAGATACATAGTTGACTGCCACAAGGATGTATTTGTAAGGTCCTGAAGCACGGAATGGTCCCATAAAGTCAATTCCCCACACATCAAATAACTCAACCTCCAAAATCCCTGTGAGTGGTGTCTCATTCTTCCAAGTAATGTTGCCTGCTCTTTGGCACTCATCGCATGAAGTGACATAAGCCTGTACATCCCTGAAAAGATTAGGCCAATAAAAACCACATTGAAGTACCTTAGATGCAGTTTTGAAGCCTTTTGCATGTCCCCCTGTAGGGAGAGTGTGGCAATGGCGAATGACACTTTCTACTTCTTCCTCCGGAATACAACGTCTGAAGATATGGTCCTTTCCTTGTTCGAAAAAGTAAGGGTCGTCCCAATAGTACTGCTTGATGTCGTGGAGGAACTTCTTCTTTGCTTGTGAGGATAGTCCTGACAGAATCTCATTTCCTGCAAGATAGTTAGCGAAATTCGCATACCAGGGTACCTTTGATCCTCTTATAGCATATATATCATGTATAGGACTAGTAGGAGGGGTAAAGAAGAAATCCTCACCGGAATCATACACCTTTGAAAAGTGGCAGGGGCATTGCAAAGGCCAAAGGGCATCCTCCTATATGCAAATGTTCAATAGGGGCAAGTGAAGGTTGTCTTTTCTTGATCTTCAGGATGAATAGGAACCTGCCAAAAATCAGAATATCCATCCAGGTAACAAAAGTAATCATGTTCAGCTAACCTTTCGAGTACCTGATCAATGAAGGGGAGTGGGAAATGATCCTTCCTGGTGGCGGTGCTGAGCTTTTTGTAATCTATGCACATCCGCCTGCTGGTAGTGATTCTTTTAGGAACAAGCTCTCCCTTCTCATTCTCCTCAACGGTCATTCCACCCTTCTTAGGGACAACATGAACTGGACTTACCCACTTACTGTCGGAGATTGGATAGATGATTCCTGCGTCTAGCATGCGCATGATCTCCTTCTTGACCCCCTCCTTCATGTTGGGGTTAAGCTTCCTTTGATGCTCAATTGTTGCCCTGTAATCATCTTCCAAAAGAATTCTATGCATACAAGTAATGGGTGAAATACCTTTTATGTCCTCTAGAGAATAACCAATGGCTTTTGTGTGAGTGCGGAGGACTTTTACGAGCTTGTCTACTTCCTGTGTGTTTAATGAAGCACTGATAATTACAGGAAAAGTAGAGTCATGACCAAGAAATTCATACCTAAGGGTGTCAGAAAGGGGCTTCAGCACCGGAGAAGGGCCTTGTGGAATCAAGATGGGCTCTACTTCCTCCGTCTTCATGATCTCCCCTAGGTAATCCGTCTCAATCCTCATGAAAGAAGCATCCAAATCAGCTACAGGAGTTGGTGTCGACCAAGCATACATCGAAGACAACGCTGAATCAGACATAGGATTGTATAACTGCAAGAAACTACTCGACATCGAGTTAGAAAATTCAGAATCGACCAAAAAATCAGAATTTACCTTTGATGAAGAGTTGGTCGATTTCGAGTAAATTTCCTCAATATCGAGTAAAAATGCAGTTGTCGAGTTATCCTTCTTGACTTCTGGTGTACCTGCAGGGGAAATAGTAGTCGATGTCGAGGATAATTGCTCGACATCGAGGAGATTTAGAAGACTTACCTTTTCTAGAGAGCTGGTCGTGGTCGATGTCGGGCAGGGTTTCTCGATATCGAGGAGATTAGTCAATGTCGACTTGATTTGCTCGATCTCGGGTGAGTCGTTTAGCTCCGCTGATAATGCATCGTCGAAGAACTCTTCCTCGCTCGATTCTACTGCAACTAGTCCCTCCTCTAGTGTAGATTCTGCCTTTATAACCGCCTCTTCTTGTGCCAAAAGTCTTTCTGCAGGCTCATTGCAAGAGATAACATTAAATTTTGAATAAATAGCTTTAATTTCCATTACCTCTTCCGTGTCAGGGTTGAAAAAGTATTCAATAATCTCATCCCCAATGGTGAAGGTGAGAATTCCCTTCTTCACACCAATGTTGGCATCTGCTGTTGCTAGGAATGGTCGTCCTAGGATGATGGGGCAAGCTGGATCCTCTACCATTTCTACTACAAGAAAATCCGTAGGGACAAAGAATTTACCAACTTTAACAGGAGCATTATCAACAATACCTGTGGGGATTACCACTGTGTTGTTTGCCATGTAGAGCTTGACATCCATAGGTTTCAGGGCGCCTATCTTTACCTTTGACCAGATGGATAGGGGCATGATGCTTACGCTTGCTCCTAAGTCACACAGTGCGTTAAATCTATGTCGACCAAGTCCAAGAGTGATAGCAAACTTACCTGGGTCAGGTCGCTTCTCAGGGAAATCCATCTTCTTGTATTCTTTAGCAATCTCAGTCATTAATCGCTTGTTGCTAAGAATCTTCTTGAAGAACTTGACGTAGGCAGGCATCTCGTGAAGTGCTTCCGTAAAAGGAATAGTAACATTTAGACTCTGAAGCAATTTCACAAAACGCTGAAACTTACCATCAGTTGGATCTTTCTGGTTCTTAGAAGGGAACGGGAGCGTCTTCTTAGTTTGCTGAGCCAGAACAGCTTCCAGAGGTGATGAAGACTCCTCGACATCGGCCTGTTTTTCCTCGACATCGACAAGGTTTTCCTCGATATCGACCAAAGTTGTCGACTTCGAGTTGCTGTGTTGTGCAGACGAGTCTGGGCTTGGCTTCTCCTCGATGTCGAGTTGCTTTTTGTCGACATCAACCAAATTTTGGTCGACATCGAGTTGTTGTTGCTCGTTGTCGAGGACAGTTTTGTCCTTTTCTTCTCCGTTCTCTGGCTCATTCAATTTGTGACCACTCAGTAGCTTTACAGCAGCGACATGTCTGTGCTACCCCTTGGGATTTGGTTCTGTATGCCCTGGGAGCTGCCCGGTTAGTTGTGGAATCTGCGCTGCAAATTGACCCATCTGGGTCTCTATGTTTCTCTTCCAAATATCCAGCTCTCCAAATCTTGTATTGATGTTCTGGAGCTGATTATTTATGGCGCTTGTAGACTGCTGCTGTTGCGCTTGATTTTTCCTCATCTCGTCGAGGATCATCTGTAGATCGTCCTTCCTCTGGTCCCTTTCCGGATGTCCTGGAGCTCTGTATGGCGGGGGGTTCCTAGGAGGACCTTGGTTCCGTTGTCGTTGATAGAACCTTTGGTCCCCCATATAGCGATTGGGACCCCCTGCGTAAGCTACTTCCTCGTGAGTTTCTGCCATCCTGACTTGCTCCGTGTGGGGGCACTCAGTAGTGGTGTGCCGCTTTGAACAACATTCGATGTAGGGCTGGTTGACAAAGAGATACTTGACTTGCTTGAGGAGCTTACGATTCTGATCTCTGTAGTATTGCTCCTTGACATATGGGTCAATCTCCTTAGAAGGTTCATAGAGGAGCATGGATGGGGCTGGCTTGGCATAGGCATCTTCATCATAGTTTGTTGGAGTCCCATACTTTTTGTCGTAGTTGGTTAGCTTGTCGAGGATAGCCCATGCGTCAGCTGGTGGCATTGTCAGATACTCATAGCGAGTATACTAGTTGATCCTATCTTTAGTAGTCAGAAAGTAAAAACAAACAAAAATTCGAATCTAACTGATGGATGAAAGAGAACTTCCAAGATTAGGGTTTGCAACAACGATTACCATGAAAGCGCAATATAAATCATAAAAGGCGGTGACTTTATCGATAAAGGAGAAGGCTTTCACCCAATCAGAGAAGTAGGAATATAGATCTCGCGATAAATAACCCTAATTGCATCTATTCCTTTTCATAATTAGAATTTATAATCTTCCGAATATAAATCCTAATTACTACCCAAGTTTTACAACATGAGTTATTTAATTTCTCAATCAAAGATGAAACACATAGAATAGAATAAGATAACGATAAAATACCTCTTTTTGCAATTGCTAATCCACCAACATGGCTCTCGTTGGGCTCACCCCAACCCTAGAAGTAGGTGGACCATTCGCGCCTCATCGCAATCGCAGACATTGATTGAAAAGAAATAACTTGCATAAACTAAATTCAATGTCTTTACAATCCTGGCACTCAAACTTTCGTAGAATGCCAAAACCCTAAAACCTTTGAACTCCTAAACTCTATGTGGAACTACTTCTCTCAAATTCAATGAATAGAAAATCAGCCCCATGGGCTTTATTTATATGGCTTAATCCTTGTTAATTAAGGAAAGTAATCTATATCTACTTTCTAAAGATAAAATTTAAATAAAGATAAAGTATTAAATCTTAAAGGGAAATATCTAAATATCTAAATTAATGAATAATCTTCTCTCCTTGGATAAATCTTGATAGAACTTGATAGATTCGGACCTCTTTGCATCCTAAACAATCCAGCTCGACTCGGACAGACCTAACAGCGTCACGGCCCAGAGATCTTTTTGTCGATATCAAGGAATTTCCTCGACATCGAGGAACTTTGTCATCGATCTTGGCTTGTCAGGCTTTCTCGAGTAGCCTCTTCTCGACTTGGACTCAGAAAAGACTTTCTAGTTTGGTCGATATCGAGGAATTTCCTCGACATCGAGTAAAAATGTCACTCGAGTTGGAGTCTCTTCTCAGCTTCTCGAGCAGCTTCTCCTCGAGCAGGTTCTGGTTCACCATTTTTGTCGATATCGAGGAATTCTCTTCGAAATCGAGTAAAACTTAGCTTCCTTCTTTTCTTCTTGGTTTTGTTCTTGAAAGGCTCCAAATTCTGTATTATTAAACCAAAACTTATGTAGACCTCTATTTCTTGCAAATAAGCATATATTACATAAATTCAACATATTCCCAACCCGAAATATGCAATGTATATAGAATAAGAAGCTAAAATGTGCATAAAACATACTACCTCCGATCCAAAATATAAGTCGTTTGACTTTTTAACACGTATTTTAAGGAGCTAAAAACTATATGATATATTAACCTTTTTATTATTATTTTTTTACAATTTAATACTTATTACCAACAAATATTAAGTTGTAAGAAAATAATTAAAAAAAAGTTGATATTTTATATAGTTTTTAGCTTCTTAAAATATGTGTTGAAAAGTCAAACGACTTATATTTTGGATCGGAGGGAGTATCTATTTTAGTGGACATCAGCGCACAAAAGACATCCGCTGCTTCACTTATGGTGGTTCTGGACATGTCTCTCGCGAATGCCCTCAGAAAAGGAAGGTCCTTCTCAATGATTTGGGAGACCACTACTATGAGGAAGAGACTGTCGAGGACCATGTAATTTCAAGCGAAGTGGAGAAGGACCATTCGTTTGAGCCCAATGGAGAAATCGACCCTACAGAGTTCGACGACGTCCTTTGCCTTGTCAATCGGCGGGTCCTACACATTCAGGAGTCTCCCTTGGCTGATCAAAGGGAGAACATCTTCCACACCAAGTGTGTGGTTCGGAAGGCTACCTTAAGCGTCATCATCGACGGTGGGAGTTGCTGCAATCTCATCAATGAAAAGGTAGTGGATTTCCTCCATTTAACTACTACTCCTAGAGCTACTCACTATGGTTTAAATGGCATAACTGATGATGGATCTGATATAATGGTCACCAAATAATGTTTAGTTTCAATTTCTATTGGATGATATCATGATAAAGTGTTATGTGATGTTGCTCGCATGGACTGTAGTCATATCTTGTTAGGCCGTCCTTGGTTATATGATCGTTCTATTATTCATGATGGTCGTGCGAATACATATGCCTTGATGAAAGGAGAGTTACTCTCCTACCCCTTTCGCCTCAAGCTGTTTTGAAGGAACAAGTTCACAAGAAACAACAGCAGGACGCTCAGAAGGAGGCCCAAAGGAAGGAGAAGCTCCAAGGGAGCTCGGCACAGCAGGCCACCCCCGCGGCCACCCCACCCGCGGCTCCCTCGGCGTCAACACCTTCTACCTCGACACCACATCAACCCTCTTCCTCTTCGCTCAAGGGCTCTATTGAACACCGTTCTTTGGTCTCTCAACCACAAAAGGAGACCATTACCTGGAATGCACATCGACCTCATATCCTATTGGTAATGAAAGAGGTATTGCTAAATGTTATGGATTTGAGTCATATTCCTGCACCTATTTCTACTCTTTTGTAGGATTATCTCGATGTCTTTCCAGCTGAGCTACCATAAGGATTGCCGCCTATTCGTGGGATTGAGCATCAGATTGACTTCGTCCCTAGCGCAGCCTTGCCTAATCGCGTCGCCTATAGAGCTTGTTCTGAGGAAACAAAGGAGCTTCAATGCTAAGTTACGGAGCTGCTGGATAAAGGCTTTGTGCGAGAAAGCCTCTCCCCCTGCGCAATACCTATCATCTTGGTTCCAAAGAAGGACGGCTCTTGGCACATGTGTGTTGATTGTTGTGCAATCAACCAAACAACGGTTAAGTATCGCCACCCTATTCCTCGTTTAGATGATATACTTGATGAACTTCATGGTGCTTGTATTTTCTCGAAAATTGACCTTAGAAGTGGATATCATCAAATTAGGATGAAAGAGGGTGATGAATGGAAAACGGCTTTTAAAACTAAGTATGGCTTATATGAATGGTTAGTAATCCCTTTTAGTCTAACAAATGCTCCTTATACTTTTATGAGGATTATGAACCATGTACTTAGACGTTACTTAGGGAAATTTGTCATTGTCTGTTTTGATGATATTTTAATCTATAGCAAGAACCTGCATGATCACCTTGGTCCTTTAAAATTGGTTTTTGATTGTCTTAGAAAAGAGAAATTATATGCCAATTTGAAGAAATGTTCTTTTGCATCCGAGTCTACCATTTTCCTTGGTTTTGTAGTGTTTGCATCTGGATTAAAGGTGGATGAGGAGAAGGTTCGCTCATGGCCCACTCGAGACCACACTTTGTCGAGTTTGGCCAAGCATGTCGAGTACCCCCATTGGCCATGTCGAGAACACTTGATGTTGGACCGAGTTCTTTAATTACATTAGTCTTTCTATTATTTTATGTAAGTAGAAATAATAAGTTACAAGATTATATCTCTTCTAGATTAATCCTTGTACACAAGGTTAGTTAAATTCTATCTTATCTAGGAACTACTTATCTTAGATTGTTTTTATTTATCTTTAGATAGAATAGGTCTATCCAAACCCCTTTCCTTTGCAAGGAAGGATTGGTTAGATCTTCCATTACTTTTCTATTTAAACAAACACATGCACTTTGATATCAGTAGATTGAATTATCATTGAGAACCCCTTTATAGGATTAAAGGGTTCTCGATTATCAATCCCAAACACTACCAAGCTCTACGTTCTTCGGCAATCATCCAACACCATCACCTTACCTTTGTTCTTGATCGACAAACACCTAGCCGATCACGACCAACCCTAGACGACGCAAGGAAGAAGCTTCCCTCGGCGCTTGGCCTCGGCACCAAGCTCCGTAGGCCTCGACGCCAGGCACTGGGCGCTCTTGCACTCGCCCTCGCTTCTCCCTCGCTCCCGCGGCCTCGCTCACGGAACCCATGCGCCTTCGCTCGCCAGCGTTCGCACTACCCATCATCTGGCTCCACTTCCTCGAGCGCTCCCTCGCCCTCGCTCTCGCTATCGCTCTCGCTCCCAGCGAAGCCCACTCGGAAGCCAAAGCCCCGGCGCTCTCGCACATCCTAAAGGCCTCGCGCATGTGTGCCGAGACTCCCACGAGCGCTACTCGCTCTCTCTTTCCCTCGCTTTCCTGTGTGCCGTGGCATGGGGGTTGCTACCGCTTCTTCAGTGACATGCTACGGCAGCGACATCCTCTGTAGCTTCCTGCAGCTGCATAAAAGAAAAGTGATTTAAATAAAATAGTGTATCATCAGGGAACTCACCGTGAATGGGTCTTTGATCTTTCGGCTTGTCCTCTCCTTGGACAAGTCTGATGAGGTGGTCCCCTACTAAGTTCTCTGCACCTTTCTTATCTTTAATTTCGATGTCAAATTCACTCAAGAGTAAAATCCAACGAATCAATCTAGGTTCCGCTTCTTTTTTTAGTTAATAAATAGAAAATAGCAGCGTGATAAGTGAAGACAATTACCTTAGCTCATAACTTCTCCAGTGCAAAGACCACGACCAGAAGCTCTTTCTCAGTGGTTGAGTAGTTCCTTTGCGCTCCATTCAGAGTCATGGAGGCGTTGTAGATGACATGAGAGCTCCTTCCTTCCTTTTGTCCCAAGACAGCACCGACAACATAATCGTTAGCATCACACATAATCTCAAAGGGTTGAGACCATATGGGTGCCTGAATTATAGGAGCGCTGTTCATGTGACCTTTTAGCTCATCAAATGCTGCTCTATACCTGTCATCAAAGTCAAAAGCTACTTCCTTTTTGAGTAAATCACAAAGAGGTGCAGAAATCTTAATAAACCCGCGATAGAACCCTGCATGGCCTAAAAAGGAACGAATCTCGCACACATTGGTGGGGTAAGGCAGAGACTGAATGACATCAATCTTAGCCTTGTCCACCTCAAGACCCCTGCTAGACACAATATGACCCAAAACAATGCCTTGCTCAACCATAAAATGACACTTTTCAGAATTCAGAACTAAGTTGGTGTCTACACACCTTCTAAGCACAAGTGACAAATGGTGCAAGCAAGTATCAAAGTCATCTCCATGCACAGTAAAGTCATCCATGAATACCTCTATGAAGTGCTCTACATAATCAGAAAATATGCTTACCATACACCGTTGGAAGGTCCCAGGTGCGTTGCATAACCCAAATGGCATTATGCGATATGCAAAAGTGCCAAAGGGGCATGTAAATGTCATTTTATCTTAATCCTCTGGTGTTATGGGTACCTGAAAATATCCTGAGTAGCCATCTAAGAAGCAATAAAAGGAGCGACTAGCAAGGCGCTCAAGCATTTGATCAATAAAGGGTAGGGGCACTACTAGAAATTTGTTATTTAACATCGGGTAATGGCTGATGTCTTTCAAAAAAAAAATCGATGTCTATGTGGGTGATGATGCCCGAAAGTTAACAAAATGAGGAAAAAGAAAATAAAAGGGCTAAAAGGGTTGTAGAAGTGGGCCCATGAAAACACGACGACATGCGGTTCGCGGACGGAAGGAACATGCACAAAAGGACAGGTGGCACACATGCCCACCATCCATGTGCACCTCCTCTCCAAGACACGTGGCAACCATATCTCAACAAGTGGCCGAAAAGGTGGAACACTCCCCTCAGCGGTAGGGCAGGGAAGAATGCTATAAAAAGGAGAAGACACTCTAAGAAAAAGGGCTTTTTGGAAACAAGAGATAGAGAGACGTTAATTCGGAGATAGAGAGAGAGGGTTAAAGGCTACGACAATATTCTTCTTCTTCTTTCTTCGTCCCTTATCCATCCGCGGACAACTAGTACTAAAGAACGGGAGACGGTACGGGACAGGTAGTAGGACGACAGTCCGGGGAGCAAGAGGGAATATCGCTTTCTAACCTTGATCTCTATTGTAGTAAATTGATGTACTTCCTATACCAAGAAGCCATTTGATGAACCCATGAACACGATAAGTGATGCGAGCCTGGTCCAAAGGCTCGGCGGCTCCGGCCGTGAGGTCTTCGCGGATGACGAGGATCTCAAGTTACGGGTAAGACCGTCATAGTTTCCCCCAGGTCGGTACGGCACAGGTTGAGACCCTTTCCCTCATTGCGCCTATACCAGTCGATGATCATAGTATGGGAAGGGCTTCAGGTAAGACCGTTCGACCAAATAAACGTATAAGGGAATACGTGGCATCCCCCTCCCATGGAAATGTGGGGTGGGGTCTACCTTGTCATTTGTGGTTTCGTCATTGGCGCCGTCTGTGGGAACTCTCTCACCCTGAGGGGTTCCCGATTTTAAGAAAAAAGATATTAATGAGAATACCATCACTAACAATGAACTTTTGTGTCAACATGCAGAAAATGAGTGAAAGCATGAGAGGAGCCTCTCAAGGGGCGATGAGTCATGACAACGGAGGATTCCAAGAGTCCAGCATGCATGTGAATTCCCCGGGTCAGGACAGTGCGCCGGAAAATCCGGTGTTCTCGCCTTATATCCCTCAACAGATGGGCCAGTGCTATTTTATGCATGAGGAACACTACTTCCCACCGCCCAATCCTGGGCAAGGTTTCTTTTACGGATACGATAGATACCAGTCGTTCCAGTAGGGGAACCCTTACAACGGTATTCCCCAAAATCTATATGGCCATGCTCATCAAGACTACCACCAGTCAAGATTCTCCGATGATTTCGGTACACATCATCGCAGCGAAGATAGGCGTGCTCACAAACACCAGAGGGGCGGGCATTCATCCGACATTTCCATGTCAACCAGAACGGGCTCGCCCCGTGAGAATGAGAGGAGACAGGACTTTATCCCTTCAGTTTTCACCACCGAGGTTCGCTTGGCTCCGACTCCTAAACGATGGAGAGATACCAACCTTATGAAATATGATGGCACCTCTAACCCCGATGATCGCATGTGCCACTTTACGACAGCAATGGGGATCAACGAGTATAACGACGCAATGCTGTGCCGCACTTTCCCCTCAACTCTGACCGTCATTGC
The DNA here is from genome assembly GCA_037127255.1 of Persicaria tinctoria. Taxonomy (NCBI): domain Eukaryota; kingdom Viridiplantae; phylum Streptophyta; class Magnoliopsida; order Caryophyllales; family Polygonaceae; genus Persicaria; species Persicaria tinctoria. The sequence goes on from JBANSL010000020.1 coordinate 39,616,302, forward strand.
CCTAACCTGGTTCACTAATTTGCCTCAGAACTCGATTGCTAGCTTCGCTCAGCTTTCTCGGGTTTTTAAGTCCCATTTCGGGAGTTCTCGGTCAAGAAAGAAGACCATGATGGATCTTAACTCAATCCGACAAGGGCCGAATGAGACTCTTGGGCAATTCTTTGCGCGATTCACTTCTGTGGTGGTGTAGATTCCTAGTTTCAATCATGAATCAGCGGTCATAATCTTAATGGGGAACTTAGCTGAAGGCGGATTCAAGACCCGACTCTTCAGGAAAAAACCGAAAGACTACGGCACATTGAGGAATCTGGTATCTGCTCAGATTGAGGCTGAGGAAGCCGCGGCCTCAGTAAGCTCAGAACCGTGAAAGAAAGAATCCAGACGCGGGGGATCAGGAGCGTGATCAAAGAGTACGACATAGAAGAAAGCAAGTTTCTCCTCGAAGGAAAAATGAGCATCGTGACAACATCCCGTATCGTCACCGAGCTCAGAACCGCTATGATGGAGGCCACGCTGATAACAGAGAAAATTATCAACGAGCCTCGAGGTTTGAATACCCCCGAGACCGGGATAAACATCAACAATTTCCCCCGGCGAACAGAGGCAGGGGGCGGGGACGATGGTGGAGAGGTGGCCGAAGGGGTCAGGGCTAACCTGCACAGATGTCAGTCAATCAGGCCCCCCGCGACGAGGTCTGTCGAGAGGGATCGCGGGTCAATCAAATCCTACACCCAGAGGGTTTCATCGACACTCTGGCGGGAGGACCATCGATCTCAGGAATAAGCCGACAAGAGAGAAAAAATTATGAAAGGGAGGCAAGGGAGCCTCCATCAACCGCCATCCTGAAGATCGCGTTACAACCACATCCAGAAATAATCTTCACTACAGCGGATGCCGAGGAAGTACGCATGCCGCCTGCGGATCCCCTGGTGATTCATGCCCAGATCGCCACCAAGACTGTAAAAAGAGTCTTCATAGACACCGGATCATCGGTGGACATACTCTCGTGGGAAGCTTTTTCTCAATTAGGAGTATCTGCAGCAACGTTAAGGCCCTATCATGGTACACTGATTACCTTTTCGGGAGATGAGGTGCAGGTGGCGGGCACCATAAAACTCGCGGTGGTTTTGGGTACCGCACCTTGTTGAAGAATGGAAAGCATCATCTTCACGGTGGTACGGATCCCCACTACTTACAATGCACTCTTGGGGAGGGTGTCCCTTTACAAGTTTCAGATGGTTGTTTCGATCTATCACTTCAAAGCAAAATTCCCTATCTACGGAGGGGGGACGGGGGAAGTATGTGCCGGCAGCCAGAGAGCCGGAGTTGTTATGTGACTTCCTTGAAAAAGAAGAAGAAGATCATGTGCCTAGAAGAATCCGCTCAAAGTAAGATCGAAGTCCCAAAAGGAGATTCCCAAGCAGAAAACGAAATAGTAAATGTCACCAAAGAAGTTGCATCAGAAGCAGAACTTGAAGTCAGACCGTCGGAAAGGGAGATTCCAACCGCGGATCAAAGAACCGTCCATCAGTCGTTTCAAAATCCCGAAGAGAGAATCCCTTGGGGGCAGAGGAAAAGGAACGGGTTCTAAAAATCATCTGTCAATCCCGGGACGTGTTCGCGTGGTCCCCGAATGATCTTTTGGGAGTTCCCACGTCGATAGCAATCCATACCCTCAGAATACGCCATGACGCGTGGCCTGTGGCCCAGAAGAAGAGGAAAATGGCCCCAGAGAAATCCCAAGCAACAAAGGAAGAAGTAGAGAAGTTACTTGAAGCAGGATTCATAGAGGAAGCAGAGGATTCAGACTGGCTATCAAACGTGGTCTTAGTCAAGAAAGCCAACGGGAAATGGAGGATGTGTGTGGATTTCTCAGATTTGAACAAAGCCTGCCCCAAGGACAGCTATCCTTTACCATCAATTGACGAGTTGGTTGATATTACTGCTGGAAACGAGGCTTTAAGTTTCATGGACGCGTATTCTGGGTACAACCAGATCCGACTAGACCCGATGGATAAAAGGGCGACCACCTTCATCACCAATCAAGGAATTTTCTGTTACAAGGTCATGCCTTTTGGTTTGAGGAATGCTGGGGCCACTTTTCAAATAGCCGTAGACAGGATATTCTGCGATCAGTTGGCCAGGAATGTGTCCATCTACGTGGACGACATCGTTGTAAGGAGTAAGAAAGCAGAGAATCACGCTGCTGATCTGTAGGAGACTTTCGATTCTCTAAGGCGTGGAGGGCTGAATCTGAACGCAGAGAAATGTGTTTTTGGGGTCGACTCGGGAAAATTCCTGGGCTTCATGGTAAGCTAAAGAGGGATAGATGTGAACCCCGCTAAGATAACTGATATACAGGAACTGCGCCCACCACGTACCATAAAAGAGGTACAGTCTTTGAATGGATCGGTGAACTACCTGGGGCGTTTCTGTTCTTGCCTGGCTGATAAATCCTTACCTTTCTTCGCGTTGTTAAAAAAGAAAGGATCGATCTAATGGACACTTGATCTCCAGCAAGATTTCGAAGAATTAAAGGTTTTCCTACAATATTTGCCAACTCTACATCAACCACAGAAGTCAGAAAGTTTACAGCTATACCTAGCGGTGAAAGCAGCCACTATCAGCGCGGTCCTCACCTGAGAAGGGCGGTATCCAGTTTACTATATAAGCCGGGTACTACAGGATGCAAAAACCAGATACGAGCCGGTGGAAAAAGTGGTCCTCAGTCTGATATTCGCGGCCAGAAGACTTCGCCCATATTTCCAGGATCACTTAATAGAAGTTTTGACGGACTTGCCACTTAGACAGATTCTTCATTCACCAGGTCTTTCGGGGCAAATGACGAAGTGGTCCATTGAGCTCTCCGAATTTGAAATAGCTTACGTCCCGCGCAAGGCAGCACTAGCTCAGGTTCTGACGGATTTCATTGGTAAAACCAACTTTGGAGATGAAGGCAGTGACACGTAAAGTAGGTGGACAATGAAGGTCGATGGAGCCGTGCACGCGGACGGATGCGGAGCATGAATAACGCTAACCTCCCCTGGGGGAGATCAGTTTTGCTTTGCTCACCGCTTGGATTTTCAAGCCACCAATAACGAGACAGAATATGAAGCTTTGATAGCGGGGCTTGAGCTAGCATTGACCCGCGGAGCTCGGGCCGTCATGGTGTATACAGATTCCGAGATCGTCGCGAAGCAAATAGAGGGGGTGTACGAAGCTAGGACTGAGCTGTTACCAGATTACCTGCGGAAGGTAAACGCTCTAAGAAGAGCATTCTTGCACTTCATCGTGGAATCCGTTCCTAGAGAAATGAATGGGCAGGCCAATTTATTATCCCGAATTGGGGCCGCTATGCCACCAGAAGTGGAAGGGAAATTCGAGTTTGAAAGAAAGGATCAACGGAGACTTATGCAAGAGGTATATTTTGTCCAAACCGAGGGCTCCGAAGATTGGCGGACACCGATTGCTAAATATCTGAGGAAAGGAATACTTCCACCCGAGAGAATGGAAGCCAAAAAGTTAACAAACCGAGCGGCCCGATTCGTCATCAACGAAGGAAAGTTATATAAGAAGGGTTTCAACTTCCCAGATTTATTATGTGTATCCAGCAGTGAAGGGCACACCATCGTGAAAGAATTGCATGTGGGAGTGTGCGCTCACCACCAAGGATAGAGAGCATTAACTTCAAAAGTTCTGAGACTGGGATACTACTGGCCAACGGTCAGAGCAGATGTACAGAGCTTTGTGCGTAGTTGTGACGCTTGTCAAAGACATGGAAATGTGAAGAATTTACCCGCCGAACCACTTCAGAGCATCTATGGGGCATGCCCTTTCGCCTTATGGGGAATGGACATTCTGGGCCCTTTCCCCACAACTCTCGGACAATTAAAATATGTCCTAGTTCTGGTGGACTATTTCACCAAATGGTTAAAAGCGGAGGCAATGAGTTTGATCACTGCGGAGAAAGTTAGAAAATTCTTATGGAAGAACCTGGTGTGCCGTTTTGGAGTACCCGAGGCCATCATCACAGACCATGGAACTCAGTTCGACTGTGAAAGCATTAGGGATTTTTGTGAGGGCATTGGGATAAAGTTAAAGTTCTCATCAGTAGCTCACCCACAAACGAAAGAACAAGAAGAAAAAACTAACCGCCAAATCCTAGAAGGAATCAAGAAGAAGTTAGGGAAAACCTCCAAAGGCCGGTGGGCAGAGCTGCTCCCACTGGTGCTCTGGTCATACTGAACCTCGTCTAAAACTCCCACCAGGGAAACGCCGTTTGCTTTGGTATTTAGGGAAGATGCCGTCATCCCGGTCGAACGATTAATCCCTTCTGCACGGGTTTTGGCCTACGAATCCAAGGGCAATGACGAAGCTTCGGAAGTTAAAATGCACCTTCGAGAAGAGAGGAGGATGCTTGTAGAAATCAAGGCTCGGGAGTACAAAAGAAAGACCCAAAGGCATAGAGATCAACATCTCATTGCGTGACAGTTCGAGAATGGAGATCTTGTCCTCCGCCTAGCTCTATCAGGTGGGAAGTTGGATGATAAATGGGAAGGACCATATGTAGTTTTTGAATGTGTCCATGTTGGAGCATACAAGTTACAAACCCCTGAAGGTGTTATTCTTCGAAAAACATGGAACTCGAAACAATTGAAGAAGTACTATGTGTAATATTCAGCTATTTCGAAGTTTATCAAGTCACCCCCGCTATAAGTAAATAAATCAAAGCGGTTAGTGGGTGCTTTCTACATTCTTGAAACAACCTTCATTGAGCTCCCGGACTATACTCGAAGTCCTATGACGCTAGAACTTGCTCCGCGTCGGACATCCGGTGGACGCATTGAGCTCCCGGACTATACTCGAAGTCCTATGACGCTGGAACTTGCTCCGCGTCGGACATCCGGTGGACGCATTGAGCTCTCGGACTATACTCGAAGTCCTATAACGCTGGAACTTGCTCCGCGTCGGACATCCGGTGGACGCATTGAGCTCCCGGACTATACTCGAAGTCCGATTACGCTAGAACTTGCTCCGCGTCGGACATCCGGTGGACGCATTGAGCTCCCGGACTATACTCGAAGTCCTATGATGCTGGAACTTGCTCCGCGTAAGACATTCGGTGGACGCATTGAGCTCTCGGACTATACTCGAAGTCCTATGACGCTGGAGCTTGATCCGCGTCGGACATCCGGTGGACGCATTGAGCTCCCGGACTATACTTGAAGTCTTATGACGCTGGAGCTTGCTCCGCGTCGGACATCCGGTGGACGCATTAAGCTCCCGGACTATACTTGAAGTCTTATGACGCTGGAGCTTGGTCCGCGTCGGACATCCGGTGGACGCATTGAGCTTCCGGACTATACTTGAAGTCCTATGACGCTGGAGCTTGCTCTGCATCGGAAATCCGGTGGACGCATTGAGCTCCCAGACTATGCTCGAAGTCCTATGATGCTGGAGCTTGCTCCGCGTCGGACATCCGGTGGACGCATTGAGCTCCCGGACTATACTTGAAGTCCTATGACGCTGGAGCTTGCTCCGCGTCGGACATCCGGTGGATGCATTGAGCTCTCGGACTATACTTGAAGTCCTATGACGCTGTAGCTTGATCCGCGTCGGACATCCGGTGGACGCATTGAGTTCCCGGATTATACTCGAAGTCCTATGACGTTGGAGCTTGATCCGCGTCGGACATCCGGTGGACGCATTGAGCTCCCGGACTACACTCGAAGTCCTATGACGCTGGAGCTTGATCCGCGTCGGACATCCGGTGGACGCATTGAGCTCCCGGACTATACTCGAAGTCCTATGACGATAGAGCTTGCTCCGCGTCGGACATACGGTGGACGCATTGAGCTCCCAGACTATACTTGAAGTCCTATGACGCTGGAGCTTGCTTCACGACGGACATCTGGTGGACCCATTGATCTCCCAGACTATGTTTAAGATGCTATGACACTAGAGTTCGACTCCTGTCAAACATTTGAAGTAGACCATCGCCTCCCAAGAAGATGGGATGCACTTGACAAAACCGCCGACATCATCAGAAGCAGTGTTGGTAAAACTCAAAAGGAACAATATAGAAATACAAAAGCAAAGCAGAAAACCTAAAAGCTTAGGCTGAAGAAGACCAGTTGCGCAACCCCAAGAAAGTCCAGAAGAAATCTTTGGGAGGAAGAACCTAGACTAGCTCACGGGATCACCTCTCCCTGGACTGATCAGGAACCAAACGAGTCCTGTCCCCACACAACCGCGTCCCATTTGGCAAGGGTCCTTCAGAATGAGGTTCTCTCCACTCGGCGTCAACCTCATCGCCATCCGTAGATAAAATATGAACCTCAAACCGTGCGTCCCCCTTGTGCAAAAAGGTGATGGCGAATCCTATATCAACACCATACGTACATGCAAAATGATTCCACCCATGACCTAGGTAGGGCACGTGGTAGTCACCACGGTAGACCGTCACAGGGAAGTCCCGGATAATTCTCGACGACAACAAAACGCGCCCGGGAAGGTCTAGGCCATACTCGACCTCGAAACGTGAAGGCAGCAGCTGCTCAAACTTGAATTAATTAGATAAATAAAGATAAACTCATTCACAGAAAAAAGAACTATGAGTCACAGGAAGGACCTACCAAATGGTGCATCTGCTCCGGAAAATCCACTGACCGGAAAAAGGCCCAATTTGTCCGAACGGAGGATGACATCTTTAGGAGGACTAAATTTGCAAAGACTGGGGAACTCAGGGATCCCGATTTTAAAGGATTTTCACGGGGTCACATGTTGCACAAAAATCACCTCGAAAACATAATTGGGGGGGCTCTCGAAAAACACAAGAACAGTCAAACAAGGCATCACTGCCCCAGGTCGGGCATGACGGACATCTGTATCACAGGTGCTCACCTCGGGCAGACCAATGCCTGCCACCACGAAAAGACTCGACAATAGAGAAATGAAAGAGATCCCTTGATTTCCCTCAAATTTGAAAATTGGGAAAGGAAGGAGAGGAAGAAAGCAGCCTGGCAATGGGAGCTGCTTCACGGATAACCACGAACCCCCTCATGGAATCACCCCAGGCCACTTTTTACAGAGTTATCTTGAAGGAGGAACAACTCCGACAACTCCGCCTCCCACTTATGTACGAGATATTAGAACAGGATGCACAAAGGAGCCTCACCCTCAGCTCACGAGCACACCAAGAACACGAAGTCAGAATCGACCGTGGTCGCAACGAGATCTATTGGATAACGGAAGGGTGGAGTAATTTTACTACAGCCAACTGCGTACGGGCGGGGACCATCCTCTGATTCACCAAAGAAAGTGAAGCAGCTCGATACGAGGTTTCCGTGGTCGATCCAGACCCAGGCTATGAAGACTACACCTCGTTCACCTAAGAAAATCGGGTAAGAGTTCAGTCCCCCTTTCCAGTAGAATCTCCACGCCTTATTCCTTTAATCCCAAGCACGGTTGTATCGGGGGTCAGTTCGAATTTCAAATAAAGACTGTGTCTTTTCATAAATTGCGTTTCGTGGCTTTTTCCTCTAAGAGATACGAGATGCATACGGTGATCAGATGTCTCGAAAAACACGCAAACCCCGATCGGTAGAAAGAAGGAAACGTGGATAGTATAGGACCTCCACGTAGGATAGGAGTCGCTGACCTAAAGGCCACTTGGCAATAGCCAACTCCATTAAGTTAAACACCATAAAAAGGAGGGAAAGAAAACGGCATAACCCGACCACCTAAACCGTTACCCCTAAAGGAACTCCAAAATGGGTTCCGGAAACACTCCACATTCCTTCTACTGTTTCATCACTAAGGAAGAGCAATTACAAAGACTGCAACTGTCTCGGATGTTCAAGCAACTAGGAGATGAAGCACACAAGCTTGTCTATCTATGGTCCACCACTGGTCAAGATTTGGAGATCAATGTCGAAAGGGACGCGGACGGGGCATATTGGTTCACGGATGGGTGGCCGGACTTTACTTTCTCCAACCGAGTAATCACAGGATGCTCGCTCTTCTTCGTTTACGAAGGGGAGTCCCACTTCGAGGTGTAAGTATCCTATCCAGAGTCAACCCCCGACTGTGAAAAGAAGCGCGGCCCAACAGACATGGGCCCTCCCAAGGCCAAGGCCTACCGGAAGCCCACGCTAGCCCACGGAAGCTCGAAGGCCCCAAAGCGCAAAATGTGAATCTTTGAGCCCCGATGTACCTTGTAACAATAAAAGATTTTTCAATAAAAATAAAGGGTTTGTCATTCCCCAAGCACCTGCAGTAAGTCAGAAAAGCTGTTTTCCCTCGCCTTCTGTTTTCCGTCCCTAGAAACCTAGGGAAGGAACGATTTTAGAAAAAACCTGGAGGGGGGGCGGGGTTGAGAACAAAATTGGTGGAAGTAACAAATGAAAAATCTAACGAATAAAGAAACAATATCTTTCATCTCCTCTATAAAAACCAAAGCCAAGGAATCCTTGTTAGACATTTTATATCAGGAGATAACAAAAACAAGATGGCAACAGGCAATGACCGCCCGAGAGATTTCCTCCGATGGATCCAGAACGCCTCTTTCCTACAAAGGACGGTAATATTCCTCAAACCTCTCCATTAACTCTCAGGTTTCCTTTCGTGCCTAAAGTTTCCCCCAACAACCACAGCCCCTGCCGGCGTTTTTCGAGGCAGAGTACAGAATACCAGATGTCGAAGGAATAGTCTTAACCAATGGGCCGGGGATAAGGGGCACCCACGTTATGGTGGAGAGGGACGAAGCGGGGGTGCTCTGGCTTACTCAAGGTTGGAGAACCTTTACAAGATCGAGAAATGTCCACGTAGGCGGGGTTGTACTTTTCAGCCATCTGGGCGGGTCGCGCTTCAAGGCCAGCTACGTCCCTTCGGGAGAAAGCGACACTTCTGAAGGCGAAGGCAGCGAGGACACTTTCTAGGAAGGAAACCAGTTTATAAGATTTAAAGCTTTGGTTGTCAGGAAGAAAGCCCAAATAAATGTGAAATGTTGAATGAAAAAGAAAGACGCCCTTTAGGCGAAGTTTTCGTATTTTTTACCGTTTAAGAGAAACCTGGTTCAAAAAAGAGTCGGCATTAAAGATTAAAACAAAAAACACACCACGGACAAGGTTTTCTACGCGGACATCCCGCGGACACAAAAAACATAAACCGAAATAAGGCACCAAACGGAGTATCAAAGTTTGTCTAAACCAGAAGAACAGTGAAAAGGGGGGGAGGGGGGGGGGGGGGGGGCTTACAAACCGTCACCACTAAAGTCCACCTGCTCGTCGTCTACCAAGTTCCAGTCTTCCCGGTCTTCACTTGGGGAGAACGGCTGAAAGGGGGACACCCGGGGTCTCTACGGATTTCTTCACGCTCTGGTGAATCCCGACTTTCATCCCTATATAAAAGCAATCTCTGTACCGGCCTTGGATGAACTCTTGCCCGGCCTCCTCATTCAACCAATCGGGAACCGCGTTCTTCATGAACTCTAGGCCCTTCGGAATTTTCAGCCAATCATCCACGAGTTTCGAATGATTGTGTGGAACGTCCAACCAAGACAGGACGATATCATCATCTGTTCGGGATTGGTATCGCTCTAACTCGAGTGTACGTCGATTGGCTTCCACGACCGCTTTACTCCGTGTTTCGTTCGCCGCTAACAGCTGGTTTTCGAGCTCGATCTTCTGAGCCTCAGAATTAGATTGCAGGGTGGTCAGAGCCTGCTGGGAAGACTCAAACTGGGCCTGCAATGTCTCCATGTCCTCAGCCAGCTTACTACTTTTCGTCTTCTCGGCGGCTATGATTTCATCCTTTTCCTCCAGCCGCGAGCGGATGGACTCATTTTCCTTCCGCGGCATTTCCGCCTCCAGGAGTCTTTCTTTCATCTGCTCCAGCTTCTCTTCCAGACCGCGAGCTTGTTGACCCAAGCGAAGATATCGACCCCAGCCGCTATGAGCAAAAACATGACCCTAACCACAAAAAACACCATGGGGTTTAAAACACACACCAAAAGAAAAGTCAAGGGCATCAGATAGACGAGAGTTATAAAACACGATTCACTTACCCAATTACACCAACGTTCTTGCTCGATCATAAACTGCTCATCAGTCAGGTGGTCCAAATATCGCAACTCCGCCTTTCTGAGCTCTGGGGGAAAGGCCAACTGATTGAGGATGTCAGAGTCAAAACCGAGCATCCGGTACGCGGGACGACCATTGGCATCCACATGAAAAACCGACACGTCCCAATCAACATCTTCCCAAGCTGGATAGGAACGCGGTTTCTTCTTCTTTGGAGGTGCTTTGGAAGTTCCCGCTTCACCAGGAGAAACAACTCGAAGCTCCACGGGGGCCATCAGGGGAAGAGGCTGGACTTCCACGACTGGAGAAGAATCGATCATGATGACGTGAGGCTCGGGCTCCACCAGGGCAACAGGAGAGGAGGAAGCTACAACCACCGTTTTCTCCTTCACAACTTTCTTACCTTTCGATTTTGGGGCCGACGTCTTAGGGCGCTTTAAGGCTCTCATCACATCGGTGGGGATTTTCCTTTTAGCAGAGGAAGGGAGAGCTGAAGACGTTTTCGTGGCGTCCACCATTGCCTTCAGTTCCACGACGTCTGAAAAAGCCACGAAAAGAACAAAAACATCAATACCAGGTCAAGAAAAAACACCGAAGAAAGCAAGAATAAAGACACCCCCAAATTAACTACAACCTATGCGCGGATGAGGGAGACTCAAGCCGGCCATCTCCAGCCGCAAAGGAGAAACCATTTCTTTCCATGAAGGTTTTGTCCCGACCGCGAACCTTTGCTCAATCTCTTTTAGGCCAGACACAGCCTTTCTCTTCACCCGTGTGTACAGACGCGGCTTTGTATGAAAGTTAAGTACTTGGCGAGAAGGATCCTGGACCAAAAACCACTTATGCCGCCACTCCGGCTTGTTGGAATTACGTTCCACAATTGGAACACTGAGCTTAGCCTGATAGAGGCTCTTGTGAGTACCCCCATCACCCAAGGTGAGCATATTGCTCAAGAGTCCCAGAGTGGGCTGGATCCCGATCTCCAAGCAACGCATCACAAATGAAGTCAAGAAAAGCCAGCTATTCGGGACCAGTTGGGCAGGACTCAAACCACAAGCTTTTAGATAACGCTTGAACAAATTAGGTAGAGGGAGCCGAAACCCCTGAACTAAGCTCTCCATATACACAACCAAACAACCTGGGTAGGCATCCAAGCTTCCTCCACCCTCCGTCGGGATGCACAACACCACTCCCTCCGGCCAGGGGAAGACACGGGCAATCACGTTCAAATCCTCCAAGGTCGTGAAGGTCCCACTACCGCGGTTCTGAGCATTTGGCGGAGCAGTGGGAATCATCCGCTGAGGCAGAACGGTGGGGATCGGGCCCGCGACAGATGGCTAAAACTCCCCCCTAAAAAGACAAGTCACTAACACTCCCTCGTTGTACAGAACCGTACAGAAGTCCCCCAGTACTGATGACGAACGGCGTTCCGTTGGTAGAAAGACAGGGCCGGAGGGCAAGTCAGTGTGAGCATCCCACTCCTTGTAAGAATGTTGAGACTTCGGTGACTCCAATATCGATTCCGACCCTGACGACGAAGCTCCACCACCCGACCGCGAAGATGCGGAATCAATAGGGGTCCGCGAGATTTTTGGGTTGACGAAAAGTAACGTCTTCAGGGACCTCTATATCACCCATCAGAAGTTTACTGCCAGAACGCCTAGTAGACGGAGGTCTGATTAAGGCTTGAACGATATCAGAACTACTTTGAGAGGTCGACACAACGAAGATGGTTTGGCGAATAAGAGGAAAGAAGCAGAATGGGAAGAAGCTTATGGACCGACAATGATTAAATAGGCACCCAGAAGTTTCTCGCACGACAACCGCGGCCGAAAGAAAGAGGAGAAAGAAAGAAAAACCAAAATCAAAACAAGAACTAAGACGCGGAAAGAAGAGAAAGTAAGAGTTAGATTTACCTCGAGATGTTCGGAAACGAGAGCTGTAAAAAACGGAGAACGGTAAAAATGAAAAGGGGTCAGAACCTCTATTTATAGGCTCCTCAATCCACGACGTTTCACCTCCCATTTCGGTCCACGTGTCAAAAGCGCGGCTCACATCAATCAGGTAAATGGGCCCAATAGGTACCGGCCCAAAAAAGCCCAAGAGGGCCCAACGGGCCTCCCCTTCTCCATCTGTTTTGCCCTAAAGAAACACTAAGAACGGGGGAGGATTTCGAACCGCGGAAAAACCTGTCCGGTTTCCCCACGGCTCGAGGAGCTGTGATGATGCCCGAAAGTTAACAAAATGAGGAAAAAGCAAATAAAAGGGCTAAAAGGGTTGTAGAAGTGGGTCCAAGAAAACACGAGGACATGCGGTCCGCGGACGGAAGGAACATGCACAAAAGGACATGTGGCGCACATGCCCACCATCCATGTGCACCTCTTCTCCAGGACACATGGCAACCATATCTCAACAAGTGGCCGAAAAGGTGGAACACTCCCCTCAGCGGTAGGGAAGGGAAGAATGCTATAAAAAGGAGAAGACACTCTAAGAAAAAAGGATTTTTGGAAACAAGAGATAGAGAGACGTTAATTCGGAGATAGAGAGAGAGAGAGGGTTAAAGGCTACGACAATATTCTTCTTCTTCTTTCTTCGTCCCTTATCCATCCGCGGACAACCAGTACTAAAGAACGGGAGACGGTACGGGACAGGTAGTAGGACGACAGTCTGGGAAGCAAGAGAGAATATCGCTTTCTAACCTTGATCTCTATTGTAGTAAATTGATGTACTTCCTATACCAAGAAGCCATTTGATGAACCCATGAACACGATAAGTGATGCGAGCCTGGTCCAAAGGCTCGGCGGCTCCGGCCGTGAGGTCTTCGCGGATGACGAGGATCTCAGGTTACGGGTAAGACCGTCATAGTTTCCCCCAGGTCGGTACGGCACAGGTTGAGACCCTTTCCCTCATTGCGCCTATACCAGGCGATGATCATAGTAGGGGAAGAGCTTTAGGTAAGACCGTTCGACCAAATAACCGTATAAGGGAATACGTGGCATCCCCCTCCCATGGAAATGTGGGGTGGGGTCTACCTTGTCATTTGTGGTTTCGTCAGTGAGGGATGTTAAAAGTCAAAAGTTTTTCACATCGGTCGGAACCCGATGTCTTTGTAAGTTATAACATCGTTTATATTTTTAAATCCGATGTCTTTGTTAACCTATAACATCGATTATAAATTATATCCGATGTTATAACATATAAAGACATCGGCTATTACCCGATGTTAAAAAGTTTTGACTTTTTACATCACCAACATAGACATCGATTTTTGTTTTGAAAGACATCGGTTATTACCCGATGTGAAATGAGGTATTTGCGTTTTCTTTTATTATCGTAGCCTATGCGGGATTTGAACCCGCATCTTTGTGTTTGAGTACAATGCTCTACCATTTGAGCTAATAGGCTTTATATTATATAGAATGTTCTTCCATAATAGCAAAAAGAGCATGTGGAACTTAAGAAAGATATTTATTAAACCTAATCTCATATAACAATAAATCATACAAATTTTATAACAAACGGTTAAAGTATAAAGGAAAAAAACAAAGCCAAACAAAAATACAAGGAGAGTAAAAATAAGCTTCATTCCACCATTACCTTACAAACTTCTCCCTCTAACTACCCATACAAGCTGTTTCTCCGGATACTTAGGGAAAAACCTCTTACTAAATTGCAGCAAGCCCAACCTGTTTCTCCGGATTGTTGATGACACTAAAAATTTGATTTCTCCCTATAAAGTCAACAAGATACGAACAACCTGACAGCTAAGGAAAAGCACATTAACTCTCCACATATAATCCACCAGATAGTCTAGAAATAGGAAAGGATACTGAACCAAATCTTTCAACACTTGGTGAAAAAACAAAGTAAAAAAGTAACTAATGTAAGAAAATTCAATATTAAGATTAGAATAAAACCTTGGATTAGAAGAGTCTTTAAAACAAAAAAGCATTTCAACCATCTCAGATATAGTCAACTGTTTAGGGATGATCTGCTTCTATGGAGACTTAGCAGTGCTACCTGAAGGAAGTCCCTTCCCTTTTCAGGTTGGAGCTGCACAAATGATTGCAGAACCAAGCAAGGAACTATGGAAGACCACACACATCTGCTACCTCTATGGTGACGATCTTTAAGGCCTCACGTGCAGGATGTATGGACTATTTTCTGAACAGACAAGGACTGTGAGTCTGAAGCCGTTGTCCAACCGAGCAAGCAAAGGTTTTACAACCTGCAGTGTTTCTCTAGATTCCAATTGAACGAGCAAGCTGCTCAAGTGGCATTAACCTCATACTCTTTTCAATAATCTGTAAGCCATCAAAGGCCTTTGCCAGAGCAAAGGTAGTTCTACTTTTCTGAAGAAAATACCTCCAAAACCTATACAAGACAAGTATAATCTCTGTGAAACTTTAAAGGTATTTAGTGAAGAACAAATCATAAAGTAAATGAAAAAGAAACGAAGAATTAGTCCTACAACTTTGCATAGCAATTACCAAATCAACCATACTAATGAAATAGCCTCTCAGCAAAATCAATGTGATCACATAACACCTATTACCAAAACAGGATATGTGTGTTGTTGAACAGCATCAAAAACCAAAGTGTCCAGAGTGAAATACTATATGTCAGTATTACAAATCAGAAATTGAGTGAATCAGCCAAAGAATAGATAAAAAATATCCCCGACAACAAGAGTAATAAAAAAAACATCTTGTAATCTACTGGAAAATGAAAATCTAGAACTGTCAGAGACTCGGAAAGAATTTTGATTCTAAACCAATTAAACATCTTCTTCAGCTGATTTCGGTAATGCTTTTACATCACATGTTCATTGTGTTCTTGTTATAGCTACTCTCATTCTAGAAAAATGATTGCCTTCAACTAATGTAAGAAAAATCAATATTAAGATTAAAATAAAACCTTGGATTAGAAGAGTCTTTAAAGCGAAAAAGCATTTCAACCATCTCAGATATAGTCAACTGTTCTGAAAACATTCGCTGGAAGTAAGAACTTGCTTCTGATTCGACATCATCATCATATGTTACAGATGCAGTGGTTCCATCACTCGGGGTCACGACACCATTGCTGAGGGAGAAACTCAATTTATCCATCTCATCACAAAGTTGGCTGGAGTTTAATGAATGAGAATTTTGAACAACCTACAAAATGCAGTGCTATAAAGCTGTTTGAAAACCAAATAAAGAGAAAAAAATATATTAGGAAGGTTTTAGAACAAAACCTTCAAGAAGACATCAAAAGCTTGAGGTTGAATATTCAGGGGAACACCAGTCATTCTTGATAAAATGCCTTTGTCGCCCCATACAAAATGGAACATCAGTAGGAACTAAAGGTGTAATTTGCAACATAATCTCAAAATGATCTATTTTTCTTGGAAGAAATAAAGAAATACATCATCAGCGAGGTACATTGCTTTAAAATGAACAAGGATATATTGAAAGCTACAATAGTGATACAAATGCAATTTCTAAGGCTGAAAGAAAAGATTGAATCTCAACTTTCAAGTAGGTTAGTTTAATTCCACTCACAAAACACCAATCTTTCAAGTAAATGAGAGAAACTAGACCAGATGCAAATCATTATTCAAAACTAGGGACAACAACCCTGTATAATATGTATTTATGACATGATAATGGGAATAAATATTAGAAGCCAATTGTAATACCTGTCCTGGAGAAGACTCATCTGATTATTGACCCCCACAAGTGCAATATGGAATAGATTGCCATGGCTAGCAGCTTGAACATGCCCATTTGCTGCTTCATTACAATGATGAGCAGTTTTTTTCAAGGCAGCCGTAATCACTATCGGTAGAAACTGAACAGATTTGATTATAGTGAAGAGGTAAATGCATAATGTGATTATAATGAGCTGTGATGAAAGACAAAGCTAGTGCAACATCTACTGAATTGTGAAAAAAGAGTGGTATAAGGAATATCATGTATTCTCTTGTTATTGATTTACCACAAGTTATTTGAATATAGCAGAAAATCTGATCACTTATCCCCTTGATGAACATATCCATTCAAAAAGGAATGATAAGAACTTTGCAGCTTTGAATCATACGGAGTAGCACTTAAAAAGAAAGAAAAAAAGGGGTCTAATTTCCAATTTGAACAAGAAGATAGCAAATAACTTCAAACTCTTTGCTAACAACATCAGCAAACAAACAAGAAAAAGCTTCTGTAAAAATAGTTCTTAAACAATCTTATGTATGTTAAGAATGCATTGGACAGCTATGAAAAAAGAGGATGCATGAAGTTTTCAACTTAATATGAAATAATGATATCTCAAATCAATCTTATGTATGTTAAGAATGCCTTCCTCGTAGTCATATATGTACTAGGTTGAACCATATTCCTTGCACTAATAAGCTTTCATTCATAGGTTACAAATAAGCAAACTAAAAAGTCAATTATCATGATTTTTTAATGCATTGCAATTGTAGGATTTTGAGGATAATAAGGAGCTCAATTAGTTTGATTACCAAGTCGATCAACAATCAAGAGCTATTTTTCACATGAGCATCTACAAGAGTCAAAAACATAAAAGGACATCAGTTTAATAAATTAGCATTGGCATATTCGTTTTGCCTTGTGATAAACCTCAAATTGAGCCAAAAAAATCTCATTCAAAGCAAACCTAGAATATTGAATCCAACATATTGCATAAAAAAGGTTCAACAAGCTAGGTCAACCGCAAAAGCTCATTAAAAATCAAACTGAATATATAAATGATAAATCTAGGCAAGCAAAACATGGGGCAATCAAATGCAGCAGGAATAATCAAACCTGGGGTGACAGGGAGAAGAAAGGCGGTTTACCTTCTGGTTGAATTAGAATATTCAAAAATTCGAATCAAGCAGTGCCCACAAATCCACAATATAGGCAGAAGGAGGGAGTCATCGAGCCTAGAAGAGGACGAGGGCTTCCTCAAACCTAGCTGCTAAAGGAGGATGGTTGGTGGTGACCTAAATCCCAAAATTCCCGTACATTTTACTCCCTAAATCCTAAAATTCAGTCTCTGAATCACTGAACCTAATTTTAAAATCGAAGAATCAAAAGAAGCTGAAAATGAGGATAGGGGAAACATTGTACCAGAGAGAGAAGTGACGCTCTCTGTAGCAGCCGCTGCCTCGTCGTCGACGACAACAACCTCGTCACGCCCGCTCCGATCCTTCTGGAGCCTCCTCGGATCCAGCCTTCTTGACGCCGTCGCGAGGAGACGAACAGGTCCTTAGAGCTGCCAATCTGTGGAGGTGAAGATGAAGATGGGATGGGGATGGGGATGGGGAGGGAGGGTGGTGGAGCATATTTGGAGATGGGGCTTTCGCTCCAGCAAGAGAGAAGAGAGTAGAACTAGCGGAAAGTGAAACCCTTGCTGAAATGGAGAGATTTGGATATAGTCGGGAAGCAGGCGTTTAAATTAGGGGTGGGCATAAATCCCGCAAATCCCGTCCCGTCCCGCATCCCGTCCCGATCCCGGTGGGATGTGGTCAAAAAAATTTCAATCCCGTCCCGATCCCGTCCCGCAAAAATTACGCGGGACAGGACGCGGGACGGAGGGTTCGCATCCCGCAAATCCCGTCCCGTCCGGCAAAAATATATATATATATATATATATATATATATATATATATATATATATATATATATATATATATATATATATATATATATATATATATATATATATATTCTGTATAATTTACCAGAATTAAGAGTGGTCTTAATTTCGAATAGATATATGAAGATTGAAGAGTGGCCTTAATATGCAATATGCTGATAACATTAACGGGATGGCCTAGTAGCTAATGGGATGCTCAACTGAGATTTTGCCTAATTGTTCATGCACTACGTCCAGATGCTCACATTAGTGTCTTGATTTGTTAAATTAAATTTGTTCATGCACTTCAACTGAGATTTTTAATGCAATTTGCTACTGGCTAGCTACTGTAATGGGATTTTATGTACATTAATTTGCTACTCACTACTGTAATAATATTTTATAATGGGATTATGTATTTTAATTTGGAATTAATTGGATAGTTTTTTAATCATTTTTTACGAGGGACAAATCTCGTCCCGTCCCGTGAGGGATAAAACCCGGTGGGATTTGAAAAAAAAAATATCAATCCCGTCCCGATCCCGTCCCGCAAAAAGTACGAGGGACGGGACGCGGGATTACCCCAATCCCGTCCCGTCCTGTCCCATGCCCACCCCTAGTTTAAATTAATTCATTATTTCATTCCGCGCCTTTTATAAAAAATTTCAATATAAATATTTAACATCGGTCTAGAATATATGGTGATGTCTATTTTATTTTTAACATCACAAATTTATAAACCGATGTTAAGAAAATGTTTAACATCGCAGGTTTTTCTGACCGATGTTAATCACCCGATGTTAAATAACAGAATTCTAGTAGTGGGGAAAGTGGTATTTGCGAGTTACCGCATTCAAATTACGATAATCAATACAGACCCTCCATCCAGTTTGGACCCTGCTATGGACCAACTCACCATTATGATTTTCAATGATAGTGATACCTCCCTTCTTAGGGATAACCTGAGTAGGACTCACCCACTTGCTATCAGATATGGGAAATATCATACCTGCTTGAAGGAGCTTCAACACCTTCTTCTTTACCACTTCCATCATCGGCGGGTTGAGTCTCCGCTGAGGTTGTCTAGATGGCTTGGCATCATCCTCCAGAAGTATTTTATGCATGCAGAGGGTAGGACTGATGCCCTTAATGTCTGCGACCGTCCATCCTAACGCTTCCTTGTTCTCCTTCAAAATAGTCACCAATCGCTCCTCCTGCGCGAAAGTGAGTTTGTTAGAAATAATGACAGGCAAAGTATCATTCTCACCAAGGAACGCATATTTAAGGTGATTCAGGAGTTGTTTCAATTCAAAATCAGGCGCCTGTACAATGGATGGAAGAAGCTTTTCAGTTGGCATGGTCAGCTCGATGCGGTCTCCCCTTGGTGGCACATAGGTGGGAGATCGATGGTCTAAAGCCAATATAGCTTCCTGCAAGTTAGATGATAAGACATAATCTCTAGAAATTTCATCTATAAGGGCCTGTAAAGCGACCTCCATCTCATCAACACACTCCAAATCAAAGCAATCTTGTGCTATAGTATCAAGAACATCCATAAAGCACAAAAAAGGATGATCATATGGAAATTTCACGGAATCATAAATATTATATTCAACTCTTTGACCATCAAATTCCATAGTAAGAGACCATAAATAGACATCTATCTTGGTCCTAGCAGTTTTCAAAAAAGGTATGTCCAATAGAATAGGGTCGTAATTGTTACCAGGACCCATATCAATCACAAAGAAGTCAGCATAGAATATCAAGTTGTCAACCATAACCAAGACATCCTCAATAATCCCTTTCTGGTAGATAGTAGATCGATCAACAAGTTGAATTACTACCCGAGTATCATTCAGAGGTCCCAATCCCAACGCATGATAAACATGAGAAGGCAAGACATTAATAGATGCTCCTAGATCTAACATGGCTTTGTCCAATGTAGTGTCACCTATCACACATGGAATAATAAACATACCAGGATCACTACACTTCTCAGGCAAACACTTCTGAAATACAACAGTGACATGTTCGCTTACCTTTACCTTTTGCTTACCTTTCAGCTTCTGGTTCCGTTTGATAGTGCAAAGTTCCTTAAAAAATTTAGTATATCTAGGAATGCTTTTAATCAAATTAAGCAAAGGAATGTTTACCTCGCACTTATTGAACGTCTCAAAGGTCTCCTTATCGTTCTCATACCTTCTTGTATCCTTTAGGGCTTCCGGAAAGGGTGGAACCGGCTTTGGGGTCTCCAGAGGTAATGAAGAAGAAGAAGGAGAAGAAGAAGAAGGAGGAAGAGGAGAAGAAGAGGAAAGAGGGGAAGAAGCAAAGGAATTTGGCGTACCTGGCACCGAAGCTTCGGCGGGGGCAGTGGCTGCGGGCGCAGCAGGTTGCTGCGACCGCTGCTCCCCTGGTGTGCCGCGACCGCGGCATGGTTGCTGCGGCCGCCGCACCGTACAACTCCCTTCTTTTTCGTCTATTACTTCTATCTCTTCGTCCATGATTTCCTCGTCGTCCTTTTGAGGTGTGACAATCAGTTCCTTGCCACTCCTAAGCATTACAACGCTGACGTTCTCCTTAAGATTCTCGATTGTTTACGATGGAAGCTTTCCTGAATTGTTTGCCTCCTTAGCACTTAAGATTTGAATGAGCGGACTCATTTAATTTTCCAGATTTTTCATTCGATCCGATTGCTGCTTCTCTAGATTTGCGATTCGATCTGATTGTTATTTCTCATTCTTCAAGACCAACCGTGAGAATTTCTATAGTGGATCTTCAGTATCCTCATTCGATTGTGGCTAACGTCCCTGTCGAGGTTCAAATTGTTGTTGGGGCCTTCCCTGTTGCCCCCCTTGCTGATTGAAAGAGGCTTGGTAGTTCCCATAGCCCTGCTGATAGCCTCTATTGTAATTATTGTTGTTGAAATACCCAGGATTTCCAAAATTGCCTTGTCTAGGCCTTTGTTGAGCGAAATTCCCAACGACATTCAACTCTGCGTTAGGATCTTGCAGAAGCGAGCACATGTCCATAGGATGAGTGAATTGATTGCAAATTCCACATGCTTTCAACTATTAAGGAGTTCTATCAGTTACCAACTGTTTGATCATCTCCTTCACCTCTGCCATATCGATATGAAGTGCAGCTACAAGGGCATCAATAGAAAGTACACCCCTAGCACGAGTGCTCTTGTTGAACTGTCTAGAGCCCTCAGAGAGCTCTTTAAACACATCTCAAGCTGCAGCAGGCGTCTTATTCAGCATGTTTCCTCCACAAGCAGAATTCATTGTTTTGCGCTCTCCATCAGTAAGCCCATTGAATAAAAAGAGAACCGGATCCTTCTGAGAGTACCCATGGCATGGGCAGCTAGCGTAGAGTTTCTTGAAACGCTTAAAGTACTCATGAATAGACTCCGTCGCGTACTGCTCAATGCTGCTGATTGACCTTTTCAAGGCATTAAACTTTATTGTAGGGAAGTACATCTCTAGGAAGACTCTCTTCATCTCAGCCCAAGTAGTAATAGATCCAGGTGGTAGATAGAAGAACCACTCATTCGCATCATCCTTCAAAGAGAAGGGAAAAGCTCTCAGCTTGATTTGCTCTTCAGTGACGCGTTCTCAGGTTTCATCCCAACTACCACATTATGGTACTCAGATAGATGCTTGTGGGGGTCCTCCCCACTCAACCCATGGAACTTGGGTAGAAGATGAACTACCCCAGATTTCAGCTCGAAGTTGACTCCTTCCCCCAACACAGGGAATTGGATTGCCAAGGGTTGTTGTGCCAAGTCAGGAGCAGAAATCTCCTTAAGAGTGCGGTTTGCTTTGTTGGCCATCTCTATAGTGCTTCCTCCTTGATCAAAAGGTAGTTCGCGAAAGAGATCGCGAGCTTCTCGCCTTATAGAGGCAAGGGTCCTTTCAATCTCTTAATCAAATGGAAACAAAGAAGATTTAGTAGCACGGGTATGGACCATATACGACGGTCCACACCAAAAATCAACACCAAAAACACACAAGAATCAATAAAATTTCCCCGGCAACGGCGCCAAATTTGACGGAGGGAAAACCTATCGTTGATTCGTCAAAGTAAACTCAAACCTAAAACTAGTGTATCAATAAGTAAGAGGTCGATCCACAGGGAAATTTGTTATTCAAGTATGATTTAAGTGTCAATTTAGTAACCAAAATGGGTTTTTTGAGTGTGTAAAAGATCCGCCTTTAATCAAAGCGGATTGAAGAAAGCAAGAGTAAATGATTGTGATTCAAACAATTATGAGAAGCAGTTCTACATACAATTTTCCACTTTATTTGGTTTGAAACGATCCTTGTAACTTATTCTCATCCTATTAAGTTTCATATGAATGCCCTTGTCCCGACCTAATATAGTTACTAGTCCAATCAGTCATAGAAACTCTTATCAATCGAACAGTCCCTAAAGAAGGATTTAACCCAATTGATAGCTTTAAGTCCAGAGATTAGCCAAGGTATGTGCAGTCCCTAAAGAGGGATTTAACAGCACATCCAACTTCCTACTTATCCAATTAGTTCAATCAGTCATAAAGGGAAAAGTTTGCTACTTAGGTTAAGGTTCACAATCAGGAATCTACAAAACCTTAGCAATTGAATTGATCTAACGAGTTGGCCAGACAAGATAGAACAAAACAATAGACAATCAAGCACAAAAAAGTTGAAGCATTCAAATATAGGAAACAAGGAACGAGAATTAGAAACTCACAATCAATCCAAATAAAGCGTCAAACTGTAGGCAGAACATATGAGTTTAGTTCCTCATGGAAGACATCACTCAATCTCTAATCGTCTGATAGAACGTAGAATAGAATAAAAGTGAATGAATAACAACAACATTCGGGCTTTTAAAAGTCTAAGTCGGCCATAAAACAAACTAACAAAACTAGGGTTCCAATTAAACGAAACGATGTGTCGCTGACGAGTGACGACCAATGCGGCGGCCGCGGCACATGTTGCGGCCGCTGCATACCTGCTCTTCCATGCCCGCGGCATCTCTCCATTGTTGCGGCCGCGACATATCCCGCTGCCAGCTCCTCCTATTTAAGCCAAGAGAGCTCCAAGTGCTTCTTCTTTGTTTTCTTCAATTCTTCCTTCTTTCCAATCTCAATTACATCTCCTTCCCAAGATATTGCATCTCTCAATGGTATTCAGATTCAATCTGCAAAGTAATCACAAATTTGCGCAGAATCCGAATTCTTCCAGAATAATCACAAGATGCAAATTAACTACAGATTATGATCGAAATCCAACCTAACTAGCCTAAAAATGCCTATCTAAGATATGCATTATCATGATCGATCGACTTTTAGTGAATATGTTAACATCAAAGGGTAGCATGTGAAATGATCAAAGGGGATCAAATTTGCGAATTTATACTCTACAAATCCTCCCCAAAAATCTTTTTATTTTATATGAGAATATACGCAGGCCCACGTTATTATTCACAAATTTTGATTTTGTTTAAATTATGGACATAAGACTAACTTCATTGGTTAAGTGTGCAAATATAAAGGCTCGGATTTTCAAATCCTAATTTTTTCGGAAAAAGAGAATTAAAAATAAAATTTAATCGGGTTTAAAACTCGTTTAGCGGATTCCGACCGGAATATAAAATTTAATGAATAATTTCCATCATTTTAACTCGAAAATTCAAAATAATTATCGGATGGCGATATCCTTATCGATTTTAAAAATCTAATTGATCGAGAGAGCGAGAGTCACGAAAACTAATATTTAAAAACCGGAATTCAAAATTCACGTATTCGGAATTTATTTCAGGATTGTTTTAACCAATTTCACACTCTACCCACACCCACTCCCTCTTACCTTACCCTGCAACCCGAACTCATCCCCTGCCTATTTCACCCTCACTTTCACCTGCTCACCATCACTATCATCATCATCGTTCTTAACCATCACCTTCACCGGCTCCCTCCCCCACTCTCCTGCTCTCTCCTTCACTCCATCTCCGTCACGCTTCACCGTCACCATCTCAACTCACCATTCTGCTTCCTCCTTCACGCTAGCACCATCACCAACATCACCGTTGTTCAGCTCCACCAACGTTTTCCTCCATTGCGCCAGCTCCGTTCACAGCATCACCAGCCTCCACCTCCGCGTTCCTCGACGAGCAGCAGCAGCAGGAGGCCGAGCCACCCTTCAGACGTCCACCGCTGCCCCGACACCGCCCAGAAAATCCCCAGCGCATCCACCGTAGCTCCTCCATCCTCTGTTTTGCGAAGCCTCGTTACGGTAAGTTGTTCTCCTCCGTTTCAGATCCAAATCACCCCCGAGCTCCTCCATTACGCTCACCCATATCCAACGCAGGTCCGACAAGCCATCGTGAGCCTCCGACGACGCCCAGACCTCCGATCGAGAGCTCCGAAGTCGCGAACACGTCGGTAAGCTCCCGAGCTTTCTATTCTTTCTCGATTCGAATTCTTGAATCCTTTCGATGCTTAGACTGACTGGGGGTGAGCGAGAGCTGAGTGTGGGTAGTCGGGTGGGCTCGAGACCTCCGGCGAGAGCGTTTGAATTGGCGTGAGAGAGCGACGTCGAGCCGAGAGCGCGAGGCGTGAGCGCGAGCGAACGAGGGGCATGGTCGAGCGAGTGCGAGCAGAGGTGAGCGAGCAGGCTAGGACGAGCGAGAGCCGAGGCCCTGGCCGCGAGCTAGGGCGAGCTTGGCGGAGCCGAGGCGCAACGAGGACGCCGACGTCGAGCATCCATGGCCGGCGGGAAGATTCATTTGAACGAAGAAGAAGCCAACGTGGTTGTGGGGTCTTCTAACTTATATTTGTGTTAATTGTTAACCGGTTGGGATTAATTAATTGGGTCTGGTTCGGTTCGGTTCGGGTTATCCGTTTACTTATTTAATTAACTAGCGGAGTTAAAATTATTATATATATACAGTATTATTTGAGGTTTTACGAGATAAAATATTATTTTGGGAGAATTATAAGGTTGGTTTATTAAATAAAAATGGTTTGAATTTTAGAGAATTTGGAAAAGAATTTCAAGGTCGAAAAATGATCTAATGAATAAATTTAAAAAGGGATTTTAGCAAGTATTTTCAAGGGTCGAAATTCTTAACTGTTTAATTTGGATTTTGAAATGGATTTGGGACTAACTTGGGAAGCCGACTTATTCGATGACTAACTAGCATGATAAAATGATCGTTTGACTAACAACATGATATGTGTGACTAATAGCATGACTTGTGGTGTAAGTTAGACTTAGACCACAAATTAGACTAACAACATGATATGTGTGACTAAAATGATCGTTTGATATGCTTTGTGTAAGTTAGACTTAGACTTATTATGTTGCCTATCTTCTAGGTGAGCTCTAATCTGCCTGGACTTGTTTAATTGTTGTATTGCTTGGATTCTGCGCTTCTCCAGGTAAGTTCTTTGAACTTACTCATGATGGGCGCTCTATGCACTGGGTGTTATATAGTAGGCTAGTGTTCATGCGCCATACGACTTAGAATCACGCTTAGGATCTAAAATGGAAACCATATGACTTGCTATATGTCTTTGCTAGAAAACGGCCGTTATAGGTGTTTATCGGATGTGACCCCTTTTTTTTTTCTTTCTTTCATGTCATCTTAGTGGGGCTTATTATAGAGAGTTGCTTGCACTTGATGGGCGAGGTAGACTTTTTGGTAATAAGTCGCCATAGGACTCTTAGAGCATTAGGCCTTGTATGAGTGTCGTTGTTTGCCTTCCCTTCATAGTTAGTAGGCTCCTATCGTAGGGACGGCCTGCACCGTGGGTGAGGTAGTTCCCTTTGAAGGGAGTTGCTAGAGGATTCCTTAGGAGCCTAGAGGGACATGCTATTTGGCATTTCTTGTAACTGCGCGCCTCTTTATTTATGTCCACACTTAATTATCCGTATACTTGTCTGTTTAAGTTCCGCTTTGCATTACGCATTTCATTTTAGGAATATGATGCTTAGTATATGCCTCTCAGAGTGTGTTTACACACGCGCATGAGTGACCTGATGATTGACCCAAACCCCCCTCATTTTTTTTAAATTCAGGTAACCGCTAGCTGCTATCTTTGCTTATATGAATGCTTGGCGGGTTCAGACTTTTGGCGTTAGATTGAGAGCTCGACAGACCACTAGACTTCCTCTCTCTTACGTTGTTTTGTCCCGGCTCTGCCGTGGCACCTTTGGGATTGTATTTTGCTTTAACTTCACTTATGCTGGTTGCATGCCTAAATGAATTTTCTGCGTTGTAAACTTAGGACAGGTACAGAGGTTCACCCCGGGGTCTCCAACGGATCTTACGGATTTGGGTGCGAAATCCCACTTTAAACTACAAATCTTTGGTTTCAAACCTTCAACCCGTACTCGGAGCGCAAGATCCTAACGAGGGGTTTTATACCTCGAAACGTAACTCGGGAATCATAATCCCGGACCGTTACAGAAAATGTGTGCATTTGCACATGGTCTTCAAATATGTCTGTCACTTTTTGATATTTTACTCAATTGGATAAATGTGTATTTTATACACACCCATCTCTAAATAAATATAATTAAATTAAAAAGATAAAAGAAAATTTTATAAACAATCAATAAAAATGACACTGTATTGGAAAACAATAAAAAAAATTGTACATGGTGGATGTGATGTGTTTATATTTAAGCATTTTGTATGCAATTGTGCACATTTTAAACACTTAAGAGTAACTATTGGAGCATAATTTGTACAAAAAATATGCATATTTAAGTATTTGCACAATACAATTGGAGTTGGTCTAAAGGAGTATTTATTTCGGATGAAAATCATTTCAGTTGCTAATTATAAGGGATCGCATGTTTTCATAGAAAGAAACTGTCGGGACTCGAGGGATATATTCAGCAAGACAATGAACATAATAAACACCTTCCCTTGGTGCATTCACCGCTAATTTAATTAAATCAACCTCATAATGTCAACTTTTAAATTCAATCCATCATCTAAAAATTAAAATGTATTGTATGATACAATAGCAAAAACTTACGAGCTCTGCAAAAAAAAAATACTAGTACATTTCAACGTTTACTAGCAGTGTTATGGGTCTACTTTCCGAAGTTTCTATGTGTAATACTTGTAACATTATGGTTGTAAATTTAGTTAAGTTGATAAGTCTAAACCTTAGGTTAGGAGCAATTCCATTGATGCTTAATTATTAGCCAATCTCGAATGAGTCGTATTGAGCTCCTATTGAGCTTAACTCTCTAACGGGATTAGTAAGTAATCGAGGTGGCAATCGGGACTAAGCTTAAACCAAGGTTTTAGGCTAAGTCAGCTATATGGGCTAAAAGGCCGAAAACTCTCGGACCATGTCTTTGGAATGGGCTTGAGCTTCAGGTTTGGCTCCGTAGGCTCCTTATTAGGTTCCACTTGGTGAAGTGTTGCATTTTGATGTTTGGAGGCTCGCCTGTGACCTAGTTATAAAAGCATTGCTTGAGGCTTTGCTGGCGCATTGTACATTCAGCTCTCTCTCTCTCTCTCTCTACACACACACACACACACACACATATATATATATATATATTCAAACTCTAAAACGCTCTCTTATCTCCTCTCCGCTAGGTTTTTTGGGTTTTGCTCTTCAAAACTCCGTTATCGCCATCTGAGCTCGGTCGCCATTGATTTCTTCTCTTCATGAGCTTAAGTCGAAGGCCGTTGTAGCCGCCTTATTCTTCCTCCAGTGGCCGAGATCGGGGTGCCTGAGATCGAAGCTCTTCTTTGATCTCGAGTTCCACACATGACGAATCTCTTATTCTATCTTTGATTTACTTTTCGCATGCATAGACCAAGGGTTTGTTTGTCATCTCTTGTATCGCCTCTCTACGAACTCGATTTCTAGTGGATTTTGGGCCGATTCTTGAGGCCCCGGGGACGTAGTGCATTTGTCCGAATATCGTTAACAAACCTCTTGTGTGGATCTTGCATCTTTACTTTCGGATTTGTGTTTTTTTACTTCGACTTCATTCTTCGACGTTTTTCGCTTCCGCTCATTGTTTGATTTCTCGCTTACATCTTTCGAACAATATTGTCGCTATGAATAAACAAACAATGAGGGGATACTCCCTTTGGAGATGTCTATTCCCCTGGATTTCTGATGTCCATGTTTTATGCCATGTTTTTATACTTATTTTAGGTCCTTATTCTAAGTACTTTGCATATTTCGGGTTGGGAATATATTAAATTTGTGTAGTATAAGCTTATTTGTCAGAAGTTGAGGTCTACACGAGTTTATGTTTAATATTGCAGGATTTGGAGCCATTCCGAGACGAAACCAAAATATGGAGACAAAGGCACGGTTCTCCTTGATGTCGAACAGCACTACTCGAAGTCGACTACCACTGAGAGCAGAACCAGGTCGAGGACTGAAGACGGACACTACTTAAGCTCGACTCTCCTCGATGTCGACCAAACTTCCTCGACGTCGACCAGACCATAACCCTATCCGAGCTCGCCGAGGAGAAGGCTAATCAAGATGACGAAGAGAAGTTGAGATCGACGACAGTTCCTCGACGTCGACCAAGCGATTTTTGGGCCGCGAGTCTGTTGGGCCAATCCGAGCATGTGTGGATGACTTTGGCACAAAGCAAGGCCGGATTCATCCTATTATATCAAGATCTATCTATGGAAGGAAGGATTTATCCACTATATGAAGATTTAGATATTTTCCTTTTAGGATTAATGTTTCTTTTATCAAAATTATATCTTTAGGGTTAGATAGAATTTGCTTACCTTGACTAGAAAGGATTAAACCCTATAAATAAAGCCTATGTGGCTAGTTTTCATTCATTCGAAGTTAGAGAGAACACAAGTAGAGAGAGAGAGTGGAGGCCGAGAAGGAGTTGGAGAGCGAGAGCAATTTGGATTCGATCGGTTGTAAGCTTTGGTTTATTTTAATGCAAGTAGTTATTTCCCTTTTATTATTGATGTCTTTTGCTATGATGAAGAGCGAGTAGTCCACCTACTTTTAGAGTTGGGGTGAGCCTAGCGATAGCCATGCATGTTTGAGGTAAAGATTCAACCTTTATTTTACTTTGATCATCCACTTCCTTTTATATGTTTATTACCTAATTAATAGAGGTTTAGGTTAACCACTTGGATTATAAACATAAAATTGGTAGATACAATTAGGGTTTCTTGAGAGAGTTGTCTAATTGTTGGAAAAGGCGAAATCTTGATCCTTTGATGTGATTGCATGATTATTTCTCTATCTTGCCTTATACATGTTTGGTTATCGTTGTAGCAAACCCCGGTCTTGGAAGTTTTCTTTTACACAGTTTATTTCGAAATTTGCGATTTGTTACGTTACTGTTTTCTACTCGATTTCGACCAACCCCGGTCGACGTCGACTATTGATATTCGATCGAGCCAGATCGCTCTCGTTTCTGTCTCTACAGGTACTCGACATCGACAAACCTTCCTCGACTTCGACCAACTTTCCTCGACGTCGAGTAGCTTCCTCGACATCAACCACTACCAGTGGCCTTGCTTGCTCGAATTCGACTGTGCCTGACCCCTGTCGACTACACCAAGTCGAGGTCGAGTACTCTGGAGTCGATATATGCCCGTGAGATTCATCTGCTACCTGAGATCCGCTGACACGCTTCCTCGAGGATCGATCCTGACTTCCTGTTGCTACATCGGGAGGAAGTCTTGTAAGTATTTGCGTGGGCAAGATCTAGTTTGATTTATTTTATTATATTTTAAACTCGATTTCCTCTTACAACAATTTCTGCTCCCATCTTTTCATATTCGAAAAGCACGTCAGTTTTTATACTCACTCATATTCTATTCTTGATATTCACCTCCATACCCGTGTCATCTTGGAATCCATGTGAGTCGTCATGCTTAGTGCTATGTCTATGGTGCTCGGGTTTTCTATAGTTAAGAGCATTTGTTTTTGTTTCATTACGCCTATATCCATGTTTTTCACAATAAAGGCACCAATCTTGAATTTGGTAAATAAAGAGATCGAAGTTTGAACCATGGACCTTTGGGTACTACTCTCAAGTCTTTTTCGGTTGAACCATTCTGAAATGGTTAAACAAAGACACCAATTTGTTTCACGTTAGAAACGGAAAACTCGTTTATCTTCGATGAACAAAAAGATATTAGATTGGGAGCTTCACAAAAAAAAACAGAGAGAGAGATTAGATTGGGCCTCACTTTCAAAACGGGCCATTTA
Organism: Persicaria tinctoria; assembly: GCA_037127255.1. Taxonomy (NCBI): domain Eukaryota; kingdom Viridiplantae; phylum Streptophyta; class Magnoliopsida; order Caryophyllales; family Polygonaceae; genus Persicaria; species Persicaria tinctoria. The sequence continues at coordinate 39,646,233 of JBANSL010000020.1, forward strand.
GTTTGGCCTCTTTTTATTAGTGGATCTTTTATTTCACGTTTTGACACACTTTTGTTTAAGGAAATAAATTATGGAATCATTCATTTCAAGATTTCAAAATTACGTACTATAGTTATTATACTTATAATATACTAGGTGGAAAGGCAGTGCGTTGCACGACGGTGGTTGTGTTGCAGTGGGGGTTCCATGGGAAGCTGGGAAGCCGCTGGTGGTCGAGGATGTAGAAGCGGCGATGCCTCAGAAAGGACACCCCTTTTCATATGGTAAGTATAGTATTAAATTTGAAGTATTAAGTGAGCATTTGTCGGGTGAAACATCTGTTTTCATTAGGTTTTTTGATCTGGGAGGTGTAGGGTATGTGGGTCTGTTCTATTATAAAACTGGGGTAATTTTGATTTTGATGAGATAGGGTTTCATGATGGTGTATGTTTGTTGATGAAGGGGGTGATGGAGGCAAAGCCAGGAGAACATGTCGACCTTGTGTTCTCCGGGGAGTGTGTGGAGTGTCGAGTCCGTATAATCAGTTGCGGATTTGCTATCGATGAGGATACTGTGAAAATGTATATGAACTGTATAGTGGCTTTGTCAATTTAGACTATGTGACTGAATTTCTTGGCCGGATTGAATTTTTTTGGTGGTACAGTCAATGTTGCAAAGGTGAAGAAGGGGTCAGTTGTTGCGATATTCGGATTGGTAGTGGTTGGTGTTGTTGGGTAAAATATTGTGAATTTAGGGTGTGGTGATTGTCTTCATGTTCTTGGAGTTATCATTGAAAGCCACAAATAACAATACTCATATTTGATTACTTATGTAGTAGACGGAGGAAAAAACATGATAGGTTTCCAGTATTAGAAAATACAAACCAAAATGAAACCAACTGAAATCTTTTTTATCCAGCATATGTTTCGCCTTTGCATTTCAAAAATTACCTTGAATAAAGTCACGAACAACTGCCAAACATTATAGGTTTTTACTTGGACTGGTCTAAATATCATATATGGTGTCTATAGAGATTCCAAGAAGCAGAATTATGGGAATTTGAGTAAGTCAAAGTCCAGCAAAGGTTTGAAGGCAAAGTTGGCTTATGATGCTTCATACGAATATAATGGGCACATTGAATTGATGGAAATGTTGATGCTATTTTTTTTTAAAATTTTACATCGTTTGCCTTCTTAGAGTTTGGCAAGAGGAATAGGTGCTTCTTTGTGCACACAGAAAAGGAATTGAAGACACAGTGAATATTGTTCGTGAAGTAAGTATCATCTGTTAGTGTACTTTGATATGGCGAAAAATAGGCAACTGTGTCATGTAATAAGAATTGATAAAACGGACTAAAAAATTTTGGATAGGAAATTGATGAAAATCAGGTCTAGTTTTCGCTTGCTTACTGCGTCTGATGTTAGTAGTTGTGTGATTTTGTTGGAACAATGTGTGATTTTGCATCGATTTTGGTTGCATGAGATGAAACTCTTGGCAGAAGTCTACCAGTCTAGGAGTCTCATTGACAACTATGTAGTAACCCAGCTGAATTATGTGCTTTCGGGGAAAGCAGGTAGTCTAGTAAGCCTCCAGGCTCCCCTTGTGCGCTTCCAGCACCGCTTGAAAGAGCAAGAGATTTTGAGTTGAAGAAGGGTCCCCTTTGGTGCTAGTCTGTTATTATGAACTCTGTCTCCCCGACATAAGGAAGCATGTGATCCTTTCAAGCTGGAAGTTGTCTTCCTCAGAATGATCAACTTGCAACAAAGTTTCGGTAATTAAAGAAACCAATACAGGCTTGCTCAGGCCATTTGAATCGTTTTGGGTTTGTAGGCGATGGCCAACCGTTTTTCGTTTACCCAAGGCAGATACTGGGATTCAAGTACTTTTGCTTACAACATTGCAATTTAAGGGTGGTTGTTGATTTTTGGATGGGCAATGAAAATGGATCGCAGAATAGAAGTTCAGACATTCCCAACTTTTTAAGTTAAGAGAGCTGACAATAGACAAGACTTCATTGGATCTTATAAAACGCATTTGAATTGTCCGCAGACAAACTTGTATACCGAAGTAATTTTGCTGTAAATTTGGGCTGTGTTTGAGCACTCTCCAGGATACTCGGAAGTAAGCATCTCCAAAACACACATCCCAAAGGAGTAAGTAAACATCGTAGGTCTCCTCATATAGCTCTGGTGCCATGATTTCTGGTGTATCCATTAAATCCAAGCACGCGAGTGTTGTGAGCCTAATTTACCATGTTTTACACTTACTTTTATATCGATTTCTGCATGCATTTCATACATTTGGGCTAGAATGGTACATAATTTTTGTAGTTCACGCTTATTTGCCAAATTATGGAGTCTACACTAGTTTCTGTTTAATTTCGCAGAAATCGGACGCACTTTGGAGCTTAAAGGAAAGTCATGAAGAAGCTAAGGATGGTGCATCCGGAGAAAACGTTACTTTTCGACATTCATCATTTTGAATCAAGCTTTGATATCTTCATGAGAATTGTAGTCCTCGAAAAGAGCTTTCCAACGCATATTCATATGCGTCAATCGGACGAACGAGGATTCAGAAAAGTGCGTTTCAAGACGGAGCAGAATGCTGAGAACTGAAGACGTGGTCGAAATTCCTCCTGGGAGCCAATATCGAGTGACAGAAGCCGAATCCGAGAAGATAGCTCGATATCGACCAGTCCCCAAAAGCCGATTTCGAGCGAGTCCGAGTCCGAGCGATGAGCTGGCTTTCTTCCACCTGAAGCAAGAGATATTCTACCAAATCAAGAGGGGATTTATCAAGTTCTATCAAGAGAAGAAAGATCTATCCACATTAATCCTAGTTTCCTTTTAGATATATTTGTTTTATTTCCAAATTTAATCTTTAAGTCTTTAGATAGATAAATTTAGATATAGATAGATATTTCTTTCCTAGATTAGCTAGGGAATGAAGCCTATAAAAAAAGTTTTAGGGGCTGAGTTTTATTCATTCAATTCTAGTTATTATTAGTTACACATAGAGAGAGAAAGAGAGAGCTTTTGGCGAGAGAAGGTGGAGTATTGAGAGACGGTTTGACTTCGATCGGTTGTAAGCTTTCTTTGATTTTATTAACGCAATTTAGTTCCTTTTTTATTATTGATGTCTTTATTGATGATGAACAGCGAGTAGTCACCCAACTTCTAGGGTCGGGGTGAGCCCAACGGTAGCCATGTAAAGTGATGCGGTAAAGGTACAATCTTTTGATGCGATTTCGTCTTCTATCCCTACGAGCATGATTCTTTTGCGAAAGTTGAAGGTGATCCTTGTTTGTGTTATTGAAGCAAAAGTGATCTTAACGCAACTTGGATTAATTATGTGAAAAAGGGTTAGTAACAATTAGGGTTTATGCGAAAGCCTCTATATTTTTATTTGTTAATAACGAAAGTTATTTGATGAAAAGCATGATCTTTTATGCCTTTATGTGTTATTTTACATGGTTATCGTTGTGGTGTTGAAACCCTGATCTTGGAAGTCTTTAGTTTATTTGGTTTATTTCATCAGTTTTAAGTTCTGTCTTGCGAAAAGTTGCGATTTTTAGTTTCTGTTTTAAGTCCAATTCGAGTACTGTTTGGTCGAAATTATAGGTCGATATCGAGTAGGTAGGTCGATATCGACCAGTTTGAGTTTTCTGTCTATTTCTGCTTGTTTATGTGTTTTATAGTTTCCGTCGATAGTGTGGTCGATATCGAGGTAAGTGGTCGATATCGAGCGCTCTCCTGATCGATTCCGTGCTGAGATCTGGGACTGAAAAGGCGGGCGCTGACACGCTTCCTTGTGGATCGATCCTGACTACCTTCTACTACAGCGGGATGAAGTCTTGTAATTAATTTGCGGAGATGAGGGAGTCGAATTTGGAATTTATATTTCATACTTTATTTTCCTCCTAACAGTGAGTAATCTTGAAAAAGAGTGTGGATGGAAATGACATGTTGCAATTGAACTATGGAAGAGAGATACAACAATGAGCCACCATTATTGAGCCTATCCTGATCCAGATCATCATCAACCCATCAATACCGGATAGATATAAGAGGCTACAAGGAGAGTGAGAAAGCTATGACGCTATGGGTATGTTGAGAACAACAGAGAATAGCCTCCAGGCCAAGATCACCTATCTTTACTTGTCCAAGATGGCCATTCACAAAGATGTTGTCACGTTTGTGGTCCCTGGGAATCACCGGAGGATCATGGCTATGCAGATAAACGATGATAGGTTTTTCATGTGACAAATAACTTTATAATTAACCCCCGGTTTATCCTAGTAAGAATAAGGTGCGGCTCACCTTGAAACAAAATAATACAATAACGGATAACCCCCTTATCACATCCTTCCCTCCATTTCCTTATCCTCCTTTTGGTTTTTTTAGCTCTAATATGAGATTAGTAATCTCCATTGCTTATCACCTTTTGTACCCCTGTTGGTTGGAAAACTCTGCTTACTTGCATTTAGTATTCCAATTTAAAATCTCCTACCTAATCTTAGTAGTTCAATTTGAGAAGGGATGTCATTGTTTCTTTTCGGTGACTTTTGGGTAGTCGGAAGAGTAACTATTTATTTATGGTAACCTTGAGTACATATCATGAAATGCTTGATTATTTAAGATGAAAGAGCTACTATTTTGATTGTCTCTATGGTAGTTCTGGTCAGTTGTCTACTGTGTCTTGGCATTCATGTTTTGATAATGATCATGCCGGTGCAGATCTGGTGAGTATGCACGTACAACTTATGTGACATTCAGAGATCCAGATGCTGTAGAAACTGTTGTTCTGCTCAGTGTAAGTAAACCTTTTTGTTTTCTTTTCAACTTTGTGTTCACTTTCTTCAAATAAGCCAGAGAGATTGAACCCGAATGAAGAGGACATTCAGATTCGTGGGCTTGATCGATTCTTGCTTGGGCTTGGCATCTGCATTACTGAAGCTAGAAGGACCCGGATTCCCTTCTTGAGTCGCATGATAAGCATCCATGGATTGAGATCTTGTTTTACAGGATTCTTTGGCAAGATCCTTCCTAAACTAGGCGCCCTCCTTTATTTCCTCAATGGATACTCTTGAACCTGGATTCAGCACTAACATTTTCTCCAGCAGTCGACGAACATCCTATGAAAGTCATTTCAGAAACTTGAATTCAGCTTTTCCAATCTTCCTGTACATCTCCATCAAATTCAAATCCAGAAATGAAAGGTAACCTGCCAAGAGAACAAACAAAATCACCCCACAGGACCAAACATCGGCTTTTACTTCATATCATAGCCCTTCCGGCTAATCACTTTAGCAGAGACATAGGCAGGAGTTCCACAAGTGGTATGAAGTAGTCTATCCTGGTGCATAAAAACATGAGACACCTCCACTGCTTGGTCAGGATGCACAACCTCCTGTTCATGTTCATGCTCTTCTATATCTTCATCAATCATCACCTAAATCAAGCATATAATTGAAGGCAACAACTGTTACTTCAACAATTCTTTAGCTGTCAGGAAGATGCAGTAATCCCTACAAAAAATCTGATAAGATAAGTATTTATTTACTTGTAATCCCTACAACAAATCATATGAATCCAAAGCAACACCAGGAGTAGCATGGATTGCAGCAAAGACTTTGTTATAGATAAGAATTCTCAACATCTCAATAGGGCAAAGTGATCAAGATATACCTCATCGCAAAAAGGTTTTGTGTGCACGAGATCAACTTCCCACAGCCACTCTCGTTGATTGTTTTCAAAGGTCTCCTACAAAGAGGAAAATTTAAGACTTCCATATGCTTTCATATAACCAGAACAAACATAACAATAGTTCGTGAAACCCCAAAATGTCCACGTTATGGAGCTGCATCTTTGAAGGTGACACTATACCAAATCCCAGCAATCCAAAGAAATAAAAGATAATTATAGGTCAATAGAACACACCTTAAACCAAATCCTGAGGGAAAAGTCGGTGTAATAGTGTCCAGAAGCACGTAGGAGCATAAAAGAGACGTTACTTCCAACATACATCGCATCTACAAACAATATTTCGATCTAGTACAAGCAAAATAAACAATTCTCATAATGAAATATGTGCATTGAGCACCTTTAATGCGTCATAAAATCTCATGTCAGTTAAGGAGGCAAAATATAGACGTGGCCTCAAATTATTGAGTTCCTACAACATTCAGAAGCATAATATATAAGGAGGTTCGAACTTTAATTGACGAAACAAATTGAAAGCATAAAAGCAAGATACCAAATGCTGAAATAAGTTATGGGTTGACACTCAATAAAAATAATGTGTTATACTTGTTAAATCTAATCTAATACATGAAAATGAAATACAACTGTCAAATTAACAGAAACATTTTACTTAACGCAGTGTGGGGCAGTGGTCACACAATTTTCAAAATTAGCAGAACGTAGCACCAGTCACATAGGCTGCCTAAATTCAACATATAAATTGAAAACATGAATAAGCTAAATGTATCCATAAATCATCCCAATAGATGAGGTAAAAAATTGTAACCATATGGGAATGAATTTTCAAATAAGGTATTGCAACATCATTTTCTTAATGATTTTCATTCCCTACCCCAAGTTTCATTGTGGAGCAATTGAGCAAAACATAAAATAAATGTGAGGGGTTAATTCAAAGATGGCAACATGAAAACCCATAAAAGAAGAAGAGGAAATTACCCATGACTACTTATGGAGTCAGGGGTTGTTTCTTGTCCTAGCAAGTTACAACTGTCGTGCTCCGATAGACCGATCGATACTAATGTTTCGAATGGCCTGGCATGGGTATCAAATTGATACTCAAGTATGAACCATATCCATACCCTTGATACCGGTCTCCCAACCTCGGTATGACCGTATGATTCATGCATTTCCCTTGTACCTATACTCCTATTCATATAAAAACTTTGACAACCATCTTATATCAAAATTTCATACCATACTCAAACCAATACCAATGTCAAAACCAACTCTATCTAAACATGCATTTGATAGCTACAACTTACAAGGAATCATATGTCGTAAGATCAGCAACCTAAACGCAAAGTGAAAACATGGAAGAAACAAACCTCTAATATATAATCAGACTTGAGAAACCCTCACTTACCCCACCACACCCCTAATTAAAATGAATAAATCAATAGATTTTATGAAAAACGAACAATCTTTCAGCAATCCCCACTTAATTGAATTCATCCATACAAAAAGTCATTATTTTTTTTAAAAACAATTGGGGAAATGGGAGATAAAAATGAGCTGGCGTTCAAGCTGTAAAAACCAGCAAGTGAAATTACCAGCTCAAGTGATAAAAACAAGGTGCAGTTTTGTCTTCCACCCACAAGAGAGACCAAATAAGTCCTTAAAAGGAACAATTACAAACAAAATAGAAGCACTTGGAAACAAGCAAAAGGCCAAGCACAGTCAACAAGCAAACGCAAGAAGTAACAACAAGAAGAAGAAACGTACCTAGACAAGCAAGAGCGAAACCCAGATGACCTTGTAAACACCCATTTCAGATTCCGGTACATACAAGAAATGAAAATTTTATCTGATCAGCATTAGCAGAAGGCATACAAGGAAAAGGAAAAAGTTTTTTGTTATGAAGATCAAAAGAAGCAATCTTGGGCAATTAGGAATATGGTATGCTGTTGGTTGCTAAATCAGTACCTAGTAGGCAAGAATTTCAATATACCAAAACAAAACTTGATCGAAACAAAACTAATATATGCAAGTATGCAGCCCATGGATTTGGGTAATGTTAAATGTAAAAATAACGCAGACTAAGTTAAGATAATAACAAATGTCTCAATGTACTAAATGACCTTCACGATTCCTTGCTTAAAGTTTTGGAGAGAATTATGACCTTGAACAGCTAATGTGTGCAAGATTTATACATAGTTATTAAATGAGTAAGTTTACTTTGATTGAATATGGTAGAGTACCTCAAGATAAGATCACCAGCTTCGCCTTTGGAGGGAAATTGCCAAAGCTGCAAACACGACGAAATCAAGTGTTAGTTTGGAAAAGCTGCAACATGAATTCAAGCATCACAAAGGGTATTACTTGGTGGGGACTTTATACCGAGGATATCTCTTGCTCAAGAACTTGGCGAGCTCAACAACGCCCGTGTTTACAACACAGCAGATATAACGGCCTCAGGCTGATTCCTTCTTTGCTGAGAAAATGTGTGCTTTGCATACGTCTTCCACATGTGAAATGGAGATCGAACCCGACAACATCTGCATCCCCTTCAGGGCGCCTAACAGGAATTCATTTCCTGCCCAAGCAAAGAAAAAAAGATGCAACAGTGATTCAGTTTCAATAAAAGCATGATCAATTGTGAGTTAAATAATCCAAATGTATGAACAATTATCAGTTAATAAGCCTATAGCGATCCCAATACTGCCTGGGACATCGGAAGTGAGAGACCGACCGATCATCAAGCTCGGGACAACAGTAATCAGATCAATGTTGTTTTCCTCTGCAAATTCCCAGCCTCTCTTCTCGGCAAGCGTCTTAGATGAAGGATAACCCTGAGAGATCAAACCTTGTATTATATCAAACCTATTCAAATAATGATATTCGGATTTACCAGTGACTTCATATGAGAGTGTAATTACCCAAGTTGGAGGGTTTGCAATGGATAAGAACTCAGCATTGGTCCAATTCTCCTCAGTCATGACTAGGCCCATTTGTTCCTTCCACTTTGTTAATTGATACAGTAGCTGCTGAGGATATCAAAACTACTCACTTGACAAATTTGGCTCTTGCGGAGGATTTCAGTACATTCAGCACTCCTTGGATAGCTGGCTTGATTATATCATTTTGCATTCGAAAAGGTAGATTTTAGGCCACACTTTCTTTGGAGTACAAGGCGAGTGGCTTGTTAAATTGATCATGTTGTCATACCTCTGGATCTTCAGAAGAAAAGTTAACTGGCGTTGCAACATGGAAAACGAACTCACAACCCTCTGTTGGGGCATCAAAGCTCAGCTCATCAGTTAGATCAGTACAGAAGATCCTCAAGTCACTCGACTTTTGCAAATCTATGAGGTGAGAGATCTTCTTTTCGTTGTCTGCATAAAAAAAAAGATCTTAAATAAGAAAAATGAAGGCTATAAACCTTGAAATCAGAGAGATCCCAAAAATCAATGATCTTCTCATAAATACTAACGGCAAAACGAACTCACAACCCTCTGTTGGGCCCTCTTGTGCTCGAGTGACCTTCGTTTTACTCGACGTCGAGTACTCTTCGTGCTCCTCGAGTACTTCTCTCCTCGTCGAACTCGTGTGGGTCTCTGTAGTGGTCGACGTCGAGTAACGTACTCGATGTCTGTTGATAGGAGGAAATCGAGACTTGCAATAATAAAATAGAAATAAATCACAGCAAACCAGATTCCGTCCCTTGCAAATAATTACAAGACCTCCTCCTGATGCAGCAGCGGGAAGTCAGGATCGATCCACGAGGAAGCGTGTCAGCGGATCCTAGGCAGCGGTGGAATCTCACGGTCAGAAGTCGACACAGTGGTACTCGACCTCGACTAAGGGTTAGTCGACAGGGGTCAGGCACAGTCGAACACAGCGCAGCAGCTAGCACAGGCAGAGGCTTGTCGATGTCGATGAGGGGCTACTCGATGTCGAGTACAGTCCTCGTCGACTTCTCTTCATCTCGTCGAGTACCTGCACACAGAAGCTACATCGACCTTGGTCGAAGATCAGTAGTCGAGATCGACGAGTGCTATTCGATCTCGAGTAAGACAGAAATTAAAACGAAATAAAGAAATAAAGTAAAGGCAAATGCTTTGGGACTTTCAAAATAAACTTAATGTAAAAGACTTCCAAGATTGGGGTTCGCAACAACGATAACCAAGCATGCATAAGGTAGAACCAAACAAATTATCATGTAAATCGCATTAAAGGACTAAGCTTTCGCCTTTTCCAACAATTAGACTACTCTTTCAAGAAACCCTAATTGTCTCTACCGATTTTATGTTTATAATCCAAGTTGTTAGCATGGATCTCCATTAGACGGGTAATAAACACATCAACAAGTAGGAAAATGCTCAAAACATGATAAAGGTAAGATCTTTACCTCAAACACGCATGCCTATCGTCGGGCTCGCCCCAACCCTAGAAGTGGGTGGACTACTCACGCCTCATCGCAAACTCAGATATTGATTGAAAAGAAATAACAACTTGCATTAACTAAATTCAAAGCCTTTACAATCCTGGCAATCAACTTTCGTAAACTGCCAAAACCTTAAAACCTTCGAACTCCTAAACCGTCTCTGTGGAACTACCCCTCTAACTGAAATTGAATTGTGTGATGGCCTCCATGAAAAACCAGCCCCTAGGGCTTTATTTATAGCTTCTAACCCTTGCTACTCAAGGATAGAATATTTATATCTATATCTAAAACTACATCTAAAATGCTTAATGATAAATAAAAGCGATAAAGCAATTAAATCTAAATATATCTAAATTGTCTTAAAGTGGATAAAACTCTCTTCCATGATAGATGTTGATAGAATTGGATAGATTCTCGTCTTCTCGGCTTCCAAGGATCCCAACTCCGAGTAGGATTCGTCAAGCCACGTCAACGGCTTCTGGATTCGTCTTCGATGTCGAGTACGGCGTCCTCGATGTTGAGTAGGAAAGTCGTCGACTGGGCTGTCTTGTCGTCTCGGCTAGTAGGTCCTCGACGTGGCTTCTTCCGCTGCAGCGAGTCGCTTCTTCCACTGCAGCGAGTTGGCGAGCTTCCTCTTGGTGCATCCCGCTGGCAGCGAAGATTTCCGCAGCAGCGAACGGTCCGCTGCAGCGAGTCGGGTCGCTGGCAGCGAGTGCTGCCTGGTCGTCTTCGTCCTCGGCTTGCCTCCTCTCCTCGTCGACTCCGGGTGTGCGCTGAGGCGTCGTCGATCTCGACTAAGGCTTGTCGAGATTGAGTAGGGCTCCGGAGCTGAGTTGGTCTGGCTCCTAGTCGACAAGGCCTGTGCTCGGACATGCTCGTCTAGATCGAGTAAGGCCTACTCGAGATCGAGTAGCCTGGGCTCTCGTCTTGATTCGACTGGTTCCGCTGCTTATTTGACCTTGGACTTCTGTAGTGGTTTTCCGAGCTTTTCTGACCTTCCTTAGAGTTGCTGTAAAATGTCTTGAATTCTGCGAATTTAAACAGAAACTGGTGTAGATTCCAAAATTTGGCAAATAAACATAAACTACATAGATTCTGTACTATCTAACCCAAATGTATGTAAAGTATGCAGAAAACGATATTAAAGTTATTGTAAAATATGGCAAATTCAGCTCACAACAAACACCCCATACTTAAGCTTGCTTGTCCTCAAGCAATACCTTTAATTGTCATTCAGGGGAAGAAATCAAAACTCTCAACATATCAGATTCATTCTTATATAACCCAGCAGTCAATTACCATCCTTGAAAAGGTACTACTGTCACAAATCCATGCATGTGCAATTTAAAGAGCAACATCTACTCACAAAAGGAGGATTAAAAAAACATTCATTAGTGACAAAACATTGATAATCAAGAGGACTTCAATTTAAGCTCAAATAAGGAGTAGATTTGGTAAAAGGCTAAAAGGTGGGCAATTTCTGGCAATGTGGTGCTAATGATCCGGGGAAATGGAGTATTTCCAAATTGAATTTCCACATTCTTTTTCCATAACATTCGTCACCTTTCATAATGTTTTTATCAACAATAATGCTTTTACCTCTCTAACCTCAGCACTGCCTTCTCGCGAGTGGCAAACATGGGTGTCATGAATGGCCCCGGATACTTAGTGCTTTGGACTCCTCACAATGTGTCCCATCTCTCCAAACTATTATCTCAGAGAGCAGGGTCAATCTACCTTTATCTCCTGAGGTGATTGGATTTTCTTTCACTCATTAAATTTTCCATATATTTCAAACAATTTCCTTCCAAACTCCAATAATGATAATAATCATAATACAAACACCATATGACATCTCCATAATGTAACATTATTCTCAACATAATCCCCGGATAAGGTAAAGAATGGCAAATATTTAGATCATGTGGAGCAATAATTAAAATAAGGCATATTATGGCTTTTGTGATGCATAAGCATAGGTAAAGCTAGGATTTCAAACAATGAGCATTATATGGAAATTTAAAGTCCTCCATCATCTTATCATGCAACATGTCAAAAGCAACTTCAAATTTTACCTCCTTTTATGGTTTTCATGAAAATATGCACTTTATTATGACTTCCCTTTACTAGGCAATTTCATGCTATATCTCTAATGAATCCGATTTTGCATCGTCGAGTCCAATTAAAACTTCCACGACATTATTCAAAATTTTCAATGGGGGTCATTTTTGAAACTTTTGGAAATCATGCATATAAGCACATAAATCAATAATGTATTCCAAAATAGCCATATAGCAATTCAAAGAAAATAATGCACATATAAAGTCAAATATGCATGAAGTAAGCCCTTCCCCCACCCCAAACTTAAAATTTACAGTGTCCTCACTGTATAAAAATTAAATAAAAACAAGAGTAAAGGAAGGAACTCACAGGATAAAACATCGAGGAAGGCGGATCAGTGCACGTCGAGTAGATGTTCTTTGTCGATATCGAGTACAGTACTCAATATCGAGTAGGCTTTTAGCGTCTGGTGGAATCTGAAGTCGAGGAGCGTCTGGCTGGTCCATGTCGAGTACGTCTACTCGAGGTTGAGTAACTTCTGGGCTTCTCCTCCTTGTCGTCGTCGACTTGGCCTTCGTCGATTTTGACTGTTTTTCAAGGACTTCTTATTCCACTTTTCGCGATCCTTTTATGCTTCGCCGACCTAAAAGTGTTAGATAGCACACAAAAAACAAGACTATCCACATAAAACATTCTAAAAGACATAAAATCCTAAAACAAAAACCAAAAACAAAACAAAAAGTTCAAAAGTCCCAAAATCATAAAGTTTTATATACATGCTCTAGATTTTAGAGTCGCTAGGCCGACTTCTCCATTTTGCGCTCAAGGACCATTATGGTGGGGCCCGCTCATGCTTGGCCCTTCTCCTGGATCATCTAAGTCCTGATGGTAGTATGCAAGCTCAGCTGATAGGTTGTTGCTTGCATCATCTCCTCTTGCCTTCTCCCTTTTCCTTCCAGCTCTCAGTTTTTGCAGATTCTCTTGCCACGACGTCTTATCTCCCCTTAGATCATTTAAAATTTTCTTTATGGACTGAGGGGGAGTAGGATTCATACTTGAACTTACCTTTTCGGACTCAAAACAGGAATCTTTGGGCTTGGGGCTAGTCGACATCGATGAAGGCTTGTCGATTTCGAGTACAGGGACCCCATACTTAGGCTCCTGGCAAGTTTCCGGCTCTACAGTGGTTGTCGAGGTAGACAAAGGTTTGTCGAAGTCGAGTAGGTCCCTTGTCGATGTCGAGTAGCGCTTGTCGACCTCGGGTACAGCGTCAGCACCTTCCTCCGTTGTTTGCTTGGTCCTGCGGTTGCTGATGCTTTTCACCTCCAGCCATGAAATTTCCTCTTTTGCAGGGCCAAAAGAGAAATCCAAAACCTCATCGCCTATGGTGAAGGTAAGCGATCTATTCTTGACACTAATTCTGGCATCTGCAGTAGCTAAGAATGGTCTACCAAGAATAATAGGGCTAGTAGGGTCTTCAGCACAGTCAATGATAAGGAAATCATCTGGAACAAAGAATTTACCAACCTGGACAGGGACGTTCTCGACTATACCTGTAGGGATGACTACTATATTGTTTGCCATGTATAGCTTAGCATTCACAGGTTCTATGCATCCTATCTTTACTTTCCGCCAGATTGATAAAGGCATGATGCTCACACTTGCCCCTAAATCGCATAGAGAATCATATTTATATTGACCAAAACCCACAGTAACAGAAAACTTACCAGGGTCAGGTCTCTTTTCAGGGAAGTGGAGTATATTGCATTCGCCTGCGATCTCTGAGATGGATCGCTTTTTGCTTAGGATTTCCTTGAGAAATTTGACATATCCAGGCATCTCTTGCAGGGCTTCTGTAAAAGGAATGGAAACATTCAGTTCTTGCAGCATATTAACAAATCTGGTAAACCTACCTGCAGTGGGATCTTTCTGTGCCCTTGAAGGGAAAGGCAGTGGCTTTTTCAGTTTCGGAGCCTGATTAGCTGTCGGAGGTGCCGCAGCGTCGTCGTCGTCGGCTTGACCCTGCTCGTCGATCTCGACAACGGGCTCGTCGACATCGAGTAGGGTGGTCGACCTGGAGTTGCTGGTCTGCGCATCGGAGTCCGAGCTCAGCTTCTGGTCTTTGTCGAGTAGAGTCTTGTCGATGTCGAGTACACCTTCCTCGAGATCGAGTTGGCCGTGCTCTACGTCGAGTTGCTGCTCTGCCTTGCTTTGCTGTTTTCCGACCTCTGGCTCGTGTAATTGATGTCCATTCCTCAGTTTGATAGCTGCGACGTGTCCGGTTTTCCCTTTAGGGTTTGGTTCAGTTTGCCTAGGGAGTTGTCCGGACGGTCGTGGGATCTGTGCAGCGATTTGACCCATCTGCGTCTCTATTCCCCTTTTCCAGATGTCCAATTCCCCAAACTTTGTAGTGATATTCTGGAATTGGTTGTTGATGGTGCCCTGATTCCGACGCATCTCTTCAAGGATCAGCTGCAGATCATCCTTCTTTTGATCCCTTTCTGGATGTCCTGGAGCTCTGTAGGGTGGGGGATTCCTAGGGGGCCCTTGGTTCCACTATGGTTGGTAGGATTGTTGGTCTCCCATGTAGCGATTTGGACCCCCAGCGTAGGCTGCCTACTCATGTGTTTCTGCCATCCTGACTTGCTCGGTGTGTGGGCACTCAGTAGTGGTGTGCCTCTGTGATCCGCATTCAATGCAAGGCTGGTTGACAGATAGATATTTGACTTGCTTGAGGAGCTTGCGATTCTGATCTCTGTAGAACTGCTCCCTGACATCTGGGTCAATCTCCTTTGCTGGTTCATATAGTGGCATTGATGGTGCTTGTCTGGCGTAAGAGTTCTCCTCATAGTTTGTAGGAGCCCCATATTTGTTGTCGTAGTTTGTGAGCTTTTCTAGCACACCCCATGCGTCGCTTGGTGGCATCGTCAGATACTCATAGCGAGTATAATGGTTGATCCTATCCTTAGTGATTTGATCCAGAGAGTTGAAGAAGATCTCCTGGATGACGTAGGGTGGCTGTCCATGAGTAGGGCAAGATCGCAGTAGTTCTTTGTAGCGTTCCCATGCCTTTGCCAGCGGTTCCCCTTGCTTCTGTTTGAAGGCGGTGATTTTCTGACGGAGAAGTGCTGTTTTGGCGGGTGGGAAGTATTTTTTCAGGAACTCTTGCTCTACTTGGGCCCAGGTGGTGAGAGATCTCGGCTTCAGCCCTTCAAGCCATTTCAGTGCAGGTCCAGCAAGCGACCAGCGAAAAGATTTCATCTTGACATATTCCAGAGTTGTACCTTCTGCAAGAGTACGACACATATGATGAAAGTTAGTAATATGTTCAAGAGGGCACTCATTAAATTTGCCATAAAAAGCATTATTTTTAAGCTCTATCAAGAATTGAGTGCGAATTTCAAAAGAGTTATCAGGGATTAAAATCGCCGATTTAGGCACGACGAGAGCTGGATGCATATAATCCTCTGCAGTAGTTGGATATTGGGCAAGCTCAGCTTCTGCTTGCTCCCTTGCTGCTTTCTCAGTGGCGATAGCAGCATCTTTAGCGGCTAGTTCCCTTGTAAGCCTTTCGATCAGTTGCTCTTGTGTTTCAGCGGCCGCCATGATCCTTTTGAGTTTAGAGTGGATGTGTAGGTAACGCTCGGGTTCGTCTAAGGCGTCAAACTCAGGTGGTAGACCAGAACGGCGCATACACCTGTATAATAACTCAAAGCAGATGTGAGATTTAACTACCTAAGGCGTGAATGATAGCTTCCCCGGCAACGGCACCAATTTGTTGATAGGAGGAAATCGAGACTTGCAATAATAAAATAGAAATAAATCACAGCAAACCAGATTCTGTCCCTTGCAAATAATTACAAGACCTCCTCCTGATGCAGCAGCGGGAAGTCAGGATCGATCCACGAGGAAGCGTGTCAGCGGATCCTAGGCAGCGGTGGAATCTCACGGTCAGAAGTCGACACAGTGGTACTCGACCTCGACTAAGGGTTAGTCGACAGGGGTCAGGCACAGTCGAACACAGCGCAGCAGCTAGCACAGGCAGAGGCTTGTCGATGTCGATGAGGGGCTACTCGATGTCGAGTACAGTCCTCGTCGACTTCGCTTCGTCTCATCGAGTACCTGCACACAGAAGCTATAGCGACCTTGGTCGAAGATCAGTAGTCGAGATCGACGAGTGCTATTCGATCTCGAGTAAGACAGAAATTAAAACGAAATAAAGAAATAAAGTAAAGGCAAATGCTTTGGGACTTTTGAAATAAACTTAATGTAAAAGACTTCCAAGATTGGGGTTCGCAACAACGATAACCAAGCATGCATAAGGTAGAACCAAACAAATTATCATGTAAATCGCATTAAAGGACTAAGCTTTCGCCTTTTCCAACAATTAGACTACTCTTTCAAGAAACCCTAATTGTCTCTACCGATTTTATGTTTATAATCCAAGTTGTTAGCATGGATCTCCATTAGACGGGTAATAAACACATCAACAAGTAGGAAAATGCTCAAAACATGATAAAGGTCAGATCTTTACCTCAAACACGCATGGCTATCGTCGGGCTCGCCCCAACCCTAGAAGTGGGTGGACTACTCACGCCTCATCGCAAACTCAGACATTGATTGAAAAGAAATAACAACTTGCATTAACTAAATTCAAAGCCTTTACAATCCTGGCAATCAACTTTCGTAAACTGCCAAAACCTTAAAACCTTCGAACTCCTAAACCGTCTCTGTGGAACTACCCCTCTAACTGAAATTGAATTGTGTGATGGCCTCCATGAAAAACCAGCCCCTAGGGCTTTATTTATAGCTTCTAACCCTTGCTACTCAAGGATAAAATATCTATATCTATATCTAAAACTATATCTAAAATGCTTAATGATAAATAAAAGCGATAAAGCAATTAAATCTAAATATATCTAAATTGTCTTAAAGTGGATAAAACTCTCTTCCATGATAGATGTTGATAGAATTGGATAGATTCTCATCTTCTCGGCTTCCAAGGATCCCAACTCCGAGTAGGATTCGTCAAGCCACGTCAACGGCTTCTGGATTCGTCTTCGATGTCGAGTACGGCGTCCTCGATGTCGAGTAGGAAAGTCGTCGACTGGGCTGTCTTGTCGTCTCGGCTAGCAGGTCCTCGACGTGGCTTCTTCCGCTGCAGCGAGTCGCTTCTTCCACTGCAGCGAGTTGGCGAGCTTCCTCTTGGTGCATCCCGCTGGCAGCGAAGATTTCCGCAGCAGCGAACGGTCCGCTGCAGCAAGTCGGGTCGCTGGCAGCGAGTGCTGCCTGGTCGTCTTCGTCCTCGGCTTGCCTCCTCTCCTCGTCGACTCCGGGTGTGCGCTGAGGCGTCGTCGATCTCGACTAGGGCTTGTCGAGATCGAGTAGGGCTCTGGAGCTGAGTTTGTCTGGCTCCTAGTCGACAAGGCCTGTGCTCGGACATGCTCGTCCAGATCGAGTAAGGCCTACTCGAGATCGAGTAGCCTGGGCTCTCGTCTTGATTCGACTGGTTCCGCTGCTTATTTGACCTTGGACTTATGTAGTGGTTTTCCGAGCTTTTCTGACCTTCCTTAGAGTTGCTGTAAAATGTCTTGAATTCTGCGAATTTAAACAGAAACTAGTGTAGATTCCAAAATTTGGCAAATAAACATAAACTACATAGATTCTGTACTATCTAACCCAAATGTATGTAAAGTATGCAGAAAACGATATTAAAGTTACTGTAAAATATGGCAAATTCAGCTCACAACAATGTCGAGTAGTCGTCGTGCTCGAGTGACCTTTGTCTTCAGTCTTCGACTTAGTTTTGATCCCAGTTGTGGTCGACTTCCAATAGTATCCTGCTTTCGTCTCCTCCTTTTTGTTTCGTCCCAAAATGGCTCCAAATTCTGCAAAATTCAACTAAAACTCGTGTAGACCTCTATTTCTGGCAAATAAGCTTATACTAAATTTTTTTTACATATTCCCAACCCGAAATATGCAATGTATTTAGAATACGGAGCTAAAATGTGCATAAAAACATGGTTACTTTAGTGGACATCAATAGTCGACAGGTGTCCTGTATAGTCGATTTCGAGCAGAAACAACGAATCCAGGCAACAGATGTAGTCGACGTCGATTAAGTCTCCTCGACGTCGAGTAAGTGGTAGTGGTTGAGTACCTGCAGAAACACAAACGACAACGATCTCACTTGATCGAGTAATTAGTGGTCGACGTCGACTAAGCTAATTGAAGTCGAGTAGAACCGCAGAAACGTAACGAAGGCTAGAGTTTGCAGATTTCGAACTAAACAAATATGAAAGAAAAATTCCAAGACCGAGGTTTGCAACAACGATAACCAAACATGCATAAGACAAGATAAAGAGAGATAATCATGCAATCACATCAAAGGATCAAGCTTTCACGTTTTCCAACAATTAGACAACTCTTTCAAGAAACCCTAATTGTATCTACCAATTTTATGTTTATAATCTAAGTGGTTAACCTGAATCTCTATTAATTAGGTAATAAACATAATAAAGATAGTGGATGATCAAAACATAATAAAGATTGAATCTTTAGCTCAAACATGCATGGCTATCGTCGGGCTCACCCCGACCATAGTAGTAGGTGAACTACTCGCTCTTCATCATAGGTAAACTAATCAATAAAAAAGGGAAATAATTTGCATTAATGAACTAAAACAAAGCTTACAACCGATCGAAGCCAATTCCGCTCTCGCCAAATACAACTCATTTTGGCCAAGCTCTCTTTCTCTCCTACTCTCTAACTATTGTGTCGTCTCTGAATTGAAATGAATAAAAAAATAGCCCCATGGGCTTTATTTATAGGGATTAATCCTTGCTAGTCAAGGAAATCAAACTCCATCTATTACTAAAGATATAAATTTGGATAAAAGAAAGATAAATCCTAAAAAGGTAACAAATAAATCTTCATGTGGTGGATAACTCTTCTTCCGTAGATAGATCTTTGGACTCCTTCTCGTGAGTCGCAAACATGGGTGTCATGAATGACCCCGGATACTTAGTGCTTTGGACTCCTTACCTCGGTGTCCCATCCTGCGGAACTATTATCTCAACGTAGGCAGGGTCGATCTACATTTATCTCCTGAGGTGACCAAATTTTCTTTCTCTCATTAAATTTTCCATACATTTGAGTCTTTCCTGCCAAACTCCAATAATGATATAACAACACAACCAACCATATAATATCTCCATAAAATGATAACCATTCTCAACATAATCCCCGGTAGGGTATAAGGTAAAAAAAAAAGGGTAATATGTAAGGCATATGTGAAGCAATAATGATATAAAGACATATAGGGCTTGTAATATGACTTTTATGATGCAAATAGGTATAGGTATGACTAGGATTATAAATATGAGCATATATGGAAAATATAAAGTCCTCTATCCTCTTATTATGCTATATGTCAAAAGCAACATCAATTTACCTCACTTTTGTGGTTTTACCTAAAAAATCGCACGTCATTGAGACTGATGTCTCCAAAGTAGCCATATTTTTATGCATATTTTAGTTCCATATTCTTTACATTTTGCATATTTCTGATTGGGAATATGTCGAATTTATGTAGTACATGCTTATTTGTCAGAAATAGAGATCTACATAAGTTTCTGTTTAATATTGCAGAATATGGAACCATTTTCGGGAGAAAAACAAGAAGCGAGAACCGGAGCTCAAAGCCACTCGACGTCGACAAAGCCTTAGTCGATCTCGACGGATCACGCCTAGACACACCCTAGTCGAAGAACACGTGTCGAGGAGCCAAGGAGGGATTATCCGGAACCAGGAGAGATTATTCAGATCTAGGGAGAAACTATCCAGAGTCGAGGAGAGACTACCCGACCATGCCCGGATAGCTTCCTCGAGATCGAGGACCGGTACCCGAGATCGACAAGCCCGGGAGCCTGTGTCCAAGCACATCGAGAAAGACCTGCCCGACCAGCCAAGCCAAACCTAGTCGACGAGCTTCCCTACTCGATGTCGACAAGGAGTCCTCGAGATTGACGAAGCCTGTGAACCTGTGTCCGAGCATGTCGACAAGAGGCTACCCGATGCACCAAGCCGGCCAGTCAATGACCCACAACTACTCGAGATCGAGAAGCTCTCCTCGAGATCGACGAACGCCAGGAGCCATGACCGAGCCACATCGAGGACCTGCTAGCCGAGACGCCGAGCCAAGCCCAGTCGACAACAATCCTACTCGAGATCGAGTAAGCTTTACTCGAGATCGACGAAGGTTCCCGAAGCCGTGTAACGCGTTGAAGCAATCCTACTCGGAGTTGGAGTCCTTGGAGCCGAGGATAGCCGAGTCTATCCGAATTATCAATCTATCATGAAGAAGAGAGTTCTATCCACTTGAGACACTTTAGATATTATTTCCCTTTTAGATTTAATTTCTTTGTTGCTTTTATTTATTATTAAGCCTTTTAGATATAATTTTAGATATAGATAGATGTTTCTATCCTTGAGTAGCAAGGTTTAGAAGCCTATAAATAAAGCCCTTGGGGCTGATTTCTAGTCATTCAATTTCAGAGATACAATTACACATAGAGGTTTTTAGGAGTTCAAATGTTTTAGGGTTTTGGCATTCTACGAAAGTTGAGTGCCGGGATTGAAAAGGAATAGATGCAATTAGGGCTATTTATTGCGAGATTTATATTCCTACTTGTCGGATTTGGTGAAAGCCTTTTCCTTTATCGATAAAGTAACCGTCTTTTGTGATTTATATTCCGCTTGCATGGTAATCGTTGTCGCAAACCCTAATCTTGGAAGTTCTTTTAATTCATAAAGTCACAAAACCAAATTTGCATTGTTTTTACTTTCTGCTCTCGTCGATCTCGACCAAGCCTGGTCGATCTCGACTACTAATCTCCAATCCCAGATCGTCGTAGCTTACTTGTGCAGGAACTCGACAAGCCCAAGCCGACGTCGACGAGGACTGTACTCGATCTCGAGTAGCCCCTTGTCGAGATCGAGTAGACTTTGCCGAGGGCTGCTGCCCTATTCGACTAGCCTGATCTCCTGTCGACTAACCCTAGTCGAGATCTAGCACCTGTTGTCGACTTCTGTCCGTGAGATTCCACCGCTACCTAGGATCCGCTGACCAGCTTCCTCGAGGACTCGAACCTGACTTTCTCTTACTACATTGGAGGGAGTCTTGAACATTATTTGCTGGGATTCGATCGGTTTGCTTTACTTTATTTTCTTACTGTTTTGCATTCTCGATTTCCTCTTACAACAAATTGGCGTCGTTGCCGGGGACGCTATCATTCACGCCTTAGGTAGTTAAATCTCACATCTGCTTTGAGTTACTATACAGGTGTATGCGCCGTTCTGGTCTACCACCTGAGTTTGACAGCTTAGACGAACCAGAGCATTTTCTACACATCCACTCTAAACTCAAAAGGATCATGGCGGCCGCTGAAACACAAGAACAGCTGATTGCCAGGCTTACAAGGGAATTAGCCATTAAAGATGCTGCTATCGCCACTGAGAAAGCAGCAAGGGAACAAGCAGAAGCTGAGCTTGCCCAATACCCAACCATGGCAGAGGATTATATGCATTCGACTCTCGTCGTGCCTGAATCGGCTATTCTAATCCCTGACAATACTTTTGAAATTCGCACTCACTTCCTTATAGAACTTAAGAATAATGCTTTTCATGGAAGATTTAATGAATGCCCGCTTGAACATATTACCAATTTTTCTTACATGTGTCGAACTCTTGCTGAAGGTACAACTCTGGAATATGTCAAGATGAAGGCTTTTCGCTGGTCTCTTGCTGGACCTGCACTGAAGTGGCTAGAAGGACTGAAACCAAGATCCCTTACAACATGGGCACAAGTAGAGCAAGAGTTTCTCAACAAATTCTTCCCTCCTTCCAAGACAGCACTCCTCCGCCAAAAGATCACAACTTTCAAACAGAAGCCTGGGGAGCCGCTAGCAAAAGCATGGGAAAGGTACAAGCAACTACTGCGATCTTGCCCTACTCATGGACAGCCACCCTACGCCATTCAGGAGATCTTCTTCAACTCTCTTGACCAAGTCACTAAGGACATGATCAATCAGTACACTCGATATGAGTACCTAACCATGCCACCAGTTGACGCATGGGGTGTGCTAGACAAGCTCACAAATTATGACAACAAGTATGGGGCTCCTACAAACTATGATGAGAACGCCTATGCCAGACCAGCCCCATCCATGCCTCTCTATGAGCCGTCTAAGGAGATAGACCCTGATGTCAAGGAGCAGTACTACAGAGATCAAAATCGCAAGATCCTCAAACAAGTCAAGTATCTCTCTGTCAACCAACCCTGCATCGAATGTGGTTCACAATGGCACACTACTACTGAGTGCCCGCATACAGAGCAAGTCAGGATGGCAGAAATTCATGAAGAGGCAGCTTACGCAGGGGGTCCCAATCGCTATATGGGAGACCAACGGTTCTATCAACCTCAACGGAACCAAGGTCCTCCTAGGAACCCCCAACCCTACAGAGCTCCGGGACATCTAGAAAGGGATTAGAAAAAGGATGATTTACAGCTCATCCTTGAGGAAATGCGCCGGAATCAAGGCACCATCAACAATCAGTACCAGAATATCAGTGCAAAATTTGGGGAGCTAGACATCTGGAAGGGGAACATCGAGACTCAGATGGGTCAGTTCGCGGCGTAGATTCCACAACCATCCGGGCAGCTCCCAGGACATACAGAACCGAATCCCAAGGGGCAGCACGGACATGTAGCTGCTATAAAGTTGCGGAGCGGTCACAAACTGCACGAGCCAGAGGACGGAGAAGGGAAGGGCAAAACTGTCATCAACATTGAGAAACAGAAACTCGACATCGACAAAAGCCTAGTCGACATCGACAAAGCTCTTCTCGACACAGAGGAGAAAATGAGCTCTGACGCATCTGCACAGACAAGCAAGCCGAGATCGACTACTTTGGTCGAGATCGACGAGACCCTTGTCGAGATCGACGAGACTGTTGTCGAGATACAGAAGGAGCAGGCCAACGTCGATGAGCCCTCACCACCTCCGGAAGTTGTTCTGACTCAGAAAACTAAAAAGACACTCCCATTCCCTTCCAAAAACCAACGAGATCCAACAGACGGTAAGTTTCAGCGTTTTGTGAAATTGCTTCAGGGTCTGAATGTTACTATTCCTTTTACAGAAGCACTTCACGAGATGCCTGCCTACGTCAAGTTCCTCAAGGAGATTCTCAGCAACAAGCGATTGATGACTGAGATTGCTAAGGAATGCAAGAAAATGGATTTCCCTGAGAAGCGACCTGACCCAGGTAAGTTTGCTATCACTGTTGCACTTGGTCGTCATAGATTTAAAGCACTGTGTGACCTAGGAGCAAGTGTCAGCATCATGCCCCTATCCATCTGGTAGAAGGTAAAGATAGGTGCCCTAGAACAAATTGATGCCAAGCTCTACATGGCCAACAACACTGTGGTAATCCCTACAGGTATTGTTGATAATGTTCCTGTTAAAGTTGGTAGATTCTTTGTCCCTACAGATTTTCTTGTAGTAGAAATGGCAGAGGATCCAGCTTGCCCCATCATCCTAGGGCGACCTTTCCTAGCAACAGCTGATGCCAACATAGAGGTGAAAAGGGGAATCCTTACTTTTACCATCAGAGATGAGATTATTGAATACTTCTTCAATCCAGACACAGAAGAGGTAATGGAAATTAAAGCTATCTATTCAAAATTCAATTTTATCTCTCTGTTGTAAATGAATCGGTGCCATCCTGGATCCTTTTAGACGCATCCCAGATCATTGCTCCATCCGAGCCTCGCGCAATAGAATCGACGCCACAACCCGCATCAACAGTCGCCGCCGCATCACAATTTATCTTTGTAAACCCCTCATCCGGCAGATACCACCGTGCATAGCCTCGACTTGGCTCTTCCACATTCCCCTCCAATGGAGCCGACCCCCATTGCCGTTGAGACTAAGGGTGGGTGCGGGACGGGATAGGGGTCGTCCCGCGTCCCGTCCCGCGTAATTTTTGCGGGACGGGACCGGGACGGGATTCACTACTTTTTTTTCAATCCCGCGCGGGCCTTGTCCCTCGCGGGACGGGACGGGATGGGCCCTGTCCCTCAAATAAAAAACATTATAAAAAAAAATCTAAAATTCTTATATATTTTGCGGTTTTCAAAGTCATAACATATATAGATTTATAATATTTTTATATTTTGTGATTTTCTTATATAAATATATACACACTAGACATATTATACATATAATTAGTTACTTACACACAATATAAAAAAAATATTCACAATGTAGATAAATACAGTGTGCACATATACGTATATTAGTGTGTGTGTAAGTGTATATACACAGTGGGATACATGTCATGTTTTGACTAGAATTGCTTTTAGCATTCAGAAGGGTTGCGGAGCTCAGCTTGTTAGCCGGCTCCCATCCAATTTTATGTAATTACTAGTTGACATTTTTTATAATAATAATAATAATAATAATAATAATAATAATATGCGGGGCGGAACGGGATTTGCGGGATACGAAATCCTCGTCCCGCGTCCCATCCCGCATAATTTTTGTGGGACGGGATCGGGACGGGATTCATTAATTTTTTTTCAAATCCCACCTGGATCGGGACGGGACCGGGACGGGCCCGGGATTTGCGGGATTTGTGCCCACCCCTAGTTGAGACTCCTCCCTAGCATGGTAAAAAATTACCGCAGACACCATCTCAGCTCCTTCAAAGACCCACTTGTTTCGGGCGTGCAACAAACCACTCACCATGTATCCCCACAATGACACTGTTTGCCCATCCGTCGACTCCATCAGTCGTTCCAGCCAATGCCCCACATCTTTCACTTTCTTTTCCAGCTTTCTAATTTCCGGATGTTCTCTCCACGCCTCCATCACTCTTGTGCATTCGACCAAGATGTGCAGAAGCGTTTCTTCCATCCCATAAGCTTTGCATCTTGGATCCATCCCCGACACTCTCTTACTTAGGGCACTATTGCAGGGCACAATACCCTTGCAGGCTCTCCAGAAAAAGTTTTGAATTCTCGGGGCAACCATCATCTTCCACACCGCCCTCCACATCTTCCTCCCCGAGGCCGAGTCCGAGCATTGCCCCCCATTCGCAACTCCCTCTCGTTTCTCCAGTGCAAGATGGTAAGCAGACTTAACCGAGAAATTCCCATCCTTGGTATAATGCCAAGTTAGGGAGTCCTCGGTCAAGGAATCGACTAGGTGAATACTCAATATAATATCTACATCACATGATAAGAAGGTCGCTTTAACCGCCTCCTCTCTCCAGCATCCCCGTTCCCAATCAATAAAATCAATCACCCTGGTGTCCACACTACTTCCTCTAAGGTTGGCGACATGTTTGAATGAGGTTGGCCTAGGCAGCCAACGGTCCTCCCAAACCCACAGATTCGCCCCATTCCCTATAGTCCAAACCGTTCCTTCCTCTAACACCTCCCTAGCCCTTATAAGGCTCCTCCAAGCGTAGCTCGGATTGTGTCCCACCGTAGCCCTCATAAAGTCCGTCCTCGGAAAGTATCTTGCCTTCAACAATCTCGACAAAAGGGCCTCTGGTTCATTTAACACTCTCCATCCCATCTTGGCTAGAATTGCTAGGTTGAATGCCTCCAAATCTCCGAATCCCATGCATCCCTTCTCTTTAGATTGACACATTTTCTTCCATGAGATCCAATGGATCTTTTTATTCTCTTCACCATCTCCCCACCAAAAGTCGCACATGAATTGCTCAATCTCCCTACACATATAGGAAGGAAGCAGAAAACACGACATGGTATACATGGGGATTGCCTGCACCACAGCTTTCAATAGCACTTCCTTGCCCGCTCTAGATAACGACCTAGCCTTCCATCCTTTCACCTTCTTCCACACTCTCTCCCGAATACTACTGAATATCACATGCTTGGACCTCCCAATCATCGTTGGAAGCCCCAGGTACTTCTCATGTTTCTCCACCTCCACCACCCCAATCAGACCCTGAATCTGCTCTCTAACCTCCTCTCCTACATTCTTGCTAAACGAAAGTTCTGATTTTGCAAAATTCACCTGTTGCCTGACGCTTCTATGTACACGTGGAGGATGTTTACAATTTCTGCGCTCTGTTGACAAGCCGCTCTCACGAAAAGGATGCTATCATCAACAAAGAATAGGTGGGAGACCATTGGAGAAAACGGAGCAATTTTTATGCCATGCCACCGTCCACTCTCCTCACTTCTCCTGACCAATCATGAGAACGCTTCAGCATACAAAAGGAAGATAAATGGGGAAAGAGGGTCACCTTGTCTAAGACCCCTCTCCGGTAAAACATTTGGGATGGTGATCCGCCTACCAGTGCGGAGAAGGTGACCGGCGTCACACACCTCATCACTAACCGCCACCAATCTTGGTAAAAACCCATTCCCTCCATGCAATGGTCCAAGAAACCCCACTCCACTCTGTCATAAGCTTTCGCCATGTCGGCTTTAGAGCCATATAGCCCTTCTTCCCCGCCCTTTTGTTCTTCATATAGTGGAAGAGCTCGAATGCCGAGAGCACATTGTCTGTTATTAGTCTTCCAGGCACAAAAGCAGTTTGATTTGGCGATATGATCTTGCTAAGGCACACTTTCAATCGGATAGTGAGCATTTTCGAAATAATCTTATACAACACATTGCATAGACTTATCGGCCGAAGAGCCGTCATCCTAAAAGGTGAAGAGACTTTCGGGATAAAGGCTATATATGTGTGGTTCAGGTCATTCGGAAATGGGGCACCAACAATAATGTCAAGCACAAAAGATGTAACCTCGGCCCCGACAATATGCCAGTATCGTTGGTAGAAAAATGCTGACATACCATCAGGCTCGGGAGATTTTGTGGGATGCATAGTGAACAGGGCTTCTTTTACCTCCAATCCAGAGAACGGGCGCAAGAGCTCCAAGTTATCCTCTTCCGACAGGACTACAGAGATTCCTTGAAGTGCCTAATCAGGTTGCTCAATCAAGTTTGTTTTATAAAGTTTCTCAAAATAGTCTACTGCCACCTTTGTCATATCCTCCCTATTTCTCCACTCCATCCCCTCCTCATCCACTAGTCTACTTAGTTTGTTCCACCTTATCTCTCCCGATGGCCTTTTGATGGAAGAACTTTGAATTGCGACCCCCCCTCCCCCCACCTAAATTCATTTGCTTTAGCACGCTGAAACCACAAGAGTACCTTCTCCTCCATAAGCCTCTCTTCCTCTCTCTCAAGCTCCCTCATTCTCTCAAGCAAGGCTCCCGTCATCCCATTCTTTTGCATGTCTCTCAGTTGCCCCCTCACCTTGCTCAGCTTCCACAAGATATCACCAAATGTGACTTTATTCGACTCCTTCAGGTCCTTTAATACCCCAACCACCTTTCCCATCAAACCCTCTCCATTCCCCCCACCACTCATCCTCATCCAGACATTTCTCACCACCGTCTGGCTCCCCTCATGCTCCGCCCATGTCATCACAATTGTGTCACCAATAAAAATGACATCAACGAAGTGTAATTAAATGTTATGCTCATGTTATCAATTGTATAAAAATAATATCAATTGTATAAATAAAAATGTCATCAACCAACAATGTCATCACAAATGAGTGAGGTCAATGAGGTGTAATCACAACGGTCATCAATGAATAAAAGTCATCATTAAAACATGTCATCAATCAAGCGTAATCATATTTTATTCCCTTATGCCATCAATTATATAAAAATATAGTAAAAAGTGTAACCACAAATGATTGCATCAATGAAGTCTAATCACAAATGTGTCATCAGTGAATAAAAGTAGAATCAATGGAAATATATCAATTTACAATTGATTAATTTAAAAAGTTTCATCAAACGATTTGATTAAAAAAGTGGTATCAAATAGTTACATTAAAAAACTGGCATGAAAACACTACTTTGAAAAAGTGGCATCACATTAAAGAAAAAAATGTCATTGAAAAATGACATCAAAACACTACGTGATGCCAAAAATGGACATACAAAAGTGGTATCAATGGTTAACGGTAAAAAAATGGCATCACAAAAAAGTCATCATAAAAAAAATTCCGAATAAGTCGATCATCGTTGACCAGTCAACGGTCAACTGTTAACCGGTTAATGATCAAACATTTGACCATTGACCATTAATACTCTATATGGGGAAGGTAAATTCCCATTCCCTGTCTATTTTTTTTTGAGAGGCTAATTAGCTAATTGGATTTTCATAATGGTCCAATGAGCTAAATCACCTATAATATTTAGGGATATGGTTACTGTATACTCAAATTGTATAGGAAATCAAATAGAGGGAAAGGAAATGAATTTTGTACGGAGAATGAGGGAATGATGGTAATGATTAGAATATTGATCCATATATCTTAACTTAAAAATAGACTAGGTTCTCCAATTTAAATTATTTTAATTATGCTCGTATATTTCATGTAGTGAAAATATGAAGATTTTTTTTACTAGCCTTGCCTCTAAAAGGGAGGTTATTTTAATTATTTCTACTTCAATAAAAAGTTGTTATTAACAAATAAAAATAAATAATGATGAGATATATTATTGAAATTTGCACATATGAGATTTTTTTTAAAATATCAACTACTTCTTTCGTCTTAAAATAGATATTTTTTTACGTTAAACATGTTTTTTAAGAATGATAAAAAAAATTATATCAAATATTAAGTTTTTATTATATTTCAAAATAATTTCATATTTAACACAATTATCTATATGAAATTATTTTTAAAAAATATTTAATATTTTGATATTTTATAGAATTTTTAGCTTTTTAAAAAATGTGTCAAGAAATCAAATAACAAATTTTTTGAGATTGAGGGAGTATATCATTTTGTTGATTTAACTAAGATTTACGGTTAACTTTAGGAATGTTTTATAATAATCTTAGGATTGTGGTTTTAGAATACGCGGACACACAATTAATGTGGTTACACATATCCATATCTTTTAATGAATTATTATGTATGTTGTATTATAAATTAGTACAAGAATAAAGGGGGGAGAATATGAGATTGTATTCAATTGAATTGCTTGTGGAGTATCCACCAATACAATATATATGAGTCATATCTTTTGGCTAAATACACTAATTTTTACTGGATACACCGCTAATCTCCGCAACTCCTTGTGGAGTTAATTTCGCACCCTGTTGCGGAATACTTTTGACGTTGTGACAAACAGCCTTTTCGCCGACTTAACTCCGCAACTCCTTGTGGAGTTAAGTCGGCACCCGGTTGCGACTCTGTATCCGATTCTCCTTCCAATGAGCAAATTCAAGGAGCAAAAAAAAAAAAAAAAAAAAAAACTACGCAGCTCCCTACGGAACACATCTTTGATAAAAAAAAATTTTAACATATAGGTTAGGGAACTCCGCATCCTAATGCGGACCTCTCTCCGCAACGTCTTGCGGACCTTTTGTCGATGGACTTTTAGGGCATGTTTGGCACGATGTCTGGGGAGATCCGCAAGGGGTTGCGGAGATTAGCGGTGTATCCAGTAAAAATTAGCGGTGTATTTCTATAAAAGGCAAAACTCTATCTAAGTAAAGTGTATATCTTTGTACATCCACATAATAATATTATAACACTCCCCCTTGGATGTACAATCTTTATTCCGCCAACTGCCTCGTTAAAAACCTAGCTAGGAAAATCCAATGGGACAAATCCATAGCTTAGGGAAAAAGAGTGCAGCCTTCTATGTACGCCCTTGTTGTTCTGCCTCATTAAAAACCTTGTCAGGAAAACCCAGTGGGATAAAACCTGATCAAAGGGAAAAAGAGTGCAGTGCGTGTATACTCCCCCGGAATTCAACATCCTTCTCGAAGTCTTCTCATTCTTCTTAATGCCGCCGTCTTCATGAGCTTATGGTCGAATCTCAACATTTCTTCTTAATGTCGCCGTCTTCATGAGCTTATGTTCGAATATCAACATTGTCTTTGATGTGTATAAGCTGGAATATCTTCATGATTAACTTTGGCGTGCCTGACTTGCATGTATTGGTGTTGAGCTGCTTTGGATGCACAAGTATAAGGACCTAGTGTGCCTTTAATTGTTGATCTGGGGATCTGATATATTAAATGGTGCTTAAGTTGCCTCATTAAAAACCTTACCTTGGAAAAACCCAGTGGGATAAAAGCCAAGATTAAGGAAAATAGTACAACTTTGTATGGTACTTCGGGACCTAATTATATGTCACCACTTTCACAAATATAGGTAATTCATGTACTCTAATAAGAGTCTTTAACCAACTGCATGTGACATGACTTTGATAATAATGCTTCATGCATTTTTAATCGATCCTTTCCATTTATATGGGTATGCACTTACAACATTCGTCATTTACATTTGGAGCCAAAATTATATTTACTACTGGTGAATACATTCTAATGTAACCTTTAATAAGCTTTTGTCCAATCAATTTGGCTTTATATTTTCCTTTGTACGAACACCCACTTAAAACCAATTGATACTACACTTTTCAATGTTGAAGCTACATGTCCAAAAACTTCTTGCTTAAATAATCCATCTTTGCATGAATTATTTCTTTCTAGAATTTGGGATATACCATGTATCCTTGTGAGGGGAGTTGTCTCGTTAAAAACCTTGCTTTGGAAAAACCCAAATGGGACAGAAACCAAAGTTAAAGAAAAGAGTACAACTTTTTTCCCTCTCAATTTAACATATAAATAATCAATTTTATAGAGTCATGGTACTTCTGGACCCTTAATATCCTTTCACAATCTATTCAAAGATGAAAAGATCATTTGTCTTTATATCGTAATATACCTCTCTTTGTACACTCGAACCACAGGTCGAGATATTTTTAGAAGCTCTAATTATTCTTATCAAGCACTTCAAGTGCAACCTTAGATATTGCCATCAACGATAATCAAGGATCTGGTCAATTCAAGACAACTCATAATCAATTCTAACACTGTCAACGTTCATGAAATCTCTTCAGGAGTTTTATACCAGTGAACATATCACCATTGTTTGAAGTTACTACTAGAACCTCGATCTAAATCATGCTAGTGCATTATTTGTTGTAAATGTGACTTTTATCACCATCTTTTGCATTTACTAATGCCTTTACTAACTTGTTTGCTATATAGTTTATTGAACTTCTGGTTCCCTTCTAGTTCATGCAACATATTACTTCTTGATATCCTTTTCCTCTCCCCCTAAATACCGAGTATTTTATCATCCGTGATAAACTCTAGGTATTTGATCATCTATGGGGACCCAATCCTCCATATACATCATTTTTCTTGGTTTACAACAACTTAGTGTAATCTAGGGAGATTTCGGTACCTATATCAAACATTTAAAACCTTATAAATATAAAACTTTCTTTTGGAGATAAATTACAAAGGGGAATTTATTCTATTGTTGACCGAAATCGAATCAATTTCTTGATGTTCATGCCTGCTTGTTAGCTATTATTGGCGACTCTACTGGGTCATTCTATGCATTAGCATTATCCTGAACGATAATCTCGTAAGTAACGACTTCACTTGGTTGATTTAATCATCAACTTCTCAATACTCATTTATCCAACATATCAATTTTATTGATAGCATTTCCATATTACATCCATATTGCCAACATGGGTATTCTATTTATTATGTGTTGGATCTTCTTTTGACATCCTTGGCTAGAGGAAAACCACACTTCTGACATTTATCGACTTTCACAATCCTAATTTATCCGTCATCTCTCCTTCTCTTTAGAGTTTTTTGACGCTCTTCTAGAGCCATTTTCTCATATGAATTTATTGCTTGATTATATCAATAGTCATTCGATGACTAATTTTGACGCTCTTCTGGAGATATGTATAAGGTTTAATTATGCCAAATATAGGCTTTATACAAATACTCATTAGTTATTTCATCCTGAAAACTTCAGGTTTTCCATATCATCAAGTATAAAGCTCTAAACCATTCTAACATTTTTATGCGATGATTCATTCACAGTTTAGGAGATTACAAATCCAAATTAGGCAAACCGTCAACTTTGACTTGTTCTTCCACATTCTCCTTGATGTGGGAGTCGACTCATACATGATTATCTATAATCATTTTCAAAATTATGACCAGTATCCTAGCAACGGTCGCGCACACCGTATCCTCTTTATGTCCTCTGCTAAAGGTAACAATATATATTGCATCTCGCAATAAAAGAGGTTGTTACGAACCATAGATCATTTAGCTAGCTATTTATTTGAGTTCTACCATACCCAAGTAGATTAAGAACAAGATCCCAAAATAAAGAGTCTTCAGGCTCTCAAGAATAAATTTATCGATTTCACACAATTTAACAAAGATTTGCTCCAAACTCTTCTGCCAAATCATCATTAGTTGAATAAAATTGGCATCATCTACCCATAATGGTTTCTTCAAGAAACATTTCCAATGCATATACATATACATAAGATGCAAATCAAATCAAATCAAATATATAAATAAAACATAAATTCCATGTAGCTTCAAATAGCCAAATTATACTAATACCAAACCAAATACGACCAAGTTTGCAGAATCAAAGGTGATGGATCATCTAGGCTCCTTTGTTGATAATCTTTCATATGTAGAGATAAGTTTATCTACTTCAAGAGATAACTTTTATTAACACAAACAATATATATAATATAAAACCACATATGTTTACGACGTACCAACTCTTAACAAGTTGTTTCTTCTGGAAACACTTTGAGTTTTGTGCAAAAGTAAATTCAAATATATACACCTCACAAGTAAATAACAAAAGCGATCTCAGTAAATTAAAATAAACACACTACACATAATTAAAATTTATTCGGCCACTTCAGGTGGATATCAATTCAGATATTTATCACTTGTTTCAATAAACACTATCATTCACTTTCAATAATTTCATCATCATCTATGGGAGAAAATGTCTTTTCTTATTTGCATGCAATTACTTTGGGGGATATAATACAAATCAACTTCGAGATACATAAATAATGTCAACTTCTGGTGACCATGAAACAAACAAGTTTAACCACTTCAGGAGTTTATATTTCACCTTCTATGAAACAAATCATATATGAAATAATTTGCAAAATACAAGATGGAATCAACAATATCATCTTAGCTCATTACTACAAAGATGAGGCTAATATTTTAATCGATGCATGATGACGTTATTTATTTATCAACTTATCAATGTATCAATTCATTTAGATATCATTTATCATGTATCCGTCCAATATATGGTCAATTTACCCAATAATCATATCTATATGCATCATCAACTCCCAATCGCACATGATTTATCAATGCTCTAAATTCTTATATATCAAAGTATATTAACACTATGACATGATTTATGATATAATCTACATGTGCAATCAATAACGTCATTTTGCAATTAGCAAGAGGCACAAAAACCATAACTCAAATATATGATGTTTAAGCTTAACTGACCGCAAGCTCGATCGCATATACCAATATTGAGAAATCGGTCCTGACAAAACCTGTTTTTTCAAAATCATGTGTCAGCGGGTTCCGGGATCAAGTGAGACGCGAGCGAGCTCAGACGATCGGGCTTACCTGAGACGCGCGATGAGATTACCGTCGGCGTACCCAAACCTGTGCCGATCCGAGCTCAAGCCATACGCGGACCACCATCCTCCCAAGGTTCCATCAACGTCGGTCTTTTACCAGCCGAGCCAAATTCCGCTTAAAAAAGGGGGGCTCAAAGCTAGGGAATCCGGCCTAAGCCGTTCCAGATCCCAATTTCCGACCCCAAGAATTGAGCCATCATTTCGATATTTATAGGCCAAGGTGGATTTCCCTTTGCATGTATCACTTGACAAGTGTCTTAGGTTTTAGGACAAGTGTTGAAAAGGGGATGCCACGTGTCGGTAGGAGCCTTTAGTGGATTTTCCCACATTTTTGGTGTTTCGTCATTATAATCAACTTAAAAACGGGTTTATTTATATAGAGGGAACCCGATTATGCATATGATATTATTTATTTTTTGGTGTTTCGTCACAGCTCCTCGGACCTTAGTTGAGATGAGTCTTAGCTAGGGTTCGATTCAAACGAGATAACATATGCATTTGTACTTTGTCCTCCTTCGGAAGAGTACTTGATATATTAGAATTTTGGTGCAATGTTTTTAACTAAGTTTGTTTGGTCTGGGCTGTACCCAACTTATCAGTGGGTTGCCTACGTATCTCTTGGAAAGAGAATCAAGCCTTTCGTAGTTCAATCAGAAAGTCCTCCGTGGATGAGAGTTCCGGCGTTGAAGGGTTTTAGTCTATACTCGTTTAAGAGTTTATCTCCGCGAGCTTACCAGCTACAAACGGAGACCCTCTGTGAGCATAGCTCCAACGTCAAGGGATTTATCAATAAGTGCCATAATAAATATGTATATTAAAATTGGTTGCGCAAGAGAATCTTCCTTATAGAAGTTCACTAAATTATTCTTCAAGGTGACCATAGCTGTATACGGTGTATAACACTATGATGATATATTTTAGGGAAATTCCGTCTGGTGCCCCTGTGTTTAATGCAATTCCGGTTGGTGTCCCAAAGGTTTTTTTTTTCCGTTTGGTACCCCCGAGCTTTTGTAAAAGTCCGGCCTGTGACCAATTTGGTGACTCCACTTATTTTTTTAGAAAAGTAATAATAAAATATTAACAAGGGATGCAGCCCTTTTGAAAAAGAATAAAAATTGAATTAAAGTACAATCTGGATAAAAAAAAAAGCACGAAGCCCATCTTCTCCAATTTCCAGTTCTCCCTCTCAACTCTCAAGAAAGAAGATAACGGCGTCGGAGATGCGGCCGGTGGCGAAGACCAGCATCGGAGCCTCGACCGGTGAAGAAGACGGTTGTGGGGGCCTCGAACCCAACTGAGATTAGAGAACCAATTTCACCACCAAAGCCACACAAAAAAAAAATCCGAATTGGATTTAAAGCACTGTGTGACCTAGGAGAAAGTGTCAGCATCATGCCCCTATCCATCTGGTCGAAGGTAAAGATAGGTGCCCTAGAACCAATTGATGCCAAGCTCTACATGGCCAACAACACTGTGGTAATCCCTACAGGTATTGTTGATAATGTTCCTGTTAAAGTTGGTAGATTCTTTGTCCCTACAGATTTTCTTGTAGTAGAAATGGCAGAGGATCTAGCTTGCCCCATCATCCTAGGGCGACCTTACCAAGCAACAGTTGATGCCAACATAGAGGTTAAAAGGGGAATCCTTACTTTCACCATCAGAGATGAGATTATTGAATACTTCTTCAATCCAGACACAGAAGAGGTAATGGAAATTAAAGCTATCTATTCAATTTTATCTCTTGCAATGAGCCTACAGGGCAACTCTTGATCCAAGAAGAAGGTAAGCCAGAATCTGTACTAGCAGAGGAGGAGTTGACTGCAGCAGAATCAAGCGAGGAGGAAATCTTCGACGACGCATTATCGGCGGAACTGAACGACTCACCCGACGCCGAGCAGATCAAGTCGACCTCCACTGAGCTCCTCGATCTCGACGAACCGTGCTCGAGATCGACAAACACCAGCCCTCCAGAAACTGTAAGTCTTCTGAACCTACTCGATATCGAGCGGTCGCACTCGATATCGACTACCTTGCTCCCTGCAGGCACACCAGAAACCGACGAAGCCAACTCGACGACTCTCCTCGAGATCGAGGAGCCCAACTCGAGATCGACCAGCCCTATATTCAAAGTAAGTTCTGATTTTTTGGTCGATTTTGATCTTTCTAACCCAATGTCGAGTAGCTTCTTGAAGCAGTACAGTCCTATGTCCAATTCAGCGTTGTCATCGATGTATGCCTGGTCGACGCCAACTCTTGTAGCTGATTTGGATGCTTCTTCCATGAGGATTGAGACGGATTACCTAGGGGAGATCATGAAGACGGAGGAAGTTGAGCCTATCTTGATTCCACAGGGCCCTTCTCCGGTGCTGAAACCCTTACCTGAAACCCTTAGGTATGAATTTCTTGGTCCTAACTCTACTTTTCCTGTAATTATAAATGCTTCATTAAACCCACAGGAAGTAGACAGGCTAGTAGATGTCCTCCGCACTCATAGGAAGGCCATTGGCTATTCCCTAGAGGACATAAAAGGTATTTCACCCATTACTTGTATGCATAGAATTCTGTTGGAAGATGATCACAGGGCAACAATTGAGCATCAAAGGAAGCTTAACCCCAACATGAAGGAGGTTGTCAAGAAAGAGATCCATCGCATGCTGGATGCAAGAATCATTTATCCAATCTCCGACAGCAAGTGGGTTAGCCCTGTTCATGTTGTTCCTAAGAAGGGTGGAATGATCGTCGAGGAGAATGAGAAGGGAGAGCTTGTTCCTAAAAGGATCAATACCAGCTGGAGGATGTGCATAGACTACAGAAAGCTCAACACCGCCACCAGGAAGGATCATTTTCCACTCCCCTTCATTGACCAGGTACTCGAAAGGTTAGCTGAACATGATTACTTTTGTTACCTGGATGGATATTCTGGCTTTTGGCAGGTTCCCATTCATCCTGATGATCAAGATTGAGACTTCTCTTTTCTAGGCAATCTTGTGCAATATTGTTGTGAGCCTAATTCGCCATGTTTTACACCTACTTTTATATCGATTTTTGTATGCATTTCATGCATTTGGGTTAGAATAATACATAATTTGTGTAGTTTACACCAATTTGGCAATATATGGAGGTCGACACAAGTTTTTGTTATATTTCACAGAAATCGGACGCACTTTGGAGCAATGTTGTTAGGATCGAGATTCTAGATCGGATCGATGGGGGTGCAGTAGAATCGGATCGTAGGATCGGATCGTAGGATCGTAAGATCCTACTGCATGTTTAAATTTTTTGATAAACTAATTACAAAATATTGCACATCACTTATATGTAAAGTTAAATCAATGCTCAATAGCTATTAACCACTTTATTTGTCTATCCATATATGAAAAATCCACACATGTGTATATAACAACCCAAAAAATTCGAGCAGTGAGTCATAATTCTAGATTTTGTTATATCCCTAAATAGAGAGTGAATCAAAACATTATTTTAAATAATCAATATAACTATATCAATCAACATATTAATTCAAATTACCTAAAAAAAATTAAAAAAATTAAATTACCAAAAAAAAAATATTTAAAAAATAAACATATTAGTTCATACTGTAGGATCTAGATTCTATTCCCGATCCTACTACGATCCTACGATCCTGTACGATCCTGTTGTGATCCTGCTACGATTCTGTACGATCCTGCTGCGATTCTGCTACGATTCTGTACGATCCTGCTGCGATCCTGCTGCATCCGACTCTGTATGTGCGATCTAGATCGATTGGGCCACTTTGGATCGTAGAATCGTAAGATCCCACGATCCGAATCTAGATTTTAACAACCATGCTTTGGAGCTTAAAGGAAAGTCATGAAGAAGCCAAGGATTGTGCATCTGGAGAAAAGGCCATTTTTCGCCATTCATCATTCTGAATCAAGCTTTGATGTCTTCATAAGAGTTTTAGCCCTCGGAAAGAGCTTTTAAACGCATGGTCATATGAGTCAATCCGACGAACGAGGACTCGGGAAAGTGCGTTTCAAGAACAGAGCAGAAAGCTGAGAGACTTAGTCGATATCGAGTTGTTTTACTCGATATCGAGTAACCCATATCGAGCTGGAGCACCAGACATCGACAAGTGAAGCTAGGAGCTGGAGCAGGTTAGTCGATATCGACAAGAATTAGTCGATATCGAGTAAAACACTTGGTCGATTTCCATGTCTAGAGCCGAGATCGACGAAGCTGAGCACTGGGAAGCCGAGCAGAAGTTAGTCGACATCGAGTAACTTTACTCGATATCGAGGACAACCCAAGTCGACATGTGTTCTGTTGGCCGACATGGAGTTGCTGAGCACAAGACGGAGAAAGCGCTAGTCGATATCGAGGAGTCCTAGTCGATATCGAGTAAATCCCGGGGGTGGATTCCGAGCTATCCGAATATCTTGTTAAGTTTCTATCCCGAAGCCAATGGTGATATTTTCGAGATGAAATTCTATCCACATCTATCAAGAGCTATCAAGTCAAGGGAGAAGATATTTTATCCACATTAGATATATTTCCTTCTAGTTGATTTATTTATTTATTTCCATGTTTTTATCTTAATAATTTAGATTGATAGATATAGATACAGATAGAGTTTCTTTCCTAGATTAGCTTGAAATGAAGCCTATAAATAAAGCCCTAGGGGGCTGATTTTCATTCATTCAAGTCAAGTCGTCTTAGGACGCAAGGAGGAGGAGAAGGAGAGAGGAGACGACAGAGGAGAGAGGAGGTGACAGAGGAGAGAGAGGAGGCGAGAGAGGAGAGAGAGGAGGAACGTTTGGAAGGTTTTGTAAGTTTTAGTTTATTTTAT
Source organism: Persicaria tinctoria (assembly GCA_037127255.1). Taxonomy (NCBI): domain Eukaryota; kingdom Viridiplantae; phylum Streptophyta; class Magnoliopsida; order Caryophyllales; family Polygonaceae; genus Persicaria; species Persicaria tinctoria. The sequence continues at coordinate 39,684,916 of JBANSL010000020.1, forward strand.
GTTAAAGTTAATTTCTTTTATTATGGTTTGTTTCTAATTTCCTTCTTCTAGAGTTGGGGTGATCCCAACATAGATATGTGTGTTTGATTTATAAATCCATGAATTTATATGTCTTTATTATCATCTACCTATGTGTTTAATCCTTTGCGAGAGTTGAGGAAATTCCTTATTCATGATATTGAAGCGAAAGTGATCTTATTATGAATTGGATAGTAATTAGGGTTTATTTGCGAGAGCCGACTAATCCTAATTAAGAAAAGGTATAAACAAATTAGGTTTTTATGCGAGAGCCTCTATCACCTAAATTGTTGGAATTTGCGAAAGTCGATTCTTTGATATAAAACATGCATCTTTATGTGATTATAATCTACACATATGTTTATTGTTGTGGTGATCCCTAACCTTGGAAGTTCACATCTTTATTTTATTATTTTTATTCGGCACATATTCTACCCGACATCAAACCACCATTCTCTCTCCATCCCTCGACATCGACCCCTCTATTCTTTGTCGACAACCACCCTCATCAACTTTTCCTGCTATCCCTGAACCCCAAAACACACTAAACCTAGAACCGCTGACTTCTCTCCCGAGGACGAACCTAACTCCACTATCCTATAGCGGGGTCTTGACTACAAATTTATTTGGTCGAGAAACCCTCTCGTCAAATATCTCTAACAAATCCACTCTTGCATCATCGAGTCTTGCCTTGGCTTCCATGACTCTTTGCTTTGAACTTCTTACAGGCTTTGGGAGATGTCTCATAAAACAAACTTTGGGTTAAGTAATTAAGCATAAAAACGAAAAATTTACCCAAAATTTACCATGTATAACCAAAATCAGGAATATAATAGTGATAATGAGCTTTTCCCCCACCCCATACTTAGAATATACAGTGTCCCCACTGTATAAATCAATATCAAACAAAGGTAAATGAAAGATCTCACCGAATAATGCATCGAGGAGTCAAAATAGGGGATGTTGAGTAGAATGGAGGTAGTCGACGTCGAGTAGATTACTTGACATCGAGTACAATGTGCAGCGTCGAGTGGAAGGTTGAAGTCGATGATGCTCCTGGGTAGTCGACGTCGAGTGTCCTACTCAACGTCGAGTAGATCTGTGTGCTCGATCCTCCTTGTAGTCGACATCGACTTGGCCTTAGTCGATTTTGGCTGTTTTGTTAGGGACTTCGTCTCCCCCTCTTCGCGATCCTTTATGCTTCTCGACCTGAAAATTGTTAGTTTTCGCACGAAGACAAGACTTTCCACATGAAGTATTCAAAACCAAAAGTTTTAAAGTCTTAAAAGAAAATTTTAAAAGTTTTATGTACATGCTCTAGATTTTAGAGTCGCTAGGCCGACTTCTTCGCTTGTGCTTAGGAACCCTTAATGTGGGGCCCTTGTTGATATAGGAGGAAATCGAGAATGCAAATATAAAATAGAAATAAATCACAGCAAACCAGATTTCGTCCCTTGCAAATAATTACAAGACCTCCTCCTGATGCAGCAGCGGGAAGTCAGGATCGATCCACGAGGAAGCGTGTCAGCGGATCCTAGGTAGCGGTGGAATCTCACGAACGTCGACAACAGTGGTACTCGACCTCGACTAAGGGTTAGTCGACAGGGGTCAGGCACAGTCGAACACAGCGCAGCAGCAAGCACAGGGTGTAGTCGATATCGACAAAGGGCTACTCGATATCGAGTAGAGTCCTCGTCGACTTCGCTTCATCTCGTCGAGTACCTGCACACAGAAGCTACAGCGATGCTAGATCGAGAATCAGTAACTCGAGGTCGACCAGGCTTGGTCGAGATCGAGTAGACAGAGAATAAAACGAAACAAAAGAAAATAAAGACAAGTGCTTTGGGACTTTCGAAATAAACTGTATGTAAAAGACTTCCAGGATTGGGGTTTGCAACAACGATAACCAAGCATGCATAAGGCAGAACCAAACAGATTATCATGTATATCGCATCAAAGGACTAAGCTTTCGCCTTTTCCAACAATTAGACAACTCTTTCAAGAAACCCTAATTGTCTCTACTAATTATGTTTATAATCCAAGTTGTTAGCATGGATCTCCATTAGACGAGTAATAAACACATAAACAAGTAGGAAAATGCTCAAAACATGATAAAAGTCGGATCTTTACCTCAATTATGCATGGCTATCGTCGGGCTCGCCCCAACCCTAGAAGTGGGTGGACTACTCGCGCTTCATCGCAAACTCAGAAATCATTGATTGGAAAGAAATAACAACTTGCATTAAACTAAATTCAAAAGACTTTACAATCCCGGCGATCCAACTCTCGTTGAACGCCAAAACCCTAAAACCTCTGAACTCCTAAACCATCTCTCTCCCTAAGATTGTATCTCTGAATTGGAATGAATGAAAAACTAGCCCCTAGGGCTTTATTTATAGCCTTCTATTCCTTGCTAATCAAGGATAGAATCTTCTATCTATATCTAAAATTATATCTAAAAGGCTTAATGATAATTAAAAGCGATAAATAAATTAAATCTAAATATATCTAAATTGTCTTAAAGTGGATAAAACTTCTTCTTCATGATGTAACTTGATAGAATCGGATAGAATTCGGTCTTCTCGGCTTCCAAGGAATCCCAACTTTACTCGGACTGCTCACGTTGACGTGATTCCAGATACGGGTCTACTCGACATCGACAAGGGCTCGTCGACATCGACTAGGATTCGTCGTCGATTGGACTCCTCGGGTGACTCTGCTCGACAAGGCTCGGACAAGGCTCCTGGGCGTCATCGACTTCGACAAGGCTTCGTCTACATCGACTACGTACTTCCCTTCCGCTGGAGCGAGAGCGTTGATCCGCGGGTGCGAGAACCCATTTTCGCTGGAGCGAGATGGCGAGCTCCGTCGTCTTGGTGCATCCCGCTAGCATCGAGGTTTTCCGCGGCAGCGAGCGGTCCGCTGCAGCGAGTTGAGTCGCTAGCAGCGAGTGCTGCCTGGTCGTCCTCGGCTTGTCGACCAGCTCTTCTTCTCGTCAACTCCGGGCGTGGCGCTGAGGCGTCGTCGAACTCGACTAGAGCTTGTCGAGATCGAGTAGGGCTTCGGAGCTGGGTTGGTCTGGCTCTCAACATTGCTCCTAGTCGACAAGGTCTAGCTCGGACATCTTCGTCTAGATCGAGTAAGGCCTACTCGAGATCGAGTAGCCTGGGCTCTCTGCTTGACTCGACTGGTTCCGCTGTTTCTTTGACCTTGGACTTCTGTAGTGGTTTTCCGAGCTTTTCTGACCTTCCTTAGAGTTGCTGTAAAATGTCTCGAATTCTGCGAATTTAAACAGAAACTGGTGTAGATTCCATAATTTGGAAAATAAACATAAACTACATAGATTCTGTACTAGCTAACCCAAATGTATGCAAAGTATGCAGAAAACGATATTAAAGTTACTGTAAAATATGGCAAATTCAGCTCACAACATCCCTCTTGTGCCTAGCCCTTCTCCTTGATCATATAGGTCCTGATTGTAGTATGCAAGCTCCGCTGATGAGTTGTTGTTCGCATAGAATCATTTGCCTTCCTTCTTCTTCTTTCCAGCCCTAATCTTGCGTAGGTTAGCTCGCCACGGGGCCTTGTCTCCTCTAAAAATCTTTTTATTTTTATTAATGGACGGATGAGAGGTAGGGATTATACCTGATCTTACCTTTTCGTGCCCAAAACAGCAATATTCGGGCTAAGGGTTATTCGACGTCGAGTACAGGTAGTCGACGTCGAGTACAAGGACCCCATACTTAGGCTTTTGGTAGGTCTGGAGCTTGCCAGAGGAAGTCGACATTGAGTGGGAGTACTCGGTGTCGAGTAGAGTAGTCGACGTCGACCAGATGTCCTCGACGTCGTCTAGAATTTTGGCGCCTTCCTCTGTTGTTGTTTGCTCGTCCCGTGGTTGCCTATGCGCTTCCTGACGCTAATGTTGGCATCTGTTGTAGCTAAAAAAGGTCTACCAAGAATAATAAGGCAAGCAGGATCTTTCGCCATATCTATAACAAGAAAATCTACGGGAATATAGAACTTACCAACTTGGACAGGGAAATTATCAACCATACTTGTGGGGATTACCACTGTATTGTTGTCCATGTATAACTTGGCATCTATAGGCTCTAGTGCTCCCATCTTCACCTTTGACTAGATTGATAAGGGCATGATGCTCACGCTTGCTCCTAGATCACACAGTGCCTCATATCTATGTTGTCCAAACCCCATAGTAATAGAAAACTTGCCAGGGTCGAGTCTCTTATCAGGGAAATCCATCATATTGCAGTGGCTGACGATTTATGTGATTGATTGCTTGCTGCTAAGGATCTCCTTGAAGAACTTGACATATGCAGGCATTTTTTGAAGAACTTCTGTAAAAGGATTTGAAACATTTAGTTCCTAAAGCATCTTAATAAAGCGTTTAAACTTACCTGCAGTGGGATCTTTCAGCGCCTTGGAAGGGAACGGAAGCGTCTTCTTTGGTTTCGGTGCTGGATCAGCTGTCAGAGGTGGTGTAGAGTCCTCGACGTCGACTATAGAGTCCTCGACGTCGACAATAGAGTCCTCGACATCGACTACAGGAGTCGACGTTGAGTGTTGTTGATGTGTAGAAGTTTCCTCGATGTTGTGTGGCTGGTCGACTTCAGGTGAATCTACTCGACGTCAAGTAGACTGGTCGACGTCGACTAGAATCTTCTCAACGTCGATGGGATTTTCAGCTTCTTCTTTCTCCTTTTCGACCTCTGGCTCGTGTAATTGGTGCCCGTTTCTTAACTTTATAGCGGCGTCTTGTCCGGATTGCCCCTTAGGATTTGGATTTGTATGCCTAGGGAGTTTTCCAGATGGTCTTGGGATCTGTTGCGCGAGTTGACCCATTTGGGTCTCCATGTTCTTTTTCCAGATGTCCATCTCCCCAAATCGTGTATTGAGGTTGTGGAGTTGAGTCTGGATGGTGTTGGTAGATTGATGCTGTTGTGCCTGGTTTCTACTCATCTTGTCGAGGATCATTTGTAGATCATCTTTCCGCCGGTCCCTCTTTGGATGTCCTAGAGCTCTGTATTGTGGGGGGTTCCTAGGGGCACCTTGATTCCATTGTGGTTGATAGAACCTTTGGTCCCCCATATGGCGATTGGGACCCCCTGCGTAAGCTAGCTCCTCATGAGTTTCTGCTAACCTAACTTGCTCTGTATGTGGGTATTCCGGGGTTGTGTGCCGCTGTGAACCACATTCAATGTAGGGTTAGTTAACAGATAAATATTTAACTTGTTTAAGGAGCTTACGATTTTGATCTTTGTAGAACTGCTCCTTCACATCAGGATCAATCTCCCTAGAGAGCTCATATAAGGGCATGGTTGGGGCTGGTCTTGCATAGGCATTGTCGTCGTTATTCGCGGGAACCCCATAAGTGTTATCAAAGTTGGTGAGCCATTCGATGGATGCCCATACCTCTGCTGGTGTTTGCGTAAGGTATTCGTATTGCGTGTATTGATTGATCCTTTCCTTGTTGACTAGATCAAGAGATATGTAGAAAATCTCCTGAATGACATATGGCGGCTACTCATGAGTAGGGCAGGATCGCAGCAGATCCTTTTATCGATCTCATGCTCGTGTTAGCGACTCCCCAGGCTTTTGTTTGAAAGATGTAATCTTCTGGCGTATGAGCGCTGTCTTGGCAGGAGGAAAGAATTTGTTAAGAAACGCATTCCTTACCTCAGTCCATGTCGTGAGGGATCGCGCAGGAAGCCTTTCCAGCCACTTTAGTGCTGGACCTACAAGAGACCAACGGAAAGCTTTCATTCTTACATATTCAAGAGTAGCACCTTTAGTAATAGTTTGGCACATATCAACAAAAGTAGTAATATTAGCGAGAGGGCATTCATTAAATCTCCATTCAAAAGCATTATTTTTAATTTCGGTAAGGAAAGCAGTGCGAATTTCAGAGTCATTAGGAGGGACTAGAATAACCGATTCAGGCACTATCGGAGTCGGGTGCATGTAATCCTTTATAGTAGTTGGATATAGGGTAAGCTCAGCTTCCGCCTTCCTCCTTTGTTCCGCTTCGCGCTCAGCGCGTGCTCTATCAGCGGCGAGAGCAACATTGTTGGCTGTTAGCTCCCTCTAAAGCCTCTCGATCATTTGAGCTTGTGTTTCCGCTGTCACCGTGACTTTCTTTAGTTTAGAGTGGATGCGAAGAAGGCGTTCTGGATCGTCTAAAGCGTCAAATTCAGGTGGTTGACTAGAAAGGCGTATACACCTACAAAAGAAAACTTAAAGAAACACGTGAAATAAAGTTATCTAATGCGCGAATGATTGCTTCCCTAGCAACGGTGTCAATTTGTTGTAAGAGGAAATCGAGTTCAATAAATAGAAATATAAATCAAACCAGATTGTGCCCACGCAAATAAAGTTCAAGACTTCCTCCCGTTGTAGAAAAAGGAAGTCAGGTTCGATCCTCGAGGAAGCGTGTCAGCGGATCTCAGATAGCAGGTGAATCACTTGTCAACTCAGAAGTACTCGACCCCGAATAGGTAGTAGTCGACAGGGGTCAGTACAGTCAATTTCGAGCAGAAGATGGCACTGGGAGTAGTCGACAGGGGTCAGTACAGCCGATTTCGAGGAGAAGATGGCACTGGGGAGTAGTCGATGTCGACTAGGTCTCATCGACGTTGAGTAGGCGGTTGTAGTCGAGTAGCCTAGTCGTAGTCGAGTACTAGCAAAAACACAAACGACAACGATCTCGCTTGATCGAGTGATTAGTGGTCGACGTCGACTAGGCTTAGTCGAAGTCGAGTAGAATGCAGAAACGTAACGAAAGCTAGGGTTTGCAGATTTCAAAATAAACAAATATAAAAGAAAACTTCCAAGACCGAGGTTTGCAGTAACGATAACCAAACATGCATATGGCAAGATAAAGAGAGATAATCATGCAATCACATCAAAGGATCAAGCTTTCGCCTTTTCCAACAATTAGACAACTCTTTCAAGAAACCATAATTGTATCTATGAATTTTATGTTTATAATCGAAGTTGTTGACCTGAATCTCTATTAATTAGTTAATAAACATAATAAAGATAGTGGATGATCAAAACATAATAAAAGTCGAATCTTTACCTCAAACATGCATGGATATCGTTGGGCTCACCCTGACCTTAGAAGTGGGTGGACTACTTGTTCTTCATCATAGGAAAACTCGTCAATAATAAAAGAAAACTAACTTACATTAATAAAATAAAACTTACAACCACTACTACAATAACGAGCTAATGTAGCACACCATTGCAGCGGTTTTTTCTATTGTAGCGTTTTATGTGGCGGTCTAGGCTTATGTAGCGGTTTTAGTAGCGCTTTTAATAATGTATTAGCTATTTATACTTTTTAAGACATATTCTGGCGGTTTTTAAAACCTAATGTAGCGGTTTAAATTTGTGGCGGTTTTAAAGATCTATTGTGGCGGTTTTAAAAATCTAATGTGGCGGATATTTGGACCTACTGTAGCGGTTTTGGCTTTGCCTTTTTCTATTCACCTTTAACCCTAATATACACGAAGTATATAGTATATAATGCTCAATGAGCGCCGCACCTCTGCTCATCCCCTCCCTTCACAGATCCTGATCTCTTCCTCACCCACTTCCTGCTTCTCCCTCTTCTCATCTCTTTCGCTCTTTGCCTGGCTCCATTTTTCTCGCATCCTCTTAATCTCAATTCTCCTTCTGATATGGTGGATCACTCTCTCGGGTTCTCTCTAGCCACCATGGAGGAGGATCGATGACCTTTCCGCTGCCAGGCGACATCGATGCCATCTTACCTCCGCCAATCGCAGCTGGCAAAGGAGTCGCTCTTGCCTCGACAAGGAGCCCTTTTTCCTTCCTTGAATCCAGTAGAATGAGCACTGAGGAACTTCCGCAAGGTTTGCCCTAATTAGCTCGTCCTTTTTGTTTGTTTGTAGAAATTTTTCTGGATTCTAGGGCTGATTTGAGTTGAATCGACAACTCTGTGTAGCATCCATGTTTCAATTCCTAATTATAAGCTAATTTTAGCCCTAAGTACCAATTGCTCTCGCTTTTAAATTTATAGCTTCGTTCTTTGTTGCTAGGGTTTTGATAATTGACTTCATTATTGATATGAAAGTCCAATAACATTTCGAATGCCAGTTTAGTCACTTTAGTGGTCTAGTTTTTGCTTCTGGTTATATTGAAATTAGATGATTGATGCTTGCAATTTGGTAGAAAATATCAAAAGTTTTTTGGTGATTTTTCCCACTCTTAGTCCTACAGTTGTGAATGATGCTAGATTAAAATGAGAAAGGATAATTACCGGGAGGGCTTGCTTATCTTTTGCCTTTAAATATGTTGTTTGCAAGGCTGTTATTCTTTCAACATCTTTTTCACAAGAACTTTCTTATCCATAATAAGCAAAAAGTTTGTTTTAGAAAAGTTTCATGTTAAAATTCAGATTTTTTTTATCCCTACACATAAATCAAGACTAATTATGTCATGAGGAGACGATTCAGACAGGGATTTCTACAGTTGATGTCATGAAGTCATTGGTATGCAACTAAAGATCCCTCTTTTCTCCACTATAGGTCTTCCCCATGATGAAATAGCCGCTCAAATTTGCTGTCAAGCTGAGTTTGTTAAGCGTTGGAGAAGTGGGACAACCTTCTAGAGGTACAATTAACTAGGCCTCAAACATCCTAGAACTAGATGTGTTTTTTCCTTCTAGTGTAAAATTTCAAAATATTACCAAGATAGGAGTTGGGTCATAATTTGACACTGAGTCACCCTTATAATTTGATGCCTTTTATGAAGTTACTTTGTAATTTTTCATGTATCATCACTCACTCTTGCTGATGCACTTCGTGAGGTATTGATTCTTCTACTTTTTCTTAATTGTTCCGTTATATCTATTTTCAGAAGTAAAAAAAATGTATTCAAAGTTCTGAGAGGGAATCAGTTGATATTGGATTTATAGGAAGGAAAAATAGTTGCATTGACCTTACATCTCCATGGATTGCTACTCTTCTGATCTGTTTTTTTAATTCTAGGGTTTTTGAATTTAGGTAGATTAAAACCCCCAGTGAACATATCTTCTCTAAGTGCTCTATACTTGGTCAAAATTGGATTTCCCTAAAGTTGCTTAGGAAATGGAAATTTGATATGTAAATCCTCTTTTAATGTTTTTGTGAGTTTTAAATTGAAATGAAAATTTGATTTGTGTGTTCTTGCTGTCTTGGTGCACAATCTTGGATTTTATGGGGGTTTGGACTCCAGAGCATGGATGTTCGATTAGGGCTGCTAGCAAGGATTTTCTGGGGGTCATGTTCTTGAACCATCTTTGTGCCTGAAGATTCTAGTTGGACCTGCGCACATGCTCCAAATAAACAAAGAACTTGTAAGGTTTTACTTTATTTGTTTATGCATTTTATGTTCTTGAGCACATCATTTCATGTTTTGAATATGCACGATTGCACACTTTTCTTAGATGTTTTTAAATTGTTCTAGTTAACTCTTTATCACTACCTGTGTAATAAAGATGCCATCTTTATTAACTATAGGTTTCACAAGTGGACTTGTAGAAGGATTTGGTATAGATCACATTGTAGTTTTCTTTCTTTATTGTAGTCCGGCTAATTCTGTTATTTCACTCTGCAACACCAAAAGGCAAATTCAAAAAATTGAAGATCGATACTATATGTTATTTTGGTATTATATGTCAAATAGAATATCGTTGATGGTATTCCTTGGGATAATGAATCCTAATATGGTTTATTAGCAACTAAAGGTAAGTTCATGTGTGTTTTGGTTGTCCTATTATTTGATTATGAGAATGTGTTGAATGGTGTGGTGAGTGTCATCAGGTGCATTTTAAAAACCAAATCATTTGTTAAGAAATCTACATACAAGCATTTCACCGAATTTATTATTTACTGCATTATTTATTTATATTTTTGCTCATCTGATGGAGGATTATTTATAACATTGATTTGTTGTGATGTGGATGTTGATTGACTTATTCTCTCAAAAGCTATATGAGGAATGAAATTTGTCATGAATTTGCTCACTATGCCCTGCTTTACCATATGTAAAATTATTCCAAGTATTATCTTCTGATAATATGTTGCTTCCTCAGCCCCAAATTCAGCATAAGTTATTTAAGAGGCTAAAATCTATGCCTTTTTTTTATGTTATATCTAATATTTAGCCTAGTTATTTAAGTGCTCTTTAGAATGTAGGACAACCATGTTTAAATTGAAACCCTTTAAAGATATTAAAATAAAATTCTCTTTCTAACTTTCTCATTTATCACAAGTTCAAGTCTAGAATCTTGAAATGCATCTAGTTCACATCCAAATAGGATTTATAAAAATTACCTACTTCTAGTTGAAAAAAAATTGTTTTAAGTACTAGTTAGCACCTCGACTAATCCATCAAATTTATGTATTTCAAGAAAAGATGAATGAAAAATTTAAGCTTTTCTCTACATTTTCTCATGGTGGATTTTTTTTAAATATCTTTTATCCTAACAAGTCATCTCTATATCATGAGCTTTATCGATCTTAATCTAGGTGTTGAGGGCAGTTTATGTTATGATAATGCTTATAAAATGTAGTAGGTAGCTATGGGAACAAGAAAAGGTGGTAAGCATGGGAAAAGGGGAGTACTTGAATTTTAAAGTGGTTTATTAGTCAATATTAAATTAATAGTAAATTCGGTTTCATAGGCAAGAAAATCAGAGCAAAACATTACATCAAGGGAGGGCAAACTAAGGAATTCCTATTTTTCTGCCAATCGGATAATATTTTAAGTCTCTTGCATCTTGTTTACACCTATAGAACTTGTCGAGTCTCATAATTCATACCCCAAGTGATTCCTTGTTTGGAATAAGCTTATTTTTTCTATTACCTTGTGTATTCAGCCGTCTAGAACATCTGTTATGCTGAACTGGTCAAGTTCGCCTGATCGAGATGAATGGATCTCGGTTTTCTTGCTTTCGCCTAAATATCCTTATTTTTTTCTTGGCCAATTTTGACCAATTTTATTGAATGATTACCTGATCGAGATGAATGGATCTCGATTTTGCTTTCGCCTAAATATCCTTATTTTTTTCTTGGCAGGAACGGGATAATGCATTTTTGGCGACCTCATGGGCAAGTTCTTGATCTGGACTTTTAAATATTCTCCTTTGTTTTGTTATGTCTAGGTTGTTTCGTTAGTAGTTGGCTAGCTAATTTGTGCTTAAGCACTAGAATATTTTGATAAGGTAAACTTTGTAACTTCAAGTCTTCAAGCACTTGGATAGCTAGTTGCAGAGGTGAATTCTCATTTTGTATATAAATATGAATGATATTTTATATATTTATGTAATTTAGCTTGTCTTTACCTATCTATATCTTTAAATTCAGGTGTATAAATGTATATTATTATACAGATTATAAATATAAATGTAAAAGAAAAAAAAATATTAACCGCCACTTTAGGGAAAAAAAAGGCATCATGCAATTTTGTTTACGAGTTAAAAAACCGCCACAGAAGCAGAAAAACCGTTGCAATAGGTAATTGAAAACCGCCACAAAAGCCTATTACCTGCAGCACATTATCTAGAGAAAAACCGCTACATTATATCTTCAGGTAGCGGTTTTAAGGTTTTATGTGGCGGTTTATCAGGCTTCCTTAAAACCGCTACATTTGCTTTTGAAAACCGCTACATTTGACCTAATGCAGCGGCAGCTAATGTAGCGCCTACAAAACCGCCACATTAGCCCTTAAGTAGCGGTTTTCTATCTTTAAGTAGCGCTTTTTGGCCGCTACCATATATCGTTTATGTAGTAGTGAACCGATCGAAGCCAAATTTGCTCTCGCAGAACAAAACACCTATCGGCCTAAGCTCTCTCTCTCTCCTACTCTCTAACTCTTGTGTTCTTTCTAAATTGGAATGAATAAAAAATCAGCCCCATGGGCTTTATTTATAGGGTTTAATCCTTGCTTGTCAAGGAAAACAAACTCTATCTAATCCTAAAGATATAAATTTGGATAGAAGAAACACTAATCTAAGAAGGCCGGTAAATATCTAAACTCTCCATGTGGTGAATAAATCTTCTCTTCCATAGATAGATCTTGATATAATTGTGATAGAACCGGTCTTGCTTCGTGCCTAAGTACTCCACACATCCTCGGATCGGCTCAATGGACTCACGACCCAAAAATAGCGTAGTCGACGTCGACCAGAGTAGTCAACGTCGAGTAGTCTTCTCGATCTCGAGTGATCTTCAGTGTCTCGAGTAGTCTTCTTCTCGTCGAGCTCGGGTAATCTTCCAGTTCTAGTCGACGTCGAGTAAAGTACTCGACGTTGAGTACTCTTCGTGCTCCTCGAGTGCTTCTCTCCTCGTCGAACTCGAGTGGGTCTCTATAGTGGTCGTCGTCGAGTAACGTACTCGACGACGAGTAGTCTTCGTGCTCGAGTGACCTTCGTCTTCAGCCTTCGAATTGGTTTTTCTTCCAGTTGTAGTCGACGTCGAGGGGACTTGTCGACTTCGAGTAGTATCCTGCTTTCGTCTCATCATTTTGGTTTCGTCCCGGAATGGCTCCAAATTCTGCAAAATTCAACCAAAACTCGTGTAGACCTTTATTTTTGGCAAATAAGCTTATACTACACAAATTTAACATATTCCCAACCCGAAATATGCAATGTACTTAGAATAAGGAGATAAAATGTGCATAAAAGGAAGTCAGGTTCGTTCCTCGAGGAAGATGGTCAGCGGATCTCAGATAGCGGAATGAATCACATCCAGAAACCAACTCAAAGTTCTCGACCTCGACTAGATGGTAGTCGGCAGGGGTCTTGTACAGTCGATTTCGAGCAGAAACAACGAATCCAGGAAACAGATGTAGTCGACGTCGACTAAGTGTCCTCGACGTCGAGTAGGTGATCGTTGTCGAGTACCTGTAGAAACACAAATGGAAACGATCTCGATTGATCGAGTAATTAGTGGTCGACGTCGACTAGGCTAGTCGAAGTCGAGTAGAACCGTAGAAACGTAAAGAAGGCTATGGTTTACAGATTTTGAAATAAACAAATACGAAAGAAAATTTCCAAGACCGGGGTTTGCAACAACGATAACCAAACATGCATAAGACAAGATAAAGAGAGACAATCATGCAATCACATCAAAGGATTAAGCTTTCACCTTTTCCAACAATTAGACAATTCTTTCAAGAAATCCTAATTATATCTACCAATTTTATCTTTATAATCCAAGCGGTTAACCTGAATCTCTATTATATAGGTAATAAACATAATTAAGATAGTGGATGATCAAAACATAATAAAGATTGAATCTTTAACTCAAACATGCATGGCTATTGTCGGGCCCACCTCGACTCTAAAAGTAGGTGAACTACTTGCTCTTCATCATCGGAAAACTCATCAATATTAAAAGGGAAATAACTTGCATTAACGAACTAAAACAAAGCTTACAACCGATTGAAGCCAATTCCGCTCTCGCCAAATACAACTCATTTCGGCCAAGCTCTCTTTCTCTCCTACTCTCTAACTATTGTGTTGTCTCTAAATTGGAATGAATCAAAAACTAGCCCAATGGGCTTTATTTATAGGGCTTAATCCTTGCTAGTCAATGAAAGCAAACTCTATCTATTCCTAAAGATATAAATTTGGATAAAAGAAAGTTAAATCCTCAAAAGGTAACAAATAAATCTTCATGTGGTAGATAACTCTTCTTCCATAGATAGATCTTTGATAAAATCGTGATAGAACTGGTCTTGCTTCGTTCCCAAGTAGTCCACACATCCTCGAATTGGCCTAACGGACTCACGACCCAAAAACAGTGTAATCGACATCGAGTAGATGTAGTCGACGTCGAGTAGTCTGCTCGATCTCGGCTTCTCTTCACGGCTCCTCGAGTAGTCCTCTTATCGGCGAACTCGGATGGGTTCCCGGTCTAGTCGACGTCGAGTAGATGTACTCGACGTCGAGCACTCTTCGTGCTCGAGTGACCTTCGTCTTCAGTCCTCGACTTGGTTTTCTCCCAGCTGTGTTCGACGTCGAGTAAATGACGGAGGTAAAACCTGTCGTTGATCCGTCAAAGTAAATCTCAAACCTATAACTAGTATAGCAATAAGCAAGAGGTCGATCCCACAGGGAAATTATTATTCAAGTGTGATTTAGTGTCAATCAAAGTAACCAATTTGGGGGGATTTTGTGTGTGAAAGTTCCGCCTTTTATCAAAGCGGATTGAAGCAAACAAAAGTAAAGGTTTTAATTCAGACAATTAGGAGAAGCAATTCTACCTACAATTTTCCACTTTATTTGGTTGAAGCGATCCTTGTAACTTCTTCTCGTCCTATTAAATTTCCTATGAATGCCCTTGTCCCGACCTAATATAGTTACTAGTCCAACCAGTCCTAGCAACCCTTATCAATCGAACAGTCCCTAAAGAAGAATTTAACCCAATTGATAACTTTAAGTTCAGAGATTAGCCAAGGTATTTGCAGTCCCTAAAAAAGGATTTAACAACACATTCAACTTCCTACTCGTTCAATTAGTTCAACTAGCCCTAAAGGAACAAGTTTGCCACTTAGGTTAAGGTTCACAACCAAGAATCTACAAAACCTTAGCAATTGAATTGATCTAACAAGTTGGCCAGACAAGATAGAACAAAACAATAAACAATCAAGCACAAAGAAGTTGAAGCATTCAAATATAGGAAACAAGGAACGAGAATTAGAAACTCACAATCAATCCGAATAAAGCTTCAAAATGCAGGCAGAATAGATGAGTTTAGTTCCTCATGGAAGACATCGCTCAAAATCTCTAAAGCGTCTAATGAATAGAATAGAATAGAAGTTTTGAAAATAACATAAAACTTGGCCTTTTAAAACATCAAAGTCGGCCATGAAAGAAATAAATAAGTTCTAGGGTTTTCATTAATCAAAACGCTGCGAATTAACGCTGACGACCAATGCTGCGGGCGCAGCATAGGTGCTGCGCCCGCCGCACACTGTTTCCTCCGTCCCTTTGCAAATTGATTGGCCGCGGGCGCCGCAAGGTTGCTGCGGCCGCAGCCAGGGGCTTTTCACGGAAAATCTATCATGAATTCGCTCTTCTTGTCAACAGGAAAGTTGTAGTTCTCTGAAAGAGCTTTCCAACGCATGGTCATAATAGTCAATCGGACAACCGAGGCCTCCAGAAAGTGCAAAACAAGTTCAGCATGTCTGGCGACAACTTCTGCAGACTTGTTCTTCGTTTAGGTTTGCTTCTTCTTCTCAGGACCTCTTGAGATCTTCATGTAAGCTTCTCCGATCAACTAGACATTCTCATCTAATGCGTTAACAACTCCTGTCTCATCATCGGATCCACGATTACCTAAAATAATCAATAAAAGTGTGTAGATTCCGACTCCACTAACATAGAGAGCAAATATGCAAATTGTACTTAATCATCCATGAAATGCATCTTAACTAAGCTAAATGCAACCTATTATGCCTACCTAAATGCATGCTATCAAACTCACCCACACTTAACTTTTGCTTGTCCTCAATCAATGATAGAATGAACATAAATCAATGTATCCCACAAGAAATCCCTTCAAGTTTCAACCTCATCAAAAAGCAGCATCATATCAAGTGAAAACATAAACCAAGCAAACAAACGTCATAACATGCATTTTAGTGATCAAAGCTTAGAAGTAGACATTATCCAACCTCACTAGAAATATGTGTTTCACTCATGTGTTTAGGCTTTAAGATACAACTCTCAACTCAAACCAATCATGTACTAAGCTAATAGACATTGACCACCATATCACCAATTCTCTACCGAAATGTCATTACTTGCGGGACACAATAAAGAAGATAAAATGCGACACTTTTTTTTCTTTTTTTTTCTTTTTTTTTTCTTCTTTTTTTTCTTGTCTTGGTGCTTTCCTTACGCGAGGCGCAAACATGGGTGTCATGAATGGCTCCGGTCTATCAACACCTCAACCTACTAATATGAAGTCCACTTGAACATCTTTTGAAGCAAGTTGCAAACATGGGTGCCATGAATGAACCTGGTTACTCAATGATCAAGCTTTCTTTCCTAGTTGATAGTTTTCAACACCTTTTTGCGCGAATCATACCCATGGGTGTCATGCATAGATCCGGTTACTAAGTGCATCAACCATTGCCACCTTATTCACTAAATTATAAAAAATTCAACAAAAGACTCAAAATATAAACATAAACTCCGCAAGCAATCAAACATGTGCATCGGTCTTTAAAAATAGATATTGCAGTCAATGTCAAGAGGTAGCAACACTAGGCGAGTAATTCACACAACTGAGCAAAAGAATTCAAATAAGGCCAAACATTCTCACATGGTCATGTTTTTAGGACTTCAATCATACTTTAGCTCAATCATACATGCTCAATTATATTTGCTAGCTCATGTTCCACAAAAATCAAATACAGACAATAATCAAAACATCAAGAACTCCATGGGATTTATATGATCATGCTTGAAATTTAAATTAGAGGACAAACTAAGCTAGATGGGTATTTAAATAACACATATGTATGCAATGCATGCTTATTTTTGGAATTTTTGAATTTTTTTTTATTATGAAAATAAACAAGAAAAAAATGAAATAAATTAAACATGGTGCAGAAATTTAAATATGATCTCCTACATGCATCTATATATACAGAATTCCTCTCCCCCACACTTAAAGTTTTCATTGTCCTCAATGAAACAATAAAGACAACAAAAGTAAATCAAATATAATCAGGGTGAAGGAAGAGGAAAAGGAAAAAGAAAGAAAAACTTACCTCGGGTTGCCTCCCGAGAAGCGCCTTTGTTTCAAGTCGTTGGCTCGACGTTTTGCTTAAGCTTACGAAACTAATCAGACATAGTCAAAGCCCTCAGCAACCTGTCAAACTCTTGTGCACAACTAACAAAAAAGTATGCGCTACATACAAATAAATTGAAACTAAATAATAATACATTTAAGAACCGTTTAGACTTATTGTATTTAGGAGCTTGACTACCCATAAAGGGTATATAATACCACCAATTCAGTTCTACTGGTGGCTTGCCAAAGTAGCAGTCAAATGGATCAATGTATTCACCAATATTCTCTCGAGTGTAGGAGACGACCTTTACCTGCTTTGTAGCCTCAGCAATAGGCTCTGGACCTAATTCATCAATGGGCGAGCTAGGGATGATCTCATCAGATAGAGTGTCTTCTTCCTCAATCTTCTCAATGTGATTTTCCACAATGACTTCAAGAGGTGCAACAGAGGTCTCAACAATTTGAGATATTAGAGAAAGTGACTCGTTCTGCGCACAATGATTATCCATGTAGCAGAAAAATTCCCACATCTCCGAGAGTCCCATATCTAATAAACCTCCATCACTCAGGCGCTAGGCAAGACTCCGTGTCTCAGCAGTCATGCCATCAAAGATGCATAGAAGCACTTCCCTTATACTAGCTTGATATCCTCATTAATAAACATCGTTAATATACTCCTGCAGTCTGATGAAGTATTGATGAAAATTCTCTCCAGGTAACTGCAATAACCTCACCATCAACATATGTTAGTAGCAAGAGTGCAGACCATGTAAGTGGTCTCCACCAAAAATCAGCACTAAAAACACACAAGAATTAATAAATGTCCCCGGCAACGGCGCCAAATTTGACGGAGGTAAAACCTGTCGTTGATCCGTCAAAGTAAATCTCAAACCTATAACTAGTATAGCAATAAGCAAGAGGTCGATCCCATAAGGAAATTATTATTCAAGTGTGATTTAGTGTCAATCAAAGTAACCAATTTGGGGGGATTTTGTGTGTGAAAGTTCCGCCTTTTATCAAAGCGGATTGAAGCAAACAAAAGTAAAAGGTTTTAATTCAGACAATTAGGAGAAGCAATTCTACCTATAATTTTCCACTTTATTTGGTTGAAGCGATCCTTGTAACTTCTTCTCGTCCTATTAAGTTTCCTATGAATGCCCTTGTCCCGACCTAATATAGTTACTAGTCCAACCAGTCCTAGCAACCCTTATCAATCGAACAGTCCCTAAAGAAGAATTTAACCCAATTGATAGCTTTAAGTTCAGAGATTAGCCAAGGTATTTGCAGTCCCTAAAAAAGGATTTAACAACACATTCAACTTCCTACTCGTTCAATTAGTTCAACCAGCCCTAAAGGAACAAGTTTGCCACTTAGGTTAAGGTTCACAACCAAGAATCTACAAAACCTTAGCAATTGAATTGATCTAACAAGTTGGCCAGACAAGATAGAACAAAACAATAAACAATCAAGCACAAAGAAGTTGAAGCATTCAAATATAGGAAACAAGGAACGAGAATTAGAAACTCACAATCAATCCGAATAAAGCTTCAAAATGCAGGCAGAATAGATGAGTTTAGTTCCTCATGGAAGACATCGCTCAAAATCTCTAAAGCGTCTAATGAATAGAATAGAATAGAAGTTTTGAAAATAACATAAAACTTGGCCTTTTAAAACATCAAAGTCGGCCATGAAAGAAATAAATAAGTTCTAGGGTTTTCATTAATCAAAACGCTGCGAATTAACGCTGACGACCAATGCTGCGGGCGCAGCATAGGTGCTGCGCCCGCCGCACACTGTTTCCTCCGACCCTTTGCAAATTGATTGGCCGCGGGCGCCGCAAGGTTGCTGCGGCCGCAGCCAGGGGCTTTTCACGGAAAATCTATCATGAATTCGCTCTTCTTGTCAACAGGAAAGTTGTAGTTCTCTGAAAGAGCTTTCCAACGCATGGTCATAATAGTCAATCGGACAACCGAGGCCTCCAAAAAGTGCAAAACAAGTTCAGCATGTCTGGCGACAACTTCTGCAGACTTGTTCTTCGTTTAGGTTTGCTTCTTCTTCTCAGGACCTCTTGAGATCTTCATGTAAGCTTCTCCGATCAACTAGACATTCTCATCTAATGCGTTAACAACTCATGTCTCATCATCGGATCCACGATTACCTAAAATAATCAATAAAAGTGTGTAGATTCCGACTCCACTAACATAGAGAGCAAATATGCAAATTGTACTTAATCATCCATGAAATGCATCTTAACTAAGCTAAATGCAACCTATTATGCCTACCTAACTGCATGCTATCAGTAAACTTATCGACGTCGAGTATAATCTTGTCTTTGTCTCCTCCTTTTGGTTTCATCCCGGAATGGCTCAAAATTTTGCAAAATTCAACCAAAACTTGTGTAGACCTCTATTTCATGGAAATAAGCTTATACTACACAAATTCAACATATTCCCAACCCGAAATATGCAATGTACTTAGAATAAGGAGATAAAATGTGCATAAAAACATGGTTACTTTAGTGGACATCACCTGCACAGCCTCTAGAAGTTCGGTTACTATGAAGAACTGATTTATTACGCAATTCAAAGACCAGCTATATAGTTTCATGAACTATCTGGCACGTAAAAATATCCTAAATCACATTAAAAATAGGGTAGAAGTAGTAAGATTTATAGTTTTACCATTGTTTTACAAGGGGTGTTGAATCCCAGCAACCAGATATTAGGAAGACAATAAATTTGCAGAATAACTATGGATATAAAGGGTGAGGATACAAGTGCAAGATAAATCTAATAAAAGAGGGAAAGCTTACTTGGGTCAACTTCGTCATCTCCTAAATGGACAAATTTAAATTTGAATACTTTGCTGAAATCTAGAGTGTTTTAAGCACAAGCAGCAAATCACAATCAAATTGTTTGTATAGCCATTGCCGAAAAGATTAGCAGAAAAGCATGGAACCTTACCAAAGAGGATTCCATCTATTACTTTGAAGGTAAATTCATTTCTGACGTCAAGTGGTTCGTTGCAATCTTTGGATGGCAACAGAGCCGGATAACCAACTCGCCTAAGCATAGAAAAATCACAGATGAATGGTGATACAAATCTGCATTGATAAAGCACAATTGACTAAAAATACAAATTTTTTTAGACATTGAGGATAAGACCATCAAGTCAACTGTTCTGAATTTTGAAGTCATGTAGAAAGGAAGTCTATTTGTTTTGTTCTGCCAATAAATTGACATAAAGAACCCTTAGCACGCATCTATAGGTATTCGTACCATGAGATAGCATGTCCAGGGACATCAATTTCAGCTAACACATTCACTCCTTGCTTTTGAGCATAATTGAAACAAATAAGAGTTTTGTCACTGGAAGTGCTGAAACAAGAAAAACCAAAGCATACATTTCAGATATAAAAGGTTGCTTCCCTTACAATCTCAGCAGCATCAGAAATTGTGGATTGCTATGATGCAGAGTATGCACCATACTGAACCCTTGGATATGAGGTACCTCCAAGGGGAAAGACTGGGAGTCTACAATGTGCCAATGCAAAGCATTATGGAGTAGAAGGACGATACGAAGTATAAGCATGACATCGCTAACTTAATTGCAGTGGGATAACATATAGCCATTTTGACTACAGGAAAGGAATGCATGCTGTTTTCACGTAGAGTGGCGCTATAGTAAGGGGAAAAATATGAAAACATGCTGCTTGTAGGTGGAATATTATGTCTCAAAAACAAGTAATTGAAAACCAATGGAATGGTTTGCGACATCATGTTGAACATGCCAGCATAAAGAAGTGGTTCAGATCTTAAAATTTTATGTTGTTTAGAACATACTTGCACACTGCACGCAATAAGAATGTAAACATGGAAGATTAAACTTTGCATCCATACCAGCTTTCCGTAATTCATTGAGTCGATGACAATCTTGATGACTGGCAGTGGGAGATAGTGTCGCGATGTATCTGTAATACCATATCAGTCATTGGATTAGATGTAAAGGGGAAAAAAGAGACAAGTAAAACAATCAAGAGTATATAAAAAAAGGGAAAAAAAAATAAGTTATTTAAACTATGAGTCAAGAATAATGAGATCCGGAGAAGAAAAGTAAACAAAAAACAAGCAAGAGAATATTGAAGAAACCACCAATTAGTAGCCCTCGATAAGGGAATCTTGGCTAATCCATTATGATCCATGGGGCAAGAGTAACTTCAATAACCCGAGTTTTGAAGTTAAAATGACACATTTGGCTGAAAGTCTACAAGTAAATGAAGACATTTTAAAATGAAAATGTTGGCTATTGGATTATTGAACAAACTAATCCGAGTAAAAAGTCTGTGTAATGAACCTCCAGTCCATGTAGAGCTCCATATATTGTCGCTGCCTGCAACAGTGACCAACCAAAGTTCCCTAGAGTTGAATAAGCAAGCATACTACACTGCCGTAAATGCTGTGATAATGCTAATATATGAAAGATGAAAGTGTGATCTCACCTCAATACGTGCATACGCAGATTTCCTAGGAGTCGGAGCAGATAAGTTATACGACTCGTCAATACCATATTGCAACTACATATTTAATCCCAATGGGACCAACAAGCACGGCAAATTGCTGAAGATTATGGAAAAAGATAATCAAAGCTAATATACAGATCACAATTTCTAGTACATGAATGTGCAGTGTAGGTCCTAGCTATTATATTGCAAGTGGTGGAATCAATAACCTGTGAAGGTGACATCTTTTTATAAAGTTGAATTTTTGTCAACTTGAGAGACTTAACAACAATTGAAAATTCATCTATGAAGCATGTGTCCATATCAATTAAGACCATAAGAGAGAAAACTATTTGCCACATTAAATCTGGATACAAAATGAAATCTTTAAGATGAAGATGCTAGTTGACTTAGTTGACTATGACCATTAGAAGGTCAATATCCCTCATTGTTAATCATTATAGAGTACATAAGAATGTTTCTCATATAATATTTTTTAAAAATGAGTTAAAGGCATATAGGATGGATTATAAAATGTAGAAATTTAGTGCAAGGACACAAATGAACTACAACTATGGATCTAGCAACATGTTAAGAAGCCACACATCTAGAAAGCATGACCTGAGTTGATTGAAAGGTGGCTCTTCCACAATCTCATCAAGAGATCAAACAAGGTGTTTATTCTAATAGAGTCATCTCCATGAACTTGCACCTCTACCGACATTGGACAGATTATCACCCTAAGTCATGAACAAAAACGCACAGCCCTAAAATCCTTGCAAGTGGATTCAAGTATATCTTTTGTTGTTTCACATATATTTTAATATTATAATCATGATTCATGATATGTGAGATGGTTTTGCAAAGAGAATATGCCAAATCGACGTATATAGAGCTATTCATCTATTCAAGTACTACTTAACTACTTTACTGTAAATAAAGGTAAATCTCAAACTTTGTGCTGCTCTTAAAAGAATTTCATTTTGTTGGAGAGACAAATAAGTAGTTTCTAAATTATAAGTATACATGTTTGCAAAAAAAAAAAAATTGCATAGTCACCTCACGATCTTAATGCATATTGATGGATTGTTTTTTTTCCCTAAAAAATAAATTAATTGATGGCCTAATTGTGTCTGTAATTTAATACATAATCATGTCAAGAAGGCTCAATAAGTCAGAAATCACCTTCTTGGAACAACTACACCGGAAAATGAAAAAAAAAGGTTTGGCAGATGTTCATATATCATGAATCATGATTATAATATTAAAATGAAACAAATTTAAAAGGAAACAAATTGAGGAAACAACTCTTACCTCACCTCTGGTCACGCAACCATTCAAATTAACCTACATAATTAGGCTTGGCCAATTCACTCAATTCAGACCCAGATTAGAAAAACCTTAAACAAGATTGAAAGCTCGTAAGACAATTAATCAAAAATTTATACAACCCCTGAAAAGAAGGTCGAATTTAAGATATAAAACCCCAAATATGAAGAAAAAAATTGACATTCAATTAAGGAAACAAGTGCTACTAAATCACAACTAAAAAAGACAATTACGATTCAACTTCAATTGGGAGTAAACAAAGCATCATCTTATATTTCTATATAAAAACATAAGTAACTCATCTACCGGGAATAGAAATCACATCCTTCTCTCTAACCCTCCCTTTCAGGAGCTCAAATCTCCTTCGGGAGCCCAAATCTCCTTCGGGAGCCACCGGCCCTCCTCGGCCTGAACAATTTCGGCTTCGGCCGCCACTACCTCAGCCCCAGTGGCTCTACCCCAACTTCGGCCTCCTCCGTCTTCGTTTCCGGCCGCCTCTAATCCTCCGTTTCACAACTGTTTCCTTGGTTGGGTGTGGTGAAGAAGTATACTGGTTAATCCCTCTTCCACTTCCTTTGGTCGGATTTCGTTTAATGTCGAATTAAAGATGGGGCTTTTTGCTGATTCCTAGTTTCTTGCCCCGAACCCATCTTCATCTGTTCTAAGAATCCATCGTCGATGGTTCCTTTTCGAATCGGATTCTCTACTGATCTCTTCGGAGATGTTGAAATTTGTCCCAAATCGTTTTTGAAAACCAAGGTCGATTGCTTCTCTTCGTTTGGAGGGCGCAATCCCTTCTCGTCTCTTTCCTGTTTGGATTCGGGGTCCTGGTTGGGTTGCGGTCTCTCTCTCTCTCCTGTTGCCTCCTCCAGGCCAGGCGATGGTTGTGCTTCGATCGGCGGTGGGCGTCGTCTTCTACGTCGTCGTTCCGCTAG
This sequence comes from Persicaria tinctoria, assembly GCA_037127255.1. Classification (NCBI taxonomy): domain Eukaryota; kingdom Viridiplantae; phylum Streptophyta; class Magnoliopsida; order Caryophyllales; family Polygonaceae; genus Persicaria; species Persicaria tinctoria. The sequence goes on from JBANSL010000020.1 coordinate 39,708,525, forward strand.
TGCGCTTGCCTTCCCTCCCTGGGTTCCCTTTCTCTTCATCTGCCTGTTGCGTTTATCCCCTCTCGGCGGCGCTCTTTACCTATTTGGTCTGGGTTGGGGTAGGCTTCATTTGTCGAGTTGTGCTTTGGGCCCAAGGTTATGCCTTGGGCCAGGGGCAGCCCGAATTGATTGGTAAAATTAAAAAAAAATAAAAATAAAAAACTACTCCGTATAAGTATTTACTTGATACCTTATTCAACCGGGCAAGGTTTTTTAATTTTTTATACAAATAATTCCAGAATCTTCTTGCGCTCTTCTCCCTCTCGCGGTCGTGCTTCATTTTTTCGGTTTGGTTGGAGTTCTGGTTGCTGGTTCGTTGTTAGTTTCGGTTGAGGAGCAGTTTTGCGGCCCTGGTTGATCGTGTTGGTGGTGTTCGTGGTCTTCGAAGATCCTTCATCTAGGTGGAGGGAACGTCGTGTGATCCACACTTCCCCAGGATTCGTCTTTTCCCTACGTGGATTACTACTTTCCGTCTTTCCGGCGGCGAGACATCATGTCAGCTGTGCTGTCCCATGCGCTCGCTATCCACTTCTCCGCGCTGGGTCTCCATCTTCTCGTTGTTGTGTCCGCTTGTGTGCTTAGGGTCTGGGGTTTTCCGGGTTTATTTTGTGTGGTTCTTTTGATGTATTATGTGATTGTATTTTGTTTCAATGTTGTATTTTTTGCTATGTTGTATGTTTAGACGGCTTGCCGTCTGCCGACTTTGTCGGCCTCTCGAGTTTCGGGCCTGTCCGGCCTCGAATTATTTCCTAATCAAAAAATAAATAAATAAGTAACTCATCTAGATTATTAAAAGCTTCAATCTTAATCATTCAACTAAATTGAAGCAAGAAAAAATCCACAAAAGCAAAATCAAGACGAAATAAGAGCTTCAAAGGCAAAAACCAAACCCAATCTAATAGCAACATAAGAACAAGGGAGTGAGGGGAGGAATTTTCAATCATCTACACGCTCAGAGTAACAACCGAAGTTCCAATAACACCAAAATCAGGACATGAGAAGAAAGATTGGATGGAAAATCGATTCAAAAAAAATAATCAAATCTCCTAATAAACTTAATCAGATGGAGAAACAACATGAAGGAGGATGGGGTGAGACAGAGAGAGAGGTACCAACGGGAGAGGTGGTGGAAGGCAGATGAGAGAAAGAATGAAGCAGGAGGTGGGAAGCAAAGAAAAGACGGCCACGAGAAATGGAGCTGGAGGCGGGAGCGACGGTCAGATGGAGAGGATAGGAGTAGAAGGTGGAAGCGGTGAAGTTGCTAAATTTGGGCCAATTTGGGTTGTAGATAACGCCTAAGGTAAACGATCTAAATTTAAAGTTCCCCTCACTTTTATAGTAATAGAGATTATCATCTATGTTATTCATTTATTATTTTTATTATTTATTATAATAAATATTATCCATTTTATAATTATTACTATTAATCATAAATGATTCATTCTCATGACATACAAAACAAAATATTTCAATTTGTAAAAAATAAAACTATTTTATAAATATTTTTTTAATTATACTTCATTTGCTAATTCTATTTTTATTCAATAGTGTAATACCAAACGAAGAGTAACATTTTAGATAATAAAGCTAGTATCAGGCTCTACTAATCACCATGTACCTCTTTACAAATGAAAACTCAAAATTATGGATGGAACTAAAGACGCATCAATAAAATAATTTAACAGCACATCAAAAAAAAATTGATACAAGTATCATATAATATGATATACAGAGCACCGTTCCCTCCTTCCGATAAAAAAATGATACAAGTTTCTTGTAGACATATCAAAAGGCTAAGAGGAGCGCACTACAACACTAGATGAATGATTGCAAGGTTTGAACACCAATTAATCAGCACAAATTTTCGCTCTAATTTGAGGTGTTATAGTTTTTTGTAAAAATTGGTGGAATGTCCACTCTTCTAATTTTGAAAGTTTATATTACGAAAATACCCTTCCTTTTATTAGACCGTTTATTCGTCGTCGATCAATTCCGTTTCTCTTCTCTGTGCTCTCCCTTGCAATTTTCGACTCAATCATCATTAAAGGAGTGTTTTTTGTGGTTTATTATTGCAATTTGTTATCATAATTGCTTATATGGCGGAAATCGTCGTTAGTTCAGGTACTGATTTTGCTTTTACCATTTTTCTTTTTGGTTAGGGTTTGTTTTGGTGCGGTTTATGTAGGTTTTTGATCTACTTTGCCGAATTTGTGGTGGTTTAGTGTTTTTTGTTTTTGTATTAGCAAATGCGTCAGTGTGTGTCCGTGTTCATATAAGCAAATGTGCGATTTCTACTGATGAGTTGTATGTGCTAACATCGTTCGTCCTCTTTTGATTATTTTATCAGGTTCATCTACTGATTTAGTCAGATACAAAAGGAAATTTACTGTTAGTTTTTTAGATATTGAATTTTTTTCCATCTGTTATCAAGTGTTGTTTACTCATGCTGACATGTATTTCTATTTGATATTTTTGTTTGTGTTTAAACAGAACATTGCTTATTGTATTCCTGAAAATGAGTGGTTTCGTTCTAGATCAAACAGATATTCTTATCCTGATGTTTGTGATCTCATCAAAAGTCATTTGTCTGATGAACATTATTAGATATTGCGCAAGAGTTGTGTGGGGTGGGTGTTGACACAGGGAACCAATATGGTTAGTAATATTCAGCTCATGCATCAGATGATGTTGCGTCAAGTTTCCACCAAAAAAAAGATGGAGTTGTGGTTTAAGGTTGATGGATTTATAACTCGGTTTTCTCTTGCTGAATTCCATGTTATTACTGGGCTTCCTTGTGAAGCTTGTGGTTGCAACCCACCAAAGCATGTGTCTGCAATTGATTTCTTTGGGAAGTAGAAATGCTCTTATAAAGACTTAGTTCAGTGTTTTAAATCTGAGAGAAAATACTCTAAGAAGAAGTTGATTTTGGTGAAGTTGCTTATTATTGAAAAGGTAATATTATTCAGGCGATCAGAGTTTGTAAGTGAAGAAAACTTATCTCTTGCTTGTGATGAGAATCAGTATGAAATTTATCCTTGGGGGAGAGTTTCATACACGCGGTTGGTGACGTCATTAAAGAATGTGGCTCTGGCTGATCGTGCCGATGATAGGGGTTGTTATGATATATATATATATATATATATATATATATATATATATATATATATATATATATATATATATATATATATATATATGGGTATAATCTTGCTTTTCAGGTAGTGTTTTTAATGTTGTTTCCTGTTTGTCAGCAGTTTTATTGTTTGTTATCATATATTACTCTTCTGGCTCATTAATTTGAATATTGTATTTTAATTTGTAATAGTCATGGATTTTAGAAGCCTTCCCAGCATTGGCTGCGAAATTTGACTGTAATTTCAAAATGTCTGGTGGAGATCCATACTTTTTGCGTTGGGAATGTCGCATTAAACACGTCTATGATAGTGCTTTCACACTTTTTCATGGTCATTTGGTAATTTTATAATGTTTTTTAGTTTTTAACCATTTTTACTCTATTTTTTTAGGTACCATTGTTCCCTACTTATGGTGAATTTGCAAAAACACCAGGGATGGTGTATAGTGAAGAAATTGGTGATGAAATAGTTGATGACATTGCTCAACCTGTTTTCCCCCATTTGGATGGTAATCTGCTGTATGAAATTCGTCGATTGCGTACAAAGGCATATGATAATAGGTTCTTACATAAAGATGAGTTAGTTGTTGTTCCATTTGAACCAGATGTTGTTGGGAATGAGGAAGGCGCTTTGGGGGAGAATCAGGATGTTGTAAGTAAGGCAAATAAGAGGAAAACTTTTAGACTAGACATGCCTATTGTAAAGAGAGGTAAAGTGACATATAATGACATTCCTTTGGAGAATGTTCCTTTGAGGAGGGGTCGTTCTGCAGGTACAATTCAGTCCTCCCATGTTGCATATTTAGAGTATAAGAAATCAAATAAGAGGAAAGCCAATAATTCGAGAAAGAAGAAAGAGTTAGGTAAGAAGGTTCAGATTTCGGGTTCTGACACAGCTGTGCTAGTCAAGGAGCCTTTTATACCTGTTGATGATGTTGTTCAGGTTGATGAACTGATTGAGCGTGAGAAGATTGTATTGTTCAAATTTTTTTATCAGAGTGTGAAGAAGAGGAAGACTGGTGATAAAGAGACTAGGAATATATTATATACAGAATATGTTGTCTTCATCTTTGCATGTGGTGTCTATTGTAGATGTGTGAGTCCTTGGGGGACTGTCTAAGCAACAGGTTGATGTGTGACCATCTTCTTATGATACTGGTGGTGTACATGATAATGTTGCTAATCCCCATATGCATGAAACTGCTGACCCCCTTGATGATGACTTTGTTGACACCCACTCTGTTGACTGTGCTGGGTCAATTGTTTCTCCTATTTGTTCTTCTTATGAGCCAGTTAACTTGTCTCGTCCGGAAATTCATGACATATCTATGGGAGTTGATTCTGGTGCACAAAACATTGGTGGTGGTAGGGATGAGTTCATTGATGATTCAATTCATGAAGTTGAGACATATGGAGATGTACCTGGAAAATGTTGTGGTATGGGGGTGTTGCCTTCCAAAAAGGATGAAAGAAGTGATGCAATGGGTGATGTGCCTTCTAAATTTGATGATAATGCGCCTGCCCCTGTTATTGATACTTCATCTCAGTTGGTGAATGAAATTTTTAGGCATCTTGATAAGCTAGAAGAGTTGCCTAAATGTATAAAGGAGTTGGATGCTAGTGTAGGTGAAATTAAGACATGTATGGGAAAGTTAGATGGAATTATGAACATGTTTTCTATTATTGGGGAGAAGTTCACTTTACTTGAGAACAAATGCACATATATGGTTGATGTGTCTCAGTCATTGCATTCCATTCCTAAAGATCTTATTGGCACAATAGTTAATAATGCAGTTGTTCCTGATATTCAGACGGATTTGATTGTTGAGCGTGGAGTTGATTTGGATTTTGATGAAAGAGATAAAGCATTTATCTCATATGTTGATATAAATTTACCCTCCACTGAAATGTCATCTGATTTTTGTGTACTATCTGAGGCTGACATTGATGGAAAGCGTAGTGTTGAAGTTGGTGATTTGAATGCTGCTCAAACTGGAGTTGATGGTGAAATTTCTGATGTGAAGGAACCGAAGGAAGTTATTGAGGATGTAGGTGGGTTTGATGTTGATGTGAAGCCACTGGAAGGTGAAATTGGGGATGCAAAGTACCCTCAAGGTGATGCACAGTGCTTAAAAATTGCTTGTTCTGACACTAAAATGTCATCTGATTTTGTTTTACAATCTGAGGTTGCCATTGATGTCAAGCGTAATGTTGAAGTTGGTGATTTGAATGCTGCTCAGACTGAAGTTGATGGTGAAATTTTTTATGTGAAGGAACCGAAGGAAGTTATTGAGGATGTAGTTGGGATTGATGTTGATGTCAAGCCACTGGAAGGTGAAATTAGTGATGCATAGTGCCATCATGGTGATGCATAGTGCTTAAAAATTGCTTATCCTGACACTGAAATGTCATCTGATTTTGGCGTACTATCTGAGGCTAACATTGATGGCAAGCGTGGTGTTGAAGTTGGTGATTTGAATGTTGCTCAGACTGAAGTTGATGGTGAAATTTCTGATGTGAATGAACCGAAGGAAGTTATTGAGGATGTAGATGGGTTTGATGTTGATGTCAAGCCACTGGAAGGTGAAATTGGTTATGCACAGTGCCCTCAAGGTGCTGCACAATGCTTAAAAATTGCTTGTCCTGACACTGAGTATGAGTGTGGAGGTTCTGATATGGAGGATTCAATTAATTCTTGTGGGGGAGGTGATGAAAATGATGATGTTATCACACTAATGGGCTTGGACGGTGCTGATATAAAGCTTCATCCATATGATTCTGATGCTTTGTGTCCTCCATGTAATGTCGTTGCTCTTGAAATGGATTCCTCCTCAAAAAATGTTGTTGGTGATGTGGGCAAGTGTAATGTTGGAGTTGTTGGTGTGAATGGTAATGACATGGGATTTGGGGGTGTATCTTCTTATATAAAGGAATCAAATGTTACTGGTAGAGATGTAGATCAAAATGATGCTGACATCTCATTAATGGTGGTGGGAGGTGGTGATGCAAAGGGTATGCCTGATGTTTCTGCTTCTCCATCAACTCTATCTAAAGTGACTACGTGTGAAGTTCTTTCTCCCTTAAAAAATGATTCGAGGGAAATGGATAGTGAATGTAATGCAAAGGATGCTGACACTGAATTTGATGGCGGGTTTCTAAATTGAAGTGCTCAGATTATGCCAAGGGATATGCAGAGGGAATTGATGCTGACATTTTCTCAGGGGAGTTGGTAGGTGCTGAGTGAAAGTGCTCTTTAGCTGATCATGAGACCCCATCATCTCCATGTAAAGTTAGTGAGTTTGATAGTGGAGGTTCTAATGTGAAGGAGTTAATGGATGACGATGTAAATGTAGCGGGGAAGGATGCAAATTGTAGTGACAATGCTTGTGAGATGTCATCATCTCCATCTAACGTCATCAGTGAAGTTCTTTTGTCATTAAAAAATGTTTTGGTCCAGGAGAATGGTCATTTTGATCTGATGAAAAGTGAGAGGGAAGGTGATGTGAAGGACGTTGTTCCCGAATTTGATGGTGATTTAAAGAAGAATGCCGCTGCCATCTCATTAAAGGAGTTGTTAGACGAATCTACTACCCCATCATATTCATCTAAAACTACTGTTTTTTAGAGTGGACGGTGTGATGTGAAGGATACAGTCGATGGTGATGCAGATGTTGTTGGAAAGGATGCTGACATCTCATACATGAAGGCCGGTGACGCTTCTGTAAAGGGTTCTGAAATTGATCCTGAGATCATATCATCTCCATACAAAGTCCCTTCTTCTGATCTTTCTTCTGTATTAAACAATCATGTTCTGGATCCAGACGATGATGTTGGCACATGCTTGGATGATTGGGATATATATATATAGGGGTTGGTTCGAGCGAGAAAACTCCTTAGGATGAGAACGTAGGAATAATTCTAGACCATAAACTCCAACCAAATCAATGGTTAAAATAAATAGTACTAATTTTCATTTGAAAAAAAGAAAACAAATCAGTGGGCCCCTCAACAAACCATTTCACGCGCAATCGCCATTTAACCATGGTTACGGAACTTTTCCTCTTTTTTTTGGGTTTGTTTTTTTTTTCCATTTTTTTTTGGTTTTTTAAATATATCTTTTTTACCAATATAATTGTATTAAAAATATATTATTCCATTACATTACAAAGATTATTCGATTAAATGTGATATATTATTCGGTTAAATTTGAGAGATTGTTCGGTAAAATTATAAATATTATTCGTATATAAGAAGACGATTGTACTAGTAATTAATATTATTCGGCTAAAATTATATTATTTGGTTAAATTAGATGGATTATTCGGTTAAATGTGATATATTATTCGGTTGAATTATAACTATTATTCGTGTATAAGATGACAATAGTTATATTATTCGGTTAAATTATATTATTCGATTAAATTAGAAAGATTATTCAGTTAAATGTGATATATTATTCAATTAAATTTGAGAGATTATTCAGTTACATTATAAATATTATTCGTATATAATATGACGATTGTACTAGTAATATTATTAGGTTAAAATTATATTATTCGGCTAAATTAGAAAGATTATTCGATTAAATGTGATATATTAATCGGTTAAATTTGAGAGATTATTCAGTTAAATTTTAAATATTATTCGTATGTAAGATGACGATTGTTCTCGTTGAGAGGGTAGTAAACACGCCGAATTTAAATACAAGAAGTTATTGTTTCGGGTAAAAAGGATATTCGAAAAAAAAATCAACAAAATTCCCATAATCACATACAATACTAATCTAAAAGTTCATAATTTTATTTTTACAAAAAAAAAAAAGGAATCCCACATGCCGTTCCACCAGTTACTGATCACAATCGCATCACCATTCATGGGGGGAAAAGAAACCGAAATGAGAAGAGAGAAGAGAGAGAAAGCTCAAAACACAAACCCTAGCCGCCGACCCCCGAAAACCTCAACCCCTGGCCACAAGAATGAATGCCGATCAAAGAAATCTTCCATAAAAACCACCGAGCCGTGAAATCCAAACCAAATTTTGCCATTCCCACCCTCAAAAAGATTCAAACTCGAAAAAAAAAACCATACACAAAGAGAGTGTTGTGGTCGAATTGGAGGAGAACCCGTCAAAAATGGGGTTTTTCGAGAGAAATGGAGATAGACAGCGAAAGAAGAAGAAAGAAGCTCGGAAAAAAAAACGAAAAAGGATGTCCAAATCCGGGGGTGGATGGATCGATCTATGTGGCTTCGGCGGTGGCGGGTTGGATCGGGGTGGGTCTTCCGGCGGCGTCTTCTCACCCCTTCTAGTTGTGACGCCTTCCTCCTAGTGTTTTCGGGCTTGAGCCTTCCCTCCTCGTGGTTAGATTGGTGTTCTATCTTCCCGAATCTTTCGGTGAAAGTCCCTCTCACTAAATCGAACAAGAAAGGCGATATGGTGAAAACAGATCTGATATCCAGGTATCATCGATCCCTGCTTCTCCCTCCCTTTATTTGGTTGTGGATGGGAATGAGTCAACACTGCTATAACTTATGTAAGGACTGTGAATCATCCTTCTTCTACTGTCGATCTGAGATGTCTTTTATGTCATCTTCGAACAACGATTACAAACCGATTGTATTACATACTCGTAATAGAGTCCTCATAACATAAACCAAAAATAGGAACCGAAAGACCAATATCAGGTATGACCCTCACCTCGTGTTTCATATCTCCCTCCGATCAAACTCTTCTGAAATTAAAAAAAAAAGTGAAATCGAAATCGACAATGAACTGAAATCCTACAGGAATCTAAAACCCATCGAAAGTCGCGACCAAGAACAAAGTTATGCAAATTATCTCCCTTGTCTTTATAGGATAAAGGAAAGAAAAGGAAAGAAGAGTGAAGAAGTAACAACAAAGGAAAAGAATCAGAAAACACCTCCTTGTGGGTACGAAGCAAAAAAAAGCTCTCTTTTTGGAAAGCTCCAACCCATCTCCTCCGGGAGCCCAAATCTCCTTCGGGAGCCCAATCCGGCCTCGGCCATTTCATCATGGCTTCGGCCTTTGGCGTTTTGCAGTGTTGCCGCCACTCTTGTGGTCCGACCTCCCTGTCGTAGAACCAAAACAAGAACAAAGCAAATAACCAATTATCTTCAATCTTTGAACAAAATTTAAAAGTAATTTGGGGCTTTTGTGCTTCTTGGTTCATGGTCTCGATTTCATCTCTTCCATGTCCAATTAGTGTGTCATGCCTCGTGTTCGACTCTCTGATTCGCAAGTTCTCAGGGGTTCGGTTTGGAAACTTCCGTTTTCGCCGCCGGCCTCGGGTTCTCCCCAATCGACCTCGTCCGCGAGTCCTTGCGTAGTAAGAGCTTGGGCTTTTGGGGGTTCTCTCCCTTTCCGGCCTCCTCTTCCTCTTCCTCGGCTCACCTGTACTCTCTTCCTCCTTAATTGGCCTTGTTTCACTGTTGCGGGGGTTCAGATGTAGCCTCGTCTGTGTCTCAACGCCGCCCTCTCCTGCAATTCCTCCATCTCCTGTGTGGGTGGTGGGGGAGCCATCTCCGGTGATGGTTTTCTTTCCCCCGACTTCGTCACCGCCTTCCAGTCTGATTAGGGGCTAATCCTTGCCGGCGTTTTGGATTGGGTTGTGGTGCTTGGGCGACGGTCCATCCGTCCTCACCTTCATCCTCTCCGGCGCCGCTAACCTTGGTGGCCGCTTCCTTGGGCTTCAGGCCGGGCCTGGTTTCCCTTGGTGACTCGCTCTCCTGTCCCTCTTGACCGGGTGTGGCGTTGGGGTTGCGGTGGCCTGGTTGTGCGGCGTTATTTCTCTCCCGGATGGGTTCCCTTGTTGTGCGTCGCACATCCTCTTTGCGGGCCCTTGATTGTCTTTGGGCCCAAGGCAAAGCCTTGGGCCCAAATCCGACCCACTGGAATTTGGAGAATATTAATAAAATATAAAGTAGTAATTTATACTTATAAATAACTAAATCCGGAATCTTATCTCGCTTTTCGCTCTACTAGCGGTCGTACTTCATTTTCTCGTGTTGTTTGGGTGTCCGTTTTTTGGTTCGTGGTTAGTTTCGGTTGAGGAGCAGTTCCGCGACCCTGGTTGATCGAAGTGATCGTGTTGGTGGTGTTTGTGGTCTCCGAAGATCCCTCATTTAGGTGGGGGGAACGTCGTGTGATCCACACTTCCCCAGGAGTCGTCTTTGCCTTACGAGGATTTCTGCTTTCAGTCTTTCCGGCGGCAAGACATCGTGTCAGCAGGTGTTGTCCCATGCGCTCGCTATCCACTTCACCACGCCGTGTTTCCTTCATCTCGTTTGTTGTATCTGCTTGTTTGCTTAGGGTTTGGGGTTCTTCCGGATTTGCCTTATGTGTTTCTTTCTATGTATTCTGTATTTGTATTTCTTTCAGATCCTCGTGATCTCATCCTTTGGGATGCTCTCGGGTTGGCTAACCACCACCCGAATTTTTTCCTTATAAAAAAAAAAGAATCAGAAACATCTTCAAATCCCATATGCTTGCTGCTGGCTTGTTGAATCAATTTTTTATATTGAACATATTACTACTAAGTGTGTTTTATGTGTTATGATGACTAGGTTCCTGGACCCAGAAACCCCTCAACGTGGACAACAAGACATCGGTGCAAGTTCACCATGGAAGAAACCCTTTGGAGCACATAAGAGGATAGATAAAAAAAACTGACAATTCAGACAAAAGAAGGTCTGATTGAAGTAGACTCTGCAATTGAGATTAGTTATATTCCCGATGACAAATTTATTTCCTCTGAACTAGTTGAATCGAGTTGCATTCTATGTATCGAAAAGATTGTGAATAGAAGTCACCCCCACTGGAAATTAACGTATATGGAATGCATCATGAAAAAGAAAGTTGTATCCTATGAACTGCCTAAACTGAAAATGAATGGACAAACCCTTCATTTATATGAATTGGTGAATTATTTAAGATGGAACTGGAATGAATTGAAACTTCTCCTTGTTTGGGGTTGATTTCTAAATACCCTTCCGATTCCGATGTCATATAACTATGACCAAAACCACCATGAACAGACCCATCTTGATTCGACAGGTGAAAAAGCCAATAGAACATTATATTGTACGTCTCTGCTTGCTTAAGAAAGGTTTATCCTCTCCTTTGGTTTGGAGGTTTCGAAAAATAAATTTACAGACCCCTTTCTTGTGGTCCTTTGTGAACGCTTTGCTTCCTTTGATCTCCGAACTAATATCAAACTATTTGGAAATATGTAGACTTGAATCTAAAAGACAACGAAAACATGAAGGACTCTCCCTTGGCACAATGAACAATGATAATGGAACAGAAACCCCAAATCAAATAAGTTAATATGAAGATATGCTCATGGAATATATGCGGCATAGGCCGTAAAAACCTATGGATGGAAATAGACTCCCTTTGTAAAATCGAGAAAATTCAAATTATTGCACTACTAGAAACAAAAACTGAGAGACAACCACACGAATCGGCGTGGTAAAAAAAACTGGATTTGATCAAATGATATGGGCACCAGCAATAGGACGAGCAGGTGGTCTTTGTGTACTTTGGAAAAGTCAGAATCTACGAAACAAAACACTGGAAATGATACACACAGACCAAAGATTCATAGTGATAAGATATCAAAATATACAAAGAAATATTAACCTGGCAATCTACTTCGTCTACGGTCCTCCTCATGAGGTCGACAAACCAAATTTCTGGGCATGTTTACAACAACATGTCCAAAGTATGGACTGCCCATGTTTGATCATAGGAGACCTAAATGAAATCCAAAATAGCTCAGAAAAAGAAGGTGGGGTGGAACCTCATTCGAATCGATATAGAATTCTCACGACATTCAAAGACAATTGCTACTTACAAGAAGTACCTACAATCGGGAATAGGTTCACTTGGAGGAAAAATAGATGTGAAACTAATAACATCCTTGAGAAACTTGACAGAACCCTTATACAAGAACAGGTACTTAACTGGTTCCCAAATATTAAAACAAAAAACCATGCATTTACATCATCAGATCACTGCCCAATTGTGTCCGATCTAGACAACCTAGAACAATACAAAGCACAACCGTTTAGATTTGAAAAGATGTGGTTAGAAAGGCAGGACTATAGGAATATTGTAACACAAGCATGGCGAGCACAATACCCTGGCTCGCACATGTACAACCTAGTTAAGAAAACTTAAAACTTGAAAAGACTGACAAAAGAATGGAATAAAAAAACATTTGGGAATATCTTCGGACAATTAAAAGAAATAGATGACCAGCTGATAGAAATCCAAAACAATAGACCACTTCAGCAATCACAAGCCGAACTTCAAAAACAGAACAGAATCATAAAAAAGAAACAGGAAATCCTCAACTTTCACAAACAATACTGGAGTCAAAGAGCAAACATTAGGCACCTTAAATTATCAGAGACAAATTCTGGATACTTTCACAAGGTGGCAAAAGGAAGAAGGAACAGGAAAAATATCAAAGAAATCACTAATGTGGGAGGAGTAACGATATCGGGAGAAGAAAACATTAGAACAGAAATTAGAGAAGATTTCGTCCTACGCTTCAAAAAACAAGAAGTCAACAGTACAACACTTGAACTTTATTTAGAACTTATAAACACCGAAATAAATGACTCTGATAATCAAGAATTGATAAAAGAAGTCACAAACTCGGAAATAAAAAATGCAATATTCAACATTAGAAAAGACAAATCCCCAGGACCAGACGGAAAGATAGCAGAGTTCTACCATAGTTATTGGGACATAGTAGGACCAACAGTTACAAAGGAAATAAAAGGATTCTTCCACTCTGGCAGAATCTTGAAACAGATCAACCAGACTTTCATTACTCTTATACCGAAAACAGAAAACCCCATAACGACTTCTCATTATAGACCTATAAGTTTATGCTCTACGATATATAAGACAATCGCAAAAATTCTCGCTGATAGACTAAAAAGGATAATAACTAAGATTATACACCCTCTTCAAGGAGCATTCATATCATATCGAGCTATCCAGGACAACATTCTCATTGCCCATGAAATCTTCCACTCATTTACATTGAAAAAAGGAAAGAACAGATGGATGGCAATAAAATTGGACATGGAAAAAGCATATGATCGAGTTGAATGGGACTTCCTTTTTCAAGTTCTGAAGAAATTCGGCTTCTGCACTAGATTCTGTGACTGGATCGAGCAATGCGTCAAAACTGTCTCATTCTCAATCCTAGTCAATGACGGACCCTCGGAACCTTTCAACCCAGAAAGAGGGCTACGACAAGGAGACCCATTGTCCCCACTCCTCTTTATTTTAGGAGCGGAAATACTAGCCCGAAAACTACAATCAGAAAGCAACCAAACAGACCAAGAATTAGGATTCAATATTACTACACTGGGCCCCCAGATTCCATTTCTATCATTCGCATATGACATGATGATATTTGCCAAAGCAAGCAGCTCATCCGCGATTAAAATTAAAAGAATTATTGATGAATATTGCTCGATCTCGGGTCAACTTGTTAACTTTCACAAGTCGGCTTTCCAAACGACACCAAAAGTACCTGAAATTCTGAAACAAGAAATTCAACATCTAACAAATATCACAAATCAAAATAAATTGGATAAGTATCTTGGTTATCCAATCATAAGTGGTAGAGTCAATAAGACAACATTTGAAGAAACGATATGCAAGACAAAATCACAACTATCAAAATGGCGTGCAAACACGCTATCCCAAGAAGGAAGAGCCACCCTTATTAGATCGAACCTAGTGGCAAAACCAAGTTTTGTTATGCAAAACTTCATGCTACCAAGCTCAATGCACAAAGAACTTGATCAGATAAATAGAAATTTTTTTGGAATAAAGATTTGTCGTATAAACCACTAATTGGGTGGGACAAAGTATGTAGGAGAAAAGAAAATGGTGGAGCAGGAATCCACAAAACAAAAGACATGAACTCAGCATTACATATAAAATTACTATGGAAAATACTTGCGGAACCAGAAAACCTATGGGTCCAAACCATCTCACATAAGTATTTGAAAGATGAACACATTCCAAGCTACGAAAGGAAAGGAAAAGCATCTTGGCAATGGACAAAACTAATGGAGATAAAAGATGACTTATGCAAAGGCCTCATGTGGCAAATAGGAAATGGAAAAACAATCCACTTTTGGACTCACATATGGTTAGACAATGACACACTAGAAAATAGATGTCTTATGCCAGATATGATCAACAAAAGTGAGAAAGTAGACAAGTACATAAACGAATGTAGACAATGGAACACTGTCGACTTCAAACACATGCTACCAACATCGATCATTGACAAAATCGACTAGAAAATAGCTGTCTTATGCCAGATATGATCAACAAAAGTGAGAAAGTAGACAAGTACATAAATGAAAGTAGACAATGGAACATTGTCGACTTCAAACACATGCTACCAACATCGATCATTGACAAAATCGAAGCGACATTCATCCCAGTAAATCAAATAGAGGACAGACTATACTGGAGAAAAGACAAATCTGGGTGGTTTAGCACTGCGAGTGCGCTCCAACACATCACATAAAATAATAGAATCACATCGCCTAAAACGGCATGGATCTGGGTCATAGATATAGCCCCCAAAATAAAGAACTTCTTATGGAAATTGTATAACAATGGAATCCCAACAAAGACTAGACTAAACGCCAAAGGAGTAGCCCTCCCTTCTGCACGCGACCTATGTAATGCGTGCGATGAATCTCCACCCCACTTATTCACTCAATGCTATATTACTAGAAACCTCATACAGAAAATCGACCCCGGAATAGAAAAACAGCTAGAAGAATTAGACAAAAATGAACAAGATATAAAGGAAATTATGTCAATAATATTTGAAATAATAACTCCAGAACAAAGGAAGAAACTAGCAACTGCATGGTGATGCCTCTAGACATCCAGAAATAAGAAAATCTTCAACAATGAAAATGCGGCGACAATCCAAAACATGGTTAATATGACAAGACAAACAATCATGAATTGGGAAAAAAACAAAACATTTAGACAAACCAAGCATTAATGCTACGAGAAAAATAACAAAAACCCGAAAGAAACGACATCTGCGATGGAATAAACCACCTGAAGAAACTTTCAAAATAAATTTTGACGGTAGTAACAATTACTCTGGTACTTCTGGTGCAGGTTTCATCATTCGCGACCACACGGGGTCATTGATTGGCTGCGGAGGTAGGCAGCTTACACTCCAGTCACCGCTCATGACGGAAGCTATGAGACTTCTTTTAGGCATCCAGATGGCAAAGGAGTTGGGTTTGTCCAGTATCCACATCGAAGGTGATAGCCTTATTGTGATCAACGCAATCAAGGGATCCTGGTCTTACCCGTGGGAAATCGAGATGCTCATGATGGACATCCTCCTCCTGCTCCGGTCCTTTCAGCATGTTAGTCTCTCGCATTGCTTCCGGGAGATTAACAGATGCGCCGACCACATCTCTCGCCTCTTCCAGTCTGACGCCTCTCTCGATATGCAGCGATATAGACATCTTTGTATTCTCATCCGTAAAGATGCTCTTAGATGGTGGTCTACTAGGGACTAGCCTCATCCAAATCATTACTTGTATCAAAAAAAAAAATAGTTACTGATCACAATCAGATTTTTTTTAATTATTATTTTTGACCGAAAAAAATAGATCATAGAGTGTGGATTGCACCTACCATTTGAGAGAGTGGCCAACATATATGGAGGGGACCCGGTTTTTTAACTAAAAAAATCAGAAATTTAAAATACATCTCATCCATTCATTCCCCCTCATCCAATAGTCTAGATTTGTTCCTACATTCTCATCCTAAGGGGTGTTCTCATCCGATCCATCCTTTATATATATATATATATATATATATATATATATATATATATATATATATATATATATATATATATATATATATATATATATATATATATATATATATATATATATATATATATATATATATATATATATATATTGTGAAGGGTTAAACACCTACATTCTCACAAATTATAACAAGTGAGATTGGCAAGGAGTACCTCTAAAAATTGAGTGTCAACTAATCCTCTTTCAGTGAAATTATCTAAATTAGAAAGCCCTCAAATAAAATTTCTAGCTGTAAACCATAACACTTAATTAATTATGTATTTTTTGCCTTAATTATTATATGCATGCTCAATCTCAGCTTATAATTTGAAGATAAGTTAAATGAGATATATGTGGTCCAAAGATGATCAATATCATGAAAATGATGGGAAAACGTACTTTAATTAAGATTAATATTCGACATACATGCATGCACCTAAAACGTTGTCGCGCCATTTTCCACGATGCATCAGATATATTATAAAGACATAAAGTATAGTCGTTTGTCATCATTCACACTAGAAAAGCGGATAAATTTCGACGCTTAAGCCTCGACGCTATGTATTTGCGTCGAAAATTTTCGACAGTTTTTAGCGTCTAAAATTTTCAACACATTGATGCGTCAAAATTGACACCTTTCTCGACGCCTGTGTGTGTCGGAAATGGTAATTCATTAATTAATAAAATATAAAGACCCCCGTTTCACAAAATCTCACCCAACCTCGCATAGCCCACTCAAAAAACCCCTCTCAGCGTCATCTTAGAGATCTACTTCAACATGAGAGTCGAGATTCATCTTCGATTTGCAAGGTTGTAAAATCTATCATTGACTCCAGTTCATCTTCTATTGGCGAGGTCTTCTAATTCGATGTGTTATCTGCGTTCGTCTTTTGGTACTGAGGTTTTCTAGTTTGACGCCGATTCGAGAGTTGTCTTCCATCGGCGAGGTTTCTCTGCTCCACTTCTCCTTGGTCTCACTGCCAGTTCGGTGCGATTTTTCCATCTTATCTCACAATCAATTAAATCTGAAGAGCACCTATCTTCTTTCAATTTGGTGTGATTTCATTCTCTTGGACTTTTCTTTCAATTTAGGGTTTCGATTTCAATTTTATCGATTAGAATTTATTTGTCATGTTTATACCTTGCTTGTTTGATAATTTTATCGATTAGATAGTACGTAGAACTAGATTCTTGGTCCTTTTCGAAAAACGATTTTCGTGCTTCCATATTCATGAATATTAAGCAAGTTTATACTCGTATCTGCTATTGCTTGTTTGATAATTGCTCCTATTTTAGAGGATTGATTTATTTTACTATGCTCCTGTGTGATTTATATTTGTGATTTGGGCTGCTGATGGCTGAATTAGCAATCATGGTGATTGCTTGTGCCTTATTTAACTCCTTGATTTGTAAACACGAGCTTATACTCATTAGCAAACATATGCTTCACATCCCTTGATTTGGTCCAACTTTTACTGCCAAATCATATTTGTTTTCAATTTACATGGTATCCAAATCTTTAATCCAATAAATCTTTTTAAGTTTATAACCAAGTTCCACTCCAATTTTACTCTTATTACTGTAAAATGTAACATTTTTTTTAGATTTTTTTAATAGATGATTAAAACTAACTTGGAACTGATGGAATGTGCGCTTACTAACTATTATGTATATTTTCTTTTATTTCAAATGTAAATTGAATAGAGATGAGCATGATAACAGAGCAGGCAATGGAACTCGTAACTTTCTTTTATCCCTGACTTTTGAAGGCCGCCAACACCGTAAGTGCTTTTGATCCAAATCATATGATTTTTTATGGAGTTTGTTCCTGAATGCTTTTGATACCCAAAGAGCAATAGTTGTTACAGAAACAGCAGGAGCTTCTTCTACAGCAGCTCTGCAATGAAGGACGCTGCTTCAACAACAGCATCTAAAACTTAACTACTTGTTTGAAATGGTTAAGTATTGGATGGTATGAATCAAATGGTTAAGTATTTGAGGTTGATTATTTATTCACTACTTGTTTGAAAGTTCTAGATCTTCCTCTTACATTATTTATTCACTCTATATTGTACAAAAAACTCCATTACAAAATCAGCTATCAGCTTACATTTTTATTTATGTAAAGAGGCAGGTCAAGGTGAAGTTATGGTTGATGGATAAAGATGGATAGACATTCTTGTTCTGTCACACTGATGGTGATTCTTTTGGTAATTTTCTTTATCTTTCATGGTGTGTGGAAGTGTTCGCATACAAATGATATGTTAGCCCTCAACTTTCCAATATGGAGCTCACATTATAGATTATTGTAGGGCATGTTCTTATTGATCGCAGGCCAAGGTCGATGATGCAGCCCAAAAGTTGAAGGAGATAGATTTCAGCAGGTCGATGTAGCTATGCCGTTGGATTGAAACAAGGTATCAATTCTAATCTTTCGTACTTGGAAGGTTGAACTAACAAAGAGGTTAATATATAGCGTAAATTTATATTGTTATAATCAATAGTTACTTGTGTTAGAATTTTTTTTCTAATTAATCCTACCATCAAATGATCATTATTCTAGACAGTCTATGAAAAATGAGAACACATGTTATCATGAATCCTAAAAGTGACACTATGCTTTCACATCACCCTTGAATTGATATGCTTCTGTTACACATAGTTACATTCTTTTACCACTTGTTAGGACTCAAAAAGATATAGATGATGAAAAATCTGCACTTGACTCTTTTTGTTTCTCCATTTCATGGTCTTGGATCTTCCCGAGTTTGTGAATTTTGTATCTCATCATGGTTCATGGATATAAGGTAATCTTCATTATGTTTTATCTGATTTTACTTTCATGATAGAATAGCTATTTCTTTTTGTTTTATGGTCTTTGGGTAAAAATGCTAAAGAGCTTTACAAGTCCAGTAATACTAAAAGAACCCAATTGTTTTTCCTCACTTTAGTGTACTTTTTGTGACTGAAGGATGGGAAGTAGTCGGCAGCAAGAGTCGGCCATGGATATAAGGTAATCTTCATTATGTTTTATCTGATTTTACTTTCACGATAGAATAGCTATTTCTTTTTGTTTTATGGTCTTTGGGTAAAAATGCTAAAGAGCTTTACAAGTCCAGTAATACTAAAATAACCCAATCGTTTTTCCTCACTTTAGTGTACTGTTTGTGACTGAAGGATGGGAAGTAGTCGGCAGCAAGAGTCGGCCATGGATATAAGGTAATCTTCATTATGTTTTATCTGATTTTACTTTCACGATAGCATAGCTATTTCTTTTTGTTTTATGGTCTTTGGGTAAAAATGCTAAAGAGCTACAAGTCCAGTAATACTAAAAGAACCCAATCGTTTTTCCTCGCTTTAGTGTACTGTTTGTGACTGAAGGATGGGAAGTAGTGAGTTTTCAGTTGTTGCTACTATACTCATTAGAGTCATGTCTGATGAACTTGCTGGTTTCAGATGTTGCTACCATACACATCAAAGTATGCTTATGAGATTTCTACGGTTACCACAGTAAGCAATCCACTTAATTCCATTAAGTGATGCATCTCTGAAATTGATTCTGTAAGGTCAATAGCTTATGATCTATTGTGTTATGTTATATTATGTTATGTTGAGGTGTGTTAAGCAAAATGGAGTTTATGCGACTTGGATTGCAGTGTTAGCAAATGATCTATTCACACATAACCTGTTTTGTTTCTTACAGTTCTAACATGGAATTTACTCAGTTCATTGATTAGCGATCTCTTGGTTTGATACTTCTTCAAAATGAGAGCTTCCTTGGTGACAACTGACAAGCGCAGGTACACTGAGATCTTCATTTTGCTAAATTGTATTTGCTTGTTTGGACTTGAGGTGAAAAAACTAGTTCTATCAGTGAATGCTTCCATATTGGGTTGGGCAGCACAGATTGGGAATTTGAGTAGATCTCTTTCTAAAACACATACTGTAATATTCATTAGACTGAAAATTGTACCCTATTACAAACCATAGAGGTTCCACATGAGCTCCACAAAACATATAAATAGCATAAACTGACCATAGCTTTCAGTTCAATTATTGAAGTACTACAATTTGAATATGATAATTCCTTAGGAAGCCACTTGGCTACTTGTACACTTGTGGTGTTTTTTTTCATTGAATCATTGTATCTTGTACACAGATGGTGTTTTTCTGCTTCGTGGAATCAGGGTATCTTGATCTGGCTCTTTGGCTTGAGAAGCCCACATTGAAGCCACTTTGTTATGCACTAGAGCCTCCACGAATGCATCTACTGAGTCTGATTTCTTCGTGTTCTTTCTCTGATTGAACAAATGTAATCCACACATGGTTGTACTGCAGTGGCCTCCGACGAAGCTGCTTCTGAAGTATCTTCTTCATCCTCAGAAGTGATGGTAGTTACAATGTTAAGCTTAAGGTCAGCTTCTACTTCACAATCAAATTGATAAGCCCGTTTAGTATCTCCAACCCCGCTTTCACTAGGCACATGAATGTTTTGATCTGCGTCAGCCGCTTCATATTCATAGGAGATCTGCCTATTGTTTTGATCTGCGTCAGCCGCTTCATATTCATAGATAATCATTCTCTTGTTCTTGGCTCACAACAAACACGATGACATGCTTGTTGTTTGTAATCAGCTGCTTCAAATTTGCCTGAAGGTATTGATCTTCATTTTTTTTTGGATCTGCCATCAGGAAGAACCTACTTTTGTGAAGGCATACTATGACAAAAGAATGCTTTATTGGATGTGTTAATGTTTTTTTTTTGTTAATTAAAGGATTTTAATTAATGTGTATTGAAAGGGGATGAATGAAGAAAAAAACGTTTTTTTTTTAAAAATAACATGTCAATTTCGACGCTTTAGGGTGTCAAAAATGGCATGTCTTTTTCGACGCTATATGGCGTCGAAAATGACATGCCATTCTCGACGCCCTAGGACGTCGAGATTGGTTGCGACGGAATTTTGCGTTGAAAATGGCACTTACCATTCATGACGCAAGAATTTTCGACGCTTTTTAAAATCGTCGAAATTGAAATTTCCGACGCTTTAAAGCGTCGAGATTGGTCACAAAAAGTGTCGAAATTGACACTGTTTTCCTGTAGTGTCAACGTTTAGATTAAGACTTTGTTAAGCATGCACTACCTCTATCTCTGAGCCAATTCAAATTTGTGTTTGAAATGGCCATAAGGAAATGTTTGGTAAACTGGGATGAAGTAACTAAACCTTTCATTGAGGGAGGATTAGAGATTCGTGAGCTTCTTTCTTAGAACAAAAGCATTCAAGCTAAGCTCATAGAGGATTTGGCGCTGAACAAACCATGTATCTGGACTAGTTGTTGCAACCAAAACCATCTGCGTGAGGCTGCCATCTGGAAGGTTTAGAAAAAAGTTGATGAATGTTGGTTATGGAAAGGTTTACTAGAAACCAGGGACACAGTCAAGGAAGTGCTTCAAGATGAGATGCAGTTAACGCCTTCTCTTGACTTTATTTTGGGATCGAATGGGGGAGTTTTCATCTCCAAGTTGTACCACTTGATTCGCGAAAGGAATGACGACATCAGCTGGGGAAGGTTACAGTGCCGCAAATGGGCTTTCATAGTTTGGCTTGCTTCTCACAAGAGGCTCAGCACCGGAAGAAAGGCAAAGCATTGAAGGGGGTAGAGGCTGCCAAATTTGTGTTATGCAGAGCTGCTGAGGAGGATGAAGAACACCTATGGTTCGGGTGCCCTGGAACCCAAGAGGTGCTGAACTTAGTGCTCGAATGGGTTGCCATTTCATGCCGGCATTGTAGCTTAGAAGAATGGCTCAAGTGGTTTGCATTTACCCTTGAGAATCTAAAAACAACTGTTATTTCAGGCTAAATTGATAGCATTTCAGGCGATTGTTTACTTCACATGGTTGTATAGAAACAAAGTTGTGTTTAGTGGGGAAGACTACAACCCTAAAGTTTGTGCATCTCATATCCTAAATAGCTGACGATCCCGCTTTTTTGGTAAAGTGAAAGTGCAAATCACTTGTTAAAAAGTTGGATCACAAGCTTAGTTGGGAAATTTAGATGGATAACTTACATTTTTTTGGTTTGGAGTAGTGGATGTACGTAGATCTGGTTGGACTAGCATTTGGGGTCGATAGGGATGGTTTGGAGGGTATAGAGGAATCCTTTTGTTATTTCGATTCTTTTATCTTACATGAGACCCTTAGTTTGGTCTTATACTTTTGTATTTTGGTAACTCACCACATCTATATATTTTACCTATTCAATAAATAACATGCATCCTATTACATTTGTATTTCGTGTTTGATTGAAGAGACTAAAGCGCAAGGTGAGAGACTTGAAATAGGGGAAAACTCCATTGAAGAGAGAGCTTCTAAGCTCAGAGTTTTTTACAACTGAATTCTACTGCTATACTCAGTTATGGGCTTGGCTTTTTATACGACCAACTAATGGGCCTCAATCCGAGCCCGACCACTTATTCAAACCATTCTAAGACAAAATGAGAGGTACAACCTAAACACATAAAACGATCATCTGATAACCTTCTACACCCCCTCCCCCCCTCAAGCCGCAGAAGGCTAACCATGGAAACCAGGAGGAAGCATTCCAAGCTTGGAGAGAAGAGTCTCTTGTTGAGTAGAAGGTAGGACATTGGTGAAAACGTCAGCCAACTGTTCAACAATGGGGATGAATGATAACTGAAGAAGACCTTCAAGAACTTTGTCACGAGTAAACTGACAGTCGATTTCTATGTGCTTGGTGCGCTCATGGAAAATCGGATTCTTAGCAATCTGAATGGCAGAATTGTTGTCACAGTGTAATGTGACTGGAGAAAGAGAATGGAGACCAAGATGCTAGCAGCCTGACCATCCAAGTGATTTCAGTAGCTGCTTGGGCCATTGCTATGTACTCGGCCTCGGTGGAGCTCCGAGAGACCACACTTTACTTCTTGGATTTCCAACTCACAGGGGAGTTGCCTTTGACATAACGCAAAGTGTACAAAAGCGCATCCAAATGAGAAGAGTGAGACTCTGGACGGCATAGCAAAGATCTGGCCTCGTATGAGTGAGGAAATTAAGCTTGCCCACCATCATTTTGTAGAAGGAATGATTGCTCAGCTTGGTGCCTTCCGTTTTCAGGAGCTTGCAATTGAGAAGAAGAGGAGAAGAAAGATGTCGAAGCTCATCAATGCCAACATCTCGAAGAAGCTCTTGAGCAAACTTTTGTTGCGTTAAAGCAATGCCAGATTCGAGATAAGAGACCTCAAGGCCGAGAAAATAGTGAAGCAATCCCAAGTCCTTGAGGCCAAAATTGGTATCCAAGTACAACTTGAGAGAGTCAATCTCTATAAAATCAGAACCAGTCACTAGGAGATCATCCACATAGACTGCTACAGTAGTGAAAAAACCAGAAGAAGACTTGGTGAATAAGTTGTAATCGTTCTTGGACTATGTATATCCTTTCGAGACTAAGGCACAGGTAAGAGTAGCAAACCACTTTCGGGATGCTTGTTTCAACCCGCATAGTGATTTCTGCAGTCTACGCACTAAATTGCCGGGGTTAGGAAGACCATCTGGCATCTTCATGAACACCTCTTCATCAAGCCTTCCATGTAAGAAAGCGTTATTTACATCCATTTGGTGAACATCCCACTTCCTTGAGTCTGCAATAGATAGAAGACAACGAATTGTGGCCATCTTCACCACTGGAGAGAAAGTTTCCATGTAATCTATACCGTACTTCTGAGGGAATCCCTTTGCGACAAGGCGTGCTTTGTATCTCTCAAGCGTACCGTCTGCCTTAAGCTTAACACGAAAAACCCACTTGCAACCAACAACTTTCTTACAAGGATGGAGCTTAGTCAAAACCCATGTACCATTTATTTGCAATGCATCGATTTCCTTTTCCATTGCTTTGATCCAATTTGGATCAAGGGAAGCCTCAACATAAGAGCTAGGTTCAGAATAAGAATCGAGAGAAAAGATAAAAGAATAATGAGAAGAAGGAAGAGGTTAAGAGAATACCAAATTAATCAGTGGGGATGACCAGACTGAATGAGTGCACACATAATCCCTCAAGTACTCGGGTGGCCTAGAAACTCTAGTGGACCTACGAATGGGTTCAAGTGGCATTGAATGAGGAGGAGAGGCAAGGGGTGATGGAGACGCAGGGGTTGCAATCTCATAGAGAGATGAATCGGAATCAATGGACGAAGACGAATTGTCACTGGAATGAGCAATGGAAGAATTGTCACTGGAAGGGGTGGTAGGAGGAATGAATATGTGTGTGGAAAAATCAGATGCCAAAGAAGGAAGTGTGACAGAAGATCCAAGGCTTTGAAGATAAGAGAAAGGGAAATGATCTTCATGAAAGATCAAATCTCTAGAAAAAAAACACCTTGTGAGAGACAATGCTAAGGACAACATATATAAGCCTTTTTGAAGGAAGAATAACCAATGAAGACACAAGGGTCTGATCGAGGTTGAAATTTGTCACTGAAGGTGTTCAAAGATTTCACAAAAGCAAGACAATCAAAATTTCGAAGTATAGAATAATCAGGGGCACGATGAAACAAGAGTTCATAAGTTCTGAAGAGAGGGGAGAGGTGTCTGATTGATTAGAAACATTGTTGTCATGACACAATGTCCCCGGTAAGGAAGAGGAATCTGAGATTGGAACATAAGAGCTCGAGCAACCTCATCAAGAAGGTGCTTGTGCTTTCTTTCAACCACCTCATTTTGCTGAGGACTATATGAACAAGAGGTTTGATGGATAATGCCCAAAGATTGAAAGAGGGAAGTAACACTGCTGGACAAGAATTCAGTAGCATTATCCGATCTACCGGTTTTGATGGTTGCAGCAAACTGATTTTTAACAAGAGCAATGAATTTTGTGATGACACTACAAAATTCATTCTTGTTTTTCATGAGGAAAATCCAAGTGCACCGAGTAAAGTCATCCACAATGGTTAGGAAGAACCTAAAACCATCATGAGTTGGACACCTATATGGGCCCCAAGTGTTTATATGAACCAATTCAAAAGCACAAGAAGTAGTAGAAGCAGACGATTGAAACGGCAATCGATGTTGCTTAGCCTTTGGACAAACTTGACAAATGTGTGTAGGCTTTACGGATTTTGTAAAGAAAGGCAAGTGACATAATTGTGTGAAAGGTATATGCCCAAGTCTACAATGCCATAGCTCAGGGCTTTTATTGAAAACAGAAGCTAAGAAGGTACCACTAGAAGTGCCAGCAAACTGATTATGAAAGGGAGTATGATGCACCACATATAGTCATTTGTCCTCCTTACCAATTAAAATTGGCTTCTTCATAAAAGGGACTTGAAGAAAACAAGAATGTGAGTTGAAGGAAACTGTGTCATTGAAAGCTTTGGTTAAGTTGCTGATGGAAAGCAAATTAAACCGAAAATCTAGGACATAAAGAACATCAGACAAAAAGATGTTAGGCAATAAAGTGGATGATCCAACATGAGAAATAGTAGATAGATTTCCATTTGACAACGTAATGTTTTTAGAAGTTGTTAGTGGAGAAAAAGTGTCAAGCAGGTGATGCTGAGAAGCTATGTGGTCAGTTCTGCTGATTCCCATGGTTATTATGGTTGTTGAGTATATATATAATTTTTTATTTTTTAAAACTATTATTTAATGTGGTTATCTACTAAGTATAATATTTATAAGATATATTATTAATGATTTTATTACTCCGTATAATTTCAAAAATTATTATGTAATTTAATTTAAAATGTTAAACAATTAAACATAATATATTACTCTGTATTAATGTTTTTTTCACCAATAACCTCAATTGTTAATTATTGTCAATTACCGTGGGGTTTTATATAGGTGGCATGATAATAATAATTCTCATTTGTTGATAGTTACTATATCATGTAAACCCTAATAGGGAGTAACATGTACACAATAGTAAAATTATTTTTTTAATTAATGAAAAAAATTAATACTCCGTACAACTTTACTCAGATTATATGAAAATTAGTACTTAGAGTAATATACTACTCAGATTATATGAAAAAATTAGTACTCGGATTATATGAAAAAAAAAAAAAAAAAAGTTGGTGAGTCATAGAGTGAGAACCTCCGGGCGGGGCTGTTCCACTTTTGACCAGTATAAAGATTCCTAACCTGGCCATCTTGTCCTAAGTATACTACTCCGGAGTACTGTACTTAAATTATTAATCCGTATATTTTTATAAATTTTTATAATCAGTGTCCAGTAGCACAGTTCAGGTACCGCTGGCTCTCAACTTTTGAATAACACTAGTACTACTAAGGGTCTGTTTGGATTCCTTTGCATTATGCTTATAATTGAAATACATGTGTTAAATAAAAAAGTACATTATAATTAAAATACATGTCCCCACTCCCCACTCCCTCTCCATACTTTCATATCTATGCTTCTTCATTACTCCTATTTCACTTGCAACAGTCACCTTGAGGAGGCACTATCTGTTGAGAGGTGAACTTAAAAGAGGCAGAGATTGAAAGCAAAATATCGGCGAGGAAACGCTCTTCGTTGAGAGAACTTGAGGAGACGCCATGGCCACACAACCAAAAGTCACCACCACCCCCAAATTGGATCCCTCTTTTATATTTTTCAGAAATTTGTATCCCTATTTAATCATTCCAGATCTTTCATGCTTTCTCTTTCTCCATCTTCCTTCTATTTCTTTTGTTATGGCTTAATTGGCCTCTTCATTTGATGGACAGATCTACAAAGATCTATGGTTTTTTGATTTAGTTGAGTTTTCTTTGACACTAGCAATCCGGGAAAGATTTTGGGTCAAAAGAGTGTGGATCTTGAAGT
The DNA here is from genome assembly GCA_037127255.1 of Persicaria tinctoria. Lineage (NCBI taxonomy): Eukaryota > Viridiplantae > Streptophyta > Magnoliopsida > Caryophyllales > Polygonaceae > Persicaria > Persicaria tinctoria. Next base: position 39,735,449 of record JBANSL010000020.1, read on the forward strand.
TTTGATCTTCTCCGGTGACGGACTGACGGATTCATGAAGAAAGTGAGAATTTTTTTTGGTGGAACTTGGAAGAGGATTTGGGATTCTGGAAGTTACAGAAGCAAAGGAGAGAGGGAGCCAAAGGGGTGGAGGGGCCGAGAGAAAAACTTATCAAAATATAAACTTTTTAACTTAAAACACTTTTCTAGATTTGTTATCCAAACGGTGTTTAAAAAATAATCATCTTATAATTAAAATGAAGTGTTTATAAACATAATACAAAAGGAATCCAAAAAGACCCTAAGGGGTCGTTTGTTTGGACGAAGGGAAAGGAAAGTAAATGAATCATTTTAAGAGAAAGGAAAGAAAAGGAAAAAGATTAAACTCCAATTTTGTTTGGTTAATTTAAAAGGGAAATCATTGCTTTCTTCGTTATCTTTTTTACGTGTTTGGTTGATTTAGGGAAAGGAAAGAAGACAATCAATAAGACCTTTGTATTTTTTTTAATTGTTTCCTAAAATTATTGCAAAATCATATAATAAGGATGAACAAATATAATAAGGGCCCCTTTGGTTCGACAAAGGTAAACGTAAACGTAAATGGAATGAAAAATGATGGGAAAGGAATCAAACACCTTTGCCTTTCAAAAATGTTTGGATTAATGCTGAGAGAAAAAGGAATGAAAAAAAACCTGTATTTTTTAGAACGCCTCCACTTCAGACATGGATGAGTGTTCAAAAATTCCATTAAGAAAATCTCCCCAAATTTCCCAAATTCTCTAGTGGAAGTCTCCCCAATTTCATCACTTCCAACAAATTTCCCTACAAATTGCATGAGTTCGATCACCAATTCCCTAAATTTTAGGATAAATTCCAACAAAATTTCCCAAAAATTTTCGATCAATTCTAACCAATTCTGCAATTGTTGATGGAAGGCATGGGTGGATATGGGGTGCGGAAAAGGCGAGGTGCGGGTTGGGGTAGCGGAGCCAGATCTGGCGAGTGGTGGTGGTGGTGGCGACGAAAGAGGAGACGTGGTGGATCTAGTGATAGAGAAGAACTAAGATGGTGTGTGGTGGCGGAGGGTTGGATGTTGAAGATGAAGGAGCACATTTTCAGAAAGGAGTAGTTACAGGATGTGGCAGCGGCGCTGGATCTGGCAAGTGGTGGTGGTGGTGGCGACGACGAGGGAGGAGATGGCGAACGGTGTCAATGGAGACACATCGGAGTTCGATTGTTCGGCGGCGAAGGTGGCCAGAGCTAGCGCTGTCACAGTTGCCAGTGATGATCGTCGTCGAGAGATCTCGTCATGGCGATGAACAACGGCCATTGACGGAGTCCAAGAGGCTGCGAGCGATGGATCACGGATGGTTGAGGAACTGAAGAGGGAGAGTGGAGGTGCGATATTGGTAAAAAGTGAAACCCCCTTTGGGGTAACAAAAAGGGCCGAACCGTTTGAGTCTATAAACACTTTCATTGATTTGAAGAGGTTAAACAAACATTTTTTTTTAGATCCAACTCTAACAAAGTGTTTGAAAGGGTCTATTTTAGTTAACCAAACGAGCCCTAAACTCATATGAAATCACTTGAACTCCACACAGTCAGAAATCCACATAACCAGAAACACCACTTCAAAAAAAAAAAAAAAGCTACAACCACTTTCAAAAAGACATAAAGAAGATAGACTACATGAAGTCAGAAACACCACTTGGCAATAAAACAAAAGCCACACACACACACACCCACACCCACCCACCCACACACACCCACACCCCCACACCCCCACCCACACACACCCACACACCCACCCACCCACCCACACACACCCACCCACACCCACACACACACCCCCACACCCCCCCCCCACCCCCCCACCCACCCACACACACCCACCCCCACACACCCACACCCACACACCCACCCACACCCACACCCACACACCCCCCCACCCCCCCCCCCCCACACACACACACACACACACACACACACACTGCAGAATACTTCTCTGACCAATGTTTTGACCTTGAGTCAATGTGCGGCTCAGCCTTTAAACCACCACTCGGGAAGCTTCGCTAAAATCATTTTTTCCAAACGATTCATGTACCCAGGCTTGAAACCGTTCTCACTCTTCCAAACAATTCATGTAACCAGCCATTGCAATGACAGTGAGCGACAAAGGTGAAAACTGGAGCATTGGGCAGTGACAGCTCTTCTGTCTACCAGACGCGGAGTGAGAGTCAAGACCAACTGAAACCACAAACAATTGAAGAGTGTACCTTAAGACCTTTTGATAATTTGATGCTCTCCACTCCCAAATGTACCTTTTGTGCCCACTCTCTGAGAGCCCTGAATAAGATTCGAGTGTTCATCGAATGAGGGGTTAGGCATACATACACTTATAGAGCTATAAATTAAAGTCATGCGTCAACATTAAACTAATTCAAAAGCCCCAAATAAAAGCATCCAAACAAGCAAAGTTTATAATAAAAAGAGCACCCACAAGGCCCCAACAATTACAGAATCTGAAGCATCAATAGGCACTGAGATTGAACAAATTAGGGCAAAATCTCAGTAGGGCATATGGTCTGATGAGTTTATGAAACTCATTTCATAGTTTATCAATGAAGAAGTATTATAATGTAAAAAAATAATCAATTTCACCTAAAATATGCATGTACAAACTTCCTCAAATGCAGGCATGTTTTACATACATAGCTTATCAAAACCGTGTTCTGCTATCATTTGCTAGCTGATATCCTCATATGATCATTCGAATAAGATGCAACAGGTGTGATGACAAGACTAAACTGGGTGACAAAGGCTCCATCTAGGGCATTGAAATCCCAAATTGTTTTGTGTTTATTTGCTATGTTCCTAAGAAAGACGAGCAACTTTTAAAATTTTCAACTAGTTAAATTATAAACTTTCCCCCATATGCACCCAAAGGTCGACATTTTTTGAGCTTCTATATAAATCCCTAGGAAGTTGGAACCTTGGATCAATTCAAACTAGTGCATAGCTTACAAATCGAAGCTTAAAGAATTAAAGAAATCAAATATATAAGCTAAATCTTCAACATTCTGAAGGCAACATCATAATCTCAAAATTAGCTAGAATCTAACTATGATCCTAAAGTTCAGTTGCTAGCTTGATCAATAATTGAAGCAAAACTATCCAAAAAACTAATATAAAAGCCAATTAAGTATATACTCCGTATTTTTTAAGAATAACGCAAAAGTGAAACACAGTGTACTTCTGCATATTAGATTTAGAGATGGAAAATGTATCATTCTCATACCCTGCGATTGTGGCGCTGTGGGGGATCACTGACCCTTCTGTCGGTATGGGATCGAACAGACAACATGGGAGTGGATAGCACATGAAACACAGTACTCAATCTTGTTGTAAATCTTCGGCAGGACATATCCTGATACAAAAACACATTGTCCAATTGGCAAATTAGAGTCCTGCTTATTGACGGAAAGTATACATATAAAACTCATTGTTCCAATGCGAATTGCCTCCATTGACACAGGCTTCCTGACATCCCTCACCGCAGCTTGCTCAACAATGTTCCTCACAGTAAATCTTGATTCAATCAAAAGAGCATGTTTGCATTCTAGATTCAATCATAACTACATCGATCAAACAAGGAGCTCACTACTATACTTCCATTAACGATTTTCACCCATATCGGCCTGCAAATTCAAGTATAGGTTATTTAGCATATCTTGATTATTACTTATTGCTCATCAATTAATAGACAAGGAATTGCTTATTTATAGCGTTCGGAAAATTGTAAATTAGGAGATCTTTAAAACAAGACAAACAACAGATTCATCTATATTGCAAATTGCATCTAAGAAACTAACTCGCCAGCCACAGTACAAATTCATTCTCAATCTGGCAAAAAAATTTCACGGATGTACGAAGAATCATGTACGAAGAATCAGAGTGAATAAAGCATTTGCAGAATCTATAAAATGAATATGAGAGAGAGACTAACAAGTACGAAATCAGGGAGGCGGCGAAGCGGCTCGAAACGCAGGTGGCTGCTGTGGCCGGAAAACACGAACCCGGAAGGAGAGCTCGTTTGAGGCTGGTAATCAATCCCAAACATCAACTGTCTGAGCAAATTAGGGTTACTCTCTGCAAAAAAAACAAAAAACGTCGAGCAAATTAGGGGTTTCGTTTGTGAATTAGTTGAATAGTTGAGCAAATTTCGGAGTTTCGTTGCAACCAGATGTCCGTGAATTAGGGTTTTGTTCGTGGTAGAAGAACTTGTCACAATGGACATCTGACAGTCGAGGAAAGAGCGAAAGAGATGGTAGAAGAAGAACATACCCCACGGCTGCAAATTCTTCCATTGGAGAGAAGAATTTGAGAGATCGGGAGGATGATTGAAAAATCGATCACAATTGTTGGTTTGTTACAGTGTCGGGTAGAGAGTCAGGGAGAGAGCAAACAAAGAAGTGAGGGAGAAATCACCTAATTTAAGAGGGGTAACAGACCTAAAGAATAAGGGGCTTTATTATTCCTTTCCTGGACCATTTTTTCTCTAAACAGGCCCTAAATATGATAGTATCCCATTTCCTCCGCAGGTGGGAAAGCTCTATAACATTAATTAGTACTCCCTACATTTATTTAGATAATGGTGTGATTAGATTTAGGAATCTCAATTACCAGTAAAAAGCTTTTTAAACGGCAGAATTGACATGTCCCATATGGAGTACGGACTATATAATTTCAAATTCTTCATGATGCTTCTCTGCTTTTCATGGTAATACGGAGTAGTAGATAAGAATTCGAGTTTAGACATATCAGAAACTCGAGATTAGATCAGACCGGTAAACGGAAGAACCATCTAAAATGAAAACATAAAATAATAAAAAATCAGTGCAAACATAGACAAATACACTCTAAAAAAACGAAACCAAGTAGACCTAAACTAAACTCGACGAGGACGAATAAGACGGACGAAGCCAAGTCTTACCAAAAAAGCAGAACCGTAGGCCAACGGTATACCACCCGATCATCCAGTGGACAGTGAGGACGAACTTCAGGAAAGCAATCAACCCAAGTAGGGGAAACGCCACAATACACACTACCACGACCACAACCTATCCCGATTCCGATAGCCATAACCAAATCCATGGAGAAGATCGCCAAGCCACGCCACTATAGATCCGCACCCCGCCTAATTAAAGAGCACTCAGAACCCTATCTGGAGACGCCACAATACACACTATCACGACTCCATCCTATCGCGACTCCGACAGCCAGATCCAAATCCACATAGAAGATCGCCACACCACCATAGATCTGCACCCCACCTAATTAAAGAACACTCAGAACCCTATCGGGATTTAGTACACACCCATACGAGCGGTAATAATGTAATACCGTATACTCCCTCCTTGAATTGGTAAATAAAGAGCGCCTATCGGGGTTCGAACCGGGGACCTTTGAGTACTACCTGCAAATCCTTTTCCGTTGAACCATTCCGAAATGGTTACTGTATACTACATCCCTTTCAGAATATATATCATGTTACTTTATTGCACACGCTTTAAAAAGTTTAAAACTCCATTTAATCTTTTTATTACTTCCTCCATCTCAAAATACAGGTCGTTGAATTTTTAACACGTTTTCCAATAAGCTAAAAACTATATAAAATATTAACATTTTTTTATTAATTTTTAAAATAAAAAAAGTTAATATTTTATACTTCCTCCGTTAATTAAAACTTATCGTTGTAGGAAGTAAATCTTGTTAAGAAAAACTTGTTATTTTAGGTATTGTGCATTTGTGTCTTCTACTTTACGAAATGGGTAATTTGCTAAAATAACCCATTTGGGTGAAACCCTTGCACGCATAACCCCATCCGGAAAAAATTTGCAGAATTCCGGATATCCGGTTTTTTGGTTCAACCGGTAGCAGGTTAATGGGGGAGACTGGACAGTGTGAGTTTGACAGCTGAAAAATTGAGTGAGGGAGAGAGGGAGAGAGAGAGAGAGACGGAAAAGCGAGGAAAAGAGAGAGAGAGAGAGAGAGAGAGAGAGAGAGAGTCTGTGTGAGAGAGAGAGGGAGAAAATCCTGATCATTATTGACAAGACAGGTAGAGAGACGGAGAGAGATGGAGTAGCTGGCTACAGTAAAAAGGAGGGAGCCAATTGTTCCCGCCCAGGGATGGTGCCAAAAAAAAAAAGGAAAAAGGGAGAGAGGATGGGGAGGGTATATAAGCTTTGAAGAATTTTCGTGGGAAATCATTAGTCCCCATTAATGAATTGCAAGGGAAATGAAACTTGAAGAAGGGGAATGACCGGCGTGGGATTTGAAGAAAGAGGGTAGGTGTCCAATGATGTGTGGTCTATATAAGGAGATGAGAGAAATTCTGGGCGTCACTTTTATTCACAAAATCTGAAGAAAGAGAGAGAATCCATTGAAGAAGAAGCAAGTGGGCCTGGGTTCAGTAAACGGTTTACTTGTACGAAGCCACTTTTCACTGGACAGTTAAATCGTATCCACTGGACATGTGTTGGAAGTTACTGGACATTGCTCTAGTCGGACATAAAATGGGTAAGTGTTGTCTCTATGTATGGTAAGTGTTGTTCATATGTAATTACTGCAGTACAAATTAATTTATGTCTCCCTATGTAATGCAACAGGGGAAAAATCATCAGTTTGTATCACTGTATTGTTTGGAGGATGGTGGGCGTGTGAAGGTGGCACTTGGGTCTTCACGAGAACAAGGAGCCAGAAAGCCATGCTGGTGGACGAAAGGATTGACTATGTAAATCTGAAGAAACAGGTGATGAACAAGTTTAACGTTGATGGGACGAGGAATGATGTGGAGCTCACATATGTAAAGCCAAAGAAGGAAGGGTCCAGACCGTTTGCTATCGGGGATGACGAAGACTTGGAGGCCTACAAGTTTGTAAACGGGCTGTCTGGAGAACGAAATTGGCCTATCGACCTCAATGTCTCCCTGCGACGCAAGGTTGGTGGAGACGTGCCCAAAGCACGAGGATCGACAACGGATGACTCAGACAGTGGTGGTTTGTCTCCTGCGGGCTTGGAGGATGTTGTAGTGTCGTTAACTGGTCCACCCGTGACCCAAGAAGATCACCCAAATACAGATCTCCCCTTGGGGCATGACGGAGAAGACGAAAATTTGGGAGAAAAAATTGTCGAGGTAAACCAAAAGGATGTCCAGTTGGAATCATCGGATGTCCAGTTAACCCAAACACCCGTCCAGTTAAAAGAGACTTCTGACCAGTTATGGATAAGTGAGGAGTTGGAGTTGGAGTTTGCGAAGAGGGAAAAGAATGCCGACGCAGTTAAACGTGGGAAGCAGGTCATATATGTCAGCAGTGACATGGAAGATGGAGCTATTGACCTTGGTAGCTCCTCCGACGAGGATGATGCCATCCCAAAAGTGGTTAAACCTGAACACGGTAGTTCTGGTCCGACGAAGTCTTGGTCATGGGATTATGAGGCGGAGCGAGCGGTGAGGGAAGTCGAGGAAGCATACGAAAGACGAAAATGGAAGTCGGCCACTTCTCCGAAGCCTGCTAAAAGTGAACCAATAGTGGCGGGGAACCCATTGGATCCCATCCAGTGTGGTATTAAGCTCCGGGAGGGACAAACGTTTCGGAGGAAGGAGGATGTGAAGGAACTCGTAGCGTGGGCGGGTCTGACTCGCTGCTTCACGACGAAGGTGAAGAAGTCAACGACGATCTTGTATGTTGTAGGGTGCGCTGCTCCCAAGTGCAAGTGGTCATGTCGGGCTTCGACTTACAAGGGAACGGGGTTATGGAAGATCCGAAAGCTTGTAGACGAGCACACGTGCTCGCTGAACGAGGCGGTCAGACAAAAACGCAGTGCGTCATACACGCAGCTGGGGCGGCACATTGTCGAAAGGTATGTGACCCAATACGTAAAACTTAACTGGACTATTGCCTAAATTCCACTGGATATATAGATATATAAACTGGACATACCAAGGTATTAACTGGACACACTATAATGATAACTGGTCAACAACCTATATATACACTGAACATACGTTAATTAAAACTGGACACACAAATATCTTAACTGGACACACTTGTTTGTGAATGGGCATGTGCAGTTTCGGACGGTCAAAGAAGCGCCTCGATCTAGACCAAGTGCAGAGGATGATGAAGTCACAGCTGGGGGTCACATGCAGCTACTGGAAGGCGCGCCGAGCCGAGTTGAGTGCGAGGGACAACGTGTACGGAACGGACGAGGAAAGCTATCGGAGCATGTACTCGTAAATGTACATGCTGGAGCAGGCCAACCCTGGGACGTACACGAGGATAGAACGCGACACGGAGGGGCGATTCAAGTATGCGTTTGTGAGTCTTAGAGCATGGCGGAGGGCTCTCCCCAACCTACGAAAGGTCAGTCCTTCGGTAAATGGAACATGACGCTCATATACTATGGACATGACATACGTTTGATTAGACATGACACCTCTAACGCCTCAAGATGTTTATTCTCCAGGTTATATCTGTGGACGGGATCTTCTTGAAGGGGAAATTTCGAGGGTGCTTGCTATTTGCTACCGCACAAGACGCTGACCACCACATTTACCCCGTCGGCTTCGCCATGGTTGACGGCGAGAATGATGGGTCTTGGGGGTTCTTCTTCAGGCAGATGTTGCGTGTCGTTGAAGACACGACTAATCCGGTGTGGGTATCTGACCACCACATGAGCATCCTAAAGGGCATACGGGATAGCTACACATTCGCGAAGCACGGCATATGCACATATCACTTATTTCAAAACGTCCGTTTTCGGTTCAAGTGCGGGGGCTTGCAAGAAGAGTTCATGACGATGTGTAAAGCTTACACGTACGAGGAGTTCCAGGTGTTGTACGCGGATATCTATGCACGGGTTCCAGGAGTGGGCCAATATCTGAAGGAGGCCGGGTTCAGCAACTGGGCAAGGGCTTTCTACGCTGGGAATAGGTACAACATCACAACCACTAATAACTCCGAGTGCTTGAACTCGGTGTTCAAATATCCTAGGGATTTACCGTTAAGAGCTCTTGTAGATTCCATCCTTGAGACCGTCGGCAAGTGGTTCGCCAAACATAGGAAGACAAGCGGCGAGCAGGGGAAAGTCGTAAGCGACTAGGTTGGTAACGCCATCAGAGCAAACTTTGTGCAGTCCCTTTCCATGGTTGTCAGACAGCTGAGTCCTCATGCGTTTAAGGTACGCAAGGGAACCTCCACCTGGCTTGTAAACTTAACAGGACGTTTATGCAGCTGCAGACGCTTCAACGTCGACCAGTACCCATGCGCACACGCAATGGCAGCATCCCAATTGCACGGGACGGACGTGTACTCGCTCGTCAACGACTTGTACAAGGTAGACGCGTGGCGTGCGTGCTACAAGGACGTGATATACCCAGTCCCGTCGCGAGAGACTTAGAGGGTACCCGAGGCAATCGCCAATGAGACTTGCCTCCCCCCACTTATCAAGGTACGCCCTAGCAGGCCGAAGACATCTAGGTACCCATGCTGGACAGCCCGGTAGAGGAACTCGTGGGTTCGTTCGTAGCACAGTCGCCCCCGCGGGTAACGCAAGAACGCCTCAGTGTCAGACACCATGTTTACAACCCACCCGTGAATAAAGTTGCGGGGTTGCTTCGCAAAAAGCACCGCCTCCACCAGCAGTATGAGCGCGAACTTAAAGCGCTTGGCGGCGGAACGCTCGGACTTGATCGCCACTTTGTACTCCGTCTCAAAGTCCTCCTTCCTCATCTTCTCCACCCCTAAGAAATCTAAGCAGGCAGCATTGTCCGCCTCAGTGTCCACGGTCCGCAGCACGTTTGACGAGCACTTCAGTCCAGTCACTAGCGCAAACTCTGCGATGGAGAACCGGACTATGGACCCCTGGATCATGTACTAGGTTTCATGCTCCTTTTTCGACCGCAGTTGTCGCTGCAGGACGTAGTGGACTAGCTGTGCTGAGAACTCAACTTTGGCACCGAGCCTCGCAATGCCGCCAAACTGGCTTTCACACAGACGCTTCCAGTCTGAGGCGCTCAGGTACTGGTCTAGCTTTGAAAGGACCTGGGGCCTGGGGTATTGGTTGCACCTACACTTGAAATGCTGGTCCTCGGGGACTGCATATGTCGCCATTATTTTATACCCTGCAGATTGGGGAGCAATACTTTAGCATTCTTCAAACATTTGCACATTTTCATCACACCAGTCACAATGTACATAACAGTAAGTTCATTTAACATGTCATATGACCATTTTAACATGTCATGTGACCATTTTAACATGACAGACACCAAATCTTACCCTATACTTATCACAAATGACAGTAAATTTCTAGCCTCACCATATCTTACCCTATACTTATCACCTGAGCATTGTAACCATTTTATAGCTTCCACAAAATATACGTCACGCAATTTTGCATTTAAACATGACAGGAAACTTATTAAACATGCCAACAAAATATTCAAAACATGACGTGTTCCAATGTAACAGCATTACATTCAATAACTTGTTCCTGAAATTTTTTTACCCACGTAAAGGTTCCCTAATTTCCCTCTATCTATAAAAATCTATCAAATTTCCCCAATCTCACCAATTTCCCCAATTCCCTCATTTTCCCCAATTTCACCAATTTTCCAAAAATTCACACAATACATGTATCGATTTCCCCTAATTTGCTTCCCCATTCAAGGCCTTTACCACATCATCACCGCAATGGTACTTCCCTTCTCTCCCCGACTCGAACACCCCCCCATTACCACATTTCCACCCATTGTTTTCATACTTGACGCCGGTTACATCCCACATGACAGGGGCGGATATTCCACCCGTTCTTTCATCCAATTGCAAACCATGGCCAACAAATTAAGTTCTTCAATTGGTCCCTCGTCCTTTCAATTTCTACAATCAGTACTAAATCGGTAGAGTTAGGGTTTACTTACTTGAAAACCGTCCGTCGCTCTCTTCTAAACGGTGTCAGGGTCGTCTTCTACAGGTTGTCGGGTTTACTGCCTTGCAATCCTCCGGCTTCTTCTCCTTACTCCCAGGTTCATCTTCTTCCTTGGCCTTCTTCTTCTCCTTTCTCGTTTCTAGAATACCGGTTTTGTGCCTTTTGCCCTCCCTCCTCTCTATTTTACACAGTTGAAAGTGACAGGTTTTTTAAAACTGTCATCTCTCTCCTCCTCCCTCCCACGCTCTCTCCCTTCTTTAATTACTTCCAACCACCGGTTTCAACACCCTTATTTAACCGGCTACCTTGCCATTTTTTAAAAGGGGGGGGGGGGGGTCTAACCCTTGCAATTACACACGGTTAGTGGGTTAGGCCTGCAAAGCAAACCGGGGCAAAGGTTATTTCCTTTAATTCCCTATTACGAAATTGCTCTTGTAATGATTAGATAATTATTAGTTGTAGATTTTGAGAAAGTGAAAAATGTAGAGTAATAATTATGGGTATAAGTGTATTTTTGTTTGTTTTCTTAATAAGTTTGTAAATTTCTAAAATGACAAGTTTTAATTAACGGAGAGAGTATGTTTTTAACTCTTTGAAAAACGTGCTAAAAAAATCTAACGACCTATATTTTGAGACGGAGGTAGTAATTTTTTAAAATAATGTTATACTTAATTATAATAAGTATTAATATTATTTTAAAAAATTAATAAAAATGTTAATATTTTATAGAGTTTCTACCTCCTTAAAACACATGCAATAAAATCAAACTACCTATATTTTAAGACGGGGGAGTAAAAAGTTTTTTTTTTTAATTACGGTAGTTTTTAAACATATACTCCGACCTCCGGGTATCATTTGTGACGTTTAAATTGAGTTAATAAATAAGCTTATGGGCAGAAGATTCACTCTTTTTTTTATGACAATGAGAGGATACCTTCCTCTAGTGGTAAGGGAGAGGTGACCCCTTACAAGAGGTAAATGTTAAAATCTCACTCTTCACACATACATTTTGTATAATTAATAGATGCTCAAGCCTTCATTGGCTTGAATATGTATAGTATATAAGGTAAAGGTTCAAATGAAAATGGGGCTTAAAATGAAAATATGTCTTAAAGTGAAAATGGGCTATTAACCAAACAAATTGGTTTAACTGGACACGGGCCTAATTTTAGGGAAAAAAAGGTCGTCGAAGAAGATGAGGACTGGATTGAAGAAGAAGAGAAATGGTTGGCCGTCTGGCCGAAGGTATCATTGGGATTCAGCAACGCCTTCTTCTTGTATTGTGTTCTGGTAATTCGTCTCGTTTATGAAACAATTCAATCTCACTATACCCCGCACAAGCTTCTTCATTTTTTTTTTCCTGAAACCCTAGCTTTTCTGAAACTCTGTTTGATGGTGAAATCAAGTACTTCACTATCCCGTCCTTTGCAAGTTGACGTCAAAATTTCACTCGAATCGTGCTCTCTATAGAGTCCTCTCTATAGCAATGGAATCTCGTCGAAATTGTGCAACAAACTAACTGCAGGTTTGTGTTCTCTCGCTTCTTTGTTCTTTTTTTTTCCCCTATATTGACGATTTTTGAAATTCACATCTTTCACATCATTCAATTGATCTTTGGTTGGATCTGCTTCTCTTTGTTTAGTTTTGTTTCAATTTTTTTTCTTATGGTCTCTTTTGATTTAAGTAACTTCTTTTTCAATTTCTTGTACTGGTGAGAGCAATTCGGTTTTAGGGTTTTATCATCTGATTTGGTTTCTCTTATTAAACTTTTTTTTATATATTTTTCCCCAGAAAAGCAGTATCAACCATCATCCACCGAAGTTGTAGCAGATCAAGGCAAGTTTCCATTTGTACTACTGCTGACTGTTTCTGTCAACTGTCAGTAGTCATACATGGAAAGATAGAACTGATGAACCTATGGAACAAATTGCTTTTTGTACCTTGTTTAGATAGATAGATCATAGATACGACCATTAGGCTGGATATGTGAATTTTGGAGTACATGTCTTCAAATCAAACTTAGGTGCCATGTGTGAATTTAGGACCTGCAGGAACCAATGAGAGGCAGCCAGCGTCAAACTCCAAAGTTGGATCAACATCTCATCAGGGAAAGAAGCGGAAGTAGTGTGACTTGGAAGTAGAGGTAACCGAAACAGCAAGTGCGCGGGATCACCTAGTTCAGGTGTTGGAGGAAAATGGGAGGATCGTTGGTGCACATCTTGAAGCTCAAAACACCAACATGAAGCTGGACAAGGAAGAAAGAAAGGACCATGCTAATAGCACCAAGTCATGCGATAAATCTATATCTACATTGTAAGTTAGTTATTCCAGATAGTGCAGTTTCCTTGACTGGCACTGATCATTTTTTAAAGTAAGAAATATTTTGCTGAGATAGAATTGTGAATCTTGGGCTACTTAGTCTATGTGCTTCAAATGATAAATACTATTGGGTAATACAAAACATATTAGAATGACTGTTTGGTTGAAGCAAAAAATAAAAGTCAGCTGGCAACATATTGGGGAGACTGTTTGGTTGAAGCAAAAAATAAATTATCTCATTTTCCTTCTTTTTTGGTGTTAAGCTAGATACCCTTATAAGGTAGACAACCGAAAAAATTATAATTTGCCTATTAGCTCAAAATGGTAGAGCGATGTGTCATGCACAAAGATGCGGGTTCAAATCCCGTATAGGCTATTTATGATTGTATTGTGTTTGTTCTCGTTCATGAATAAGATTATAACGTGCAAAAATAAAATGATAAAGTGCACAAATAAAATGATAAAGTGCAAGAATAAAATCATGAAGTGCATGAATAAGATTATGGAGTGCACAATAAAGATTACAAAGTGCAAGAATAAAATGATAAAGTGTAAGAATAAAATCATGAAGTGCATGAATAAGATTATGAAGTGCACAATTAAGATTATAAAGTGCATAAATAAAATGATAAAGTGCAAGAATAATATGATGAAGTGTAATAAAATGATAAAGTGCAAGAATAATATGATGAAGTGTATGAATAAGATTATGAAGTGCATGAATAAGATTCTGAAGTGCAAGAATAAAATGATGAAGTGCACAATTTAAGATCATAGAGTGCATAAATAAAATGATAAAGTGTAAGAATAAAATCATGAAGTGCATGAATAAGATTATGAAGTGCACAATTAAGATTATAAAGTGCATAAATAAAATGATAAAGTGCAAGAATAATATGATGAAGTGTATGAATAAGATTATGAAGTGCATGAATAAGATTCTGAAGTGCAAGAATAAGATTCTGAAGTGCAAGAGTAAAATGATGAAGTGCATGAATAAGATTATGAAGTGCATGAATAAGATTCTGAAGTGCAAGAATAAAATGATGAAGTGCATGAATAAGATTATTAAGTGCATGAATAAGATTCTGAAGTGCAAGAATAAAATGATGAAGTGCATGAATAAGATTCTGAAGTGCACAATTAAGACTACAAAGTGCAAGAATAAAGTGATGAAGTGCATGAATAAGATTCTGAAGTGCAAAAATAAAACTCTCACCTTTTATTCAGATTTTTTTTCCAAATCCGTGAACGAGTATAAAGATTCAAGTGGTGTCAAACTAGTATATAGATCCATGTGGAGTCGAACCACCAACCCCCGAGCAACAAATTGCTCGTGTGCTCTTTCCTATTTGAGCTTATGGATCTCAAACTCTCAGTGCATAGACATGATTATAGAGTGCATGTTTAATATTTGCAAAGTGCATTTATAAGATAATATATTGCATAAAACACTACCATGGTATTAAAGCTAAGAGCATAGAAAGAAAAAATCAAGAATCTCATAGCATTCAAAAGGAGAATGGCATATAGCATGACCATAAAAACAAGTTGTTTTAGAGTGCATATCTCAGTGAACAAATGGATTAAGACGTACCTGTTGCTTCAGTGTATGCAACTGAGAACAAGAACTGTGAAGTGTTTCTATCATTTCTGTTTGGAGTCTTGTTTTCAGCGAGGTACTCAACAGTCATGCTGGCATATTCTTCACACAAAGACAAAGTGCATACATCTGCTTTCTGTTCCAAACCTGGAAATACAGTGAACACTGCGCTATAAAAATAATCGACAAGATCCAGTTAAACAAGAGCAAAGACCAATACTAACAAAGAGAGGTTGTTTTCAATCGTACAACCACCTGTAATTGTAAAGAAAAGAATGCTTTTCTTTGCAACATCATCTTCATAAAAGTTAGATCCCAATTCAATTCCCACATCCATTTGCATTGGCGAACTATCTAAGCCAGCTCATATATTTCCTTAAGACATACAAAAATAATCTTAAGAAAAACCAGAGGGTTGGGAGAGAGGACACAAGACCTGAAACCAAGTGAGCAGCGGGCAAGAACGCACATGAACATCGACGCGCTGGATGAACAGGGACCAAGCGATTCGAATCTCCGAAGAAACACGACATTGATGACAGCAGCTTCGACTTTACCAATACTATTGAGTGACGGGAAGAGCTGAAGGTTTGATCGTTGACTCGCCGAAAGCTTTGTTGCCACCGAACCAATCATCCACCGTCCACGAGCCAGGGAATCCGATCAGCACCATCAACATGTGCCTTTGAGGAAGACAACTGAAGTGACAGCGACTTCCAGGAACCAATCTCTACATTCTGCCAATGCATTCTCACAGCACAATTTGGACTCTGACAGCTGATATTCTAATGCCTTCCTCCTGCTCTCTTCATGAGCTAGTGCTTGATTGCACATCTTCAATTCAGTGTGAAGGCTTTCATTCATTCTATTTTGAGTATCTAAGCTGATCTGCAATGAAGATATCTCTTGTATGAGCGCTGCTTTTTCTGAAGCCCACTCCTGCTTGCTTGCTTGAAACTACTCTTGGAGCAACTTATGAGCTTTTTTAAGATGCTCAAACTATTCTGTCTTCCATTTCAACTCATCTTGAATGTCCATACTTTGCTCCTCTAATGCAATTCAAAAGAGTTTAAAACAAAATATAAGACGCCACTGGATTTAAGACAATAGAAACAACCCATAAAGCTCTAAACGCAACCAAGTAGCACACCATACCCACTCTTTCCCTTTCTGGCATTTAATCGAACACCTTGTAGGCGACCCCGAACCCAATAATCAAACTAAAACCAACAAGTATTCATGTTGCACAATTCAGAATCAACTTCCGATAAGATCGAATTCAGAATCCACGACTAACAAGTAAAAACCTAATAAAACACGAAACAATCAAGGGTTCAGGAGTTGATTCATGTTGCACAATTACTCAAATCAGCAGAATCAACAAATAATTAACATAAAAAATTGAATACAATCAAGAAAGAAACAAATTGATAAAGCAACCCTGAAATCATCCCTAATCGAAGCAAAAGAAGCATAAAAGGGGGATTTTACAAGACATTAAGAATGGAGGCTTACCTATGTGATTCGAGCATCGTTTGGGGCTTTTGTTTCAATCTTTGATGCAAGCGACCAGATATCCAAAAAATCACGAAAGAGATAGATAGGAGACGACGAGCTCCGACAAATGAAGAGCAAGGGGCTTGTTCAAATCTCATATGCAAGGGGCTTCGGTGCCGTTCGGGGGCGACGATGAGAAGAATCCTCGATTCCGCCATCGCCGAGTGAGATCTTTGAGAAATTTATCTCTGGCGGCGAGGAGAGAACTGGAGTAAGGAGACTGGTCCGCTTCTGTTCTTTTTTCTGTTTTTCCCGGTTCACATCGGTTCAGTTGTTTTTTTTTATAAAAAAAAAAACCGGGACGCGCGTGTTCTAGACCCCATTTTCACTTTAAGCAAATTTTTCATCTTAAGCCCCTTTTTCACTTTAACCTCACCCTAGTATATAATACTTCTTATTGGGATTTCACATTGATTGTGAAGTGAAATATAATAGAGTGTAGAGTCCCTACATATTGATTTAAGATTTTGTGCTAGAATGGTGAATCCCGACTTTATAATAAAAACAAAATAAATTCAACATGTCTTCTGTTTCACACAGCCCCGGTCAGGATTTTTCCAAAAGGGAAATTTACAAAAAAAACACTCGCTAAATATATCTTTTTACGTATAATCACCTATTAAATCCTAAACAATACTAAAACATTTGCTGAAACTGCCACGTGTCAGTTTCTGGTGAATTTTTTTCCCGCCCAAATTTTAAACCGCTAATTTTCCACTATGTGTAAGTTGTCATGCCACATAATGTTCCTATAATAATATTTTAATTTTATTGCAAATATATATTATACTCCGTAGTATGACTACTCACGTTTTAGGAAAAAAGAAAAATTGCATGGATATTTTCTTAATCTAAAAAATCTATTTTGTACACTTTTTAATTTTACAAATATTTTATATCATCCATTTCCTTTAATATTCTATTTCAACCAGGAAAATCAAAGAACATATTTTATATTATCCATGGATAAGATATTTAGTCACGATCTAATCTAAAGTTTCTAGATTATTATTAATTTATTGCACTTCATTCAAGTTTTTATTTTATTTTATTTTATATACAACAAGTTTTTTATTTTATTTTTTATATCATTGACTATTTCCTAATTAATTGATAATAATTTTATTTTATATACTATACTTTTTTTTTTTGCGATATTTCAATATTTGGTGGAAATGTTTTCCCTCCTGCAATTTTTGGCTAATTATATTCTGAAGTGGTTGTATATATATATGCCACATATTTATTTGTTTTGTTATTTTCCTAAAATGATTTGACATATATAAATTTGGTAAGTATCAAATTTAACAAGATATATCTACCTAATTGAAAAGGTTAAAAATCTTTTACTTATTAACTTTTTATTTTATTTTTCCATGCAATTGATATTTAAAACGAGTAGTTGATTACAAATCTGCTTTATCTTTTAATGATATTCCAAGTCATATGTAGCAATCGAGGTTTATATATCTTCTTAATCTAATTTCTTTTATTTTAAATAATAATTGTGAATATTCTCATAATCAATTCTAGGTTTTGTCATATTTTATTTAGTAACTACGTATTTATAATTTATTCTGACTCTCCTTCCGACAAAAATACGTATTTAAGAATTTATTTCTAATAACCCAAATAATTTAAAATTTTATTTGTTACAAATCACCCTCATTTTTTTATATATAAAACATCTTTTACAATAATATCATGATGTTATGCCACCACTGCCAATTTTATATTCGTTAACTAAAATATCCTTAATTTATTTACTAACTACGTATTTAGAATTTATTCCGATTCTCCTTCTGAAAAAAAAATGTATTTAGAATTTATTTCTAATAAGTAATAACCCAAATAATTTAAAATTTTATTTGTTACAACTTACAAATCACCTTTTATTTTTATTTTTTTTATTTTAAAACACATTTTACAATAATAATCATGATATGTTGCCACCACTACCCATTATATTGTTACTAAGTATACAACATGTTTGGACAATTTTTGGTATGTAGTATTTGGTGGATTCACAATTGTGTGTCTTTAAAGGGGTGAATCACAAGGCATAACGGGTGATCCATGATACTTATGAGCTAAGTCAGAAATTCAATCAACTAAATAAGTTACACATCATACATTGTTGAATATCGAGAGAAAATGTTATCATATGAGACACACCATACATTGCTGAATATCGACGGGGAGTCACTTCCTTTTTTTTTGGTTTTGGGGTGAGGGGAGGACAAAACAGGGGGTTGTCCCCTTTGGGACAGTTGATCCCAACCCGGTGGGCGGTAGAAGGGGTAATCATATAGTGCAAACTCATCAAAAGATGTGATGCCTCAGTTAATTAACAAAAAAGACGTTCAATTGAGGAAGACATGAATTGTTGCTTGCAAAAAAAAAACATAAAGGATGACAACAACTGTGAGTTTGCGAGCAATGATAGAGTTAGGATTTTTTTTGATACAATGATAGAGTTAGGAATTGTTTTATAAGAGAGACTCAATTTTTTAAAAAAAATTCATTATACCCATATATGATAAGGAATGTTAGAAAAAATATTTTTAAAAAACTCTTAAATTTATTGTTTTAACCGTCATTTTTAATTGAAAAAACTAAGAGAAGCAAAAATTTTGCCAAAGGAATTTGAACTCACGACTTTATGATTTAATACTCACTTTGTACCAATTAAGATAAATAAACTTTATAATTTATTATAATTTTTTGTATTAATTTAGGTCTAAACTTACTAAAAAATATTTTAAAAAAGCATGCAATTTTTTTCCTTCCCAGCTAGAGGAGACTTAAGCCACTCCATACACCCCTGAGTGTATGAGCTGTATATTCAAATGGTACCAACTTTGGAGATGACAAAGACATGGGCATATCATTTATGTTTTGAATTAGCATGATGTGATGGATTGACAAATATTATGATATCACTGTTGAGAGTGATTGTCGAATTGTTAAAGTCGTTAAGGGGTCATTAAAAACAACTTCCTTTGTTGCTATTCAAACAAGTTTTTATTTTGTAATAATAAATTATATAAAAATTATTATAATATTTAGATTACGTTTTTTGTTTGTAGATGAATATACATTATTTATTTTTATAGGTTAATACAGTATTTTTTATAATTAAATTTGAAAATAATTATTATAATTTTATAATATTTGTACATTAAATCCGTGCATAGCACGGGGAATAGACTAGTATATAACTACATAAAAATACTCATTAAATGGTTTTTGTTAACAAGTCACCACCCATTGTCTATTTTTGTCAGTTTTGACAAATATATATGATATTTTAAGATTTTATGCTTTAAATTTAAATTAGAATCTCAAATAGATTTAAAAATATATTTATACTAATTTTTTTCAAAACATGATGTACATATGAACAAATTCTCCTACCTCATCCCATACGTACCCTATATTTTTTACGGGTGATTATTTTTTTTGTAATCCCTTTTCATAATTTAAAATAATAGGTCAAATTGCATAAAATAGCACGAACTTTAGGCATAGTTGCACTCAATGGCACGAACTTAAAAAATACAAAAATAATCACTAACTTTGTGGTTTAGTTGCGGTCGGTGGCACATGCCCCATATCTCGCTAATTTGGACTAGTGATGGTGCTTACATAGAGTTTTTGTAATTAAAAAGACATATAGCGAGATATATATGGATTAGTTAGAATCCTACATGTTTTTTTTTTAAATTAAAAGACATAAAAGATGTGTCCAAATTATGAAACTAGCTAGGTTCCAATTTTATTTATTATTTCATGTAATTCCAAATCAAAGATAATTGTGACAAATATAACATTTGGAAATTAAAATTTGCAAATGTTATATTTGTCACAATTATTTTTGATTTGGAATTACATGAAATAAAAAATAAAAATGGAACCTAGCTAGTTTCATAATTTGGGCACATCTTTTATGTCTTGTAATTTTTTAAAAAAAAATCCATGTAAGCATCCCCACTAATTTTTATCTCGCTATATGTCTTTTTAATTAAAAAAAATTCATGTAAGCACCACCACTAGTCCACATTAGCGAGATATGAGGTATGTGCCACTGACCGCAACTAAACCACAAAGTTGGTGATTATTTTTGTATTTTTTTAAGTTTGTGCCACTGAGTACAACCACCCCTGAAGTTCGTAAAATATTACGCCATTTGCCCTTTAAAATATGTACTGTATTATTTTATTACTCTAGCACACTGGAATGTGCGAATAATTTCTTTTATACCCCGAGACAATTATATATACACTGCACAGTACTGCATGAATATTATCTTTTATACCCCGAGACAATTATATACACACTACACAGTACTGTATGAATATTATTTACTTTTGCGTTATAGGAAGTAATTTTATATTATATCATACTCCGTTATAATTAAAATTTTTAGACAGATATATTGATACATTGATATACACCACGTACATGAAGCAAGAACACATTGCTAATTAAAGCAAATATTTCACCTTAGACAGAGAAATCACAAGATTTTATTTTATTTTATATTAAAATTAAACTGATTCAATATACCGAATAAACATTATAGATGCATGGCAGGACCGAAAATCCCGGAGTCACAACAAGATGAGGAATTTTTTTCCAAAATATTTACTAAAAATATTTAATTATGAAAATATTCATAAGTTAAAAGTATTTACAATATGAGGAAGATGTTGGTCGATGGGGAGGATACAACCGTACCGTTAAAACGCGACTCTAAGCCACATTTTACAGCCTTTTTAAAAAAAAATGATAGAGACGCATGTGTAAACCGCATTTTACCTGAAAATAAAAGTAAATGTGATTTGAAATCGCGTTTTTATTGGAAAATGTAATTTTCCTCCTGCTGTCAGGTTCAATAATAAGGTGTAAAGGCTCGAATTTTTAAAATATTAATTTTCGTAAAAAGAAAATCAAAATGAATTTAAAACAAATTCCGGCCCAAATTTTTAATTTAAAGATCGAATCCGTCTTTCATTTCGAGATTTGAAGGACCAATCAGCGGAAATTTAAATTCCCGACTCAAGACCTCAATTCCGTCATCTTTCTCACATCTTTATCCAAATTCAACCTTGGATCCCTCAATTTGAGATTTAATTTTGTAATTTCTCCATCACTTTCAATTTTCCCAAATTAACCCAACACACACGTACACGAGACTCCTTTTTCTTACCTTGCTTGACTTACCAAAAATGGGAGTGAAGTTCCCATGCCTTGTCGAATGGGTACAATCAAGGTCTCAAGTAAACCCAAAATTTTATCCATGAAATCTGATTTTGACCACATCTTTCCACACCCCACACAAACACAAGTAACAAAGAGAGCTCTTTCTCCCTTGGAGGAACCACCGAGAGCTCCCTCCTCCCAACTCCATTGCCGCCACAGTGCCACACCTCACCATCTCCACCACCACACCTCCGTCACTGCCGCACCACCGCCTCCCCACCAGTCTCTGTCGCCGGCCACCAGCAGCAGCACCACCTCCCGGAGCCGGAGCGCCGCCGGCGTCGTCCTCCCGCTTTGTTTTCCCGTTCGCCTCGGTAAGACTCCGTCTTGCTCGTTCTTCCCCTCTTTCACCTTCAAATCGAGCAAAGCTCCCACCTTTAACCTCCTTATCACCTTCCTAGGCGGATTCCGATCGAAGAGCCATCTCCGACGCGCCTCCCCGGGCTTCCAACAGGCCGATTCGAGCTTCCGACGGGCGTCGTACCCGCGCCTCGGTGAGCTTCTTCTCTCTTCTTCTTCTTTCCCTTTCCGTGGGTGTGTGTCGGGTGACCGGAGCCCCAGCTCCGCCGCCGGCGAGCTTCCAAGCTCTCTCCCTTCGTCGTCTTCCTTCCGAGCGATGGAGCTCTGCTCCCTCTCTTTTCGGTCGGCATTAGGAGGAAGAAGAAGCGGTCCGAGCTTCCGTTTTCTTTTAATTTGTGGTCCGGTTCAATGAATTTTTTTAATTAAAACTAGACCGGTTCGGTTTAATGAAAAATCAGATTTTGGGTTTGGGTTTTGTTGGATCCGAATTTAAGAGAAGTTGGGCCTATTCTTTTCCTCCTCTTGTGGGCCTAAATTCTTCTCCATGGGCCGAGATCTTGGTTTAAAGAGGAACAATTCTTTTGGGCCTAATTCTTTCAAATGAATCAAATTGTATTTGGGCCTTTTCTTACCAAATGAGCTCGGTTTGGGCTGATTTAAAACAAGAGGGTGGTTTTTGGTAATTTAAATAAAGTAAGGTTGGGTTGGTAATTTTAAAAAGGGGATGTTTTATTTAAATGAAAATGGTTGAGTTTTTCAGGAATTAGAGAATATTTTATAAAAGTGTTAAAAGAAAATGGTGTTAGAAGTAGTATGTAATATTATTGGGATTAAAATATAAAATGTTGTTTTGAGATTTAAGATATAATATTGTGGTGATTTATTATTTGTGGTTAAATGTTATATGATTATGTTGATGATGTGCAATTATATGCTAAGTAAGATAGTGAGATGATAGCATGCAAATTGGTTAAGTATGAATTGGAATTATCTTAAGTTGATGAATTGGAGAATTATATTGAATATGGTTGTGAGATGTTGAGATGATAGATTACGAGATAAGGTTGATATTATGAAAATGATGATGTGACGGTTATTATGTTAAGTTGTGAAGTTGTGTGTGTGATAATTCTATGCTTTGTGTGCCTTAGAGATAGACTCATTGATGTGCTTATACTTGTTAGGTGATCATCTGTGACGTGTCGGATTTCATATTGTCTGGTTGATTGCCTTTTGCTGTTCTACGATACCAGGTAAGTCTCTTCGGAGCTTACTCAGATTGAATAGAGCTATTCCCTGCTTTAGGTGCATGATATACTAGGTGCTTGCATTCATGATCAGCATGCCATGTAGTACCATGCTAGGTTGCATCGACCGTTGAGCATTCTATTTCTTTATGTGTATGTAAACAGAACGGTCGTTATCTGTGAAGTAACTAGAGTCATTGCTAGGGTTATAGGACGACCTAGTCTCATCGGGTCCCGTCCTGAGTCAATCGAGTCATGCACTTCCTTATATTATGAGATGCATGCGGGCTTTATTGTGGAGCGGGTTGGGCATGCGTGCCGCCCGATTATGATGGAATGCATTCACGAGCTGGCCAGTCTCCGCCCTATCGGAAGGGGGTGGAGGTAGGAGAGGGATATACCACTTGGTATTCTGTGCTAAGGCCTTATTATTATTATGTACTTGATCTTAGGAGCATGTTAGTGTGTTAATATTCCGCCATGCATCTAGAAGCATCTTTGTTAGGTATAGCGTATATGTGTGCGTAGGGTTGGGATGCAGAGCTAAAGTGGGCATCGATCTGATCCCGCCCCATATCAATTTTTTTTAGGTATTATTTATGTTCATCCTATCGGTGCTGTTTGCTTATTGCGCGGGTCATTTTGTCGGCGGAGAGTGAGCGCTGGAGTTATCGACTTCACCAGACTCAGATTATGTTTTTTGATTTACACTTTAGACTCCGTTTTGACCCGGATCTGCCGTGGCACCCTCTTGTATTACACTTGTTTTCGCTATTGGCATGACTAATGATTTCCACGCTTAGACTTACGATAGGTACAGGGGACTTCCCCGGGGATTCCAACGGTCCCTTCGCATTTGGGTATGAAATCTCACTTTGAAAACATTTAAATTAGGCTTTTAAACCTTCAACCTGTACTCGGGGCGCAAGGTCCTAACGAGGGGTTTCATCCCTCGAAACGTAACTCGGGAATCATAATCCCGGGCCGTTACATAAGGGACTTGCACAAGAAACACGATTTTTGTTGTGAGCCTAATTTGCCATGTTTTATACTATCTTTTATATCGTTTTCTGCATACATTTCATACATTTAGGCTAGATTAATACAGAATCTATGTAGTTCACACTTATTTGCCAAATTATGGAGTCTACACTAGTTTCTGTTTAATTTCGCAGAAATCGGACGCACTTTAGAGCTTAAAGGAAAGTCATGAAGAAGCTAAGGATGGTGCAGCTGGAGAAAAGAGCATTTTTCGGTATTCATCATTCTGAATCAAGCTTTGATGTTTTCATGAGAGTTGTGGCCCTCGAAAAGCGCTTTCCAATGCATGGTCATATGCGTCAATCCGACGAAACTTACTCGGGAAAGTGCGTTTCAAGAACAGAGCTGAGAAACTTACTCGATATCGAGGAAAGTACTCAATATCGACTAAAATCCAAGTTGATTGCCACTACTGGTAGCCAACATCGAAGGGCTGATCTGGAAACCGAGCAAAAGTTACTCGATGTCGAGGAAAACTTCTCGATATCGAGGAAAAATCAAGTCGACATTCACTCCAGATGCCGGAATCGAGTTACTGAGCGAAAGACGAAGCAAGTGCTAGTCGATATCGAGTAATTCTACCCGATATCGAGGAAATCCCCAGAAGCCGACGTCTATGTTGAACAAAAATGCGCAATATAATTGTACAACACATTTTATTTAATTTATAATATTTGAGTTTGACCCCTTTTGGTTATCCTCTTGATTCGAAGTCATATCGATACCAAGATTTTGGTGTTTTTGTTGATTTGGGCTGCACCCGAATTTTAACGGGTTGCCTACGTATCTCTTGGAAGAGAATCAAGCCTCACGTAGTTCAGAGTGTTTGAGTTTGTGTGTTTTACCCCCTTAAAGGTTTTCATGCATCATTGGATCGTATTGGGACTCACCTTCTCGGAAGGGTAGCCCTAACATAAATCACACTATCATATGCATGAGATTTTCTCGTGTATCATCCGAATAAATCGAGCACACCTTCTTGGAAGGGTTTCTCGACTTAACGGCTATCACTTACACGGAAAACCATGTGTATTTAATTTAGATTTAATTTTAACCCCATTTTCATTTTAAAAGTGAATTTAGGGATTAGCGACTGTACCCGACATATTTTGAGATTTAATATCGGGTTACCTACGTAGCCGTTTTTACGGCGTCAAGTCTTTACGTAGTTCTTTATTTTGAAACCGTTTGATTTAATTTGTAACCGGTGATTGAATTCGGCGTATTTAGAATTTTATACCGAATTTCCTACGTAACTCGTAAAAGAGTATCAAGTCTATACGTAGTTCTGAATAGAAACCAAGCTTGATTTGGTTTTAAAAGTGTGATCATTTGAAGATCGGGCTTGAACTCGACGAGCTCGTAGATTTATGTCAAGCTTCCTACATACCCGTTTGAACGGGATCAAATCTTATGTAGTTCTTTTCTAAAATCAAGTTTATTTTGTGAAACTCGATTTGAAATTTCGACTCCGTTTTTATTGAAGCCGGTTTGATATTGACCCACTATAATTAATTGACAAAAAAAATATTTGACGAGTTTGATTTTATGTTTTGATCAGACTCGAATTCTTAATTTATGTCAATTATAATTCTTAAGAGGGTCGGTTCTACAATTAATCAAAATTTTCCATAGACATGCCGAGGCACATGCACACCCTATTTTACACATGCATTAGATATATAGTTTGAAAATATCAAATGGGCATGTGTATGGATTTGCACGTATGATTTGTTTAGGGAGGCTAAAACCACTTCAGAATTAGGAAAGCCCATTTCCTTTTATTTTTAGATTAAGCCCACTTTATTCCCATCTTCAAGACTTCAGCTTGAATTTTTTTAACGTGAGCCCAAAACCTTTTCCTGTATATTTTTTTTTGGAAGGCCAAGCCCAGCGCCACATATATCGTTATTTTAATATTATTTGCCCAATCCGTATATGCTCGGAAGGCTGATTTCAATTTAGGCTACACCCCCATTTCTTTTTATTTACAGTGCCGTCTCTTTAACCCTAAAATTCCAACCCGAGCTCGTACACTCCAGCAGGAAGGAATCCACCGCCTAACCCTTTGCTTGCGTCGGGAGCAGCAGATCCGGCTAAGGTTTGGAGGCACCTTCGTCGACCGGCGCTAGCGGCACTTCCGGACAAACCCGTTGCGACTCAAACGAAGAGGAAGAAACAAGAGCAGCCGACGGAGTGGCCCTCGGCGCCGGAAGCAGGAAGAATCGAAGGGACCTCTGACAAAAGAAGGCTTAGATTCCGTATGTCCAATGAGTTTATTGATTTGATTTTCCTCTTCTTCTTCCCATTCCTCTCTTCTTCTTCTCTAATTAATTTTTTTTCTTTTCGGTCCCGACTTGGGTGTCCTGTTGAATGTAGCCCTTCCATAGTTCCGTTTAGTTTGTATGAAATTAGCCTATTTTGGCCTTAAGAGGCTCAACTGAAATAATGGAATTCATTATATTTGAGTTTCAATTGAAAAACATTTTTCTTATTTGGCCATGTCGAGATGGGTGATGAAATCTGTTTGTTTGATTTTCCTTCTTGCAATGGATGAAAATCTTTGTTGTAATTTATATGAGCCTTTCTCAAATAAAGTTAGATTGAAAGAGGCAGCATAAACTTAAGTTGGTTTCTGTCTGGACTTTGATCTCTTTTTTTTTGTCCGTGAAACCCCTTATTTTGTCTGGAATTTGGAGAAACTGTCATCCTTGACCAGTCACCATGGCCCTCAATTTGGACTCCTTAATGAGCAAAATTGGGCAGCATATCGACCCTGTAGATCAACCCCGTAGGATTGGATGTAGCGGTGAAACTCTCAATTTCAAACCGACTACAAATTTTGGCGCTAGGTGAAACTCTCAATTTCAAACCTAAAACGCCCCACCGGTCTTCATTATATCTACCTGCCAGAAATAAAAAAACGCTGGGAACAGATGAGATTTGGGTTTCTACCTTCTTCTAGGAAGTTGAGGGGTAAAAATTCTCTCTGTTGTTTTTTTTCCTATCTCTTTCTGCACTATGAACGATCTTTCTTTGTATTTCTGTATTTCTGAAAGCGGTCAGATTAACAAGTAAAAACCAACCGATGGGTTGATTCCCCTTTTCTATTTATAGGGGAATGAATAGCAGTTTCCTTTTCATTTGTAAATAACTGTCCACTTTGGCTTATTTTCTCAGAACGTGGGCATAACTTCTTTTTGACACAGTTATTATGAAAATGATGGACCCCTTAAATAAAATAAATGGGTCATGTCCACACTCACTTTGGGCCTCAAATAATCAGCTTTCATTCGTGGCCCAATTTCTTGCATTCCCTATCCTTTATTTTATTTTGAACATTAACTTCATGAATTAATCATACCCATAACTTATAATTAATTCCATGAAAGTTTATACTTGATCACGAAATTTTTTTTTTGACCAAATATGCTGAAAGTTTACCCTCATACAATCTAGTTATTCATGTCTTGTTAAGTTTCTATCCCGAGTCCAATGGTGATATTTTCGAGATGAAATTCTATCAAGATCTATCAAGTGCCATCAAGTCAAGAGAGAAGATATTTTATCCACATTAGATATAGTCCTAGTTGATTTATTTCTTTATTCCATTATTTTATCTTAAGTAATTAGATAGATAGATAGATATAGATATAGATAGGGTATTATTTCCTAATTAGAGAGGGAAGGAAGCCTATAAATAAAGTCTTGGAGGCTGATTTCATTCAATTCAATTCTAGTTCCAATTACATCAAGTAAGTAGGAGAGAGAGAGCTTGTGGCGAGAGGAGAGAAGGTGTTGAGAGACGGTTTGTCTTCGATCGATTGTAAGTTCTCTTTGGTTTATTTTAATGCAAAGTTATTTCCTTTTATTATTAATGAGTCTATTTATGATGAAGAGCGAGTAGTACACCCACTTCTAGGGTCGGGGTGAGCCCGACGGTAGCCATGTGAGGTGATGCGGTAAATGTTTGATCTTTTTATGCAATTCATCTTCTATCCCTGCGAGCATGATTCTGTTGCGAAAGTTGAAGTAGATCCTTGCAACTTGGATTAATTATGTTAAAAGGGTTAGAAACAATTAGGGTTTATGCGAAAGCCTCTATATTCCTATTTGTTAATAACGAAAGTTATTTGATGAAAATCATGATTTTTTATGCCTTTGTGTTATTTTGCATGGTTATCGTTGTGGTGTTGATACCCTGGCCTTGGAAATCTTTTAGTTTATTGATTTATTTCATCGAAATCCGTGTTCTGCGTGCGAAAGGTTGCAATTTTAAGTTTCTGAGTTTGTCGATTTCGAGCAGGTTTTTGTCGACATCGAGGACTTTTACTCGATATCGAGGAAAGTTTACTTGACATCGGGTTGTTCTGCTGAGTTCTGCTTCCTGTTCGTCGATTTTAGTTACTGTTGGTCGATTTCTGTACTCGATATCGAGGATTGTAGTCGATATCGACCAAAGTTCTGTGCTTTGCTTTATTTTCCGTTTTTCTTTGTTATTTCTGTCTTTCTGTCTGTGAGATTTACAGCTACCTGAGATCCGCTGACGTGCTTCCTCGAGGATCGATCCTGACTTCCCGCTGCTACATCAAGAGGAGGTCTTGTAATTATTTGCAAGGGATGGAATCTGGTTTGCTTTACTTTACTTATATTTTGAATTGCAAGTCTCGATTTCCTCCTACTAACAGTTTTAAACCGCGTTTCTTTGTCCAACCTGCAAAAAATAAAAATATTTTTGTAAATACTTTGAACTTATGAATGTTTTGTAATTAAATATTTTTTAGTGAATATTTTGAAAAAAAATTCCAAGATAAGCAAATGTCGTGAAGGCCCATATATTGAACAAGCAAACAACTCAATTTGCATCCTTTATAATACGTTATATCCGGTGTTACATTTAATTATTTCGGATTTAAATTTACATTAAAAAAACGAAGATTATACTTATATTCTATATACTTACATTAACATGTTTATAAACTTTTATTTTCAAAATATATGTTTTAGAAAAATAAAAAAATATTTTTTAAAATAATAAATCTTTTAATGATTCATAATTTTTAGGCCGATTTGCTTATAGTAGACCAAAAAAAAAAACTTTGCAAAACTAGACCATGACATGGGAAATTGGCAAAGGTAGCACATTGGCTACTTTTGCAAAAATAAAAATAAAAATGGTAACCGGCAGATCAAGTGGCAGGTGGGGAAGGATGGCCGGGCACTGTAGAATAACTGTGGAAGAGAGAGATTTGGAGGGCGGAATCACTGTACATTGCAGTGAGAATTGGCGCCAAAAAAGGGTTCCTCAATAGGGAAAAAGGGGGGAGCATTTATGAGGGGAAAATGAACTGATTGGATTTAAGGGTGTCAATCAACACATATATAAGCTGGATTGATGGGTTTCAATCACCATTAACTGCTCTGCAAAAAGAGAGGCAACATAGAAGACGAGTGGAAAGGTAAGGGCAAAAGCATCCCGTTCATTTCATGAAACTGCACACTTCCCATCTTACCAATAGAAGCCATTGATCCTACCAATAGGCTAAACCTGTCCTTCCAAACTTGGAGAGATTTTGGAGTGAATTTGGAAGGGATTCATTGTAGCTGATGTGGCGAGCTGCTAGTGCAGTTTTGGCGCCAAAACGGGGTTCCTCATTGGGGAAAAAGGGGGAGCATTTATGAGGGAAAAATGCAATCATTGCATTAATGGGTGTCCCCCAAGCACATATATAAGCTTGAGAGGAGGATCTGAAACACCATAACATGCTCTGCAAAAAGTGAGGCAGAGTAGGAGAGAAGTGGAAAGGACGGGGGAAAAGCGACACATGCATCCGAGGAAACGATACAGTATCCATCCTACTAGTAGTACATTTCGGTCCTTCCAATAGTGTTAATTCAACTGTCTTTCCATACCTGGAAAAGTGCAAGAAGTTTGTTCGGGGGCAGTGGCAGCAATGGGTAAGTCATCTTGTACATTTCCTCTGTAATTGTTCATTTTTCTTATAACAGAACTACCCCCTAAGCTGATCCTCTGGTCTCATGGCGGACCCATGTGATAGGGTTTGTCTGAATGTCGTGTTTGGCGGTTGGTGGGCTCCAGGGAGTGGGAGCTTAGTGTTCAAGAAAGAGGCATGTACTCAATTGAATATTCGACGTAGACATGGTCTTATATGATATTGAGCTCACCTACCTCCCTCCTTCGATGGGGAGGGCCACTCCGATTCGGGTCCGGAATGACGATGACCTAGAAGCCTATAAGTTCTAAAACACTGAATCTGGCGCACGAGCTTGGCCAATCACATTGAACATCACCTTACGATGGAAAACGACAAGCCCATCCACTCCCTCCAATGGACATCAGTCGGAAGACTCCGAAGGGGCTGACAACTTCTCGTTTCCCACCCAAGGGGAAATACTCCTAACCGGGTCTCCCACCACACAGGAAGACTTGGATGATAGTCTTGATGAAGGAGGAGGGACGGATGAGAAGGTGCAAGGATCAATCAAGGAGAAAGGGATATTGGATGAACTTAGCAGTGACAATGGAGGGCCCTACCTGTGTGATGAATGTGTAGCGGGGGAGGGAGAATGTTGTAGGACTTCAAATGAGAGCATGAGTGGGAGGCAGGGGGGCTTGCTGGGAGTGGTATATAATCTATTATTGGTAGGATGGATTACAACGTAATAGTAGGACAGAATGACGCAGTTGAAAAGCCTGACAATCTGGATGCTCCGGATGAGGGTGGCGACGTGAACAGGTCTGATGCCATTTGACGTGGAAAGCCAGTTGTGATCGTCGAAAACGACGGTGATGTGGACATCCTACCCTCCACAGATTGGAGGACATAATGGACGTAGGAAGCTTCGACGATGACATGATCGCGGGTGGTTTCCCCAGGAAAGTGGAGGAGGGAGGGTGGCCGAACGAGCCATCGGACTCGTGGGATGAGGAGGCTAAGGCAGCGCTGAGATCTATAGAGCGTTCATACCAAGGAAATAAACAACCTTTGCCGACATTGAAGCAAGTGGAAGAGAATGCCGCTTTGTTTGTTCCTCGACTCAGAGACCCTCAGGAGAGTATGAAGGAGTTTTGTAAGGGGGAGATGTTCGATACGAAGGCTTAGATTCAGGACAGAGTGAGGTGGGAAGCTTTGCGGGGGCGCTACACGACCTTAGTGAAGCGATCGACAACAACAACGTACGTGGTTGTATGCCCCGAACCGAACTGCTCATGGTACTATTGGGCTTCAACATATCGACGAACTAGCAAGTGGTTGATTCGTAAGCTCATGGATGAACACACATGCAAGGTAAGTGCTCTGAGCAACTACTGGCAGAACGTCAATTACAAGCTGATGGGGCAGAGTTTAGTGTCCAAGTAAGTTCTTTTGTAGCGTCCTTGCCCTCCCCTTTGTCATCTTCGTTTAGCTCGTCCTTCTCCTTCACATTGTCCTTGTCAATGACCTTGTCCTCCCCCTTGTCATCCTCCTGGTCATCGTCTACCAAAGAAACGTACTCCTGCAAGAGTTTCAGTCATTCAGTCACATACTCTGAGATACCAACTATTCAAAACTATCCTACCAATTTCATATTTATGTCCTACCATTTCTGCTTTCCAACACCACAGACAGCCATAGTAAGACATACCTTTCCTTTGTCGCCCTTATTCAAGAAAGCCTTCTTACAAGCCTCACTGACCTCACTTATCTTGTCCTCAAACACCGCGAGCCGGCTCCCCATTTCCAACATCACTCCCCTACATATGGCCTCCACCTTCGCCACAATCCGGGCCTCCAGACCGACGTTGGACGCGTCTGACCTTGACTGACTAGTTCCCTGACTAGGTCCAGCCGTAGCATCCTCTTGACGTCGGTTGTCTTTGCGGGCCTTGTGGTGCTCAGCCACAATCTGGTCAAAGAACACGTCCGGAGACTCTCTCCTGTACGAGGCATTCGGGTGGGCTTCTTTCTCTTTATAGCTGGGGTGTAGGATGGACTTTGGCTTCACAAGGCGGGCGTGTTTATCTATGTCATCGTCGGTGACGTCGTCCAGGTTGAGGAATGATTTCACATTCTCATACGTGATGTGGCTGTTTGGGGTTTCCCATATGCTACACCTCGAGGTGATAGTGTCGTCAATGTTACGGTCGAAATGATTCCCAGTCTCAAGAAATGTCTCGTACACCCATAACGACATACACATTTTGGAAAGATAACAACACACAGTTGGCATGACAACTGAAGACAGTTGGTAAGATATTATTTTCCATTTAGCAAGGTCAGTATTCTAACTAAATTTGGCAGGATAGAAATACTCAATTGGCAAGATATAATTAGCCATTTGGCATGACACACCAGCATATATATTCACAATTGGCAACTAGCAAACACGTTTTTGGCAATTGTTTTTAACATATTGTAACTGTTCACTAACCTGGAAGGCCATCGAGAACCCGTAGAGCGCGTAGGCCATCGATTTCTGTACATATTTCATGTTTCTGGGTTAGAAGAATACAGAATTTGTGTAGTTTATGACTATTTGCCAATTATGGAGATCTACACTAGTTCTTGTTTAATATTGCATAAATCGAGATATTTTCGGGACAATTCAGAAAGACGGAATTCAAGCTGGAAAACCCTAGACGTCTACTGCAGAGTCACTAAATGTTTACCACGTGACTCGACGTTGAGTGGAAGTTGGACCCAACACATTGAGTAGAAGTGAAGAAGAGCAACCACTCGACACTTGAAGTCGACGTCAAGTGCATTACTCAACACCGAGTGAAGAACTCGACACACACATGTCAAGTAGAGCCAAAGAAGACAAGGTCGAGTGAAGATTGAGCCAAGACACAAGATCTGGTTGACATCGAGTAACCTACTTGATGTCGAGTACTCCACATAGCCAATCCGAGTCGATTTCGAGCTTGAGTCCGAGTGGTGGCTTTTCTTAGCATGGAAGGCAGGAGATCTTTTATCATTATGGAAGACTTTATCCAACTTAGTAATTCCCACTTTTACTTAGGGGAATTTAATTGTTTTATTTTACTTAAATGTTAAAAATTTATCATTAGGTTTTAGATAGATAAGTTTAGATATAAGATATAATTGTTCATTTCCTAGATTAGTTAGATATAGCACTATAAATAAAGCCCTAGGGGGCTGATTTTCAATCATCCAATTCCATTCCACAAGCAATTGTGCAACCATAGAGTAGAGGGGGGGGGGGGGGGGGAAGAGAGAGAGAGAGAGAGAGAGAGAGAGAGAGTTGGTCGATTGGAGTTGTAGGAGCGAGAGCGAATTTGGTTTCGAACGGTTGTAAGCTTTCGTTTAATTTAATGCAATTAGTTATTTCTTTTATGAAATTGATGTTTATTATTATGATGAGAAGCGAGTAGTCCTCCTACTTCTAGGGTCGGGGTGAACTCGATGGTAGCCATGTAGGGTTATACAACATATGACATACTGGGGGTGATTTTTGTAAACTTTGGAAAACAACATATGACATATAAACGAATAATGATATCCAAAGTAGTCATGTATAAGCAATTCGAGAAATAAACTTTAAATATGCACATATATGGTCAAATAAAATCAAATATGCATGAAGTAAGCCCTTCCCCCACCCCATACTTAAACATTATAGTGTCCTCACTGTATAAAAACAAGGGTAAAGAAAGAGACTCACTAGACATGTGTGCAGAACGTCGGAATTGAGTGCTGAAGTTGCGGCAAAAGTGGTCGATCTCGAGGAGAGTAGTCGACATCGACTACATTACTCGATCTCGAGTAAGTTGAAACCTCAATATGGTCTTTTTCTCGACGACATGCTCCTTTGCTCGACAAGAGTGGTTGACGTCGAGTAGACTACTCGATGTCGAGTACTTTTGCAACCGTTTTCGTACATGCAAGCTTCGTTCGACAGATAATATCCACAATAGAAAAAATCATAAACAGTGTTTCAAAACCAAAAACCGAAAGTAAACATGGCTAAAAATCCTAAAAAACTAATTGTCTTGTTACAAGCTCTAGACTTTATAGTCGCTAGGCCGACTTCTTCCGTTTAACCTCAAGTGGCATCTGCAGCGCCCATGTAGACTGGGCCTCGAATAAGACTCCATTCTTGTCCATAAGTTGTAGTCCTCCGGAATGGATCTTGTGCACCATGTTGTGATTGAATTTGTTAGGGAACCAATGATTCTTAGATTTGGAGACATAGACTTCGTCTCCAACTTCATACTCCTTAGGCTCATCATTGGAAACCCTGTATAAGCGCACATACAAAGGCAAACATCTCCCATGTATAGATAAATCTTTAATTGAGATAGGGGAAGAGATGTCCGTACCTCGGCTTACCTTCACAACATCTGAATTCGGGACCTCGGGATCTGGTCGACATCGAGTAGTAGTACTCGACGTCGAGTACTACTATGCATCCAATAAATAGTTAGTCAACATCGATTTACCTTGGTTGATGTTGAGTAGATCTTCTGTTTCCTCGTTCAGAATTGCCATGATCTCCTCCACCTGTTCTTCCATATCCCTCTTCTCCAGCTCCTCAACGGTAATATTTCTTACCTTTGGCTCCCCGCAAGTGATGTACCTGACTGAGATTGACTTGACCTCTTCCATAGGACCTGTATGCCTTGCAGTTTTATTAAAAGAGTACTCAATTACCTCATCGCTGATGTTGAAAGTGAGCACTCCCTTCCTTACGCTTATGTTGGCATCCACCGTCGCTAAGAAGAGCCTTCCTAAAATGATTGGACAAGCAGGGTCCTCTGCCATATCAATAACTAAGAAATCAGTAGGGACAAAGAACTTACCTACTTGTACCGGCACATCGTCCACCATCCATGTTGGGATGACAACTGTGTTGTTTGCCATATAGAGTTAGGCATCCACAGGCTCTAAAGCACTTATCTTGACTTTGAACCAGATTGATAGAGACATGATACTTACATTGGCTCCTAAGTCACATAATGCATTAAATTTGTATTGACCGAATCCAATAGTTATAGCAAACTTACTTGGATCTGGCCTTTTCTCTGGAACGTCCATCTTACTGCATTCCTCTGCGATCTCAGCCATCGACGGCTTCTTGCTTAGGATCTCTTTTAGGAACTTGACATATGATGACATCTCATGAAGAGCTTTTGTGAAAGGAATGATGACATTGAGCCTTTGAAACATCTTCATGAACCGTTGAAACTTCTTTTCTGCTGGGTCATTCAAAGATTTTGTTGGGAATGGCAGCGTTTTCTTCTTCAGAGGTATAGGAGTGTTGTCGACATGTCAGAAGGGTGGTCGACATAGACTGGGGGCTGGTTGACATTGAGTACAATACTCGACTTCGGGACATGCTCGTGGTTTTAATCGACGTCGACTAGGGGCTCCTCGACGTCGAGTACATTTTGGTCGACGTCGACTGGTTTACTCAACGTCGAGTAGTCACCTGTAGCTTCTCTGTCTGTGTTTTTCCCGGGCGTTTGCATCTGCTGCCCACTCCTGAGGTTCATAGTAGCTACCTGTCCTGTAGATTTATTCTTAGGATTAGGTTCAGAGGATCCAGGAAGCGTACCTGATTGTTTGGAGATTGATTGAGCTAATTGACCCATTTGGGTTTCCATAGATTTCTGCTAGATATCAATCTCCCCAAGTCTAGAGTTGATGCCATGCAGCTGAGTGTGAATGGAATTGATGGATTGCTTGTTGTCTGAGTGATATCTCCGCATCTCCTCAAGAATAATCTGCATGTCGTAGTGGCTACGGTTTTGCTGATGTTGCCCTGAGTAGTTTCCCCCGCATAACGCGCCTCTTCGTGGGTTTCAGCTACTAATATTTGGTCGGCGTGTGGGCACGCAATAGTGTTTTGCCTCATAGACCCACATTCCAAACAAGGTTTATCTTTAGAAAGGAATTTAACTTGTTTTGTAAGATGACGTACCTGATCATTATGGAACTGGTCCCTGACGTCCGGATCAATCTCCCTAGGTAGCACATATCGAGGCATAGATGGGGCATACCTTTCATACATTTCGTCTGAGGTCGCAGAAGTCCCATAGATGTTGTCATAATTTTCCAGCGTCTCAAAGGTTTCCCAAGTACGTCGTGTGGTGTACTCGAGATATCTATAGGCAGTGTAGTTGTTGATCCGATCCTTGGTTGGTGCATCCAGAGAGTTGAAGATGATCTCCTGAATACCGTAGGGTTGTTGTCCATGCGTAGGACAGGATTTCATAAGCCTTTTGTAGCGCTCTCAGTCTTGTGCCAATGTGTCCCCTGACTTCTGTCTGAAATTCGTGATCTGTTGTCTAAGCGCGGCTGTTTTTGCAGGAGGAAAGAACTTGTTAAAAAAACAAGTCTTGCAGTTCATTCCATGTGCGAGTAGATCGTGCAGGCAACCCTTCAAGCCACTGCGAAGCTAATCCTGCAAGGGACCAACAAAAAGCATTTAGTTTTAAATATTCTAGATTATCATTATCTGCAATAGCTTCACATAAATCTGGAAACATTGTAACATGCTCTAAAGGACATTCATTGGGTTTCCCCCTAAATTGATTCCTCCTAATTTCATTAATAAAAGAAGAACAAATTTCACAATTAACGGGGGAATAATGATCGGTGATTCTAGAACTTTCAGAGTAGGATGCAGATACTCCTTTGCATTTGCTGGGACGTGCTGAATCTGCTCCTCAAGTTCCCTTCTGGCGTTGACCTCGCGATCTACCCTTGCTTCCCACCTTTGCTGATTATGTTCATATTTTGCCTCTCGTCGGGTGCAATCTGCTTCCCTGGTGGTGAATTCCTCAATCCGTAGTCGGAGTTGCTTAAGCTCCTGGACTGGTGTGAGCTGGACCTCGTTCTCGTTGTTAGCCGACATCAGTCTCCTCTTTAGCCTTTCCTGAAGGGGGAAATTGTTCAAGTTCGAGAATTGGGTCAATAAGTGTGCGATCAGTTCTTCGCATGCACCTGAAAAACAAAAACAAAAAGAAAAAAGAGAGTAAAAAGGAACTAAAAAGGGCGCGATTGATTGCTTCCCCTACAACGACGCCAAAATTTGTTGCGGAGAGAAATGGAGTATGAAAATAAATCAAAAGATAAAATCAAACTAACTCTCTGTCTCAGCAAATAAAATACAAGAAACCTTCCCGTTGTAGTGGTAGGGTATTCAGGATCGTATCCACGAGGAAGCATGTCAGCGCTCGCCTTTCTTGTTCCAAATTCCTCTCGAAATCGACCAGCAGAGTCCTCGATCTCGAGTAGAGTAATCGATATCGATGACTCAGTCGAGTGAACCTGAAAAGCTAAACAATAGACGACGAAAACAGAGAAGTATCGAGTAAAACAATACTCGATGTTGACCAGACTACTCGATGTTGAGTACTATCAGTCGATGTTGAATGTACTGCAGAGAACAAAAGTGTAACTTTGCGAACGGAAATAAAACAGAAGCAACACGGAATTTGTGGGATTTAATTCAAGAAACTAAAAGCTCCTAAAATCGGGGTTTCCATGCCACAACGATAACCATATAAGAATAAACCTAAAGGTATAAAAGATCAATTTTTTCATCAAACAACTGTCGTTATTAACAAATAGGAAGATAGAGGCTTTCGCATAAATCCTAATTATTACTAACCCTTTTCACATAATTAATCCAAGTTGTATTAAGATCATTTTCGCTTCAATAACACAAACAAGAATCACATTCGGCTGTCGCAAAAGAATCATGCTCTTAGGGATAGAAGACGAAATTGCATTAAAAGATTGTACCTTTGTCGCATTATCTTACATGGCTACCGTCGGGTTCACCCCGACCCTAGAAATTGGGTGACTACTTGCTCTTCATCATAAACAGACAAATCAATAATAAAAGGGTACTAAATTGCATTGAATAAAAACTAAAGAAAGTACAAACCGAACAAAGCCAGATCACTTCCGCTCTCCTACTCCACTCGACCTCTCTCTCTCTCTCTCTCTCTCTCTCTCTCTCCAAAAACTCTCGAAAACTCTATGAAACATAATTGTCTTGTGGCTTGGATGATTGGATAATGTTGGATGATCCTAAAACTCAGCCCCTAGGGCCTTACTTATAGTATTCAATCCCCGCTATCCAAGGAAAGAATATTCTATCTATATCTAAAACTATCTATCTAAAGTTGTATGATAAAACTTGGAAATAAAACAAATAAATCCCTAAGGTAAGTCTAACTAAAGTGGACAAATATCTTCCATCTTGATAGATCTTCTCTTGACTTGATAGAATATCACGTGCCTTTGCTTGCAAGTAACCACAATTGCTCGGACTCCACTCGATCTCGACTAGGATTGATTCTGGGGAGTACTCGATATCGAGTAGTGTACTCGACGTCGAGTAGTGTCTTCTTCTCCTCGTAATGTGCTCGCTATCCAATATATATATATCTATAACTATCTATCTAAAGCTTTATGATAAAACTTGGAAATAAAACAAATAAATCCCTAAGGTAAGTCTAACTAAAGGGACAAATATCTTCCATCTTGATAGGTCTTCTCTTGACTTGATAGAATATCACGTTCCTTTGCTTGCAAGTAATCACAATTGCTCGGACTCCACTCGATCTCGACTCGGATTGATTATGGGGAGTACTCGATATCGAGTAGTGTACTCGATATTGAGTAGTGTACTCGACGTCGAGTAGTGTCTTCTTCTCCTCGTAATGTGCTCGAGCTCAGGTAGAATGGTGGACTCGACGGGTACTCGACATCGAGTAAAGTACTCGACGTCGAGGACTTTTGTGCTCCTTGAGTGACTTTTCTGCTTGTGTGCTCGACTGGTGAAATTTTGACTAGATAGTACTCGATATCGACCAGTCTGGTCGATATCAACTAGTCTCTTCGAGTGCTTCCTTTCTCGTTTTCTGCTCGATGTGGCATGACTCAGGTCCCGTTTGACCTTGGACATTCTGTATTTGACCTCGAGCTTTTCCATGATTTTCCTTCCTTCTCCGAACTACTGTAAAATGCTTCAATTTCTGCGAAATTAAACAGAAACTAGTGTAGACTCCATAATTTGGAAAATAAGCATAAACTACATAGATTTTTTTACTATTCTAACCCAATGATATGAAATGCATGAAAAATCGATATAAATGTCAATATAAAACATGGCAAATTAGGCGCACATCAGAGCCCGCGTCCGTCTCCTTTTTGTGTGCCCATGCACTCTCCACATCCTTCAAAGACACCTTCTCCTTCTTGAACAGCTAGTAAACAACGTCCTTGTGGTTGCCCTCCATCACATCCCTCGGGGTGGTGAACAATTTAGCCCCGTTATGAGCGCGAATTCGTTCAGAGAGAATTGCACGTGATGCCCCTGGATGGAGTTCCACGTCTCATGTTTCTTCCTAGTCTTGAGCTGTCACAGAAGGCAAAAGTGGGCCAACTGTGCAACGAATTTGTTCTTGGACCCCATCTTCACGATGCCCTCGAACTGGCTCTTCGTTAGGGCCTTGTAATCATCATGGTCAATGGATAAATCTAGGCCTTCGAGTAGCTCAAAGTTGGAATGTGACAAGGCCCTGCCCGAGAAGTGGTTTTTTTCCGCCACAACGAGCACAACCTGCAATATATGTAACAATCTTAGGTTCTGAATTTTTTTCCAACCATTACAAGCACAACCATGTAACTATCTCAATTTCCTTACCCCCTGGCTGCTTGGTCCTGCCCAAGCTTTCTTATTGCCTGTCTTTGCCCTTTTTTTAGGTGATTGAAGAGAGGGTACATGCATCACAATCACCACCAACAAATACTTTCACTTATTCAGGTCACCTAAGCTTCCATACAAACTGTTCAACTATATCCTACCAATTTCATTTTACTATCCTACCAATTCTACTATCTTCATTGATGTCTTACCAATTTCGCATTTCAGACAAGTTTGCTTGATTTTACCTCTTTCCCAACACAACAGATAGCGAAAGTAATTCACCAAAACCAATTCACCAAAAATTCATCAAACATATAAACATTTCATCAAACAGTTGGTGGGCACTAAAGGTTTCAACACTACAAAGCCAATTCACCAAAAATTTCGACACCATCATTGGCATACTAATTGTTCAAATATATCCTACCAATTTCATTATTCAGTCCTACGAAATCTACTACCAAAAATTCAGATGCCAGCTTCTATATTCTGTCCTACCATGTGCAGTCTTCCCCTACCGATTATCCCCAATCTTCTAGATTGCTTAGTATCCCTCCCCATCTCTGAACCCCTCTTTGCCCATTTATCCCCAATTTCTTCTCCGACATCCCCTACCTTTAACCCATCCAATTCCCGACACCCACAAACCCTAATCGCATCCCAAGTCCCCAAAATCGCAACTGCAAAGGCACCCTCTAACCCATCCTATTTCCTTCCTCTACTGGTAGGAAACTGCAATGGCACCCCCCATGTATGCATTTCTTCCAAAACCGCCACTAACCGCACCCATTGTCCCCAATTTCGAACAGAAAATCATACATCAAGAGTTGCTTACCTTCTTCTTCAACTGGTGAGTTCCTCCTTGGAAGAGTTGAGGGTGTTAGGGGTCGGCTTCCTGTCTGTCGCTCCTCTGAATTTTCATCTCTCTCTCGCTTCAAATGCACCGTGTCCCATCTCTCTCCCTCCTTCTTTTGATTTTATAAACCGCATGGCATGAACAGTTACAAAACTCTCCCTCCTCACCTGTTATAACCGGCCACCAACAGTCCCCTTTCACCGGCTCTTTTTGTCCCAAAAAATGGACTGGTGTAGTTTTGCAAAATTTGGGCCTTTTATAACACTTTTGCAAAAAGGCCCATTTTTTAGTCTAATCACTACTACCATATTCTGTAATTTTTATTAATAATTTTTCATAATGAAATTTTATAAATATTTTAATATAAATGTATAAAATATAAATACATTTTTTAATATAAATTTATATTCTAAATAATTAATTGTAAAACCGAGTGTTACAATTATCCAGACTAAGAAAAAAAAAAACCAGAAAAGGATACAAGTGTAAATTAAGGCGTGGGATTGAGTGTTGAGTTGAGTGTGCAATGTGCAAAAACAAACTTGTGTTCTGTTTTGCCTCCTCTCAGTCTCTCGTACACTTTTGGCGGATCTGAGTAGTGTGTCCCCACACGCGCACACCCCAGCCTCTTATCAATTCTCACACGACATCACTATTTTTAAACTTCAATCATGGGTAACAATTTACTACTCTCAGCTGGTCATCCTAGAAAACAGTTCTGATATTTGCACGGCGAAAAATTCGCCATCGGCACAGTGCCGGTGCCGGACTCCCAAACCGGCAAAAAGTTATGGCGGTCCCGGACTCCCAGATCGGCAAAGGCTGGAGGGAATCTGTAGCTTTGCAGGCACGCGATGTTACCTCACCCGACGAGGCGTCAAATTTTGCCGGGACCCTGACACCGATGCCGAGCTCCGGATCCGGCACTGGGAGTCCCATCAGTCAAATCGTCTGAAAAGCTGCAGAATTCCTGCAGCTTTACCTCGGGCATTGGATGCCACACTGGGAGTCCGGCATCGGCATCCACTATGCCACACTGGGAGTCCGGCATCGGTAGAAGCGTTTGCCGAGTTGAGAGTCGTGCAGATAACAAAAAGGCCTAGAAAATTACATACTATGTAAAAGAAAAAAAACAGCTTTTTTTATTAGCTAATAATTCGATGGTCAGACATACCAGACACATCGAGAGGTCGAAAGAGTCGGCAGACGGCGAACTATCGAGCATAAAATTTAAAATAAACGGTGCAATTTAACAAATAAGAATTTGATGGATGATTAGTAAATAACAAATAAATAAATAAATTGAATATGTAGTACTAGTTATTTATACTCTATTTATTTTTATACTCTGTATTAATGTAACAAATAAGAATTTGATGGACGATTAGTAAATAAGAATATAATTAGGAGTTGACATGAGATAGGATTGAATAGAGAACAACAATCACTGTCAATAGAGTATCCTTTGTTATGCAGCCTTTTTTTGGTTTATTCTGCCCTTTCTTCCTAGCTTTCCGTTTCTCGTTGCATTGTCTAGGATTTTTCATGCTAACATGTTTGCCTTCTTTCATTTGCCCTTTCTTCATCTGGCAATTTTGGCATGGACACCCTGCCAACTTGGGAAGCCGATGTCGGCACGACATTCAGGCTCACCGACCTTAGAATTCGGCTCCTGGAACATGTGTTCGGCGAGATTTGACCGTGTCAATACAAGATCCCTTTTTCATACACAAATTTAAGATGTGTATGATTAGGTGAACCTCTGTACTATTTCTTGAAAATTGCTCGCTAGAAACTAATATGATGACTTGTGAAAGGGTAAAATGCTTGCAAAATGTACGACCTTATCATATTGTCTCTATTTTGATACCAACTTGGGCACACTGTACACACAAAATTCAAAACAATTTCAACTAGTTTAAAAGATATAATTTCAATTATTGCAATATGTTACTTTCACAACATTGTTACATTGAATTGAAATAATTGAGAAGAATAAAATATAGCAAAAAAATTTAAAAAAAAGGAGATATCTAGGTTCAAATCCAAATCTTTTTACTTTTTTTTCCCTCTCCTCCGATCAACTAATTAAGCTAAAAAACTTATGTATTTTATTTTTTATTTAAAAATCTTATATTACATTGATAGAGTACGATGGAACAAAGGAAGACCGAAGAAAAGGTGATTAGACAAGATTTTACTCTTCTGAACCTTAACGAGAGCATGATTATGAATAAGATTCAGTGGAGGAACATCATCCATGTCAGAGAGAGTTAGACGAGCCTCAGAGAAGTGACATATATCGTATCTTTTCTCACCTGTTCTTACACCATGTCTTCTCTTAATCTCCTATATTATATCGTTTGCTATATTTGTCTATTTGATTTTGCTTTGAATTTATGTTGGTGTCTGAACCACTCGAAAACACTCTCTCAATGTTGTCGGGGAAAGAGTGGATACAATTCGGCCCTCAGACTCTGCTTCGGCGGAATAAACTGAAAATGTTGTTGTTGTATACTCTGTATTGTATTACATTATTACCTTAAAATACTAAATATAGTTTTTTTTTGTTTTTTTATTTTTTTATTTTTCCAGTTGGGGTGTACAAGCATCCTAGCTCTGCCCCTTGTTACAACCAATTTAAAACCCCACTCTTATATCATCCATCCAACTATCCAAGGGAGTAGGGCTGTTACTTGAGCCGAGTAGCTCGAGCTCGGCTCGGGCTCGGCTCGGAAAAAGCTCGACTCGGGCTCGCTCGAATTAAATATGAGCCAAGCTTGAGCAGAATTATGAGCTCGAGCTCGGCTCGAGTAGCTCGTATAGCTCATTTTATGGGTGAAATTAATGTTCTCTCCCTATGTTTTATTTAACCCCATGTAAATAGGTTTTATTTAACCCCTTGTAAATAGGGCGTATATCTCATTTCGTAGGTGAAATTACAGTTCTGTCCCTAGGTTTTATTTAACCTCTTCTTCTAAAGAGTTTGTCAACCGCTTTGCCTTTTGGACCCCATTCACTTTGAATCACAGATCTACATTTTGTGAGTAATTCGAGCTCGACTCGACTCGGCTCGAGAAAATGAGGCTCGAGCTCGAGCTCGGCTTGTTTGTAACGAGCCGAGTTTAAACACCCACTACTTGAGCTCGTTAGCTCGTATATCAGCCCTACAAGGGAGGGGTGGAGGGAGAGATCGAACTTGGGGCGGAGGGGGGTACACACTAGAAAAAGACGAAGAAAGGGCAATTGCAGTGAGGTAAAGCAAAAGCAAAAGGGCCCAAAACAAAACTACTACTTACTTGCCCCAACAAATCTTCACTCTCGACACAGAGGGGGGTTTACAAGCTGTTTTGAGCTGAGTTGAGTTCTGGGAGGTGGGAAAAGGGAAGTATTAGGTGAGAGAGAGATCAGAGAGATGGTGGGCTCAGGAGGTGCAGGTGCAGTTGCAGCAGGTGGAGATAGAAGCAAAGAGGCAGTAGGGATGATGGCCCTTCACGATACCCTCAGAAACGTCTGTCTTAACACTGACTGGGCTTACTCTGTCTTCTGGACCATCCGTCCTCGCCCGTAATTTAATCCCCTCTCTCACTTGCCATTTTAGACCTCTCGTGGAAGCTTCCAGAAGCTCTCTTTCTGATTTGGGTTCTTCTCTTGCAGGAGGGTTAGAGGCGGCAATGGCTGCAAAGTTGGGGATGACAATGGAAGCTTGTGAGTGTTTCTGCATACCCTTTTCTTTCTTGTTTGTTTGTTTGTTTGTGGTAATGATTTTTTGATGTGGGTTTTGCTGATTTTGACACCAATTGGAGATTTCATTAGATGTGGTATCTGATTAAATTGAGA
The DNA here is from genome assembly GCA_037127255.1 of Persicaria tinctoria. Lineage (NCBI taxonomy): Eukaryota > Viridiplantae > Streptophyta > Magnoliopsida > Caryophyllales > Polygonaceae > Persicaria > Persicaria tinctoria. The sequence goes on from JBANSL010000020.1 coordinate 39,780,137, forward strand.
TGGGTACTTGGGATTTGTTCTTAATTAGCCATTTTCTAAAACCTTGGTTAAGATGATGACCTGGATTTGAGCTTCAAAGTTCACCCAATGCATCTCCTTTGATCAAATTGGATATCATATCACTGTAATTGGAATATCACCACCAACTACAGGAGTTGACTAGTGGGTATAGTCTTTGTGAATCTAATTGGAGCCCATGCTTGGGACCCTTTTTGATTGATATGAAGAAAAGCTTTCTTTGCCCTTTTCCCCCTCTTTAATACACTAATTTGAGGCCATTATTTGTCCATGGAAGCAATTTACGACTGATCTCGAATCACTACTACTTATACACCCATGCCTTTTGTTTGTTGTCAAGGATGCTGATGTGGGAAGATGGGTTTTGCCGAGGAAGAGCTGTCGAGTGTCTCGTCTCGAGTGACGGAGAAGACCCCGTCCAAAAAGCCTTCCGGAAAATGTCTATTCAATTGTATAACTACGGAGAAGGGTGGGTACTCGGTAGGTGTTTAGTAACATGATCCACTTGGCACTTACCCTTCCCCTGCTTTCCATTATACGTTCTTTTATCGATTGATAAGAGCTATCTGGTTTCTTATGACGCCGATTTGTTCAATCTGATCAGGTTAATGGGGAAGGTTGCTTCCGATAAATGCCACAAATGGGTCTTCAAAGAGCCTTCAGAATGTGAACCCAATGCTTCCAATTACTGGCAGAGTTCTTTTGATGCTGTATGTATCTGGAACCATACATGTCGCCTCATTGTCTAATTATTGATTATGCACCATAAACACCTTTTGATCTTTTGGCTCTTTGTGAACTTAATCATGATAATAAAGGAGGTTTGCGCTAGTATACTTGATAATGATTGTCTTGTTGGTATGTATATCTTTTGCTATCATTTTGATGATTTATGTAATCTAACTGTAGCTTTCCTTATTGCTTTTTTTTTTCCCGTATTGTCGCGACTTGCAGCTTCCTACTGAATGGACTGATCAATTTGAATCTGGAATTCAGGTTGGTATTCAGAAGTTAGCATCTTCATTCTTCTATCGCAGCTCTGTTACTTCAATCCAAGATAATTATAATGTGTTTACGGTGCAGACGATAGCTGTAATTCAAGCAGGTCATGGCCTTCTTCAGCTAGGCTCCTGCAAGATTGTGAGTTTCATACTCTCTATAGAGCTACCTTTCCATGGCTATTGGCTTATCTATCAATGCTGTTTTTTACTTAGCTTAATATCTTTCATCATTACTATTCATTTATATCAAAAGCTTCAGGGGCTGAATAGTTAATGTTAAAGCCACTTTTAATGCTGTTTTAAACATAGTTTAAGCTTATAAAGCATCTTTTTCTTTCTTTCTTTTCAATCTATAATACGTTGGATGGACCCATATCATGTCATCTTTTCGTAGAAAGAATTCGAATTCTTTCGCCTGAGACATGATGAGTCTTTTTAGTCACTAGTCACAGTAGCTTCTCATACATGAAGTTCATCTGGTACGTAATATGTACGCGTACTATCATACTTGAAGCGAGTCTCCAATATCAATCTTGGTTGATGTAGCAAATGAACAATCATATGACACTGATTTATTGTTATATAGCCATTTGACCCATCAATTTCTTCATGTGATTATCTTTCTGATCAGATACCTGAAGATCTTCATTTTGTACTGAGAATGAGGCATACATTTGAGTCTCTTGACTACCAGTCAGGATTCTATCTTTCTCAGATCTTCTCCTCCACCAGAAATGTGCCATCTTCTTCCCCTATCGCAACTAGTCAGGCCGTGCCTCCACTTTGCCCCACACCAACCCTGAACTGGAGCCAGAGGATGCTTCCCTCTGCAGCTGCGTCCATGCTCGCTTCTCCGAACTATCAAAGACCACCACTTGGTTTCGTACCCACAAAAGACGAAACCCACATGCTCTTAATGCCACATTCCACCGGAGGTAGAATGGAAGAGATGCAAGGTGAGCACGAATCCGACATCAAATGGCCCGATGGTCTTTCCTTCTTTAACGCACTCACTGGAAGGGCCGAGGTGTTCAACCCTGAAAGCCTGGGAAACAAGCCCGGTGAAAACCACATGAACAAGTTTCCGAGCCTTGATAGCCACCCTGACAGCTTAAGGAAGATGGAAAACAAGTTCAGGAGGAGCTTCACCTTGCCCGCAAGAATGGCTTCATCATCGTCTTCTACATCACTTGACCACCACCATGCTCAACACCCACCCGAGTACCGGGACTCGGAGACGGGGATGTATCATGGTCATGATCTGATGGAGCCCTTCATGGAGTGACAGTAATATTAGAGGTCAACAACTCTGTACCTAGAAGCTGTTTTCTTAGATCTCTTTCTGTGGTTAATATTTCATGCACTTCTTCTTATGCTCCTTTTTAAGAACATGGTATCTTCCTATATGGGTTTTGCTGAACTTTATTTTTTATAACCCTTTGATTGTTCACTATAACTGTAGGATCACTACTCACTAGTAGTAGTAGTAGTGAAGACAAATTAAGGATGCAAACGTGCAATGAAAGTGTTGGAAAGCACAGTATACATGTTTGCTTTGCTAGAATGTCACTTTTAAGGGTCCTATTTAGCACTTAGCAGCCACTTGTTCAGAATCAGGACTAGGGGTACTATTTTCCGGACTTGTGGGTAGTACTCATAGGACCCCGGTTCTAACTCCGGAATGACCGCTCTTTATTTACCTATTTAAGGACTAGGGGTGGAAACCACTCATGGGTGGCCAACCCACCCGATCTGATTATACGGGTGAAAACTGAAAACCAGAAGAAAAAAAAACAGGTGATGGGTGATATGTTTTTCACCCATTACTTGATCCATCATCTGTTTCACCCACTTAACCACCTGTTAACCTACTAGATTATTTTAAACAAAATCCTAGTTTATTTATATATAAAAAAAATACTACGTATAGCCTAACAAAACTACATATTTCTCCTTTTTCTAATTCTGTCTTCTGTCTTCTCTATTCTCTAATTGTTTTTTGTGAAAAAAAATAATTTAAAAGAATATAAACTTATTTTATTTAACCCCACATCACATCACTACAAGAGTGTTAGAAAATGTGCTCATTTGAGCGACTTAACATTCAGTGTGTTAAGGCATGATATAACCAAATAATATTTTTTTTTTAATTATGAATCTAGCAAATGACTAAAATTCATAGAGGAAATTGCACTAAATAGCCTAAAAAATGGGCCTATTTGCACAAATAGCCAAGAGGGTGAAAAATTGGCAAAAAATGACCTGGCCATACAATGCAAATAAAACTATCGGTTTTATTGTACTGTTGGTGACCTGGTGTTGCAGGTGAAAGTAACCCAAATCTCTTCTCCCCTCGCTTCGCCTTCGATCTTCTCTGTAATCCCCGCTCTCTCCTTCCTTTCTCGATCTGCAAATTGACCGATAAACTTTCTACTTTTCTGTTCCCTAGGTTGCCGGAGCCAACTACCACCCCCACCCAACCACTACGCCACCGTTCATCTCCGCCATCGCCACTGTTCTCTCTCGCTCTCTCTACCTTGAATCGAAATCGACAATGGCGGATCGTTACTTCCCCAATCCTATGCCGGATTTCGTGCCTGAATTGCCTAATTCCTCCGACGACGTGCGTCTCCCTTCTCCCTCCTTTTCGTCTCGCCAAGGTCGAACCCCCAGGTATGGCGACTCCCTTCTCCCTCCTTTTCGTCTCGACCAGTATCTCTACCTCGCTTCCCCGCTTTTCTCTCTCATTGGCAAACGTTTCTTCTCTGAGTTCTCTCTGCCCTTTCCCTCTTCCAGATCTCTCTCCCCCACCCCCCAAAGAAATGCATACCTATATGTATTTCTCCCAAATCACCGCTCTTTCTTCTTCATCTATGATTTTTGTGATACTAGTTTCATCAATTTGCCATCTTTTATGCTTTTCGCTCTTCAATTTGGGGGTTTTGTGGTGAATTTGTTTGTGTTCTGCAGTGTGTTGCTAAGGAAGGGAGAACCCCCTTGATATGGGCTTGTATGAATCCAGAAATGGATAATGTTGCTAAAACCCTAATTGAATTAGGTGCTAACGTGAATGCTTATCGCTCTGGTATGTAATTTTGCTACTTCTATTTTTGTTTGGATTTTCTTGTCCTTCTGAGTTTTGAGGTTTTGGAGTGTCAATTTTATATCTTCCAGTTCATTAGTTCATAGCTTGGTGAAGTCATTAAATCCTAAATATTTGCGTAAGTTTCCATCCAAATTTGCATACCTATATGTATTACTACTAGAATCGGCATGTACTGCTTGATTCTTTAGATAAGTGAGGATCCATTTTAGTTTGAATATATGTTGGTTTCAGCGATCTAAGAGGCCAAATCTGTAGATAAGTGAGGATTCTTTACCCATCTCATTTCGAAACCTAAAACATGGTCAGTAGAAGTCTCAAATCCATTATTTATCCTACCTTACATACTTAATATGCCCTATCATACTTGCCTCACTAATCCTCTTATTTCACTCCTTGGAATTGCTTTCTTTTTGTTTTCCTTTATAGTGATTTCTAAGCACTGATGATTTTTTCCCCTTTTAAGTATCATGTGCCTTCATATGATGTTTGAATGGAAAACCATGCTAATTCTGATCATAATCATGATCGGTAAAATCTTAGTGCATTTACTGAGGAACACATGTACTTAGAAATGAAATGTTTTCCTACTTTAGTTACAATTTTGATTAATGATAAAATCTTAAATTGTTAGATTACATGTTCCAAACTTAAAGTGCTCATATCATATTACATGCATACTTATTCTTTTAAATATACTCACTTGTCCTTGTTCTTGTCAACCAACAGACCATGGCTTCATCTCAGCTCTTCTGTCTTTTAGGATGGTTTGCGATTGCCTTCTTAGAGGTTTAACACTTATACACAACTAACACTGCCATGTCAATCATATATCCTTTGTTGTCTTGTACCAGTAAATCAAATGACCAATTATCTTTCATTTTATGGAGTTTGTTTCATATAAGAAAACAGTTGAGTTTTTTTTTTGTATGTTTGTGTGTGACATATTTTTGATTGATGTGCATACGAGAAATGCTATTTCTGGAACATACTCAACACCACAGAGATCAGCTAGTTCAGCTGTTCTTTTAGTTGGAGATCCTATAACGATGCGTGACAGAGCAGGGAATTTTGTGCTTCCTAGAGCAGATGTTATGAAACTGAGAGATCGTTTGAGAAATGAGGAGTTAGCTGCAGGTTCTTTCTTATCTAGGATGAAAAGGATATTGAATATGCGCCAAGAAGCAGCCACTGATATGGGTAGTAGGCGAGAACTGTGTGCTCAGGCACGTATTTTGGCTTTGGAGAAGGCAATTGATACAAAATGGGTGTGTATATGTGGGATAAATTTGGTGGCTATTTGCTTCTATTGTTGGGTTTGACAGCTAAAGCGGAAAGAGTGCAGGTAGAGAAGTTGTGTGTTACATATGCTTATGCATGTAAAATATCTGCTTACTAACAATGCCCCTTTGCTATGACAGGATGAAGTCCGTTTGAGACTTTTTCTCGATAGTATTAGTCTTTCAGATTTAAGTGCCAAGAAAATTAAAAAGTGGTTACCTGAAGATCGAAGGCAGTTTGAATTCATTCAGGAGAGGTGTTATTTCCTCATATACAATGTTCTTCCGTTAATCAAAATATGTTTGGTTCAATTGGATGATTTGTTCATGCATATCTTTTATGATTGGTTTTAGGCAGGACTAAATTTTGCATGAGACTTGGCATCTATTAGAGCACTTAGACATTAAGATATCCTTTCTTTATTAATTGCATGAATGAACATTGTTTTGGATCCGTTACTACGTTCTCATTAGATTGAGATTTACTTGTTTATTAATCTATACGACGATAAATAGCCTATTAGCTCAATTGGTAGAGCGTTGTGTTTGCACACAAAGATGTGAGTTCGACTCTCACATAGGCTAATGCGGAGTATGTGTTCATATCTCTCTGGACTTATACGATTGAACATGGTAGGAAATATATACACTAGTGGTAGAATAAATTTGTGAATCTGCTAGGACAAATTTATGAATATCTCTGAACTTATAAAATTATGATCTTGGTAGAAAATATATAGACTAGTGGTAGGACAAATTTGTGAACCTGGTAGGATAAATATACAATATTTGTATGATACAAATGTAATCACCGAAATTCCTAAGTGTATAACTTGACACTAATGGTAAGATAGATGTACACGAATGGTAAGATATATTTGTACTATTGACAAAGAAGTAGAATTAATATTGACCAATCCACAAATCCCGGACTAATAATCATTGAGGCGTGAATTCCCTAATCTCAATCTCAATTACCAATCCATAAATCCTAATCTCAATCCAATTTCTATCAATCAAAATTCATGAATTCAATCTAATTCAATGCTAGAACGACTGAATTAGAGCCTCTACCCTTGGATATAATGTTACTTAGGTTTCCTTCATCTTCTGTTATAGACTGGAAACCCTCTATCATTGGTTGTTTTTATGAAAATTGTGGAACATAATTTACAGATTCTTTCTAGCTTGATTTTCCTTGAAAGCTATTTAAATTGGTAGGATAGATGCAGAACCATGGTAGGATAGATGAAAACTAATGGTAGGATAAAACAACGATATAGGTAGGATCAGAATGGTAGGATTGATGGAAACTAATGGTAGGAGAAAACAACGATATTGGTAGGATCATAATGGAAACCCAGTAATTCCTGTATAACTTGACACTAATGGTAGGATAGATGCACACTGATGGTACGATATATTTATACTATTGGAAAAATGTAAATGCATAATTGACTTTACGAAAAAAATTACTACCACATGAATCTCAGAAAAATGTAAATGCATAATTGAGTAAATGCATAATTGAGTAAAACCTAGTCTGGAGAGATTTATGAATTTGTCTTACCATGTTCACAGATTTGTCCTATCACCAATGTATATATTTCCTGTCATGTTTATAATCGTATAAGTTCAGAGAGATTTATGAATTTGTCCTAACATGTTCGTAAATGTGTCCTACCATTAGTATATATATTTTCTGCCAGGTTCATAATTGTATAAGTTTAGAGAGATTCATGAACACACATACTCCGTATTAGCCTATGTGAGAGTCGAACTCACATCTTTGTGTGCAAACACAACGCTCTACCAATTGAGCTAATAGACTATTTTCAATGGGTCCTTATGATCGTCTAGCATCAAGAAATGATAATTTCGCAGGAAGCAAAAATAGCGCTTGGATTTGTAATCTTAATTTGCAAGTTATGCAATTGATCAAAAAGAGAGTATAAATTACGAACTCTCTGCAACTCGTCTCGTGAAACCGTCACCTTGGGGTAGTTCTGTTATAAGAAAAAGGAACAACTACAAAGGATAGGTACAAGATCACTTACCCATCGCTACCACTGTCATCGGACAAACTTCTTGCACTTTTTCAGGTATGAAAGGACAGTTGTACACTATTGGTAGGACGGAAATATTCTATTGGTAGGATGGGAACTGTATCGTTTCCTGGAATGAACGGGTAACTTTTTCCCCGTTCTTTCCGCTTCTCTCATATTCTGCCTCACTTTTTGTAGAGCATGTTATGATGTTTCAGATCCTCCTCTCAAGCTTATATATGTTCTTGGGGGGCAGACATCAATGCAATCATTGCTTTTTCCCCTCATAAATGCTCCCCCCTTTCCTCAAAGGAGGAACCCTGTTTTGGCGCCAAAACTACACTAACAACCCGCCAAATCAGCTACAGTGAATCTTTCCAAAATATCTTCAGGTATGGAAAGACAGGTTTAGCCTATTGGTAGGACAAATTAATTTTATTGGTAAGATGGACAGTCTACAGTTTTCTGAAATGAACGGAGGATGCCTTTTGGTGCCACGTGTCACTGACAGCTACTGACAGCTACAGTGTAGTTGCAGTGTCCCACCCCTTCACCTGCAACTCCCTCTCCCGGTTACCTTTTTTATTTGCAAAAAATGGCCATTTTCTACCCCATGCAAATAATCAAGACACATGGCTATTTGTGCAAAGTTTTTTTTTTTTTATGGCTAGTTATGCAAAATGGCCAAATTCATATAATTTGATTTGATATTAAACTTTTAATGCTAACTTTGTAAGATGAGAATAACGATATAATGTATGAATAAACCTTCTATACATTTAATAAGATTTCCACGTTGATGTGGTTTGTGAAATTATCGAATATGAACGATTTTCAAGTAAGTTTTCTGACTCATTTTATTTTAATTTACTTTACTCGATTACCCATTTGACCCATCCGATTCACCCGACAGATAGAGTGATGGGTGAAATATTAGACGAACGGGTGATTTTTTTTTTTCGGGTCGGGTGGAAGTGGAACCCTTGTTCTACCCATCCATTACCCAATCCATTTCTACCCCTAATCAGGACAAAGGTTTCTTAATATATAAGAGCAAGCCCAACAACTTTGGCAAAATATCTCTAAAATAGAGATTAAAATATCAAAATTTCTAAAAAAAATTCACTCTAACTCCAATAGCTTCTCTATTTTACAGATTTTTACATTTATTAAACACTATTGAGCAAGTACTTGGAAAGTATGTACCCTAAATCTTAAAAATCTTGGTATTGCAAGTTTTTTTTTTGTTCTATCTACAATCGACCAAGTTGCATTTTATAGGCCTACAAAAATGTATTTATGCTACTCCATTTGCATATAAAATATTTCAACCTAATTAATAAAAACATCACATAAAAAAAAAAAAAAAGAAAAAGAGAGCAAATTGCAGCGTATTCAACTCCTATAAAACTCACACGCATACAGGAATCAACCCTCCGGGATCTCAAATTTTTAAATTAACAAAAAAACTGCAAGAGGTAAAAAGGAAAAGCAAAACATGGAGCAAAGTAACTTTCGGAAACATCTTCTGCCAGATTAATCAACTAGAAACGGATCTAACAAATCTGCAACAACAACTCTGTGTGGCATATGATTACAATTTAGACTGCAAGATCAAACGACTAACCACTAAGCATGCTTCATTACTCACTTTCCAACAAAAATATTGGGGGCAAAGAGCAAAACGGAATCATATCAAATCCATAGATGCAAATACTAAATATTTTCATAAAATTGCAACGGGACGTAGAAACAAGAACATCATCAAACAATTGCAAACTGATGCGGGAATAACCATGAATAATGAGAACGACATAAGGGAGTTAATCAAAAATGACTTTGCCCTAAGATATACCTGCTGGCACAGACCTCAAACAACAAATGATCCTCTAACCCATTTACAAAACGAGATCTCAAGTGATGACAATGAATGGCTAATTAGACATGTAACTAATTCAGAAATAAAAAGTGCAGTCTTTAGTCTAGCAAATGAAAAATCTCCGAGACCTGATGGGTTCCCAACAGGTTTCTTTAAAAGATACTAGCATATTGTGGAACCTACCATTATCAAAGCCGTTAAAAGTTTCTTTCTCAGTGGAAGAATTCTCAAGCAAATAAATCACACATTCATTGCCTTAATACCAAAAACAGACAACCCCACAACAACAGCCCAATATAGGCCTATAAGCCTTTGCTCAACAACATACAAGATAATTTCCAAAGTTCTTGCTGCAAGGCTAAAGAAAGTAATATCAAAGATTATCCACCCATTACAAAGTGCTTTTACTTCTGGAAGAGCAATCCAAGATAATATACTAATTGCAAATGAAATTTTTCACTCTTTCTCCAAGAAAAAAGGCTGTTCTGGATGGATGGCAGTAAAGCTCGACATGGAAAAAGCTTTTGACATAGTTGATTGGGAATTTCTATTAACAACAATGAATAAATTGGGGTTCTCACCAAAATTTATGGACTGGATTAAGGAATGCATAACCACGGTCTCATACTCTGTACTCGTCAACAATGAGCCGACAGATCTTTTTTACCCAACGAGAGGACTTCGTCAGGGGGACCCTCTTTCTCCATATTTATTCCTAATCATATATGAAGTCCTAGCCCGGAAGCTTCATTTGGAATCGACAAAACCACGCAGCCACCTAGGGTTACAGCTAACACGTAACAGAACCGGAATTTCTTTTTTAGCCTTTGCGGATGACATAGTCATCTTCGCATCGGCCTCACAAACAGGATGTGACCAGATAAATAACATACTGACAGAATACTCTGCCATCTCAGGCCAAAAAGTGAGTAGACACAAATCCCACTTCCAAACATCAAACAATGTAACATCAGCTCAAAAAAATCTTATTCGCAATGAACTAAAGATAAATCATACACCTAACCTAGGAAACTACCTGGGCTGCCCAATCATCTCAGGTAAAGTAACAAAAGAGGACTTTCAAGGACTGCTCCTTAACACGAAATCGCATCTGCAAAAATGGAAGGCGAACTGTCTATCTCAGATAGAACGATGTACCCTAATTAAGTCAACGCTCTCAGCTAAACCATTGCACATAATGCAATGCTATATGCTACCTAGATGTATACACCTGGAATTAGATAAAATTAATCGCAACTTTCTTTGGAAAAAGGGACCTAACCACAAGCCCTTAATTAGCTGGTTTGAGGTTTGTAAATCTAAGGAAAATGGAGGTCTGGGCCTCCGTAGTTCGGAAGACATGAACAAAGCTCTGTAATTAAAACTTCTATGGAAATTAATGGCGGAACCTACTAACCTATGGGTTAAGATAATCAAGGAAAAATACCTCAAACATGAGGAAATCCTAAACTACCGTAAAAAGGGAAACTCTTCGTGGCAGTGGACGCAACTGATAAAGTTACTCCCTCTGTTTAAGGAAGGTCTGTGTTGGTCCATCGGCGATGGGTCGACAATTAACTTTTGGAATGATATTTGGCTTGGCAAGCTCCCGCTGAGCTCATTTATCTCCGACGACTCACAAATTGATAAAACAACCAAAGTAAACTACTACATACAAAATAACAAACTATGGGACCAAGAAAAACTAAGTACACTTCAAAGTGTTCTACCTCGAGAAGTAATAATAGATGCAATATCAACTGCACCAATACCGCAAAACATACACACAGACAGACTGTATTGGAAATGGAGTAAAAATGGTTGGTTCTCAACTAAATCATCCATTGATATGATCCACAACCTAAAAGCCCAAAATTTTTTTGACATCCGGTGGGTTTGGGAACTTGATTTGCCACCTAAAATAAAGTCCTTCCTATGGAAGATTCTCAGAAAAGGGGTGCCCACTGCGGTCCGATTAGCCTCGCGTGGACTAGGAATACCCACAAACTGTCCGAACTGTGACTCCTGTTATGAAGATCTATACCACCTCCTTTGGGGGTGCAGTATTACAAAGGATACATTATTATCAAGAGATCCGGATATATTCATGAAGATCCAGGACTGCTTTGAGGAGGATAAAGCAATACATGACACAATCAGAGATATTAAGGAAAAAAATTGGCACTAAATGCTTCACTAATCTGGCTTTTGATTGGTGGGGAATTTGGTACTATAGAAACAAAGCGCTATTTGACAAAATAACAACGGATGTAAGACGAATATCGTCCTTCATTAGCGAACAAAAATTCGTTTGGTACACAACCAAAAATGAACACGACAAAGCTGTTACAAGTACGCACAAACAAAAGAAGAGGCCAAAACCACACTCCAAAATGAAAAGAACAAAATGGGATCCTCCGCCCCTAGATATGTACAAACTAAACTTTGATGGAGCCTTGTCGCCAGATAATAACGGCTCTTATGGATTTGTCATACGAGACCTTAGGGGAACGCCAATGTATGGGGGCTCGGGCCCCTCTCCTCTCTCCTGGGTTTGTGGCTGTGAAAGCCTGGGTCTTTGGAAAGGCCTTCTAGTTGCAAAGGACCTCAATATTACTAAAATAATAATTGAGGGAGACAATATCACTATCATCAAATGCCTGAAAGGTTTAAGGAAGCCTACTGCCGACTGTGAAATGATTGTCTCAGACAGTCTAGTCTTGCTGGGCTTCTTCAACTCTGTTGAGATTCGTCATGTTTACCGGGAAGCAAATATGGTAGCAGATAGATTGGCTCACTTTAATTTCGCTTTCCAAGGGATTGTTCTACCTGACGACTCTCTTCTGCGTAGTTTCATCCGCAAGGATGCTCTTGGCGGATAGAACTGAGTTCTATAGCTTAATTTTTTCTGTTTCAAAAAAAAAAAAAAAACACACACGCATACAGAGAGAAAAACTCTCTCCATGGGAGGTGAAGAACCCACAGCTTCGGCTGCCCAAATCTCCTTCGGGAGCCCAATCTTTGGCTTCGGCCGCCTTATCCCGGCTCCGGCCGCCTCTACTCGGCTCCGACCACCTCCACTCCGGTGTGGTTGCGCCACACTTTCGGTCTGACTTCACTACATTTGAAGTAGATGTTAGTTTGGAACCCTAATCCGAATAATTGATCCTCGGATCTTGATCAAAACCCAAAATTAGATTGGGGTTTTTGGTGGTTATTGGTTTATATTCCCAATTTCTTCCACCCCTTGCCCAATTCGTGTTGTCATGGCCCCGATTTCACCTCTTTTCGAGCCTAAACCCCTTGTTTATGTATTCGCATGCTTGCATCCTTCCTCGGTGGTGTTGGTTGGCACTTTCCCCTTCTCATTCCATCTTCTCCTTCGGGGTTTGGTCGGTGGCGTCGCTGCCCCCGTGATCCGGTTTGGTGCGCCCCTGCTGTCAGCCGCTGAGTTCTGTTGGTGGTCTCCGCCTGGGTCTCCTCCTTCTACTGCTCCCTTGCGTTCGGCCTTCCTGCCTCACCCCTCTCCGGCTTGTCCTGGTGGCGGGTGGTGGCCGATTTTTGCCAGATTGGCTGTCGCATCTTGGCTTGTGTTGCAGGGTCGTCTCCCTCCTGCAATCCGGCTTCTGATGCCTCCTTAGGGCCGAGTGGCCCGAAATGGAGACCCATATTGTGTGCTTTGGGCCCAAGGCAATTCCTTGGGCCCAAAGCAGGCCCGAAAAATTAATATTGAATGTATATTTATTTTTATATAGATAAATATATTTATATAAATATAAACCTCCATCGAAATCTCTTTTCGGAGAGTCTAAATCTCTCTTCAGATAGCCCCACAGATTTAAGAAATTATATAAATAAAATTTATAATATATGGTATTATAATAACTATTAATATATAATTCCCGGTTGGGGTTGGTATATCCCGTTTGGGTTTCTGGTGCTTTCTTTTCAAGCGGTGTGGGGCTTAACGTTTGGCTTGTCTGGATTTTCTTCTTTGTTTGATGAGGTTCTGGCAGTCGGAGTCGGGATAGGGTGGGGCCGTGACAGTGTGTATCGAGGCGTCTCCTTTCTTCGGAAGAATGTTTCCTTGGAGGTTCATCTTCACTGTCCACAGGTGACTCCTGATGTGCCGCTGGCCTACGGTGCTGCTTTAGGGGAGTGCTTGGCTTCGTCCTTCGTCTACGTCCTCATCTTGTTCAGTGTAGTTGTATCTAGTTTCGCTGTTGTAGAGTTCTTGCCTGTATTTTGCACCATCTTTCTATTTTTTATGTTTGTTTAGACGGTTATCCGTCCGCCGACTTATCGGCCATCGAGGTTCAGATATGTCTGACCTCGAATTTTTTCCTGATCAAAAAAAAAATCCAATAAAACTCTAATGTAATAGGTGAAAGTAATAATCACTAAAACTCTCTCTTTTATGGAGAGAGAAAAAATCCCATCGGAGACTTTTTTCGGTGGCACAAGCGACAGCTTCATCAGTTAGTGAAAATAAACTAGGTCGGGTTGCAAATCTCACGCGGTTAGTGGATCGTATTGGCCTAGAAATTCATGTTTTTTTTGCACTTTCCCACATTATTCGATGTACCAAATCTACCCACAAAGTTTCAACCATTTTGAAGAACTAGAGACGACACTTTCTTCATTAATCCGAAATCGCCCAAAATAAAATAGCCCGGGTTGCAAATCTCACGTGATAAGTGGATCGTATTGGGCTGCAAATTCATACTTTTTTGGACTTTCCCACGTTATTAGATGTTCTAAAGCTACCCACAAAGTTTCAGCTCTTTTGGAGCACTAGAGACGACACTTCCTTCATTAACCCCAAATCGCCCAAAATACAAGTCGGGGCCAAATGGTCAAAAAATGAAATATTCCGAAACCCGGATTTTTTCACATGCATCAACCTTAAATACCATATGAAACCTTCACGATGAATACTAGACCGTTTGGGGCCACCGGAGTCGGGTTTCAGGGGTCCGTCACCTTATGACGTGTTGCAAATCTCACGCGGTAAGTAGATCGTATTGGCCTCCAAATCCTAGTTGTTTTGCACTTTCCCATGTTATTAGATGTACTAAAGCTACCCACAAAGTTTCAGCCCTTTTAGAAAACTAGAGACGACACTTCCTTCATTAACCCGAAATCGCCCAAAATAAACTAGGCCGGGTTGCAAATCTCACGCGGTAAGTGGATCACTAGACGACACTTCCTTCGAGACTCCCTTTGGGAGTCTCAAGCCTCCTTCGGGAGCCCAATACGATTGTCCGATGCTTCCTGGCTTCGGTTGTCGTTTGTTCCGCTTTAGAGCCGCCGCTCCTATGGTCCGGTTCCCAGCTGAAGAATAAAATTTGAAATTCATCTTCATTCTTTGAACGATTTCCAAAATCTGTTTGGGGCTTTTGGTGCTTCTTCGGCATTTTCTTCTCTCCCATGTCCAATTAGGGCTCTAAGCCTCGGTTTTATAAGTTCTGGCTCACGAGCTCGCTAAGGGCTTGGTTTGGTTTGCGTTTTCGCTGCCGGCCGGCCTCGGGTGTTCTCCAATCGTCTGTTTTCGTGTGTCCTAGAGGAGTGATTTCCTGGGTTTTGGGGGGCTTTCTTCCCTTCTGGCCTCCTCTTTCTCTTCCTTGATCATCTGTACCCTCCTTTCTCTGATTGTTCTTGAACCTGTGGCGTCGGGGGCTTGCTTCTGTCGTCTCTGTCGGGATCCGATGCTGCCTCGACGGTACATCGTCGGGGGCTTGCTTCCGTCGGGATCTTATGCTTCCGTCGTCTCTTGGGGCCATGGATCTGCTCCTACCGGCGCTGCCTCTGGTGGAGATTGGTCTCTCCCGTCGGCTATCGAGGTCTCCTCCCCCCGCACTCGCAGTCTCCTCTTCCCCTTACTCGGAATCCTTTCGTTTTTCGTCCGGGGTGGGTGTGGTGATTCTGGGTTTCTCCGGCGCCGCCTCATTGCTGTCGGCTCCCTCATTCGCGAACTGGGCGCCCTCTCTCTGGCCGCCTTCATGACCTCGTCATTCGGATTGGGGAAGCGCTATTCCCTGGATTTCTCCAATTTGCGAGCTCCGGATCCCTTTCCTTCGGGTTTGCCTTGGGCCCGAAGGTGGCCCGAGGCTGGTGGATTATGTGTGCTTTGGTCCAATTATTTTGTTTTGGACCCAAGTTGCCCATGAAATAAAACTAATTAATAAAAATTATAATAAAACAATAATTAAAAATAAATTTCTGCATTTTGGAAATTTATCAGCTCAAGTATAATTTCAGGGCTTCAATTAATTCCCGAATAGGTCTTTTGGTGTGTCGTATTATGGTGGTTTTCGACTGCGAGTCTGGTTGTTCGTGGCGTTCTTCGTCTGAGTTGGAGCTCTGGCGACCGATGTCGGGTCTAGCTGGGGTCGAGGCAATGTGTATCGAGGCGACTCCGCATGACGAAAATTTTCATGGAGGTTCGTCTTCACTGCCCACAGGACTCTTGTTGTACCGCTGGCCAGCGGTGTCACTTCTTGGTGGTGCTTAGCGTCGGCTCTTGTCTACGTTGTCTCTAGCCTGGTGGGCTTACTTCGCTTGTTCGACTGCATTTGCATGTCTTCCTCTGCTTGTAATGCACCTTTTTTTTCCTGTTTCTATCTTGTATCTTCTATTTTTATGTTGTATTTTCTATTTCTGTTGTATGTTTAGACCGTCTGCCGACTTTATCGGCCTCGAATTATTTCCTAATAAAAAAAAAAACTCCAATAAAACTCTAGCGTCCAAGAAACAGAGCACTAAACTGATGATTATCCTCAAATAACGTCACATACTTTCTAACTACTCTTACTACACATCCTACCATTTGATAAAAGATCCATCAAACGAAACCGAGCCCTATCTACCTCGCCAACTCACTCCACAAACTACAACCCAATAAATACAAATCGATATTGAGTTAATATCATTAATTATTACATATATATGTATATGTATAAAAAGAAAAAAAATTAACCCTGACCAAAAATAACAAGAACAATGGAATCAAGGGGCATCGTAAAATTGATTAAGCTTGAGCATGTGGGAAGGGCTAAGAGGGCTATACCCCTTACGGGAGCAGGGCGATCGCAACGCCATCCCACCGCAGCCACCGGGAGGATGAATCTCGTCGGCGGAGGCGTCGCTGTCAATCTCGGCGAGCACCTTACAGAATAAATCGACGTCACACGGAAGCAGGAGCGGGCCCTGGCAGTTGTGGCCGTACTCTAACACGGCGTCCTCCAGCAGGTTCAAGAACAGGGGGTGGCCGGAGTGCTCCGCGCTCACCACGAACCTCTGCCGTTGGGGCCCCACGTACACCGCGAAGCAGCCCTGCGGCGTGGCCTTCCCGCGCCAGGCGCCGCCTCTGGGCGGGAGGGAGGGCCAGGATCTGCTCTTGGGGAGGCGGTCGGGGTGCGACGTCGACGCCCTCTTTCGGTGGTTGATTGACTTGCACCTCTGCAGCGCCTTCTTCCATTGCTTCCTGAACACGTCCATATATGGAAATGCGAATTTGATTTGGTGTGTACGTATGTATATATACCTGCAATTGCAAGCTATGAGATGAAGATCTGAGGATGGAATTCGAATTGCAGGCGGGCATCCATGGTGGTGGAGATGGTGATGGGAGAATTCGATGGGTCAAAACTCTGAAAAAGGGGATTGCTTGTATTGAAATTGAATACTCCGTAAGTTTTAAGGGGCGGGGGAGTGAGTAACTGAGAGAGGTGTGATTTGTGGGAGGATGAATGACTATATGAGATTGGGTGGATGTGCACTGCAGATGCAGATACAGATACAGCCTCTCTATATCTCTCTCTCTCTAGTCTCTGTGATTGATCCGTTGACAAATGACGATTGCAGTTACAGCCTTTTTTGGATTTTGCAAACCCAAGAACAATGACTTGTACAGAGCTTGGTTGATTGAGTACGTCGTGGCCAGATTTTGACTTCCTTTACTAATTGTTTACTTATTTAATTAACATTATATATTCCGTTGGCTTTGTTTTTATATACTCTTGATTTAGGGATCAATTCAACACTTGCATTTATTTTATTCTAGCTATTTTTTTATACAAAAAATAGGACAAACAAATGTAAAAAAATAATAATAATTATTTATATTTATTTATGAGAAGATCAGTTTGGTAACACAAAGCTGATAGGTAGGTAAAGCTGATTGATTAAGTGTGTTAAATATATATTAAATTAGAGTTTTCGTAAACTGGTAATGTGTTTGGTAAGCCAGCCGGTAGAGTAGCTGATACAAACTAGCTGATTAGATATGAAAAAATGAATAGAATTCTGAAAAATTTGAAGTGAATAACGGTTGAAAATCCAATTTCAAAAACTAATTAAATCAAAATTTTATATTTAAAATCAAAAGTCCCAAAAAGCTACCTACATTTGCCAAATGACCCTAAATATTTTGTTATTTTAAATTATGTGTAAGACTATGCACAGTACAATTAAATTTTAATTTTTTGTTTTGTGCTTGTGTGTAAACTAATGAGATGTTTTAACCGTCACTTAAAAATCTTAGATGCAATTGTTGAAGTTAATCATGCACCAGTTTCAAGTAGCCACATAAGGTAAGAGTTAAGACAGATAAGTGACTACCTACATTAGGTAGGTTGATTGGCAAGTAGATCAGCATGAAAATTCGTAAGAAATTACAGTAGATTCTTCAATCTCGGGATATTATATACGTTATGCTATTAAAAAAAATAGTCTGTTTCTCGATCTTCTTATAAATATGTATAAAAAATAGTTTGTTGCTGCTCAGCATATAAGAACAGGAGCAAAATGAAAATTAGCATTGGAGTACTATTCAAACCAGACCAGGCAGCTGTAACATATGACATAAGGACACTGTTTATATAATTTGGAATGTGTTATATAATTTATATAATATAATATTATGAAAGGATTTGTGGATAATAGTCATAGGTCCCCGATTCGAACCCCGGAATGACCGCTCTTTATTTACCAATTCAAGGAGATCAAGAGACCTTAGGACTTGTTTGGTAGGGGTATATAGATATAGGCTATGGGTATAAGAGGCTCATCTCTATATCTCATCTTTGGTATATCTCAACAAATTAGTACATGAATATCAATCCTATATCCTCATATTCTAATTATACAAGGTTTTCTGGGTTTTGGATATCTGAACAAATTGGGGGATATAGGATTAGGAGACCCCTCCATTGAACGAGCAAAAGAGCTTCCTCCTCCATTCCTCCATTGAAGGGGTTTTCTTCTTCTCCGTCTCGATTCTGTAGTCTCTTTCTTCAGTTTTCAATCTTCCAAACCCTGAATATCTCAATCATCCGCAGATTCGAAAGTAATTAGGGCAAATTATAAGTGGACTAGAGGGAGTTGGTGGTTGTGGTTATGGGGGAGAGGATAGACTAAATTGCATAGGGTTCGTCCGACTGCAACTTTGAGTGTCGCGGTGGTGCGGGTCGGCAGAGGGATCTCGATGAGAAAGACAACAAAGAGAGGAGGAGAGAAATGGGTTTGAGGGAGATACGACGGTGGCTGGTTGCGCAGCAGGGTGCGATGCCGGCGAGGCAAAGGGGTCGGCTATAGGTAGCCCGGTGGCGAGGTAGAGGACTGTTTCTATTGAATTTTCTTCAACCTTTCTTCGTCCATGGTTCATTTTATTATAATTTACTTTATTTTAAAAAAAAAATATAAATGAGATGTCTCAAAATTAATAACGGCTTCCTTCGACCAGATCGAATTCAGACATTGTTTTAGAGAAACATATAAGGGTGCTGATTATATTGTTTTAGAGAAACATATAAGGTGTTTTACGCTTTTTGGTGAAGTCTTTCTAAAGTTTATCTACTGAATTAAAAAAAAAAAAAAAAACCTTTTTTGGCAAATGAGATGTCTCAAAATGGGCCAAAGGGAAGCCCAAAGTTGATCAACTAATTCTCCTGACGTAAATGCCTCATGGACCGTAACCAATAAAGATTGCCCAAGATTTATGGCTTTTTTAAATGAGAACAAAAAAAAGAGTATTTTAAATTATTTTATAAATGTGCAACATGAGGTCCCATGGTCTAGTGGTCAGGACATTGGACTCTGAATCCAGTAACCCGAGTTCAAGTCTCGGTGGGACCTTTTTTCCTATTTATTTTTCCCTCAACAGGCAAAATTCTGAAATTTCCTCAAGAGTTCAAAATTGGGGTTGAAATTGAAATTAACCAATCCAAGATCAAATGATGTGTAATCAACAAACTCTCACCTCAAGTCAATGAATCAGCCCCCAACATCTCTATAAAAGAACAACCCAACAGTAAATTTACAAAATCATATACAGAGTGGTTGGCCAATTATCAGTTAATTAACAGTAGTTTCAAGGCGGGAAGTGGACATGGTAGAAAGAGGGCTAGGCCTGGGCTGGAAGTTCCTCCACCGCCAGCTGGGCCGTCTTCTAGGCGGCGACAGCGCCCTCCACAGCACCTCCTTGCTCGTCGGCTGCCTCCTTGGCCGGTCCCCCGAAGGCGCATCCCGAGTACTCAACGTCAGTGCCAAGCCAAGACCCTTGGACGGTGCTGGGATCCGGTCAATGTGCGGTTTCGGGGTCTTTGCACCCCCGCCAGCTGGCGGCCTTGTCGAAGTCCGAACCCTCCCGGCCCGAAATTGGTCCTGCATATGCTGAAGAGGATATATGGTTAACTAATTGAAATACGGTTTGTTTTAGATTGAAGGGAAGATGCAAAGTGGTTTATAAATGGAGGTGTGAAACCAGCTGAGGCTGAGGCTGAGACACGGACTGAGTAAAGTTAGATCATCAAAAAGGGTGGGCTTGACCTTGTGTTTCAAGGAAACCGGGTTTTCTGGTGGCACTGGGATTTGACCCAATCACTTGGGGGATTACTGATTAGGTATTTAATTGGTGTTTAGGTATGCATGCGTATTCAAATTAAAACGTTGTGTCCCGCTAGGAATAAATTTGTGCTGATATTTCAACCACAACTTCTTCCATGCTTCCATTCTAAGAGAATTTTTCTTTTCTTACTCCTGTTTAGGGCTGTTATATGAACTGAACAGCTCGAGCTCGGCTCGAAAAAGCTCGACTCGAGCTCGTTCAATTATTTAAACAAGCCGAGCTTGAACAAAATTTTAAGCTCGGTTGAAAGCTCGGCTCGTTCAAATAAAGCTCGAATAGCTCGAATTCTATGGAATTTGTAAAATTTTCTTTAAGTTAACATGTTATATCCAAGTAGAGCTACTTAAAGCTCGAAAAAAGCTCGGCTCGAGCTCGTTCATTTCCTAAACAAGCCGAGCTTGAACAAAATAAAAAGCTCGTTTAAAAATTAGGCTCGGCTCGGCTCGAGCTCGATTAAAAAACGAACAAGCTTGAACACGTCAAACTCGGCTCGTTCGGCTCGAATAACACCCCTACTCCTGTTTTAAAATATCGGTCATTTAATTTTTTTTAAAGAAATTAAAATTCTAAAAATATTATTTTAAATAATTTATAATGTCTTTAATTTTTTAAGTGTTAAACAATCAAATAATTTATATTTTAACATAATAAAGTATTTCATTTTCAGATAAATTATATATTACACGGTTTGTAAGATGTTATGTACTCGTATAAGACTATTTTATGGGTGGAATTCAAGTTGAAATAAAAGAAGGGACAGTTTGCAAACTATACAAATAAGGTAGCCAAATTAGCAAACTATACAAAGTTTTGGAAAAATTAGCAAACTATACAACACCCTTGTGCCCCTCCTGCGTGCCCCCCTTCCTCTCATGCGCGCCCCCCTTGCCCCCCTCCGCATCAACAGTTTCTTTTTCCTCGCTCGTCAGTGCTGACATCATCGTCGAAAATGTTGACGTCAGCAATGCTGACACCGTTTACAAGGAAGTTTTTTTTTTCCGCGCGCGTCAGTGCCGACGTCATCGTCGGGAATGCTGACGTCAGCAATGCTGACACCGTTTACAAGGAAGTGTTTTTTTTATTATTATTTTTTCGCGTCATTGCTGACGCCGACGTCGGGAATATTGACGTCAGCATTGCTGATGCCGTATACAGGGATGCTGACGCCAACTTTTTTTTTTCTTTTTTCCCGCGCGTCGGTGCTGACGCCAACGTCGAGAATGTTGACCTCCGCATTGCTGACAACGCTGACGCGGAGGACGTCGACGATGCTAACACCGGGGATGTCGACGATGCTGACACCGTTTGAGGGATGCTGACACCGACGTCGGGAATGCTGACGCCGTCTACGAGGATGCTGACGCCGCCGACGATGACATCGGGAATGCTGACGTCAACATTGTTGACGCCCTCTACGAGGATGCTGACGCCGACGGTAATGACATCGAAGATTAATATATTTGACGTATTAAGTCATTACCAATTATTTGGATTTCACAAATCAAATAACATTAAATTTTTTATATAAAATATAAAAGGGGGAGAACAAAGAGACAAAGGAATGTTCTACAAAAAAAAAACGAATATTTTTTTTTTGTAGTGAGAAACAAAGAATAACGGTAAACAATTAAAACAAAGAATTTTTCGATGCCGACGATGCTGACCTCTTTCCTCATCCATCTCTTATATTGCAAAAACGATATCAGCAAATATATACCTACACAAAAATATGCATAAAAACTATGTCAGCACTAAAAAATAAGTATAAAAACGATGTCAACACTAAGAAATAAACCAATTTTTAAGGACTCAAGCATACATATATACTTGCATATATAATATCAAATTAAAAACGATGTCAGCACTAAAAAATACGCATAAAAACTATGTCAGCACTAACCGATTTTTAAGGACAAACATAAAACCTATTGTACTTGCATAAATTGATCTATATACCAAAGTTAATTGGTTTTGTCCCCTGAGATCCACTTGATTTTCATTTTTCAATTCATTATACATTTATACTCCATCAAATAGTGGGTAAAAATAATTAACTTAAAGCCTAACCCCCATTACTCACCATTATATATGACAGTAGCAAATTCAACAGTAGCTAAAGTAGCATCAGAAGCCAAACCAATTTTAAGGACTCAAGCATATAAATACACCTACATATATAATATCCACCTAAAAACGATGTCAGCACTAAAAAATATGTATAAAAACAATGTCAGCACTAAAAAATAAACTAATTTTTAAGGACTCAAGCATACATATATACCTAGATATATAATATCCACCTTAAAATGACGTCAGCACTAAAAAATATGCATAAAACGATGTCAGCACTATAAAACAAATCAATTTTTAAGGACTCAAGCATATAAATATACCTACATATATAATATCTAACTAAAAAGGATGTCAGCACTAAAAAATAAGCATAAAAACGATGTCAGCACTAAAAAAACAAACATAATTTTAAGGACTCAAACATACGTAGTATAAATATACATACATATATAATACTCCCTCCGATCCAGAAACATTGTCGTTTGACTTTTTAACACGTATTTTAATGAGCTAAAAACTATATAAAATATCAACTTTTTTAAAATTATTTTTTTACAACTTAATATTTGTTGGTAATAAGTATTAGATTATAAAAAAATAATAATAAAAAAGTTAATATATTATACAGTTTTTAGCTTCTTAAAATACGTGCTAAAAAGTCAAACGACAATCTTTTTGGATCGGAGGTAGTATCCAACTAATATTAATGGACATAATAACCAAGGATCCAAATCCTTCCAACTTAACGCTTACAAATTCGATGAATACATATAAGGAAGCCTAAATCAGTTCCTTAATTTCGGCCATAATTGGTGTGGCTGTATCAGTTGATTTCTCTCTTGTGTAATTTATATATATAGTTACTTTGTGAGAATAGTAATAATCATCATCATCAAACACGTACGTACGTACAAAGACATCAAACACCTTTGCTGTTACATTGAATTGGTGGATTTGTGGGATCTATGGGGTCTTTAAAGTGCTCAAGCAAGGGTCTACCCTGGTAAGCAAAGCAACCGATCAAGCCACAGCCCATGGCGGCAGAGTCCTCCTGATGCAAACAACACTCTACCTACAGTACTACCTAATAAATTAGTAGTAGCAACCAAGAATGAGTTGAAATTAGTACTCTACCACAAACAGTACTCTAACTACAGTACTCTACCACAAACATTGACAGGGATTCCGATGCAAACAACACTCTACCACAAACATTTCATCAAATTTCTCACCCAATTCATCAAAGGAATTGAAATTAGTAGTGCAGGAATAAGAAATTTCCATTCTAGATAGAAGAAATTGAATGCTGACGTTATACAGAGAGGAGGAGATAACAATAGGAATCAACGCATTTCCAATCTCTAATTGCTAAGCAATAGGAATCAAAACATCAAACAGAGAGAGATGAATACCTTCGATCAACGCATTTCGTCGAACATGTGGAAGACGAAAGCAGGCGGACCTCCATTCCGACAGAGCACGCGAGAACAACGCGGAGGAGGAAGAAAGATTAAATGGAGGTCTTCAATTTTTCGGAATCTACATCAGTGATCTCCTCCTGCAAGTCCTTCAATCAGATCCTTTCCATCAACAGTTCATCCAACAGAGACACTGATGCCGAGAATCTCCTTCACGGAGCCGGACAACTCCTTGGCCATGGAACGGGGCCTCGTCACCCTAGCGTCGTGTTCTTTCTGTCCCTCTCCGGCTCCCTGGCGATGTGTTCTCCGATCTTCTTCGGGGAGAGACCGAGCGGGCTGATCTTCGGGGAGAGACCGACCGATGCCGGACTAGTTGGATGGAAAGGGAGGACGAGATCTGATGGATGCGAGGGGCGAGAGGCGGATCTTGATGCTCTAGAGGGAGATATCGGAGGTGGAGGACGAGGAAGGAGGGCGGCGGGGAGCCCTGGTCGAAGTGGGCGACGGAGAAAGAGATCTGGAGAGAGAGATCGAGAGAGCTTAGGATAAAAGATATAAAATGTATAATTTTGTAATTTTTACCAAAAAGTGTATATTTTTCTAATTTGGTCGAAAATTTGCGCCTTCCTAATTTTCCTAATTTTCAGCGCAAATTTTACTTTTGTAGTGTCAAATATGTACAATAGTATAATAAGAGTTCTCAATTGACACTGTCTCTAATGGCCATGCGGTGTCAAATATGTACAATATAGGTCAGGGATAGTTTGAGAAATATACAAATTAGTTGGTCAAATTAGAAAAATATACACATTTTGGTAAAATTTAGAAAACTATACATCCTCTTATTCCATCCTCAATAAGATCACACGCTTTTTTCGCAGCGCTGACACAGATTCCATCCTCTGATTTTGATCATCGTATGTATCCATTGCCGATCTCCTCCTGAATCTCTGTATTATACTCTTCTAACATCTAAACGGTATTGAATTGTAGTTTTTATGTCAACATTCGTACATGTAACGGCTTAGGATTATGATTCCTGATTTACGTTTCGATGGATAAAACCCCTCGTTAGGATTTTGCGCCCCGAGTACAGGTTGAAGGTTTGAAACCAAGGATTCGTAGGTTAAAGTGGGATTTCGCACCCAAATTCGAAGGGTCCATTGGAGACCCCGGAGTAAACCCCTATACCTGCCCTAAGGCTACAACGCGCAAAACCTTTTATCATGCAAAGGATATAAGTTCTGAAAATGATACAACCAGTGCCACGGCAGAGCCGGGTCAAAACAGAGTATAATAGGAAGAAATCTCAAAAGCATGAATCTGGTGAAGTCAGAGTTCAACACTCACTCTCCGCCATATGAATGGACCCCGTCATAACAGCACAAAATCAAGCAGTTGATTGGGTACCTGAAACTATACCACCAAGTCAGGCCAAGAGTCCGCCCGCGAGTCCTCTGACCGCGCTGAGGACATATAATATGCCTATACCTAGAATAAAGGATGCCTTCATGCAGTACTGAAATCTTAACCACACTATCATGCTCCTAACATGTCAAATCTTAACCAAGCGGTATATCCCTCTTCTACCACCACCATGTAACGGCCCGGAATTATGATTTCCGGGTTACGTTTCAAGGGATGAAACCCCTTGTTCGGATCTTGCAATCCAGGTACGGGTCGAGATTTCAAACTCATTTTTATGGTCAGTAATAAAGAGGGATTTCGAACCCTGAAAATATCGTAGGGTCGTAGGATACCCTTAACCTGTCTTAAGACTATGTCGCGAAATTCAATTCAAATGAAAGTAAAGCGAAGCAAAGTTAAGATACAAAGTGTCACGGCAGAGCCGGGTCAAAACCAAAACGTCAGCGAATGATTACCATTTATACCAAGTTAGAGAATTAACCAGGTTCTTCAATTCGCCAAAAGAAGACCCCGTCACATAGACATCGAGCACTCAGAATCTGCAGAAAATACCTTAAAAAAAAGAACGGGGAAATGAGTCAGATCGAGCCACTCATGCGGGACCGGCAGTCCTCGCTGAGGCCACATAGTATGTGTTATACCTAATAAAGATGCTTTAATGCGGTACAAAAGTCAAACACACTAGCATGCTCCTATTTATAATAATGTGTAGAAATACTGTAAAGGGCCCAAGACAATGCCAAGTGGCATATCCCTCTCCTACCTCCACCCCTTTCCGATAGGGCGGAGACTGGCCAGCTCGTGAATGCATTCCATCATAATCGGGCGGCACGCATGCCTAACCCGCTCCACAATAAAGCCCGCAGGCATCTCATAATATAAGGAAGTTCATGACTCGATTGACTCAGGGTACCCGATGAGGCTGGGCTACCCTATGACACTAGCAAAGACTCTAGGACTATCACAGATAACGGCCGTTCTGTTTCAAACGCAATAAGTAAGCAGATGCTCATTCAATTAGTGCAACCTAAACAGGATACTACATGGCATGCTTTTATGCATATGCAACACCTAACATAAAATGCAACAACAGGCATGAATGTCCAACCTGAGTAAGCCCCCTAGGGAACTTACCTGAAGATGCAGAACAACAAGATAACACAAGCAAGGGCCCAAATGCAAGTCCAAAGCAGTCCAAAAGTGATACACACCTATCATCAAGCAACTTCTGTAAGCTACTAGACCAACATTCACACACACGAAACCCAAATTCTCAACATCTTTAAACCCATTTGACTGTAAAACCATTTTCCAAAACCTTTCCGATATGATCAACATCAACCAAAATCATTCTTCTAATCAAACCCTTTGATAAAATCATACCAACAATACCTTTCAGACTTCCTTCCCAAAACTAACATTATCAAACCAAAACACCAAATCCCTAAAGAGACCATTCCGAAAACTTGAATCTATTTTTAAATAATTTACTAAGCAATACATTAATTAAAAATACCATAGCAACTTAAATCCTCTTACAAATCATGTTTTAACATCATATAACAACCTTTTCCAATTAATAATATTTCTAAAACAACTTTTATATATATATATATATATATATATATATATATATATATATATATATATATATATATATATATATATATAATTTCAAAATAATTTAATAACTGTTAAAGAAACAATTATATAACCATTAAATAATTGAATAGGTAAGTAAGATTAACAAGGTCTCACCCAACCCAAACCCAAAGAAAGAGGGAAAGACCCATGACCCGAATCCGTATCCGGCCCACTCGGCCCAGATCCACTCTCCCATGAGAGGGAATTAAAGAACCGGACTTTAACCCCAACCCGGCCGGTTCAGAAGAGAAAAAAAAATGGAAAACCGGTTCACTGAACCCTCCTTCCCCAATCTAATAGAACAGAACCGTTCAATCGGATAGACGACGGAGGAAGAAGATGGAATTGCTCAGGCTACAGTGGCCCATTCAGCCTCAGAATTTCGCCATGAGATCGAGTAGAAATTCCGACCAGGACCCACCCCATATCGAACAAGCGACGCGAGAAGAAAGGAGGGAGAGGAGGACTTACAGCCGTGGCTTCCGAGGTGGACTCCGGCGCATCGATGGTGGAATCCGGGCTCGACGACGGGGAATAAGCTTTGGTTGAGTCCTAGAAGAAGTAGGGGATGAGTAAATTCGGATTTTGATGGGGATGGAATCGAGAACGAAACGGAATCAAAAACCGACCTTGAGCGAACGAAACAGGAGAGAGAATGTTGGTGGCGGCGGCGTCTCCGACAGCTCCTGGATTCCGAAGACGAGGAAGATGCCTCCTGGGTGCTCCTGCGTGCTTGTGTCGCAGATGCTGCTCGAGGAAACAAGGAGGAGGAATAAAGATGCCGCTGCTGTCCGGCAAGGCGAGACACAAGAAAGGGGGAAACAGAGGCGGCGGGGAGTCGGCTTGGAAGCTCGGAATGACAGAGGCAGGGGGCGGTGGTGCTCGGCGGCTACAATCAGAGGGATTTGGTGTTGCAATGTTTGTGGGTTTTCTTGCCTTTTAATGGGATAGATAACAAAAGAAAGGGGGGTCAAGGATGAAAGCAGGAGAGAGGAGATTGGGGCTTTGAATTCAAAGGAGATCAGTATAGGTGGTAGCTGCATATCAATTGGCGTGGGAGGTGTCTGGGTAATGCAAGGATTCCCTTTGTTACTTTGCCACAATTAGATGAGACAAGGGGTGAGAGAGGAGGTGAGGAGGGGTTGTTGTTGAGCTCAGATGGGAAACGAACAACTGGGGCTGGATTCCAGCTCTGCGTGGGATCGAAATAGACAGAGAGTGGGGGGGAAGACAAGCTGGCAAGGGGTTGGGAGAAGAGGACAAACAAGATGGTCCCCAAGGATGGATTCAAAATACCCAGGGGATCTTGAAACTCGCTATCTCCACCTTATCCCGACGCGTTTAAAATAACCCTTAATTTTCCAAATCCGAATTTAATAAATGAAATCTGAACATTATTTTTCAATTTTCGGTATATAAAAGCATAGTATAACATATTTTAAATTTCCAATTAAATAATGCCGGAACTCGTTTTGAAATATTTAGAATAAAACTAATAGCTCACGGACGGAAATTCCAAACCTCTCAATTCTTAGAAATCGGAATGATTATAATCACTATTTCAATAATTTTAATATTATAAAATTTTCCCGGTCTTTACATCATCCACCTCTAAAAACAAGTCTCGTCTCCGAGACTAAAATCACTCTAAAACATGAGGATGAAGTTTTAAATTGGTGAGTCCAAGAATCATGCCATTGATTCTGTAAGCATCTCATAGGGGCCCGTATGAGATCCTCACAGGACCCTCAACGTGATCATAATATTCCCAATTGGTCATAGTAAGAATGTGATATGGGCCCCTACCACACCCTTACCATGACCTTTCGGTTATATCATAACTCGAAAGTAACTATAGCGCCCCCACTAGGTCTTAGCAAGGATTCTATATGCGCCCCTATAAAATGTTTGTATCCACTTCGTGAGTCGTTATAATAATAAAAAAAAAACGGGTTTGAAAAGTTTCAAAAGGGATTCCGCAATCGAAAAAGATTAGCCCCAAAATCGTTGAAACCCTTGATAACATTTATTCTTTAAAATTCTAAGTAATTCCTTTTCAACCCGCTTAAAATCTTCAAAAAAAAAAACGTTTAACCAAGCAACTTTACACCAAAACAAGTAAAATCTTTTCGATCAAAATTTCGTCAAGATCCTCCAAAACCAAATCAGTTTCCCCCATAACAATCAATCAAATTCAGAAGTTCGGAGGTGGAATCATCCACCTCTAAGGGCTAATCCCATATTCTCTTCCTAGTTTCCAGATTCAAAACAAGCTATCAGTCTCAATTCAAGCAAGCTTCACAAGCTATAAGAAACGCATAACCAAATAACCAACCAATCTCCAATCAGTACATCATATGACAAGTCTCAAACATATGCCAACACAATGCCACAAGGTCACATCAACATCTCTACATCCTACTACGGGTCATAATACATAGCTCAATCACATAACAAAATCATAATAAACGTCTCGACATCATATCAGAAGTCATAAAGGTATCACCTCATCATAGAGTCAACGAAACAAAACTCATTGTCAACACATCAACACAACAAAATCATGCCATTAAGATTCAGCCAAAGGGGAGGTCAAGCAGCATATCAATCATCGAATGTCAGCATACTCACCAGACATCATCTTAACTCATCACAACGCCATATAGCAATCATTTAGTAATCAGACGTCATTATCTCATATATATAAATCATATTCATTTTGAAAGCCATATTCGTGATGTAACATATCCATAAGCATGCTTGCTAAACATATAATACAACATCATGTTTACTACCACATAATATTATCCTGCTTTCACCCCATAACATAACATCACACTTTCACATAATAACACATCATTGTCTCGTATATCATATCACAACACATCCTAACATGCTCCTAAAACAACATAGCAGAGCAGCAATATATCATGATAACATTTGTCACTACCAACTAGATTTCAATATTGCATAATAACATGTAATATCATTCTGTATCAGATTCATCATAGTTGCTATCTAACATCATGCCAGCAAATATAAATAAATCACATAATCAAGAAAATTCTCACGTCATACCAGTCAAAATAAAATACAATCCCCACTCGCAAGCCAAGATTAATCCTCTTCTAGACTCAACAACGTCAACTCAGACAAAAATTCTCCAGAGAATCCCAATTCATCTCGATGATCAAATCTCGCCACTCCTTCCGCTAAGCACTACCACACCATCCACCTCTAAGAATCCAACTCCTATCTCTAACGTGATGTCACACCCAAGTACCTCTAATACCATGTCCTCAATATTCACGAGCCCTTCCTTACACTTCTCGTACTACCGGAAGCATCACCAACATCACCTAGAAGCTCATCAGAACCATCAACATTGCCTCCCAAAAATCCCAAAGCTCACTCAGTCTTACTTAAGCCAGCATCCCTCTCTCGCAATTCACCTTCTAGTACCATCGATCATCCCAAACGCCCAAAATTCTTTCACCACTCTCCAACTACGCTACCAAATGACCTCCCCCGCATGTTGAAGGAAGAAGCAATCATGAAAATCATCAAACATAAGGTCTACATCATATCAACTAGCATTCATAACATAACATCATGAATTCAACCAGTCTCAGTTAACATCATGCTCAATAACCATCACAACCATCATATATGAACATAATCAAGTCAAGCTAGTATGTTGCATTATAACCTTATCAGATACAATTCAGGCTTCTTAGCATATGTAGCTCACATTTTACAGGCAAATGAATTCAAATCATGCTTAGAAACTTAGAGTAGCAACACGTCAAGACATCATGGTACATGAGATCTATAAGTCATCAAATCATATCATCATAGACAACAGGCAACCAGGCACAATCATCATCAAGTAAGCACATTAACACATAAATCTCATCGCTAGGTCAGTGCAATATCATCGTCAACAAATTCAAAAGGGTTAGCAATTCGAACGGAGAACACTCTCGCTTGCAAGTCATATCATACTCAATAACCGTATTTCTCGATGCGTTCCCGTTCCGCCGACATCATTGATCCTGAGGCCCGTGGGTTATGGGTCGTTGCTTCCGTTGCACTGCTCTATCGCTATCTAACTTCTGTTCACTCTTCCATGCGGTCGCTCACCCAATGTATCGTGCAAGAGTCCAAGTTAGGGGAGATAGGGGAGTGACAAGAGAAGACAACCCAAATTCCTTTCGGAAACAAACACGGATTAAGCTAAGAATGACAAGAGGAGGGGCTAGACTCCGACCTGAGAATACAACGGTGCCCTTATGGAAGTCTATTAGGTTACAATCATGACAAACAAGATTTCATCATGGAGCATATAAGGTACATTAATCCACACTAACATGTACCTATCTCAAGGGGCATGACATATGAGTTCATTTCAAAAGACACAATCGAATCCTACACGGATGCACGTGAGACAAGCTAACAGTATATTATTCCATGGAAACAGATATGTCTAGAAACTTCAAGCAAGCTGTGCGGAACCAGTAATGATCATGCAAGATTCGAAGTCATATGGGATTTAATGAGGATGACATGTATCATGTAAACGAACGAATGTACAAGCATGGTACATGCAGCAACAGGGGAGGTCAATTATAGCATGGCGAGATATAACATAACGATCAGGCTAAGCGTAATACGAGAATATATAAGAGTAGCGTATTAACTATCACACCTGGCAACAATGATCACATAATAGGATGATAATGGCATGTAATCATACAACGGAACACATTTAGAAAACGTAGATCCTACACAATGCTAGCGATACATGATAAGGCATGGGCATAGTCAAGAGTCATTTAAAAGAGTTCAACATAATGTTCATGAAGCATGAGACATCATTACAGAGAGTAACCAAGATGACATCACCAGTGATAGATTATAACCATGTTGGGAACAACTGTCATAGTGCACATAAAACGGTATAACAACTATCACATCATAGGACAAGCATGTTCACGTAGTAGAATAAGTATGGCAAGTCACCATTTAGCCAGTCTTATTGGGGAGCATAAAGCTCTACAGGGTACTTACTAGCACATATCAAAACATTACTACAACCAAGGTAATTCGAATAGATTCATTCTAACATTTAGGTGCATGCGTATGCAAAATCACAACATAGCGTGGTGTGTGATCGTGCGAGGTGTCAAGCCATACATCTATGCAAGCACGAGAGGATATCATAGAGTAATAGGGAACACTACCGATCGATTATATGTAAGCATGAGAAAGTACCATGTAGTAATAGAGGAATACTACCGAGCGAGAACATGTATGCATGTTAGAATTAACCATCACGGAAAGCAAGTCGATTATCAAAATTAACATTAATCTCATTAAGATGAGCAAAACATTCTAAGAGGATATGAAGAGGGAAGATTCACACTATTAGAAACCTAACTCAAGAGAGAATCAACAATATTGTAGGTAAGGTATAAACTCGCACCAATCACAACCAAGGGTCTTACATGATACTAATGGCTCAATATACATACGATACCTACATGTCTTTAATTGATTACATGACCATATGCAAGAGCTCAATCAATCACATTCCAATGTTATAGACGCATGGGAGGAAATGCAGTGAGGTATAATACAAGTCTAAGTAACGGGCAATGTGACTAGATACGGGGACATGAGTTCAAATCAACACATATTGGGATAAAAGATGCATCTTTCAAACCTCAATT
Source organism: Persicaria tinctoria (assembly GCA_037127255.1). Taxonomy (NCBI): domain Eukaryota; kingdom Viridiplantae; phylum Streptophyta; class Magnoliopsida; order Caryophyllales; family Polygonaceae; genus Persicaria; species Persicaria tinctoria. Next base: position 39,812,670 of record JBANSL010000020.1, read on the forward strand.
ATACCAACATATTCTCCATTCAACGCAAGTAACATACAACAACATTTATTGAAGAATTACCAACAATAGTCTACCTCATGGATACAAGTAGACGAGCATGCTATAAATTTGTCCCAAAAGGTATGATAATCATCAAGGCCTTATCAGTTAGCATTCTAATGAGATTATTTACGCGCATTCATATAAAGAAGAGTCAATCACACTATCATGCACCTAATTCAGGGGAAAGCAACAACCATATAGATTCATATCATGTGTCTCATGCTTCCAATCCATCATCAACAAAGTTAGTGCGATAGGCCAAGTAGACATGCTATGACAACATATAATCATGACAGAGAGTAAGGCATAATACGAGATCTAAGCAGGGTGACTAATCATATATGCAACAACATGAGCAGCTTTTACTAACGGTCATTCGCAAGGTACATGCCAAAGATTTCAAAATTATGTCATGCAATTCAAAGGGAGCCACTATTACAACCGGACAGAGATCCCTAAGGGCAATCATTGACTTTTCCCAACTGACTCATTACCTCTCTTTCCCGTGGGAATCTGGTAGGAGTCTTTATGGAAAGGAGACACTGGTTGATCATCAAAAGGATTGAGAAGACAACCTCAGAAGCACCTTACTCTGGACTCAAAATGACATCAAGAACTACCTTCCAATATTCACTCACACAATCTTCATATCCAACCATTATTCCCGACACAATGTGGTTACCAACCCAATTCCCCGTGAAAGACACTGACATCCAGGGAAAGGCTAGATAGAGCCATCAAGGGGTTAACATAGTGGAAGGGGATGTTCCACACAAGCTGGGCTTGACCACAAAGAAACAAGGGTACTCCCACTATCCTGTTTGCACAGACCAGTCAATACACATTTAATTGTTAGGCATACCAATCAGACCTTAGCATATCAAGCACTCAGCCTAGAATTAGTTAATAACACTCATAATGATTTCCTTGGAGTTTCCCAACCCATCGGTAAAGAACAAGCTGCTATTTTGCCTACCGTTCCCAATTACACCCAATAGGGGTGGTCTAGTGCCTTTACTACCCACTCGTATCCCCATTGTGTCGATTTTCCTCTTTTATAACAAGTCGAGTTTATTACTTAGTCCAATTTCAGTTAGGCATCTTAAGTTCATTTTGCCCTTTTTAAAATCCTTTCAAATCCTTTGAAATTCATGGGCGGTTTTCCAAAACAAATACTCGACCCTTGCGTACCCGAATTGCACAACCTCGGCTCTGATACCATCTTTGTAATGACCCGGAATTATGATTTCCGGGTTACGTTTCAAGGGATGAAACCCCTTGTTTGGATCCTGCAATCCAGGTACGGGTCGAGATTTCAAACTCATTTTTATGGTCAGTAATAAAGAGGGATTTCGAACCCTGAAAATATCATAGGGCCGTAGGATACCCTTAACCTGTCTTAAGACTAAGTCGCGAAATTCAATTCAAATGAAAGTAAAGCGGAAGCAAAGTTAAGATACAAAGTGTCACGGCAGAGCCGGGTCAAAACCAAAACGTCAGCGAATGATTACCATTTATACCAAGTTAGAGAATTAGCCAGGTTCTTCAATTCGCCAAAAGAAGACCTCGTCACATAGACATCGAGCACTCAGAATCTGCAGAAAATACCTTAAAAAAAAGAACGGGGAAAGGAGTCAGATCGAGCCACTCATGCGGGACCGGCAGTTCTCGCTGAGGCCACATAGTATGTGCTATACCTTAAAAAAAGAACGGGGAAAGGATTCCAGCTCTGCGTGGGATCGAAATAGACAGAGAGTGGGGGGGAAGACAAGTTGGCAAGGGGTTGGGAGAAGAGGACAAACAAGATGGTCCCCAAGGATGGATTCAAAATACCCAAGGGGATCTTGAAACTCGCTATCTCCACCTTATCCCGACGCGTTTAAAATAACCCTTAATTTTCCAAATCCGAATTTAATAAATGAAATCTGAACATTATTTTTCAATTTTCGGTATATAAAAGCATAGTATAACATATTTTAAATTTCCAATTAAATAATGCCGGAACTCGTTTTGAAATATTTAGAATTAAACCAATAGCTCACGGACGGAAATTCCAAACCTCTCAATTCTTAGAAATCGGAATGATTATAATCACTATTTCAATAATTTTAATATTATAAAATTTTCCCGGTCTTTACACACCACTCTTCCAAACAGGGTGGAGACTGGCCAGTTCGATGCTATAACATGTCAAATCTCATCATCATATCATATCTCATACTCATTTCGCATCTCGTGATATATATGTAACTCAAGGAGGACAACACCCGATGAAACTGGGCTGCCCTATGACCCTAGCAAGGACTCTAGGACTCACAGATAACGGCCGTTCTGTATTCAAACGCATACAGAATAAGAATGCTCATTCGTAAGTGCAATTCCTAAGCATGGTACTACATGACATGTTCTTATGCATATGCAACACCTACATACTATATGACACATCAGGCAGGAGGTAGTGGTTACTGAGTAAGCCCCGGAGGTACTTACCTGGCTAGAAGATCAGCAAAAGAAGAATCCAGCACACAGTAGTCACGATCACAAAATATCACCTAATTACATAACGAGAATATGCTAAGTATACTTCTATAGCTTTTCTGAACACATATATTACTCACTCAAATTAGCAGATAGATAAGCAATCTTTTATCAATCATACTTTCAATTCATCACGATTAACCATCTCTTATCTCATACCATTCATCATAACTTGTCAACTTGTCCGTTTAAAAATAACCTCCATATATTATATCATACTTAACCAAATTCGCATATTATTATTATTTCATACTCATACTTTCCATATATATATATATATATATATATCATCATAAATATTGAACATTTAATCTCTTCTAAAAACCACCACAATATCATGCTATTAGTCACACATATTATACCGTTACTCAACCGATTATATTATCATACTGGTTAGTCATCGAATAAGTCTTACTCTTAGGTTAGCTTCAAAACCGTTTCAAATCCGAATTAAACAGTTAAGAATTCCGACCCTTGAAAATACTTGTCAAAGTTATTTTTCAATTTAATTATTAATTTACTTTTCGATCTTTGAAATTCTTTTTCAACTTACTTTTAAAATTTATAAGTCCAAATAATATATTTTAACCCCCAATAATATTATATTTTATTTTAAATACCATTAATTATTTAAATAAGCGGATAAACCCGAACCGAACCAACGCTTTTAACCCAAATCGAACCGAACCAACTAAACAAATCTCAACCGGTTTAAATAACCCAAACCCGATTTGATATATAAAATATATATATATATTCCGTAAGTCAGTAAAATGGGCCCCCACAAGTGTGGTGACCGGACAAGAGAGGGCCCACACCCTTCTTCTCCTTCCTTTGAAATCAGAAGGCTCCCGCCTGAGCTCGCGACCACTCGACGCCGTCGTCCGTCCCGCCTGCCGCGCCTTGGCTCCGCCTAGCTGGTCCGGCTCCCTGTGCTCCCGCCTCCTCACTCTGCGTCGCTGCTCCAGGCTCTCCCTCACGCCGGCCTTCGCAACACACTCCCGAGCTTCCATTCAAACACGCTCCCTCGCTCTCACGCTCGTCGCGCCGCCCTCGAGTTCGCCGGACTCGACGTAGTTCAACCCAGATTCCCGCACTCGACCCTCACTACCCTCCCGACTAGTCTAAGAGAAAAAGGATGCACAAAATCGAACGAGGAAAGAAAGGGAGGCTTGGGGTCTCAGCGGGGTGTTCGCGAACGTCGGAGCTTCGAACGGAGTTCTGGGCGTCGTCGGAGGCTTGCGATGGCTCCTCGGACCTGCGTCGGATGAGGGTGAGTGCGATGGTAGGGCTCGAGAGTGGTTTGGATCGGAAACGAAAGAGAAAGGCTTACCGGAAGGTTGTTTCACGCTTGAATGGGCGGTGTATCTTCGGTGGCTTGTCGATGTCGTCGAGTGCTCCGGGGGTGGTTGTTGTTGCTCTTCGATGAAAGAGGAAGAGTCGAGGATGATAACGGCGATGAAGGGTCACCGAGGCGTGGTGTGTGGTGATGGTGGCGAGAGGTGGAAGGTCTTGTGGTGGTGGTGATGATATATTGTGTTTTGAGTGTAGTAGTAGGTGTCTGTGATGGTGAGTTCCAGAAGGAAGAGGGATGGAGGGAGATCAGATGTGAATTGAAAGACAACGACGGGGCAGTGATGGGTTTAAAGGCAAGGGGATGTAATACGTGGTTAGCCGTAGGTTGGTCCGATCTTCGACAACAAGCAAGAAACTAAAGAAAGATGCAAGAACTCAAACTGACGCAGCAAAGACACTTAAAGAATCGATCAAGAAACAAGCAAGATCGATCAAGAACGCAGCAATACTCTAAAGAAATAAACAAGACTTGAAAATAATGAACAAGAATGGAAAGACACGACCTGATAAGGACTGATGCGATCTATATAGAGCAAGATAGAGACCCCAGACTTCCGTAGAAGGTAGGAACCAATATCAATGACTATATAACCCCCCTCTGTAACCCTACACAATCAAGCGGACAACTTGAAGGCACAAGGAGGGGGCTTGTGGATACTAGATTCACCAAGTCTTGCGAAGTTGATGAACGGCAAAGCAAACCAAGCTAAAATAAACCAATTCGATGATCAACGAGCACAACTCTAGTTGGATCAACAAGACACTCCATGTGTTTCACACAATTTGAGAGATCTAAATTCTATTCATTATGTTCCTCTTGAATTACAAAGGAAGAACTCGGCTTAAATAGGCCTTAGGGGCTGAGTTGGGCCGAATTCTAGATAAAAGAAGATAAAAGTATTACTTAAAGTAATTAAATAAAATAAAATCCTAAAATAACATCTAAAGTTTCCTAAAATAACTTAAGTAAAACTAATACTAAAATAGGAAATAAATATAATATTCCAATACTTAATAAAATCCCGTCAAAACAGTGACAGTTTGCAAAGAATGCAATTTTCGGCCAAGCTCCATGTCGAATCTGGAAACATCTTCAACAGCAAAGTTGTAGATTTCTTCGTCCTCGTTCCGACAAGATATGGCACGCCTCAATCCGATAAATATTGAATCCGTACGACCCATTTTACAGAGACGTCGAAAAGCTGTCAAATATTCTGAACGAGAGTTTAAAACGTCATTTGATCAAGCTTGCACCTTTGGACCTTCTCCCATGGTGGAGCCTTCTTCTTCCTCTTGAGGATGACTTCCTTCTCACAAACTCGAATCATAGGTCCATCCCAATGTATGATAGGTGTGTCCGAAGGTGTCATGGATGGTGTCTTGGATGGTCCCGCATCAATCTCCCTTTCTTGAAAAGGATTCGTCCTCGAATCCAAGGTCGCATATGATTCCGCTGTTGTGAGCTGAATCTGCCATGTTTTACAGTAACTTTTATATCGATTTCTGCATACATTGCATTCATTCGGGCTTAGATAGTACAGAACCTATGTAGTTTATGTTTATTTGCCAAATTATGGAATCTACACCAGTTTCTGTTTAATTCGCAGAAATCGAGGCATTTTACAGCAATTCTACAGAAGGTCAGAAAAGCTCGGAAAACCACTACAGAAGTCCAAGGTCAAATAAGCAGCGGAACCAGTCGAATCGAACCGAGAACCCAAGCTACTCGATCTCGAGTAGCTCTTACTCGACTTAGACGAGCATGTCCGAGCAGCCTTGGTCGACAGAGCCTGATCGAGAAAACCAGACCAACCCGACTTCCGGACCCAACTCGATCTCGACAAGACCCTAGTCGAGATGGACGAAGCCCAGTGCCACACCCGGAGTCGAGGAGAGAACTGGACGAGAAGCCGAGCACAGCTCTACTCGACCTCGACGAACCCTTGTCGAGATCGACAAGCCCCACAACGCCAGTCCGAGTCCGTGCCGAGGAGAAGCTGCTCGACCAGAGAAGGCCACACCTTACTCGATCTCGACGAACCCTTGTCGAGATCGACGAGCCAGAGTCCAGATCCAGGCTTGTCGAGCACACCTACCCGAGAAGACCTAGTCGACGGATCAATCCTACTCGAGGTCGACTAGGGCTACTCGAGGTCGACGAGCGCCGTGAACCAAATGTCCGAGCCACATCGAGCAGATCTAGCCGAGAAGTCCAGTCGACGAACAATCCTTGTCGAGATCGACGAGCTCTGGTCGAGGTCGAGTAGACCCAGTTTCCAGAAACGCTTTGTCGTGACGAGTCCTACTCGGTTTAGCTTTACTTGGGCATGAGGGAATCCGAGAATGGCCGAAGATCTATCCAAAGTTGATCAAAGTCTATCTATGGAAGGAGATCTATCAAGACATGAAGACTTACCTTAGTTAGATTTATCTTTTCCTTAGTTGATTTATTTCCATTATGCAATTTATTTATCTTTTATCCTCTTAGATATAATTTTAGATATAGATAGGAGATTCTATCCTTGATTAGCAAGGAATAGAAGACTATAAATAAGGCCCTAGGGGCTCAGTTTTAAAAAAAATAAAAATTCGGGGAGACAATTAGTTAGTTACATAAAGAGAGATTGTAAGTTGGAGTTTATTTTATGCAATTTAGTTCTTTTCATCAATCAAATGTCTGTTATTGCAATGAGGCGTGAGTAGTCCACCCACTTCTGGGGCTGGGGTGAGCCCGACGGTGGCCATGTGAGGCGATGCGATAAAGGTCAGATCTTTTTGTGCGATTCATCTTCTATCCCTATGAGCATGATTCTTTTGCGAGAGTTGAAGGTGATCCTTGTTTGTGTTATTGAAGCGAAAGTGATCTTAATGCAACTTGGATTAATTATGTGAAAAAGGGTTAGTAACAATTAAGGTTTATGCGAAAGCCTCTATATGCCTATTTGTTAATGACGAAAGTTATTTGATGGAAAGCATGATCTTTTATGCCTTTGTGTGTTACTTTGCATGGTTATCGTTGTGGTGTTGAAACCCTAGTCTTGGAAGTCTTTTATTATATTGATTTATTTCTGTCAAAAATCTGAGTTTTAGTTTCGAATTTGCAATTTATATTTTCTGTCAATTCTTATCGATACAGAGGAGATCTTGCCGATCTCGAGTTGATTGTACTCGATCTCGAGTACGCTTCGTCTAGGTCGAGTTGAGTTCTGTTCTGTTGTCGATTTCTGAAGTTTCTGTCTTGACTTGCCCTTGTCGATCTCGAGTTGACTTGGTCGAGATCGAGTTGCCCTTGCCGGGTTTACCTGTCTGCTGTGATTTTCGATTTTCTATTGTCGACTGCTGTGGTCGATCTCGAGTAGCTGTTTGTCGAGATTGACGAGCCCTTTGCTCTTCTTTTAGTTTCTACTTTGCTTTGTCTTTCCTGTTTTGCTTTGTTCTTTGCTTCTGCTTTTATTTCTGTTTCTTTCGTTGTTTCTGTGTTTCTGTCTTTTCTGCTGCTCTGTCTGTGAGAATTTACAGCTACCTGAGAACTGCTGACATGCTTCCTCGTGGATTCGATCCTGACTATTCTCTTACTACAACGGAAGGAAGTCTTGTATTTATTTGCTGAGACAGGGAAGTCAGTCTGAACTTTATTTCATATTTATTTCATACTTGACCATCCTCCTGCAACAACATCCGCAAAGGCATCTACACGAGCTCCTGAATTGAATACCTTATGTCCATGGAAACTCTTCTCAAGGCCGTTTGTTGTAGGGATTGACCACTCCTCAACGGGTTTTGTCTCAGCTTCATCTACAAAATCAAGAAAAGAAACTTTATGAGTGCATAATTCAGATTCCATATGAAGGTCATGATGTTCTAACTTAATATGCACTTGAGCTTGGTCATTAATCCCTAAGTTTCCATCCAAAACTAGCAAGTTTTCATCCTTTTCCAAGGCTAAATTTTCAATTAATTCTAGGCTAGCAATATTAGAACAATTTTCACCATCAATGATCATATTACTAACTATGCCTTTTGCTATGCACTTAGTATGACACAATTCTTCTCTGTGATCATAAGGCACATGTTGAACATTTAAATCAATCAAAGAATCATCATGCTCATATTCAATGCAATCATTATGATCATAGACAAGTAAATTAACATCTTGATCATTGTTATTATCAACATGCTCTACATTTTCAGCAATAAAAGAAGCATCTATGCTAGTAGAAACATGATGTGAATTAGCATTATGGGGAGAAATAGGATGAGTTTCTTCCCTTTCAATTGGTGACACTTCATCTCTGGGTGGGACTCCTTGTACAAACACCGTATTAGAGCCAAAATGCTGAAGCTCTATTGTCGTAAAGCGTTTATCCACCTTAACCATTTCATTATTGAACTTTACCAACATCTCATTCATGGCGTTCATGGTGATCATCAAGGTGTTGAATTGCTCAGGAGTTATAGTAGTGGTCGAGTTGTTCCCATTGTTGGGCTCGTTGTTAACCTGAATATTAGACATGACAACAAAGAAAAGAAACAAGGAACTATGTAAAAGTTAGAAAGTATAAACAGCTCATAATTGTGTTTCGCTCACACTCTCTCTCTGATTGATATGTCACGCTTGCTAGGGCAATATGCTTTGGGCAAATCAACAACCAAGCAAAAGAACTAGGCAATCAAAGTATGCAATCAAGAGAATGAATGAAACAACGCAGAAGAGTACTCAACAAGAGCTGTAGAGAACTCGATGTAAGCAAACAACTCAATTCAAGCAAAACAGATGGGAATTTGCAAGAATTCAACTCGACACACATAAGAGAGAACTCGACAAAGGCTGAGATCACTCGACACAAGCAAGAGGGAGCACTCGATCAACTAATCAGTACTCGACACAAGCAATAACAACTCGACACAGCAACAAAAGTACTCGATCAATGGAGAATAGTACTCGACAGTAGCTGCTATTAGAAAAAAAATAAAAGAAAACTAAGAAAGAATGGAAATTTACCTCTTTTGATTGAAAACTTTTAAGTTAGGACGTTATAGTTGCAGGGTAGGGTTTCAATTTTGTGGAGGTATGTGTTTGATAGGTATGTCGATTAGGGCTGGAGAGGTTCTCCAAAAGAATGTCCTTGGGAGCTTTCTTGTACTAGATCAACAATATTTCTCTTTTTTTTTTGACTTACTTTTGCCCCTAGTGAATTTTAATCCTCCTAGGTCCAAGTTCAATCCTTTTTTTTTTTGTATGAATTTCGAAACTGATTTTTTTTAACTAATGCAAGAAGAACTCTTATGAAAGAAAAGGACTCGAAATTATAAAAGATAGGTGAAGGAAATAATAAAAACTCAGCCCTAATGAATAGATATAGACAACCTTTGGGTAAATTTGGTAAGGGGATCTATCTTTAGCCTTAATAGATATTTGATAGATAAAATAAATTATATCCACCAAAAAATCAGAATTTATATAGGCAATGGATAAATAAAAGAAGATATAGATAGATCAAAAGTTCCAAAGATAGAACAAAGCAACAAACTAGGGTTTTATCTTGTGTGGAGGTGATGTCGGCCAAGCAAAGGCTTATGGGGACAGCTAGGGCTGTCGTCGGCTGTAAGAGTACACAACAGGGGTTGTGCACACTTGTGGTCGACTCCACTGGTCTCGGCTAGGCTTTGTGTTTAGGCTATGCAACCACAAACAATCACAAACTCAAGATTAGTGCAAGAATCAATAAAAGAAACAAGAAGTAAAAGACCAAAACAAGAAAAGGACTCTTTTTTGTGGGTTTTTGTGTTTATGGAAAGAAAAGACTCAATCTTGATGTCGGAAACCAAAGCTCTGATGCCAATTTGATACGGGGTTAGCCGTAGATTGGTCCGATCTTCGACAACAAGCAAGAAACTAAAGAAAGATGCAAGAAATCAAACTAACGCAGCAAAGACACTTAAAGAATCGATCAAGAAACAAGCAAGATCGATCAAGAACGCAGCAAGACTCTAAAGAAATAAACAAGACTCGAAAATAATGAATAAGAATGGAAAGACACGACCTGATAAGGACTGATGCGATCTATATAGAACAAGATAGAGACCCCAGGCTTCCGTAGAGGGTAGGAACCAATATCAATGATTATATAACCCGCCTCTGCAACCCTACACAATCAAGCGGACAACTTGAAGGCACAAGGAGGGGGCTTGTGGATACTAGATTCACCAAGTCTTGCGAAGTTGATGAACGGCAAAGCAAACCAAGCTAAAACAAACCAATTCGATGATCAACGAGCACAACTCTAGTTGGATCAACAAGACACTCCATGTGTTTCATACAATTTGAGAGATCTAAATTCTATTCATTATGTTCCTCTTGAATTACAAAGGACGAACTCGGCTTAAATAGGCCTTAGGGGCTGAGTTGGGCCGAATTCTAGATAAAAGAAGATAAAAGTATTACTTAAAGTAATAAAATAAAATAAAATCCTAAAATAACATCTAAAGTTTCCTAAAATAACTTAAGTAAAACTAATACTAAAATAGGAAATAAATATAATGTTCCAAGACTTAATAAAATCCCGTCAAAACAGTGACAGTTTGCAAAGAATGCAATTTTCGGCCAAACTCCATGTCGAATCTGGAAACATCTTCAACAGCAAAGTTGTATATTTCTTCGTCATCATTCCGACAAGGTATAGCACGCCTCAATCCGATAAATATTGAATCCGTACGACCCATTTTATAGAGACGTCGAAAAGCTGTCAAATATTCTGAACGATAGTCTAAAACGTCATTTGATCAAGCTTGCTCCTTTGGACCTTCTCCCATGGTGGAGCCTTCTTCTTCCTCTTGAGGATGACTTTCTTCTCACGAGCTCGAATCATAGGTCCATCCCCATGTATGATAGGTGTGTCCGAAGGTGTCGTGGATGGTGTCTTGGATGGTCCCACATCAGGAGGGGTTAGCTTACAGCTAGGAATAGGGGGGAAGAGTTTAGGGGCGTGGCAGGGGGTTAGGCGTAGGGTGGCTTCGGATGGGAATTGGGAAGTGCACTAAATGGGGGTAAGAAATCAAATTAAATACCCGGTATATAATCTCGAATACGTGAATTTTGAATCCCGAAATTAGTTATCGAATGTTACCTTTTTGGCCCCGTTATATAGATATTTGCCATCTTTTGAGAATTACACCTGCCAATGGTAATGAGAGACCACACTTATGAATGGTCATAATGAAATTTGCTGTTACAAAACATGCATTCTGGCTTCATCCAGAAAATAGGAGAAGGAAAAAAATCAATTGAAGAAAGATACCAGACAAAGTATGTATTCTTGATACCTCAATTACTAGCATCCAGTTCAATAATGTTAGCATAATAGCACAATACAACTAGAAAATGCCAAGTTATTTTTCAAAAATATATACATGTATTCAACATACCCTATGGAAGCTACTGTGTCGGGGATAAAATCTTCTGGTTGTTCCAAATTATAATAAATTAGAACCTCTTTCTCTATGTCTAAGTAAGAAACAGCCCCCACTGCTTTAGCATTGAAAAGGAGAGCCAATTAGATCAAGAAAAATCATTAAAAAAATCATTTTGGATCGAAATCTTGATTTTAGTCCATAAAGAAATCTATTCTTATTCCAATTGGTTCCAGTAATAACACAAGTTGATAACTATGGAATTCTACCCTAAAGGAAATAGTGTAATGAAATAATTTCAAACATCATAAAGATTACAGGATCATGCAACATGTCATGAATATCATAGAATGAAAGCAAAGTGGAGAAAAGAAAACAAACCGCTTGGCAACATATCTGGAAATTGCCGCTTCCACCTAACACTCTTTGATCGTGTTGCATGGTCCTATAATTAAAGAGAAAAATAGTTTTTAAGCCTTTAAGGTCTCATTTAAACTCCATCATTCTCACCCAATATTCCAATAAAAAGGTACTAACCACAAAGATCAAGGTAATAAACATGATAAATAGCTCAGCTATAATCAAAGAGCAAAAGTGTCTTTCTGCAGATCTTCCAGTTTCTTGTTTATCATTTGTCGCCTTCTTTGTAAACACGATAAACAAATTAACAAATAAACCTAAAACATCGACACAAAATAAACTCAACCACAAACTTCCTAGTGTTCATGCTTTCTAATAGTACCTTCACTAAGATATTCACACATAAAGCTGATAAATAGTCATTGGAACCCATGATGCCAAAATTAAAGACCTAAAGCTTGTTATTCTTAGAAATAATAAATGAAATAGTAGATTTCTAGTTGATTCAAACTAAAATTAATGCGATTTATGTAGGGATTGCACATACCCCTTACCTTAGATTCATGACATCATATGCTTTAGTAATACAGTGAAATGAATGCATAAGGCTAGTTAAATATGGATCTTTTTTATAGAATGGGTTTTTGTTATCTTTTATTAGATTCTAATAGGATCATTAAAGTATATCAATGTACACTTAACATTAAGACACACCAAATGCTAAGAAAGATCTTACCAGCCCCACATTAACCATTCCACATACACAAGATATACACATCAATAGCTAGTTAATTTTAGTTTGAACCAACTAGCAATCTACTACTATTTCATTTATTATTTCTAAGAATGGAAGTGCACAATAACAAATGGAAGCAGTTCAGCATGCAAAATACACATCAATATCATAATTCCCAAATGGAAGCATCAGCTTGCGCTGCACAATAACAAATAGTTTCATCGAAACTCATATTCCCATTATTCAACCTTAATTAGAAGTGTTGGATCATGAATTTGAATCAATTTACATCTCTGGATTCCAACAATAACCAAAATAAATTAAGATAGCTTTTTGGCTTCTAGTATAAAACAACCCAAAGGAGGCTTCATCTCGTCAAAGACTCACATAAAACTAAACGAATTGAACAACTAATTCTAAAACCCTAGTCAAAGAAACAGTTCAAATTTTTCAAAGCTAAAAAACCAAAAACTCCAATTGATGAGATAAGAAATACCATACTTAAGAGCAGGCATTGCCACCCAATACAACCAACAAATAAGCGGCCATTTTTGGCTAGCGTGGCCGGCGCCGAAAAAAAGTGGTGGAGATGAGGAGCAGCTGGGCTCGGCCTCGATGGTTCGGAGACGTGGATCGGCCATTTCCGGCTAGCTTTGTCCGGCGTCGGGCAACAATGGTGGAGACGAGGAGCAGCTGGGCTTGGCCTCGATGGTGCCGCTAGTGTCGACAATTCCATAAGGCGTTGCCGTTGTCGTTGGCATCGATCTCAATCCGAGGGCGACGAGACGACAGGGAAGAGAACCAGAGATGGAGATCGAGGACCCAAACGTGAGATTGAGTGACAGAGACCGACGAGGAAGAGGTCTTAAGGTCAGATCTACTCTTCAATGGAGGGAGGGGTTAGAGATCTAGAGGAAAGGCAAGATCTAGGAACAAGAGGGTGGACGAGTAGGAATAGGCGAGAGAGATTGAGGATTTGAGGAGATAGGCAGATTGCAAATAGGGTGGGCGGCGACTTGGTTTCATTGGGTTTTGATAGACCTAGGGTTTACATGAATTTACATAATTATTTCGTGATTTTATTTTGTAAATAATTGTAAATATCCATTCAAATTAATTTACAAAATACAACACAATTATTTTATTTAAATTGAAAATAAAATAAATAAAGTCTATTGAATTAAATTTAAATTTTGAAAAAAATGGATAGATAAACAAAGTCTATTGATTTTTTTTTATTAAGATCTAAAAATTTAGACCATGACGTTAAAGAGATTTGGAAAAAAAATATAAGTGAGCAGGCTAGAGCACTTGACGAAAATTAGAAATATATAACCACTTGACTAATTTTTTCTTTTGTTCATTTTAAATGTAGTTTATCGAAAATGTTACCATAGCTTAAAAAAAAGTATCGCATTCATATCAACTGTTGCAATAAATGCTACCTTAGAAAAAAAATGTTGCAAACACCTGTTACAATAGATAAACATGTTGCACAACTATTGCAGTAAGTGTTACCTTAGAAAAAAAAATGTTGCAAGCAACTGTTACAATAGATAAGTATGTTTCACTTGATTATTACATAGCACAAGTGTAGCATTAATTGTTGCAATAGCTCAAATGCTACAATCAAATGTTTCCATAAGTCATTTTTGCAGTACTGGTCGTTCCCAGATATGTGAAAGAAACCTAAATTCATGTGTAATTATCGTTTAATGTTTTACTGTTGCACTCGTTTAGTGTAGATCGTGTATTTACGAATTCGTTTGTTGTTGTTTGAATAGAAATCAGATTAGATCGTGGACAATATGTAGAATATCATGTTCTTCATCGATTTGCTTCATTAATATAGACTCGATCTGTCAATCTAACGAGAATTATTGTATGCTATGTTCTACTTCGATCTGTTCAATGAATTCGATCTGTCGTGCTGACATGGATTCAATAGAAATCATTATATGATTTATTCTACATCGATTTGTTGCATTAATCTAGATTCGTTTTATAATGCTGACACTATCTAAGATTTCTTAAATCAATAACATTTATCTAACTTCGATCTATCGTGCTAACACAGAATCAGTAGTAGAAAATTGTATGTTGTATTATACATCAATCTGTATCATTGATCTATTAATGTCTTTGATGCTGACACTAACTCACTTTACTTGTTTGTATATTGTCTGTAATTAATTGATAGGTCAAACCTAAATGGAACCTCATGTGATTACAGTAGTATATGGTGGATCATGGGTATTTGTTGACACATGCCTGATATTCATTGGAAATACAACATCAAAATGCTGAATTGCAATTTAATCATTTACACCTGTACAAAATGCTGAAAGCCCCACTTACAGTTGATTGTGACGCTGATTTGAAAGAGTTCCTGGATATATCAGCACTAGATGGTGTAAAATTTGTTGTTGAGTTGTGTGTCAGCATACAGGTACAACCACTTACCATTCCTGACACAGATGACAGGGAGAGTAGGCAATCAGTTGGTTTGATTGACTATGTCGTGGATGAAAATCAATTGGCATTGATTGCAGACACAGAAATGCAGAATGTGGCATCAGATGATATATATGATGATATGGATGATGATAATGACAGTGATTATGATGCTGACACCTGGAGAAGCATGCATTCTTCAATGCGCATTAGAGATAAGACACTAGAAGATTACAAGGATGACAACTCTAGCATGGATAGTTTCAATAATACCTCATCCAACATAATGTACATTGGGAGAATCTTTGATTCAAAGCAAGAAATAAAGGATGCTTTACGCATATTATCAATGACAAAAATATTTGGATATTGAGTAAAAAGATCAGAACCCAAGTATTTTAGGGTGCACTGCGTGGATAATAACTGCAGATGGGAGTTACATGTAAATACTATTTATCACACTTGCTACGAGGTGTCAGCGTACAATCATGTACACACATGCACATGGGATATGAGAACAAAAAATTGCAATTGATTGCAAGCATCATCCAACCAATGGGAGTGTGTGTGTGTGTGTCATCAAAATAACTCTCAATTCAAGTATCCCATTATTCATTATTGTATTCATTCTAATGTATGCCTAATTACAGTGTCAACATCGGGTACAATCCAAAGCAGATAATGGATAAAATGAGAACAGAAAAAAAAATGCTCATTAGTTATTGGACAACGTGGTAGTCAACAAAAATTGCACAAGATAAAGACAAAGGGACAACGGAATCAAACTTTGCTGACTTGCCATTATTTTTCCACTTGATTATGGAGAAAAAAAATGGAACTGTGGCATTGATGTCAACAGATAATGATGACAGGTTTAAATACTTGTTTTTATCATTTGGAGAATGCATTAGGGCATTCACTGTGTTAACAAAGGTATGGAATTATAAGTGCCAGCACATAGTCTACTTACTCACTTTTGATTATTTCATTGTCATCACACAAATTATATTCATTATTTTACAGGTTGTTGTTATTGATGGAACATTTTTAACTAGGAAATACAAAGGGACATTGTTTGGAGCAGTAGCCCAAGATGCAAATAGAAATATTTACCCCCTTGCATTCGGTATTGCTGACACAGAAAATAACAGCTCTTGGGAATGGTTTTTCTGTCAGCTGCTGAAGGTTGTTCTTCTATCAAATGATTTAGTGTTCGTGTCTAATAGACATGTCAGCATTACAAGAGCAATTGGCTTGGTTTACCCGAGTGCACATCACTGCATATGTAGATGGCCATGAAGCAAAACATCAGAAGCACATTCAAGAAAAGATACTTGGCAAATTGGTTCAAGAAAGCAGCAGATAGTTACACTACTGTGGACTTCAACAAATATTTTGACCACATAAATTTGACGAGAGGGTTTCTCGACCAAATAAATTTGTAGTCAAGACCCCCGCTATAGGATAGTTGAGTCAGGTCCGTCCTCAGGAGAGAAGTCAGCGGTTCTAGGTTTAGTGTGTTTTGGGGTTCAGGGATAGCGGGAAGAGGTGATGAGGGTGGTTTCGACGTCGACAAAGAATAGAGGGGTCAATGTCGATGGATGGAGAGGGAATGGTGGTTTGATATCGAGTAGAATATGTGACGAATAAAAATAATAAAATAAAACAAATAAAGATGCAAACTTCCAAGGTTAGGGATCACCACAATAATAAACATATGTGCAAATCATAAATCACATAAAGATGCATGCTTTATATGAAAGAATCGACTTTCGCAAATTCCAACAATTTAGGTGATAGAGGCTCTCACATAAAAACCTAATTTGTTTCTACCTTTTCTTAATTAGGATTAGTCGGCTCTCGCAAATAAGCCCTAATTATTATCCAATTCATAATAAGATCACTTTCGCTTCAATATCATGAATAAGGAATTTCCTCAACTCTCGCAAAGGATTAAGCACATAGGTAGATGATGATAAAGACATATAAATTCATAGATTTATAAATCAAATACACATATCTATGTTGGGATCACCCCAACCCTAGAAGAAGGAAATTAGAAACAAACCATAATAAAAGAAATTAACTTTAACATAAAATAAACTAAAACTTACAACCGTTCCTCTCCTTACTTCTCCTTGTGCCCGAAGACGACTTGACTTGAATCAATGAAAATCAGCCCCCTAGGGCTTTATTTATAGGCTTCATTCCCTAGCTATTCTAGGAAAGAAATTATATCTATATCTATATCTATATTTATCTATCTAATAACATTAAGATAAAACATGGAAATAAATAATTATATCTAAAAGGAAATATATCTAATGTGGATAAATATCTTCTCCCTTGACTTGATGGAACTTGATAGATCTTGATAGAATTTCATTTTGAAAATATCACCAATGGATTCGGGATAGAAACTTAACAAGATATTCGGTTAAGCTCGGAATCCGCCGCCTGGGTCAACTCGATATCGAGTAGGATTGCTCGATATCGACTAGCACTTTTCTCGTCTTCTGCTCAACAATTCGATTCTGGCTAACAAGAGCAAAGTTGACTTGGGTTTTCCTCGATATTGAGTAATTTCCTCGATATCGACCAAGGTTTGGTCCGTCTTTAGCGTCTTCGTCGATCTCAGCTCGGACAGTTCTGGAATCTCCTCGACGTCAACCAATTTCCTCGATGTCGAGTAGATTTCTTCAACTCGAGTGGTCTTGTGCTCAGCTCGTGCTCGATCTCGTCCTCTGGAGCAGAAGTGGAGTAAACTTTGGTCGATGTCGACCAATTTGGTCGATATCGAGTTGTCCTGTTGCTTTCAGCATTCTGCTCCGTTCTTAAAACGCTTTTTTCCGAGTCCTCATTCATTGGATTGACGCATATGACCATGCGTTGGAAAGCTCTTTTCGAGGGCTACAACTCTCATGAAGACATCGGAACTTGACTCAGAATGATGAATGGCGAAAAATGGCTTTTTCTCCAGCTACACCATCCTTAACTTCTTCATGAGTTTTTCTTTAAGCGCCAAAGTGCGTCCGATTTCTGCGAAATATAATAAAAACTTGTGTAGACCTCCATATATTGCAAATAAACATAAACTACACAAATTATGTATTATTCTAACCCAAATGCATGAAATGCATGCAGAAATCGATATAAAAGTAAGTGTAAAACATGGCAAATTAGGCTCACAACAAACACCCCATACTTAAGCTTGCTTGTCCTCAAGCAATACTTTTAATTGTCATTCAGGGGAAGAAATCAAAACTCTCAACATATCAGATTCATTCTCATATGTCCCTGTAATCAATTACACTCCTCGAAAAGGTACTAGTGTCACAAATCCATACATGTGCAATTAAAAAGCAACATCTACTCACAAAAGGAGGGTTATGCAAAACATTCATTCGTGACAAAGCATTAATAATCAAGATGACTTTAATTTAAGCTCAACAAGGAGTAGATTGGTAAAAGGCTAAAGGTGGGCAAATTTTTGGCAATGTGGTGATAATGATCCGGGGAAATGGAGTATTTTCAAATTGAACTTCCACATTTCTTCTTCATCAGATTTCTCACCTTTCATAATGCTTTTATCAATAATAATGCTTTTACCTCTCTAACCTCAGCACTGCCTTCTTGCGAGTCGCAAACATGGGTGTCATGAATGGCTCCGGATACTTAGTGCTTTGGACTCCTCACCTTGTGTCCCATCTCGCCAAACTATTATCTCAACGAGCAGGGTCGATCTACCTTTATCTCCTGAGGTGACCGGATTTTTTCTCACTCATTAAATTTTCCATATATTCGAAACAATTTCCTACCAAACTCCAATAATGATAGCCACAACACAAACACCATATAATAATCTCCATAATGTAACATCATTCTCAACATAATCCCCGGATGGAAAAGAATGGCAATATTTGGAACATGTGGAGCAATATATGAAATAAGGCATAATATGGCTTTTGTGATGCATAAGCATATGTAAGGCTAGGAATATAAACATATGAGCATTATATGGAATACAAAGTCCCCAATCCTTTTATCATGCAACATGTCAAAAGCAATATCAAAATTTACCTCATTTCATGGTTTTCAAGAAATAATGCACTTTATTGTGACTTCCCTTTACTAAGTAATTTCATGCTATATCTCTAATGAATCCAATTTTGCATCGTTGAGTTCAATAAAGCTTCCATGACATTAATCAAAAATTTTAAATGGAGGTCATTTTTTTTTTTTCAAACTTTGGAAAACATGCATGTAAGCATACAAATCAATAATGAATTCCAAAATAGCAATGCATAAGCAATTCAAGAAATAAACTTTAAACATGCACACATAATGTCAAATATATCAAATATGCATAAAGTAAGCCCTTCCCCCACCCCATACTTAAACATTACAGTGTCCTCACTGTATAAAAAATAAGGGTAAAGAAAGAAACCCACTAGACAGGTGTGCTAATCATCAGAATCGAGTGCTATGCTGCTGGGCCCTGTCCGATTTTAGCTTGCTTCTATCCCCATGGATCTGGAAAAAATGTAGAAGAGAAATACCCACAATAGAAAAACTAAAAGTTCAAAACCAAAAAACAAACAAAAGCAACAATGTCCAAAAAAGTCCCAAAGTAAATGTCTATTTACAAACTCTAGACTTTATAGTCGCTAGGCCGACTTCTTCATTAAGCATTAGCCTGGCTCATCTTTGTCTGGAGGTATAGGTGGATCTGGTGGTGGGAAGCGTGGGATGTCATCCGGGGGCATCATGTGAAGAATCTTAAACTTCCCCGAGTGGACGCTCCATGGCTCCACCCATTCATCTTCCCTGGCTCGAGCTAGCATGTATAAGGGAAGATATAAAGAAAATATACATACCTCATCATCATACCTCTTCCGCTTCATAGGTTGAATTGGTTGCGCGTCTCCACCCCAACAAAACGGTGGAGTGAGAAAAGATATTTCCACCTCATCATGCGGAGCTTCATGCCACTTTGCTAGGACCCCATACTTGAATATGAACATCGGTTGCTCAAAATCATCGGGGATAGCCTTCACTTTGTAAGGTAAAAGCGATCTTGGAATGCCCTGAGCAACAATGTCCAACTTCTTCTCTTCTAGTGATTCTTCTTCTTGGGGTCCTTCAAATTGTTTTTCAAAGATAGATTGCAAAGGTGGAATCGAGATCGGGGAAGGATATACCTGGGTTTCTGTAATGGGGTAGTCGACATCGATTGACGTTGTTGCTCTCATGTACCGTGGGAGTCTCTAATCCTCATAAGAAGGAGGCTCTAATCCTTTAGAACGATAGGAAGCCTCAAGTCTTCGGACTAAGTCCTCCAGTCGGGCTATTTCCCTTAATCGTGCCTCCTCCACTGCGATCCTATTTCTCTATCTTAAATCTTGAAACCATTCTTCCCATGCAAGACTCCCTTCGACAAAGTCTTTCATCTTTGTACCTAAGCTTTGAAATCACAATCAAGAACACAAATTAGTAGGAAAAGCTTGGCACCTAGTTGGTACCGGTGAGGTAGGTGGTGGTAGGGTAGGGTAAGAAAAAGGGATGGGCTTTTCTTAACCTTAAACACAATTAAACTAGGCGCGATTGATATCTTCCCGGTAACGGCGCCAATTTGACGAGAGGGTTTCTCGACCAAATAAATTTGTAGTCAAGACCCCCGCTATAGGATA
The DNA here is from genome assembly GCA_037127255.1 of Persicaria tinctoria. Classification (NCBI taxonomy): domain Eukaryota; kingdom Viridiplantae; phylum Streptophyta; class Magnoliopsida; order Caryophyllales; family Polygonaceae; genus Persicaria; species Persicaria tinctoria. The sequence goes on from JBANSL010000020.1 coordinate 39,833,256, forward strand.
GTGGAGTCAGGTTCGTCCTCAGGATAGAAGTCAGCGGTTCTAGGTTTAGTGTGTTTTGGGGTTGAGGGATAGCGGGAAGAGGTGATGAGGGTGGTTTCGACGTCGACAAAGAATAGAGGGGTCAATGTCGATGGATGGAGAGGGAATGATGGTTTGATATCGAGTAGAATATGTGATGAATAAAAATAATAAAATAAAACAAATAAAGATGCAAACTTCCAAGGTTAGAGATCACCACAACAATAAACATATGTGCAAATCATAATTCACATAAAGATGCATGCTTTATATTAAAGAATCGACTTTCGCAAATTCCAACAATTTAGGTGATAGAGGCTCTTAGAGCTGGCAAAATCTGACCAGACCCGAGAAACCCGACCGACCCACCCGAACCCAAACCCGACTGAACCCGAAAATCTAGCGTTATGCACAACCCGAACCCGAGTCCGACCCATTTTGACCCGAGACCCGAATGGTCCTGAACATAAACCCACCCGACCTGACCCAGACCCGACCTAAATTTGACCCGACCCAAACCTGACCTGACTCGAATTAGACCCGACCCGACGCTCAACCCGACCCGACTCTCAACTATACTGAAACAATATTCACCTAGCCACCACAATAATTTTACAGATATGATAAATTCTCATTTATATTTAGGATATGATTAGAGCGTATGTAATATGTATAATGTATGGCTGCTTTAAGACTAGTTTATAATCTCATTTATCCGTCTCCCAAATCATAGTATGAAAGATCGTTAACCAGAAAAAGAATGGAACGAAAAGTGGAAAAAGAAGAAAACAAGAGTGGTTAAATGTTTAAATCAATTCATCCTTTTCTATCAAATTTATAGGATTCTTCAACATACAAATGGTGAAGGATGATGTCGATTATAATAGACCTAACAAAACACATCAAGCATCCTAAACACACTAGTACAAAAATGGTTTTAGACAACACCTTATAGACAACGGTTTTTGAAATAATGTTGTCTATATTGGCAGAAATTATAGTTTTTGGGGGCGCACAACGATTATTAGTTATAACCGTTGTCTTTGTAATTGCAAAGACAACGTATATATAAAGAACCGTTGTCATACATATAGAAGACATCTGAAAGAATACGGTTGACAGAACCGTTGTCTATATACAAATGAAATCGTTGTCTTTCTAATTACAAAGACAACGAATATACAAAAAACAGTTGTCATAGATATAGAGGACATATCAAAGAATACGATTGACAGAACTGTTGTTTATGACCAATTAAAACCGTTGTCTTTGTTATTGTAAAGACAACGGATATAGTAAGAACCGTTGTCATAGATATAGGGGACATATCAAAGAATACGATTTACATAACCGTTTTTTATGACCAATTAAAACCGTTGTCTTTGTTATTGTAAAGACAACGAATATAATAAGAATCGTTGTCATAGATATTGAGACAACTCAAATAACACGATTGACAGAACCGTTTTTTATGACCAATTAAAACCGTTGTCTTCGTTATTATATAGACAACGAATATAGTAATAACCGTTGTCATAGATATCGAGGAACCTCAAATAATACGATTGACATAACCATTGTCTATGCCCAATTAAAACCGTTGTCTTTGTAATTATAAAGACAACGAATATATAAATAACCATTGTTATATATATATATAAAGGACATCTCAAATAATATGGTTGATAGAACTGTTGTATTTGTCCACTTAAAACCGTGGTCTATGCCCAATTTATATTCTCAAATTAAAATAAATAAGTAAAAAAGAAGTAAAATATCTGATTTTAATTAAGGAAAAGAAAATCCCTCCTAATCCATCCTCTCCCGCGAAAACGCACAGTACGTGCCCTAGAAAGGTTCTCTCTTCCGACCTCCTGTCAATCGACGAAGAAAAGCTTGTTAGATTGACGGTTCTTCACACAATCGAGATTCTTCTACTCCCGAACTCTCCTTCATCTCCATCCGTGGTCCAAGATTCTTCCTCAAGCCACACCAAGTTTGGTAAGTGTTCTATCTTTTCCTCATCTATGGCCAGCAAGGTTCTATCTTCCTACACTCCCGAACTCTCTTCAATTGAAGATGACAAGCCCCCTGCACTCTTTCAACTCCCTTTTGAATGCTAGGTTTCTTCAGAATTTGTTGAATTAAAGGCGATAACCACCCACCCGGCCACCCCTTGTCCCGTCTTAATCCAAAACAGAGAAAACAAGTACCTTTCTTGTACTGTTAGTTTTTTTGTTTTTTGTTGGGAACTATAGCAGCATTGTAGGGTGTTTTGATCCCTTCCTAATTGTGTTTTTCTTTGCAATTGGGTGCAGGAACTGTACGTGGAACATCTTGCCAAAAAAAAAAGCACCCTAACTGCAACTATAAGGTGCGTTTTTAGAGTGTTTTATGTTTCGATCCCTGCCTAATTGTGTTTATTCTTTGCAATTGAAGGAACCATATAAAAGGCATGCTTTTAGAGTGTTTTAGGTTTCTTATTATGCTTATTCTTGTCAAGAACAAATTTTTACAGTAATTAATGGTTCATCTGACATTGTTAAAGTGTTACTGTCATTGGAATTTTAGATAATATTATTGCATAACATTCGGATTCGCTAGTCACACTCTAGGACCTGCTGAGAGGCATGGATGTTTTTAGAAATCACTTAGGACTTACATATTTTGATAGCGTAAAATGTGGATATATATATACTTTGTTTAAACCTTTCGGTCGAAGGTCCTAGAATGTGTGGAACAAGTATGAACCCACTTCTTTTTGTATAAAAGAGATCCTCGGTAGTTGATACAGAAACAGAATTAAAAGCTCGAATTTATAAGCAATGTAGTCCATAGTATCATGTATCAACTCTGAATTTTCCGTATGACTGAATAAATGATGGCATGATTAGAAAAAGAAAGCCATGCTTATGTGGTTGATCTAACAGATTAGGATACAGTTCCTCCTAATAAATTTTGTGGTTTTCTTTCTAAGTATGGTTATTTTTTCGATTTATTGGCAGAGAGAATCTGCATTGAAAAAGAAGCAAGATGAACTTCTAAACAAGAATAAATCAGACTTGCAAGCCCGGTTGCTTCTTCTGGTAGTAAGGTTTGCATCGTCGTTCTATTCTTGGTTACAAGTCGGATTATAATATTGCGAACTCCAACTTTTATAAGAAGCAAACCGTTAGAGAAGCTAAACCTAGGCATTTTGAGAAACCAAGAAAATTAAGGTACTTATGTTAGGAGCTATATATGTTAGGTGAAAACATATACAACCATAACAGTCAGGACCTGTTTGGATATGGCTGTCCTCGCTCCATTCAACACTCAAAGATTGACTTAAGAAGGGAGGAGCTAGAGTAAGGACCTGTTTGGTTGAAAACTAAAGGAGAAGAGAGCTGAGATACAAATTTGTGTCACATGTCTATAACCCAACATACATGACAAACTGTGGGCTTTATAGAACACTAAAATCTGGAAAGACATATCATTAATTTGTGTATAAGTTCTGAAATTATATAAGTTCTGAAATTATATACTTTGCATAAGTTCTGAAATTATAAGTTCTGAAATTATATAAGTTCTGAAATTATAAGTGTAAGAAGACTCAAGGCTGAATGTATAAGTTCTGAAATTATATATACTTTGCATAGAACTCTAAAATCTGTGGGCTTTAAGCTTTAAGAAGATGAGGACTTGCAGCTTCCTAATATGGGCTTTCCAACTATCTTCCATTTGTAACATATAGAAAATGAAATAAGCATGTATAAGTTCTGAAATTATATGACAACTAGGCTGAATTGATTTCACACGGTTTTTCTGAACTTGGGTGTCCAGTGTCCGATTGAGCTCCATGATACCTTTCCGAATAGGGAATTCGCTCACGAATCAAACTCACCGCTACGCCGTGGCGTATGGACTTTTTCGGGCATTTGAGCTTGTTTCAGGACTTAAAATGCCATTTTATTAATGTTTTTCTTGTTTTTTCAGCAATTTCAATTTTTATCTTTTATCTCTTGTCTTTCTTACACACACACACACACACACACACACATACACACACACACACACACACACACACATATATGAAAAGGAGTATTATCATATCATTCATATGGTTATTTATTTTTTTTCCAGGAATTGCTTTTGGAATTTCTCAATAGTCCAACAACACTTTTATCTATCGGGTAAGTTCTTTGGACATTCTCTCTTGTTTTGTTGAAATTTTATGCGCTTTTATTTGTTTTTATCCCTCACTTTTGTGGTTCTTTGCACATTTAATTTGAAGTGAACGAGTATTTTAATTTTTTTTTAGAAATGTTCAAGTTATCCAAACATGGTATGTAAGCCCTGCTAGATACACTTATGACTTAGCTTCATTAGGCTCAAGTCCATACACAGTAGCAAACTCCTCTAGACATTTCCTATGTTGAGGTGTCACAAAGCGTCCCAACATTCCCTTCCCGAGCCTTTTCATTATAAGCATAAACAAAAGTTACCACAATTTGAAAGTTTCCATCCTGGCTTGCAACTTGGCATTGTATAAATTGATTTCCCAATGGAACCCAAATGCTCACATTTGCAGCCCATGGATCCCACGAGAGCCACATTCGTCCATTCTCTGTGTTCACTCTATTGATTGCATTTATCCAGTCTCTCGGCATACTTTTCAGCATCTCATTCTCACCCTTTTCAACACCTCATTCTCACCCTTTCCTGTCATTTTCAGCACCTCATTCTCACCCTTTTCTGGCATTTCTGTCATTGAAGCCCCTAACGTTCCAAGCTCCTATCTTAAGACTGGTCATAATCCCCTCCTTTTTAGGCTGCTACTACCTGGCTTGATTCTGTCGGCACCAGCATCAATAGTCGGGCTTTTTCATTGCCTTGCTGATCCCCTTTACTTTTACTTCTATTCTTCTCTGGGCTGTTAGACGGTTTTCTGCCTTCTCCTTCAGTAAACCTGTTGCTCGTGTGTATTTTAAACCATGATATGAAACATCTGCTTTGTATATAGTGTATACTTATAAACCTTCCATTCTCCCAAATAATTTTATTATCCTATCAGTATCAAATATGTAGACAATTTTTTTAGCCTAATCCACGAAAAACACAAGGACTTTCCAATCAAGTTTATGCATTTAAAATGAGAGCATTTGTGGCTCAATCTCACAGGACTTCTGAAAAATGTGCATTTGTGGCTCAATCCCCTCAACAGAACTCGCTTCCACCCCCCTCATCATCAATCAGTTTATGTACCTTGATATTAGATACTAGTAGTAATTAATGTCATTGTCTTGTGGTATTTTGCAAAGATAATTTGGAATGGATCTATTACAGGTGCTTGCACTATTGTGTGTAAATATGCTAAAATTAACAATATGCAAAAAAACAGGGATAGACAACGGCTAGTTTAACCGTTGTCATTAGTTCGTTCAACTTTAAAAATATGTTATTCACAACGGTTGAAATATACATATACAACGGTTATATTGTATATAGACCGCAGTTCATTTATATATAGACAACGGCTAAATGGAGTTTAGACAACGGTTATTTGGTACATACACAATGGTTGAAATATACATATACAACGGTTAGATTGTACATAGACAACGGTTATAGTCCACATAGACAACAATTAGATTGTACATAAACAACGGTTATATAACACATAATCAACGGTTTAATTGCACATAAACAACGGTTATATGACACATAAACAACGATTATAACTGTGTAATATTGATCGTTGAAAATTTTGGAGTCTCATAGACAACAGCTAAATGGAGTTTAGACAACGAGTATTTCGTACATACACAATGGTTAAAATATACATATACAATGGTTAGATTGTACATAGACAACGGTTATAGTCCACCTAGACAACACTTAGATTGTACATAAACAACGGTTATATAACACATAATCAACGGTTTAATTGCACATAAACAACGGTTATATGACACATAAACAATGGTTATAACTGTGTAATATTAATCGTTGAAAATTTTGGAGTCTCATAGACAACGGTTATATAGTATCTTAGACAATGGTTATAACCGTTGTTTATAAGAACCGTTGTCATAGCTCTAACCGTTGTTTCATCTAAAACCGCACTGACATAGACAACAGTGCAATAACCATTGTCTATGTTAATAAATAACCGTTGTCATAGACCTTTTTTGTACTAGTGATAACACAATAAATATAGTAAAGTCTAAAGACCAAATAACAACAAATTATCATAGATCCAACCACACGACAAACAATTCAGAACCTACATCAATAAACAACCCCATAGCAGCACCTGCAGGCTACAACAATGCAAAATTCAGCAAAAGAAACCAGCATAACAACAACAAAAACAACAACTAAACAGCATAGCAGCAGTGACAGCAACACATCAGCAGCGACGACAACACAGCAGCATCGACAGCAACACATCAGCCGCGACGACAACACAGCAGCAGCGACAGTGGCAGCAACACAGCACATCACAGCAGCGACAACAACACCCAGTAAGCAGAAACAGAACAATGGCAACATGACATCAAGAACTCAGCAACATAGCAGAACAACACAACAAGATGCAGGATCACTCCTCATCCAAGGATTCAACTTCTACGCAATATGTAAATAAATGTCCAAAGATTACAAATACAATATAAATTTATAATTAAAAGTTTAGAACAATATATAAACTAAATCACATACTTAGGATAATATCTTACCATTATATCCATTCAACCAATTCTGAGTGTCACTAATGCTTCGACATTTTTTGGTAAAAGAGAGCTCCTCCATTTGTTTAGAACTCTTCCTCCCATACTAAAAGATGACTCTTAAGCAACTGAAGTTATTGGAATAGCCAATACATCTCTAGCCATAGCAGAAAGCATAGGAAAGCAGGAAGAATTTTCTTTCCAATAATTAAGCACATTGAGCTTCATTGAGACAGGTAAGGAGCTCTCACTCAAATAAATACCAACTTCTAAAGTGCTAACTTGATCAAGAGTAGCAAATTCCTACGTTATTGAAAGAAATTTTAAATATAAGTAAGCTTAAACATAAAAGAGCAACTTCAAATTAAATACAAGCTTATACATAAAGAGTAGCAAATTCCTATATTATCCAATTATTTAGCATAAATCTAAGTATTTAACTAATCATGATGTTCTTATACATACCTCAAGTCCATCAAGACCATCATATTGAAATGAATTGTCATTTCGCACACTTGTTGGAGCACCTCCATAGGCAATATAAAGTTCATCAAATTGAAGCTCCACTTCCTTAGTCATTCTTTTCCCCTCAATGTTTCCATGTTGCTTAGTTAATGCAAAAAGCACAAACCTCAATTTGAATCTTGGGTCCAAAATAATTGCAAACTTTAGAATAGGCACATAATCGGACCAATACTTGTCGAACTTTTCTAGCATATAACACTACTAGAATTTTGTTCATAGACATCGGGTATAAACCGATGTTAATAAAAAAAAATTCAACGTGTTAGTGGGTGGTGTTAAAAATCCAAACTTTACCACATCGGTTTATAATTGATGTCTATAATGATTTATAACATCGTTTCTCTGTGTAATATCGACTTAAATGCATGAATATAGTTACATTTTGATTGGTTCACCTAATGTTAAACCATTATTATTTTGCATTTCTAGCTATATGAAGGAATGTAGAGCAATACAAAGTATCAAATTAACATCGATATTTTTTCCAAAAGCAATGTTCTAATAACTTATTTACATCGGTTATATGTGATTCATTTCGTGTTTATTAACTTTTCCTTTATATTTTGTCTTGTTATTTCGTTTAAAAATAGTATACAACATTCAATATTTATAAAGACAATGTTATATGTATATATTTAAATCGATATATTTCAAAGAAATGATGTCTAAAAAGATTAAAACATCATCTTCTTTATGTATAACAATGTATAATTTCACAAAAGAAATCAGTTTTATTAGTTGTTATGTTGTCCTTCAATGCATTTTAAAGCGCTTTTTATACTATTAAATGACGTCTCATTTCCTGTTTAAATTCATTTCCTGTTTAAATTTTAGTTTAAGTTTACAGATTACATCAAATATTATGCATATATTCAATACAGATTTTAGTTTACAGATTTCATATTACAGATTTCAGTTTATAGATTTTATATTTACAGATTAAAACAAATTTCAATACATATTTTTTATTTACAGATGACATATTACATCAACAATTCAGCAAATGTTGAGATTACAAATTTTATATTTCAGTTTACAAATTTTAGCAAATTTGAGTACAGATTTCAGATTTATAGATTACAAGTTTAAGTTCAAAGATTAAAACAAACATTTTACTAATATTCAGATTACAGATTTTAATTTTAGATTACAATTCAAAGATTTTATATTTAGAGATTGCAAAAAATTCAATTACAAATACAACATAGATTATAATTACAAATCCAGCAGTAGGTTCGATATCAATTTATCATCAAATTTACCAGATCAGATTACAAATTATCTTCTTTTTCCATCTCAGCTTACAAATTCTAAAAATTCAGATTCTAAAACTGAATAAAACGAAAAGATTTGGAATTAGCTTCTTTTTCCCCAAACTTACCACCGTTGGGTGTTGAAGGCAAGGCAATATTCTCCATCTCAGCTTCATTTTCCATGGCTACAAATCAAAAGATGTGAAATTGGCACTGCTACACCTTTGATCAAAATAGTGCAACAAGCCAATAGTGATGCCCGAAAGGAAAAACACTCACAAATGCAATGCAATTACTGGAAGGGTTGTCGTCGTCGAAGGGTCGTCGTCGTCGCGACTCCTGGTGAAGGAGAATCCCAACTGAGTTGAGGGCTTGAGGCCGCCTGCAGGGGATTGGGAAGGGATTCGTCGAAGGGTCGTCGTCGTCGCGAATCCCGGGGAAGGACCGAAGGAGGATCCCAACTCAGTTGAGGGCTTGAGGCGGCCCGTAGGGGATTGGGAAGGGATGAGTGGAGTATGCTGGCCGGCTGGGTAGGGTTTGGTTTGCCTCGTTTGGGTATTTGGGGATTTTTTTCCAGGTTTTCACTTTTCAGATTCAACAATTAAATTATTTTTTATAGGATAGATTTTCATTTTTTTTACATCTCTCTCCTCCTTATGATAAAAAAAAATTAATTTCCCTCCTAAAAATTTCATTTTTCCCTCCTTTGGTCAAAAATTGGAAAAGACTCCCTCCTTCAATTGAAGTCTACGGTTCTTACAGTCTACTTGTTATACTTTGGTAGGGTATATCGGTATAGGGTTTGGGGTTTAAGGTTTAGGGTTTAGGGTTTAGGGTTTAGGGTTAATTTCAAAACTTAGAAAATATCAAATCAATTAATGAATAATTGCTATAAAAAATATGAATAATAGATCAAAATCATCAAATCATTTAAAATAAAAAAGATTGTAAATATAGAATTATAACTCTATAGTCTTTATTTAGATATGAAAGATGATATTATTTGTAACGAAATTTATATCATGGGTTTTTTTATAAGGAATGAGGATTGAGGAGTTAAGGGCTTGAAAATTGTTGATATAATGTAAATTTATAATGAATAAATTGACAATGATGGATAAACCATAAAATATTTACCTAATAATCAAACGAATACAAATATATGATAGTTTGATACTTTTATTTATATTTTTATATATTACTTTGTTTGTATAAATAACATTATAGAATATCCATGCTCAGGGACTCAAAAGTCTTAATGCATTAATGATCAATCCATTGATGATGCAATGAAAGATCAATCTAATGATTTAAGATTAATAGATAGATCATAGAAGGATTATGGTTCTCTTATTTTCATATAGACAAATGGCAATAGTACAAGTGCAATACTTATAAAGATTATATCATGAGTTCGAGACTCTAAGAGGCATTGATTGATATAACTTATAAGTTATAAGTACATAATGAGTGATTGATCTGAATTTCTAATAATCGAAGATGAATAGAGTATTAGTATTACAATGAGCATTGAGTAAATTACACTTTATTGTTTAACTTAAAACCCGAACGAGACCGACCTGCTTAGCACGAAAGTACAAAACCGAACCCAAGCCCGACCCGCAGACTCGAAACCCGAACGAGCCTGACCCGCATTGACTCAAAACCCGAATGAACCCGACCCGATTTAACCTAAACCCGACCAATCCGAAATTTGGCCTGACCCGACCCAACCCGAACCCGAACCCGAACAATACCTGAGCAAATATTTTACCCGAAATGACCGACTCGTCTGTGACCCGACCCGAACGAGCCCGACTCAAACCCGACCCGATCAGCCCATTTGCCAGCACTAGTGGCTCTCGCATAAAAACCTAATTTGTTTCTACCTTTTCTTAATTAGGATTAGTCGGTTCTCACAAATAAACCCTAATTATTATCCAATTCATAATAAGATCACTTTCGCTTCAATATCATGAATAAGAAATTTCCTCAACTCTCGCAAAGGATTAAGCACATAGGTAGATGATGATATAGACATATAAATTCATGGATTTATAAATCAAACACACATATCTATGTTGGGATCACCCCAACCCTAGAAGAAGGAAATTAGAAACAAACCATAATAAAAGAAATTAACTTTAACCTAAAATAAACTAAAACTTACAACCGTTCCTCTCCTTCCTTCTCCTTGCGCCTGAAGACGACTTGACTTGAATCAATGAAAATCAGCCCCCTAGGGTTTTATTTATAGGCTTCATTCCCTAGCTATTCTAGGAAAGAAATTATATCTATATCTATATTTATATTTATCTATCTAATAACATTAAGATAAAACATGGAAATAAATAATTATATCTAAAAGGAAATATATCTACTGTGGATAAATATCTTCTCCCTTGACTTGATGGCACTTGATAGATCTTGATAGAATTTCATCTCGAAAATATCACCAATGGATTCGGAATGATGAATGGCGAAAAATGGCTTTTTCTCCGGCTACACCATCCTTAGCTTCTTTATGACTTTTCCTTTAAGCGCCAAAGTGCGTCCGATTTCTGCTAAATATAATAAAAACTTGTGTAGACCTCCATATATTGCAAATAAACATAAACTATACAAATTATGTATTATTCTAACCCAAATGCATGAAATGCATGCAGAAATCGATATAAAAGTAAGTGTAAAACATGGCAAATTAGGCTCACAACACATAAAGAAAAGCTGCCCCAAGATGTCGACATATTTACTATCAGCGGGAGTAGAAAAGCGGGCTAGAACACATTCAACATGCAACCGATACAACATGATGACATCTAATAATGCAGAAAGCATAAATGCCATTTTCAAGGGGAAGAAGAATTATCCCATTGTTGCACTGTTAAATATTGCTAGAGAGAAACTCGCAACATGGTGCCAAGAGCGAAGAGAAAAAGCATCCAAACATCAAGACAGATTACCACCAGCAATACTCGATCTGATTAGGAAGCTACAAGATGAAGCTGGAGCATACAAGGTTCAGAGGATGGATGAATACAAATTTGAAGTAAAAGGGAAAGGGTCTCATGCAATGGTAGACATGTTAGCACATACACGGTAACAAAAGGTACAATCACATTACATCCATCATTCACAACTTCAACATGAGATAACATACCATCAAGCCGGGCTTCAGGGATGGAAGATGACTTCTTTGAAGGACTACTGGTGTATAAACTGTAACGTTTCCCTGTACTTCCCATAGACTTCTTCCTTTTTTGGAAAACAAACTAAATAGATCTATCCTCATCAGATGTATTGTATGCATATCCAACTTGGTCATCCTTTTCTGCCTGGACAACAACCTCTTCTCTGTCAGCACCACGTTTCTTTGAATCCTTGTCTGCACTCTATGTGGTTGAATTTGTGTCAGCATCAGGAATAACATCTTTCTTAGGTTCATCACCTCTCTTAAATTCAACGGCCTTTTTTCTAATAATCCCAACCTTCCTCCTGATTGATTTCTTAACTTTTATGTCAGAATGAGGGTTGGTTCGTGGGGGACCACTAGAACGACCCCTCCTCACAGGGGCTCTCTTCACCAGGGTATCAGTAGATGCACCTTTCTGCTTCTTCTTCGAAGGCTTTCCTGTGTCCACATGTTTCCTCTTATTTCGCTTCTCTACGTCAACCAGTTTCAACTCATTATGTCCTTCATCATCCACAAGTTTCCTCTTCGTTCGCTTCTCTATGTCAGCAGATTTCTCCTCATCCTTTCCTCCAACAGAACAATAATCAAGAGTCTCAAATGATTCAACATCCGAATCATCACTGCGTAGAAACTTGTTTTCATATGCATACTTACGCATACGCCGACAATCATACAGAATATTAGTCGGTGGTTGAGAAAACACAGGATCACCAATATGATCAAATACATCGTCAACCTCTTCATCAATGTAACCCATACTTGGTGTTCTTGCAAACTCTCCATAGTTTGGGAACATCGGTGTCTATCACGCACATAAAAAAAAAGAATATATAAGAAACACATGTATATAAGAACCCAAGTTTGAAAACACAACTGACATATTTATCTTACCATGTCACCATCAAAAAGCTCGTCAACTTCATCATAAGTATGCCTAAATTTACATTCCCAATGCAAATAATGAAGATCTTTAGCAATCATCTTGAAATTGCAGTCAAATTTATCAGACAATGCTGGGAAAGCTTCAAGTATCCAGGACTGTTAAAACAAAACAAGAGGTCATACAAAAACAGTAACAATCCATAAAATGCTGAAACTGAATGAGAAATGGTGACATAAACTTAGGAAACAAGTAAAAACAAAACCTGGAAAGCAATCCAATATCCATACAACTCGTAAGAAGGCCTAGCTTTTTTGCGATCCATAGTAGCTGACTTCTTCAAGGACTTCAAGAGAGATTCATAAGACTGTCTGCCCCATGGATAGAGTCCAAACTTCTCGTCATCACAAGCGAGCGATAGGTTCGCCTCCCTGACATAGTCTGTTCGCCTAAAAATAACAACCATCTTAATAAGCAACAACCTCGCCATAATTAGCTTCTTCTTCGACATCTTCTTCTCCTTTTTGAAACAACTAATCAAGTCAGCATGAGAGTATTTATCCATTCCAAGAAACTCAGAAAATGGCACTGCCTCCGGCATGTTGTAGACACGGTCTTCACATGGAACACCAGTGACTACATGGAATTCAGCCAATGAAAAATGCGCTATGAGTCCATCAACTTTGAACCACATTTCCTTCTTCTTCTTCCTCCTGACCTGTCGCAACATCATTTGATGAATTAGTTGGAAAATAACTATCATGTTGGTGCCCTGTGACAGCACCCATTCCAAAAAACTCGTCCTCAAAATCTCATAGTGCTCAAACGACAAATGTTCTTTTATGATGTCACAAACTTCAAAGTGACAGTATAGGTTTGATCTAGCATGGAAACGGTCCTTGTATGGAATACATAACTTTAATTTCTGCAAACAAACACAACGAATACAAAAATACAAGTCAGCATATGAAGCAAACATAACGACAAACTAAACGTGCTTATAAATTACATAGGCTCACTTCAAACTTGCATTTATATGTATCAAGATCACTTGAGGGCCCTGTGCACATAACAAAAACAAGATAAACACAGACAAATAGATATTAGCATATAGAAATATGAAAATACAACCACACACACACCCCCACCCCCACCCACAACCAGTAACAATCAACAAACAAACACAACACGCCAAAATCAACCAAAACACAAGAGGACATAACTTTTTTGAGATGCAATAGGATAGAGATGGATTCCAAGAGGACATGAATTACAAGAGGACAGAAAGTGATGCCAAAATCGACGTCAGCACCAAAAAAATACAAGTAGTAACTGCAAAATCCTCCGCACCTACTAGTATGATTAAGAACAAACAACACAGATTCATCAAAAAACACGCAAATAACTGCATAAATTTTCGAAATCAACAAAAGAAAAAAAAACGAACATAATCAGCAATAGATACACACACCAACACCACATTTATGCACATAATGAACTAATTGATGACAACAAGTAGAGAAATCAACAACGACACACGCACCTTCACATAATCTGCCATTAACAAAACCCTAACACAACAAACCATACAAAAAACACCAAAATGCATACCTGCGCTGCTGTCCATACTCAAGAATGTTCAATCACACACACAAACAAGCAGGAAATCGTCCGAAAATTGCCCCTTTTCAACCAAATCAGTAGAAGATCGACTAGAGAATGAAGAACAATGGAAAATCGCAAATAGAGAAAGAGAAATGTGGGAGAGAGGTTACAGAGAAGTTACGAGAAAGAAACGGCCCAAACATGTGTTTTAAAAAATGAACAGTTTTCTAATTTTTACAAAAACGTGTATAGTTCCCTAAAATTTGGAAGGCGCAAATTTTCTCATATAGGTCATGTAATATGGAGTATCTTTTAAATTTATATAAAAAAGTGCGTTATCAAATTAAAAAATTTATATTTTTAAATAAAAATAATATTTTTTTTGAATATCTAAGATATACATAATATTTCATGTATTTGAGGTGGAAGATAATATGCGTTAAATAAGCGGGTTTGCTATTGGCAAGATGTGTTATCACCAAATGCACAGTTTATTCCCGATCTTCGGTGTCGGCAAAGGGTCAAAAGACACTGACTTTTGGAGCTGACAAAAACCTCACCATTGACAGGGTGCTGTGGTTGATATATCGACAAGGTGGGTCGACAAGGGTGTTTGCCGACTAGCTCCTGGTGTCGAAGCCGGTTGTAGGCAATAGTCTTGCATCTGTGGGTGTTGATGTTTGTCAATAAGGTGTTAAGAGTAAAAAAAAAAAAGTATTGTGGTTGTTGGAGTCAGCATATATATTGTAGGGTGATTATCTATTAGTCTTTCAGGGTGTTGGACTATTGGTGTTTGTCGACATTGACATTTGGTATAGTTATACGTATTGTTATACATATCCGACTTTCAGATCGAATTAATACATATATCGATCGTACATTTAGTGAGATTTTAATTGTGACAATAGCAACCCCTAAATAAGTGATCAAAATAAAGTGGTTGTCACATTAAAGGATCGATCGGTCCAAGAATTAATTAAATTGGGCGCTGACAAGGATCGAAGATAGGTTGGATTTCACTAATTAATCAAAATAAATCACCCACTATTTTCCCATAACAAGAAGTAATAGATACGAGAATTTTCTAAAAGTTAATATGTACATTTTCCCGTGACAGTGCAATTAAATGATATGCACAAAATAAGCTGGCATAGGTTGATTAATTTTGAAAGTGGGCGGTTTAAGGGATAAAAGGTTATGGTGATCGATGGGCATCTACATTTAATTACAACATAATTAAATATATAGTCAGCAATGTGTAAAAGCTAGCTGCTAGCTAGGCAGCCCCGTTATAGAAAAAGACGTGCACCTGATCTCCTTCCTAAGATAAATATATATCTTACCAAGTAATTAAATGTAAAGATTAGCAATTAATTGTGGAGATTAGTGGATTTAGTAAGTGCTCGTATTCAATGTATTGTCTAGGAAAGCATGGCTATTCAGAGAATGAAAAATGTGAAGAGACTAAAAAGAGTCCCACATTAATAATATGAAAAAAGAAATCTTAGTATATAAGCTAATATGTTACTCCTCGTATTACTAGGTTTTAGAATGGAATTCTGTTCGACTTATGTACTAGGGCGCACGTGTGTACACGACCCCGATCCAGAGTTCTAACCAACTTCAGTAATGGCCTTATATATGTATCTAATCTTTGTGTGTCGGGTCTGTCATTTTACTAATTGTTTCGTTTAAGAATTGGCATGGAATGTTTACTCCTACATCCGATCCAAAATACATGTCGTTTGACAAAAAAATAATAAGAAAAAGTTAATATATTACAATTTAATATTTCTTGGTAATAAGTATTAAATTATAAAAAAATAATAAGAAAAAAGTTAATATATTATATGGTTTTTAGCTCCTTAAATACGTGTAAAAAAAATCAAACAACATGTATTTTGGATCCAAGAGAGTATTAAAAAAAACTAGTCCAATTAAAGCCGTTGATTTTTTGTTTGGTGGGGAATTAAAGCCATTGATTGGACCTGTGGTTTGGAATTTAACTTGATTTTTTAGTTTGAAAGGTACAACTAATTAAGATTTTAGGTCAGAATTTTGTTGTTAATTAATTGAAGCATTAGCTTCGATACTGATTGGGATGGTCAAGTTGGATTACATTAGCAGTAAATTGTACATAGAGCTTCGAATAAATTCTATCATTAGATCGATTATGATCAACATATGTAGGCGATGTACGTTTTGGGATTGTCAATTGTGGTAGACTCGACCCATACAAAACTATACCAAAATACACTACAAAAAAAAATTGCTTTTGCTACCAGGCCTAGCAACGGCTAGAATATTCCGTAGCAAATACATGGTTTTTTACAACGGCTATGCGACGGGTGTTGGCTCCGTTGATGACATTTTTGACGTGAAGGCGTTGATGTTGCTAACTTTGCCATGAAAACGTGTTGCCGTTGCAAAATATTAGCTTTAATCAATTAAAAAAAATAGAAAAGGAATTAAAGAAACCCTTACCCTATCTCATTCTCCGCCTCCCGTTACCCTATCTCCTTTTTTTCATTCTCTCAGATCTAGATCTAGATCTAGAATCACTCCCACTCCCAACTCCTAACTCCTCCATTAATCTCATTCTTCATAACCATGTTAGAAATCAAAAGCTTGAATCCCAAAAAGAAACCCTAATTTCAGAGAAATTATCGTTCTTCTTCCTCTTCTATTTATCGTTTGCAATATGATACATCAACTCTCGCCTGCATCTACACATCCACGGTATCCATCGACTCTCCCTTGTCTCGTCTTCTCCCGAGTCATCTTATTTCTCTTCTGATTTCTCAGGTAATGGCCGGAGCAGCAGAAAAGGAGCATGGCCAAGGATGGCGCCGACGGATGTTACGGTGGCCAAGGTGTTCAGAACTTAAGCGATTCAAGCCAAATACTGGTGGAAATCAAACCGGCGGTATCCGATTTTTCATCCTTTCATTGCTCAAGGAGTGGTATGGTGGCCGGATCTTACAAGCTCAAAAACTCGCTCGAATTTGCAATGATAGTACTGACAACGGGGTATTGTTTCCCTTTACACTTCACGTCTCTTATTTTTCAGATCTGGCCTTCGTTTTCCTTGATGATGCTTCTGATTTGGTTGTTTCGTTTGATATTCTGTGGTTAGAGTTGCGTCGTAGTTTGATTTTAATTGTGAAATTTTAGTTTTTTGCTCATCATTTGGCCACATGAGTGGTTTGCATGACTGGATCTGGCTATTGTATTGCTTGGATTTCTAAAATTTTTGGATTTGCTTGTGCCTTTGTGTAATTTGCTAGTTGAAACAGGCATTTTTAATTTTAAGTATTGATTGGTGACCACCTTAATCCTTCCTATGGCTGAATTTTAAGTGTTGATTGCTAGTCGGTACAGTATGTAAAATATCTAACCTTTTTTTCTTCTTGCCATTGCATCAGCTACAGACCAGGCTATGAATGGCATGTATATATACATGAGTTATTGATCTTGGTATTTTATTTTGACCTGTTTTTATCCTGAATGATGTGAAACATGAATGCTTTGTCTTCTTTGTTTTCTGAAGAACCTATATCATCTAGAATTGTATTGCTCTTCATACCATTGTTGTGGATAGAAGGTAAACACACATTTAATTTAAAGAAGAATACCAATTACATATGTTGTTTTTCTTATAGTGTTAATGATTCATTGCTAGAAATGCAGTCATGTTTCTACTTTGTTGTGATTTTGTTAAGATATAAACTTGAGCAATAGAGAAAAATATGTTTTCTTCTCTATGTTCCCTAACATAGATGTTTATGTGCAAAGAGTGGGCATGATAGTAGCTAACATAGATGTTTATGTTGCTCTTTGTTTCTACTACTTTTTTGTGGTTCTTTGTTGGGCATTGTCTTTGCTTGATTCACCTATCATTTATTTAGTTTAGTAATCTATGACCATCCTTTGTTAACTAAATGAGTTTGTAACATCCAGCTTTTTTCTATACTGCTAATGAACTAATGATTTAAGTAAGTGCTATTGGTTTTATAGAACAAGCCTGACACTAGGATAACTAAGGTTTACTAAGTTATTTTGAAGCATGTTGACTCGTTTACCGAGTTCTTATTGTTTATTTTCTGATGTGTATTTCTAAAAGTGAATTATTTTGATGTTGACTCGTTTATTTAATTATTAGTGAAGTACTTTGCTTGCCTAATTGAGAAAATATTCACTCTTATTTGCAACAAAGTAGTTGGAAAAATACGTGCTTTTGTTTCATGGTGTTGTAGTTACAGTTTTCCCCTAGGAATTATATGCATGTAGCTGAATCTTGATGCAGATCAAGCAATTAAATAGCTTACAACTTTTCTTTCAATATCATTTGAGAAAAATGGATTTTTTTAGTCAGCTTTCAAAACAAACTTATATTTTTCTTTTAAAGAGAAATTATTTTACCTTTATGTCATTGAGATTTCAGAAGATTGGGTGCATCAAGAATCCCATGCAAGAATCCTTATGTTAGGAAAATTAATCATCTAAGGGGCAATGAGTGATTGTGAGTGAGAAAGGAAGTGGGGATCATGCATCAAGTAGTTAGTTATCTTGGTGGTATCTGTAGATTGAGTGTGCATTTTGTAAGTTATCTTGGAAGGTTTCAGCATAAAAAAATTAATATGTTTTGTGTTCGATCCCTAGGGGCGGTAGAGTTCTTAGTCTAATGTTTTCAGCAATTCATGGAAGAAGAAATAAGGTTTTACCTGCTTCATGATGGGAATTTAATTGGATAATTCTTTCATCTCACTGCATTGTGCTTAGTTTGTAAAATGCCAACTTGATATATTTTCA
Organism: Persicaria tinctoria; assembly: GCA_037127255.1. Classification (NCBI taxonomy): domain Eukaryota; kingdom Viridiplantae; phylum Streptophyta; class Magnoliopsida; order Caryophyllales; family Polygonaceae; genus Persicaria; species Persicaria tinctoria. The sequence continues at coordinate 39,852,255 of JBANSL010000020.1, forward strand.
AGTGTACATTGTCTAAAGCTCTCGTGAGTTGCTGTTCTTACTAAGAACTATTGATATTGTTTATTGGCAGAATGTTAATGTCCAAATGTTAGAGAGTTCTAGACGAAAGCAAGGCAATCAAGGACGAGGGGCAAGGGGTGGCCGAGGGAGCTTTTCATCTCAATACACATCTACTGGGATTTCATGTTTTGACCATTATAAATGAATATCATTTATGGTACAAGTTATTTGATACTGAGATTTCAAGTTTTGATCTATTTTTATGGGCTAATCTTAATCTTAAAATTCACAGATCAGGTTGGGTTGTGTCATGTTTCAACATGTCTATTTAGTGCTTACCCATCATAAACGTTCAGCTGGGCTTATTTTCCCTGAAACTTGTTGCCTTTTGTTATATAAGCATTGTCTTCTTTGATTGCAGGATTTCCATGTGGTTACTCTTGACAAGTTCGTTGAAGAAACCAACCCTACTTTCACAATTTTCAACAAGAGTCCCAACAACCACCATTAAGTTATTAAGTTCTTCAATAGTCAAGAGTCCCAAGGTAAGGAAAACCATTACCCTGTTAAAATGTACACAATTGCTCAAATGAATGAGGAATATGAATCATTTTCCTCTTTTAGAATTGTGTTATGTTGAACGGTATGAAATCTCACATATTTGTCTTCTAGGAGCAATCCATCAGTTGTACTCTATTGCATGGTAATATTTATGTTGTTGATGGATTGGATCATGGTACTTTTGGTTTGTATACAATGCTTTGGCTTTGCAAGTTATAAAGAGCCTCTTAGATATCATTACTTATTTCAGGCGACCAACCATTGCTTTTACATATGTCGCGCGCGAAGCGCGCTTCACCATCCTAGTACCTAAAATGTGGCTTGTGTGGTGATTCTTGACTCTTGATTGATGAAAGTAAGTTTCTCTATGGGAGACAACTCCACTTAAAATGAAATTCAATCACTTTTTTTATTGCTCTTCTTAACTCATGTTGTACACTGTTTGCTTTAGACACTGGGAAACTTATAATGTTTGTTTCGACATCTATCATTAAACAACCATAATGGTTGAAGCATCCATTTCAACATTCAGAAGCCATCCAGTTACTTCTGCCTTTTTTACCAAGGATTCATCCCATATTTTCCAGCCTGGCTAAATTGCTCATATTTTAGTCTGATTTTCTAACAGTTAGAAACTTGTTTCTTGAAGGTACTTGCTAAATATTTTCCCAAAGTTTTATCAGCAACTCCTTCAATAGGACATCAAGGGAAGGCTTTGCGTCGCCAACAGCAAAGAAACACACAAGATTCTGCTTCAGATCATTGTGAAGAAAGTAAGTCTATCTCATACATTTTATATTCCTTAGAAAAACATGAGTGCGAAGTAGGTGGTTCATGAGACTCTAGAAGTTCAGTAATCAATTAAGACTAGTGAATATTGTGTTTAGCCAATGCAATTTCTACAGTACAGAGTGTGAGTCTCTTTGTCTGTTTGACCCTTCCCACCAAATTCTTTGGAAGCAAATAAGAAAAAGCTGCTCTTAGCATGAGTCGCTTTAATGTAATTTGTAAATTGTGTAAAAGGTACAAGGGTTAGTGCCAGGTATGAATTCACTTTACTGCTAGGTTGCTTATAATTCTCTTGTTGGCTTCCGGTTTAAACTAAAACATAGGCCTAAGACTAGCATTTCCATGGCACAACTCATCAATACAGAATAACATAAGTTACACAAAGTCTGATTAAAAATAAGTCTTAATTATATATGAGATACATCACCAAGTCTTGTTAGAGATGAGCAAAAAATATCACAAAGTCTTAAATCTTTAGAAAAGTCTGGTTAGAGATTAGGAAAAAATATCATATAGTCTTCAGCTTGAATCTTTAGAAAAGTACTACAGATTTCTTTTTGTGGACCCAAAAATGTCCTAATTTAACTTTAATATGTTACTTATGGAGGTATCTTGATTCTTGAATATTTCATTCACTTGCATTGGGTATTAATATTGCTTAACCATACGTTTTCTTACACAAGAAAATATTTATTCTAGATATTAGCAACTAAACAGTTGGTCAAATACATGCTCTTTTTAATCACTCACTTACTAGCCGGATGAATGAGGGGGAAAGGGGCTGAGTGATATGAATGATAGAATAGAGTTTCTCTTGTTAATTTTTAAGCCTATTAGCTCAAATGGTAGAGCGATGTGTTCACGCACAAAGATGCGGGTTCAAGTCCCGCATATGCTATTATAACAAATTCATTTCTCATTTATTTTTTTTAAAATAAATTTCATAAACCCATTAGCAACGGTATGTGTGTGCCGTTGCAAAAAAGCCATGCCGCGTCAGAAAGGAAAAGGCGGGAAAAAGGGCGGGAAAAGGTGTTTTAAGCCATTTGGCCGAATTTCAGGTGCAGTCAATACCGTCGCAAATAACTGTCGCAAATAATTTGCAACGGCATATGCCGTCGCTCAGGATTATTTGCTACCCTAGAGCTAGCGACCGATGATTTGTCGTCACATAGCCGTCGCAAATGGTTTTTTGCGACGGCAATACTAGTTTTTGCGACGGCAGATGGCCGTTTCAAAAGCAATTTTTTTTTGTAGTGATATAAAAGAGAGTGAAGCCAATCCTTAATGACTTAAATTTTTGGATTAGAATGATGACAAAAATAAAATAGTTTAAATACGACTTCTATTTTCACACAACTTAACCATTAGCCTAAAAAGGATTGAGAATATCAAATCGACCATGGACTGAGAGGCTAAAGAGATTGGGAATGTTAAATCGATCCGAAGTTTTGGGATTGTGGCCGGATGTTCTAAGTAGAGTTTCACATTGAAAATAAGGTAAAAACTAAAATATAAGATTTTATGTTAGAATGGTACATCCAGACTTTATATTAAATAATAAAATAAACCCGATACATATATATTGTTTGAGATTTTCTCGAAATATCACAATTTACATCAATACATATATGCCATGAACCCCACCTCTCCCTCTCTCTCTCTATATATATATTACTCAAAGACATTGACGCTTGTTTATCTATACAAGATGAAAATATATACATAGCCCTCTATACCCAATAATGATAAACTACTAAACTAGCTAGCTATATAGTATGTCAAGTAATGTATCACAGATTGTGTTCCATATATTGCAATTAAGATTTACGAGTACCAATTCAACCCAGAGAACTCGAATGGCTGTCGAAACAGGCCTTCTCCTAGAGGTCCCGGCATTGCCTGACTAAGGCCACCTCCACCCACCAGCTGCAGCTGGCTGATCAACCCATCCATAGAACTTGAGCTGCTCACCTCACCCACCACCGCCGTCGTATCGTCGTTATCAATAGTACTAAACATCGCCCTCTTGCTCGATGTGGCTGCAGCCCCGTCGCCTTCATTCCAGTATAAACAAGGCAGCGTCCGCTTATGGCTTAAGCCGCTGCCGGTTGCAGCTGTGGGTACTTTAAGCATTCCGTCGAACAGGTTGTGCGCATCATCCATCATCTCACCCATTATGAAACCCTCCCTCCCATCATGATCACTCACCTCCCTGTGGGAGTTCTTCTTGTATATCCGGCATAAAACCCAATCATCAAGCTACATAGATCGACACCACAGCATCAATTAGCCCTAATAATCGAATCAAAATGCAATCTTAGATTGAAAATGGATGTAATTTGTGATTTATTTACTCTGAGGGAGCCACGCTTGTTGGGAGGTTCATAGGCGGGAGGCTTGTTGTCAGCGAGCCTGTACTCGTGCATGATCCAGTCGGTCTTCACTCCTCTCGGAGGTTTCCCGCCGTAGAAAACCAGAGCCTTCTTCACGCCGACCTTCTGGGCCCCGCCTGACGTCAGCACCGGCTTGTCCGTCCCCGTCGCCTTCCAGTATCCCGACGTTGCCGCCCTGTTTGGCCTTGCTCCGTTCGGGTACTTGCGCTCCCTTGGGCTGAAGAAGTACCACTCTTGCTCCCCAAACACCGCCTTTGCTGCAACAGATCACGAATCGGTTGCTTAATTGATCCTCGATCAATAAAAACGAAAATGAAATTTTATATCGATTAAGCTGAATGCGATCTCCGATATTAATTGAATTTCAACGGATCGATTGATTACTGAATTCGCGTCGATTTCGCATTACCTGGTAGCTCCCACGGATCGAATTTGTAAAGATCAATGTCAGCTATGATGGAGGCGGGAAAAGGAGCAGATTGAGTCTTCTTCTTGAGGTAATGAACCACCAACTCCTCATCCGTGGGGTGGAATCGGAACCCCGGCGGCAACTGCGGCCCTCCTCCACCGCCACCGGAAGTTGACGATTCAGTGCTATCCATGAACACCGATTCAAGACCGGACAATTGAACGCCGGAAATCCGAAGAAAAAATGGGTTCAGAAATGGCGGAGAGAGAAAGAGGGAGAGGCGAAACTGAATTCCGCTTGGAAGGAAGTTGGCGTGTTTGCCCGTGGTTTGTTTATATCCGTTACACAACGGGGACCACTTTGGCGGAATCTAATCGAGTGTAGCTGGAATCGTGATAGTGATGTTAGCAACCAATGGGAGGTTGGCGCGTGTATAGATAGGGTAACTGGGGTTGGTGAGGGAGTAATCAGGTGCGGTGTTCAGTTTGGAAAGCGATTAGCGACAAAGTGATTACCAGGAAGTCTACATGTACAGGGGAGGGGTAGATTAGAGCGTGTAATACGGCGAAACGTAGCAATGGTAAGTGAGCATGTAATATGGCGACACGAGGAGAGAGGTGGCCTAAACCTTTTGTATTAAGTGGATCAATGGATCATGATTCACGAAATAATGACAAGTAGGACATAAACAATAGTCCGAACCGATAACTGCTATGCTATAGTTTAAAATGGGTAATTATATTTTTACCGCTAATTTTTATTATTTTTATTGCTAATCACAGCATAGGTTGACGGTGGATTTAATGACAGTCAACGAAGCCACCGCATAGATTGACGGTGGTCACCGCTATACTTTGTGGTGGGCTGAGGAGTATACAGGGCCACCTGCCCACCGTTGTACTGAACGGTGGCCTACCCCTTTCTGTTTCAACCCCACCGCATAAGTTAACGGTGGGTCTTGATGACGCATATTTGGGGGTGGTGTCCGGACCGGACTGGACCGTCGTCATAACGGTCCAAAACCATCGCCATAACCCACCGCTTGTGTATTCGGTGCCAAAACCGTCGCCATAAAGGTGTGTATGAACCGTCGCCATAACGGTCCAAAACCGTCACCGTAGCCCACCGTATATGTATACGGTGGGTTTGAACCGTCGCCATAACGGTGGGTTCGTATACGGTCAACGCCTTCACCGCATGTCACTGTTCTAAAAAACGCTCTTGGCGTCCGCTTAGACACCGCTAAGACGCTTGGCGTAGGCTAGCCGCCAAGACACCGCCAAGGTGCTTGGCGTTTCTTGGCGTTTGACACTTTGATGATTTGTTTAGAATTTGAGATTGATTTTTGTTGTTTTATGTTGTTAATGTAAAAATTATGGATTGTGATGTTTATTTAAATATGTTTATGAGATTTTATTTTTGATTTTATGTTTGGATCTAACAACGGTTAAAATGATCATGATGTTTATTTGATTTGTATCATTTTTTTTAGGCGAAATCGTCTATATACCCATCAAATCTTCTCAATTTGTTTATATACCCATCAAAAGTTTAAAATGGTCTATATACCCATTCAAATATACAAATTTTATTTAATTGTCCAATATATAATTTTGTAATATCTCATTCCTAACAAAAAAGATTTGTTGTGATTTTCATTTTTTTTTTCTTATCTCCCTATCAAACGAAGAATTCATCCGATCGATCTGTAAGCCGAAAGTTCACCTTCCACCTTCCTCTTCATTCAAAGCTAAAGGTACAATTAATTCAATTCTTTATTTCTATATGCTAGTTATGTACTGATTTTTTATTTATTTGAGTGTCCTTCTCTTAATCTACATGTATTACACATTGAGATGCACCATGGAGAGAGATTATACAAATCATGATAATTTCTCCACCTTGATTGTTGATCAATCAATTGATGAAAATGAAAATTTCATTACTCATGAAGATACTTTACTTAATCAAAAGTTGAAGCCAAGAAGAAAAAATCCAAAAGAGAAGATTGTGGACAATTCAAGGTAAATTCATGATCGACTCTTAATTAATTGTTTAGAAATTTAGGGCCTGTTTGTTTTGGAAAAAAAGGGGTCAACAAAGGAATAATTACCTAGTGTTTGTTTGGGCATGTTTGTTAAACACAATCCAAAGAATGATTTCTTTATGGGCCCTAATCAATTCACCTCACTTGTTACCCTAGAGAAATTAGGGGTTTACAAGTGTTTCTCTCTCCCCGACTTTCTCTCTCCCCGACTATCTCTCTCCCGAAATTGGAACACCAGGAGCAGCGAAGGTGCACAAAGGCGTGGAGCCGAGCGGACACCGGTGGCGCTCTGCACTTCGGCGACGGCGACGAGGGCGCGAACCGAGCGGACACCGTTGCTACGAGGGCGCGAGACGACGACATCAAACAGGTATGCTTTGCTTTAGCCCCAAAATTGCCGACCTCAAATTCGTTCATTTAGCTTAACGTTTAGGCGATTCATGCTTCAAATCTCGAATCTCTACTCATCCATGTTCAATTGGACATTCGATTTCTAGGTTCGATTGATTTTTAGAATTTGTGATTTTAGGGCTTTTTTCAACTCCAAACTTCAACCCTTGAATCTTCGATTTGAATGATTAAAGCTCGGATTAGGAACTTCTTTTGCCTTTCCCTCTGGTCGTTTGAGCAATCTTTGGCTTTGACCGATTTCATTGCAGGTTCTAGGGCTGCGATTTTGCTAATTTTGGGGTCTCTGTTTAGGTATTTGAAAGGGGACAAATCAGCAATCAAGGCCTAAGAAATTCACAAGGGAGTAGGCAGATTATCGTTCAAAGATCTCTCTGGCTAGGTATATGAATTTTAGCCTAACTTTAGGGAACTTATATTTTGCCTTAATTTGTGAGGGCTGATTTTTTGTTGCTGCACTATAAATAGGGCAAAGGTGATCTTCATAAAGAAGAGACCACAGAATAGGCAATTCAAAGGAGCTTCTAACTACTGCACTTCCTGTGACCGAACCCTTCAACACCCTTTTATTCATTGCTCCCTTTCCTGCAAGGTATTTATTTACATGTCTTTATATATATTTTTGATAATTGTTTCAGTGCACTTCAATCATCTTGATCCTCTCTTACAACATGCCAATTGAAGATTCTGATTTCTGATCTTTGGAGTTTGGATGTTACATGCAATGTAGATTCAAGCTTTACTACTATTTACAGTTTGCATCTGCTTAAAGATCTAGGTCTTCGTATCTTGTTAAGATTATCTAAATTAAGGGAGGAATTTCAATGAGAATATGCCCTGGTTCAGCTGATTTGTGTTTCTGAATTCGGATGCAGCCTCAAATCAGTTTATGCTTTTTGATATGTTTTGGGGTTGATAATGTTTTTCGGCTTTGTCACCAATGAGCTTATTATTTGTTATATGATTTTGTGGATCAGGGACCTTGGCAACTTAAACCTGTCTGCCTGAACTCGGGAAACTTGAACATCTCTAGTGTTTGTAAGTATACTGACATTTCACCTTATATACCGTCTCTCTATCTTGACCAATTTGTAGATGCTCTGTGTGCTATCTGATAACTTGTTTGTTCTCATTTGTAATGCTTGCTTCAAATGCTTGCCCTGAATATGTGGATCTTTTTGTTCTGTTTCTGAGTGCATGATTTACTTTGATGTATGCAAATGTCAGACAACAACTAAGAAATTTTGCCTGAATCTCTGACTCTTTTGGTTTTGTTTCTGAATCTGGTTCTCATATATAAATGTTTTTATATATCATAATGTTCAACAAGTTATTGGGAATATATAGAGCAAAACCCAACAGTAAAGTGTTTCACCAACTCCAATTAATTAAGCTACTGAAATTTTACCATAAATGTCAATGACAATTTAGGATTTATTGCTATATTCTAACACAATGTCAACGATAATTTACCAGAAATGGCTCGTCATAATGGATCGTTGTCTAGGACAACAAGGTTACAACAGCTCCTTGTGATGTTTGTGATAGTTAGGGTTCGGTTGGAATGCTGAGAAGAACTTACTGCAATGACTGAATCCGTTACACTTGATAGTGACGATGATTTAGAAGATGATACTGAATCTGGGGCAAGTGTTGCAAGTGGGTCAAGGAAGAGGAATGCTCATTCATCTCAAGCAAGGTTTGCAAAGAAACAAAAGGTCTCGAAGAGGAAAAAGGACGAAGTTGGAGATTTGGCATCATCTCTAGACTCGGTTAGCACATCATTTGGGAAAGTGTTTGAAGAGATGAATACCAGTTTAGTTGCAATGGCCCAAGTTTGGAAAAATGAAGATGAGAGGAAGAAGAGACTTGAAGGTGAGAGCAACAAAATTTTAGAAGAAGTGTTGAAATTGGATGTTCTTTCCCCGTCTGATGCATTAGAGGTAACTATCATTGTAATTATTCTTTATGAATTGTTTCATTTAAATAATTTATTGATTGTCCTTAACCAATATACCTTTGAAATATATAGGTAACAACGATATTGATGGGAGAGGAACATAAACTTCATATATTCTTTCAGGCCAACATCAGTTTGAGGAAACAATATGTGACCGACTTGCTCAAGAAGAGGAGCTGATTGTGTGGATTTTATATATATGGTTGTAGCTTTTGAACATGCAGGATACTTTGGTGTGTTTGGTTTTGTAGTATACCTTTATGTCTTGTTGAACGTGGTTATAACTACTTTTTTTTAGTGTGAAGTGGTGTTTCTGACTATGTGAATTTCTGACTGTATGGAATTATGACTGTGTGGATTTCAAGTGATTTCATATGAGTTTATTATATCGTTCATCCTTGATATATGATTTTGCAATAATTTTAGGAAATAAAAAAAAAATGCAAAGGTCTTAATTGTTTGTTTTATTTCCTTTTCCTAAATCAACCAAACACATAAAAAGGTAATGAAGAAAGTAATGATTCCCCTCTTAAATCATCCAAACAAAATTGGAGTTTAACCCTTTTCCTTTCCTTTCCTTTCTCTTGAAATGTTACCTTACATTTCCTTTCCCTTCCTCCAAACAAACAGCCCCTTAGTTTGTTTTTGATGATGTTGTTACTATGTTTTGCCAGTGCAAGTGCATCTCGCTTCAAATTCAAAGTTAAATACGATGGGTACTTCAAGTTGATAAATAATGGGAGCAAAAAGAAATATTGTTTCGGTAGACAAAAGACCTTTTACTCGGATCCTCTAAACTATGTCTTTGTTGATCTGTTGGAGGAAGTTAATAGTTTGTATGCTTCGGATGAAACTGCAGTACTTTCATTGTGTTTCTTAAATAACCAAGTTGTTGCTCAATCATTCATTGAACTAGTTGATGATGGTGCTTATGAGTTGATGCTTCAAATGTACGCGGACAAGAGAGAAGTTGTGATATATGTGACTAGGAAGCAAAATGTTGTTTATGAGGAAGTTTTAGAAGCTGAAAATTATCCTGATTATGAAGAAGGGTCAGATTATTGTCATAGTGAAGAGAGTTACCATAGTAGACATATTCATATGACAAAGATGACCCAAAGATGGAGATAGGTTCCATTTTTCCTCATGTCGTGGTATTTAGAAGAGCTTTAAATCACTATGCGGTGATTCATGATTTCGAGTTTAATTTAGACAAGAGTGATTCTACACGGGTGATGGCCCGATGTGCAAAGGTTGATTGTAGTTGGAGGATACATGCAGCAGTTACTAAGGATAATGTAACTTTTGAAGTTAGAACATTGACATCGAAGCATACATGTCATGGAGTTAATAGATGTGGAAACAAACATGCCACAAAAGGATGGGTAGCTGACCGGATAATCGTTGATATAAAGAAGAATGGGAATGTTTTAGCAAAAGATTTGAAGGCCAAACTTGAGACAAATTATAGTATTGCATTGCCATATGATCGGGTATGGAAGGGAAAAGAACTAGCACTCCAGGAGGTTCATGGGAAATGGGTTGATTCTTTCATCCAAATTGGAGCTTTGAAAGAGGAGCTATTAAGAAGATATTTACAAAGTGTTGTCGAGTTTAAAATGGAGAACGTGAATGAAAATCGACATTTTTAGCGATTCTTTGTTGCATTTGGAGCTTGCGTAAATGGATTCTTGAAAGGTTGTAGACCTTACATTGGTCTTGATGCATGTCACATGAAAGGCAAGTGGAAAGGGGTGATAGCTGCAGCAATAGCTATAGATGGAAATAGTTGGATGTTTCCGGTTGCATTTGCCGTTATGGAAGGAGAAAATGAGGATTCATGGGAGTGGTTCTTGAGTGCATTGCACAAAGCGATTGGTATGCCAGAAGGGCTCGTTATATCATCTGATATGCAAAAGGGGCTACAAAATGCTCTTGCAAAGGTATATCCATCAAACGAGCGTAGAGAGTGCATGAGACATCTTTTTAGCAATTTCAAGCATTTTCATGGAGATCTTTTCAAGTTTGGCCTTTGGGGTGCAGCAAGAACATACTCCTCAAATCATTTTAATGATTTAATTGGTGAGATGAGTAAAGAATGTCCAGCAAGTATAAATTACCTTAACGCACAACACACAAACTTATGGAGTAGAAGCCAATTTGGTACAACGGCTAAATGTGATTACCTCATGAACAACATTGCAGAAACTTTCAATTCATGGATTTCAGAGGAGAGGCAGAAACCAGTTATAGAATTGCTTGATTCCGTAAGGCAAAAAATCATGGTAAAGTTTGATCGAAGGAGAATGATTGCAACTACTTGGAAAGGTCGATTGGTTCCTAAGGTTGCCAACTACATAAAAGAGATATCCCGGGTAATGTCTTTACATTTTTATAACGACTCGTTTGTTTTATGATCAAGATTCAATTTTCTAATTTGTTTTTATTCTTTTTAGAGTTTGGGTGGATATGAGGTGCACAGAAGTATGTATTTTCACGCCGAGGTACAAAAAAATGGGTTGAGGTGGGAGGTGAATTTAGAAGAGCGGACATGTAGTTGTAGAGCATGGCAAGTAAAGGGCATTCCATGTGTTCATGCAGCAACCTTAATAGCCTTAATTAGAAATGCTAAATGGGAAGATTATGTGGATACATACTTCACAATGGACCGATTCAAAGCAGCTTATTCGATCGGCATAGCTCCAATGCCAAGTAGAAATGAATGGGTGAAGGTTGATTTGGGATACATGGTACTTCCACCTACATTGAAGCAGCCAGCAGGTAGACCTCGGAAAAACCGCATAAGGGCTTCAGATGAACCAAAAAAGAGATCTCACAAGTGCACTAGACGTGGTATGTATGGCCACCATAGAAACACATGTAAAAATGCAGTAAGAGTTGAGGAAAGTGAAGCTACCAATTCTCATTCACAAATGCCGCAAGAGTCAAGCAGAAGGTTTGTTTTAGTTGATTGATTACTAAATTTACTTTTATTTATTTATTGTTTGTTCATATTTACCTTACATGCAAATTTGTTTATAGTTGATTAATTATTAAATTTACTTATTCCCTTGTTTTTGTGTTGTTACTGATATCTATATACAAATTGCAGGGGTGGAAATGGAGGCAATGTGCGAAAAAAAAGAGGGCGTGTCCACCAAACATCTTTAAGATTATTGAAGCTAGAAATATGTAGTTCTTACTCTTTGTTTTTTTTTTTTCGAAACACCAAACTTCCATTCACTGAAGTCATCAAATAACAATTTAGCAACTTAATTCCTTGGGAAAGCAAGATTGAAACTCTACTGCTAAATCTGTCTTCGGCCTTGGCCAACCAGTTTGCCACTTTGTTTGATATCCTACACGTCCACCTACACTCGATCAGCGAAATTGCTGGCCGCCTTCCGAATTCATTATATGTATCAGCTCCCCCCAACGTTGCTGCCTTTTTTTAAGCAGTGCACAGTCCCCTAAAAAATGGCATGCGAAATTACTTTGATTCATTTTAAACAGTGGGTAGTTCGTACTTTAAATAAATATGAATTATTAAATAGAGTTTTAAATTAATGAAAAAGTCTTATATTGGGCAATTAAACAACGTTTATATGTTTGAATGGGTATATAGATCATTTTAAACTTTTGATGGGTATATAAACAAATTGAAAAGATTTGATGGGTATATAGACAATTTTGCCTTATGACTTTGAAAATGCACATTTTATTACATTTTATGAATTTTAAATATGTTCAAGAGTTAAATATAAGAAAATAACCAAAAACCGTTTTATCCGCCAAGAATCCGCCAATAAGGCCACCATACCGTCTTGGCGCTTGATGGTACCTCACCGGCAAGCATCCGCCAAGCGTTTTTTAGAATATTGCCGCATGTATATGCGGTGGGCTTAGGAAAACCGAATTAAGGCCACCGTCAACCTATGCGGTGATTAACGATAAAAATAGTAAAAATTAGCGGTGAAAATATCTGCCCCGGTTTAAAATATAATTGAGCTGATAAGTCTTAAAGAATAAAAGGTAAATATTTTATATGTAAATTATCACTTTTTATTAGTCTATATGAGAGGAGAGGAAAATGATTATAATATTGGATTAATTTGTTCAAATATACCTTTGTAGGATTCTAATTGGGTTATTGCAACCCTTAAAAATAATTTTAAGCTGCTCTGTAACCCTTTGAAGGTTTATTGGCCGCTCTGTACCCTTTCTCATCTGTTCGCTCTTTCTCCTTCAATGGCTCTTCAATGGATGAAATCTACCCACCGTCCTCCACCGCCTCCAGTACGGCATGAACCGGACATCGTCTTCCGCGTCCTTTGGCCAGCTTCCAGGACTGGATCCGTCGTAGACAACTGCGACACCATATGCTCTCACCTCCGCCCCCAATTTTGCCGATTTCGAAGGTGCCGAAGGAGACAATGCACTGTCGTGATGCGCCGTCTCAACATGGAGCATTTCCGATCCGTTGAGTCCATCTCCATTCTCCAAGTTTCGACTTTCCAGAACGACTTAGGTTTATTGCTTTTGAGTAAATAAACGTTTCTTCCTTTCTTATTTTGTAAAAATTTGGGGATTTTGTAGTGACGAGTTTAGATTTGTTCAATTTAGGTTTTCAGTTGATTGTGCGAATGGTCGGTGATGAGTTTAGGGTTTTCAATTGATAGTGCTCCGAATTATGCAGGTTGATGCACTAGAGAATGCTCTGGAAAATTTGAAGCTTCAATTATGTGATGATATTGATTCCGGTTCAGGCGCAGAATAAGCATTTCGTTTATAGTGTGTGAATTGGTTAGGGCTGTCTGTTTTCATGATTGTTGGGGCTTGGAAGATGAAGCATTTCGTTTGGCTAATTTTTGCAGGTGTGAACTTGTTTCTGCTTGTTTTGGTATACATTTTTATGTTTTCCATTATAATGACTCTTCTATGTTGTTCATTCACTGCCATTATATTACTCTTGCCATTGTATTACTGGGTTATTTGCTTGTTAATTTTGTAGCCCTTTGAGCCAAATTGCCATGTCTGTGGGCTCTTGAGTTACTGATTCTTTCATCTTCAAAGAATGTATTTTGGCTTAAAGATGATTGTAGATTCCAACTCCGGAGGCAAATATGACAGAGATAAGATCAAAAGTTGCCTTCAGGATCTAGAACTCGAACTTTCATCTGCCTTTTACTTGTTGTGGGTTGAAAGGATGGAAGCAAGGTAATGCATTAGTTTATGTTGCTAGTTTCCTTTTCATCATAAATTATTTTGGTTTATAATGTTATTTTCACTTCTTTCCTACATTTATTTATCTTGTGAGCTTTTGAATTTGTATTCATGGTTTTGTTGAACAGTTCATTCATTCATTTTTATCCTGTTGAATAGTTCATTCATGTTTCTTGTGAGCATTTCAATTTGATTTCGTTTTCTTATTTTTATTCCATTTAAGAGGATAAGCTTTATGCACTACAACTGCGGTCATGGAAGGGAAGAGCTTGGCATGAACGTCTCTTTGCTTTACATTTCAAATTCATATTCTTATACTGAATTGGAATAGCGGGAAGAAAGGCCTGAGTATTGATTCCTTAATTATTTAGCATAGTGCACCTTTTGTGTTTGACTAATCTTTTATTATGCAATTGAATATCTCTAGCTATGGGAACATGCTGCGAGCCTTCACATTCAGGTGCGGGAAGAGTACGGTTAGAATGGCAGAATTAGCATGGGCAGCTTTCATGGTTTGTCACTTGCTAGGGAGATGGCTATCCAGAGGCTTGTAATTGAGACCGACTGCGCAGCAATAGCTCTCAAGGTATGACAGCAGTGGACGAGGATCCACGATCAGATTTCCACCTTAGATGCAGATGCCGAACGATAATCAAAGAAACACCATAGGAGATTCAAGTTCGTCAGGTGCGTAGAGATGCAAACACCATGGAGGACGCTTTGGGTAACTGGGCAATTACTCTTGATGCACATTACTATGTCATCGGTTCCAATCTATATTAGGGCACTATTGAATAATCTAAGTTTGGATGAGGTCTGAACATTTTTTATTTTAATAATACGGGCTTAGCCCTCCTATTGATAAAAAAAAAGGGGAAAAAAGAGCATTGCACACTATACTCCTATGACTAGGGACATGAACAAATGATTAGTAAAGTTTGTTTCCAAGTTGAACACGTTTTTAACTAGGTGATCTAGCCTTTGTTTGTTTTTTTGATAAAAAACGACGAAGCTTACTCATTAATCATCAAATCCCCAAAAACAATGTCGAAAAGAGGTGTGGAAACATCATCCTCTGAAAAAACAATATAAGTAGATAAAGGTTTAAGTTTTGCAAGGAAATTTGCCACTTGATTGCCATCGCGATGAACAAAGCTCCACCGACACACCATTCACTCCATAGACAATTTCTTCAACCTGTGCAATATTTTTCCAGCCACACCACGGAAGGAAGAAGGCCGTTGGAGCTGCTGAACCGCTTGAAGACAATCGGACTCGACGACAATCTTGTTCAGACCCTTCTCCCTCGCCATTTGCATCGACCACTGGATTGCTTTGAGCTCTGTTGTAAATGAATCGGTGCCATCCTGGATCCTTTTAGACGCATCCCAGATCATTGCTCCATCCGAGCCTCGCGCAATAGAATCGACGCCACAACCCGCATCAACAGTCGCCGCCGCATCACAATTTATCTTTGTAAACCCCTCATCCGGCAGATACCACCTTGCATAGCCTCGACTTGGCTCTTGCACATTCCCCTCCAATGGAGCCGACCCCCATTGCCGTTGAGACTAAGGGTGGGTGCGGGTCGGGATAGGGGTCGTCCCGCGTCCCGTCCTGCGTAATTTTTGCGGGACGGGGCCGGGACGGGATTCACTACTTTTTTTTCAATCCCGCGCGGGCCTTGTCCCTCGCGGGACGGGCCCTGTCCCTCAAATAAAAAACATTATAAAAAAAATCTAAAATTCTTATATATTTTGCGGTTTTCAAAGTCATAACATATATAGATTTATAATATTTTTATATTTTGTGATTTTCTTATATAAATATATACACACTAGACATATTATACATATAATTAGTTACTTACACACAATATAAAAAAAATATTCACAATGTAGATAAATACAGTGTGCACATATACGTATATTAGTGTGTGTGTAAGTGTATATACAAAGTGGGATACATGTCATGTTTTGACTAGAATTGCTTTTAGCATTCAGAAGAGTTGCGGAGCTCAGCTTGTTAGCCGGCTCCCATCCAATTTTATGTAATTACAGTTGACATTTTTTATAATAATAATAATAATAATAATAATAATAATAATAATAATAATAATAATAATAATAATAATAATAATAATAATAATAATAATAATAATAATAATAATAATAATAATAATATGTGGGGCGGAACGGGATTTGCGGGATACGAAATCCTCGTCCCGCGTCCCATCCCGCATAATTTTTGTGGGATGGGATCGGGACGGGATTCATTAATTTTTTTTTCAAATCCCACCTGGATCGGGACGGAACCGGGATGGGCCCGGGATTTGCGGGATTTGTGCCCACCCCTAGTTGAGACTCCTCCCTAGCATGGTAAAAAAATTACCGCAGACACCATCTCATCTCCTTCAAAGACCCGCTTGTTTCGGGCGTGCCACAAACCACTCACCATGTATCCCCACAATGACACTGTTTGCCCATCCGTCGACTCCATCAGCCGTTCCAGCCAATGCCCCACATCTTTCACTTTCTTTTCCAGCTTTCTAATTTCCGGATGTTCTCTCCACGCCTCCATCACTCTTGTGCATTCGACCAAGATGTGCAGAAGCGTTTCTTCCATCCCACAAGCTTTGCATCTTGGATCCATCCCCGACACTCTCTTACTTAGGGCACTATTGCAGGGCACAATACCCTTGCAGGCTCTCCAGAAAAAGTTTTGAATTCTCGGGGCAACCATCATCTTCCACACCGCCCTCCACATCTTCCTCCCCGAGGCCGAGTCCGAGCATTGCCCCCCATTCGCAACTCCCTCCCGTTTCTCCAGTGCAAGATGGTAAGCAGACTTAACCGAGAAATTCCCATCGTTGGTATAGTGCCAAGTTAGGGAGTCCTCGGTCAAGGAATCGACTAGGTGAATACTCAATATAATATCTACATCACATGATAAGAAGGTCGCTTTAACCGCCTCCTCTCTCCAGCATCCCCGTTCCCAATCAATAAAATCAATCACCCTGGTGTCCACACTACTTCCTCTAAGGTTGGCGACATGTTTGAATGAGGTTGGCCTAGGCAGCCAACGGTCCTCCCAAACCCACAGATTCGCCCCATTCCCTATAGTCCAAACCGTTCCTTCCTCTAACACCTCCCTAGCCCTTATAAGGCTCCTCCAAGCGTAGCTCGAATTGTGTCCCACCGTAGCCCTCAAAAAGTCCGTCCTCGGAAAGTATCTCGCCTTCAACAATCTCAACAAAAGGGCCTCTGGTTCATTTAACACTCTCCATCCCATCTTGGCTAGAATCGCTAGGTTGAATGCCTCCAAATCTCCGAATCCCATGCATCCCTTCCCTTTAGATTGACACACTTTCTTCCATGAGATCCAATGGATCTTTTTATTCTCTTCACCATCTCCCCACCAAAAGTCGCACATGAATTGCTCAATCTCCCTACACATATAGGAAGGAAGCAGAAAACACGACATGGTATACATGGGGATTGTCTGCACCACAGCTTTCAATAGCACTTCCTTGCCCGCTGTAGATAACGACCTAGCCTTCCATCCTTTCACCTTCTTCCACACTCTCTCCCGAATACTACTGAATATCACATGCTTGGACCTCCCAATCATCGTTGGAAGCCCCAGGTACTTCTCATGTTTCTCCACCTTCACCACCCCAATCAGACCCTGAATCTGCTCTTTAACCTCTTCTCCTACATTCTTGCTAAACGAAAGTTCTGATTTTGCAAAATTCATCTGTTGCCTGACGCTTCTATGTACACGCGGAGGATGTTTACAATTTCTGCGCTCTGTTGACAGGCCGCTCTCACGAAAAGGATGCTATCATCAACAAAGAATAGGTGGGAGACCGTTGGAGAAAACGGAGCAATTTTTATGCCATGCCACCGTCCACTCTCCTCACTTCTCCTGATCAATCATGAGAATGCTTCAGCATACAAAAGGAAGAGAAATGGGGAAAGAGGGTCACCTTGTCTAAGACCCCTCTCCGGTAAAACATTTGGGATGGTGATCCGCCTACCAGTGCGGAGAAGGTGACCGGTGTCACACACCTCATCACCAACCGCCACCAATGTTGGTAAAAACCCATTCGCTCCATGCACTGGTCCAAGAAACCCCACTCCACTCTGTCATAAGCTTTCTCCATGTCGGCTTTAGAGCCATATAGCCCTTTTTCCCCGCCCTTTTGTTCTTCATATAGTGGAAGAGCTCGAATGCCGAGAGCACATTGTCTGTTATTAGTCTTCCAGGCACAAAAGCACTTTGATTTGGCGATATGATCTTGCTAAGGCACACTTTCAATCGGATAGTGAGCATTTTTGAAATAATCTTATACAACACATTGCATAGACTTATCGGCCGAAGATCCGTCATCCTAAAAGGTGAAGAGACTTTCGGGATAAAGGCTATATATGTGTGGTTGAGGTCATTCAGAAATGGGGCACCAACAATAATGTCAAGCACAAAAGATGTTACCTCGGACCCGACAATATGCCAGTATCGTTGGTAGAAAAATGCTGACATACCATCAGGCTCGGGAGATTTTGTGGGATGCATAGAGAACAGGGCTTCTTTTACCTCCAATCCAGAGAACGGGCGCAAGAGCTCCAAGTTATCCTCTTCCGACAGGACTACAGAGATTCCTTAAAGTGCCGAATCAGGTTGCTCAATCAAGTTTGTTTTATGAAGTTTCTCAAAATAGTCTACTGCCACCTTTGTCATATCCTCCCTACTTCTCCACTCCATCCCCTCCTCATCCACTAGTCTACTTAGTTTCTTCCGCCTTATCTCTCCCGATGGCCTTTTGATGGAAGAACTTTGAATTGCCACCCCCCCCCCCCCCCCCCCCCCCGCCACCTAAATTCATTTGCTTTAGCACGCTGAAACCACAAGAGTACCTTCTCCTCCATAAGCCTCTCTTCCTATCTCTCAAGCTCCCTCATTCTCTCAAGCAAGGCTCCCGTCATCCTATTCTTTTGCATGTCTCTCAGTTGCCCCCTCACCTTGCTCAGCTTCCACAAGATATCACCAAAGGTGACTTTATTCGACTCCTTCAGGTCCTTTAATACCCCAACCACCTTTCCCATCAAACCCTCTCCATTCACCCCACCACTCATCCTCATCCAGACATTTCTCACCACCGTCTGGCTCCCCTCATGCTCCGCCCATGTCATCACAATTGTGTCACCAATAAAAATGACATCAACGAAGTGTAATTAAATGTTATGCTCATGTTATCAATTGTATAAAAATAATATCAATTGTATAAATAAAAATGTCATCAACCAACAATGTCATCACAAATGAGTGAGGTCAATGAGGTGTAATCACAACTGTCATCAATGAATAAAAGTCATCATTAAAACATGTCATCAATCAAGCGTAATCATATTTTATTCCCTTATGCCATCAATTATATAAAAATACAGTAAAAAATGTAACCACAAATGATTGCATCAATGAAGTCTAATCACAAATGTGTCATCAGTGAATAAAAGTAGAATCAATGGAAATATATCGATTTACAATTGATTAATTTAAAAAGTTGCATCAAACGATTTGATTAAAAAAGTGGTATCAAATAGTTACATTAAAAAACTGGCATGAAAACACTACTTTCAAAAAGTGGCATCACATTAAAGAAAAAAATGTCATTGAAAAATGACATCAAAACACTACGTGATGCCAAAAATGGACATACAAAAGCGGTATCAATGGTTAACGGTAAAAAAATGGCATCATAAAAAAGTCATCATAAAAAAAATTCCGAATAAGTCGATCATCGTTGACCAGTCAACGGTCAACTGTTGACCGGTTAATGATCAAACATTTGACCATTGACCATTAATACTCTATATGGGGAAGGTAAATTCCCATTCCCTGTCTATTTTTTTTGAGAGGCTAATTAACTAATTGGATTTTCATAAAGGTCCAATGAGCTAAATCACCTATAATATTTAGGGATATGGTTACTGTATACTCAAATTGTATAGGAAATCAAATAGAGGGAAAGGAAATGAATTTTGTACGGAGAATGAGGGAATGATGGTAATGATTAGAATATTGATCCATGTATCTTAACTTAAAAATAGACTAGGTTCTCCAATTTAAATTATTTTAATTATGCTCGTATATTTCATGTAGTGAAAATATGAAGACTTTTTTTTACTAGCCTTGCCTCTAAAAGGGAGGTTATTTTAATTATTTCCACTTCAATAAAAAGTTGTTATTAACAAATAAAAATAAATAATGATGAGATATATTATTGAAATTTGCACATATGAGATTTTTTTTTAAATATCAACTACTCCTTTCGTCTTAAAATAGATATTTTTTTACGTTTAACATGTTTTTTCAGAATGATAAAAAAAATTATATCAAATATTAACTTTTTTATCATATTTCAAAATAATTTCATATTTAACACAATTATCTATATGAAATTATTTTTAAAAAATATTTAATATTTTGATATTTTATAGAATTTTTAGCTTTTTAAAAAATGTGTCATGAAATCAAATAACAAATTTTTTGAGATTGAGGGAGTATATCATTTTGTTGATTTAACTAAGATTTACGGTTAACTTTAGGAATGTTTTATAATAATCTTAGGATTGTGGTTTTAGAATACGCGGACACACAATTAATGTGGTTACACATATCCATATCTTTTAATGAATTATTATGTATGTTGTATTATAAATTAGTACAAGAATAAAGGGGGGAGAATATGAGAATGTATTCAATTGAATGGCTTGTGGAGTATCCACCAATACAATATATATGAGTCATATCTTTTGGCTAAATACACTAATTTTTACTGGATACACCGCTAATCTCCGCAACTCCTTGCGGAGTTAATTCCGCACCCTGTTGCGGAATACTTTTGACGTTGTGCCAAACAGCCTTTTCGCCGACTTAACTCCGCAACTCCTTGCGGAGTTAAGTCGGCGCCCGATTGCAACTCTGTGTCCGATTCTCCTTCCAATGAGCAAATTCAAGGAGCCAAAAAAAAAAAAAAAAAAAAAAAACCACGCAGCTCCCTACGGAACACATCTTTGATAAATTTTTTTTTTAACATATAGGTTAGGGAACTCCGCATCCTAATGCGGACCTCTCTCCGCAACGTCTTGTGGACCTTTTGTCGATGGACTTTTAGGGCGTGTTTGGCACGATGTCTGGGGAGATCCGCAAGGGGTTGCGGAGCTCGGTCCGCAGGGGGTTGCGGAGATTAGCGGTGTATCCAGTAAAAATTAGCGGTGTATTTCTATAAAAGGCAAAACTCTATCTAAGTAAAGTGTATATCTTTGTACCTCCACATAATAATATTATAACACTCCCCCTTGGATGTACAATCTTTATTCCGCCAACTGCCTCGTTAAAAACCTAGCTAGGAAAACCCAATGGGACAAATCCATAGCTTAGGGAAAAAGAGTGCAGCCTTCTATGTACGCCCTTGTTGTTCTGCCTCATTAAAAAACTTGTCAGGAAAACCCAGTGGGATAAAACCTGATCAAAGGGAAAAAGAGTGCAGTGCGTGTATACTCCCCCTGAATTCAACATCCTTCTCGAAGTCTTCTCATTCTTCTTAATGCCGCCGTCTTCATGAGCTTATGGTCGAATCTCAACATTTCTTCTTAATGTCGCCGTCTTTATGAGCTTATGTTCGAATCTCAACATTGTCTTTGATGTGTATAAGCTGGAATATCTTCATGATTAACTTTGGCGTGCCTGACTTGCATGTATTGGTGTTGAGCTGCTTTGGATGCACAAGTATAAGAACCTAGTGTGCCTTTAATTGTTGATCTGGGGATCTGATATATTAAATGGTGCTTAAGTTGCCTCATTAAAAACCTTACCTTGGAAAAACCCAGTGGGATAAAAACCAAGATTAAGGAAAATAGTACAACTTTGTATGGTACTTCGGGACCTAATTATATGTCACCACTTTCACAAATATAAGTAATTCATGTACTCTAATAAGAGTCTTTAACCAACTGCATGTGACATGACTTTGATAATAATTCTTCATGCATTTTTAATCGATCCTTTCCATTTATATGGGTATGCACTTACAACATTCGTCATTTACATTTGGAGCCAAAATTATATTTACTCCTGGTGAATACATTCTAATGTAACCTTTAATAAGCTTTTGTCCAATCAATTTGGCTTTATATTTTCCTTTGTACGAACACCCACTTAAAACCAATTGATACTACACTTTTCAATGTTGAAGCTACATGTCCAAAAACTTCTTGCTTAAATAATCCATCTTTGCATGAATTATTTCTTTCTAGAATTTGGGATATACCATGTATCCTTGTGAGGGGAGTTGCATCGTTAAAAACCTTGCTTTGGAAAAACCCAAATGGGACAGAAACCAAAGTTAAGGAAAAGAGTACAACTTTTTTCCCTCTCAATTTAACATATAAATAATCAATTTTATAGAGTCATGGTACTTCTAGACCCTTAATATCCTTTCACAATCTATTCAAAGATGAAAAGATCATTTGTCTTTATATCGTAATATACCTCTCTTTGTACACTCGAACTATAGGTCGAGATATTTTTAGAAGCTCTAATTATTCTTATCAAGCACTTCAAGTGCAACCTTAGATATTGCCATCAACGATAATCAAGGATCTGGTCAATTCAAGACAACTCATAATCAATTCTAACACTGTCAACGTTCATGAAATCTCTAGCTTCAGGAGTTTTATACCAGAGGACATATCACCAATGTTTGAAGTTACTACTAGAACCTCGATCTAAATCATGCTAGTGCATTATTTGTTGTAAATGTGACTTTTATCACCATCTTTTGCATTTACTAATGCCTTTACTAACTTGTTTACTATATAGTTTATTGAAATTCTGGTTCCCTTCTAGTTCATGCAACATATTACTTCTTGATATCCTTTTCCTCTCCCCCTAAATACCGAGTATTTTATCATCCGTGATAAACTCTAGGTATTTGATCATCTACGGGGACCCAATCCTCTATATACATCATCTTTCTTGGTTTACAACAACTTAGTGTAATCTAGGGAGATTTCGGTACCTATATCAAACATTTAAAACCTTATAAATATAAAACTCTCTTTTGGAGATAAATTACAAAGGGGAATTTATTCTATTGTTGACCGAAATCGAATCAATTTCTTGATGTTCATGCCTGCTTGTTAGCTATTATTGGCGACTCTACTGGGTCATTCTATGCATTAGCATTATCCTGAACGATAATCTCATAAGTAACGACTTCACTTGGTTGATTTAATCATCAACTTCTCAATGCTCATTTATCCAACATATCAATTTTATTGATAGCATTTCCTTATTACATCCATATTGCGAACATGGGTATTCTATTTATTATGTGTTGGATCTTCTTTTGACATCCTTGGCTAGAGGAAAACCACACTTCTGACATTTATCGGCTTTCACAATCCCAATTTATCCGTCATCTCTTCTTCTCTTTAGAGTTTTTTGACGCTCTTCTAGAGCCATTTTCTCATATGAATTTATTGCTTGATTATATCAATAGTCATTCGAGGACTAATTTTGACGCTCTTCTGGAGATATGTATAGGGTTTAATTATGCCAAATATAGGCTTTATACAAATACTCATTAGTTATTTCATCCTGAAAACTTCAGGTTTTCCATATTATCAAGTATAAAGCTCTAAACCATTCTAACATTTTCATGCGATGATTCATTCACAGTTTAGGAGATTACAAATCCAAATTAGGCAAACCGTCAACTTTGACTTGTTCTTCCACATTCTCCTTGATGTGGGAGTCGGCTCATACATGATTATCTATAATCATATTCAAAATTATGACCAGTATCCTAGCAACGGTCGCGCACACCGTATCCTCTTTATGTCCTCTGCTAGAGGTAACAATATATATTGCATCTCGCAATAAAACAGGTTGTTACGAACCATAGATCATTTAGCTAGCTATTTATTTGAGTTCTACCATACCCAAGTAGATTAAGAACAAGATCCCAAAATAAAGAGTCTTCGGGCTCTCAAGAATAAATTTATCGATTTCACACAATGTAACAAAGATTTGCTCCAAACTCTTCTCCCAAATCATCATTAGTTGAATAAAATTGGCATCATCTGCCCATAATGGTTTCTTCAAGAAACATTTCCAATGCATATACATATACATAAGATGCAAATCAAATCAAATCAAATAAATAAATAAAACATAAATTCCATGTAGCTTCAAATAGCCAAATTATACTAATACCAAACCAAATACGACCAAGTTTGCAGAATCAAAGGTGCTGGATCATCTAGGCTCCTTTGTTGATAATCTTTCATATGTAGAGATAAGTTTATCTACTTCAAGAGATAACTTTTATTAACACAAACAATATATATAATATAAAACCACATATGTTTACGACATACCAACTCTTAACAAGTTGTTTCTTCTGGAAACACTTTGAGTTTTGTGCAAAAGTAAATTCAAATATATACACCTCACAAGTAAATAACAAAAGCGATCTCAGTAAATTAAAATAAACACACTACACATAATTAAAATTTATTCGGCCACTTCACGTGGATATCAATTCAGATATTTATCACTTGTTTCAATAAACACTATCATTCACTTTCAATAATTTCATCATCATCTATGGGAGAAAATGTCTTTTCTTATTTGCATGCAATTACTTTGGGGGATATAATACAAATCAACTTCGTGATACATAAATAATGTCAACTTCTGGTGACCAGGAAACAACCAAGTTTAACCACTTCAGGAGTTTATATTTCACCTTCTATGAAACAAATCATATATGAAATAATTTGCAAAATACAAGATGGAATCAACAATATCATCTTAGCTCATTACTACAAAGATGAGGCTAATATTTTAATCGATGCATGATGACGTTATTTATTTATCAACTTATCAATGTATCAATTCATTTAGATATCATTTATCATGTATCCGTCCAATATATGGTCAATTTACCCAATAATCATATCTATATGCATCATCAACTCCCAATCGCACATGATTTATCAATGCTCTAAATTCTTATATATCAAAGTATATTAACACTATGACATGATTTATGATATAATCTACATGTGCAATCAATAACGTCATTTTGCAATTAGCAAGAGGCACAAAAACCATAACTCAAATATATGATGTTTAAGCTTAACTGACCGCAAGCTCGATCGCATATACCAATATTGAGAAATCGGTCCTGACAAAACCTGTTTTTTCAAAATCATGTGTCAGCGGGTTCCGGGATCAAGTGAGACGCGAGCGAGCTCAGACGATCGGGCTTACCTGAGACGCGCGATGAGATTACCGTCGGCGTACCCAAACCTGTGCCGATCCGAGCTCAAGCCATACGCGGACCACCATCCTCCCAAGGTTCCATCAACGTCGGTCTTTTACCAGCCGAGCCAAATTCCGCTTAAAAAAGGGGGGCTCAAAGCTAGGGAATCCGACCGAAGCCGTTCCAGATCCCAATTTCCGACCCCAAGAATTGAGCCATCATTTCGATATTTATAGGCCAAGGTGGATTTCCCTTTGCATGTATCACTTGACAAGTGTCTTAGGTTTTAGGACAAGTGTTGGAAAGGGGATGCCACGTGTCGGTAGGAGCCTTTAGTGGATTTTCCCACATTTTTGGTGTTTCGTCATTATAATCAACCTAAAAACGGGTTTATTTATATAGAGGGAACCCGATTATGCATATGATATTATTTATTTTTTGGTGTTTCGTCACAGCTCCTCGGACCTTAGTTGAGATGAGTCTTAGCTAGGGTTCGATTCAAATGAGACAACATATGCATTTGTACTTTGTCCTCCTTCGGAAGAGTACTTGATATATTAGAATTTTGGTGCAATGTTTTTAACTAAGTTTGTTTGGTCTGGGCTGTACCCAACTTATCAGTGGGTTGCCTACGTATCTCTTGGAAAGAGAATCAAGCCTTTCGTAGTTCAATCAGAAAGTCCTCCGTGGATGAGAGTTCCGGCGTTGAAGGGTTTTAGTCTATACTCGTTTAAGAGTTTATCTCCGCGAGCTTACCAGCTACAAACGGAGACCCTCTGTGAGCATAGCTCCAACGTCAAAGGATTTATCAATAAGTGCCATAATAAATATGTATATTAAAATTGGTTGCACAAGAGAATCTTCCTTATAAAAGTTCGCTAAATTATTCTTCAAGGTGACCATAGCTGTATACGGTGTATAACACTATGATGATATATTTTAGGGAAATTCCGTCTGGTGCCCCTGTGTTTAATGCAATTCCGGTTGGTGTCCCAAAGGTTTTTTTTTTTCCGTTTGGTACCCCCGAGCTTTTGTAAAAGTCCGGCCTGTGACCAATTTGGTGACTCCACTTATTTTTTTAGAAAAGTAATAATAAAATATTAACAAGGGATGCAACCCTTTTGAAAAAAAATAAAAATTGAATTGAAGCACAATCTAGATAAAAAAAAGCGCGAAGCCCATCTTCTCCAATTTCCAGTTCTCCCTCTCAACTCTCAAGAAAGAAGACAACGGCGTCGGAGACGCGGCCGGTGGCGAAGACCGGCGTCGGAGCCTCGACCGGTGAAGAAGACGGTTGTGGGAGCCTCGAACCCAACTGAGATTAGAGAACCAATTTCACCACCAAAGCCAAACAACAAAAATTCCGAATTGAACCCAGGTCAGATTAGAGAACCAATTTCACAATAAGCACCACCAAAAATCCCCCCTAATCGAACCCAACTGAGATTTAGGTAGAAAATTTCATAAATTTGACCCTAAAATACCCAAATTCAGATCTAATTTCGACAGTAAAATGGTGATTCAATCCTGTAAAATTGTCGAATTGAAGGCGGTAGAGTCTCCCACGCTGTCTTCATCGCCTATTGAGGCTCCCACAACCGTCTTCTTCACCGGTCGAGGCTCCGACGCTGGTCTTCGCCATCAGCCGAGTCGGACGTCTTCTTTCTTGAGAGTTGAAAGGGAGAACTGGAAATTGAAGAAGATGGCTTCGTCCTCTTTTTTTTTTCCCCAGATAGTGCTCTTCAATTTTATCTTTTTTTTTTCAAAAGGGTTTTTATTAATATTTTATTATTACTTTTCTAAAAAAATAAGTGGAGTCACCAAATTGGTCACGGGCCGGAATTTCACAAAAGCTCGGGGTACCAAACGGAAAAAAAAAACCTTTGGGACACCATCCGGAATTGCATTAAACACAGGGGCACCAGACGGAATTTCCCTATATTTTAAATGCAAGCACAACCAGAAAACTCGTTTACGGAGAGGCCGCATGTAAACCTTTCGTGGAGAAACCATGCCCAATCTGTTCGCGGAGGGATCACTCTTAATTCGCTCGCGGATACCCTTTCTTGCATTCTCAACACCACGAAGCAAGATGAAATCTTTCCAAAGCTAGGGGCAAGAACTCTGGGACCATGGTTTCAAGCTTGCAGGATTGTTGAGTACGTCGGAATGCTCACCACAAGATGGCCAAAAGAAGAACGCCACCTTTGAATCCAGGACCGACTTTCATATTTAAGATCCGTCATCCGCGAGCATCCGGGCACACTCGTGTATTTACAGGATCTTGCCCTGCTGAGAAGGTTTATCGGGGCCGTCCGCGGACCAAGTATTCTCCCCAGAATCGGTTTTGGACATCCGCGCCGAAATCTCAGCGTCATCAGGTTCTGGCCGCTCGTGTATTTAGTTTTTAATTTTACCAATGTCTGGCCCTCTCTCCACGAATCCTTGCGAGTTTGTGCAATTTGTTTATCAGCCGCTGTCGAGATATAAATTTATGCTTCGCTTGCATTTCATAATTTGTACTGCGGACCCGAATACGGGGGCACAGTGTGATTACGAAGGCCTCCTTCCTACGGGCAGGGCTAGCTTCGTTTCTTTTCTTCATTTGTGGCGGAGTCTCGTTTCTGTCTTGCTTGAGGAGTTCCCGTGAATTGATCGATTAGGACCTCTCAAGAAACCAGAATTCATCTGCGTCTGCTGTCATGGAGAAACGTTTACCATTATGTAGATAATCGTGGCTCTGATGGGTGATCGGCCCGGCACCACGATTGAACTAACTTCTAGCCTTATTGTGAGATATGATTTGTAGATTTATCTTCTCATTAAATCAATGAGGATGGGCTCATTCAAACTATAGAAAAAACTGTTATATGTCCAGAAATGACATGTATGATTCATGTTATAGGACTCCATCGGCACTACATCATTACCGGCTGATATGAAGTGATGAGGAATTCCTCTCAAGTCAAATCGATCGACAACGTTTCAATGACTAAGATGCAGAGTAGACGCGATTTTAGGTGTTGCCCTTCTCCATCTTAACCATTGTTATAGGTTGTTGTTTTAGCAAATCCTCACATCCGCGGATTGGCGTAACTTTGGTGATCTCAAGATTAAGCACCCATCGCTTATAAAGACTACGCTCTCGTGCGGAGGACAGATTACATCTAGGCATTGGAACGAAATGGTGGAGGGAGCCATAAGTTAGGCAACAAGGAAACTTCTGATTTATTCCAGCTAGACAGAAACATCCCTCCCGCCATATCTCACATATGCAAGAGTGTTTATATATATATTTTTTTATCGAAGTGTTGAAATGCCTAGAAAATATTCATGTATATCCATATATTCAAAATTTTGAAACCGTAACTGCTGGTGTACCGAGATCAAGCTTACAGGTGCAAGGAGATTGGAGGAGAGGCCACTGAAATGGCATTTGCTGTCGGGCTAATTGTTCTATTGTAGCAGTTTTAGATTTATGCTGCCGAGGGCGTTGTCCCCATAGAGGAGACCTGCGTGCTCATTTGATGGCTTGCAGTTGCTCTCTGGGCGCGGATGAGGGTCGAGACTCATGGAGGTGATGGTCTACAGACGGGGGCAGTGTCCAAGATGCAGTAACGAGGCGCGATAAGCTGTTGGGGCCGTTTTTTAAAGACAAGGGCGGACCATCCGCATATTGAAATCAAGGTGTGTTGCTGCGTCATGTCCCCGATTACCTCCTTGTACTGATTTAGTCCCTCGATTTTCCTCCGGGGCGTTTTGGTTATAAAAACTCCAACGATTTCCCATAATAATCAGCTCCATTGATTTTGTATTAATTAGAGCGAACATTGCGTAGTCTAATTCTCTCCCAAACAATTAAGCCCAATCAGATTCAGATCAAAGCTTTTGAATATTCGATTAATCCAATAATTGTAAGCCGGGTGAAGCAAATTAAGCGCCGTGCGCAACTTAATTACTTCACCAGAGTCTAAACCGTTCTTTTTGTACAAAGGATCTAATCAAGGTGAAAATTATATCTTTTGAAGAAAGATGGTAGAACGTGGCTGCACATGTCTACTTACGTATGTGTATCACCTTTTTCAAATTGCTCACCTCACCTTCTTTAAATAAGCAAACAATTCTTATATCATTTGAATTTAAAGTGGGTACCATCGGGAGTTGCAACCAAGATGAGCTGAGATCGAGATGAATTAACGAATTTCATTCGATCTACGAATCAGTTCGTCGGTCCAACTCACCTTCAAACTGCTTGCTTCTTTTCTGCTTCATTTCTTCGTCCGCGGCAGAAACCAACAGCAGCGGCGATGATTACTGCCGCTTACTTGTTTTTAGTGTTCATGAGCGACGATCGAGTTTTCGATCCCCGCATTAGCCAGAATTCAAGGAACAATGCATGGCTTAGTCGCAGAGACCGCGAACGAGGGTACTCGTGATTAATTAAATTGGCTAGAATCTCCTCAGTTCAGCTCCTATGAACCCTCCAAAAGGCTAATTGTGATTTGTTATTTTTGATAAAAGATATGTAATTAAATAGAAACGATTCAAACCAAAAACTAAAACGAGTAAATCGCCTGTTTGGGAATCTTCCTTGTGTCTAGCATAATTGTAGGTCTGAAACGCGAATTGCAAGGTTGCTTGCCACTAATGAGGACTCCGCTCTTCGTGTACTGGAGACTTAGATCCATCATTTATCTTCTTCAACAAAGTCTGCGGACAGGTCTGCAACCTTTGGATATGGGGTTTCAAGACGCGATTGATTCTTCGCTAGCTTTTTTTTTTGAGAATCTGCTTGCGGTCAAGGTCAGTATTACGATCTCCAACCCGCACAAGTTTTGTTTTTACTCCCATTCAGCCACGCAAAGGGCATCAAACATCGGGAGGATCATATGCGAATTTGAGATGAACAACATGGGTTCGTCTGTTTTCTTCGCGGACACACTGAGGTGAGAAACAAATACCCAGCTAGGATTCGTTTGATGTTGTTGTTGTACATTCTACTCGCAGTCGATCCTTTCACAACGCCGTACAGATCGATTTTTTTCCAGGCTGATCATTGTGCTAAAAGCTGTACTATTCGTTCGCGGAGTGAGGATAGGTTGTTTGGCAGGAATGAACCGGCTACAGTTGACTCACTTTTGCTGGTCTTTCCAATTCAGTTAGTCATGACACTTGAAGGATATGAGGAACGAGGAAATGGTCCCCAAGTAGCCCCTTCTTCAACTTTCATCAAAAAGCTCCGATACGAGGAAAGCTCCGATGTCGTATTAAACCTATTCATATCCATGAGTCTATGCTCTTATCGTGAGTAGTTAATCCGATTTCTGTGAGTTTCTCATCCTAATTTTATTTAGTAACTTGCTTTGCTCATGATTCTATTTTCAATATAGAAAAAATCGTCACCCACTGAGTGGTTTAGTAGTCTTCGCGAACTAGATCTCAAACTACTAGCGACATTGAATTTGCGTAGTAACGAGCTCGCGATCTCGATCGACCATCCTCCCCCCTTGAAGTGTTGTTATGCTCTGGGTATCTAGGTATGAATGGGCAACATCCCCTATCATGGAGCTAACCGATTTGTGTGATAAAAATGGAAGCTAGATAATAGCAGCTTACCAACTTTACCTTCAATTGTTTGTAGGACAACAAAAAAACCGAAAAAGTGAGGGTCTTTCATCATACATGGCCATACAATGTACATATTTATACATATATCATTTTTCATGATATTTATCCATTCAATATGTATGACAGTAGCATATCGAAATCAAAAAGCCTTTTGCGGTTTTGCCTATGATGATACCAGTGGCGAAATCCAACATAAAAATTCCATTTTGGTGGGACCCGGAGGAAACGCGGGAGACTAGAAGCAATTCGCGGGCTTACCTGGCCCATGCATATAACTGTTACGCGGCCCCAACCGTCCTGGGACTTATAAAATATTCGATCCAGGAGGCTCATGCTACGACCGGATGCCCGACGCGGAGTCAAGCTCCAGCGTCCTGGGACTTATAAAATATTCGATTCGGGAGGCTCATGCTACGACCGGATGCCCGACGCGGAGTCAAGCTCCAGCGTCCTGGGACTTATAAAATATTCGATCCGGGAGGCTCATGCTACGACCGGATGCCCGACGCGGAACCAAGCTCCAGCGTCCTGGGACTTATAATAAAATATCATCTCCGAGAATGCAGATTCGATCAGAGGCCCGACGTGGAGCCAAGCTCCAGCGTCCTAGGACTTAATATAAAATATCATCTCCGAGAATGCAGATCCGATCGGAGGACCGACGCGGAGCCAAGAACGTCCTAGGACTTAATATAAAATATCATCTCCGAGAATGCAGATTCGATCGGAGGCCCAACGTGGAGCCAAGCTCCAGCGTCCTAGGACTTAATATAAAATATCATCTCCGAGAATGCAGATCCGATCGGAGGACCGACGCGGAGCCAAGAACGTCCTAGGACTTAATATAAAATATCATCTCCGAGAATGCAAATTCGATCGGAGGCCCAACGCGGAGCCAAGCTCCAGCGTCCTAGGACTTAATAGAAAATATCATCTCCGAGAATGCAGATTCGATCGGAGGCCCGACGCGGAGCCAAGCTCCAGTGTCCTAGGACTTAATCAAATAATTCCATACTAAATAGGTCTTGTTAAATTGGCAATTCTTGACAAATCACCTCTTACAATCAGCAAAAGAATTAATAAAATTTGCTTTGAAATCATATGAAGAGTCATTCTCCAAAAGCTATGACAGTAGCTTACCAGGGGCAAATATGATAGCCGATTACTAATTCGCGTGACAGAAGTATTTGATGTTCACCAATGTTTCCACATAATTGAAACCGAATTAAACCGCCATGGTAGCAACCGGCTAATCAATCACCTTTTTTGGCATTCCCTTTCTAAAATGAATTATTTCAAGTTCATCAACAGGATGCCAACTGCCGTAATTTGATTTTGAACACTTTATCATCAAAGGATAAATTCAGAATTCATAACATATTGCACTTTAATATATAATAGCAAAGTCAACAATAGACTCACCAATGCATTGTGCGTCTGGAGAGGTGGCTTTCTGTACCCGCAATCTGTCTTGATGCTTTTCTAGGAGCGGGGTACCGGGCAATTCACACAATATTTCTCCCAACAAAAAACCTTAATGAATCTCCTCTTAGGTGAATGGGTTTACGCATCCGGTCTATCGTGCTCCGCCGCGGAGGAAGCGAGCTGCTATGCACCGTCGCGGATGAAGCAGAGAAAACGAGTTGATGCATTTCGCCGCGGGTAAAGCAGAGGAAATGAACTGATGTGCTCCGCCGTGAATGAAGAAACGAAGGAGGGAAGGCGAGCCGCCGTTCACAGCAGTGGCTGAAACGCACGCTCGCGGCCCTACTGTAACGTTCCAGACGCGGACGGGAAAAAGAGATTTATCCTGTTATCTTTTTTTAGCTGAGCCTTCTTCTATGTGTTCGCGCTTTGAGCTTCGCGTATATATATTCTTGTATACATGTATATTTATACATTCATCCGATAGAGGGCTTGCATGTTTTCCATATATTATACATTATTTCCCCACTTATGATCTCCATCCATGTAGAAGAAAAAGGGAAACGGTTCATAGTGCAGTGGAAGACGGAAGATGTTATTTACGTACACAATCACCTATTAAAATCTTCAACACAAACCGATTGAAGCAAGAATAAATAGACATAGTACTTCAATCCGATTAGTACCTCTTAGCGTGAGGAGTCCCCACGGACGGGGCCAGTGACAAAACCTGTTTTTTCAAAATCCCGTGTCAGCGGATTCCGGGATCAAGTGAGACGCGAGCGAGCTCAGACGATCGGGCTTACCTGAGACGCGCGACGAGATTACCGTCGGCGTACCCAAACCTGTGCCGATCCGAGCTCAAGCCATACGCGGACCACCATCCTCCCAAGGTTCCATCAACGTCGGTCTTTTACCAGCCGAGCCAAATTCCGCTTAAAAAAGGGGGGCTCAAAGCTAGGGAATCCGGCCTAAGCCGTTCCAGATCCCAATTTCCGACCCCAAGAATTGAGCCATCATTTCGATATTTATAGGCCAAGGTGGGTTTCCCTTTGCATGTATCACTTAACAAGTGTCTTAGGTTTTAGGACAAGTGTTGGAAAGGGGATGCCACGTGTCGGTAGGAGCCTTTAGTGGTTTTTCCCACATTTTTGGTGTTTCGTCATTATAATCAACCTAAAAACGGGTTTATTTTTATAGCGGGAACCCAATTATGCATATGATATTATTTATTTTTTGGTGTTTCGTCAGGTCCAACTCCATCCCGAGCCTTAAAGTTGAGCCTAACACAAATAGGCTCACTACCAAGTAGAGTTCAATGTTCTAAGGTTCGGCTCCTTTTACCATGATATCCTAGTGTAGATCCGTGGACAAACCACTCGCATGACACCACCCATCACCAAATCAAAATATTAATAAATTATAATGATGGTTTATTTAAAACACATACCATATAACATAATCTTATCCATCTTTATGTATAAGACCTTAAACCTTTTGAAGTTCTAATTAATCAAGCAAGGAAAGTCAACGTACCTCCTATATGAGCAACACGTACATAATCATACTCCAAAACAGATTT
Source organism: Persicaria tinctoria (assembly GCA_037127255.1). NCBI lineage: Eukaryota > Viridiplantae > Streptophyta > Magnoliopsida > Caryophyllales > Polygonaceae > Persicaria > Persicaria tinctoria. The sequence continues at coordinate 39,886,018 of JBANSL010000020.1, forward strand.
CCAATATTATCATAATGTCTTATTTTGATTAACTTTCCAATTGGTGATAATCTATCTTTATTCACTATCCACTTCAAGAGATATGACTTTTCATCTACTTCAAGAGATATAACTTTTCATCTACTTCAAGAGATGATGATAAAACTACAGGTTTGATATTTGCACGGTGAAAATTTCGCCATCGGCAATGTGACGGTGCTGGACTCCCAACTCGGCAAAATATGATGTCGGTGCCGGACTCCCAACTCGGCAGAAGCTGGAGGGAATCTGCAGCTTTCACTACTAGAATTCTGTTATTTAATATCGGACAATTAACATCGTCCAGACAAGCAGGTGATGTTAAATAAATTTTTAACATCGGCTAAAAAAATAATGATGTTGAAAACATAATAGACATCACACTGATTTTATTGACCGATGTTAAAAAAAAATTTTAGGAAAAAGTTAAACGCGCGGGATTGAAATCTGGAGTACGTAAAATCCCGCCCATCTCAAATACACGCGGGCGAATTTAACACTTAGAATTTTTTTGAAGTTTGAGTTTGTTTCTTACAAAAAATTAAAACACAACCCAATATTTCTAAAACTTGGAAAAAAAAATGGAATTATTTACAAAACAAAAGAATAGATCGAAGGCTTATGCTTGGAAAAATTAAAACCCAATTCCACATTTGGACTCAACACCCCCACCCCCCCCCCCCCCCCCGACTCCCAGCTCCCTCTTCCAAATCGCAGGCTCCTTCCTGTTCACCCCCAACGCCTTCCTCCTCCAATCCGCAAATCTCGCCGGCCTTGGAGCTCGATGGTGGCTTCGGTGGGGTTGTAGACTCTCCAGCAAGATCCCTTCTTCGTTCTCGTAAGTTCCCATCTCTCAACTCTTTCCGTAACCACGAAACTCATCTTTCACTTTCTTCGTCGTGTCTCCAGGGTGTGGCCTGTGGTTTCTGTCGAACCGAGCTTTGCCTCTATTAGTGGTCGTCTCTCTCACCGTCGAAATCAAGCCGAGCTGTCAACATTCAGGTATGCTTTTGAAATCCCAACTTCAATAGTCGAAACCCTAACTTTCCGCCTTCAATTTTCAATATTTTTGATTTAGGGTTTATATGAACTGGTTTGATTAAGTATAGATAGCTAAAATTGATATCCCAATTTTCAATATTTTCAATTTTCAATGCTTATTACTATGAAGTGCATGTCGATATATATATATGCAATGTTCATCCAATTCCAAGGTACTCCATAGAGATCGGTCTCTGCAATGTTGTTGCTTAAAGCATCTCAATCCCAAGTGTGACTTAAATTCTATATTGATTCTTCACATGGCCTGGGCTTCCCTGTATTCTTCTCTTGTCACCTTCAAAAGGACCATGTGGTTCACTCTATTTTGCTGTCGGATGGCTGTTTTCTGGTTTTTATGCATCTTGTTCCTAACATTATACCATATTTGATGACCTGTATTTGACAGAGATTGGTGGAATTTAGGATCATATCGTCGGTGTGATCTTCAATGCTTCCACTATCTTACACCACTGACTTCTCAGTCCAAATTTGGGAGATATGTATAGATCAAATAGAAACTAATAAAAATCCAGAGATCTATACCTTATTGCTTTTCAAGGTGGATTTTGGTACTATCAGCTTCCATGTGAAGAGGAAAATGGAATGAGGCAAACTAGTGTGCTTTCTATTGATATAGTCTATTCTATAAATATTTTTCAATGAATTTATATTATTCATAGTATTCCGTGATCCTTCAAAGTGTTAATACGTTTTAAGCGCATAACAATGGGTGTTGGGCATGTAGGTAGAGGCTGAACTGGAGGAAAATGTCGAGGGGGATGTGACATATAGAAGAGATAATGTCGAGGGAACTTGGATCGAGCAAAATGTTGGTCCAACGGAAGATTAGAAACAAGTAACGATGATATACCTTTTTCCTTGATTGATGCTTGCTTATTTGATGTTTAATTACATGCTATCAGTTCCTATAGGCCTTTTTACATGTTTGCTTATCTGTTCCTATATGCATGTTGTTATCTGTTCTCATTATGCTATCTTCTATTGTTTTTATTTCTTTACAGTTGACTAAACAATGGTTTCCAAGAAGTCTAAGGGTAAGGGTAAGGTTGCAAGTGAACCAAAGGAGAAGGCCAAGAGTAAGAAAGCGTCAAAAAAACCTGCTGAGGATTCTGTTGAAGTTGTTGAGGAGGCGGTTTCACCTGCTGAGGAGGCGGTTGCTGCTACTGATGGAGACAATCACCCTGCCTCAGCTAGTGCAACTACTGAAAAGGGTAAGCCAAGGGGGGTACAAGGTTCTGCACAGATGTACAAGGTACTTGTGAGGAAGGCAAAAAATAAGAAAATCAAAGTTGAGTACGACCGATCAGGCAACCCATGTGGAAAAACTCGGGCAACCCTTCAATCATACATTGGAATGCTTGCTCGGCAAATGGTGCCAATCACAATTGCCAGCTGGCCCAAGGTTGACAAGGAGCTAAAAGAGAAGCTTTGGAAAGACATTCAAGTAATTTGTGTGCCTCATTTAATAATTAGTAGTGTTTAATCTCCATAAAATGTGGGTTATATGTTGTGTCGAATAATATTTTCTCTGGTTATTACATTACTTGCACTTAAAATTCTAGGCTTTATAAACATTTTGACCTTTTTGTATGTGTGTGTGTTTGCAAAAACAACATCTTGACTTTGAATTATTTGAATAAAAGTCGAACAAATTGTATACCAAAAACCATGTGTTCCTTAAACATATACATAAAAGATAATAAAAGACGTACTTTCATGTATTGTTTATGCCCGTTTTCCCTCATTACCACTTCCCATCACCCATTCCCATTATAAAATATCCATGAACATTATTTGTGTGCCTCTCATTTAATTAGGATACATTCAAAGTGGCCACTGAAAGCCGCAGATTGGTCTTGTCTTCTGCTGGGGCTAAATGGCGGCAATTTAAAACAAATTTGACGATAAACGAGGTGCTTCCATACTGTGGACAGAAGAAGAAGCTGAGAAATCCACCAAAGAAGTACGAGTTCGTAGGTAAACAGAATTGGAGGGAATTTGTCAAATCAAGGTGTACAGAAGAGTGGATGGTATGTTTCTTGTTTTTAATTCAACAGGTTACCCCTATAGGGGAATATATATACTACTTGACATATTGAATATAATCTCAGTTCCACGACATTTTCAGTGTAGGAGACACATAAGCTTAGTAAGGAAAGAGTTAAGAAGAGAAAGTATCATCACAGAACTGCAAGATTTGGTTACATAGGTGTCGAAGAGAAAATGGTAATGAAGTTGCCCTTATCCCTTAATTGCTCTACATTACTGGTGTTACATATCTTATATAGTTTTTTTTGTTATGGTTAGAGATAGGAGGAGCACTTAGGCCCTGACGATGAGATTGACCGTGTTCTTGTCTGGAAGAAAGCCCATACACCCAAAGATGGGGCCGTGGATGAGATCCTGAAACCAGTAATCGAAAAGATTGTAAGTTATCACTTGCATACTTTGAAACAATTATACGGAAGCTTATACTTTATTCATATGACTGAAATATGGCATCGTAGAAGTTGTGTTGTGCATAAGTTTCAGCTCTATTTTGTGCTTTGTTCTTGAGTAATATGGCATCGTAGAAGTCAGATCTTCCAAGAAAACGTTACTTTTACACATATGACTGAAATTTGAAACTTATACTAGGATGAATTGTTGGAGAAGCAAGAGCGCGGCGAACTAGAGATTGACCTCGCAACTGGTAATGATATATTGACCCAAGCATTGGGAACTCAAGAGCACTCGGGTAGGGTGAGGGGTGTGGCAGGCGTCATAACTCCAAAGAATTTCTTTGGCCTACCAAAACAAAGAAGAGTTTCAATCACTAAGGCTGAACTATTGGCTTGTGACAAAGAGTGGGATCGGGAATTGATCGAGACAAAGAAATTGCTTGCTGAAAGCCAAGCAAAGACGCATAACTCCAAAGAATTTCTTGCTGAGGGGTGTGGCAGGCGTTATAACTCCAAAGAATTTCTTTGGCCTACCAAAACAAAGAAGAGTTTCAATCACTAAGGCTGAACTATTGGCTCGTGACAAAGAGTGGGATCGGGAGTTGATCGAGACAAAGAAATTGCTTGCTGAAAGCCAAGCAAAGACGCAGGAGTTAATCAATAAAGCGATTGCTGACTTTTCTTCTCGTTTGACATCTAGCCAAGGTGGAACTCCGCTAGCAGATGCAAGAGCGCCCATTACCCCTATATCCGACAATTTCAGCACCTATGATGCCCTACACCATGCCGAATCTGGTCTTGATGTGAATGCTGATGCAGAGGATGATCTTTTGTTTGGTTCTCCACCCACTGGTCAGGTAATTAGACATATAGATCTGTTCACTTGGTATTTGTATATACATTTGGTTCTCCACCCATTTTGAATGATGAATTCGTTTCATTTTAGGGTAATGGCATTTGTGAGTTCGCATTGGAAACCATCACCAACATTGTTGCCTTTGGCACTGTCATAGAAGGTGAAGGGATAAGAGATAGTATCCATGGACTCCCATGGCCAGAAAGGTGTGTACGAGTCTCAATTGCTGGAGATGTTCAAGGTGACCAATCACTTCCTTTCCCTATACCGAATGCCAAGATTTTGTTGGTTAAGGATGCCATTGGTAGTCATGTGCCTTGGCCTGAAAAAATGGGTCATTAGAAAAAATTAAGCTAAACCAAAGAAAAAGCCAAAGCAAGCGCAAAAATTATTTGGTAAGAGTGAGTTACCTCTACATGTCCCCAAGTCATGCCAGCTCTTATACAAACATGCTAAGGACACCATGGCTAAAACTGGTATGTCTATAACTACTGAGCTGGAAGAGGATGTTTTTGGTGTACCTAAACGACTTATTGTGTTACGAGAGAATGTGCTTGATCTGTTATAGCTGAGTTGGATTGGAGCTGGAGTGTTAGATGCTTACATGGCGTAAGTAAAGTTTTTCTATTCTAATATATTTACTATTTTAGTTCCATACTTGATCACTCTAATTGAAGAAAGTTTTCCTTAAATGAACAGGTATCTCTATGAATGTGTTGCTATAAAAAATGAGACGGACTTGTATGCTTTTGTTGACTCCGGGGCTACAGCCACATACACAAGAGCAAGTTTTATTCCTTACTTGGTGACACGACTAAAACAAGGAAAGAACGACCGCATATTCATGATCCCTCATAACCCCGGGTGCGTTGTGATCCTTTTTTATAACTATATACACTTTTGATCCCTCATGACAGCATATACATGATCCCCCACAAACTTTCTGTTGGAAAATTGTCAAAAGTCCATTTGGCTTTCTATTGATTGTATGCATGCATTTTCTTTGAAATATTTAGGATACATTGGATCTTAACTGTTATATGGGAGTCAGAAATCTTCATAATTGACTCCATGCCAAGACCATCTGTGTACAAGGGCTGGGAGAAGGCAGTGCAGATGTAATGAATTCATGCTTATATGATTTTCATGGTTTAACAAATTAGTGATAGCGTTTATATCCATATGAAACTTAATTTCAGCATGTGATATATATATATATATATATATATATATATATATATATATATATATATATATATATATATATATATATATATAGTGCTGTTAAACAATTCAATGAAGAGACTAGTAATGGTGATGGGAAAATGCCAAAGGTCGCACACCTCAATGGTGCACCTATGCAGCCGGGTGGACATGAGTGTGGGTACTACGTGATGCGCTTTATGAAGAAGATCGTAGATGATGACAATATTTCATTCTCCACCAAGGTATAAATATTGGATATTATGTGATGTAGCAATTATCGATAGAATAAGTGCACATTGGATCTTTGTTGCTTACAATTTTGGTGCATGCACTACTCTATAGACACGTAACAACATGCTTTATTTGTGATAACAGTGGGCTGTTGCAAGGAGTCGTAAATCCTATAGCCAACAGGAGATTGATGAAGTTCGGGTTGAACTTGCTGAATTTATCGAGAGCTTGTTGTAGGTTGATCTAATGCGCCTAGGTTAAGGAACTACCAAGCTTCTGGAAGGTTTGCCTATTTTTTGCATGAATTCAAGGCTTTTTTTTGGGTTTCTAATTGCCTAGCTAGAAGCACGTACAAAAATATTAACTAGATCAGGCCAGCTAGCCTTTAACATTGGTGCCACTAAGATTGAATATCCTATTTTGTTGATTTTGTAATTATTTTAGGATGTGCAGCCTCTAACCTTGGTGTCCCAAACATGCCAATTTTGTTGATAATACTAAGTAGCCAAATGTAGTGCATTGTGTGGCATTTGATCCTTTGTTTATGAAAACATGTTCTCTTTGGTTGGTCTGGTGTATGTGTATATATACAGGTTCTGAAAACATGTTTCGGTTTGGTGTATGTGTAAATATATTTCGGGTGGTATGGTGTATGTTTCGGTTGGTCAGGTTCTCTTTGGTTGGTCTGGTGTAGTTTCGTCTATGTGCATATATATATATAGACAGGATATTGGGTTTATGAACCAAATTGCTTTGGTTCATAAGCTAGCACATCGGGTTTACGGGCAAAAGACATCGATTTATTGTAACGAAAGACATCGCTTGTACAAACTAAACACATCGTCTTACATACTAAAAACATCAGTTTTACGAACTATACACATCAGCTTTACGTACAAAAAACATCAGTTTTACAAGCCAAGCACATCACTTTTATGAACTAAAAACGTCATTTTTACGACCTAAAACACATCTGATTCATTAATAATTTATGATGTCTTTACTACATATAAACAACGGTTTTAAAACCAAAACTGATTTCAATATATCCAAATAACATCGATTTTGTATATATTCGATATAGCCAAATTTTGAGTGGAAAAATAATATTATAAATTATAGAGAGAAAATGAATATACCTATTTAGGATTTCTATACAGGTGATGTCTATTTCATATTAAAACATCGTTTAATTTCAAAATATCGATGTCCATTGGCTTAATTGTGTTATCATTCACATCTTCATCGGCCTAAAAATACCAAATAACAAGGGTTATCAAGAGCCAAGTCTATCAAAAAAATGTTAAAAACAATATAACTGATGTTATAAAGTATTACAAATATCAGTTTTATATTTAAAAACGATGTTATAACTTTTATAGACATCGGTCATTAGCCGATGTGAAAAACTTTTGACTTTTTACATCACCCACATAGACATCGGTTTTTTTTTTGAAAGACATCGGCTATTAACTGATGTTAAATCACAAATTTCTAGTAGTGTTTGCAGGCACACGTTGTCACCTCACCTGACGAGGTGTCAAATCTTGCCGGGTCCCTGACACCGATGCCGAGCTCCGAATCCAGCACGGTCCAATCAGTCGAATTGTCTGAAAAACTGCAGGGAATCTGCAGCTTTACATCATCGGCTGCAGTGCCGCTGTCGAGCTCCCGGACCGGCATGGGTGGTGGCGAGTTATTATAAAAGGAGGGAGCCCCGCCCTCACTTTGTGCACCACACAAACACACCGCTCTCCTTCCTCTTACGTCGCAGATTTTCTAGGGAGCTTGTTGGAGCGGTCGATAGCCTGGAATCCCTTCTAAAGAGAAATGCCGAAGTTCGGGGGCTTGTTAGAGCGGTTTAGGCGAAGTTCACGATCCTCTTCACCAGCGACCCCGCCTCCCGATGAGCGTGAGCCTTCACCACAACCCCCGCCGAATGATCCTAGAGTGCAAGCCGCCGCCGAGGTAAGTAGAGATTTTATGTTAATTTTATGTTATTATTGGTCAACATTTAAATGAAATAAAGATAAACTGTAGGGTATAGTCGACAGTCGAGATTTAATCGATATTTTTATGAAATTATAAAAGGAAATTAGATATGAAATTTTTAATGCATGAAACTGAGATATAGAATTTTTATTTCATGAAAAATAGATATGGAATTAATAATGCATGAAAATTAGATATAGATATAATTATGCATGAAAATTAGATATGGAATTCTTAATACATGAAAATTACATATGGAATATTTATTGAATGAAAATGTAGATAGGGAATTTGTAATGCAATTATGAAAGTAGATAATGTAGATTTATGTGGAATGTAGAAAAAATCATTATTTACAAAGAATTTATGTTAACGTAATATAGTGGATAAATACGATTTATGGGCAAATGTGAAATTAGATAATGTAGATTTATGTGCAATTATGAAATTTGATAATGTAGATTTATGAAATTTAGATATGGAATTTATGTTAACATAATGGATATGGAATTTTATAATGTAGATGCTGAGGCGGGCCGTATCCTAGCGGGAACGGGTAAGGCCAACGACCTCTTTGAGGAGAGGGGATAGGCGTATAGAGCCGACGAGAGCCAACACATCGACAATAAGACAACCACCAATAGAGCCACCTCTGCAGGAGCCCGCTAGGGCAAGCACGTCGTTTCTTGGGCGTGACGACGAGGATTTCTTGGGAGATTACACCGTCGACGAGGTCGACACTTCACAAGTGCCAGAGACCCCGTACGTACCCGAAATCCCCCAGTCCCCCCTTTATACGCCAGCGGACGAGGTCGACACCGGTTTCATGCAGCATTCGAATGCGTGGGAACCAGAAATCAACCAGACCCCCCCTCCCTTTATACGACCGTGGCGGGATCTGGACCGTGGCCGAAGTGGGCGGGCATGACTCAGCAGCCCATCCGCGACGAGGGGGCATCCTCATCAAACCCAGCTGCTGGTACAGCGGCACGGGCGTCTAACACCTTTGGGGTCGCTGACACGTTTGGTGTGGTATATCCAGTACAGACCCCGAGCATAACCCCAACTGCCGTCCTGGGATGAATGACGAGTTGAACAGTAGGGATGTGGACGACGGACGACTCAAGTTTGTCGAGCCACTTCGACACTACAGGACTCACAGGTGTCGCAGCCTGTGGTTAAGTGAGGTGTGTGTTATTGTATGAACGATTTGGTCACCTTACCGGGTATATTATGTGCAAATGTGGTATCCAGTAGTATCTAGCAGCTGATAATCTTATTTTATGTCTTGCAAGCTATGGAGATGACAGTCAAGAGCATCGGGCGCGGAGAGCGGTGGCAGACAGTGCGCAGCTGGCCCCGTTTACCTGGGCAGTGGCAATGGTGGTATGTGGCGAGACATAGTGGGTTTCAACAATTGGATGTCATCAGGATGGATACAGTGGATCACTGTCTAATCCAAGCATTTCTGTACTGTTGGCATCCAGAGACGAACAGCTTCCATCTCCCATGGGGGGAGATGACAATTACCTTGCACGATGTGCACAAGTTGTTTGGTCTTGCTATCGACGGACGCGCACTGGTCCCTAACAGCACAAACCAGCTACGACACCAGTGGATGATAGAGAAATTAGGCTTTGGCGTCCACGACTTTTTACGCAGTGGGAATGTTTTTTACCACAACAGCCTAGATTTCCACATGGGGCAACTAGTACACAACCCGCAGATACCCCCTGGTGTCATCGCAAGCGGATATCTGTTGGAGGTTCTTAGCTGCTTGGTTCTGAACGATCGGACCACGACAACCATACCTATAATAGCTTTGGATTTCGTGACTGATCACCGAATCACATCAGAGTATGCTTGGGGTGTGGGAGTCCTGACTTTTTTGTATCGACAGCTGGGGATCTCGTCTAGACAGGGGATGGCGAACTTGGGGGGCTGTACTGCTCTTCTACAGGTATGTTGGGATATTTCAGTATTGGATATTCGCTCACTTTCATTTGTTATTATTGAATATAACTCAATGTCTAACATATGTCGGGATATTTCAGTATTGGATATTCACTCACTTTCCAATGTTCGCCCCCGACGTATGTGAGGACCCCGCGGACCATGGAGACGCACGCTGGGCAAAGTGGTACGCGAGTCGACCCACACCACCGATCACCGATGAGAGGACTCTGAAGTTTATCAGACAATTAGAAACGATGCGGGCAGAGGACGTCAAATTCATGCCCTACGGTCCACTTGACTTTGATGGGTATTACAAAGTTTCTCGGTACAGAGGCTTAATACAATTTTCCTCTCTCTCGGAAGCCTACATGCGTGACAGAGTTATGCGACAATTTGAGTATGTCCAGACGATCCCCATGGAGCAAATCCCCCCACTTCGAGAAGAAAAACCAATACAGGTAAAGGGCCTGAAGCTGAACTGGCACCCAATGGATGACCGTTGGGATGAGCATTTAATTGTTCCAACGGTTTACATAGCATTCAGCCAACATAAAGCAGCGCTTGACCCACACGCTGTGTCTGCGGAGTACATGGGGTGGTACAGTGAGCACGACCATCCTTTTCTTTTCAAAAGCTCAAGCCACCAGGTTCCCCCAGACATTGCTCCCCCAGTTGTCGTTTACGATCACTGGGTACGTGTGAATAATAGCAATGGCCTTTCGTTATCGTTGGTTTGTTTAATACAATGTTATTTATCACCATCCTGTTGTTTGAAATGCAGTGAATGAGGAAGTTGCTTCATCGTCTGGATGTTATGCTTGCTCGGGGCGACGCTTGGGTTTCCACAGATGAGCTTCGGGAGTACGTTGACGAAGCGCGGGGTGGAGAGGTGCCTTTGGCGCTTACTCAGGTTCGGGCATCTCAGTTTTTCCAATTTATGCCAAATGCCTGATGAGTGACATGGAACTGTCAGATTCTTTTAGCCTAGTTGTTGTATCTGTATTGTCTTTGTTGGTAGTTGTATTTCTATTGTGGTTGCAAACAGATGTTCTTGTGATTCATGTACTATGTTTTGATATGGACATTGCAATTTTAAAAAACCTTTTACGTCTTCAACATTGCTACATCTTTAAAGAGATTACAAAATGCATAGATGCATCAATTCAAATACGGTAACTACGATCTGAGAAAATAATATCATCACAACTACTGGGCCGCCCTTTCAACTTGACGGTAGTTCAAGTATTGTTGAATGCGCTCGTTGTATGGGGTATCCCAGCCATGGACACTCGGGTGGTGAAAATGAGACCATTCAGGTGCAGTAGGAGGAAGTGGTGACCCTTGCTTCAGCCACACGGGGGTCCAATGGACTCTTGCTAGCCAGGCAACTGTAATAACCTCAGTAGGTGGAGTTTGGTTCGACCCATTTGTGACAATAGGAAAGCAGGTGTGAGGATGGTCGATACTTAGGACAACAACGACCTTGTTGTACAAGGTTGCTACAGCAAGGGGGACCATAGGTGCCTCTATCCAGTTTTGATGACGATGTAAACAAGAAGCCGGGTCTTGCAGATCAACATTCTTGATGAGATCGTCAATGGAGTGTAATAGGGTTGCTGGTTGGTACAACCACCGATTTCCTCGAAGCTCTTAAGCGACCTCTCTTTTGACTCGCATGTACAGGTCTTCTCCATACCCAAGAACACCCGCTAAGGCACGATAACCGCAATGACCATCAGCAGAAACCGGGCTACTTCAATCAACAAATTTGAGCATGAAGTCATGGATGTGAGTAGTCAACAATACCGAAGGATCTACCTCCCGATCTGTCTGCCGACCTCTACCTCTTGATCGACCTCTAGCACGCGCCCGAGCGACACCCTCTCGTCTCCCGTGCTCAAAGCCAGATGGGTCACGCTGCAATGATCGTCTCCCTGTGGGACGACCCTTTCAATGGATCCCCGTTGGCTCTCTCATGGTAGACAACCCAGGGTTGTTCATGTTGAAGTATGCCTCGCCCATCAAATCCTGCTGATCAGGCGTGAGGTTGTTGCCATCAATATCCCTCCGAAGGCTGACATATTCCTGATTGTTTGGAGTTGCATCATCATTGCCGCTATTGGATTCTTCGGGAGGAATTATTGGATCCCACATTACTTGCTTCCAGAAGGGATGGATTTGCGAGGGCCTAATAGGTTTCCGGTTAGCGATCGCCTCTAAGAACTCATGTACACATGGAACACCGTAAGCGTCCCTCCAATGGCGATCCCTACAGATGCCATCATGACTAGCCGGAAGTGCCTTCGCCTTGTTGTAGTTGGCCAGCAGAAGATCGAAGCACTCATCAGTCACCAGCATCAATAGCGGGGCGAATATTGGTTCACTCATGACACACCGTTTGATTGTCAACCGTGACTTCTCAAGGAACCCTCTGAGTTGGTCTACCTGTTCATTGACCAAGTTGTCAATGCATTCTGTCACGTCAACGAACCCACCAACAGCCGTCCCTAGCATGAACATTAATTTTGAATGTGCTGACTTGGCACTATATCATAAAAAATATATTAGTTTGACTTATATAGGATACTTAAATATTATAATAATTACAACTGTATACAGTTCAATGTCACTTACTTATTCGTAGTTCGCACCCCAAGATGTAGAAACTTATCAACCCATTCACAAACTATCGCCTCCTTGAATTCTATGAGCTAGGTGTCTTCAAGGTACTTCATAAGACCCCATCGTGCCTCCCATTTCGACTTCATCACTTGTAGACGAACTTCATAACTTTCTTCAGTCTTTGACTCAAATAAGGCCTTGCATTCATTGTAGAAGGCGTTTCGCTTCTCGATAGATTTCGTGATCCTACCCTTCATTTCAATGTTGCACATAATATGATAAGTGCACAACATATGCTTTACCGTAGGTAACTCCTTAAGAGCCTTGATATGACCCAACTCTCTGTCTATAAAAATTACTTCTGGGAGTCGTTGACCGCACAAATGGCGTAGTCGCCGTAGTGCCCAACTATAGTGATCTGCGCTATCACCTGCCATGAATACGAACGCAATTGCAAATGTGTTCTTCGCGCTAACCTACCACATGAACATTAATTAGTCAAACAAATTGCTACAACGTATGACATATATAAAAGTAGTCGACATTAATGTCATTCCTCTTACTCGTTCGTCTTGTAGGTCGAGTCCATCACGATAACATACGGAAACAACATAAGAAGATGTCGGGAGTTCGGATGGGACAAAAACACATCAGTAACCTCGTCTACTTCTGCTTTAGAGGAATTCCGTGTGGCGATAAAGTATCCCTTTTGTTTGAGTTTGTGAAGCGCTTGAGGCAGGTCCCTCCTTCCTTCTGCAGCGGTTCTCTGCAACTGGGCTCGTGCATTGTAGACTTGAAGAATGTCCGTCACGCAGTCATGATCGTCATACTTCATCCCGCGCAGCATATCCCCGGTTTTATCCTAATCATTGTATCACGGCGAACCTGCCGATGTTGATCTGGAGTTAATTTACTGGCATAGGGATGTCCTAACATCACATCGTTTAGCTTGTGGTTATGCACACCGCATATAACCTTCATGGTCCAATTGTCAGCATCATTTTGACGACCCTCCAGCTCAAACAAGCATCCGATCTTCGTCAATCTCCCTCGCCTACTCACTGCGGGAGGAAAATCCTTGTCGACATCTGGAATATCTCTACCCCCTCCGTACTTATCACACACTAGAGGAAAGGTACCCAATCCACTCATTTGGTTCTTCCATGACCGAGTGATCACAAGTACCATGTTCTTAATCTTCCCTACATATCTAGCCTGTGCCTTCATGTTTACTTGATCAGTCCAATAACCATCGACTGTAAACATCGAACCATATTTTGTACCCACATCTAGAGGTTGGTTTTGTTCCTGTATAATGTCACTTATGTACTAAGAACTTTTTCGCACACAATCTCACTATATGAAATTTTACAAAATATTATCAAAAATGCTATATTATATGATGGTTTCGTTTTACAAAACTATGTTATTTTATGTTTCGATTCAAACAACATATCCATTCAATATGATTCTATTCAAACATAATTATATAAAAGTTCCGCTTTATATAAACGATCCGCTGTAACAATATTCACTTACCTCAAGATTCTTCACGAGCTCCTCCGGATCGCTATAGCTAAAAATGTTGAACGGTAAACCGCCTCCGTCATCTTCTTCCGGTAACGCCATTTCCTACAATGTAAGAATATGGATTTTGAATCGAAAACATTGTAGTTTAACTCGGGCATCGCTTTTTTTATATAGGCTTTCGAACTTACCTCGGGCATTGGATGTCGATTTGGGAGCTCGACACCTCCATGGATGCTGCCGATCTGGGAGTCCGGCACCTGCAAAGATGTCTGCCGAATCGGGAGCTCGCCACCGGCACCGTGCCGATGGCGATATGCCACCGTGCAGATAATAAAAAGGTAAAACTATAATATACAAATAAAACAAAATAAAATAATCATTACTCAGAGCTATATGGATGACACTTATTATTTTATCACTACATGGATGAAATTTATCAATCACATCAAGTGATTCATAATATCAATTTCTTTATTTTCATCCACTTCGAGTGATTTTATATTTTCTACTTCGGGAGACCAATTAAATTATTTAAAAGCAAAATAATAAATTAGAAAAATCAAATTGTACTTGCCTCCATTGAGATTATATATTTTATACCTCCATTGAGATGAAAAATCAAATTGTATTCACCACTTTTGGGTTCATATATAACTTATATCTACACATCATCTTCGGGGATGTGTTCATGTACTTCACAAGTACAAAGTAAACAATCTGCGATTTTTTATGTAATTATATAAAAGATATGAGCCAATCTGCAATTTTTTAGAAATTCTGATCCGATTTCGTAATTAATAAAAATAAAAATGCCTGTAACACATATCTACAACGCATACCTTCACCGCCCTGAGATCTGCCGCCCTCTATTACCCCGCGGCTCCGCCGGATCCCGATCTCCTCACGGCGTACACATAGAACGTCAAGCATCCATTGCGGAACTTGAACCAGGCGAGTTCGCAGCCGGTGAGACCGCGTATGAGGCGGTGGTTGACGTCTCCGAGGGGGATCTCCGGGGACCAGGATCGATCGACGCCGATTGACCGAAGGAGGGACTGGGATTCGAATACCATGTTCAGGACCTTGGATTTCTTGGTGCCCAGGCCTAGAGTTAGGGTGTGCCAGGCGTGGTGGGCGATTGTGGAGGCCAGCGAGTGCGGCGTCTCCTCCGCCGGCGGTAAGGGGAGGGCGACGGAGGAGTTCGAGAGGATGGATGGTGAAGGATTTCCCTTGACGTCAGAGCTCCGCTTGAAAGAGATGTCAGCGGCTCCGCCTCGGCATGAACAATATAGGGATGAATCAATATGAGTATGAATCAGGAGCATGAACAATTAATTACGGTAAAGAAAGAGTGAATCAATCAAGTGCGCAACTTTGGTAAAGCAAATTACAGTAATTAATTTTTGGCCATGAACAATGAATTACGGTAAAGCAAATTACCCTCAACAGAATTCTCGACTTGGTAAATCATGAACTTTAGTTCGAGAGAAGGTGAGTGAAGCTTTTATATATACTAGTGTAATACCCGTACCTTGAATGCACGGGAGCTTGGTCCATTTTAATTTTAACATCATTTTATGTATCTATATAATACTATATTGATATATATATATATATATATATATATATACGTGTTTACAACAAAAATATGTATAAAATATTTTTTTATAATTTATAAATTAGTTGGAAAGAGATACGATACAAATTTTAAAAATGATTTAATAAGGTAAAGTAGTAATAATACTCAAACACACCATCTAATATAATTTGAAATAAATATATAATTATTATCATTAGCATAGATCTAAAAAAGTAAAATATAAGCTCCCGTACAAATATTAAAAAATCATAAGCACATGATTGTGCGAATAATTTTGAAGTTAAATATGTAGATGTACATAACTTATTGATTATTTTCATGAGAAAGATGGTTAGAAAGATAGAGAAATTAATAGTGAAAATAAAGGTAAGATGGTAAAAAAAAGATCTTTAAAGGTAGAAAAGTGATCTAAGAAGCCTCATCCAAGATGTAAAATAAGCATTAGTAATGCTTGTGAGTCTTAAAATATTAATTATTTTTCGATAGTCATTTAAGATGTCTAAAATAATTAAATTAGAAAATAACACTTATTTGGCTCTAATTGATTTTTATAATTAATTTTTGAAATCGAATATTTACAAATTGATTATTACATGTTCGTTGTATATAGACATTGTGGGGAATATTGCAATTGGTTTAAAATGATAAATCAACAATTTCAATATCCAAGAATAAAATCAGCCAAGAATTGACGAATGTTCAATGTACGTAGACGATTAAAATAGATCACAAATTGACATACAACATATCAAATTAAATAATATTTTAGTATAAAAATAGGAAACAAATATGTTTAAAATAGGAAACAGATATTTTAAAATTTCAGCAATAATATTGACCAATAAAAAAATACCATTTGAATAAAAAATTCAAGTTTAATTGTGAGCGTGACACATCAGCAATATAACCGAAAAGAGACTGCAATCGGGAAAAAAAATGGAAACATGTCTCAATATTTACGACAATATAACCGAAAAAAAAAGGGAATGGATTCAAATCATATTTAAAATAGGAAACAAGTATGTTAAAGTTTCCATAATAATATTGACCAATAAGAAAATCTCATTTGAATAAAAAAATCAACTTTAATTGTGGGCGTGACACGTCAGCAAAATGCTAGCAGAATTAGTAATATTAATAGATAGATAATAGATAATAGATAGATATATTGCAATCGGAAAAAAATGGAAACATGTCTCAATATTTACGGCAATATAACCGAAAATAAAAAAAAAAAGAATGGATTCAAATCATATTTAAAATAGGAAACAAATATTTTAAAGTTTCCATAATAATATTGACCAATAAGAAAATCTCATTTGAATAAAAAATTCAACTTTAATTGTAGGCGTGACACGTCAGCAAAATGCTAGCAGAATTAGTAATATTAATAGATATGAATTGCTCTCGCCCCCTGACAATACCTTGCTCTCGCCCCCTATCAAATCCGACCAATCTTCGTCCTTCGTCTTCAATTGAACCTTCTGGATAATCGTCTTCGGTTGAACCTTCAATTGAAGGTTCTGGATAATCGTCCTTCGTCTTCAATCCGAGTCATCCGACTACTTTAGGCGAAAAGGGGAAGAGGTGGAGAGAAACCGAGGGGAAGAGGCGGAGAGTGACCAAGGCAGCAGGAGTGACCGAGGCGGAGCGAAGTGGGAGCCCGGGAGGAGGCTCGCCGCGATTTGATTCGGAAGGCAGCAACAGGGACTACGGGAAGGGTTTGCTTCACGTGCGATCTCATTCAGTAGGTTGAACTTGAAGGAAGGGTGTGCTTTGTTTTTTAAATGAAAAGGCTTAAACTTCCTATAATTAAATTTCAAAATTGCCACCGAGTATTACAACCATTGATTTAGAAAGAAAGGCTGAGATTAAAAGTTTCCACAATAAATATGTTTCTATGGGAAGGGTTGTTTCCACTTGAACCTTCCCCTATATATATATATATATATATATATATATATATATATATATATATATATATATATATATATATATATATATATATATATCTAATATCTAATATCTAATATAATACTAAAACAGTTGGTGTAGATGCCATGTGGCAGCAACTCCTTAAAAATAGGCTATGTGGCAGCTTTATATTTAACAAGGCCCCACTTTTGATTAATTGATAAATTAATTATTTCTTCTCCCTAATTGTCAAATGTTCTTATTGGTTGAACATTATTTATGTGTTCGTTTAAATAAATCAATTATCGATAATTATTAAATATTAAAAAATTAATAATTTATTTTTATTCTAATATTTGTTAAATTTGTTTAATCTTCCCTAAGAAGTTTTTCAACCAAATAGGTATTTTTTTTATGAAATAACTTTTTTTGATGGCATTTGACAACAAAATGGAAGTTATGTGATTGAGGGTGTGTTTGGATTCCAATATATTTTAATTATAATGAATAAATACTTGAGTAGTGTTTGGTTAACACTTTTTACAATGTTTTAAAATAACGTAAAATTTAAATTAAATACATAGTATATTATGTGAATTAATAACAATATGTTATATAATGTAATTAAAAAATTTACACAATAGTGGTTGTTTGATTGACACAATTTATAAGGTATTTTTATTTAAAAGGTATATCATTTTAAGCACATTATAAAATTTGATAACGAAATACTACTCAAGTTTTTGTATTTATAAATACACTATAATGAAAATGCAATTGGAATCCAAACACGCCCTAACTATCACTTATTCATAAAACTAATATTAATGGCTTAATTATTTTTTTTATTTGGTTAAAATATCATTTGAATCTAAACATATTTTGAATATATATTAAGATCCTTATTAATAAATTGCATATGAAATATACTTTCATTGGCAAATATATTCCGTTGAATCTTCTAATTTAATAAAGGGCATGGTATAAAAATAAGACAAATAAAGAGATTTTATATTTGTATCTTTAACAGCGATTTTGTATACACTAAAGACATATCTTAGTTTTTTTTTTTTAATTGTGAAAACATTTAGAGTCAAATAAATCAAATATCGAAATGAATCATGTATAGGTGAATCTTTAACTGCCCTTCTTGAACCTCCTTCGTAAATCTATGTTTTTTTGTTCTCACTTTTCAAGTCTTTTTTTTCCACATTTTTTAAAAATTATTTTAGATGTTTAAGCGAAAATTGAGGTTTCATGTCAAAGTTTCTTTGCCAGATGACTCAATTAAGATTGTTACAGAGGTTGGGGATATACATTTTGCATCAGGCTTGACTTTTTTATGATGTTTTCTCTATACCTGTGTAAAGGCTCGGATTTTCAAATCCTAATTTTTCGGAAAAAGGAAAATAAAAATGGATTTAAATCGGATTTAAAACTCGTTTAGCGGATTTCGACCAGAATATAAAATTTAGTGAACGATTTCCGTCATTTTACCTCAAAAATTCAAAATAATTATCGTAGTGCGATATCCTTTTTGATTTTATAAATCTAATTGATCGAGAAAGCGAGAGTCGGGGAAACTAACATTCGAGAACTAATTATAGGATTCAAAATTCGCGTTTTCGGGATTTATTTTCGGGTATTTAATATTGACTGATGCCCATAATTAATACTCGTCTCCATCCCCGTCAGATCCTTTCACATCTTCACCCACCCTCCTTCCTAGCTCCTACTTCACTCCTACCCCTGTGGCATCTGTAAACCCATCCCTCTGGTCCTCAATTCTTCTGTACGCCATCTCCCACATCCCTTCACACCTCTCCCTAGCTTCTTTAAACTTTTCAGCTCCTCCCCACTCTTCTGCTGCACACCATCACCATTCACCGTCACCATTTCACCATCACCATCGTCGCCACCGTCTTCATCCCCAAACCACTGTCTCCTCCTCCTTCTATCCTTCCACCTCGAGCCACCAGCGGAAGGTCCCACACAACCCTCGGAGCCACCAGCAGCAACAACGGACACCACCGGAACCGCCACGGAGCCACCGCAACCCATTCCTTTCTAATCCTCGATCAATCGCGAAGCTAACTTCCGGTAAGCGTCCCTCCTTCGTTTTTTATTGAAATTGCTTGCGGTCTTCACCATCACACTCATCCACATCCGGTGTAGGTCCGACAAGCCATCGCGAGCCACCGACGAAGCCCAGAACTCCGATCGAGAGCTCCGAAGTCGCGAAAAATCCATCTCGGTGAGCTCCGAAATTATGCTCATTTCGATTTGTTTCTGAGTCTTTTTCGATGCTTAGACTAGTCGAGAGTGTGCGTGAGCTGAGTGCGGGACGATCGGGTGAGGTCCAGAGCCCCGACGATCGTCGGAGCTCGATCGACGTGAGCGAGAGCGCGAGGGCGCGAAGGGAGGCGACAGGGACGTTCTTAGGACTGTAGAGGCCCTGGGGAAAAATCGATTTAAGGGCCCTTGAAACATCTCAAATCTGGAAGCATCTTCCAAAATAAAAATACAATTTGATTAGAAGTAAAAAAAAATGTCATAATTCATGCTTTATATTGGAACAAGCACGAAAGAAAAAAAATTGAAAATCTCAAGGCTAAGTGCTAACAAGCTCAGGCCCAGATTTTTTTTTTCCTTTTTAGGCCCTCTATTCCTTTTGTATTTTTAGTTTGGGCTTTTATAAACTGATGGGCTATTACTTGTACGGTTATATATATACCTATCTAAATATGATGGGCCCTATAAAATTTTGGGCCCTTGGTCTGCGCCCCTGTTGCCGATAGCCATGGGCCGGGCCTGCGAGGCGACCAACGGCGACGAGCAGAGGCGAGTGCGAGGCGCAGTGCTGTAGGAGCACGAGCCAAGACCGAGGCGGGGCTGGGCGAGGTGGAGCCGGTTAGTCCGGGAGAGCTCGGTGCCGGCGGAGCATGGTGGGAACCTCCGTTTGAATGAAGAGGAAGAAGACGTCCAGGCGGGCCCACATCCGATTTATTTATTTATTCATTTTGGTTGGGTTTGGCTTGAACCGGGTTCGGTTCGGTTGGATTTAAATGGGTTTGGTTTGGTTCGAGTTTAACCATTGACTTATTAATTAGTTAGCGGTATTTAAAATAGCATATAATAATATTTGAGATTTAAAATATACTATTAGGACATAAAGATTTATAATGAATTTGAAAAAGGAATTTTGCGGGTATTTTCAAGGGTTGGAATTCTTAACTGTTTAATTCGGACTTGAAACGATTTTGAACTAAACTGAAAATAAGAGTTATTCGATGACTAACTAGCATAATAGTATGAACGTTTGACTAACGGCATGATATGTGTGACTAATAGCATGACTTGTGGTGATTTATTATAAGGGGATAAATATTTGTTACCGATGATGATAATGATATATATACTTATGAAGAGTATGAGTATGAAATAGTAATATGCAAATGTGACTAAGTATGATATGAAGGTTATCTTAAGTTATAAGAGATGGTTGATCATGATGAACTGGAAGTATGGTTGGTGTGATCTTGCTTATTTATTTGCTTGTATGAGTGTGTAATATATGTGATCAGAAAAGCTATAGAAGTATACTTAGTACATTCTCGTTATGTAATTAGGTGATATTCTATGATCGTGACTACTGTGTGCTGGATTCTTCTTTTGCTGATCTTCTATCCAGGTAAGTTCTCCGGGGCTTACTCAGTAACCAGTACCTCCTGCCTGATGTGTCATATAGTATGTAGGTGTTGCATATGCATAAGAGCATGTCATGTAGTATCATGCTTAGGAATTGCATTTACGAATGAGCATCCTTATTCTGTATGCGTTTGAATACAGAACGGCTGTTATCTGTGAGTCCTAGAGTCCTTGCTAGGGTAATAGGGCAGCCCAGCTTCATCGGGTGTTGTCCTCCTTGAGTCATTTATATATATATCACGAGATACGAGATGGGAATGAGATATGGTATGATGATGAGATATGATATGATCATAGCATCGAACTGGCCAGTGTCCACCCTATCTATAAGGGGGTGGTGGTAGAAGAGGGATATACCACTTAGTATTCGTTGTTAAGGACTTCCTCAATATTTTGCGCATATGAATTAGGAGCATGATAGTGTGGTTTTATTTCAGTACTGCATGAAGGCATCCTTTATTCTAGGTATATGCGTATTATATGTCCTCAGCGCGGTCAGAGGACCCGCGGGCGGACTCTTGGCCTGACTTGGTGGTATAGTTTCAGGTACCTGACACACTGCTTGATTTTGTGCTGTCATGACGAGGTCTATTCATATAGCGGAGAGTGAGTGTTTGAAACCTGACTTCACCAGATTCATGCTTTTGAGATTTCTCCATAATTATACTCTGTTTTGACCCGGCTCTGCCGTGTCACTGGTTGTATCACTTTCAGAACTTCTGCCCTTTGCATGATAAAGGATTTCCCACGTTGTAGACTTACGACATGTAAAGGGGTTTACCCCGGGGTCTCCAACGGACCTTCCGGATTTGGGTGCGAAATCCCACTTTAAACTATAAATCTTCGGTTTCAAACTTTCAACCTGTACTCGGGGCGCAAGATCCCAACGAGGGGTTTCATCCCTCGAAACGTAACTCGGGAATCATAATCCCGGGCCGTTACAAAGGGGTATCAGAGCTGAGGTTCTGCAATCCGAGTACAATAGGTTGAAGAGGTTTTGAAAATCGCCCAATGTTTTCAAATGGTTTTGGAAAATATTTTATAAAGGGCAAAATGAATTTAATTGGACTTAAAACCTAAAATGAATAAAGGGGAAATAATCTCGTGGGTAGAGATCCAAGCGGTAGACATCCCTTATGGATGTAGAATTCGGGGAACGGTGGCAAAATACTAGCTTTTATTTACAGATGGGCCTAGAAGACTCCAAGGAACACCACGGAGGTTGGAGTGTTGAGTTAGGAGGTCGTGAGGTTTTGCCCCTCCGGCCAGTCTTCCCTCGAAGGACGGCATAGATCGTCTCTATGCTTACGTTATATATACATATATGCAATTGGGCCCGATGGCGATTCTCCTCAAAGAGGATCATATTAATCTTGTTGATTGCTTCCGTATTGAGTGCTAGTGTGCTTAGGATAGCGAATTAATTAGAATGCCTTAACTTGAACATGTAAATGACCATATTTGCAAACGGGATAGCGGGAGGAAGCCTTATTCTTATGTAATCAGATTTTCTATCTTGTCGGAATAGTTCTTCCATAGTACAACCCCCTTGATAATCCCGATTCCTTCATCCGTCCCACCAAAGCACTTGGATGTGATAGTAAGGGTCGAGAGTGTTCGTTCTTCTAGACTTGAGTCCTATTTGTATTCCAACCATAGATGTCAATCGAGTCTCATACCTAATGTCAACATTCTCTACGGGAAATTGGGTCGATCAACTAACTACTTTCGGGGATTGTGTATGATTTGAGGGTTACCTGAGGTTGACTATCGACATTCTTCTGAGTTAGGAGTGCGTTATCTTATGGAGTCATCCCTCTTGAGTCTCGTAATGGTCAACCGTGTCTCCTTGTCAAAAGAGTCAAACACGAATTCTACCATCTTCTTTTGGGTACCTTGCATGGTTGCACTTATGAGTAAATGTATGTGCCGTATGTATTGAATTCCTATGATTACTGTCACCCTATGAACTAGGTCCATGATAGTGTGGTCAACTCTCGTTGTATGTTAAAACGTGAATTGGATGACTTAGCATGCCAGATGAACCTGATTGGACCTCATGACTGTGTACATGTTTAATAAGTATTGCTAGTATCATGTAGGATATATACCTCCCAGTTATAAGCCCTCATATGATTGCGTGACGTCTTAGTCTTAGTATGTGAATATGGATGTATGTGATGAGATAGTTGCTTTACCAACTCTACATGAACTGACTATACCCTTAGCATGATTTTTAGGGTGCATCTTAGCATGCTTGCCTCAATCTCGCAATATTATGACTTGCTTATGTGTGTATCTAAATTGAGGGATAAGTCGTGCATAGGATATCTTGTGATGTTGCTAGGTCTTGCATAACTTATGACATATATGTCCCATGTCAGTCTGTGCATACATGTTCTTAGTCTGTCAAGCATGATTGGTGAATTAAATGATAGGTTGCTAGCTTGTTCTGCGCACACATAAAGATGATTATATGAACATGTTATGAATGCATAAATCGATATCCCTTGAGATAGGTGCATACTAGTGTGAAATAATATGATGATATCTCTTGATTTTTATGTGCTTGTGTGCTACAATTATAAGGGCATCGTTGTAACTCTCGGGTTAGGATCTTCTCCTTGGTCTCGTCGTCCATAGTCCTGGTCCATGTCTGAACTCTTAAGGAAGTTGTGTCGTCCGCCCTTGTCTCTCCTCTATCTCCTTAACTTATAACCCTTGCAATCCTTCGATGAGCGTCGACATGCAAGAAAGGACCGACGACCAAGTGGCACCATAGCAGCGCAACGGAAGTGTGATGGGTCCATGACTCATAGACCACAGGACTGACGTCGCCAAAAGTATACAAAGGACGAGCACATTTGAAAGATGGTAGCCGCGTACGTGATTCTCTTAGATGACTCAAGGAAGGACGTTCTTAATTCAAATCGTGGATTCTTCTATACTAATCGGAATTGATGTTTTGTGATAGGCCTAGAACTGACATAATTGAATGTGTGATGACGGATGTGCTGAATTGGTAGCAATGATTGCCTGACTAACTTGTTTCTATGACGATGTGCCTTGGTGCTTGGTATACTGACTTGCGGGTGAGTAGGTTATGTGTTATATGTATGGGAGTGCTTTATTATTGAGCTTGAGTTGTAAGATTCTTCAGTGAGACGGGTTGGAAAGTGGCAGGTGGATTAAGGTATTCAGATTGGGTCATTGGTCGTGTGAGATGGGGTGCAGGAAGGATGCGTTAGCTTGGGTAGAGCCGAGTGAGTTAGGATGTGTCGAGGATAGTGGTCTCTGAGGATGAGCTTCCAGGTAGGTCTTAGGTGAGCAATGGGGCTAGTATGGCAAGATTTTGAGGGGGGTGTCCTAGTGAGAAGGGGTAGTCTAGGCAGGTAGTGTGTGCGGGTAGTATAAGAGAGTGGTTTACTAAGGTCTAGACTAGCTTCATTAGGGTGATCTTGAGATTGGGTGTGGGTAGAGGTAGTTAGGATAGTTCTAGAGGTGGATGGACGAGCTAGAAGTTGATCAAGGGGACTCTTGAGGAGAGGTGTTGTGAGACGGATTGGTGTGCTAAGGAAGGTGTCTAGATAGTCTATGAGCGGATCGTGGGCGGTGTCGAGGATGATCGATTAAGGAATGTCTGAGGAATCGTAGAATTTGGGACTAGGTGATGTGTGCTGAGAGTGGGGGCGATTTCAGTAAAGGATGAGGTTGAGGTATTGCCAAGGAAGAGTAGTATGAGGTTGCTTGGGAAATTATCGATCGGGGATATTAGGTTGTTCATATCAGGGTTGTTCGTGTGATGAGTATTTGGTGTTGTTTAGATAGGATTGGTAATGCTTGGGGAATTTATGAGTGAAGGATTTCTAGATGCGTTGTTGGAGGATTTTAGCATAGGGAATGACTCGGGATTTATGAGTGGATATTATTGTGGCTATTGAAGTATTTGAGGGTGTGAGATGAATCTTTAAGGAAAGGCTGGTAGCTAGGCAAGAATGTAGTTGAGATTCCTAGTAAGACTGTGCGCTTAAGGTTGAGATAAGGAGGTTATGAGCATGGATTTGAGAACTAGGCAAAGTAGAAGGTATTGAGGACACTAGAGGATAAGAGATTTTAGAAGGCTGGTGAAGTTGCGGTACTTAGAAAATTCGGACGAGGATGTCATAGGAATTCGGTGAAAATGATGATCGGTACATAAGGGTTTAAGCGGTAGAGATTTCAAAGTTTGAGGAAGCGTGATTTGAGGCAATTTGGGAAAACATGCGGAGTTGAGGGAACTAGTCCAGGTAGAGTATGTTGGGAAGAAGATCTAGAGTGGGTCGGCTTGAGGGTCATGGTGATTCGTGGTTGAGAGCACCACTAGTTGGGTTCTGCGTTAGAATTGATCGGGAGTGTCAGGTGTGAGATGGTCAGCATGAGTTGGGTCCTTAGAGGTGGATGGTTAGTGAGAGTGGTTAGTGGCGTGGGAAGTATGATTGGGTTAGCAAGGTGATTCGAGATGTCTCTTTGTGGGATGATGTTTAGGTGGAGTCTTGGTAGTAGATCGAGTTGTTCAGCTTGTCGGAATGAGGGAATTTTATGATTTGGGAACTCCGAGAGATAGTTTTAAATAGTCGAGTGGAAGGTAGGACTTGAGATCGGGATGTTCAAGTGGATTGGCCCTTAGATGGCTTGATGACATAGGAGTTGGAATACCTTGTAGTTGGTTTGGGTATTCGACCTTGATTGCGAATAGTTATGAGGCTAGAAAGGTTGTATGTGAGCAGGATACAATGGTGCCTAGAATTGGTAGTGGATTGAGTTTGTAAAGGCTCGGATTTTTAAATAATAAATTTTAATAAGTAATAAAATAAAAAGGGATTTAGGTAATAAAAAAAAAAAAGAGAATCCGGCATATAATTATTTTAAATGGATGTTCATTCAGATTTATTTTCGCTTTCGCTTGCTAAAATTTGAAAGTATAATATGATTTTATTATTTGATTCAGTCGAGAATTCGATTTAAATTTGAAGTTTAAGCTCTATATCTTTTGAGTCGGGTTAAGGTCGAGAGAGCGGGATTCGGGATATTTTTCGGGTATTTGAAATTTTATTTTGGAGACCCCTTGGGTGTTTGTTCTTACCTCCCTCCCACTCGGATTTGTAGCCAACAAAACTCCCTTTTGCTACCTTGTGACCAACAAGATGCAGCTGTCCCTTTTGTGATTTTGTCCTCTTCCTCTTGTTCTTATCTGATAGATCAGCAAGTAGTCTCCCCTCAATTCTTTTGCCTTCGGAACCCTACTCTTTCCCCACTCTTTTGGTCTGATTTCGCCCACTACACCTCGCTAACTTTCCTTCAAAAGCAGAACTGCCTTCCCCCAACCTCAATTTCAGGCTCTGCAACATCCCTCCTTTCATGTTAAGCTCCAAAAACAGCCTCCCTTGGTTCTCTGAAAATGCAACAGACTTCCTCCTCTTTTTCAATTGAATTCCAAACCCACAAGAAAACACCACCTCCTCCTCCTATTGATATGTTGCCGGCCACCAGCTCACCACTCCCCCCCTGCCTTGCGCCGTTGTTCTGTCTGACCAGCATCAGGCCGCCGCTGCCTTCTGTTCACCGCCAGCTTCGACGCCACCTCCACCACCACCTCCTCTCCCTCCTTGTTCTCGCAGCCCCTAAGACACCACCGAGCGCCTCCGCTTTCCCGAGAACCTCAAACCCAACAGCTCTGTTTCAACAAATTCGAGCCCCGATGACCGACGAAGCGAAGCCAAACAGCTCTGGAAACCCAGTGCCGACGCCGGAGCTCTCCGTTTCCCTGTTTCGATTCAAATCGTCCGGCCAATCCCGCTCTAATCCGACTCCGACGAAGCCAATTCACGCCGCTGTCGAAGATTCCGGCGATGTTTGGCGAGCTCGGTGCGTATTGCTTTTGGATTGCTTTGGACTTGCATTTGGGCCCTTACTTGTGTTATCTTGCTGCTCTGCATCTTCAGGTAAGTTCCCTAGGGGGCTTACTCAGGCTGGACATTCATGCCTGTTGTTGCATTTTATGTTAGGTGTTGCATATGCATAAAAGCATGTCATGTAGTATCCTGTTTAGGTTGCACTAATTGAATGAGCATCTGCTTACTTCATGCGTTTGAAACAGAACGGCCGTTATCTGTGATAGTCCTAGAGTCTTTGCTAGGGTCATAGGGTAGCCCAGCCTCATCGGGTACCCTGAGTCAATCGAGTCATGAACTTCCTTATATTATGAGATGCCTGCGGGCTTTATTGTGGAGCGGGTTAGGCATGCGTGCCCCCCGATTATGATGGAATGCATTCACGAGCTGGCCAGTCTCCGCCCTATCGGAAGGGGGTGTAGGTAGGAGAGGGATATGCCACTTGGCATTGTCTTGGGCCCTTTACAGTATTTTTACACATTATTATAACTAGGAGCATGCTAGTGTGTTTGACTTTCGTACTGCATTAGAGCATCTTTATTAGGTATAGCACATACTATGTGGCCTCAGCGAGGACTGCCGGTCCCGCATGAGTGGCTCGATCTGACTCCTTTCCCCGTTCTCTTTTTTAAGGTATCTCTGCAGATTTTGATTGCTCGATGTCTATATGACAGGGTTCCCTTTTTGCGAGTCGAAGAACCTGGCTAAATCTTTAACTCATTATAAATGGTAATCATCCACTTATATTTTGGTTTTGACCTGGCTCTGCCGTGGCGCTTTGTATCTTAATTTTGCTTCCGTCCTGCTTCCGTTTGAAATGAATTTCGCGAGTTAGTCCTTAGGACAGGTTAAGGGTACCCAACGGCCCCACGATATTTTCAGGGTTCGAAATCCCTCTTTATTACTGACCATAAAAAATGAGTTTGAAACCTCGACCCGTACCTGGATTGCAAGATCCGAACAAGGGGTTTTATCCCTTGAAACGTAACCCGGAAATCATAATTCTGGGCCGTTACAAAGATGGTATCAGAGCTGAGGTTGTGCAATTCGGGTACGCAAGGGTCGAGTGTATGTTTTGGAAAATCGTCCATGAATTTCAAAGGATTTGAAAGGATTTTAAGAAGGGCGAAATGAACTTAAGATGCCTAACCCAAATCGGACTAAGTAACGAACTTGGCTTGTTATAAAAGAGGAAACCGACTAAAGAGGGGATCGAGTGGGTAGAAAAGGCGCTAGACCACCCTTATTGGGTGTAGTTGGGAACGGTAGACAAAATACTAGCTTGCTCTTTACAAATGGGTCTGGTAGTTTCCAATGAGATCATTATGAGTGTTATTAACTGATTCTGTGTTGAATGCTTGCTATGCTAGAGATCTAATTTGGCATGTCTAACAATGAGTTGTGTATTGACTGATATGTGCAAACGGGATAGTGGGAGTGCCTCTATTTCTACATTGTCAAACCCATCTTGTGTAAAACAACCCCTTTCACTATGTTTGTTAACCCATTGACGGTGCTATCGAGTCTTTCTCCCGGATGTCAGTGTCTCCCACGGGGAATCGAGTTGGTAAACACATTGTGTCGGAATCATGTATGGATATGAAGGTTCTCTGAGTGGGTATTGGAAGGTGGTTCTTGATGGCATTTTGAGTCAAAAGTAAAGTGTCATTGGGTTGTCTTTCTTGATTCATATGATGATCAACCTTTATTTTCTTACCACAAAGAGTCGTACCAAAGTCCCACGGGAAAGAGGGGTGATGAGTCGGTTGGAAAAAGTCAATGGTTGCCCTTAGGGATCTCTATCCGGTTGTAATTGTGACTCTCTCTGAATTGCATGACATAATTTTGTAATCTTTGGCATGTACCCTGTGAATGACCATTGGTAAAAAGCTACTCATGTTGTTGCATTTATGATTGGTTACCTTGCTTAGGTCTTGTGTTATGTCTTGGCTTGTACCATGATTATATTTTGTCATAGCATGTTTACTTGGCCTATTGATCGTAGGATTGAATGGAAGTGTGAGCTGCATGAAATGAATCTGCATGATTTTACTTTACTAGGTTCATGATAGTGTGATCGTTAAATTTTGATACCCTGATGAAGCAAGTTCCTTATTTGATACGTGCTACAACTTGATATCAACATGCCTTATGTGATACGTAATTTCCAGTACATGTTATTGTGATGATCCTTAATGTAAATTCGTGATTGTATAACATTCTGTATCCATGCTAGTCACATTGTTTAGGTCTCGTGTTGCATCTCGCTTTCTGTCATGGTTATGTTTGGTTTCGCGTGTCTAATTGACCTGTTGTAATTATCGTACTACTGATTGGTTAGAACCATGAATGGCATGATATGAGTCTATATGAATGTAGCTTTCCCTGAATTAGGTCCATGATAGTGTGGTAAGCTCCTCTTTGTACGAATGCCCCGTAAGATGATCTCCTCGGCATTTTAGTTAGTGTTGCCTTTGGCCTTGCTTGATTAAATTAGTAGTTCCATCTGTGACCATCTATCGAAGTAATATCTTGATATATGCGTGTCTCATTTAGTATTATTAAATTGGAACACATGCCCCCGTCTTCTACTTATATTGCCATGTTACGTAGGCTTATATTATGCACTGCTACATTCCTCTCATGCTTTTGTATCGCTGGGCTATGTTAATGTGGTCTCTTCTGTATCGTTGTGTTAGTCAATCAAGCACATGTATGTATCAAATGTTGTATTGCGTCATTAGTATCACGTAGGACTCTTGGTGGCGACTTGTGCAGATTTATACCTTGGTTACATTATTGTTAATTCCCTCTCGAGATATGTCCCTGATAGTGTGACTCTTCCCTTCTGTTATTCTCTTAAAATGTTGTATTCGCCCTTATTAGCCCTAGCATGTTTACATGATCATTGCTTTGTAGCGTTCCCTACTACTTATGATGCCCTCTCGTGCTTACATGAATATATGACCATAAAAAATGAGTTTGAAACCTCGACCCGTACCTGGAATGCAAGATCCGAACAAGGGGTTTTATCCCTTGAAACGTAACCCGGAAATCATAATTCTGGGCCGTTACAGAGTTGGTAGACCTCGGTGAAGTTGATCTTAGTGGAAGGGATGGTGAGTAGTGGTCGTGTCTCGTTATGATTGGTAGTGTAGGCAGATTCTCCTGAGATAGTGATCTAGTGTACACTTTACTTGGGGCCGAATGTTGTGCGAATTCTATGCTATAGACGATGTTGATTCTATGATGTATTGTCATTGACAATAGTGAACTATTAGTACTAACACGGTTATCCCTGAATTCGATGGAATGCTATTGTATGGAAGCAGTTATTTGCCTCTAATGGGATGACGTTTGGTAGTTAGAATGAGTATGATGTACTTATCTGATTGATATAACGTGCTTATATAATTGATATGGTGTGTCACTTATGTGAGATGATGTGATAAATTCTACCATATATGATACTATGCTAGATATGCTATGCTATGTGGCTATTCTTGAGATGATTTTATTATGCTATCAGACGTGAGATGCTATTGTTATTCGATATATATACATGATGCTTGATGATGGAAATGATGGAAATTGAACTGTTGAACCTTGATTATGTCTTAGAACCTAGGAAGAGAATATGGGATCAGGATTTAGAGGTGGATAGTAGGATGAATGGATAGGTTAGAAATGCTTTTGACTAATGCCGAACTTGAAGTTTTGAACGATGTTTTAAAAAGGACGTTGCGATGTTTTGAGTTATGATATGACCGAGGAGTCGGAGTAAGGATGTGGTAGGGGCCCATATTTCATTCTTGCTACGGGCTATTGGGGATATTATGATCACGGCAACGGTACTGTGAGGATCTCATATGGGCACTTATGAGATGCTTACGGGATCAATGGCATGATCCTTGGACTCACCAATTTCAAACTTCATCCCCTATTTTAAAATGATTTTAGCCTCGGGGACGAGGCTTGTTTTTAGAGGTGGATGATGTAAAGGCTCGAATTTTCAAATCCTAATTTTTCGGAAAAAACAAAATAAAAATGGATTTAAATCGGATTTAAAACTCGTTTAGCGGATTTCGACCAGAATATAAAATTTAGCGAACGATTTCCGTCATTTTACCTCGAAAATTCAAAATAATTATCGTAGTGCGATATCCTTTTTGATTTTATAAATCTAATTGATCGAGAAAGCGAGAGTCGGGGAAACTAACATTCGAGAACTAATTTTAGGATTCAAAATTCGCGATTTCGGGATTTATTTTCGGGTATTTAATATTGACTGTTACCCATAATTAATACCCATCGCCATCCCCGTCAGATCCTTTCACATCTTCACCCACCCTCCTTCCTAGCTCCTACTGCACTCCTACCCCTGTGGCATCTGTAAACCCATCCCTCTGGTCCTTTATTCTTCTGTACGCCATCTCCCACATCCCTTCACACCTCTCCCAAGCTTCTTTAAACTTTTCAGCTCCTCCCCACTCTTCTTCTGCATACCATCACCATTCACCATCACCATTCACCGTCACCATTTAACCATCACCATCGTCGCCACCGTCTTCATCCCCAAACCACTGTCTCCTCCTCCTCCTTCTATCCTTCCACCTCGAGCCACCAGCGTAAGGTCCCACACATCCCTCGGAGCCACCAGCAGCAACAACGGACACCACCGGAACCGCCACGGAGCCACCGCAACCCATTCCTTTCTAATCCTCGATCAAACGCGAAGCTAACTTCCGGTAAGCGTCCCTCCTTCGTTTTTTATTGAAATTGCTTGCGGTCTTCACCATCACACTCATCCACATCCGGTGTAGGTCCGATAAGCCATCGCGAGCCACAGACGAAGCCGAGAACTCCGATCGAGAGCTCCGAAGGCGCGAAAAATCCATCTCGGTGAGCTCCGAATTTATCCTCGTTTTGATTTGTTTCTGAGTCTTTTTCGATGCTTAGACTAGTCGAGAGTGTGCGTGAGCTGAGTGCAGGACGATCGGGTGAGGTCCAGAGCTCCGACGATCGTCGGAGCTCGGTCGGCGTGAGCGAGACCGCGAGGGCGCGAGGCGAGGCGACCAACGGTGACGAGCAGAGGCGAGTGCGAGGCGCAGTGTTGTAGGAGCACGAGCCAAGACCGAGGCGGGGCTGGGCGAGGTCGAGCCGATGAGTCCGGGAGAGCTCGGCGCTGGCGGAACATGGTGGGAACCTCCGTTTGAATCGTCCAGGCGGGCCCACCTCCGATTTATTTATTTATTTATTTATTTTGGTTGGGTTTGGCTTGAACCGGGTTCGGTTCGGTTGGATTTAAATGGGTTTGCTTTGGTTCGGGTTTAACCATTGACTTATTAATTAGTTAGCGGTATTTAAAATAGCATATAATAATATTTGAGATTTAAAATATACTATTAGGACATAAAGATTTATAATGAATTTGAAAAAGGAATTTTGCGGGTATTTTCATGGGTCGGAATTCTTAACTGTTTAATTCGGACTTGAAACGATTTTGAACTAAACTGACAATAAGAGTTATTCAATGACTAACTAACATAATAGTATGATCGTTTGACTAACGGCATGATATGTGTGACTAATGGCATGACTTGTGGTGATTTATTATACGGGGATAAATATTTGTTACCGATGACGATAATGATATATATACTTATGAAGAGTATGAGTATGAAATAGTAATATGCAAATGTGACTAAGTATGATATGAAGGTTATCTTAAGTTATAAGAGATGGTTGATCATGATGAACTGGAAGTATGGTTGGTGTGATCTTGCTTATTTATTTGCTTGTATGAGTGTGTAATATATGTGATAAGAAAAGCTATAGAAGTATACTTAGTACATTCTCATTATGTAATTAGGTGATATTCTGTGATCGTCACTACTGTGTGCTGGATTCTTCTTTTGCTGATCTTCTATCCAGGTAAGTCCTCCGGGGCTTACTTAGTAACATGTACCTCCTGCCTGATGTGTCATATAGTATGTAGGTGTTGCATATGCATAAGAGCATGTCATGTAGTATCATGCTTAGGAATTGCATTTACGAATGAGCATCCTTATTCTGTATGCGTTTGAATACAGAACGACCGTTATCTGTGAGTCCTAGAGTCCTTGCTAGGGTCATAGGGCAGCCCAGCTTCATCGGGTGTTGTCCTCCTCGAGTCAATTATATATATATCACGAGATACGAGATGGGCATGAGATATGGTATGATGATGAGATATGATATGATGATGAGATATGATATGATCATAGCATCGAACTGGCCAGCCTCTACCCTATCTATAAGGGGGTGGTGGTAGAAGAGGGATATACCACTTGGTTTTCGTTGTTAAGGCCTTCCTCAATATTCTGCGCATATGAATTAGGAGCATGATAGTGTGGTTTTATTTCAGTACTGAATGAAGGCATCCTTTATTCTAGGTATATGCGTATTATATGTCCTCAACGCGGTCAGAGGAGCCGCGGGCGGACTCTTGGCGTGACTTGGTGGTATAGTTTCAGGTACCCGATACACTGCTTGATTTTGTGCTGTCATGACGGGGTCTATTCATATGGCGGAGAGTGAGTGTTTGAAACCCGACTTCACAAGATTCACGCTTTTGGGATTTCTCCATAATTATACTCTGTTTTGACCCGGCTCTGCCATGGCACTGGTTGTATCACTTTCAGAACTTCTGCCCTTTGCATGATAAAGGATTTCCCACGTTGTAGACTTAGGACAAGTAAAGGGGTTTACCCCGGGGTCTCCAACGGACCTTCCGGATTTGGGTGCGAAATCCCACTTTAAACTATAAATCTTCGGTTTCAAACCTTCAACCTGTACTCGGGGCGCAAGATCCCAACGAGGGGTTTCATCCCTCGAAACGTAACTCGGGAATCGTAATCCCGGGCCGTTACAACCTGAGTTCAAGATCAATCTGTTATTTGTTGGGAAAGTGATGTTTTCACTAATATATAATAATAAAGCATCTATTTAGACATTGCAAATCATATAAAATGCTCAAATAAAACTAATAAAAAGATAATATTCGATGGAGTTTTTAGCTTCTTCAAAAACATGTCAAAAAAATAAAATGACCTATATTTTGAGACAAAAGGATTTTTTTTTACTTTAAAGTTTATTAATATAATATAATTTTTTTAATATGCTCTCTAACCCGAAGTTCTGAAAATTCCATTCACCAGCATTTGCGGAATGTGTAGTCCAACTATCAAATTATTTGGTTCTACCTTCCAATCTATTACCACAACATTTGTGTGTTTAATGCTCAAAGTAATCAATCAACTTACTAAAAAACTTAGAAGACTAAAAATTCATTCTCAAACAGCAGTGGTGACTCTAAACTTTGTACTACCTCTGTCTCAAAATATCGACCGGTTAACTTTTTAGCACATTTTTTAATAAGTGAAAAACTTTATAAGATATTAAATTTTTTTTATTAGTTTTTAAAAATAATACTATAATAATTATTAATAAGCATAATATTATTTTTAAAAACCAATAAAAATATAATATTTTAGAGATTTTTTAGCTTTTAAAAAACATGGCAAAAAAATAAAACGGCCTATATTTTGAGAAGGATGAAGCATTTTGTTTTACTTTTAAGTTTATTACAAGAATATTTCTTCTTCGACATTTTTATATGCTCTCCACCCAAAAGCTCTTAAAACTCGATTCATCTAGAGTTTGTGTAATATGTAGTCGAACTAACAAATTATTTGGTCTTACCTTCCAATCCATTAACCCAACAAAAAGTAATAGTAGAGGGCCACATTTTTACATCCTACCTCAGCATTTCAAATCTCAAACCCAATTACCCTGCTAGGAAGGTGAGACAATGACAAAAGCATTATTTTTTTTGATCCAAATTTATATTACTTTACTATATCGTTTTCATATTATTATAATAGTATAATATATCTAATATATAATGTAAATAAATTATGGTAATATCTTATATAAAATATAATATATTTTACAAAATCCGTGTGTTACGCACGGGTACTACGCTAGTATAATACTAAAACAGAGGCGTGAAAATCCTATGTGGCGGACTCTGGTGCGATTCGCTTACGTGTCGTTCTGTGGTGCATTTTGAGCGGGTTTTTTTGACACGTCAATTATTGAGTGTCCAATAAATTTAAGCCACATCAAACAATGATCTTATCTATTTTATATACGTGTCTTCCTACGTGTATATCTCAACTGATAACTACAAATAATTTTTAATATAAATATTCAATCACATATTTTAAGATCACTTTATCTTGAGTTATTTTATAATTAATTATTTTACATTGGATTGTTTTATCAGATTGATTAAGTAAGTTTATTATATGAAATTATAAGATTTCATTGTTTCCCAAGCTTAATTTTTTTTACCAATTAATTGATTACAAAATAAGATTGGTTTTAGAAACCTTACGTATCCTTTACAAATACACACGCATTAATTCCTCAACTATCTTATCACATACATATACACATACATCCAATGAAGTATTACTTTTTAAAAAAAAACTGGGTTCATTTTTTTAAATACATGATTTTACATTACGTACTATTTTCCATCGAATTATTATATTTAAATAATCCGATATAAACATATATACATTTTTTTTGTTTGCTATTTCAACGTATCTATGAATATTTTGATAAGATCTGATAGAGTTTAAATTCCTTTGTTCATCTAATATGGATCTAAATTTATTAATAAACATATTTAATTTAAATAATAAATTTTTATCATATATTGGTTAGTTACCTTTTAACATTTTATGATTTATTTGAATAAATATAATCTATTATATAAACTAAAAACTCTTACAAATAAAAAAAAAATTATATATATATATATATTATACAATTAAAGATATGATAAATAGACACACTATAAACTTCTTTTCAATCACAAAACATTAATTTAATTATCTAAATATAATTTCAATCAAACATTGCGCATTCTTTTTTCGCATGTAACCTCATGAACTATTTTAGTAAATAAAAACCATTTGAAATTTTTAAGTGAAAAGAACTCATCTTTTCATGAAATATGGTGCAGACTAGGAAGATGGGGTGATTTATTGATTTCACCCTATCATGCAAATTTTTCTCTTTTAGTTTTTTTTTTTTTTTTTACATTCAAACTCATTTAAATAAGAGTTTTTTTTTTCCAAGTTATATATACACACACATATTAAAAAAAAAACAAGTTATAAATTATAATCCATTCGATTTAAACATGAACAAATATATTTTATAACCAATCAGGCAATATTTTATTTTATTAATTGAAATGCCCTTAAATAATTAAAGGGTTTTCTCCCAAAAGGTACCTTATATAATAATTTTTTTTTTAATGAAAGTCCTTTTTCAATTAAAACATTATTATTCTACATGCAATATATGTCAGTCTAAAACACTTAAACATCCACCCCTTATACTTATTATTTTAGAAGCAGCCTCTTTGTTAAAATTTGCGCCACGTGTCCAACACTGAGCAAAATTAAAAACCAAAATCTTTCGACCTTTCTCCTCCACGTTCTTTTCAACTGCCTCCCAATTATCTTCTTCCTTGCAAGGTTGCTATTGCTGGAGGCGGGCACAATCGGTCGGAATCGGAAGGAGGGCGCAATTGGTGGGCAGCGGCGTAGTCGACGACGGCGGGAGGCAGTTATCTTCCCTTTCTTTCCCTTCCTTGCTTCTCTCCTCTCCAAACTACTCTCAACCGGATTTTGGAATAGTTTGCGGGCTCCGGTGGACGAGGACCCTGAGGTTGGTAGCAGAGCAATTTTCCATCTTGCAGAAGGGGCTTTGGAAGAAGAAGGCTTCGGCGGTTGGTATCACATGGCATCATCGACTGTCCTTTAGTTTTTGCCCTTAGATCTTCCAATCTACGTCTGAGCGCGGCGGGGATTCTGCAATTTTAAGGTATATCGATCCGGTCTATCCTTTCCCCCAATTTTATTTTCGTTTTCATATGGTTTTTTTTCCCTTTAATTTCATCCCAATTTGGTCCCAATCCGTTTTTATTCATCGATTACGGTTTTTGCAAAGAAGAAAGGTCAGTCGGTGCGCCTGCTGCTTTCGCGGCGAGGTATGGTGGAGCTGGTGTGGGAGAGAGCGGGAGGGCTGGGTAGGAGGGCGAGCGTGAGAGGGGACCGGCGCTCCCGTTCTGTTTCCGACTCCGATGCTGAAGACGATGTTTCTGCCGCCGGAGATGGTGACACTGATGATGATGATGATGAGGTAATTTCTTCTTAATTCCTCCTCCTTTTCACTCCCAACGCTGACTTTAGAGAGGATTTTTGTTTTTTCTTTAATTTCGTCCCAATTTGGTTCCAATCCCTTTTCATTGACCGATTAGGGTTTTTGACATCAATAAACGCTCAGTCGGTGCGCCTGCTGCTGGTGATGGGATGTTGGCCAGCGCGAGGAGGTACGGTGGAGCCGGTGCAGAAGAGAGCGAGAGGGCTGGGTAGGAGGGCAACTGCGAGAGGGGACCGGCGCTTCCGTTCTGACCGAATTCAAGGTCAGGGGATGAAGAGGAGCTCGAAGCCGTCGCCCGTACCGCTGATTATGTTTCCAACTCCGATGTCGAAGATGTTGTCCCTGCTGTCGGAGATGGTGACACGGATGATGATGACGAGGAGGTAATGGCTTCTTAATTCCTCCTTATTTCCACTCCCAACGCTTACACCCTATTAGGTTTTTGTTTGATGTTCATTGCTTGATTTTAGCCGAACCTTTATGACAGATTATGAACCATTCATACGGTTATTTGAATTAGAAATGGAATGGCTTTGTCAGTATATAAACAGGATTAATTAGTTGCATATATAATGTCAATTTGTTCTACTTTATTTGTTCTAATTCGTCATCTAAGTTTCAGATTGTATGCAACTTACAAGGTTGTTGGGAAATCTTAGTAATTCTTTGAATAAAAATTATGAGTTGGGTATGTTTCATTACTTTCTTGCTAAGTCCATAATCTATTTTTGTTTTTGCAGGGTGTCCTTTCTGGCTTCTGCTGGGCAACAAACAGCACTGAATTGGGATGTTTCATTCCTTTCTTGCTTCGCTAGATTCCTCATTAAGTATTTGCATATCAAGCACTTGCTACACTTTGTATGTTTCATTCCTTTCTCGCTGTTTCATTCCTGTTCTTAGGACCAGTTGATTGAGGAAATAGGGAGCCATGGATAGGAAAATAGCATGATCACCCTTTCTATGGTTCATTCCTTTAAGCTATATTTGTTTTCCTATTCTATCCCGATGCTTCTTCTGAGTTGATTGCAAAGGAAAAGGCAAGTTTGACTATCTACCACTTATTTATAATATGTTTTGTTTGACATAAACAATAAACATGCACTTCTAACTAGGTTTGGCATTTGATAATACACTCACAACAATTTTATACCCCTCTTAATTAGAAGAGGTAAAAAGGATGATTATCGGGTCTATGTATTCATTTACTGCCAAGTTGTCTTTAAGGATCTCTTATTCTATACTGGATTCCCATTAATCATTAAAACTCATATTTCTTTATATGTATATTTCTCAGAAAGTTGTATATTTGCGCTGCTGATTTTTAGTTAGTTTAATTTATGATAGATGTTATAATCGAGAATATTGTCTGCTTATCTGCTCGAAATTCTGGAATAGAAGACTACAAATGGCACTCAGTTTGGGTGTGAAGACGGGGTTGGTGGCTGTGTGGGTGGCTGGAATGGGCTTGGCCTCTTCATTGTGGCGTTGATTCCATTTCTCCCCTCCTCCTCAAGTTACTCATGTGTTTTTCTCCCTCCCCTTGCATTTGATTGCTTGAAATCGGTATCTTTTGTTCATATTGTAAGTGTGTGAAGATTTTGTGCCTTTGCTCTGATTTTAGTCCCTTTTGTTTGATTGAGATAATGAAACTAACACATGGAAGTGCACAAAGGGTTCATCAAACGAAGCGAAAACATTAAACAAATTATCAAAATCAGGTTATCCGAGTTCTCATTTTTTTGGTTAGAATTTTCATAGCAAAACAAGCAGTTGAGTACATTCATCAGAAGTAAGTAGTATTCTAGATAGCTTTCTGCTGAAATTTGCAACTGTACAACCAGATCCTGTCAAACTTTGATTGGCTTAGTTTTCTGCTTTAAGAATCCGACAAGGATGTCCAGCTTATTTTCTGAGCTAATTGCTCCTCTCAAGGCTCTCATCATGCATAAAACATCTGACATGAACTTTATGCTATACTGTTATACTAGATTCTTATTTTTTTATTGATAGTCTGCAAAATTCAAATAAGCATTGGATTGGATGTCATTTTGCACCTGCACCATAAAGGTTTATCTCTTATTCACCTTTCAAAATATTATTCCACTGAGGTTATATTGACCTTGGGTCGCTCAAGAAAACTGATGGAGTTCCTTTGTGCTGCTAAAGAGAAGAAAAGATCATTCCAGGTTTTTGTTGCAGAAGGTGCTCCAAGGTACTTACTACTCGCTTGCTTATGTGTTAGATGGGTTTTACCTGCTTTTTATATTCAAGCTGTGAATGTTCCTATAGTTTATGTCAATCCTACTTTTTCTTCTTATGCATTTAGGGCTGCCCCATCTTCTCTTATTTGATGACACATGTTACATCACCATTTACAATGGACTAAAATGATAAGAGGAAAAGGGAGTGCAATTCTTATGTGGCTTTCGGGCATTTCTCAAATTGTATGGATTTTGGAATTCTTCATGTTGTCAATCCTACATTTGATTATGTGCCTCCAAAGCTTCTCAGCCTTTTCATTACTGATACTTAAATTCGCTTTTGCAGCTGTAATGTGTTTGAAGTATAAATTCTTGCGGGCTTGCTTTTTTGGAGTAGTGGCAATTTCTCAACTGTTCTTATATAATTATCCACCCCTTATACTTATTATTTTAGAAGCAATGTCTTAACAAAATATTGTGCCACGTGTCCTTCTATGAAGCCAAATTTTCAGCCTTTTTCCACCACCCACGTTCTCTCCATATATTCAACTGCTCCCAATATCAATTCCTAGATAAAATTGATTTTCACCAAACCCTAACCCAGTCCTTCGTCTCCCTCACATCAGCTTCATTGCCGCTCTACAATCGACATCGCAGTCTCGCTCACATCCGTTCATCTCCCTCGCTCGGATTGGAGGTCGGGGCACCCAGATCCGGAGAAGGTGGAGGTCCCTCGCTGCGCCGCACCCCCACGGCTTCCCTCGCATCTCCTCTCCGCCGAACCGTCCCTCTACCAGATCCACGACCTCCCTCGCATCTCCTCTCGCCGGACGGTTGCTCTACTGTCAACCGTAACCGTCGGACCGTCGCTCTACCAGATCCACGGCCTCCCTCGCGTGGATCCAATATGAATTCTTCGCTTGGATTTGCCGCCTGGCCGTCGCTCTACTAGAACTCCACTCGCCTATTCTCGCCTCGCCGTTGGAATCTTGGACTAGCAGAATCAGTCGGCGCCGGGAGGAGGGCAATTGGTATGCACCCTTAACGCCCTCTTTTTTTTTGTCATTGATCTAGGTTTTAGAAATAACTAGAAAATTCATCAAAAGAGGTATTCACCTCATTCCATTTTCAGTTTTCAGTTTTGTCAAAATTTACTTCTTTCAATTTCATGAATTCTGACTCAATTTGTTGGTTAGATTGAATGTGGTATTTGAGTTCAATCCGAGGTTGATAATTTTGGCTCAATTCAAACTCAATTAGGGGTTAGGGCCTTAGGGGTTTCAATTTCAGGACGTTACATGTATTTGATTACATATAAAGTTTAGACGAATAAAAGCTCCTGACATTTATGGTTTTGAAGTACCATTTAGTCATGCACTCTACCTGTTTAATGAAATGCCATAGAGAGAATCATGAGAAAAAAAATTAGTGGTTCCCGAAATCAATTTGTCTGAATTTATGGTTTTGAAATAACATTTTGAAATGCAATTTTGAGGAATCAAACTTACAGACAAGATTGAGTTAAGGCTTTTTGACTCGAGACAGACGCATGCTACAAAACGATTGATGCTCATAATATAATGTATTTTTGGTGATTATGAACGGTGAAAACTCTAATGTTACTAACAGGTTAATTGTATATGACTAAAAACAAGCTGTGGATATTATAAACACTATATTCATATAGCGAATTTATATAGGTTGAAACCTGAAATGAATTAGAATGATATATACCATGGAGACTATTCGGATGGTTGTTTATGGGCAAGGAGTAGTCAGCACCATCAAGAGTGAACTTCCCCTCCTTAATCCTGTTTGCA
Organism: Persicaria tinctoria; assembly: GCA_037127255.1. Lineage (NCBI taxonomy): Eukaryota > Viridiplantae > Streptophyta > Magnoliopsida > Caryophyllales > Polygonaceae > Persicaria > Persicaria tinctoria. The sequence goes on from JBANSL010000020.1 coordinate 39,927,389, forward strand.
ACGCGACCGACTATGCAGCCAAAAAACGAATCAGCTCCTTAATCCTGTTTGCAACGCCGTCAGAAACCTGGGGCTCCCGCCGGCAGAGCTTGGCACTTCGCCGCCCGTCATCATCTCCCCTGGCCGCGAAACCCGAAGATTGAGATTGAATAAAAAAAAGGAGAAATTGAGAGAGGAATTGGGATTGGAATTCGGGATTAATGCTTATTAATGTTGAGTTGTGTTGGTTGATTGCTGTTCTTATAACCATACTTATTTCATGGCGTAGCTGTTAGATCTGTTTAACACATGCCATTGCTGTTGTTATGACCATATTTTTTTTCATGCCCGTGTTGTGAAATGTGCTGAGTAAAAGTCTTTAGTTTGTTGTGAAGGACGGAATTATTATGGATCATGTGTATTTGTAATTCAATGTAGCTTGCATCTTAATTAACATAGTTTCATATAGTTTGGGAGTTTGATATAGTTTGGGTCGAGTTGTTATTTTTCATGGTATGAAATATAGTTTGGGAGTTTGATATAATTCACCATGACAACCAAAGATTTCGAAGAACAACAAGGTGAGAAGTATATTGGTTGAAAATTGACGTTCGATCGAAAATATACCGAAAAAAACCGAACATGGTTCGGGAAAATTACTAGTTATAATCAATCCTAAACAATACTAAAGCAGAAGCTACACTGCCATGTGTCAGCTTCTGGTTTAATTTTTTCCCGCCATTTTTTTTACCAATTACATTGTTCCACGTATACAATATTTGCCACCTACTTTATTTATTTATTTATTTAATATTTATTTTGTTATATATGGTAATCATATCATTAATTGATTAATTGTGTACTACGTAGTATTATATATATGGTACGTATATTATGTTATATATATGGTAAATTGGTAATCATTTGATTTGTGTACAACATATTATATATATATATATATATATATATATATATATATATATATATATATATATATATATATATATATATTATAGTAATATATTACTCCCTCCGTCATAAATTAAATACATGGGCTTTTAGGCCTTGAAATTTTGTCAAAAATACATGGATTTTTAGGGTTATAGGGTAATTATTATCCCTAAAAAAGTACAATAGTAATTAAAATTAAAGAGTTCCCATCTCTATAAAAATAATGAGATTTAAATATAAATCGGTTTCCTTAATTAACGTAAAAAGGTCTAAAAGACCATGTATTTTAGGACGGAGGGAGTATTATTATTATTATTATTATTATTATTATTATTATTATTATTATATATATATATATATATATATATATATATATATATATATATATATATAAAGAGAGAGAGAGAGAGATTGTGTATTTTGTTTGGGCCTTAAATAAAGAATTATAAAATCCATATAAATAAATTAGCAATAGTTATATATGATTGTCTCCTTGAACTTTGTAAAAAAAATATCATTCTTTTTAAAAGTAATTAATTGTGAAATCCATATAAATATGAAGAATAATTTTGAATCGATTTTGTATTTTAATAATCTTATAACATCCCATAATTAGACTTTTGAAGGAAGCTTAAAATGCTATTGAAGGGAGCTTAAAATAAAAATTTCAATACTCGGTCAGTATGAAAAAAGAGCATAGTAGAACTTAGTGTGGTGGAAATTATTAAATTAAAATAGAAGTTTAGTCAAAAGAATTTTTTTGGATAAAGCAATTTGAGATCTTGAGTCAATATTTGTTGAGTCTGGTATAGTACGATAGACAATTAGTTACATTATACTCCCTCCGTTAATTAAAACTTGACGTTTTACTATTCACGCACGTTTTTTTAGGTGTTAAAAACTATATAAAATAATAACCTTTTAAATAATTTTTTAAAATAATATCATACTTATTACTATTAAGTATGAATTTATAAAAATAAATGTAAAAAAATGTTAATATTTTATATATTTTTTATGATTTTAAAGAAGCGTGCATGAATAGTAAACGACATATTTTAATTAACAAATGGAGTATTGTTTTTTTATTTGTTGAGGAATTTACATTATATTGTTATTAAGTATACAAAATGTTTGAAGAACTTTGATATATAGTATTAGGTGGATTCACAATTGTTGTCTCTCTAAAGGGATCAATCATAAGTGATAATGGGTGACCATGATACTATGAGCTAAGTAGAAAATGCAGTCGGCTAAATAAAGTCACACATCATACGTCATTATTGAATATTTGGAGAAAATATTGTCATATATGACACACACACCATTGTTGAATAGGGGGGAGGGGAGGTAGTCAAATAGCGCAAACTCATGAAAAGATGTGATCCCTTTACATTACATTGTTATTAAGTATACAAAATGTTTGAAGAACTTTGATATATAGTATTAGGTGGATTCACAATTGTTGTCTCTCTAAAGAGATCAATCATAAGTGATAATGGGTGACCATGATACTATGAGCTAAGTAGAAAATGCAGTCGGCTAAATAAAGTCACACATCATACGCTATTATTGAATATTTGGAGAAAATATTGTCATATATGATGCACACACCATTGTTGAATAGGGGGGGAGGGGGAGGTAGTCAAATAGCACAAACTCATGAAAAGATGTTATGTCTTTTTTAATAATAAAAAAGGATGTTCAACTGAGATTTTTTTTAATTGTTGCTTACAAAAAAAAAACATAAAGGAGGATAACAATTGTGAGCATGTGCCAATGATAGAGTTAGGAATTGTTTTATAAAGGGGGCTCAATTTTTTAAAAAAAAAAAATCTTTATAGCGATATATGAGAAGGAATATTAAAAAAATATTTTCAAAAACCCTTAAGTTTTATAAAGGGGGCTCATCAATACAGGGTTTCATTAAAAACAACTTCCTTTTCCTATTCAAAATTTTGAAAATTAAATTATATAAAATTATTATAATATCTAGAACATCTTTTTTATTTGTAGATAGATGAATACACATTATTTATTTTTTAAAGTTAATATTTTTACATTAAATTCGTGCATAGCACGGGGAATAGACTAGTATTAATTAAAAGGAAAGTTATAAAATCCAAACAAATAATATTTTTTATGTTACAATTTCTGAATTAAATTATTTTATAATATCCTAACAACTAAAAATTTGTTGTTTAATATAATGAATATTTGTAATCAATATAAATCATGATATGTTTTAATGTTCACTATTGAATAAAAATATAAAAATACTAATATGATAAAATATATTTCATTAAAAAACCGCGAAGCTCGCGGGTAATAAAACTAGTAGCAAATTAAAGAGCAAATTTTCATCCTGATAACGTATTATAAATTAGGAAAAGAATAAAGGGGGAGAATATGATATTGTATTCAATTGAATTGTTTGTGGAGTATCACCAATCATCAATCAATATCATCAATATCAATCAATCAATATATATCTATATATCTATTAATATTACTAATTCTGCTAGCATTTTGCTGACGTGTCACGCCCACAATTAAAGTTGAATTTTTTATTCAAATGAGATTGTCTTATTGGTCAATATTATTATGGGAACTTTAAAATATTTGTTTCCTATTTTAAATATGATTTGAATCCATTCCTTTTTTTTATTTTCGGTTATATTGCCGTAAATATTGAGACATGTTTCCATTTTTTTTCCGATTGCAATATATCTAATATATATTGTAAAGGCTCGGATTTTCAATTCCTAATTTTTCGGAAAAAGATGATTAAAAATGAATTTAATCGGATTTAAAACTCATTTAGCGGATTCTGACCGGAATATAAACAAATTGATGAATGGTTTCCGTCCTTTCACCTCAAAAACAAAATAATTATCAGATGGAGATATCATTTTCAATTTTAAAAAAAAATCCAATTGATCGAGAAAACGGGATTCGGGAACTAATTTCGGGATTCAAAATTCGCGTATTTGGGATTTATGTTCGGGTATTGGTTTTAACCAATCCCACACATTACCCCCACTCACTCCCGTCGCCTCACCCATCCCCTGCCCTACCGTCACCCTCACCAGTTCAATTTAAAATTCTGACATTCACCTGCTCACCATCACGCTCCATCCCTCTATCCCGCCATTCACATTCGTCACCGTCTCCATCTTCATCACATCTCCAACACTGCACCATCCAACACCGTCACCTCCTTTCAGCATCTTCCATCACCGTCGCGACTCCTTCGACACCTCCTCGGAGCCACCAGCGGCAACAACGGACACCACCGGAGCCACCACGGAGCCACCGCAGCCCATTCCTTTCTAATCTTCGATCAATCGCGAAGCTAACTTCCGGTGAGCGTCCCTCCTTCGTTTTTTATTGAAATTGCTTGCGGTCTTGACCATCACACTCATCCACATCCGGTGTAGGTTCGACAAGTCATCGCAAGTCACCGACGAAGCCCAGAACTCTGACCGAGAGCTCCGAAGTCGCGAAGCTAACTTCCGGTGAGCTTCCAAGCCTCCTTTCATTTCTCGTTCGATTTCGTTCTTTCCTTCGATGCTTAGAGTAGTCGGGGGGTGAGCGAGAGCTGAGTGTGGGTAGTCGAGCGAGCTCGAGAGCTCCGGTAGCTCGAGGGCGAGGCTGAGCAAGCGCGAGCAGAGCAAGGACGAGCAGAGCGAGGACGGGGCGAGGCGTGGACGCAAGCGAGCCGGCGAGCTGGGGCGATTAGTTCGGGCGGGCACGACACGAGCTGAGCGAGGCATGGACGCTGGTGGGCGGCGAGGCGTGGACGTTGGCGGTCGGCGAGGCGAGCAGGCGGGAGCTGTCGGGCGAAGCCATGGCGCAGGAGGGATTCCTCTTTTGATTTGGGAAGAAGATGAAGAAGCTGATGTGGCCATGTGGGCCCCTCTTCATTTTACAAAATGTGTTTTAATAACTTAACCGGTTGGGAGTTATACTAATTAGCGGGTTCGATTCGGTACGGTTCGGATTATCCGTTTATTATTTAACTAATTAACGATAATTAAAATATATTATAATAGTAATTTAGGATTTAAAAGATAAAGTATTAATTTTGGATATTTATAAAGGGTTAATTTTAAACGGTTTGGATTTTAGGGGATTTGGAAATAACTTATAAGGATGTTTTATTAAATGGTGTTTTATAATGTGATATCTATAATAATAATTGGGATTTAACATAAATAAGTTGGACTTTCCTGTTAGAAAAGAATTTGGAAAAGAATTTCAAGGTTGGAAAGTAGTCTAATAAATAAATTAAAAAGAGAATTCAATGAGTATTTTAAGGCTCGGAAGACTTAACTATTTAAATGGGATTTGAAACGGTTTTGGAACTAACTTAGGAATAAGACTTATTCGTTTGACTAACTAGCATGATAATATGATCGTTTGACTAACAGTATGATATGTATGACTAATAGCATGACTTGTGGTGAATTATTATATAAGATTAAATGTTGGATAATTATGACGATCTAGTAGGATTTTAAATCACACAAATTATGTCTTATGATTTTGATGAACCGTTGAGGTATATGCGGAAATGACGTATATGAACATGTAGAATTAGTTGAATGATTTATGGAGAACGATGTGGTCTTGAGGAGTGGATGATGCGATGAAATGACTTTTATAACATGTTACTTGTTCTATTGATTGAGGTGTGCTTGAGTGCTTAATAGTTGAATGTAGACTTATGTATATTTAATTATGTACTAGGTGATACTCTGTGATTGTGAATACTGTGTGATGGATTGTTCTGTTGCCGGTCTGCTAGCCAGGTAAGTACCTCCGGGGCTTACTCAGTAACCAGTACCTCCTGCCTGACGTGTCATATAGTATGTAGGTATTTCATATGCATAAGAGCATGCCATGTAGTATCATGCTTAGGAATTGCACTTACGAACGAGCATTCTTATTCTGTATGCGTTTGAATACAGAATGGCCGTTATCTGTGAGTCCTAGAGTCCTTTCTAGGGTTATAGGGCAGTCCAGTTTCATCGGGTGTTGCCCTCCTTGAGTTATATATATATATATATATATATATATATATATATATATATATATCACGAGATACGAGATGAGCATGAGATACGAGATGAGCATGAGATGCGATATGATGATGAGATTTGATATGCTATAGTATCGAACTGGCCAGTCTCCACCCTATCTGGAAGAGGGGTGGTGGTAGAAGAGGGATATACCACTTGGTATTCTTTGTTAAGGCATTACTTAATATTCTACATATATGAATTAGGATCATGATAGTGTGGTTAAGATTTCAGTACTGCATGAAGGCATCCTTTATTCTAGGTATAGGCGTTATATGTCCTCAGCTCGGTCAGAGGACCCGCAGGCGGACTCTTGGCCTGACTTGGTGGTATAGTTTCAGGTGCCCGATACACTACTGGATTTTGTGCTGTTATGACGGGGTCTATTCTTATGGCGGAGAGTGAGTGTTTTAAACCTGACTTCACCAGATTTATGCTTTTGGGATTTCTCCCTACTTGTACTCTGTTTTGACCCGGCTCTGCTGCGGCACTGGTTGTATCATTTTCAGAACTTATGCCCTTTGCATGATAACGGATTTCCTACGTTGTAGACTTAGGACAGGTACAGGGGTTTACCCCGGGGTCCCCAACGGACCTTCCGGATTTGGGTGCGAAATCCCACTTTAAGCTGCACGTCTTCGATTTCAAACCTTCAACCTGTACTCGGGGCGCAAGATCCTAACGAGGGGTTTCATCCCTCGAAACGTAACTCGGGAATCATAATCCCGGGCCGTTACATATATCTATCTATTATCTATTATCTATCTATATATCTATCCTAAACAATACTAAAGTAGTAGCTGCTTATGACACGTGTCATGTTCTGGTTAAAAGTTTTCCCGCCCATTTTGTCCTTTTTTTTTTTTTTGCCATGTTTATATGGTTAATTCTATCCTTTTTTAGATACCATTGAGAATTTGAGATAACTTCCATATTGTTTTTTATCTTCTACGTAATATTACTTTCCAATCTATCCTATTTTAGCTAATGGTGATTTCATTGCCAATTTTTTTAATTGTTTACTGTTGCTGATTTTGTAATTTTGTACTAATTTTTATTTTTATTATATTCTATATACCATTATTGTAATTTTTTTTATTGACATACACTTCCTTATTTTAATATTCTTTTATAGTAGGTAACTTTTTTTCCATAATTTTAAAACAAATAATTTCATGCATATGTTTAACTTTTATTTTAATATTTTTTATATACATATCTTTTATAATAATTGGTAGCTTTTTTGAGATAATTTTGAAATAAGTAATGAGTGTATTATAATTTACTTATTTAATTTTTCAATTATATTCATTTTACTTTATGCAATTTAATTCATTTTTAATTTGTAATAAACACAATCATAATTTTGTTAGCAAAATATCAATCATGTAAAGTGTTTTTTTAACAAACATGACCACGTTCAATTTAAAAATATTTATTGAAAATTATATTATATTTTTTAATAATTGATTAAAAAAACGTATCTTATATATTTTCTTATCCTATGTTATATTTTATATGATCCTAACAATACTAAAACAGAAGCTGAAATTGTCACATGTCAACTTCTGGTGATTTTTTTCCTACTCAAAACTTAACCACTCATAATCTGCCATTTGTCAATTATTATGCCACATATATCTACTTAATTATCATTAATTATTTGATATTCATATATAATTGGCAAGTATCACATATTTTTATATTACCAAATATGCATACTCAGTATATATCACTATTTTATTTAATTATTATTTTTATTCGTTATTTTATAATAATCAATATCGATATTTTTTTAATTTAATTTTCTTTTTTAGACTGTTATTTAATAATTTAAAGGAATGTCCATTACATTTATTCAAAATTTTAATGGTTTTGTTGTTATAACCATAATTCCACTTTTTTCTTTTTGTGTAGAATTATCATATTTTAATGTTTTATTTATCTCATTCAAAAACTTAAAATATTAAAAAAATTATATATCTTTTTTTGTGTGCAAAAGTATCCTTTTGATATACTTTTTGATTCATTGAATTATTGATTTTATGAATCCTAATTCCGAAGGTAAGTATACATATTTATTATTATTGTAAAATGTCAACTGTGGTGAAAAGTTTTCCCTCCTTTGTGTAGGTCATACTATAATATGTTTCATTGAGTTCATATAAAATGTCTACCTCTCTACAGTACTAATTTTCATTGAGTTTCATACTATAATTTGTCAATTATCAATATATGTATTTATAGTTCTTAAGTAATTTATTTAATTATCTAGCGATCGGATACTATATATTTACCTAATTATTTGAAAATTTCAAAAAAAAAAAAAGTTATGAAATATTTTTCCATGAACAAAAATTTAAGTGATCAAATCTCCTAGAATAAAGTTTATTTTCGGGTAAATGTGAGCTCGGGCCGGACTTTTTTCCAAATTAGTCCGGATGGTGCGGGTGCGGGCCGGGTTGAGCCCGCTTCATGGTCTAGAGTTCACGTCCAAACTCGCTTGGTATTGTAGATGCGGGAAGCCCGTGGGCACGCGCAACATAATAATACTTGATATGCATATTATATATATTACTATACATTTTTTTTTACTATACATTGATTTGTATAAGATGAAGGTCATGAGTTGTATTATAAAATAATTTTTAAACATGTAATTAGATTAACTTAGTAATATACAGAGTAGTAAAATTTCAACCATATAATTTCATGTAACTTAATAAGATAAGAGAAGGGTCATATCAATGTTCAAATACAATGTTGGTTAATCAATTGATGCATGTTTTTATATCATGAGAAATAATAATCTTATATTTACTTTTAAAATTGTAGTTGGTTGGAGTAACAATAGATTGATTTAAAGTTACTGTAATTATAAAAATATGTATTTTCTTTTGTTACTCCGTGTATTGTACATTTTCTTTTTAAATGATAAGTGAGACACATGAATCACTGCATGAAATATCTTTATCCTCATCTTAGTGGGTACATTGTCTAATTTTTCATGAGATTAGTTTTCAACATTGTAAATTAAGCATGTGGTAGAAATTATTTGAGACAAGGGCAAATCTTTAACTAACAAAATGTTGGATTTGTTTGTGGTGATTTTTGACATGGCTATATGAAATTTAGTGAGCGGGGTTAATTTTTTACCCACTTATTTTGTTTTAAATTGGTTAATGATGGGTATAATTAATTAATTATCATTGTGTATGCGTTTATTTGGAATGACAATTAAATTGAGTAAAATTAGACTTCAAGTTGAAATTTGTCCAATATTTTTTTTGGTACAGAAAAAGATAAGAAAAAAAAACTTTATTTATTATATGTCTTAACTAAGAAGATATTTAATATTTTTAGAATCAGTAACCCGTGCAAAGCACGGGTAATGGACTAGTTAATATTACTAATTCTGCTAGCATTTTGCTGACGTGTCACGCCCACAATTAAAGTTGAATTTTTTATTCAAATGAGATTTTCTTATTGGTCAATATTATTATGGAAAATTTAAAATATTTGTTTCCTATTTTAAATATGATTTGAATCCATTCCCTTTTTTTATTTTCGGTTATATTGTCATAAATATTGAGACATGTTTCCATTTTTTTTCCCGATTGCAATCTCTTTTCGGTTATATTGCTGATGTGTCACGCTCACAATTAAACTTGAATTTTTTTATTCAAATGGTATTTTCTTATTGGTCAATATTATTGCTGAAATTTTAAAATATCTGTTTCCTATTTTAAACATATTTTTTTCCTATTTTTATACTAAAATATTATTTAATTTGATATGTTGTCTGTCAATTTGTGATCTATTTTAATCGTCTACGTACATTGAACATTCGTCAATTCTTGGCTGATTTTATTCTTGGATATTGAAATTGTTGATTTATCATTTTTAACTGATTGCAATATTCCCCACAATGTCTACATACAACGAACATGTAATAATCAATTTGTAAATATTCGATTTCAAAAATTAATTATAAAAACCAATTAGAGCCAAATAAGTGTTATTTTATAATTTAATTATTTTAGACATCTTAAATGACTATCGAAAAATAAATAATATTTTAAGACTCACAAGCATTACTAATGCTTATTTTACATCTTGGATGAGGCTTCTTAGATCACTTTTCTACTTTTAAGGATGTTTTTTTTACCATCTTACCTTTACTTTCACTATTAATTTCTCTATCTTTCTAACCATCTTTTTCATGAAAATAATCAATAAGTTATGTTCATCTACATATTTAACTTCAAAATTATTCACACAATCATGTGCTTATGATTTTTTAATATTTGTACGGGAGCTTATATTTTACTTTTTTAGATCTATGCTAATGATAATAATTATATATTTATTTCAAATTATATTAGATGGTGTGTTTGAGTATTATTACTACTTTACCTTATTAAATCATCTTCAAAATTTGTATCGTATCTCTTTCCAACTAATTTATAAATTATAAAAAATTATTTTATACATATTTTTGTTGTAAACACGTATATATATATATATATATATATATATATATATATATATATATCAATATAGTATTATATAGATATATAAAATGATGTTCAAATTAAAATGGATCAAGCTCCCGTGCCTTCAAGGCACGGGTATTACACTAGTAAAATACTAAAATAGAGGCGTGGAAATCTTATGTGGCGGGTTCTGGTGTAATTCGCTTACGTGTCGTTCTCTGGTGCAATCTGACCCGGGTTTTTTTGCCACGTTAATTAATAATGATCTAATAAAGTTAAGCCATGTTAGACGATAATCTCATCTATTTATACACGTGGCATCCTATATGTCCATTTTAATTATCAACCTCATATCTTGAGTGGTTACAAATCTTATTATTTTACCTTAAGTTATTTTATAAATATTAATTTATCTAGAAAAAAATCTAGATTAGATTATTTTATATGAAAAAATATTGGATTAGTTTTATCACTAACGAAAATTGATTAAATTATATATAGAGAAAATCAGTTTATATTGTTAAACACTCCCTTTAACCAATAGAGATAATTCAAATCTATATAAAAACAACTAACTACTAATCTACTCACCTTTCTTAAAACTCTATACTCCGTATCAACTTACTCAACGGTATATTTTCAATTATATTTTAATCTATCTTATCTTAATCATAATATACATTTGCATATTGTTATGAAGATTATTTTAATGAAGATATATGTACCGGCCTTTGGAAATTTATACTCCGTAATAAAGATAGATCAATTTGATCTAATTTATTAATTCAAATGATCACACAAATATTAGATCCATTATGTATATTGCTTTATTTAGCGATAAAAGAATTTATTTCTATGAAAAAAATTATGAAAAGAATAATGAAATTACATCATACAAATTTGAAATATTCATATAATATATATTCAATATAACTGTATTTTTATTTTTCTATAGCAATAATTTAATTTTATAGATTTGCGTGATATTAAAGTATATATATATGAAGTGGATCAAGAGAAAGTATGTGTTTTATACTCCGTAATATTTTAGCGATTAAAGTTAGTCGTTCAAAAAAATTATCACCAATAATAAATTGCTAATAAGTAGGAAATGAAAAAGTCAAAAAATTATTTTATATATTTTTTATGATCTTACATAATTTGTGCATGAATAATAGTCATATAAAAAAAATCGCGAAGATCGCGGGGAATAAGACTAGTATAATATATATGAGTCATATCATTGAGCTCCAAGCATAAGATAAATATATCTATAAAAGGCAAAACTCTATCTAAGTAAAGTGTATATCTTTGTACATCCACATAATAATATTATAACATGTTGTAATATTTATTAGACTTGTGTACATAGGTATGTAATAGAGTTATTCGATTGCAATAATTATTTATTTAGTGTAAACTGTCGCTATTCCTGAATTTTAATCACTTGTTAATTTGTGTCCAAATCAGGAGATATTGGAAGAGCATTGCAAGATCGGGAAATATACGACGTGGTTCTTGATCCTGCACCCACATGCAAAGGATCGGGTATCCAAACGTATCACTGAGTTCAGTAAAAGCCTCGAAGACATATCACTAGAATTCGAACTCCAACGGGTATGTATTTCATCCTTTTGTATATGTGTCGGATAGATAGATAGATAGATAGATAGATAGATAGATAGATAGATAATATCTTTTAATACTTAGATATATAGGTAGATCGCGTACGTGAATTTTATATTTCACAATTTACTTCCATTATATCAATTTGTATATCGTGTCTGACATTTGTTTCACTGTTTATTGTAAGGGGTACAACGAGGACGCTGAATTGTATATCAATTCCAGTTTTAACAATGTGGTGCCAAACAACACCATGTTGCCAAGCCAGTCAACTGACAGAGAGGAAAATAATGGGGCGCAACTCGTTCAGCTGCTATCTAATTTGGGTACCCTGTAACGGCCCAGAATTATGATTTCCGGGTTACGTTTCAAGGGATAAAACCCCTTGTTCGGATCTTGCAATCCAGGTACGGGTCGAGGTTTCAAACTCATTTAAGTTTAGTAGAAAAAGGGATTTCAAACCCTAAAAACCTCGAAGGGCCGTTGGGTACCCTTAACCTGTCCTAAGACTATGTCGCAAAATCCATTTCAACGGAAGTAAAACGGAAGCAAGGTAAAGACACAAGTGCCACGGCAGAGCCGGGTCAAAACCAACTCATGAGTGGGAAATTACCATTTTTACTAAGTTAGGGTATTAGCCAGATTCTTCGATTCACCAAAAGGGAACCCCGTCATATAGACATCGAGCATTCAAAATCTGCAGAAAATACCTTAAAAAAAAAGAACGGGGAAAGGAGTCAGATCGAGCCACTCATGCGGGACCGGCAGTCCTCGCTGAGGCCACATAGTATGTTCTATACCTAATAAAGATGCTCTAATGCAGTGCGAAAGTCAACACACTAGCATGCCCCTAGTCATAATAATGTGTAAAAATACTGTAAAGGGCCCAAGACAATGCCAAGTGGCATATCCCTCTCCTACCTCCACCCCCTTCCGATAGGGCGGAGACTGGCCAGCTCGTGAATGCATTCCATCATAATCGGGCGGCACGCATCCCTAACCCGCTCCACAATAAAGCCCGCAGGCATCTCATAATATAAGGAAGTTCATGACTCGATTGACTCAGGGTACCCGATGAGGCTGGGCTACCCTATGACCCTAGCAAAGACTCTAGGACTATCACAGATAACGGCCGTTCTGTTTCAAACGCATAAAGTAAGCAGATGCTCATTCAATCAGTGCAACCTAAACAAGATACTACATGACATGCTTTTATGCATATGCAACACCTAACATAAAATGCAACAACAGGCATGAATGTCCAACCTGAGCAAGCCCCCTAGGGAACTTACCTGAAGATTCAGAACAGCAAGATAACACAAGCAATGGCCCAAATGCAAGTCCAAGGCAATCCAAAAGCAACACACACCTATCATCAAGCCATTTATGTAAGCTACCAGACCAACATTTACACACAAAACTCAAGTTCTCAACATCCTTAAAACCAATCGACGGTAAAACCATTTTTCAAAACCCTTCCGATATGATCAACATCAACCAAAATCATTTATTTCCAATAAGCCCCATTGATAAAATCGTACTAACCATATTTTCCAAACTCTCAAATCCCAAATTAAATCAACTCATATTCAACATACTTTCTCAAATCATGCTTGGCCAAATTCCGACATTTTATTTTCAAAATCACCAATTAAAATCTCACAAAATGCATATTCCCGTTTAATGCTTAAATACAATAATTCACCAAAGATCAATCCATTTAGTAACTCACATTTGTAAAACTACAATACTAAATTACTTTATTAATTCCCAAATCATATATTAAAACACCACGTAATACTTATCGAATAATACTATCTTTAAACATTTTTATAATAGGAAGAATTTCAGAATATATATATATATATATATATATATATATATATATATATATATATATATATATATATATCCCAAAATCAGTATAATAATAATATAATAATAATAATCTAAAATCGATTAAATACAAATCATATCACATAACCATAATATATAATATAACAAAATTGCTCACAAAAGCCCAACTCTCTTTTTCTGAAAATAAACCGGACCCTACCCAACACTCAAACCCATGGAAAGATTAGGCCCAACCCGAAGCCCAAGCCTGAAGAGAGAAAGAAACCCGGATCCAATGCACCCTCTCTCAAAATCAGAATACCCATACCCGACCCAAGAAATGATATAACCCGACATGTATAATCCGGGTCAAGCCCAACCAATAGGCCCAAAAGAAAAATAAGAGAAAGGAGAACAGATCCCCGTCTCTCCCAAATCTCCAGGACAGATCTCCGCGCTTCGACGGAAACGGAAAGGAAGAAAGAAGAAGCCCAGGCTCCGGCGGCGGCGCCTTTCCATCCCAACCCTTTCCCAATCGACCGACACCCAAAACCGACCAAGACCCACACCGAGAGAGTGGAACGCGCACACAGGAGAGGGAGTAAGAGAGATTACCGAGGCGCGACGCGATTCCGACTCCAAGGAAAGCTCCGGCTGCAATTGACGATGAAGGAGATCCGAGCGAGTCCTAGGAGATGTAAGGGATGAGCAAAGACGGATTTTGACAAGATTTGAACCGGAATCGAATAAGAAAACAAAATCGACCTTCGAGAGCTCCGATGAGCGCGAGAGGGCTGGTGGCGGCGTTGGCGGCTCCGGGGCGGTTTCTGGATGGCGGAGGGAGGCGGAACTGGCGCTGTTGCTCGTCTGAAGAAGGAGGAAGCGGAGCTCGGCCTTGGCTCGCAGAACAGGGCCTCTGGACAGCGCTTGAGGAAGGGGTTCGAGCTTGACCAGGAGGACGAAGGTGAGGGTGATGGTAATGGCTGATGGTGAGGGTAAAGTGAAGAAAATGAGCTGCTTGATGTGAGTGAATTAGAAAATGATGGGAGAGAAGGATGGGAGCAAAGTGTGTGTCTGGGGATTCAAATGGAAAGGAGTGAAGAGTCCACGCTAACCAGCTACAGAGAGAGGTTCTGAATTGGCGTGGGATGCAATTTGGCTTCTAACCACAATTGGGGATGCAAGAAAGGTGGGAGGAGGATAGGGTGTTGGAGGTATAGCCATTTCAGGCAAAGTAGCAGCTGGAAGGGAGTGCTCTTTAGGTGCTGCAGCTGTTGGTCACAAGGCAACAAGAGGGCTCTGTTGGTTCCGAATTACAGATGGGAGAAGGCTAGGAGACAAACACCAAGTGGTCCCCAAAAAAAACCCAATTCAAAATTACCGAAAAATAAAATATGAAACCCGCTCTCTCGACCTTAATCCGACTCGAAATTTCAAATCGAATTTCCAAAACCGAATTAATTAATCCAATAAAATCTCGCTCATATTCCAAAATCTCAAGTCAAAGTAGCGGAATGGAGATCCGTCGGAAAAAATCCGTTAAATCATGCCGGAATTTATTTTAAGAGATTTTTTATAACCCGATTTAAACTCATTTTTAATTTCTTTTTCCGAGAATTAGGATTTAAAAATCCGGGTCTTTACATCATTCACCTCTAAAAACAAGTCTCGTCCCCGAGACTAAAACTAAGACAAAGTAGGGGATGAAGTTTGAAATTGCCGAGTCTAGGGACCATGTCCAAGGGTCTTGTAATCACTTCAGTTGCGTCTTCCGAGATTCTCACAACATCCTAGTCACGGTCGTGACATCTCCAATTGGCCTTGACAAGTATGCAATAAGCGCCCCTATCACATCATCACTTCGACTTTTCGGAGGTGCCACAACTCTAAAAGTTCTACAATATCATCACTAGGTCTTAGCAAGCACCCTACAGGCGCCCTTATAAATTGCTTGTATCCACTTCGTGAAGTATCATAGAGTTGCCCGGGTTTGAAAAGTTTCAAAGGGGATTCCGCAATTGAAAAAGATTAGCATCAAAATCGTTGAAACCCTCGATACCGTTTATTCTTTCAAAACCAGTTATCTCCTTTCTATATCGTTCAAAATCTTCATATCCGACGTTTAACCAAGAACTTTGCACCAAAACAAGTCAAATCCCTTTAACTCAAGATTTCGTCAAAAATCTCCTAAAACCAAATCAGTTTTCCGCATCTCAATCAATCAAATTCAGAAATCAGGAGGTGGAATCATCCACCTCTAAGGGCTAATCCCATATTCTCTTCCTAGTTTCCAAAATCATTCAATAATCATTCTCAACTCAATATGAACCATAAGCCAATCAACTCATCAACTCATAACATCATTAACCATCTTTCACATGGCAAAACTCAACATCAACCATGATAATCTCAACCAATTGACATCTTAATAACATAACATGTTTTCTCATAACATAAATCATACCATTCTTTCAAGACACGCCAAAACCAACAACAAAACATCAACATCACATCACAAGTAGTAGAGTATATCTATATCATATTGAAGGCATCACGAGTGCATAATCGAAGTCTCATAACTTATCACACAAGCACACATGTCCAGAAATCAACGGGTTAGATGTTATGGGGTTAGTACGTCAGTACGCATCAAATCTCACAATCGCATATCGATATCGCAACACAAGTAGAACATATTCATCACGTTAATATATCAACACAACCTGGTCATGCTATTAAGATTCAGAAAAAGGAAGATCAAGTAGTATATAAATCACCAAAATGTCAGCATGCCCTAAAGACATCACCTTAACTCATCACAATATCGAATGACAATCATTTAGAAATCATGCACCATTATCTCATATATCATATCACAACACATCCTAACATGCTTTTAAAACAACATAACAAGATAGCAAAACATCAATATAACATGATAACACTTGTCACTACCAACTAGATTTCATTATGGCATATCAAATGTAATATCATTCGGTATCAGATTCATCATGGTTATTATCTAACATCATGCCAGCAAATATAATCAATCACATACACAAGAAAATCCTCACAACATACCAGTCAAAATAAATCACAATCCTCACTCGCCCATCTCCACTATCGAGCCAAGACTAACCATCTTCTAGACTCGCCAACGCCAACTCAGACAAAATTTCCCCAAAGAATCCCACTTCATTCTGATACTCCAATCTCGCCCCTCATTCCACCCGGCACTACCTCGCACCATCCACCTCTAAAAATTCAACTTCTATCTCCAACCTCGCACCCGGGTACTCTTTCACTCTATGTTCCCAATACTCACAAGGGTCACTCCTTACGCTCCCCGTATTACCGAAGACATCACAACATTCTGCCCTGCTAGCCACACCTCTTCTAGAAGCTCACCGAAAACCACCAGTATTGCCGCTTCTAACTCCCAAAGCTCACTCAGTTTTACTTCAACCAACATCCCTCTCTTGCGACCTATCTCGTAATACTATCGATCATCCTAACTGCCTAGAAGTCTTTTACCACTCATCAACCACGCTACCAAATGACCTCACCCACAGGTTTAAGGAACGAGCAATCATGCAAATCATCAAACATAAGGTCTAAATCATCTCAACTAGCATTTATATCAATAGCATCATTAGTTCAGCATTAGACATTGCAATTGCGTCGATAAATCTCAATTTACCGCCATGCTCAATCATTATTACAAATCATCATATATGCACATAATCCAGTCAAGCTAGCAAGTTGCATTATAACCTTATCAGATAAACAATTCAGGTTCTCAGCATTTGCATTTCACATTTTATAGGCAAGAAATTTAGATCATGCTTAACAACTCAGAGTATCAACACATCAAAACATTATGGCACATTAGAACTATAAAGCATCAAATCATATCATCATAGACAACAGGCAATCAGTCAACAGTCATCACCAAGTCAGCACATCAACACGTAAGTCACATCGCCAGGTCAGTGTCATATCATCAACAAATTCAGAAGGATTAGCAATTCGAACGAAGGACACTCCCGCCTACAAGTTCTATCGTACTTGGTAACCGCAATCCACAAAACGTGCTCGTCCTGCCGACATTGTTGATCCTGAGGCCAGTGGGTTATGGGCCCACGCTTCCTTTGCACTGTTCCATCGCTAACTAACTTCTTGTTTCCTTTTTCACGCGGTCGCTCGTCCAAGTATCGCAGAGGAGTCTAAGTTAGCAGAGATAAGGAAGTGACAGGGACGGGAAACCCAATGTTCACTTCGGAAATACAGACCAAGGCTAAAAGGATGACAAGAATGGAGACAAGACTCTGACCCGAGAATAGCAACGATGCCCTTATGGAAGTCGGTGAGGTTATAATTTGTGACAAGTAGCAAGAGTTCATCACAAGCAAATCAACCATATCAATCCACACTAACATGTACCTATCTCAAGGAACAACGACATACATGCACATTTCTAAAGACACGATTGAGTCCTACACTGATGCTTGCGAAGCAAAATAGTAGTCTATTATTCCATGAACGCCATGACGTCTAGTAGCCCTAAGCGAGATATGCAGGATTTAGCAAACAGAGCAAGTATCACATATACGGACAATGCATGAGCAAGATATAGACACTAACAAGTGAGGTCAAATATAGCCTGGCGAGGTATAACCAGATTACGCGTTGTACGAGAACACATAGGAACATTATAGTAACTATCATCTATGGCAACAATGATCATGTGATAGTTCAAGGATGGCATGTAATCATACGACGAGATGCATTTAGAAGGCATAGTCCTACATGATACTAACGACACATGATGTGACACAAGCAGGGTCATGAGTCATTAAAAGGGGTTCACATCATATTTACGAACATGAGGCATTATCAAAAGTAACGAGAATGGCATCATGGGTGACATATTATAATCATGCTAGGAGCGAACCATCGTAAGGCATATAAAACGACAACTATCACATTATGGAACAAGTACAACATGTAATCATTTAACGACTCATATTGGAAAGTAGAAGCCCTACAAGATACTACTAGCACATATCAAAACGTGACTACAATCAAGGCAATTCGACTAGATTCATTGTAACATTCATGCGTCATGTGTATGCGAAATTACGATGTAACGTGGTGTGTGACCATGCGAGGTGCCAAAGCATACATTTATGCAAGCACAAGAGGATATCATAGAGCAACAGAGGAACACTACCGAGCGACAACTTGTAAGCATGCTATGATTAACCATCACAGAAAGCAAATCGATCATCGAATTCAACACCAATTAACTTGCATGAGTAAGACATGTTATGGTAATAGAAAGAGGGAAGAACCACACTATCAGGAACCTAGCTCGAGAAAGAATCAGCAACAACGTAGACAAGATACAAGTTCGCACAAGTCACAACCAATGACCATACATGATGCTAAAAGCTCAATATAACGTACGATACATGCATGTAACTAATCATGACGACGGGTAAGAAATCACTTAATCATATTCCACGATATAGAAGCATGAGAAAAGTTAAATGATGCATAATACGAGTCTAAGTAATGGGCAATATGATTAGGATACGGGGCATGAGTGCAGATCAACACATACTGGGATAAAACATGCATTTGTCAAGACTCAATTATATCACATATTCTCCATTCAACACAAGTAACACACAACAATATTATGTGCAAAATAATCAGCAATAGCTAATCTGGAAAATACAAAATAGATAGGCATGCTATGGATTCTTGTCACAAAAAGGATCATAAGCGTTGACATGTCGTCATCCAACATGTTAAGGCGATAATCTAAAAGAATTCCTACAAAAAGGAGTTGATCACACTATCATGAACCTAATCCAGGAGGAAATAACGATCATGTAGGTTCATATCATGTGGTTTATGCTTCCAATCAATCATACGATCAATAGGCCAAGTAAACATGCTATAACAACATACAATCGTGATAGAAGGCCAGGCACAACACGAGACTGAAGCAATCTAATCAATCACATATGTAATAGCATGAGCAGTCTGTACTAATAGTCAAGGTATATGCAGAAGGCTACAAGATCATGTCATGCAATTAAGAGAAAGACACAATTACAACCGGATAGAGATCCCTAAGGGCAACCATTAACTTTTCCCAACTGACTCTTCACCCCTCAATCCCGTGGGACTCCGTTACGAATCTTTATGGTAAGGAGACACTGGTTGATCATCATAAAAAATCAAGAAAACAGCCCCAGGACACCTTACTTTTGACTCAAAATGTCATCAAGAACCACCTCCCAATACTCACTCAGACAACCTTCATACCCATACATGATTCCGACACAATGTGTTTACCAACCCGTTTCCCCATAGAAGACACTGACATCCGGGAGAAAGACTCAATAGGAGCGTCAAGGGGTCAACAACATAGTGGAAGGGGCTGTTTCACACAAGCTGAGTTTGACCACACAGAAACAAGGGTACTCCCACTATCCCGTTTGCACATATTAGTCAATACACAACTCATTGTTAGGCATACCAAATCAGATCTCTAGCATAGCAAACACTGAGCACAGAATCAGTTAATAACACTCAATAGTTAAGACATCCAAATCAGATCACAACCCATCTGTAAAGAACAAGCTGATATTTTGCCTACCGTTCCCAACTACACCCAATAAGGTTGGTCTAGCGCCTTTACTACCCACTCGCGTCCCCTTTTAGGTCGGTTTTCCTCTTTTATTACAAGTCAAGTTCATTATTTAGTCCAATTTCGGTTAGGCATCTTAAGTTCATTTTGCCCTTCTTAAAATCCTTTCAAATCCTTTGAAATTCATGGGCGGTTTTCCAAAACATACACTCGACCCTTGCGTACCCGAATTGCACAACCTCAGCTCTGATACCATCTTTGTAACGGCCCAGAATTATGATTTCCGAGTTACGTTTCAAGGGATAAAACCCCTTGTTCGGATCTTGCAATCCAGGTACGGGTCGAGGTTTCAAACTCATTTAAGTTTAGTGGAAAAAGGGATTTCAAACCCTAAAAACCTCGAAGGGCCGTTGGATACCCTTAACCTGTCCTAAGACTATGTCGCAAAATCCATTTCAACGGAAGTAAAACGGAAGCAAGGTAAAGACACAAGTGCCACGGCAAAGCCGGGTCAAAACCAACTCATGAGTGGGAAATTACCATTTTTACTAAGTTAGGGTATTAGCCAGATTCTTCGATTCACCAAAAGGGAACCCCGTCATATAGACATCGAGCATTCAAAATCTGCAGAAAATACCTTAAGAAAAAGAACGGGGAAAGGAGTCAGATCGAGCCACTCATGCGGGACCGGCAGTCCTTGCTGAGGCCACATAGTATGTGCTATACCTAATAAAGATGCTCTAATGCAGTGCGAAAGTCAACACACTAGCATGCCCCTAGTCATAATAATGTGTAAAAATACTGTAAAGGGCCCAAGACAATGCCAAGTGGCATATCCCTCTCCTACCTCCACCCCCTTCCGATAGGGCGGAGACTGGCCAGCTCGTGAATGCATTCCATCATAATCGGGCGGCACGCATGCCTAACCCGCTCCACATTAAAGCCCGCAGGCATCTCATAATATAAAGAAATTCATGACTCGATTGACTCAGGGTACCCGATGAGGCTGAGCTACCCTATGACCCTAGCAAAGACTCTAGGACTATCACAGATAACGGCTGTTCTATTTCAAACGCATAAAGTAAGCAGATGCTCATTCAATCAGTGCAACCTAAACAGGATATTACATGACATGCTTTTATGCATATGCAACACCTAACATAAAATGAAACAACATGCATGAATGTCCAACCTGAGTAAGCCCCCTAGCGAACTTACCTAAAGATGCAGAACAGCAAGATAACACAAGCAATGGCCCAAATGCAAGTCCAAGGCAATCCAAAAGCAACACACACCTATCATCAAGCCATTTCTGTAAGCTACCAGACCAACATTTACACACAAAACTCAAGTTCTCAACATCCTTAAAACCAATCGACGGTAAAACCATTTTTCAAAACCCTTCCGATATGATCAACATCAACCAAAATCATTTATTTCCAATAAGCCCCATTGATAAAATCGTACTAACCATATTTTCCAAACTCTCAAATCCCAAATTAAATCATCTCATATTCAACATAATTTCTCAAATCATGCTTGGCCAAATTCCGACATTTTATTTTCAAAATCACCAGTTAAAATCTCACAAAATGCATATTCCCGTTTAATGCTTAAATACAATAATTCACCAAAGATCAATCCATTTAGTAACTCACATTTGTAAAACTACAATACTAAATTACTTTATTAATTCCCAAATCATATATTAAAACACCACGTAATACTTATCAAATAATACTATCTTTAAACATTTTATAATAGGAAGAATTTCAGAATATATATATATATATATCCCAAAATCAGTATAATAATAATAATCTAAAATCGATTAAATACAAATCATATCACATAACCATAATATATAATATAAAAAAATTGCTCACAAAAGCCCAACTCTCTTTTTCTGAAAATAAACCGGACCCTACCCACCACTCAAACCCATGGAAAGATTAGGCCCAACCCGAAGCCCAAGCCTGAAGAGAGAAAGAAACCCGGATCCAATGCACCCTCTCTCAAAATCAGAATACCCATACCCGGCCCAAGAAATGATATAACCCAAAATGTATAATCCGGGTCAAGCCCAACCAATAGGCCGAGAAGCAAAATAAGGGAAAGGAGAACAGATCCCCGTCTCTCCCAAATCTCCAGGACAGATCTCCGCGCTTCGACGGAAACGGAAGGGAAGAAAGAAGAAGCCCAGGCTCCGGCGGCGGCGCCTTTCCATCCCAACCCTTTCCCAATCGGCCGACACCCAAAACCGACCAAGACCCACACCGAGAGAGTGGAACGCGCACACAGGAGAGGGAGTAAGAGAGATTACCGAGGCGCGGCGCGATTCCGACTCCGAGGAAAGCTCTGGCTGCAATTGACGATGAAGGAGATCCGAGCGAGTCCTAGGAGATGTAAGGGATGAGCAAAGACGGATTTTGACAAGATTTGAACCGGAATCGAATACGAAAACAAAATCGACCTTCGAGAGCTCCGGTGAGCGCGAGAGGGCTGGTGGCGGCGTTGGCGGCTCCGAGGATGTTTCTGGATGGCGGAGGGAGGCGGAACTGGCGCTGTTGCTCGTCTGAAGAAGGAGGAAGCGGAGCTCGGCCTTGGCTTGCAAAACAGGGCCTCTGGACAGCGCTTGAGGAAGGGGTTCGAGCTTGACCAGGAGGACGAAGGTGAGGGTGATGGTAATGGCTGATGGTGAGGGTAAAGTGAAGAAAAGAAGCTGCTTGATGTGAGTGAATTAGAAAATGATGGGAGAGAAGGATGGGAGCAAAGTGTGTGTCTGGGGATTCAAATGGAAAGGAGTGAAGAGTCCATGCTAACCAGCTATAGAGAGAGGTTCTGAATTGGCGTGGGATGCAATTTGGCTTCTAACCACAATTGGGGATGCAAGGAAGGTGGGAGGAGGATAGGGTGTTGGAGGTATAGCCATTTCAGGCAAAGTAGCAGCTGGAAGGGAGTGCTCTTTAGGTGCTGCAGCTGTTGGTCACAAGGCAACAAGAGGGCTCTGTTGGTTCCGAATTACAGATGGGAGAAGGCTAGGAGACAAACACCAAGTGGTCCAAAAAAAAAAACCTAATTCAAAATTACCGGAAAATAAAATATGAAACCCGCTCTCTCGACCTTAATCCGACTCGAAATTTCAAATCGAATTTCCAAAACCGAATTAATTAATCCAATAAAATCCCGCTCATATTCCAAAATCTCAAGTCAAAGTAGCGGAATGGAGATCCGTCGGAAAAAATCCGTTAAATCATGCCGGAATTTATTTTAAGAGATTTTTTATAACCCGATTTAAACTCATTTTTAATTTCTTTTTCCGAGAATTAGGATTTAAAAATCCGGGTCTTTACATACCCCATATGGAAAGAATTTGTCTGTCCCATCATCAGCATGAATGTAGATGGATCCGGGTGAATCAAAGCAAAATGAAGTGCCCATGGAGCCTGTTCAGGTGTGGTCAGCAGATTACACCGAACTGTTTACTACTAAGGATACATTCAACAGTAGGGAGAAAGCTATAGAATGGGTAAAGAATAAAGGCAAAGAGAATAAAATGTGCATTGTGATAAAATGTGTTGTCAAGAGTGATGCGAGGACACTTGGGCGGACATGGATGTTTTGCGAGAGAGAAGGGGCGTACATACCCATGAAAGATGACGTCTATAAACATGTAAAGGCGAAGAAACGTGGATGTCCATTCACGTTGAAAGTTTTAGAGAGTGAAAGGGGATGCTGGAAGGTGGAGATGATAGCAGAAGTTCACAACCACGAGATAGGCATGAGAGTTTGCATGGGCATGCGTTCGCCGAAAGGCCTATAGCAGCAGAGCATGAGTTGCTTAAGACCACGGCCGAAAGCCATACAAAGCTGAAGAACATTTTGTTAGCCCTTCAAAAGAACCCTGGGAATGTGACAAAACTGAAGCAAGTGTACAACTTAAGAGGCAGCCTCCGAAAGCATGGTATGTAGGGGAGAACCATTCCCTAACAATTTTTTGTCAAGGCTAAGGAGTTGAATTATTTTGTGCGGCTAGGCTCACCGGTTTTGAGTGACATTGTATGGGCACATTGTGATTCTATTGCACTACTGAAGACATTCCCTTATGTACTTGTGATGGACGCGACATACAAAGTGAACAGGTAGAATTCGTCAATCTTTTTTAATTTTCTGAGTCCATTGCACATGTCCATATTAGAGAGCATCATATATCAGGCCCTGCCCGACCATTGCACCAAAAAAAGAGAGGGTCATATATCTATTTAACACACTACTATGTAAATAGGTACAATATACCTTTCTTTGAAGTGATTGGCTTCACTTCTACGTGGAAGAATTACAACATAGCATGTGCGTTTATGAGCGGGGAAACTGTTGAAAATTACTTGTGGGTTATGGGTGTCATAGCTGAACTTCTCAACTTGGTCAGAAAGTCTCCTACTGCCATAGCCACCGACAGAGAGCTCGCTTTGATTAATTCCATTAAATTTGTCTTTCACCAGACAAAGTGAATCATATGTCGGCGTCATGTGCAAAAAAACTTGGAGGACAGAGCAAAGAAACTTAGAAAGACGTGAAGCTTGCAGATAGGTTTGCGAGAGAGTGCATGTCTTTACTCTGGTCACAGATTGAAGAGCAGTACATTAGCGGATTGACTCGACTATGTGCTAGCAGATCAGGGTTGGTTAACTACTTTGAGCGGCAGTGGTTGACAAACTATAAAGAAAATCTTGTTTCTGCTTGGGCGGATAAGGTGTTCCATTTGGGAATCAGAAGCACTAACAAGTATGATTGATTTTTGTACTTACAATATATTCCATATCTTATTTGATTATATTATGTCTTTACTCCATGCCTACTTACTTCATTCCAGATTCGAGGGTGCGCATTCCACATTTAAGCAGTTCATAAATCCAAAGGGAGCAATGAGTCTTAATTATGTCTTTGTCAACATGCATGCAGTGCTTGAGGTTCAAATAAGTGAAGTTAAAGCATCGTTTGGGGAATCTCGGCTGAAAAGGATGTCGTCTGTAGCAAGTGAAGATGTCTTTCGATTACTGCAACATTTTGTTTCTCATAAGGCTATGGAGTTGTTGATGGATGAGCAGCGGCAGGCTGAGCGGCACGGTCGATGTGACTCTGTCTGTAACTATATAATTCAAGTGACATATGGACTTCCATTCTACCACATAGTTGCGCGTCATAAGAATCGTGATATTCCGATCTCCTTGTTGGCACTGCATCCTTTCTGGACACAACTTGATATCCCACAAAATGATAATCCGGACCAGCTTGACGATGATGCCACTCGAAAGCGCAGAGTCGCTAGATCGCTGATGGATGAGTTGTACTTCAACGACTTCCTAAAAGCTTTTGCAAATGAACAGTTTCGATGGGCAACATCTATGTATGGAATGCGTAACCCTCAGCATACAAATCTGAAAGAACCGCAAGTTGATGAATTCGTGTTCTGGTTTGGTTTAGTTGGAACTCTTCAATCTGAATTTTCAAGGTGGCATGGACTGGATATTGTAAACTCTTATTTTTTAGTTAGGTGGGAAACATGATCTTATCATCCAAACTTTCCGGCAATAGGAAATGTTAAGTAGTTACAAAACTTTAGACAAGAATAGCTAAGTTATTGAATAATTTCTCAAGTGATGACCCACATCCGCTTAGTTCAAATAAATAATTTTTTAAGCTTTTAGAAGGAATAATAGGGTAGAGGGGTTTCTGTGGCAAAAGAGTTCAGAAATGGATTCCCAAATTATGGAGTTAGAGCATATATCATTAGAGTTAATTTTGTGTGTTTTAATAATGGATTTCGTTTGGTGTGTGCAATTTCCGCTGGTTTTTTTTAAAAACATTTACATGCTGGCATTAGGTAACTATTTTTCTATGATTTTCACCAAGATTTCTTGTGTTCGTTGACTAATAAAGGATTATGTAGTTGGCTAATGCATAGGAGTATATTCAGTGAGAGCATACTAGGGATTTGTGAGAGTTTTTTTTATCAGGTAATTATGATGGACTTGCTGTTCTCATTTAGACTTCTTTCATCCATTCGAGCCTATGGAAAATTGCTTGTAAATTTTGCCCTTGTTGCATGAATTTTGATCAATTCTGTCAAGACTATTCTGAGCTATAAAAAAAATAGGCTAAGGTCAATTATTTTGGTCGAGAGCTGGGACGTGACTAAAAGTCCATGGATTTATGTTCTGGCTTGGTTTAACTTTACATTTCTTCATCCTGTATATTGAGCCAATTAACTTTTGTTTGTATCTTTTCCTACAGCCAAATAGCACGTCCAGAGGTAACAATTTGATATATATTTCATTTTCTTATAATTGTAACTTAATAACCTGATTTTGTTTAAAATGATAGCAAATGCACTCAAATGCAGGATAGATAAGGCTGGTGGTGGTGGTGTTGCAATAGTTGTTGTTGTTCCTGTTGTTGGACCTGGTGCTGGTGATGTTGTTGAAAAGCTTGAAAATCAAGTTGTGAAACATAAAGATCAAATGAAGACAATGAAGTGGAAAAATGGAGCCCTATTGGGTTTTCTCCCTTTGTGATTCAATTGTCTGTGTAAAACTGAATTACAAGGCAATACACTACAAGCTATTTATACAATCAACTTGACATAACAA
Organism: Persicaria tinctoria; assembly: GCA_037127255.1. Lineage (NCBI taxonomy): Eukaryota > Viridiplantae > Streptophyta > Magnoliopsida > Caryophyllales > Polygonaceae > Persicaria > Persicaria tinctoria. The sequence goes on from JBANSL010000020.1 coordinate 39,954,675, forward strand.
AACGACATTACACCCAATCGTTTCATGTAGCAGCTTTGAAGAGTCTATAACGCGATGAATAATACTCTAGAAGGGGGGGGGGGGGGTTGAATAGAGTATGGATAATTTTCGCAACTAATTAAATTTAAAGCAACTTGTCAAGACCTTGATATAGCCTATCAGGACTTAACAAGGTGAGATATAATAAGATAACGTAAATGCGGAATGTAAAAGATGAACACACGAATTGTTAACGAGTTTCGGCACGAACTTGGCCTCCGTCCCCGCCTAGGGTTATCCAAACTGTAGGATTCAAACACTTCTTATTTCACTTCACTTGAGCCTAGAACTTCCTAGAGAAACTACCCTTTCTCTATACAAAGTCTCATCGCTTCTATTCTAGCTCTCAACCTTATAAGTGAAATAAAAGCTCACACCACACACCAAGTGTGTTTGATCGAGTATAAAATACTCTAAGTGTAAGATGTATGACTTGTACAATAAGTGCTAGTATTTGCCTCAACTCTCAAACAATAAACAACACTTAGGCTTTAGGAGAACGTAAGAGAGAAACTGAGATGACGAATGCTTTAGGATGCTATGATTACTTGAGTGCTTGCTTAGATCATCGTAGTCTTTTTGCCTTCGTCTTTATATAGCCAAATGATTTCAAGAACATCTTGGAGGGATGGCCATTTGAATTTCAAATTCTTTCCAAGATATTTGAATTCTTTCCGATTGTGAACATTCCAAAGTTTTAGTATCCATCTTCTCCATGATAATGCATGATCGGATATGTGTAGGATCCTTCCTTGTATGGCAAGTGATATCCTAGAAAAAATCATACAAAATGCATCTACCACATAAAATGGGTTAGGGGAGAAATATACAAATAGTTTAAGGCCGAATCGATTCTCATGGCCCAAAGTGAGGCCCATGATATAATTAGGTCCAACAAAGTTGGCAGCAAATCATTTCCTGTTAAAAAGGACAAGTCAATAAATAATTGTACAAGGGCGCATCCAAACATTTCAGTGTGGGTTTCAAGACCTTGAAACCCAGCCTTTTGTCTTTCATCATCCTTTTGATCACCTGCACGTTAGTTCTCAAGATCTTATAATTAAGGTGGAGTCTTCAAGCTTCTAACCAACTAACTATCTAACTCCCTTGTTCATTGAGCTAAGGCTTGATCTGTGAGCCTTGTGTGGTGTGTTCTCCACCAACACCCCCCGGCAAGTGGGAGGGTGACGAGTCAGACTCAACTTGGATAGAACCTGTTGATGAGCAATGCCAGTTAAGGGCTTTGTAAGGACATCCGCCAGTTGCTCAGCAGTGGGTGTGAAGAGCAAAGAGATAAGACCATCATTGAGTTTTTCTCGAACGAAATGACAGTCTAACTCCACATGCTTCGTCCTCTCGTGGAATACAGGGTTACGAGGTATATAAATTGCCGCTTGATTGTCACAATGCAGAGGAATAGGAGTGACAGAGGGGACCAGAAGCTCATGAAGAAGACGGGAAAGCCAAGTGAGTTCAGCAACAACTCTTCTCATAGATCTATATTTTGCTTCTGCAGAAGATAAAACAACAGTATATTGCTTCTTTGATTTCCATCATAGAGGACTGTTGCCAAGGAGAATGAAATATCCACTAACAGACTTGCGACTGGAAGGACAAGAACCCCAATCGGAGTCACAATATGCTTGTAAAGCAAAGTTAGAACTCCTGGAGAAGACCAACCCAAGAGAGTGATTGGAAGAAAGATACTTCAATGTGTGTTGCAAGGCCATGTAATGAGGAACATGAGGTGTCTTCGTGAATTGGCTTAAATGTTGCATAGAAAATGCCAAATCAGGCCTAGTATTTGTCAAAAAATTTAACTTTCCAACCAACCTTCTATACGACAAAGGATCTTCAAACAGATCACCTTTACCGGGCTGCAATTTCAAGTTGAGTTCAAGAGGAGCTACTACCTTTTGAGAAAGAGGAACACCAGCTTCTTTAAGAAAATCTAGAGCAAACTTTCTTTGGGAAAGGACCACAACATCCCTTTCTTGAAAGACCTCCATTCCCAGAAAATTGCTCAAGGGCCCAAGATCATTGATCTTAAACTTGTCATGAAGCTACTGTTTTAATAGTAGAATTTCCTCTTGATCATTTCCAGTGAGCAAGACATCATCGACGTATACAACAAAAAAAACCACTGAAGAAACAGTTTGTTTGATGAACAAAGAGTAATCATTTTTAGAGTAATAATACCCTTTGTCTTAGAGAAAAGTAGACAACTTTGAGTACCATTGATGTGATGCTTGTTTCAAGATATATAAAAACTTATTGAGCTTGCAAACAACAGATCCAGGAGGTAATGAAGGAGGAGTGTAACCTTGTGGGAGTTTCATATAAACATCCTCATAAGTCACCATAAAAAAAGCATTGTTGACGTCAAACTGGACCATAGACAATCCATTCTTAGCAGCTATAGAGATCAAACATCTGATTGTAGTCATCTTGACTACAGGTGAAAAGGTCTCAGAGTAGTCAATACCTTTCTTCTGAGTATTTCCCTTGATGACTAACCGATCTTTGTACCTTTCAATAGTACCATCGGCCTTGAATTTAATTTTGTAAACCCATTTGCTGGAGATTGGTTTCTTACCAGCAGGGAGGGAAACAACATCCCATGTATGATTGGCATCCAAAGCAGCAAACTCTAAGTCCATGGCATCTCTCCATTTTTCACTCTGAATAACCTCTTTGTAAGAAAAGGGCTCATCATGTGCAGCAACAGACATTGCCAGACCCTGATTGCTGATGGAAAGGGCACTGAAAGCAACCAAATGAGAGGGATGAATGTTTGTAAGCAAGGAGCATTGATCATGATCTGAAGTGACAGAGCAACAAACATAATCATTGAGATGCTTAGGAGGATGTGGTTGTCTAGAAGAACGTCTTAGTGGAACAATGGGTTCAGGTGGGGAAGGATTTAAATGTGGTAAATCATGGGTGGGAGAATCTTGTGGAGAAATTATAGGAGAATCATGAGGGGAATTTTGTGGATGAATAAGGGTAGGCATTTGAGGAGGGGGAGAATGAGAAAATATGTCATGAATAGGATTAGGCAAAGTCTGTTGTGTAGGAGATGAGATGGAGGCAAAAGGAAGAATTTCCTCATAGAACACCACATCCATGGAGACTATAAACTTCTGAGATTCAAGCTCAAATAGCTTGTAAGCCTTCTTCCCAAATGGATAGCCAACAAACACACATGGCTTAGCTCGTGGTTTCAACTTATCCCTGGACTTCCCAATGACAGCAGTGTAACAAAGACACCTAAATACACGCAGATCAGTGTATACTGGCAGCTTGTTGAATAGAATCTCATATGGATACTTTCCTTGCAGAATTGGAGAAGGAAAACGATTGATGAGAAAAGTAGCTGTCAGTAAACACTCTCCCCATAATGAAATAGGAACATGAGAGTGAAATAACAAAGCTCTACACGTCTCTAATAAATGTCTGTGCTTTCTTTCTACAACTCCGTTCTGCTGTGGTGTATAGGCACAAGAAGTCTGATGAATAATCCCCATAGAAGAGAAAAAATATTTGCCCATATTACTAGAGCCAAGTTCTAGAGCAATAAAAGCCTTGATCAAATCAAAAGCGCATGACTTAGATTTCATCAAATGTGTCCATGTAGCTCTACTAAAATCACCAACAATAGTGATGAAATACTGGTGACCACAATCTGTAGGAGTGTGATATGGGCCCCAAACATCAATGTGAACAAATTCAAATAAAGCATTAGACTATGCAGTAGAAACAGGAAAAGGCAATCTCTTTTGTCTAGCCTTATGACAAGTAACAAAGGCTTCATCTAAAGAACTTTGACTAGACTGATTTATTCCTAAAAGAGGTTGTAATCTGTATGTTGGGAGATGGCCCAATCTGTTATGCCAATTAATGCCAGAAACTGATGCCAGATTGCAGCTTGCAGAAGAATCTTTGTTGCAGGAGGTGGAAGACAAGTAGTAAAGACCATTACGACCCTCACCAATTACCAATGGCCTCTTCTGAGAAGGGGCCTGCATCAAGCAATAGTCCTTTGGGAAAACCCTGACGCATTCTAGATATGAACATAGCCTCTGAACTTATAATAAATTGTAGTGGAAACTAGGCACCAAAAGCACATTCTTAAGAGAAATATTATCACTGAAAATAGCATCACCATAGTACTTAACCTCAACTCTCTGATTATTAGGCATAGAAACAATGCACTGCGATGCAATTGGTCTAATGTTGCTCAACATAGAACTGTCATGAGTCATGTGTTCACTTGTTCCTGAATCTATATTCCACTTGCTTTTGCAAATGTCAATAGAACCATTTTTTGAATGTAGACAATGTGAGAGAATAGAAGCAATACCAGTAAAGTCGACTGAATGACCAACATCTGAAGCTGGAGCTTTGAAGCTTCCTAGAAGGTTCATGATCTGCTGGAGCTGAGTGTTGGAAAGAACCGAGTTTCCCGTGACAGTGGATTATCCAACCTCAGTTTCAACCTCAGCGTTAACAACAACCTTAAGACCCTTGTTGTTCTTGAAGTTTGGAGGGAATCTGATTTGATTGTAGTCGCCCATGAGCTCGCTTCTTTTTTCCTACAAAGGATTGTCTTCGGAGCAGAACATCAACTTTCATTTGTGAAGACTGTTTGGAGACACCTCTGTATTTTGGCTCATTCTGGCTGTATAAAATTCCGATTGAAGCCGATGAGTACTTGTTAGAAAGATATTTTAAATGGCTACAACTTTATTGAAGGATGCAATCGTCAATTCAAATTGGAAGATGGCCGAAATCTAGGATCTTTTGATCAGTCCGAAAATCAAGCAGCTTATCGGAAATTCAATAAATGAAGACGGAATGCATTCAATAAGGTTGGATTAAATGACGGGGCTTTAGGGATTTCCGACCTTCAATCTCTTTGATGGCAACCAAGACCATTCATTTTCCCCCATTATGGTTGTCCATCTCTTCGTCACAAATCTCAGAAACCCTTTCATATTATCCGTCATTAGTTTATCAATTTATTTTAATTTATTTTATTTTTCATAGATTTAGTATTTTTCCTATATAAAGGGATATAAAGAATTTTTTGAAAACAAGTTGAATTTTGAGTGAAAAGTTGAGCACATTTGCTTCCTTTGATTCCGGGTTAAGGATCATGTTTTTGGTGAGATGCTAAAAACAAAACCCTTTGGTGAGATGCCGAGGGAGACACCCTAGTGAGAGGCGAAGGTGTCGAAGGGTCGAGATCCTCAGAGTGCGATTCCAAGAAGATTGAGATCGAGTGTGGGAGATTCAAGGGCGAGAGGCCTGTGGATCTTGCCATACATATCCGGTTATTAGTACAAGGTTTTTCCCTTCAATAATGGAGGAACCTTGTGACAAGAGGAAAACCTGTCGTTGTTCTTGCCAAAGAATACTCAAACTCACAACTAGTATAGTGTGTAAGCAAGAGGTCGATCCACAGGGAAATCTATCAATTCAAGTGCAAGTCTAATTGCTAATAGAGAATATGGGGGGTTTTTGGTGTGAAAAAGGTCCGCCTTTTATCAAAGCGGAAGCAAACAAACAAAGGAAATTAGTTTTAGAATGCAGTGGAGAGAAATAAGTTCACCTACAATTTATCACTTCGATTGATGAATTCGATCCTTGTTTCAGCCTCTAGTTCTTGTCTTTTCCTATCAATGTCCTTGTCCAGATCTTAGGTAAATTACTAGTCCTACAAGTCCTAGCAACCCTTATCTCTAAATAACCCTAACACGGTTAAGATTCAACCTAGAGATAGCATTAAGATTATGAATTAACCAAGGTACACATAACATCAAGCTACGAGTCGATATTCAACATGTATTCAACTTCCTGCACATCCAATTAGTCCTACGAGTCCTAAAGGGATATGATTGCCACTTGGGTTAAGGTTCGCTACGAGGAATCTACAAAACCCTAGCAATTGAATGAATCTTCTCTAACTAGTTGATCAGGCCAGAGAAAATAAAACACATTCAAGCAATTAAGCACAAGGAAGTCAAAACATTGCAATAGGAATAAGAACTAGATTAAGAAACTCACAATTCAACAATCAAAGATCCAAACTGTAGGCGAAACCTCGAGAGTTTAGTTGCTCATGCTCAACGGCGCTCTCAACAATGGTGTAAAGTGCATAAGGTTCATGAAAATAATAACTAGAAAAGCCTTAAATAGTCTAGAGAAAGTCGGCCCAAAATAGCTTAATGAAAACCCTAAGTAAAATCCGGACTAAATGATCAGCTACTGTACGGGCCGCGGGGCGGCCGGCGATCAGCGAATTTCCTCGTTTCTTCCTTCGAGCCGCGGGGTGGCCAGCGATGCTGCGGGGCGGCCTGCGATTCTTCCGAGTTCTCCTTCTTTGTTTCCAGCAGCTCCTGAGTATTCTCCTTAGCTTATTTTTGCTCTTTTCAAATCCATTTCACCTCCAATCTACTTTACCTGAAATAAACCATAATATCCTGTAGATTCCGCCTCTTCTAACTCAACAAGTGATAATGCAAATTCAACTAAATAAATGCAATATTCACACCTAAATAATGCTAAATGCAATATATTATGCAACACTAAACACGCTCTATCAAATTCCCCCACACTTGAACCTTTGCTTGTCCTCAAGCAATAGAAAACTTAACTCTGCAGCCCCACAGAATAGCAATTCATGTATCCACACCTCAATATTCTTTAAGTGCATGAAAACTAGCAAACACAAAATATTAATAACATCATAGCACATAATTGGAATAATCAATGAAATCGGGCAACCATATTCATTCTAGACCTCACAAAGGATATGTGTTTCACTCTCGCTCAAGTGTTTAGGTTTATGATTACGCTCAAAACTCAATCTTCAAAAACTTAGCTACAAAAGCCTTGCACCAGTGTTCTAAATCTCCACCGCTGGTGACTCTACACACAACAAAAATCATGAGGTCTTTCAATTGGGTTGTAATGGGGCCAAGGTAGAACAATTAAGGTATGGAACAATTTTGGTCTTGTGGTGCTCATAATCCGGGAACCAAGGAAGCTACCAAATCATAAAACCACTCATAAACATCTCATACCATATCTCTATAATGCCAAACAACACCAATCTCAAGCATAAAACTTTAGAAACCATAATCAACTCCTTTTATTTTTCTTCTTCTTTTTTCTTTTTCTTTTTTTTCTTTTCTTTTTCTTTATTTTTTTTTCATTATTTTTTTTTCCAATTATTCATGCTATATCAAATGATTTTCCTTGACTTTTACCCCTAAGTGAATTTTATCCTCCTTAGGTCCCAAGTAATAAAAATGCTAGCAAGAATCAAACATCTCAATAATACACCTCCAACATACCATTCACCACTACAAACCATCATCCACACTATAGATATTCACCAACTATTCCTAAATTCCCGGATGGGGTCAGGCTATCATTGGCTATGGAAAATTCTTGTGGAGCTATAAAAGTATAGGCAATTAGGCTCAAACTGGCTTCAAGTAGAGGATAATATGTAAGGTGGGAATAGAGTCAAATAGGGCTAATAAAGGTGCCTCAATCATGTTTAAGTAATGTGCAGAAATCATAATATGCAGCCTTGAACAAGATATCTCAATGCAAGTCAAAGAGGAAGTAATCGAAGAGAGTACACACAACAAGTAAGAGGACTTAATAAAGTGTAGTCCTAAATAGGCCAAAATAAGCTCACTAGGTCATGTCTAGAACTTCAAGATCACCCAAAAATTCAAGATTTTATGTGCTCAATTATTAATCAATCATGCCTACCAAATAGTATAGAAAACATATATCAAAGGCTTCAACAATTCAAGCACATCATGGGGCATAAATCTCAACAGAAAATATAGAGGACAGACGGCATCCACATGGGGAAATAAAACCTATTCCTAATAATGCAAGAACTAAAACTATATTTTATTTTTTTTTATTTTTTTTTCAGAATAGAAATAACAATTATAGAAACTAAATATGCATACAACCAATATAAATAAACATGCAACCTTAAAACTTAAAATGCAATGCAAATTAGAACCAAAATACAGAGAGTTTTCAAGTCTTCTCCCCCACACTTAAATCTAACATTGTCCTCAATGTAGAAAAGAGAACAAAAACATCAAAATAAACATAAAAGGGAAAAGAAAAGAAACAACTAACATGCTCACTGCTGAGGTGGTGGAGGCAGCGGATATGTGAGAATTAGTGGTTAGGGTTTATGTTTGGCAAGTGGGGGCCCACACGGGCCCCTAAATTTTTTTTTCCATCTGGAAGAGGCCGCGGGGCGGCCAGGGTAGGCGACGGGGCGGCCGGCGATTCCGCGAAGGATTTCGCTCGTCGCCTCGGCCGCGGGGCGGCTCATGCTGGAGACGGGGCGGCCCGTCCTTTTTCGCCCTTTTCCCTTCTTCTCTTCCTTTCTGCAGCGTTAGTATCCCAAACAGAAACCAAAACTAACCTCAAAAGTAGTAACATGCACAAATAAAATAGAGTCTAAAATACTTACCTTGGGTTGCCTCCCAAGCAACGCCGTTGGTTACCGTCGTTGGCTCGACGTTATATTAATCCACTTATTCAAGACTCAAGCGGACATCGACAACGCCCTCAAAAGCAAATCAAACTCTCGTGCCCAACTGATATTCGAATGCACACTGAAAATGAAACAATTGGTAATTAGAAATTCAGCAATGAGAACCATTACCAACTTACCCTTCATTTTAGCTTGATTCTCCCTCGAGGGTATGTAAGACCACCAACACAGTTCTGTTGGTGGTTTGTTGAAGTAGTGGCTCCATTGATCAACATATTCACCAAAATCTCCCAATTTGCAAAAAGTACCAGTTTCTTGTTCAGGAACCACAGAAATTAGTTCCAGACTTGGCTCCTTGATATGCGAGTTGGGGATGATTTCTACGAATGAAGGGGGCATCGAAACATCTTCAATCTCTAGGGACGTACCCTGAGATTTCGTGTCGATAACCACTAGATGCTCTTCTTCATTATCAGAGAATTCATCGTTGCTTGCATCTTGGTTTTCATCAAGTTGAGGAATATGACATTGTTGAACTATCAACTCCTTTAATGTCCTAAAGAGTCGGATAATTGCTTCCCCATTTTGATTCATAGCTTCCCCAGTCTGATTCATAGCTTCCCCAGTTTGACTCACTATCTCACGTAAGTGCTCTATCTGCTCCATCAAGATAATGGTTGACTCTTCCATGGATGGGTCGGAGTACTCCATTGCTTGAAACGTCGAAGTGTAGGATTCTTCCTCCGCCGATTTGTCACCTATGTAGCAGATAAGATCCCATAATCCCGACACTCCTAAACCAGCAAAGGTTCCATTGTTTATGGACCTGGCAAGTTCTCGGGTCTGAGGAGCCATGCCCTCAAAAACGCAAACCACCACATCTCGCAAACTATCTCGGAAACCCCGTGAATAATGGATGTTAAATAAATTTTGCACTCTTGTGAGGTAGTTGTGAAAATATTCTCCCTGAAACTGCCATAACTTCAACATCTAAAAATATTAGTAATAAGGTGTCGTGAACCGTAAGATAGGTCCACGACGGGGTTAGAGGTAAATATATACAAAAGTTAGTAATTAAAATAACAAAAGAATTAAATAAGAGTTCCCCGGCAACGGCGCCAAATTTGACAAGAGGAAAACCTGTCGTTGTTCTTGCCAAAGAATACTCAAACTCACAACTAGTATAGTGTGTAAGCAAGAGGTCGATCCACAGGAAAATCTATCAATTCAAGTGCAAGTCTAATTGCTAATAGAGAATATGGGGGGTTTTTGGTGTGAAAAAGGTCCGCCTTTTATCAAAACGGAAGCAAACAAACAAAGGAAATTAGTTTTAGAATGCAGTGGAGAGAAATAGGTTCACCTACAATTTATCACTTCGATTGATGAATTCGATCCTTGTTTCAGCCTCTAGTTCTTGTCTTTTCCTATCAATGTCCTTGTCCAGATCTTAGGTAAATTACTAGTCCTACGAGTCCTAGCAACCCTTATCTCTAAATAACCCTAACACGGTTAAGATTCAACCTAGAGATAGCATTAAGATTATGAATTAACCAAGGTACACATAATATCAAGCTACGAGTCGATATTCAACATGTATTCAACTTCCTACACATCCAATTAGTCCTACGAGTCCTAAAGGGATATGATTGCCACTTGGGTTAAGGTTCGCTACGAGGAATCTACAAAACCCTAGCAATTGAATGAATCTTCTCTAACTAGTTGATCAGGCCAGAGAGAATAAAACACATTCAAGCAATTAAGCACAAGGAAGTCAAAACATTGCAATAGGAATAAGAACTAGATTAAGAAACTCACAATTCAACAATCAAAGATCCAAACTGTAGGCGAAACCTCGAGAGTTTAGTTGCTCATGCTCAACGGCGCTCTCAACAATGGTGTAAAGTGCATAAGGTTCATGAAAATAATAACTAGAAAAGCCTTAAATAGTCTAGAGAAAGTCGGCCCAAAATAGCTTAATGAAAAACCTAAGTAAAATCGGGACTAAATGATCAGCTACTGTACGGGCCGCGGGGCGGCCGACGATCAGCGAATTTCCTCGTTTCTTCCTTCGAGCCGCGGGGCGGCCAGCGATGCTGCGGGGCGGCCTGCGATTCTTCCGAGTTCTCCTTCTTTGTTTCCAGCAGCTCCTGAGTATTCTCCTTAGCTTATTTTTGCTCTTTTCAAATCCATTTCACCTCCAATCTACTTTACTTGAAATAAACCATAAAATCCTGTAGATTCCGCCTCTTCTAACTCAACAAGTGATAATGCAAATTCAACTAAATAAATGCAATATTCACACCTAAATAATGCTAAATGCAATCTATTATGCAACACTAAACACGCTCTATCACCTTGTCGTCGATCCTGGCGGCTCGGAGAGTTCCCGAGCACATCAAGTGGTATCAGAGCAACGACAAGGGTTCCTCAAGCTTTTGGGTAAAAAAATGTTCAAGAAAACGAGTTCCAAGCCTTTGTCTGAAGAGTACATTTGATTGGCTATTCGAACATATGATGATGGGTATCTTCGTTGGAGTGACATGGATGACGCTACATATGATGTAGTTGATCAAGAGCTCCGGAGGAGATATCGAAAGAGAAGGACTCGAGAGAATGAGGTTCGGCGTAAGAAGAAGGTTGAACCACCTTGGGAGGAGATCTGCAAGCTCGCGGAAGATTCAATGCAACAAGTAAAGGAAATTCGAAATCTTGTCAACTCATTGGGGTCGGCGCTATCGAAACCCACAATAGCCCTACCTCCCTCTTCAACAATGATATCCTCTACGTCCATGGGTGTGACACTTGAGATCTGTTGTTGTAGGAGGATGGTCAAGTATGAAATAAATATAAAGTAAAGATCAGACTGACTTCCCTGTCTCAGCAAATAAATACAAGACTTCCTCCCGTTGTAGTAGAAGGTTGTCAGGATCGAATCCACGAGGAAGCACGTCAGCAGTTCTTAGGTAGCAACAGATCTCACAGACAAGCAACAGAAAAGACAGAAACAGAAAAGACAAAGCAAAATAGAAACCAAAGCAAAGACAGAAAATAGCGAAAGAAAGTAAAGAACAAAGCAAGACAACAGACGTACTCGATCTCGACAACTACCTACTCGAGATCGACAACAGCAAGTCGACAGAAACTGAAAAAATCGACAACAAAAGCAGAAACTCTACTCGACCTAGACAAGACCGTACTCGAGATCGACTAATGCCTATTCGATCTCGACGAGCCCCTCCTCTATATCGACTGGATAGACAGAAAACTTAAATTGCAAATTCTCGAACCCAAAACTCAGATTTTCGACGAAATAAATCAATATAATAAACGACTTCCAAGACCAGGGTATCAACACCACAACGATAACCATGCAAAGTAACACATAAAGGCATAAAAGATCATGCTTTCCATCAAAATAACTTTCGTTACTAACAAATAGGCATATAGAGGCTTTCGCATAAACCCTAATTGTTACTAACCCTTTTCACATAATTAACCCAAGTTTTATTAAGATCACTTTCGCTTCAACAATACAAACAAGGATCACCTTCAACTCTCGCAAAAGAATCATGCTCATAGGGATAGAAGACGAATTGCATAAAAAGATCTGACCTTTACTGCATCACCTTACATGGCCACCGTCGGGCTCACCCCAGCCCCAGAAGTGGGTGGACTACTCATGCCTCATCGCAATCGCAGACATTGATGTATAAAAAGATACTTGCATTAAACTATATTCAAAGCCTTTACAATCCCGGCAATCAACTTTCGCAGAATGCCAAAACCCTAAAAACTTTAGAACTCCTAAAACTTCTCTGTGGAACTACTTGTCTCTGACTGAAATTGAATTAATGAAACACCAGCCCCTAGGGCTTTATTTATAGCCTTCTAATCCTTGCTAATCAAGGATAGAATCTTCTATCTATATCTAAAATTATATCTACTTGCTAAAAGATAAATAAATGCAACAAGGGAATTAAATCTTTAAAGGGAAATAATAAATCTAAAGTCTTCCATGGATAGATCTTCCTTCTTCATGATCAATGTTGATAGATTTGGATAGAATCGGCAATCTTCGCACCCAAGCAATCCCAAGTCGAGTAGAATTGGTCAAACCGAGTAACGCGGCTCTGGAGGTCTACTCGATCTCGACAAAGGTCTAATCGATCTCGAGTAGGGTTATGGTCGACTGGCTCGGCTCGGGTAGATCTGCTCCACATGGCTCGGATCTGGGCTCCTGGGTGTCGTCGATTTCGACTAGGGCTCCTCGAGATCGACTAGGGGTGTGGTCGAAGACGGCTTTCTGGTGATGTCGAGGACTCCTCCTCGGCATGGACTCGGACTAGGGCATGGTGGCTCCTCGATCTCGACAAGGCCTCCTCGAGATCGAGTAGGGTTGCTCAGTGCCTTCGTCCTCGGCTTCTCGATCAGCTCCTCTTCTCGACTTCGGATGTGGCGTCTAGGCTTAGTCGATCTCGACTAGTGGTACTCGAGATAGAGTAGGGTTCCGGAGTCAGGTTGCCTCGGACTTGGTTTCCTCGACCAGGCTTTGTCGACCAAGTCTGCTCGGGCTATCTACTCGAGATTGAGTAAGGTGTACTCGACATAGAGTAGCTCTGGCTTCAGCTCGGTTTATCCTGGTTCTGTACTCTCGGATTCTGGACTTCTATAGTTGTTTTCCGAGCTTTTCTGACCTTCCTTAAAATTGATGTAAAACGTCTCGAATTATGCGAATTTAAACAGAAACTGGTGTAGATTCCATAATTTGGCAAATAAACATAAACTACATAGATTCTGTACTATCATGGCCCAAATGAATGAAATGTATGCAGAAATTGACATAAAAGTTACTGTAAAACATGGCAGGTTCGGCTTACAACAAACACCCCATACTTAAGCTTGCTTGTCCTCAAGAAATACCTTTATTTGTCATTCAAGGGAAGAAATCAAAACTCTCAACAGATTAGATTCATTCTCATATAACCCTGCAGTCAATTACCATCCTCGAAAAGGTACTAGTGTCACAGATCCATGCATGTGTAATTTAAAGAGCAACATCTACTCACAAAAGGAGGGTTATGCAAAACATTCATTCGTGACAAAGCATTGATAATCAAGAGGACTTCAATTTAAGCTCAAATAAGGAGTAGATTTGTAAAATGCTAAAGGTGGGCAATTTTTGGCAATGTGGTGCTAGTGATCCGGGGAAATGGAGTATTTCCAAATTGAATTTCCACATTCCTTCTCCATAATATTCATCACCTTTCATAATGCTTTTATCAATAATAATGCTTTTACCTCTCTGACCTCAGCACTGCCTTCTCGCGAGTCGCAAACATGGGTGTCATGAATGGCCCCGGATACTTAGTGCTTTGGACTCCTCACAATGTGTCCCATCTCTCCAAACTATTATCTTAGAGAGCAGGGTCAATCTACCTTTATCTCCTGAGGTGATTGGATTTTCTTTCACTCATTAAATTTTCCATATATTTCAAACAATTTCCTTCCAAGCTCCAATAATGGTAATAATCACAACACAAACACCATATGATAATCTCCATAATGTAATATCATTCTCAACATAATCCCCGGATAAGGTACAGAATGGGCAATATTTAGATCATGTGGAGCAATATTTGAAATAAGGCATAATATGGCTTTTGTGATTCATAAGCATAGGTAAGGCTAGGATTTGTAAACAATGAGTATTATATGGAAATATAAAGTCCTCCATCATATTATCATGCAACATGTCAAAAGCAACTTCAAATTTTACCTCCTTCTATGTTTTTCAAGAAAATAATGCACTTTATTGTGACTTCCCTTTACTAGGCAATTTCATGCTATATCTCTAATGAATCCAATTTTGCATCGTCGAGTCCAATATAAGCTTCCATGACATTATTCAAAAAAATTCAATGGGGGTCATTTTTCTCAAATTTTGGAAAACATGCATATATAAGCACATAAATCAATAATGAATTCCAAAATAGCCATGTAGCAATCCAATGAACTAAACTTTAAACATGCACACATAATGTCACAATATAGCAAATATGCATAAAGTATGCCCTTCCCCCACCCCATACTTAAACATTACAGTGTCCTCACTTTATAAAAACAAGGGTAGAGAAAGAAACTCACTAGACAGGTGTGCAGAACCTCTTAATATTGAATGAAGGAATCGCCTGGGCCGAGTATGAATATGAATATAGCTTGTCTCTATCCATGGACCTGAAAAGTGTAAAAGACATATACCCATAATAGAAAAACTAAAAGTGTTCAAAACCAAAAACAAACAAAACAATGTCCAAAAACGTCTCAAAAAGTCTATGTGCAAGCTCTAGATTTTATAGTCGCTAGGCCGACTTTCCATTTATGTTCAAGGTGGCATCTGCAGGGCCCATGTAGCTTGGGCCTCAAATAGGACTCCATTCTTGTCCATCAGCTGCAATCCTCCAGAATGGATCTTGTTCACCACGAAAGGTCCCATCCGCTTCTTGTTGAATTTATTAGGGAACCAATGATCCTTTGATTTAGAGACATAGAGCTTGTCTCCAACTTCATACTCCTTGGGCTCATCATTGGATATCCTACATAAGCGCACATACCAAGGCAAACCTCTCTCATGTATAGATAGATCTTTAATGGAAATAGGAGAAGAAAGATCCATACCTTGGCTTACCTTCGCAGAGACGGAATCGGGGACCACAGTTTTTGGTCGATCTCGACTAGGGCTAGTCGATCTCGACGAGTCTGCAGGTTCTGGTGGTGGGCTGCTCGCAGATGCAGGAGTCGATGAAGAGGAGAGCTTGTCGACATCGAGTAGACTACTCGATCTCGAGTAGCTTTCTGCTCCTGGTGGCTCCAGTGTCGAGGAAACATGGGCTGGTGGAGCCGGGTGGTGGTCGATCTCGACAAGCCTGGTCGAGATTGAGGAGCCTGGTTCGTCTGGTGGAGTCAGCGTCGAAGAAGGCGAAGTCGAGGTAGGGCTCTGGTGGTCGATCTCGAGTAGCGTACTCGATCTCGAGTAGGACCCTGCTTCTGCCTGACTGCTCGACGATGCTGGTGCTGATGGAGGTTTCTGGTTTTGGTCGAGGTCGACTAGGGTCCTCGATGTCGAAGAGCCTTGGTCGATCTTGACCCCATACTTGGTTCCTGTCAAGGCATCCAAAAAATAATTAATCCATAACGACCTACCTTGGTTTGTGTAGATTGGATTTTCTGCGTCCTCCTTTAGGATTGCCATGATCTACTCCACCTGGGCCTCCATGTCCCTCTTTTCCAGCTCCTCAGTGGTCATATTTCTGACCTTGGGTTCCCCGCAGGTGATGTAGCCAGCTGAGATAGATTTGACCTCTTCCATTGGACCTGTATGCCTTTCAGTTTTATTAAAGGAATACTCAATTACCTCATCGCTGATGTTGAAGGTGAGCACTCCTTTCCTTACGCTTATGTTGGCATCCACCGTCGCCAAGAAGGGTCTTCCTAGAATAATTGGACAAGCAGGATCTTCTTGCATATCAACAACTAAGAAATCAGCAGGGACAAAGAATTTACTTACTTGTACTAGCACATTGTCCACCATGCCTGTTGGAATGACCACCGTGTTGTTGGCCATATAAAGTCTAGCATCCACAGGCTCTAGGGCACCTATCTTAATCTTGGACCAAATTGTTAAAGGCATTATACTTACACTAGCTCCAAGATCACATAAAGCATTAATTTTGTATGGACCAAATCCAATGGTTATAGCAAACTTACCTGGATCTGGCCTCTTCTCCAGTATGTCCAAATGGCTGCACTCCTCTGTAATCTCAGCCATTGATCGTTTTTTGCTCAGAATCTCCTTCAGGAATTTGACATAGGATGGCATTTCATTGAGAGCTTCTGTGAAGGGGATGGTGACGTTGAACTTCTGAAGCATCTTGATGAAGCGCAGAAATTTCTTCTCTGCCGGGTCCTTTGGAGATTTTGTGGGGAAAGGCAGCTTCTTTTCCTGATTTGGAGCCAGAACAGACGTCGGAGGTGCTCCGACTTTCTCGACCTCGGGTTGGGTGTCCTCGATATCGACTATGCCCTTGTCAATCTCGACCAGGTTAGGTGATGTCCAGTTGCTGTGAAGTGCAGACGAGGGCTTTTGAAGTTTCTCATCAAGATTGAGTAGTCCTTCCTTGATATCGAGTAGGCTCGGGTCGACATCGACTAGATGCTGGTCGACTTGCTGGTCTCCTTTGTTCTGCTGTTTTCCGACTTCTGGCTCTTGCAGTTGATGGCCGCTTCTGAGTTTTACAGCAGCGATGTGTCCAGTCTTTCCCTTGGGATTTGGTTCTAAAGATCTAAGGAGTGTATCTGATTGTTTGGGGATTCCCGCTGCTAGCTGACCGATCTGTGTATCAACTGATTTTCGTCATATATCAATTTCCCCAAGCCTAGAGTTGACACCTTGCATCTGAGTGTAGACGAAGTTGAAGGACTGCCTAGTTTCTGAGTGATTTCTCCGTATTTCCTCCAGGACTGTCTGTATATCATCCTTTTTCTGGTCCCTTTCCGGATGTCCTGGAGCTCTGTAGGGCGGGGGGTTCCTAGGGACACCTTGGTTCCATTTTGGTTGCTGAAACCTTTGGTATCCCATGTAGCGATTGGGACCCCCTGCGTAAGCTACCTCCTCGTGGTGTTCTGCCATCCTGACTTGCTCTGTGTGTGGGCACTCAGGAGTGGTGTGCCGTTGCAATCCGCATTCAATGCAAGGCTGGTTGACAGAAAGATACTTCACTTGCTTAAGGAGCTTCTTGTTCTGATCTCTGTAGTACTGTTCCCTTACATCCGGATCAATCTCCTTAGGAGGCTCATAGAGGGGCATGGATGGTGCTGGCCTGGCGTAGGGGTTCTCTTCATAAGTTTCAGTAGACCCATACTTGTTGTCGTAGTTGTTGAGCTTCTCTAGCACACCCCATGCGTCACTTGGCGGCATTGTCAGATACTCATAGCGAGTATAATGGTTGATTCTGTCCTTAGTGACTTGATCAAGAGAGTTGAAGAAGATCTTCTGAATGACGTAGGGTGGATGTCCATGAGTAGGGCAAGATCGCAGCAATTCTTTGTAGCGCTCCCATGCCTTTGCCAGCGGTTCCCCTTGCTTCTGTTTGAAGGCGGTGATTTTCTGGCGGAGATGTGCTGTTTTGGCGGGTGGGAAGAATTTGTTCAGAAACTCTTGCTCTACTTGGGCCCATGTTGTCAGGGATCTTGGTTTCAGCCCTTCAAGCCACTTCAGTGCAGGTCCAGCTAGAGACCAGCGGAAAGCCTTCATCTTGACATATTCCAAAGTTGTACCTTCAGCAAAAGTACGGCACATGTCAGAAAAGTTCGTAATATGTTCAAGAGGACACTCATTAAATCTACCAAAAAAGGCATTATTTTTAAGCTCTATAAGAAATTGAGTGCGAATTTCAAAAGAGTTATCAGGGATTAGAATCGCCGATTCAGGCACGACGAGAGTGGGATGCATATAATCCTCTGCACTGGTTGGAAACTGGGCAAGCTCATCTTCTGCTTGCTCCCTTGCTGCTTTCTCAGTGGCGATAGCAGCATCTTTAGCGGCTAGTGTTGTGAGCTGAATCTGCCATGTTTTACAGTAACTTTTATATCGATTTCTGCATACATTGCATTCATTCGGGCTTAGATAGTACAGAACCTATGTAGTTTATGTTTATTTGTCAAATTATGGAATCTACACAAGTTTCTATTTAATTCGCAGAAATCGAGGCATTTTAGAGCAATTCTACAAAAGGTCAGAAAAGCTCGGAAAACCACTACAGAAGTCCAAGGTCAAAGAAGCAGCAGAACCAGTCGAATCGAGCCGAGAACCCAGGCTACTCGATCTCGAGTAGCTCTTACTCGACCTAGATGAGCATGTCCGAGCAGCCTTGGTCGACAGAGCCTGATCGAGAAAGCCAGACCAACCCGACTTCCGGAGTCTACTCGATCTCGACAAGCCCTAGTCGAGATCGACGAAGCCCAGCGCCACACCCGGAGTCGACGAAGAGAGAAGCTGCCCGAGAAGCCGAGGACGAGAAGCCGAGCACACCTTTAATCGAGCTCGACGAACCCTTGTCGAGATCGACAAGCCACCCAGTCGAGATCGACGAGCACCAGGAGCCCAAGTCCGAGCCTGTCGAGCAGAGCTAGCCGGGAGGTCCAGTCGACGAACAAGTCTTGTCGAGGTCGACGAGCCATGGTCGAGGTCGAGTAGACCCAGTTTCCAGAAACGCTTCGTCGTGACGAGTCCTACTCGGTTTAGCTTTACTTGGGCATGAGGGAATCCGAGAATGGCCGAAGATCTATCCAAAGTTGATCAAAGCCTATCTATGGAAAGTTGATCTATCAAGACATGAAGACTTACCTTAGTTAGATTTATCTTTTCCTTAGTTGATTTATTTCCTTAAAATAATTTATTTATCTTTTAGCAAATTAGATATAGTTTTAGATATAGATATAGATATTCTATCCTTGAGTAGCAAGGATAAGGATAGAATATCTATAAATAAAGCCCTAGGGGCTGAGCATTAGGCATCTTATCTTACATTGAATTTCAGAGAAAGACAAATAGTTCCACAGAGAAGTTTAGGAGTTCTAAGGTTTTTAGGGTTTTGGCTTTCTGCCAAAGTTCATTGCCAGGATTGTAAAGGCTTTTGAATTTAGTTTTAATGCAATTTAGTTCTTTTCATCAATCAATGTCTGTTATTGCAATGAGGCGTGAGTAGTCCACCCACTTCTGGGGCTGGGGTGAGCCCGACGGTGGCCATGTGAGGCGATGCGATAAAGGTCAGATCTTTTTGTGCGATTCATTTTCTATCCCTATGAGCATGATTCTTTTGCGAGAGTTGAAGGTGATCCTTGTTTGTGTTATTGAAGCGAAAGTGATCTTAATGGAACTTGGATTAATTATGTGAAAAAGGGTTAGTAACAATTAGGGTTTATGCGAAAGCCTCTATATGCCTATTTGTTAATGACGAAAGTTATTTGATGGAAAGCATGATCTTTTATGCCTTTGTGTGTTACTTTGCATGGTTATCGTTGTGGTGTTGAAACCCTAGTCTTGGAAGTCTTTTATTATATTGATTTATTTCTGTCAAAAATCTGAGTTTTAGTTTCGAATTTGCAATTTATATTTTCTGTCAATTCTTGTCGATACAGAGGAGATCTTGCCGATCTCGAGTTGGTTGTACTCGATCTCGAGTACGCTTCGTCTAGGTCGAGTTGAGTTCTGTTCTGTTGTCGATTTCTAAAATTTCTGTCTTGACTTGCCCTTGTCGATCTCGAGTTGACTTGGTCGAGATCGAGTTGCCCTTGCCGGGTTTGCCTGTCTGCTGTGATTTCCGATTTTCTGTTGTCAACTGTTGTGGTCGATCTCGAGTAGCTGTTTGTCGAGATCGACGAGCCCTTTGCTTTGCTTTTAGTTTCTGCTTTGCTTTGTCTTTCCTACTCGAGATCGACAACAGCAAGTCGACAGACGTACTCGATCTCGACAACTACCTACTCGAGATCGACAACAGCAAGTCGACAGAAACTGAAAAATCGACAACAAAAGCAGAAACTCTACTCGACCTAGACAAGACCGTACTCGAGATCGACTAAGGCCTATTCGATCTCGACGAGCCCCTCCTCTGTATCGACTGGAAAGACAGAAAACTTAAATTGCAAATTCTCGAACCCAAAACTCAGATTTTCGACGAAATAAATCAATATAATAAATGACTTCCAAGACCAGGGTATCAACACCACAACGATAACCATGCAAAGTAACATATAAAGGCATAAAAGATCATGCTTTCCATCAAAATAACTTTCGTTACCAACAAATAGACATATAGAGGCTTTCGCATAAACCCTAATTGTTACTAACCCTTTTCACATAATTAACCCAAGTTGTATTAAGATCACTTTCGCTTCAACAATACAAACAAGGATCACCTTCAACTCTCGCAAAAGAATCATGCTCATAGGGATAGAAGACGAATTGCATAAAAAGATCTGACCTTTACTACATCACCTTACATGGCCACCGTCGGGCTCACCCCAGCCCCAGAAGTGGGTGGACTACTCACGCCTCATCGCAATTGCAGACATTGATATATAAAAAGATACTTGCATTAAACTATATTCAAAGCCTTTACAATCCCGGCAATCAACTTTCGCAGAATGCCAAAACCCTAAAAACTTTAGAACTCCTAAAACTTCTCTGTGGAACTACTTGTCTCTGACTGAAATTGAATTAATGAAAAACCAGCCCCTAGGGCTTTATTTATAGCCTTCTAATTCTTGCTAATCAAGGATAGAATCTTCTATCTATATCTAAAATTATATCTACTTGCTAAAAGATAAATAAATGCAACAAGGGAATTAAATCTTTAAAGGGAAATAATAAATCTAAAGTCTTCCATGGATAGATTTTCCTTCTTCATGATCAATGTTGATAGATTTGGATAGAATCGGCAATCTTCGCACCCAAGCAATCCCAAGTCGAGTAGAATTGGTCAAACCGAGTAACGCGGCTCTGGAGGTCTACTCGATCTCGACAAAGGTCTAGTCGATTTCGAGTAGGGTTATGGTCGACTGGATCGGCTCGGGTAGATCTGCTCGACATGGCTCGGATCTGGGCTCCTGGGTGTCGTCGATCTCGACTAGGGCTCCTCGAGATCGAGTAGGGGTGTGGTCGAAGACGGCTCTCTGGTGATGTCGAGGACTCCTCCTCGCCATGGACTCGGACTAGGGCATGGTGGCTCCTCGATCTCGACAAGGCCTCCTCGAGATCGAGTAGGGTTGCTCAGCGCCTTCGTCCTCGGTTTCTCGATCAGCTCCTCTTCTCGACTCCGGATGTGGCGTCTAGGCTTAGTCGATCTCGACTAGTGGTACTCGAGATAGAGTAAGGTTCCAGAGTCAGGTTGCCTCGGACTTGGTTTCCTCGACCAGGCTTTGTCGACCAAGTCTGCTCGGGCTATCTACTCGAGATCGAGTAAGGTGTACTCGACATAGAGTAGCTCTGGCTTCAGCTCGGTTTATCCTGGTTTTGTACTCTTGGATTCTGGACTTCTGTAGTTGTTTTCTGGGCTTTTCTGACCTTACTTAAAATTCCTGTAAAACGTCTCGAATTCTGCGAATTTAAACAGAAACTGGTGTAGATTCCATAATTTGGCAAATAAACATAAACTACATAGATTTTGTACTATCATGGCCCAAATGAATGAAATGTATGCAGAAATTAACATAAAAGTTACTGTAAAACATGGCAGATTCGGCTTACAACAAGATCAAAGAAGGAAAGTCAAAGGATGTCCCGATTGAGATTGCGAAGGTCAACCCCGAGCTTAAGAAGGATGAATGCGAGCGCCATTCGAGTAAAATAGGTCGGGAAATGATCAGATCCTTGACTGATTGTAGCAATATCCTTCTTGATCTGATAAATGCGAGCGTCATTCGATTGATCAAATCGCTCAGCAAGATCGTACCAGGCATCTTTCGCAATGGTGAAATAAAGAATACTTTCAGCGACGTTCTTGTCCAAAGCGTTCACAATCCAAGACAAGACCATGTTGTTGCAGTGATCCCATGCCTTAGCTCACTGCTTATCATCAATCGATCTCTCAATAGATCCATCGATGATTCTAGTTTTGTTCTTGGCGGAAATCGCTATTTGCATAGCTCTTTTCCAAGATCCAAAACCACCATGGATCATCTGCATCCATGGATTGCACCAAGATTGTCAGACGCGTGCAGATACAGCAGATCATCTGCATCCATGGATCCAGGTCTTCGTCCATCATCAAGCGAGACAACAAACTCCGAATTCATGAGGAATTTGCGGAAGAAAAAATGGGAAAACAGAAACGAAAAGCATAATCAAATGATAATCTGATCTGATACCATGAAAAGCTTGAAAATCAAGTTGTGAAACAGAAAGATCAAATGAAGACGATGAAGTGGAAAAATGGAGCCCTCTCGGGTTTTCTCCCTTTGTGATTCAATTGTCTGTGTAAAACTGAATTACAAGGCAACACACTACAAGCTATTTATACAATCAACTTGACATAACAAAACTTCATTACACCCAATCGTTTCATGTAATAGCTTCTAACCAACTAACTATCCGGATCCCTTATTCATTGAGGTAAGGCTTGATTCGTGAGCCTTGTGTGGTATGTTCTCCACCAACAACTGTAGCTGCTGGTGAGGGAAAGAAATAAGAGAAGGTAGAGGATTTTGATGAGATAAGATTGTGCCTTTGTTTATGTTCTTCGTGCTTTTTGTTCTTATAGGCTATCCATCGATCACATCAATTGCGTGCTTGTGTTATGTTGTAGGACTTTGGTATCAACCTCTTCGATTAAGGGAGCACTTCTGATCATTCTTGAAGATATCTTTCTTAATAACTAGGACAATAAGTTTTTAAAGCTTTTGTTGCCTTTTTACATATGTAGGGACTCATTAGGCCACCTTTTTTTAACACTAAGTATGCATAAGATCTATTATGTGAATGAAGTAATTTCTAATGGTGGTGGAAGATTTAGGGACTATCGTCTATTATTAACTGATATTTTTCAAGGGTTTGTTCTCATCTGCTCTCGGTCAATGGCTTTCCTATAAATCGGCATATAGCCACCCTCGTGGTCAATGACTTTCTTCCTTTTGTCGTTCTCCAGGTTCCTCTTTGTTATCTGCCCTTATTCCATTTTTCACTTTCGATTTAATTGTCGATTTGTTCTCTCCATCTTGCTCTCTCAGTTGTCGTAGGTTGAAGTTGTACTTTCTTAAATTTCATATAGCAGAGGGTGTCATTCCCTCTCTTTATTTTTTTTCCTGGAATTCCTCATGTTAGATTTTACCCCTAATATCTGGTATGTTTTTTTTTCCAATCAAACATCCTATGAATGGTCCAATGGATGCAAAGACAGAGGGTTCAAAAACTGTTAGCTATAGAATATGGCAATGACTGGAAATTTAGGATGAATGCAGTCTTACTATTTCTCTTTTATATATTTGAACTAAAGTTCAACAATTTTTTTTTTTTAGGTTTTCTTAATGGATTTACATAATGCTTGAAAAGGTAAATATAGAGATAAGGCTATAAAGCCAGAGTACAAAAAGATGAGACCATATACATAGTCTCATGTAAGAAGGAACCATATGCCCACTAAAAAGTTGTCTCCTACTGCTATGACCCAACATAACATACACACTCACCCGCTCAAAAAATCCACCCATGCTATATCAACTATCTACCGAAACTACTATCAATTAGTTCCCAATTAGTATCCTTTTCTTCCAACTAGACTCAGCGAGTGACTTGCACTTCCACTTCACCGAGATCCTAGTTTTACAAGTTTCAATAATAAGGTTAGCACAAACTCTAGGATCAAAGCTTTCGTTGCTAAAAATTACCTTGTTCCGCATCATCCACTTGAAGTAAACCAAGGCTTGGAACCCTAACAACATCGCTTGGAATATAGCATATTTCTGAACAGAAGCTGGTTCCCTAGAAAACCAGTGCAACCAAGCCACCAGCGACATAAACTGGCAGCCAATACCCACCCATCTCATCACAATCGATTGCACTTCAAGAATAGCAGGACATCCAAACCACAGATGAAGCTCGCTTTCTTCTTCCTGCTTATAGAGCATACAAAACGCATATTCTTCACCCTTCCAGGGCTTCACACACCTTCCAGTCTGTAACCGATTTCTGACAGCTGATGTCTCCAAAGTAGCCATGTTTTTATGCATATTTTAGTGTCATATTCTTTACATTTTGCATATTTCACATTGGGAATATGTCGGATTTATGTAGTATATGCTTATTTGTCAGAAATGGAGATCTACATAAGTTTCTGTTTAATATTGCAGAATATGGAAACATTTCGGGAGAAAATCAAGAAGCAAAGACGGAAGCAGCAAGCCTACTCGATCTCGACTAAGTTCTCATCGATATCGACAAGTGCCAGACCACATTCCCTGAGCCATGTCGAAGAGATGCTGCTCGACAACACCAGGCCAAGCCATGATCAACACTTCTACTCGAGATCGACAAGACTGTCGTCGAGATCGAGGAATCCTAGGAGCCTGTGTCCAAACATGTCGACAAGAGGCTACCCGATACACCAAGTCGGCCAAGTCGATGATCCATTGTTACTCGAGATCGATGAGCGTCTTCGATGTCGACAAGCCCACATCCGAGCATGTCGAGAAGGGTTGCTCGACAAACCCGGAAGACCAAGTCGATGATCCACCCCTACTCGAGATCGAAGAGCTCTCCTCGAGATCAACCAAACGCCAGGAGCCATGACCGAGCCACATCGAGGACTTGCTAGCCGAGACGCCGAGCCAAGCCCAGTCAACAACACTCCTACTCGAGATCCACAAGACCGTTGTCGAGATCGACGAAGGTTCCCGAAGCCGCGTAATGTGTTGATGCAGTCCTACTCGAGGTTGGAGTCCTTGGAGCCGAGGATAACCGAGTCTATCCGAATTATCAACATATATCATGAAGAAGAGAGTTTTATCCACTTGAGACACTTTAGATATTATTTCCCTTTTAGATTTAATTTCTTTGTTGCTTTTATTTATCATGAAGCCCTTTAGATATAATATTAGATATAGATAGATGTTTCTATCCTTGAGTAGCAAGGTTTAGAAGCCTATAAATAAAGCCCTTGGGGCCGATTTCTAGTCATTCATTTTTCAGAGATACAATTACACATAGAGATTTAGGAGTTCAAAGGTTTTAAGGTTTTGGCAGTTTACGAAAGTTGATTGCCGGGATTGTAAAGGCTTTGAATTTAGTTAATGCGAGTTATTTCTTTTAATTCAATGTCTGCGATTGCGATGAGTCGCGAGTAGTCCACCCACTTCTGGGGTTGGGGTGAGCCCAACGAGAGCCATGTCGGTGTATTAGCGATTGCAAAAGGAGGTATTTTGTCGTTATCTTAGTCTATTCCCTATGTGCTTCATCTTTGATTGAGAAATTAAAGAACTCATGTTGTAAAACTTGGGTAGTAATTAGGATTATTATTCGAAAGATTATAAATGATAATTATGAAAAGGAATAGATGCAATTAGGATTATTTATCGCGAGATTTATATTCCTACTTGTCGGATTAGGTGAAAGCCTTTTCCTTTATCGATAAAGTCACCGCCTTTTGTAATTTTTATTCCACTCGCATGGTAATCGTTGTCGCAAACCCTAATCTTGGAAGTTCTCTAAATTCATAAAGTCACAAAACCAAATTTGCATTGTTTTTACTTTCTGCCCTCGTCGATCTCGACCAAGCCTGGTCGATCTCGACTACTAATTCTCGATCCCAGATCGTCGTAGCTTATTTGTGCAGGAACTCGACAAGCCCAACCCAAAGTCGATGAGCACTCTACTCGATCTCGAGTAGCCCTTTGTCGAGATCGATTAGCCATTGCCTGCGACTGCTACGCTGTTCGACTAGCCTGATCTTCTGTCGACTAACCCTAGTCGAGATCTAGCACCTGTTGTTGACTTCTGTCCGTGAGATTCCACCGCTGCCTAGGATCCGCTGACCAGCTTCCTCGTGGATTCGAACCTGATTTTCTCTTACTACATTGGAGAGAGTCTTGAACATTATTTGCTGGGATTCGATCGGTTTGCTTTACTTTGTTTACTTACTGTTTTGCATTCTCGATTTCCTCTTACAACAAATTGGCGCCGTTCCCGGGGAAGCTATCATTCGCGCCTTAGGTAGTTAAATCTCACGTCTGCTTTGAGTTACTTTACAGGTGTATGTGCTGTTCTGGTCAACCACCTGAGTTTGACGGCTTAGACGAACCAGAACGCCTTCTACACATCAGAGCTAAACTACAAAGAGCCATGGCGGCTGCTGAGACACAAGAATAGCTGATTGCGAGGCTTACAAAGGAGCTAGCCGCAAAGGATACTACTATCGCCGCTGAAAGGGCAGCGAGG
Organism: Persicaria tinctoria; assembly: GCA_037127255.1. Taxonomy (NCBI): domain Eukaryota; kingdom Viridiplantae; phylum Streptophyta; class Magnoliopsida; order Caryophyllales; family Polygonaceae; genus Persicaria; species Persicaria tinctoria. The sequence goes on from JBANSL010000020.1 coordinate 39,981,242, forward strand.
GAACAAGAAGCTGAGCGCGCAAGGCAAGCAGAAGCTGAGTTTGCCCAATATCCAACTACTACAGAGGATTATATGCATCCAACTCTCGTCGTGCCTGAATCGGCGATTCTAATCCCTGATAACTCTTTTGAAATTCGCACTCAGTTTCTTATAGAACTTAAAAACAATGCTTTTCATGGAAGATTTAATGAGTGTCCTCTTGAACATATTACCAATTTTTCTGACATGTGCCGTACTCTTGCTGAAGGTACAACTTTGGAATATGTCAAGATGAAAGCTTTCCGCTGGTCTCTCGCTGGACCTGCACTAAAGTGGCTTGAAGGGCTGAAGCCGAGATCTCTCACCACATGGGCCCAAGTAGAGCAAGAGTTTCTGAACAAATACTTCCCACCCGCCAAAACAGCACTTCTCCGCCAGAAAATCACCGCCTTCAAACAGAAGCAAGGGGAACCGCTGGCAAAGGCATGGGAATGCTACAAAGAACTGCTGCGATCTTGCCCTACTAATGGACAGCCACCCTACGTCATTCAGGAGATCTTCTTCAACTCTCTTGATCAAGTCACTAAGGACAGAATCAACCATTATACTCGCTATGAGTATCTAACGATGCCACCAAGCGACGCATGGGAACGCCTATGCCAGACCAGCCCCATCCATGCCTCTCTATGAGCCATCTAAAGAGATAGACCCTGATGTCAAGGAGCAGTACTACAGAGATCAGAATCGCAAGCTCCTCAAACAAGTCAAGTATCTCTCTGTCAACCAACCCTGCATCAAATGTGGTTCACAACGGCACACCACTATTGAGTGCCCGCATACAGAGCAAGTCAGGATGGCAGAAATTCATGAAGAGGCAGCTTACGCAGGGGGTCCCAATCGCTATATGGGGGACCAAAGGTTCTATCAACCTCAACGGAACCAAGGCCCTCCTAGGAACCCCCCACCATACAGAGCTCCAGGTCATCCAGAAAGGGATCAAAGGAAATATGATTTGCAGCTTATACTCGATGAGATGAGGAAAAATCAAGCACAACAGCAGCAGTCTAATAGCGCCATCAATAATCACCTCCAGAACATCAACACAAAATTTGGAGAGCTAGACATCTGGAAGAGGAACATCGAGACTCAGATTGGTCAATTCGCGGCGCAGATTCCACAACCATCCGGGCAGCTCCCAGGACATACAGAACCAAATCCCAAGGGGCAGCACGGATATGTAGTTGCTGTAAAGTTACGGAGCGGTCACAAACTGCATGAGCTAGAAAACGGAGAAAGGAAGGGCAAAATTGTCGTCGACATCGACAAAAGCCTATTCGACATCGACAAAGCTCTTCTCGACACAGAGGAGAAAAGGAGCTCTGACGCAGCTGCACAGGCAGGCAAGCCGAAGTCGACTACCCAACTCGAGATCGACGAGACCGTTGTCGAGATCGAGAAGGAGCAGGCCAACGTCGATGAGTCCTCACCACCTCCGGAAGCTGTTCTCACTCAGAAAACTAAAAAGACGCTCCCATTCCCTTCCAAGAACCAAAGAGATCCAACAGACGGTAAGTTTCAGCATTTTGTGAAATTGCTTCAGAGTCTGAATGTTACTATTCCTTTTACAGAAGCACTTCATGAGATGCCTGCCTACGTCAAGTTCCTCAAGGAGTGCAAGAAAATGGATTTCCCTGAGAAGCGACCTGACCCAGGTAAGTTTGCTATCACTGTTGGACTTGGTCGTCATAGATTTAAAGCACTGTGTGACCTAGGAGCAAGTGTCAGCATCATGCCCCTATCCATCTGGTCGAAGGTGAAGATAGGTGCCCTGGAACCAATTGATGCCAAACTCTACATGGCCAACAACACCGTGGTAGATTCTTTGTCCCTATAGATTTTCTTGTAGTAGAAATGGCAGAGGATCCAGCTTGCCCCATCATCCTAGGGCAACCTTTCCTAGAAACTGTTGATGCCAAAATTGGAGTGAAAAGGGGAATCCTTACTTTCACCATCGGAGATGAGATTATTAAATACTTCTTCAATCCAGACACAGAAGAGGTAATAGAAATTAAAGCTATCTATTCAAAATTCAATTTTATCTCTTGCAATGAGCCTGCAGGGCAACTCTTGATCCAAGGAGAAGGTAGGACGGAATCTGTACTAGCAGAGGAGGAGCTGACTGCAGCAGAATCAAGCGAGGAGGAAATCTTCGACGACGCATTATCGGCGGAGCTGAACGACTCACCCGACGCCGGGCAGATCAAGTCGACCTCCACTGAGCTCCTCGATCTCGACGAACCGTGCTCGAGATCGACGAACACCAGCCCTCCAGAAACTGTAAGTCTTCTGAACCTACTCGATATCGAGCAGTCATCCTCGATATCGACTACCTTGCTCCCCGCAGGCACACCAGAAACCGACGAAGCCAACTCGACGATTCTCCTCGAGATCGATGAGCCCAACTCGAGATCAACCAGCCCTATATTCAAAGTAAGTTCTGATTTTTTGGTCGATTTTGATCTTTCTAACCCAATGTCGAGTAGCTTCCTGCAGCAGTACAGTCCTATGTCCAATTCAGCGTTGTCATCGATGTATGCCTGTGACGCCAACTCCTGTAGCTGATTTGGATGCTTCTTCTATGAGGATTGAGACGGATTACCTAGGGGAGATCATGAAGACGGAGGAAGTTGAGCCTATCTTGATTCCACAGGGCCCTTCTCCGGTGCTGAAACCCTTACCTGACACCCTTAGGTATGAATTTCTTGGTCCTAACTCTACTTTCCCTGTAATTATAAATGCTTCATTAAACCCACAGGAAGTAGACATGCTAGTAGATGTCCTCCGCACTCATAGGAAAGCCATTGGCTATTCTCTAGAGGACATAAAAGGTATTTCACCCATTACTTGTATGCATAGAATTCTTTTGGAGGATGATCACAGGGCAACAATTGAGCATCAAAGGAAGCTTAACCCCAACATGAAGGAGGTTGTTAAGAAGGAGATCCATCGCATGCTGGATGCAAGAATCATTTATCCAATCTCCGACAGCAAGTGGGTTAGCCCTGTTCATGTTGTTCCTAAGAAGGGTGGAATGACCGTTGAGGAGAATGAGAAGGGAGAACTTGTTCCTAAAAGGATCACTACCAGCTGGCGGATGTGCATAGACTACAGAAAGCTCAACACCGCCACCAGGAAGGACCATTTTCCACTCCCCTTCATTGACCAGGTACTCGAAAGGTTAGCTGAACATAATTACTTTTGTTACCTGGATGGATATTCTGGCTTTTGGCAGGTCCCCATTCATCCTGATGATCAAGAAAAGACTACCTTCACTTGCCCCTATGGAACTTTCGCATATAGGAGGATGCCCTTTGGCCTTTGTAATGCTCCGGCTACTTTTCAGAGGTGCATGATGGCCATCTTCTCCGACATGATTGAGGACATAGTGGAGGTATTCATGGATGATTTCTCAGTTTATGGCACTACTTTCGATATTTGTCCCTCTAATCTACGCAGGGTACTCAAGCGCTGTGAAGAAACAAATTTGGTCCTTAACTGGGAAAAATGCCACTTTATGGTAAAGGAAGGGATCGTGCTAGGCCACAAGGTGTCTAACAATGGAATTGAGGTGGACAGAGCCAAAATAGAGCTAGTGGAAAAATTGCCCCCACCTTCTTCCATTAAAGAGATAAGGAGTTTTCTTGGTCATGCTGGTTTTTATAGAAGGTTCATTCAAGATTTTTCTAAAATTGCCAAACCATTAACTAACCTGCTTATGAAGGATGTTAAGTTTGTATTTTCTAGCGAATGTCTTGAAGGCTTCAACAGGTTAAAAGAAGCTCTTATCTCAGCTCCGATCATTCAATCGCCGGATTGGTCACTACCATTTGAGATCATGTGTGATGCCAGCGATTATGCTGTGGGAGCAGTTGTAGGACAACGGAAGGACAAGAAACTGGATGCCATCTACTATGCAAGCAAGACTCTAGATGTGGTTCAGGCTAAGTACACCACAACAAAAAAGGAATTTTTTGTTGTGGTTTTTGCTTTTGAAAAATTTCGTTCCTATCTTGTTGGTTCTAAAGTTATTGTCCATACTGACCATGCTGCTCTTTGATATTTAATGACAAAGAAGGATGCAAAACCCAGGTTGCTACGATGGGTGCTCTTACTCCAAGAATTTGATGTTGAGCTAAGGGACAAGAAGGGCGTAGAGAATTCAGTCGCCGATCACCTATCTAGGCTCCCTAAAGACATGCTAGAGGAAGCCCAGGATGCCACACCAATCGACGACTCTTGCCCAGACGAGCACCTAATGCAGACTGACACTGTCTTCCTCGACATCGACGAACCTTCTTCGATCTCGACCAAAACAGGTGAGCCATCAGGTGAGCACTCTTCTTTGCATGGTTATGAGTTACAGGGCTACTCGATCTCGACCACACCTTGGTCGATATCGACAAAGATGAACGTCGAGGAGCACCAGGAACCGAGCACAGCACAGGCAGACAACATAGTCTTACTCGAGATCGAGGACCCTTTATCGAGATCGAGTACGTTCGACCACCAGAAGTCGTGCCCATCACTAGGCGACACTGCAGCCTCCTCTATATTGAGTAGCTCTTCTCGATATCGACTAGCTCCAGGTGAGATTTCAGGTGAGGTTCTTTGATTAGATTCCGGTGACGATTTCTTCTTTACACCTCCTACTAGTCCTATTCATGATATATATGCTATAAAAGGACCAAAGGTACCCTGGTATGCGGATTTTGCTAACTACCTTGTACGAAATGAGATTCCGTCAGGACTATCCTCATAGAGAAAGAAGAAATTCCTCCACGACGTCAAACAATACTATTGGGATGATCCTTACCTATTCAAACAAGGGAAGGACCATATTTTCAGACGTTGTATTCCGGAGGAGGAGGTGGAAAGTGTCATTCGCCATTGCCATACTCTCCCTACAGGCGGACATGCCAAAGGCTTCAAAACCGCATCTAAGGTACTTCAATGTGGTTTTTACTGGCCTAATCGTTTCAGGGATGTGCAGGCTTATGTCACTTCATGCGATGAGTGCCAAAGATCAGGCAACATTACTTGGAGGAATGAGACACCATTCACAAGATTCCGTCAGGACTATCCTCATAGAGAAAGAAGAAATTCCTCCACGACGTCAAACAATACTATTGGGATGATCCTTACCTATTCAAACAAGGGAAGGACCATATTTTCAGACGTTGTATTCCGGAGGAGGAGGTGGAAAGTGTCATTCGCCATTGCCATACTCTCCCTACAGGCGGACATGCCAAAGGCTTCAAAACCGCATCTAAGGTACTTCAATGTGGTTTTTACTGGCCTAATCGTTTCAGGGATGTGCAGGCTTATGTCACTTCATGCGATGAGTGCCAAAGATCAGGCAACATTACTTGGAGGAATGAGACACCATTCACAAGAATTTTGGAGGTCGAGCTATTTGATGTATGGGTATTGACTTCATGGGACCATTCCCTACTTCAGGACCTTACAAATACATCCTTGTGTCGGTTGACTATGTCTCTAAATGGGTTGAGGCTGTTGCAACTAGGACCAACGACGCGAAGGTAGTTTCAAAGTTTGTTAAAACTAACATATTTCCTCGCTTTGGTGTTCCTAGAGTTCTTATTTCAGATGGTGGCTCACATTTCATCGAGAGAGGATTTGAGGCTCTTTTGGCTAACTATGGGGTGACGCACAGGGTGGCAACACCTTATCATCCCCAAACTAGTGGTCAAGTAGAAGTCTCTAATCGTCAAATAAAGGCCATCTTGGAGAAAACAGTCTCTCGCTCTCGGAAGGATTGGTCATCTAAGCTTGATGATGCGCTATGGGCTTATAGGACAGCTTACAAAACACCGCTAAGGACAACTCCTTACAACTTGGTTTATGGCAAGTCTTGCCATTTACCTGTCGAACTGGAGCATAAGGCAATGTGGGCTCTCAAGGAGCTCAACATGGATCTCGATGAGGCAGGTACGAAACGCTTTATTGATTTACAAGAGTTAGAGGAGCTAAGGTTGAAAGCCTATGAGAATGCTGAAATCTACAAGGAGCGCACCAAGAGATGGCACGATAAGAAACTGGTGCCAAAAACATATGAGGTAGGTGAGAAAGTGCTTTTATATAATTCTAGATTGCGTCTATTTCCAGGAAAGCTAAGGACAAGATGGAGTGGACCTTTCTTGGTTCACCACATAAACCCTCATGGAGCAGTAGAGTTAAGTGGCACGGACGGCACCACCTTTAAAGTAAATGGGCACAGGGTCAAGAAATACTATGACAAAGAAGACCCAGAAGAGGAGATTCGCGCCACCCTGGCGTTAGTCAAGGCCTAAAACAGGGAAGTAGGTCGAGCTAACGACTTAAACCTTAGCGCTTACGGAAGGCAACCCGCTTTTCTTACTCTTTCCTACTTCTTTTTATTTTCTATTTTCATTTTCTTATAAACTCGTGCATAATCTCTTCGCATGGTTACATTCAGGCATTCAAGAGGGATCTATATCAAGTCAGGTTCGTTTAAATCGAGTAAGCTACACAGGTAAGTGGGAGATTTCAGGTACGTTTTCTTTCTTTCTAAAAATAAAATAATAATAATAAAAAAAACAGGTAAGTTTTCAGATTTTAGATTTTCTAGATTTTTATTTTAATTTTAATTTTCGGAATTTCTATTTAATTTTTACTTTAATTTTTGGAATTTTATAAAACCCCTTACCTTGGAGCCTTCCCCTCCCTCTTGCTTTACCCGACCTCGACAAAGAACCCTAGCCGACATACTGGTCCGCCTCCTTCATTCCCTTTTTCTCGCTCCCCGCGCTCTCACTGCTTATTGCCAGTCCCCGAGTCCAGATCCAAGTCCACCAAACCAAGTCTGAGCCCCCAGCAGCACCGCCGACAGCCTGCATCACCAAAGATCCAAGTCCTCTCCTGTTCTTGCTATCGCCCAACTCAAAACACCTCCTCGCTCCTAATCCGGCAACCTCTCACCACATCCGGCCCGCTGAACCCTAGATCCACCGCTCCTGAGCACTCCCGGAGCCCTGTGCACCGCCCCTGCACCCTGCCCAGTTCAAAACCCCCCTTAATTGTTCCGATTCCGAGACCACCGCCCTTAATTGTTCTCTAATTACATATTTCTACCCACTGTTTCAACTTTAAGGTATGATTTCTCCCACTATTCTCTCAATTTCAGATTACAAATTCTATGAGAACCTAGGTGGAGATTGGACATTGAACTGTGTGTTGAAAATCTAGGGTTTGAAATTTGCGCGGGAAATTTATATTATTAGGGGTGGGTTATATATATGGAAATTCTTATTTTTTATGGACTGATTTTGTGTTAATTATCTAAATGATGTCATACTTAGTTCATATATACTATTAAAGGAATTTATGAAATTTGGGATTTATTGAAAATTCCTCGAATTTGGAGCATTCTTTAAAAATCATATATATGTTGCATTATTGTTTTATTATATGAATCATTGCATGATTTGATAATATGAACTAAGTATGGGGTTGTTATATTATCTTATAAAGGGTACTCTATTTTTGCAGTCTATGGTAAGAACAAAATATCCGGACATGGACTATCTGAGGATCGATGACGCAGAGACACGTCAGCTTGCTTTGGATTTAGCTGACCGGGCTGCGAACGCCCGGTGGTACCACCAGCCATCCATGGAGGAGCTGAGGATGCACTTCTGGATGATCCAGGGGTTCGGTTGGCTAGATGCCGACCGTCTAATTGGACCCTTAGACCACCACTACCCGACCTTGACAGGAGAGTTCCTCGCAACTCTCAGGATCCCAGAATCCCCTGCCTTCACTAGCCATGTCCACTTTCAGCTTGCCAATAGGCAGTTTACCATGACTCTTAAGGATTTGAGCACCGTCTTTGATTTCCTCCACACCACCGGTTTCTTCCACATCCATGATACAGATGTGATGTGGGGCTACATGTCCAACATGCTGGAGCCTACCCAAGACCGTACCATCACAGCCAACATAGCCAGTCCTCTATTCGCTACCATCCTAAGGATCCTAGGTAGCACTATTTGGGTCCGCCCAGAGCTGAGGCGACCCATCCAGCCGGAGTTAGAGTGTCTGAGGCGGATGCTTTTCGAGTCAGAACCCCTGCCGCTCGCCTACGCATGGCTCGAACACTGCATTACCCGCCGGAATAAACCACGGGTAGCCATCTACGACGGTAGCATGGTAGCTATTTTAGCCCTTCGCTTACAGCTCCCCGTCCACCGATACACTCCGCGGAACGTGATGAGGATCGACATCGGGTCCCTACAGAGGGGACATATCATCACCCGCCGCCACGACAGATGGGTCCATTTTAGGACGGGGGTTCCCATTAGGCAGGATTTGATGGACCTGCACCACCCTCGCGACTGGTACACTACATGGACAGGGATTGATTACCTCCCCGAGATCATACCATCCGCTGACCCCACCCTGAGGGACCATCCTCTCCTCTACGACCACCCTGATTCTGAGCCTATGGCCGTAGACCCTCAGCCAGATCCTGTAAGGGATGACGACGACGAGGAGGCTGACAGCCCACAAGCCTCCCACCATTCTTACCACTCCCCACAACAGATCTCTTCCCACCATTCTTACCAGCAGGTACCCTCCTACCAGTCTCACCATACCCAACAAACTCACCATGCTAGAGGATATTCAGAGGTGGTACTCTCTGAGTTGCGTCAGATCCAGGGGCTACAGACAGCATTGTTTGACCAGATGTCCTCTCTATCACTCAGAGTCGACACCATTGACAGACGTCAGGAGGAGATGTATTCTGCTAGCCGGTCCCACCATTCCTATGTCAGAGACACTTTTGGTAGCATGGATCAGCAGTTCTGGGGTCGGCCGTCCCAGTTCCAGAGACAGGGGAGAACCCACGACGCTGGTGGATCATCTTCACAGCCGCCTGGTAGCTTTTCCCATGGAAGAGCTTCTGACTACCAGCTCGGATTCCACTTTTCATATTTCGGTCCACCGCCGCCTTAGTGAGCTACTCTGTGTGTCTCTTTTCCCTTCTCTTTCATTTTATTTATTTAACAGTGAGGACACTGTATATTTTAAGTATGGGGTGGGAGAAAAGACTGTACAGGGAACTTTATGTGGTTATATGTTGCTAGTACTTTATGTGTATCCTTTAAAAGTCTTGTTTTATGGTTTGTAATAGATTTCTAAGACATGGCACAACTTTGGTATTAAAGTTATTAGTTGCATTTTATTTGTTCCTTTTTGCATGTTTAAAGTTTTATGCATACTTTAGTCTTGTTTTTTTTGTAAGATAAAAAAAAACATAAAAAAATGTCCAAAAATAAAAAAAAATGCATATTTGCATTGTTTTATACCCTAACTTAGATGTCCTATGATAATAAATAATGACCGACTTGATCATATAAATCCTATGGCGTGTTTGGAAGGTTTAGCCTAAGTCCTCAAAATGGTTTTTATGTGGATTGTGAACTTGTGATGAAATTGAGCACATATGATCCTAAGTTAAAGGTTAAAATCCAACAAAAATTGTCCCAGTGAGAATTTTGGCCTTATAGGGAGAACATTAAAAATCCCTCTGCTTTCTTGAGTGTATTTACTCTTCCTATGCATCTCTAAATGTTGTGATAGTTATTCAAAACCAATGCATTTATATGTTTATGTTGATGAGAATTAAATGATGGAGGCACCTTTTAAGCCAATTTTATCCTCTCTTTACCTACCCTGCATTATCCCTGCTTGAAGCCAGAACATTAGCCTGAGACTTTTATTGTGAACTCCATAAAAATATCCTTAGCCAAATTGAGCCTGACCCCCATTTGGGAATTAAGACTTAGAGTTGGTTGGAATTATGATTTGTGGAAAGAATGAGCTTATGTTGCATATCAAGAAGGAAGGATTGTTGAAATTATTGAGATATGGGTTGGTTTTACATTTTTATCTTGTCATACATATTATGTAAAAGGATTTTTGGCTCACATTATAAATGCACTATTAGTGTTATTTGGTTTTTATTTTCGAAAAAAAAAATCCGAAAAAAAAAGAAAGAAAAAAAGTATATATATTTGTGAATAAAGTGCATGAGCCAAATTTACCTTATTTCTTTCATTATTTGCAAGATACACACTTTGGAGAGGTTGAGAAAGTTTGAAAGGTTACATACTTCATTGAGATAAATTGGAGAGTTTGGTTTATGCATATGATTGAGAAGTCATCGTTTGGTTGTGTTGGAGATTTAGGAGTCTTGATTCCCGAATTTTATTAAGCACCACATGGCCAAATAATTCCATACCTTGTTATTTCTTACCAAGCCCCATTACAACCCCGCCGAATGGAATCTTCTTTGAAGAATTCTATTGAGCGAAGTCTTCCTGATAATTCTTGTTGCATTTTCATAATTGGTTGCTAAGTGGATACATATTTAAATTGCAATGTTTATGAGATTGTGTATGGAATTGAGTTGAGAGTTGATCTACATAGCCTAAACACATTGAGAGCTGAGTGTAAACACATTATTCCTGTGAGGTTGGATTTATATTGCCTATGCCTATGGATCGCTCATATATGTGTGATGACGTTAAATTCACCTGTCTTACATTGCTACTACTTGAGATGTTGCTTTTGACAAAGGCGAAGACTTGAAGGATGTATTGTAGGTCTTGGTTATTGTTTGGTTATTACTTGAGGACAAGCAAGTCTAAGTATGGGGTGATTTGATGTCTCCAAAGTAGCCATGTTTTTATGCATATTTTAGTGCCATATTCTTTACATTTTGCATATTTCACATTGGGAATATGTCGGATTTATGTAATATATGCTTATTTGTCAGAAATGGAGATCTACATAAGTTTCTGTTTAATATTGCAGAATATGGAAACATTTCGGGAGAAAATCAAGAAGCAAAGACGGAAGCTGCAAGTCTACTCGATCTCGACTAAGTTCTCATCGATATCGACAAGTGCTAGACCACATTCCCCGAGCCATGTCGAAGAGATGCTGCTCGACAACACCAGGCCAAGCCATGATCAACACTTCTACTCGAGATCGACAAGACTGTCGTCGAGATCGAGGAATCCTAGGAGCCTGTGTCCGAGCATGTCGACAAGAGGCTACCCGATACACCAAGTCGGCCAAGTCGATGATCCATTGTTACTCGACATCGAGGAGCGTCTTCGATGTCGACAAGCCACATCCGAGCATGTCGAGAAGGGTTGCTCGACAACCCCGGAAGACCAAGTCGATGATCCACCCCTACTCGAGATCGAAGAGCTCTCCTCGAGATCGACAAAACGCCAGGAGCCATGACCGAGCCATATCAAGGACTTGCTAGCCGAGACGCCGAGCCAAGCCCAGTCAACAACACTCCCACTCGAGATCGACAAGACCGTTGTCGAGATCGACGAAGGTTCCCGAAGCCGCGTAACGCGTTGATGCAGTCCTACTCGAGGTTGGAGTCCTTGGAGCCGAGGATAGCCGAGTCTATCCGAATTACCAACATCTATCATGAAGAAGAGAATTTTATCCACTTGAGACACTTTAGATATTATTTTCCTTTTAGATTTAATTTCTTTGTTGCTTTTATTTATCATTAAGCCTTTTAGATATAATATTAGATATAGATAGATGTTTCTATCCTTGAGTAGCAAGGTTTAGAAGCCTATAAATAAAGCCCTTGAGGCTGATTTCTAGTCATTCATTTTTCAGAGATACAATTACACATAGAGATTTAGGAGTTCAAAGGTTTTAAGGTTTTGGCAGTTTACGAAAGTTGATTGCCGGGATTGTAAAGGCTTTGAATTTAGTTAATGCAAGTTATTTCTTTTAATTCAATGTCTGCGATTGCGATGAGGCGCGAGTAGTCCACCTACTTCTGGGGTTGGGGTGAGCCCAACGAGAGCCATGTCGGTGTATTAGCGATTGCAAAAGGAGGTATTTTGTCGTTATCTTAGTCTATTCCCTATGTGATTCATCTTTGATTGAGAAATTAAAGAACTCATGTTGTGAAACTTGGGTAGTAATTAGGATTTTTATTCGAAAGATTATAAATGCTAATTATGAAAAAGAATAGATGCAATTAGGATTATTTGTCACGAGATTTATATTCCTACTTGTCGGATTAGGTGAAAGCCTTTTCCTTTATTGATAAAGTCACCGCCTTTTGTAATTTTTATTCCACTCGCATGGTAATCGTTGTCGCAAACCCTAATCTTGGAAGTTCTCTAAATTCATAAAGTCACAAAACCAAATTTGCATTGTTTTTACTTTCTGCCCTTGTCGATCTCGATCAAGCCTGGTCGATCTCGACTACTAATTCCCGATCCCAGATCGTCGTAGCTTATTTGTGCAGGAACTCGACAAGCCCAACCCGAAGTCGACGAGGACTCTACTCGATCTCGAGTAGCCCTTTGTCGAGATCGAGTAGCCATTTCCTGCGACTTCTACGCTATTCGACTAGCCTGATCTTCTGTCGACTAACCCTAGTCGAGATCTAGCACCTGTTGTCGACTTTTGTCCGTGAGATTCCACCGCTGCCTAAGATCCGCTGACCAGCTTCCTCGTGGATTCCAACTTGACTTTCTCTTACTACATTGGAGAGAGTCTTGAACATTATTTGCTGGGATTTGATCGGTTTGCTTTACTTTGTTTACTTACTGTTTTGCATTCTCGATTTCCTCTTACAACAACAGCCAACCATACGATGAAGGCCCATTTCTTGCACTATAACTTCTTCTAGATCATATCACCCCAATCTGTATCCTGCCCCCTACATCTAAGCTGCTCATACACCTTAGAACTAGAGATCCGACCCTTCACATTCAACACTGGGTCAAACTGATAAGTAGGAGAGCTGTCCGGAAACAAGGAACCCATCAAGACGTCCCTTGTTTCCAACAAGCACTTCCACACCCAGCAATCACCTACCTTAGGTGAGATATCCCACACTTCTTCTCCTCAGAGGTGGTTCTGTTCACACCAGCGCTTCCAAATATTAGTGTCATTCAGCACCAAATCCCCCACTAGCCTCGCTTGCACACTCTTATTCCAAGCAAGCATCTTCTTAATATCCAAACCCCCTTCTGTATACGGCCTTGTAACACACTCCCATGCAATAAGATGTTTATGTCCATCATCATTTCCATTCCACATGTGCCATCTGCACATACCTTCAATACGATGAACCACACCTTTTGGCAGAATTAGAACTTTACTCCAAAACGAGCTGATCCCATTACACACTGAGCGAAGCAGCTAAAGCCTCCCAACGTAGAAGAGTTTCCTAGTGGCCCACAACTGAATCAATTTCTCAAACTTACCAACCAAATCCCCACACTCATGTGTTACCACTCGCTTGGAATGCAACGGGATGCCGAGGTATTTGATTGGGAGGATGCCTTGCGTGAAGCTTCAGTTGTACTGTCAGACACACCTAAAATGAACAAAGTACTTTTCTCGTTGTTGGCTTTGAAACTCGAGCAATCAAAACATTTATCTAAGCACGACTTCAGAATACTGACAAAGACAAAATCAGTGAGACAAAACAGAAGCAGATCGTCTGCAAATGCCAAATGTATAATTCATGGGCCCTTACACCGCGGATGGAACTTGAACTCAGATGTATTAGTAGCTTCATGCATCATTCTGCTTAAGACCTCCATGCATAACACAAAAAGGTAAGGAGACAACGGGTCCCCTTGCCTAAGCCCCCGTTTACCTGGAAAGAAACCTTCTGACGCCCCATTAATCAGAACTGAAAAAGCCAAAGTGGTGACACACTCCATAATAAGGGAAACCAGATTACTCGGGAAGTTCAGGTACTCAAGAGTAGCTTTGATGAAATCCCAACTCAGGAAGTCATAAGCCTTATGCAAGTCCACCTTGATCGTGCACCTGGGTGAAACTCTTTTGGTACCATACCCATTCACCACTTCTAATGCAACTGCACAATTATGGGCTATAGACCGCCCCGGAATAAATGCCCCATGACAATAAGAAATTAGATCAGTAAGTCATCCCTTGATCCTTCTTGCAATGATCTTCATGACTGCTTTCATGATGGTATTACAACAAGATATGGGCCGAAGATCCTTCACCAAGGTTGGGTTGGGCACTTTCGGAAGGAGGGATATAAATGTGTGGCATTAAGTTGCTTAAGGATTTCCCCATTCCGGAATATTTCTGTAATAGCTTCACAAGTATCTTTCCCAACCGTAGCCCAAGCATCTTTAAAAAACTGACTCCCAAAACCATCTGACCCGGGCAATGTATTTCCTCCAATGCTCCAAATACTCTTCCTGATTTCATCAAAACTTGGAATACAAGCTAGAGAATCTAACTGACCACCTTGAAGCTGCTGACCGGGCATAATATGAGGGAAATGATTCACATAATGCACAAACATAGAAAATGATTATCTCAAAAATAGATCAGCAGTGAAAACTAATCTCGTAGGGGCAAATTTTTTGATGGTTTGTATGATCTTACTGAACTCTTTCATCTCCATCTCACAGACATGTCCACCTATGACTATATGCATTATAAAAGTTTATACATAATCAAAGTTTATATAAAAAACAGATATCTTTGTGTTGGCTGGATTTGTTCTATTGCATTATGTTCAAAAGAAGTACAATCACAAAGAGATACTACAACTCAGATTACACTCTTGACCTTTATAAAGAATCGTGTATCAATGTTAAATTGAATAGTTTGTGTTTTTCATTCATATAGTTGAAGGTCACCCCCCCCCCCCCCCCCCCCCCCACCCAAAAAAAAAAAAAAAAATTGGGCATGTTGTGTTAGCCTATAGAAGTTGAAAGTGATAAAGGATTATGTTTTTTCCGCTTCTGCGATCAGAAAATAAGACGAACTTCACTCTATTTTTGGTCAAGCTACAATGGAAAATTGAAGAGTATATACTGCTTACATTAGATGATTAGGCTAACTGTGGATATTTTTACATCAATTGAATATAATAATTGTTTTGCTTGTACCAGATTCACCAGAGTCCATTTTAAAGTGAGTTTACTAGAGCACTTTTCTCTTCTTACAAATTCGAAATAAATAAAGCTAGAAGGTACATACCTGAATAATATAAGGGAGTTCCTTTCTCACAGAAGTTCCCCAACACAGATCCATAGGCACTTCGTCTCATGGAGATTGGAGCTCTTACTTTAATTTGATCCTAAAGTACCTCCTACAGCAAAAGAGGTAAAATCCATTTGTATGACTAGTACTCTCTTGTTATCGACTTGTTGTTTTGCTTAGTAATAGTGATTTTACTTTGAATTTGGCCTACTTTCAGGCGTTGTTTGATCCATTCTCTTTGCTATTCTTAGTTGATCAATTCTCTTTTGTAAGCTCAAACAGTGAATTACTATGGAGATTTCCAACTTTCTTGGAAGAAATGATTTTTTTTCTTTATCAATTGTTTGTCCCTGAAGTATGAAATGTTCAATCCAGATGAAGTGTTAAAATTGTAATTGGGAGGGAAAATGGGGAGGGAAAGATGGGTTTTGTGGGTGGGTGAGTTGGGTTAGTGTAGTGGCGGAGCCAGGATGAAATCCAGGGGGTGAGTTGGGTTGGGTTAGCTTTTATTTCATCCCTCTTTTCTGCTTTATTCTTTTTTATTCTACATAAATTCTATCTAAAAAAAATTAATAATAGCGTTTATTTCCCTTTTATACACTAATGTTTCTTTCTCCGCAGGAATCATGAATTTTACCCTGTTCGAGGGGAATTTGGAAACCAACACCATGATACTGAGGAGGCAAACGGCCTCAACCTCAACGCTTTCCCCAACGTGGAAGCCCCACACAGTGTCAACGAGGGTGCCCCTCAACATCCGACATGGGACACTGCACAACCACCTCCGTTTGCTCCCTACGGAATGTGGGGCAGTTACCCCCCGTACCAATTCTTCGCGGGCAATTACCCGCAAAACACATACTTCAACCAACAAGCGAACGTGGTGCCGCTATAGCATGACCCCCGTACCTACTATCAACAACAAGGTCCAGTGTACATAACGGTCAACCATTTCCCCAACCCCGTTGGTTGCTCTCTCAACCCCGGGCCAGAACTCGACGAAAACATCAACAAGGTCGACCGTTTTGTCAGGGCCTGGGACGTATCTTCGCGTTCGAATTCCCACGAGGCACCCGAACAAACGCGCAAAGGTGAACCAACCATTCCATCGGCTTTTTGCAAACAAATACGCGAGGCACCCGTCTCCAAGAGGTGGAGAGACATCTTCATCGCCAAGTAAAAAGGAGATAATGATCCCAACGATCACCTCAACCAATTCACCATGGCAATGGGAATGAACGAGGACAATGATGCTATGTATTACTGCTCATTTCCATCCACGGTGAGTGGGGTAGCTTTAACATGGTTCACCAATTTGGCCCGATCATCCATCAACAACTTCGCGCGGCTGTCAGGTACATTCGTCGCTCATTTCGGTAGCGCTCGCACAAGAAAAATAACCATGTTGGACCTCAACTCCATCAAGCAAGGGGCGACCGAGTCCTTGGGAAACTTCTTCAGTAGATTCATTAATATGGTGGTGCAAATCCCGAGATTCAACCAAGAATCCGCAATCACAATACTAATGGGCAATTTGGCCGAAGGAGATTTCAAAATTTGCCTATTTGGAAAGGAGCCGGCAAACTACGAAGTTCTGAGAGAACTCATAACCAAGCAGATCCACGCCATGGAAGTTGCAAGCTCTAGCTCGCGACCTGTCGAGTATAAGCCATTGTTCCATCAACCATCTTACCACCGACCCCCCAATAAACACCAAGGAAGAGAATATTTCGGGGATCAACAACGTCGCAATCCTCCTTGGCAAAATCCGGTCGTCCCGCCACACCCTAAATCCAAGAAGTACAATACAACCACCGATCAGGACCAAATCCACTTGGTGCCCCAACCAACGTAATGATGGCTCATCCTGACCAAATCCACCAAGGAAGAGAATATTTCGGGGATCAACAACGTTGCAATCCTCCTTGGCAAAATCCGGTCGTCCCGCCACACCCTAAATCCAAGAAGTACAATACAACCACCGATCAGGACCAAATCCACTTGGTTCCCAAACCAACGTAATGATGGCTCATCCTGACCATATCTCACCCCCGGTCTGTGGGATTCCACAAGCCCTTCCTCAAAAAGAGGCGCCCCTTCAAATTTGTGCCCCACTAACAAGTCCCAATAATCCAATCGCGATGCCACAATAACACCGTCCTCCTGAAGTTCCTCCGCAACAATATAAACCACCTAACGTTCCGCCAAGACCCTACAATCCTCCGTATGCAGCATGAGGAAGAGATAGGGGAGCTTATCCCCTGAATAGGCGAGGAAGGAACGGAGGCAGGGGAGGAGGGTATCGACCTCTGCCCAGGGACATGAGAAATGCCCCTACCGCAAGGTCTTCATCCAACCGACCTGAACACTCAAACCGAGATCACCGGAAGCCTCCTTCTCCAAATGGGTGCATCAATACCATCGCGGGAGGACCCGTGACATCTGGCACCAGTAATCAGGAAAGGAAAAACTATGAAAGAGAAGTCAGACGTCCCCCATCCGAGGCCAGCGACAAGCAAGCATCCACTGCACACGCTATACTGAGTTTCTCTGTTTGAGACACCCGAGACGCTCGCAATCTTAGGATGCCTCACTCAGATCCTATGGTCATTCATGTACATATAGGAACCAAAACTGTCAAGCGGGTCATGATAGATACGGGTTCGTCTGTAGACGTCCTTTACTGGGACGCTTTTGAGCAACTCGGGATCGCTGAAACCGCTCTACACCGCTACTCTGGAAAGCTAGTATCCTTTTCCAGAGACGAGGTTGAGGTAGCTAGAACAATCGAGTTGGCCCTTACGCTAGGGAACACACCAAATAGAAGAACCCACATGATTGAGTTCACAGTGGTCCGACTTCCATCCATCTACAACGCTATCATGGGTCGTGTAAGTCTATTCAAGTTCCAAATAGCATACTCTATATATCATTTTAGCATCAAGCTTCCATGCGCTGACGAAAAGGTGGGCGAAGCGCGAGGAGAACAGGCAGAAAGTAGAGTTTGTTACTTATCCTCACTAAGAAAGGGCCATAATCGAATATTCGCGATTAAAGGGGATGTTCGAGGATCTTTAAAAGAAAAAACAAACGGCGAGCGTGAGCAAGAGGCCACATCTGAACAACAACAAGCGGATTTGGAAGTTCGACCCGAGAAGATAGCTGAAAAAATCGTGGAAGAAAAAATCTCTTTCTTTCCCTTCCCAAACAAGACTGAAGCCCTATACCACGGTCACAGTTTGACTGGCCCCGCCTTAGAGCGCCTCAAAATTTTTTTGCAAGGATCACGAGACATCTTTGCATGGTCGCCACAAGATTTAAAGGGGCTTCCCCAAGAGACCGCGGAACATTCCGTGAGACTTAATCGCGAGGCAAAACCCGTGTGCCAAAGGAAGAGAAAGATGGCTGCTGAGAAGTCAGAAAAAGCTTCTGCAAGCCGGATTTATTCGCGAGATTAATGACTCAACCTGGCTATCAAATGTGGTGTTAGTCAGAAAAAGCAGTGGCAAGTGGAGGATGTGCGTAGACTTCAAAGATCTGAACAAAGCATGCCCAAAAGATAGTTATCCTTTACCGTCCATTGACGAGCTGGTGGACACCACGGCAGGACATGCCACCCTAAGCTTTCTAGATGCTTATTCCGGCTACAATCAGATTAAGATGAGTCCTCACGACGAAAAAAGCACCGCCTTCATCACTAACTAGGGTTGTGCATAACCGGGTATCCGACACGACACGACACGACATGACAAAAACACGAAACCGATAAGGGGAAAAGTGCCGATCCGAACACGACACGATAACTACCGGGTATCCGACACGATAACACAACACGGTTTCATGTCGGATACCCGTATAACACGACACGACACGATTTGTAGAAAAACCACCTCTTTTTTTTTCTAATGTAGCCGTACAGTACAAGGCTCTTATGTTACTGTTTTTAAATTACTGTTTTTTTTATAAAAAAAATATATGTCGTACAGATTAGTAGACTACAATAGTTCAAAGTTCAAACATAGTTAACATATTCTAAACTCGAAACCTGCAAAAATAGTAGTTCAAACACAACCAAACCTGCAAAAAATAAAAACACCCACAAAAGAAGTTCAACACATGTTCACTAGTTCATACATCCTCCATTCAACTAGAGAAGCTTAAAAAACAGTAGATATAAGATAAGTAGCAACAAAGGTACTCCGTCTCCAAGACTCTGAGTAGACAACATCGCATATGCACTTGCTCCATTGCCTACACCTTTTAATATTTATCACACAAAATAAATAGTAATCTTATTGAAATCGAAGAGGAAACATAAGTATATAAAATGACAAGTAGCACAAATTACCTTCCTTCATTTCAGTTTTCACCGGATGCTAATACTCAAAAACCTCATCAATCGTGAATTTTGTCCTCTGCCAAAGGCTTAGCAAAAATGTCAGCCCATTGATAATCAGTTGAAATAAAGGATATGGACACATCACCTTTTTCGACATGGTCTCTAATGAAGTGATGTCTTACATCAATATGTTTGGTCCTTGAATACTGAACATGATTCTTTGTGATTGATATGACACTTGTATTCTCACACTTAATGGGAATACCTTTGAGGTTGATGCCAAGATCTCTCATTTGTTAAGCTATCCAAAGGATTTGGGAGCAACATGTTGCTATGTATTCGGCTTCGGCAATGGATAGAGCAACTGAGTTTTGTTTCTTTGAATGCCAACTGATCAAGGATGCTCCTAAGAATTGGCAACATCCAGACTTGCTCTTCCTATCCACCTTATAGCCTGCAAAATCTGCATCAGAATACCCGATTAATGTAAAATCTTTTTGCTTTGGGTACCATAAGCCAAGCTCCTTAGTGCCATTGAGATATCGAAAGATCCTCTTCACAGCCACGAGGTGAGATTCTTTAGGGTCAGCTTGAAACCTAGCACACATGCAAACACTAAACATGATGTCAGGTCTACTAGCCGTAAGATATAATAAAGATCCAATCATCCCTCGATACTCCTTTTGATTGACACTCTTCCCAATCTTGTCTTGATTTAGAGATAAGGTTGAGCTCATGGGTGTCTTGCCTGGTTTGGATTGATCCATCTTGAACTTCTTCAAGAGATCTGTTGTAGGAGGAAATCGAGAATGCAAATAAAATATGACTAAAGCAAAGTAAACCAGATTCCTTCCCTTGCAAATAATTACAAGACCTCCTCCTGATGTAGCAATGGGAAGTCAGGATCGATCCACGAGGAAGCTGATCAGCGGGTCCTAGGTAGCGGAGAAATCTCACGGCAGAAGTCGACCACAGATTACCTCGATCTCGACTAAGGTTAGTCGACAGAAGATCAGGCAAGTCGAAACAAGCAAGCAGCAGGCACAGGTTTTTGTCGATATCGAGGAGATTTTACTCGATATCGAGTAAATCTTTTGTCGGCTCCGGGTTCCTGCAAACCAGAAGCTACAACGATGGATGAAACAGAACTTCCAAGATTAGGGTTTGCGACAACGATTACCATGAAAGCGGAATATAAATCATAAAAGGCGGTGACTTTATCGATAAAGGGCAAGGCTTTCACCTAATCCGACAAGTAGGAATATAAATCTCGCAATAAATAACCCTAATTGTATCTATTCCTTTTCATAATCAGAATTTATAATCTTTCGAATAGAAATCCTATTTACTACCCAAGTTTCACAACATGAGTTCTTCAATTTCTTAATCAAAAGACGAAGCACATAGAATAGATTAAGATAACGATAAAATACCTCATTTTGCAATCGCTAATCCACCAACATGGCTCTCGTTGGGCTCACCCCAACCCTAGAAGTAGGTGGACTACTCGCGCCTCATCGCAATTGCAGACATTGATTTAAAAGAAATAACTTGCAATAAATTATATTCAAAGTCTTTACAATCCCGGCACTCAAACTTTCGCAGAATGCCAAAACCCTAAAACCTTTAAAATCGTAAAACTCTATGTGGAATTGTGTCTCTGAAAATTGAATGAATAGAAAATCAGCCCCATGGGCTTTATTTATAGGCTTCCAATCCTTGCTAATCAAGGAAAGAAAGTATATCTAATATCTAAAGATAAAACTTTAATAAAGGGAACATTTATCTTAAAATGAAATATATCTAAAATATCTAAATATCTTCATGTGGTGGATAAATCCTTTCTTCATGGATAGATCTTGATAGACTCGGACTCCTTCGCTCCTAAGTAAGCCCAAACAATCCAGCTCGACTCGGACAAGCCCAACAGCGTCGCGGCCCAGGAACTTTGTATTCGATATCGAGTAATTTACTCGATATCGAGGAACTTTTTTCGTCAACTGGGCTTCACTGGGCTTCTCGAGTAACTCTTCCTCGGAACTGGCTCGGACATGTGTGTCTGGTTTACTCGACATCGAGTAATTTTGTCGATATCAAGTAAAATATGTTGCTCGGTGTGTCTTCTCTTCGGCTTCTCGATCAGGTGCTGCTTCCTCGAGTCCAGGTGTTGTTGCTGGCCTTAGTCGATTTCGAGGAAATTCCTCGACATCGAGTAAAAACTGTAACTCGAGTTGACTTCGTCTTCAGTTCCTCGATCAAGCTTCTCCTCGACCAGGCTTGGGTGCACACTCTTTGTCGATATCGAGGAAAGCTTCTCGATATCGAGTAATACTAGACCAAAACTTATGTAGACCTCTATTTCTTGCAAATAAGCACATATTACATAAATTCAACATATTCACATCCCGAAATATGCAAAGTATATAGAATAAGGAGCTAAAATGTGCATTTCAACATAGCTATTTTAGTGGACATCAAGATCCTTAGTGTACTTGCTTTGGTTGACAAAGATCCCTTTCTTGGATTGATGAACTTGTAATCCCAAAAAGAAGTTGAGTTCACCCATCAAGCTCATCTCAAATTCACTGCACATGATGTCAGAAAATTCCTTGCACAAAGATGAGTTAGTAGCACCAAATAATATATCATCAACATATATTTGAATAACCAAAATGTCCTTTCCTTTGGTCTTCATAAAAAGAGTCTTGTCGATCAACCCTCTTTTAAAATCATTTTCTAAAAGATATTTTGACAAGCGCTCATACCAAGCTCTTGGGCTTGTTTCAAACTATATAGTGCTTTGTCTAGTTTGTAAACATGATTAGGAAATTCCGAACTTTCAAAGCATGGGGGTTGAGCCACATAGACTTCTTCCTCTAATAAACCATTAAGAAAAGCACACTTGACATCCATTTGATATAACTTTATGCTCATAAAAGATACAAATGCTAATAATATGTGAATGGCTTCAAGCCTGGCTACGGGAGCAAAAGTCTCCTCATAGTCAATACCTTCCTCTTGATTGTAGCCTTGAGCAACAAGCCATTCTTTGTTCCTCACGATCTTAGCATTCTCATCTAGCTTGTTCCAAAATACCCAACGTGTACCAATGACTGATTGATGCTTTGGCCTAGGATTCAAGGTCCAGACTTTGTTCCTTTCAAATTCGTTAAGCTCACTTTGTATAGCAATGATCTAGTCTGGCTATTGAAGGGCTTTATCTACCTTCTTTGGTTCTATAAGAGAAACAAACGCGTGAAAAGCACAAAGATCTTTAAGTTTAGAATGAATTTGAACACTAGATGTAAGGTCAAAAATGATATCCTTTAATGAGTGTGATGAGGAGTATTTGAATTTTCTTTTGCTAGTCTCAGCTCCTTGATTCGTCACACCAGTAGGATTGATTTGTGGTACATCTGACTCCATGGATCTGTTAGGTTCAGTTACATCAGTTTTTGACGTTTCAACACTTTTGGATTGGACACCAAGGGCTTTGGACGAATCTTCAACACCTTGGGCCAATTCTGTAGTGTTGAGAATATGTTACTGCATGTTCCTTTTCTCTGTGTTCTTGGTAGCAGCATCATCGCCATCCTCGTTCTCTCTATGGATGTTAAGATCTAAATCTACAACACTTTCACTCAAAGAACCATCACTTCATTCATGAAATATAACATGTATACTTTCTTCAACTAACTTGGGAGATTTGACTCGCATAGGACCACATAGATCCATATGTAAAAGTTTAAGGGGTCTAGAAGTACTTACAATCTTTTTGGGTTTGAAAGAGCTACGTGTTTGTTTACCTCGTGTGCATGCTTTGCACATCTCAATACCTTTAAAGTCCATCTCAGGTAGTCCTCTTACAAGCCCTTTGGACACAAGCTTCTGTAGTGTATGTGGACTCACATGACCGAGTCTCCTGTGCCAGAGCTTTAGATCGTCCGTCAAAGCCCTTAGACAGGTTGAGGTTCCTTGTGCCACTTGCTCAGCATTCACAGCAAGATGTTGTTATAACGATAGGCAGTTAGAACTTTTTCACCTGTATCTTCTTTGCGCACTAGACATCTTTTCTTGTTAAATCCAACATCATTACCACTATCACATAGTTGAGAAATACTTAGCAAATTATACTTCAAACCATTAACAAGATAAACATTTTTAATACTATGGTTGGGATCACTCCCAACACTACCAATACCAACAATGTCACACTTTCCTTTGTCACCAAGAGTGATTGTTCAGTGGATTGCTTCTTTAGATCATGAAAGAGAGAACTCTTCCCACTCATATGTCTCGAGCATCCACTATCAATAATCCATTTTTGCTCCTTCACCTTGGTGATCTCCTGCAAAACAAACATCAACCTTTGTGGCTAGACCAATAAGCAAATTTAGATTCATTATTGGGATAAACCATATTTGGTAAAATAGTGCCTTTGGGGACCCAAACATGCGTTATCCGTTCTTTTCTTAAATGAATAGGAAATGTATTGCGAATGATATGTGGATCCTTTCTTCTATAGGGGAAGTTCTCTTTTACATGTCCCTTTCTTGCACAGTGGTGACATATAGGAGAGGTTCTGCTTCCTTTTGCCTTTACAAAAGTGGTAATGTGCTGCTTCTTTAAAAACTTTGGATTGTAAACAATACCACTTTTGTTTAGAGAACTTTGTTGCTCACCCAACATCCTATCAAGAGTGCCTTTGGATTTGGTAAAACTTATAAGGGCTGTCTGTTGGTCTTGAATCTTATTATTCAGGGAGATCTTCTCGTTCTCTAAGTCATGATGTTCACTTCTTAGAGAGGAGAGATCCTGCTTGAGTTCAGATTTCTCTGAGT
This sequence comes from Persicaria tinctoria, assembly GCA_037127255.1. Classification (NCBI taxonomy): domain Eukaryota; kingdom Viridiplantae; phylum Streptophyta; class Magnoliopsida; order Caryophyllales; family Polygonaceae; genus Persicaria; species Persicaria tinctoria. The sequence continues at coordinate 40,005,539 of JBANSL010000020.1, forward strand.
CAAGAGTCTTGACTTTAATGTCAAGACATGAATAAGAAGTTTCAAGACTTTTGACCCTCACAGACGGATCCTCAATAGTTCTTTCCTGGTCCACAGTTTTCTTAATAAGAGTGTTAGTTTGGGCAATAAGTTTCTCTTCATTGGCAATCATATTAGAAAAGAATTCCGATAATACCTCTTTTGGACTTGCCATAAGCTCTCTTACAGTTACCTCAAGCTTCTCATCGTGGGATTCATCTCCTAAGGCCATAAGACAGACATTGTTCTTCTCATCATCGGAGTCTGAGTCAGAATCGCTCCAAGTTGCCACCATGACTTTCTTTTTCCATCTCTCACCTTTCTTGGACTGGCTCTTCGTCTTTTGAGGGCAGTCTTTCACGAGATGGTCTGTTTCACCACATTCAAAACAAGACAAAGGTTTAGTCTTCTTGTCATATTTGTTGTATTGAGACTTACCTCGAAATTTAGAAGACTCTGATCCATCCTTGTTGTTGAATTGTTTCTTCATTTTGAGGATTCGAGAAAGGTCTCTTGTGATAAGAGCAAAAGGATCATCCTCATCTTCAGAATCAGATACATCTTTAGGCTCATTCTTCTTAGACTTGAGTGCCAAGTTTTTGGTGCTTGCTGGAAGTTCTCCATCGTCTTCATTGAGAATCATCTCATGTGTGATCAGCTTCCCAAGCAAGTTATCAATGGGTAGAGTGGTGAGATCTCGGGCTTCCTCTATGGCTGTTACTTTAGGACCCCATTTTTTTTTTGGGAAGCACCTCAATATCTTTCTCACTTTCTCAACGTTCTTAAAGCTCTTGCCGAGAGAGTCAAGGTTGTTGGTGATTTTCGTGAACCGTGTGAACATGGCCTTGATAGACTCATCGGGCTTCATTTTGAAAAGTTCATACTTTCGAAGGAAGATACTGATCTTGGTGTCCTTCACTTGGCTAGTTCCTTAGTAGGTGACAACCAGCTTGCCCCAAATTTCTTTAACTGGCCTACAAGATGAAATATGGTTAAACTCATCAGTGCTAAGACCACAATAAAGTAAGTTAATAGCCCTGTAGTATTTGGAGACGAGTTCAAGATCCGCTTGGATGTATTCAGCCTCAGTCTTCGCATTTTTGGTTCCATTTCGTCCGTCTTTCTCTGGAACCTTCAGACCATTCTCTATAATGTTCCAAAGTTCCAGATCTTGATCTATAATGAACATCTTCATCAAAGATATCCAGTGGACAAAGTTGTTTCCTACAAAGAGTGGTGGTCTACTGGTACACCTTCCCTATGCAAATCCTCCGCTTGCTTCACCAGACATGATAAAAAACTCACAAGATTGTTAGATCGAAAGCAGTGAGTAAAGCTCTGATACCAATTGTAGGGTCGATAATGTATAACAAAGTAATATAAAGATACTCTAGAAGGGGGGTTGAATAGAGTATGCCGGTTTTTCGCAGATAATCTCAGGACTTTTGAAACGCTCGCAAAACCCTTTGAGATTAGACTTAATCTTTTCTCTGAAAACCTGAATCACAAACAAGTTATACAATTCGAAACAAGTGCGGAAATATGGTAAAGCAATAAGTAAAGGACGCAATGAATTATTTACGAGGTTCGGCACGAACTTGGCCTACGTCCCTGCCTAGGGTTCTTCCACAACCCTAGGATTCAACCGGCTTTTATTGATTCATGTTGTGAGCCTATTTTGCCATGTTTTATATTTACTTTTATATCGTTTTCTGCATACATTTCATGCATTTGGGCTAGAATAGTATAGAATCTATGTAGTTTATGTTTATTTGCCAAATTATGGAATATACACCAGTTTCTGTTTAAATTCGCAGAGATGAGGCAATTTACAGCAGTTCTGACAATGTTTGGAAAAGCTCGGAAATCAGCTACAGAAGTCCAAGGTCAAAGGACTACAGAACCAAGGTGAATCAAGCTGGAAACCAAAATTACTCGATATTGATGAAATGTAGTCGATATCGACAAAGGATGTTCGAGCACAGGCTGATCGAGTAGGAGCTGATCGAGGAAGTTGAAGACGAAGCAACCCGACTCTGGAGCTTTACTCGATATCGAGTAAGCTACTCGATATCGATAAACACCTTTATGCCATACCCGGAGTTGAGGAGCTGTGCCAAGCCGAGAAGCCGAAGACCTCGATATGCCGAGCACCAATTACTCGATATCGACAAAAGTTGTCGATATCGACAAGATCTGCACCACCTGTTCGAGCCAGTGTCGGGGAAGAGTACTCGACCAAGCCCAGCAACACAGAAGCCGACACTGCTTACTCGATATCGACGAAAGTTGTAGATATCGAGGACCCCAGAACCACACTTCCGAGCCGTATCGAGCACCAGCTACCCGAGATCACCGAGCCAGCTGAAGTCGACGTCATTTTTACTCGATATCGAGTAGTTCTTGTCGATATCGAGGAGATCTTTCTGGAGACGTGTTACGCGGTTTTGCTGTCCGATGCGGTTTTGGGCTTGCTTGGGGCCGAAGGAGTCCGAATTTGCCGAGATCTATCCACATCTATCAAGGCATATCAAGATCTATCAACACATGGACGATTTACCTATTTTAGATATAATTTGGATTTAATTCTTTTATTCTATTTATTTATCTTTAAGCCTTTACATAATTAGATTGAGATATAAATAGACTTTCTTTCCTTGATTAGCAAGGATAGGAAGGCTATAAATAAAGCCTAAGGGGCTGGTTTTTATTCATTCAATTTCAGAGACAATTAGTTACAAGTAGAAAGAGAATGAGAAGAGGTTGTAAGTTTGAGTTTATTTAATGCAAGTTAGTTCTTTTTCATCAAAGATGTCTGCTATTGCGATGAAGAGCAAGTAGTCCACCCACTTCTAGAGTCGGGGTGAGCCCGACGGTAGCCATGTAAGGTGATGCGGTAAAGGTACGATCTTTTTATGCAATTCGTCTTCTATCCCTATGAGCATGATTCTTTTGCGAGAGTTGAAGGTGATCCTTATTTGTGTTATTGAAGCGAAAGTGATCTTAATGCAACTTGGGTTAATTATGTGAAAAAGGGTTAGTAACAATTAGGGTTTATGCGAAAGCCTCTATATGCCTATTTGTTAATAACGAAAGTTATTTGATGGAAAGCATGATCTTTTATGCCTTTATGTGTTATTTTGCATGGTTATCGTTGTGGTGTTGATACCCTGGCTTTGGAAGTATTTAAGTTTATTGAATTTATTTCACCGAAATCTACGATTCTGTGTTCGAAAGTTTGCAATTTAAGTTTCTGTCTTTGTCGATCTCGGGGAGTTTTAGTCGATATCGAATAGCACCTTGTCGATATCGAGTAAGGGTTGTCGAGATCGAGTTTCTGCTGTGATTTCTGAGTTTCTGTCGTCACTGTGCTTTGTCGATATCGAGTACCCCTTTGTCGATATCGACCAGTTCTGTGCCTTTACTTTATTTTCTGCTTTGCTTTGTCTTTCTTTCTGTCTTTCTGTTTTTTTGTCTGTGAGATTTACAGCTACCTGAGATCCGCTGACACGCTTCCTCGAGGATCGATCCTGACTTCCCACTACTGCATAGGGAGGGAGTCTTGTAATCATTTGCGTGGGCATAATCTGGTTTGATTTATATTTTATATTTTGAACTCGATTTCCTCCTACAACAATTCACAAGACTTAGGATCATAATAGCTCACCGAGAAGCCTTTCTTCTATACAATTGCAATCTAGTCAACTCACGTTCCCTTGGAGTCCTAGACCAATATAGAAGAGTCCCATCTCTCTCAGCTATCTAGTACAATCCTCTTACTCTTAGTGAATCAATCGCCTAGTGTCCACTTCCTGAGTTACAAACTCTCGAGTATAACACTCACTCGAAATATATCATATAAGCTCACTGTGTAACTCTCAAGTGCTTTGAAACGAAATAAATGACTCTTAAGAACTAGCAGAGAGCACACGAGGAAGACATATTTGACTTGAAGGCTTGAGTGTATGAAAGCTTGTGTTCAACGAATGTATTGTTGTCTTCCCTTCCTCCTTTTCTTTATATTGAACAAATCGGCGCATACGGATCTTCACCAATGGCTAGAGCGGATCATGGCTTGAGAGGGATTCTTCACGATCTTCTATTCTTGGAAACTTTGAAGCCATGATCTCCGATTTTATTCTCCATGTTATTCAGCTCAAGGAAGGAAATATAATTCGAAAAGCTTCCTGAAATGTTAGTATATATATAATAATATCTGAAAGCATATAATAACATATAATAATATTCGGACATAATATAATAAAGTACAGGTTTTGTGTTTCATTAACACAGCTGTAACTTCAAGACCTTTGACACAAACTGTTTGTCAAAGCCTTTGAAACTAATTCCGATTTTCATCAAGGGAGTGGAGTTATCAACACAATTACTCAAGATTGCGGCTTTTGTCCCATCATAACACTTCGTAATAAGCCACTCAACTAGTTGCGTCTTATGCCTTGGGTCAAGAAGTACGGCGATGAACAACAAGTGATTGATATTGTTAATATCACCACAATACTTATCATACTTCAATTTCATTTGCTTTTCCATACGTCTAATCCCTTCATCTTCATGGGTGCACAAATTTGTGATGGAAAATCCAATAGCAAACATATGTTCCACACAAACATTGCAAGTCACATAGTGAGAGCCACTTAATGTGATCGTTCCATCATAAAACACCTTCAAAATAGGCAAAAAAACTGGACACTTTCTTCCAATCCTCATCCGTAGCAACTCCAACACCACCCTTCTTTGTCATCTCCTTGTAACAAGCATGATCTTTCAATAACAAGTTGTCAAACGCTTTCTTAAACTTCAAAGCTGATTCAAGCATCAAATAAGTTTAATTCCATCTAGTGTCAACATCCAAACAAATAAGACTTTTACTTTCTATTTTCTCCTCTCTCACACAAGCGTTGAACCTTTCTAGTCGTGCAGGGGAAGATCTAACATACTTAACTAGACCATAAATTTTCACAATTGCAGGATCTAAATCACTCAACCCATCTCTGACAACCAAATTCATAATGTGTGCAGCACACTTCATATGCACATAATTAGCTCCTAGCACACTACATTCCCAATGAACAAATCTCCTTTTCAAATAATCAATAGCACCATCATTCGAACTAGCATTATCCACCGTCACCGTCATCACATTCTTGATATTCCAATCAAGTAAACAATTTTCAACAGCCATACCAATAAGTTGACCAAAATGACCCACAAGAGGACAAAAGTTTAGAATCTTTTTATGCAAAACGCAATCATCATCAATGAAATGCACAGTCAAGCACATATAACTCAAATTCTGACCAGAAGTCCAAGCATCAGTCGTGAGACTCACTTGAGAAGACAATTTGTTCAACAAAAGTTTAAAGCTCTTTTTTTCCTCAATAAAGAAAGTACAACAATATCTTGTTATAGTAGTACGTGAAGGAACCAAAAAAGCGGGATTCAGTTTATTGCAAAATCTACGAAAGCCCTCTTTCTCAACAAATGCAAAAGGCAACTCATCCACAATAATCATTCTAGCTAGTTCCTTTCTACAACCATCTTGATCAAATTGCCACAAAGATGGAAGACCGGTAGAGGAAACTACACCATCATCACCAACATAAGTTTGCACCTCAAGTTCTATCTTTTTCTATTTCATATCAACATTTGTCGGAGCTTTCTTGCATCTTTTAGTGTGATTAAGTAAAGCCCCAGTTCATTTATGAGGATCACAACCAATCTTACTACCACAATAGTTGCAAGATGCATATAATATATTAGGAATCTCAGTAAAAATGCAACCAACACTTTGATGTTTTCTTTCTCTTAGCTGGACAAGAAGAACGCTCAATTTTAGGCTTCTTACCTTTCATATCTTTTTTTTATTTGGCCGTTGAATGCTCCATTTGACTTTCACCTTCCCCTAATTCTGGATCGGTCATAGTGTCACAACTAGGACACTCTCCACTTGAGACATCAACATTCTCCATATCAGCGGATTGAGCAACACTACAAGATAATCAACGACAACAAGTGAGATATCAAACCACCAAATGAAAACAAACAATTTTAGATCATACTGTATTTCATTTTGGTCATACTGTAAAATCCACCAAATGAAAACAAATTGAAACACTCGGTCATGCTGTAAAATCCGCCTAGAAAATACTTACCAGCGGCCGGATTTGAAGTGAGCTTTGAGTGAGGTTGAGAACGAGGCCAGATCTGAATGAGACTGACTAAGAGAGACTCCACAGTCCACAAGGCGAGGCTAACGACTGACGACTGACGACGGCGAGCGAGGAGAGGAACCGAGACTCAAGAGGGTGAGGAGATGAGAGGCGATGGTGAGCCGTGGGCTGGCTAGGGCGAGCTGGTGACGGCGAGGCAGGCGGCGAATGATATTGTGAGAAGAGAGGGTCAGAGAGGCGGCGACTGTTAGGGTGAGAAGAGAGGCGGCGACTATGAGGGTGACGGAAACAGTGAGGCAGGCGGCGAGCGGGCGAGGATTTTGTGAGAGAGAGGGTGAGAAGAGAGGCGGCGACTGTGAGGGTGAAGAAAGAAGTCTTGGCGAGTTTGGCATAAGTCGTAACCTAGACAGCAGTCACGGTCCTCAGTACTCCTCACGGAAGCGCGCGTCTGTAGAAAAAAAATTTGAAAACAAATGTAAAAAGTGCATACCTGGGATTCGAACTCGGGTCCTCAGGTTTCACGAGTAACGGATATAGGAGCGCTCTACCAACTGGGCAACCAGTGTTTTGTGTCACTTGAGGACAATTGTAATATATATATTATAACCATATATTAATATTTTAAAAAAAATCTTATCGTGTCGTGTTAGATACCCGATAAGGGGAAAATGTCGATCCGAAAACGACACGATTATTGTCGTGTTTTACCGTTTTGTGTCATAATCGTGTCGTATCAATATCATTTCATGTTTTTTCGTGTCATTTTGTTGCGGTTTCGTATCGTGTCAACCGTGTCGTATATTTCTGCACAACCCTATCACTAACCAGGGAACCTTTTGTTATAAGGTAATGCCATTTGTGGTCAAGAACGCGGGAGCCACATTTCATCGAATGATAGAAAAAGTGTTTGTATCCCAGATTGGAAGAAATGTTGCGGTTTACGTCGATGATATCGTGATCAAGAGCCCTACAAAGGAAGACCATTGCAACGACTTGCAGGAAACCATCGATACTCTAGGGAGAAATCGCTTTTGCCTGAATCTAGAAAAGTGCATTTTTGGAGTAGACTCCGGGAAATTCCTAGGTTTCATGATAAGCCACCGGGGAATAGACGTGAACCCCTCAAAAGTACAAACCATCATCGACATGGCCCCTCCAAAGACGTTGAAAGACATCCAAGAGTTGAATGGGTCGGTCAACTACTTGAGCAGATTCTTTTTGCGATTAGCCGACCATTTACTGTCTTTCTTCGAGCAGCTAAAGAAGAAAGTTTCGGTCGAATGGACTACCATTTTGGATAAAGCTTTCAAGAGCATAAAGAATTATTTGGCCACTTTACCCACTCTACACTTTCCACGCGAGCACGAAACTTTATAGTTGTACCTCGCTGTTGGATCCACCACTATTAGCATGGTGCTTACTAGGGAATCCAAGTTTCCTATTTACTGCGCCAGCTGAGTATTTCAACCTGCTGAATCCAAGTATACCCCGATAGAGAAGATGGCTCTATCTGTGATTTTCGCAACGCGAAGAGTGAGACCTTATTTCTAGGCTCACACCATTGAAGTACTCTCCGACCTGCCACTCCATCAGATCCTACACTCACCATCCCTTTCAGGAAGAATGGTCAAATGGGCAGTAGAGATTTCCGAATTCGACATTCACTTCAAACCAAGGAAGTCTCGTTTGACCCAGGCGTTGGCCGACTTCGTTGTCGAAGCCGTCTTTACGGACTCTCAGGATCGCGATGGAGAGGATGGGGTGATTAATATCGATGGATCGGTATCGGCGGGAGGATGTGGGGCAGGAGTCACCATCACTAACCCAAGCGGAGAGATAACCGACTTATCTTTCCAATTATTATGTGAAGTCACCCACAATGAAGCAGAGTATGAAGCCTTGATCGCGGGTATTGAAAAGGCCTTGGTTAACGGGGCCCGACAAGTTTGAATTTTTATAGATTCAGAGGTGGTTGCCCTACAGGTTAAGGGGGAATACAAAGCAAAGACTAGAATGCTGCCTGAGTATTTGGCCCGTGTAAAAACACTCACTGCCGCCTTCAGGAAATTTTATATCAGGAAATTTTACAGGAAACCACCCCTTATTTATTAGGCTTTTCATTTAACCACCCCTTATACAAAACCTTTCACTAAACCACCCCTAATTTATTAGGCTTTTCATTTAACCACCCCTTATACAAAACCTTTCATTAAACCACCCCTTATTTATTAGGCTTTTCATTTAACCACCCTTATACAAAACCTTTCACTAAATTAACCACCCCTTATATAATCCCGTCAACAGATGACCACCCCTACCTCTATTCCGTCCAATTTGATGTTAAAAAATTCTGAAAAAGACCGAAATGCCCTTTTTTTTAACTATCCATCTTCAACCTTTCTGCTGCCATATATAGACATCCTACGATCGTCCAGACTTCAGAGCCATCGACAAACTTCAGGCTACATGACCAGGGGATTCAGAGAGGGATTCGATGGTGTAAACTGATCACGAATGCAGAAGGTTCTCCAATCATAAAGTATAATCAATGTTCTAAAAAACGCTCGGCGGATGCTCGGCGGTGGGGTACCGCCAAGCGCCAAAACGGTTCGGCGACCTTATTGGCGGATTCTTAGCGGTCAAAACGTTTTCTTAATATTTTCTTATATTTACCCCTGTACTAGGACTAGAATACATATGATATAATATTTATTCATTTCTATAGTGTTTACCATCACTACATTAACAAAAACATAATGTAAATGAAAGTTATATGATTAAGTCGTGACCATTTTAACTTTATTTTGCTAAAAACGAACAAAAGGTGACATAAACATATATGTTAAAAAACAAAAACTCAATCCATATCAATAAGGGGTGGTTTAGTGAAAGGTTTTGTATAAGTGGTAGTTAAATAAAAAGCCTAATCAATAAGGGGTGGTTAAATGAAAAGCCTAGTCAATAAGGGGTGGTTTAGTGAAAGGTTTTGTATAAGGGGTGGTTAAATGAAAAGCCTAATAAATAAGGGGTGGTTTCCTGTAAAATTTCCTTTTCTATCACGTCCATACTTTGTGAGCAAAATGAGTGCGCCGATACATTGGCTAAAATGGGGGCCACACTGCCCCTAGGTTTAAGTGATCGCGTGATAATCGAACAGAGGCATGCCCAAAGAATCTATCAGGGGTATTTAGAATATCTAACCTCGGAGACTGGCGTATACCCCTCTTGTAATACATAACTTAAGGGGCAATAGCAGGCGAAGTATAGGACAGCCAAAACACCTGAAGGAGAGCGGCCCGCTTTCGAGTCAGAGATGGACGACTATACAAAAGGGGTTTCAACCTTCCGGATCTCCTATGTGTATCAAACCAGGAAGGCTTTAATCTCGTGCAAGAACTGCACGCGGGCCTCTGTGGTACACCTTCCCTATGCAAATCCTCCGCTTGCTTCACCAGACATGATAAAAAACTCACAAGATTGTTAGATCGAAAGCAGTGAGTAAAGCTCTGATACCAATTGTAGGGTCGATAATGTATAACAAAGTAATATAAAGATACTCTAGAAGGGGGGTTGAATAGAGTATGCCGGTTTTTCGCAGATAATCTCAGGACTTTTGAAACGCTCGCAAAACCCTTTGAGATTAGACTTAATCTTTTCTCTGAAAACCTGAATCACAAACAAGTTATACAATTCGAAACAAGTGCGGAAATATGGTAAAGCAATAAGTAAAGGACGCAATGAATTATTTACGAGGTTCGGCACGAACTTGGCCTACGTCCCTGCCTAGGGTTCTTCCACAACCCTAGGATTCAACCGGCTTTTATTGATTCATGTTGTGAGCCTATTTTGCCATGTTTTATATTTACTTTTATATCGTTTTCTGCATACATTTCATGCATTTGGGCTAGAATAGTATAGAATCTATGTAGTTTATGTTTATTTGCCAAATTATGGAATATACACCAGTTTCTGTTTAAATTCGCAGAGATGAGGCAATTTACAGCAGTTCTGACAATGTTTGGAAAAGCTCGGAAATCAGCTACAGAAGTCCAAGGTCAAAGGACTACAGAACCAAGGTGAATCAAGCTGGAAACCAAAATTACTCGATATTGATGAAATGTAGTCGATATCGACAAAGGATGTTCGAGCACAGGCTGATCGAGTAGGAGCTGATCGAGGAAGTTGAAGACGAAGCAACCCGACTCTGGAGCTTTACTCGATATCGAGTAAGCTACTCGATATCGATAAACACCTTTATGCCATACCCGGAGTTGAGGAGCTGTGCCAAGCCGAGAAGCCGAAGACCTCGATATGCCGAGCACCAATTACTCGATATCGACAAAAGTTGTCGATATCGACAAGATCTGCACCACCTGTTCGAGCCAGTGTCGGGGAAGAGTACTCGACCAAGCCCAGCAACACAGAAGCCGACACTGCTTACTCGATATCGACGAAAGTTGTAGATATCGAGGACCCCAGAACCACACTTCCGAGCCGTATCGAGCACCAGCTACCCGAGATCACCGAGCCAGCTGAAGTCGACGTCATTTTTACTCGATATCGAGTAGTTCTTGTCGATATCGAGGAGATCTTTCTGGAGACGTGTTACGCGGTTTTGCTGTCCGATGCGGTTTTGGGCTTGCTTGGGGCCGAAGGAGTCCGAATTTGCCGAGATCTATCCACATCTATCAAGGCATATCAAGATCTATCAACACATGGACGATTTACCTATTTTAGATATAATTTGGATTTAATTCTTTTATTCTATTTATTTATCTTTAAGCCTTTACATAATTAGATTGAGATATAAATAGACTTTCTTTCCTTGATTAGCAAGGATAGGAAGGCTATAAATAAAGCCTAAGGGGCTGGTTTTTATTCATTCAATTTCAGAGACAATTAGTTACAAGTAGAAAGAGAATGAGAAGAGGTTGTAAGTTTGAGTTTATTTAATGCAAGTTAGTTCTTTTTCATCAAAGATGTCTGCTATTGCGATGAAGAGCAAGTAGTCCACCCACTTCTAGAGTCGGGGTGAGCCCGACGGTAGCCATGTAAGGTGATGCGGTAAAGGTACGATCTTTTTATGCAATTCGTCTTCTATCCCTATGAGCATGATTCTTTTGCGAGAGTTGAAGGTGATCCTTATTTGTGTTATTGAAGCGAAAGTGATCTTAATGCAACTTGGGTTAATTATGTGAAAAAGGGTTAGTAACAATTAGGGTTTATGCGAAAGCCTCTATATGCCTATTTGTTAATAACGAAAGTTATTTGATGGAAAGCATGATCTTTTATGCCTTTATGTGTTATTTTGCATGGTTATCGTTGTGGTGTTGATACCCTGGCTTTGGAAGTATTTAAGTTTATTGAATTTATTTCACCGAAATCTACGATTCTGTGTTCGAAAGTTTGCAATTTAAGTTTCTGTCTTTGTCGATCTCGGGGAGTTTTAGTCGATATCGAATAGCACCTTGTCGATATCGAGTAAGGGTTGTCGAGATCGAGTTTCTGCTGTGATTTCTGAGTTTCTGTCGTCACTGTGCTTTGTCGATATCGAGTACCCCTTTGTCGATATCGACCAGTTCTGTGCCTTTACTTTATTTTCTGCTTTGCTTTGTCTTTCTTTCTGTCTTTCTGTTTTTTTGTCTGTGAGATTTACAGCTACCTGAGATCCGCTGACACGCTTCCTCGAGGATCGATCCTGACTTCCCACTACTGCATAGGGAGGGAGTCTTGTAATCATTTGCGTGGGCATAATCTGGTTTGATTTATATTTTATATTTTGAACTCGATTTCCTCCTACAACAATTCACAAGACTTAGGATCATAATAGCTCACCGAGAAGCCTTTCTTCTATACAATTGCAATCTAGTCAACTCACGTTCCCTTGGAGTCCTAGACCAATATAGAAGAGTCCCATCTCTCTCAGCTATCTAGTACAATCCTCTTACTCTTAGTGAATCAATCGCCTAGTGTCCACTTCCTGAGTTACAAACTCTCGAGTATAACACTCACTCGAAATATATCATATAAGCTCACTGTGTAACTCTCAAGTGCTTTGAAACGAAATAAATGACTCTTAAGAACTAGCAGAGAGCACACGAGGAAGACATATTTGACTTGAAGGCTTGAGTGTATGAAAGCTTGTGTTCAACGAATGTATTGTTGTCTTCCCTTCCTCCTTTTCTTTATATTGAACAAATCGGCGCATACGGATCTTCACCAATGGCTAGAGCGGATCATGGCTTGAGAGGGATTCTTCACGATCTTCTATTCTTGGAAACTTTGAAGCCATGATCTCCGATTTTATTCTCCATGTTATTCAGCTCAAGGAAGGAAATATAATTCGAAAAGCTTCCTGAAATGTTAGTATATATATAATAATATCTGAAAGCATATAATAACATATAATAATATTCGGACATAATATAATAAAGTACAGGTTTTGTGTTTCATTAACACAGCTGTAACTTCAAGACCTTTGACACAAACTGTTTGTCAAAGCCTTTGAAACTAATTCCGATTTTCATCAAGGGAGTGGAGTTATCAACACAATTACTCAAGATTGCGGCTTTTGTCCCATCATAACACTTCGTAATAAGCCACTCAACTAGTTGCGTCTTATGCCTTGGGTCAAGAAGTACGGCGATGAACAACAAGTGATTGATATTGTTAATATCACCACAATACTTATCATACTTCAATTTCATTTGCTTTTCCATACGTCTAATCCCTTCATCTTCATGGGTGCACAAATTTGTGATGGAAAATCCAATAGCAAACATATGTTCCACACAAACATTGCAAGTCACATAGTGAGAGCCACTTAATGTGATCGTTCCATCATAAAACACCTTCAAAATAGGCAAAAAAACTGGACACTTTCTTCCAATCCTCATCCGTAGCAACTCCAACACCACCCTTCTTTGTCATCTCCTTGTAACAAGCATGATCTTTCAATAACAAGTTGTCAAACGCTTTCTTAAACTTCAAAGCTGATTCAAGCATCAAATAAGTTTAATTCCATCTAGTGTCAACATCCAAACAAATAAGACTTTTACTTTCTATTTTCTCCTCTCTCACACAAGCGTTGAACCTTTCTAGTCGTGCAGGGGAAGATCTAACATACTTAACTAGACCATAAATTTTCACAATTGCAGGATCTAAATCACTCAACCCATCTCTGACAACCAAATTCATAATGTGTGCAGCACACTTCATATGCACATAATTAGCTCCTAGCACACTACATTCCCAATGAACAAATCTCCTTTTCAAATAATCAATAGCACCATCATTCGAACTAGCATTATCCACCGTCACCGTCATCACATTCTTGATATTCCAATCAAGTAAACAATTTTCAACAGCCATACCAATAAGTTGACCAAAATGACCCACAAGAGGACAAAAGTTTAGAATCTTTTTATGCAAAACGCAATCATCATCAATGAAATGCACAGTCAAGCACATATAACTCAAATTCTGACCAGAAGTCCAAGCATCAGTCGTGAGACTCACTTGAGAAGACAATTTGTTCAACAAAAGTTTAAAGCTCTTTTTTTCCTCAATAAAGAAAGTACAACAATATCTTGTTATAGTAGTACGTGAAGGAACCAAAAAAGCGGGATTCAGTTTATTGCAAAATCTACGAAAGCCCTCTTTCTCAACAAATGCAAAAGGCAACTCATCCACAATAATCATTCTAGCTAGTTCCTTTCTACAACCATCTTGATCAAATTGCCACAAAGATGGAAGACCGGTAGAGGAAACTACACCATCATCACCAACATAAGTTTGCACCTCAAGTTCTATCTTTTTCTATTTCATATCAACATTTGTCGGAGCTTTCTTGCATCTTTTAGTGTGATTAAGTAAAGCCCCAGTTCATTTATGAGGATCACAACCAATCTTACTACCACAATAGTTGCAAGATGCATATAATATATTAGGAATCTCAGTAAAAATGCAACCAACACTTTGATGTTTTCTTTCTCTTAGCTGGACAAGAAGAACGCTCAATTTTAGGCTTCTTACCTTTCATATCTTTTTTTTATTTGGCCGTTGAATGCTCCATTTGACTTTCACCTTCCCCTAATTCTGGATCGGTCATAGTGTCACAACTAGGACACTCTCCACTTGAGACATCAACATTCTCCATATCAGCGGATTGAGCAACACTACAAGATAATCAACGACAACAAGTGAGATATCAAACCACCAAATGAAAACAAACAATTTTAGATCATACTGTATTTCATTTTGGTCATACTGTAAAATCCACCAAATGAAAACAAATTGAAACACTCGGTCATGCTGTAAAATCCGCCTAGAAAATACTTACCAGCGGCCGGATTTGAAGTGAGCTTTGAGTGAGGTTGAGAACGAGGCCAGATCTGAATGAGACTGACTAAGAGAGACTCCACAGTCCACAAGGCGAGGCTAACGACTGACGACTGACGACGGCGAGCGAGGAGAGGAACCGAGACTCAAGAGGGTGAGGAGATGAGAGGCGATGGTGAGCCGTGGGCTGGCTAGGGCGAGCTGGTGACGGCGAGGCAGGCGGCGAATGATATTGTGAGAAGAGAGGGTCAGAGAGGCGGCGACTGTTAGGGTGAGAAGAGAGGCGGCGACTATGAGGGTGACGGAAACAGTGAGGCAGGCGGCGAGCGGGCGAGGATTTTGTGAGAGAGAGGGTGAGAAGAGAGGCGGCGACTGTGAGGGTGAAGAAAGAAGTCTTGGCGAGTTTGGCATAAGTCGTAACCTAGACAGCAGTCACGGTCCTCAGTACTCCTCACGGAAGCGCGCGTCTGTAGAAAAAAAATTTGAAAACAAATGTAAAAAGTGCATACCTGGGATTCGAACTCGGGTCCTCAGGTTTCACGAGTAACGGATATAGGAGCGCTCTACCAACTGGGCAACCAGTGTTTTGTGTCACTTGAGGACAATTGTAATATATATATTATAACCATATATTAATATTTTAAAAAAAATCTTATCGTGTCGTGTTAGATACCCGATAAGGGGAAAATGTCGATCCGAAAACGACACGATTATTGTCGTGTTTTACCGTTTTGTGTCATAATCGTGTCGTATCAATATCATTTCATGTTTTTTCGTGTCATTTTGTTGCGGTTTCGTATCGTGTCAACCGTGTCGTATATTTCTGCACAACCCTATCACTAACCAGGGAACCTTTTGTTATAAGGTAATGCCATTTGTGGTCAAGAACGCGGGAGCCACATTTCATCGAATGATAGAAAAAGTGTTTGTATCCCAGATTGGAAGAAATGTTGCGGTTTACGTCGATGATATCGTGATCAAGAGCCCTACAAAGGAAGACCATTGCAACGACTTGCAGGAAACCATCGATACTCTAGGGAGAAATCGCTTTTGCCTGAATCTAGAAAAGTGCATTTTTGGAGTAGACTCCGGGAAATTCCTAGGTTTCATGATAAGCCACCGGGGAATAGACGTGAACCCCTCAAAAGTACAAACCATCATCGACATGGCCCCTCCAAAGACGTTGAAAGACATCCAAGAGTTGAATGGGTCGGTCAACTACTTGAGCAGATTCTTTTTGCGATTAGCCGACCATTTACTGTCTTTCTTCGAGCAGCTAAAGAAGAAAGTTTCGGTCGAATGGACTACCATTTTGGATAAAGCTTTCAAGAGCATAAAGAATTATTTGGCCACTTTACCCACTCTACACTTTCCACGCGAGCACGAAACTTTATAGTTGTACCTCGCTGTTGGATCCACCACTATTAGCATGGTGCTTACTAGGGAATCCAAGTTTCCTATTTACTTCGCCAGCTGAGTATTTCAACCTGCTGAATCCAAGTATACCCCGATAGAGAAGATGGCTCTATCTGTGATTTTCGCAACGCGAAGAGTGAGACCTTATTTCTAGGCTCACACCATTGAAGTACTCTCCGACCTGCCACTCCATCAGATCCTACACTCACCATCCCTTTCAGGAAGAATGGTCAAATGGGCAGTAGAGATTTCCGAATTCGACATTCACTTCAAACCAAGGAAGTCTCGTTTGACCCAGGCGTTGGCCGACTTCGTTGTCGAAGCCGTCTTTACGGACTCTCAGGATCGCGATGGAGAGGATGGGGTGATTAATATCGATGGATCGGTATCGGCGGGAGGATGTGGGGCAGGAGTCACCATCACTAACCCAAGCGGAGAGATAACCGACTTATCTTTCCAATTATTATGTGAAGTCACCCACAATGAAGCAGAGTATGAAGCCTTGATCGCGGGTATTGAAAAGGCCTTGGTTAACGGGGCCCGACAAGTTTGAATTTTTATAGATTCAGAGGTGGTTGCCCTACAGGTTAAGGGGGAATACAAAGCAAAGACTAGAATGCTGCCTGAGTATTTGGCCCGTGTAAAAACACTCACTGCCGCCTTCAGGAAATTTTATATCAGGAAATTTTACAGGAAACCACCCCTTATTTATTAGGCTTTTCATTTAACCACCCCTTATACAAAACCTTTCACTAAACCACCCCTAATTTATTAGGCTTTTCATTTAACCACCCCTTATACAAAACCTTTCATTAAACCACCCCTTATTTATTAGGCTTTTCATTTAACCACCCTTATACAAAACCTTTCACTAAATTAACCACCCCTTATATAATCCCGTCAACAGATGACCACCCCTACCTCTATTCCGTCCAATTTGATGTTAAAAAATTCTGAAAAAGACCGAAATGCCCTTTTTTTTAACTATCCATCTTCAACCTTTCTGCTGCCATATATAGACATCCTACGATCGTCCAGACTTCAGAGCCATCGACAAACTTCAGGCTACATGACCAGGGGATTCAGAGAGGGATTCGATGGTGTAAACTGATCACGAATGCAGAAGGTTCTCCAATCATAAAGTATAATCAATGTTCTAAAAAACGCTCGGCGGATGCTCGGCGGTGGGGTACCGCCAAGCGCCAAAACGGTTCGGCGACCTTATTGGCGGATTCTTAGCGGTCAAAACGTTTTCTTAATATTTTCTTATATTTACCCCTGTACTAGGACTAGAATACATATGATATAATATTTATTCATTTCTATAGTGTTTACCATCACTACATTAACAAAAACATAATGTAAATGAAAGTTATATGATTAAGTCGTGACCATTTTAACTTTATTTTGCTAAAAACGAACAAAAGGTGACATAAACATATATGTTAAAAAACAAAAACTCAATCCATATCAATAAGGGGTGGTTTAGTGAAAGGTTTTGTATAAGTGGTAGTTAAATAAAAAGCCTAATCAATAAGGGGTGGTTAAATGAAAAGCCTAGTCAATAAGGGGTGGTTTAGTGAAAGGTTTTGTATAAGGGGTGGTTAAATGAAAAGCCTAATAAATAAGGGGTGGTTTCCTGTAAAATTTCCTTTTCTATCACGTCCATACTTTGTGAGCAAAATGAGTGCGCCGATACATTGGCTAAAATGGGGGCCACACTGCCCCTAGGTTTAAGTGATCGCGTGATAATCGAACAGAGGCATGCCCAAAGAATCTATCAGGGGGTATTTAGAATATCTAACCTCGGAGACTGGCGTATACCCCTCTTGTAATACATAACTTAAGGGGCAATAGCAGGCGAAGTATAGGACAGCCAAAACACCTGAAGGAGAGCGGCCCGCTTTCGAGTCAGAGATGGACGACTATACAAAAGGGGTTTCAACCTTCCGGATCTCCTATGTGTATCAAACCAGGAAGGCTTTAATCTCGTGCAAGAACTGCACGCGGGCCTCTGTGGCAACCACCAGGGATGGAGAGTCGTAGCGTCTAAAATCACACGTCTAGGCTATTATTGGCCATCCCTTAAGGAAGACGCGGAAATGGTCATCCATTTATACGATCCTTGTCAGCGACACACGTCACTCAATCATCGTCCCCCTCATCCTTTGAAAACCATCTCTGCACCATGTCCATTCGCAATGTGGGGAATGGATATTTTGGGCCCTTTTCCAACGACACCAGGCCAGCTGCGCTTCATCATTGTGATAGTAGACTACTTTACGAAGTGGGTAGAAGCTGAAGCCATGGCCACCATCACAGCGGAAAAAGTGCGTAAATTCCTATGGAAAAATATGGTCTGCCGATTCGGGGTCCCTCAAGCTATCATCACATATCACGGTCCCCAATTTGACTGCGAGGGAATTCGTGACTTCTGCACCGGCCTCCATATAAACTTCCGATTCTCATCAGTGGCTTATCCGCAATCCAACGGACAAGCCGAAACCACGAGTCGTCAAATCCTGAATGCCTTAAAAAAGAGGTTGGGGACGGCAAAATGATAGTGGGCTGAGATCTTGCCCCGGGTATTATGGTCATATAGAACCTCAGCTAAGAGTCCCACCGGAGAAACACCATTCGCGATGGCTTTTGGAGTGGATGCTATCATACCAGTAGAGTTACTAATTCCATCGGCCAGAATTGTCAATTTCAGCAAAGAGTTCAACGACGAAGCCCTTGAGTTAGAACTCCATCTACGGGAAGAAAGAAGGGATACTGCTTGTCTCAAAGCAAATGAATATCAACGTCGCCTGGCGAAAGGATACAACAAGCGTGTTTTCGTACGACCCCTACAAAAAGGAGATATGGTCCTTCGCCAAGCAACGACTGGGGGATAGCTTGAACCCAAATGGGAAGGCCCATACGTCATTCACAAAGAAGTAGGTAAGGGTTCCTTCAAGCTCCAAAATCCGGAAGGTGCGATCTTCGCAAAATCATGGAACGCCAAGAATCTCAAGGCTTACTTTGCGTAAGGCTAGTCATATTAGAAATCTGGTGACTTAGATTTTCTATGTATAGGGGTCACCAGGGTTCCGGATTGGGTATACCACTTCATATATATAAATGAAAGTTTCAAACCCAAGAAACATTGTCGATGCAGATAAATTTAGCAATCACGTGTCTTTTGAACACGGAGATATGCAAGTAGGCCTCCAAGGAGAATAAATTTAGCGATCGCGTGCACTTTAAGCACAGATGTGCATGCAAACAAGTCTCCAAGGAGAATAAATTTAGCAATCACGTGTCTTTCGAACACGGGGTGTGCAAGCAAGCCTCTAAGGAGAATAAATTTAGCGATCGTGTGCACTTTAAGCAAGGATGCGCATGCAAAAAAGCCTCAAAGGAGAATAAATTTAGCAATCACGTGTCTTTCGAACACGGGGATGTGCAAGCAAGCCTCTAAGGAGAATAAATTTAGCAATTGTGTGCACTTTAAGCACGGATGCGCATGTAAACAAGCCTCCAAAGAGAATAAATTTAGCAATCACGTGTCTTTCGAACACGGGGACTTGCAAGTAAGCCTCCAAGGAGAATAAATTTAGCAATCACGTGTCTTTTGAACACGATGATGTGCAAGCAAGCCTCTAAGGAGAATAAATTTAGTGATCGCGTGCACATTAAGCACAGATGCGCATGCAAGCAAGCCTCTAAGGAGAATAAATTTAGTAATCAAGTGTCTTTCTAATACAGGGCTGTGCAAGCAAGTCTCTAAGGAGAATAAATTTAGCGATTGCGTGCACTTTAAGCACGGATGCGCATGCAAGCAAGCCTCTAAGGAGAATAAAATTAGCGATCGCGTGCACTTTAAACACGGATGCGCATGCCAACAAGCCTCCAAGGAGAATAAATTTAGAAATCATTTGTCTTTCGAACACGGGGATGTGCAAGAAAGCCTCTAAGGAGAATAAATTTAGCGATCGCGTGCACTTTAAGCACGGATGCGCATGCCAACAAGCCTCCAAGGAGAATAAATTTAGCAATCATGTGTCTTTCGAACACGGGGATGTGCAAGTAAGCCTCCAAGGAGAATAAATTTAGCGATCGTGTGCACTTTAGGCACGGAGGCGCATGCAAGTAAGCCTCCAAGGAGAATAAATTTAGCGATCGCGTGCACTTTAAACACGGATGCGCATGTGAGTAAGCCTCCAAGGAGAATAAATTTAGCGATCGCGTGCACTTTCAGCGCGGATGCACATACAAGTAAGCCTCCAAGGATAATAAATTTAGCTACCATCACTCTGTTTGCGGTTTACATCAACGAGTTTTCGTATTATCTGGAAAATTAATAAAAACGACATGTTTTGCTCTACTATATTTATGATTCAGGTTTGTTCGACTATGACATCAGACGTTTCTTACCCATTCTCAATCGAAATATTGTTAAAATAGCCCACTAAGATCAGATGTGCGAGCTATTATAATCCAACCTCTAAACAAACTTTAAAACAAGTTCGACATAATGCATATAAGAACCAACATTCAAACGAAACATCAAAAGGGAATACACAGTACATTTCCTACGAACATTTCGATTGACATACAAGATTCACACAAGCAAAGGAATAGCGACCAGAAAAACACAAACTTTAGCTCATCCTCACAAGCTCACTCGTTTGCTTCTAGAACAATTATTTTGAAACGACTACCCCCCTCATACTTAAAGATAATAAGAGACCCCCCGACACATAAAACGCTGTCCACAACAAAAGCACGCCAACCTTCGGTAAGGATGTAATGGTCCTGGCTATCGCAGAACACCCTTACTCAAAACTCTCGCCCGGTGGGAGAAACCAAGCACACATGAAAAAGTCACGACGACGACGAGAATTACGATAGATGGGTAAAAAAAGCTGTCATATATTCAATCTTTTATTCAGAATCAATGGAACGGAAAAAGTCACGACGACGAGGATGAGGGGAGGTCACGATTCCTCACTACAGGAATACTAGCAAATAAAACAAAGCACAAGGACAACTGCCGCAGATTTTATCCGAACATCTATTATTTATCTGCAAATAAAGCAAACAAGGCAGTGTTGTCACATTACCAAAAAATAATTCACATCCATCCAAAGCGATATTTTCAAAACCAACTGCATGCTAAACAAGTGGGAAAATTGCAGAGCGTATCTATGCAACACAGAACGCCTCTGTCATACTAAGAGAGGTCACATCTGGATTGAAAAAAGACAAAATACAAAAAATCAGACCAAATATTTGAAAACATATCATTACACAAATCTTCACGATTACAAAAAGCAATACACGCGATTAAGGTTAATAAAAGCATGACAGAAAAACAAATGTCTAGTAAAACCACCATTACAAAACAGTCAAGCTCTACTCATCTTCAAGAACAAGCATTTTGAAGCGATGCCCTCC
The DNA here is from genome assembly GCA_037127255.1 of Persicaria tinctoria. Lineage (NCBI taxonomy): Eukaryota > Viridiplantae > Streptophyta > Magnoliopsida > Caryophyllales > Polygonaceae > Persicaria > Persicaria tinctoria. Next base: position 40,026,946 of record JBANSL010000020.1, read on the forward strand.
TACACATGGAAAGAGCACCATGGATGCTCCAACCTTAACGTCGTTGTTAGTCGCAAATCTATTCCAGCCACCGGATAACCACCAACGATTCGAGCAATCCTTCGAGATATCGACACGAAAGTTTTCACCAATTGAGGAAACTAAACAAACATGGTCGGATACAACATGACCATACATCCTTTCAAAGGCATCGGGAAGATGCTACAAGCAAAAAAGAGCGTTACTTCACAAACAATTCAAAAAATATAAAAGTATGACCAACGAATAAAACTTACAAGACGATGCATCCTCCCCTCTACATTAACACAACGATAAAAATCTCGCATCTCAGGGTTAGGAGACGCCATCCCCTTTCCAAAGCAACAATACTTAACAGAGCAAGCCCACAACTGCAAACTTCACAAACATCACGCCTTCTTATACCCAGAAGAATGTGATATATACTTTGGAAATCGTCTAAAGCATTTATTGCATACGTTGAAATTAGACAAAGAATCCGAGAGAAGGATTTCCCGAGGTACTCTGCATGTCCTACACGTGACAAAGAATCCCTTCAGAACCCGACCAAGTACACTGGCGCATTTCAAATCCGAAAATCGTCATTTATCACAAAAACATTTTTCAAATCAACCCAAGCCACTATAAAAGCTCTTCCTCCCTACAACATAAAAGGCAGCAAACATCAGCGATCAAAACCCAAACAATCCCTTTATTTTCGATATTTATTTAGTAGGGAACGAGCAATACATACACATGATGTTGCCTTACGAATTTGGTCAACATTTCCAACCCCATATTCCCGAACAGATCTTTTTGTCTACCCGTGTCGTCAAAGATTTCCCTGTCCACATCGTTGGGGGCAGTTACGGATACCACTGGGTAGCATGTGGATGGAAGGATTTTGTCGAGTCTCATGGACTAGAGTTGGAAACATCAATAGTGTTCACCCACCTGGGAGAAGCAAGGTTCGAAGTCCATTTCTTCGACAAACAAGGCCGCTACATAGAAGACGAACTCTATGACATCGACTATGACGGTCCGACAACAAATGGTCTCCACTAGATCCCAGGAACAGTTCGATGAGCAAAGTTGTTCCATTTCAAATATTTTAAAAATTCACTCCTTTAAGATTCGAGTTGTCATCAATCTTTTTCTAACGATTCGAAGAAAAATCCTAGTATCTAAGGATGCTGGAGATTGATGTTTCTCCATTCGCGAACAACGCACTGGAGATCTCTTGATTTCTTCCTCCCCATCATCTAAGGACACTGGAGATTGAAGTTTCTCCATTCGCGAACATCGCATTTGGTATCTCTCAATCACGAATATCATGCTGGAGATTTAGATCTCTCGATCGTGAACATCACGCTGGAGATTGAGATCTCTCAATCACGAACACCACGCTGGAGATTACTTGTTTATCGAATCATCCGCTCTTTACGATAAACTCAAACAAGCATCACCACGATAACTTAATAATTCATTAATTATACAACAAACACAACCATCCACTGGCGGCTAAACGATATAACCACAACAAAAATAATAAAAACGGAATGTTCAGCACCGAACTGAGAAATCTACATCACCATTTTGGTCAGGACCATGGTCCATGGCAACAACACCAAAGCAAGAGTGTCCTCCATACTCAAAGATCAAGCGTGTCCCAATTCGAAGTTCATTCGACACAACGAACTCGGGCCACCCAGTGGTAAACCAGTAGTTGTTGGACCCTTAGGCTTCCACCCTCACCACAAATTCCTCGTCCGCCCGCGTCCATAAATGGACGAATCCAAGGGCACCATAATCATAATCCCGATATATGGATGATAAAGGCTACAACAAAAACAAACACATCATAAACGCTTTACTTATCAAAAAACCAATCGCATAAATATAGCTTACCAGCCTATATAAATGCCCTCAACGACAATATCCCGAGTGAAACCCCTCACGCGAGGAAAAAATACACCTGGAATGTCAACTGGCGTCGTAGGCAACATTGTCGCAAGCAAACTACAATAAAGCCTTTGGTTTCTTACCTTCTTATACTAACCTCTGCAAAGAAAAGCATCAAAAGAAACCGCCTACCACCCAGTTCCACCACGAGGACAACGAATATCGGATAACACAACAAAGAAACCGCCTACCACCCAGTCCCACCACGAGGGCAACAAATATCAGATAAATACAACAAAGAGCATCTGATAAGAACAAGTTCAATCTAGGCGGTGAAGAAAGTTACAAGAAAAATTCATACACCGAGCTGCACGAAAAACAAGCAGACAACACGCACCATCTTCCTTCATAGTAATTCAGATATAGCCTTGCAGAACAACATCCATATCCACTACGCATAGAACTGGTATAAATGAAAACATCAGGAGTACGAATTGAATTACCTAAAAACACTATGCCAAGTTTCGACATGGCTTCAGGAGAACTCTCTCCACTAGAAACCCCTCCACCAACTTTCGTCACAAACACTATGCTTTTTCCAAATCCTAAATTCTCCAGAATAATCCTTAGGGAAAGCCACTTATACAGGCTCCTTTTACCGTATATCTTTGTAGAATTCGAGGAGGAAATAATAAACCACATCTATCTATGTTCTCCCTCGAATCAAGAATTCTTAATCCTAGTCGAGTGATACGAGGGAGATTGGTTCTCCCTATCGGAAGGGTGGAGATCTTTTGCGAACATTACAAACCTCGGAATAGGGAGTCGCCTCACCTTTGAGTACCAAGGAGAATCCCACTTTGATGTGGCAATAGAGCAACCAGGCCCCGACGAGAACGCAGATATTCTGCCTAAATACTTATGATATGAATAAATATAACTACAAGAAAGATAATCCAAGTTATTTCCTGTTATATTGCATCGCTAAAAAGTTCTTAAGTTCAGCCTATCATTCTGCATAACACCTAATAAATACGCGAACCCTACATTTTGTTATTTCACGGTTTATTCCAAAAACTAATCAACGACAGGAGATGGGTAAGGGTGTCTGTTGTGAGCTGAATCTGCCATATTTTACAGTAACTTTTATATCGTTTTCTGCATACATTACATGCATTTGGGTTAGAATAATACATAATTTGTGTAGTTTATGTTTATTTGAAATATATGGAGGTCTACACAAGTTTTTTTTATATTTCGCAGAAATCGGACGCACTTTGGAGCTTAAAGGAAACTCATGGAGAATCTAAGAATGGTGCAGCTGGAGAAAAGGCCATTTTTCACCATTCTTCATTCTGAATCAAGCTTTGAGTCTTCATGAGAGTTGTATCCCTCGAAAAGAGCTTTACAACGCATGGTCATATGCGTCAATCCGACGAACGAAGACTCGGGAAAGTGCGTGTCAAGAACAGAGCAGAAAGCTGAGAGAACTTTACTCGATCTCGAGTACACTTACTCGATCTCGACAAAGGCTGTCCGAGCACACCTGGTGGAGCAGAGCTGAACGAGGACACTGAGTCAGAGACAACCCGACTCCGGAAGCCAACTCGATCTCGAGCAACTCTTGTCGAGATCGACCACACTTCGACGCCATGTCCGGAGTCGACGAGTTGTGCCAAGTCGAGAAGCCAAAGACGGAGAAGCCGAGCACTACCTCTACTCGATCTCGAGGAGGCTTGGTCGAGATCGAGGACTCAGCACCGCACCTATCCGAGCCATGTCGAGCAGAGCTACCCGAGACATCCAGCCAGCCAAGTCGATGGCCACCCTAGTCGATCTCAAGGACCCCTAGTCGAGATCGACGAGCCGCATCCGAAGCCGCGTTACGCGGTTTGAGCAGTCCTACGCGTTGTGGGAGTCCTTGGAGCCGAAGGAGATCGAGGAAGCCGAGATCTATCCTACGTCTATCAACTATCCATGGAAGACAAGATCTATCAACATGAGAAGACTTGCCTATTTAGATTTAATTTCCTCTTTATAGATTTAATTCCTAAATTACTTTATTTATATTTTAAGCTTTTTAGATATAGATAGATATATTCTATCCTTGATTAGCAAGGAATAGAAGGCTATAAATAAAGCCCTAGGGGCTGGTTTTTCATAATTCAATTCAATTCAGAGCAAGAGAAGTAGTTCCACAGAGACAGTTTAGGAGTTCTAAGGTTTTTAGGGTTTTGGCATTCAGCGAAAGTTGGATTGTCGGGATTGTAAAGGCTTTGAATTTAGTTTAATGCAAGTTTCTTTTTATACATCAATGCCTGCTATTGCGATGAAGAGCGAGTAGTCCACCCACTTCTGGGGCTGGGGTGAGCCCGACGGTGGCCATGTGAGGTGATGCGGTAAAGGTCAGATCTTTTTATGCAATTCATCTTATATCCCTATGAGCATGATTCTATTGCGAGAGTTGAAGGTGATCCTTGTTAGTATTATTGAAGCGAAAGTGATCTTAATGCAACTTGGATTAATTATGTGAAAAGGGTTAGTAACAATTAGGGTTTATGCGAAAGCCTCTATATGCCTATTTGTTAGTAATGAAAGTTATTTTGATGGAAAGCATTATCTTTTATGCCTTTATGTGTTACTTTGCATGGTTATCGTTGTGGCGTTGATAACCTGGCTTTGGAAGTTCTTTCATATATTGATTTATTTCTATCGAAATCTGAGATTCTGTGTTCAAAGTTGCAATTTACAAGTTTCTGAGTTTTTGTCGAGATAGAGCAGTGTTTGTCGAGATCGAGTAGGCCCTTTGTCGATCTCGAGTAAGGCCTTGTCTAGATCGAGTTGCTTTTGTGCTTCTGTCGTCGATTTTCAGTTTCTGTCTCTGCTCTTGTTAGTCGATCTCGAGTACTGTGCTTGTCGAGATCGAGTAGCTTCTGTCTTTGCTTTTATTTCTTGCTTTCGTTTGTTATTTCTGTCTTTCTTTCTTTGTTCCTTTGTTTCCGTCTTCTGTTTGCTTTTCTGTAAGATTTACAGCTGCCTAGGATCCGCTGACACGCTTCCTCGTGGATTCGATCCTGACTTGCTCTTACTACATTGGAGGGAGTCTTGTAATTATTTGCGTGGGCCTAAATCTGGTTTGATCTATTTTGTTATATTTCATACTTGATTTCCTCCTCACAACAAATTGGCGCCGTTGCCGGGGAAGCTATCATTCGCGCCTTAGGTAGTCAGTTCTCACTTTTTCTTTGAGTTACTTTACAGGTGTATGCGCCGTTCTGGTCAACCACCTGAGTTTGACGGCTTAGACGAACCAGAGCGCCTTCTACACATCAGAGCTAAACTACAAAGAGCCATGGCAGCTGCAGAGACACAGGAACAGCTGATCGAGAGGCTCACGAGAGATCTAGCCGCCAGGGATGCTGCTCTAGCCACTGAGAGAGCAGGCAGGCAACAGGAAGCTGAGCGTGCGAGGGAAGTAGAAGCTGAGCTTGCCCTATACCCAACCACTGCAGAGGATTATATGCACCCGACTCTCGTCGTGCTTGAATCGGCCATTCTAATCCCTGAAAACAACTATGAAATTCGTACTCAATTCCTTATTGAAATTAAAAATCATGCTTTTCATGGTAGATTTAATGAATGCCCTCTGTGCCATATTACCAACTTTACTGACATGTGTCGTACTCTTTCTGAAGGTACCACCTTATAGTACATCCTGATGAAAGCTTTCCGTTGGTCTCTAGCTGGTCCTGCATTGAAGTGGTTAGAAGGGATGAAACCACGATCTCTCACAACATGGGCTCAAGTGAAGCAGGAATTTCTGAACAAGTTCTTTCCTCTTGCCAAGACAGCACTCCTGCGCCAAAAGATCACATCTTTCAAACAGCAGCTTGGGGAGACGCTAGCAAAGGCATGGGAACGCTATAAGGATCTACTGCGATCCTGCCCTACACATGGACAGCAACCCTGCATAGTTCAAGAGATCTTCTTCAACTCTCTGGACTTGGTTGCAAAGGACAGAATTAACACATATACTCACTATGAGTATCTGACAATGTCGCCTCCTAACGCATGGGCTGCTCTAGACAAGCTGACCAACTATGACAACAAGTATGGGACTCCAGTCAACTATGAGGAGAACCCCTACGCCGGGCCAGCATCATCCATACCCTTATATGAGCCCCCTAAGGAGATTGATCCAGATGTAAGGTAGCAGTACTACAGAGATCAAAATAAGAAGCTCCTCAAATAAGTAAAGTATCTTTCTGTCAACCAGCCTTGGATTGAATGCAGATCACAGAGGCACACCACTACTGAGTGCCCACACACTGAGCAAGTCAGGCTGGCAGAATACCATGAAGAGGCGGCTTACGCAGGAGGTCCCAATCGCTACATAGGGGACCAAAGGTTTCAGCAACCACAATGGAACCAAGGTGCCCCTAGGAACCCCCCGCCCTACAATGCTCTAAGACATCCAGAAAGAGACCAGAAAAAGGATGATCTACAAACCGTTTTGGAGGAAATAAGGAGAAATCATACATAAACCAGGCAATCCTTCAACTCAGTCTATACTCAGATTCAAGGCGTCAACTCTAGGCTTGGAGAAATTGATATATGGCGGAAATCAGTTGATACACAAATTGGTCAGCTGGCAGCAGGAATCCCCAGACAGTCAGGTTCACTCCCTGGATCTTCAGAACCAAATCCCAAGGGAAAGACTAGATACATCGCTGCTGTAAAACTCAGAAGCGGCCATCAACTGCAAGAGCCAGAGGTCGGAAAGAAGCAGAACACAGGAGAAAAGCAGGTCGACCAGCAACAAGTCGACAAGAACCTAGTCGATCTCGATGAGGACCAACTCGATCTCGAGGAACAATTAGGCCAGCCTTCGTCTGCACAACACAGCAACTCGACACCACCCAATCTGGTCGAGATCGAGGAAGGCGTGGTCGAGATCGAGGACGATCAACCCGAGATCGAGGAAACTGCAGCAACTCCGACATCTGTTCTGGCTCTGACTCAGAAAAAGAAGTTGTCTTTCCCCACAAAATCTCCAAAGGACCCAGCAGAAAAGAAATTTCAGCGCTTCATCTAGATGCTTCAGAAACTCAATGTCACCATCCCCTTCACAAAAGCTCTCAATGAAATGCCATCCTATGTCAAGTTCCTGAAGGAGATTCTGAGCAAAAAGCGATCAATGGTTGAGATTACAGAGGAATGCAGCCATTTGGACATACTGGAACAGAGGCCAGATCCAGGTAAGTTTGCTATATCTATTGGATTTGGTCCATATAAAATTAATGCCTTATGTGATCTTGGAGCTAGTGTGAGTATAATGCCTTTAACAATTTGGTCCAAGATTTAGATAGGTGCCCTAGAGCCTGTGGATGCTAGACTTTACATGGCCAACAACACAGTGGTCATTCCAACAGGCATGGTGGACAATGTGCCAGTACAAGTAGGTCAATTCTTTGTCCCTGCTGATTTCCTAGTCGTTGATATGCAAGAAGACCCTGCTTGTCCAATTATTCTAGGAAGACCCTTCTTGGCGACAGTGGATGCCAACATAAGCATGAGGAAAGGAGTGCTCACTTTCAACATCAGCGATGAGGTAATTGAGTATTCCTTTAATAAAACTGAAAGGCATATAGGTCTAATGAAAGAGGTAAAATCTATCTCAACTGGCTACATCACTTGCGGGGAACCCAAGGTAAGAAATATGACCCCTGAGGAGCTGGAAAAGAGGGATATGGAGGCCCAGGTAGAGGAGATCATGGCAATCCTAAAGGAGGACACAGAGAATCCAATCGACACAAACCAAGGTACGTCGTTATGGACTAACTATTTTTCGGATGCCTTGACAGGAACCAAGTATAGGGTCAAAGTCGACCAAGATTCCTCGACATCGAGGACTCTAGTCGATCTCAACCAACACCAGGAGCCTCCACCAGCACTAGCGTCGTCGAGCAGCCAGACAAAAGTCTAGCCCTCCTCGAGATCAAGTACACTACTCGAGATCGACCACCACCTCCCTGCCTCGACTTCGCCTTCCTCGACACTGACTCCACCAGACGGCCAAACCTACTCGAGATCGATCACCTTAGTCGAGATCGACCAAGCTTCCCCAGCTCCTGTATCCTCGAGCAGCTCACCTCCAGAACCTGAAAACTCGTCGAGATCGAGTACCCCTACTCGAGATCGACCAAACACTGTGGTCCCCGATTCCGTCTCTGCGAAGGTAAGCCAAGGTACGGATCTTTCTTCTCCCATTTCCATAAAAGATTTATCTATACATGAGAGAGGTTTGCCTTGGTATGTGTGCTTATGTAGGATATCCAATGATGAGCCCAAAGAGTAGGAAGTTGGAGACAAGCTCTATGTCTCTAAATCAAAGGATCATTGGTTCTCTAACAAATTCAACAAGAAGAGGATGGGACCTTTCGTGGTGAACAAGATCCATTCTGGAGGATTGCAGCTGATGGACAAGAATGGAGTCCTATTTGAAGCCCAAGCTACATGGGCCCTGCAGATGCCACCTTGATCATAAATGGAGAAGTCGGCCTAGCGACTATAAAATCTAGAGCTTGTAAATAGACATTTAATTTTTGGGACATTGTTTTGTTTGTTTTTTTGGTTTTGAACACTTTTAGTTTTTATATTATGGGTATATGTCTTCTACACTTTTCAGGTCCATGGATAGAAGCAAGCTATATTCGGACTCGACCTAGGCGGTTCCTTTTATTCGATATTAAGAAGATCTGCACACCTGTCTAGTGAGTTTCTTTCTTTACCCTTGTTTTTATACAGTGAGGACACTGTAATGTTTAAGTATGGGGTGGGGGAAGGGCTTACTTCATGCATAATTTCCATATTTGACATTATGTGTGCATATTTAGAATTTATTTCTTTGAATTGCTACATGGCTATTTTGGAATGCATTATTGATTTATGTGCTTATATGCATGATTTCCAAAATTTGAAGAAAATGACCCCCATTGAAATTATTGAATAATGTCATGGAAGCTTTCTTGAACTCGACGATGCAAAATTGGATTCATTAGAGATATAGCATGAAATTGCCTAGTAAAGGGAAGTCACAATGAAGTGCATTATTTCATGAAAACCATGAAAAGAGGTAAAATTTGAAGTTTCTTTTGACATGTTGCATGATAAGAGGATGGAGGACTTTATATTTCCATATAATGCTCATATCATTATAATCCTAGCCTTACCTATGCTTATGCATCACAAAAGCCATATTATGCCTTATTTCATATATTGCTCCACATGATCTAAATATTGCCCATTCTTTACCTTATTTCCTATCCGGGGATTATGTTGAGAATGATGTTACATTATGGAGATGTTATATGGTGTTTGTGATGTGTTGTTGTTATCATATTTGGAGTTTGGTGGGAAATTGTTTGAAAAATATGGAAAATTTAATGAGTGAAAGAAAATACGATCACCTCAGGAGATAAAGGTAGATCGACCCTGCTTACTGAGATAATAGTTCAGTGAGATGGGACACACAGGTGAGGAGTCCAAAGCACTAAGTATCCGGGGCCATCCATGACACCCATGTTTGCGACTCGCGAGAAGGCAGGGCTGAGGTTAAAGAGGTAAAAGCATTATTATTGAAAAAAGCATTATGGAAGGTGATGAATCAAAGGAAGAAGGAATGTGGAAATTCAATTTGGAAATACTCCATTTCCCTGGATCATTAGCAGCACATTGCCAGAAATTGCCCACCTTTAGCCTTTTACCAATTCTACTCCTTATTGAGCTTAAATTAAAGTCCTCTTGATTATTGTTGCTTTGTCACACATGAATGGTTTTTTGCATAACCCTCCTTTTGTGAGTAGATGTTGCTTTTGTATTGCACATGCATGAATTTGTGACATTAGTACCTTTTCAAGGACGGTAATTGACTGCAGGGTTATATGAGAATGAATCTAATATGTTGAGAGTTTTGATTTATTCCCCTGAATGACAAATAAAGGAATTGCTTGAGGACAAGCAAGCTTAAATATGGGGTGTTTGTTGTAAGCTGAATCTGCCATGTTTTACAGTAACTTTTATATCGTTTTCTGCATGCATTTGGGTTAGAATAATACATAATTTGTGTAGTTTATGTTTATTTGAAATATATGGAGGTCTACACAAGTTTTTTTTATATTTCGCAGAAATCAGACGCACTTTGGAGCTTAAAGGAAACTCATGGAGAATCTAAGAATGGTGCAGCTGGAGAAAAGGCCATTTTTAAGCATTCTTCATTCTGAATCAAGCTTTGATGTCTTCATGAGAGTTGTATCCCTCGAAAAGAGCTTTACAACGCATGGTCATATGCGTCAATCCGACGAATGAGGACTCGGGAAAGTGCGTTTCAAGAACAGAGCAGAAAGTTGAGAGAACTTTACTCGATCTCGAGTACACTTACTCGATCTCGACAAAGGTTGTCCGAGCACACCTGGTCAAGCAGAGCTGATCGAGGACACTGAGTCAGAGACAACCCGACTCCGGAAGCCAACTCGATCTCGAGTAACTCTTGTCGAGATCGACCACACTTCGACGCCATGTCCGGAGTCGACGAGCTGTGCCAAGTCGAGAAGCCGAAGACGGAGAAGCTGAGCACCACCTCTACTCGATCTCGATGAGGCTTGGTCGAGATCGAGGACTCAGCACCGCACCTATCTGAGCCATGTCGAGCAGAGCTACCCGAGACGTCCAGCCACCCAAGTCGATGGCCACCCTAGTCGATCTCGAGGAGCCCTAGTCGAGATCGACGAGCCGCGTCCGAAGCCGCGTTACGCGGTTTGAGCAGTCCTGCGCGCTGTGGGATTCCTTGGAGCCGAAGGAGATCGAGGAAGCCGAGATCTATCCTACATCTATCAACTATCCATGGAAGACAAGATATATCAACATGAGAAGACTTGCCTATTTAGATTTAATTTCCTCTTTATAGATTTAATTCCTAAATTACTTTTATTTATCTTTTAAGCTTTTTAGATATAGATAGATATATTCTATCCTTGATTAGCAAGGAATAGAAGGCTATAAATAAAGCCCTAGGGGCTGGTTTTTCATAATTCAATTCAATTCAGAGCAAGAGAAGTAGTTCCACAGAGACAGTTTAGGAGTTCTAAGGTTTTTAGGGTTTTGACATTCAACGAAAGTTGGATTGCCGGGTTTGTAAAGGCTTTGAATTTAGTTTAATGCAAGTTTCTTTTTATACATCAATGCCTGTTATTGCGATGAAGAGCGAGTAGTCCACCCACTTCTGGGGCTGGGGTGAGCCCGACGGTGGCCATGTGAGGTGATGCGGTAAAGGTCAGATCTTTTTATGCAATTCATCTTCTATCCCTATGAGCATGATTCTTTTGCAAGAGTTGAAGGTGATCCTTGTTTGTATTATTGAAGCGAAAGTGATCTTAATGCAACTTGGATTAATTATCTGAAAAGGGTTAGTAACAATTAGGGTTTATGCGAAAGTCTCTATATGCCTATTTGTTAGTAACGAAAGTTATTTTGATGGAAAGCATTATCTTTTATGCCTTTATGTGTTACTTTGCATGGTTATCGTTGTGGCGTTGATACCCTGGCTTTGGAAGTTCATTCATATATTGATTTATTTCTGTCGAAATCTGAGATTCTGTGTTCAAAGTTGCAATTTACAAGTTTCTGAGTTTTTGTCGAGATAGAGCAGTGTTTGTCGAGATCGAGTAGGCCCTTTGTCGATCTCGAGTAAGGCCTTGTCTAGATCGAGTTGTTGTTGTGCTTCTGTCGTCGATTTTCAGTTTCTGTCTCTGCTGTTGTTAGTCGATCTCGAGTATTGTGCTTGTCGAGATCGAGTAGCTTCTGTCTTTGCTTTTATTTCTTGCTTTCGTTTGTTATTTCTGTCTTTCTTTCTTTGTTCCTTTATTTCTGTCTTCTGTTTGCTTTTCTATGAGATTTACAGCTGCCTAGGATCCGCTGACACGCTTTCTCGTGGATTCGATCCTGACTTGCTCTTGCTACATTGGAGGGAGTCTTGTAATTATTTGCGTGGGCCTAAATCTGGTTTGATCTATTTTGTTATATTTCATACTTGATTTCCTCTTCACAACAGTGTCGCGAATTTACCTTACAAATAAAAGCAGTGGACAAGGTGAACAGGTCAAGATTTAAACATAAGAAAACATAAGTAAAATCGGCGGGACAGGCCATTAAGAAAAAATAAACAAAGGGCACCAAAGAAAGTATGACGGATTCAAAAGATAAAGTATTCACAAAAAACCATGACAAGACATCGCTTGCCATAGGACTGAAAATATTTGTCATCCAAAAAACGGACACACAAACCGCAGCAGAGTATGAGACTCTCACCGCGGGTAGAAATGTTTTCAAACTTCCCCGCAATGAAATATCTTTATAGAGAATGGAATAACGGCCGAATCAAACATCAGTAGAAGGGTGATCAACGTGAGCAGGCTCGGGGGTCTTTTCACCATCAGGAGGAGGGTCGAGGATAGCTACATCGTCAATGGGAGCATCATGGGGTCTTCTCACCATCAGGAGGAGGGTCGAGGATAGCTCGCGCTGAGGATCTTTAAGCTTCAAGTCTTTGTCCTTGTAGCTAGGAGGAAACATCCTCACCTCGTCACCAAGATGAGCAAAGAGATTAACACTCTGAGTGATCCCACCCATGACCCCTTCCATCCACGCATCGGAAACCCTGTCATAAAGGACGTCCTCTCCGTCCGTCTCGAGATAGTGATCGAGCCAACCCCGACCGGCACCCCCCGGGAAGCCAGATAGCCACCCCTGGACTTCGTCACTAAGCATGAATTCATGAAGCAACTTCTTGGAAAGAACAGCATCGTCCCCAGAATTAAAACGCCCCAACTGGCTCTTCACACCAGCCAACTCCTCGTGAACCACCCCTAACTCACCCTCAAGATCTTTGAGATGACCTTTCAAACGCTTGGCCTCCAATTCATGCTGAGACCCCACCTCTTGAGCTTTCGTAAGTTCAACTCGCGATAGATCTAGCTCCATCTTCACACCTTCCACATCTTTCTGGGACTTCGTCAAAGCATCATTTAGGCTCTCGGTAGTTACCTCTCGGAGCTCCGCGTCTTTCAACTTTTCCACCTTCGTCCTTCAGAGCGGCCACAGTCGTCCTCAACTCCCTCACTTTGTCATCATAGTTTCTCAAACGTAAAGCCATTTCAAACCATTGCAGATTATCCTACGGCAACATGCGGATAAAAATAAATGCATAAGTAAAATAAGAAAAGAAAGAAGAAATAAAAGTGTGAGTCGCGACGGAGGTTACCTAGCCTCTGCTTTTTTGGCCATGTTTAATTAGTTCTTCATCCGTCAAATGATGAAGATAATCTCTTTCGACCGGACAACTCTTCGGGAGAATATCCAACTTCTTGATATCAATAGGGTCAAATCCAGGAAGCCGGTAAGTCATCATTGATATCCATGCACGGGTAATTGTCTCGGATCTTAAGAGTGTGGTGCCCCATGTCCCCTCCCTTGGTCGTTCTCGCCCACGGTGGGCCAACAGTAGGTCATCAGACGAAATGCTCTCCCGGTCCTCGATCAGTTTCTTCCCTTTAGAACTCTTAGCCACAGGAGGAGACCCGCGGGGGACGCTTTGACGACCACCACCCGGACGCGGGGTGACAATGAGAACCGGCCCAGATCCACCTCTCACTGCGCTTTTCTTCTTCGCAAGCGCGGAAATCTTCGACTTGTCAACCATCATATCTGCGAGAAAAAATAGAACAAGTTAGAACGAAACAAAATCACGGCCAAAACACCAAAGGATTTAAAATAAAAATTCTTGGATACCGACCCGGCTGATGCGGGAGGCTAAGTCTGGCCATTTCCAGGCGAACTGGAGTCACAACCTCCCTATAACCCCGTACAGACGCAACCCCCCTTCCGAACGCAGCCCTCCACCTATCCGCTACATCATGCTTGTCACCAGGCGCGACGTAATTACCAGGTTCAATCACAAATTTCAGAATCGTCTTGGTTGGATCGCGAATAAGAAACCATTTTTTCCTCCATCCGGGACTGCTAGACAACCTCTCAACAATCTTTCCAGTCAAGGAGGCAGACACCAACCTTCACTTTGTCTCAAAGAAAGAACAGAGAAAAGGTGGTCCAACGAAGTCCTTTGTTTGATAACAACACACCGCATAGTATACACCGCAAGATACATCTACACATTGAAGGGAAGATGGGCCGGGCACTTATTTATATGCGCTAATAATTCAGAATAAAGAGGTGGGAGAGGTAGGCGGAAACCCTGGAGCAAGCTGCCTAGATAAATGACAATGTGGTCTTTATATTCGTTCAAACATCCCCCATTCTTGGTAGCCAGACCTATCTCTAAACCAGCCGGCCATGGGTAAAGTCTCGACACCTCCTAAAAGTGCTTAACATTTAGAATTGACTCGTCGCCCAGAGTTTTAGCCACGGTAGGAGCCACGTGATCCTCGAATATGATCGGAATAGGGGGAGGCGCAGCGGGAGCATATCCCTCACAAAAGCTCAGTTGTCTATCTCCTTTCGATCATAAGGAGGCAAGGCAAAATCACCCGAAACCACTCGCACGGGTTTTCTAGTTTCTTTGGGAACACAAGATGACTCGCCCTTTCCCAGATCATTGATAGACTCCGAAGTATGACAATACTCAGGGTCATCCCTCCGCAAAGGGCGCTTGATAGTCCCTGTCATTTTTTGTCTCTTCGCGTTCGGATCGGCCCCAAGATTGGCTCTTTTTCTCTTCACCTTGCGTGGTTTCTTACTCGGTGGGAGAGGAACAGGGCTCGCCGTGGAAACCGAACCAACATCTGCTAGGGATCTGGTTCGCGAAGAACTTACCTCCTCGTGTTAGCCTACGCTACGATTCTGGCTATCGCTCTGTTGTGACATCTTAATTCTAAAACAAGAAGAAAATCCCCTGGACAAGATGCAGCAAAAGGAAAAATCAGCAAGGGGAAAATACCTTTTCAACATCGCGACTAAACAAATTTGTCGCCAAAAGGCCCTCTTGGAGGCCTAAGTTGGCGCCTCACGCGCCCCCCGAAAGGACGTTGAAAAGACATTTCCCCCCCCCCCCCCCCCCCAGGATGACGGTTAAAAGACGCCTTTTCGTCTCCTCCATAAAGGTTTCTCGATTCTCAAGAAATCAACTCAAAGAAAGGCATAAAGGGGAGACGAAAGGTTTCTTCGACCTTTTGTCATCGGATATTTTCCACAAAGCCCGAAAGGGCCACCAGGGGTTTTTCCAAAAAGCTCAAATATAACACTAACCCATCTCGGCACCACCCCACTATTACTAGGTACCCGTCTACCACTCCATAAAGGTCAGTTATGACTAAAGGAACAAAGGAGGGAGTAGGGGATGAAACGACATGGCAACGGAGGAGGCGGAGGGGGGAGACACCAGGGCATACCCCGATCCCCGCCCCAAAACCGTCGTGCACCTCACCAGAAGAGGGTCATTCCACCACTGGGTTCGGATTTTCCGGCTAACCCTAAAAGTCCCAAGGGGAGAACGCAAACTTAGAAATTAAAAAGGGCAAGAGGGAGATCGGAGACAACTCACTTGAGAAATGCAAAAGGGAAGCGTTGGAAAGCTTAGAAAACTGGGAACGGACCACCACCTAACTCCGATCTCGTTTCTTCAAAGAGCACAGGAAACCCTTGAAATCCCTCCCCCTTTCTCTTTCTCTTCGAAAATTCAAAAACGTGGAATGAGAAGGAGCGAGGATAAAAACCCCACTTATAGGTCTCTATGGGGCCACTCCGCCCAATGGGCCGAAATACACAATAGGCCCAGATAAGGCTCATCCAATAAACTGGTCCTTTGACAGGGAGCATCGTATTTGTCGAAACCCAATCGCGAATGGCGTATCACTCGCGATCCGGTTACGAGGAGATATGACGATGCCATAAAAAATAGGCTATATAATAAACACAAAGTATGACGTCATAAATGGGTCGTCCAATGCAAAAGGATGTCCGGTCCCACCATTGGATCCATCGCGAACAAGGTATCCGATCAGGCCCAAATGACTAGGCTTAGCGCCCCCAAGAACTTTGACCCCTGTTTTCCTCGCGACCTGAATCCCGCGTAAGAATCAGAGTGGATTCTCCAAATATCTCGTAACCCTCCGAAATCCTAACAAGTAGCTCGCTGGCTCAAGCACCTCGCCTCCACTGGCTCCACGTGTATTGCCTATGCCCCTAAGCGTGTGGGCATGTGCTACACGTGTCCGACATAGAACCACGAGGTTGCCAGCCAGCTATTCACTTGGTATCCCTATAAATGCCCCCCTCCGACCTCAAAGAAAGGGATCCGATTTCAAGATAGAGACGCATAAGAGCTCTGATTATTCCCCGGACTGAAAGCCCCCGGAGTTGAGTTCTAAAGATCTTTGATCGGAGAAGAATGTTATTTGGGATAACAACTTCGCCTAGCTCCCTCTGCAAACGACGATCGAACAAGTAACTTCATTCATCGCGAGCCAAACTCTTAATCACCACCGCTTGGACTAATAAATATATAATCTGATCATCGCCACCACACAACCCGGGCTCGCAGGTATTTTAAGACATTTTGTCGTCACGGTGATGTAATAAATATAGACGAAATCTCATAAACGCGTCAATATTGATGTTGGTTATGATGAGAAGCGAGTAGTCACCCAACTTCTAGGGTCGGGGTGAGCCCGACGATAGTCATGTAAGGTAATGCAATAAAGCTAAAATCTTTTGATGCAATTCCGTCTTCTATCCCTACGAGCATGATTCTTTTGTGGGAGTTGAAGGTGATCCTTGTTTGTGTTATTGAAGCGAAAGTGATCTTAATGCAACTTGGATTAATCATGTGAAAAGGGTTAGTAACAATTAGGGTTTATGCGAAAGCATCTATTTTCCTATTTGTTAATAGCGACAGTTATTTGATGAAAAGGCATGATCTTTTATACCTTATGCATTATTTTATATGGTTATCGTTGTGGTGTTGAAACCCCGATCTTGGAAGTCTCTTAGTTTATTGATTTTATTCCCAATTTCGTGTTCTGTCTTTGTGAAAGTTGCGTTTTTGTTCTGTTGTGCACTCGAAATCGACAACATCTAGTCGACGTCGAGTAGGTTTTAGTCGACGTCGAGTAGGTTTTAGTCGACGTCGAGTAGCTTTTACTTGCCATTGCCTGTTTTTGCTTCATTTTCGTTCTGTTTTCTCTGTTTTGCAGTTTATGTTCGATTGAGTGGTCGACGCCGAGGACCTTAGTCGACGTCGAGTACTTCCTGAGTCAATTTAGAGAGTTTCTAGACTGAAAAGGCGAGCGCTGACACGCTTCCTCGTGGATCGATCCTGACTACCTTCTACTACAACGGGAGGAAGACTTGTATTTATTTGTTTGGACATAAGTTGGTTTGCTTTTATTTAGTTTTATTTACTTTAATACTTGACTTATATTCCTGCAACCACACTAGTCTAGAAGAATTAGAAAACCATAGACATTTTTATATTTATTTTTGATAATTTTTACAAATTTTAGAGATAAAAGTGTGTGAAAAGATTAAAGATTCACAAAGACATCTTAACTTAGTTGGTAAGAAGGGATTGGTTTTTCCTTGAGGTCATGAGTTTAAACCCTTTAGCTTCACTTTATTTTAATTTTTGTTTTTTCTTAATTTTTTTCCAACTAAAAATGCCTAATTAAATAAAAAATTAAAATTTCTCTCCAATATATTTAAACATAAACATTTTTTTCTATATATAAATATAAAAAATCTTATTTTTTGATAATTTTTATTTTTTTTCCTACTAAAAATGACTATTTAAATAACAAATTTCACTACTAAAAAAACAGAAAATAGCTACAGATGGTTAGCCACGGATTATAGGTGACCCTGTATTCGTGGCCATTAGCGATAACATTGGCCACGACAGTTACTGACCGTGGCTATATTCGTGGCTAATACTCATCCTGATATGACATGCCAAAACATTTGTGGCTATTAGCGACGACCCAGATGTCCGTAGCTGATTTCGTGGCTTGATATGTATCAGTGTCAGTAAATAGCCACGAACGTAGCAACGAATAGGATTGTCGTGGCTGTTTTCAACGCTGATATGGCCACAACACAATATCTGTCGCTAAATTTGTGGCTATTAATCATCGGAAATCAAATGAACATAAGTGGTGAGTGGGCCTTGGGTCACTAATTGTAGGTGGGCCGGATATATATCATGAATGGCCTATCCGATAACACTCAATCCGTGGCTAAATTCGGGTACAAACTCTTCCAAAATTTATATGCTCGCCCCATTAGAAGCTAGTGAAAGCCCAATCATTTTATCTCAGCCCATTGAATAAAGTGATGATTTAGCGACGATTGAATCCGTGGCTAAAACCATGGCCAGATCAGCCCATATATGACTATGTTTTCCCCGATTGGCCCATTGACGGGCCCAAATATGCCTATGAATTTTTTTTACATAAATTAACAAGTGTTGAAAAAAAATATATATTAACTAATTAATAAATTCTTATGAGAATGTTATAAGGGTATGTTTTGAGGAAAACTCATATAAGTGACTAATAAATGTTTAATAAAACCTTATATTAAGTAATGAATTCTTATTAGAACACTATAAGAGTATGTTTTGAGGAAAATTGATATAACTTAATAATAAATGTTTAATAAAACCTTATATTGACTAATAATTCTTATTAGAATATTATAAGGGTATTTTGAGGAAAACTCATGTAAGTGCCTAATAAATGTTTAATAAAACATTATAGTAAGTAATAAATTATTATTAGAATACTATAAGGGTATGTTTTGAGGAAACTCATATAAGTAACTAATAAAAGTTTAATAAGATCTTATATTAACCAATAAATTCTTATTAGAATATTATAAGGGTATGTTATGAGAAAAGCTCATATAAGTAACTAATAAAACATTATATTAATTAATAAATTCTTATTAGAATACGCTAAGAGTGTATTTTGAGTAAAACTCATATAAGTAGTTAATTAAACCTTATATTAAGTAATAAATTCTTATTATAATACTATAAGTGCATGTTTTGTGGAAAACTCATATAAGTAAGTAATAAAACCTTATATTGACTAATAAGTTCTTATTAGATTAATACTCTAAGAGTATGTTTTGAGTAAAACCCATATAAGTAACTAATAAAACCTTATATTAAGTAATAAATTCTTATTAGAATACCATAAGAGTATGTTATAGAGAAAACTCATATAAGTGTCTAATAAATTTTTAATAAAATATTATATTAAGTAATAAATTCTTATTAGAATACTATAAGGGTATGTTTTGATGAAAACTCATATAAGTAACTGATAATTGTTTAATAAAACCTTATACTAACTAATAAATTCTTATTAGAATACTATAAGAGTATGTTATAAGGAAAATTGATATAACTGACTAATAAATATTTAATAAAAACATATATTAACTAATAAATATTTATTAAGAGTATGTTTTGAGGAAAACTCAAATCAGTAAGAAATAAATGTTTAATAAGACCTTATATTGATTAGTAAGTTCTTATTAGAATACTATAAGGTATGTTTTGAGTAAAACTCATATAAGTAACTAATAAAACCTTATATCAAATAATAAATTCTTATTATAATACTATAAGGTTATGTTTTGAGTAAAACTCATATAAGTAGCTAATAAAACCTTATATTAAGTAATAAATTCTTATTATAATACTATAAGATTATGTTTTGAGGAAAATTCATATATGTAACTAATAAAACCTTATATTAACTAAAAATTCTTATTAGAATACTATAAGAGTATGTTTTTAAAAAACTCATATAACTAACTAACAAGTGTTGAAAAGAATTGTAAAGACTCGGATTTTTAAATAATAAATTTTAATAAGTAATAAATTACAAGGGATTTAGGTCAATAAAAAAACAAAAAAGAGAATCCGGCACATAATTATTTTAAATTGACGTTCTTTCAGATTTATTTCCGCTTTCGCTTGCTAAAATTTGAAAGTATAATATAATTTTATTATTTGATTCAGTCGAGGATTCGATTTAAATGTGAAGTTTTAAACTTTATATCTTTTGAGTCGGGTTAAAGTCGAGTGAGTGGGTTCTAGGATTTATTTTATTTCTTTTCGGGTATTTTTGAAATTTATTCTGGGACCACCTTTCCCTGCCATTCGGCCTACCTACAGCCATCTCCTAAAGCTGCAATAGCTAGAAAACAAGAAATTGGGAAACTCACTTTATCTCCCTTGTGTCTCTATATCTCATTCAAACTTGCAAAATGAAAGACCAAAATAAGTACCCTTTCTTTCTCCTTCTCTGCACTCCTTTCCCATTTGACACAAGAAAAGAAAATCCCCAAAGCCCCTTTTTGACTTCCAATAGAGCTCCCTTCAACACACACATACAGTACAAACCCATTTCCATTCTCTCCATTCACCCCTCCCTTATCTGGAATCTCAGCTTTATAATTCAACAACCCAAATCTGATCTCTTTCATCCTCCTCCTTCTATGTTCCTTTTTCCGAACTCCGAAATCACCATTGCCGCTTGCAAACACTAGCAAGTAGCATCTCCACCCCTTTGCACTTCTGTTCCCGATTCAGCCCAGCAACAACACTCGAGCGCCCCTGAGCGAACCTCCAGCACCCGAGCACCTCCCTGGGCGCCTTCGAGCGCTGCACGAGCGCCACCACCCCCGACTTCCTCTCCCTCCTGTTCTCGCATCCCCTTGAGCACCATTGAGCGCTGGATGATCCCCCGTCGAGCGCCACTAAGCCCAGCGCCACCTCTCACGCCCAGCCGAGCACAGTCCCGAGTCTCCTCTGAGCAGCTCTTCCTTCGTCCAAACAGCAGTCTCCTTCCCCGAGGTCCGACGACGTCGAGCCAAGCACCCCGGAGCTTCCCGAATCGCCGCCGGCGATACCTTCTCTCCTGATTTCTGAATCCGAAATGCGGTAAGCCCCTTCCACCTTTCCTTCCGCTCTCAAACTCGACAAAAATCCTCCTTTTGACCTCCTATTGTCGTCCTAGGCCACGACCTCCATGATTCCGACTCCGACGAAGCACAATCGCGCCTCTGACGACGAGTTCCGGCGAAAATCCGAACCTATGTGAGCACCTCTTCCTCCCTTTCCTTTGTTCGTGTTTACTTCTTTCCGAATCTGTGATGTTCGGGTTAGTTAGTCGATCTCCTGGGCAAAATCTCGAGTCGAAAGGACCACCGGAGCCTGAGCTCTCCTCTCTTCTTCCCCCGTCATTTCCGATTCCAAGAGTTCTGTTCTACTGAATTGGGGAAGGAGGGTTCAGTGAACCGGTTCCTTATTTTCTTTCTTCTGAACCGGCCGGCTCAGCCTTTTCTTTGGTTTACTTAAATATGGGTTGGGCTTTTGGATCTGGGCCGGATCCGAGTTTTTTTTTCGGTTTGTATTTGGGGCTGAGTTCTTCTTTGGGCCTTTTCTTCACTTTCTGGGCCGGGTCACCAGATTTGGGGATTTTTATTTTATACTCCATTATTTGTTGTTGTATTATTGATAGGTATTTCACAATTATATTATGAGTGGTATTTAATTATTGTTGATTATTATTATTAGTATTATACTATTGATTTTGGGGTAGTATATTCTGAAACTTTATATATTATAAAGGTATTTGAGAAATAATATTATTGGGATGAGTATTTGTGATGACTAAATATGTAAGTTGGGAAATTCAAAATGACTTGTTGATTTTGGATTTAAATAGAGATTTTGAAAATAGATTTAATTTGAGGCGTTATGTTAATTATATATTGTTGATAAAGCATTATCTAAGAGGGTTTCAAGTTCTCGGAAATATCTCTTAAATGATTTATTGTTGGAAAACCAAAATGCCAGAATATTTTGATAAAACCAAATTTTGGGTTGACTTAGAAATTTGATACTTCCCCTTGATTTGGACAAGTATGATTTTGAGGTATTGGTTTTAAGTTTTAAATTGTTGATGTCGGGATCTTTGTCTTGATTTGATGATGTTGGTTTTGAGAAGGAAATTGGAAGAATGATTTTGGTTGATGTTGATCATATCGGAATGGTTTTGGGGAAACGGTTTTACTATCAATGGGTTTTGAGGATGATGAGATCTTGGGTTCGTATGTATGAATGCTGGTCTGGTAGCTTATGACAATGGTCTGATGATAGGTGCGTATTGTTTTTGGATTGCTTTGGACTTGCATTTGGGCCCTTGCTTGTGTTATATGTCTTGCAGCTCTGCATCTTCAGGTAAGTTCCCTAGGGGGCTTACTCAGGTTGGATATTCATGCCTGTTGTTGCATTTTTTGTTAGGTGTTGCATATGCATAAAAGCATGCCATGTAGTATCATGTTTAGGTTGCACTAATTGAATGAGCATCTGCTTACTTTATGCGTTTGAAACAGAACGGCCGTTATCTGTGATAGTCCTAGAGTCTTTGTTAGGGTCATAGGGTAGCCCAGCCTCATCGGGTACCCTGAGTCAATCGAGTCATGAACTTCCTTATATTATGAGATGCCTGCGGGCTTTATTGTGGAGCGGGTTAGGCATGCGTGCCGCCCGATTATGATGTAATGGATTCACGAGCTGGCCAATCTCCGCCCTATCGGAAGGGGGTGGAGGTAGGAGAGGGATATGCCATTTGGCATTGTCTTGGGCCCTTTACAGTATTTCTGCAGATTATTATGAACTAGGAGCATGTTAGTGTGTTTGACATTCGTACTGCATTAGAGCATCTTTATTAGGTATAGCACATACTATGTGGCCTCAGCGAGGACTGCCGGTCCCGCATGAGTGGCTCGATCTAACTCCTTTCCCCGTTCTTTTTTTAAAGGTATTTTCTGCAGATTTGAGTGCTCGATGTCTATATGACGGGGTTTCCTTTTGGCGAATCGGAGAATCCGGCTAACATTCTAAGTTGGTAAAATGGTAATCACTCACTTATGATTTGGTTTTGACCCGGCTTTGCCGTGGCATTTGTGCCTTAACTTTGCTTCCGCTTTACTTTCGTTTGAATTGGATTTCGCGACATAGTCTTAGGACAGGTTAAGGGTACCCAACGGCCCTTCGAGGTTTTAGGGTTCGAAATCCCTCTTTCTCCTAATCTTAATATGAGTTTGAAACCTTGACCCGTACCTGGATTGTAAGATCCGAACAAGGGGTTTCATCCCTTGAAACGTAACCCAGAAATCATAATTCTGGGCCGTTACAAAGATGGTATCAGAGCGAGGTTGTGCAATTCGGGTACAAAAGGGTCGAGTGTATGTTTTGAAAATTGCCCAAAAATTTCAAAGACTTTTGAAAAGGATTTAAAGGGGCAAAATGAACTTAAGAGGCCTAACCCAAATCAGACTAAGTAACGAACTTGGCTTGTTATGAAAGAGGAAAACCGACTAAAGAGGGACCGAGTGGGTAGAAAGGCGTTAGACCATCCCTATTGGATGTAGTTGGGAATGGATAGGCAAATATTAGCTTGTTCTTTACAGATGAGTTGGGAGATTCCAAAGAGATCATTATGAGTGTTATGAACTAATTCTGTGCTGAATGCTTGCTATGCTTGAAATCTGATTTGGATGCCCTAACTATGAAATGTGCATTAACTTACCTGTGCAAACGGGATAGTGGGAGTACCCTTGTTTCTGTGTGGTTAAACCCAACTTGTGTGGAACAACCCCTTCCACTATGTTAACCCTCTTCGGTTCTATCGAATCTTTCCCCTGTATGTCAGTGTCTTTCACGGGAAATCGGGTTTGTAAACACATTGTGTCGGGAATCCTGGTTGGATATTAAGGTTCTCTGAGTGAGTATTGGAATGTGGTTCTTGATGGCATTCTGAGTCGGTTGGGAAAAGTCAATGGTTGCCCTTAGGGATCTCTGTTCGGTTGTAATGGTGACTCTCTCTGAATTTCATGACATAATATGATTAGTTATATTACTTAGGTCTAGTGTTATGCCTTACTTTCTATCATGATTACATGTTGTCATAACATGCCTACTTGGCCTATTGTGTTAACTTGATTAATGATTGAATGGAAGTGTGAGCTGCATGAAGTGAATCTGCCTCTACTAGGTTCATGGTAGTGTGATTGATTGGAAGCATAAACTACATTATATGAACCTACATGATAGTTGTTTTCTCCTGGGTTAGATCCATGATAGTGTGATAAAATCTTCTTTGTATGAATGCATGTAAATGATCTCTTTATCATACTAGCTAATGACGCGTCGATGCTCCTTATTCCTTTTGTGACAAAAACCTATAGCATGCCTATCTATTTTGTATTTGTCAGATTAAATGTTGAATTATTTTGCACATGATATTGTTGTGTGTTACTTGTGTTGAAGAGAGAATATCTGGTATAATTGAGTCTCGATGAATGCATGTTTCATCCTAGCATGTGCTGATTTGAACTCATGTCCCCGTATTCTCGTCATACTGCCCATTACTTAGACTCGTATTATACATCTCTACATTTCTTCCCATGCTTCTACATCGTTGGAATGTGATTAAATTGATTTCTTACGCGACGTCATGATTAGTTGCATGCATGTATCGTATGGTATGTTGAACATTTAGTGTCATGTAAGATCCTTGGTGGTGACTCGTTTGAATTGTATATTGCCTGCATTATTGTTGATTTTCTCTTGAGCTAGGTCCCTAATAGTGTGGTTCCCCCTTCCTCCTCTCCTCTTAAAATGTTTTACGCATGATTAGATTGATGTTGAATTCGATGATCTACTTGTTTTCCGTGATGGTTAGTTCTAGCATGCTTACATGTTATCGCTCGGTAGTGTTCCCTATTACTCTATGATATCCTCTCGTGCTTGCATAGATGTACGACTTGACACCTCGCTGATGTATGACTTGACACCTCGCATGACCACACACCACGCTATATCATGTTTTCACCTACGTAGAACGCATGAATGTTAGAATGAATCTAGTCGAATTACCTTGACTGTATTCATGCTCGATGTGTGTTACTAGTATCATGTAGGCCTTATGATTTCCAATATGACTCGATAAATGATTACCTGTTGTACTTGTTCTATAATGTGATAGTTATTGTACCGTTTTCTGTGCCCTATGACTGCTCATTCCTAACATGATTATGATCTATCGCCCGTGATGTTCTCCTTGTTACTCTATGGTGATCTCTCTTGCTTTCATGTACACTAGGTTGAACTCATTAAATGGCTCTTGACTATGCCCCTGCCCTGTCATGTATCGCTAGTATTGTTCAGGACCTATGCTTTCTAAATTTATCTCGTCGTATGATTACATGTCGTTCTTAACCTACTACATGATCATTGTTGTCGGATGTGATACTTACTATGCTGTTTTTATGTGTTCTCGTATGATGCTTCGGCTAATTGTCATGATATACCTCGTTATGTTATGTTTGAACTCAATTGTTGATGAGTATACCATGCTAGTTCATTTTTCATATACATGATACTTGCCATCCTCGTTAAACCCCTTCATGACCATTACTGGCTCCGCATGATTTTCTTAGAATTAGTAGGCATCTCTGCTTTCATGGAATAATAAACTGTTAGCTCTCACTTGCATCAGTGTAGGACTTGATTGTGCCTTTTGGGATGAATACGCATGTTATTCTCCTTGAGATAGGTACATGTTAGTGTGGGTTATTGTAATTGATATGCTCCATGATGAATTTATGTTAGTTGTCGCAATTATAACCTCACCGACTTCCATAAGGGCATCGTTGCTATCCTCGGGTTAGAGTCTTATCTCCAATCTTGTCATCCTTTTAACCTTGGTCTGTATTTCCGAAGTGAACATTGGGTTTTCCGTCCTTGTCACTCCCCTATCTCTACTAACTTAGACTCCTCTGCGATACTTGGATGAGCGACCGCGTGAAAAAGGAAACAAGAAGTTAGTTAGCGATGGAGCAGCGCAGAGGAACCGTGGGCCCATAACCCACGAGCCTCCGGATCAACAATGCCGGCAGGACAAGCACGTTTTGTGGATTGCGGTTATCGAGTACAATAGAACTTGTAGGCGGGAGTGTCCTTCATTCGAATTGCTAATCCTTCTGAATTTGTTGATGATATGACACTGACCTGGCGATGAGATTTACGTGTTGATGTGCTGACTTGATGATAACTATTGCCTGATTGCATGTTGTCTATGATGATATGATTTGATGACTTATAGATCTCATGTACCATGATGTATTGACATGTTGCTACGCTAAGTTGCTAAACATGATTTGAACTCCTTTACTTGTAAAATGTGAACTACATATGCTAAGAAGCCTAAATTGTATCTGATAAGGTTATAATACAACATGCTAGCTTGACTTGATTATGTTTGTATATGATGTTGCAATGATTATTGAGCATGATGGTAAACTGAGATTTGTTGAACCCATGATATTAGGTTTATGAATGCTAGTTGATATGATGTAGACCTTATGTTTAATAATGTCCATGATTGCTTCTTCTTTGAACTTGTGGGTGAGGGTTCTCTTGTGGAGTGGTTGATGAGTGGTAAAAGAATTCTAGGCGGTTAGGATGATCGATGGTATTATGAGGTAAGACGCGAGAGAGGGATCCATGTGGTTAGCAGGGTATGATGCTTGTGATGTCTTGAGTAGTATATGAAGTGTGGGGAATGACTTTTGAGAGTATTGAGGATACGGTATGAGAGGGTTCTCGGGTGTGAAGTTAGAGATAAGAGTTGGATTCTTAGAGGTGGATGGTGCGAGGTAGTGCTTGGTGGAATGAGGGGTGAGATTTGAGCCTCGAGATGAGTTGGGATTTCTTCAGGGGATTTGGTCGGAGTTAGTGTTGTTGAGTCTAGAAGAGGATTAATCTTGGCTTGAGAGTGGAGATGGGTGAGTGGGGATTTTGTTTCATTTTGACTGGTATGATGTGAGGAGTTTTCTTGATTTTATGATTTATTTATATCTGCTGGCATGATGTTAGATAACGACCATGATGAACCTGATACTATATTACATGTTGTTATGCAATACTGAAATCTAATCGGTAGTGACTAGTGTTATCATGATATACTGCATCATTGCTATCCTGCTGTGTGTTTTAGAAGCATGTTACGATGTGTTATATGAATTATGAGATAATGGTATGTTGCTATGTGAAAACATGATGTTTAATATGTGATAGAAGGCATGATGTTGTACTATATGGTTGACAAGCATGATTATTGATTATGCAAATGATGAATATGACTTGAAGTATGATCATGATTTGTATATATAAGATAATGGTGCATAATTTCTAAACGATCGTTATATGGCATTGTGATGGGTTAAGATGATGGTTGGTGAATATGCTGACATTCGATGACTGATATATTGTTTGACCTCCCCTTCGTGGAATCTTAATAACATGACTTGTTATGTTGATGTGTTGACAATGAGTTTGATTCGTTGACCTTGTGATGAGGATGTACCTGATATGACCTTGGTGTGATATCGAGATGTGTGTTATGATTTTAGCATAGATGCATATTATGACCTTTAGTATGAGGTGGAGACGTTGATGTGATCTTGTGGCAGTGTGCTGGCATATGTTTGAGACTTGTTATATGATGTACTCGTTGATGATCGATTGGTTATGTGGTTATGCATTGCTTATGACTTGTGAATCTTACTTGAATTGAGACTGATACATTGATTTGATTATGGAAACTAGGAAGAGAATCTGGGATTAGCCCTTAGAGGTGGATGATTCCACCTCCCAGCTTCTGAACTTGATTGATTGTTATGCGGGAAACTGATTTGGTTTTGGAGGATTTTGACGAAAGTTTGATTGAAACGATTCTACTTATTTTGGTGTAAAGTTGCTTGGTTAAACGTCTTATTTGAAGATTTTGAGCGGTTAGAAAATGAATTACTTGGAATTTTAAAGAATAAACGTTATCGAGAATTTCAACGATTTTGAGGCCAATCTTTTCAAATTGCGGAATCCCTTTAGAAACGTTTCAAACCCGAGCAACTCTATGATACTTCACAAATTGGATACATGCATTTTATGGGGGCGCCTATAGGGTGCTTGCTAAGACCTAGTGATGCTATTGTAGAACTTTTAGAGTTGTGGTGTTTTCGAAAAGTCGAAACGAGGATGTGATAGGGGCGCTTATCGCATACTTGTCAAGGCCAATTGGAGATGTCACGACCGTGACTAAGATGCTGTGAGAATCTCGGAAGACGCAACCGAGATGATTACAACATCCTTGGACTCGTCAATTTCAACCTCATCCCCTACTTTATTTAAGTTTTAGTCTCGGGGACGAGACTTGTTTTTAGAGGTGGATGGTGTAAAGACTCGGATTTTTAAATAATAAATTTTAATAAGTAATAAATTAAAAGGGATTTAGGTCAAAAAAAAAAAAAGAATCCGGCACATAATTATTTTAAATTGACGTTCTTTCAGATTTATTTCCGCTTTCGCTTGCTAAAATTTGAAAGTATAATATAATTTTATTATTTGATTCAGTCGAGGATTCGATTTAAATGTGAAGTTTTAAACTTTATATCTTTTGAGTCGGGTTAAAGTCGAGTGAGTGGGTTCCAGGATTTATTTTATTTCTTTTCGGGTATTTTTGAAATTTATTCTGGGACCACCTTTCCCTGCCATTCGGCCTACCTACAGCCATCTCCTAAAGCTGCAATAGCTAGAAAACAAGAAATTGGGAAACTCACTTTATCTCCCTTGTGTCTCTATATCTCATTCAAACTTGCAAAATGAAAGACCAAAATAAGTACCCTTTCTTTCTCCTTCTCTGCACTCCTTTCCCATTTGACACAAGAAAAGAAAATCCCCAAAGCCCCGTTTTGACTTCCAATAGAGCTCCCTTCAACACACACATACAGTACAAACCCATTTCCATTCTCTCCATTCACCCCTCCCTTATCTGGAATCTCAGCTTTATAATTCAACAACCCAAATCTGATCTCTTTCATCCTCCTCCTTCTATGTTCCTTTTTCCAAACTCCGAAATCACCATTGCCGCTTGCAAACACTAGCAAGTAGCATCTCCACCCCTTTGCACTTCTGTTCCCGATTCAGCCCAGCAGCAACACTCGAGCGCCCCTGAGCGAACCTCCAGCACCCGAGCACCTCCCTGGGCGCCTTCGAGCGCTGTCCGAGCGCCACC
Organism: Persicaria tinctoria; assembly: GCA_037127255.1. Classification (NCBI taxonomy): domain Eukaryota; kingdom Viridiplantae; phylum Streptophyta; class Magnoliopsida; order Caryophyllales; family Polygonaceae; genus Persicaria; species Persicaria tinctoria. The sequence continues at coordinate 40,056,069 of JBANSL010000020.1, forward strand.
ACCCCCGACTTCCTCTCCCTCCCTGTTCTCGCAGCCCCTCGAGCACCATTGAGCGTTGGCTGATCCCCCGTCGAGCGCCACTAAGCCCAGCGCCACCTCCCACGCCCAGCCGAGCACAGTCCCGAGTCTCCTCTGAGCAGCTCTTCCTTCGTCCAAACAGCAGTCTCCTCCCCCGAGGTCCGACGACGTCGAGCCAAGCACCCCGAAGCTTCCCGAATCGCCGCCGGCGATACCTTCTCTCCTGATTTCCGAATCCGAAATGCGGTAAGCCCCTTCCACCTTTCCTTCCGCTCTCAAACTCGACAAAAATCCTCCTTTTGACCTCCTATTGTCGTCCTAGGCCACGACCTCCATGATTCCGACTCCGACGAAGCACAATCGCGCCTCTGACGACGAGTTCCGGCGAAAATCCGAACCTATGTGAGCACCTCTTCCTCCCTTTCCTTTGTTCGTGTTTACTTCTTTCCGAATCTGTGATGTTCGGGTTAGTTAGTCGATCTCCTGGGCAAAATCTCGAGTCGAAAGGACCACCGGAGCCTGAGCTCTCCTCTCTTCTTCCCCCGTCATTTCCGATTCCAAGAGTTCTGTTCTACTGAATTGGGGAAGGAGGGTTCAGTGAACCGGTTCCTTATTTTCTTTCTTCTGAACCGGCCGGCTCAGCCTTTTCTTTGGTTTACTTAAATATGGGTTGGGCTTTTGGATCTGGGCCGGATCCGAGTTTTTTTTTCGGTTTGTATTTGGGGCTGAGTTCTTCTTTGGGCCTTTTCTTCACTTTCTGGGCCGGGTCACCAGATTTGGGGATTTTTATTTTATACTCCATTATTTGTTGTTGTATTATTGATAGGTATTTCACAATTATATTATGAGTGGTATTTAATTATTGTTGATTATTATTATTAGTATTATACTATTGATTTTGGGGTAGTATATTCTGAAACTTTATATATTATAAAGGTATTTGAGAAATAATATTATTGGGATGAGTATTTGTGATGACTAAATATGTAAGTTGGGAAATTCAAAATGACTTGTTGATTTTGGATTTAAATAGAGATTTTGAAAATAGATTTAATTTGAGGCGTTATGTTAATTATATGTTGTTGATAAAGCATTATCTAAGAGGGTTTCAAGTTCTCGGAAATATCTCTTAAATGATTTATTGTTGGAAAACCAAAATGCCAGAATATTTTGATAAAACCAGATTTTGGGTTGACTTAGAAATTTGATACTTCCCCTTGATTTGGACAAGTATGATTTTGAGGTGTTGGTTTTAAGTTTTAAATTTTTGATGTCGGGATCTTTGTCTTGATTTGATGATGTTGGTTTTGAGAAGGAAATTGGAAGAATGATTTTGGTTGATGTTGATCATATCGGAATGGTTTTGGGGAAACGGTTTTACTATCGATGGGTTTTGAGGATGATGAGATCTTGGGTTCGTATGTATGAATGCTGGTCTGGTAGCTTATGACAATGGTCTGATGATAGGTGCGTATTGCTTTTGGATTGCTTTGGACTTGCATTTGGGCCCTTGCTTGTGTTATATGTCTTGCTGCTCTGCATCTTCAGGTAAGTTCCCTAGGGGGGCTTACTCAGGTTGGACATTCATGCCTGTTGTTGCATTTTATGTTAGGTGCTGCATATGCATAAAAGCATGCCATGTAGTATCATGTTTAGGTTGCACTAATTGAATGAGCATCTGCTTACTTTATGCGTTTGAAACAGAACAGTCGTTATCTGTGATAGTCCTAGAGTCTTTGTTAGGGTCATAGGGTAGCCCAGCCTCATCGGGTACCCTGAGTCAATCGAGTCATGAACTTCCTTATATTATGAGATGCCTGCGGGCTTTATTGTGGAGAGGGTTAGGCATGCGTGCCGCCCGATTATGATGTAATGCATTCACGAGCTGGCCAGTCTCCGCCCTATCGGAAGGGGGTGGAGGTAGGAGAGGGATATGCCATTTGGCATTGTCTTGGGCCCTTTACAGTATTTCTGCAGATTATTATGAACTAGGAGCATGTTAGTGTGTTTGACATTCGCACTGCATTAGAGCATCTTTATTAGGTATAGCACATACTATGTGGCCTCAGCGAGGACTGCCGATCCCGCATGAGTGGCTCGATCTGACTCCTTTCCCCGTTCTTTTTTTAAAGGTATTTTCTGCAGATTTGTGTGCTCGATGTCTATATGACGGGGTTTCCTTTTGGCGAATCGGAGAATCCGGCTAACATTCTAAGTTGGTAAAATGGTAATCACTCACTTATGATTTGGTTTTGACCCGGCTTTGCCGTGGCATTTGTGCCTTAACTTTGCTTCCGCTTTACTTTCGTTTGAATTGGATTTCGCGACATAGTCTTAGGACAGGTTAAGGGTACCCAACGGCCCTTCGATGTTTTAGGGTTCGAAATCCCTCTTTCTACTAATCTTAATATGAGTTTGAAACCTTGACCCGTACCTGGATTGTAAGATCCGAACAAGGGGTTTCATCCCTTGAAACATAACCCGGAAATCATAATTCTGGGCCGTTACAAGAATCATATAGTAAATGTTTATTAGATTACTATAAGAGTATGTTTTGAGGAAAACTCATATAACTGACTAGTAAATGTTTAATAAAACCTTATATTGACTAATAAATTCTTATTAGAAACTATAAGAGTGTATTTTGAGGAAAACTCATATAAGTAAAGAATAAATGTTCAAAAAACCTTATATTGACTAATAAATTCTTATTAGAATACTATAAGAGTATGTTTTAAGGAAATTTGATATAAGTGACTAATAAATATTTAATAAAACCATATATTAACTAATAAATATTTATTAAGAGTGTGTTTTAAGGAAAATTGATATAAGTGACTATAAGGTATGTTTTGAGTAAAAATCATATAACTGGCTAATAAAACCTTATACTAAGTAATAAATTCTTATTATAATACTATAAGGTTATGTTTTGAGTAAAACTCACATAAGTAGCTAATAAAACCTTATATTAAGTAATAAATTCTTATTTGAAGGTTATATTAAGTAATAAAACTCACATAAGTAGCTAATAAAACTCACATAAGTAATAAACTCACATAAGCAATGGTCAATCTATCAATGTTTGGAATGATCCTTGGATCTCAAACATAAGGCTAACAAATTTTCTAAATAATTATGATCCAAATATGAAGGTTAGTGATCTCATCTTAAATGAAAAAACATGGAAAGAGGAAGTATCATCCAAACTGAAGCCTATGCTATTCAAATAGGAATGGAGCACGCCCGAAGATTAGGTATAAGGAGAATTGTCATTGAAGGAGATAACCAAGAGATTATAAAGGCAATCATGGAAGGGAAGAACACAAAGTGGGAAGTCTTACGTCAAGTACAACACATCAATCGGCTAAGAGAGCACTTTGATCATGTCGAATTCAACCACTACTACAGAGAAGCTAACAAGGTTGCGGACTATATAGCTAGAACTGGTATCATTATGAATAGAAATATCATCCCTTTTAATAGGGAACTTTGTACCATCATCCGTTAGGATGATCCAGGGAGTGAATTACATTTTATGTAATTCTCCCTAATATTTGCCTACTGTAAAAAAAAAAAAAAAAAAGTAATAAATTCTTATTATAATACTATAAGGTTATGTTTTGAGAAAAACTCATATAAGTAACGAATAAAAGTTTAATAAAACTTTATAGTAACTAATAAATTCTTATTAGAAACTATAAGAGTGTGTTTTGAGGAATATCCAAATAAGTAACGAATAAATTTTTAATAAAACCTTATATTGACAAATAAATTCTTATTAGAATTTATTAGAAACTATATGAGTGTGTTTTGAGTAAAATTCAAATAAGTAACGAATAAATATTTAATAAAACCTTATATTGACAAATAAATTCTTATTTGAATACTATAAGAGTATGTTTTGAGGAAAATTCATATAAGTAACTAATAAATTTTGAATAAAACCTTAATATTAACTTATAAATTTCTTATTAGAATACTCTAAGAGTATGTTTTGAGGAAAAAATAACGCTATTCAATAAATTTTGAAAAAAAACTTATTTTAAGAAATAAAAGTTTGTATGAATACTATGCAATTAAAAACTTTTTTATATGAATTTTTTTATACCAAACCTATAAATATTAAAATTTATATTTAAAAAATTCGCATAAGATACAAATACTAAATTAGTTTAATGATGTTGGGTAAAATCTTATAAAAACATATAGATAAATAATTAAATTTGACTAACACTTATTGGAAATATATATTTATAATAAATAGTTGTATTGATAGGTTTATTTTCTAAATGTAAATTATGAAGAAAAAAAAAAGCAATTCCCATTGTCAAAAATATTATTAGCACCCAATGTATTTTAGAGCGGGAAATTCCCCCCCAAAAATTTAGGCCAAAATTTAAAGGGGTAAAAAAGGAAACTTTTAACCCTAAAAGCGCCGCTTCCCAGGTGCAAAATCCAGTTTCCTTTCCTCTCTCCCTCTTCACTGATTCTCTTCCGCTTCCAAGAGTCCATAGTCGCCTCTTCCGCGCCTCGGCCTTCCCCTTCCATGGCTGCCACCATTCCTCTGCTCCTCCCCCTCGCTCACCCTCAGTCCTTCCTCTCACCCTTCGTTCAAGATCTCTCCCTCCCCGAAAATTTCAGATCTTGGCCCAAATTCAGACCTTCGCCGCTTTCGTTCTGCACTCTGGCGTCGGTGGTCAGATTGGAGGAGGCAACACCATGGAGAACAAGGCGGGAGGGATTCACTCTTTCTGCTCCCTCCTTCCTTCGAATCCGAAGGTGGACTCGAGGGATTGACGCTTTCGGCACCATGGAGAACGAGGCGGGAGGAGGCGCTGTATAATTTCTGAAATTCACATCCCCCTCTCACTGTTTTTTCAAAAGCGTCGCCCTCTCCTTTCCCCTTCTTCCCCATCTCTCCTCCCTGTAAAAAAGCGCACAACCAGCGGAAGAAATCTGTTCTTGAAATCCTCGAAATCGAACCAGGCGACCGGGAATAAGCCATTGGATGTGGAGGTGTTGAATACTCCAAGGTTGTCCCTTTCCTTTGCTTCTTTTCGATTTTCAATTTCCTAGTCTTTAATATACCTAATTTCGATTTCGTTTTTCTGTTTCACATAAATTTAGTTTCACAAATTTCGTTTCCAGGTGGTATAAACTTAGATTGTCTAGAATTTTTAATACCTAATTTCGATTTTTTAATACCTAATTTCGATCGAATCTAGATTTTTATACCTTATTTCTTCTGAAGTATGATATTCAGTAGGCTGCTCGCTGGATTGAGCAGATCCTACACTTTTCTTTGCTTCTTCTCGTCGTTTTCATCCGTCAGCATTTGCAAGGTATTCATAGTCTCCTAGTCTTTCCTGGTGAGACTAGCTAGCTAGTTAATTTTTTTAGCTGTGATAATGAAGTTGCTTGTTGCTGTTGCATCTACTGCTATTATTGTTCTGTGCTGTGTTTTAGATTGAATCTTGATAATACATGTTGTTAGCTATTTTAAATAAGATTTATATTGTATAGCAGAAAACAGGTAGATCATTTTTTTTAAAATATCCTTGATACTCATGATTTTGTAACTCATTACTGCTTTATTTCTTCTAAATAAGTTGGGGATTACTAGTTGAACAATATTTTATTTCATCTTACAATATTGTATTTCATCTTACAGGCTGCCTCAGGTTATTGGGGGTGTTAATTGGTTCAAGGAATGCTATAAACATGAGTTTGTGTCATCAAGAAATTGGATGTTTGGATTTGTTCATTTCTAGTTTGGGTTATTTTGTATCTAGAATATTTTTTTTATGTTTGTACCCTATTTATGTATGTTTGGATTTGTTATTGTTTTGGATGTATCCATAAAAGTTTTTTACATTTTTAAGTATATAAAACATTACTAATGAAATGAGCAACAACAATAGCAATGACAAATATTGACGTTACCAACAACCTTAGCCACAACATTACCAACGAAACGAGCAACAACGATAGAAACAATCATAGCAACGACTTAGCCACGGAATCAATAAGGCTCATGACCTATTTGTAGAAACGAATCCATATACGAACTTAGCCACGAATTCAGCGATGCCTTCATTTCGATGCTGTTTTCGAAGCTGGTTTCGTAGCCACAACCACGACATATGTCTTCCACTATTAGCCACAGACTTAGCCACGAATTTGTGATTCGATGCTAAATCCATTGCTAAACAGCCGTCGCTATTAGTCACGAGGCATATGGCTACGGACGACCCACCTGTGACTGAATCCGTGGCTAAACCGGTTAGCCACGGGCATTCGTGGCTAATGCCGTTGCTATTTTCCATAGCTATTTCCTGCATTTTTAGTAATGTTTAAGGATTTTTCTAATGTATTTTTGTAAAAATAATAATTTTCATATATAAATGTAAAAAAAATTCTCAAAATTTTTTTAACCCTCTAAAAAAATTTCTAGATCTGCCACCGTGTACATGTCCCGGTGAAGGTACAAGCAAAGAGAAGGTTCATATGACAAAACCTAATGTGTACAAGTGAAGGTTCCTACGGTAGAACACTACATTGGATATTGTTGCATATATATGTACTATTCTCATTTTAAATAAATGTTTCTACCGTAATACATATGTATATGCCCTAAGAAATATTTCACTATATAGGTATAAACTAATTGAGTGTTTGGGTTTAAAATTCAATCCGATACTACATTTTATATATCTTTAAAATTTGAGAATATTTTTTAAACTAACCTGGATTATTAGATCAAGTCCTATAGAGAAGACCACATTTATCATTTAGTAAGACTGGAAATCGTCACAAACTAGTTATTCAGTTTCTATGTGCACTAAAGTTTGGCGTAATTTACTCCCTATGAATTGTTAATTAACGTTGGTAACTAATTTTTAGTTTGATCAGTCATCGTCAATCTGTAAGTCGATGAACTAATCCTCTAATTATCAATTCGACTTGTGTGTTTGCTACTGGTGCATATGCCTTCATGGATACGATTTGTAAGTATCGGTCCGAATTAGAGTTTAATAATATAGGATCCGCAACCTTCTAGAGTACCCCAATCGGCATATGAATCTGGCCATGTGTTTGTACACTTGCACCCAATTTATCCCTTGCGTTTTTCTCCTCTTCGTGAACGGTTTATAGGAGGGGACCCACAACTCCAATATATGTGCTACGTGTTACAATCTTGATGGCTAGATGAGGCCTTGTGGGTCCCAAATGAAAATAAAAAGCGACTCGTATACTTATCTGATAAGGTAGATAATCTGGTCATGCCACACTTGCCGTCTCACTTGTTTCTATATAAACCTTTCCCTGCGCTGCCCCTATTCTTGACATTCCAATTTCCAATCCAAAACCATATTTTCTTATTCTTGAAATTAAAAATCTGTAAAAATGGGGCTGCCGGCGGCCAAAGATCCGATTGCACAGTTAAGCTTGCCACCGGGTTTCCGGTTCAACCCGACCGACGAAGAGCTCCTGGTCCAGTATCTCTGCCGGAAAGTCATCGGCCACGAGTTCCCCCTTCAGATCATCGCCGATGTAGACCTCTACAAGTTCGACCCTTGGGTCTTACCCAGTTAGAATCAATCAGAACCTGTTTTTTTTTATTATTATTATTGTTATTTTTCATTTAATCCTAATTTTTCAAATTAATTAGATGGTGCATATGTACGTACACGTTGTGAATCAGGCAAAGCAGTATTCGGAGAGCATGAGTGGTACTTCTTCAGCCCGAGGGACCGAAAGTACCCAAACGGGTCGAGGCCGAACCGGGTGGCTGGGTGCGGTTACTGGAAGGCCACCGGTACGGACAAGGTGATCGCCAGCCAAGGCAGGAAAGTAGGTATCAAGAAGTCGTTGGTGTTCTACATTGGGAGGGCTCCGAGGGGCACCAAGACCAACTGGATCATGCACGAGTTCCGCCTCTTCGACTCCCCTCGCAGTACCTGCTCCTCCAAGGTACATGCAAGCTTAATAAGTTTGGTATAATTCGACTGAGTTTCAGTTTTGGTGGCTTGTTTTGTAGTTGGATGATTGGGTGTTGTGTAGAATATACCAGAAGAACTCTGGCAGCGCTGCTAAGTTCACCGCCCTCGCATCGAGGGCGGAGCACAGCGCCGGGGGAGGCTCATCGTCCACCTCGTCGAGCACGAACCGGGTGGTTCTTGAGAATTTTGGGTCGGTTAGTTTGGACTGGGGAGTGTTGGCTGGGCTGACAGCGGGCCTGGAAAATGGGGCGATTGGGCCGAACCAGGCCCAAGGTAACCAGGGTTGTCACGTGGTTGGTGATGGGGGTGGCACGTGGGAGATGTTAGGTAACCATGTGATGGAGGATGAGGTAGAGAGTAGGCCCACGACTCAACGAATCAACCAGGAGAGCCCGAATATAATGAGGGCCCATAGCTACTCGAATTCGGGCGACCCGTTTGGTCTAAGGTACACGGTGCCAAACCCGGTGGAAGCATTCGGGTTTAGGCCGTGAAGAGGAAAATGGCGGTTGGAATTGGGAAAGCATTCAGTGGTCCTATTGTAATAAAAGATTAGAAGATTAATTAGGGAAGGTGGGGAAATTTTTTTCCTTCATTTTCTACCACCTCTAATAAAAAAATAATGTCATTTTATTCATTGTTACATTTATTAAGAAAGTTGTGATACAAACAATATTGAAAAAATAAGTTACATCGAATAATTTTGGAATCTTACACCTGAACTTTCAATTAAATAGTAACTTTCCATTTGTAATTTTTAATTGTTTTTTTCGGTGAAAAATATCTATTTTGCCCACATAAATTATATCATATCTTATATTAACCATGCCCCTTTAAGTAATTTCCATCTTTTTTTATAAAATGTCTTTTTTACCCTTAAAAGTTTAAATTTAAAAAATAATAATTTTTTTATTTCAAGGTCCTTTTATGTCTTTTTAAAATTATAAATTGTCATATTTCATCAATTTCACCTAAATATATATATTTTTTCTTAAAATGCCCAAATTACAACTTGAAACTTTTCTCAAATCAACTCTACTTTATATTTTTAATTAAACTATCCAAGTTACAATTACAAGATTTTTTCGAATCAACTATACTTTTTATTTTTAATTTAACTACCCAAGTTGTAACTTTAAGGTTTTCTCAAATTAAACCAACTTTATATTTTTAATTAGATGATAATTAATAATTATAATTATAATTATATCATTTTTTTATGAACTCTATAATTTTGGATTTCTTTTTTGTTTTGATTAATAAACTTTTAAAAAGTATGCCCTTCTTTATTTTTTTAATTGAATTGAAAGACATCATTCTACTTTGATGAAAATTGTAAAAGAATATCCTCTTAGTTTCTTATAATGATACCATTATTATTTTTATTACTATAAAATTTAATTTATATGGAAAAATAACTCAATCATACGTACATATGAAAACTTCCCATTTGTAATTTTTAATTGTTTTTTGGGTAAAAAATACCTATTTTGCCCTCATAAATTATATTACCATCTTATATTAACTATTTCCTTTTAAGTAATTTTCATCTTTTTTATAAAATGTATTTTTTACCCTTAAATGTTTGAATTTAAAAATATTAATTTTTTTTATTTCAAGGTCCTTTTTATGTCTTTTCAAAATTATAAATTGTCATATTTCATCAATTTCACCTAACTATATATATTTTTCTTAAAATGCCTAAATCACAACTTGAAACTTTTCTCAAATCAACTCTATTTTATATTTTTAATTAAACTATCCAAGTTACAATATAAAGATTTTCTCAAATCAACTATACTTTGTGTTTTTAATTTAGGTACCCAAGTTGTAACTTTAAGGTTTTCTCAAATTAAAGCGATTATATATTTTTAATTAGATAATAATTAATAATAATAATTATTATTATTATTATTATTATATCATTTTTTATGTTTAATGATCATGATTTTCGAACTCTATAGTTTTGGATTTCTTTTCTGTTTTAATTAATAAACTTTTTAAAAGACTACCCTTCTTTATTTTTTTTAATTGAAAGTCATCACTCTTACTGTTTTGATGAAAATTTTAAAAGACTATCCTTCCAGTTTCTTATAATGATATAATTATTGTTTTTATTACTATAAAATTTAATTTATATGGAAAATAACTCAATCATACTTATTTGCACATATGAATATTTACACATATATAAAACGTAACATTTGCAATCTAAATACGAATAGACCGCGCGCATAAGCGCGCGACGCCTAACCTAGTCTGAAAACAAGTTAATAGCTACATAATTATTCTATATAATCAAATAATTATAACTCTAAGTGAATAAATGAATATACATAAATATTGTTGGATTGCTCCAACGGATCGAATACCCGCCCTCTAAATGTATACCTAAAAATATTCATAAGGGTTTTCATAAGGGTTTTTCATAAGGGTTTTAATTTATATGGAAAATAACTCAATCATAATTAATCAAAATATTCATAAGGGTTTTAGACAAATCCTTTTCATTTTTTCCGAACACATTGCAAAAAGGTACAAAACTCTTTTTTCCCGAATCGAAACCTAAATCTGTCGAACGGATTGTTTTGATCGAAAACAACCTAAAATCGATGAAATTAATCAAAATATCAATTGATCGACACATATGAATTGGTATATCGCTCGTTTTACATTATTATCGAATGTAAATTTTTTGTCTTCGTTCGAAAAAACCGTCAAAGGAATGAGCTCGGCGCGTAGGAACGAGGTAAATGAAGGAGCTCGACAGGTTTAGACGAGTTGAGTAAGTAACCTCGGTGCATAAAAACGAGGGTATGACGGAGACTTGTCTAGTTTTTGCGAGGTATATAAGGACCCCTTTTGAAGATCTTGTCTAAAACCTAATTGACTTAAACCGAGCTAAGTAAATAACCTCGGCTTTTGTTGTTGAGGTTAAGGAGGGAGTTCGACTTCTATTGTTGAGGTTAAGGAGGGAGCTCGGCTTCGGTTGTTAAGGTTAATGAGGGAGCTCGACTTCATTGACACGTAATGCATAAATTCATTAAATTGTGTAGAGGTATGTGTGATGGATCTTGTTATAATGCAAACTCATATGCTTCTAAAGAATGAGACAGACTAAATAATTAAATTAGTTTAGAAAATTTTGTTTTCCCCACTTCTGATTGTAACTCTCAATGACTAAATCAATATCATAACTTTATCTAAAGAGCAAATTAGTTGTTCTTAAGCTGACATGAAACAGAGCAAATTAGTTGTGTAGAGGTATGAGTGATGGATCTTGTTATAATGCAAACTCTCAATGATTTAGTCTGTTTCATGTCAGCTTAAGAACAACTAATTTGCTCTTTAGATAAAGTTATGATATTGATTTAGTCATTGGGAGTTACAATCATAAGTAGGAAAAACAAAATTTTATAAACTAATTTAGTCATTTAGTTTGTCTCATTCTTAGAAGCATATTGTAAAGGCTCGGATTTTCATATCCTAATTTTTTCGGAAAAAGAGAATTACAAATGAAATTAAATCGATTTAATAACTCGTTTAGTAGATTCCGACCGGAATATAAAATTTCACGAATAATTTCCATCCTTTTACCTCGAAAATTCAAAATAATTATCGGATAAATATCCTTGTCGATTTTAAAAATCTAATTGATCGAGAAAATGAGATTCGGTTTCATAAACTAATTTCGGGATTCGAAATTTACATATTTGAGTTTTAATTCGGAGTATTTAATTTTGATTGATCACTTCCCCAGTCAAATCCTTCCCCGTTCCCAGCCACCCTCCCCCTAGCTCCTACTGCACCCCTACCCCTGTGCATCTGTAAACCCACCCTCCGGTCCTCTCTTCTTCTGTACGCCATCTCCCCCATCACTTCACACCTCTCCCTAGCTTCTTCAAACTCTTCGGCTCCTCCCCACTCTTCTGCAGCACTCCATCACCATTCACCGTCACCATCTCACCATCACCACCGTCGCCCTCCATCGATCACCATCGGCACCAACGCCACCCCTTGCTCCTCCCTCCTCGGAACCCCAGCAGCAGCTGCAACGTCCCTCGGAGCCACCACCGGAGCCGCCACGAGAGCCACCGCAGCCCCATTCTCTCATATCCCCTGTTTGAGCGCGAACCAACCTTCCGGTAAGCCGTTCTCCTTCGTTTCCGATCCAAATCATTCTCGAGCTCCTCCATCACTCTCACTCATGTCCGAAGCAGGTCCGATGAACCATCGCGAGCCACCGACGAAGCCCAGAACTCCGATCGAGAGCTCCGAAGTCGCGAAAAACCCATCTCGGTGAGATCCGAAATTATTCTCGTTTCGATTCGTTTTTTTTAGTCTTTTTCGATGCTTAGACTAACTAGGGGGTGAGCGTGGGCTGAGTGTGGGACGTTCGGGTGGGCTCGAGACCTCCGACGAGAGCTCCGGCGAGCATCGAGGGCGGCGAGGCTGAGCGAGCTCGAGAGTGAGGCGGGCAGCGACCGCGAGGCAAGGGAGCTGGGGCGAACAGTGAGCTTGAGAGCGAGGCAAAGGCGAGTGATGCGTGAGTGCGAGCAAGAGGGAGCTCCGGCGAGCTCGATTGGCGGTGAGCGAAGCGAAGCCGAGCAACGAGGAGAGGCCGAGCGGTCGTGAGGCAGAGCAGCGGGCGAGAGAGCAAGCAGCAGCGAGCTGAGGGCGCTGCTGGGCGAGTCCGAGGTGAGGCGAGCGCTGGTCGCCGCTGGGCAACGAGAACGCGAGAGCGAGGCAGGCGGGAGCGCTCCGAGCAGCGACCATAGGCGCGGCTCCATTCGAATTCAGGAGGAAAAAGGAAGCCGACGTGGCTTGTGGGCCCCTCCTCTTCTAACTTATATTTGTTAAACCGGGTTGGATTTTTATTTGCGGGTTCGGTTCGGTTCGTTTTGATTGGATTTAAATAGGTTTGGTTCGGTTCGGGTTTATCCGTTTAATTAATTAATAAATTAAAGATATTTAAAATAAAATATAATATTATTGGGGGTTTAAAATATAACATTATTTGAACTTGGAGATTTAGAAAGAATTTAGAAAAGAATTTCAAGGTTGGAAAGGGATTTAATAAATAAATTAAAAAAGGAATTGTGCGAGTATTTTTAAGGGTCGGAATTCTTAACTATTTCATTCGGATTTTGAAGCGGTTTCGGGACTAACTTGGGAATTATGTGATCGATGATTAACTAGCATGTTGATATGATTGATTGACTAATAGCATGATGTTATGATATCAATATGATTGTGAAGTATGAATTATGATATGTCCTTAAATATAAAGGTTGGAATATGATCTATATATGGAATTTTTTTTCAAAATATTCACTAAAAATTAAATATTTATAAATTTATTCACACTTTTAAACTATTTACGAAAATATTCATTTTTTGCAGGGGAGTCAGAGAAACGCGGGTTGAAACCGCGTTTCATTTGTAAGATTTAAATTTTAAAACGGAAAGAAGAAAGGATAAAAATTAAATGAATAAAACACGGTTTCAAACCGCGTTTTATTTTTTTTATTTTATAAATTATAAAAAAGAAAAAAAAAGAAAAAAAAAAGGTAAAGCGCGGTTTCAAACCGCGCTTTACCTGTTCATCTCCTTCTCCAATCAAAAGGTATGGATGGGAGGCCGGTGCCTGATCGGAGGTCAGGGAGAGGGAGGGAGGCAGTGGCAATGGCAGCGGCGAGGGTGGCCGGCGCTAGTGGCAGCGGAGGTCGAGCAGAGGGAGGGAGGGAGGTCGGGCAGAGCGAGGGTGAGCGGGGAGGGGAGCGCCTGTTCGGAGGCCGGTGCCAGATCGAGTCCCCATGTGTGCCGGTGCCAGATCGAGCGCCTGTTCCGCATCCGTCTCTCAGACAAAGAAGTCCGGAATCCAAACCCACACCAGTCTCCTCCTTCCTCCTCCAATTTTCAGATCTGCGCCGGATCCGTCTTCAATTGAACGATGCCGACTTCGATTCGAGCCCCCAATCCCTATTCCAATTCCCCCGGCCAGAGCGACGACTGCTGATGGCCGGATCTGGTGGGGCGGTGGCGCTGCGGTGTTGTCGGCGTTAGAGGTGGCCTGAAGAAGGTTGGAGAAGGGAGGGCGAGTGCGAAGGAAGAGGGGTTGTGAGGGTGCTGCGAGGATGGGCTCGGGGGGGGGAGGGGTGTGGCGGTGGAAGCAGTGGCCGGAGACCGTGGGAAAGGGGAGGGAGAAGGGAGGTGTGAGGGTGAGCCGCCGAGTGCAAGGGTAAAGCGCGGTTTCAAACCGCGCTTTACTTTTATTTTTTCTTTTTTTTTTTATTTGTTTTTTATAATTTAAAAAATAAAAAGAATAAAACGCGGTTTGAAACCGCGTTTTATTCGTTTAATTTTTATCCTTTCTTCTTTCCGTTTTAAAATCTAAATCTTACAAATGAAACGCGGTTTCAACCCGCGTTTCTCTGACTCCGCTGCTAAAAATGAATATTTTCGTAAATAGTTTAAAAGTGTGAATAAAGTTATAAATATTTAATTTTTAGTGAATATTTTGAAAAACAATTCCTATATATGAGGTGATGATACATGTTACTGTATGTTGTTATATGATATGACGATAAGTTAAAGCATAATGATGAGTTATATTAAGACCTTGCGATGAAAAATGGGACGAGTTGAAATCATGATGATGAAATATTCATTGCGTGAACTTATATGGAAATGTGTGTGCTTGTATGGTTGAATAGATAGACTTATATTCTCATTATGATTACTAGGTGATCTTAAACTGTATGATTGCTACCTTGCTGTTCTGCACCGCTATGTAAGTCTCTTCAGAGCTTACTCAGATTGAAATAGAGCTATTCCCTGCTTTAGGTGCATGATATACTAGGTGCTAGCATTCATGATCAGCATGCCATGTAGTACCATGCTAGGTTGCATCGACCGTTGAGCATTCTACTTCTTTATGCGTATGTAAACAGAACGGCCGTTATCTGTGAAGTAACTAGAGTCTTTGCTAGGGTTATAGGACGACCCAGTCCCATCGGGTCCCGTCCTGAGTCAATCGAGTCATGGAACTTCCTTTACTTATATTATTAGCTGTTTGCGGGCTTTAGGGTCGGGCATGCGTGCCGCCCGATTATTATGGCATGCGTGCCGTCTCTGCCCTATCGGAAGGGGGTGGAGGTAGGAGAGGGATATACCCCTTGGTATTTTGTGCTAAGGCCCTATTATTCTTATGCACTTGATATTAGGAGCATGTTAGTGTGTTAATGTTTCGTCTTGCATCTAGAATCATCTTTATTAGGTATAGCGTATATGTGTGCTTAGGGTCGGGATGCAGAGCTAAAGTGGGCATTGATCTGCTCCCGCCCCCTACCAATTTTTTTAGGTATTCGTTATGCTTACTACTATTGATGCTGATTTGGCTCCATGACCGCGGGGTCTAACATGGCGGAAAGAGAGAGAGAGAGAGAGAGAGAGAGAGAGAGAGAGTTGAGATTCCAACTTTACCAATTTAATTACGGTTCGGAATTGAATGGTTAATCATGTTTTGACCCGGCTCTGCCGTGGCACCACCTTGTATCATGCTTTACTTCCGTTATTTGTGTGACCATTGGTTTTCCACGTTTAGACATACGACAGGTACAGGGGACTTCCCCGGGGATTCCAATGATCCCTTCGAACTTGGGTATGAAATCCCACTTTCAAAACGTTAGTTTGAAATTTCAAACCTTCAACCTGTACTCGGGGCACAAGATCCTAACGAGGGGTTTTATCCCTCGAAACGTAACCCGAGAATCATAATCTCGGGCCGTTACACATATGAGTTTGCATTATAACAATATCCATCACACATACCTCTACACAATTTTATGAATTTATGCATTACGTGTCAATGAAGCCGAGCTCCCTAATTAACCTCAACAATCGAAGCCGACCTCCCTCCTTAACCTCAACAACAGAAGCCGAGCTCCCTCCTTAACCTCAACAACAGAAGCCGAGGTTATTTATCTAGCTCGGCTTAAGTCAATGAGGCTTTAGACAAGATCTTCGAAAGGGGTCCTTATATACCTCGCAAAAACTAGACGAGTCTCCATCATACCCTCGTTTTTATCCACCGAGGTTACTTACTCAACTCGTCTAAACCTGTCGAGCTCCTTCATTTACCTCGTTCCTACGTGCCGAGCTCCTTCCTTCGACGGTTTTTTCGAATGAAGAGCAAAAATCGTCATTCGATAATCATGTAAAGCGAGTGATATACCAATTCGTGTGTCGATCAATTGATATTAATTTCATCGATTTTAGGCGGGTTTCGATCAAAACAGTTCGTTCAACATATTTAGGTTTCGATTCGGGAAAAGAGAGTTTTGGGCCTTTTTGCAATGTGTTCGGAAAAAATGAAAATGACTTGTGGTAATTTAGGTGAAATTATCTTGTCAATAGCCATTTCAACATCTTGCCTCTAGCCTCACTCAAAAATATTGGGTAAATTACACATAACCACCCATAAATTATGGAACTTTTCACATAATCACCCATAAAAACTTAAATTACTATAAACCACCCATAAATTTGATTTTTTTTCATATGACCACCCACACATATTAAACCTCTATTTGTTTTGTTTAAAACGACTAAAATACCCCTAATTCAAGTTTATTTGTTTGTACTTTGTAAAGGAAAGATGTTGCATGTAAAATAGACAAGGTCGTCTTTGGTATAAAAAAAATTTAAGATAAATTAAGGGTGTGTTTGGATTCCATAATTTATTAATTATATATAATGTCATAGTTTTATCCCGGTGTATGTGATTATTTGGTTAAATTACTATTTTACCTCAGTTTTTATGAGATTTTTAGTTATACAACCAACTGCTCACATAAACTGAAGTAAATAATTGAATTATAATTAAAATGGAATGGAATTCAAACCCACCATAAATACTCCAACCAATATATATCTAAATTGGATTTGCAATGTGAAGAGTTGAGACTTGCAGTAGCTCCTAACAGTTTCCTCTCCTTCAAATGTTGAATAAGATAGAGATATATAAGCTCTAAAATAAAACAAAATTGTTCCTTGAAAAGAAGGGTAAATTAGCTCATATCTTAAATTATAAAACATATTATTTAAAAAATAAGCTAAGCTTATGTACATATCATTTGAAAAATTAGTCGAACATGAATA
The DNA here is from genome assembly GCA_037127255.1 of Persicaria tinctoria. NCBI lineage: Eukaryota > Viridiplantae > Streptophyta > Magnoliopsida > Caryophyllales > Polygonaceae > Persicaria > Persicaria tinctoria. Next base: position 40,073,255 of record JBANSL010000020.1, read on the forward strand.
ATTTTATTATAATTAATTTATCTTTTTATAAAATGGTAAAAGTAAAACCGAATTATTTAACAAATGAGAAGTCTTATGAAAATAAATCATTGCATTAAATACAAATAAGCTTGAATTAAGGGTATTTTAATCTTTTTAAACAAAACAAATAGAGGTTTAATGGGTGGGTGGTCTTATGAAAAGATAACTAATTTATGGGTGATTTACTGTAATTTAAGTTTTTATGGGTGGTTATGTGAAAAGTACCACAATTTATGGGTGTGGTTATGTGTAATTTACCCAAAAATATTAGAATAACGCTCACTATAACTTAATAACGTATTATAATGAAATAATTAACAAAACAAATTCCAGAACCTTTTTAATTCAAGAACAAGAAGGTAAGAGAGCCTTTGGATTGGCAAATTGTAGAACCTTTTTAATCCTAAACCTAAAAAGGGTTCCACAATATTAATTCCAATCTAATTTAATTCAAAGCAATACAATGAGTTTAAATAGAAAACCATACCAATTCTATCTTTGCAAAAGATAGAGCTTTGGTTAGCTAAAGATAAATAAAATATTTAAAGATAGATAAATCTTTCATAAGATAAACTAAACTAAGGATAGAAAACTAACAATTTGGTGGAAAAGAATTATATCTAGATGAGATATAATTATTCCACATTATTTTTCTAAATAAAATAATTATATCTAACTTAATTAAAGTAATAAAACCGAAAATAATTAAATAAATATGTAGAAATTCGTCCAAACAGTGACAATTGCAAAGATGATGAATTTTGGCCAACTTCGAGTTTGATTCTGGAAAAACCTTTAACAACAAAGTTGTAGCAAAGTTGTAGATCTTTTCGTCCTCGTTCCAACAAGGTATGACACGACCTCATCCGATAATTATGGACTCCGAACGACCCATTTTACTGAGACGTCGAAAAACTGTCAAACGATTCTGAACGAACGAAAAACGTGACCAAGCTTGCACCTTTGGACCTTCTTCCATGGTGCTACCTTCTTCTTTCTCTTGAGGAGGGCATGCTCTTCCTCCAATAGCCCTCGAATCGATCATGATAGCTCGTCAGGATCAAGATCATTGTTTGAGCCACAGAAGCTCATCCTTGATTGCATCATTCTCCCCCTCTTATCTTCGATTCGTCCTCGAATCGAGTCATTGATGAGCAAAGGGGAAGGATCAGAAACCTTCATACATGAGGATGGAGGGGTGGGTGAGATGAGTGCCAGAAGAATTCGAGGCATAGAAACCTCAAAAACAACCCCTGTCATAGCGGTTATTGAACAGTCAAAATGAACAATATCAATAGGCTCAATATTCCCATGAACTTCAGAATCCTCAATATTAAGAACATTCTCAAAAGGTACAATAGCTAACTCAAGAGAAGTATCCCCAACGTCCTCATCGCTATCATCAGAAGCAACCACATCATCTGGCGCATCACTGCAGTTGCAGAGCAGGTTCGGATTCCTTACCGGATGAGTCCTACATCGTGTGACCCACTATTGGCAAGCTCGTTGAGTCACCTTCGCAACAAAACTGAGTTGACTCAATTATGAGGTCGGAGTCAACGGGAATCTGCAAAACAAAATTGACGCGCTTTGCTGAATCCGAATCAGGGGTGCCAGATGTTATGGCCGCAGATGCAGCTTGATTGGTGTATGTGCCGAAATGCGCTTCTTGTTGTAACGGTCCGGGATTATGATTTCCGGGTTACGTTTCGAGGGATGAAACCCCTCGTTAGGATCTTGCGCCCCGAGTACAGGTTGAAGGTTTGAAATTCTATCATAACATTTTAAAGTGGGATTTCATACCCAAAATTCGAAGGGATCGTTGGAATCCCCGGGGAAGTCCCCTGTACCTGTCATAAGTCTAAGCGTGGAAAACCAACAGTCATGCAAATAGTAGAATCAAGGTGTAATACAAGAGGGTGACACGGCAGAGCCGAGTCAAAACCAAATCAATAAGCATATTTATCGAGATTTAATATACAATGTTAGTGGAGTTAAACCATTTCTTTGAGATCGCCCAAGAGAGTTCCCACGTCACGGAAACAAGGAATAATCATGCTGCAAAACAACCCTAAAAAAAATGTATGCGGGGCGGTGTCAGATCGAAGCCCTACGCAATATAATCCCAAACAAGCAGACATATACACACGCTAGTCCTAATAAAGATGCTTCTAGATGCAAGGCGGAATATTAACACACTAGCATGGTCCTAAGATCAAGTGCATAAATATAATAAGGTCTTAGCACCGAATACCAAGTGGTATATCCCTCTCCTACCTCCACCCCCTTCCGATAGGGCGGAGACTGGCCAGCTCGTGAATGCATTCCATATAATCGGGTGACACGCATGCCCAACCCGTATCCACAATAAAGCCCGCATGCATCTCATAATATAAGGAAGTTCATGACTCGATTGACTCAGGACGGGACCCGATGAGACTAGGTCGTCCTATAACCCTAGCAATGACTCTAGTTACTTCACAGATAACGACCGTTCTGTTTACAAAAGCAGTGAGTAAACGAATGCTCAATCATGAGTGCAATCCTAGCAGGATACTACATGTCATGCTTTACTATGAATGCAAGCACCTAGTATGCACATGGCTACAAGCAGGGAGATCTCTTTTCGAATATGAGTGAGCTCATATAGGAACTCACCTGGCTATGCAGAACAACATAATAGAAGATCTGGCATACATCAATCATAATCGCAATTTATCACCTAGATACATATCAAAACACATATATAAGTCTACATCTAGCCAACCATTCACACAAGCACATATCATTTAATAGAACTGACCACACCATAATCATCATTCCATCCACGCAACCATTCATCATTTCACCACATTCCATAAGACCACATCATACTCGTCATTCCATTCAGCCACATTCATATATCCACAATAATAAACCCGTATAGTCATATATCTCAAAGTTCATCATATTCATCATAGTTCATAAGACATAAATCGAACGATACATAACTCTAATCTCACCATGCCGTTAGTCATTCGTATATGCCATTAGTCCGCACAATTCATGATATTAGACAATCATTCACACCAATCATGCTAGTTAGTCAACGAGCACATAATTCTCGAGTTAGTCCCGAAAACCGTTTCGAAATCGAGTTAACTAGTTAGAAATTCCGTCATTGGAAAATGTTCGTCAAATTCCTTTTTAAATCTCCAAATCTCATAATATTATACCTTTAAATCAACCTAATATTATATCCTTAATCTCAAAACAATATTTTAGATCTTAATCTCAATAATATTATACAATATTTTAAATGCTATTTTCTTTAAGACATTTTCATAAGATTTTTTCTAAATCCTCTAAAATCACAACCATCCTCATTTAATAAAATCATCATCCCTTTCTAAATTACCAAAAAACTGACTTTGTATTTTTAAAATCTAATACCGATCCTCTTTATTTTTATAAATTATCAAAATCGCCCTTTCTTTAAATGGACAAACCGACCCTTTTATTTTATTAACCAAAACCGAGCCTTTTGTTAAAGAATTACCCAAAATCAGATTTGATTGGCAAAAATAGGCCCAAGCATTTTATACTTTCAGAATTTAAAATAGGCCCAACCTTCACATAACACTCAAACTCTAGCCCAGCCCAACCCATTCTCTCTTTTCAAATTCAGAAGGAAAAGGTAAGGGGCCCAGGGCTGATGTGGACACGAGCTGGACCCCACATGCATCTTCTTCCTCCTCCGTTCCTCAGACGCTGTTGTTCGAAGGAGAAGAGCCCGCCGGCGTCGGCTTCCTTCCTCGCTCCAGCATCCTCGTTTCATAGACTCGCTCCTCCCACACCCTCACACTCTCGCACAGCTCGCACTCTCACCCTCACTCTCTCGATCTCGTTCTCGCCATTCGCTCTCCGGCGATCCCCCCCTCTCTCTCCGGCGCTCCCTCTCTCACTCTCCGGTCATTTCGATTAGAGCAACGAAAATAGGACAAAAGCACACAGAAACTCGGGCAAAAGAAGTTAAAGAGAGGCTAGGGGTGCTCACCGAGGGATCGAGGTTGTCGGAGGTTTGATTGGAGCCGCTCGGGGCTCGTCGGAGTTTGAAACACACTGCTCCTGGACTGGGAAGGGAGATAGGAGTTTAAAGTTCCATCTTTGTGCTACTAGAAGGTGGAAGGAGAGGAAAGGAGCGAGAAAGGAGGTCCTTACCATTCGAAATCGGGAACAGGGGAAGAAGGTTGAAGGGGGCGGCGCTCGATCTCCGAGTCTCTCCGGCGGCTGCTGCTTCTGCTTCTACTTCTTGTGGCGTCGAGGGAGGCGAGGGTGCTCCTGCTACTGGCGCAAGACAGAAGAAGGGTGAAGGAGGAAGAGGTGGTGTGGGAGCTTGGGTTTCTTTCCCCGGTAAACAGGGGAAGATGGGAGGTTGAGGCGGCGGTGGCGGTGTGGTGGTGGAAGGAGGTGACGACGGGGGATGAATTGGAGGAGGAAATGGGGTTCCTTCCTCTTGGCAACTCAACGGGGGAGAAGAGGGTAAGGGGTTGTTTGGATTCTTGTGTTTAGGTAAGTGAAAAGTGTGGTCAAGCCTAACATTTTATGGAACAAAATTTGGGTTTCCTTGGCTGTCAAATTAGATAGGGCATAGCAAGGGAAAGGTAAGAGAGGTTAAGTGTGGAATTGGTTAAAAGCTTAGTCAAATAATACCCGAAAGTAATCTCGAACACGCGAATTTCAAATCCCGAAATTAGTTCTCAGGTGTTAGTTTTCACGACACTCGTTTTCTCAATCAATTAGATTATTTTAATAAAAAAAGATATCGTCATCCGATAATTATTTTGAATTTTCGAGGTAAAATATCGGAAATCTTTCGTTAAATTTTATATTTCGGTCGGAATCTACTAAACCAGTTTTTAATTTGATTTAAATTCATTTTTAATTCTCTTTTTCCGAAAAATTAGGATTTGAAAATCGGAGCCTTTACACTCGTCGTGCAGTAGCCTCCTTCGCGGCTTTGTATTGGCGCTGATGTACCTGTTCATTCAAAACAGCCTGAGGAGATAAGGGTAGGAGGCGAAATATCCTCCCATTATAGTTAAAAGCAAAGGTATTTAAGGGACCATCATGAATAAACTGCCGATCATTTAACAAAGGTTGGCCTAAAAAAATATGACAACAATCCATTTTAACGACATCACACAACACTTTATTACAATAATTACCCATTTGAAACGAAACCAAGCATTGTCTAGTAACAAGAGGGTCAGAGTTATCGTCAGTGATACCGTTATAACCATCATGTTGTGCTCGAGGTGTAGTTGCTAGCTGGAGGTACTCAACCACCTTTTCATTGATCAAGTTACAAGAGCTCCTTTCATCGACGATGAACGCGAGTGTGGATTCCCGGACCATACACTTGGTGTGAAAGGTGTGCTCCATTTGATCAGCTGTCAGCGCTTCCTGAAGTGGTAGAACATGTCGCTTGGCTTTGTTGGAAGCCTCCGACTGTGCCATTGCAGCCGTAACGATGGACTGTATATCGGATGCAGTAAGGGTAGTAGGAGGGGTAAGGGAAGAGCTGGGGTCATGTTCGTGAGTCATGTTCCTACAATATCAGAAGAGCAACAATTAAACGGAGTAAAGACCAAAAACCAAGTAATGCAAGCCCTTTTGATCGTAAGAGTGATTTAGTTTTAGAAATCAATTAGGCGAGAAAGACAAGGCACAATATTCAAGCACTCTTCCATGGGAACAGAACTTTGCAATATCGAAGATAGCAAGTAGAGATTAAATTGCAAAAGAATCAGCCACAAGTCGGATAACAAGGATAGCAAGTATAAACAAGCGGCTAATGTGGGAGAATAAAAGTACAATGTGATGCTCAAAAATATAGTAATATGTAGCAATAGATACGATGCAATCACAAGGGTAAGCAAGTGCACACACTCCGTCAACTATTATCTGACGGGCGCAACACGGTTCAGAAAAAGAAAGGTGATGAAGAGAAAACAAGTAGTGCTTATCAACAAGTTTGGATTCGTTCAGGAGATTTGACAGCATTGCGACGTCTCAGTAAAATGAGTCGTTCGGAGTCCATATTGATCGGATTGAATCGTTCCATACCTTGTCGGACTGAGGAAGAAAAGATCTAAAACTTTTATGTTGAAGGTTTCTCCAGAATCTACCGAGAACGTGGCCGAAAATCAACGTCTTTGCAGATGTTCACTGTTTGGACGAAATAATTATCTTTCCATACTCAATTTATCATTTTATCCTTATATTTATTTAGGAATAATGTAAATTAGCATAATATCTATTAGTTGACTTTTCAATTAATTGATATTATATCTAATTAGTTTTTATCTTTATTAATAAGGATATTTTTATCTAGTTAGGATTAAGTTTGGCAAGCAATCCTTAGCCTCTAAGGAAGCAAACCAAACCCTAGTTATTTTTCTATTTAAACGTTTCATTCATTCAATAAAATTAGATAGAATTGAATTTTTGACAAAAAGTCATATTTGGAGAGTTCTCCTAGGGAGGAACCGAGTTCCCCTGCGTGAGATAGGTTTTGATGTGTTGTTATTAGCTTGGTTTGTCTTGTGTGTGTCGATCCTCTTTGGTGGGTTGGTGCTACCACATATTTGGTGTGTGCCGATTCTCGTCATAGGATTGGTGCTATCCATCATGTCTGGTGTGTGTCGATTGTCGTCATAGGATTGGTGCTATCAAGCATCCACAAGTCCCATCCTTGTGCCTCCAAATCGTCCGCTTGGTTGTGTAAGGTTGTAGAGGCGTGCTTTATAGTCGTTGGTATTTGGTTCCTACCCTCTAAGGAGGCATAGGGTCTTTATCTCGTTCTATTTTAGTTCGAATCAGTCCTTATCGGTCGGGTCTTTACTATCAATTTCAAGTCTTGCATCTTGTTTCATCGACTCTTGGTGTTCTTGGTCGTTTCTTGCTTCCGTTCTTGAGTTTCTTGTTTGATTGTCGAATATCGGGCCATCATGCGGCTAACCCCATATCAAGAGGTGTGACCAAGGCTTTGTTAGATGATCTGATTGGTTTTAAGGATATTTTTATCTAGTTAGGATTAAGTTTGGCAAGCAATCCTTAGCCTCTAAGGAAGCAAACCAAACCCTAGTTATTTTTCTATTTAAACGTTTCATTCATTCAATAAAATTAGATAGAATTGAATTTTTAACAAAAAGTCATATTTGGAGAGTTCTCCTAGGGAGGAACCGAGTTCCCCTGCGTGAGATAGGTTTTGATGTGTTGTTATTAGCTTGGTTTGTCTTGTGTGTGTCGATCCTCTTTGGTGGGTTGGTGCTACCACATATTTGGTGTGTGTCGATTCTCGTCATAGGATTGGTGTTATCCATCATGTCTGGTGTGTGTCGATTGTCGTCATAGGATTGGTGCTATCAAGCATCCACAAGTCCCCTCCTTGTGCCTCCAAATTCTCCGCTTGGTTGTGTAAGGTTGTAGAGGCGTGCTTTATAGTCGTTGGTATTTGGTTCCTACCCTCTAAGGAGGCATAGGGTCTTTATCTCGTTCTATTTTAGTTCGAATCAGTCCTTATCGGTCGGGTCTTTACTATCAATTTCAAGTCTTGCATCTTGTTTCATCGACTCTTGGTCTTCTTGGTCGTTTCTTGCTTCCGTTCTTGAGTTTCTTGTTTGATTGTCGAATATCGGGCCATCCTGCGGCTAACCCCATATCAAGAGGTGTGACCAAGGCTCCTGTGTCGGCACAGCACAAAATCACACAAAGGGGGTTCTTTTTGTAATGCTTAAAACCAATCAGATCATCTAACAAGTAGCAAAAAGAAATAACAAAGGAAGAGTTACTATCTCAACAAGGAAAGGTATGCTATTCTTTTTTCTTTTCTTTTTTTGAATTTTGATCTCGGTTTTTTTTTACTAATATGTCGCTGTAAAGCTACTGTATATGGCAACAGAACAACAACAATAAAAAATAAAAATAAAAAATAAACTAAGCTACGATGATCTAAAAGTAATCGAAAATAAAGAAAATAAGGGAAATAGGCTAGAAATCTGGAAAATTAGGGTTTTTTAGTGGTGCAAGTTCATATAATGTATTAATCCAAGAATCACATTCATAGACATGATATATAGCAAAAAGAAATAAAAAATCAAAACTTGCAATCAAGAACTCAATATCTTCCAAATTAAAGAACCAAACAAGAAAATAATTAAAATAAAGTGCCAATTTTTTCTAGGGTGATTAATAAAGAAAAAAATGTATGCAGCGTGAATGGGAAAAAACATGGCACAAAAGTAAATCCCTAAAAAAGGAATCAAGAGAGTAAAGAACTTGCATAACCCTGAGAATCCGATACCACTTGAAACGTTTGGATACCCGATCCTTTGCATGTGGGTGCAGGATCAAGAACCACGCCGTAGATTTGCCCGACCTTGCAATGCTCTTCCAATATCTCCTGATTTGGACACAAATTAACAAGTGATTAAAATTCTGGAATAGCGACAGTTTACACTACAAATCCCCGCAATTTACAACTAGGAAATAGCGACAGAAATTGAAACAAAAACGAAGATCTGCGGAGAGAGGGATGCGAGTGCGTGGGTCTGGGTGTCCGAGCGCCTGGGCATGCAACGCCGAAGGCCAACGCTTGCGGGAGCGAAGCCCGGACGCGTGTGCGCCGAAGCTGCCGCCTCTCTTGTGACGGTTGTTAGGTTCCTTGTTGTGACAGAATCTGGAATTGGGTTTGTGTTTTGGTGAATGACGTATGAATGTTTGATGATTGTGTTTGGGGTTTGTAATTGTCGAAGGATCAAGAACAAGAAGGTAAGAGAGACTTTGGATTGGCAAATTGTAGAACCTTTTTAACCCTAATCCTAAAAAGGGTTCCACAATATTAATTCCAATCTAATTTAATTCAAAGCAATACAATAAGCTTCAATAGAAAACTATACCAATTCTATCTTTCCAAAAGATAGAGCTTTGGTTAGCTAAAGATAAATAAAATATCTAAAGATAAATAAATCTTTCATAAGATAAACTAAACTAACTAAAGATAGAAAACTAACAACTTGGTGGACAAGAATTATATCTAGACGAGATATAATTATTCCACATTATTTTTCTAAATAAAATAATTATATCTAACTTAATTAAAGTAATAAAACCGAAAATAATTAAATAAATATGTAGAAATTCGTCCAAATAGTGACAACTGCAAAGATGATGAATTTCGGGCAACTTCGATTTTGGTTCTGGAAAAACCTTCAACATCAAAGTTGTATATCTGTTCGTCCTCGTTCCAACAAGATATGGCACGGTCTCATCTGATAAATATGGACTCCGAACGACTCATTTTACTGAGACGTCAAAAAGCTGTCAAATGATTTCGAACGAACGAAAAACGTGACCAAGCTTGCACATTTGGACCTTCTTCCATGGTGCAACCTTCTTCTTTCTCTTGAAGAGGACATGCTCTTCCTCCAATAGCCCTCGAATCGATCTTGATAGCTTGCCAGGATCATAATCATTGTTTTAGCCATAGAAGCTCATCCTTGATTGCATCACTCAGCGTTCCCTTTCGACATGTTTACAAATTAATTATTCTATACACCCCACGGTCTAGGGTTTTTGACTACTCACGTATGTTTATATAGGCCGATCGAGGTTTTTAATCACGTAAATAAACTAGTCGCAACGACCATATTGAAAGTGGTCGCAACGACCACATGGTAAATGGTCGCAACGACCAAACTGGGATTGGTCGCAATGATCAGAGCTGGTACTGGTCGCAATGACCACTTTTTTGTTGGTCGCAATTGACGATGCCATAGAAAATAGGCTATATAATAAACACGGAATATTACGTCATAAATGGGTCACCCAACGCAAAAAGATGGTCGGTCTCACCATTAGCACATCGCGAGCAAAGTATCCAACCGAACTCGAAGAACTAGGCTTAGCACTCCCAATATCTATTAACCTTTATTTCCCTCGCGACTCAAAACCCAGTATAGGAATGAGAGCTAACTCTCATTTGTATCCCGTAAGCCTCCGAAGACCTAGCAAGCAGCTCGCTGGCTCAAGCACCTCGCCTCTAATGGCTCCACGTGTATTGCCTATGCCCCTAAGCGTGTGGGCATGCGCTACACGTGTCCTACGTAGAACCATGAGGTTGCCAGCTAGCTGCTCGCTTGGTTTCCCTATAAATACCCCCCTCCGATATCAGAGTAGGGGATCCGATTCTGAAGATAGAAAAGCATAAGAGCTCTGATTATCCCCCGGACTTAAAACCCCCGGAGTTGAGTTCTAAAGATCCTCGGTCGGAAAAGAACGTTTTCTGGTATAACAACCTCGCCGAACTTCATCTACAGACGACAATTGAACAGTAATATAATTCATTGCGAGTCAAACTCACAACCCTCATCAGTCGAATTAATAAATGCACAACCTAGGCTAAGGCTTACAGGTATTTTAAGGAATTATGTCGTCACAAATGAGGTAATAAGTATAGGCAAAATCCCATGAACGCGTTGTTGTGAATTTCCCCGAGTGAATATCGTTAAAGAGAAGGAGAATGAACAATAGGACACAAATGATTTCTGTGTTCTGGCAAGAACCGCGCAGAACACCCCACAGAGAAAAACCTCTCTACAGCTAGGGTTTCTTATTATTGTGATGTTTTGATGGATACACATGCACTACATAACTCAACCCTACACCCTCTATTTATAATAGAGAACCTCCTATAGATAACCCTATAGATAAACCTAGATAGAGACAAAACCTACCTTATCTAGAACATATTATAGATAAAACCATCTATAATAAAACACATATATATCAAACCATGTATAGATAAAACTTGCTATAGATAAATTGACTTGAGCCCAATCCAATTTATCTGTCTACCTAGGATGATTAATTGTCTCTTACAACACGCATCATTGGCGCCGTTTATGGGAACCTTTTACGACGAGAGGTTCCGCGTAGCAATACACTTCTTTACATTACTATCTTTCCATTTCTTTTATTTTCATCCTTTCTTACCGCTCTATGCTTTTTTATTCTATATAAATGATATATAAGGTGATAATTCCGTTGATTTCCCCTTTTAAAGTACTAACGATTTTTCCTTACAGGAATCATGAACTTTACCCTCTTCGGAGAGGAATTTGGGCAACAACACCATGACAACGAGGAAGCAAACGACATCAACCTCAACGCCACCCCCAACGAGGAAGCCCTACACAGCGGCAACGAGGGCGCCCCTCAACAACCAACATGGGACACTGCGCAACCCCCTCCGTTCGCTCCCTACCGGATGTGGGGCGGCTGCCCCCCATACCAATTCTTCGCGGGAAGCTACCTGCAAAGCATGTACTTTAACCAACAAGCGAACGGTATGCCTTTCCAACAGGCGAACGGGGTGCCACTCCAACACGACCTCCGTACTTACTATCAACAACAAGGACCAGTGCCCATAACGGTCAACCATTTCCCCAACTCCGCTGGTGGCCCTCTCAACCCCGATCCAGAACCCACCAAGAATATCAACAGGGTCGGCCGTTCTGGCAAGGCCCGGAACGTGTCTTTGCGTTCAAACTCCCCTGAAGCACCCGAGCGACCTCGCAAAGGTGAGCCAACCTTTCCGTCGGCCTTTTGCAGACAAATACGCGAGGCACCCATCCCCAAGAGGTGGAAAAACATCTCCATCACCAAGTACAAAGGAGATACCGATCCCAACGATCACCTCAATCAATTCACCACGGCAATGGGAATGAACGAGGACAATGATGCTATGTATTGCCGCTCATTTCCATCCATGCTGAGTGAGGTCGCTTTAACATGGTTCACAAATCTTGCCCAATCATCCATCAACAACTTTGCGCAACTGTCAGGTACATTCATCGCTCATTTTGGCAGCGCTCGCACAAGAAAAAGAACCATGTTGGACCTCAATTCCATCAACCATTGTTGTAGGAGGAAATCAAGTTCAATAAATAATAATATAAATCAAACCGGATTATGCCCACGCAACTAATTACAAGACTTTCTCCCGATGTAGCAACAGGAAGTCAGGTTCGATCCTCGAGGAAGCTGGTCAGCGGATCTCAGGCAGCTGAGAAATCTCACGTCGAAATCGACCTCAAGGGACCACTCGATATCGACCTAAGGCAGTCGATATCGACCTGTTCCAGTCGATTTTGGGATTCTGCAGAAGTCAGGCAAATATCGACCAGAGTGACTCGATACCGACCTGGGTTAGTCTATATCGACCAATTTGCTCAAAATCGACATGTTCTCTGCAGAAACACAAACAAGCAGCGATCTTTCTGGATCGAAAATTAGAAGTCGATATCGACCAAGGGTTGGTCAATATCGAGTGGGAGCAGTACGAAAATAAAGAACAAAGCTTGTAAATTTTGGATGAAACTTATGTAAAAGAAAACATCCAAGATCGGGGTTTGCAACAACGATAACCAAACATGCATAAGACAAGAATAAGATAGCTAATCATGCAACCACATCAAAGGAACAAGCTTTCGCCTTTTCCAGCAATTAGACAACTCTCTCAAGAAACCCTAATTGTATCTACCAATTTTATGTTTATAATCCAAGTTGTTAACCTGAATCTCTATTGAATGGTAATAAACATATAAAGGGTAGTGAATGATCAAAGCACAATAAAAGTCGAATATTTACCTCAAACATGCATGGCTATCGCTGGGCTCACCCCAACCTTAGAAGTGGGTGGACTACTCGCTCTTCATCGCAAGGAAAGACATCAATAATAAAAGAAAACTACTAGCCTCATGGGATTTATTTATAGGCCTTAATCCTTGCTAATCAAGGTAAGGAATATCTATCTTCTGTCTAAGGATATAATTCTACTAGGAAAGAAATAAATCTAAATAGGTAAAACAAGATAAATCCTAGGGTAATTAATTGTTCCACCCTTAGTATAAATAAAAAGATAAAAAAGATAAAATATCTCTCAAGTTTTCATGTGTAAGGAATCTTCTCTTGGGAATATCTCCATTGGATTTTGCATAGAACTTTGAGTAGAGCTCGGAATCGATCTGGACACATCACTGGCATTAGGTCGATATCGACCAAAGTGGGTCGATATCGAGTCACTTCTCTCGGCTTCACTTCTGCTACTCGATTTCAGCTTCTGGGGCAATATCGAGCTGTCCTAGGTCAATATCGACCGAGTTAGGTCGATATTGAGTCATCTCTTCAGCTTCTCTCTAACTTGCTCGATCTCGGCTCTGGAAGGAATCTCGAGTGGTCTTTGGTCGATATCGACCAAAACTGGTCGATATTGACCTGTCTTCTTCTCTGCTGGGCATCTTGAGTCGATTTGGGGATTTTCGACCACAATCTGGTCGATATTGAGTAGGTCTGGTCGATATTGACTACTTTCTCAGCATCCTGCTCTGTTCTTTAAACGCACTTTCCCGAGTCCTCGTTTGTTTGATTGACGCATATAAGCATGCGTTGGAAAGCTCTTTTCGATGGATACAACTCTCATGAAGACATCAGAACTCGACTCAGAATGATGAATGCCGAAAAATGGACTTTTCTCCAGCTGCACCATTCTTAGCTTCTTCATGACTTTCCTTTAAGCTCCAAAGTACGTCCGATTTCTGCGAAATTAAACAGAAACTAGTGTAGACTCCACAATTTGGCAAATAAGCATAAACTACATAGATTATGTACTATTCTAACCCATATGCATAAAACATGGACATCAAATCACCCCATACTTGAGCTTGCTTGTCCCCAAGCAATAACTTGGATGGTCATACAGGGGAAGAATTCAAACTCTCAACATCATAGATTCATTCTTATATAACCCTGCAATCTATTACCATCATTGAAAAGGTACTAATGCCACAAATCCATACATGTGCAATAAAAGCAAAATCTACTCACAAAAGGAGGGTTATGCAAAAATAATTCATAAGTGACAAAACAACAATAATCAAGAGGACTTTAATTAAGCTCAATAAGGAGTAGATTGGTAAAAAGCTAAAGGTGGGCAATTTTTGGCAATGTGGTGCTAATGATCCGGGAAAATGGAGTACTTTCCAAATTGAATTTTCACATTCCTTCTTCATTTGATTTCTCACCTTTTTTTCTCATCGCTCATTTCTTTTTTCAATATTACGCTTTTACCTCTCTAACATCAGTACTGCCTTCTCGCGAGTCACAAACATGGGTGTCATGAATGGCCCCGGATACTTAGTGCTTCGGACTCCTCACCTGTGTATCCCATCTCGCCAAACTATTATCTCAACGAGCAGGGTCGATCTACCTTTATCTCCTGAGGCGATCGGATTTTTTCTCACTCATTTAATTATCCATATATTTCAAACATTCCTACCAAACTCTAATAATGATAATAATAACAACACAAACACCATATAATAATCTCCATAATGTAACATCATTCTCAACATAATCCCCGGATAAGAAATAAGGTAAAAAATGGGCAATATTTAGATCATGTGGAGCATAATATAATATAAGGCATAATATGGCTTTTGTGATGCATAAACATAAGTATGGCTAAATAAGAAGCGTTGACTCTCTCCTGTGTACAATCCTGACTCCCTATACTATAGCGGGGTCTTGACTATAAATTTATTTGGTCGAGAAACCCTCTCATCAACGGACATATAGAACCTCAGTTAAGAGTCCTACCGAAGAAACACCATTCGCAATGGCTTTTGGGGTGGATGCTGTCATACCAGTGGAGCTCCTAATTCGATTGGCCAGAATAGTCAATTTCAGCAAAGAATCCAACGACGAGGCCCTCGAGTTAGTACTCCATTTATGTGAAGAAAGAAGGGATACCGCTTGTCTGAAAGCAAATGAGTATCAACGTCGCCTTGCAGAAGGATACAACAAGCGTGTGTTTGTACGACCCCTACAAAAGGGAGATATGGTACTTCGACAAGCGACGACCGGGGGAAAGCTTGAACCAAATTGGGAAGGTCCATACGTCATCCATAAAGAAGTAGGCAGGGGTTCCTTCAAGCTTCAAAATTCGGAAGGCGCAATCCTCGCAAAATCATGGAATGCAAAGAATCTTAAGGCATATTTTACGTAAAAAGCTAGACATATTAGAAACCCAGTGACTTAGATTTTCTATGTATAGGGGTCACCAGGGTTCCGGATTGGGTACACCTCTTCATATATATAAATGAGAGTTCCAAACCCAAGAAACATTGTCGATACAGATAAATTTAGCGATCGCGTGCACTTTAAGCACGGATACGCATGCAAGTAAGCCTCCAAGGAGAATAAATTTAGCAATCACGTGTCCTTCGAACACGGGGATGTGCAAGTAAGCCTCGAAGGAGAATAAATTTAGCGATCGCGTGCACTTTAAGCACGGATATGCATGCAAGTAAGCCTCCAAGGAGAATAAATTTAGCGATCGCGTGCACTTTAAGTACGGATACGCATGCAAGTAAGCCTCCAAGGAGAATAAATTTAGCAATCGCGTGGACTTTAAGTACGGATATGCATGCAAGTAAGCCTCCAAGGAGAATAAATTTAGCGATCGCGTGCACTTTAAGTACGGATACACATGCAAGTAAGCCTCCAAGGAGAATAAATTTAGCGATCACGTGCACTTTAAACACGGATGCGCATGCATGTAAGCCTTCAAGGAGAATAAATTTAGCAATCACGTGTCTTTCGAACACTGGGATGTGCAAGTAAGCCTCCAAGGAGAATAAATTTAGCAATCGCGTGTACTTTAAGTACGGATACACATGCAAGTAAGCCTCAAAGGAGAATAAATTTAGCGGCCATGAGCACTTTAAACATGGATGCGCATGCAAGTAAGCCTCCAAGGAGAATAAAACTAAGAGGTTTGATCCTGCCAGATCCCATAACTTCGAAAAAAGTTCGCTCATGGTTTTTACCCAATAAAGGTTGTATTTATTAGGGTTCAGGTCAAGAGCTTGAATGACAAAAGTCGAGTTATCAATCGCACGAGATCATCCACACGAGATCATTTCGCAAATGGTTTTTTACCTTTAGCAAAATCATAACCTTCATATTAATGCTGAATTTCCTATGAATTTTGCTATGAAAATCACAAGGTTTGTGGTCATCCCCATGCACTGCGTTTATCCGCAAAGAAAGTCACGATTTCACTTGCTTTGATTTTTGCGTCCCTATCCTACCACGGCACACAGGATACCCTATTTACTATCCCCCGTGATCCTGAGCCGATCACATAGAGGTCCATTTATAAAGAAAGTATATTTGAGGAGCATTCCATTAACTCACTTTCTTTACTCCTATCTGCTCTCTCTTTATGACTACATCAAACCAGGCGGTTTGGTCATTTTCTGAGCCCATCCGCTTCCTAGAGCAGTTACATCGCTTGTCCCTTCCATTACGTTTTGAAGATGAATTTCATCCAAACCTTCCCAGGAACATTCTTCTATCAACCCGAATTTTGCGGGATTTTTCTGTAGAAGTTGCTCGTGGAGATTATAGGCTTCTTTACTAAGGCGGCGGATGGAACGATTTTGCCTGCTCACATAGTGTCGATGTCGGTTCCTCGGTAACCTTCATTCAAAAAGGAGGTATTCACTTCGAGGTTCATATCCTAGATGCAGTAGGGGATGAAGTAGACGCAGACTGGGCTCCTCCTCACTCAGAAGGTCCGCTTCCGAATGGATCCCGCTTGAGCCAGGGCAGAACTCAGATCATCCCGGCCAGGCCTCGGAGGAGGTAAATCGAGAATACTCATAGAAAGTTTCTAATTTTATCTTCTTTTGAAGTAAAACTTCGTAGAAGTAAATTTACTTGCCATCACTCTGTTTGCGAATTACGTCTACGAGTTTCCATATCATCTGGAGGATTAATAAGAACGTTATGTTTTGCTCTACCATTATTTACGATTCAGTTTTGTTCAAACTATGACATCAAACAATCGTTAAAAAAGCCTGCTAAGATCGGATGTGTGGGCTATTCTAGTCCAATTTTTAAATAAACCTTAAAAACAAGTCCGATATAACGTGTACAAAAGCCAACATACAACCAAAAAATCAAAAAGGATTACACAACACATTTTCACGCGCAACTTATTCATTGGCTTCTAAAACGATTATTGTGAAACGACTACTCCCCTCATACTTAAAGATAATAAGAGACCCCCCGACGCATAAACCGCTGTCCACAGCAAAAGCACGCCAACCTTCGGTAAGGATATGGTGACCCTGGCTATCTCGAAGCACCCTTACTCGAAACTCTCGCCCAGTGGGAGACACCAAACACACGTGAGTCAATCCCTCGTGAGCATATTGAACACCAAATCATTCGGGCAAAAGCTGCAAGCCACAAAACCAAATTATCAAATAAAAATATAAGCACACAAATTACAGAAGACGGGTAAAGAAGGCTACCAAATATTCCATCTTCTCTTCAGAATCAATCGAACGGAAAAAGTCATGCCGACTAGGGGGAGGGGATCGAGGTCATGATTCCTCACTACAAGAATACTGCTAAATCAAACAAAGCCCAAGGACAACTGCCGCAGATTTAACCCGAGCATCTGATATTTATCACCAAATAAAGCAAACAGAGCAGTGTTGTCTCATCACCGAATATCTGTCCAAAGCAACATTTTCAGAACCAACTGCATACCAGACAAGTGGCAAAAGTTGCAGAACCTAACTCTGCGATCCAGAGCGTCGTTATCACACTAGCAAAGGTCACATCCAAGTCTAAAGAAGACAAACACAAAAGCCCAGGCTGGATCATTCAAAACATCGAGATATCATTAACAGAAATATTCGCAATTACAGATACCAAATCATGCGATTAAAGGTTAATAAAAGCACAACATAAAAACAAATATCTACTAAGATTACAGAATACTCAAAAAGCTCTACTCATCTTCATCTTCAAGAACAAGGGTTTTGAAGCAATTTCCTTCTACATATTGAAAGAGCACCACCGAGGTTCCAACCTTAATGTCGTTGTTGGTCGCAAATCTATTCTAACCACCAGATAACCACCAACGGTTAGAGCAATCATTGGAGACTTCAACACGAAGGGTCTCACCATTTGTAGAAACTAAACTGACATGGTCAGTTACAACATGACCATACATCCTCTCAAAAGCGTCAGGAAGAGGCTGCATACAAAAAAGCATTGTCACTCAATAAATGGTTCAGGTCCAAGAAAAAGCATAAATCACGAAGAATGTGTACAACTTACAAGACGATGCATCCTCCCCTCTTCATCAACCCAAGGGAAAAAATCATGCATACTAGAATTAGGCGACGCCATCCCTGTGCCAGAACACCAATCCTTTAAAAAGCAACCCAATAACTGCAAAGATTTCAACACAACACCACCCCCTTTTTATACCCAGAAAACGGGGGTACATACTTTGGAAATCGTCTAAAGCATTTATTACAGACATTGAAATTAGACAAAGAGTCTGCGAGAAGGATTTCCCAAGATACTCTGCATGTCCTACACGTGACGAAGAATCCCTCCAAGACTAGACCAAGTACACTGGCGCGTCTCGAAACCCGAAAATAGCCATGTACCGCAAAAAATGTTTTCAAAACAGTCGAAACCACTATAAAAGTCCTTCCTTAGAACATAAAAGGCACAACCTTCTCATTTTCGATCATCCCAGAAAAAACACAAATATGGCAGCAAGCATAAACAATCAAAGCCCAAACAATCCCTTTATAATCGATATTTATTTAGTAGGGGACGAGCAATACATACGCATGATGTTGCCTTACGAATTCGGGCGACACTTCCAACCCCATGTTCCCGAACAGATCTTTCTGTCCACTTGCGTCGTCAAAGATTTCCCTGTCCACATCGTAGGAGGTAGCTACGGATCTCACTGGGTGGCACGTGGATGGAGGGACTTTGTTGAATCACACGATCTAGAACTGGAAACATCAATAATGTTCACCCACCTGGGAGAAGCAAGGTTTGAAGTCCACTTCTTCGACAAGCAAGGCCGCTACATAGAAGACGAGCTTTACGATAGCGACTATGACGGTCCAACAACAATTGGTTTCCACTAGATCCCAGGACCAGTTCGATAAGCAAAGTTTTCCCATTTTAAATTTTTTAAGAAAAGCTCGGCTTGTCAACAAAAATTCGCTTCTTTAAGATTCAATTTGTCATCAACCTTTGTATAACGGTTCAAAGAAAATTCCCAACGTCTAAAATACGCCGAAGAATAAAGTTTTTAGTCGCGAACCACGTGAGGAAGATCTCTCCCCAACATCTAACGACGCTGGTGATCGAAATATTTAAATCTCGCGCTGGAGATTGAAATATTTAATCAAAAATCTCGCGATGGAGATTGAAATATTTAATAAAAAATCTCGCGCTGGAGATCGAAATATTTAATCAAAAATCTCGCGCTGGAGATTGAAATATTTAATCAAAAATCTCGCACTGGAGATCGACATATTTAATCAAAAATCTCGCACTAGAGATCGAAATATTTAGTAAAAAATCTCATGCTTGAGAGTGAAATCTTTTAATCGCAAATATCACACTAGAGATTGAAATCTTCTAATTGCGAATATCACACTGGAGATTAAAGTCTTTTAATCACAAGCGTCACAATAGAGATTAAAGTCTTTTAATCACAAGCGTCACACTGGAAATTACTTGTTTATTGGATCGACCACAGTTTTACGATAACCTCAAAACCAGTAGCACCACGATAATTTAATAAATAATTATACATCAAACATAACCACCCGTTGGCAACAAATCGATATAACCACAACAAACATAATAAAAAAGGAACGTTCAGCACCGAACTGAGAAGTCCACATCACCATTTTGATCAGGACCATGGTTCACAGCAACAATATCAAAGCAAGAGTGTCCTTCATATTCAAAAATCAGGCATATCCCAATTTGAAGTTCATTCGAAACAACGAACGCGGGCCACCCAATTGTAAACCAGTAATTGTTGGGTCCTAAGGCTTCCACCCTCACCACAAATTCCTCATCTGATCGCGTCCATAAATGGATAAGTCCAAGGGCATCATAACCATAATCCCGGTATATAGAGGGTAAAGGCTACAACAAAAGCAAGCACATTAGAAACACTTCATATACCAAAAACATAATCACATAAATATAACTTACCATCCTATATAAATGCCCCTCCACGACAATATCCCGGGTGAAACCCCTCACGCGAGGAAAAACTGCGTCGGAAATGTCCACTGGTGTCGTAGGCATCATTATCATAGGCTAACTACAACAAAAGCTACGGGTTTCCTACCTTCTTATACTAATTACAAAGAAAAACATCACTGTAAACCGCCTATCACTTAGTGCTACCACGAGGGCAGTAGGTATTGAACAATAAGCAAACCGCCTACCACTCAGTTCAACCACGAGGGCAACAAATATCAGATAAACACACCCAAATCACATCTGATAAAGACAATTTCGGCCCAGTTGGTGGAAAAAGTTACAGGAAAAATCCGAACACTAAGCTGCACGAAAGACTACTAGCAACACGCACCAACCTGCTTCGCCACAATTAAAGAGATAACTATGTAATAGCACCATCCCTATCCCTTGCACGTAGAACTGGTATAAATAAAATCATCAGGAGTACAATTTGAATTGTCCAAAAAACACAATGCCAAGTTTCGATAGGGTTTCAGGAGAATCCTCTCCACTAGAAATCCCTCCACCAAATCCCATCACAAACACTATGTTTTTTCCAAATCCTAAATTCGCCAGAATAATCCTTAGGGGAAGCCATTTACACAGGCTCCCGCTACCATATATCTTTGTAGAATTCGGGGAGGAAATAACAAACCACATCTACCTATGTTCTCCCTCAAACCAAGAATTCTTAATCCTAGTCGAACGAGACGAGGGGGACTGGTTCTCCCTACCAGAAGGATGGCGATCTTTTGCGAACATTACGAACCTCAGAGTAGGGAGCCGCCTCACCTTTGAGTACCAAGGAGAATCCTACTTTAGTGTGGCAATAGAGCAACCAGGTCCCGACGAAAATGGGGATACTTTGCCTAACTACATGTGCTACGAGGAGATATAATCGCAAGAAAATCACTCCAAAATATTTCCTGTTATGTTTCATCGCTAAGAAGTTCATAAGTTTGGCCTATCATCTCGAATAAAAAACTAATATATACGCGAACCCTACTTTTTGTCATTTCACAATTTATTCCATAAAACGATCAACGTCAGGAGATGGATAAGGGTATCGCGAATTTACCTTGCGAATAGAAACAACAGGTCGAGATTCAGACATTAAAAAAAATCACATAAGGAAAAATCAGCGGAACAAGCCAGTAAGAAAAACATGCAAATGATATAAATAAAACCATGGTAAATTCAAAGATAAAGTATTCACAAAAAACCATGACAAGACATCGCTGACCATAGGATTAAAGATATTCATCAAACAGACACAAACCACATCAGAGTACGAGACTCTCACTACGGGTAGAAATGTTTTCAAACTTCCCTACAAAAAAATATATTTATAGAGAATGGAATAAACGGCCAAGTCAAACATCAGTAGGAGGGCGATCTACATGAGTAGGCTCAGGGGTTTTTGTCACCTTCTGGCAGAGGGTCAAGGACAGCTGCATCAGTAATAGGAGCGTCATGAGGGGGAGGCAACTCGCGATGAGGATCCTTGAGCTTCAGGTCTTCATCCTCATAGCTAGGAGGAAACATCCTCACCTCGTTGTTGAGATAAGCAAAGCGATTAACACTCTGAGTGATCCCACCCATGATCCCGTCCATCCACGCATCGGAGACCTTGTCATAAAGGACGTCCTCTCCATCCGTCTCGAGGTAATGATCAAGCCAACCCCGAACGGCACCCCCCAGGAAACCAGATAGCCTCCGCTGGCCCTCGTCACTAAGCATGAACTCGTGGAGTAACTTCTTGGAAAGAACAACCTCATCCCCATAAATAAAGCGCTCCAACTGGCTCTTCGCACCAGCCAATTCCTCGCGAACCACCCTCAATTCACCCTCAAGACCTTTGAGATGACTTTTCAAACGCGTGGCCTCCAGTTCATGTCGGTCCCCCACCTCTTGAGCTTTCGCAATTTCAACAAGCGACAGATCTAGCTCATTCTTCACGGCTTCTGTATCTTTCTAGGGTTTCGTCAAAGCATCATTGAGACTCTCAATGGTTACCTCCCGGAGCTCCACATCTTTCAAATTTTCCACCTTTGTCTTCAGGGTGGCCACATTAGTCCTCAACTCCCTCACTTTATCACCATAATTTCTTAAACGCAAGCCCATTTCAAACCATTGCAGATTATCCTACGGAAACATACAGATAAAAATAAAATGCATAAGTTAAATAAAGGAAGAGAGAGGAAATAAAGGCATAAGTCGCGATGAAGATTACCCAGCCCCTGCTTTTCCGGCCATGTTCAACTAGTTCTTCATCCGTCAAATGATGAAGATAATCTCTTTCGGCAAAACAACTCGTCGGAGGGATATCCAACTTCTTAATATCAATAGGGTCAAACCCAGGCAGCCGGTAAGCCATCATTTGTGTCTCGGCACGAGTAGCCGGCTCAGAGTTTAGACGTGTGGTGCCCTTTGTACCCTTCTTTAGACGCTTTCGCCTACGATGGGCCAACGGTTGGTCATCGGACGAAATACTCTCCTGATCCTCGACCGGTTTTTTCCCTTTTGAACTCGTAGCTACTATAGGAGACTCGCGGGAAACATTTTGACGACCACCACCTCGACGCAGGGTGATTGTAAGAACCGGTCCTGACCCACCTCTCGTGGCATTTTTCCTCTTCGCAAGCACAGAAACCTTTGACTTGTCAACTACCATATCTGCGAGAAATGTTAAAGCGAGTCAGGATGAAAAAAAAGTCACGGCCAAAACACCAAAGGATTTAGAATAACAGGTTCCTAGACACCGACTCGGCCGATACGGAAGGCTAAGTTTAGCCATTTCCAAGCAAACCGAGGTCACAACCTTCCTATAACCCCGTACGACCGCAACCCCCTCTTAAATGCAGCTCTCCACCTATCTGCTGCATCGTGCTTATCACCATGCGCAACGTACTCACTGGGTTTGATAACAAAGTTCAATATGGTTTTGGTTAGATCGCGAACGAGGAACCACTTTTTCCTTCATCCCGTGCTATTGGACAACCTCTCAATGATCTTCTCATCCAAGGAGCCGAACACCAATCCATCACCGTACCTCAAGGAAAGAACGGAGAAAAGATGATCTAACAATGGCGCTTGCTTAATGACAGCACAACGCATGATATATACCGCCAGATACATCCATACGCTGAAAGCAAGCTGGGCAGGGCATTGGTTTATATAAGTTAAAAAATCCACATACAGCGGGGGGAAAGGGAGACAGAACCCTTGAAGCAGGCTGCCCAGGTGGACTACCACATGATATTTATATTCGTTTAAACATCCCCCGCCACCAACAGCCAAACCTATCTCTACCCCAGCCGGCCACGGATAAAGTCTAGCCACCTCTTCCAAGTGCTTGACATCTAGAATCGACTCCTCACCCAGCGTTTTCTGTACGGTAGGAGCTATGCGATCCAAAAAAAATTGTTGGAGGGGGAGGGGGCGCCCCGAAGGTATAACCCTTACAAAAACTACAGCTGTCGACCTCTGTTTGATCATAAGGTGGCAGGGCGAAGTCGCTCGGGACCACTCGGATAGGCTTTTTAGACTTTTTGGGTACGCGAGACGACTCTCCCCTTCCCAGGTCATTTATGGACTCTGAGGTATGACAATATTCGGGGTGGTTCCTTTTTAAAGGGCGCTTAATGGTTCCTGCCATCTTCCGCCTCTTTGCGTTGGGACCATCCCCAGGGTTCGCCCTCTTTCTCTTTTCCTCCCGAAGTTTGTTACTTAGTGGAAGAGGAGTCGGGCTCGCCGCGGATTCCGAATCAACATCGGCATGAGAACTGGTACGCGAGGAACTGACTTCTTCATATTGGTAGCTCACGCTACGATTCTAGCTATCGCTCTCCTGGGACATCTTAATTCTAGAGACAAAGGAAAAATCTCCTGGAAAAGACGCAAGAAAAAGGAAAAAATTAACAAGGGGAAAGCTACCTTTTCAACATCGCGAGTAAATAAATTGGGCGCCAAAAAGCCCTCTTAAAGGCCTATGTTGGCGCCTCACGCGCCCCCCCCCCCCCCCGAAGGGACGTTGAAAAGACATCTCCCCCCCCCACGGGACGACGGCTAAAAGGTGCCTTTCCATCTCCCTCATAAAGATTTCTCGATTCTCGAGCAATCACCCATGAGAAGGACAAAAGGGCGGAGTCGAAAGGATTTCTTTTGCCCCTTTTCGTCGGAGGTACTCTACAAAGTCCGAAAAAACCGCCGGGGGTCGTTCGGAAAACTCAAAATACAACACTACCCCCTCTCGACACCACCCTACTACAATTAACTACCCATCCTCCACTCCACAAAGGTCAGTTACGACTAAGGAGGCCAAGGGGAAAGTCAGGGGCGAAGCACCAGGGCATATCCCGATCGCCACCCCATAACCACCGCTGGTTTCAATTTTTCTGACTAACCCTAAAAATCTCGAGAGGATGACGCAGACTTGGGAAATTAAAAAGGGAAAAAGAAAGATCAAAGACAACTTACTTGAACAACTGCGAGAGGGAAGCACTGAAAAACTCAGGGAACTGGGAGCGAACCGCCACCTAAATCCGATCTCAGTTCTTCGGAAAACACAAGAAACCCTTGAAAATCCCTCTTTCTTCCCTCCTCTTTGGAAATTTAGAAATGTGGAATGAGAATGAGCTAGAATAAAAATCTCACTTATAGGTACCTGTGGGGCCAACCAGCCCAATGGGCCGAAGGAGCACTATAGGCCCAAGAAAGGTTCATCTAATACACTAAGAGCTTTAGCGGAAAGCATCATACTTGTCGAAACCTAATCGCGAATATAGTGTCACTCGCGATCTGGTTGCGAGGAGATGTGACGATACCATAGAAAATAGGCTATATAATAAACACGAAATATTACGTCATAAATGGGTCACCCAACGCAAAAGGATGGTCGGTCCCACCATTAGCACATCGCGAGCAAAGTATCCAACCGAACCAGAAGAACTAGGCTTAGCACTCTCAATATCTATTAACCTTTATTTCCCTTGCAACTCAAAACCCAGTATAGGAATCAGAGCTAACTCTCCTTTGTATCTCGTAAGCCTCCAAAGACCTAGCAAGCAGCTCGCTGGCTCAAGCACATCGCCTCTAATGGCTCCACGTGTATTGCCTATGCCCCTAAGCGTGTGGGAATGCGCTACACGTGTCCTACGTAGAACCACGCGGTTGCCAGCCAACTGCTCGCTTGGTTTCCCTATAAATACCCCCTCTCCGATCTCAGAGTAGGGGATCCGATTCCGAAGATATAAAAGCATAAGAGCTCTAATTATCCCCTGGACTTAAAACCCCCGGAGTTGAGTTCTAAAGATCCTCGGTTGGAGAAGAACGTTTCCTGGGATAACAACCTCGTCGAACTTCATCCACAGACAACGATTGAATAGTAATATAATTCATCGCGAGTCAAACTCACAACCCTCATCACTCGAATTAATAAACGCACAACCTAGGCTAAGGCTTACAGGTATTTTAAGGAATTATGTCATCACGAATGAGGTAATAAGTATAGGCGAAATCCCATGAACGCCTCAGCAATGACCACTTCATGGTCGGTCGCAATAACACCTCTGGGTTTTGTCGTAGCGACCACCTCTGGGTTTGGTCGTTGCGACCAGGGCCGGACCTGAGAAATTAATTGCCTGAGGCGAATTACGAAACTTGTGCCCCTCACGATAAAAAAAACCAAGGCATCAAAAAAACATATAGCTATTTAATATATGTTATATAAGTGTAGTTACATTTCAGTTTCAAAAATATATCAAACCCCGAGACTATTGATAAAAAAACAATATACATCAAATCTCGAGCAAAAAATTATAATATTAGGACATGCCTTTACTTAAATACCACCCGTCTCGCAGTCTTGGAGGCAAAAGTATCAATTAGCTTGACATAATCAACCTTCTCAACCACCTTCTTTTTAATCGATAACATAGCCAAGTCATTTAGCCTCTTTTGTGTCATAGTAGACCGAAGATAAGTTTTGATCAACTTCAACTTGGAAAAACTCCTTTCAGCAGATGCTACTGTAACTGGCACGGTCAACAAAATTCGATAGGCAACATATGCATTTGGATAACATTCATCCATCTTCTTCAAGTAATTCAACACATCTATTGCTCTGCTAGTTTCTGGTGGCAATGAGTGCCTTAGCAATTGCAATTCTGAACATAAATCTGATGCTTCAATATCAGAGTGCTCATCATGTGTCAAAATTTTTTGAAGATTGTTACAAGATCTCAAAAGGCTAGAATGATCAGCAGATTGTAACTTCTCCATACTAAATAAAAAGCCAAAGATCTCCTCATACTTTTGAAATTGCACAAAACGAGATTGAAGTGAGGATAGAGCCTGATCGATTATAAATAAGAAGTAGTTCACCCGAAAAGATTCTTTTGGTGACTGGATTACCTCTTCATTTTTGATCTCATCATATTGTCTCTTTCGCCGAATGATGCGTTTTTGTTGAAAGACAGCTTCAATTCCCATTTCGATTGCTATTTGTTCTGCTTCAGCCATCGCCTCATCAAAATCCAAATCCAAATCCTACAAATTCAATTCTACAACCCTACAAATTCAATCCTATATCCAAAACAAAATCAATCCTATATCCAAAACAAATTCAAATCCTAAATCATACAAATTCAATTTCGAATTCCTAATTCCTAAATCCAAAACCCTAATTTTGCACTATTAAATCCAAAACGAATTCAAAACCAAATAATTCGACCAACATAGGATGAAATTGAGAAATTATACCTGATTTCGTCTTCAACCATTCACTTCAAGAGACAAGACCGATTCATCTTCAACCATTCACTTCAAGAGGAAGAGGCTGAACCGCTGAAGAGCGAACTGCGAAGAGTGGAAGACCGATGGAGGCTTGCGCTTGCGCCGGATGCGGTTGGAGGGAGAGGCCGACCGCCGACCGCCGACGCTGGGGGCGGGATTTCCAACCGGTGAATCTTCTGCGGCGTTCTCTTGCGATTTGGGAATCGCCTACAGAGCCCCTCTCTCCTGTCGATCAGTCGATGAACATGAACAGTTGTTTTTTTAATTTGGAACGCAGCGTTTTCGTATTTCCATTCCTTTTCCTTTTTATTTTTATTTTCCAAGCGTGCCCTCACGGCCTCACCTTCCCATTTCAGTTCTGATTTTTTTTTTTAATATATATAGGGTAGGGTTCAAGTGAGAATAGTATATACCGGTGAGAATGAAAGAAGCTATTCGATTGGCTGAAATAGATCTAATTTTTAATTAAAATAAATATGCCTCACGCGCCTCAGATCTCGCGCTCTCCTCTCCCATGGCGGTTCAGATCTCGCGCTCCGCTCTCTCATATCTCGCGCTCCGATCTCTCTCCTCCTCCTCCTTCTTCCTCCCTCCCATCGTAGACGCCCCCTCTCCGCGCTTCCAAGCTGGTCCCCGGCGCGCCGATGTCCGTCCGCGAGGACTACTCTGATGGATCCGAGTTTCGACAAAGAGGGGCCATGGACGCCGCCCGAGTGCAGCCCTAGCCGTCGCCCGCTACTTCTCGGCGCAGCGGCTGGCCACTGAGAAGCCGCTGCTACAACTGCTCCCCCACGCCTCAACTTGCAACGGCCATGGACGAGATACACTTGGGAGGAGGCTGTGTTTCTCTGGTGTATTCAAAACGCAGCGCCATTGTGATGTTGAGGAAGTGGAAGGAGGAAGCCCACACACCATTCGCAATTGCCTGAGATGGACCATACAACACTAAATCAAATTCGTTATAGGTTGGGAAATACCAAATATTTGCTTGTCTTTGCTAATTACGGTAGCGTAATCATGTGAATGAATGAATGTAAAATTCTAGAAATTATTGCTCTAGCCTGTTTTCTTTATCTTTATTTAATTTCTTTGTTTTTATTAATCTCTCCATATGAATGAAAAAAGAATGAATGTAAAATTCTAGAAATTAAGCATTCGGTTCACTAGGTTTTAGAACATAGTGGTTTAGGGTTTTAATACCAAGCGGTTTAGAGTTTTTATATCTAAGTAGTGCAGAGTTTTAAAGCAAGTGATTCAGGGTTTTAAAACCTAGAGGTTGATTTAGTGACTAAATAGGTTGGTTCAGTGACTAAATAGAGGTTGGTTCAGTGACCAAATAGGTTGTTTCAGTGACTAAATATGTTGGTTCAGGGACTAACTAGAGGGTGGTTCAGTGACTAAATAGAGGTTGATTCAGTGACTAAATAGAGGGTGGTTCAGTGACTGAATAGAGAGTGGTTCAGTGACCGAATAAAGAGTTGTTCAGTGACCGAATAGAGTGCGGTTCAGTGACTAAATAGAGGTTGGTTCAGTGAGTAAATAGGTTGTTTCAGCGAGTAAATAGGTTGGTTCAGTGACTTAATAGATGTTGGTTCAGTGACTAAATAGAGCTTGGTTCAGTGACTAAATAGAGGTTGGTTCGGTGACTAAATAGAGGTTGGTTCAGTGGGTAAATAGGGTGGTTCAGTGACTAAATAGAGGTGGGTTCAGTGAGTAAATATGTTGGTTCAGTGACTAAAATAGAGGTTGGTTCGGTGACTAAATATAGGTTGGTTCAGTGACTAAAAAGGGGTTGGTTCAGTGAGTAAGTAGGTTGTTTTAGTGACTAAATAGAGGTTGGTTCAGTGACTAAATAGAGGTTGGTTCAGTGAGTAAATCGAGGTTGGTTAAGTGACTAAATAGAGGTTGGTTCAGTGACTTAATAGAGGTTGGTTCAGTGACTTTATAACTTGATGAACCACTTCTTGATAACATCTTTACAGCCCGATGAACCACTTCTTGTTAAATATATATTGATAACATCTCTCTTAATGTGTAATTTATAAATTTATATGAAATATGTTAATTATTATAAGAATATAAATTCTAGTGGTTCATCAAATAAAGAGTAGGGGTTCGTCAAATATATTTTAGATTAATATATTTAATATCTTTTAAAAAAAATTAATTATGAAAATGTGAAAATTTTAATGGTGAAATATGCATTAACATGTCTCTTAATATGTAAAATATAAATTGACAAAAATATGGAGTATTAAAAAAAACAAAGAACATTTAAATTGATAAACTACGGAAGTAAGACAAACAAAATACAGTATAAAATTATTGAAAGACATAAAATAACAAAGAAGGCCAATTTGATATAGTGGTACAGCGCATTAGTTTGTGGCAAAACCACCCAGGTTCGAAACGGCGCAGCAACACTTTTAATTTTTTCACCAATTTAAATGGCAATTTTTTCACCAATTTAAATGGCGCGTGGGTAACACGCGTATAGTGGGAAGGAGGTGCGAGTGGTGAAGCGTGGGAGCGCGCGGGAATGCTTTTGGGGGACGCGATTTTTTATACGAAATTTATATTATTTTAATTCACTTTTGGACACGTGAACCAATCAAATTGCTTCTTTCCTTCTCATTCTTGGTGACCTTTGCACCTGAACCCAACCCTATATATATATATATATATATATACGGGCCCCCTGGGCCTATAGTGCCCGAGGCCATTGCCTCTTGGGCCTGTAGTCAGGTCCGGGCCTGGTTGCGACCATGTGAATTTTTTTTTTAAAAATAATTTTCGCAACGACCATTTGCATATGGTTGCAACATCTGACCATGCGCTAAACGGCAAATTGCCCTGCGCTAAATAGAAATTGTGATTTTAAATGGAAACTTTGGAGGGTAATTTAGTGAATATAGAGAGCATTCAATCTGTGGCAGCCAAAATTTTATCAAAACGCAGTTGAAGGGCACAAATTTTGCCCACACACTTTAGTAAAACTTGCAGTACTTGCTGGTCGTAGATAACTAAGATAGTGAAAGGTTGATATAAGATCCTACCGCCACTTTTATAGGAATAGAGAAATAGAGATTCCTGATCACCTTAAGGACTAAGAAAAAACGAAATTACAGATCACTTTCTTAGGGGAGATGTTGAGATTTGTATATATATTTCTCTAAGTTTATGTTTATATGTATAAGTGTAACATTTCATGTATAGCATAGAATTTATATGTTAAGTGGATATACAACATGGTTTTGGGTCTAGAGATGCTTGGGGGTTAACATCTTGGACTGGATTGAATTGAGCCCAATAGGGCTTGATCTCCTAACCAAGCTGATGCCAAGAACTCGGCCCAAGCTTGTTGGATCCACTGGCCCACTGGACAGCTAAGCCCGGCACTGCTATGGTTTGAAGCCTCCCTTGCTCCAAAGCTCAGTGTTTCACTTAGGGCTTCTCTTGAGAGCCTATATAAGCGATCCTGTTCACTTGAGCTCCTCACTTCGTGGTCGGCGTCTTCAGGTAATCCAAAGAGAAAGAGAGAGAGCTTCTGGCGATTTCTAGGGTTTGCTCCTCAAGCCACTTCCGTGCAATCGTCGCTCCCTCCGGCGAAGATCTTCTTCTCCGGCTCTTCCTTTGGCAAAGGCGAAGCTCCTCCAGTGGTGCTAGCTTCTGCTGTCCTGGGTTTCCGACTTGGGATCTCGAATTTGTATCTTCGAGATCTAGAGTCTTTCAGGGGGTGTTCTTCTTCCCGTTTTTCGTTGTTTGTTCTATGCTTTGTGTTCTTGTTTGCTTAGATCTTCCTTGTACGCATAAACTCGCCCCTGTTTTGTAATCTTCTTGATATAGTGGATTAAGGCTGCCTCTTGAGGCCCCGAGGACGTAGGATCTTAGATCCGAACCTCGTAAAATCTGGTGTCTCGTTCCTGTTGTTACATTGCTCGATCTTGCTATTACCTCGAACTCGCATATCCAACTTCGAATCTATTCGTTATTCGCATAACAGGAGAAGAGGGTAATGATGTATTTGAAACCAAAAATAAAATAAAATCATACTATTTAGATTTGACAAGTGCGGTGTATGGTGGCCTTGTGGATAGATCTATCAAGCGGGTCATTCGGATCGGGTTACTTTGAGTCTCGGGTAAAATGGATCATGGGTATATCCGGGTCGACTCGAACCCGGTTTTGACCGGGTTCTGGGTCGATTTCGAGTTTGTCAATTTTTTCTTTTTTTAAATTAAAATAATCATGATTTATTAATTTTACGATAATTTTAAAATTCTAAAATTAAATACGTGGTTCAAAAGTTCTAATGCTTGTAATTATATACTATATCTGATCTAAAATATTTGACTTTTATTATTTCTTGTAATTTTTAATAAAATATAATAATATCAAAATTTTAAATAATTTTTTAAAAATAATTTCATGCAATTAGTAATAAGCATAGAATTATTTTAATATTTATAGAGTTTTTATCTTCTTAAAAAAATGTGTTGAAAATTTAAACATCAAATACTATCGATCGGATGAGTATTACACAATACAAATAAATATAAAAGTTGATTTGAAAATAAAAGATCAAGTGATTGTAATTATAAAATGTAATAAATTGGAATCTCTATAAAATAATTTAATCATATATAATTAAATCAACCGGATCAATCGGATCAACGGATCGATCGGGTTAAAATTACTTGGTTAATCGGGTGGGTCTAAACCCATATTACCCAAAAAATTTTCGAATTTTCAGATTCGGGTCGGAAAAAAAATCCGGATCAAAATATCTAGGTCCTAACCCAAATTTTTTCGAACGTTCGAGTCAGATCATATATTGACAAGTCTAATTGTGGGTGAACATACTCATATCAACACTCGTCTTGTAGAGTTGTGTTTCAGTTTCACTCTTTACTTTTCACCAATTGTGATTCCCATTGATGCAATCCGTATTAATGATATAAGTGAAGTGTGTAATACTACTAATATGTACGGGTGATTGGTGGGTTTAATTAGAAAATCCTAAAAACCCAAACAAAAATATAAAAGTAAGACAAAAAAAAAATGTCTTAAGAAACATCATATAAATTTGGTTTTACATAGTTAAAAATACTAATATAAATCCAACAAACAAAGCATGCAATCCAAAATGATATTACAGCTGAAAAATTAATGTTATCTTCATTTTATTAAATATGTCATTTACTATATATATATATATATATAGAGGTTAAAGTGAAAAAGGGGCTTAAGATGAAAATACTCCTTAAAGTAAAAATGTGCTTGATTATGAAGAAAATATAAATCGGACCCGGCCCAATTCAACAAATCAAACCCCAAATCTCCTTCCCCTCTCTCTCTCCACCCGTTTTCGGATCTGAGGATTCTGAGCCTCGTCGCTGGACCTATGGATGTCAAGGCCGGAATCCACACCCGGAGGTGCCCCTCTCGCCGGAGTCTCAGGAGTCTCCGTTCCCCTACTCGCCTCGCCGTCGGCGTCACCAAGAAAGAGAGGGAGAGCCGGCACTGGCATCCGAATGGCATCACTGTGCTCACCGCCCTCGGATCTGCTCCACCGAGTCTCTGTGTTCTGCTCCTCACCTTCCCCTCCACCGATCTTTCTCTGTTCTTGCCTCCCCGGTGGGTCATGTGTTAACAACCCTTATTGTGTTTTGTGTTAACAAATCTGGGCCTTTGATAGAATGAAATAAGTGGTTGAGATTTTTTGGCTTTTTTGGCTTTTTTCTTTAATTAAAAATCAATGGGACCCACTTCTTTCCTTGCTCACTTGTTAAATTACGTGTGTGTTGTACTTTTTTTTGTTTGTGTAATACTCCCTCCGTTCGGCAAAACTTGTCATTTTAACTCTCTACATAATTTTTAATAAAGTTAATAATTACACTCATTTTTTACTAATTTACCCTCATTTATTACTCTACTTTTTACTTTATTGAAAACTACAACTCACAACACATCAATCAAATCAAGGGCATTTTAGTAAAGTAGAAGCAAAAATACCTAAAATGAAAAGTTTTTCCGAACAAAAACAAACCTCTAAAACGACAAGTTTTGCCGAACGGAGGGAGTATCTTTTTGGTGGAATAACGTTTTTTTTTGTGTGATGCACTGTTTGAACTATTCGATAAGGTGATAAAAAAATATTCGTTAACTTATACTTATTATTCGT
Organism: Persicaria tinctoria; assembly: GCA_037127255.1. NCBI lineage: Eukaryota > Viridiplantae > Streptophyta > Magnoliopsida > Caryophyllales > Polygonaceae > Persicaria > Persicaria tinctoria. The sequence goes on from JBANSL010000020.1 coordinate 40,106,454, forward strand.
TAGATAATAGAAAAAAAGTTGGTTAATTTTGCAACTATTCGCTAGGTTAATAGTAAATATTTGCTAGATTAATCGTTATTATTCATCCGTAAAGAGGAGTTATCATTTAGATAATAGCAAAAGGGTTGGTCACTTTTGCAACTATTCGCTAGATTGATAGTAATTATTCGTTAAGTTGATAGTAATTATTCGATGGGTTGAAAGAGTATGTAAATGTAATTCTTGATTTCCCACAACTAATTAACTAAATACATATGAATAATTATCTATTATCAACGAATAGAAACTATGAACTTACCGAATATTGACTCTGAACATGAAATCATAACCAAATAGTAATGAATAACCTATCTCATTCCATCGAATATTTATTGCATATCAATGAATCATTCCTTAGTCTTATCGAATAACAACCCAAAACCAATTCAACGTCAAATCTCTTAGGGTTTTCCCATAACCCAAAACCAATTCAACGTCCCCCCGTCATCACCGTCCTCCTCTCCCCCTCTCAATTCTCCCAAATCCATGATGGCTCCCACTACTCCCGTGAGCGAGCCGCCTCCAAAGATCATCACCGCCGGTGACCCTTAGCCACGAACCGCCTCCACAGATCACCACCGCCTGACCATCACCTTGCCGCCGAGACCACGACAGTGCAGCCTTGCCCGGAGAACGGCAGTTCGAGCCCGCGACGCCCACGAACAACCGCCCATCACCGCCTCTGATTGTCGATGCTTGCCGGCCACCATCTTCGTTAATGGAGGCAGTTGAGGAGGGTTAATTAGCGGCAACACCAGATTTGTGTGTATCCAACCTCGAATCCAAGCAAGGGAGGCCGTGGGGGTGTGCGGCAAGGCGAGGAGGCTTAGCGGTGGTGCAATCTCCGTCGAATTTGAGTATGCAAGAGTGGGAGAAGGACAAAGGGCGAGACTGAGAGGGTGTCGACCACCGAGAGACATTGCCTCTTCGATTGTCGGTTGAATCGCCGCTGCTATGGGGTGCACCATGAGATCAATTGTCGAATTGGTGAAGAAGATGGCGCCTTCGGCGGCTCCGCCGGCCACCATCGCATCCACCATCTCCTTCGAGATTCTTATTCTCTCTGTCTAGTGTGGGATGGGGAGTAAGATTGGGTTAGGGTTTTTTATAACACGCGCTTAGGGTGGGGTTGGATGGGTTTATTTTTCAATTAATTTACAATTAAGTAAATATATTGAAATAATCTAAGCCATTCATTTCCCTCAAACCAATGGCCTAGATTTGTTAACACAAAACATGTTAAGAGTTGTAAACATTTGATCCATCCTCTATATATATAATATGTATAACATTAATAAGAAAAGTTGATTGGGTTTGCAGGTACCCGCGGGCTACCCGCACCCGCATTCGCGGATGGGCTTGGACATGACTTCCAATCCGTTAAGCGGGCTTAGCCCGGCACGCACCCGCAACAACGGGACAAAATCTCGAGTAAAGCCCATCCCAAGCCCGGGTTTCGGGTCATTTCGGGTTTGTCAATTTTTTCTTTTTTAAATTAAAAAAAATCATGATTTGATAATTTTGCGATAAATTTTAATTATATATATAAAAAATTATATTTATTTATAAATCAACCCGGTCACCGGGTCAATTGTGTAAATTCGGTCAAAATTACCGGGTTAATCGGGTCACCGGGTCGAAACCCAGACTACCCGAAAAATTTCCGATTTTTCGGGTTCGGGTCGAAAATTTTTTTTGGATTTTGACCCAAAAAATTCCGGACGATCGGGACGGGTATTTGGGACCCACCCCAAATACTCTCCCACCATCCAACTCTATGTGTGTGATACACACTCCCCGCTCCCCTTTCGGACTTTCCCCATTTTAATATACGGTACACACTCCCCCACTACAATTCCCCGTTTCAATATATCGTCAAATTTGTTTTGTTTTTTTTTAATCAAAAATTGAGTAGCACATTAGGGGGATATGATTTGATAAATAAGGAGAGTGATTACGTTCATGATTATTGTTATTAATAATGGTTTAAATAGTGTAACTGAATAATGTCCATATTAATTAAGAATCTGGTATTTTGTGATATTGTGAAATCTTGAAAATTCATGGAATTAGTTATACGTACGAATAATTATTTTTAATTCAACGAATAATGATTATCGATTTTTATACATACGAATAATCATTCTCAATTCAACGAATAATGATTATCGTTTTCTATAGATATAAAGCCTTCAAATTCTTACAATAAGTACAAATAATCTTTGTAATTTCACCGAATAATGTACAATTTTAATGATTATTATTTTAAAATCCCTTAACTAATAAATGTGTAAACAATCGTCATCTTACATACGAATAATATTTATAATTTAAATGAATAATCTCTCAAATTTAACCGCATAATATATCACATTTAACTGAATCTTTCTAGTTGAACCAACTAATATAATTTTAAACGAATAATATTATTAGTACAATCGTCATATTACATACGAATAATATTAATAATTTAACCGAATAATCTTTCAAATTTAACCGAATAATATATCACATTTAACCAAATAATCTTCTAATTTATCTAAATAATATAATTTTAACGGAATAACATTACTAGTACAGTCGTCATCTTACATACGAATAATATTTATAATTTAACCAAATAATCTCTCAAATTTAAACGAATAATATATCACATTTAACCGAATAATCTTTCTAATTGAACCGAATAATATAATTTTAACACAATAAACATGTAAACAATCGAATAATCTTTCAAATTTAACCGAATAATTGAGTATATGAATAATCTCTTTAATATAACCTAATAAACATGTAAACAATTATTATCTTACATATATGAATAATCTCTTTAATATAACCGAATAATCGAGTATGTACTTCAATTTTAAACATAAATTATTCATATTAAATACGAATATTCTTTGTAATCTCAATGAATAATACACAAATATATATAATCTTTTAACCTCACCAAAATAAATAAACCCATTAAAAATCATCCTCTTAGATACGAATAATTGATCTAATATAACCGAATAACGTACAACTATGATGGACATTATATATCAAATGAAACTAATTCCCATGTCTTATTGGTTTGGCCATTTTTGAGTTTATAAACCCATTTAGAACCAATAAGTCTGGCCTTTTTAGGCTTAGGAACAAGTTCCCATGTCTTATTGGTTGTCATGGAATTTATCTCCTCTTTCATAGCAAGCATCCATTTATCAGCATGAGTACATTTCACAGCATGTTCAAACAACTCAGGGGTATAAGCATCAACAACCTCAGCAATCATGAAAGCAAACTCAATTTCATTGTCAAAATATCTCTTATTGGGTATTCTGACTCTAGGTGATCTGTCTCTAGTTAACTGATAATTAGCCAAGTTAGGAGCTTCATCAAAAGGTTCATTTTCATGCACAGATTCAGAATAAGAAACATCAGATAAGACATCATTGAACTCAGATGGAGTGTCAGACAGAGAGTTATGCATATCACCATGGTTTTCAGAGGAAGAATATGAGAGAGAAGAGTTGCTTACCCCTCCCCCTCAACCCCCACCTGATTGGTAATGTAAAGACCCAGAACTTTAAAATATTATTTTATGAATTATGATTTAAACTCAATATTAACTTTCAGAGATTTATGAAAATTTTGAAAATTCTCTGTCCTCGATTAGGTTGATTTTATAAATATTAGAGTTAAGAGATGATTATTGTTTGAACATATTGAGGTGAGGACAGCAAATTCTATGTCAAGTATAAAGTAAGTAGAATTTAAGGGTTGAGTTTCATAACTTAATGTGGTAATGTTTGTGTAATCTGAAATAGCGGGATATTTTTTATAATTTTCGCTAAACTAACCTAACCCTAGATGGACGGGTATATAAACCCTTTTTCCTCCACTTAGCCGCTCCTCATCAGCCTCCTGTTCATCTCTTTCCAAACCCAGCTCTTCTCTGTCGCTCGCTTATCTCCGATCCCCCTTCCTCCTCAGATCCGAACGGAGGCCTTCAACTGCTCGCTCGAGCCTCCGAGCTCCCTTGGTCGCCTCCTCCTCTTCACACCTCTGCTTCCACGACTTCCCCTCTCTCGCGCTCATCGTCACGCCTCACCGCTCCTCCCGCTCCCATCCCTTCTGTCAAGCCGGCGCCAACAACCTACGGAGCTCTGATCGCTCCTGAAGTCGCCGTCGGGGGATCTCAAGGTCGAGTCTCCTCCTCCTTTCTTCTCCCCTATTGACTGCCATCGATGAGCCTTCACCTACGGCCTCGCCAGGCTTTCTGAAATCGGACCTAGGGGCCGCTGATGCCAGAACCAGGAGGAGATGGAGCCGCCGAAGCTGGTGCAGAGGTCGACTCCCCTTCAACCGCCCTCCTGCCCCATGGGTGAACCAGGTCACGCCTCCAGCCGTCTCCAATCGAGCCCGGACACCACCTGGCCATACCGGAAGCGAACAAGGACGGAGCCGCTCTTCTCCGACCGTACCGGCGCCGAGCACGCCTCCGGTCAGCTGAAGCTGCGAGCCCGATGTTGAAGTTGGAGCCTGCCTCGTCAATTCCTAGCGGCTACAGCTCGAGATCCCCTTCGACCGAAAACGCCGGGAATGGGTATAAAATCTTGGACCTTAACTTGATTAACGATAGGCTTTCAAATTCGATGTTGAGCTTTAGGATTAAATAAACGGGATTTGCTTTTGGATAATCAATGGAATTCGTCGGTTTGAAAGGATGGTGTTCGATGTTGTATTGCCCGGATGTTCCTTTCCTTCAATTTACATCTTAATGGCCTGTCTTGATTTGACTATGCTATATTATCTTGACAACTAAATTGCAGTTTCTAAAGTGTTAAAATGATATAATAATTAATTAATGATTAAATGCTTTAACCCTTTTAATGAGTTATGTCATAGTCTAATGGTAAATGTTTTAAAGAAATCAAATAAGGTTCCACTTGACTACTTAATCATATCAAATTTGTGATTTGAGTTAAAGATCCACTCACTTGGTTCTTTTTGAGTGGTTCCTTTTGAGTGTGCGTGTTTTATTTTGATATCATATATATGATTAATGTTTGATTAGTAAAACAAGAATAGTAAGATCTGATCAAGCATATAGTAAGATATAAACGATATCTTGAGAGCACGCTATACTGGGAAGTGATATGTGGTCTTTATGAGTTCACCATGCTTGAAGTGGTTGGGCTTATCCTTGTTTACTCTTTCAATATAAATGATATTGCGTGATCACTTGACTTATAAATATTTAATGGGAAGATGAATAGCTGATGATTAATTACATGAGAATTATTCAAGATAATGGTTGGCTTCTTTTGATGTTTTAAGGATGTATGGTTTTGTTGAGGATTTGATAATTGATGGTTACTTGCGACAATGGTTAAGGAAAACCTGATTTTGATGTGAAGTAAGATGTTTTGAATGACGGTATTTGTAAGGCTTTGGACTAGGCTTCATACTTGATTGGAACAAGGTTAATTGAGAATGTGTTGATTGGAAAGCCTGCTTGTGTGTTAATTAAATATGTATTGATGAGTTGTTCTTTGCTTATTACTTGCTAGTGTGATTGGATGATTCTCTGAGTGGCTTGTTGGCCGATGAACGAGTATCTAGTGACTTGTTTGCTGGTTAATTGGATGTGAAGACTTCAGGTAAGTTCCCTAGGGGCTTACTCATGTTGGACATTCATGCCTGTTATTGCATTTTATGTTAGGTGTTGCATATGCATAAAAGCATGTCATGTAGTATCCTGTTTAGGTTGCACTAATTGAATGAGCATCTGCTTACTTTATGCGTTTGAAACAGAACGGTCGTTATCTGTGATAGTCCTAGAGTCTTTGCTAGGGTCATAGGGTAGCCCAGCCTTATCGGGTACCCTGAATCAATCGAGTCATGGACTTCCTTATATTATGAGATGCATGCGGGCTTTATTGTGGAGCGGGTTAGGCATGCGTGCCGCCCGATTATGATGGAATGCATTCACGAGCTGGTCAGTCTTCGCCCTATCGGAAGGGGGTGGAGGTAGGAGAGGGATATGCTATTTGGCATTGTCTTGGGCCCTTTACAGTATTTCTGTACATTATTATACATAGGAGCATGCTAGTGTGTTTGACTTTCGTACTGCATTAGAGCATCTTTATTAGGTATAACACATACTATGTGGCCTCAGCGAGGACTGCCGGTCCCGCATGAGTGGCTCGATCTGACTCCTTTCCCTGTTCTTTTTTTAAGGTATTTTCTACAGATTCTGAGTGCTCGATGTCTATATGACGGGGTTTTCTTTTGGCGAATTGAAGAACCTGGCTAATTCTCTAACTTGGTATAAATGGTAATCATTCGCTCATGTTTTGGTTTTGACCCGGCTCTGCCGTGACATTTTGTATCTTAACTTTGCTTCCGCTTTACTTTCGTTTGAACTGGATTTCGCGACATAGTCTTAGTACAGGTTAAGGGTACCCAACAGCCCTTCGAGGTTTTAGGGTTTGAAATCCCTCTTTCTACTAATTCTAAAATGAGTTTGAAACCTCGACCCGTACCTGAATTGCAAGATCCGAACAAGGGGTTTTATCCCTTGAAACGTAACCCGGAAATTATAATTCTGGGCAGTTACAGGTGAGGGTTGTCTTCAGTACTTGCAGGAGCATTTTGATGCTCAATAATGGTGTTGCCCGTGCCAAAAGGCCCAATTGGGATGCCAATATCAAACTCATCATCAAGGTGTTCTTGGTGAGTTTCTGGGTCATAGAACTGACCAGTGGTACCTGGATTCTCGACAATTTTGTCAGATAATTGTTTGAAATGAAATTCAGTTTCTATGAACTTGAAATCCCTGCTAAGAATTACTTTGTACCCTCCTGGTTGGATAACAAGTAATTTATTGCAACTTACCTATGCTCTGATGAGCATAGGCAGTGCATCCAAAAGGTCTCAAATGAGACAAGTTTGGCTTTGATCCATGCAATATTCATAGGGTGTTTTAAACCCAATTGCAGCAGAAGGAGATCTGTTGATCAGGTAAGCAGCAGTGGTGACTGCTTCCCCCCACAAAGATGGCTTCATGCCAGAGCTAATGAGTAGGCATCTTGCCTTTTCAAGCAAGGTTCTATTCATTCTCTCGGCTGATCCATTATGTTGAGGGTTACCTGGTACTGTGAGATGCCTTTTCACACCATTTTTAGACGGAAATCATCAAATTCTTTGTTGCAAAACTCAAGCCCATTATCTGTTCTAAGACATCTCAGTTTCAAAGCAGTTTGACCCTCAGTTTTGGTTTTCCAAATCTTAAAAGCCTCAAAGGTATCACTCTTAGCTTTTAGGACATGCTCACCCAAACCTTCCTGGAATGGTGATCAATCAATGAGAGAAAGTATTTCCTCCCACCAATTGTATCAACCTAGGCAGGTCCCCATAGGTCTGCATGAACATACTCCAAAGGCTTTTGAGCAATAAACTCCGATTTCTTAACAGATTTGGTTTGTTTTCCAAAAACACATTTTTCACAATTCTGTAAATCAGAGGGTTTGCTTTCAACTAAGCCTTGCTTGAACAAATGATGGAGGCCTTTGTTACCAATATGACCAAGTCTAGCATGACATAACATAGTATCATGAACATTCATAGCATTATGACATTCAACAGATAGAGATGATGCACGGAGAACAGGATTTCCAACAATGTGATATAAGCCATTTCTATTAATACTTTTAATGAGGATTTTACCATTTCTGGAAACAGTCCTAATCCCCTTAGAAATATTAATATCAAGGCCAAGGTCATCAAACACAGATTCAAACAATAAATTCCTCTTAAGATCAGGCACCCACCTGACCTTTTGAAGAATTCTAATTTCCCCATGATGCATTTTAAAAGGAACATTACCAATGCCTCTTATATGAAGAGATGACATGTACGTCACCAAGTCTAACCTCCCCTCCGGCAGATTCATCAAGGAAATCAAACACATGCTTATGAGGTGTAACATGTAATGTGCAACCAAAATCAAGCAGCCAGGCATCATAGGAATCATTAGAATCAATCATAAGCAGCTCATGAGAATAGAAAGGGGAATCAAGCACATCAGTTGTTCCATTCTGCAATTTCTTTTCCTTATCATCTCTTTTCTTGTAACAGTTAGAGATGAAGTGGTTATTTCTTTTGAAGTATGTACAATGCTTCTTAGGAGAATCAGAAGAAGATGGTTTATCTTTCTCCTTATCCTTTTTCTTGTTCCTCTTTCTATTCTTATAGGTTCCTTTGGTAAAAAAGAACATCATGTTTAGGATCAGATTTAGCCGATTTATCACCTTTCACTCTAAACACTTTAATAACCTCATTTTTTTGAATAATGGCCTCAACAATTCTTTTCTTAGTCAAAGTCTCATTACTGAACTGAATAACATCCTTAAACGTATCAAATTGAGAAGGCAAAGCATTCATGAGAATAACAGTTTGGTGAGTATCACTAATCTTATCATCACAGCGTTCAAGTTCTTGTGTCATGCGAAGAAATCTATCTAGATTATCATCAAGAGACACATACACATCCATTTTAAAATTAAAAATGCGACACAACAATGTTATTCTACTGGAAAGAGTTTTAACCTGATATAAGTCTTGTAAGGCCTTCCATAATAATATGAAGGTCTCACAATGTACTAACTGTCTAGCAACTTCATCAGAGATCCTGATCATTATCTCACTGTGTATGATTAGATCAAGCTCTTTCTTAGTAGCATCAGTGGCGTCAGCTGCGAAAGAGTTAATGACAACATTCCAGCATTTCTCTTTTATAAGAATCGCCTTCAATTTGACTTGACACATGGCAAAGTCCGTTGACCCATCAAAGGGTTTGACACGGTAAGAGTTATCAGACATGAGGTCTTAGTGTACCTACAATGAAAAAGGTAAAAAATCAGTAGCAATATGTGGAGAGCAAACACTCCAATCCTACAACCTTCAGCTAGGATTTGAATCTCGAAAATGTGGAAGCAAGACAAGGAACAGCCGTCGAGTGAGTCTAAAGTGATTTCAAAGTCGATAGAACCTCAAAACACTTCAGATCTCAAAGGTTCTCGTCGGATCCGTTCAGATCTAATGACTCAAGGTCCAGATCTGAACAGCTTACAACAACGAGACTAAGATTTCGAAAACACCAAACTAGGGTTTCGAAAAATCTTGCGAATCTTAGATCTGGAGCTAAAGGGAGGCAAGATTTCACCAAAAGATTCAACAGATCCTAGATCTAAACCCGAAACTAGCGCTCTGATACCACTTTGAAGTGGGTTTATAGACACAAACACCAGAAACAACGAAGAGGGCAATTGATTGAACCGAGAAAGCGTTTTACAACCAAATCGAATGACAAACGAATGAAAGTAAAACGACAATCAATTAGCCTCAACTAGGACACCAGTCACCAAGGCTAGGACCAGAAGGGCAACGAAGCTACCAATCTCTCAACTCAAGTGTTTCAATCAGTGTGTTTGGATGGAAGGGAGCTCATTCGACGCTCACTAAGCAGCTAGGGAGAAGGAACCCTAGTAATCGCCATAGGAGACAAGAACGGAGCAACAGTAGCCCTAACAGCTCTCTCTGCTGATTTTAGGGTTTAAGAACCCTTAAATATCAGAGTCACAAGCTGAGCAACGTTGCCAGCAAATGGGGAGCCTCAAACATGTGCAACCGAGTGGGCTCAAAGCCCATGGGCTTTTGAGATCAGAAATTGGGTTAAGGCCCAAATCTCCATTACAATCAGATGCTTATGCACACATTTATACCAACACTTAGAATTAAAACACAAGCTAAGAGATGAGCCTTACACTAATCTAGTATGTACACTCTGCTTTCGGAGTTGTTTTTGCCAGAAAATAGGTTGTCGACTCGACATTCGCTTTTTGAGTCAACAGTAAGCAATTCAAGAGTTGCATTTGCGAATCAATGTATCAAAGCTTTGCTCGTTCCTTGGTTTGGCCAACTACTATCATTTTTTTTATAGAGCCGACTCAAGAAGCCAATATCGGGTTACACAGAGGCATTTTTTATTGAAAACAAAAGTTAATTGTAAATTATCTGATGGGCCATTTACGAGGAACAAAAATGTATCGAGTTGCATCGACATCAAAATGGATTTTGTTCCTCAAGGAACAAAAGTTGATATTGATTTAACCCGATACATTTTTGTTCCTCGTTAATGACCCATCAGATATTTTACAAATAATTTTTTTTTATAATTTTTAAAACAATATTATACTTATTACATAAATTTTATTTTCCTAAAAAACGTATGTTAATAATATACGTAAATTTCGTGAGGTAACCCTAAGGTTTCGCGTAATTAGCTTAGTAAACAAAGGTTTCAGATATTTCGCCTAGTAACTCTAGGGTTTCGAATTTTTTTGCCTCGCACCCACAAGTTTTACTTTGTCCAAAAATTGTGTTTTGAAGTTATAGACGGGTGTGTATTGTAATATTAATAAATTTTGTAGTATTTTCTCACAAATACCACCATTGTAAGAATAGAAGAATAGATCTCCCGATATTAATTTACACAGTTGAGCCAAACGAGCAGGGACAGTTGGGGGGGGGGGGGGGGATACGGTGGCTGGTGGTGGTTTGCGATTGGTGGTGGTGCTGTGGTGGGTTGCGATTTTAGGTTAGTTTGAAGAGTTCACATTTTTCAATGGCATCCCTCAAAAGTTACATTCTATCTATCAATTTAGTTGTTGTTGAGTGGGATTAGTGATCTAGGGTGTGAATTTGATCCCAAATCATGGCTTGAAGCTTCGAATTTGAAATCATGAATTTTAGGGCTTTTGGGTCCGAAAATTTAGGAGTTTTTTGGTTTAGGGTTTAGGGTCCGAATGTGCACGATTTGGGGCGTGAGGTATTCCAAGGTTTTATTTGTTGCAATATTACAGGTTTTATGTGTGTGTACATGTATGTTTGTAATTTGTATGTGTTTTACTGTTTTCTAGTATACACGTCTTTTGTGTGATTGTTCTCACACCCAATAGGTTTAGTTGAGGCTTTGGTTAGGTGTTTGAAAGTTTTTTTTTTGTTGAACCGGAAATAATTTGGCTTTAGGAGAACTCTAATAGTCAAGGGCATCCATACAGATGAGAGAGCAAAACAAAGAATCGTCGGGGCTAATATGGTTGTGCATGGGAAAGTTCAGATGCGATAGGTGATCCGCAACTTGGTTTGCCTCGCAATAGACATGACGAATCTCCACTTAAGAGAAGAAACCTAGCGAGACTAGACTGTCCGAGGCAATCATTTCAGAGTCTCCCATAGGCTTCTCAAGACCTTTTAGACCATTGATGATGGTTAGATTGTCTCCTTCTATTTCCAAGTCGGTTATGTGTAGTTCCAGACTTCCAGTGCAGTCATGGTACCTTTCCAGACCCCAAAACTTTCAGCTCCCGCAATAGAAGGGATTGGGCAAGGACCACAACCAAAGAACATCGGGGTTCCCATATGGTTTCTGATAATAAAGCCAAACGAGCTAGATCCAGAAGCCGAAAGAGATACGTCGAAATTGAGTTTGTGTTTCACAGTCGATGGGGGTTTCCATTTTGTTTTTTTCCTCCTTTGGGTGCTTTTGTTATGTTTTTTGGTTGTGTTGTTGTGTTTTTTTCAAGATCTTTGATATTTTTTTGTGGATTTCCATAGTGATATTTGTTCTTTGATGAAAGACTTAATACATCTCACATCCGGATGAATATTGTCAAATAGTGTCTTGTTCCGAAAGTACCAAATTCCCCACCAGGCAAAGGCAAGTATAGAAAAGCGATTCATGCCTATGTCATTTTTGATATCTTGTATTATGTCATTTAGGGTTGTGCCTTCCCTGAAAACATTGTTAGTTTTCATGTACAATACTGGATTAATCGAGATTATTGTGTCTCTTGCAATAGGACAATCCCACAGAAAGTGTGGAATATCTTCAAACCTGGAGTCACATTGTGGGCAGTTGGTTAAGATACCTACTCGTCGTGATGCAAGCTTAGAGGTGGTGGGTATGCCATTCTTTGAAATCTTCCAAAGGAAGGTTTTAATCTTTGGTGGGATATCCAGATCCCAAATCCATCTCATGTTTGATTTTTGATGTTATTTTATGCTACTTATCATGTATATGGATGATTTGGTAGAGAACCAGCCATTTCTGCTCCATTTCCAATATAGTCTATCCATATGTATGTTTTTGGGTATTGATGTCATTATAATATCAGTAATTTCTCTTTTAGATAAGTTGTGTTCAACCAATCTGTTCAATTTTTCAAGGTCCCAAGTCTTGTCAGCTGTTAGGATCTGCTTTACAGGTGTGGTAGTTTCAATTTGTTGGGGTTGTGACACCAAAGATATGAGAGGTGCATTGCCTGTCCAATGATCCAGCCATAAGTTAATGTTTTGTCCGTTCCCAATTGACCAGCGGATTTTTTTGCTTAAATAAAGGAATTAATTTAGTCAACTGGGTCCACTGCCAGGAAGTAGCACCGCTTCTATTATAATTTAGAAGTTCTTTTTGTTTTAGATATTTTTCCTTAATTAGTGTTACCCAAGGGTTGCTAGGTTCTCCTAAAACTTTCCAAAGCAGTTTAAGTTGTAAGGCTTTGTTCATATCTTCTAATGTACATAGACCCATGCCTCCGTTGGATTGAGATTTGCATATCTCAAACCAGCTGATTAATGGCTTGTGTTTTGGCCCCTTGTTCAAGAGGAAATTTCTATTTATTTTGTCAAGTTCTGTATGTATTGATTTTGGCAATAAAAAAACATTGCATTAGGTGTAGTGGTTTTGCAGATAGGGTTATTTTTATTTGGGTGCAGCGACCAGCCCGAGAAAGACCGTTAGCCTTTTAATGCTGGAGATGAGCTTTAGTCGTGGTTATTAATTCCTTGAAATCTGCTTTAGTTGAGCGACCACTAATGACGAGGCAGCCAAGATAGTTCCCTATGTTAGTTGTATAAGCAATTTCTAATTCATTGCCAATAAGCTGTTTTTGGTGTCTCTCTATGTTTTTTGATGTTTGGAATTGTGATTTATGCCTATTGACTCTTTGATCTGAGATTGATGAGTATTCCATAAGTATGTTGTTGATCTGTTGACATGCTGTGAGTGTTGCAGAGGCAAATATAACAATATCATCTGCAACGGCCAAGTATGGAATTCTTGTTCCATTTCGCGTTATTTTTATTCCTAGATGACTTTGAGCTTTTGTAGATTCTAGTTGTAATCCTCTATCCAGGATTTCTGATAGTATAAGAAATAGGTACGGTGACAACGGATCCCCTTATCGAAGTCCTCTTTGGGGTTTTATTAATTCTGTGGGCTCGTTATTTACCAATACCGAGTAAGTGACCGTGGTTATACATTCCTTGATCCAATCCGAGAACCGGGGTGAGAAGCCGAATTTGTCTAAAACTGTAAGCATAAACCGAATTTGAAAGTCCTGTTTTTGGGTTGGGTGTTCTCTTGCCTCATCTAATATGCGCATTATACGTAGTATAATTTTTTTTAAAAATTGGCTTGTAATAACAAAATTAACTGAGGGAAATAGTAGACAGATTAAATGTTTGGTTAAATATGCCTTGTTTAATTAATTTTCCATTTGATATTTTGGTTCATAAATTAAGCATTTTTCGAACCAATTTGATGCTAGTAGTTGAACAGTTGTTTCGATACCTAGGCATGATGTAGATTTGGTTGCTTGGACAGCTCTAGTTTGTAGATATGCCGAGTGTGGGTTCTTAAGGGAAGGAGGAATTTGTTTAAGAGGCTTGGCTCATTGAAGAACATATGCACTTGGTCAGCTATGGTAGTATGATGTTGGGCAAATAGGTAAAAAAAATTGCATTACGTAAAGAACCACTTAGACGAGGAGAGTTTATTAGGTACATTAAATTTCTTATGCTTGATTGGCAATTATTTGCTCATTTCTTATGTATTAGATGTTATTTTGAAGATATAATGCTAATGAAATTATTTCCTAACGATTGTATGGTGTGAATCAGAGGAGCCTGGATGCATTGAAAGTCACCTACATGATAGTTCAAGTGAAGGTTAAAATACAAGCTACAAAATAAAAGTATGTATGGTAATCTTACGTACCTTGTTCATAGTTCATCGTAATCGCAATTGATATTTTTGTTCATACTCACCTGAAAGTAGATACAGACTACTCGATAGTAAATAGGTGATCAGTGAGTGCTAGCTAGGTTTTTTTTTAATGACGTGGAGATTCCGAGGTTATCGATTAGTCCTCCACGGGCCGAGCACTAGCCTGCAAAGCACTCGAGCCGGGTAAGCCATGCGGCAAGCTGCAAGACAGGCTAACCCATTCCAAGGCAAACCAAGGCATGAATACCCACTCAAGCACAAATTGCTCCTAGTGGGATTTGAACCCTTGACCTCATGGTAGTGAAGAACAAGGAAGCACCTCACTCTTACCACTGGGGCAAGAGGTTATTGGTCAGTGAGTGTATCTTCATCTTGATTGTTTCTCTGTCATATTTTTATTAGTTTTTTTTTTCTTTTTTTCATCAAGTTATTGGGTTACAACTCTCTTACTAGTGTCATCATTTAACATGCTTAAGTCTTAGTTAATTAGTTTGTCAGTACTAATTAGCATTTTAATGTTTTGTTTATAGTTTGTTGTTTGTTGCAAGCTATCATATATACTTCTATTAGTTTTATAAGAAGTGATCATGTAATTCATGTCTTCACCTCGGCCTTTATCTAAATTATGAAATCTATAATGCAGATAAGTAAATCACCTTTTGTTTTATTTATTTTCGTTCACCATGGTATTTGTAGTCGAAGTGGCAAAAGATAACATCTTTGATATATTCAATCATATATATAAGGTTAAGTCTCTATCACGAAACTTTATAGGAGATATTTATTTGAGCAATGTGTGTTGCACCCAAAGATGTGCCTTATGAACGTGATCTAAGTCTCTATCATGGTATTTGAAGTTCATAACGCATCAGAATTCAAATCTATTCTCTAAGACAATCTGATCTAAGAAGGCATGAAATTGATCTAAATTTTGGTATTTTCCAAGTATGTAGCCTATTAGCTCAATCGGCCGAGCAATTTGTGTTGCACACAAAGATGTGGGTTCGACTCCCACATAGGCTAATATCTTTTTTAAAAATAACTCATTTAAAAAGATTTTTAAATGAGTATTATCTCAAATAATCATCTAATCTTCCCAGACATTGCTCACGGAAATGGTAATTCAGATTTTTAATAGAACGTATTAGCATATGTGGGAGTCGAACCCACATCAATGTGCACAAACACATCGCTCTACCAATTGAGCTAATAGGGTACTTATAAAAGCATATAAGACTCTTACACCAGATAATCAGATCAATGTGATCTTACAAACACATCAATGTGCCCAAACACATCGCTTACACTAAAAGCATTCATTGTTAACTAAGCCAATTACACTAAAAGCATTCATTGTTAACTAAGCCAAGACAAAACAATTCATTAAATTGGTTACAATTATACACATCTGTGAATACGTCTATTAAATAAGGTTTCATACAGATGTTGCCACTATCAGTTTGCCAATATCATTGACTACCTTTGTGGTGTGTAGGTGATGGCATTCATTGTTAACTAAGCCAAGCAATTCATTAAATTGGTTACAATTTCCATACCCTAAAATTTTAGGAAAATCCCCCAAATCAGTAACCCCATAAGTTATTTGTTGTAGTGAAAGGACCTGAAGCTATAACCTGCAGAACGACAAGTTTAGATTAGAAATGGATTAAGAACCTTGACTTTTACAAGAAAAATCAGCAAATGGATTATTCTCAACTCAAGCATGCAAAATCGGTAATATAGATACATTTCTTGGAGATTAGTTCTATGAACCTTAAAGCAAACAATATGCTTCATACATAAAATAAAACTCACTAATCAGACATCAATAAACTAAGATTACAAACATAAGAATCTCAAACTCCTCAATTCAAAGTCTTGTTAGTTTTAACTGACCATAGTTATGTTGTATACCAAGTAGTTATGTCAATTTCACATAGTGATAGCTTAACATGCTTAGCAAGATGCACAAAACTCAATCAACAAATGAATAACCTATAAAAAAAAATCAGCAACTAATCAAGGAATAACCTAAAATCGAACAAAATTTTGAGATTATGAGCTATTACTTGAGACCAAAAATCGAACAAAATTTTCATAGCCCCAACAGAAATAAATTTTCAACTTGAAGAGCATTAGTCTTTCATTCTTGATGTAGATTAGTTCAAGTGTAAGACCATATCATCTGAGCTATTACAGCCCAGTTCCCTAAAATTTTCGGACCCTACAAACAACAACCAAAAAAACCTCAAATTTTCGGACCCCTTAACCCTAAAATTCATAATTCGATATTCGAAGCTTCAAACCAGATCAATTTCACACCCTGGATCACTAATCCCACTCAATAATACCTAAATTGATAGATAGAATATGGAACTTCCGAGGGATGAGATTCAAAATTTTCGAAACCTTAACACTTTAACCTTAAATCGTAGCATAGGGATACCGACCGAATCTCCACACCGCCGCCAGCCACCGCCTGCACCTGTGCCACCTCCGACCCTCTCACACCCGTCGCCGACCATCGCCCTGAGGTCCTCGGGCTGTCTCTGCAAACAGCTTCTCCTCCCATTGTGAAGACTTCACCGAGAGCATCCTGACGGATGAGATCAAAAAGATCTGGGTGTATTTCCAGTGCCAACCCGTTAACAAGACAATCATGATGTGCAACCTTGTCAGCCGTCCTATTACCTCATGGGACACAAAGGAAAAGGAGATATCATGAAAAGACCTGAGAAGACCTTTGACCCGTAAATAAGTTATATGTTTTGATGGACGGAGTGATAAACAAAACCAAAAAATCTTTGCATATATTTAAAAGAAAAAAGAAAAAGGAGATATGGATACTATAGTATACAATGATATAGAAGGACATGGTCAATTCTCCTCACCTTACCAGGCATTTCATTCCATTACAAGCTCCATATTCTCTATTCACTATATACCTAAACCTCAAACACCAGCCCGGCGACATTGATCGTCTTCTTCTTGTTCTTCGAGTTCGTTGATCCTCGATCTCTTCCCTCAGTCAAAGGCTAGAAACATAGCATACCCGATCGTATTCCTGGCCTCGACCCAAAGGTAATTAGAAACATGGCTTGTCTGATCATATAGGCTCATGAAATCATCTACTAGTTTTCTTTTGTTTGGGATTACCAAAGGAGTTCACATTGGGTAGCTCAAACTTCCTTTTCTTTTCATTCTTTTCTTTTTCCTAAGTGGAAATCATGGGTTTGAGCACAAAGCAAGTTTCAAGTGATGTGCAAGATTGGAATCAGGGTGATTTGCTGCAATCTCCTAGTGGTGATTCAGGTGGCGGTAGCTCCATGGAGTCGCCGAAGCCTCTGACGAAAAGGCAGCAAGAGCCGAACCCGCATCCTCTAGCTGAAAAATTGAAGTGCCCAAGGTGTGATTCTGCAAACACAAAGTTTTGTTACTACAACAACTATAACAAGTCACAACCAAGGTACTTTTGCAAGGCCTGTAAGAGGCATTGGACTAAGGGCGGCATTCTTCGCAATGTCCCGGTTGGTGGTGGCAGGAAGAACAAGAGGATCAAAACATCAGGAAACACCACAACCAAGGCTGCCGCAAGTGCTAATATCAGTGTCTTGGCAGAGAGTTTGGGTGGCAAGAAGAGCCATCCCCGGGTGGTTGCCCATGGTTCGGATCAGAGGATTAGCCTTCCACTCGGATCGGATGATGAGAATACAACAAGAAAGATGCTCAGCCAGGCGATTTTGGGGCCGCAATCTCTGATCCAGGGCAGCCTCTTCAACAGCAATATGGACTTCTCAATCGGCAAGAACTCGTCAAATGAAAGCAACTTCAATGGCATTTTCGGAGGATCATCAATTCTATCAATCCCTCAAAACCATGATTTGAAATTCCCATATCCGAGTTTCAGCTCATCGGATTACAACTTCCCATGCTCAGTCTCGACTTGTGGTCAAATTCCGAATCTGTTTGGGCTGAACAACGGTGGTGAGTCATCGAATAATGCTCTTGATGAGACTGTAATGACCAGCTTCAACACATCCCTGACCTGCAGCTCGCTGAATGATAAGCCATGGCTATCCTACGAAAGCTCGAGCAATTGGGAATGGGATGGCATGGACAAATTTGTCATCTCTGATGTTACTATACCTTGGGATGTGTTGGAATGTGGTTGTCCCACATCGGTTATCCAGAGAATCCTTGAACAACATATAAGGTTGGTGGGCTACTCCTCTCATTGCCAATTGGTTTTGAGATGGAACCCCGTTCGGGTTTATGTGTTGTTCGAGTCTCCCGTATGTGGGCCCGCACACACGACCTCCCTCCAGCGTCTTGACCCGCACCAGGACCAACCGAGTTTAACATGGTATCAGAGCCGGGTTCGGCTAGTTTCGGTCTTCGGATTGGTGGGGTCGTTGGCTGGCCTTGTGGCATGTCGCGGGCATTGGTTCCCATATAAGCGCATGTGGCAAGTGCAACTTGTTGGCTAAAATGCCGTTGCACTTGAGGGGGCGTGTTGGAATGTGGTTGTCCCACATCGGTTATCCAGAGAATCCTTGAACAACATATAAGGTTGGTGGGCTACTCCTCTCATTGCCAATTGGTTTTGAGATGGAACCCCGTTCGGGTTTATGTGTTGTTCGAGTCTCCCGTATGTGGGCCCGCACACACGACCTCCCTCCAGCGTCTTGACCCGCACCAGGACCAACCGAGTTTAACAGGATGATGCAGAGATCAATTAGAACCAAAATGAGTATGTTATCTTAATTACTTAAAACTGAGTTTTCGTTTTGATGTTACTAACAAAATCCTTTGTCTATAGAGATCAAATATTAATGTTCTTCTTTTTTCCTGTATGGGCATTTAATTTGTGTATAGTGATCAGCTTCAAGCAAGTCGTGTTAAAATATAGAGTTTTTTTTTTAAATAAATAAAAATAAATTTGCGATAGCGACAACAAATGCCGAATGTATGAAGCATAGTTGCAAAATAATGGTACAAAAATGTTAAGAGAGGCAGCTGGGGTCTCCATACAGCTATGGTGGTCTAACAAGATAATGAATGGAAGATTCCCTGTGGATGAAGTTGTACATGTTTTCCAATTGAGGGGATTGAAATAAAAACAATAGGAAATGAGATTCATAGCAGACCCTACAAATATATATTATACATTATAAGGCAACTTGTTAGGAGAAGCAAAAACTTTGAAGAGGGCATGCTTTAAGATATATAAAGGGAATGGGGAAGGTGTAGGGTAGTAACACACCTGTAAAGGGGCCCTGCCAAGCACTGGAAATCTAGCTTTAGCAAAGGAGAAAAGAAGTGTGGTCCTTTTCAGTTCCCACATAATGCCCCAGTTGATCCTTAAACAAGTGCATTTTATGGGGTCCACATTTCACTTTCATGGCCTGCCTTGCTTTCATTGCCTCTTCACAACATGCAGCTTGCTTCTCCATATCATCATGGTTGGGGGATGTGGGTGTCACAACTTTCCTCAACTGGTATGTATATATATAATAAATACTAATACTAGGTAGCTTCTCTGTCTTTAACAATATCTGTTTTCTGTACATGACAAGGAAAATGGAATAAAAATGGTGACAAATGAAGTTACTTACAGTTGGAAGAGCAATATTAGTGGGCAAGAATTGATATGTGATTACAATCAACAATCTTAGCTACGGAATCCTATTAAAGCAATTAGTTGGACTTTGATGATTAAAGCATATGGTTTCAGAGCCATTACTCATTAGAGCTCAAACTTGATATTTTTCATTGCCTTGTGTGAATAAGTGGTGTGGTCGATTGGGGGCGGTGGAGGAGGGGAAGCAAGTTCATCGGCTGCCTTTGAAGATTGGGTTGACAGACGATGTGTTTGTCGATGGGAGTTTGGTTAGTATGTATTCTAAGGTCGGTGATTTGGTGTCTGCAAAAAGAGTGTTCCGTAGGATGGGGAAAAGGAATTTGGTTTGTTGGAATGCATTCATGGATGGATATGTCAAAACTGGGAAAATTTAGATTGCAGGTAAGATGTTTGAAGAAATGCTTGAGAGGGACGCTGTTTGTTTGTTGATGGCTACTGGACGTGTGGTAAACTCGATGATGCTAGAGGGATGTTTGATAGTATGTCAATTCGTGAATTGATTTCTTGGAATGCCGTGATTAACAGATATATATGAGATTAGGAGATTCTGGATCCATAGCTGGCTTCGTTGCTCCTGTCCTGCTGAATGGGCCTTGTTTTTCAGTCTAGGGAGGCAGGTGTTGCGCACTTCCTGCCCTGTCTTATGCTCAGGAGACCGGTCTGTAGTGCCTCCAATGCTTTGGTTATCAAGGGTCTGGTTCTAGTGCTAAGCCTCCTAACACTTGTATTTGGAATCTCTTCACAGCCGGTAGAGCTCTCCATGGGGTGGCTTTTAACGAAAATGTCACATTGCCTACTTGCACTTTCATGATGATCTTCTTCCATCTTCAGTTGTTCATCAGCTGCTGCCGGCTCCATTGAAGCATGGGGTAAGTTTAAATCAATCAGTAGGAAATGTGGCTGTCTTAGTGCCTCGGATTTTCTTAGTCGTTCCTGGGAAACTTTCCCGTCTTTATGAATACCCGGAGATGGAGGTCTAGAATGTGATGCTTTGCCCTTGGAACGGCACTCTTGAAACATGAATTTCGTGGCTGCGGTGGCAGGTAAGCTCAGCACAAAGGTAGGCTCGTATTGTTTAGGAACTATGACAGTAAACTCATGATCAGTCACTCTCTGACGCTTTATAACAGATCATGTGTGATTGGATTCACTATTTCTTTCTCGACGACTTGAATGTTGCTTGATTGGTCTCACTTGTTGATCAGTGGGATAAAACTCCTGTTTCTTTATGGGTCTAGTGCTTCTCGGCCTTCAGCTCACATCAACATTTTCTCGTCTTTTTGTAATGCAACTTCCATGTAAATGTGTATTATTTTTCCTGTATGAGGACTGCTTTTCTTCAGCAGGTAAACTCCTCAGTTCCCTCACCTTAGATGGCAAACTGGTAGTTATGATAGTGAATTTCATGATGTTTGCAGCGTCCTGAGGCTTGAGATAATGGGGACGGTCCTTGTCTTTCTGATTATCAACATGGTCCAATGCACAATCATTAGTTTCCTCTTTGGAGCTCTCGGGTCTAGCTTCTTCGACTTCCAGGTGAAGAAGTAGTGGTTCGGAGGCAACTTTTCTCAGGACATCAGTAACAGAATTAAAGTAATGTATTCTATTCATAAGCCTCCTCCTTTTGAACTTCTTGAAACCCGACGTAAGGAAAACTAAATTGTTCTTTGGTGCTGTGCAGATGTCGTTTGGCTGCTCTGAGTGCCACCCTTTTGCCAACAAATGGGGCCAAACCGCCTTCCAGATAAGGTCATTTGATCGAGCTTTACTCAGCCGAATGTCACTGGTTAGAAACTTGAGTATGTCAGCTGAGGTGAGTGATGAGCAGGCCTTGCCAGATGGCAGTTCAGGGGGGCGAAAGCGCAGCCTCTGGCCGGACTTTGCGTTGTCTGTTATCAGAGTTGTAAGATCTTCGTTCCCCTTTCCAATCGTTACGGCTTCTACCAAAACACCGATGCCTACCATTATCTTCAAGGTGCACACACACTCTTCCAACGACGTCCTTTGCTGAACAAGTGCATAGTGCTTGAATTTGGCCGCTCTTTATTTACCAAATTCAAGCATTGGAGATCTGTGCTGTTTTTCTTGTCTCATACCATATGATTGTATGATGAATCTGTTGTGCAATGAAGAGGCTAATTGGCTCCCGAATACGCAATGAGTGGCCATTTAAGCAGGAAGTCTGATGTTTACAGCTTCGGAGTTCTTCTGCTGCAGATCGCCACTGGCTGCTCTGTCGTCGAATTCAGTACACAACACTGGGAGAAATTTTTGGTTGATAAGGTGATCTTCGCATTTTTACTTTGCTAAGACTCGTATTTTTCACTTTTTGCATTACTTGTTTAGACCAATACAATAAGTACAATTGTAGGTATGGGAAGAGTACAAGGGCAGTTATCTGTTGGAACTGATAGATAAGACGCTTGACGGAGACTTTCCGAGAGAAGAAGGCGTTCGGTTCTTGAAAATCGGCCTCCTCTGCGTGCAAGAGACGCTGAGCCAACACCCTACAATGTCAGCAGCCCTGAAGATGCTAAAGAATGAGGCTGAGGTGCCAGATGGATCAATCATTAGACCTGGTCGAGTAGTTGATCTGATGCAGCTAAAGATGGGCCAGGAGACGAAGCAATCTCCGCAAAGCGCTGCCATGACAAGCTCCAATTAATCTTCCAGCACCGCCCTAAGCCTTCAACTGCATTCTCATAGATAGGGAGACAATATAAAATGTGTACAAGAAAACCAAAAATTTACTTGATTTGTTTTACTTGTAAATGGATCCTTCAAGAGAAGTTACTGTCATCAAACAAACGAATGAAAAAATTGTCACAAATTAAAGAACATCAGAAAACAGTGAGGAAAATCACAAACCGAACTATTCCTTCATTCGAAATACCTCTTGAAAAGTGTTCTTGGATTCTTCCGAGAGGTGTGGAAGCAAGCGAGACAGAAGTTCCTGTTGCCGACAGCCAGTGAAAATCTTACTTCTCATAAACTTCTTGGTCAGCATCCACATGGGTGATTTTAAAGAGTTTTTAAGGGGCAAAATCTGAAAAAGTAGACACTAAAAATCCTCAGAGCACCCACAATGGGGTTCTTTAACCCCATTTTAAGAAATTTAATGTTTTTTTATTTGAAATTATACAAAATGAAACTAAAAACGATGGGACATGTCCCTTACCAAGGAACCCTTAAATGCTGGTCAAAAAGTTAAAAATGGGGACCACAACCTACAAATTTGGGGACCACACCTACAAAATTGGGATAAAAATGGGAAACAATTCATTTTGTATTTCGATGTTTTTTTAACTTAGTTTCGATTAAGTTTTCTAATTGCAATTAACTTTCGAATCTTTATTTTGTGTTAAAACAGATAAATAAATTGATATTATCTTTTATTTTTTTTAAATTTTACTAAAAATAGAAAACAATTAATTTATTGTACATATAAATTAGATAATTAAATTCACATATACAAATATTTATATTATATAATATAAATATTATTATTATAATATATTATTATAATTTTGGTAAATGAATAAAAAAAAGTTGAAAGAATTAATAAAAGATAAAAATGGGAGTTAAGGAACTCTACATGGGTTCAATGGATGTGAGTGAAAATGTATAATGGGTTGTTTAAAGAGAGAGAAAGATGAAAAGTGGAGTTAAGGAACCCTAATGGGTTCGACGAATGCGGATGCTCTTAAGAGTTTCCATATTCCAAACTCTCTTAAAACCCCCATAAATGGGCCCCACACCACATATTGAAAGCTTTGCATGTTTGGTAGTGGGATTCTAATTTTTTTTACCCTTTAAATATAAAAAACAAAGAGAGAGTTCACTCAAAAAAATAAAAACAAAGAGAGACATATGGATAAAGTTGTTTGCATTAAATGTTAATCTATTTTTACGTTTTGGATTTTTAAAAAAAAATTATACTGTTATTATATTAATTAACGCAAAATATAATACATATATAGATAATGTGCAACATGTTATTATTATTATTATGTATATTTAAATATATAATAGATAATAGTTGGTGAAAAGTAAAGAGTGAATTTGGTAATTTAGACCCCTAGGAAGATTTGATTAAGTGATTAGCCCCTTTAATTATTTTTTGAGCCGCTCTAGACCCCGTTAAATTTCTATTATGTGTCTAGACCCTTCTTCCTATCTCCTGTCACACCCTCTCACTCTCTCATTCTCTCTTTCTCCTCCATTTCAGATCTACCTCGAATCGCTCTCTCACTCGTCCCTCCGCTCCCTCATCTCTAGTCCCCTCCGCTCACCTATGAGCATAGTGGTACCAATTCTTTCGGTCGTTTAATGTGGCGGCGAACAGAGCGGAAGAGGAAGATGGAGATGGTGCCGGTCGGTGAGGACACTGGTGGCGATTTGGAGAGAAGTAGGGTCATCAATGGTGGCAAATATGGACGGGGACTACTTGCATCCCACTAGATTTGTTCAGATTTCGACGTTGATGAGGTATTAAATTGTCTAATGTTGTTTAGGTTTTGGATATATGTTTATTGCAATCTGATTGTAGAGGTGGATGGCGATTTAGACGCTTGAAGACCAGTTATTTGATTCAATTCTACTCTATTAAGACGCAAATTTTCTCTTCCCTTTGCAAATTTTGCTTGGATTTGATGCATACATCTTCAATTTTACCCAGAAACAGCAAGTCTGAGGGATTTTCTTTGTTCGAATTAATTCAGTTTGAGATTATGTTATCCATCTCGAAAATCTCTAATGCATATAAGGTGTTTGTGAAAATGTCGAGTAGAAGGATGAATGATGAATTAGTGTTGAAGGTGGTAGAGGGCAGGGGTAGTTCACATCCATTTGCTTTTGATCCAAGAGGACCGATTCTCTCACTTCTCGTAAGTCTTGAGTCCTGGAAAATCATTTATGTGTCTTGCTCATGGAAAGTTTCATCAAATTCTTCCATTGGAAGGGTTAAGTTCATTATATTCATTTTTTTTTTATCCTGGTGGAATTCAACCATTATTAGTTGGAAGAAATGTCCATGGAGAGCTGAAATATATATTAGGTGCTGATGAATAGATGGATGCTATTCTAATTTTCTTTTGTTTATGTTCTCAATACATGTTGGCATCTGTATAATGTTCTTTTGGAGTTTTGTGTTTATACAATCCAGAGTCTGTTTGTGTCTATTTTTGATGCATTTTACTTCCTTGTTGTATGAGCTGCAATTTAGATTTCTTCATGGGCAGTTGAGGTCGGAACACCAATTTCTTATTCTTTGTTGGGCTTCGCTTCGCCTTGTCGATGTTGGTTTGTGTTCTTGGGACCCTCTTGCACCCCCCCCCCTCTTGGTGCTTGCCTAAGCAATAGAGTCGTTGCTTGCCCGGTTATAGCCAAATTCTTCCACCATGTCTCCAAGAGTTGGGATCCCATGGGTGCGTTCTACTCCCCAGCACAACAGATCTCCGTTGTCCCGGCGTTTTTACCCCTCGTAGCCTCCAAAGGAGCTGCTACAGAGTTGTACCTGGGCCTCAATTGTCCTAGAATTGGTCCCATCGACTTGGATGGCTATAATTGATTTATCCTAGGCCTATAGGCGTTTAGCTTTGGCTACTATTGGTGTTTCCTCCACCATGCAGTAGATGTGCAATTTGGATTTTGCTTAGGATGGCCTCATTTTTTTTTTGATTAGGTAAAAATTCGAGTTCAGGCATACTTGTAACTCGAGGGCCGACTAAGTCGGTAAACGGAAAACCGTCAGTACAAACAGAACACAGTCATCACAAAACAACAGAGAAGAAAGAAACACGCAATCAACCCGTACAAGACATCAAAACGATAGAGAAGTCGATAGAGAACCAAGACGCGCCACGAGTGCCACAAACGCAAGAGAGTGCAAGGACTCTCGACATTACCCCGACCGAAAAGGGCGACTCCTGAGGATGAGAGGATAGCCAACGTTGCCCCCACCCAGATGAAGGATCTTCGACGACCACGAACACATCCATGATCCGTCGTCGATCAAACAGGATGTCCGATACTGCAACCCACCAACGAGCAAACACAGACACATCAAAGCACCGACCCGACGCTGAAAGACGGAGCAAATACGGGCCAAAAAGAAGGATCAATCAACCGTCGAAAATGTGAGAGGAGCTCCCGGGCCAAACAGGTTGGTCAGGGAGCAAAATTATTCCTATTTATATAGAATTGTCCAAACCCTAATGAGATTTAGTCCGCACCCTTTTGCGCGAGATTAATACAGTAAAATTATTATTAAAAATAGTAATAATAATGATTAGAGCGATGTACAACCAGGTTTTATTCTATTTATTTATATATATTCACTTATAAAAAAATATATAAATAAAACTTTTTTCTGTTCTTTTTTTCCTTTCCTTTTTTTTTAATGTTGGGCGTGGCGTGCAAGGCAGAAATTCACCCTTGCACGCCAAGGATTTGCAGCAGAGCAAATCGGCGTCGACAGTGGAAGCCCTTCCACACCAAGCAGCCCACCAATCAATCCGAGCGCCGGCGGGGACAAGGGAGGCGGAGTCAGGCGGGCCGAAAGGACTAGAAAACGGGCCACCACGGGCCTCAGAGTAAACCACCGGCAAACAACCCACAAAGGCTCAGGATGCATGCAGCGGGAGGAAGAAAGGTCCCACCCCGGTAAAGAGTGACAGCGAGCGGCGGCGACGCCCTCAGGCCGAGCGCTGGCAAAAACGAAGAAAAACGGAGAGGCGGAGACGGCTGAAAATCATGAAGGATTCTGATCTACAACAGGTCACGAATAACAGCCTGCAAACCCACTCCGATTTGAGTTCAGGAAGGATTCCGCACAAGATTGGCAAAGGCTGATGCGGAATCGGGGTCAATAACCCACAATCAACGTAAGCTGATGCAGGACCATCCAAGACACCATCCAAGACACATTCGGACACATCTATACTTGGGGCCCGACCTATGATTCGAGCTCGTGAGAATGTTGTCATCCTCAAGAGGAAGAAGAAGGCTCCACCATGGGAGCAGGTCCAAAGGTGGAAGCTTGACGTTTACATTCGTTCAGCACATTTGGCAACTTTTTGACGTCTTAGTAAAATGGGTCGTTCGGATTCTATATTTATCGGATTAAGGCGTGCCATACTTTGTTGGAACGAGGACGAAGAGATCTACAACTTTGTTGTTGAAGGTTTTCCCAGATTCGACATGAAGCTTGGTCGAAAAACACATTCTTTGAGTTGTCGCTGGTTTTGACGGGATTTTATTAAGTCTTGAACATTATGTTTATTTCCTATTTTAGCAACTTTCTTACTAAGTTATTTTAGAAAACTTTAAGGTTATTTTAATTAGGATTTTTTTGCAAAAGAGGCACTTTTTTTGGACGAATTTGCAAAATGGTAACGTTTTTGGACAATTTAGCAAGATGTCCACTATATAACCCCTAATTAATTGTGTCTCTCTCCTTTCTCTCATTCTTTCTCTCGCTCGCTCACCTCTATCGCTCAGATCTCTCGCTCGCTCCGCCTCGCGTCGCCTCGCTCTATCTGGACACACGGAGGAAGATCGACAGATCGAGGTCGGGTTGGACGGATTGACAGTTCGAGGAAGGGTTGGACCTCTGGTCTCTAGGTCCCTTATCGTCGCCTTTATCGGATCTTCAGTCTCCAAGTTTTGTCATCGTCGCCTTCATCGGATCTCTGGTCTCCAGGTTTTGTCATCGTCACCATTCTCTTCCCATCTCACTCTTTTTTATTTCGTTCGATTTCATTCGCCCTAGGTTTTGTCCATTTCGTTCGATTTCATTCGCCCTAGGTTACAATTGGATTTTTGAATAGTCGATGGTGTAAAAAATTGAGCGATGTCGAGTTTCCTTCAATGCTTTCTATATTGAATTGTTTCTAATTGCTCACTGATATGTCTTTGTTGCTCATTGATATACATACACTGTTATACTGAATTTGATCTGCAACTCTTTTATTTTCATACACTGTTAATTTAGGAACTTGGAACTTTGTTTATTTTGAAATTAATTTAGGAAGAAGCATACATTGTTATACACATAAATCAGGTACTGACATTGAAGCACCTTGTATCCATGTATGCTAAATGTGGATTTTTTGCCCAAAGAGTGGCTCTTTTTCACATAATGAAGCACAAAGATATAGTTACATGGAAGGCTTTGATTCATGAAAGCAAGTGA
The DNA here is from genome assembly GCA_037127255.1 of Persicaria tinctoria. NCBI lineage: Eukaryota > Viridiplantae > Streptophyta > Magnoliopsida > Caryophyllales > Polygonaceae > Persicaria > Persicaria tinctoria. The sequence continues at coordinate 40,134,447 of JBANSL010000020.1, forward strand.
GGTTTGATTCATGAAAGCAAGTGAGATTTAATGTATAATGCTTTGATTCATGGAAATATCTATTAGAAGCTCTTGTTTATGTTGTTGTAATATATTTTTGGTAATGCAATGAAGGAAACAATTTTCTTTTCTGCTACATCAATTTCTGAGTTTGGTTGTTGGTTTTACCTTCAAAGGGAACAAGTGTTCTTTTTTTTTTCCCCCTAGTTCTATTGAGACAAGTTCCAATTTGAATTACAGATTTTGGAAATCTGTTTTACAGAAAACAGATTTTTGGAAATCTGTTTTACAGAAAAAAGATTTTTGGAAATTTGTTTTACAGAAATCTGTTTTTACAGAAAACAGATTTTTGGAAATCTATTTTACAGAAATCTGTTTTTACAGAAAACAGATTTTTTGAAATCTGATTTACAGAAAATAGATTTTGGGAAATCTGTTTTACGGAAAACACTTGATCTCTGTTGTGTACTTGATGATTCTTATCGGCCGGACTGATCTGTTTGATTGTGCTGAATGAAGGGTCTGGTTGTTGGTGTTATTGGTGGAGTCGTAATTGAGATGGATTTGTGCACTGGTGGTGCTATCATGAACCATGGAGATATGTCATGAGCTGTATTTTTGTAGTGTCATACTTTCTGCTGTCACAAATCGGCTTGCTTAGGAGCATGTCTTCTGGCTGCTGCTACTAATTGGATTTTGTCTCACACTTGGGCTCTTCTTGGAGGCTTAATTTTATTAAAATTCATATGGCCTTTTTTTCTTGATATTTTCGCTTGTGTAATGAGAACTATCATAATTACAAAGTGTTATATCATCCCTTTTGAATGCCTTTGTTTGGAGCTATTTATTTGGTTGTGGAGTTATTGAGTTTCCTAGTCGAATACTTTTAGCCTATTAGCTCAAATGGGAGAGCATTGTGCTCATGCACAAAGATGTGGGTTCGAATCCCATGTAGGCAAATTGAATTGTGATTAAAATGTGCAATTTTAGTTTTAATTTTATTTTTTAGTGTTTGAACTGTGATATTTTCTTGAATTGGTTTTGTACACTAGATGAATGTGTTTTTTGATTTTGAAGTGTATGTGGTGACACTAGGTGGTTAAGGCCCAAAGTAGTGCTGACACTGATATTAGTTACAACTTACAAGTAGTGGTGACACTGGCTTTTTTATTTTATTTTGAAGTGTATGTGGTGACACTAGGTGGTTAAGCCCCAAAGTAGTGCTGACAATGATATTAGTTACAAGTAGTGGTGACACTAGCCTTGTGTTTTCTGATATTGAAGTGTATGTGGTGACGTTTTCTGTTATTGAAGTTTATGTGGTGACACTAGGTGGTTAAGTCTCAAAGTAGTGCTGACATTGATATTAGTTACAAGTAGTGGTGACACTAGCCTTTTATTTTTCTATTTTGAAGTGTTATGTTGCACAACATTGTCTTATTTTTGTTCAATAATAGATTATATTTGCACAATAATCGAAGAGTTGTGAAATTGCGCTCAATAGACTATGATTGTAGAACATGGGGAATTAATGGAATTTTTGCTAAACATGCTCTTATTTTTGCTCAACAATTCTTTATTTTTGCACAACAATCGAGACCCGTGAAATTGTGTCTCAACATGATCTTATTTTTTGTAAATATAATTTTATATTTTTTTAATAGATTATTACACAACACGGTCTTATTTTTGCTCATCAATAGAGTAAAATTGCACAACATGGGGGATTGGTGAAAATTTGCTCAACGTCATCTTATTTTTACTCAATAGATCTTATTTTCTCTCAATATAATTTCATACTTTCTCAATAAATTATTGCACAACATGCTCTTATTTTTGCTCATCAATACTTTATTTTTGCACAACATTCGAGACTTGTGAAATTGTGTCTCAACATGATCTTATTTTTTGTAAATATAATTCTATACTTTTTTAATAGATTATTGTACAACATGGTCTTATTTTTGCTCATCAATAGACAATAATTGCACAACATGGGGGATTGGTGAAATTTTGCTCAACATCATCTTATTTTTGCTCAACTATAGGTTATTTTTGCACAACAATCGAGACTTTGTGACTTTGTTTTCAACATTATCTTATTTTTTCTCAATATAATTTCATACTTTCTCAATAAATTATTGTACAACATGCTCTTATTTTTGCTCATCAATACTTTATTTTTGCACAACATTCGAGACTTGTGAAATTGTGTCTCAACATGATCTTACTTTTTGTAAATATAATTTTATACTTCTTTAATAGATTATTGCACAACATAGTCTTATGCTCATCAATAGACAATAATTGCACAACATGGGGGATTGGTGAAATTTTGCTCAACATCATCTTATTTTTCCTCAACTATAGGTTATTTTTTCACAACAATCGAGACTTGTGAATTTGTTCTCAACATGATCTTATTTTCTCTCAATATAATTTCATACTTTGTCAATAAATTATTGCACACCATGCTCTTATTTTTGCTCATCAATACTTTATTTTTGCACAACTAGTGGTGAAAATTAGTGTTGACACTGATTTTAGTTAAAATTAGTGCTGACACTGATATTAGTTACAATTAGGGGTGAAAATTTGCTCAACATGTTGAGAAATACCATGGTGAGAATACCATGCTGAGAAGCAATACCATGTTCTTTCTCAACATGGTATTGTTTTTTTAAATAAACAATAATGATAAAATCTAAAATTTGATGAGTACCGATGACAAAATTGTGCTTACATATAAAAAAAATACACAAACTTGTCTTATTACATGATAAAACCTAAAATATTATTCTATAATACTGAATTAATGTTTAATATGGAACATAAATGTCTAAGATATAATCTTTCCTAGTAGTACTTTTATATAGTATCGATGACAGAATTGTGCTGACAGCCTTATTTTGAATGCTTTATCCTTCTCTTGAACTCTCCTATTGAAATCTTTCTATTGCCGGGTGGTCTTCCTGCTCTCGAAAATCAGTAGGCGGTCCCTCTGCCGAGCAAAGAAGAAATCCAATTGCACCATTGGAAATCAAGGCAAATGAAGAAAAGAAATGAACTAAAATAGGGGTTTTAGTCATACTAATAAGCTATCAAGTATGAATTTTAGTTTCAAAGACCAAAAGAATTAACTTGCCTCTGCATAGAGAAGGAAATAACAGTGATGACAACATCAACAGTTCAAATACAAGAATAGTGAATATGTAAATACAAGATGGAAGTGTGCAAATAAAAGAAGAGAATTTTTTTGCCGAAGGCACAAATTTTCATGCTCCTTGAAGGATCCACAGGCAAAGTTCAAAATTGCTCAGCAGTGCCCCATCTCCTTGAAGTGTGCAAATACGATGCTTGAAGAATCGCTTAGCAGAAGCAAAGATCGAGGCTCATAAAAATTGATCGACGGTGATCCTACAAGCAAAGAAGCAAAGTCAGTAGAAGCAAAGATCGATTTCCTTATAAGCAAAATCCAACAAAATTTGCACCTCCGGTGCAAATTTTCTATGATTCAAGTGCAGTGCTGACATGGAGCAATCAAAGTGTAATAAAGAATGTGGAGTTCATTATATTGTCAAATGCAATATATATTGGATGCAACAGTGAGGAATGAATATCATTAAATTAACTATATAGATAGAATACACCAATTATGAACACAATCCTACAAAATTTCCACCTCTAGTGCAAATTTTCTATGATTCAAATGCAGTGATGACATGAGCAATCAAAGTGTAATAAGGAATGGGTACTTTATTATATTGTCAAATGCAATATTTGATGCAACAATGAGGAATGGATATCATCTAATCAACTATATGAATAAAATACACCAGTTATAAACACAATCCAACAAAATTTGCACCTCCGGTGCAAATTTTCTATGATTCAAGTGCAGTGCTGACATGAAGCAATCAAAGTGTAATAAGGAATGTGGATTTCATTATATTGTCAAATGCAATTTTGAGGCATTCCATAACAGTAATCACTTGATTCGACTGTATTTCTTAGAGATATAGCATAAATAAGCATAAACAAGCACAGATTCGATTGCAAACTTGAAAATCACACACATATAGCAAAAAACGATCATAATCAGTAATTGATGCTTAAAATACAGGTTATGTGCAAAACATAAAAAAACATATCAATCACAAACATAAAACAACAAGAACAAGATTTCAGATTTCATTCAGCAATTGCAGCCATCACAAACAAAATCGATTTCCTTATCAATCGATCGAAATCGATTGATAAGTAAAACAGTCGGACACCACGCAAAATGTGGTTTGTCTCTTTGGCATTTTGTCGAATAGGTGGAGGGCACAAAGTCTGCATTTTGAGGACAATTTCAGAAAGATGAAAGAAGTGCATTGAATCAAACATCCCAATTTAAAACCAAAATTTGTAAGATGTATGCTCAATTTCAAAGCCTTCACAATGCAATTTGACAATGAAACATAAACACAAACACCTTGAGACTTCAAAATCGACTCCGACACTTCAACAATCGAAGAAAATTTGCGCCGAAGGCGCAAATTTTCTTTGATTCCATTGCACTGATTACTAGATTCGATTGTATACTTCAGAATCTACTCAGAAACGTCAACAAATCGAAGAAAGCGTCGAACAGAACAACGCGTAGAGAGAGCGTCGAACAGATCCCATTGCAGTTGAGCAGTAGAGAGAGGGTAGGAGGAGAGAGCAGCGCGTAGGAGCGAGAGAGCGTCGAGGAGAGAGCGTCGGGGAGAGAGAAACCTTCGTCTTCAATGGCGGTCGAACCGAACTGAGTAGTGCGAGAGAGAGAGCGTGCGGAGAAGGAGAGCGCGGAGGAGAGAGAAAGACGCATGGGAGAGAGGAAAGGGGTTTATATTTAGGACATTTTACAAAATTGTCCTAAAACACGGACATTTCGTAAATTAAGCCCATTTTGGTGGCTATTTTGCAAAATCCCCCTTTAATTAATTCCTATAGGTGTTTGTTTTATTAAAATCATCCCATTCTGCCCTAGTTAGGTCTATATAAGCCGAATGCCTCCTTTGTAATCATACATGTTGAATTTTATAGAAAAGCTCTCTTTTTGTGTTGAAATACATGAGTGGAAGTCAATCGATTCGAAGCATGGCTCATCGAATGCAACTATTGGTATCGTTTTAGCTTGGTTTGCTTTGTGTTCATCAACTTCGCAAGACTTGGTGATCCTAGTATCCACGAGCCCCCTCCTTGTGCCTCCAAGTTGTCCGCTTGGTTGTGTAGGGTTGTAGAGGCGGGTTATATAGTCATTGGTATTAGTTCCTACACTCTAAGGAGGCCTAGGGTCTTTATCTTGTTCTATATAGATCGACTCAGTCCTTATCGGTCGTGTCTTGTTATCAATTTCGAGTCTTTATTTCAGTTTGTCGAGTCTTGCATCTTTCTTGGTCTTTCTTGCTGCGTTTCTTGAGTTCTGGTTTGAGTCTTGGTCGAATCTTGGCTTCTTGGTCGAGTTTCTTTGAGTCTTGTTGCGTTCTTTATGGTTCTTGCTTCCGTTCTTTAGTTTCTTGTTTAATTGTCGAAGATCGGGCCATATCACGGCTAACCCCGTATCAAAGCTCCAAACCAATTTGGGATCCAATCAAGTTCTGAGAGGAGAGGTCGGACCTAGGGTTTCACCGAATTAAGACATTGTCGGACAACGGTGTGGAGGCATTACGGTGGCACGAGGCAACCAGAGCCAGTCAATACAGCCGAACATAAATTGGTCATGGCAGCCCGATTCGATGACCCAAGAGGGTGTTCTTCCGCCTGAACCAAGCAGAGCAGATGGAGGAGGATGAAGGGAGTAGCAGAGAGGGTGACTGAGCCTAAAGGCGATGATCCGAAAGTGAGTTTTCGACCTCCGGAGACCTTCGGAGAGGGGTTTCGCAACCTCCGCAGAGGGATTTCTTCATTCCTCCGGAGAGGGGTTTCATGCTCTGCAAGAGAGCGTTTAGTAGCATCCAATTGCTGATTACTAGGATGGCCTCATATGATTAAATCTAGGTCTATTGTATTAGCTTTTATTGTTCTTTTACTTTGACCAGGACTTTAATAGTCTTTATGGATGTTTGCATGCATCTTTATTTTGGTAGTCTAAGGATCCTTGTATTTTCATGGTCTTTATGGATGCTTGCTTGCATGAGGAAGAAATATAAAGAGCAAGGATAATATTGTGAAGATTTAAAATTGTCATCAAATCATTTCATTAGAAAAGTGGTATCATAGTGAAAATAAAATGTTATAAAAAAATGACATCAAAACACTACTTTGAAAAAATGACATCAAAAAAGTGGCATATTAATGTCGTAGTTTCAAAAGATTTTGTATTTTTATATGTGCAATAACGTGACAATATTTTGATTCCACGTTTTAAGCTCTTATGTCATCAATTATATAAAATTGTCACAATAAACAATTGTGATTAATGAAGCGTAATAACAAATGCCATCCATGAATAAAAATTTAATGAACATGTCACCACAAGTGATTGCATCAATGAAGTGTAATCACAAACGTGTCATCAGTGAATGAAAGTATAATCGATGAAAATAAATCGATATACAATTGATTAAATTAAAAACATGTGGCATCAATCGTTTTGATTAAAAAAGTGGCATCAAATAATTGCATTATAAAAATGACATCAAAACACCATTTTGAAAAAGTTGTATAACATTAGGGAAAAAAATGTCATCAAAATACTACTTTGAAAAAATATCATCAAAAATATGGTATCACGGTAAAAAAATATCATCAAAAAATTGACATAAAAGAAGGTGGCACCAATCGTTAACAGTAAAAAAATGGCATCAATGGTCAACGTGACATTATAGTAAACAAAAAATGTCATCAAGGTTTAAAAAAAGTGGCATAAAAAAGTATCATCCAATAATTTCATTAGAAAAGTGGCATTAGAGTGAAAATAAAATATAATAAAATTTTAACATCAAAACGGTAAAATATGGGATTAAAAAAAAACAAATGGGTTGGTCAACGTTGACCGGTCAACGGTCAACCAATTGACCATTGACCACTATTTGGACGAGGTTTACCAAAACTAATTAAATTAGTTTGGGATCTAAGTACCCAATTGAACATTCAAAAAGGGCTATCTACCAAAATCACCCAAAGTAAATTAAAAAACTCTAGAAACTTATATGGATATGAATGAAAAAGTAAATTTGGGTTTTTAAGGAGAGAGAAAGTGATAAAGTAGTATTAAAAAACTCTAGAAACTCGCATTGATGCGGATGATCTTATCTTTCGACAATCCACCCACTCTGCAGTACCTCGGAGACTTGTAGAATCTCCCATAACAGAAACGCTGTATTTGCCCCGTGTCTTTGCTCTCCATGAATCTGTGCACCTGAAGAAGAATCTTTCTGAAAATATAAAAACTGAGGGTGAAAGATTCAGCTTCAAAGTTGCTCCAAGATTCTGCTGAGAAGCCAGGCACTGGGAAGTAAGTAAACATATCTCTCCCACTTTTTTGGATCATTTTCAGCACCCGAGAAATTACTGGAGCACGCTATTGTATCGCAATTTTTTTTTCTTGTGTTCGTACTTGGAAGTGTTTTCTTCGTTACAGATCCATGTGATTGGCAGCTGAGACGAAGTTAGCATGGGAGGGACTTCAGCTTGGTACTCATCCCCGATCCGAGTGGGATTAAATCTAAAAACATACTTGGGTGGATTTGTGTGAAAGGCTCAATGTTCAGCTTGGTACTCATCCCCGATCCGAGTGCGATTAAATCTAAAAACCTACTTGGCTGGATTTGTGTGAAAGGCTCAATGCAGTGTTGTCAATCTTGTCATCATGTGCAATGTGTGCATGATGCTTATGCTGCCTTTTCCCAAACTAAGCAGCCTCATTTATAAGATTTGATTAATGGAAAGTCTTCGACTATGCTTCATGATTTATATGCTTGATGCTATGTTGTATCTACGGTTCCCAGAATCAGAAGTTTAGTGAAAAATAAAACTAAATGTGTTGTTAACATTTCATCATGTCTCATTTAGAACTGTACAAACTGTAGTTACTGTAAAAAAAAATACTATGATGCATAGTTAGCAATGCCAAAAAATCCATTGATTGGAGCTTGGACAAAATCTGCCCATAAGCTTTGGGTGAAGAGACTTCGACGTACTTCGTCATTGCAAGGGCTCTAACAGGTATTGTATAGTCTCATGTAGATTGATTTTGTCGACTTGTCACACAGAAGGTTGACATGATATTCTATTTTATTTGTATGTAATGGTGCCTTCTTGAAATCCTACCTAGGCTGTTGTCTCATCCTGTACAGTGCCTTGTCTCTCACCAACAAGCGCTTTGTTAGAGCTGCTGAACTAGCTTGTTGAATATAACCATAAAAACAAATTCCTAATTTAACTCACTTCTAAATATGCATGTCTTTGTCCTCCCTGCTGAACTAGCTTGTTGAATGATCTATTTCTTGTTAAGCTAGCTGCAATCTCCTGCAAGTTATGACAGCAAAAGCTCTAGAGTTGTTATGACATAGCCAAAGCTACTGCAAGTTATGACAATAGAAGCTAACTACAAGCTCATGCTACAAGTTATGACAGGAATTACAAGGTATCAATTTATGACAGCAAAAGCTTGTTTTGAAATGAAAAATACAAAGCCACTTTCATGGAGACTGAATGTTCAAAAGACTTAATCAGTAGTCACACAGCTACACTATCACTACAAGAACTCATTTTCAATGGAAACTAAACGTTCCCACTTCCATATATGGAGACTAAATAGACTATAGCTACAAGAACTCATTTCCAATGCCGGAATTAGAGACACTTAGCTTGAAAAAAAATGTCTATTTAACAGCCCTGTAAAAGAAATTATCTAATTTCTATACAAACCATTTATTTTTTAAAATCTCAAATAAATTATCTAATTTCCATGCCTTGAGGAGCATAAATAACATGTAGATTATGAATAGCCTATGTGGGATTTGAACCCACATCTTTGTGCTTAGGCACATTGCTCTTCCATTTGAGCTAATAGGTTATATATACACATAAATAACAGGCTGAATTTATGAAAATCAATGTTCCAATATGTCAAGACAGCAAGTTATGTCCAGTTTTCAAATCTGTAAATTCAGCAAGCTTTGTTGAGTATAAAAAATCAGTTGTAACTTGTAACCAATTTCTATACAAGCAACACTAACTTAACTCATTACAGCAATTGCTGTAAATTTACAGCAATTAACAACCAAATTCTTCAAATGAACACAGATTTTGGTAATGATAAGTTTATGACAGCAGATTTTACAAATGCACACATACCTTTTTGACATATGGATTTTCTAACTAGCACTTTAGACAGCAAGTTTATGACAGTAAATTCTATAATTGGTATAATAAAGGTTGTGAAGAACTAATTAAGCTCTTATATCTAATTTCACACCTCGCTGATTTGGCCTTCAAGTTGCAAGTTCAAAATATCAGAGTAACAGGAAGAAGAATCTAGAGATTTAATTAAAGAACCTTGGTAAAATCTTGAATACTGCTCTCAATTAAAGATCAGTAATAAACTTTATTAACATAATTAGCTTTGCACAATATTGCTCGCTAAAATTACCATACAAATCCTCCAATTTGAACGAAAATAACCAAAATATTGATTGATGTTGTGAAAATCACCTTAGCATGACAAACCCCCAATTGGAACAAAATTAACATAAAATGGATCCCTAAATCTAATCCCCAAACCCCAATTCAAAGTAATCCAACCCAAAAACCCCTCAATTCGGAAAAAGCCCTAAATCGTCAAACCCTAAACCCCAAAGCAAGGGTAAAAGGGAAGAACATTTACCTCCACCGGCGTCACCAAAATCCGCTCTATCCTCGCCAGCCTCCTCGATCTAGTCGGCGTCAGCCTCCTCGATCTCGTCGGCGTCCTCTCTCTCAGTCGTTGATGCTCGAGGTGACGAACAAGGTATACGCTTTCTTTCTTCCTCCGTCTATCCACCTTTCTCTCCTTTAATTTTTTTTAAAAAAAAAAAAACTAACGGAGCTGTTAATATTAACTTGGGAGGGGCACGACAAAGATCCCAAGGATCGACTTGTGATTGAAGGAAAAAAACGAAGAACGGAAGAAAGTGTTCTTGATTTCTGAATGTGTAAAATGAAGACGATGATATTCGGTTACAACCCGGATTGTCTGAATCTCACATTACTCGATCTCGAGCATCTGAAAGGCCCAACTTGACACTCAAATTGGAATGTTGTGCACTGTGGAGAGCCTTGGTCATGATATCTGCCAGCTGAAGTTTCGTATTGATGTAAGTTGTTTGCAGAAAACCACATTGAACCTTCTCTCTAGCAAAGTGGCAGTCTTTATCCAAATGCTTCGTTCTCTCGTGGAAGCATGGATTAACAGCTATCTATTGAGCAGATTTGTTGTCACAAAACAAAGTAACTGGTGTCTGAACTAGAATGCTCAAATCTCTGCACAAATAACTCAACCACAAAAGCTCTGCAATTGTGTATGCCATACTCCTATATTAAGCTTCTGTCGATGATCAAGACACAATTGCTTGTTTTTTTGTCTTCCAAGACACGAGAGCATGGTCAAGGAAAACACAATAGCCAGATAGTGATCTCTTTGTAGGGAAACACGAACCCCAGTTTGCATCTGAGAACCCAGTAATTTTCAAATCCGATTGCACTGGAAAGAAAATTCCTTTAGACACAGTACCTTTAAGATATCTGAGCACATGAGTAACAACTTGTTGATGAGGGAACCGGGGACATGACACAAATTGAGAAAGATGTTGCGCTGCATATGAGATGTCCAGTCTTGTAAGTGCTAGATACAACAATTTACCCACTATACATCTGTAATTCTCTGCATTTGTGACAACTTCCCCATCATCAACACTAAGTTTCAATCCTGTAGCTAAAGTAGTCTTAGCTGCCTTACAATCACTCATCCCAGTGCTCTTTAAAATGTCATTCACATACTTTCTTTGACTCAAATATGTGCCACTTTCTGATCTCTGAATTTCAATACCAAGAAAGTACTTGGCTAGCCCCAGATCCTTGATTGTGAATTGGGCATGTAGAGCCTGCTTCACTCTGTCCAATTCATCAACATTATCACCTGCCAACGGCATGTCGTCTACATATACCAAAATAGCAGTGAATGAACCCTTAACTGATCTTACAAACAAAGAATAATCATTTGCAGATTGAGTGTAACCAAGGCGTATTAAAAAAAACTTGTTAACTCATGATTCCACTACCTTGAAGCTTGCTTTAGGCCATACACAGATCGTTTCAAACAACAGACCTGCTCATCCTTTGCAATATCAAATCCCTCAGGAGGTTTCATGTAGATTTCTTCCTCTAGAAATCCATGTAGAAATGCATTGTTTACATCTGACTCAAACAATGGACATTGCTTTGGAGTTGCCAAAGCTATAACAACTCTTACTATATGCAACTTTGCAACTGGACTGAATGTATGTTTGTAATCATTTCCAAGTTTCTGATTGAATTCTTTCACCACCAGTCTTGCTTTATATCTATCAATGGATCCATCAGAGTTATACTTGACTTTAAAAACCACTTTGGATCCAATTGCCTTATGTCCTCTAGGCAATTCAGTAAGCACCCAAGTGCCATTGTCTTCCAAACCCTTGAGTTCCTTCTTCATGGCTTTCTCCCAGTAAGGATTTCCTCTTGCCTTTGAATATTTCATAGGTTCATGGATTTTCATGACTTAAGTCATTAAAGCGGTAATGCTAGCTTGATCACTTTCAAAAGCAGCACTCGTGGCAAATCTGATGTCCAAGCTGGCAGTAACCTTACTCTGTCTGATCTTCTCAAACCTGAAGCATCAGTATTGTCATGTAACCCAACCACTGGAGCTGCATCTGATTGAACATCATCACTCTCACTTTGATCATCAAGCTCATCTGAAATAATAGTTTATGCATCCTCATCAATCATGTGAGGCACTTCAATTTGAGCTGTTGGTGACTTGAAAGGAAACAAATTCTCATAGAACTTGACATCTTTACTGAAATTTTTTTTCCTTAGTGTTCCAATCAAGCAGCTTATACCCCTTCTGACCAGAAGGATACCCAATCAATACACACTTCCTGCCTCTAACATCAAACTTATCCATTCTCCTTTGTGTCATGTAGGCATAACCCAAACATCCAATGACTCTCAAATTCTCATAAGAAGGCACGGTGCCAAACAACATCTCATAGGGAGTCTTCCAGTTTATGCTTGCAAGAAGCATTTTATTACTCAAATAAGTGGCTGATAGGAAACACTCTCCCCAAAAACTCTTCGCTAACCCTCCATGAAACCTTAAAGCTCTAGCAGTTTCCAACAAATGTCTATGCTTTTTTTCTACCACCCCATTCTGTTATGGTCTGTATGGCATAGACTTTTGATGAATGATTCCAAATTCAGCAAACAACTTCATACATTCCTCATTGCATATTTCTGTCCCATTTTCTGATCTTACTACTTTGGGAATTCTCCCAAACTGATTCTTTGTCATAGCAAAGTAATCCTTCAAAGTGCTCAACACTTGAGTCTTATCATGCAGAAGATATGTCCATGTTGCCCTACTTATATCATCAACTATAGTGTAAAAATAATGCGCACCATTCACATTTGAAACACTATAAGGACCCCAAAGATCAACATGTATCATATCAAACAAAGACTCACTTCTATTCATACTTTTCTGGAAAGGAAGTTTGTGAAAGTTTGCCAAAGAACAAGCATCACACACATAACTGTTTGGATTGCCTACATTATTACATCCGGGCACATGACTTAAGCTATGAAACGAGATGTGTCCAAGCCTCTTATGTAACAAACTACTGTCACATTGAGCAGAAAATGAACATTTAACATTTCTACTGAAAAAACTCATCTTTACATTCCTTATCAGCAACCCCTTAAGCTTCCTTCATGGTCATGATATATAGCCCTCCAAGATCTCTCTTCCAATGGCCACAATAGCTCTACTCACTTGGTCCTGAAATTCACAATGATCTCCTCATTAAAAACTGCCAAAACCCTTTTCTGCACTATCACTCTTCTAACTGACAGTAAATTGAACTTAAACTGAGTCAAATGTAAGACATCTCTTATCACAAAATCATGTATAACCTTAACGGATCCCACTCTATCAATATTCCGAATTGATCCATCAGGCAGCTGTGTCAAGAATCCATTCATCCTTACTCAACTCAATTGAACTTAAGGATGTTAAAGAATTACCTGCAAAGCCTGCAAAATTTGCACTTGCAATTCCCTTGCCCTTGAATGCCTTCATCATTTCTTGACACACTGCTTTAACCAACTCTGGATCAATGCCATTCATCTTTCCTGCACTGGCCCCTTCCTCATACTCCAATGGTGTCATCAGATTCTCTTGATCATTTACCATATTAGCTTCCATCTTCTACCACGTTTGTTTTTGTTTCCCTTGTACCAATCAAGGTACCCAATAACCTCAAAACACTGATCCGAGGGATGACCCTCTAAATTTCAGTGACTGCACTTCTTCTTGTCTCCAGACTTCGGCTTCTTGTACTCCTTGTACTCCTTCTTGGTTGAATTGGAAGAACTACCCTTATGTGTGATCGAATTCACAAAGAATCCATCCCCCTTCACACTCTTGCTGGTAATTTGCTTCTGCATCTCCATCTAAGCAACTAAATAGAAGGCTCTATTAACCGGAGGCAGCGGATCCATTGCCAGAATTTGGCTCCTAATAGCCTCAAATTCTCCATTCAGATTTGTGAGGAACTGCATCAGACGCTCTTGATTTTCCAGTTCAAGAAACCTTGCAAGAATTCGGTAACCACACCTCTCCATGGCACCACAAGTGCACTGTGGTATTCCATTCAAGCTCTGTATCTCATCCCAACACCTCTAGAGCTTTGTGTAGTATGCCGTGACATTCAGATCCCCTTCAGTAAGCCTCATCACTTCTTGCCTCACTTAGAAAATCGCTGGTGCGTTACTCTGATTGTACCTCTCGACGATTTCCACCCACATCTCTCTCGCAGAATTCGCATAGATGAACGAATTTGCAAGATCATGTGTGATCGAGTTCAAGATCCAGCATCCTACCATCCCGTCACATCGAAGCCATCTCTGCAAATCCGCCGAAACCTCCTTAGGTTTCGGAATCGATCCATCTATGAACCCCAACTTCATTTTTCCTGCGAGCGCCATTCGCACCTGCTTGCTCCAAGCGATGAAGTTGCTACCATCAAAATGGATGTTCGTGAGTGACGTTCCAGACGAGTCAGAATTCGCCAACGTCAATGGATCTCTCTGTTATGCTCCATTGATCTTTGCAATCTGCTGAGCGACGACTTGTGCTGTCTTTTCCATCTTCGACATCAATCTTCAAATCACCCTTCCAACAATCTGTATTTCCCCAAGCTCAAGCTCTGGTACCATAAAGATCCTAAGGATCGACTTGCGATTGAAGGAAGAAAACGAAGAACTGAAGAAAGTGTTCTTGATTTCTGAATGTGAAAAATGAAGACGGTGATATTCGGTTACAACTAAATCAACAACAATGAACAAGTATTTATAGGCCTAACTATATTAGAAGCCCAATACAGCTTAGCCCAAGCCCAAACTCTATCCTGACGGGTTATAACCCGGATTGTCTGAACCTCACATTACTCGATCTCGAGCTCATGTAACTCACTCGACACACAGCACACATACATCTCCATACACGACATGAAATTATCATAATACTCAAGGGCATCGGGCGAAATAAGCTAAACTCTTGTACAATACACAAAAAAGGCGATACCTCATGGGTACCACGCGAAATTTCCGGAAAAAAAAAAAAAACATAGGTGAAAGAGCATATATGTTGCAAACTAGATTTTGTTAGTCTCTCTACAAAGAGCCAAAGAACCTTTAATAGAGCATCCTCATTCGTGAGCCCGGGTTCGAGCCCCTAACTTACTTTTCTTTTGTCACATTAGCTTAAAGGGCTTCATTCCATCTTTTTATTATTTGCACTCTCATTCGTGAGCCCGACTCTCGGGCCCTTAATTTACTTTTTACTATTTACCTTTTTCAATTATTATTATTATTATTATTATTATTATTATTATTATTATTATTATTATTATTTATTTATTTTTATTTTTTTGATAATAATTATATTATAATAACAGTGTCTACATAAAATTGGATCGGAGCCGGCTAACAAGTTGAGCTCCGCATCCCTTTTGAATACTAAATGCAATTCTAGTCAGAGTGTGACAAAAATCCCTACTATATCCAGGTACCCCCTTAGCGACCCCACACACCCGCTTGAGAAGTCTCATAGCATCATCCTCCAAGTTGCCAATAGTGGAAAAAGAAAATGGTAGAAAGTGATAATAACCTTTGGCCTTGCAAATATCCTCGTACTTCTTCCTTTTGTTATCAGCAGCCACTCTAGCCGCCTTACCAAGAACGAAACTTGAAAGGCCAGCCGAACTGAAGATAGAAGTTCCGGTAATGTCCACACAGGTGTCTTTGCCCTGGAACTAGTTGTAGAACAGAATATCAGCTGGTCGAAGCTCCCCTCCTTTATCATCAACCATACTAGTCGATGCCTCTTTACGTATAGAGATTCCGGCCTTCAAACACTCATCATACAAAGCATCACGCACCACATTATGACGATGTTTAACACCAATATCAGCAGCACAAGCAAGTGCGTGATCACCCCATGCATCTAAAATGCCTTTCTCACAAGCTGGGCATTTGGACCCCGCACTAAACATCTCAATTCCCAAACGGTATTTAATAACCGAGCGAAAGGTAACGGGATTCATAACCTGACCAAGACAGGAGATAGGAGCAGCCTTTAGCCACTATTGGGCCATAGGGAGCTTCAGATTCGCAATAAGAGCTTCTTCCCTCCCAGTAAGAGCAAAGTCTACCTTGAGGCGCTTGTCCACATTTTTGTAGTAGCAGCTAGACATTTTCTTCATTAGGCAGGGGGTTGGCTGTAATACACACATGTCCAAAACATCCCTATCGATAGTATTAACCCAACTGGAGACCGCTAAATCGAAAGAGGGCCCATCACCAGTCACTCCAGCGCTCCTCAAAATACGATCCTGCAAACCACGGGACTGGATCCTCGAAGCGAGAAAGGCATAATGCAGCGTGTCCACAACGGTGTAGACCCCAAGTCCACCATAATCTAGGGGCATAGTAGACAAACGCCACTGTAAAGGGTCGAAGCCTGATCCTCCAAGCGTAACTATCTGTTCCACTGAAGACCTTAAAGAATCGTCAAAAATATGTTGGGCATCTATAAAACATGGGGGCGGGGTTGTTCGCATCGCAAAGTACAAACAAGAAACACCCGAGCAGGCCCACAGGAGCAATAACTCACATTGAGGATCTTCTAACTTCTTGATGGCTTCCATTAGGGCATTAGTTTTCACAACTCTCCTCATCATCACCTCATTGCAGAAGGAAATATCCAAGCTGGCAGCTCCACCAAGAAGCTTAACTCCACCCACCGAGTGTGAAATATGCTTGGGGAACACCCCGACTCCCCTACAACGTGGGTCCTCACTCGGTCAAAATAGTTATGTTTTATCAACATTGAGGTGAAGTCCTAAGTTCAGGCCATCTTCCTGGATGATGGCAAATGCCTTGCTTACTATCAACGTGTCTCCTATGAGTGTCCCGTCATCAAGGTACCAAGCATTTAACTTAAGCTCACAACTACCCTTGACCTTACAAATCAACGGATGCAGTGTAAGCGAGAAAAGTAAAGGTCCAAGAGGGTTACCCTGCTGAACTCCCTGACACGAATATAGGACATGATCACCATAATATAAGCGAGCAGGACGTGCATAGCAAAACTCGACCCAGTGGGATATGAAAGGGCACATACGTCGAACCTCCTTAATCATAGCACTACGATCAACAAGATTAAAAGCATTTTTGAAATCAACCAGAAACATAGACATGCTATTATCATACCCTTGAGCTTCTACTAATCGATTGACCGCATGCATCACCGCTTCTCCACCTCCTGAAACACCCACACCAAATTGCATATCCTCCAAATACGGCCCAAGGGTTTTACCAACCGAAGAGGCGGCCACTTTGGACACCAAGCGCCTCCAAATCGACCCGACAGCTATGGGTCGAATCCCTCCACCTGGCTTAAGGAGAGGCGTGAGAGGAGCACTCGCGACAAATTCACTCAAGGAGGTAGGACAATGGCCACTAAGAAATAGGTTAACCACCCTCGTAATAGAGTCAACAACCTCCTCCGCGATAGCTAGTGCCGCACCGCTCAAAGCGTCTAACAAATGTTGGGCGCGCGAAGCCCATCTTTCCCACATGAAGTGCCCTTCGGGAAACGCAAGCCTAGTCAAAGTGTGACAAGAATCCCTTCTATATCCGGGTAAACCCTTAAAGATCCCACACACCCGCTTGAGAAATCACATAGCGTCATCATCTATGTCACCAATAGTGGAAAAGGAAAACGGCAAAAAGTGATAACCCTTGGCACTGCAAGCATCCTTATACTTCTTGCTTTTGTTATCAGCGGCCACTCTAGCCGCTTTACCCGGAATGAAACTTAAAAGACCAGCCGAACTGAAGATAGAAGTTCCCGTAATGTCCACGTCTTTGCCTTGGAACCAGTTGTAGAACAGAATATCGGTTGGACCAAGCTCTCCTCCCTTGTCATCAACCATGCCGGTAGACGCCTCTTTACGAACAGAGATTTAGGCCTTCAAGCACTCATCCTACAAAACATCACGCACCACATTATGATGATGCTTAACACCAATATCAGCTGCACAAGCAAGTGCATGATCTCCCCCACACATCCAAAATGCATTTCTTACACACGGGGCATTTGGAACCCGTAGTAAACAACTCAATTCTCATACGATATTTAATAACTGAGCGAAAGGTAATGAGATTCATAACCTGACCAAGGCCGAGAATAGAAGCAGCCTTCAGCCACTGTTGGGTCGTATGGAACTTCATATTCGCAATAAGAGCTTCTTCCCTTCTAGTGAGAGCAAAGTCCACATTTAGGTGCTTGTCTACATTTTTGTAGTAGCAGCTAGCCATTTTCTTCATTATACAGGGGGTTGGCTGTAATACACACATGTCCAAGTCATCCTTATCGATAGCTTTAACCCAACTGGAGACAGCTGATTCGAAAGAAATTGGAGTGGAAGAACCCGGAACCCCAAACGGCGACCAAGGAAGCAAGAAGGGAGAAATGGAGCCCAAGACCAGCCACCAGGGAGGCCGAGCGGAGCCCGAGACCAGGGGTTTCCAATGAGGGAGAGGCTGGTGGTGGGTTTGACAAGACGGTGGGCTTGTGGTTTGGCAGGCCAACAAGACAACCACATTAGTGAAATACTCCGGTTAGAGTTTTTTTTCCCCTCGTGGTTGTTAAGCATGAAATACTCACCAGTGATAGGGTTTGATTAGTGCCACTAATTTAGTGCCCCGACGTTGGTAAAGCTGGAGGTGGCAGTGGCGCCACCAAAGAAGCATCGCCAACCTAGGATCTGCTCAATAATCATTTTTTTACTAAAGATTTTTTAGAGCAGGAGGGTGATGGAAGGGTTGGTTGGAGAGGAGCAATAAGCTAGTCGCCGGAAGAAAGTGGAGGTCGCTTGAAGTTTTGTGACCTGGTGAAGGAGGGGATGGCAGTGGAGAAATGGTGGGTTGATAGCCGGAAAACAATGGTGGTGGCGGTGCTTGGCCTCGTCAAAGGGGTGGTGGTTGATATCAGATCTGGGCCAAAAACCTCCAGATCTGAGATTTATGAGGGTGGAGAGGCACACGGTGGGGGTGGAACCTCCGACCACTAACCATGTCGGAGCAGATCTAGATTTTTGAAATCGCAAACAACTTTGTTTTTAAGGTTAAAATCTCTGTTTTCCGGTTCATGTACGTGGGAGATTGGGGTTGAGAGAAACTCCCTATTTTCCCCTTTTGTTTTTGGTGATTGTTGTTGTGAGCGGTGTTGACCGTTGATAGATGATGTTAGATTTTAATTGTTGATTAGAGATGGTGAAAATTGTAAATGGTTCAAGACATTTACCAAGAGGTTTCTTATTCTCTCTCTAGGGTTTTCTAGAGAGAGGGCAGAGATGCTCCATTTCCATTGTTCACTTGGTCGAGCTAAGTTGATTGTACTAAAAAAAATAAGAAATTTTAATTCAAATTACAAAATTATAAAAATAAAATCCTAACTTGTAAGAAAATATTTGGGTGAATTA
Source organism: Persicaria tinctoria (assembly GCA_037127255.1). NCBI lineage: Eukaryota > Viridiplantae > Streptophyta > Magnoliopsida > Caryophyllales > Polygonaceae > Persicaria > Persicaria tinctoria. Next base: position 40,153,766 of record JBANSL010000020.1, read on the forward strand.
CACCCATCATCCTTAAACTTTTATTTGATATCTATTTAAGTTGTTCTATCATCGTCCCTAACCTTTAAAGATCATTTCAAACGTTATCCCGAAGGCAACATCATCCTTCCATTTATCGTCATTTATATGTACATCGTAGCATCCAGATGACATTTAATTAAATGGAAATTCAATTCAACTAGCATCCAACAACAAAGCACAAAATCGCAAAATGTCAAGGTTTTCTTGTGAGAGGCAATATACTAGCAAATTGATTTCTCTTATGAAATGTCATTCGTATGTCACGGTGTAGATAATGTAATGAATTTTAAATGTTAGAGACTATAATAAAAGCATTCAAAGGTTTTGAACTATTATGAAAGGGCTTCTACTCTAGAGATATGCTCAATTGCTCACCACTTATCATCAAATAGTTGCACTACTCCAAAAAGAACCCTTAAAAGGTACCGTAGTTTTGAGTTTTGAAATTTCAGTTAAAATCTTTGATATTAAAGCGGTTTTTCAGGACATAGGATAAGATCCTAATTGGGAAAGATACCCTACCAAAAATAAACGAACATAGAAATCTAATTTAAAATTTAGGTAATCGACATTTTAATTAAGAATATACTAGTACGATCCCCGCGCCACGGCGCGGTTTTTTTTATAAATAATATTTAGATATAAATAAATCATAGACAGTAGATTTAATTCAATATTTTTATTTAAACCCATTGATTAGTAAATGTGTTAAAAATAATAGAAAAAAAATACACTTGGGTTAAAGAGATAAAGAGAAAAATAAATAATAAATAGTGAAAGATAAAAGTTTTGAATTAATCCCATTGGTTAAAAAATGTAACATCAAATAATATTGGGTAATTAATGTTAGAATATTTTTCAAAAAAAAAATTAGAAAATACAGTTACCATAATTAAATGATATTATGTAAATAATATTTTCACAAATACCTTGGAACATAGAGAGGACATGTGACATAAATTAATATAGTATATAGATATAGATAGTCAGTAAATAAATTTGAGGTAAACCCAATAGTTATATTAGATTCAATTCAATGTTTTGAATTAAGCCCAATAATTAGTAAGATTAAATAAAAAAAAAGAGAATTAAAAGAAAAAGAAGAAAAAAGGAGAATTAAAAAAAAGGATTAAAGAGAAAAAAAGAAAACTATAATTGTTCAAAACCCCTAAAATCACTTTAGTGTTGACACCTTAGCATAAACTCTTCTAAATTAAGAGTTTATATAGATATAGATTTTTTTCTAAAACAGAAATCTTATTAGGATAAAAAAAACCAATATTAAAGATTCGCTTCTCTAATTTGAATAGTCCTGTGCCAGTCTATGAGTGAGATCAATGGCCACAACTTATTTCAACCGAAAAAAAAGTGTAGTGAAGGCGTTTTTATAGTGGCCCATTGTAAAAACACGCATTTGATAGGGAATAAAAAATAGCATGATGATTCAAAAGAGCTTAAACCAGCAAATTAAGAATCATGATTCAAAAAGCTTTTTGGACCACCATAGGACCATTTATGAATGGTAACTAGATCAAACTAGCTGAATATGACTGACAAACTCAAAAGATACTTTAAATTCCACTCAACCTAGTTGGACCGTTGGAGGCTATGATGTCATTAATTAGATTTTATATATATATATATATATATATATATATATATATATATATATATATATATATATATATATATATATATATATATATATATATATATATATATATGGAGTGGTTCCAGAGTGCACACCCCTTAGGATGTACCTTGTGCACGAATCTGAACCGTTAATAGAGATGAGACGAATGACTACGATTAAAAGGAATTTTTTCCATTTTCCTTTAATTTTGTGCGGGACCCACGTTTGAAAAAGAAACCCATCAATGGGAGATGCACGTGTTCACCCACCTCTTGATTTCTTTTTTGTCTTTGGTATTTTTTTTAAATGTATAAAATAAATGTGAAAAAAAAAATTGCTTTTTTTTTGGGAGATAAATGGTTTTTTTAACCCCCACCCGATTCGGATTTCGTCCGTTTTTAAAGATTTGCCAATTTCACCGAATAATCTTTTCTATGCTACCGAATAATATTATATTATTTTTTTCTATCTCATTCATATCAATATTTATCAATTCTATTGAATAATGTTTTTTTTTTATTCATTAATTTAAGATAGAAGATACTTGAAATCCCTAAACAATACTTACGATTTATATGAATAATGCTTCATATTGCACCGAATAATATTTTACATTTCACTGAATAATGTTATTTATGTTATTTGTCAAACCGAACCCCATATACTGACGAATAATTAATCATATTTCACCGAATAATTACCAAACTCATTATCACAAGTAATGAAAATTCAACACATACATCTAAATAACTAACGAACAATAAATCAAATTATGCATCTCGAAAACCCTACACTAAATTCAACATATACATTAGAATAATTCTTCGTTTTCCTGAATAATTCGGGAATCACAAGTTGATTGAGTAAGAAATTTCAACCCTAATTCGATTTCACCTATTTCAACCCTAATCGATATCCACCCAAACAACCCACCCACCCCACGCCCTCTTACCGATCACCAGTTACGATGCCATGCTTTAATGAATGCAGATCAAGAATGCTATACTTTCTGCTGAGCAGGCTGCAAAAGAGCTCTTCTTTGGAAGGAAGAAGGAAGATTCAGAAGGTGTGACGAGGAAGCCTAGTTCAGACGCATCCAAGAATAGTCCATAGTTTTCCTAATAGTTGTTGTTAAGTGTTAACATAAGATCTAGAAGATTATTTATCATTCCAGGAGTAGAATATATACGATGAACTGGCAGTTCATCTCCTAATTCTGCCTCCTAATCGCACCACCTCCTGCCCAATTCAGCCTCCTAATCGCCGCCGCCGGCCACTACAGGGAAGCCGCCTTCCTCTTCGCCCCATGTAGCCTCGCAATCGCCACCGCCGCCGGATGAATCGCTTCTCTCCATGTCCACAACCGTCGGTCGAAGCCTCGCAATCTCCCCCCGGACTCGTCATCGCCGGGATCCAATTGTAGTCACCGGACTCAACCACGGTGGCCATCTTCCTCGCCCTATCGCCCTTCGACGGATCCGAGCCCTTCGCCTCCGCTTTGCCTTCCTGGGTCTCCTCTTCGCTCCCTTCTGCACCAGATCACCACCGCCGCTATATCGCCACCGCCATACCAAACACCGGCCCGTTCCGCCTCCGATTCGCCTCTGGATCTTGAAGATGATGGAGCGCCTGATCCGACCTTGAAGACACACCCCTCTCGTTCAGTACTCCACACGCGCAAGCCTTAGGCGAGTAAGGACGGTTTTATACCATGTGTGCGGGACCCACCTAATTTTACTTGAAAAAAAAAGAAAACATCCTTCTAATCTCAGTCATCCAGCCATCTTCGATCAATGGTCACCAATTGTGCACAAAGTACACCCTAAGGGATGTGCACAATTAACCTATTCCATATATATATATATATATATATATATATATATATATATATATATATATATATATATATATATATAGTTGTTGTCATATCATATGACATCTTTCAATTCCCCTGCACTGCACTGCACGCATGCAAATGATCACTTGTTGTTGCTTCAATCTCTATGAAGAATATAGGCTTATGGTTCATATAAGCTTATGTTTATGTTTTCCTTAGATTCCTTAGCTTATTTCCTAAAGACACCTCTCCCATCACGTGATTGATCATGTGTGTGATGTGATGGTATTGAAGGAACATGCTCTTGCATTTCCTTTTTTGTAGGGTTTTGGGGATCAACTCCCATCAATGAAGAGAGGCGGCAATCCTCCTATTTCATCAGCATTTTGGCTCTTCCAATAGAGCAGTAAAAGCACCTCTTTTATTCTTCAAATTGATCAGATCTCAACACTGTAAGTGCAGGATCATAGTTGTTGTTGCAACTCTTTACATGGTATCAGAGCTCGATGGTTTTGATTGCTTCAAAGCTCGTGCTCAAGGTGCTTACAATCGTTGATGTTCAATCCTTCCAGACCTGGTGAAGAGCAGCAATCAACAGAGGTAGATATGGCCAACCAAGGTAATCCTAATGACCCACTTTTTTTGTCAAATTCTGATCACCCAGGAGCTCAACTTGTTGCAGTTCCATTTGATGGAACAAAATTCATGACTTGGAGTAGAGGAGTGACTATGGCTCTAGGAGCAAAATGTAAGCTAGGGTTTACAGAAGGTACTTGTCTAAGACCTGCTGATGGAGCTGAAAATTTGCAAAAATGGATTAGATCTGATTATATGGTTCATTGTTGGATCTTAAATTCTATGGCAAAGAATATAGCTGAGGGACTGATGTTTGTGAGCTCTACAAAGCAGCTATGGGATGAACTAGTAGAGAGGTATAGCCATACAAATGTGCCTATGATCTATCAGATCAAGAGGAAACTTAGGAATGTTTCTCAGGGAAGCATGACCTTATCTGATCTCTACAACAAGTTGAAGAAGTACTGGGATGAGCTCCAAGCCTTGGAAGGAGTCCTTGTATGCAGTTGTGGAGCTATGGCAAGCTGTAAATGCAATCTAACCAGAAAGTTTGAAGAAATGGAGCAGAGAAACCGGTTGATGCAGTTGCTCACTAGTTTGAATGATGGGTTTGATGCAGCTAAGAATCAGATTCTAACCACAGATCCACTTCCTATAGTTGGCAAGGCATTCTACATCCTACAACAAGTGGAAACGGGAAATGATCCTACCACTGGAGGGCAGTCTGGGAAATCAGAGATCAGTGCCTTTGCTGCTATGAAAGGCAATTCAAGCCAACAGGGGAATAAGAATTATGGAGGGAACCAGCAACTGAGATCATCATTTCCGAGTTCAGGTGGTGGTCAATCATCCAACAAGGATTGGAAAGAGATCAAGAGGCAGCTGAAGCTTCAGAAAAAATGTACTCATTGCAATATGAGAGGTCATACAGTTGAAGAGTGCTTTAGGATACATAGATATCCTGAATGGTTCAAAGGAACTAAAGAAAGAGAAAAGAGTGGGAATGCTCATAAAGGATCTGTGAATGCTGCAGGCTCAATGAATGGAGGTATGCAAAACAATCCCATGGATGACTATGATGGATCTGATGGAGGGAATATGGACTCAAGCATGGTGAATGTTGTTTACCAAGAGATAATGAGGAAGATGAAAGGCAAATCAGGTACTTCTTTTGCCAATTTTACAGGTAAAATACTACCTTATTCTGCTAATATAGTAATGGCAAACAATTGTGTCAAAGATTGGATCATAGACACTGGGGCCAGTGATCATATGATGCCATCTTGTGACAAATTTCTCAGAAAGAGAAAACTGGATAGACCTGTGCACATTGGTCTCCCTGATGGCTCCATCAAAATTGTAGATGAAATGGTTGTATTACAGTTGACAGACAATCTTGTTCTTGATCATGTCTTACATGTTCTTGATTTTCAACAAAGATTATTATCTATAGGCAGGCTGCTTAATGAACATGACATGATAGCTCACTTTACTCGGTTATCTTGTCTAATTCAGGACCTTGGGACTGAGAGAATTGTGCTAAAGGGAATCAGAAGACATGGGCTGTATAGAGTGCTATCAGAAGATCAAGTTCAAGAATGGGAGCAGTTGAAGAAAATTGACAAGAGCATCAAGAAGTGTTTTGATTACTGCCAAGGCAGTTGTAATAAAGTTAGCACTGATTTGACAGTTGTTCATGCAAGACTGGGTCACATTACTATGTCTAAGATGAAACATCTACAGTTTGCTAATCAGTTGAATTTTTCAGACTTAAATTGTGACATTTGCTCTTTGTCTAAACATCACAGGCTTCCTTTTGAAAGAAGTAACAACATTGTTGAAAATCCATTTGATCTGATTCATATGGATTTATGGGGGCCTTATAAAGTGGCTACCTATAATGGATTTCACTATTTTCTTACAGTTCTAGATGACAACACTAGAATAACTTGGACCTTTCTGGTCAGAGAAAAATCTCAAGTGTTTAAACTCATCTGTGATTTTGTGGGTTATGTGAGGACACAGTTTAACAAGAAGGTTAAGTGTCTAAGGACAGATAATGGAACTGAGTTTATCTCCAAGCAGTGCAGAGAATGTTGTGCTACAGAAGGAATTATACATTAGAAAAGTGTTCCTTACACTCCCTAACAGAATGGGAGAGTGGAGAGGAAACACAAGCATCTGGTGGAAACAGCAAGGGCATTGAGGCTTCATGCAGGTTTGCCTCTCAAATTCTGGGAAGATTGCATCTTAACAGCTACTCATATCGTAAACAAGCTTCCATCTGCAGTTCTCAACTGGGATACACCTTATGAAAGGTTGCTTCAGAAGCAGGTTTATTATGATAAGATGAGAGTTTTTGGGTGCTTATGTTATGCCAGTGTTCCTCATAGCATGAAAGATAAAATGAAGGCAAAGGCAAGAAGATGTGTCTTCTTTGGATACCCTCATGGTCAAAAGGCCTACAAACTCTGGGACTTAGAGACAAACTGCACTTATGTGAGCAGAGATGTCATTTTTCATGAGCATATATTTCCCTTCAAAGAAGGTGAGTGATGTCCGCATATTTAGTCTTATTTTACATCATGTTTTTATTTCATTCAAGTCCTTTTATTAGCTTTTGTGTTGGGAAAGTAAGGAAAATGTGTAGTTATGCTTAATATTGCAAGATATGGAGTCTACACAAGCTTTGGTGTGATTTTGTAGGTTTTGAAGCTAAAAAGAGGCGATTTTAGAGCTTAAGGAAGAGTGGAGAATGATGGAAAAAAGGACACAAAAAGATTGGCAAAGGAACAAGTGAAGAAAAGGAAGAAGTGTGTAGCAGAGCATCGGCGCCGATACCCTTGACCTCGGCGCCGACACCCAGCGAATTCCAGCAACACTGTTTTTGAACAGACCCTTGGCGCCGATACCCTGCGCGAATCTGCGAGAGAATTTTGTGGGCTGATTTAATTGATTTTTGGGCTTTTTAATTAGGGTTTCTATTTAATTCCTTTTAGGATCTTTTAGTTAGATAGACTTAGATAGGATACATTATTTTCCTAAGATAAAATCTCTTTTCTTGGAGATTAAGTCTTAATTTCTATCTTTAAATAAAGCCTATTAGGGGCTGATTTTTTAGAAGAGGAGATGTTGTTCAGTGCGAGGGCTGCGCGCAGCAGCTGTAGGATGGTTTTAGGGTTTTGTTTTGGTGTTTGGGCGAAAGTTTCGACGTGTTTGTTGCGATTGAACGCTGAATTTCCAGGTTTTATTTAGTTTAATTTCAGTTTATGTTTTATTCTTTAAAATTCATGTTTATTTACTCCATGTTTGAGTAGTTCTTTTCTCTTCTAGGGTTGGGGTGAGCTCAACAATAGACATGTGTGTTGAATTGATGGATCTATGATTATTTGATGTTTTTATCTTCTTCTACCTATGTGCTTAACCTTTGATGAAAGTCTAAAGGAATTTATAGTTGCAATTGAACTTGAAAGAGGAAATTGTTAACTTGATAGTAATTAGGGTTTTCTAATGAAAGTTAAAGGATCCTAATTAAGAGAAGGTATAAACAAGTAGGTCTTTTATGCGAAAGTGAATTGATTTACTTGTTGATTGATGAAACTCAATTGTTTGATGATAAAAGCATGATCTTTTCTATGATTTATTGATTCATACATGTGTTTATTGTTGTGGTGATCCCTTGTCTTTGAAGTTTTTCCTTTTATTAATTAAAATTCAGATTTTATGCTCTTATCACCACCAATCTCTCTTCCATCTCTTTTGTTTGTTTCAACCCGACAAAGCAACTAAATAAGAAGCGTTGACTCTCTCCTGTGGACGATCCTGACTCCCTATACTATAGCAGGGTCTTGACTACAAATTTACTTGGTCGAGAAACTCTCTCATCAGAGAGAGACTGTCCTCACATTCCAAACCAAATCCCACCTAACCTACATTGCCTCTTGTCAACCCTGCTGATGATTATCAGTTTCAACCATTTTCTTTCCCAACTCCACAAAACACTCCACAAAATACCACTTTCTCTAACACAAACCTCCCACCAAACAATGATTTCGTCCCAAACACCACATCAGAAAGCTCATCATCCACTCCTAACTCTAATCCAACCATCAATCAGAGCCATTCAAGCTCTGTTGATCAACCACCAGTCAATTTCCTAAATGATCCCATAGCCTTTCCACCCCTCAGAAGATCTGAGAGGGCAAATGTCAGACCAAGAAGATTTGAAGACTTTGTTAATCCTTTTAACCCAAACAATTCCTCAATGTCCAACTCCTTCTTAGCCACATGCCTAACAGATGTTCATGATCAAGATCATGCATTTCTTCACTCATTTGTTTGTATGGAAAATGTATATGAGCCATCACACTACAAGCAGGCCTGCAATGATCCAAGTTGGATAAAGGCAATGCAGTTGGAAATCCAAGCCTTAGAAAGCAATGGAACTTGGGATCTTACAGATTTACCTCCTGGGCAGAAAGCCATTGGGAGTAAATGGGTTTACAAAGTGAAATATAAGCCAGATGGCTTTGTGGAAAGGTTCAAGGCTAGATTGGTGGCAAGGGGTACAATCAGATTAAAGGGAAAGACTACAAACATACATTCTCACCTGTAGCAAAGTTTACCTCAGTGAGAATTGTGATTGCAGTTGCTGCAGCAAAGAACTGGCCTATACATCAGCTTGATGTAAACAATGCTTTCTTACACGGGCATTTAGAAAAAGAGGTTTACATGAAACCTCCCAAGGGATACCAGTTGGCTAGACCAGGTCAGGTTTGTTGACTAAAGAGATCAATATATGGTCTCAAACAGGCTTCAAGACAGTGGAATGTGGAGCTCTGCATGTTTTTAACTCAAGCTGGTTACACCAGCTTAACTCAAGCTGGTTACACCAGAACCATGGAGGATTACTCTATGTTTGTCAAGAAAGTCCATACTGGAATTGCGGTGGCTCTCATCTATGTAGATGATTTACTCCTGACTGGAGATGACCTAGAAGAAATTGAAGCAACTAATAAGGCACTGCATAGAGCCTTCACTATTAAAGATCTAGGAGAAGCTAGATACTTTCTTGGCCTGGAGATTGAAAGGAATCAATCAGGCATTTACTTACACCAGAAGAAGTATGCGCATGACATACTTAAGGATTGCTCCATGTTGGAATGCAAAGCATCTCCCTTTCCCTTGCCCAGGGGTCTCAAACTTTCCACAGACAGTGGAGAATCATTAGCTGATCCAGAAGTGTACAGAAGACTGATTGGGAGACTCTTATTTCTGAACTTGACCAGACCAGACATTTCTTATGCAGTTCAGCATCTTAGTCAATTTATGACTGATCCAAAGGACACTCATTATCAAGAAGCTTTGCATGTGGTAAAGTACCTGAAGGGCACAGTTGTTGTTGGATTATTCTACTCAGCATCTACACCATTACAGATCACAACATTTTGTGATGCTGATTGGGGAGCTTGCCAGTTCAGTGCCCGATCTCTAACTGGCTTTTGTGTATTCATTGATAGTTCATTAGTGTCCTGGAAGACAAAGAAACAGAAGACTGTTTCCAAATCATCAGCTGAGGCTGAATACAGAGGTATGTCCAACACAACAAGTGAGCTAGTCCGGGTAGAATGCATGCTAAAGGCTTTGCAGATACAAATTCCCCTACCAATTCCTCTATATTGTGAAAACAAAGGTGCCATTCACATTGCTGAAAACCCTGTTTTCCATGAAAGAACAAAGCATCTCAAAATTGACTGTCACTTTGTGAGAGAAAGGTTGCAAGAAGGTTTTGTTCAACCACAACACATCAGAACTGGTGTCCAGGTGGCTGATGTTTTGACTAAACCATTGGGAGAAAGGCATCATTTATTCCTTGCTTCCAAGTTAGGTCTGATTGGTCCGCCATCATGCCAAACTTGAGGAGGGGATATGAAGAATATAGGCCTATGGTTCATATAAGCTTATGTTTATGTTTTCCTTAGCTTCCCTAGCTTATTTCCTAAGTGTTACACACATAATTTAGTTTTCTTTTCCCTTTTCTTATCATGCTGTTTTTGTTGCTGTAAATGAGCTGTCATGCTCAGTAGAGACACCTCTCCCATCACGTGATTGATCATGTGTGTGATGTGATGGTATTGAAGAATAAAAGAGGTGCATTTCCTTTTTTGTAGGGTTTTGGGGATCAGCTCCCATCAATGAAGAGAGGTGGCATTCCTCCTATTTCATCAACATTTTGGCTCTTCCAATAGAGCAGTAAAAGCACCTCTTTTATTCTTCAAATTGATCAGATCTCAGCACTGTAAGTGCAGGATCATAGTTGTTGTTGCAACTCTTTACAATCTCTTTGTATTTGGTTGTTTCATTGTGGCGATAGGAGTCACATTACACTGTGTCCGTCTATAGATCTATCTATTTATCTATAGATATATCATTTGTAAACCCATCACAAATATGAAGCGTTGAATTAAAAAGATTAACGTTTAAGATTTAAAGGAAATTTTAAAAAGAAAAATTATTCGTACATAACTCATACGAATAATTATGTTATAGCATACGAATAATTTTCATATGAAAAAACAACATATATGAATAATTATATTATACTAAACGAATAATTCGTACATAAATCATACAAAGTAAAGAAAGTTTGATTTACAGTTCATCCTAGCCTATATATATAAGAAGAGAGCATCTTAACTTCACTTTTTATATTTATTTCTTCATTCATATCGTACAACCCTTCAAAAACCAAGTTTTTTTTTTGTTATCAGACCTGCTAGAAGTAGAAGATCGTGTTCTACCGGTCAATTTGATGGCATGCAACATCCTAAAATGAAATTACCCCCCTTGCAAACACTTAATTAACTCATTAAAACCAAGTAATTAAGCTTAATTTGTTTGTAGATTAAAAGAGCTCAAATTAAAGACAATTAACCGATCTGGATGAATATATGGCCCCTTCATTCTGTCTTTCTGTGATTTCAAAGGGCCAAATTATATATCATTTATGTATTTGCTGCAGTTTCCTCCCTACTTTCCAATATATATATATGGCCAATGGCCCCTTCTACCGGAGTATATGTTATGAATATGAATTATTCAATTTTGTTTAACTTCTTCTTCTTCTTCTTTTAACTATCGTTTTTCTATCTTATGTCTTCTTAAAGACATAAGATAAGACCCTAAATTGAAATATATATCAACCTTCATTTGGCAATTAAATACATGAAAGATCTTCACTGGATCGGATCACAGAGTCACAAACATTTACATGATATATATAATCAACATTTATTTTTAGAAATACATAGTTTATTCAGTTATACATTCAATTACTTAATTACATTTAGCTAGTCCCTAGTTTAATTAATTAGATGCAAAAGTAAATGATTTTCTACAGGTTATAAGCATATATAGTATGTAATATAAGTCGTTTTTTTTTTTATGGATACGTATTTTAAAAAGTTAAAAACTATATATAAAAAATATATATTTTTTTATTATTTTTTTAACAATTTAAGACTCATGTATTTTATATAGTTTTGAGTTTTTTTTAATGAAGTATTATTATTGGGCTGACATCAGCAAACAAGCCAAAGATGGATCAATTTGATCGCTAATTATCTTTTTTTTAGCAAAGTTCAATCTCGCGTACATACCTCTGTTGTGCTCTCTGATTAAACTTATAGCTAATAGCTATGGCGATGAAATGAAATCGCAATTAAAAAAGATTAATTAGTAAGTTGGAATCCATTCGATATTAAGCACAAACAGGCTGTTTGGAATCAATACACGAGGGCTGTCTGATTAAACTAATCATACTTAGCCACATGCCTCCGTTGCGCCTTCTTCTACTTGTTTATCACTTTAATTATTCACTTAATTCATTCATTAATTCAGCTAGCTCTATTAATTCACTTTCAGTATTGAAAATTAAAATTACAAATCAGTCAGTCTATCAAAATATCGATTTAACCAAAAGCGATTCATATATAGTTAAATGTTTAATTCGACACCATCTTTATATAGTTAATAATTAAAACAGCGATTCATATATACTTGCTAGTTCATGTAAATGAAATTAAATGAGTTTAATGTGTTACTGTGAGTTGTGAATTATATGAATCGAATAACTTGAGTTCAAATCAGGGCCAATTCGAATAAAAGTACAGCTCGAACTCGTTGATTTACTGAACGAGTCGATTATGAATACAATTTTATTCTCGATTTAGAGCTTGACTTAGCTCAATTCAATCTCGAAAGCTCAAATTTTGTAAAATTTATCAAACTTCAATCAAGTTATTATGTCCCAAGTAAAAACTCTACTTAAGCTCGTTTATTCACTAAACAAGTCGAGTTTGATTACAATTTTAAGTTCGAGTTTAAATTTATGCTCCGGTTGGACTCGTTGGATTGAATGATTTACATTTCAACATTTAAGACTTGTATAATTTAATTAGCTTGTTAGTAATCATAGAAAAAACGCATTAGAATTATGAGATTTTGGGTCTGTAAAGTCCTTAATCATCATCAAGTCCTTCACATTATGAGGTTGCAACTCACGTTAATAGTACTTGATTCACATGGAAAAAAGCCTCTCATCTATACGACGTCGTTTTGCCCTTTCGCTTTCACCGTTTTTTCTCGCCCGGTTGCCTGTATTTTTGCACCGACTGCACAGGCCTCTCCCGGATCTGCACAGTTCCCCAAACTGAAACAGTCTTTCTCTCACCGGAATCCCTTCAACTGTACTCTCCTACTCGAACCGCGTTTCTTTGCTTCACCGGCTCAAAACGGCACCCGTACTGTACGCGCCTCATCCGGGGCGTCGCCGGATGCCGCTGATAGGGCACTTTCCCTCGCCGGAAATGCTCTCACCATGAACAACGCCAGCACCGACGATTCCACCGAGGAGGAGGAGGAAGAAGGAGAGCAGCACGACTGTTTCTACGAATCCCTTGATCGGATTCTGTCCTCTTCCAATTCCTCAACTCCCGTCTCCGACGAGGAGGAGTTCGCTTTCAACTCTCCGTCTCACACACGCCCTTCCCACTGCCATGGCCATCACGCTTCAACTGCTCTCCGCACTGGCAAGCCGTGCCCTAAGTTTCCAATGTCTGTCCAGAACTACGACGATTGGATCTCTGACACTGCCTTCTCTTCCTCTTCCCTCGAGCAGCGCCGTGATCGCCTCCTTCGCACCCTTGGACTCTCCTCCGACTCTACTCTCTCCCGCCGTAGACCCTCATTTTCCGACTACGGCTTCGATTTCGCTCGATCTGTTTCCGCTGTCCATCTCACCGCCAACGTTCGCAGCTCCAGGATTCATCCCGATTCTTCCAGTTTAAGCATGGTTCGATCAAAATCCGAGAGCTCTACTACTCGTAAATCTACTTCTCCTCCTAGTACGATTTTTTCAATTCATTCATTTCCTGATAAGACTGTGAGTAGTAATACTAGCGTTAATAAGAAAAATTGTGATGATGTTCATGTTGCTGTTCAAGACATTGTTGTTGATAATTCACCTAGAGAGGGATTTACTCGTTTGAATAAGGTGATCTCTAGAAAGGGTAATGTTGGGGCTGATGAGATTCAGAGCGAGGTTTCTCATTTCAGTCCGAATTCTGGGTGTGATTTGTTGAGGAATGATGGTGGTAATTGTGTTGATAATGTCAATGTGGATTGTAAGGAGACTGGGAATGGAAGTGCTGAGATGTATCTTATAAAGAACCTTGACACTGGTAAAGAATTCGTGGTCAATGAAGTAAGGGAAGATGGGATGTGGAAGAAGGTCAGGGAGGTTGGGACTGGGAGACAGTTGACCATGGAAGAGTTTGAGATGTGTGTTGGGCATTCCCCAATCGTTCAAGAATTGATGAGGCGGCATAATGTGGAGGAGCAAGCCCAGGAAAGTTCAGATGCAAATCGAAATGGGAATGATGAGAATGGAGGGAAGTCTAAGAAGAAAGTAAGCTGGTTCAAGAGTATTAAGAATATTGCTAGTGGTGTAACTGGCCGCAAGGAGAGGCGCATTAGTGACGAGAGGGATAGTTCTTCAGGGAAAGATGGGCGAAGGTCAATTTCAGAAACAGATGATGCCCAGGATGTGTCCTTCCATGGGCCTGAGAGGACCCGGATTCGACAGTATGGGAAATCAGTTAAAGAGTTGACTGCACTTTACAAGAGCCAAGAAATTCAAGCTCACAATGGGTCCATCTGGTGTATCAAATTTAGTTTGGATGGAAAATATCTTGCCAGTGCTGGCGAGGATTGCGTGATACATGTTTGGCAAGTGGTGGAATCAGAAAGGGAAGGGCAGCTGTTGACGGATAGACAAGAGGATTCAAGCTTGAGCCAGTTTTACTTAACAAATGGGTCACCTGGACCAAATTCACTTTCCCTAAATCTGGAGAGCCCATTAGATCTAAAAAGGAGGGGAAGGACATCTATCAGTCGGAAATCTATGAGTTTGGATCATATTGTGATTCCTGAGAATGTGTTTGGGATATCAGAAAAACCAGTGTGTTCATTCGAAGGTCATCTTGATGACGTGCTTGACCTCTCATGGTCTCAATCACAGGTCGGTTGGCTCACTGGTTTAGTTTACCATTATACCCGATGGTGAATTCGCTATGTTAATTTTTTGAGCTTGATTTATATGATGTTATCTTTGCTGCTCCATCTTGACTATCAGTTCATGTTCTCTAAGATTTTTCTGTTCTATCAACATTCCTGGCTTATGTTTTAGCCACAGATTTTTTGTTTCTGACTTTGCTGATTGCTTCTATCAGTATCTAATCATTTGAAGCCCATGGCTGCACTTTTTGGCTAGGTGATTTCTGGATTCAGTGCCAATTTTGTACGCATGTTCAATGTGCTCTATTATACATTCAGACAACTCTAGAGGTGGTTGATGATTTGTAGATTTCGGTTAACACTGAATGAAAAAAATGAATTTCTTGTATAAATGCCGGGAGCTTTACTGTGTTGGCACTCTTAATTCATTGTAGTGCAAGTTCAAGATTTTTTTTTAATATTTTAATTTCATCATTCGCCATCTTTAGTTTGCTACTGTGCTTTTTTTGGTTTGAGTGAAGAAACCCTTGGCCAACGTTTAGTTGCTATGGAAGATTTCCACTGGACTTCAATAAGTTGCTTATGGTCACAATCTCTATTTTCAGCTTCTGCTTTCATCTTCAATGGACAAAACTGTGCGGCTCTGGAACTTATCTAGCAAGACTTGTTTGAATATTTTTTCACACAATGATTATGGTGAGTAGCATTTTCTGTTAGCTTTATTAAGTCGAGATTATATCCCAAGTAGGACTAAATTTTTTTTATTAGCCAGAATGATGTCACAGATTTTCTGGTTAGCACAACTATCTACCTTAAATATTTACCCAGTATTTGATAATCTTAAAATGATGCGTCTGTTAAAATCTATGTCATTATTTGGCTTTTTCCAGATATGATTTACTCATGAACCCTATTAAGAGAGCAGCAATAGTATTCTCATTTCTTGCATTTTGGGTGGTGCAGTAACTTGCATCCAATTTAATCCAGTTGATGATAGATACTTCATAAGTGGGTCTCTAGATGCAAAAGTTCGTATATGGAGCATTCCTGATCGTCAAGTTGTTGACTGGACTGATATGCATGAGATGGTAACTGCTGCTTGCTACACACCAGATGGCCAGGTTGGTCCATCCTATGTTATAGATGGCTTAATAATAGTTAAAAAGTTTCTTTATTATTTAGTCAGTATGCTTTTCCTTCTTTCTCTATAGCATCTGATGAAATCTTGTTTACTCTTGAAGGGTGCATTAGTTGGTTCTTACAAGGGGAGTTGTCGCTTATATAACACTTCTGGTACATTTCTTATTCTTTGTCCTGCCATAGTAACCTTTATTGATTATCTCTGGTTTTCTATCTCCTCAACTTGATGCTCAATAGTTATATATGTAAAACTTAAGGTTCCATTTGTGTTCTCTTGTGCTCGTCAGAAAACAAGTTGCAACCAAAATCTCGAATCAACCTCCAGAACAAGAAAAAGAAAGCACATATGAAAAAAATTACCGGTTTTCAGGTTAGAAATAGATATTTGCAACAAATTTCTGATTGCTTCCTGGTCTGTCAAGATTCATGACTGCAGTCTGTACTCCGTACTGATTCTTAGTTGTTTTCAATGTTGTGGCTGTATAGTTTACTCCAGGAAGTTGTTCAGAAGTGCTTATAACATCTGCTGATTCACGGATTCGGGTTGTTGATGGTGTTGATCTGGTCCACAAATTCAAAGGTAAATGGTTAAATAATGTCATCCATTTCGCTCACTTGCTGCTATTTGATTTTTATCTCTTAGCAAGTCCAAGACATGATGTAGTGTATATAACTGGTGATTTGTTGTATCCTTTGTACTCGTGTGGTTGTTCCTTTGTGATTAAATGTTCTTCTGGCGATAATCATGAAGCATGGATATTGGTATGCTCACTATTTGACAGGATTCCGGAACACCAACAGCCAAATTTCAGCTTCCATTACCCCAAATGGTAAATATGTAGTTTGTGCTAGCGAGGACTCTCATGTTTATGTATGGAAACACAAAGGTGAATCCCGACCTGGCAAAAGCAAAGATGTAACCACGACTCACTCCTATGAACACTTCCATTGTCAAGATGTATCAGTGGCCACCCCATGGCCTGGCATTGGTGGCTCTTGCGAACTATCCAATTGTTGCTCAATAGACGACGAGCCAAACAGTTCATGCCACAATATGCTAGATGAAACCTTGACAATCAACCATCCTCTGGCAAAACCGGCTGAAGGGTTAGGTGGTATTAGGGGCGGACCCTCACCAGCCTCTGTAAGCAGCAACAATGGCTCATTTTGTGGGACCACGTCGAGTGCTACAAACAGCAACCTCATCGACAGGTTCGCACCTACATGGCCAGAAGAGAAGGTTGTTCTGGCTAGGAAGAGCCAAAGTAGACGGCTCAGTTTGGACTTGTCGAATGGAGTTATGCGAAACAGGTCAGCCTGGGGGCTTGTCTTTGTGACTGCAAGCCTGAGAGGGAAGATCAGAACATTCCAAAACTTCGGGTTGCCTCTTCGGATATAGGTACAAGCATGGAAGAAAAAGTGTAGCCTCCATGCTTCATATGGGATTTGCCAAATCCATGTACATAGAAATTGGATTTGGAGTTGTGATGAAAATATATCTTAATTAAAGAAAAGAAAACCACAGAGTTGAACAACCAAAGTTTAGAAACCAATTCACTTGTGTAATTACTAATTAGGGGTATGTGGATTGAATTCTTTGAATAGAATTCCTTGAGCATTAACATGTCTCAAAGTTGTCTAGGTTTATGCGGCCCATTATTTTTATTGGGATATGTAAGAGCCCATTTACAGCAATTGCGATCATGTTTTTGTTCTTTTTTTTTTTTTTTTGGTGGAATGTTTTTGTTCTTCATGTTAGTATTGATTTGTGACAAAGTTTGAATTTTTTTTTTCTCTTTCTTGCAATGAGTATCAGTGTAAGGCAGTACATTGTTCTCCCAAGTACACATTTTCTTTTTGAGTATTCAAAATGTTAAGATATGAAATCATCCTTTGCACATTTGAGAATCTATATATAATTATCTATACTATACCAACACTAACAAAACTTTTAATTTCAATTTTCACAAATCTCTTGCATTAATTAGTAGCTACTATCCACTACTCCCTCCGTTCCACAATACATGTCATTTTATTTTTTAACACGTTTTTTAATGAGTGAAAAACTTTATAAAATATTATTTTTTAATTAATTTTTTTAATATGATTTGATACTTATTACTAATAACTAATAAGTATCAAATTATTAAAAAAAAATTAATTAAAAAATTAATATTTGAATGAGTTTTTCGCTCCTTAAAATACGTGTCAAAAAGTAAAGGAACATGTATTGTGGAACGGAGGGAGTATTTATCCTTACTAATTTCTTTGATAGAAATAATCAATAGTTCATCAGTAAGAAGCCGAAAATGAAAACCATTTTGAAATGACTGAACCGGAAAGAATTTGTGGGTACTGAGGAGTACTAAAGGTCCCATTACCAAATTCAAGATGCCCAAAATGAAACTGCCCAAACGAAGGCCCAAATTAGAGATAGCAAATACTTGCTCGGTTGCTCCTCTCATCCTCTGTGTTTGAAGTGAGCCCCCAACGCCATTAAACGCCCTCGAGTTCGACCCAAAAGCAGCTCACCGAAGCAGAAGCCGAGGTATTCTCGTCGGAATTTACTTTTTTCTTGTGTTCTTTTTCCTTATATTGGAATTTACTTTTGATTCGGTTCTCCTGCCCCTTGATTGAGTTGAATCCTCTCAAAACCCTAGATTTTTTTTTGGTGTGGTGAATTGGTGATAGTTTCTTGTGATTCATTGACTCAATTTGATCGCTGCATCTCAATCTCATGCTTCCCTCTGAATCGATTAACTATGGATCGTTAAATTCCATCTTCGGCAAGGGCGCCTATTTCAATTCTGCAGCTGTATTACACTCGCTCTTCCCGCGTATTTCCTTAATTGACCTGAATCTGTGCAGTTTAGGGTTTTCTCATTTTTTTAGGTATTTCCTTGTGCAAATGGAAATTCTGAAACCGAGATCGAATTCCATTTATCGGCGGTACTGATAAACCCAATCAAATCCGCCTTCAATTTTTGGTCTTGATTTTGGACTTTGTGGTTTTGTGGGTACGTGGAGTGAGATTTGCAAGGAGCGAACCTAAACTGTGATTTAACTGAAGTTCTTTCAATAAATTGAATGACAATCTGCGGTTTCAATGACAGATTTGATTCAATGTCCAACTCAGATTCACATCAATGTGTATGAACTTCTCTGCCTTTGTGATGTGTGGTTTTCTGATCCTTTATTTTCGCTCTCCTCTATTTTGAATCAGCTAAAGAGTTCCTGACAGTGAGGAAGAATGCAAGAACAAGCGGCGAAACCATCTGAGTCAGATGCCAAGCCAAAGAAGAGGATATGCTGTGCGTGACGAAGAAGCTGAGAGACGAATGCATAGTGGAGCACGGTGAATCAGCCTGTGCGAAATGGATTGAAGCTCATAAGATCTGTCTTCGGGCGGAAGGATTCAACGTCTGATTTCTGCCATGGAGTACTCCAGAAGCTAATCCCAGAGATGATACATAGCCAATTTTCTTTACATACCCAGATTTTGATCTGGTTCTTCAAATTGCATTTGATCGATTTCAATGAAATAATCGACACCCCGGGAAGAAGGGTGTCTTATATATGGTGTAGCATTCTATTCATGAACTAGTTCTGCCATGTACACCACACACATTCTTGTATTTTATCTGTCACTCCTGTAGAACTGGATTGTTGTGAAGATGAGATCCTCCAATCGAACCAGAGAGAGATTTGGATGAAAAATAGAGTTTCAAAAAATAAGGGATAGAAAGTCGAAATTTCACATGAACTGCTAAACATAAAAATAGAAATCCTAATTCATATCAAAATCAATAACTGAAATTAAATTCCTAAGTAGAGTTATGAAACTTTATGTTACTATAAAGTTACTACATACTAAAGCATAAACCTCCCATCTTCGCACCACATGAGTCCACGGCTAGATCCGGCCATCTGATGAGGCTCAAACCTAACGCTGCCGCCGTACACCGCCGACATAGGCTGAGCCCCCTTGGAGCCACCAGGGCCGGCGTTCCCAGCACCATGTGGGCCCACTTGCCCACAGTAGAAGTTAGGTCCCATCAACACATTAGGATCATAGCAAGGCCATGACGCTACTGACCCACCACCAACGCCATACGACGTGCCTTCGGATGAGCCACCATGGCCGGCTTTAGCAGCCAAAGCATCACCACCATGTGGGCCCACTTGCCCACAGTAGAAGTTAGGCCCCATCAACACATTAGGATCATAGCAAGGCCATGAAGCTACTGACCCACCACCACTAGTCTTACCACCACCAACACCATACGACGTGCCTTCGGAAGGACCGAACCCGCCACCGCACATAGGCCACTGCATCCCAGCACCGTTAGCAGTGACAATTGCATTACAGTTACCGCTATAGTCTCCAAAACCGGCCCTCAAACACTCCATCCTCTCCTCCACGGCCTTCATCTTATCGTCCAAGACCACCGCCAGCCTCGAAAGCTGGTCCATGTCGAGCCCCTCGAGATTCGGAGACCACGTCGGGTATCCGTAAAAGCACTGATCATCACCACGCAACTTGTTGCTGTTGTTGTTACCTTGGAGCCTGGAGAGCTGCTTATCGGCGGCCTTCTTCTTGGTCTCCATTAGGGCTTGCAAGTTGAGGTTCCTCTTGGCGCTCTCCTCCCTCGGGACGGAGACGTATCGGTCAATGACGGAGAGAACCTCGCCGCGGTCGGCCGGGAAAGTGTCGGGCTGGGAGTCGGGGCCTTGGTAGATGAGGACGCAGAGAGGGACGTCGCAGAGAGTGGCGAGTTCTTGGGCTTTCTTCTTCAGGCCCTTCTTGCGTTTCTCGAAGGTGGTGCTTCTTGATTTGTCTTTCTTGATGTACTCCATTGCCAGCTTCGCTCGCCCCATCTCGATTCTTGATTGATTCAGTGCTGAACAAGAGATTAGAGAGAGAGGGAGGGGATTGAGTGTTAGCTTGTGAGGAATAAGGCAACTAGTGTTGCCGTATATGGGTAATTATATAAACAGGAGTTGTAATTACTCATTAATCATTTTCTTTAATTACTAAATTGAATATATTTCATGGGGGTTTTATGGAAACCATTGCTAATTTCATACCATAATTAGGGCAGAGGATCTTCAAAATATATTGTTTCCAAATAAGGTGAAGGAAGGGGGGATTGTAAGGACCGTTATTCACAAAAGATAAGCCCACGCTAATTAAGCAATGCGCTGCCAACCTGGCGTTCAAATCAATGCCAGCTCAGCTGCACCCTAGCTAACACTTAGGGTTAATTTCAAAACACTACGGATAAAATAGGAAATTGTATTAAAACAAAATTCCGTTAATTTGTCTTGTACCCAAAGTATTTGTAAATGTGTAAGAAATATTTTCAGAAAAAGAAAGTGACACTTTAATGTGTTTTTATTTTTATATTTAGTAGTTCATAAAAAGCGGTGTGGGATTGCTGGTGGTTTGGAAGAATGTGAAATTTATGGATGTTTTGTGATTTTGTATTATGGGAGGTTATTTGAAAAATCCTGTGTATTAATTATTTCACGGGTGGTTTTGCAATCACATCTATATTCATGGCTAAAAATCGGTTTCAGTCTGATAATTAAAGAGAATTAAGGATTAAAAGTTGATATGGTAAAATAAAAACTCACTCGATTGATATCGTAATTACTTTATGTTGACAAAGGCCACAAAAATCAGTTAATGGCAATTAATTAACTTTATGTGTTAATTAACATATGTGAACTAAGGAATTAAATTAGCTAAACAACTATGTATACAATAAAGAAAGAGCATTTGTGTCAAATTGACTTACTAATAAGAAAACCCCAACCAATGTGTTTGGGAATGTGGTGGTCCCATTTTAGACATAACAAGATTTCTATCAATCATGTTTAATGATTATGGTATTACACTAAATCATTTAAATTCTCTTAAAAAATATTGAGTTACCCTACTCAATTTTACTGAAACTTATAAAACTAGAATAAGGGGAAAAAATCTTAAACAACCTATAAATTAAAACTAGTTTAGGTCCTATTTCATGCACGGACAAATACGTTAATGCAATATTACAAATAATCTAGATAAATTCAAATAAATAAAAATAATAATGTAAATATAAATTATGTTTTTCACCAAAAAATAACATAAATATAAATAAAATTAGTTCAACAAATGATATATAATCTAATTATCTTTTATTTGTATTCTCTCTAAATATAAATAAAATTCATATTTATAAGGTAAAAGGTTTTTTTTTCCTAATTTACCGTTAATTAAATCTCATGTAATTAAATAGATAGTTGATTTTTAAAAATATTTTAATATTCTTTTTTATATTAAATATTGTATGTAGTATATATTTATTACGTTAGTTTACTAAAATATTTATGCACATATAGATGGTGTTATATTGATATAATTTTTTCCTTATATAATATTTACTCTTTTATAAGATTCTATCCAATTATATTTGCGAAATAGGCACATTATTTGGACGTTTTTGCGAAATGGTCGCGTGTTTAGACAATTTTGCAAAATGGCCCCTATATATACCTAATTTCGCTTTTGTACGGACAGTTTTTCGTGTTTCCCAGAAAATCGATTTCCTCTTCATTCCAACTCTCTCTTTGCTCGAGATTTTTCATCTTGCGTTCCGGCTTGATTCGCTCGATTGTTCTTCCTTGCTTCGGTAAAGTTCGGAGTTTGCATCGTTTACTTCAATGTCGTCATCCAGCAGCTCAGGTATAAATTTGGGGGATTTTTGCGAAATTTGTCGTGCTAGGGTTTTGTATTCAGTTTGTTTATGTTGATTTTATTGTTTGTTCATTATAATATTGACAATCTATGGTTAAATCGATGCTTTATATGCATATTGATGTGCGTTTTTTAGTAGTTTTCGTCGCTTATGGAAGTTGCATATGTAAATTCGGTGTTTTGAACTGTTTCTTTTCGTCAATTATGCGGTCTGGCACTTTGTAAGTGCCTTTTTAGTGTTCTTCGTGTATTTGAATCTGTTTTCCATGCTTTCGATTGTTTGTGTTGATGATACTGTACTTATCTGCTGCTATGTTCATGTGTATCGGGCTGACACTGTCTGTTTTTGTGTTAGTTTATTGTAGTTCCAACAATGTCTGTGTTTGGATTTGGTATTTTGTGTTGTGTTTTGTAATGTTTCTGTTATTTTGCTATGTCCAATTGTAACATTTTATTGTTATTGTTTATGGTTGTTTGTGTCATCACAGATTCTTTTACTGTATATTTACATTGTTCTGTATGTTGTTTCTTGCAGGAACTCAATCTTCTGATTCATCCACCTCTTATCGTGGTTCTGATGTAAGTTATTTTTTAGTTTGATGAGCAAGTTGTAGTTGTTTCTTTATCTGATGGTTGTTTTTGTGCTTAATTGTCTGTTATTGATCAGGGTTTGGAATATTGCATTCCTGTTTCTGAGCGATTTCATTGTAGATCCAACATATATTCACATCCTTCTGTTTGTGATCCGATCAAGGAGCATTTGTGTCCTTCTCACTATAATACTCTGCAAAAAAGTTGCGTTGGATGGGTGCTGACGCAAGGCACCAAAATGGTTACGAATTTTCAGCTTATGCATCAAATGGTGCTCCGTCAAGTAAAAACACAAAAAGAGAATGAGTTGTGGTTTAGAGTTGGTGGACATCTTGCACGTTTTTCAATTGCTGAGTTTCATGTTATTACATGCCTTCCTTGTGAAGACCGTGTTTGTAATATCCCAAAGAAAGTGTCAATATTTGAATTTTTTTGGCAGAAGAAAATGACTCATGATGAGTTACTTGATCGTTTCATATCTGAGAAAAAGATGTCTAAGAAGAAGTTGATTATGGCAAAGTTATTGCTGATTGAGAGGTTAATTGTTTATAGGAGGTCAGAAGTTGTAAGTGCACAATTTTTATCTCTTGCGTGCAATGAGAAGGAGTTTGAACTATATCCTTGGGGTAGAGAGTCATACACCCGTTTGTTGAAGTCATTGAAGAGTTCTTCTGTTGCAGATCGGAGTGGGGTTAGGGGTTCTTATCAAATGTATGAGTATTGCCTTGCATTCCAGGTATTGTGGTTTAGTTATTGCTTGTCTTATGTCATCATTTTTTTGTCTGTGTCAGCACAACTTTAATGCTTATGTGAGCATTATTTAAATATTGTTTTGTAGTGTCATAACGAGTTTTCTTTTGTAACAGGCTTGGATATTAGAAGCTTTCCCAGCTATCTCTGTTAATTTTGACTGTAATTTTAAGATGTCTGAACTAGATCCATACTTGTTGCACTGGCAATGTGATTATAGCCAAGTATACGCTGAAGCTGAGAAGTTCTTTCATGGCGATTTGGTAATATTTTTATATTTTCTCTCTAAAATAACATTTTTATTTGATGCATCTTTGGGTTTTTATTCTGATACATGCGTTTTGTCCAGACTCCGTTGTTCCCTATTTATGGGGAGTTTGCACGCACCGAAAGAATGGCGATTGCTGGTGAAAAAGCTGATGTTGTAGTTGATGCAGTAGTTGTTGCATCAGTTGAAGAAATAGTTTCTGGACCTGTTGATGCGACTTTGTATGAGAGTCGTCGTGTTCGTAGAAGGGCATATGAAGCTAAGTTTTCAAATAGGGCTCTCCAGGTTGAGGAGGAAGAAGCTAATGTCTTGCAGAAACATGATGAAGGCGAGACCTCAAAGAAGAAGACACCTATGAAGAGAGGCAATGCTGCTAGAAAAAAACAGGATGGCAAGTCCTTTGAAACTGCTTTTGAAGTTTTCCCTGAGGGGGATAAAGAAGATGTAGGGACCTCAAAGAAGAGGAAATCTTCCACTGGAGTGATGGGTGGTAAAAAGAAACAGAAGGTGGAGTCCAGCGATACCTCTGAGGAACGGGTTCTCCTGAGGAGGGGTCGTTCTGCAAGTCGTGTTCTATTCAATCCATACATTGCTCTAGACCGTAAAAAATCTATCAAGAGTGATGTAAAGAAGCCTCGACAGAAGGCTTCAACAGTGAGGACAGGTGGTAGAGTTATTCCTTCTAAGGAGGTGAAGAGAGTTACTGCTGACACAGATTTGCATAAGGAGGTTGATGTGGTTGCTTCACCTTCCAAGCGATGTCGGTTGGGTACTGATTCATGTGACCTTTTAGAAGATGATGTCCCGCTGAATATTGTCTTTCAGCGGAGGTATAAGATGAAGAAGAACGGTGGTGTAAGTAGTGGTAGGTCATTATATGATAGTACTGTTGACAAGTCTTTTATTATTCCCTCAGTTCCTGTTGTTGATACTGAGGGTGCACATGTAGTGGAGCCTGTAGATATTCATGTTTCAGTCTCTTCATATGATTGTGAAGTCAGTGTTGGTGATGACAAGGGTGAAGATTTTACTGCCGACACCCATTCTTCCAAATCTTGTGGTGAAGTTCCTGTTTGCGACGACAAGGTTGATGTTTTGGACGCTGACACCTGTTCCCCTAAATCCGATAAATTGGATGCTTGTCAAACTGTGAGGCTATATGTTTTGGCCGACCTTGCAGATGGCATTGATTGTGGTGACACCGTTGAAGGAGTTGAGACACCTTCTGCTGACAGTGATGGAGAGGGTGATGTACCGACCCCTTCTGTTCAGAGGTCACCCCTGGGGAGTGTTGAAGCACATGATTTTGTTGGTGGGCAGTCTGTGCTTGGGCAAACATCTGCTGCTTGTGAAAATGAAGATGTTCGCATTTCAAGTGATGAAGCTGATAAAATTGCAGTGTCATCAGAGAAAGTGGAAGATATTGAAGATGTTTCTCCTCAAATGGATGCTAACGATGATCCAACTTGTGAGTTGCCTCCCAAAACGCATGGTGATGCTTTTGCTTCTTCTCTCCCATCTCATCCTGACTGGGTGAAGGAGATTTATAGGAGGATTGCGAAGCTTGAAGAGGTCCCTAAAATTATGCATCTGTTGTCTGCAAGGGTAGATGCAATTGAAACAAAGATTGTTGAGTTGAATGGGAGCCTTCAAGTGTTTGGTGAGATGGCGAAGAGGTACGATAAGCTTGAGGTTAGGGTTGCTAATTATGAGGCTTTGTTTGAGAGGTTGCAGTCAAACCCTGTCAAGCTTGATGTTAAGGACACTTTTGCAAAAGTTGATGACGAAAGTGTTAGTGGTGCCAAGTGTCAGGACACACCTGTGAAGGCTCGTGATAAGCACATTGCTGGTAAAACTGCGAGCTCTCCTGCGGTAGTTAATGATGAAAGCACCAGTGGTGGTAAGTTCCAGGGCACACCTGTGAAGGCTGATGATAAGCACATTGCTGGTAAGTCTGCAAACTCTCCTACGATAGTTGATGGTGAACATGTCAGGGGTGGTAAGCCCCAGGACACACCCGTGAAGGCTGATGATAAGCACGTTCTTGGCAAGCCCGACGGCACTCCTGTGAGAGGCGATGATGAACGTGTCAGTGGTGGTGAACCCCGGGTTACACTTGTGAAGGCTGTTGTTGAAGATGTGAACAAAATTTTGAATGATGTTGTGTCTGATCTTCAGTAGTCTTTCCCTGACGAGGAGTTAATGTTGAAATCATCTCCCGCTTCTGGTGAAGTTGTGCCCGTGTCTTTATCATCATTAAGTACTGAGGTTCCAGGAGTGGGTAAGGAGTCTCCATCTGTTGTTGCTGACATCGATTTTAATGTTCTTGGAGATGAGGTTGGGATTCCAGCAACTTCAGCTGAAGTGCCTCAATCTACAAAGTGTGAAGGCAAAGGCGCTGGTGGTAAAGTTGCTGGAGTTACGGTTGACCCATCCCTGGAAAAGTACATTTGTCTGTCTGACAATGATGATGACAAGGGTGCAGGCGTAACTCCAGCAACTAAAGGCTTTAGTTGGTCAACTTCGATTTGGATTGCAGTCCAAATCGAAGTTGACCAACTAAAGGCTTCCAATCCTATCCCATCAAACAGTACATTCTTGCATGGTCCAGTTGTGGAAGTGAAGAAAGTGAGGATGCCAAAGCATGCCCCTAAGAAATCACTGATCAGCTCGGAAGATCATGAATTTATTTATGGACTCGTAAAGAAGCAAAGGTATGGTTTATTTTTATGTTTAGTATTTTGTATGAAATGTTGTTGTTATTGTATTAGTTACAGCATCTCATGCTATATATATATATATATTTTTTTTGCTTTGTTTAATCTTTGGCAGGAATTTTTCCGTTGCAGGTCCAATCTCAAGGGTTGATAGAAAGTTTTTCCAGCGGATTTTATTGAAGAATATGTGGTTTGATTGTCAGGTAATAACTGGTTGTATTTCTGCATTATATATATATAAAATATATATATATATATATATTTGTGGATTAAATTTTATTGTATTAGTTGATTGTTGAATTCACCTTTTTATTACTTTGTTTAGCATCTAGAAGCAGGTTTGATTCACATTAGGAAGCGCATTCACGAGGACCCTGTCAAGTATCGAGATGTTCTTGTTCTTGATTGGCTATTTTATCTGAAGTACCTTCCTGACTATGCTTCGTGTTATCGGGAAGACATAGATCTTGAATCCAACACCGAGGATTATTTTGTCGGTACGTGCCTTGCTGATTATGGGAAGCCATGGGTATCTGTAAAGAAAAATCTACACAATTTTCAATGTGATAAACAAGCACTGGGTGGCGTTGGAGATTAAAAATGAGGATAGGGTAATCAGCGTGTTCGATTGCAATGTTCCTTCTGTTAGGGAAGGTGTTCTTGAAGAACAATTGCAACCGTTTGCTATTTGGCTCCCAATTCATTTAGCAAAGGCTGGGCTATTTGAAAACTTCGATTCCTCTCCTTTCCAGCTATACATGGTTCCTAGGTTAATGCATGATTCTACTGGGTATGTATTTGTTATCTTGTTTTGTTCTTTTGTTACGTTTAGATACTTGTTATTTATGTTCTTACATTACATTGTTTCTTTCTTTGTCCACAAGGCTTCATGTGGTGTATTTACATTAAAAGCGATTGAAGCTTCTGTATTTGGGGGAGATGTTAAAAATTTCAACAACGAAAAGATCTTTCGTTTCAGAGAACTCATGTGTGCAGATCTGATCAAAGAAACTTGGAGTTTTAAATTTTAGAACCAGTAATTAGATAGGTTGTTGTTGTGTAAATGGGGGAAGTTTGGATGTAATCTGACAAATTAAGTGCTCAAAATAGACAAGTGAACATTATGGGCTGACACCAGCTGATTAAGTACGAAAATAGTGATGACACTGATGTTAGTTTCAAGCAGTGTTGAGACTGTTGTTGTATTTTGCTGAACACTAGGTTAAATTTTACACAAAAATCGATCTTTGTGAATTTTTGCTCATTATGA
This sequence comes from Persicaria tinctoria, assembly GCA_037127255.1. Taxonomy (NCBI): domain Eukaryota; kingdom Viridiplantae; phylum Streptophyta; class Magnoliopsida; order Caryophyllales; family Polygonaceae; genus Persicaria; species Persicaria tinctoria. Next base: position 40,181,889 of record JBANSL010000020.1, read on the forward strand.
TCCTATTTTTCGTTAATATAATTTTCTACTTTTTAAATATATATTTTCTTACGCTGATGTCTTGTTTTTTGGTCATTGTTCGAATTAAATTTCATACCATGGTCGATTGGCGAAAATTTGCTCAACATGATCATATTTTTGCTGAACAACAGGTTAAATTTTGCAAAACAATTGATATTTGTGAATTTGTGCCTAATATTATCTTATTTTTGCTTAATATAATTTTTGAATCTTTAAATATATATTTTTTTATGATGCTGCCTTTTTTTTTGGCCATCGTTAGAATGAAATTGCAAACCATGGTCGATAAGTGAAAATTTGCTCAACATGATCATATTTTTGTTGAACAATAGGTTAAATTTTGCACAACAATTGATCTTTGTGAATTTGTTCCCAATATGATATTATTTTTCCTTAATATAATTTCTGAATTTTCAAATATATTTTTTTCATGATGTTGTCCTTTTTTTGGCCATAATTAAAATTAAATTACACACCATGGTCGAATTGTAGAAACTTGCTCAACATGATCTTATTTTTGCTGAATAATAGGTTAAATTTTGCACAACAATAGGATTTGGACGAAATTGGTAGTTGGGTTATTTTAAACCTCAAGACATGAGACCGTGGCCCATTTCCTGATGAAAGAAGTTGGCCCAATTCGGTAACTTTATTTAAGGCGGTGTTCTTCCTTGTTTCTTCAAGAGTCCAACATCATTCAAACCCTTTCCACTCTCTTCCCGATTACCCTCTCTTCAAGTCTTTTCGTCGTCCTCCACACGCTCTTCCTCTTTCCGGAGTTTTCTTCACAAGGTGCGCCATTTCTTATGTATTTCTCTCCCTTTCGTTCTCCTGTAATCTTTATACAATCGGTTAGGGTTTTTACATTTTTCCAGCAAGTTTTATTTTGTTTTTTCCTGATTTTAGATGAGTTTTTCATAATCTTTTAGTCGGTTAGGGTTTTGATTTCAGCAATTTATTTGTGTTTGTGTATGTTTTGTATCCTTAGATGGCACTTCCAACTACAATTCAAATTGGTTACCATTACACTGTCGGCTCTTTTGAAGTGGTAATCACACCAAGGTAGACGCCTTTGTATGGACCTAGCACACTGCACGTGGCTATTAATTCTGATAGAATCCCTGAGCTGTTCCTGGACCATTTCACTGAGTGGAATGGTTTGCCGATGACTTATGAACAATGTGATCAGCTGTTACATGAAGCAGGGGTCACTGCTGTGGTTCGAACTCAAGTAGCCAACCTGATGTTAATGGATTATACTCACATGTGGTTTTCAGGCGATGCTGAGTTTGTTGAATATGGTCTCTGCCCAGATCTCATTATCGATGTACGTTACCTTGAAGACTCTGAAAATGACATGAGCTATGATTCAAGCTCTCAATCTGAGATGAGCATTGACTCTAAAGAGGATGTGGATCCCCCAGCTTCTCCAGAAAATGCAGACCAAAATGGAAATTTACAAGAGCCACCTCAACCAGAACAGGATTGGGACAAGTGGTCAATATGTCTTGATGAGATGCTGCCATCAACACCGAGTGTTCGGACACTGTGTGATCATACCTTCCACACAGGGTGTCTTCTAGAGTGGTTGTCGTATCAACCCATTTGTCCACTATGTCGATCACCCTTTTAGGCATATTTGTAATGTATATGTGCTTGGAAAAGACATTGTAGTTGCATCTATTTTGTCGTAGTTAAGCTAATCGAATGTATGGTATGAATGGAAGTTGGTGTCTGGCACCTTTTTGTATCTGATTTCCATTCCAATCATACCAATGTATTTTGTAACTATTTGTCATAACTGGTGTTTGTAAATGTATAATATTAATGAAGTTCGTGCACTATTATATTTGTTTGTGTATGATACTGTGTTTTATTTGAGGAAGAAAGACCACCTGAACTTTGTTGAATATGCTTATATATTATTTGTGGTGACAGTGGCCTAGTTTTTGTTGTTGTTGAAGTGTATATTTTGTAAAGAGTTTTTTAATGCCCAAAGTATTGTTAACATTTATTGTCTGATTAGTTTAAAGTAATGGCGACACCATACTTGTATTTTTTGATTTTGCATTGTGTGTGGTGACACTAGGTGTTTGGTGTCCCAAGTAGTGCTGACAGTGATATCAGTTACAATTAGTGGTGACACTGGTTTCCCCCATCCCCCCCGATATTGAAGTCTTGTATTCTATGATTTTTGAAGTGTATGTATTTATATTTTTTTCATTTTATAGTGTATGTGGTGGGCACTATGTGTTTGAGATGCAAAGTATTGGTGTCACTCATATTATATTACAAGTAGTGATGACACGAGTGTTGTATTTTTTTATTCTTAAGTGTATGGGGTGAAAGAGGTGTTTAATCACCATATTATTGTTGACATTGTGGGTTATATTAGTTTGAATTTGTGGTGTCACCAGTTTGATCGTTTTTTGATATTTGAATTTCATGTGGTGACACTAGGTGTTTTAGACCCAAAGTAGTGCTGACACTGATACTAGTTACAAATAGTGGTAACACTACACTTGTATATTTTTATTTTAAAGTGTATGTGGTTGCCAGGGGTGTTTAATGCACATAGTATTGACACCAGACTTGTATTAGTTACAACTAGTGGTGATACCAGTCTTCTATTCTATGGTTTTGCGAGTGTATGTTGTGTAAGTTAAACTTGCTCAACAATAGATTATTTTTGCACCACAATTGAGACTTGTGAAATTTTGTCCATTATGATTCAATTTTATTTGTCAATCTAATTTTATAGTTTCTTAATAGAGTGTTACACAACATGGTCTTAATGTTTTCAATGATAGAATAAAGTTGCACAATGTGTGGGAGTGATTGGTGTAATTTTGCTCAACATCAACTTATTTTTGCTCAATAGTAGTTTATAGTTGCACAACAATCGATTCTTTTGAAATATTATCATAATGATTATATTTTTTGTCAATATAATTTTAAAATTTTTGAATAATTTTGTTTTTGCATCACATTATTATTTTTGCTCATCATCAAATTAAAATTTCACAACACCGGCTATTGGTGAAAATTTTCTAAACATGATCTTATTTTTGCTTATCAACAGATTAATTTTGCACAAATGTTTAAATTTTTGATATTGCCTTCAACATAGCTGTTGGGCTTCGTTTAGAGATGCCCGGCCCATTTCCCGCTTATTTATACTGTGCTTAAACGTTGTTCAGATTGTCTGCAAGTCGTTTCATCTTCTTCTTCTTGTTCATCTTCATCCTCTCTCGTTCTCATCAAGATTTCTTCTTTTCAAGGTGCGATTCCGGTTGTGGTATGTACTCCTTTCTGTTTTCTTTCTCTAAAAAAAAAACGTTATCGGTTATTTTGATGTACTGTTTCAGTAAATTTCTTATTGTTGTATTCTCCGATTTTCGTTGGATTTCTCCTTGCTTTTTAGTCTATTAATGTTCATATATTGGTGTTTGTCTTGCTTATTTCCTATTGCATTATTTTCTCTGGGTGTTCTGTGATTCTTACTGTCATTAAAAGTCATCAGTTAGGGTTTTTCCAGTTTTTCAGACATTTTTTCTCTTTTGTCTTTCTCAAATGTTTATTTCTTATTAATATCGATGTAATGTTTTATTTTTAAGTGAATGTCTAATGTATGAGTATATATTGATTTTGTTTGTGTAGGTTTTCTCTCCTTCAATGGCATTCCCAACCTATACTGAACTAGATTACGACTACATTGTTGGTACTTATGAAGTTGAAATATCAGCATCTGAGTCATACTAGTATGGACCGGGTCTACTTGTTGTGTCTATCCACTCTGACAACATTCCCTTAACATTCTATCACACGTCTACTTGGAATGGTTTGCCTATGAGTCTAGCCCGCTGCGACGAAGTGCTACAGGATGCAGGAGTAACTGTTGAAGTTAGAACCCAAGTAGCCAATCGGCTTCTAATGGATTACACTAGAAGTTGGATTGACGCCGATGCTGATCTTGTTGAGTATGGTCTTTGCCCCAACATCACCATCAATGTACATTTTTATGACGACTCTTCGTCTGATTCAAGCTATCAGTCCGACATAAACGATGACATTCCTATGGAGGTTGACCAAGCAGATCCTCCAGCACCTCCAGAGCCTATGGATGTTGACGGATTAAGGGAGATATATCACCTTGATCTTGATGATGTACAATTTGCCTGCTTCCAATGTTGGAGTCAGATCTTGTTCTTCAAACGCCATGCCAACATCACTTTCATCCAAATTGTTTACGATCTTGGCTTTTAGTTCAAAACAACTGTCCTCTTTGCCGAGCATAATTCTAGTTGTATATGATATAAGTGCAGTATGTAATTTTGTATGGTACTGATGTAACCTAAAATACATTTTATGAATGAAATTTGTCCTTGATCACATTTCTTTCTGATTTCTATTCAAATTATAGTAATTTTTGATATTTAAGTAGGACATTTGGTGTGACACTAGTTGATCATATTGGTGGTTTCTGCCATTGAAGTTTATGGCTTGACATTTTCTGATATTGAAGCTTATGTGTGTGACACTATTAGGGTAAGTCCCAAAGTAGCGTTGACACTGATATTAGGTACATTTAATTGAGATCCTGGGCTAGTATTCTTTTTGTTATTTTCAAGTGTATCCTGTTGCACGAATTGGCAAGTGTTCAAAGTCTTTTTTCACATTATTTACATTGTTGATTAGAGTAGTTGGATCTATTGGTGACACTATTCTTATAATTTTGGTTGATTTCTGTTTTTGAACTTTTTGTGATGACACTAGGTGGATAAGGCCAAAAGTAGTGCTGACACGAGTTAGTTAATGTCCACCAACGATAACTGTAACTCAAATAACTGTAATCCGTTTTAAGTTTGTAGTTTTACAGTTTTGACAGTTTTTTTATAGTTACTCTGTAATGAACTGTCACACATATCTGTTACAAGATGAAAACTGTCTAATTGTTGCCTATATATATCCATTTATCATTCTTTGTTATCCATTGGCGCCTGAAAAACTGGTTTTAACATAAATCAGTATACCAGACCCTTTAACCACACTGCTAACACATCCCTCTCTAAAAAGATGAACTATGGTAACACTGTCGGGTTTTGCACGAGTTTCCATCAATTGATGGACGTGCTGGATGGTGTTGTTTACCGTGGTTATCACATGAATCTAGTTGATGAAGCATGCGAGACTAACAAAGAGGCTCGCAGGGCCAAGTTGTTGGAAGCCGTCGTGGTTCATTACACATTATATGAGGAATCCCAAAGATCCATAATAGCAACTGAACATCACATTCGGATTGCGTCCAAAGATGGAGACGGTGAAGCATTATCAAAGGTGATATTTGAAGTTTTATCCATAAATTTTTTTTCCATACTGTGATTGAGTCTTGTATTTTATCTTTTATACAGATGGAAAGAGAACTGGGCAATCAAAGACAGTTGTTTGAAGACGCAAAGGACAATCTAATGGGGTGTGCTAAAGAGGTTTTAGATGCAGAAATGGAAAGGAGGAAGAAGATTGATGACTTCTTAGGACTGTAGTTCTACTATATTAATAAGTAATAACATTGGTACTTATTTATATGTTGAATGTATTTTTTTTTTGTTATTTTAGTTTATATGTGTTCCATCCTAATGATATGATGCAACATATTAATATCATAATAATCATATAATTATTTTGTAATTTCCTTCCTCATATTTCAAATTAGAAATTGTTACTGAAGTTTTACGTCTATCTCTTGTGATACTGTGGACACATTTGATTAGTTTGTGGATTGTTTTGGTAAAAGTAGTGCTGACACTGTTTAACTAAGTTTTTATGTTACTGGTAATTTGCTCAACATCATCTCAGTTTTGCTAAACAATAGTTTATAATTGCACAACAAACGAATGGATATCACTAAATCAACTGTTTGAATAACATAGACCACTTGATTATCGGGGCAGAGAATTGTGCTGACAAATACTATCCATCAAAAAAGCACAGGGACAACAAATGTCTTAACGGGTACTGAAAACTGACCACAGGGTCAACAACTGTCTTAACTGTCTACACCAAAATACATTCCAAAGTTTGCAAATAAAACACGAAATTGCATTGTGGTTCTTCAACCAAGATTTAGTTTCTGCCCCTGAATTCCTTTTGAAGTCATTCTTGCATGGGATTTTGCTGCCTTCACATCTGCGTTCACTTCATTCAACTCTGAACATACTATATCTGTCAGATACTTCACACCTAGCTTTGAAATATTCTTGAAATTGCCCTTTTCCAATCCACACTTGTACCCTCTCTCTGTCCCAAAGAAGGTCTCCCTGTGGCGCATGAGGCATACCCCAGAATATTGAACTTTCTCCTCTCCAGCCCATGTGATGGGGACTTTTGATGATGTTGCATCTGACACTATTTCTGTCTTTGCTCGGAGTCCCTTATCTGTTAGATAAGCAATCGGCATATCCCCCTGCATGGATTGAATTAGAATTCATGTAATTTTAATTATAAAATGAGTTGATATTTAAATGAAATTAAGACAAGGAAAGAAATATTAGATATCAGTAGTAAAACTTACCAAACATTCAAAGGGTGATGTGAAGGGGCAAATTGGATCAGCGCAAGATGGTGTGACATCAACAATTTGGACCACTTTGTTTTTAAAGTTGAAGACAACCATGACATAGTCTGCTCTTCGTTCAACCCCAAATACAATCTAATCAACATAATAAAAAACAAATAAACATTAGTGATTGGTCTTGTGAACTTTATTTATTTAATTGCAAGGGAGTACCGTGTCTATATCCTTCAAAGAAAGGTGTGGTGACAATGACAATACAGTATCAATGTGGAGGTTAAACCTCTTGAACTGTTCATCACAAGCTCGTAATGATACACTCGCTACATTAAACTAGATGAAGAATAGAAATTAGTAAAAAAAACAGACGAATTGTAATAACGGCTAACAATGGAGTGTAATTGAAAGTTAAAATTGTAAAAATATTACAGTTTTGTTGATATTGACAAAAAGTCTTGCTGGTGATTGAGCACTTTTATACTGTTCCTTGTGGTTGAGGATAGTTGTCCATGCATCAATAATGACACTAGACAAGTGGGTTTCATCCTCAAGCGTAGCCATGTCTGTTCTAACAATTTCAACAGACTTGTCCTTAAACAAAATTTCCCTGCAATGTCAATCATTTTGAAGATGGATTATATGAAAATAACCTTTTACTTGTAACTGAACATACTTTAAGAAGATTAAGTTTAAAATGAACTTACCTGCTGTGTGGTGTTTTCATTGCTAAATAGGCTGAAACAGTGCGCTCAATTTCAGAGATAGGATCTGTAATGTCAACAACACGCGAGTAATATGGGCTTCTCAAAGATGCAGAAGGTTTATGTGCTCTCCTTGTAGCTTCTTCTCTCTTCATGTTATTAAGTTGTTCTGCAGCATTTCCATCAACTATGTTGATCCGTGGCGACCTTCTTGGTGGCAAGGCAGCAGGGGGAATGCATTTTATTGTATCTCTCAAAGGGTTCACTGGTGGAGTATCAGCTTTAAATTGAGTGGGTAGGGGATTAGGAGTAGCTTCAACACTCTGTTGTATTGGAGACTGGCCATGGCTGTCTGGGGAGCCTGGGTTGCTTCATTGGCATTCTTCATTTCAACCGATGTGTTCAATGATGTCCCTTCATCTTTCTTAAAAGCAGGATCATCTAGAAATATATCAAAGGAGAATTCCCCATCCACTTTGATATTTGATTTCATTTTTTGCTTGTTCTGATATGCCATTTCGATCTGAGTAATGCAATCTAATAAAACAAGGTCTGCCCAGAATTTCTCTTGTGATTCGGTAAAATATGGGCTTACAGGGTCATTCATATTTGACATGTCAGCAGCATCTGTAGTCGTAGGAGCCTCAGAATTGACATTCTCCACCCCTAAAAGCTGGTTTGCTCCATGTAGAAGTTTTTTCACCTTGTCATCATGTTGTAGTTCATTCGAGACTTTCGTAGACCACTCAGCAAAATCAGAAATAGCAGATGCAAGTGCAGAAGTCTCTCTAATTAATATATGCCGATAACAAATCTATAGGAGCCTAAGACGATAATTAATATATATCGATAGGATTTTCCGATTAGGTGGTTATGATTAGGTGGTTATGATTTCATATATGCCGATAGGATTTGTTAATTAATTAATTTCAAATCAAATTAATGTCCTTATAAATGATAGAGTAATTAATAATTAGTAAATAGAAATAATCATATATCGATAGGATAAATATAACTCATTATATATACCGATAGGATTTGCCGATCAGGTGGCTATGATTTGATTTTCATATATGCCGATAGTAATTAATTGCAAATTGAAAGATATAATAAAGGTAAGGCTCGGCTCCCATAGATTTCATTTTTACCGTTAACTATATAATAATTAACAATGTTTAGATGTGAGAGGTATTTAGAGTTTAAAGTTTACTTACAGAGATTTTTTATACATTTTTTTAATATTAAATGTATTAATTTTAAAAAATAGACCGCACAATAGTGCGGGTACTAAACTAGTTAAAGCTATAGTCCCATTGTTTCTCTCCACGAGCATATGGCAAAATGATGGTAAATCTGCATAATTTGATTCTGGTGTCCCTTTAACCATTTCATGAGCTATTTTTGATGACTTCCATGCTCTCTAGTAGGAATTTGCATCTTTTGTTCTGTTCTCATTTTATCTCTTATCTGTGCTGGTCTGTATCCAGCGTCAACACTGTGTAATTATAGTCAAATTAGAATAAATATATATTAGAAAGCAAGTTAAAATATAAATACTATTTCTTAAAAGAAGTTATCTCCTGGATTCGATGATACTTGCAATCACAGAAGATGAAGGCTGTTTGCAGTGTTTTGTCCCGAAATCCCATGTGCAGGTGTGCATGTCCACATACACTATGACCCCATGCCAAGTTGTGCCAAAAGTTTTGACATGCACTTTCCATTTGCAGTCAGGATCTACACAATGCACCCTATAATACTTTGTATATGATTTTTCCACACGAAAACCAAATATCTCGGTTATTTACAAGATTCCCAAAGCATACTTAACTTCTTTCCTTGATGCAAAGCTTTTGCCTACGCAAATCAAGTTTTGTGAATTGAGATTCACACTAGGCACAATAGAGCTATCAGCATCCCAATCTTCTAGGGTAGTTTCTCTCCTGTGTGTTGTAGAATGGAATGCTCTCCATATTTCATCTGCAGATTCTTCATCACTTGCAGTGTCACTGTTTAGAGAATTCATGTCATCTGCAACATCTTCCAACAATACACCTTTCATCCTGGTGTCACCGATCAATGTCAGGTTATTTTCCCCTGTAACAATATTGGTAATAGTTGGATTGCATGCCACCAACTGTAAACTCTCAGCTGAGGATGCCTGTTGATCTTCAACTTGTTCACTATCTGATTTAATGCTGACACACAACTCCACAGCAAATTTAACATCCTGTAGGTCGGACAACCTTAAAAACTCTTTCAAATCAGCATCACATTCAACAAGAAGCGGAGCTCTCAAGAGTTTGAAAGGGTGTAAATGATTGAATTTCAATTCTAATGTACTATTTATATTGAATCTGTTGTGCACTTTTTCGGTTAAACCATGTAATGTTATTGACTCGTCAATCATAAACACCTTTGTAGCAGTGTCTCCAACAAAGGTTAGGCATGAATCATCAAACAACCATTTCCCACCACATACAACTGTAATAATGTGGGTTGCCATTGGAATCTGCAGAGTATGAATTTAAGAGGATAAATACGTTTAAGTAATAACAAATACAATCAGAGTAAAAACGATGACATGATCAACCAAAGTGAGTAAAATATACTTGTTATGGAAAAAATTCTTACAAAATTTGCACCTACGGTGCAAATTTTCTATGAGTCAAATACAGTGCTGACATTAAAACTTTCAAGGTGTAATAAGCAATCTATAGATCATTGTATTGTCAAATGCAACAATAGATTTGCACCCCTTGTGTAATTTTTCTATGACTTAATTGTAGTGCTAACATGGCTCAATCAATGTTCAAAAACGATGACACAATCAACCAAAGTGAGTATAATACACCTGTTATGAAAAAATTTCTCACAAAATTTGCACCTACGGTGCAAATTTTTTATGAGTAAAATACAGTGTTGACATTAAAAATTTCAAAGTGTAATAAGGAATATTTAGATCATTGTATTGTCAAATGCAATAATAGATTTGCACCCCTTGTGCAACTTTTCTATGACTCACTTATAGTGCTGACATGGCTCAGTCAATGTTAAAAAACGATGACACGAGCAACCAAAGTGGGTACAATACACCTGTTATGAAAAATTCTTACAATTCTTACCAGAGCAACCAAAAGTGAATAAACTACACCTGTTATTTGTATTGATGACATGGCTCAATCAATGTTGATGACTTTAGCAATCAAAGTCTAATAAGGAATCAACACTTCAATATAGAGCACAGATTCAAGTGTAATGATGACATGAGCAACAAAATGAATACAATACACCTGTTGTGAGAAGAATTATATAAAACTTGCACTTATGATGGAAAACTTCTATGATTAAGGTCTACTGATTATTTGAAACAATCATAGTGAAATCACATCTTAAGCAATCATAGTGATGACTTGAGCAATGTAAAATTATTAAGAAGCATAAATAACCATAAACATACACATATTCGATTTGAAACTTGAAGATTACAAATATACAGAAAAAATGCTCATAAACATTAATTCATGCTTAAAAAATCAATCAAAATTTGCCCCAAAGGCGCAAATTTTGATGCTACTGTATGTGTGACTCCATAATCTTAATCATTCAATGCATAAGAAATGAATCAAAGTTTTTGCAAAAGGCACAAATTTTGATGCATTCAAAAGCAGTAATCATTCTGTTCAACTATATTTCGATACTGTTATAGCATGCATTCCAATCAGTAATCACAAAACTGAAGCAGTAATTTGGAGCAAATTGAAGCAGTATTCGCAAAACTGAAGAAGTAATCGCAAAACTGAATCATAGATAAACACAAATTCGCAAAACTGAATTAGTAAACCAAAAAATTACAGGAAATTTGCGCCTTCGGCGCAAATCTAAGCAGTAATCGCAAAACTGAATCAGTAATTGCAAAACTGAAGCATATATAAACACGGACTGAATTAGTAATCGCAAAACTGAAGTAGTAAACCAAAAAATTCTAGGAAATTTGCGCCTTCGGCGCAAATTTAAGCAGTAATCGCAAAACTGAATCAGTAATTGCAAAACTGAAGCATATATAAACACAGACTGAATCAGTAATCGCAAAACTGAAGTAGTAAACCAAAAAATTCTAGAAAATTTGTGCCTTCGGCGCAAATTTAAGCAGTAATCGCAAAACTGAAGCAGTGATTGCAAAACTGAAGCATAGATAAACACATAATCAAGCAGTAATCGCAAAACCGAAGGAGTAATCCAAAAATTATAGGAAATTTGCGGCTTCGGCGTGAATTTGCGTCTTTGACGCAAATTCTAATCGACTTAAAATTCTAGTAAATCGACTTACATGATTCTCTAGAATAGACTTCAAAATCGATCGCTTGGATGATGTCGGAATGGTAATCTCTCTAAAATCCTAGCAATCTCCGGTGAGCAGGACGGGAGGGAGAAAGAGAGAGTCGGTGAAGCCTTATATTTAGGACATTTTGCAAAAATGTCCCAAAACGCGGATATTTGGCAAAATCAGCCAAATTTCGTGGCTATTTTGCAAAACCGCCCTAAAATAAAATAATACAGATGCTCTCACGCGCCACCACGTAGGCAACAATGCATCGGTTTTAGTATATGTATATAGAAGATTAAAGTTGATGGACTATTTCTTAGCTAAAAATTTGTCGATATACTGAAGTTTTTTTTGGTAAGTATATATCTCTATGGATTATTTCATAGTCATACTTATCAAAAATATTTATAGATTAATATATAGTATATATATTTGATAAGTGCTATTTTATTTATATCTAGATTATTTTATGGTAGAAAGAATTATCTATATTGAAATTAATTATTTTTTATTTTATTTCTATCTATAATATTTTTTGAGGCCTTAATAATTTATTAAAATATTATGTGTCCATAATATGTAGCCATGTACAATCCACCCGTGCATAGATATTAGTAAACTAATATAATAAATATATACTATATATTTAATAAAAATGAATATTAAAATATTTTTGAAAGTCAAATGAAGTCGTTTATTTTTTTTGGGAAAAAAAATAAAAGTTGACACACACTGTTTAACCATTATTAGGGGCGATACTTGTCAATACCCATATTTTATATTAATAAAATGCCAAGCATGGATACTATCAACCTTCCTATAAAAATACCCTAAAAAAAACTCCTACTTGCTACAAAACTTTAGAATATTTTAAATATCGACTTTTCTAATCTATCTTCAAAAAAGCTCAACATTAAAGATTTCTTACCAAATAAAAATGGACCCCATAACAACAAGATTAAAAAAGGGGTTTACTATCTACACGCTTAAGTTCACTACAAAAAACTACACGGTTAAAATATCGCGTATTACACGGTATTTTCGCGAATCCATAGTGCGCGTACGCACTTTTTATTATTATATAATATTAGAATTCATCAAATCCCCTAGTTAATTGAACATCGGAGACTCTTCCATCTTCACCATAAATCCGACCAGCACCTCCGATTTGATCCTCCACCACCAACTCGACCGCGTCACTAATCCCCTAGGGCGACCTCCTTGTTGAAATCGCGGGCGAACATCCACTAGCCATTACTTCTGGTCACCTCATCCTCACTGAATCGGTCGGTGGTGCAGATGCTTTCAAATAGTTCACCGTCGGCAACGTACGTACTTGAGGGATTGATTTGGAATGGAACACCTTAGAAATGGAAAAATTACAAGGCCAATTTGCATAACTAGACCAAAAAATGGGTCAATTTGCTAAACTAGACATGTCCTTGTTTTTTTTGCTAGGGGTAGAAAGTGGCCATTTTTTGCAAATAAAAAATACAACCGGGAGAGGAAGTTGCAGGTGAAGGTGTGGGACACTGTAGCTACACTGTAGCTGTCAGTAGTTGTCAGTGACCTGTGGCACCAAAAGGCATCATCCGTTCATTTCAGAAAACTGTAGACTGCCCATCTTACCAATAGAATTAATTGGTCCTACCAATAGGCTAAACCTGTCTTTCCATACCTGGAGATATTTTGGAAAGAATCTGGAGTGGATTCACTGTAGCTGATTTGACGGGCTGTTAATGTAGTTTTGGTGCCAAAAAAGGGTTCCTCCTTTGAGCTTGACATGAAATAACTTCAGTCTCTGCCTATGGAGCCTGCCTTCTCCTTTTGCTTTTCTGAGATTCATGTGGAAGTAAATTTTTTTTCGTAAAGTCAATTATGCATTTACATTTTTCCAATAGTATAAATATATCGTACCATCAGTCTGCATCTATCCTACCATTAATGTCAAGTTATACAGGAATTGCTGGGTTTCCATTATGATCTTTCAAATATCGTTGTTTTCTCCTACCATTAGTTTCCATCAATCCTACCATTCTGATCCTACCGATATCGTTGTTTTCTCCTACCATTAGTTTTCATCTATCCTATCATTTTTGTGCATCTATCATACCAATTTAAATAGCTTTAAAGGAAAATCAAGCTAGAAATCGTAGCAAATTATGTTCCACAACCAAGGGTAGAGGGTTTCCAGTCTACAACAGAAGATGAAGGAAACCTAAGTAACATTATATCCAAGAGTAGAGGCTCTAATTCGATCGTTCTAGCATTGAATTAGATTGGATTCATGAATTTTGATTGATAGAAATTGGATTGAGATTGGGATTTATGGATTGGTAATTGAGATTGAGATTATGGTCAATTCACGCCTCACTGATTACTAGTCTAGGATTTGTGGATTGGTCAATATTAATTCTACTTCTTTGCCAATAGTACAAATATATCTTACCATTCGTGTACATCTATCCTACCATTAGTGTCAAGTCATACACTTAGAAATTTCGGTGATTACATTTCTATCATACCAATATCGTATATTTATCCTACCAGGTTCACAAATTTGTCCTACCACTAGTCTATGTATTTCCTACCAAGTTCATAATTTTATAAGTTCAGAGATATTCATAATTCATAAATTTGTCGTACCAGATTCACAAATTTGTCCTGCCATTAGTGTATATATTTCCTACCATGTTCAATCGTATAAGTCCGAGAGATATGAACACATACTCCGCATTAGCCTATGTGAGAGTCGAACTCACATCTTTGTGTGCATACACAATGCTCTACCAATTGAGCTAATAGGTTATTTCCTACCATGTTCAATCGTACAAATCACTAAGCTTTAACCTGGTTGTTTGTCAAATTTGTTTTGATCAGCTAACATTGTCTTATCTAAAGGTGATCAACTAACATTGTACAAATCAATAGCACTTGTGAGCCACTGCTGGAGAAGTATTTCCTGGCAAAAGCTTAACAATTTCCATTTCTCTGTTAATCTTTTCCTTTATGTTCAATTCCCTCTCCTAAACCAAGGAGTTCCATTTGTCAGGGTCGACTATTTTATCAGCAATGACAATATTTAGAGATTCTGAAGCAAAGGGTAAAGATCACTGCAGACATTCAGTATAACTCTCAAACGATTAAAGCTATTTAGTCTCATCCATTCCAGATAAGCAATTCAATCATTTAAAAGTGGATTGCCCTCCCTTCGCATAACCGCCACTCCTCTCTCATGTTGATTAAATCAACAAGATAGACATACTATATAGTAAAACAAATGTCTGTATTCATTCTTGTATATTTCATGATGAGAGAAATAGTTCATTAACTCTATGATTAATGAGATAAAAATCATACGAACCATCGAATTTCAATCTCTCAAATCATATACTTTAAATAGGCAATGAAACGACGTTGAGTTTCTGAAGACATAACGACTAACCCTATTTAGCTCTACTTAAAAACAATTTTAAATTTATTTAGGTGTTGAAGACATATCTTCCTACCATGTTCAATCAAATTCATATACAAAATTTTAATTTCCATTAAAATTCATCGGGAATGATCTCCTCAAGGGGTTGTTTCTAATCCTTACCATGTTATGAGTTTTTATGGGAATATTTGTGTTTGGAATAGATCGAATCCGCATCAATGTATAGCCAAAATCATACCAAGTCTTATAGATGTATCATTGCTCATCATAAATTTAATATCAAAACTTCATACAGATACCCACACTAATCTCTCATATCAACACCAATTCTAACCAAACATGGGTTGAAACCACTGTCCAACGAATCAAAGATACCACATAACTCTAGGAAGCTATAAACATATTATAGTCCCTAAAATAACAACATATGTTTGTCGTCGATAAGAACCATTCAACCATAAGACTTGGGAGCAAAATTGCATATTTTATCATAAATTAGCACAACTACTATTTCAATAAGAGATCAAAATTGACGAAATCAGTATGAGAAGATGGAGATTGGAGATAGATTGCTCCACATAAGAGGTTTTGGAGATAAAATATCTTGTAGCCAAACAATGTCAATTTTGGCACGGTTAATTAGTGCCAAAATCATGGCGTTCCAGGACACAAGGACTCTCTTAGACATTTCATCGAACACCTTCCATGCACTACCCATTGCCCCACCCTCACAATAAAAACTAATCATGGAATTCTCAATTCGCTGGTCATCTTCCATACTAATCTTTTAATTCACTCCTTGTGCACAACTCATCAACAAATTCTAGTTAAGCCCTAAAAACATCAATAGATTTTCAAATCAAACAAAATCTGAAATAGAAAATCCTTGAATTGAATTGATAACGGTTGAAGAAGAGTTGAGAACCTGAGCAATTGAAAACAACTCCACAGAGCCACCGTTGGCGTAGATTGAGACACCACAGTCGTCAGTGCCCTCATTCGCTCCATCTGCATCCGATCTGCAATCAATGAGGAGTTAAACCGATATTCTGGACTTAAATCAATCTCTGCTGATCCCTCTGCTTCGTGAGAGCATCACCCTTATCATCGGGGAGAAGAAAGCGGCACTGGAGGAGAAGGAGGCGTCGTGAGAGCTTCACCCTTGTCATCGGCGAGCAGAAAGCGACACTGGAGGAGAAGGAGGCGTCTGTGTACTATCTCTCTCCCAGTTGCCCATCCCCTTCCTCACTTGTTATACCCGGTTGCCAACAGTGCAAAATTACCGGTGTATGTTTTTTGCTTGGGGTAGACTGCAATTATTGGGTGTACTATGTGTTTTTTGCAAATAGGCCCAAAAATTGGTCTATTTGGTACAATTTCCTCAAATTACAAAGCCATTTGGAATCTCTGCTTACAGAGCAAATCAACAAACCCCATTCAGCGCCGGTCCCGTCATTTTGAAGGCCTAGGGCAAGAAAAAAACTAAGGGCCCCTAATTTACTAAAAACGTTTTCAATAGTATTAAAAACATATAATATCATTTCTTAATTTAAAATGAAACATGTATAATCCTTTAAATCACATATAATATATATGTATGTGTGTGTATAATTGAGATATATACATAAAATAAACATAATATAATTTAATAAGGATACAAATGCTAAAACAATTAGTTATAAGTAAGCACCATGAAATAATATATTTGAGTCGACCAAAAAAAAAACAAATAATATTTGAAATTTTCAAACTATTAGGATTGAGGGGATTTTGGTAAAATTAAGGTATGATGTTTAAGGATTCGGCTCCCATCAAGTTGCAAATTGAACTGTATTGTGCATTTGGGCAAATTTCAACCATTGATATTAATGAATGGTAATCCGGATGTTTAAACTATCAACTAGTTGAGTTAGCCTCTATTTTTTAGTCCGTTATTCAATCATAATAATAGAAAAAAGGCCCACCCATTTCATTCTTTCTTTTCTTTTGAAACAGCTACTCCGAATATTAGGTATATTAGACTTCCTTTGGGCCTTTTAATTTATGTGGAAAATATTCATCCATATTTTTGGGCTTCTGGTTAAGCTATATACGTATAATTTAAATCAACTTGGGCCCCAAGGTGAGTTGGGCCCTAGACCGTCGCACCTGCCACCCTGGCTCATGGGCCGACACTGCCCCCATTCAATTCCACGACACTCCATATCCGAATTCGAACTAGATCTTGCGATTCACCGTCAAATTATGAGTGGAAATTAACGCAACCACCTCTTTAAAGCGGATGATGTTGGGGTGCCGAAGTGATCGACCGGGGAGAGAGCATAGGTCCACCTGGAGCCGGCGCCGATTCGGCCATGAGGAGAGGAGTAAAGTAGAGGAAGAAGAAGCGAATCTGCAGTGCTCATCGTAGTTGTTGTGTTGGGGGGCCCACATATCTCGCGTATTCGCACTACGCATTTGCAATCTTTTACCGTGTAACGGCGTGCGAGAAGTTAACCGTGTATATAGCACGATGTAAAATAATTTAGTTTTAGAACAACGAACATATTTCACCTTTTAACCATTTTTAACCGCTAGAAATGTCAATATGACATCTTTAAGGTTAAAAACATGTCATAAATTCCAATTTAGCCACAAAAAAAAAAAAAAGGTCATAAATTCCATTATTTAAATTAAATGGCCTATAGTTTTGAGTGAAGCAACCTAAAACCCTAAACCATGGCGGCCACCTTCACAAACTCACTCACTCCCCTTAATCACATTTTAATCAGTTCTCACTTATCGGAAATGGCTTCATCTTCTGCCGTTGTAATGTCGCGTTCAATCCTACACCTTTTCCGCCGCCACGCCGCCACCACTTCCGTAGCCGGTATGTCACTCATCGGCCGACCTCTGCCTCTCAATCCAACACCAGAGGATCCGATTTCTGCAGGCGCCACATCCAATGCCGGATTTCCTACTCGATCTCTTGATTTGGCTTTGTTCGGTCGATTCGACTGGCCGGCAATGGCGGTCAAGAAAAGCGACGACGAAGAATACACCGAAGATGACGACATCGGCGATTTCAGCGGCGATGAATTCGATTCGGATGAACTTGAGGATGACGAAGATGTGGACGACGACGAGGACGTGCCAGAGACCAAGAGTTCGAGGAACAAGAGCAGCTGAGAGAATGGATCAATTCCGATTGAATTTGCTAGTGCTTTGTTTGTTTTCTTTGATTTCCAGTGATTGTAGATCTAATGGAATGATATCCATTGAGAAACGAAACGAACATCTTTGTTTGTTAAAGCTTCAGGGGTTAGTGGAGTAGCTTATTTGCATTCAATTCAATCAAATATTGCAAAAATTGTCTGTTGTTCTCTTCAAAAGTCCATAGGAGGTAAAAAAAAAAAAAAAAAAAAAGGTCCCACCGAGACTGACCACTAGACCATGGGACCATTTGTTGTTAACAAGTCAAACTGATTTTCTGAAACATCTGCACGAGCTCTTTATTTGCACCTGCACGCAGAGAGGATCTTGACGATCATAATTCCGAGGGATGAAGAAAGTCTTGTGAAAATGGGGAGCATTTTGAGTTCAAGATTAAGTTGAACACGCTCCAATTGACTAGCTAGTATAAAAACTGATCACTCACTTCAACACAAACGTAAGAAAGCCAGAGAGTTTATCCAAACTAGAAATGTTGTTTGGCTAACTCTTTATGAGATTTGATGCTGGATCAAAAAACATAGCTCTTTCAAGGACAGAATATGTATAATAACGGAGTAGATGAAATCAGTGTGATGACTTTCAACAAGTTGCCGTTAAGCAACAAGATTGAAGGTACGTGTGGGAGGGCCTCTTATCTTTTTGCTTCTAGTATTAGTGTATTACTGATGACCTTGTCATCTCATTTACTTCATAGACAGTTCTATTGAAGGACCAACTACTTAGTAAATGTGATAGTTTTGCGTGTGGATAGTTGATACCCCATCTATTTAAACATACCTTTTTGAGTGCAGGAAATTGGAGGGAGGAAAAAAAGGAAAATTGCGGTGAGCGTGGATCGAACACGCGACCTTCAGATCTTCAGTCTGACGCTCTCCCAACTGAGCTATCCCCGCTTGATGTCTTAATTTAATTAATTTTATGTCTAATTGTATAATAATTAAAAACCAGATGAAATGTCACAGGTCACAACCGCGGCAAACAAAAAGGTAGGAGTGGAGGTGGTGAACTGCATCTCTCTCTGTCTCTGTGTGACAACTGACAACCAAGCAACGTGTCACCGACCGACTCAGGTCGGCAACTGCTTTCTTTTCTTTTCGTTTCTTTATTGGTTTTGGTAGAGCATCTCTTCAAAGTTCAAACCCCAAACAGAAGAAACAAAGATCAAAAGATTCGCAGGGCGGCAACCAAACGCAACCCAAATAATACACCGTCGAGGAGCATTTCAGATATCCCGGAAACGCCGTCGCAATGGCTCCCCGTCTCTTCGCCTGCTTCAGCAAGCCCGGCTGCAAGGATCACCCAGCCGGCGTCAACCCCGCTTCCACGGACGAAGCCGAGGATCAGAGGAGAGACGGAGTCGACGGGGCGGTGGTGGAGCTGTTCTCCTCGCAGGGCTGCGCGACCTCGCCGGAGGCGGAGCTTCTGGTCTCGCGGCTAGGAAGAGGCGATTTCAATCTTGATTTCCCGGTGATCGTGTTGGCCTTCCACGTCGATTACTGGGACTACATGGGGTGGAAGGACCCTTACGGATCCAGCCAATGGACCGTCCGGCAGAAGGCCTATGTCGAGGCCCTAAAATTGGACGCCATATTTACCCCGCAGATTGTGGTTCAAGGTAGGGCTCAGTGTGTCGGCAATGAAGAAGAAGCTCTCCTCTCCGCTCTCTCCCAGGCCCCAAGGTTCCCTTCTCCCACCTTCCAGGTTCGCCTCTGTAATCCAATTTAGGATTCTGCATCTGATGCCGGTTAGATTTAGCAAGATTATCAAACTCATTGATGCCACATTACCATTTTGATGATCATATCCAAAGCCTTTGCAATTTAGGGTTTTAAGATCACTGAAGCTCGAACAGATTGGGAGTTTTAACTTTTCTGGAATTGATCACTGAAACTCGAATAGATTGTTTTGCTAATCTGAATTATCAACTGTTCAGCGACAGATCTATTAGTCCACCTGCAAGATCTCATTTTGCTGATTTACAAATTAGGGCTGTGGAAATTCCAAGCTTGAAATCGTCATCCCAATTCAAAGTTTTCTCTTGATCTTAGATTATGTTACACCTAAATTTGGTTGGCAATCCACTTCAATCTTAGCTGTCTGATTGTTTAATCATCCTTTGGAATGTGCCACCAAACCTGAAAGCTAAATTGTAACCTTTTCTTTCACCAAAAAAAAAATTGTAACCTGTTCTTCAAGAAAAAAACCTAAAATTGTCATCATGTTTTTTATTTATTTATTTATGCAGGCAACATTTCAGAAGCCATCAGACGACACCTTGCAGGTGTCTCTCTCGGGCGCACTAAGGAGCAAGGTGGATCACCAGGGCATAAATGTCATGGTAGCGCTCTGCGAAAGCAGCTTGATCACGAACTGCCCTCGGGGGGAGAACAAGGGTAAGGTCCTCTCCAACGATTTCGTAGTGCGGAAACTAGAGAAGTTGTGTTCTGTCAAGGACATATCCGCCAAGAAGACGTTATCAGGGACAGTCAACTTCCCGCTGTGGGAAGGCTTCAACAGCAGCAAAAGCAGTGTCGCTGTGTTTGCTCAGAACAGCTCCCACCATATGTTTGGCTGTCAGAGCTTCGAGCTCCCTGATAATCTGTGAAGAACGGGAGATTAAGCGCGTGTCATGTCTTGTTGTCGGGTTTCGTTGTTTTGGCTTGCTGTGATCTCTGTATAGGAGATGTCACCGGGTGTGTAGATTTGCTTTCGTTCTCGTTGCCATTTTTTCCGCTTCACTGTTGTGGATTATATCGCTTTAGACGTGGTGAAAGTCGAGAGGAACTGAATTTGTTGGCTATATGAGAAGTTCTTGTAGGGTGTATGATAACGCATTGGAATGTGCAAAAATCGACATCTTTGATCTGAATTGCAGCTCTAGAAGATAAAGGGGCCAAAAAATCCAAAATGTAATTTAAAAAAAAAAAAGATTACCATGTTTCAAGACACAAGTACATCACATGTCACAAGCCCACAGCTATATTAAGTCCCCTTATTGAAGCAAAGAGGAGGACCATAAATTATGAATAAAGAACATGAAACATTTTCTAAAGAATGAATATAACATTTTTACTCCAAAAACAACTTTCAGCAAACGCCCATTTGAGTTTTTCCCTAGTATCTACACTACACACATACCTTAATTCGGGTTCGTCTTCCTCTCTTCTGTTACACGATCCACCAAACGCTGCGTTTCGTGTCATGGGGGCAAGGAAGGAGGAGTTTGTCATCTGGGTTTCTGAGATGATCCCTTTACAGTTTACACAGCGTGTGCCTTTAGTCACAATTCAACCCACAGACTTCGAGCACAATGCCGCCTCTGGCAGTGAACGGGTTGATTCGTACCCATAGCAGCGAGAATATGGAGGCGAGTAGAATAGACCAGACGACGATGATGGTGGGAACCCCGTTTTGTCGTCCCATCAAACCCTTGAGGAACGGGTAAAGATGCATGATCACCCATAAGGCGAAGAACAGCCTACCAAACAAAGGACCCCATGACTCGTAGCCGTTGTTGATGGCATCAGAGACTCCAACTATCACCCCGATGACATTTATGATGAGCAGGGTCATGGGAGCGACCAAGAGGGATGTCCACTTGAACAAGTAGAGTTCGGAGAACTCTCCGTCGTCAGCAGCCTTGGATGTGACAGTGAAGTTGGTGCTGACTCCGGCCAGGACTTTGAGCAGTCCCTGGATGAGAGCAAAGAGGTGAGCCGACACACCACCGATGACCCAAAACTGCTCGTTCCTCCACCAATCGTCTATAGCTACGTGCCCCCATTGCATTTCCAGGATACTTGTTGCCGCGATGGAAATGAAGAGGCCCATGAAGAGGATACTCGCGTAGATGCTAATCTGTAATGCATTACGAAAACATAACCAGCTTCAGACATAAAAAAATCACTAGTGATTGGTAGTAATTTACAGATGACGAACAGTAGCGAAAGATTACCTCCGGAACAATGAACTTGCCAGTTAGGAGACAAACAGCAGGAAGAGTACAGTATACGAGCAGTGGAATCGATGTTATTGGGTAGACAACGGAGTTAATGTACGAAAACCGCTCCAGCGGCTTGAGGCCTCCATTGTAGCCATACCATATGGGGCAATGTCTGCTCAGTAAAATTTCAACGGACCCCAAAGCCCACCTAAGCACTTGATGGAGACGATCCGAAAGATTGATGGGAGCAGACCCCTTAAACGCAGGCCTTTTCGGCATGCAGTATACTGATCTCCAGCCATGGCAGTGCATCTTGAAACCAGTCAAAATATCTTCCGTAACAGACCCATAAATCCACCCAACCTGTCAAATTGCATGTCATTCGGACGTACAGGAACACATAACATGAATGATCGCAACTGACATGAGTACGAAAACAAACCTCTTTCCCCCATTCTGTTTTGTCTTCATAACCACAGCTAATGACATGTATGGCTTCCTTCAGAAGCGAAGCAGAACTCGCAGCATGAGGTACTCCACCATCTTCTAGAAGCGAAGAAGCAACGAAAACCGGGGACTGTCCAAATTTCTTCTCCAGTTTTTCTTGGGGCATGAGAGCCGACTTCTCACTGCCTTTTCCTGCAACAAAGACAAGAGGAGGACTCCAGTAAGTGCCACAGCCTGTTTCTAGTGAAGATACATTATCTACACCAAGGCTTACCGTGAATTCCCTCTTCGATATTTTCAAGAGCATGAATTTGTTTAGTAGATATCTCCTTTGTCTTAGGCTTCTTCTTTGGTTCCTTCGTCTTTGAATTCCGGCTCTTCTTGCGTGACCCGAAGCAGCAGCAACAGATGCACCACTTTGGCCAACAGTTGCAGGTCTTGCCAGGAGGTTTCTTCTGTTTCGGAGCATCAAAGCCATAAAGTGCTTGTCTACGGAAGACACATCCTGTGCCCACGTAAATAGGCCCTTGAATCCCGTCTAAACCCTTCATATTGATCTGTTTGACAAAGGGAGAACATACATTCAATCTCTCACTTTAAAAGAAAAAAGGGTAAATATATTTGTGAGTTCAAATAACAAAGGTGATGAGTGACTTACATCAAAGAACACAACATTGCGGTTTGAGTACCTGTCGTGCCTATCAATACCATCAAACCTCTGAGGAAACTGGACATAACAAATCTTCTTCCCAGATATGGGGTCCATCAGGAAGCACATAGACTCCCGGAGCGCCTTGCTGTTGTTAATGTAGTGATCACAATCAACATTGAGAAGGTATGGAGCATTCGACAGAACCGCAGAGACTCGAATCTGTCAAGGTAAAAGCCAAGCACTTGGGATTCTTAACAATATGTTATTTTGCCTAATGCGTAAAGAGTAATAGAAAGAGACTAGAGCTTTACCAAAGAATTCATGGCTCCAGCCTTCTTGTGATGCTCAAATCCTGGTCTCTTTTCACGAGAAACATAAACAAGACGAGGCAACTCGTTCCCCTCTATATCACAAACACCATTTTGCCCAAGAAAGACCTGTCGGAAAACGGAATCATCAATGTGTATTGCAGAAACACATCAAGTATGCAACGTAATACTAAATCAGATATTGAGATGCTAAAATGTCAAAAATTACCTGGATCATCCCTGGGTGGTCCCTAACGTTGTTGCCAGGCCACGGAGTCCCATCTTGCATTGTCCAACCTTCTTCAGGAACCTTCTGTGCTGTTGCAACCAGTCCATTTATGCGAACTTTAAACTCTTCATAATCTCTCTGAAAAATAATGAAAACCAACACGAATCAGTTGATGGAGAAGCCATCAGCAAATTTGTACTTAAAGTACGAATCGAAGCACTACTGACTACACATTCTTGTGAAATAAGAACAAACCTTCATAGCACGACGCTCTCTGACAAAAGCAGGATTCACTTTGTCTTTCAGATAATCAACCTTCTGAGAGAAGTACCACTCTGGAGCGCGGGGCTCAATGCAGTACTTTTTGCAGAATGGTACCCACTTCCTTGCGAACTCAGATGTCTCCGAAAGAGCTTCAAAAGTAAGCATAGCAGCACCATCATCAGACACGTAGCAGGAGACTTTATCGACAGGATAATCCACGGCAAGGATGGAGAGAACTGTGTTAGCAGTGATAAGCGGGGGCTCCTTCATCGGATCAACAGTACTCACAAATACATCAACCGGAGCCAACTCAGATGGTTTCCCTTCCTTCTCGTATCTGTCATGAATTTGGCATAGGTGACAGATTAACTATTGAAAGACGAGCAGCACTGATGATGCACGACGGAGAGGATAGACGAATACCTTAGTGATAGCCGATCCAGATACGTTTCTCGCTGGATTGGACACCATTTTGGAAATTGATCAAATATCCACGAGACAGCGAACCAAATTTCACAAATGACTGATATAAGCCACAATGCAAAAGCGTCCTCTACCGGATGGAGAATTCTATAGTGAAAGAAGAGACCAACGATTGCAAGCCGAAGCACAATAACAATCCTGTACGGGTTTATCTTGCTTGAAGGAATAGGCAATTTCCTTGATAGTGGCTGCCTCCCTTCATCCGTACTTCAGAAGTAGAAACAAGAGAGAACCGATTAGAAATCAATCTGATGGAAAAATATGTGGAAATAAAATTGTGATCATGTCTTGAGAAAAGAAAAAAGCAGCCTACAAGCAATGCTATAAGTAAATTTAAACCCCTTGGCTCATGACTTTTATTGATTGCATTTTATTACAAAGTATCACCATCTCCATCGATCGTGTATGTATTAAATGAAATGTTGCATGCATTAATTTACACCAAGCCAGTCACAAAAATGTAATGAGAAAAATCAAAGGACGAAGTATCTAGCCAAAGGCAGAAAACCAAAGCAGTTTTTGAAAAATTCAAGGGGGCAAACTTACATGGGCAAATCAGGATCGTCTGGCTCGCCTCCATCTCCTTCATGCTTAACCACTTGAAGCTTATCATTCTGACGTCTCTTCCATTCCTCCATTCTATCCTTCCAAGCAACACTTCCATAACCATACACTGCTAAGTCCTTCTTGGGGTCCATAGGCCTTGGTGGCACTGAAAGTTGATCTCAAACAATTAGAGTGGTCTAAACAAAATGCAGTGGGCAAGCAAATGTATGAATAACGAAGTAAATAAGTTACTGAAAATGCGAAGAACATACAAGACATGGAAGAATCAGAAGACGGCATGGGGTGAACTTTCTTTCCACGGCTCATAAATGGTGGAATGATGAGAGCGTGCTTATCAGGAGACACCCCAGCATCCTTGGATGAGAAAAAGGACCAGACTTAGTCAATTGCTCCTCTTAAAGACGGGAAAAAGATAAGGTTTGCAAAATATTCTACCTCTTCGCCATAGGTCAAGAGTGGGATCTCAGGAGCAAGTGAAGATGAATCCAATTCTGCTGGTGTTGTAAGGCCAGAAGCATTTGAAGTACCACGAACGTTATACCGTGCAGAAAGCATTGCCTCAGCAATGTGATGAGGATCTCTCCCATTGCTAGCATAATCAAGCTCATTTTCGATATCATCAAAATCATCCTCATCTTCATCGCCTTCTACTCTCGGACTTCCTGGTATTCAACAAGGTGGTGAGTTTACATTTCCAATCCTACTTATTTACATGGGAAGACACGAGAAGAATCAGCACCTTTGATACGTTTGTATCGGGTTTTGCACTGAGGGCAAGCTTGATTCCCTTCTCGCCTTTCATACTCGTAGCAAGGCCTACAAACAGGGAAAGCACATTCATTGCAAGCAACAAATGGCTCCCCGTCAACCGTAATCTCAACCTCATCACCACAAATCTGGCAAATCTGGCCACTGAGCTCCTTCACAGATGTCACCTACGGAACACCGACACTTACACAAGTTAGTACAGCCAAGGACAAAGATCTGTAATCTCAAACAGTAAACCATCTGTCAAAGTAATCTCAAAAACAAGTGTCACATCACCAAAACCTTCGCAATCTCTCTCAATTGAGCAACGCAGGGGTTTCAACAGCTGGTTTCTAACTTCTAACCTATGATAAGTTGATAATATCCATGGAAACCCTTAATTTTGCAACAAAAGAGCAACTATTTGGGGAACACACAGCTTAATTTAACCTAGAGGTTGTCAATTTCAAGTTTAAGGCTGAAAGCATGGAAAGATTTTGCCTAAAACAACATAATTCACATCTTAAATAAGCAATCGGGTTGTCGATTTCAATTTACTAGATAATCCCAAGGTGTCGGTGGATTAATTTGGCAGAAATCAGCAGCCGGGTATCCTAGAACTCGCTTTACTAGATCACAATCTGTTCAAATCCAAAGCTCAGGTCGCACAGGGTAAAGCAAATTAGGTCATTTCCAGACTGAAAGCTAGCACAGTGATCTACTACATGAAACAGCAATCGAAAAAAAAAGAGGGGCTGTTTAAGGCTTACTCTTCCAATATCATCGGCATTGATAAGAACAAACTCATTCCTGTTGTGGGAACCAGCAACGAGCCTCCCCTTAGTATCCATCCTGAGCAAATCGGAACCACCGACAACAAAGATTGAGCCTTTGAATCTGAGAAATCACAAGAGCTCCCCCTCCCTGGATCAAACCCTGAAGCTTCCCCCTCCCATGGACATCACAAGTAAGCAACAGGCCCACATTGAGAGAGTGAGAAGCAGATGGGGAGGAAACAGCTCAGAGAAATGGCAAATATAGCAGGAGAAACGGAAGGGGGTGGAATTTGCTGATTAAACAACAAATATAATCAAGGTAGATGAAAAGAGAAAGGCTAAATCTTTGATTCGCCCCTCTCTGTAAAACTGAAATTGTGGACACAGACAATAGTAGAAGATGAAGGAGATGGGGATGGAGATAGGTTTTTGGAGAGAGAAAGTGAGTGTGTGTGGGGGAGAAGGGAAACTTGATAATTCAACGCGTAAGCCAGATGGGAGGAGAGAGAACAAGGAACCGACAGCGGCAAGAGAGGGAGGGAAATGACGGATCTACCCAAGCTCACTCCCCAGGGAGACTGATTGCAGGAGTAGGCGCCGCGGCGGGACCCAGATGGATCGCCAAAGACTCTGATTGCAGTGGTGGTGGGTGGTGGTGGGGCCTGCGGCGGTGACCCACCGGCGATGGCGACGGTAAAAGGTGAGGAGAGCAAGGGGCAAGATGGTAAATGCAGGATGAGTGGAGAGTGGAGGAGGTTGAGTTGTTTTGTACTCTTCTTCCTCCTCCCTCTTGATCTGTACTGCAAGTAAATTGAATTCGATCTGGTAATGAGGTGTCCTCCACTCTCACACCTTGTGTGAGACGGTCAAACGAGGGAGAAAAACAGGGTAACTTGATTCAAACAGAGACATTGGATCTGTGTTTTGCCCGGACAAATCTACACGTACAAGTGTATGTGTAGAATTATACACCTTCAATCAATAGTTGACATGTGTAATTTTGAAAAAAAAAACTAAAAAATAAAAACAAATCCACTTTCAACAAAAAAAAACCGTGTTTTTTCAGGTTTAAAATTTAATTCAATTTTATGTATGTATTTGATTTTTTTAAACACTGTATTTATATGATACCTTGTATAATATTTATAAAATATGAATCCTTACTTACAAAAAATTTATTCATATTTTTAGAATATTAATTAACAATTTAAAATGTTAAATGAAAGTAATTAAATGTTATTGTTGGATATTATATGAAACTAAATTAAATTTATTTTACAAATATGCATATCAAAATTCAAAACTAATAAATTACGTGGATTTTTTATTGTTAAAATTAAAAATTAAAAAAAACGGTTACAAATCAGTTACAAATCTGCAAAAGCAATTGAGATTTAATTAATTTTTCAATTAGATATTTTCAGCTTTTTAAAAAAAATATTTTCTTTAAATCCACATGGCAATTTTTTATTTGAGGTGTAGAAATTTCAAACATACACGTGTATCACCTTCCGTTTTGCCCTCAAATCTCTGTTAATATGGGGATTGTTCCTTTTTTATTTTCCTCGGCAGGAAAAAAGGGAAAGTAAATTGGTCAAAGAAAACCCGGTTTTGTTGGGTTGTTTTCGGTCTGTAAAAAAAAACTACTCCGTATACTAGTAAAGTCTAACCCGCGCGCGGATAACTTCCGGGTCTCCAAAATACCGCGAGAAATTGGAATTTACTTTTTTTTTTGGTGAGAAGAAATTGGAAATTACTACTCCTTGTATTCGTAACACCGTACAGTATCGGCATTCTCGTGCGTGGAGGGGTGTCGTGAACTCGTGTGAAGTATCGAGTTTTGCTTAAATGACTAAACTGCCACTGGAATGGGTGGGGGGGGGGGGGGGGGGGATAAATGTAAATTACCATAATAGTCCCTAATTCGGCGGAGAATTTAATATTTCAGGGTGTGGTTGGTGGTGGATTTCAGAGAAGCTAAAGTTCATGGTGTTTGGGTAGTAAAGTATGTCGACAGGAGGTCGTGTGCACATGTGCTAGTAGGTTAGCACACAAGTCGAGTGCTTGTGTGAGGTTTCATTCTAAAATCAAGCATACGCGTTAGTAGTGTGGCATACAAGTCGAGTGAGGTTTCATTTTAAAACCAATTGGCAATAGAATAAGTAAATCACCGACTCATATACTAGAACTTGATATGTTCAACTTTCTAATGTGTGACACTTTTAGTCTCGTTCACATCTCAACAATGGAATAGATTTTGAAGCTTTTGGAGGGGATTTCGGAGATTATTTTCGGGAAAAAATGAAAGTTTGCGGAGCAAAGGTTTCCAAGCTTTTCTGGAGATTTTCCTTTTCTTTTTCCCATTCTCACCCTCGCATTCTACAATCTCAACAATTGACACAGCTCCGGGCTCCTCGCTCTCGTCACCGACAACCATCTCCTCATTCCATGTACCATCAAAAAGGGGGACTCGGAAATACAAATTTCGTTGATGATTGCCAATGACAGACTACTCTCCCCAGTTTCTACTAGTTGTCGGTTGTTGTCGAAGTTGTTCATCTGTCCCCTCACCAACTGCTAAACTATCCCCTCACGGACGAAGATTTGGAAGCCCATTCGAAGTTTTCGCCGAGCACAACGATACAAGTGATACACGGAGGAAGAAGACTTGTTCAATGTTGTGTTTGTCCGAGTGCATTTTTGACTTTTTGATGTTAAAAACTCTTTTAAAATCTTATACATATCAAACACCATGCAACATTCAACTTTTTTATATGATTTTTTTAAATATGAAATTCCAAAATCTCCATATTTCCGAAAAAAATAATCTCAAACTCCAAAATCTACAAAAAAAAATCTACCACTTATAATCTACTATCAAATGCACCCTAACTATAACCTTTTATTTCAGTTCTTCGTACCGTCAAAAAAATTACATTATTGATCTCTATTGTTAAAATTTCGTTAAATTCACACTTTTAACACATCATACCTAATTCATTTTGATGCTATTATAATGCGCGCAATTCATTAAAATAATATAAATTTTAAATAAAATACATTGATTATTTCATTCAATTACATTAAATTTATAATATAAGTATAAATTTTACGCAATAGTGATTATTTAATCTATGAAATGGGAGTCTGGGAAGGGGCACGCTGGGCTCAATCATCAATGAAATCCTTCAACAAGCCCGGGATCTGGAGGTGGTGCGCTGGACTCATGTAAGACGGGAGGGGAATTCGGTTGCTCACTCAATAGCTAATATCACTACATCTACTTCATCTTTGGTTTTTGATTTGTATTCGCTCTCGGACGATGTGGTTACAAATATTTTGAAAGAAATGGAATGAAACGGGGCAGTGTTGGTCTAAAAAAAAACTACTACAGGTCGTTTGTTATTCTGTAGTATTGATTAAGAGTGGGTCGTTCATTATTGTTGTACGGTTAATGAAAGATCGAGGAAAAAAATTATTTTCCCGTAATTAAGTAGCTAGTGGAATATAAGGTTGGACGATACATTAATAATTAGATTAGTATATATCACTACATTTTTATTTTTTTTGTTTGAACCGGAAAAAATTTGACTGTTGACAGAGCCAACTAGCCAAGAGCATCCTTTCGGATGATACTGCACAGGACAGCGTCAGGGAAAAATGTCAAGCAGAGAACCCAAAATCTAGATGAGATAGTCGATCAGCAGCTTGATTGCCTTCCCTAAATACATGTGAGATCTCAAATTCTGGGATCATATTCAGTGCGCATAGAGAGTCGGATAGAAGCATCTCTATATCGCCACTACAAGACATACCTGCCTTGAGGCTTTTGATAATACTAAGATTATCACCTTCAATGCAGATACACGAGATTTTTAATTCAACAGCTTTGAGAACACCTTTCCACAAGCCAAAGCATTCAGATCCAATTGCTGAAGCGAGTGGGGAGGAGCCGGATTCAACGTATCTTGTACTACCCTGACAATCCCTGATAATGAATCCATAAGTTCCTAGATTGTCAGAAGAAAAGGCTCCATCAAAATTTAGTTTGCACTAGTTTTCTCTGGGTTTTTTCCATTTTGTGACTCTTTTCCTGGTCTTTGCTGGTTTCGTCATTTTGTTTCATGTTTCCGTATCCATGTTTAGGTCTTTGCTAGTATATATCACTACATTAGCACAAATCGTAGCACCACAGCGGCAATACCTCTTTATTTTTTCTTACCCAAGAAAAGCGACAAAAACAATAATCGAATCCAAAACCTCCAATTAACCCTCTCACTCATTAACACTATATAATCTAACAGAACCGGTAATACAGAATTACAGATAGATAATGTATTACGGAGTAATTATTAAGCACGTGGCAATAATGATATCTTAAATTATATAAATTGCAAACAATTTTTGGTAATTTGTTGGTGATTCTCAATCGATTGGCTTAATGCGGATGGTAGGGCTC
This sequence comes from Persicaria tinctoria, assembly GCA_037127255.1. Lineage (NCBI taxonomy): Eukaryota > Viridiplantae > Streptophyta > Magnoliopsida > Caryophyllales > Polygonaceae > Persicaria > Persicaria tinctoria. The sequence continues at coordinate 40,213,033 of JBANSL010000020.1, forward strand.
CCGATTTGGATGCCTTACGGAACTTTTTTGGCATCTAATTGAGCGCACACCCAAACCAAACCGACACTAATATATACATAATCCTCCCAATTAAATTCAAAACGTACCGTCAAAAGAAATATGGAACATTACATGTCCACACTGTTGGGAAAAATACGCTCTACTTTCCCGAAAATCAGAATAATGAGAATGACAATGATAGAAAACACACACACAAGACGTTTCTAATCTGTCGCAAAACTTTAATAGAATGATAATGTGATTACAACTAAATTACTTAACACCCACACCCAAATCTACACTCTGGAATTTTACGCAGAAAATTCTCCGAAAAGCTTCTCTCTGTTTAATGCTTTAAACTAAGCTTTTCTCTCTGTGTTTTTGGATTGGATTCATTTACAAATGAAAACTTATTCATTTATATAGCCTTTCAATAGAGCAAATGATTGGTGCAAATTCCATCTTCAATATTTGCCTCGACTTTTGTTTTCTTTATTTAACACATCCTAAACAAAAGAATGGTTATTGTTTGATTACTTTCTTTCATCAAAACTAAAAATAGAAAATTGATATTTCTTCAACAATCTCCCACTTGAAGACTGATTTCAATTTGTCTTCACACACATGGCCTTGTCACTCCTGCAGGCCAACTGAAGTTGAACACAACTTCAATTTGTCAATAGTCACCGTCTTTGTTAACATGTCTGTTGGATTCTTACTGCCTTGGATCTTCTCCAGTTTCAATACTTCATCTTCCAACAATGATCTGATGAAATGGTATCGAAGTCCAATGTGCTTGGTTCTTGAATGAAATGCCGAATTTTTTGCCAAATGTATTGCACTCTAACTATCACTGTACAACACATTATTCTCTTGTACGAATCCCATCTCAGTTAACAAACCTTGAAGCCATATCATCTCTTTAATAGCTTCAGTCACTGCTACATACTCAACCTATGTAGTCGATAGAGCAACAATCTTCTGTAATTGTGACATCCAACTAACAGCTGTATTTCCGACAGTGAATATGTAACCGGTTGTGCTCTTCCGATGATCGACTTCACCTCCAAAGTCAGCATCTACATATCCTTGTACTTTTAATTCACCATCGCCAAAGTACAAGCATTTTTCTGTCGTTCCTTGTAGGTACCTTAAAATCCATTTCACTGCTTGTCCAATATCTGGTCTTGTACAGACCATTGCATACATCAAACTCCCGATGGCCGAGGCATAAGGAATCTTAGCCATGAGAGCTCTTTCTTCTTATGTTTTAGGAAATTGATCCTTGGATAAGCGAAAATGGTTAGCCAAGGGTGTCCCAACTGGTTTTGCATTGCCCATGTTGAACCTTTGCAAGACACGTTTGATGTACTCTGACTGAGACAACTGCAATGTCCCTTTCTGCCTATCTCTTGTAATTTGCATTCCAAGAATCTTCTTTGTTGGACCCAAGTCCTTCATGTCAAACTCTTTTGATAACTGGTTCTTCAACCTTCTAATATCATTCATATCAGATCCTGCTACCAACATATCATCAACGTATAAGAGTAAAATGATATAGCTGGACTGATATCTTTTAAAGTAACAACAGTGGTCGGCGTTACACTTTTGGAAACCTTCCTTGTGCATGAAACCATCAAACTTTTTATACCACTGTCTCGGAGCTTGTTTAAGGCCATGCAAGCTCTTCTTGAGTCTGCACACCATCTTCTCTTTTCCCTTTTCTGAGAAACCTTCTGGTTGATGCATGTATATCTCCTCATCTAAGTCTCCGTGAAGAAATGCAGTCTTCACATCTAACTGTTCAAGATGGAGATCTTCAGCGGCAACAATACTCAACAATGATCTAATAGTAGTATGCTTCACAACGGGGGCAAAAATCTCTATGTAGTCAACACCTTCTTTTTGCTGAAAGCCTTTGACAACTAGTCGAGCTTTGTACCTCTTAGAGCCATCATGCTCATCTTTCACCCGGTACAACCATCTGTTGTGAAGTGCCTTCTTTTCTATGGGCAACTCAGCAAGTTCCCACGTTTGGTTAGAAATCAAAGACCGCATCTCATCTTTCATTGCAAGCTCCCACTGGCTTGCTTCACTGCTCTGGCAAGCTTCATCATAGTATTCGGGCTCCCCTTCATCAGTCAACAATAAATAATTCATATATCTCCTGTTAGGAATACGAGGCCGTGAAGAACTTCTCAATACAGGAGTTGGAGTCGAAGGTAGTGACGTGTCAGGCTGTTGTGCACTGCTTTCTCCAACGTGCTCCTCTGACTGAGGATTTATTGCGACCGGTTCTGTCATAGAACAATCTGGAAGATAATCTGCATCTGCAAATACTGGGTCATTCTGCTTTGAATTAATGGCGTCACTTTTTGTCAAGTCCTTATACATGACTGACTCATTGAAAATCACATCTCTGCTACGGATCACCTTCTTCTTTTCATCATCCCAAATGCGATAGCCAAACTCATCCTCACCATAGCCAATGAAAGTGCATTTCTTAGATTTCGGATCAAGCTTATTCCTGCCATGATCACTAATATGCACATATGCTACGCAACCAAAAACTTTCAAGTGCGAAAGTTTTATGTCTTTACCGCTCCATACCTCTTCTAGTATTTGGTAATCTAACGGAACCGAGAGACCTCGATTGATCAGGTAACATGCCGTATTGACTGCTTCTGCCCAGAACTGCTTCGGTAGACCTGATTGTATACGAATGCTTCTGTCTCTTTCTGTCAATGTTCGATTCATACGCTCAGCTACACCATTTTGCTGAGGTGTACCTAGAACCGTTCTCTCCATTCGGATCCCATGCTCATAAAAAAAAGCTTTTGAACATGGTGTCTACATACTCACCACCATTGTCGGTTCTAAGCCTTTTAACTTTCGCACCTGTCTCATTTTCAACCATAGCTTTCCATCTTTTGAAACCCTAAAAAACTTCAGACTTATGTTTCAGAAAGTACACACCCATACTTTCCGAGAGTAATCATCGATGAAAGTCACAAAATAGTGCTTTCCGCCAATGGATGCTGTAGTGGTTGGCCCCCAAACATCGAAGTGGACAAGCTCTAGCTGATTCTTCTTTGGAGATCTGCCATTTGTTTGAAAGCTTACCCTCTTCTGCTTCCCAAGTATGCAATCTTCACACATGCCCATTTCAACTGTGCGTAAACCTGGAAGCTTTCCCTTTGAATGCATGAGTTTCATCCCTTTCTCACTCATGTGGCCGAGTCTCTAGTGCCACATTTTGGAATCTTCGTTGCCTAATGCAACTGCGATTGAGCAACGTGCCCCTGCTGTCATGTAAAGAGTACCGCTATTCTTTCCATGAACTATTGTCATTGCACCATTTGAAATCTTCCATTTATCACCATTGAAGATTGTATCGTAGCCTTCATCTGCCAATTGCCCTACTGATATCAAGTTCTTTCTTAGATCAGGAATGTGTCGAACGTCTTTTAGCTCCCAGACAAAGCCATTCAACTTAATCTTCACTTGAACTTTACCGATAATTGCACAAGGTTGATCATCACCAAGATATACATTTCCAAGGTTTCCCGGGACATAGCTCTCAAAGAGCTCTTTCTTCGAAGTAGCATGAAATGATGCTCTAGAATCTAACACCCAAGATTCGTTCTTTCTCTCCAAGGAACATATCAATGCATCATCTCCTCTAGAATTAAAGCTAACATTTGCCTCCACCTTCGTCTCTTGTTTATGTGGAGCGCTTTTGCATTGATTTTTATAGTGCCCGGTATTCCCACAATTCCAACACTCGATGGTCTTCGAGCTAGAGGAACTATTGGGATTCCTTGACCTCGACCTCTTGTCCTTTGGTTTTGCTTGATTGTTCGATCTTTCGTGTCCATTTCCTCTGGTTGAATTTCTCCCTCTTGACTCTGTACGTAAAACTGAAGAGGTTGATGATTCACCCGACCCTCGCCGTCGGATCTCTTCATTGTGCACCAGATCACGAACATCATCGAACTTTAACTTATTGCTTCCCGTTGAGCTACTCACAGCCGTGACAGTAGCATTCCAGCTATCTGGAAGAGAAGACGAAAGTATCAAGGCTCGCACTTCCTCATCAAATTCAATCCCAACTGAACTCAACTGGGTTGTGACTGTGTTGAGTTCATTGAGATGTTGAGCTACCGATGCATCTTCTGTCATCCGCAAATTGAATAATTGCCTCATCAAATGAACTTTGTTAGAGGCAGATGGCTTCTCGTAGATATTAGAAAGGGCTGTCATAAGACCTGCCGTGGTTGTTTCCTTTGCTATGTTGAAGGCAACATTGCGTGATAACGTTAGTCGGACAACTCCAAGGGATTGTCGATCAAGAAGATTCCAGTCTTCATCCTTCATGCCCTCTGGCTTCTTTTCTGACAGAGGTTGATAAAGATTTTTCTGGTACAAATAATCTTCGATTTGCATCTTTCAAAATCCGAAATCTGCACCATCGAACTTGTCTAGTTTCACCTTTCTACCTTCTGCGGCCATTGCTCCCACTCAAATCTGACTTTATGTGGATTGTTTATAACCAAAGCTCTGATACCAATTGTTGGGAAAAATACGCTCTACTTTCCCGAAAATCAGAATAATGAGAATGACAATGATAGAAAACACACACACAAGACGTTTCTAATCTACACTCTGGAATTTTACGCAGAAAATTCTCCGAAAAGCTTCTCTCTGTTTAATGCTTTAAACTAAGCTTTTCTCTCTGTGTTTTTGGATTGGATTCATTTATAAATGAAAACTTATTCATTTATATAGCCTTTCAATAGAGCAAATGATTGGTGCAAATTCCATCTTCAATGTTTGCCTCCACTTTTGTTTTCTTTATTTAACACATCCTAAACAAAAGAATGGTTATTGTTTGATTACTTTCTTTCATCAAAACTAAAAATAGGAAATTGATATTTCTTCAACAATCTCCCACTTGAAGACTGATTTCAATCTGTCTTCACACACATAGCTTTGTCACTCCTGCAGGCCAACTGAAGTTGAACACAACTTCAATTTGTCAATAGTCACCGTCTTTGTTAACATGTCTGCTGGATTCTTACTGCCTTGGATCTTCTCCAGTTTCAATACCCACTTCCCAAAAGTTGAGGACGTAGAGGAAGAACGAAGCCATGCACCACCTAACAGTAGCATCGCAGGACAACGGTATAGTAGAAATCTATCTCATGTGGGTAGTGCAGACGAACTCCAAGGAAGCTCCTTCAAGAATACAGAGTCACCATGAAAGCATCACCACGACCCCCAGCCAGTCCCGACTCCGGACTCCACGCCCCAACCAAGCAGCAGAACACCTAGAAACGCCGGAAGCAGAGCTACACACCGCTCGTGCAAAAACAACAATAAGATTTAGCATATCGGAATTCGGTCAAGCCCTTTCGGGATTTATTTCAAGCTCTATCAAGCGGGTTTACTCAAACTGTGAAAATGTTTGTATAATAAATATATAAACTAGTGGTTTTTACATGTAAATATAAACATATAAAAACCAGCGAATAATTTTTTTTATATATAAATTTAATTAAAAAAGAGAAGATCAGACTTGGCATGCAAGGAGCGGATTGATCCTTGCACGCCAAGGATAGATCAACATCAGCACATGACAGTCAGGATGTCCACGTGAGCAAGAAACCCACTCCAGGAGACACTACAGTAAGGGGCGCAAGCAGTGGACGACGACAGAGAAGACATGCACAATAGGTGGATTGAAAACTGATTCGAGGGAGAAGAAAGAAGTCGGAACAGGGAGATCACCAGAAGATAGGGTGGTGGTGGATTGATTTCAGTCGGGGACCAAGGGAAAGAAGGGGGAATGAAAAGTGAGGGACAAAGGGAAGGGAGGGAGGATGCGATGGAGATGAGGCCCCTCGATAGGAGGATGAAGACGACGCTGAAGGGGAAGTTGGAGGCGGCCGCGAGGAAGAACCAGATCCAGGGATGCCTTAAATACAAGACCCGAAGGGCTAGGAGGCAAGGGCAACCATAGGCAAGTTCCCCTGGAACAAAGGTCGGAGAGGACGCAGTGGACGACAAAGAAGGAAATAGCCCAAGAGACGGTGAAGAGCCGGACAACGGTGGCGATGAGGGAGTAGACGAAGCCAGGGAGGCAGAAAGACAACTCTTTACCACAAAACGAAGGACGTATCACAAGAACCTTCCGATCCCAACGAAGTAGAAATGGGATGAAAAACACAAATTGTACAAGAGGAAGGGTGAAGTCCAGGGTAGAGAACCATAAAAAGCAAAATCCTTAAATTAATTTAGGTTTATGCTCAACAAAAATGAGGATTTTCAAATTGATCGAGTTTACCGATCTAGAGGGTGAACTCAACGGGAGGAGAAAGACTAAAGAGAGTAACGCGGCAACCCACAATAGAGAAGTCGATTGTGTACAAGGCCGAAGCCGGAGATATAGGGTGACCCCCGTTTAAGACGAAGGGTAGCTCGGAGCGGAGAAAGGTCAAAGACCCGGGTTAAGGCGACCGAAGCCAAGTTAGCAGCAGCCGAGACTGAGGTTTAAACTCCCTCTCTCTAGTTTTATAGAGAGAGGAGAGAGTTTTTCAGTTATTTTTTGTGTTGTTTGGAAACCCACCTGTTTTTTTCTTTCTTGTTATTGATAAAGTAAGATTCAAAATATCAAACAATTTATTTATAATATGATGTATCAAAAGATTGAAATATCATTGAGGAATAAAATATCATAATACATTAACAAAAGACAAAGAAAATCAAGGAAAGAAAATCCTAAAATGAAACAAGACACCAAACAAATCAAAATGGATAAAAATCAGTATTTCAAATCTTTATCCCTTTTTTTTAAAATCGATCAAAAGATTGTTGTCTCAATTGGAACACAACTAAGAGTGATGATGATGATGAGATATACAGAATACCAACACTTACACATTCTAAAAACTCATCTCGTGGTGGGAATAGAAAGAAAAAAAGGATTAAATGGGCAAAACAAAAAGACTGGATTTCAAGCTAAATTTTGACGGATCTGTTCAGAACAACGAAAACTTTGCAGTCGGTTTTGTAATTCAGGATCATGAAGCAAAATGTGTCTCAATAAAAGGAGCTAGTATCCCATCATGCTCGGTTATCAGTGTCGAGGCCACAACTTTAAGAGCAAGAATTCGTAATGCAATAAAGGGTATTTGAAAATGCCATTGGGAAGTCAAAATGTTCATTTCTAGCTCTTTGATTGACCTCTGCCGCTTTCAGACAATTCATATTTGTCATGTGTTTAGGGAAGTTAATAGTGTAACAGATAGATTGACCTTCTCAGGTCATACAACCAACCCTACCATGGATCTAGAGCTACAAGTTCTCATCCAAAAGGATGCCCTATGATGGATTACCGATCGTGTTTAGTTCATTCTAATTGCTTTTCATTTAAAAAAATTAAAAATTTAGGTCCTGACTTTCTAGCTCCTTTTCTTTAAGCAGTAAAAAATGCCATAATTATTTTCCAATACAGTATTGTTTAATTTCACTAGGGTGGCAGACCCGTGCTACGCTCGGGACCAGATTTTATATCAAATACATGAGTGAAATGTTTGGTGAATAACACAAAAAATTAAGATGGCAAATTTTTTATAACATGGTAATGAAATATCAACAACTTATCTAGTGAATTTTAAGCATAATTTTTTAATTACTCATTTTTATAATTATCAGAAGTTACAATTGGTAAAATATTTAGATATATGCACTCTCTTGAACTTATAATATTTGTTTTCAAATTAAGCATATCAATTTGCTTGAATCGATAAATTTCTTATATGGTGAAACTTTTATTTCAAGAATTTTCTCTTTTTTCATTTAATGCTTATTATTTTTATAGCAAGATATTTTTAAAAAACTAATAATATTCTAAAAATATCATCTTAATTTAGAACCATTCAAAAAGATCAAATGTTACCTTTTTCAATCATCGTTTTCCTTTTTTTTTATATATATATAAGATTAAATATATATATATAAGATTAAATATAAAATATCATTTAGATATGACATCCGTCCATTATTTATATGAAAAATTATTATGTATAATTTATTTATTTTTCATTATTTTCTCATATTGTTAATTTAATTATTTTTTATAGTTCTATATATTTTATCTTCATTTGAACTCCTTTTTCAATCATCGTTTTCCTTTTTTTATATAACTTAATGAATTTTTTGATAAAATGTTACCTTTTAGATTTTATTGAAGGTTCATTTATGAAATCAACTTCTATTTATAAACATATATAGAGAGAGTTGTATACATACATTTTCTTATTGACATGATATATACAATAATCATTGTGCTAGCAATATAATGTTTTAATGAGATGATAACAATGTGAAATATTTTTTCTCGTAATATTTTTTATGTGTAGATGTCATTTAAATAAATTTATTTCAAACCATGTAATTTTTTTTGTTAGGCTCTCATTGATGGTGAATGAATCTTTTGTTAGAGGAAGGTGATATGATTGTTCATATATCCCAATGTGAATTTAAAAAGAATAAAATAATACGTAGTAGTATGTATTTTAATTAGAAACACCAACAAAATTAAAATATTACTATAAAAACAAAAAAAAATCAAATACTACATACGTATGTACAAATGCAAGAAACTAAAAAAAAAATCTAGAACCATAAATAAAGAGATTTGAGAGAATTTAAAAAATGGAAAAGAAATATATCTAGAATTTAGTGAATTTAAATTTACAAATCATATATAAAAATACTACTATAACTATTGTGCTACTTACCCCCTATGATGATCGATTCATCTCTTCATAAGCTTTCTTGTACCTACAAATTAAATAAATAGAATAAACATTAGAATACACAACAATAATAGTAGTAATAAAGGGAATATTATGAAAAACAATGAAAAAGTAGAAAACCTATATTATATATAGTATTAAATTTAAAAAGTTTGAGAAATAAACAAAGGTTTCAACCATAATATAATGTGGAAGAATTAAACAAAATCACGAACACAAAAATGCTCAAAAAAAATGTGCTACAATGTTAAAATTAGAAGTCTATATCTCCCAAGATTCCTCACATCTTTTAAAAATAAAAAGTACGGTTTGTGTACAAATGCATGACCTCCTCCTTCTTATATATATACATGCCCTTCATTATTTTTTGTCTCTTGATATTCTCTTTGATTAAAATTTTGAAAAGATAAAAGGTCACAACTACACAATAAATTGCAATTAATAATATTTTGGTAAAGATGAAATAAATTGTAATTAATATTATTTAGAAGGTGAAAAATCTTAACCATAAATTAGAATTACTATTTTTTAAGCATAATAATATCGTATCGCAAAATAGAAGATGTATATTTTTTATTGCTTAAGGTAACCATATATAAAATAATAGTTTTTTTTATATAAAATAATAGTTTTTTTTATATAAAATAATAGTTTGTTTTGCTCATTCCATCAATGAAATTATCTTGTGTGTTAAGTTTGTTTACGAAGGGGGATGCTAGTAGATAATATGTGAGTACCTCTATAAGATGTTACTGAGCGACCCTGGAAACATGCATTGAGCTTAGTGATATGATTGGAGTCGAACCATCCAAACTGTTGGTGAACAAAAAAAAAGATAAAGGGACAATTTAGATTGCATAATTGATATTTTGTAAGTATTAACAAAATAATATCATAGAGAACGAAAAAAAAGGATAGTAAATTTATTAAAAGATAATGTAATAATCAATTTAGATATATACACTTTTAATAGTAGAATATGAGTATATAACAACAAAGACGGAATATACTTATGGACTATTTGAAGAAAGAAAACAGTGACTACACTGGTATGACAATTGAGGAATGCGTTTCTTGAAAGGTGTACATCGACCATATGGATTGATTTTGTAGCAATGGATCTATAAATTGATGAAATATCAATTAGCCAGTCGTCAAATAGGTGGTATATGAACTTTAAATGAATTTGAGATAGGTATACAAACTTTTTAGAAGACAGAAAAGACAAATCCCACCACCATACATGGAGGTCTTGGTGTCCCTCAACCTCCAACTTCTTCCTTTCTGTAAAAAAAAACACCCAACCACCATAATTATGCGAAATAACAAATGTGTATATGTATATATAAGGTATTGAAAAAAGTTGAAAGGTCTATTAAAAATTAACATTTTTATTAGTGCACTAATTAACTTTTAAAATAACATAAAAGAAGATTTGGGGTTACAAATCCCTAAAATGTTCATCTTCTAGTACTTGAATGTAGGCAACGGTTTGAATGTTCATTTTCTAGTACTTGAATGTAGGTAACGATTTTTAATTGGTAATAGGTTGAATGTGGATTTATGAAATGAAGACATTTATGGTGTAAATTTATGAGTAAGTTTGAGAAGGTGGACGATCATCACAATAAATTGAAATTAATATTTTGATTAGGATTTTTGTTCAAACGTAATATTTTTTTGGTCTCTTGATATTTCCTTTAATTAGATTAGATGTTTTGGAAAACAAAAGGCTACAAAACCACACAATATATACTTTATGTCATATATAATAAAAACCTTATTTAGTTTTATCTTCTTTTTTTTGCCAAAGTTTTTTTTTCTCATTCAGACCTTTGTTGTATTTTATCAAGAATTTTTAAAAAATAATCCACATCAAATCAGAAAATTAATCCAAATTTATCACAAATATATATATATATATATATATATATATATATATATATATATATATATATATATATATATATTATAAATTAATTAGATTAGATTGTCATTAAGTAGAAAATGACAAAGTAGGAAAATAAAATAAAAGATGTAGTTGCTAAGATTTGAACCTTGGTTGGAGGGATTCTCATCAACAACTACTACCATTGAGCCAATGAAATTATATTGATGGATGTTGAGCATATAAGAAAAAATAGCAAATTTTTTGTGGAGTTAATAATAACAATAAATTGTCCATGAACATAACTTTTTATGTATTATATATATATATATATATATATATATATATATATATATATATATATATATTATAGATATATATATATATATATTATAGATATAGATAGATTACTAGTGTAATACCCGTGCCTTCAAGGCACGAGAGCTTGATCCATTTTAATTTGAACATCATTTTATATATCTATATAATACTCCCTCCGTCCAACAATACATGAGTTTTTAGAGGTAAAATTTTATCCAACAATAAATGGTCTTTTATGTTTTCTAGGTAGGAAGTTATAATGATTTGTATTGGTTTGTGTGTTGTTGACTTTTTAAAATAATTTGATTGGTTAAAATGTGTAGTGAGTGTTAAAAAATAATAAAATTTATGTAAAAGTTAGTGTAATGATGATGTTTTTTTAAAGTAAAGTGTTTTATTAAAACTTGTGCAAAATGCTAAAAAGCCATGTATTTTAGGACGGAGGGAGTACTATATATAAATATATATATATATATATATATATACGTGTTTACAACAAAAATATGTATAAAATTATTTTTTATAATTTATAAATTAGTTGGAAAGAGATACAATACAAATTTTGAAAATGATTTAATAAGGTAAAGTAGTAATAATACTCAAACACACCATCTAATATAATTTTAAATAAATATATAATTATTATCATTAGGATAGATCTAACAAAGTGAAATATAAGCTCCCGTACAAATATTAAAAAAACATAAGCACATGATTGTGTGAATAATTTTGAAGTTAAATATGTAGATGTACATAACTTATTGATTATTTTCATGAGAAAGATGGTTAGAAAGATAGAGAAATTAATAGTGAAAATAAAGGTAAGATGGTAAAAAAAAATCCTTAAAGGTAGAAAAGTGATCTAAGAAGCCTCATCCAAGATGTAAAATAAGCATTAGTAATGCTTGTGAGTCTTAAAATATTATTTATTTTTCGATAGTCATTTAAGATGTCTAAAATAATTAAATTATAAAATAACACTTATTTGGCTCTAATTGATTTTTATAATTAATTTTTGAAATCGAATATTTACAAATTGATTATTACATGTTCGTTGTATGTAGACATTGTGGGGAATATTGCAATCGGTTAAAAATGATAAATCAACAATTTCAATATCCAAGAATAAAATCAGCCAAGAATTGACGAATGTTCAATGTAGGTAGACGATTAAAATAGATCACAAATTGACATACAACATATCAAATTAAACAATATTTTAGTATAAAAATAGGAAACAAATATGTTTAAAATAGGAAACAAGTATTTTAAAATTTCAGCAATAATATTGACCAATAAGAAAATACCATTTGAATAAAAAATTCAAGTTTAATTGTGAGCGTGACACATCAGCAATATAACCGAAAAGAGATTACAATTGGGAAAAAACTGGAAACATGTCTCAATATTTGCGGCAATATAACCGAAAATAAAAAAAGGGAATGGATTCAAATCATATTTAAAATAGGAAACAAATATTTTAAAGTTTCCATAATAATATTGACCAATAAGAAAATCTCATTTGAATAAAAAATTCAACTTTAATTATGGGCGTGACACGTCAGCAAAATGCTAGCAGAATTAGTAATATTAACTAGCGCAGTACCCGTGCGTGACGCACGGGATTTGTAAAATATATTATATATTTTAGAATATACTATCACAATTTATCTAAATTATATATATATATTATAATATTTATTATGATAATATGAAAAAGTCTATAGGGAAATACTATTAAATCGAAACATCCAAATAATCATAAAAATAAATCAAATCGAAACATCCAAATGATAAATCTAATAAACAGGTTCCACAAACTCAATTCACATATTCGATCGATAATTAAAAGGTGCTATATACATCCCAACAATTTCATTAATCCATATTGTCGTAGAATTCAAGGCGTCGTTGCGCAGTTTTGGGGTTGGAGGTACCGTCGGGTCTAAGAAATCTGTAAAATAAAAATAGGTCATATTAATATAGGTATATTAAGTAATAATAGATAAAAAAAATGTGAGGATGAATTCGACGTGGTTTTCTTAATGGGTACTTGAAATTGCTACGTAATTTAGTCTAATTCGTGTAGATAAACCCAATTGATAAGATATACGTGGTTTTCTTAATAAATAAAAATAAAGTTAGATATTTGGTTGGTTTAGACTGTTCTTATATTTATTATTATTTTTTCAGTTTTTTTTTATAAATTAATAAGGATCGATAATTAAGCAATATGAGTAAAAAAGGTAAAACAATTTTATTTTCAGATTGTATGTTTATTTTAATTAGAATATATCGGTTTTTTTAAGGGTCAACCACCGAGAAAAAAAATGTTAAAGAAAAAATAAAAATAATAGGGGGCATGTAAATTAAATAAATTGATTTGTGAAACAAAGGGGTTTGTTAAAATAAAAAACATTTAGGAACGCCCAAATTGAAACCCTTCCTCCTCCTCTTCCAAGCTAAACGCCCAAATTGAAACCCTGGAATCTCTACAGAATCAATCTTCTTCGATTGCGATCGTCACTATGCTCCCTAGGTGTCGCACCGTTCTCATCCGGCCACCAATCGCACCCCTTCCAGAGGTGTCGCGCCGACCGCTCGCATCACCATCTTCTATCTATGTTTTCGAAACCACAACCTCCCAAGCATCCCTGTAGAGGAATTCCGCCCTGCACCCACTCGCCCACCAATCGATTCCGGTACCACTCGCATCCCTCATAGATGCAACGGGCCGACCACTCGCAACCACCACCCCCAAGGCTGCGTGTTGTAAAGGCTCGGATTTTTAAAATACTAATTTTCGGAAAAAGAAATTAAAAATAAATGTAGATCGGATTTAATTCGGATATTTCAATGAAAACTCGTCTTTAATTTAATAAATCGAACTTGAAATATGTAAAGCGAATTCCGGACCAATTTTTTTTTTTTTTTCCTTAACGATTGAATCCGTCTTTCTCCTCGGGACCACATTTCCGTCCTCTTTTCTCATTCTTATCCATTCCATGTCATACCTCTCATTTGGGTAAAATTCTATCTCTCCTTTCCCTCCCTCCCTTCTTCTAGACAACTCCAATGGAAAACAAACAACAAATCCTCCATTCAAAAATCAGATTTCATTGACCTATTCTAGACCACAAACCAAGGGGACCCAAACATCACCCAACTTCTCTGTCCTTTTGAGCTTGCTGAGAGAAATTGAGCTCCTTCTGCAAACACAACTCCACCCCTCTTTGTTTTATCGCCACCAACCACCCACCTTGGCCCGCTCTCCGGCCACGCCTCCGACAAGCCGACGCCGCTCTTCCCCTGTCTCTTTCCGCCGCCAGTAGCAACACTCGAGCGCCCCTGAGCGAAGCTCCAGCGCCCGAGCCTCTCCCGAGCACGCTGAGCACTAGCCCAGCCTTCGTCGCAAGGAGCCGAGCCGAGTCCGAGCAGCTCCACTCCGTTTTCCTTCGTCCTTGAGCACGGAGCAGTAGTATCATCTCCATTTCCTTCCTACTCGACGTCCGAGCAGCAGCAGCAGCAGCGCCTCGGGGTCGCCGGCGTCGCTCTCGCTGCCTTGTTTTCCGTTCAAGCCCCGGTAAGCTCTCCACCTTCTCCTTTCGACCTAAAATGCCATAAAGCTCCGCCCTTAAGCCTCTCACCGTCGTCCTAGGTCCCGAATCGCTCGGATTCGCCTCCGGCGAGCTCAATTGCGCCACCGACGAGCCCGAATAACCTCGACAGATCTCCGACGAATCTCGACCCTCGGTGAGGACCTCTCTCTCTCAATCTCTCTCTCTCCTTTGTTAGTTCGACTCCGTGTCTATGGTTGACGGGAAGGTGGTCGGAGCCCGTGCCATCGTCGGCAGCTTCTTCCTTTCCCTTTCCTTCCTCTGTTTTCGAATCTGGCGGCTGCTGGGCAAGACGGGGGAACAGTAAACGGGCTGTGGGTTTTTTGTTTTATTTTGTTGAACCGGTTCAAGTATTTAATTAACCAAAACCGGTTCAGTCTTAAAGGAAATGGGCCTTGGGCCTCTTGGATCCGGAAATTAACAAAAAGGGGGTTTGGGCCTTTTAGGCCTAAAATGTGTTAAAAGGGATTTAAGACTTATAAAAAAACGTTTTTTTTTATGAAAAATGTTTAATAAATGGAATATTATATATTATACAATAATACTGATGAGAAAAAAAATACATTATTGAAAATACCTATCAAATGTCGAATTTTATTTAAAACTTTGAAGTAACGATTTCGACTTGAAATATGCCGGAATCGTTTTAAAGATATGATTTTGGGAAATTGGTTAGGGATTTAAATGATAAATGTCGGAACTTGGCCAATAATGATTTGAGAAATTATTTTGAATATGAGTTGACTTAAATTGGGATTTAAGAGTTTGGAAAATATGGTTGGTATGATTTTGTCAATGGGTTGATAGGAAGAATGATTTTGGTTGATGCTGATCGTCGTATCGAAAAGGTTTTGGAAAATGGTTTTACTATCGATTGGTTTTAAGGATATTGAGAACTTGGGTTCGTGTGTGTATGAATGTGAGTCCGGTAGCTTATGAAAATGGCTTGATGATAGGTGTGTGTTGCTTTTGGATTGCTTTGGACTTGCATTGGGCCCTTGCTTGTGTTATCCTGCTATTCTGCATCTTCAAGTAAGTTCCCTAGGGGGCTTACTCAGGTTGGACATTCATGCCTGTTGTTGCATTTTATGTTAGGTGTTGCATATGCATAAAAGCATGCCATGTAGTATCCTGTTTAGGTTGCACTAATTGAATGAGCATCTGCTTACTTTATGCGTTTGAAACAGAACGGCCGTTATCTGTGATAGTCCTAGAGTCTTTGCTAGGGTCATAGGGTAGCCCAGCCTCATCGGGTACCCTGAGTCAATCGAGTCATGACTTCCTTATATTATGATATGCCTGCGGGCTTTATTGTGGAGCGGGTTAGGCATGCGTGCCGCCCGATTATGATGGAATGCATTCACGAGCTGGCCAGTCTCCGCCCTATCGGAAGGGGGTGGAGGTAGGAGAGGGATATGCCACTTGGCATTGTCTTGGGCCCTTTACAGTATTTCTGCATATTATTATACTTAGGGGCATGCTAGTGTGTTTGACTTTCGTACTGCATTAGAGCATCTTTATTAGGTATAGCACATACTATGTGGTCTCAGCGAGGACTGCCGGTCCCGCATGAGTGGCTCGATTTGATTCCTTTCCCCGTTCTTTTTTTTAAAGGTATTCTCTGCAGATTTGAGTGCTCGATGTCTATATGACGGGGTTTCCTTTTGGCGAATCGAAGAATTTAGCTAATATCCTAATTTAGTAAAATGGTAATTACCCACTCATGATTTGGTTTTGACCGGCTTTGCCGTGACACTTGTATATTTACTTTGCTTCCGCTTTACTTCCACTTGAAATGGATTCCGCGACATAGTTGTAGGACAGGTTAAGGGTACCCAACGGACCTTCGAGGTTTTTAGGGTTTGAAATCCCTCTTTATACTAATCTTAAAAGAGTTGGAAACCTCGACCCGTACCTGGATTGCAAGATCCGAACAAGGGGTTTTATCCCTTGAAACGTAACCCGGAAATCATAATTCTGGGCCGTTACAAAGATGGTATCAGAGCCGAGGTTGTGCAATTCGGGTACGCAAGGGTCGAGTGTATGTTTTGGAAAAACGCCTATGAATTTCAAAGGATTTGAAAGGATTTTAAAAAGGGGCAAAATGAATTTAAGCTATCTAATCGAAATTGGACTAAGTAATGAACTTGACTTATCATAAAATATGGAAAACCGACTAAAGAGGGGATCGAGTGGGTAGAAGGACGTTAGACCATCCTTATTGGACGTAGTTGGAAATGGGTAGGCGAAATATTAGCTTGTTCTTTACAGATGGGTCTGGAAGACTCCAAGGAGGTCATTATGTGTATTATTAACTGATTCTGTGCTGAATACTTGCTATGTTAAAGATCTGATTTGGGTGCCTTAACTAAAAAATGTGCATTGACCTACTTGTGTAAACTGGATAACGAGAGTGCCTTTATTTCTACATTGTCAAACCCAACTTGTGTGAAACAGCCCCTTCCACTATGTTTGTTAATCCCTTGACGGCGCTATCGAGTCTTTCTCCCGGGTGTCAGTGCCTCCCACGGGGAATCGGGTTGGTAAACACATTGTGTCGGAATCATGGATGGACATGAAGGTTCTCTGGGTGAGTATTGGAAAGTGGTTCTTGATGACATTTTGAGTCAAAAGTAAGGTGTCATAGGGTTGTCTTTCTTGATTCATATGATGATCAACCTTTATTTTCTTGCCACAAAGAGTCGTACCAAAGTCTCACGGGAAAGAGGGGTGATGAGTCCTTTGGGGAAGGTCAATGGTTGCCCTTAGGGATCTCTGTCCGGTTGTTATAGTGACTCTCTCTGAACTACATGAAATGATTTTGTAACTTCCTACATGTACCTTGCAAATGCTCATTTGTAAATTGTTGCTCATGTCATTACATCTGTGATCTGCTCTCCCCTATATAAATGCATGTACATGGTCTCCTTAGGATGCTAGATGATGACGTGTTAATGCTTATTACTCGTTTTGTGACCAGAATCTAGAGCATGCCCATCTATTCTGTATTCGTCAGATTAAGGAATGTTGGTTGTTTTGCAATTGATATTATTTTGTGATTACTTGCGTTGGATGGGGAGTATGTTGTATGATTGAGTCTTGATAAATGCATGATTTGGTGTTCATGGTGACCATTGTGTGATTCCAAGTTACACATGTTATGTCCCTATCATTCCAACATGCCTTACTCAGTATGTTGCATTGTCATACTAGTGCATGAATGCAAATGTCATGTGTTAGAAAGCTGCATGATAAATGTCATCCCTATAAATAGATTCATGATAGTGTGATCGTTCAGTTCTGGTATCATGATAGAGTGAGTTCCTTACTTGATGGATACATGTTACAACTTGATGTCCACATGCCTTATATGATACGTAATTCCCAGTACATGTTAAGATGATGATCCTTAATGTAAATTCGTGGTTGTATGACATTCTGTACTCATGCTTGCCCTATTGCTTAGGTCCCGTGTTGCACCTTGTTTCCTGTCTTGATTATATGTCGCCTCGTATGTCTAATTGAACTGTTGTATTGGTTGTACTAACGACTGATTTGAAGCATTAATTGCATGATAGGAGTCTGTACATAGTTGTTTCCTTCTCCTAGATTAGGCCCATGATAGTGTGCTACACTTCTCTTGTATGAACGTCGTAAGATGATTTCCTCTGCATGATTAGTCGATGTTACCCGTGGCTTGTTGGCTAAATTAGTAGTTAAATTGTGATCATGCTACTTGACGTGATGTCTTGGTAAATGCATGCCTTATTCAAATAGTTGTTGACTTGGAACACATACCTTGTATGCTAGTCATATTGCATGTTGCGTAGGCTTGCATTGTGCATTGTTATATCCCTCCCATGCTTCTATATCACGGGATATGTTAATATGATTTCTTGCACATCGATGTGTTGATCATTTAAGCGCATGTATGTATCGAATGTCATGTTGAGGCTTTAACATCATGTAGGATCCTTGGTTGTGACTTGTGCGAATTTATACCTTGCTTGCATTATTGCTGATTCTCTCTCGAGCTAGGTCCCTGATAATGTGATCCTTCCCTCTTTCTATCATCTTGAAATGTCTTACTCATGCATATTAGATTGATGTTGAATTCGATGATCGATTACTTTCAGTGATGGTTTATCATAGCATGCTTACATGTCATTACTCGGTAGTGTTTCCCTATTACGTTATAAATTCCTCTTGTGCTGGCATAAGTGTATGACTTGGTACCTCATATAATCACACACCACGTTATATCATTTCGCATATGCATGACGCATGAATGTTAGAATGAATTTAGTCGAGTTACCTTGATTGTGGTCATGATTCGATATGTGCTAGTAGTATCCTGTAGGGCGTATGATTTCCAATATGACTCGCTAAATGATTACATGTTGTACCTATTTTATGATTGATAACTATTGTGCATTTATACGTGTCCTATGATAGTTCGTTCTTAGCATGATTATAATCTATTACCCATGACGTCCTTCTTGTTACTTTTAATGATTCCTCATTTTTCGTGAACATCCTGTTAACCCCCTTTTAATGACTCTTGACTGTGCTTGTATCACATCATGTGTTGCTAGTATCATGTAGGACATGTGCTTTCTAAATGTATCTTGTCGTATGATTACATGTCATGCTTGACCTATTATATGACCAATGTGTTAAGATGAGATAGTTACTATAATGCTCTTATATGTTCTCGTATGATGCTTAATCTGCTTGCTATGATATACCTCGTCATGCTATGTTTGAACTCAATTGTTGATGTGTATACCATGCTCGTTCATTGTTCATATACATGATATTTGTCATCATCATTAAATATCGCATGACCTTGAATCTTGCACGATCATTACTGGGTCCGCATATCTTGCTTGAAGTTATTAGGCATCTCTGCTTCCATGGAATGATAAACTGTTAACTTGTCTCGCATGCATCCGTGTAGGACTCGATTAAGTCGATTGTGTATTTTGGAATGAATATGCATGTCGTTCTTCTTAAGATAGGTACATGTTAGTGTGGATTAATGTGACTTATGTGCTCCATGATGAATTCATTTTGCTCGTCACAATTGTAACCTAATAGACTTTCATAAGGGCATCCTTGCTATTCTCGGGTCGGAGTCTTATCTCTAGTCTTGTCGTCTTTAGTATCAGTCTTTGTTTGTCTCCGAGAGGAACATTGGGTGTCCGTCCCTATCACTCCCCTATCTCCACTAACTTGAACTCATACGTGATACATCGGACGAGCGACGCATGAAAGAGGGGACGGAAAGTAGATAACGATAGAGCGGTGCAGCGGGAGCGTGGACCCATAACCCACGAGCCTCAGGATCAATGATGTCGGCAGAACGGGCACGCATCGAGAATTACGGTTACCGAGTATGATATGACTTGTAAACGGGAGTGTTCTCCGTTCGAATTGCTAACCCTTTTGAATTTGTTGAGGACGATATTGCACTGACCTAAAGATTAGATTTACGTGTTGATGTGCTGACTTGATGATGATTGTTGCCTGATTGCCTGTTTTCTAAGATGATATGATTTGATGACTTATAGATCTCATGTACCATGACGTCTTGAATTGTTTCTACGCTAAGTTGCTAAGCATGGTTTGGATTCCTTTGCCCGTAAAATGTGAACTACATATGCTAAGAAGCATGAATTTTATCTGATAAGGTTATAATGCAACATGCTAGCTTGACTTGGTTATGTTCATATATGATGTTGCAATGATTATTGAGCATGATGGTAAACTGAGACTTGTTGAACCCATGCTGTTATGCTTATAAATGCTAGTTGATGTGATGTAGACCTTATGGTTGATGATTTTCATAATTGCTTCTTCCTTAAACCTGTGAGTGAGGTCCTTGGTAGTGTGGTTGGAGAGTGGTGAAGGAATTTTGGGGTGGTGATTGAGAAATTTTCTAGAGAAGGTGGGACTAACGGGGCATGATACTTGTGATACCTTGGGAAGTGGGGGAAAGTGTAAGAAATGACCTTAAGAGAATTGAGGATATAGTATGGGAGGGTGCTCGAGTGTGATGTTAGAGGTAGGAGTTGGATTCTTAGAGGTGGATGATATGTGTGAGAGTTGGTGGAATGAGGGCGAGATTTGAGCATCGAGATGAATTGGGATTTCTTTGGGAAACTTTGTCTGAGATGACGTTGGCGGGTCTAGAAGAGGATTAGTCTTGGTTGAGAGTGGAGATGGGCGAGTGGAGATTGTGTTTTATTTTGACTGGTATGATGTGAGGATTTTCTTGATTATGTGATTTATTTATATCTACTGGCATGATGTTAGATAGTGACCATGATAAAACCTGATATGGACTAACATTACCTGTTGAAACGCAATGTTAAAAATCTAATTGGTAGTGACTAGTGTTATCATGATATATTGATGTTTTGCTATCCTGTTAAGTCGTTTTAGAAGCATGCTAGGATGTGTTGTGATATGATAATATATGAGATCATGATGTGTTATTATGTGAAAGCATGATGTTATATTATGTGGTGGTAAACATGATGTTATATTATGTTGTAGTAATCATGATGTGTACTATATGGTTGACAAACATGATTATTGGTTATATAAATGATGAATATGACTTGAAGTATGATCATGATTAATGTATATGAGATAATAGTGCATGTCTGCCTAATGACTAAATGATCGTTATATGGTGTTGTAACGAGTTGAGATGATATCTGGAGAGCATGTTGACATTTTGATGGTGATATACTTCTTGACCTTCCTTTTTTATAGAATCTTAATAGCATGACCTTGACTGTATTGATGTGTTGATAAGTAGCTTTGTTCCGTTGACTTATGATGAAATTTCGCTATGGCTAACCTTGCAAGTACCAATGATTGACGTGATAAAAATGTTACGCTAATGCTGGATAGAAATTGGATAGGATGACTATGTGAATTTATGGGTTAAATGATATCCCTTGTTGTGACTGACCCTACTATGATTGCGGTGTTGATATGCGATGGTGAGATACCTTTTATGACTTTTGGTGTGATATCGAGCCATGTGTTATGATTTTGGCATATTGTTGAGATGTGTATCATGGCCTTTAGTATGACGTGGAGATATTGATGTGACCTTGTGACACCGTGTTGGCATATGTTTGAGACTTGTTGTATGATGTACTAGTTGAAGATTGGTTGGTTATGTGGTTATGCATTTCTTATAGCTTGTGGTTCTTGCGTGAATTGAGATTGATAGATTGATTTGATTTTGGAAACTAGGGAGAGAATATGGGATTAGCCCTTAGAGGTGGATGATTCCACCTCCTAGGTTCTGAATTTGATTGCTTGGTATGCGAGAAACTGATCTGGTGGTTGGAAGATTTTGAACGGTTTTTTTAAAAAAAAAAAAAAAAAAAAGACTAACTTGGATTGTAAAAGAATTAACGCTACCGAGAATTTCAACGTTTTTGAGGCTAATCTTTATTTTCAATTGCGGAATCCTTTTAGAAACTTTTCAAACCCGGGCAACTCTATAATACTTCACGAAGTGGATACATGCATTTTATGGGGGCGCCTGTAGGGTGTTTGCTAAGACCTAGTGATGATATTATAGAACTTTTAGAGTTGTGGTACTTCCGAAGAGTCGAAGCGAGGATGTGGTAGGGGCGCTTATCGCATACTTGTGAAGGCCAATTGGAGATGTCACGACCGTGACTAGGATGTTGTAAGAATCTCGGACGACGCAACCGAGATAATTACAAGATCCTTGGACATGGTCCTTGGACTCATTAATTTCAAACTTCATCCCCTGCCTTATTTTGGTTTCAGTCTCGAGGACGAGACTTGTTTTTAGAGGTGGATGATGTAAAGGCTCGGATTTTTAAAATACTAATTTTCGGAAAAAGAAATTAAAAATAAATGTAGATCGGATTTAATTCGGATATTTCAATGAAAACTCGTCTTTAATTTAATAAATCGAACTTGAAATATGTAAAGCGAATTCCGGACCAATTTTTTTTTTTTTCCTTAACGATTGAATCCGTCTTTCTCCTCGGGACCACATTTCCGTCCTCTTTTCTCATTCTTATCCATTCCATGTCATACCTCTCATTTGGGTAAAATTCTATCTCTCCTTTCCCTCCCTCCCTTCTTCTAGACAACTCCAATGGAAAACAAACAACAAATCCTCCATTCAAAAATCAGATTTCATTGACCTATTCTAGACCACAAACCAAGGGGACCCAAACATCACCCAACTTCTCTGTCCTTTTGAGCTTGCTGAGAGAAATTGAGCTCCTTCTGCAAACACAACTCCACCCCTCTTTGTTTTATCGCCACCAACCACCCACCTTGGCCCGCTCTCCGGCCACGCCTCC
Source organism: Persicaria tinctoria (assembly GCA_037127255.1). Lineage (NCBI taxonomy): Eukaryota > Viridiplantae > Streptophyta > Magnoliopsida > Caryophyllales > Polygonaceae > Persicaria > Persicaria tinctoria. Next base: position 40,236,053 of record JBANSL010000020.1, read on the forward strand.
GACAAGCCGACGCCGCTCTTCCCCTGTCTCTTTCCGCCGCCAGTAGCAACACTCGAGCGCCCCTGAGCGAAGCTCCAGCGCCCGAGCCTCTCCCGAGCACGCTGAGCACTAGCCCAGCCTTCGTCGCAAGGAGCCGAGCCGAGTCCGAGCAGCTCCACTCCGTTTTCCTTCGTCCTTGAGCACGGAGCAGTAGTATCATCTCCATTTCCTTCCTACTCGACGTCCGAGCAGCAGCAGCAGCAGCGCCTCGGGGTCGCCGGCGTCGCTCTCGCTGCCTTGTTTTCCGTTCAAGCCCCGGTAAGCTCTCCACCTTCTCCTTTCGACCTAAAATGCCATAAAGCTCCGCCCTTAAGCCTCTCACCGTCGTCCTAGGTCCCGAATCGCTCGGATTCGCCTCCGGCGAGCTCAATTGCGCCACCGACGAGCCCGAATAACCTCGACAGATCTCCGACGAATCTCGACCCTCGGTGAGGACCTCTCTCTCTCAATCTCTCTCTCTCCTTTGTTAGTTCGACTCCGTGTCTATGGTTGACGGGAAGGTGGTCGGAGCCCGTGCCATCGCCGGCAGCTTCTTCCTTTCCCTTTCCTTCCTCTGTTTTCGAATCTGGCGGCTGCTGGGCAAGACGGGGGAACAGTAAACGGGCTGTGGGTTTTTTGTTTTATTTTGTTGAACCGGTTCAAGTATTTAATTAACCAAAACCGGTTCAGTCTTAAAGGAAATGGGCCTTGGGCCTCTTGGATCCGGAAATTAACAAAAAGGGGGTTTGGGCCTTTTAGGCCTAAAATGTGTTAAAAGGGATTTAAGACTTATAAAAAAACATTTTTTTTTATGAAAAATGTTTAATAAATGGAATATTATATATTATACAATAATACTGATGAGAAAAAAAATACATTATTGAAAATACCTATCAAATGTCGAATTTTATTTAAAACTTTGAAGTAACGATTTCGACTTGAAATATGGCGGAATCGTTTTAAAGATATGATTTTGGGAAATTGGTTAGGGATTTAAATGATAAATGTCGGAACTTGGCCAATAATGATTTGAGAAATTATTTTGAATATGAGTTGACTTAAATTGGGATTTAAGAGTTTGGAAAATATGGTTGGTATGATTTTGTCAATGGGTTGATAGGAAGAATGGTTTTGGTTGATGCTGATCGTATCGAAAAGGTTTTGGAAAATGGTTTTACTATCGATTGGTTTTAAGGATATTGAGAACTTGGGTTCGTGTGTGTATGAATGTGAGTCCGGTAGCTTATGAAAATGGCTTGATGATAGGTGTGTGTTGCTTTTGGATTGCTTTGGACTTGCATTGGGCCCTTGCTTGTGTTATCCTGCTATTCTGCATCTTCAGGTAAGTTCCCTAGGGGGCTTACTCAGGTTGGACATTCATGCCTGTTGTTGCATTTTATGTTAGGTGTTGCATATGCATAAAAGCATGCCATGTAGTATCCTGTTTAGGTTGCACTAATTGAATGAGCATCTGCTTACTTTATGCGTTTGAAACAGAACGGCCGTTATCTGTGATAGTCCTAGAGTCTTTGCTAGGGTCATAGGGTAGCCCAGCCTCATCGGGTACCCTGAGTCAATCGAGTCATGACTTCCTTATATTATGATATGCCTGCGGGCTTTATTGTGGAGCGGGTTAGGCATGCGTGCCGCCCGATTATGATGGAATGCATTCACGAGCTGGCCAGTCTCTGCCCTATCGGAAGGGGGTGGAGGTAGGAGAGGGATATGCCACTTGGCATTGTCTTGGGCCCTTTACAGTATTTCTGCATATTATTATACTTAGGGGCATGCTAGTGTGTTTGACTTTCGTACTGCATTAGAGCATCTTTATTAGGTATAGCACATACTATGTGGCCTCAGCGAGGACTGCCGGTCCCGCATGAGTGGCTCGATTTGATTCCTTTCCCCGTTCTTTTTTTTAAAGGTATTCTCTGCAGATTTGAGTGCTCGATGTCTATATGACGGGGTTTCCTTTTGGCGAATCGAAGAATTTAGCTAATATCCTAATTTAGTAAAATGGTAATTACCCACTCATGATTTGGTTTTGACTGGCTTTGCCGTGACACTTGTATATTTACTTTGCTTCCGCTTTACTTCCACTTGAAATGGATTCCGCGACATAGTTGTAGGACAGGTTAAGGGTACCCAACGACCCTTCGAGGTTTTTAGGGTTTGAAATCCCTCTTTATACTAATCTTAAAAGAGTTGGAAACCTCGACCCGTACCTGGATTGCAAGATCCGAACAAGGGGTTTTATCCCTTGAAACGTAACCCGGAAATCATAATTCTGGGCCGTTACACGTGTCGAGAAATCCGGCCATGCGACCTGCTCCCTCTAAAAACCTTGGTGAATGAACCTCGATCTGAGAAGCAAGTAGAAGAAAAAAGAACAAATGTACAGTGGGAAAGATTGGCAAATAGGTGAGTTCTGGATTTCTTTACAATTTCATTTTACAATCGACTTATACAAAGATTCATAGACTTGTCTGAATGTTTTGTATTCCGTGAAAGACGATAGGACATGGAGCGGATTGAACTTCACTTCGACGATATGGCGGAGCTGCTGCAGAGTTGGACGGGTACACAGGAGGGCAGGCAAGTGATACTTCAAAGAATATTATTACTGTTTTTTAATTATTTGCATTTATATGATATACATTTCCAATTAACATGGAGGAGTGGTAGGAGAAACTTTATGGAAGATAACAAATAATTAACAAAGCAAAACAAAAGAAAATTAGGACAAATATAAATAGATAAAATAATTTCCAAGCTTAACAAAACAAAGAGAAACAGAATAATCAAATGACAATGTCTTGATCGAATAATGTCAATAAACTAATAAAAATAATCCTTGGAGTTGAAAGCATAATGGGCAAATTTCCAACATCTCCATTCTTCTAATCCTTTTCAATCTCGACAACTTGTCTAAGGTTTAAACATTATTAGTATTCAAAAAATAAAACATAAAAGATAGAGGGTTGAAAGAGAGGGAGAAATAGATAGGATACGGTGGAAGAGGAAGGAGGCGAAGCGAGTTATTTGTGATACTCGGTTCTGATTATATAGAGTAGTCTTGCTAGTTAGGTTAGGGTGAATGAGAGGTAAACGGTTTAAATAAATCTCATCATATCTGATTGAATAAATTGTTTTAACTATTTTAAGAAAAAGTAACAGAAATGAGATAAAGATTGGTTAATTAGGTAATTGAATTGATTTTTTGATCCGAAATTGCTTAAAAAAACAGTAATAGACTTGGTTTAATTAAATCTCTGCAGATTTTAATGTTTTAATTATTAATAAAAGAACAGAATTGGTTTAAAAATCTCGGGAGATCTGTAAAGTTTAATAATTTTAATTAAAACGGGTTAAACAAAATTTTAAAAATATCTGGAGATCCAAATTTAGGATAAAAATCTCTGGAGATCTGAATTGGGTAATTGAAGCAATAACGGATGGAATTAAAAAAAAAGTTACAGCGAATGGTTTGTAATTAATATAAAAATATATGCAGATCTGTAAATTGTAATTATTTTAATTAAAACGGTTTTAGTTACCTAGATATACAATCTTTTAGTTAAGAAAGATATAAGTGTTTAATAATTCAAATGGTTTAAACAAAATTTTATAGGATAATCGATCCTGAATATATATAAAGTCGATTATGAATAAATGTGTATTAATTTGGTTAATCAAAATCTCGGCCTATATTAAATAAGAGAAAGTTTAGAGGATAAATGTGTAATATTTTGGTTATTTGAACTGTTATTTTTATTTATTAATTATGGTTGCATATAGGAGATTTATCTTTGGAGATCCGATTTTGCTTTGTTGTTTTGCTTTATTTTCGCGATTCATCTTCTCAAGTTTAAATTTCTTACGGCTGAATTCAAAATATTCACCTACAGCAGTAACAAATTATGAATTTGCAAAAGGAGATGGAGAAAGAAATTAAGAAGTTTCAAGATAAGGAGGTCGGCTAAGTTTATATGCTGCACTCATTCAGTTTTGAAGGTTTAAAAGATGAAGAAAGAACTTCAGAAATCGCAGGATGAGGAGAAGCTTGGAGTGAACAGATCGACAGAACTTCAGAAATCGCAGGATGAGGAGTGCCGATCTTAAGAAATCTCAGGATGAGGAGAAGCTTGGAGTGAATTGATCGGCTAAGTTTATATGATGCACTCATTCAGTTTTGAAGGTTTAAAAGATGAAGAAAGAACTTCAGAAATCGCAGGATGAGGAGAAGCTTGGAGTGAACAGATCGACAGAACTTCAGAAATCGCAGGATGAGGAGTGCCGATCTTCAGAAATCGCAGGATGAGGAGAAGCTTGGAGTGAATTGATCGGCTAAGTTTATATGATTCACTCATTCAGTTTTGAAGGTTTAAAAGATGAAGAAAGAACTTCAGAAATCGCAGGATGAGGAGAAGTTTGTAGTGAACAGATCGGCTAAGTTTATATGCTGCAGATTTGTTTAGACGTCCAATTACTTCAGAAATCGCAGTTGTTTATATGCTGCAGATTTGTTTAGACGTCCACTTACTTCAGAAATCGCAGTTTAAGGGTTGATTCTAAAAGTTTATAATTGTGTGGTTTAGATGCTTTCATATTTGTTTTCCAAAAAAACCTTAAACGTGAGAATAATTTTAAATAATTTGATAAGTAATTGAGGATTTATCCTAAATTCCAACTTTTAGTGTATGGCCGCCACGTGTCTAAAAAATGCAAGTGTTTTAGTAGTATATTAGATTAAACTTCTGTTAAGAAATGTAAAAAATGGAATTGTTACCTTTGTTAAGATTATTAGAAAATACTAACAAAAAATGAAGCGTCTATTATATAATTTGTAGATTGTTGATATGACCATTTTTTAAATTTCTTAACAGAAAAAGGGAAAAAAAACATGTGCACATGTATATTGTTTGCAACGGCATTATAAATGTGGATTGTAATGGGGAAACCGTTGGACTAAAAACAATCCCAATATTCTCCAAAAACTTAAGATGAAGAATCTATTGTGACAACCTTTGTTAAGATTATTAGAAAATAATAACAAAAAATGAAGCTTTTATTATATAATTTGTATATTGTTGATATGACCATTTTTTAAATTTCTTAAAAGAATAAAAAAACATGTGCACATGTATATTGTTTCCAATATAACTTTTAAAAATATATGGTTTATTTATTTATTTTTCAAAGGCATCAATTAAGAACATTAATTTGAAAATAATTTCCCAAATTTAATTATTTTAGATTAAATAATATTTTTTAATTCTTTAATTTATCCATTTATAGCAAAGAATCTTCCGAAATCAAGGTTCTTAACAACCTATTCTTTAAGGATATATGTTAGAAATTAATATTGTTAAATATAAACTAAATAAAAATGGTAAGTAAAAATAATTTTAAATGTCGATTGTAAATTTATTGTTGGTTTGTGCAAAATAGTTGTTAACGAAATACATTTTTAGTTAATAACTTGATAATTAATGAAGTTAATAAAAAGAATTATATTATTGCATTTACAATTTGATAAATAAACGACATATGAAAAAGATAATGGCATAAAAGATTAAGATATCAATGAAAGATCAAAATGCAATAATTATTTTAATTACAACTAATTAAATATTGGTCCGAAATTAATAGAAATATTAGATAGCCTACCATGTACTCAAATGTGCTAGTATAGTATCCTTATATATAAATAGTCATCAACTATATACTATTGCTATGTTATCTATAATAACCAAAATATAATTTTTTTCAAAAGTCCAATTTAATTAAGCGCTAATAAAAATTAAATTAATAAAGTAAAAATTTGTTTGTTAGAAAATTATGGTAACAATATCAAAACATGGAAAAGAAAATACATTAATTGAAAAATAAATAAATAAAAATTAGAAGCGTTAATTAATTTTCATTTAAATGGAAGGTGGGGTCAGGTTTAATATGAAATCGCCACGTAAGTCTATAGTTAAGGAAAGTTTGCCACGTGGCTTGAGAAGCAGCTGTTTTAGTATTATATTAGATAGATAGATAGATAGATAATAGATAGATATATTGCAATCGGAAAAAAAAAGGAAACCTGTCTCAATATTTACGGCAGTATAACCGAAAATAAAAAAAAGGAATGGATTCAAATCATATTTAAAATAGGAAACAAATATTTTAAAGTTTCCATAATAATATTGACCAATAAGAAAATCTCATTTGAATAAAAAATTCAACTTTAATTGTGGGTGTGACACGTCAGCAAAATGCTAGCAGAATTAGTAATATTAATAGATAGATAGATAGATAGATAGATAATAGATAGATTTATTGCAATCGGAAAAAAAAAGGAAACCTGTCTCAATATTTACGGCAGTATAACCGAAAATAAAAAAAAGGAATGGATTCAAATCATATTTAAAATAGGAAACAAATATTTTAAAGTTTCCATAATAATATTGACCAATAAGAAAATCTCATTTGAATAAAAAATTCAACTTTAATTGTGGGCGTGACACGTCAGCAAAATGCTAGCAGAATTAGTAATATTAATATATAGATATAGATTATAGATATTGATATAGATATAGATATAGATTTTAATATATTTGTAGGCACTTAATTAGCCATTAAAATAGAAGATGGAAGATTCGAATTTGTGACCTATTGATCAATATACCCCAAAAAAGATACAGAGATTTACGTGATTCGGTAACAATGTATTACCTATATCCATGGGCCGAGAAACTAGGTTCTTTTATCAATGAGGCTAAGAACATAACCGATTACAATAATATGACACATTTCATGAGTATACATAGTGACTTATATATGAAACCCTAATCGGATTATGGGTTATAAACCCAAAACAGTTTACGATAAGCTCATTACTACAAAATATATCATATCGTTTTGGCGAAGTGGCGCTGCCCTCTAGCCCTCCGTCAGGGGCGGTCGTCGAGGATGGATCTAGTGTGAACACCTCTTACGTTGTGAACTGTGAAAAAACTTATTATTTATAGGTATCACCGTAATTATTTGTTTGATGCAATATAATTATTCATATGTGTGAATGTTTTTTTCCTACAAAAATTATTCGTCTGTTGTAAGTCTATAACATGATTATTCGTATGATTTATGCACAAATAATTATATTGTTTCAGACGAATAATTTTGTCCTTTAAATTTTTCTTTAAATCTCAACCAGTGATCTTCTTAATTCAGTGCTCTAGAATTATTCATAAATTATACCGTAAGAGGTGTTTTTTCTATATAATTCATTAGTTTACCTTAAATCATTCGATAATACATCAACCAAACTAGTAACAAATTGATATAACTATGTGACTTAAAATTTAGGTTTAGATTAGATTTTGATTTATTTAATCAAGTCTTAATTCCGAGATTGAGCTTAGTTAAATGCCTACAAGGATCATCAATGCCCAGACTCTATTGGCTTTTTAAGTTAGAATCCGATCCACTAAATGTGTAAATTGCAGAAAATCACCCCTTAAAACCCTCGGGTCGTGACTACAACCTCTTGACTTCTGTCGTGAAAGTGTGTTCTCTTTCTGGTCTATCGGACCAAGGAAATGTGCCAACTCTCTCTCTCTCTCTCTCTCTCCCTCCTGTAATAATTCTGGCTAAGAAAAATGCCCACGTTGTGGCAATTCCACCCAGAAGGTAATGAGTTACTCCTACAACACGTCCTTGTACAATGCTCAAGGCTCTAGGCTAGACCTTACCCTATTCTCGAACCCTATGTCGAGCTCTACCCTATCCGCTTTTAAAACCACCCTTTAAAATCAATATTACAGAAAACCACCATTTATATAGCTTTTATTTACCAAAGACCACCCCGTCCACCTCTATATGTCGTTAGGGCTTTGTTAAATATCTTTGAAAAACTAAAATTACACTTATACATATCATTTTCTTATCACCACTCACTCCCCGCCCATCTTTCTGTAAATATGTACAACTCCACCCACACTTTGTTAATTGAAATTATTCAACAACTCTTACGGTCCTATACTAGGCTCCCTTCAATCCATGCCTAAATCTCTCCATGTGGTAAAGGTATTTTGGTAATTTACCGATTTTCCCTTTAAAACATAACGAAATAAGAGATAGAGTGAACTTTGGTAAACAAAAGCTATATAAAGGGTGATTTTTTGCAATATTGATTTTAAGAAGTGGTTTTGAGCAATATGCCCTATTTAAGAGGTGTTTTTTTTTATCGTTTACCATTACTGATCCGGCCCTTGTTAGAGCCTATAAACAGGAGTTGATCGACATTTTTACACTTGCACTGCCTCGCTCCCACCCTCCCTTAACCCCTGCCCATTTTCAACTTCGATCTCCGACGCTGACCTCCACAAAGCAGGTGAGCGCATATCCTTGTCCGAAACTTGGGGTCCTTTACTTGTTAATTAGTTGACTTGTTGTGTACTCCGTATTATTTTTGGATCTGTAATTTAGGGTTCATTTTTAGCGGAGCTGCTACTCCTGAGTGAGTAGATTCATCCGTAAACCTAATTTAAGCCCCAAATTATGAAGCTTCTGTAAGCTGTTGTTCCAATTAATGATCAAATCTGCATTCAATTGAAGGACATGCATCCACAATCGTCAATGGATCCCTCTGTTTGAGCCAGATACCTTTTGTGAACCCTTAATTTGTTTGCTGTGTTTTAAATTCCAAGCACCGAATCATCATCGACGTTCACATTTTGTTAGCACCCGCCACTAGAAAATTCCACGAAACTCATAATTGGTAGTTATGTTAATGAATTCTTTAGTCTATTTCTTGATTTTCTGTTTGCATCTCCACTTTTTTCTCATTTCTTGTTTTTATATGTTATGTTAATGAACTTTCGCTGATGTTCTGTAAACTTGGGACTGAAATCAGTCAACCTTAGTAGGAGGGTACCTTTTGCTGATATTATTGCTGGACCCTAGCGCAAGTTTCCATTGTTGTATGATGCATTTTCAATTGCTTTCTACGGATATTTGATAGATTTTAGTAATTGGGTCGAATTCCGAACAATGTATCAATCAATTTTACCCTTTTATAGGGCAATATAGGGTCAATTTGCAACCACAAAGATGAGCAATGGAACACGCTACGCAATCGCCACTGGCACCATCAACGCCAGACAAGTATAAATGCAAAGCAAATATCTGTCAGATCACTACCAGTGATCAGGGTAAACACATTATTACCTTATGTATATGGTGCTTTGGAACCATCATTTGTTTGTTGGGCTATATATATGTCTTTGCTTGTTTAGGAGCTTCACCCTCTGCTGGCTGCAAGTATGAAGAGCAAGATGAACAAAGGGACTGAGTTGTTAGACAGGTTTTTCAACCTGATACTCCTCAGCCCTCTATGCAAAGGCAAATATGTGTTAAGAGAAAGAGAGCAGCTATCGAAACTGTCCAAATGTCCAAAATGTTGAGCAGAGTTCTAGTTTTGAATACGAAAAGAGGAATCCGTCTAAGAAAACAAGTGGAAAGAAGATAAAAACTGATAAACTGTGTATATATATATATATATATATATATATATATATATATATATATATATATATCTTCGCCTGCAAGTGCAGATTTTACTTATAAGGATATCCTATACAAAGGCATGCTACTTGAGAATCATCTCTCCTACGGGTATTACACCCGCAGCATTAGAATTTTCGCTCTGGACATCTTTTCGGAGTTGGAAGCGGTGCAAAAGGAGAGAAATGCTTAAGAAAGATGATTCTCGAGTAACGTGCCTTTGTAAAGGATACCCGTAAGAGGATGGAGTCTAAGAAAGGCGAACCGAAGAGAGAAATAAATGCAAAGGAAGAATGGAGAAGAATGCTTGAGGAAGGTGGAAGCAACACAGACCTGAGCTATCTAGTATCTGTGTTTATCAAAAATGTTGACGGAGTTCAAGGTAACCTTCGTTAGTAAGACAATGGTGAATTGCTCAGCTAGATATATAACAGAACACGGATATACATTTTACAGGGGAAAGATGTTACTCGCAGTGGAAAGGATCGGTTTTGGACTCGGTCATTGGAGCGTTCTTGGCACAAAATGCTTCTGACCAATTGTCGAGGTATCGTCAACATCTAAGTTACAAGCATTTCAGGAATGACATCTGACCAATCAGTAATGCCTACTTGCAGCTCTGCATTCATGTCACTAGCTGCACAGTTTCCTCCTCTAAAGTCAAGATACGAATTGAGTTGCAGGAGAGGTTAGAACCAACTTTTGTGGTGCCATGGACAGTGTCCACTGGGATGGAGTTAGGCAAGCAGCGGAAAAGGATGTTTCTGACGCTATTTTAATAAGAGGGAACAGCCAGCGTCTTGCAAATAGAATACAGGTATAAATTGTTCTCTCTCTAACCTTGAAAAACAAACTGAAATATCTCCCAAATAACACGTTTGTGTCATTTAGGCATTTCTTAATGGGTTGGTCAATGAGGGAAAAGGCTTGAATCTTGAGGAGCTACGAGATGGTGCACCTGAATCCGCAGTCTACGTGATCGAAGATGGTAAACTCTTTGATTGTGTGATTTGCCATAACTCGTATCCTTTTTCAGCTCGTCAAACACGGAGTTCCTGCAAGGCTTCTAAGGAATTGGACCCAAAAGTGTGGAATGTGTTCGCCTTTTGGCGCTTGAACAAAAAGCCTTCCCTGTGAGAATTGTGATCAAAATTTTCTCTCTTTCAGCCATTCACATTATAATACTTTATAAAAATGTATTGTCGCCTTTGCAAGGTTGATACACATGTTGCAAGGGTGATAATTCGTCTTGGATGGACACCTGTCCCTCAAGTACTAGATGGGCTTCAAACAGTTGATTCAAGGAAGTAAGTATTCATTCCAGATCAATGATCAAGGAAGTAAGTACTAGATGAGATCATTGATCTGGAATGAATACTTACTTCCTTGAATCAACTGTTTGAAGCCTATCTAGTACTTGAGGGATAGGTGTCCATCAAAGACGAATTGTCACCCTCGCAACATGTGTATCAACCTTGCAAAGGCGACAATACATTTTTATAAAGTCTTATAATGTGAATGGAGATGATCACACCTATGTGATCTTGGTCATAAGACCTTGTAAACATGTTTCTTTAGCGGTTTAGTCTATTGTATTTATGTTCCTTTTCTAACTCTTAATTTCCTTATTGTTATGCCTGTTACCATTATGTTCACTTGTTTCGGTATTTATGAGTTCATCGGAAACATTCTTTCGACTAGTTCGGGAAAAGAGTGCCGCGTAATTGCGGGATATATTGGGTTGTTTTTGTTGTTAGCTGCACTACCAGATGATTAGCTTTGGAAAGGCAGAACACTCAACCACTTGTTTTTCATGTTTAGAAGGCTTAAAACACTTTAAAAAAAACTTGAAGCTTATCAAAGTGCTATTAAATTGATGTTTTCCTTATGTAGCTATTTTGGACAAAGAATAACCCGAACTGTAGTGGGTGTCCAATGAGAGATAACTGCAATTACTGCAAGAGCAAAGCAAGAGCAAAGCTGAGAGGCTGAGAGGTATAGTAATTTCACATAATCGACCGTCCTTTCTGTTCGTCATATCGTAACATTCAAATTATTTAACATGCTGAAACTTTTGGTGTGCAAAAAGCGATCAAGTGATCAGAACAGAGAAGTGCCAATGACACAGAACCTTGCACGCTCAAATGCTTGGGGGGTGGCATTGAAGATATGGGCTACTTTACAAGAAGCAAGAAAGACAAAGCTTCTTCACCCGCTTAAAAAAAAAGGTGCCAAAGAAGCTGAACAAGGGAATCAATAAAACGAAAGAACATGTAGTGTGAGTATCAATGATATCGTTAATTGGTTGATAAACTATGGATGGAAAGCATATATAACTATGTTCTGACTGTTTTATATTTGTTTACATGATGCAACTACCAGCTTCCGGATTATCATCCTTATCTGGAAATTGTAAGCAAACACGAGTGATCTTTTTACTCTTACCTTTGTTTGAGACCGCATTGTTTGATATCAATATTGTCGTATTGATATCAATTTTGGGATTGCATTGTGTTGAATACAGATGAACACACGAGAGGTTGAAGACTCAAACCCTTACCTACTTTTTGTATGGGAACAAGGTAAATTGACATAAATCCCCGTCCCACAAAATTATTTTATCATTAAATTAATATTAAAAAAAAATTAAAAAATATATTTAGTTTCTACATACTTATTAAAACATATTTTGGAAAAAAAATATTAAAAAATCAACTTACAAAAATTATAATAATTCATAACAGATAGAAAGATTTTTAAAGTTTTTAAAAGATGTGAGTTTACTGTATATTTTTATAAAAAAATAATAATTCGATTTTCTAAGATTTTTTTACCAAATATGTTATAATAAGTATGTAGAAGCTAAATATATATTTTTTAATTTTTTTAATATTAATTGAGAGGTAAAATAATTTTGTGGGACGGGGTTGTGGGGCGGTAAGTTGGGGCAGAAGATTTGCTCCGAAATTGGCATAGAAATTCTGGACTACTTTTTACACTCATTGTCGCGCCATTTAAATATCGTATTTATGTCGATACTAACCATCTTTAGTATCAGCGTATCAGGTGAAAGAACAAATCAGGGGAAGTATTCAGGATCATCTCTTGAATCATTATCCGGGACAGTCATGGTAAGATTTATATTGACGACATCAAGTTTGATTTGTTATAATTGGACTTAAAAGACTGAAATGTAACTAAATGTAAGTATTAAGAACAATGCATTATCTTCTGTTGGAAAACAACATTGATCTGTGATTTGAGCAAGAACAGGAGAAAGAGATGGAGTGAATTTTGAACTGAAAATTCCCAGATGTGTATTTGATTTCTAATTGAATGAATTACAGAGAAAGGAGAACCAAAGCTATATATCGAACTCGGATATAACCGAAATAATGGGGATTCCAATCTGATTATAACCCAACACCCCCCCCCCCCCCTCAAGATGAAGATGGGGATTCCACGACGCCGATCTTGCGTAACAGTGGTCGGAGGTGAGTGCCGGAAATGTTCTTGGTCAGAAAATCCACCAATTGAGCATGAGAAGGAGCGTGATCGAGAGTAATGAGCCCTTCAAGCAATTTTTCACGGGCATAGTGACAATCGAGCTCGATATGTTTCGTCCGCTCATGGAACATCGGGTTCTGAGCAATGTAGAAAGCAGCTTGGTTGTCACACTTGACCGGAATCGGTGTAACCCCAGAGACTCCGAAGTCATCCAATAATCGAGTGAGCCAGGCGAGCTTTGTACAGACTCGTCGAATAGATCGATACTCGGCCTCAGGCCTCAGCCGACGACAAAGAGACACTTTGCTGCTTTTTAGACTTCCATGAAACCAGACAAGCTCCTAGAAACACAATGTAACCACTCATCGATTTGCGAGAAAATGAGCAACTAGCCGAGTCTGCATCACAGTAGGCGCGAAGAGTGAGTGGTTGATTAGAGGATAACAACAACCCCTTTGTTGCAGTGCCCTTGATGTAGCGAAGAACATGGAGAGCAACATCCATGTGTGGAGCTCGGGGAGAATGAAGAAATTGACTAAGAAATTAAACAGTGAAAGCGAGATCAGGCCGGGTACGTACCAGCAAATTCAACTTCCCAATAAGATGCCTTTACTGAGTAGGATCATCAAACAAAGGGCATGAATCAGGCGATAACTGGAGATGGGGATCCAAAGGGCAAGCCACTGCAATGCCCGAGCATAGGAAGTCTAAGAAAATGTCATTAATAAATCGCTGCTGACTAAGAAGCAGACCATTTGGAACTGTAACAAATTCAATCCCCAGAAAGAAGCTCAAAGTCCCCAAATCCTTGATTCGAAATTCCATGTCCAGAAATAGTTTAAGGGCTTGCACTTCATCAGAATCACTGCCAGTGATCAGAATGTCATCCACATAGACGGCAATAAACAGACATAAACCTTTGTGCTTTCGAAAAAATAATGAATGATCATTATGTGACAACACATAACCACGATTGATCAAAGCACTAGATAAACGAGCATATCACTGTCGTGAAGCTTGTTTGATCCCGTAAATCGATTTCTTAAGTCGACAAGCCAAATTCTTCCCATAAACTTCAAGACCAGGAGGAATTTTCATATAGACCTCTTCATCCAAAGTTCCATGAAGGAACTCGTTATTCACATCAAGTTGCAGAACATGCCATATGTTATGCAAAGCAATTGAGAACAGGACCCGAACGGTTGTCATCTTCACAACCGGGGAGAGTGTCTCAGTGTAATCTACCCCTTCCTTTTGAGTAAATCCTTTAGCAACGAGACGCGCCTTGTATCTCTCAACACTCCCGTCAACTTTCCTCTTAATTTTGTAAACCCATTTGCAACTAATGGCACGTTTATCTCTTGAGAGTGTAACAACTTCCCATGTAGCATTAGCATCTAATGCTCTAAATTCATCTTTCATTGCATTTTTCCAAACTGCAAATTCACGGGCTTCAGAAAAAGTGAGGGGTTCATGGTCTGGAAGAGAATCAACAGATGCTAAGGCAGAAGGGAATTCAAAGGTGGATGTGGTTGTATGAAAGCACACTGCCATATCTGTGCAGTGAGTGCACACATATTTTGAAAAATAAGGAGGATGATGCTCTCGAACTGATCGACGAGGAGCAACACTCTGAGTAGAAGAAGAAACACCACTCTGGACACCAATGGCATTATCATGGACCATAGATGGAGAGGGTGAAATATCACCATCATTAACAATCAACCGTGATGGTGAAGAATCTAAAGTGAAGGAGGGAGTGTCAGTAGCTGTGGTGGAAGAAGAGGATGAAGGGGATTTATAAGGAAAGACCTCTTCATGGAAAACATCTCTTGAGAAAAATGCACACTTGGTCTCAAGATTAAACAACTTATAACCCTTCTTGCCCCCTGGATAACCAAGTAAAACACAAGGAGAGGCTCTAGCATCAAACTTATCCCTTCCTTGTTGAAGAGTAGAAGCAAAGCAAAGAGACCCAAAACAACGAAGATAATCAAAGGTAGGAGGCTTATGATGCAACATTTCGAATGGAGATTTCATCTTCAACAACTACTTGGAAATTTGTTGATGAGATGGACTGCAGTAAGGACACTGTCCCCCCAGAATCGTTTAAGCAAGCTAGATTCAAACATGAGGCTTTTAGCCACCTCAAGAATGTGTCTATGCTTCCTCTCGACAACCCCATTTTGCTGAGGGGTAGCAGTGCAAGACTGCTGACGTACAACACCTTTCTCTAAGAGAAACTGAGCATGATCTTTACCCGCTCTTAATTCAAAAGCATTATCCGATCAAAGGATCTTAACCCGCTTCCCATATTGCCTTTCAAAAAATGCAAAAAATTGTTTGATAACAATGAATGCAACAGACTTGGTTGGAAGCAACTGCACCCAAGTTGTGCGAGTGTAATCGTCAACCAAAGTCAAGACATATTTAAAATTATCATAAGTAGGCACACGATAAGGTCCCCAAACATATGCGTGTACTAATTCAAAAGCATCCATTGTCTTTATTGAGCTTAAAGAGAAAGGCAATCGTGCTTGCCTAACACGTGCACAAACATAACATGTTCTCAAATCAAGTATGCAATTATCTGTCACAGATACACAAGGCAGTGTACACAACTTGTGAGAGGGCAGATGGCCTAACCTCTTATGCCATATTGAAGCATCCACTACAACTGGGAATTTATTCAAAGCAGTAAGAGAATGAGCAGAATGAGCAGCAAGTCGAGCTTGTGAATTGAGCCCCAAGACAAATAAGTCCTTGACTAAGTCACCAATCTTCATAGGCGCCATCATCGAAGGAGCCTACAAATAGCATCCATTTGCAGTGAATATCACAAAACAATGAAGTTCTCTGATCAACTTTCCCATTGACACCAGATTGCATACAGACTTTGGAACAAAAAGAACATTATGCAACTGAAGGCCTTGCATAAGTTTAATTATTCCAGTTGTAGTGATCAAGGTTGTCTCGCCTGTAGGTAAAGTGATCTTAAATGGTCGAGACAGAGCATAGGTACTGTGAAACAAACTCAAGTCACTACACGTGTGACCACTAGCTCCACTATCAATAATCCAAACACTACCATCAAGGGTCTATGTAGAGAGAGTAGTACCTGAGAAGTCTGCAAAATCATCCACAAATGGTTCCTTTCCATGTGAAGAAGAAGAACCTGAAGCCTACAACAGTGCTACCAATTGAGCTTTTTGTTCATTTGAGAACTCTGGCTTCTGAACTTGTGAGACTGAGCCTGCAAACCGTCTATCAGTACTCTACTTTTTCATCTCCCTACTACTAGGATAACTTGGAGGAAAACCGATAATAAATAAGCACCGATCTATAGTGTGATTTATTTTCTTGCAGTTTGTACAAAACAGTGGTTTTTTATCAAAATTGAACTTCATGCCTCTTGATTGAGAAGCACTAGATCTAGTATTAGAGCTAGAGTTTGAACCAGATCCAGGAATCTTAGTACTAGTTGAACTTCTAGGTGCCTTGACGTGCATAGAAACCACCATCCACATTACCAATTCCTGAGCCTGATTTACCTTCTCGCTGATTCTCTTCCTAAGAGAGTAAAAAATAAACACGATCCACGTCTGGCAATGGATCCATCAATAGAATAGAGCCATGAATCGAAGTGTAAGACTCATTGAGCCCCATAAACAACTGAATAGTTTTATGATTCTCATCATACTGCGAAAAGGTGAAGCAAATCCACAAGTGCAATTTCCACATGAACAGGTAGGTTAATTCCTCATGCTCTCTAATTCATCCCACAACGATTTAATTTTAGTAAAATAGGCAGAAAAAAGAACTTGTACCTTGAGACACGGTACACATCTCATATTGAATCTAATACAATTGAGTTCCTCTAACCCCTAAATCGAGAAATCAACTGCTTCCAAATAGCACTTGCAGTGTTGTTATAGATGAAACTTCGCCGGATTTCTGGACTCAAGTTGTTGACAATCCAGGAAAACACCATGTCATTACATCGTTCTCAACACCGAAGCTTCACTGGATCTGTAATTGGCTTCTCAATAGAACCGGTGATAAAACCGAATTTGTTCTTGGCCGACAACGCCATTCAAATTGATTGCCGACATTCTCCAAATCCCTTGCCATCAAACGCAAGAGTAACTAGAGTCAGACCTGAATGATCACTCGGATGTAAATAATACGGATCATTTGGAACAATCTTCAACTGTTCATCGGCCATGATTGAGCAGGAAGCAAAGAAAAAAACACGAACACACCCCAGAGGCAAACGAAAATGCAGATCTGAAGCAAACACGAGCTCAAAACAACATATCAAGCTCTGATACCATGTTGGAATATTGATCTGTGATTTGAGCAAGAATAGGAGAAAGAGATGGAGTGAATTTTGAAATGAAAATTCTCAGATGTGTATTTGATTTCTAATCGAATGAATTACAGAGAAAGGAGAACCAAAGCTATATATCGAACTCGAATATAACCGAAATAAAGGGCTGGTCCAAACAGAAACCCAAACCCATACAAATATAACCCACAAATATAACCCAATCTAATTATAACCCAACATCTTCACGGTGCAGACATCGTCCCGAACAACAGTTAGAGGAAGCTTTTCGCTCAACGACACCTTCTTCGAGTTCAATGAGGTATATATCTATAGAAATTCACCTCCGAATCCTCTAAGACCAGCAGAAGTCCGACCAAAGTTCCTCGAGTATGCTTCAAGAAGCTTTCAAAGAGGCTCTTGTACTACGATACTTCCATAGCAGAAATTGCTAAAGGTGAATATGTCAAAGGAAAAAAAACTTACCTTTTCTTCGTTCTGATAAAATTATTATGTTAGACAGTGCTTAATGTGTAAAGATGTCGCTTCTTTCGCAAAACTATAAGGAGAGGACGTGTCTCGTATTTCTCGATGCTTTAACGAGGTGTCCAAGTACGAAACCCAAACGTCACGTTCTGAATGGTACAACATGTTTGTTAACTGTGCAAGATACATTTGCACGAGGGAATATGATCAAGAAATGCGGCACTCTTCTAACTTACACAAGCGTTTCAAGGCCAAGCGACAAGCTTCCAAGTCTAATCGACGAGAGGTTGAAGCTAAAGACAGATGGCCTTCTAATTTGAAGGTTGTATGTATATATATGTTGGAGTTGAAGCTGAAATTGGGGAACATTTTGTAAAGGTGGAATGGAAGTACACGAAGTAGAAGTCGTAGTTTTGTTGCTCGGGAGCTCTCCCGTTTTGGCGCCATGGCGATTAGGTCTTACGGCGTGGAAAGTGTATCTCCCTACCTATATATGCAAGTGTCTTCAGTACAATTTAGATCAGATCATCTGTATAAATAATGTGCTTTTGAAGGTTGTATTGTATATTTTGCATGTAGCTACAATCTTATGAAGCTTCAAGATGTATTTTGTGCTTCCTTTGATTAATGGGCTTGAGATTTATAATGCATGGGCGATTAATGAGCTTGAGATTTATAACGCATGGGCCAAAATGTGATGTCGTGGATGTCAAAATAACCAATACTTTATCCGTTATAAAATATAAGTTTTGTTAAAAACTATATAAAATATTAACTTTTTTTTTATTAATTTTTAAAATACAAGTCTTATGAACTCCGACTTGTATGGACAACATCAAGGAAGTAACCCTTTACTTTCCAGCTTTCCCACATTTACACTGCTAAACAACCCACACTTTAGAGTCCAAATTTAAATTTAAAGGGGATTAGGATGTTAGTGGAACTCTTTACAATTAAAAAAAAAAGTGAGAACGTCAATTATTTTTACAAACTCTCTTGAGCATCTGCATCCATTGAACCCATTTGGGTTTCTTTAACTCCACTTTTTATCTTTCTCTCTCTTCATCATTCTTTAAACAACGCATTATACATTTTCACTCACATCCCTAGACCCAAGAGAGTTTCTTAACTCCCGTTTTATCTCTTATCTCTTCACTCTTCTTTCAACTTTTTTATTGATGTGATCCCCAATTTCTCTCGTGTGTAGGGTGTTTCCATCCCCATCAGTAAAACCCTATAAGATTTCTTAACTCCACTTTATCACTTTATCTTTCCTTAATAAAACCCAACTTGTTTTTTTACCCACATTCCTAAGACCCATCTCAATTTCTTAACTTCACTTTCACCGTCTATTATATATATTAAAATATTTATAATAATATTATTTTTACATCATTGATACATAAATTAAAATTTGCATAAAATAATATAATAAGGATAAATAATTAAGAATTTGTTTAGTAATTTTTTTACGAAAATAATATAATACTCCGTATCGTGCAAAGTACATTCAACATCTTTAATAATTTTATAAATTAATTTATTTTATTTAACATATATGATATTGGGGTGTATGTTTAGATAAAACAATTTGTGCATATGATGGGCCCATTTCATGCATATAAATGGAACTTGTGAGTTTGTGGTAGGGCTGTGCATAACCCGGTATCCGACACGACACGACACGGTATGTCGGATACATGAAACCGATAACAATAAAAAGGCTTATCCGAACACGACACGATAAGTACCGGATATCCGACACGAAAACACGAAACGGTTCCGTGTCGGATACCCGTGTTATACGACACGAACCATTTATAAAAAAAAACTTTTTTTTCTGAATTTGTTGCCCTGTTCGTACAGATCAACCATTGAAGATGGATTATGAGGCAAATTGGTTGTTTTCTTGGCTGCGGGACTTCGTTTTCTAGAGTAGTAAGATTTTATAGGGAGAGGCGGAGAGCTGCGGTGGGTCGTTGCCAGAGATTGAATTGCATCTTCGTCAATGGCAGCGGTGGGGATGGTTGGAATTGGGCTCGATTTGGGGGTGATACCATTTCTTTGAGCTTGAACTTGAAGAACCAACCAACCCTAAATCACACTAGAGCCGCCAACACACTCAAAATAAAAAATCACCAGATCTAAATCGAATTCCATAGCCCACAAACCCAAAATCATCAGATCTGAATCGAATCCCATAACCCACACAAATCAAAACCAAAACACCCAGAACAAAAACGAAATTGAAAGAGGGGCAATCGAACTTCGAAGCCTGAAGGTGAGTCGAAGCCTGGGAGGGGTGAACAGTGGGAGGGCAAGGGTGCGAAGAGAAAGGCAACCGTCAGATCTGAATAAGGGGAGAGGGTGAGCAACTGACCTACACTACTCTGAGCGAGAGGTGGCTGCCCTAGTCAGGTACGATAGCTGGATTCGAACTCGCAACCATTTGCTCAGTCCCACACGCGAGCGCCCCTTCTTAACCAACTGAGCCAACTGAGTTTCAAGATATATTAAGACATTTATTTTATATTTACTATCACATAATACTAATATTACAAAAATAAAAAAAATTATCGTGTCGTGTCGGATACCTGACAAGAGAAATATGCCGATCCGAACACGACACGATTATTGTCATGTTTTACCGTTTCGTGTCACAATCGTGTCGTATCTATATCGTTTCGTGTTTTTTCGTATCGTTTTGTTGCGGTTTCGTGTCGTGTCAACCGTGTCGTATTTTACTGCACAACCCTAGTTTGTGGTCCATACTTCCACTAAAAACTATGAATAGTGTGTTTTTAGAGGAGTTTCTACCCAAGCAATAGTCACCATCATTTCTTAACCCCAACAACTCTCCCCATGAAAATATATTTTTTAGAGTTAAAAAACCCACTAGAAACCCTTGTTGTGGATGCTCTCCGCATTAGTGCGGGTTTCTTCGGTTTCTTAATCTCTTTTATCAGTCTCTTTCCTTACAAAACCCAACTTATTTTTTTTCCCACATCCACAAAGAATTTTTTTCCAAAATATTCACGAAAAAATAATTATTTACCAAAATATTCACACTTTTAAAATATTTACAAAAATATTCATTTTTTACAGGTATGACAGAAAAACGCGATTTCAAACCGCGTCTTATTCACAATGCGAAAAGTTTAGAAATAAAGGGAAAGTGGTAATAGAATTAATGATAAAAACACGGTTTGAAACCGCGTTTTTACCACTAATTTTAATCCCAAATTAATTATATGCAAGTATATATATTTTTCCACTAAACACGCGGTTTGAACCACGTATTTAGCTTTTACCCTTTTTTCCAATTGAAATTGCATTTCAAGTGGAAGGGACTAGGGAGGTCGTCAATGGCCCGATAGGCCTCGGAGGTTCGAAGAAGTGGAGGCTAAGAGGCGTTGGGCCACCTGCTCATCAGAGGTTCGTCTTGGCCCTCTCCTGCGTGGGACACCTGCTCATCAAGGGTTCGAAGAAGGTGGAGCCGTGGAGGGTAGGCCAACGACCCGATCGAAAGGCCTCGAAGGCGGTGAGGGGACGACCAAGGCGAGGAGATGGGGACGGAGTTCGGGCTACCGGTGAGGAGGGCGGCGACGTAGCAGAGGCCAGAGGGGGACGAGTTGCCGGTGGCGGTGATGCTGCCACGACGGTGGTACCGCGTGTTTTAGGGGAAATATAAAAATAGTTTAAATTTGGTGAATATCCATTTTTCATGTCAAAATTAAGTAAATGTCCATTTTTTTACATAATTAAGTAAATATTCAAATTTTTTTTCCAAAAATACCCCTCCTTCCCCATTCCTAACCCTTCCTCCTTCCCCTTTGACCATTTTTAATTTTAACATTGACTAGTCAACACTGACCATTCCGGTAAACGCCTGCATTTGGTGACAATTTTTTTGTGACAGTTGAGTATATTTTTCTGGTGACAGTTAATTGTGACAATTATTTTGGTGACAATTGATATTTTGTGATATTTTATTTTTTCCGGTGATAGTTAGAGGAAAATCTTTTCTAGTGGCAATTGATTTTCTTTTTTGCTTATCATAGTTTTTGGTGACAAAAAAATTTGGGTGACAGTTGATTTTCTTCCAGTGACAGTTGCCAGTAACACTTTTCCTCAGTGACAAATAGGATTTTTCTGCTAATAAATGATTTTCCCGATGACAATTGTCGGTGACAACTATTAAGGACAAGGTTGATGACAATATATTGTCACCGTGATATTGTAACCTTAAAAAAATTGTCACCATAACATTATACATCACTAAGACATTGTCACCAACTACAGAAAACTGTTTTCATATTGTTTAATCAATCGTATTGTCACCAACTTATAAAAAACATTGTCACCAACCTCTTTTCAGTAATCTATTGACACCAACAATAAAACAGTGTAACCAACCTATTTTCATCAAGCTTTGGTCAATAAACTACTGTCACCAATTACAAAACTTTGTCACCAATCTAGTGTCAACCAGCTATTTTTAGAAATTAATTGTCACCAACGACAAAACAGTGTCACCAACCAATTGTCATCAACTACAAAGCACTTTCATCAAACTAAAATGTTTACAATGCTAATCTTATCACATTTGTCATCTAATATTAACACATTTTAAAAAAAAAACTGAAACCCTAGAACAAGGGGATCATGGACCCAAGATGGGATAAACCCGAGCAGACAAAATTTTGATGTACAGTATAGTTTAGGGTTTAGGGTTTAGTCTTTAGGGTTTAGGGTTAAGGCCCTAAACCCTAAATTCTAAACCCTAAAATGTGTGCACAGTACCAATGTTATCAGATTTGTCATCTAATATTAACGCATTTTCGTTACGAAACTGAAACCCTAGAACTAGGGGAGCATAGACCCTAGAGGGGTTGAACTTGAGCAAACGAATAATTCGATGTACAATACTATAATGACATTACATTTTTCATCTAATTAATATTAAATTATTAATGTATTTTTGTTACAATAATAACCCTAAGTAGATGAAATTTGATGTAAAGTTTAACTTTGTAATACTTAATTGTCAGACTACAAAATATTGTCACCAACCTATTGTCAACAACTACGAAACACTGTTATCAAATTATTTTCACAAACAAGTGAACATTGTCACCAAACATTGTCACAAACCAATTGTCACCAACTAAAAAACATTGTCACTAATCTATTATCCCTAAACAGAGAACATTATCACCACCCACTATTGACACCAACTGATGCCATGCAATTATCGATGACTCCTGGTGACATTGAGGACAACATGAAGGTTCCATTCGATGGTCATATCACTCGTGCAAGGGCCAAGAAGATTCAAATTGCAACTAAAGCCTTTCTTGTCCGTCACCATGGAACTTTAGAGCAAGGGTTCAGGCCACCCTGGATCATTTGGCTCAAGGTTACACCACCAGCACCGGAAGTGAGCTTGCGTCCACACACGGAGCTCATGAAGACTCGTCAACACCCTCCTTGATCAACACACACATGTCACTCGGCCCAACAACATGTCGAGTGGATTTGGTGGGCTTGGCCGAGTGATCTCTTGTGGGCCGAGTTCTCTTGCATTAGTTACTTATGTTATTATTTTATGCAAATTAGATTAATAAGGTGGAATTAATTATATCTCTTCTAGATATAATCCTTGGCCACCAAGTTATTAAATATCTATCTTTATTAGGAAATATTTATCTTAGATCTATTTCATTTGTCTTTAGATAGAATAAATCTATCCAAACCCCTTTCCTTTGCAAGGAAGGATTGGATAGATCTCCCATAGTTTTCTATAAATTCATGTTATGGACTTTTGAATTAATCAGATTGAATTAGAATTGAGAACCCCTTTATGAATTAAAGGGTTCTTGGTTATCAATCCAAAACACTATCCTTGTCTTGTGTTCTTGAGATCTTTCGGCCTTCACAATCACCAAACCCCTCTTGGTTCATCGACATCGAGGAAACCGAGACCCCCCAACCCGGACAGTGAAGCCAGCGCTCCCGAGAAGCCCCGACCTTGGCGTCGCTTGCGAGCAGAGCCGCTCCCAGCGAGCGAGGACGTCCCAGGCGCCTCGCTCTCGCTCCCGCTCCTGCGCTCCCGTCTTCGCTCCCGCGCACACCTCTCGCCAACACGCTCGCTCCCAGCGAGAGAATCCCTCGCGCATCCGGACACTCCCGCACGCACACCCTGAGGGCTAGAAGCCTGTGTGCCCACAACCTCACGCGCCCAGTCCCTCGCTTCTCTCTCTCGCTTCTCTTTGTTTTTTTGTCGCTATTTCTTAAGTCTCAATTGCTTGAATTTATCCAAGTCTGAAACTGTCGCTATTTCAGATATACTAATTACTTGTTTAAATTGTTCCAATTAGGAGATATCAAAGAGCATTG
Source organism: Persicaria tinctoria (assembly GCA_037127255.1). Lineage (NCBI taxonomy): Eukaryota > Viridiplantae > Streptophyta > Magnoliopsida > Caryophyllales > Polygonaceae > Persicaria > Persicaria tinctoria. Next base: position 40,260,345 of record JBANSL010000020.1, read on the forward strand.
CAAGATCTAGCAAATATACGGCGTGGTTCTTGATCTTGAGCCCACATGCGAAGGATCGGGTATCTCTATTTCTGATGAGACCTTGGAGCGTATTATTCAGGCCGCTACTAAAGCTTCTATGTCCGAACATAAAAAAGAACTCGAAGCTGCTGAGGAGCGTTGGAACAAGCGCTTCCACGATCAATTGGCCCAACAAGCTAGCTTGGTTACTACTCGGTCTATCAATGGTGTTCTGCGACATCTTGAGGAGCAGAAACAACATGAGGCTTCTGGTTCTACACCCCCAGGTGGTATGCCACCTCCTGCAACCGGTACTCCTCCAACAGACCCTACCCCCCCTACAGGTAATCCGCCACCTGCAGGTAACACTTCTTATTCTGTTAAACCCCCCCCTTCTGGTCAATTACATTTTAAGCTTCGGTCTGCCCCTCCTAATCCTTTCAATGGAGAGAATGACAACGATCATCTAGCGGGCTTCAATGGTAACCAAGATCGCCGTGAGGCCACACCCCCACAGCATCTCCAGCAAGGGAGGCCAGACCAGCGTCATCAGCAGCCGCTGCACACCCGTTCTAACTGGGATGACAACCGCAACAATAATGATCTTTATGAGACGCCACATCTGGAGGATGCCTACCATGAGGTAAATCCTAACTTTGATGATTTACCCCCTCCTAATTTTGGTCATCCTAGATTTGAGAATGCTCAAGCTATTCAGAGACGTGATGTTAAGCTTAAATTAGAAACCTTTGATGGTAACACTGATCCTGAAGCTTATCTTGTTTGGGAAAATCATACTGACTATCTGCTTGAACATTTACGCTATGAGGAAACGGAGAAGTTGGAAGTTGTTATATTGCATTTAGTAGGTAAAGCTCGCACCTGGTGGTTCCGCACTCGTGAGATGCGCCGTCGTCAGGACAAGCAACCTGTTGAAACCTGGCCACAACTTCGCTATCTCCTGAAGAAGAGACATGTGCCTGAGGAATACACGGAGTCCATGAGGATGCAGCTTGCATCCTGCCGCCAAGGAACTCGCTCTCCTAATGACTACAGAGATGAGCTTGAACGGCTCTCCCATCAGGCTAAGGTTTATCTTACTGAACGTGCTTTGTGTACTCAATTTCTTGCTGGTCTTAATATTTCTATTAAAAATCCTTTATCTATCCATTCCATTAGAGATATTAACACTTTGTCTCATAAAGCACAACTTCTGTATGAACAACAGCAACAGCAGCTTCGGCAACAGAGGATTAGATTCGACCAGACCTCTCAAGGTCGCAGGTTTGTTCTCTTTAACCCTTCTAGTCAATCTAAACCTTCTACTTCTAACCCTTCTATGCAGCAAAAGGGAGTTTCCAACTCACCTCAACAGGGTTATCAGGTTGAAACTAGAAGAGTTGTTGCACCCTCTACAGATCGCAACAAAGATATCCGCTGCTTCACTTGTGGTGGTTCTGGGCATGTCTCTCGCAATTGCCCTCAGAAAAGGAAGGTTCTTCTCAATTATTTGGGAGACCATTACTATGAGGAGGAGGTTGTTGAGGACCATGTAATTTCGAGTGAAGTGGAGGAGGACCAACCGTCTGAGCCTATTGAGGAGATCGATACTTCAGAGTACGACAACTTGCTTTGCATTATCAATCGGCGGGTCCTACACATTCAGGAATCTCCCATGGCTGATCAAAGGGAGAACATCTTCCACACTAGGCGTGTGGTTCGCGAGGCTACCTTAAGCGTCATCATCGACGGTGGGAGTTGCTGCAATCTCATCAGTGAAAAGGTAGTGAATTTCCTCCATTTAACTAATACTCCTAGAGCTACTCGCTATGGATTAAATGGCATTACTGATGATGGTTCTGATATAATGGTCACCAAACAATGTTTAGTTTCCCTTTCTATTGGAACATATCATGATAAAATTTTATGTGACGTTGCTCGCATGGATTGTAGTCATATATTATTAGGTCGTCCTTGGTTATATGATCGTTCTGTTTTTCATGATGGTCGTGCGAATACATATGCCTTCACTTTTGATGGGAGGAGAGTTACTCTCCTACCCCTTTCGCCACAAACTATTCTGAAGGACCAGCTTCGCAAGAAGCAACAACAGGACGCCCAGAAGGAAGCTGAAATGAAGGAGAAGCTCAAGGAGCCCTCGGCCAAGCAGGCCGCACCTGCCGCCGATCCTGCCGCGCCCGCGGCCCCCACAGCAGCCCCCGCGGCTCCCTCGGCATCAACTTCTTCCCACTCGACGTCCACTCAGCCCTCTTCTACATCACTTAAGGGCTCTGTAGAACGTCGATCATTGGTCTCTCAACCTCAAAAAGGGACCATTACATGGAATGTCATCGCCCTCATATTCTCATGGTAATGAAACAGGTATTACTTAATGTTGAATTGAGTCATATTCCTGCACCTATTGCTGCTCTTCTGTAGGTTTATTTAGATGTGCTTCCAGCTGAACTACCCCAAGGCTTGCCTCCTATTAGAGGTATTGAGCACCAGATTGACTTTGTGCCTGGGACAGCCTTGCCTAATCGCGCCGCTTATAGAGCCAGTCCTGAGGAAACAAAGGAGCTGCAACGCCAAGTCACAGAATTGATGGATAAAGGCTTCGTGCGAGAAAGCCTGTCTCCCTGTGCCGTGCCTATCATTTTGGTTCCAAAGAAGGATGGCTCCTGGAGCATGTGTGTTGATTGTCGCGCAATCAACCAAATAACGGTTAAGTATCGCCACCCTATTCCTCGCTTAGATGATATGCTTGATGAACTTCATGATGCTTGTATTTTTTCTAAAATTGACCTTAGAAGTGGATATCATCAAATTAGGATGAAACAGGGTGATGAATGGAAAACGGCTTTTAAAACTAAGTATGGCTTATATGAATGGTTAGTAATGCTTTTTGGTTTAACAAATGCATCTTCTACTTTTATGAGGCTTATGAACCATGTGCTTAGAAGACATTTAGGAAAATTTGTCGTTGTCTATTTTGACGATATCTTAATCTATAGCAAGAATATGCATGATCAGTTAAGTCACTTAAAATTGGTTTTTGATTGTCTTAGGAAAGAAAAATTATATGCCAATTTAAAGAAGTGTTCTTTTGCATCCGAGTCTACCATTTTTCTTGGTTTTGTAGTGACTGCATCTGGATTGAAGGTGGATGAGGAGAAGATTCGTGCTATTCAGCAGTGGGCCAGGCCGAATACACCCACTCATGTCCGCTCATTCTTGGGCCTTGCTGGTTTCTATCGACGTTTTGTCAAGGATTTCAGCCTGATTGCCGCCCCCCTACATGAGCTGACAAAGAAAGATGTGATATTTCGCTGGACAGACTCACATCAAAAGGCTTTCGACGCCCTCAAGGATCGCCTGACACACGCCCCAGTGCTGCAGTTACCTGACTTTGCTCAACCTTTTGAGCTCGAGTGTGACGCTTCTGGCACTGGCATTGGAGGGGTCCTGCTGCAGAACAAGCGTCCCATCGCATACTTCAGCGAAAAGTTGGGCTCCGCTAAGCTCAACTATTCTACCTACAACAAGGAGCTATTTGCACTGGTTCGTTGCTTACAGACTTGGCAACATTATCTCTGGCCTAAGGAGTTTGTGATTCATTCGGATCATGAAGCTCTAAAGTAACTCAAAGGACAAGCAGTGCTCAGCAGGCGACTTGCTCGATGGGTGGACCTTATAGAGACCTTTTCCTATGTGGTTTACCACAAGAAGGGAAAGGATAATGTGGTAGCTGACGCGCTATCACGCAGGTATGTCCTCCTCAACCATATGGATGCACATGTTTTGGGTTTTCCTTTGATAAAGGAACTGTATGCTTCTGATAGTTTCTTTAAAACTATATATGCTCAATGTGTGTCTAAAGGTGAAGTTGATTCATTTTTTCTTGATAATGGTTATTTGTTTAAGATGGGCAAGCTTTGTATCCCATCTTCTTCTATTCGTCGTTTGTTAACTCAAGAAATTCATGAATCTAGAGGACATGGTGGTTTCGAAAAAACCTTAGCTGGACTTAAGGAACATTACTTTTGGCCTAAAATGTCTAATTATGTGCTGAGATTTGTCAAAAGTTGTGTGTGCTAAAGCCAAATCGAAATCTAATGCTAATGGTCTATATCAACCTTTGCCTATTGCTAATGCACCCTGGGAAGATGTTTCTATGGACTTTATTGTAGGATTGCCTAGAACTTTTAAGGGTCATGATTCTATTTTTGTTGTTGTAGACAGATTTTCCAAAATGGCTCATTTTATTCCATGTCACAAAACTGATGATGCTATTCATGTTGCTAATTTGTTCTTCAAAGATGTTGTTCGCTTACATGGATTGCCATTATCTATAGTTTCTGACCGTGATCCTAAATTTTTAAGCTCTTTTTGGAAAACTCTATGGTCTAAATTGGGTACAAAATTGCTATTTTCTACTTCTTGTCACCCACAAACTGATGGACAAACTGAGGTCACAAATAGAACTCTTGGGGCTCTCCTTAGAGTCATGCTGCGTACTAACCTCCGGAGGTGGGAAGAATGCCTACCATTTGTAGAATTTGCATATAACAGGTCTACGCACTCTACAACAAAGCAGACCCCCTTCGAAGTAGTGTATGGCCGAAATCCACTTACCCCTGTGGACATGATGCCTCAGCCATATAAGGACAAGGAGAGCGTGGATGCAGCTAAGCAAGTGGACTTCATCAAGCGCTTGCATGAGCGTACCAAGGCGCAGCTGGAGAGGAAGACTGCGCAATACAAGGCCGCGAAGGACAAGCATCGCAAGGATGTGCAGTTCAACGTTGGTGATCTGGTCTGGCTGCATCTCAGGAAGGAAAGGTTTCCGCAACAACGGAAGTCTAAGCTGGACCCCAGGGGAGATGGACCATTCAGAGTGGTTCAGAAGATGGGTTCTAATGCATAAAATCTGGATCTCCCTGCCGATAAGAACATCGTCCATTCTACATTCAACGTCACCGATCTATCCTTGTTCGTGCCTGACGATGACTCTGACGACGATTTGAGGACAAATCGAAGTCAAGTGGAGGAGAATAATGCCATGCAATTATCGATGACTCCTGGTGACATTGAGAACAACATGAAGGTTCCATTCGATGGTCCTATCACTCGTGCAAGGGCCAAGAAGATTCAAATTGCAACTAAAGTCTTTCTTGTCCGTCACCATGGAACTTTAGAGCAAGGGTTCAGGCCACCCTGGATCATTTGGCTCAAGGTTACACCACCAGCACCGGAAGTGAACTTGCGTCCACACACGGAGCTCATGAAGACTCGTCAACACCCTCCTTGATCAACACACACACATGTCACTCGGCCCAACAACATGTCGAGTGGATTTGGTGGGCTTGGCTGAGTGATCTCTTGTGGGCCGAGTTCTCTTGCATTAGTTACTTATGTTATTATTTTATGCAAATTAGATTAATAAGGTGGAATTAATTATATCTCTTCTAGATATAATCCTTGGCCACCAAGTTATTAAATATCTATCTTTATTAGGAAATATTTATCTTAGATCTATTTCATTTGTCTTTAGATAGAATAAATCTATCCAAACCCCTTTCCTTTGCAAGGAAGGATTGGATAGATCTCCCATAGTTTTCTATAAATTCATGTTATGCACTTTTGAATTAATCAGATTGAATTAGAATTGAGAACCCCTTTATGGATTAAAGGGTTCTTGGTTATCAATCCAAAACACTATCCTTGTCTTGTGTTCTTGAGATCTTTCGTCCTTCACAATCACCAAACCCCTCTTGGTTCATCAACATCGAGGAAACCGAGACCCCCTAACCCGGACAGTGAAGCCAGCGCTCCCGAGAAGCCCCGACCTTGGCGTCGCTCGCGAGCAGAGCCGCTCCCAGCGAGCGAGGACGTCCCAGGCGCCTCGCTCTCGCTCCCGCTCCTGCGCTCCCGTCTTCGCTCCCGCGCACACCTCTCGCCAACACGCTCGCTCCCAGCGAGAGAAGCCCTCGCACATCTGGACACTCCCGCACGCACACCCTGGGGCCTAGACGCATGTGTGCCCGCAACCTCGCGCGCCCAGTCCCTCGCTTCTCTCTCTCGCTTCTCTTTGTTTTTCTGTCGCTATTTCTTAAGTCTCAATTGTTTTTCTGTCGCTATTTCAGATTTACTCATTACGTGTTTAAATTGTTCCAATCAGGAGATATCAAAGAGCATTGCAAGATCTAGCAAATATACGGCGTGGTTCTTGATCTTGAGCCCACAGGCGAAAGATCGGGTATCACAAACGTATCACCAACCTACTTTAGTAATCTATTGTCACCAACAATAAAATAGTGTCATCAACCTATTGTCATCAAAATATTGTTTCAACAAATATTTGTCACCAAGTCCATGTAATTACAAACAAACTGTCATCACCATACTAAATATCACCAAGATAGTAATTTATTGTCACCAATGACAAAACATTATGCCATAGAGTAACTAAAACTAAGCAAACAGTAATAAATGTCACCACTACATTATATATCATCAAATATTGTCACCCAATAAAATTTTAAAAGTTTGACGAGTTTCTCTCACTTAAAATTGTCACCAAAATAGTGTCACCAACCTATTTTCACCGACTACAAAACACTGTCACCAAATTAAAATGGGTGTACACTACTAATGTCATCACTATTGTCACCTAATATTAACTCACTTTTTGTCACCAAAGTAAAACCCAAGAACTAGGGGAGTGTAGACCCTAGAGGGGCTAAAGGCAAACGAAAATTTAATATACATAATTCCACACCATTTCATCACCCGAAAAATGATTATCACCAAGATATTGTCACAACCCGTATCATCAAAATATTGTCATCAATCCGTATTTCCAAAATTTTACCTAAATTGACTCTTTATAAAAATTGTCACCAAAGCACCATCTCCATAAGAAATGTCATCACCATATTATATATCACCAAAATATTATCACCCCTAGAGTTACATCCATTCACGATCCAAATGACAAACCCAAGGAAAGATACAAAGCAAAGCCTAAAGACACAACACACACTTCATCCTCTATGCACACAGCTAATGCCTCACAAACAGACAAACCAATGAAGGTTCATGAACTCTGAAATGTGTACATAAATATACAAACATGTTTCTAATCGATGCAATGAAATTAATGAAATAGTTTATCTTCTCCACCTTCAAGGGTGCTATTCAAAACTCAGAAGTTTTAAAAGTGAACAAAGGCGTTGAGGTTTGGGAGAGTGTGAAGCTTGAGATCTGGATGATTTTCGTTGAGCATCGCCAACAACGCCCTTTACGAAGCTCACCATTGTCGCCATGACAGATATTTGCTCAGATTCCTAATCGAACTGAACTTCGCCGATTGGAATCGAATTGAGAGGACAAATCGCTCAGATTCCTAATCGAACTGAACTTCGCTGATTGGAATCGAATTGAGAGGACGAATCGCTCAGATTCCTAATAGAATTGAACTTCGCCGATTGGAATCGAATTGAGAGGACGAATCGCTCAGATTCCTAATCGAACTAAACTTCACCGATTGGAATCGAACTGAGAGGACAAATCGATTGTCGTATACAAGCGTTTAGGGATCTTACTTCTTCGCTGAGCATCGCCAATAGTGCCCCTACGGAGCTCAACATCGTCGCCATGGCAGATACTCGCTCAGATCCCCAATCGAACTGAACTTCACCGATCAGAATCGAACTGAGAGGACGAATCGATTGCCGTTTCTTTTTCTTTTATTTGATAACAGGCCAGAACTCAAAACCTTCACCGGAGCTAATAGGAAAGGGGTTGAACTTTACACTAGGGGTAGGGTTGGAATTAAGTAAAATTTATGGAAATTTACTTAATATCCATCTCAATGTGGACAATTACTTAATTAACAATCCTAAATGGATATTTCACCAAAATTTTCCATAAAAATATGGACATAAATTTAATTCGGGGTTAAAATTAGTGGTAAAAACGCGGTTTCAAACCACATTTTTTTATTTCTAAAATTTTGCATTGTGAATAAGACGCGATTTGAAACCGCATTTTTCTGTACTACCTACAAAAAATGAATATTCTTGTAAATATTTTAAAAGTGTTGTGATAATTTTAGTGGTAAACAAGAGAACTAGATTGTTTGTACTTGTAATCATACTTAGTTTATCTGATTTCTTGCTTGATTTACGACAACCCGGATCCTCCTTTTATAGTGGAGATCCATCCCTATCACAACAAAAAATATCCCTGATTTTGGGGGATATTTTACCATAAGGTGAAGTATTCACCATAAATATTACAACACTCCCCCTTGAATATTCACCTTATATCACAAATGTAAGGGATTTTACACAAGCTTAATCTTATTATACGCATTGATGATGCTGCCTCGTTAAAAACCTTGTCAGGAAAAACCCAGTGGGATAAAAAACCCGAGCAAAGGAAAAAAGAGTGCAGCGCGTATAATTCTCCCCCTGATTTGGACATGCTTAATGAGTTTCTCGGAGTCGACACATTCAGATCTTGCACAAAAGTTGCTCAAACTTCTTGGGAGCTAATGACTTGGTGAACAAGTCGGCGAGGTTCTCATCTGATCGGATTTGTTGGACTTCAATTTTCCCTTTCTTCTCAAGTTCATGAGTAGGGAAGAATTTTGGTGATATGTGCTTAGTCCGATCCCTTTTGATGTAGCCTTCCTTCACTTAGGTGACACATGCATAATTGTCTTCGTATACAACAGTTGGGCTACCTTTGATGGACTTGATTCCGGATTCCTTCTGTATATAGTTTATCACCGATCTTAGCCACACACATTCTCTTCCTGCTTCGTATAATGCTATCAATTCGGCATGGTTTGAAAATGTAGCAGTCAGAGTTTGATTTGTTGATTTCCATGATGTGGCTGTATCCCCATATGTGAAGACATATCCATTTTGAGACTTAGCCTTGTGTGGGTCTGATAGATAGCCTGCATCTGCATAACCAACAAGGGTGGCATTTGGACAGTTTTGATAAAATAAACCAAGATCATGTGTACCTCTAAGGTAACGGAACAAATGTTTAATTCCATTCCAATGTCTCCTTGTTGGAGCTGAGTTGTATCCTGACAACAAGTTTACAACGAAGGCAATATCAGGCCTTGTATTGTTGGCTAGGTCCATCAAGGCACCAATAGCACTTAAGTATGGTGTTTCTGGGCCAAGTATTTCCTCATCATCTTCTCGAGGACGGAATGGGTCATCGTGTATATTTAGAGAGCGAACGACCATGGGTGAGTTCAATGGATGAGCTTTATCCATGTTGAATCTCTTCAGAATTTTCTCGGTGTAATTAGATTGATGGACAAAAATTCCATCTCATACATGCTCAATTGGTTATCCGAGACAAAACTTGGTTTTCCCAAGATCTTTCATTTCAAATTCTTTCATCAAGTACTTAGTTGTACTTGCGATCTCATTCAGGGTTCCGACAATGTTTAAATCATCAACATATACTGCAATGATGGCAAACCCTGATTCATATCTTTTCATAAAGATACATGGACATCTTGAGTCGTTCTTATATCCTTCCTTTTGAAGGTATTCACTAAGACGATTGTACCACATTCGCCCAGATTGTTTCAGTCCATATAAAGATCTCCTCAACTTTATGGAGAACATTTCTCGAGGCTTCGATTTACAAGATTCAGGGATCTTTAGTCCTTCAGGGACTTTCATGTATATATCGGTGTCAAGTGACCCATACAAATATGCAGTCACGACATCCATTAATCGCATTTATAGCTTTTCAGCCACTTCCAGGCTAATTAAAAATCTCAAGGTAGTTGCATCAACTACCAGTGAATATGTATCTTCATAATCAATTCCTGGCATTTGTGAAAAACCTTGTGCTACAAGCCTTGCCTTATATCTTGCTACCTCATTTTTCTCATTTCGTTTTCTCACAAAGACCTATTTGTAGCCAACCGGCCTAACACCTTTTGGGATCTCGGTCACATGACTGAAAACTTCACGTTTTTCAAGCGACTTTAATTATGCTTGAATTGCATCTCGCCATTTAGGCCAATCTTTTCTATGACGACACTCTTCAACCGTTTTAGGTTCAATATCATCGTCTTCAGCCATCATTTCAACTGCTACTGAAAAGGCAAATATTTCATCGACAATGACATCTTTTCTGTTCCATTGCATCCCAGTGGATACATAGTTTATGGAAATCTCATAATTGTCGATTTTTCTATCTTCTTCAAGAAGACTCTCTTTTTCATCTTCTTTAACAAGATTCTCCTCTTCTGAGGAGTTTCATTCGCCTTTCATGCTATTCTCATTATAGATCTCTTTGCCTTTATTATTATCTTCAGATGGCTGAATTGTTGTAAGATCACCAACATTACCCTTTTGTCTCCTTGTTTGTCTTGGTTTCAAATCTTTGGAACCAAGTGGTCTACCTCGCTTTCTACGTATAGTAGATTCATTAGCAATAGATTTATTAGGTAGATCCATATGTACTTCAATTCTCGCAGGGGCATTTACAGCAGGTATATGTGACGTTGTCACTTTTGCTATATCTGTAAATGCATCAGGCAACTGATTAGCTATGCCTTGTAAATGAATTATCTTTTGTACCTCTTGTTCACATACTTTCGTTCGAGGTTCAAGGTATGATAAAGACATGTCATCCCATGTGATCTCACCTTTATTAGGGTCCATTTTATTCTTCTCTCCCCCTAGAGTTGGGAATGTATTTTCATCAAAGTGACAATCAGCAAACCTTGTTGTAAATAAGTCACCTGTTGTTGGCTCAAGATATTTAATAATTGAGGGGGATTCAAAGCCAACATATATTCCCAATCTCCTTTGAGGACCCATCTTTGTTCGTTGTGGTGAAGCAATTGGAACATACACTGCACATCTAAAAACCTTCAGGTGTGATATATTTGGTTCCTTACCGGACACAAGTTGCATTGGAGAGTATTTATGGTATGCAGTTGGTCTCAACCGAATCAGTGCTGCAGCATGTAATACAGCATGTCCCCAAGCTGATGATGGTAACTTAGATTTCATCAATAATGTCCTAGCAATTAATTGTAATCGTTTGATTAACGATTCTGCGAGACCATTTTGTGTATGTACATGTGCTACTGGGTTCTCCACTGTAATCCCAATCGACATACAATAATCATTAAATGCTTGGGATATGAATACTCCTGCATTATCTAGTCGGATTTTCTTTATTGCATAATCCGGAAATTGTGCTCTTAATCGTATGATTTGAGCAAGGAGCTTAGCAAATGCGACATTTCTTGTCGACAATAAGCTTACATGTGACCAGCATGTTGATGCGTCTATTAGCACCATAAAGTAGCGAAACGGCCCACATGGTGGCGCAATTAGCCCACATATATCTCCTTGAATTCTTTCTAAAAATGTAGGAGCTTCTACTGCTATTTTATTTTTCGAGGGCCTAATGATCAGTTTGCCCAACGAACAAGCAGTACAATTGAGATCACTTGTCTGAAGGCTCCTCTTATCCTTTAATGCATGACCAAGTGAGTTGTCAATAATTCTGTGCATCATTGTTGTACCTAGACGACCCAATCGATCATGCCTATGGTTGTCTGGACTTCTCCTAGACACCATATTGATCTCAAATGGACTTATATGAGTAAAATATAGTCCAGAGGAATAAGCTGGTAGCTTTTCCACCACTTCCCTTTTTTCAAATACATGTGCAGTCAAGCACAAGTACTCATTTTCATTTTCATTCATGGTTTCAATATGAAACCCATTTTGACGCACATCCTTGAAGCTTAACAGATTTCTCTGAGACTTCTTTGAGTATAGTGCATCTTTTATTATCAACTTTGTCCCTCTTGGAAGTAAGAGGCAAGCTTTTCCTCATCCTTCGATCAACTTTGCCACGCCTGATATTATGTTGACATTTCCTTCATAGACTGTCAACTAAGTGAAGTACTCTTTGTTTTTCAGGATGGTGTGGGTTGTGGCATTGTCCACTAGACATTGCTCTTTATGATCACGATTAACTCCAGATGAATTCATAACTTCAGAAATTAAGAAAACACACAGAGTTAATACAAACATTATATTACATGGTCGATTGAAATTTAAGTTACACTAATATCATACAAGGACACTTCATAGGACTCGGACAAGGTAATTGAAATTACACTTCTATTATACAAGGACACTAATTCATAAGACTTAGACAAATAAACATTCAACTTATTAGAGACATATAAATTTAGAAATTAGTGCCTTCATCGTATGGAAATTCATCACCAGTCTCGGCATTGTTTGCAAACATGTCTTCGAGATCAAGAGTGGGAATTTGTGGAGCATTGTTAGTAGCAAAGTTTGCTTCCACCTCCTTTCCCTTTTCTTTCTGGGAAGCTTGATACAGCTCACACAAGTGCTTAGCTGTACGACATACTTTGGCCCAATGGCCAGTCATCCCACATCGATAACATTAAGACTTGGGTTTGTTTGGGGTTCCTATTGGACCCCTCTGGACCTTTTGCTTCATCACCTTGGAGGAGGATTCTCTAGGATTGCCATATTTTTGGGAGAAGTTACGTTTCCCATAGCATTGTTTGCGGTCATTGCCACGACCTTTCCATTTCTTGTAACCCCGCGTATTTTTACGGCCATCACCTTTCTTTGTGTTGGAATTCATAGCATTCACAACATTCACTTCAGGGTATGGTGCCGCACTTAGAGGCCTTATGTTGTGGTTCCTCATCAGGAGTTCATTATTTTTCTCCGCCACAAGCATCACATTAATCAGGTCAAAGTACTTTTTAAAGTCACACTGCCTGTATTGCTGTTGTAACGGCACATTAGATGCATGCATTGTTGAAAATGTCTTCTCCATCATTTGCTCCTCGGTAATTTTAAGGCCACATAATTTCAGTTTCGATGTGATTCGAAACACAGCGGAGTTATACTCCCTGATATTTTTGAAATCTTGAACCCGTAAAGAGTTCCATTCATATATGGCCATTGGGAGTAATATATATTCACTTGATTGCCGTATCGTTCGGCTAAATTCTCCCATAATTCCCTCGTATCTTCCACCAATAAATACTCAGACTTTAAGCTTTCGTGTATATGGTGGCGAAGGAAGACAATGGCCTTGGCCTTTTTCTTGTGGAGTGGTGGTGTTATTTTCTTTAACGGTCTCTTCCAGACCATTAGCCTTTAAGTACGTCAAGGCATCCACCCTCCATTCGAGGTACTTGTCTCTGACAGGTCCAGAATATCGAATTCCCTTTTGGTGATGTTTGCCATAATAGCACTACACATCAAATCATGTTAATTAATATCACATATATAATTAGTTAATGTATAAAATTAGATGTGAATATTAATACATCATGAATGAATATGTATTATGTGATATATATGATATATATACACGTACAAACATCAAATATATAGATATATGCAATGCAATTTCAAATCATATATAGTGTTAATAGTGTAGTTGGTAGGAAGTCATCATTTCTTATATTTGCATGGCAAGATCAATTCAAAAGTGAGACATGTAAAAGTTCAATAAGAAAGTAACAATTTATCAAGTTGTTGAATTACTAATTACCAAGGAGTTAACACTTTCATTTTAATTAATTATCATGCATATATTTACATAGTCATGCAAACTCAAAAATGGAATTAACTAAGATTTTGAATGTAAAAGTGTGTATAGTTATAGTATAGTATGTAGCTACATGCATCTACATTCCAAAGATGGATTGGACAAGACTATGCATACATGTATGTTAGTCTCATGACTTGTGAAAACAAGAACAATGATATTATGTATATAGTAGCAACTATGGATTTGAAGCTACCTATTGTGAGCATACGGAAAACATTGTAGGAGTGGTGTTCATCTTTTGAATATTGCAAGCGGGTAGTATATGCTCACTTCTCCTAGCTATCTCCCTCTTTATCTTTTCACTCCCTCCCTTTTATACCACTTACTCCACCCGCTCCACTCACTTCCACCATCTCCCTCATCCTCTCGTCCTCCTGGTTCCCAACGCCACCACCACACACATTTTCCGATCCGGCGAAAAAATGACCGATACCGACCGAGTTTTATTAAAAATGTTGGCTAGTGGGATGACGATAGCGGTTTTGGTGGTTTCCTTCGTTGTGTGGGTAAAAATTGTCAGTGCTCCTAAGAGCTCCGATGAAGGTTCCGGTGAGGCGGGGGTTGAAGACGGAGTTCAAAATGGTATTGTATTATGTAATTTCTTAGCAAATCTCTTGTAATAAGCTTAGGTCTACTAATTTTGTTTTGAAGTGAAGATTTGTAAAGCTTGATGATGAAACTTTCCGTGTTTTGTTTCCTAAAATCTTCAGTTCTGTATAAAAACTCATGAAACCATGTTGAGCCTTTTATGCGTTCCATATTTTATGAGTTTTGAAAACGGATCTGAACAAAAATGATGTAAAACGGGAAGATCTGAGAGTTTGTATGAGTTTCTGGTGTAGAACATCCCAATTTGGGCAACTACAGAGCATACTCCTCCATAAAACGATTTTGGTAAAAACATTTTCATAATTAAAGAGTTTGGATATGAGGGTTTTACCTTCAGATATGAAAAACTCAGTTGGTTTTTAGATCTCGTGTTGATAACGTGTGATAATTTTAGTGGCAAACAAGAGAACCAGATTGTTTGTACTTGTGATCGTACTTAGTTTATCTGATTTCTCGCTTGATTTACAACAACACGGATCCTCCTTTTATAATGGACATCCATCCCTATCACAACCAAAAATACTCCTGATTTTGGGGAATATTTTACCATAAGGTGAAGTATTCACCACAATTACAAGTGTGAATATTTTGGTAAATAATTATTTTTTTGTGAATATTTTGAAAAAAAATTCATCCATAAAACCCTCATTTGTTATTTTTACACTTATAAATAATAGAATGCAGTCCCACATTTCCTTTTATCCCATCAATTTCCACTCACTCTCTCTCCCCTCTTCTCTCTATCTCTCTCTTCAATTTGGGTTTCTTGGGTTTCCACTCACTCTCTCTCTCCTCTCTTCTCTCTAGCTCTCTCTTCAATTTGGGTTTCTTGGGTTTTTAGTGTAGTTGCTACACAAGCAACTCAAAATTGGGTTTTTAACCCTTCTTCAATATTATAATATTTTTTTGCCTCTAAAGACTCGCTAAAAACTACCAATGTGAGTGCTCTAAGAATTCCTTATAGGAGAGAAGATGTCAAATCGTTCTTTAACCCATTGCCCATGCTCTTTCAAAACGTTAGTTAATTGGAAACGGAGGGAGTATTATTTTTAAAAAAGTATTCTCATATGCTTGTAGGAAGGTATTCTCATAGGAATAAAACCGCATCGAGTTTGTGTTAGGACGATAACCAACAGAAGATAAAATGTTGGAATTAGTTTTAAAGATGATCTTCCAGGTCTTTGTTATAATATTCACCCTTCAACAGCTACATATCCAAATTCCCAAGCCTTGCACCAAAGTGACAGATTTTGTGGCTTGCTTTGTCTGATATTCACATCTCCATATCTGCCGCGGGTGTTGGTTTCTTCCCCTTCTTCTTCTTCTTCTTCTTATCAGTCTCTTTCTTCTTCTTCTTGGGTATCTCAATAATGGGTTGAGTGCTCTGCAAGTGCTGATATATGGCAGCTAAAGGATCTGATTTGAATGCTTCGCCGCTAAGTACAGCATCCAACTGTTTCCTCTCATCTAACCTGTGATAGTGAGAAATGAGGAATCACACAGCACACATAAAGCACAAACACATATAAAAAATAAGAGTAACGAGAGATTAACCAAAGCCCCTGCTGCTGACTCCCAAACCAGTAGGCAGAATGCCTAACTAGTCCCAGGCGAATAGCAAATAAAAGATATAGATTTCTTCTCGACATCTGACTAAAACGCCTGATGCCCTAATGGCTTAATTTGCTAGCAAAGTGTAATAAAATCCAATCTCCAGCCTATTCTTAAATCTTCACCTGAATAATTCTTTCCTGATTTCCTAGGCAGAACAACCTGCAGAAGGGCGACGTGCATGTAATGTAGGGAAAGAGAAGGATAAATAACAAGGCTTCAGACTCACAATAATTTCTTTCTCAATTTGCTGTTAAGCTTGTATTTGGATGGAGCATCAGCTTCCTTTTTGAGGTCCAGCTCCGGCACTAACTCAATGAGAGAAGAGAAATCATAAGCCTTTAACTCCTTTAACTTCTTCGCCCGCCTTTTAGCAGCACTCTTGCTCTGGCAAAGAGTTCAGAGCAGATTTAGTGAAACACCAGGTTTGAAAAGCTCCAAGAAAGAAATATGCACTTTCAACAAAGGAAAATTTTCATAAACCTCAATAAAAGTGATGGGTTTTGTTACTTATAGAAAGGGTAATTAATCTTAGTCTTACTAATAGGTTCTATTAAAAATCATTTTGATAAAATGTGAAAATGTGATTTTTATAGGAAATTGGTGATTTAAAAAAGAATCAAAATAAAACTAATAAAACTTTCTAACATAGTGGCTGGTTAATGAAAACACTATAAAAGGGTGCAAATTATATCAATAACTCAGGGACTAATTACAATCATTTTGAAGAAACATAGTGATTGGTTTCCCCCAATTTCAGAGGTGGTTTTGGGAGAAATTCCCATCTGTAAGTTACTTGTAAGATTCACTAATGTACTACAGAAACACATAACTCATTAAGATTGATTTATTTTGAGTTTAAATAGCAACTGGCAAGAGGGACCAATTCAGAGAACTATAGCAGGTTCGTTGACCGTCTGTATAGCATTTTCTATCTATTCTCCACCATTCCGCCCTCTCATCAATCATACTTATGAAAATCAATTGCAAGATACAACAACAAGTCAACAACAACATTGTCTCTAAACATATCTCACTGACTCTGAGATTTACTTATGGGTAGGTTCACTGAGGTTTACAGTCTCAAGTTGAAAATGGAAGTTTATGGACATTGGAAATCAAAACAAACTAAGCAATGCCTTACTGAACTTATAGTGGTTAAGAGTTGTGAGTTAGCCCACACTACCTTGGAAAGTGTCTTAGTAGCAGCAACAGTGTGACTTCTAACCTCTGCACAGGAAAACACAAAATGTATCAACCAGATTAACAATTGTAACCCGTTTGATTGAAGATGATGCACCATGTGGAAAGCGAATGGAAACAAATCTGGTTAACAATAATCATAATTAAGTACTGTATTAACAAAGGTTTCACTCCTTTCTTGTACAGCAAAATTTGGTTTCATTCCCCAAACTGGACATGGGTAAACTAGTCGAGAGACACAATTACGACTTACACAGCTTTTTAATTAAATTTTACTCTTCAGATTCCTTGTACCCCTCCCTTTGCCTAAATCATTAAGAATTAACAAGATAGAAAAAGTTTTGGAATTTGGGAACTCTCTAGCATAGAACTGGACCTTCTTATCAAATTTGTGTTCCGCTTTCTCCGAAGCTTTCGACCTGATCGAACAAGCAAAAGAAGGAAAAGTCGTAGATAATTGTTTGAGACATAACTGTCAATCGGAATTGAAAATTACCTCAAATTCTTCAACCCCATTCT
Source organism: Persicaria tinctoria (assembly GCA_037127255.1). Lineage (NCBI taxonomy): Eukaryota > Viridiplantae > Streptophyta > Magnoliopsida > Caryophyllales > Polygonaceae > Persicaria > Persicaria tinctoria. The sequence goes on from JBANSL010000020.1 coordinate 40,277,967, forward strand.
CGTTAAAGTTTTCAATGCGAACACACCCCAGTATATTACCAATACAGTCTACAGATGATAGCTTCGCGGCCTCTCTCACCGGTTGCAGTCCGTTGGCGACGGCGATGGGAGGGAGAGAGACTCGGTTGCAATCTTATTACGAAGCTTCAAGATTCATTATGTGCTTCCTTTCAGAATACTCCGTATTAGATACTAATTAATGGGCTTGAGATTTACAACTATTTGGGCCGGTCTGGGCTAGATTGCCTTGGCCTAAAAGTGAAGCCATGGCCCATGGATGTCAAAATAACCAATACATTTACTTTTGTTATAATATTATTATTGTAAGTGGATATACATGGAAAATCCTAGTTAGACTTGGGGTCCAAGGTGTGTAATCTCTATACAAAGGGTTCTTTGGAACCTAATGAATACATCAATTCCTCCTCTCTTCTCTCCACCAGCCCGGCTTGCTCTTGCTCTGTTTGAGTGAACAACTCGACGAGGACTTCCAGACCTGGCCCTGCCGGAGGGATGAGATGCTCCAACAATATCAGGATTCCACATTCTTTTTCAGATATATATATCGTAAGTTCCACATTCTTTTTCAGATATATATACCGTAAGTTGTTCTTTAGGAATGTCGTGCCATGTATATGCCTTTTTAGTCGATCTCTGGGTCTACTCCTCTATTAACGACGGTAACAATTAGTCTTTAACTAGCCTATAACACGTGCGCAACACACGGGATTTTAAAAATAATCTAAGTACATTTATCTTATTTTCGAATTGTTATTATATTAATCAATGTGTTTTAAATGATGTAAAAAACATAGTCCTCGTCCAGAAAACATAGAAGGTTTCCCGGATGAGTATTCGAGAGCTTGAAGTGCTTTGTTAGATAGAGCTAATAAGTTCCTTGTTGATATGTACAGAATAAAATTGGCATTAAGCACAAATTAACAATGCAAATTTACACCTGAAGCATCATTGCATTAGAAAGACAACAGTAAAAAGGATAATACAAGCATAATGATCATCTTTATACACAACATAAAGTTACCTCAAATGTTCACATTAAATTCATTTTAAAAAAAATGTTTGACTCATATCATTCAAATTAGAGGCAGACTATACACAATTAAGGAGAGGAATGCACAAGGACTAAAAAACCATATTTAACAAATTGGCCATTGTTCTCACAACATGAAAGCTAATCTACTTTGGTCAATATTACCAGAAATAAAAAACCAAAATTTCAAACAATACAAGTCATCTTTCTCAGACAAGGCTGAAGATAGCTTAGCTTTTAACATCATTTCCCTTTTTTCGAGCAACTCTTGTTCCATTTTGTTCTATTCAGCTTCCTTTGCTTGGATTTCCTTCTTCATCTTCTTCATATCCTATAGAAAGAATGAAAAAAAAGGACAAACTAAAGATTAAAATTAAGTGCAAATGTAAGATATAAAGCGAAAAAGGGGAAAGAGGCAGATGATCAAGTTAGCACGTGTTTGGTAAGAGGTTTTATCAGGTGCCAATAGGTTTTGGAGTTGCCAAAAAAAAAAAGCTCATGGAATGGTGTTTGGCGATCAGCTTTCAAGAGTTGCAGGTGGAGGTGTAGAGAGTTTATTTTCCCTGAAAATGGAAGATATGGGAGGGCAGCTTCGGAGAGGTTATTTGTGAGGTGTCAAAATTAATCACTTTTTTACCCTTACTTTTCATTTGCTTTCAATTGCTTCCGAGCGACGATGGTCGACGGCTAACAATACAACAATGGGCAAGGCGATGGTCGACGACGAGTACAACAATGGAAGGAGGAGGAGGAGGAGCTCCAACAGTACAAGAATGAGTGTGTTCTTTTGAATCCTAGTCTTAAATTTGTAAGGACCAAGTTGGCCTTTCACATATGGACCAGATAAACCCGCAGGATGACCATGGCAAGTTACAGAATTGAAGCAAGCAATATCTGCCGAAGATGATAAATAACATCACTACTAAGTACTAACCAGTAAGATCCGATGGTTTCATATTTTATGCTTCTATAACTTCCACCTTTGCATATGTAATACAACAATAGGCTCCTTGATGAGCACAGAGAATCAATTTTCTGCATTGCAGCAGATTCTTTAGTTATGCCGGATGAAAACGGCTAACAGATTCTATTTTTCGATTTATATTTACCATCATTATAATTTATACATTTAAACTTAAATTCCCCAACTCTATTCAATCATCAGCTAACCTTTATCAAATTCTTTTTTAAAACATTTATATTTTATAAAAAAATCTCCTTCATTAGACTACACTCCCTCCGATCCAAAATAAGTGTCGCTTTAGCTTTTGACATAATTTTTAAGTAAAATATTAATTATCATTGGTTCTATACATTTTTTCTAAATCTTATCATTTATTAAATGCTTACCAATTTTTTCAACCACTAAGTGGATAGTTTGAAAGAAAAAGTAGTCAACAGATACAATTTTCACTAATAAATCTATTATTTCCACCAAAGTTCAACCGAATCCGAGTTACACTAAGCAAAAATAAACATTCATATAATCCAATTTATGCACAGGAATCATAATCTGATTCAAAACAGCATTAAAACAAAATTTCTCAGTTGTGTGATTAAATGCTTACCAATTAGGATTGATAAAGTCGTTTATGACAGTAGAATAGTAACACCACAACTCCAATTAAACCATTAAAACAAAATTTCTAAGTCTAGTTAATATTAGACAAAATTTCTTAGTCTAATAAATATATGGTGATGCCTTACGAGGATTTGTGTTAGCTAATGGATTTTAGAGATCTTGACAATTCTCATCTCTAAAGCATATGAACAGTTTTAGAAATCTTGACGATTTTCATTTCTTTTTTCTTGCATGAACCTTTAAGATTTGTGCTAGCTGTTGGAATAGGAACTCTTTTCCTTGTGTCACTCATTATCTCGAGGATCTATTTTGTCCTATCTCTTCCTAAAAATGTTTCAAAATTAATTATTGGAGGACAACCACTACTTTCTTAACTTATGACAGCTACAATCAGTAGCATATTAGAAACCTCCAACGAAAGAGATAAACACGTTGTAATTTCACAATATGGTCTGAGCACACCCCTGTACAGACCGACATTTACAGGGCTCCTATACATCCCCATTAACCAACCTCCTAGCACAAGAAACTTGCTCCACCACCTACCAATCCATACAAAACACTGAATTTTGGGCAATCTCGGCAACAAAACACCAATCTCTGCAACAAAACACCAGTTATGGCATCAATCTTATTTATAGGGCTGAGGCATCTACAAATTAAGAACACCAGGTCTATTTACAAATCTGAAATGAAGAACAGATTTGAAGATCTTGAATTTTAGAAACAAAATTAAAGAAGACAAAGAAATTAGGGACAAACCTTATTTCTAGGGCATTGATGAAGCAAGGCCTCAACTCAGAGCAGTCATGAGCCTAGGATACACGAAGGTACTATTGCCACATAAATAGCGTACTGAACAGCAGCAACGGACAACGAAAATTATACACAATCCATTGACATAAAATTAAAATGTACAATGATGAATTCAATTGGAACCCGATCAACAACCAGAGATCGCTTACAAACTTTATAGTTACAATTGGAGGATGTATAGTGGCTTCCTGGTGGCACTGCAGTGGCCAACAACACAATGAAGCCGCATCCGACAACACATGTACAAATTGGAGAGGTTTTCTGCAAAAGGAGAAACCAAGATGGCATTAAGTAGGAAACAATTGTTTTGAAGAAAAACTAAGGGCATCTCCCACCATAGGCTATTAAATGGGTTTTAGCCTTTTTTTTTCTCCCATCATAGGCCAAAACCCATTTTGGCCGAAATTTTTTTGGCCTATTTCTAAAATGAAGGCCAAATTTGGCTTGAAATTTTAGAAGGCCAAATGTGAATTCCACCATTTTTTTATTTATTTTTAATTGTTCATTATTAATATAAATTTATAAATCACACAATTAATTGTATATAAACTATCTAATTATAATTTTTATCAAAACTAAAAGTTATAGTTTGTAAAGATATTGATGAGTTCTTTGATATGACTATAATATTTAATATGTTTGGATTATATTTGCATAAATAATTAATATCTTTAGAAAAACACATTCATTTTATATTATTACATCTTCATTAAAATCATATCTCACAAATAAATATCGAGTTGCATAAATTACTATATTTGAAAATAATAATAAAAAAATCCCAAAACACATCAAAACCATAATATGAAGTAAATTTATAAATAATACAATTATAAATCTATATATTATATAGTTATGATTTCCAATTAAAAATAAAATTTGTAGTATTGTTAATATATTCAAGAGTTCTTCGATATGACTATAATATTTGACATATTTGAATTATTATTGCATAAATAATATTTTTAGAAAACGACATTAATATTTTTTTATTATAGATTCATCAAAATTATAATAAAAAATAAATATTAAGTTGCTTAAAGTACTAAAGAAGAAAAATCAAATATAAAATGAAACAACCAACTATTGAATCATGTTGATTATAATATTTGACATATTTGAATGATGATGATATTTGAGAAGAATTCATTGTTGATTCAAATCGAAAGGATAATGATAGAATCGAGTGACGGAAATGAGTGTGAAAGTTCTAAATTACATGAGTATTTATAGCTATTCTAGCCTACGGGGAAAGTTGCTCTAAAGGAAACCCAATGCAAGATTTCAATAAAAAGAAATCCTAATTCAATTTGGGAGAAAATCAATGAAGAAAAACCCTAATTAAAGCAAGAAAAAATAGTTCTCTTGGAAAATTTGATACTTTGCAAATGGTGGTGAGAAAAAGAACCCTCTCTTGTCCCATATCTTCACAGATCTCATGATGCTTGTAAATCAGCTCCACCACCAGTTCGCGACTCTCGTCTCAACATCTCTCGCCTACTTGCCGGATCTTGCCTTCGGAGAGCTCAGGCGACGGCCTGCTCTTCATCCTGGCTAAGGCGGCGGCTCCTCAACATCGAGAGGGTGAAGACGGCGAGGAAATTGGCACAAACTTAATCCGATTCCGGCACCGGCGTTTGTCGTCATACACTCACGAGAGATGTGGTTCGTCGCCACTCACCAGCCGTCAGGCTCGCTTGTTGCAAGTGATAGGAGAGAGCGGGATCGAGCGAGAGGTGAAGGCGAGGAAGGTTGAGTGAGGGCCCGGGCCAAGGCCCTTCAATGGCAGATAGCGAGAGAAGCACAACGTCAATGGCTTCGAGTATCAGTCATCAGATAAAGCTTCATGTCTCCGAATGGCCATCATCGGATCTCTCCGCCTCTAATCTCTTCAATTTCAATTGCAGGGACCTGCAAAAAGAAACAAAAAATCCAACTAATTAGATCTCCAACGAAGTAACCCGAAGCCTCTTACGAAATTAAATTAGATTCTAGATCTGTTCAATCAAGGAAAAGGAACGAACCTGCTTTCCGGAGGTGGAAGAGGACGAGCTTCGCCTAGAGGATGAGAAAGCGGCGCTGGAAGAGAAGGAGGCGAGAGAATAAGTGAAGGAGAAAGAAACAGGAGAAGTTGTAGGCGGTGTTCCGATTAGAAGGTGCTTTGACGGATGAGGAGGAAATTGTAGGCGGGGGAGCGAAGAGGCAATCCGTCCACCGCCACCATCGCCTCCTAACTTCGACCTAGTTAAAAATGTAAGATCGTGGGAGAATTGCTCAACAAAAAAAGATCGTGGGAGAGAGAGTCTAGAAAGAAAGAAGAAGAAAAGGGAAAAAAAAAGGAAAGAAGGAAAAAAAAAAAAAGAGAAAATTTGCTGAAATATCACCCTAACCTAATCTAATTAAGTTAATAGAATATTAACTTTTAGAATTTGTCGTTCTAACACCCTATTAATGTTAATTAGCCCCTTAGCAGCTTCTCTTTCATTTCCTTCTCCCCAGAAAACTGCCGTTGTGAAGAAGCTCTCTCTCAGGTGATGATGGCGCTTCATCTTCTTCCTCGATTCCTCCTCCTTCCAGTCCTTTTTATACCTTTATCTTAAGCGGAATCTGTCATCTCCTTCTCTAACTGTTCTTCGTTTTCTCCTTTTGTCTGATTTCGTAGTCGTTTCTGGCATCGCCTTTTAGTTGTGGTGTTGTTTGCCCATTGTCGTCTCAGATGGAAGGTTCTCCGGGTATATATCCATTTATTAAAGTTGTTTTCGTTTAAACCTACCTTGTCTTCGTACTCTGCATTCGATTTTTATGTTGATTTTTTGGTTTTCGAGTGTTTTTGGTTTTTTAGTCCGAGTTAGGTTTTTGAAATTGGTTGATTTATGTGGCCATATCTTGTACGTTGTGGCTCATTTCTGTGTTTGATGCCAGTTAGTCGCTTGTATTCGTCTTGATTCAACTTATTTGTGTCCACTTTAGTTGACACTGTTGTTGATTCCTTCTATTGATTTGTTATTTACTGAGAGATTAGGGGTTGAGCTTATAGTTGTTTTGTATTCTTCAATTTTGGGGTGTGATTCCATATTTTTTGTTATCTATGTCTGCATATATTTGTCGATTTTGTGTTGTTGATGATTTTTCGTTGTGTTGCTTGAATACATAGAAGGAATCCTTGATGTTTGTTGTCCATTTTCATATTCAAAAAATGAACTGATGTTTGATGACAGTCACTGCATTCAGTTGTCTTTTGTGTATGAGGTTTGGTGAGACCTAGTTGTTCTTGATATGAGGTGGCATCTTGCTTCATGTAATGGTCCCAGCCAGATGACATCGCGTTTGATTACAGGGATTTCATCTAGTTGTCTTATTAGCTTTGTTGTGTTGAAGACAGTGGTGGCATTTACTTGTAGTTGTGCCCAGCTATATGTTTTTTGGGTCCATGTAGTTGTTATTGATGTTGGTCCCAGTGTGTCTTATTTAATTTGGATGAAATAATGGTCCTCTTACAAATTGTCTGCATTTGCTGATACTCTGCTATTTGTATGGGTGATTCCAGCTCTCATGCTTACTAATGGTGATGACAGAGGGGAATTGTCTTATCCGGTTTGTTACTTCCCTTCCGTTTCTCTTTTCTTTCACTTTGTGTATTTTCTTGTTGTTTGATGCTTATATTTTTATTTAGGGGATTATAATAGTTGTTTGTTATATGTAGGTGTTTGAGTATGTTCGTCCAGATCGGCATACTTATCATGGGAAGTATAATCTATACTCCCGGGTTGATGTGCTTCCTATTATAGAGAAGGAATTGTCTGCTTCTGATTGGTCATCTCTGTCGTCTTCTTTTCTACGTCGTATTATCTGGTTTGGTAATAATATGAGACTGTCCCAACAGCTTTTGAATCATTTCATCATTAATGAACTTAAAACCTCAAAAATTAGGGAGATGTGGTTTAAATTGGAATCATCCCATCCGTGTCGGTTTTCCCTGTCTGAGTTTGCGGCTGTAACTGGTCTGAAATGTCACTCTGATCACACTGTTGCTATTGGGTGAGAAAAAGGACTCAAAGGTTGATGCATATCTCGAGTGGCTGACTCAAAAGGCATCTGGAAGGGCACCTATCCCCGCAGCTGAACCCATTGTCGATCTCACTCTGCCAAACAGTCACTCCCCTGGAGATTTTGATCAAGTGGTTTCGTCTGCAACTCAGAATATGGTTGTTCTCTCTCCTCATTCTGTAGCTACACGCACACGATCTAAGGTGTCATCTCCTTCTGTTGCGCTTGTATTGCCGGGTCCATCTAGGAAGCGGAAGAGCTCTATGTCCCCTGCTCTTGTATCTGACCAACAACCTGATACCTCTTCTGATGTGCTTCAATTGGCTAGTCCATCTAGGAAGCGGAAGAGTTCGATGTCTCCTTCCGTTGTTTCTGGCCGACCATAGACAAATTTTGTTGCTGATGCTGTAGCACCTAAAAGTGTGTCTGATATAGAGAGACCTGGATCAAATCAGTCTCCTCCAAAGGTTACTTGTCACAGCAAGAAACTTAGTCTCAAGCATGCAATTGCTGCTGCTAAGTTGAAGGAGGTTGCTTCTGCCAAGTTGACTGAGATGCCATCCGCTAAGTTGAATGAGGCTGTTTCTACTGGTGTTGATGGATCAATTGGAGGTGTTCCAGTGTTTGAAAATGATCAGTTGCAGAATAACAGAGATGAAGTTCACTCTAGTGAGAAGGATATTGGTGTTGGGATCTCTGGAATTACACAGCAGTTGGCGCTTATTGGGGAATGTGTTATGCGGGCTGAGGCGAGAGCATTGACGGTGAAATCAGCGGTCAATGCCATGTATTCCAAGTTTGATTGTGTCCAATCAGGGTTTGATTCCTTACACTCCAAGTGTGATTCCCTAACTGCTAAGGTTGATCCCCTCCATGCCAAGCATGCTGCCCTTGAATCCAAGCTTGACCTTATCATAGCACTGCTCCAGGCCAACCAGGGCGTGTCCAAGACCCCATCTATTGTTAAGTCTTCTGATATTGATGGTCATATTGTGCAGTCGAAGCTTCCATCCCCTGATAATGAGCCTACCTCACAAAACTCCCCCTCTCCACAGCCCTCTGATCTTCCCAAGATTAAAACTTCTCCCAAGCCTAAGGTCTTAGTTGCTCCGACTAGAAGATCTACTAGGGTTGGCAGAGTTGCTGCTTCGTTGGGGTCTCCCTACACTCGAGGTTTGAAGAAGCGTGCTATTCTAAAGAGGCCTAAGCATTCGTATTTTGAAGTGGAAGACCGAAAACAGTTTTATGATTGGCTCAATTCTGATGAGTAAGTGGTTCCATCTTCTTTCATTTTGACATGTATTTATCCTTTGTTTTCAACACATATAATTGTACTGATTTATTATTCATTTTTGATATTCTTTAATATGCCTTTTTACTGTCATTGTATGTCTTTAGTATTTGATTTTTTTGTGTCTTGTTTTTGTTTAGGGATGATTGTCCTCAGATTGAAGGCAATGAGATGTTGATGGACAAGGCATTCTTCTCTGAACTTGTTGGGAAGCATCAGTGGCTTCGTGATGACGTATGTATAATGTATTATAACATTTTTCATTTTTTTCTGTTTGTTATCTGTTTATTTATATAATAACTGTCATCAATATTTGTGTGTGTTTAGCATATAGGAGAGGCATTGTCTCACTTTAGGAAGTATATTGCTGATAATGGTGATAAATACGGTGCGATTGTGATATTGGATTGGGTGTGGTCTGCAAAGTTCACCCAAGGGTTATTTAGCCGATACAAGAAGGAATCAATGCCTTTTACCTCTGGTTTTTTTGGATATGTTCATGGCCTGTTGCCAAGATTCTGTGGGAAGTCTTGGGTTTCTGCAATGACTGTATATGCACCCTTCAACCTCCAAAACAAACACTGGGTGGCTTTGCAAATTGACTTGATTCAAGGGAAGGTGAACGTGTGTGATTCCAGCTTGTTTCTGTACGACGAATTGCAGCTGAAGGTACATCTTGAACCTCTCTGTGTTATACTTCCTGCAATCTTGAAAGAATCAGGCCGGTTTTCACATTTGGGAGAAAGCCTTGATTCTACATTCAAAGTTGAGAGATTCCGTGATCTCCCACATAACAGTGATGGGTATGTGCATTTGTTGTTTGATAAATTCACATAACCTTTTATTCTTTTATTCTCATGTGTACTGGTGTTGTTTCTGATGATGCCACTTCTTATGATTTCATATTTTTTTGTGTTTTAGTGGTAGCTGGGGCGTATATACTATCAAAGCCATTGAAGAGTTAGCTTTTGGTCAGAATATATACGCATTTGATGATGACCACGTTCAAGCGTACCGTGAGAAGCTGGCTATCGAGCTTTACAAGAAGTGTTGGACTGTGTGTCCTTTGTAGTCTCCTTTATCTGATGTTATGTGTCTTTTTGTACTCGTACTTGCGGCTATTATAAGCAGTGTAGAGCTTGCATGCTCTGATTTTGTATCCACTGTGTATCTAGGTGACATTACTTAGGACATGATTACCCAACACCACTTAGTCCTTAGAGCTTGTACGCTCTCATTTTGCCCTTATGACAGCTTTGCGTATTTTAATGTATCTCCCACTTGTTCAGGTTGTTAAGAACTATTGCTTAGAGATTGTATGCTCTATTTTCAATCAGAAATCTAACTTGATCTACAATTTACGCTCTCTGTTATTGCATTTGCCTTGTGGAATCAATATGACAGTGCCTTATTTTGGTCAAAATATCAGTCCATCAAGTTGTGTTACAACCTGAGCTGCTAATCTAATCACTTCATCTGTCAATGTATATCAGATGCCAACAACAAGTTCTTAACCTCATATTCACCTTAACATATGCATTCATTAATAAGTTTAAACTGTATAAATCCATATAAATTCTATGAATATATGCCAAAAAACACTGTCACCATGCATCAACTATGATCTTATTATATTGTCCTATATTCAAAAATAAATTCTAGAGACTCGACAAAATGATATGTAATTTCCTATAAAAATTCATGCTTCATCCTCTATGTATGAGTTGATCGATGCTTTGACGGGGCATGTTATCTTGTTATGGCTTTTCTCCCCGCAAGTGCCACACTTGTATGTGATGTTCCTCTTCTTCCGTTCCCCAAACGACGGAATCCTGCATTTTTTTGGCCTCCCACTTTTCTTCCGGACTGTTGGAGGAAGACATTTGATGTTTCTTATTTCTTCTGGGATGTACCAGTTGTCCTCACAAGGCACCGGGTATATGGTTTCTTGGTATGCAAAGCACCAAGACTGATTCTTGTAGTATTCACTTACAAAATCAGTTATATTTAGCTTCATCCGCTGAATTGCAGCAATAGCATGGACACAGGGCATATGATCGACATCAAAGACTCTGCAGCTGCATGTCCTTCGCCCCAGATCAACCACTCCTGTAAATTTCCCCCCATCTACTTGAAATTCTGTCTCATTCAACACCTTCACATAATACCTTCCTGACCGGTCATACCTTGATTGTAAAATCTCTTTCACTTTAGGGGGCAAATCAGTGTTCTTTGAAGCTGCTTCTCTATGCTCAGTGAACCAGTCTGCCATTTTGTTTCTGATATACTGAAACAGTGCACCGGGTATAGAGGTACATGCAAGCAAATTTGCACAAAATTTATGAATTTTGTAGCCAAACTTAGACATAACTTCCCGTTTTTCACCTATTACAGTGGGTACTGCATTAAATGTGTTGTACAGTTGCAACTATATTGAATATTTGATGACAGATATGTAGTAAATAACATGATTTTTTTTATAGATTATACCTGATCTTCATCTTTTCTGCTATAGCTTGGTATGATAGCTTCCGTCGGTCCTTACACCTAGCTGAGAATGAACATGTGTGCTCTTCGTTCATCCTTCTTACTTCAAAGTAGCTTGAATTCTTCAAACATCTAGCTAGCATTGTCCACTTGCATTCAGCATCAACACACACAACCTTGTACTTTTTTGTTGTTGATCTATCTACCCGGAACTGGAAGTTCTCTTTGATTGCCATGTTAGCCACTGCATTCCTTAGTTGATATTTTGACTCAAAAATCTGCCCAACATTAATGAAATCGAGCTCGTCTATCTCATTCTCACTGATGCCTTCATATCCGTCATTGTATTCTCCTGTCTCTTCATCTGCAGCACTAGTAGTAGCAAGAGCCATGGTGTCATCAACACTTGTACCTTGAATGCAATCATCAGAATCTGTCATCACACTTGTGTGTTGAACTGAAGTTGTTATATGATTCCCATTCATCCTTTTCTTTGCTACTACATTCAACGGCAATGACCATTCTACTTGAGGTGAATCATTTATATCCATGAAAGTCCTTAGATCGTCATCTTTGCTGATTATGAACGAATCTTTCAACTTTTGCAAAGGATGCAAGTGGCTTAACTTAACCTCATATGTACCTAGGCAAATATTGAATCTACTACCAATCATCTCTGTCAATGCTTGCAATTCAATAGTATGGTTGATGACAAATGCCTTAGATACAATCTCACCAACATACTCGCAATACCCATTTCTCATCCTCAACTCTCCTCCAAAACAGACTTTCAGAATCTTCAAATCCATATTTCAGCACCTATTTGCAATGAATTCAGAGATTCCAATGTCAAAACAAACACCAGATTTTGGATTCAACATCAAATTATGTACCTAGCCACACAGATCCACAAGTCTATATCCTATTACCATCGACAGACAGATTCCAAAATGACAAATTACTCTATATCGTTCCACAACAATTAACCCCTAGGCTATTGAATTGATAATTTAGATTTGCAATTCATAGTCAGACATTCAAATTTAGGTTGAAAAGTTATGCGGCACACCTTGATTCCTACACTTCGTGTATTGTACTGGCTGATATCTTGCAATTGATTCATGCGTCTTCAGATTCCCTTGACACTGGTGCTCGCAATCTACTCCTTGATGTGTTGATTCCTTGCAATCGATGACTGATTCCGAAATTATGTGCAGCTTGGCTATGGCTGTTTCATCGAAATATCCAGAGATGGAAATTCAAGGTGGACTCAGACGATGAATTAACGTGTTGGATTCATATTGAATTTCGGTTTCCCCCCCCAAGAATTTGTGGATGGAAGCTTGATTCCAGGCCTTCAATTGCTAGATCTGGTTGATTTTCCGATCTTCATCGCCGCAACTTTGAAGAAGCTTCTGAAGCTTCCGTCGATATGAAATTGAGTTAGATGGGGGGCACGCGCGCGTGAGATGGTGTATTTTAGGAGGGGTGTTATGCTACCTAATTAATTTTAGTGGGCTGCTATATAGCTAATTCCACCTTCATAATGGGCTAGATGCCAAAAAAACCCATAAAAAAAATCTGAGACTCACGTGGATACCTTCCCCATTCTTTAAAAGGTATCACCTTTAAGATATAAAAACTCATTCTCTAAAGGACTCAGCTTTAAGATATAAGAGGATTATAAATCATTCAATCCTTCAAAAAGTTGATTGTTTTATAATCCCCTTTGTTCAAATACCCTCAAGGTTCTAAATATCGCGTATCGGGGTCGTATCGGTTAAGAGATATATCAGGGATATATCAGATTTATCAGTCATAAACTATGGTAAGAATAAGGGGAATAATCACTACTAGAATTTTGTCATTTAACATCGGCTATTATCCGATGTCTTTCAAAAAAAAATTTGATGTCTATGTGGGTGATGTAAAAAGTCAAAACTTTTTAACATCGGGTAATAGCCGATGTCTTTGTATGTTATAACATCGGTTATATTTTTAAATCCGATGTCTTTGATATGTTATAACATCGATTATAAAATATATCCGATGTTATAACATACAAAGACATCGGCTATTGCCCGATGTTAAAGAGTTTTGACTTTTTACATCACCAACATAGACATCAATTTTTTTTTAAACACATCGGCTATTACCTGATGTTAAATGGAGTATTTATAGTTTTTATTATTATTATTATCGTAGCCTATGCGGGATTTGAACTCACATCTTTGTCTTTAAACACAACGCTCTACCATTTGAGCTAATAGGCTTTAAATTAAATAAAATGTTCTTACATATATAATAGAAAAAAGAACATGATTTAGATTCATAACAAATAGCTAGAAACAAAATACTAAAAATAGAAGTTTAGGCAAATGTAAAGCACATGATTATATGCCTAGTTAACTAACATGCTGTAATGAACACAAACATATGCATGCTGGAAAATACATCATTTCAAGAAAAGAATCCATATGAATGAGCAGATCCAGGGTGTCCAAATGATGCTGAAATACAATGCAACAATGAAAAAAAGATAGACTTACCAGATTTTTGCTTAGAAAAGCCATATCAGTATCCTTTTTAATGGCCTGCAAAATAAACCACAATTTGAGAGAAGTGAATAATTAATAGTGTCCCCATTTACAACAGTATGGAATGGCATCTATAAGAGTAACATTAGTAAAATTCCAGCTTAGGATTCATGAAATCAAATGAATCAATAACATTAGTAACATTAGTGAATAATTTGAGCTAAGAGGCTTTAAATTATCAATAATAAAAACAAGTGAAATCAATAAAGGAAAATGAATCTTTCATATAAATAAGGTACATCTCCAACTAGGAAATAAGTAATAACAATAAGTAATAACAGACCGCCAAGAAATCAACTCTCAAAAAGAAAAGAAACAAGGGAATAAACTAATAGCAAAAGGCAAGTGCCTTATCATAAAAAGAACCAGTCAAGGCTACAGTTAACATGGTTGCAAATGCTTGGGCAAACAGCACAAATGGAGGCAACACTAGTCTATAATTGGAGAACAGAGATCAGTCAACTCTATAAGCGTCTACTGAACAAGAAATGGCTTTAAGGCAAAGTGAGAATCGAAAGGTGCTTATAAGTGAGATGCCATTCCATGTGCATCTGTAACAAAGTCGCTGCCTCTCAAGGAAATTTTCGGTCAGAACTCCCTGTAATATTGTCTCTTAACCATCAAAATTCCAGAAGAAAAAGAATATGAATTCTAATCTATTAAGAATATCTTTCAAGATTACTATGGTTTCATATAAAGGCATGCATATATATAAATTGCATTTAAACTCTATTAAGAATATGAATTCTAATCTATAGATACCAATGTTCAGGTGTTAAAAGAACATGACACCGTAGATCTCTTATCAGTCGACCACTCAACCCACTAATAACAAGTTGCATTTAAACTCTTATATCATTGTGAAGGTGTTCTCAGGAATATAAAGATAGCGAACTATAAATGTTCAACCCAAGTCCCTTTTAGAAATTTAGGAGGAGGAAAGGAAAGTAAAAAAAAACAAGAGTTGTTCATCTTTAGTCCAGTTATGACTGATTGATGAAAGAAAGAAAGTGGATTAATCCTTTAGGCAAGCCACTAAAAGATCCCATATTTTACTTGAATCGTTATCAAGTATCCTAAGGTTACTTTAGCAAAGCATATCATCATTGATTCATTGTTAACGTTTGAAAAGTCAAAGTAACACCATTTAATGATTCCATGGATTCACTTTGAATAAAAAGGGAATTGCAGCTGGACAATAAAATGTATTGTACGTAGAAGTGTGGGCATTTCATGGAGAGTTAATATATACCCAAGTAGCCATATAATACAACTAAGGTTAAAAAACAATAGGAGAAAATATTGTCAAACAACCACTAGCAAGAAGCTGATTCATTATATTTTTAAAAACAAGATTACTCAGTAAATAAGCAGACCTAAATCATAGATTAACAAAGATACTTGCCTAAAGCTCGTCACTGATTGAAGTATAGGATGATTGTTTTCTTGGGAAGAAAATAAAAATAAAAATAAAAAGACATCACAATGCACAAAAAATTGTTACAGATATTAGGGTGAGTACAAAAGCTCACTTCTACTGCCTGGAACTTATAGGCAGCCGCAGCTTTGAACTCATCGTGTTCATGATAATGTTTTCCTACAGATGTAAATAAGACTAAACAATGTTACCTTCTAGATGGTTGTGGAGAACTAATAGGTGTTTCAGTTCCCACATTTCCCAAACCTGAAATACATTAAGGAACTAAAGATGGTCATTAAACAAATAAAGGATTTCATTTAGTGAGTAAAGAGACCAGACCTTGCATGGAAAAGGCAACATGCGCCTCATATTTAGTATCGTCCTCTGACTTGTTCCTACTTTTTCCATCTTCATTCAATTAGCTCAAAAACAGACGTATCTTCAAATTCTGCAACAATAGAAGTTAATGTTAATAGTGCAGAAATGCAGCAGCAGAAACAAGGTGAAACAAGAAAGAAAAAAAATAGCTCTTTTTAAAAATGTTTAGAATGTTAAATTGCTATAAGGAAAGAGAACATATGTGCAACATACGATGACCCGAAGCATGTTTCAGTTCGTCCCCGTCAAGATTTCCTTTCAATGTAGAGTTGTATAATTAGAAGTTCCCATCCTAAACCAGCAAAATTTCGATGAAGTTCTGGCAAAGTAGGTCAAAAAAACCATGGCGAACAGAATCAATTACAACACAAAAGCACAAGGAGACATAAATTTAGCAAGGGACTACTTACTTTTCTCAAACATCCTCGGTTTTGGGCTGTTTGAAATGTTCCCCGATCCAGCTATAAACCACAAATAGATCAAACAAATAAAATTTTCATAGAATTCAAATGCATACCTATTTATGGGTATTTATTTAGTGAACTGCGGGATAAGGGGATGTGATGAGAAGTGCAGTAATTTACAAAAAATGATAATTAAGGTCTAGATAACAAATTCACACAAGGAGAAAGAATTAGAGAAATAATCAAAACCATGGAAATAAAATTTATCCTTTGATATTGTGGTAACAAGCAATACATACTTATTTGTAAAGTTTCGGCATTGTTTACTGATGTGACGATCTTGTCAATGAGTTTTGGCAAAGTTCTGGTCTTGGTAGATTTGTCAGGAAAAGGATTAACCTCTATAAATACCTACAAGTTAGCCATTGGTGAAAATTTGCAAGGAAACCATGACTATACCAATATAAGTTATATCTTAACTGAATTATTATTTGTAGGTTAACTATCTCCATGCTAATATCATCATATTTATTTTCCTGATAACAGATGACCTCACAAACACGTCATTTCATCAACAACTAATCTTGTACTCAAATAACCCCTTCCACTACACGAGAATTCAATTTTCAATTCAAACTCTTGCAACTAAACACAACTCAAAGTGTCAGCACTTATCACTCGAATACACAGGTGAGGATATCAGTCGGCTTCACAAGGGACATAAACCCCACTCGGAATCAAAAACCTAAACTGACCTAGAAAATCCTCTTTCCAAAAATCGAATCGCTTAATCATAATCCAAGTTTGAATTTAAGCAAAAGAGGTCTGAAACTGGTGCTAAAGAAGCTTACCTTGGGCGTTGAAGAAGAGACTTTGATGGATGGAGGAGGAAGCTTCGAAAACAGCGCAGCAGGAGGCGGGACAAGAGAGGAAAATCATGTGTGCAGAGACCTAGAACAGGTCAATCGCTGAGGAGGAAGTGGAGGGATGGCAACGCCGACGAGGAGGAGGTGTGGAGGTGGAGGAAGTCTCTGGCGAGAAGTAGGTAGAGTGAGTCGTCGGTGGCTTCATTCGTTTGGGGTTTCGGGAGAGCATCGGGAGAAAGAGGAGATCTTAGATCTAGAGGGAGAGGAAGAGGAGGTGAAACTGAGGCGTGCACCGAGAAAGAAGAGATCTGGCGTGTATGGGTTTAGATATGAGAAGGAAGAACGAATATGGGTGGATTTGCAAAGGGAGGTGGCAGGAGGAGGAGGTGGAGCGAGTCGCCGGCGAGAAGGAGGTGGATCGAGTGAGTCTCCAGAGTCGGAGAGTAGAGGTCTGCATCTTCCCCTGGGAGAGAGAGTGGAAGGAGGGGTCGGTTTTCTGGGCAGAGGAAGAATGAAGAAAGAAGAACAAAGAAAGAGAAAAAGGGCCTACATATTTGTTTGAGCAGGTCTTCAAATGAATTCATCCGCGCCTTTTATTTTTTTTTTTAAAAAAACACATATTTAACATCTGTCAAGTAAATGAGATGATGTCTATGCTTTTATTTACATCACAAATTTAAAAATCGATGTTAAAAAACTATTTAACATGGCAGGTTTTTCTGGATGATGTTAATCAACCGATGTTAAAAAGCAGAATTCTAGTAATGAATATGAGATTGTATTCAACTGATAATCACTTGTGTGGTATCTACCAATATAATATATATAGGAGTTATATCCTTAACCCCCAAGTATAAGATAAATCTATCTAAGTAAAGAGTATATCTTGTACATCCACATAATAATAATATTATAACACTCTTCCTTGGATGTACATTCCTTGTTTCTCCAGCTGCCTCGTTAAAAACCTAGCTAGGAAAACCCAATGGGACAAAACCATAGCTTAGGGAAAAAGAGTGCAGCCTTCCACGTACGCTCTTGTTGTACTGCCTCGTTAAAAACCTTGTCAAGAAAACCAAGTGGGATAAAACCTGATCGAAGGGAAAAAGAGTGCAGTGCGTGTATACTCCCCCTGAATTCAACATCCTCCTCAAAGTCTTCTCATTCCTCTTAATTTCGCCGTCTTCATGAGCTTATGGTCGAATATCAACATTGTCTTTGATGTGTATAAGCTGGAATGTCTTCGTGATTGACTTTGACGCGCTTGACTTCCATGTATTGGTGTTGAGCTGCTTTGGATGCACAAATATAAGGTACTTCAGGACCTAGTGTGCCTTTAATTGTTGATCTGGGGATCTGATGTATTAAATGGTGCTTAAGTTGCCTCGTTAAAAACCTTGGAAAAACCCAGTGGGATAAAAAACAAGATTAAGGAAAAGAGTACAACTTTGTATGGTACTTCGGGACCTAATAAAATGTCACCGCTTTCACAAATATAGGTAATTCATGTACTCTAATAAGGATCTTTAACCAACTGCACGTGACAGGACTTTGACAATAATGCTTCAGACATTTTTAATCGATCCTTTCCATTTATATGGGTATGCACTTACAACGTTCGTCATTTACATTTGGAGCCAAAATTATATTCACTCCTGGTGAATACATTCTAATGTAACCTTTAATAGGTTATTGTCCAATCAATTTGGCTCTATATTTTCCTTTGTACGAACACCCACTTAAAACCAATTTATACTACACTTTTCAATGTTGGAGCTACATGTCCAAAAACTTCATGCTTAAATAATCCATCTTTGCATGAATTATTTCTTTCTAGAATTTGCAATATACCATGTATCCTTGTGAGGGAGTTGCCTCGTTAAAAACCTTGCTTTGGAAAAACCCAAATGGGACAAAAACCAAAGTTAAGGAAAAGAGTACAACTTTTCTCCCCCTCAATTTACCATATAAATCACCAATTTTATAAAGGCATGGTACTTTTGGACCCTTAATATCCTTTCACAATCTAATCAAAGATGAAAAGATCATTTGTCTTCATATCGTAATATATCTCTCTTTGTACACTCAAACAACAGGTCGAGATATTTTTAGAAGCTCTAATTATTCTTATCAAGCACTTCAAGTGCAAATTTAGATATGTGTCATCAACGATAATCAAGGATCTGGTCAATTCAAGACAACTCATAATCAATTCTAACACTGCCAACGTTCATGAAATCTCTTCAAGAGTTTTATACAAGTGGACATATCACCATTGTTTGAAGTTACTACTAGAACCTTGATCTAAATCATGCTAGTACATTGGTTTACTTCTCTTCCATGCAATATATTGCTTCTTGATCTCCTTTTCCTCTCCCCCTAAATACCGAGTATTTTATCATCCGTGATAAACTCTAGGTATTTGATCATCTATGGGGACTCAATCCTCCATATACATCAACTTTCTTGATTTACAACAACTTAGTGTAATTTGGGGAGATTTCGGTGCCTAAACCGAACATTTAAAAACTTGTAAATATAAAGTTCTCTTCTGGAGATAAATTACAAAGGAGAATTTATTCTATCGTTGACCGAAATCGAATCAATCTCTTGATATTCATGCTTGCTTGTTAGCTATTATTGACGACTCTAGTGGGTCATTCCATGCGTTAGTATTATCCTAAATGATAATCTCATAAGTAACGACTTCACTTGGTGGATTTAATCTTCAGCTTCTCAATGCTCATTTATCCAACACATCAATTTCATTGATAGCATTTCCATATTACATCCATATTGCCAACATGGGTAATTCTTTTATTGTATGTCGGATCTTCTTTTGACATCCTCAATTAGAAGAAAATCATTGCTTCTGGCAATTATCGGCTTTCATGATCTCGATTTATCTGTCATCACTCATTCTCTTTAGAGTGTTTTGACGCTCTTCTAGAGTCATCTTCTCATATGAGTTTACTGATTGATTATATCAACAAACATTCGAGGACTAATATTGATGCTCTTTTGGAGATATGTATAATGTTTAATTATGCCAAGTATAGACTTTATACAAATACTCATTAGTTATTTCATCCTGAAAACTTCAGGTTTTCCATATCATCAAGTACCAATCTCTAAACCATTATAACATTTTCATGCGATGATTCATTAATAGTTTGGGAGATTACAAATCCAATAGGTAAACCATCATCTTTGACTTGTTCTTCCACATTCTCCTTGATGTGGGAGTCGACTCATACATGATTATCTATAATCATTTTCAAAATTATGACCAGTATTCTAACAACGGTCGCGCGCACCGTATCCTCTTTATGTCCTCTGCTAGAGTTAACAATATATATTGCATCTGGCAATAAAAGAGGTTGTTATGAACCATAGGTCATTTAGCTAACTATTTATTTGAGTTCTACCATACCCAAGTAGATTAAGAACAAGATCCCAAAATAAGGAGTCTTCGGGCTCTCAAGAATAAATTTATCGATTTCACACAATTTAACAAGGATTTGCTTCAAACTCTTCTCCCAAATCATCATTGGTTGAATAAAATTGGCATCATCTACCCATAATGGTTTCTTCAAGAAACATTTCCAATACATATACATATACATAAAATGCAAATCAAATCAAATAGATAAATAAAACATAGATTCCATGTAGCTTCAAATAGCCAAAAAATACTAATAACAAACCAAATACGATCAAGTTTGCAGAATCAAATGTGTTGGATCGTCTAGGCTCTTTCGTTGATAATCTTTCATATGTAGAGATAAGTTTATCTACTTCAAGAGATAACTTTTATTAACACAAACAATATCTATAATATAAAACCACATATGTTTACGACATACCAACTCTTAACAAGTTGTTTCTTCTGGAAACACTTTAAGTTTTGTGCAAAAGTAAATTCAAATATATACACCTCACAAGCAAATAATAAAAGTGATCTCAGTAAATTAAAATAAATGCACTACACATAATTAAAATTTATTCGGCCACTTCAGGTGGATATCAATTCAGATATTGATCACTTGTTTCAATAAACACTATCATTCACAAATATTGTACGTTCAATAACTATCTCAAATTTCAAATTTAATAATTTCATCATCATCTATGAGAGAAAATGACTTTTCTTATTTGCATGCAATTACTTTGGGGATATAATACAAAACAACTTCATGATACATAAATAATGTCAACTTCTGGTGACCAGGAAACAAATAAGTTTAACCACTTCAGGAATTTATATTTCACCTTCTATGAAACAAATCATATATGAAATAATTTACAAGTGCAAGATGGAATCAACCATATCATCTTAGCTCATTACTACAAAAATGAGGCTAATATTTTAATCGATGCATGATGACGTTATTTATTTATCAACTTATCAATGTATCAATTCACTTAGATATCGTTTATCATATATCCATCCAATATACAATCAATTTACCCAATAACCATATCTATATGCATCGTCAACTCCCAATCGTACATGATTTATCAATGCTCTTAAAATCTTATATATCAAAGTATATTAGCACTATGACATGATTTATGATATAAAATCTATATGTGCAATCAATAACGTCATATTGCAATTAGCAACTAAATGGTAATTCATGTACGAGATGAACTCATAACACACATATATATAATCACTTATGATCAAGAGGCACAAAAATCATAATTCAAATATATGATGTTTAGGCTTACCTGACCGCAAACTCGATCGCATATACCAATATTGAAAAATCAGTCCAACTCCATCACGAGCCTTAAAGTCGAGCCTAACCCATATAGACTCACTGCCAAGTAGAGTTCAATCTTTTAGAATTCGCCTCCTTTTACCATGATATCCTAGTGTGGATCCGTAGACAAACCACTCACATGACACCATCCATCACTAAATCAAAATATTAATAAAATATAATCATGGTTCATTTAAAACACATACCATATAACATAATTATATCCATTCTTATGTATGAGGTCTTAAACCTTTTGAAATTCTAATTAATCAAGCAAGGAAATCAACGTACCTCTTATAATCACACTTCGAAATAGATTCAAACAAACTATAATGTACCAATCGTACCTCTTATGTGTTTTTATCTACTTCAGAAGATATGTCTTTTCATCTACTTTGGGAGATGAATGATAAAAATATACTAAACGAAACAAAATAATAATCATTGATCATCGCTACGTGAATGATATTCGTTATTTCATCACTACTGGGATGAATTTTATCGATCAAATTAAATACTTTCATCCACTTCGAGTGATTTAATATTTTCTACTTCGGGAGAATGATTAAATTATTTATAAACAAAATAATAAATTAGAAAAATTAAATTACACTTACCTCCCCTTACCTCAACGACGACGCAGAACTCTATGGCTAATAAGTTATCATCTCTACGGGGATGTGATTTGTCTATTCGTCTACTTCAGGAGACGTGGATATTAATCTACTTTGGGAGATGAAATTGATTTATCTACCGGATAAATTTATCTTATATTTGATTCATCCACTTCCACTTTGGGGTTGATATTATTTATGTATACATCCTCTTCGGGGGATGTGTTTATCTACTTCACTCGTTAAATCTCATCACTTCAGGGATGATATATGCAACCCTGAAAGTATAGGTCCGTTTCTGTAATTATATAAAAGGTATGGGTCGATCTGCAATTATTAAGAGTTCCAGGCTTGTTTCATAATTAATAAAGCAAAACCTGCAAGTAAGACCTTTCTTCCTCGATTCTAATTTACAGGGGCGGCGGGGACATCTTCCTCTTTGTATTTGCAGAAAACGACGCAACGGACTTCGCCAACTTACCGACGATGCCTGGCAGCCCAGGTCCGGGGATTGGGTGCGACCGGCTCGCACTGTCACGGATGTCTTCGATGTCGACCAGGTTCGTCTCCATCAATCAAATTTGGATCTTCAGGAAGACCGAGCGGCCCGATCTTGGGAGCGAGGGAACTCGAGAATAGATAGTAACTGTGGGAAAAACAGATTCACACACATCAAAGAATGAAGATGAAAACAAACCGAAGAAATCAATCATAAAATTTAATCGAGACTGTAAAAGTATTAACTTTGGAGAAAAGGATGATTGATTGTATTGATAGATGAATACATTTATAGATACATGATTAGAGATTCCTTGGAGAATAAGTCTAGGAGATCCTTAGGAAACCAAATCATATCAAATCCATTTTTGGATAGATATATCTACAATATAATATATACAGAATAACACGCCCCTGCAAGCTCATGATCGAGCACGAACATGCAGCTTGGCACGAAGAGTTTGAAACCGATGGGTGCTTACCGCCTTGGTGAAGATGTCAGCAATCTGATCCATAGAGCGTACATAACGAACAATGAGTTCATTGGCAGAAACTTGCTCCCGAACAAAGTGATAATCAATTTTGATGTGCTTGGACCGTTGATGGAACACCGGATTGGCCGACAGAAACGTGGCACTCAGATTGTCACAAAGCAAGATAGGAGGTCGGGCAACTTGAACGCCCATTTCAAGGAGAAGCTGCTGAAGCCAGATGAGCTCAGCATCGGTGAAAGAAATGGCGCGATACTCAGCCTCTGTACTTGAGCGGGCGACGACCTTTTGCTTCTTAGATGACCAACTGATAAGGTTACCGCCAAAATAAATGGCAAACCCATGCTGAGAGCGACAATCATCCGGATCAGAAGCCCAACCGGCATCAGAAAAGGAAACCAGACGATGGTCAGCAGCCCGGTGTAGACTCAGGCCGGACGAGATGGTGCCCTTAAGGTAACGTAAGACTCGCTTGACAGCAGTCCAGTGAGGCTCAGCAGGGTTATGCATAAACTGACAGACGCGATTAACGCCATATGCGATCTCCGGGCGAGTGATGGTGACATATTGGAGGGCACCAACAATACTCCGATATAAATGAGGATCCGTAACAGGGTGGCCTGAACTGACAAGCCGAGAGCCAGGCTCAGAAGGGGAGGCGATAGGCTTGGCACCGGTCATGTTGCAGCGATCCAAGATCTCGGCGATGTATTTCTGTTGACTGAGCTGAATGCCATTAGAGGAGCGAGTAACCTCAATACCCAGAAAGAAGTGCAGAGGGGCGAGATCCTTGAGAGAAAAGGCCCGATTGAGGCTGACAACAAACTCATCAATGAACTGAGCATGAGACCCTGTGATGATGAGATCGTCCACATAGACGAGCACATAGACAACCTGACCCTTATGACGTTTAATAAACAGAGAAGAGACAGAGATGCAACCCTTGAAGCCATGACGGAGGAGAGCCTGCATGAGTTTATGAAACCAAGCTCGAGGAGCCTGCTTGAGGCCATACAGAGCCTTTCGGAGGCGACAGACGTAGTCAGGGCGATCAGAGGCCTAAAACCCCTGGGGTTGGGCCATATAGACAGTCTCAGCAAGGTCACCATTGAGAAAGGCATTGTTGATGTCGACCTGACGGAGCTGCCAGTCATGAGTCAGAGCCAAACTAAGGATCAGGCGAATAATGGTTGGCTTGACGACGGGGCTAAATGTGTCAAAGTAATCAACACCAGCCTCCTGATTAAAGCCCTTAGCAACCAGACGGGCTTTGTAGCGATCGACTGAGCCATCTGGTTTCTGTTTAATCCTGTAAACCCACTTGCAACCAACAATGTTAGCGTCCCGTTACTCATTAAAGCATCAAATTCTAACTGCATAGCATGTTGCCAAAGGGGATCTTTGGCGGCTTGGTGGAAGAATTTGGGTTCAGGGACAGCAAGGAGGGCAGTAGGGAGCGGGTATTTAGTGGAATGTAAGGCTTTGGGTTTAAGGTCGTTGGAGCGGGATCGAGTGGCCATGGGGTGAGTTGAGTTGTCAGGTGGGCGGAACCAAGATGGGTCATTGGGATAGGGATTAGGGGGAGGAGGGGAGGGAGAGGATGAAGAGGATGCAGTAGGGGAGGCCGAAGATGGTGAGGAGGAGGATGACGAGGGTGACGATGAGGGAGGGGATGGTGAGGGCGAGGGTGATGATGATGAGGGGGATTCGGACTGAGCATGCAGGGGATCCAAAGCATGAGGAACCGAGAGCGAGGAACCAGCAGGAGACAAAGGAGTGAGAGGAAGAGGAGAAGCCGAGGAAGAGGATGGAGGAGTGGGGGCGGGAGAGGGATGTGAGGGAAGAGGGGATGTGTGAACATCCGATGCAAGTTTTAAAGGGTTTAGGGAGGGAGCGGTAATGGGCTGTGGGTCGGGGTTGGGTGTGACCATTGTGGGATAGGGAAAAGATGACTCATCAAAGACAACAAAGCGAGAGATATAGGTGCGGTTGGTGGGGAGATGGTAGCAAATGTAACCTTTGTGTTTGGTGTTGTAGCCCAAAAATAGACAAGTTGATGAGCGATATTCCAATTTGGAAGCATTGTAAGGCCGAAGGAAGGGATAGCATAGACACCCAAACGACTTTAGGAAAGCATAGTCAGGTGGCTTCCCATACAGAACTTGGAGAGGAGACTTGCAATTGAGATTGGCAGTTATGGTTCGATTGGCAAGATAGACCGATGTATGGAAGGCATGTTCACAGAACTGAAGGGGTAAGTGGGCATGAGCAAGCAAAGAGAGACCTTTTTCCACAATGACACGATTTTGACGCTCAAATGACCCATTCTACTGAGGGGTATAGGGACAAGAGACTCGGTGGTCAATACCAAGAGACCTGAGATAGGTAGACACGTTCCGATATTCACCCCCCCCCCCCCCCCCAATCTGTCTGAAAGGCTTTGATAGTAGTAGAGAATTGTGTTTGCACAAGTTTGATGAAGAGTTGAACTATAGACAGAACTTGGGACTTATTTGATAGAAAGTAAATCCACACAAACTTAGAACAATCATCAATAAAGCTAACATAATATTTATTGCCACTGAGAGAGAGTGTTTGGGAAGGACCCCATACATCCAAATGAATCAAATCAAAAGGTTTAACAGCAGTAGAGATACGACTAGGTAAAGAAAAACGAAGACTCTTGCCAAGTTGACAAGCACCACAGACTGATGGTAATTTATTGGTAGTGACTGGAAGCTTGAAATCGGAGACCAGACGACGCAAGACAGACTCATGAGGGTGGGCAAGATGGTGATGCCAACACGAGATGGAGGCACGCTCGCCAATGAAGGTAATGGGATGGGATGTCGGCGGCAAAGGGAGACGGGGAAGGCGGTAGAGGCCGTTCTCAGCGGTTCCTTTTAGGAGGATCTGACCCTGCATGTTCTTCACGAGACAATGGTGAGCATGGAATTCAATAAAAACATTGTTATCCAAAGCTAATTTAGAAACACTTAAAATGTTTTTGGTTATGCGAGGGACAACAAGGACATCAGTGAGTTTTAATGGAGAGGTAGCATGCTTAGCAGGTAAAATCGAATGCCCAATATGAGTAATAGGGAGAGACATACCATTGCCGATAACAAGGCCATCAGAACCCTCATAGCCGGACTGAATGTTCAGATTGTTGAGGCCAGCGGTGACATGGTTGGTGGCGCTAGAATCGACTACCCAGGGGTCCTCAATCTCAGATTGAGATGTAACATTGTAGGAGGCGCGAGGGGCAGGAGGATCCGGCTGATTGAGAGCAGCTGCAGCAAAGCGATTAGTGACAGGGAAGTCGTTGAAGTTCATTCCACAGATGCAGTTGAGCGCCTCATGTCCAAGCTTGCCACACAATTGACAGAGCGGTCGTGAGGAGTTCGTCTGACGCTGATCAGAGGAGCGCTGATCGGAGAAGCGTTGATCGGCAGGCGACTGCTGAAAAGACGGGCGGTTGCCGGGAGAGCGGCCACGGCCACGTCCTCGAGTGGAGGCGACGTTGGCTTACGGCTGGCCGGATTAAGCGATGGCAGTGGTGTCAGCTTCAAGACTGTGCTCTTCCTGAAGCAAGAACCCCAGTAGGTCATCAGTAGTCATCAGATCGGTTCGAAGAGCCATAGCGGAGCGGAAGGAGGCATACTGGGATCCAAGACCAAGGAGGATGTAAGAGATGAGATCGCCGTCGGAGACCTCGTGAAGACAAGCCGCCAATTGATCAGCAATAGCCCTTTTTTTCTCGACATAGTCAAGAACGGAGATCGACCCTTTGGTTAGGGTTTGTAGCTGATGGCGGAGATGCATCTGACGAGCCCGGATCTGAGCATGGAAGATGCGCTCAAGACTGCCCCAAGCCTCAGCAGTGGTGGTGGCTCGGGCAACATGGGCAAGCATAGGCGTGGTGAGAGTGGACCGAATCCATAACAAAACGAGACGGTCCTTGCAAACCCAAGCCTGATAGAGGGGATTGGGTATGCGAGGGAGTGGCTGGGACGAGCCGGTGAGAGCAGAGAGAGCCGCCTCTAGAGTGAGCGACGTGCCGACAGACAACAGGTTTGTCGGATCGACAACAGTGGCCGACGGCAGGTTTGTGGCGGTGGTGAGGAAAGAGTCCAAGTCGAACGCTTCAAGAGTGGAACGGACCGTGTTTCGCCACATAGGATAATTGGAGCGATCCAAACGAATCGCAAAGTTGGGAAGATGAAAATTTGGAGACGAGCCATCGGAAGAGGCAGAGAAAAGAATTTGAGTGGGAGAGGTGGGTTGGGAAGCCATTGATGGAGGATCGATGGAATTAGGCTGATACCATGTAAAAGTATTAACTTTGGAGAAAAGGATGATTGATTGTATTGATAGATGAATACATTTATAGATACAGGATTAGGGATTCCTTGGAGAATAAGTCTAGGAGATCCTTAGGAAACCAAATCATATCAAATCCATTTTTGGATAGATATATCTACAATATAATATATACAGAATAACAGAGATGATCGTGGGTCGATGGTTGCGAGGAGGCGGTGCCGCTTGCTATTGCTTGCACCAGCAGGGTGTCTCCGCCATTGGCTGGGTCGCAGGGAGGCTTCAATTTCCATGGGGTCGCAGATCTGATAAGGCGTCGACGAGGAGCCTCGAGTCGTTTTCGATCAAATCCCCGTTTGAATTCTGCACGCCGGTGATGCCGAGGTCGCCCTTGTGCACGCCGATGCAATCTCCGCAGCCCTCCGTTCTCCATGGCCTTCATCGACGGCGTGGATGATCGATCCGGGAACTCCGGGTATTGCAATTTCTCGACTAGATCGGATCACTACTGTTTGAAACCCAATCCACGCAATCCCTACTCAAAATTACCTCAATTTCAGATCTTATTCAAACCCTCAATTCGACAAATAGATGCACATTTGTAATCCCGACTTCTCCGAGTATGTAGATCCATCGAGGGTTCGGAAGCCCTCAATTGAATTGAATTGAAGGGGCTCTCTGGGCTGGGATGCACCGAGAAAGATTATTTGAGATCTAGAGGAGGATAGCGGCGTCTAGTTGTACGACTATGGAGTTTAGGGTTTTTAGCTTTTTAGAAACTATCGTGCTGATAACGTATTATAAACTATGGTAAGAATAAGGGGAAGAATATGAGATTGTATTCAACTGATAATCACTTGTGTAGTATCCACCAATACAATATATATAGGAGTTATATCCTTAACCCCCAAGTATAAGATAAATCTATCTAAGTAAAGAGTATATCTTGTACATCCACATAATAATAATATTATAACAATTTCGCTAATTTTTAATTATAAATATTATATTTATACTTCAAAATGTAAAAATACACATGAAAATTAATATTTAAATTATAAAATTACCAAATAAACTTGATAAAATAAAAACAACTTCATTAATAAAGGCTAAAGTTATCTTATCAAAGTTGACAATTCTAAATATCTCCAATATATCGTCGATATTGACTCGATATATCGGGTCATAAAGGCTAAAGTTGCCTTATAAAAGCTGGCAATTCTAAATATCCCGATATATCACCGATATTGATCCGATATATCGGCGTTGACCCGATATATCCCCGATATTGACCGTTTGACCCGATAAATCACATTAACCGATATTTTCACTCGATATGCCGATATCGTAGCAAATTCTAAATATCCCCAATATATCCGATATCTAGAACACTGAATACGCTATATCTCTTTGTGGTTCTTGTTTCCGCTCTGACTCTGAGTTTTCCATGTTACTATGAATTAATTGATATTCGGCATTTTTCGGCTTATGCGCTTAATTTGCATGATTTAAGTCGACTGCTTAACTTTTGCAATTCGATTTCTTTAGTGCTTGTAAGACTTTATTCTTAATTATACTAGGGGGCATGCCCGTGCATACGCACGGGACATACTTTAATCAGATCGAATCATATGGTATTAAAGTTTATCAAATCAAATGGTATTAAAATTTTATATGATTGGTTCTTAATAGCGGAAATTATATCAAAGAAATAATTATATATAGTTAAACTACGTGGAATTGAATTTATTATGAATATATTTGGTTTATATAGATTTTAGAAGAAAGCTCAGTATTATTTATAGTCATCCATAATATATTTATAAATAAGCTTAACATTTTGAGCTCTTCTCTTCCAATCATGAAGTGAAAGATTTTGCAAGTATGCATCTCTATGCAAGTATATAGGAGGAAAAATATAAATAAATAAGGTACATAACTACTCCATGTATTTTTTTTTTTTTTTACTTTATATATACCTCTGTGCTTATACATATATTTCAACGTACTACAACTACAATCACACTCATTAAACTAAAGGTGACATATTAATATAAATTGAATAGAGAGAGAGAGAGATCTGTCCATTAATAAATTTATTTATCGTTAAGATCCCGCCATGGTGAATATGATTCTTCTTTCAACAATGGTGCATGGTTGTAAGTTTTTCCATATATCAACAAAAAAAAGAAATCAAAATAGAGAAAAATAATAATTAAAGATTATTTAAACAAATAAGAAATAATATATGATATAAAATAACAAAAAAAGGAAAATAAAATCATATATAATCTACTATATAAATAAGAAAGTGCAATAAAAAAATAAATTAATTATAGAAAAAAATAAACAAAAATAGGGGAAAACAAATAAATGATGAATAAAACCTCCAAATATGAGTCTTCTTGCAACAATGGTTCATAAAAACTTAATAGAAATTAAAGAAAACTAAAAACCCTATATTATTATAAAAAAAATAAGAAATGCAAAATAAAATATGATAGTATAAAGTAACAACATAAAAACTGAAAAATAAAATCATGCATAATATCATAATAGAAATAAGAAAGTACAATGAAACAATATATTAAACAATAAATAATAAAAAATTGTAAGAAAAAAAGGAATAGAAAATGCCGCCTAACAATATATGATTCATCTCTTATTTGTTTGCAAAAAAATTGAGTTTTAGAAGATTACATTGAAACAATTGACTATTTATAAGAAAAATCCAACATTTAACCAAAGAAAAACTCTCAACATTTGGACTAACCCATTTTAATTTCCTATTTATCATCTCTAAAAAGTAAAATTAATGCGATGTATGTTTCATTTAACAAAAAAAAACTTCCACCCCTTTGACTACCCTATTTAAAGCATTGATTGGCAATTATAGTAATTTTTTATTTGAAATAAAAAATTTGGGTAAACATTAATATAAAAATATGAGAGAAATATAATAAAAAAATTTATCATTATTATATTGTATTTTTGGTCAAAGAGAAAATAATTGTTACAGAAAAATAATAATTAAAGAATATTTAATCAAATAAGAAATATGATATAAAGTAACAATAAAACCAGTTGAAAAATAAAATCATATATAATCTACTATATAAATAAGAAAGTGCAATAAATAATAAATTAATTAAAGAAAAAAAAGTCAAAAATAGGGGAAAAATAAATAAATGATGAATAAAACCTCCAAATATGAGTCTTCTTGCAACAATGGTTCATCAAAACCTAATAGGAATTAGAGAAAATTAAAAATCATATATTATTTCAACAAATAAGAAATGCAAAATAAAATGTGATATAAAGTAACATCATAAAAAATGAAAAATAAAACCATGCCTAATATCATAATAGAAATAAGAAAGTGCATTGAACAATATATTAAAGCCATACATAAATAAAAATTGGAAGAAAAAACAAAGTGATGAACAAAAGTGTCACCTAACAATATATGATTTCTCTCTCATTTGTTTGACGAACATTGAAACAATTGACTATTTATAAGAAAAATCTAGCATTTAACCAAAGAAAAACTCCCAACCTTTGGACTAACCCACTTTAATTTCCTATTTATCATCTTTAAAAAGTAAAATTAATGTGATGCATTATTCATTTGAAAAAAAAAACTTCCACCCATTTGACTACCCTATTTAAAGCATAGTTTGACCATTATAGTCATTTTTTATTTGACATAAAAAAAGTTGGGTGGCATTAATATAAAATTATGAGACAAATATAATCAAAACTTTGTCATTATTATATTTTATTTTTGGTCAAAAAGATAACAATTATTAGGGAAAAATAATAATTAAAGAATAATTAAAAATTAAGAAATAATAAAATGATATAAAGTAACGACAAAAACAATTGAAAAATATAATCATATATAAATAATTAAGAAATTACAATAAAAAAATAAATAAATTAAACCAAACAAATAAACAAAAATAGGGGAAAGTTTAAGTGATAGGGAAAACATAGACAATATAGAATTTTTGTATATATAAAAATAGGAGTCTAAAACACCTTAACCACAACTCAAAACTAAAAAGAAGAGATTCCACAAAAAAAAATTTAAAATAAAATAAATTCCAACAAAACTAAAAATAAAGAAAATAAAAGTTCAAGTAAAGGATTGTATTACAGCCACTCACCTTAGATTTTATTTATCAATATGAGCTTCTTCTTTTTCACCAATGAAACTTCTCAATATGTACTTCTTCTTTTTCACCAATAACACTATAAAAAATACAATAAACAAAAAGAAAATATTAGTATGAAAGTTGAAAACAATATCAATCAACAAACGATAGATTAGGATAATAGAAATTCAATATTATATAAAAAAATCTATTTTGACATAATATGAGAATGAAAGAAAAAGAAAGAGTTGATTTGATTGTAAAAAGATGAGGTGTGTCTTTATATAGCATAAACATGCTTTAATTGAATTAGGAGTTTCAATTTTTTACTTATTATTTAAGGAAAATAAATTTCAAATTAAATAGGCTAAAGGTGTTACATTTTTTGTATTCAATGTTTGTTGGAGTTAATTTTTTATGTTATTGGTTGTTTACTCTTTATAAACTATACATGTTACATATGAAAAATTATACCATTAATATACGAGAGAAAAGAAATTTAATCAAATTAAAATATAATATTTTGTATGATTAAGATCATAATATATTCTATAAAGAATGGGCACAAAGATAATATTTTGAAATTAGTTGAAAATAAATAGTAACAAAAAGATTATGATGATAGTATAATAAATTATTCCATCCACACATTCGTATAGTATAAACTATATATGATAAATTTTCATTAAAAAAACTCAAAGTTTTTTTTAAAACATTACATATAAACAAAAAACATATAATGTTCTCCACATTTTGAATGTGAGACAAAAATATTATAGCAAGGTAGCTAGTGATTACACAATATTTTATAGCAAGGTTGTGAGATTAAATTCAACATTTAATCTCACCGTGCGGATAACCGGTTAAGCGGATAACCGAGAACACAATTATAACATTTATGGTGGGCTGAACACAACTTTTACTAGATATATATTATAGATTGATTCGTTCTTCTTGATTCAATTGATTATTTCATAGCAGTTATGAAAGTTATTCCTAAAGTGAATAAATTGATTATTTTTGAAGTGATTGAAAACGTGTAATATCCCTGAAGTGGATAAACTAATTCAATCCGATTGAATCAATCGAATTTGTAATATCCTCTTAAGCGAGTAATCAAACTAATATCAATCCCTGAAATGATTGAATCAATCGAATTTGTAATATCCCATGAAGCGGGTAATTAAACTAATCTCAATCCCTGAAGTGATTGAATCTATCGAATTTGTAATATCCCCAGAAGCGGATAAACTAATTTTTCAATCCCGAAAGCGTTTGGATTAATTGGTCAAATCCCCTGAAGTGGATGCTTTTTAATGCACTTATTATGTTATATTACGTATTTGTTATAATTTCACTTCGTATTTACCGCATTCTAAA
Source organism: Persicaria tinctoria (assembly GCA_037127255.1). Classification (NCBI taxonomy): domain Eukaryota; kingdom Viridiplantae; phylum Streptophyta; class Magnoliopsida; order Caryophyllales; family Polygonaceae; genus Persicaria; species Persicaria tinctoria. The sequence goes on from JBANSL010000020.1 coordinate 40,311,138, forward strand.
ATTAATAAATCGTTTTACACCCTACGACAATATGATTACGGCAGTCGGCTAATACCTACTTGCATTTGGAGCAAATCATTAACTTTGCAAATCAAATTTGAATACCTGCTGCATACATGCAACTGTTTTTACAAATCGTACTTTAAAGTTGTTTTTATAAATACATGTGTAAATGAGGATACCACAAAGCAGAAGAAAACATCACGGGAATCAAAAGATGAGCATGCTATGGTTTAGTGGTCATAAAGGCATAATGAGTGGCGAGAGTAAGAATGACATGCTAAGGGTCATACTATCATGAACCTAATCCAAGAGAGAGGGTAAACATCATGCGAGTTCGTAACTTGCGACATATGCATTTAATCAATCATTAATATGACGATGCAAGGAACCAATGAAATCAGGTTGTGCATGCATAGGGGTATGACAGGAATACAACGAAGTACGACATGAGACCTAAACAAGGTGGTCAAGCATGGATACATAATGACACACAACCACGAATCCACATTAAGGATCATCATCATAATATATGCTGGGAATACCACATCATGTCGAGTCATGCATATTCATGAAAGTATGTGAGAAGTATGGAGGTCATCATGGCATGACAATTGGGTGAGCATGCTGGAACTTAGACATCATATGAAGCAGATTGAACATCAAGTTGTAACACACACTCATCAAGTAAAGAATTCATTCTATCAAGATATCAAAATGGAATGATCACACTACCATGGGCCTATGTGCAGAGGGAACATCAATCATGTCGTTTCCTACATATGACACATACATTTATGCACTAATATGACAATACGATATACCACATAGATTATGCTGGGATGATATAGGCATAAAATGTAACACGAACCTAAGCAATGTCTAAATATGGACATCCCGACATGTAGGCACAATTTCACTCTAAAGATTAATATGTAGGTCTAAGGGTAGTATGTAACGACCCGAAATTTAAGTACCCGAATTAACCTCCATAAACCTACTTAGAAGGTAAATAAGGTTCGGAATACTAGATTATCGGGGAACGTTATAGAAGAAGTTTGATCTTCTTCCGTGAGCTTTGGATCTTACGACCGAGTACGAGTTATTATTAGGTTCATTTAAGCGGAAGATTTAGTTGTCAAAAGATGGGGATTGCGAACCCCGAAAAGATCGTAAGCCCGTTGGAGGCTTTACCTGTCCTAGGCTATCGCGAAAACGTTTCGAACAGAAACAAAAGCGGAAATCATAAATACAACAAAATGCCACGGCCACGCCGGGTCAAAACGATAAAACGTATGAGCAAAAGAGTACGAATGTCAAGCGCCTCCCTCACTCTAATCGTCCAAAAGGTCTGTCCCGACAACCATCCACATAAGTAAGTCATATCGGGTAAGGGGTACCTGAATCTAAAAACAAGAAATAAATCGGGGTCAATCATCGGAAATATACACACTCAATGCCATATAAAGAGGCATACTTAAACTACATGAATGTTAAAATGTAACACATAAGCAAGTGTATAGATATATATAAATGCGAAATAAACACACAAGGGCCCGTATCATCATCATAATCATCATCATCATCATAATATCTTCTCAAACGTACTCATCCTTCTCAAACATACTCATCCTTCTCAAACATACTCATTCTTTCTCATCATAAGCCTCTCATCATTTCATTCCTGTTCCATCGAGTATAAGTCATTTATTCAGATTTTGACGGCCGTCCTACCATAGACACATAACATACATATGAATTATTGGAATTACTAAGTTCATCCTACGTCATATTACCAGTTTATATTCCTAAACATGTTACTAGGTCGCGTGATGCATGAAGACTCTCGATAAGACAAAGAGTATCACATAAATCCATCATGAGTAAGTCCAGGGGACTTACCTGGAGTCCGGAGAATAAGCAAGCAATAAAGTGCACAACCAAGGATCCAATCAACAAGAGCCTATTAATTTCATTAAGCTTTCATTAGGTGGTATTCTAATGCAATGTACCCAACCTAATAATCAACATACATCCACATAAGGTTCACGATTCTATAGATTACGCACTTTGGTTAAGTGATCCGGACTTAACCAGTTATAATCTATATCGTATTATCACATAATCGATTTTCTTCTTATCGGATCATAAGCCAAGTTATGGGTATACTTCATTTCTGTATTTTATATGCTCTAAGTTTCGGTTATGCCATCACATATTTAGCCATATTCTTAGCATTACCTTAACCAAGTTTTCTAACCGAGTCATTATAAACACTGGTTACTAAAATTATAATAACTCTTGATCCAACCGTTTGATCGCCCTAATTTTTTAAGTACAGTTAGATAACATTCCCATAACAATCATATTAAGATTTCAGTCGAATCAGACCGTTGGATTGGAATTAAAGTCCAAATTACAGAGGCACATATATCCATTTTGTTGTTGTGACGTTTGCTACAAAACGCAACCAAAAACACATAGAGGCTCCACTTCCTAAGCCCTAATTTACACATAAGGATCCTAACCTATAGAGGGGAAGGTGGATGAGAGATTACCCTCGAAGCCTCTCTCGAAAAAGACCAAATTACCCCTCCAAGCTTCCCGGGACCTTGCGCCAAACACCTAGCATTTTTGACAAATCCAAACCAAAACATAAAAGGAATTCTTATACAAAAACCTTCAAAATTAGTTGTAAAACAAGTATAAAATCAGATTTGAAGGGGAGGAAACCAAGACTCACCCAAACACACTTGAAAACCTCAAGAACACAAAGGGCTCAGCACAGCTGGCTCGGAAACGGGGCTCAACAGGTGGCTTAATGGGACTGGATTTTTGTGAACTCACTATGGTTGGAAAGGCCTCTCTTTTGTGGATATTTGGCTTCAAGAATCAGCCAAAAAGCTTGAGTGAGGAGGGAGTTATGGTGGTTTGAAGTTGGCAAGGTTGCTAGGGCAACTTGCTCTCTCTTTCTTTCTCTCTTTCTTTTTCTTTCTTTCCTTCTTCTTTTCTCTCTGATTTTTGGCGTGTGAAGTGGCTGAATGAGGCCAGAAATGTGTCTTTAAGAGAGCCAAAAGGTGAAACCAAGGTTGGTCAAGGAGTTGGTAAGGTTTAGGTAGAATAGTGGCCAAATAGGAACAAGTCATTCATCCAACATGGCTTCTATTTGTTTAATGCAAAAACATATGGCTCGTATTTGATCATATAAAGGGCTGAAATGGGGTGGTTTGGGCAGCAATTTAATGTTAAAACAACGTCCCGAAATGTCGCGACAAGTTACGAAAATTACCGAAATAAACGGATGACAAGGCTTTTGCCTCACTAATATTTCTCGGAAAATTATCATACGCATTCTAATAGATTGGAATTGTAATCCTCTTTCCATATAAAATATGTCATAAATTTTTTATTTTTTTATTTTTATTTTTTCTGGGTTTTCAAAATCGTCAAAAGAAGGATAATTGATCGAATTATCCCTCGGAAATTAATTAAATCTTAATTAATCATAATTAAAATTTTCGGTCTTTACATAGTACGTATAGAATCATGCAACCATGGATGAAGCAACTAAAGTAACCCAACAGAGATCTACAAGAGAGACTCTGACTCACTTCCATGAATCCCCATGACTTGTTTCCCGTTGACTCCATGACTCATTTCCCGTGGGATATTCGTGTAACTCTCGAGTAAGGTAGCAAAGGGATCAAGTAAACCACGTACTCCAATACAACATCAAATGTGGTTATTCCTCCCAATTCCCATATATCACACCAATATCGCAAGAAAAGCTTAATAAAGACGTTTAGTAAGGTCGGGAAAAGAAGACCGAAGAAGGGAGTAGTCAACCTTAAGAGGTCAAAGGCGATCCCAAGAGGACTGGAATCCCGACTCTATAATGGCAGAAGGTCTCCCCCGGTATTCAATTCACATAGGCATTTAACACATGATTCATAGTCAAGAATATCAACCAGGTCTCCAAGTTAAGCATAGAACACTCAGCACAGAACAATCAACAATCAAGTTATCCTATGACCGCCCTTCGAGGGGCGACTGACCAAAGAGGCAAAACCTCACGGTCTTTACCTAACTCGCCACTCCAGCCACTACGGCGCAATCCCTTGGAGTCTTGTAGGCCCATCTGTAAAGAACAAGCTATATTTTGCCTACCCGTTCCCAACTACATCATCCAATAGGGATGGTCTAGCGTCTTTACTCCCCCTTCGTTTCCCTTTGTTTAATTACTGGATTTATTGAGTCAAGTTCATATTTAGTCCATTTGAGTTAGCCATAATAAATCCATTTTTTCCTTTTCTAAAACATTTTAAAAAACCATTTGAAAACATTAAGCCATTTTAAAAACCACTTCAGCCTATCATACTCGGTTTGCACAACCTCGCTCTGATACCAACTTTGTAACGGCCCGGAATTATGATTCTCGGGTTACATTTCGAGGGATGAATCGGTTTGCACAACCTCGCTCTGATACCAACTTTGTAACGGCCCGGGATTATGATTCTCGGGTTACGTTTTGAGGGATGAAACCCCTCGTTAGGATCTTGCGCCCCGAGTACAGGTTGAAGGTTTGAAATTCTGTCCTAACATTTTGAAGTGGGATTTCATACCCAAAATTCGAAATGGATCGTTGGAATCCCCGGGGAAGTCCCTATACATGTCGTAAGTCTAAGCGTGAAAAAACAATAGTCATGCAAATAGCGGAATCAAGGTGTAATACAAGAGGGTGTCACGGTAGAGCCGAGTCAAAACAAATCAATAAGCATATTTATCAAAATCTAATAGGCGTTGTTACTGAGGTTAGACCATTTCTTTGCAATCGCCCGAGAGAGTTCCCACGTCACGGACGCAATGAACAATCATGCTGCAAAACAAACCCTAAAAAAATATGTATGCGGGGCGGTGTCAGATCGAAGCCCTACGCAATATTATCCCAAACAAGAAGACACATACACACGCTAGTCCTAATAAAGATGCTTCTAAATGCAAGGCGGAATTTTACACACTAACATGCTCCTAAGATCAAGTGCATAAATATAATAAGGCCTTAGAACCGAATACCAAGTGATATATCCATCTCCTACCTTCACCCCCTTCCGATAGGGAGGAGACTAGCCAGCTCGTGAATGCATTCCATTATAATCGGGCGGCACGCATGCCCAACCCGCTCCATAATAAAGCCCGCATGCATCTCATAATATAAGGAAGTTTCATGACTCGATTGACTCAGGACGGGACCCGATGGGACTAGGTCGTCCTATAACCCTAGCAATGACTCTAGTTACTTCACAGATAATGGTCGTTCTGTTTACAAAAGCAATGAGTAAACGAATGCTCAATCATGAGTGCAATCCTAGCAGGATTCTACATGACATGCTTTATTATGAATGCAAGCACCTGGTATCCACATGACTACAAGCAGGGAGATCTCTTTTCGAATCTGAGTGAGCTCATATGGGAACTCACCTGGAAGTGCAGAACAGCAAAAGGCAACAACTAGGTATACAGAAAGCCAACAGGTCACAGATGATCACCTAGCACATATATAAGTAATATAAATAAGTCTATTCCTAATTTTACTTAAAGCATATAATATCACACAAGTCATCAAATTTATTCACCAAGTTAGGCAAGGTAAGCCTTTTTCCCAAGATTTCCCAAAACTCCTTTAAAACCTCAAGTTAGATCAAATCACTATTCAAAAGGCTTTCTCAAATCATTCAAAAAAAATACATTTATAAAATATTACCCTTTAAATCAACTCATTTATTATTTAATCAAAACAAATCTGATAAGGTTAGAGTATTTTCCAAAATTCCTCAACTTATTTATAAAACAAATCTCCGACCTTCAAGACCTTCTCCAATTTCAGGTCCAATTAATATGTTTTTATTTCTCAACAATAATATATATTATATTCCATCTATTTAATATTTATAAGTCTTAAAACATAATGTATATTTTACCAATCCTTTTCTTCTTTAAAATTATAAGTCTCAACACCATCTCCTCTTTCTTCCCTTGCTGCACGTCCCCATCCCGACTCCGGCCTCAGTCGACTCCCTCTCCCACCCTCGCCTTGCCCTATCCCTCGCCAGACCTCTCTCTCGATCTCCTCGGCCTCACCGGAGCTCTCGTCGGAAAATCGGGCTCCCCATAACTCTCTCTCTCAGAGTTTTCACCGTTCTCAGAACAAATGAGAATGGAAAGAGCACCCAAAAGGACACAAAAGTAAGAAAAGCGAGAGCTAGAGGGGGTTAGGGCACTCACCGAGAGATTTCCGACTGCGTCGGATCGCTGGAGCTTCATCGTAGCCTCGATTGGCCTTGTCAGAGTCGAAAATACGTAGATCTCGGCCTAGGACAACAATGGGTGGTTAAGGGTGCGACTTTATGGTGTTTTTAGAGCGGAAAGGGAGGAAGAACTCTTAGCGAATCGGAAACGGGAAAGTCGGGGGAACGAGAGGAGAAGGTGGCGACTCGGCGGTCGGGCTGCTACTGGTTGTGCGAGGACGTCGAGGGGAACGCGAGTAAGCTCCGGTGTGTGGCTCGCAGTGAACGGAGGAATGGGGCTCGTCAAAAGAAGAACTCGCTCGAAGGCTCCCTTCTCGGCTCGACGTTGCTCCTCGGACAACTGCGGCTCTCTTCTGGAGGCGTCAGAGGGGACCTCAAGATGTGGGTGTTGCGTTGAGCGGGAATTGAAAGAACAGGGAGGCTTTGGAACGAACAGTGAAAGGGGAGGAGCTCGGGTGTTTGAAACAAGTAGAGGAGGGGAGGTGAAGAAAGCTTTTGTCCTCTGCTATCATATCACAAGGGAAGAAAGAGGAGATGGTGTTGTCCCTTTCCTTGCTAGAGTTGAAGAAATAAAAGGGGTATTTGGTTGCTTTTCAGTACACAGAGTAGGGGGGAAAGGAAATAGCAGATAGGAGGGGAGGGGGGGGGGGGTCGTCCCAACCAAGCAAGGGGTTGAAAGTGGTCAAATTTTCTCTAATTGTCCAAACACCAAAATGATCCTCATCCAAATCATACCACAATTGACAATAACTTTAGAATTTGAAATAGGGATGGGACAACAACACAAATAGGGAGGAAGAGACGAATGATATGGTCCCAAGCAAAATACCTGAAAATAAATAAATTCTAAAATCCGCTCTCACAATCTTACCCTGACTCGATCAAAATAGCGCTTTAAATTTTCCAATATGGATTTAATAATAAAATCTGAACATCATTCTCCAATTCTCGGCCTATGAAAGCAGGAAGAAAATCTATTTTGCATAGTTTCACAATTAGGCCGGAATCCGTTTTAAGAGTTTCAATTTCGATTTAGTAATTTAAAGACGAGTTTTCCTTGAAATATTCTAATTAAATCCAATTTAAATTCATTTTTAGTTTCTTCTTCTGAAAATTAGGATTAAAAAATCCGAGTCTTTACAACATGTGTATATTGCACTTTGGGATTAAAATTAACATTCCATTAACTTTGCAATCGGATTTGTAGGTTTGTTTTTACATATTGCGGCAATTTGTATGATAAATTAGTCTCATCCCCCGAAGAGGATGTGTATACATAGATTACTTTATATCCGTTAAATTTCATCCCCGTAGTGATAATATGATAAAAGCGATGACCAGATTAATCACATCTTCGAAGCGATGAACCGATAAATTAAATCTCATCCCAGAAGTGATGAACAATCGATAAAAATTTATCTCCCAAAGTAGATTAACAGACTAATCATCTCATCTCCTGAATTAGATGAATATGGACTCATCACATCTCCAGAAGTAGATGAATGTACCAATCTCGAACGGACTAATCATCTCATCTCCCTAAGTAGATGAATATGGACTCATCTCATCTCTAGAAGTAGATGAATGTACCAATCTCATCCTTGTAGTAATGGAACAATAAATATCATCCTTGTAGCGATAAACAATGATTATTCTTTATTTTGTTTTTTATTTGTATATTATATTTTTATTATTCATCTCCCGAAATAGATGATTATGTATGTGTTGCTTACATAAGAGATATGTGTTTTAAATAAACCATGCTTATAATTTATTAACATTTTGATTTGGTGATGGATGGTGTCATGTGAGTGGTTTGTCCCCGGATCCACACTAGGATATCATGGTAAAAGGAGGCGAATCCTAGAAGATTGAACTCTACTTGGTAGTGAGTCTATATGGGTTGGGCTCAATCGACTTTAAGGCTTGTGATGGAGTTCGACAGATTTTTCATTATTGGTATATGCGATCAAGCTTGCGGTCAGGTAAGCCTAAACATCATTAATTTGAATTATGATTTTTGTGCCTCTTGATCATGAGTGATTATATATGTGTATGTTATGAGTTCATCTCGTACATTAAATATGGATTACCATTTAGTTGCTAATTGCAATATGACGTTATTGATTGCAGATATTGATTTTATATCATAAATATATCATGCCATAGTGCTAATATAATTTGATATATAAGAATTTAGAGCATTGATAAATCATGTGCGATTAGGGGTTGACGATGCATATAGATATGATTATTGGGTAAATTGACCATACATTGGACGGATACATGATAAATGATATATATATATATATATATATATATATATATATGAATTGATACATTAATAAGTTGATAAATAAATAACCTTATCATGCATCGATTAAAATATTAGCGCCATCTTTGTAGTGATGAGCTAGGATGATATTATTGATTCCATCATGTATTTGTAACTATTTGATTCATATATGATTTGTTTCATAGAAGGCGAAATATAAACTCCTGAAGTGGTTACACTTGTTTGATTCCTTGTCACTAGAAATTGACATTATTTATGTGTCATGAAGTTGATTTGCATATAACTTAAATTGCATGAAATTGAAATTTGAGATAGTTATTGAATCTATACTTTTGTGAATGATATTGTTTATTGAAACAAGTGATAAATATCTGAATTGATATCCACCTGAAGTGGCCAAATAAATTTTAATTATATTTAGTATATTTATTTTTATTGAGATTACTTTTGTTATTTACTTGTGAGGTGCATATATCTCAATTTACTTTTTGCAATATAAATTCAAAACTCAAACTGTTTCCAGAAGAAACAACTTGTTAAGAGTTTTTATGCCATAAACATATGTGATTTTATATTGACAATGATTATTTGTGTCATTAGTGTTAATAAAAGTTATCTATTGAATGAAGAGCTTAAATGATCCAACACCTGTGATTATGTAAACTCTGCCATTTTTGGTTTGTTATTAGTTCAAATTGGCTATTTTAAGGTACATGGAATCTTTATTTTATTTATCCATTTGATTTTATTTGCATTTTATGTATATGAATATGAATTGGAAATGTTTCTTTAAGAAACAATTATGGGTAGAAAATGCCAATTTTATTCAACAAGTGATGATTTGGGAGAATAGTTTGAAGCACATATTGTCTGAAATTGATAAAATTAGTTCACGAGAGCCCGAAGACTCTTTATTTTGAGATCTTGTTCTTAATCTACTTGGGTATGGTAGAACTCAAATAAATAGCTAGCTATATGACCTATTGTTCATAACAACCTCTCTTATTGCCAGATGCAATATATATTGTTACCTCTAGCAGAGGACAAAAAGAGGATACGGTGCGCGCGACCGTTGTTAGGATACTGATCATAATTTTGAAAATGATTATAGATTATCATGTATGAGTCGACGTACTCCCACATCAAGGAGAATGTGGAAGAACGAGTCAAAGTTGTTGGTTTGCCTAATTTGGATTTGTAATCTCCGAAACTGAGAATGAATCATCGCATGAAAATGTTAGAATAGTTTAGAGCTTGGTACCTAATGATATGGAAAACTTGGAGTTTTCTGGATGAAATAACTAATGAGTATTTGTATAAAGTCTATACTTGGCATAATGAAACCTTATACATATCTCCAGAAGAGCATCAAAATTAGTCCTCGAAGGACTGTTGATATAATCAAGCAATAAATTCATATGAGAAGATGGCTCTAGAAGAGCGTCAAAACACTCTAAAGGGAAGGAGTGATGCCAGATAAATTGGGATCGTGAAAGCCGATAATTGTCAGAAGCAGCGGTTTTTCCTCTAGTCGAGGATGTCAAAAGAAGATTCGACATATAATAAATAGATTACCCATGTTGGCAATATGGATGTAATATGAAAATGTTATCAATGAAATTGATATGTTGAATAAATAAGCATTGAGAAGTTGACGATTAAATCGACCAAGTGAAGTCTTTACTTATGAGATTATCAATTAGGATAATGTTAACGCATGGAATAACCCAGTAGAGTCGTCAATAATAGCGAACAAGCAGGCATGAATATCAAGAGATTTATTCGATTTCGATCAACAATAGAATAAATTCTCCTTCTTGTAATTTATCTCCAATAGAGAGCTTGGTATTTACATCTTTAGTATAGGCACCGAAATCTCCCCAGATTACACTAAGTTGTTGTAAATCAAGAAAGTTGATGTATATGGAGGACTGAGTCCTCGTAGATGATCAAATACCTCGAGTTTATCACGGAAGATAAAATACTCGGTATTTAGGGGGAGAGGAAAAGGAGATCAAGAAGTAATATGTTGCATGGAAGAGAAGTGAATCGAAAGTTCAATGAACTATATAGCAATCAGGCCAGTAAAGGCATTAGTAAATGCAAAAGATAGCATGATTCAAATGAAAGTTCTAGTAGTAACTTCAAACAATGGTGATATGTCCACTAGTATAAAACTCCTGAAGAGGTTTTATGAATGTCGACAGTGTTAGAATTGATTATGAGTTGTCTTGAAATGACCAGATCATTGATTATTGTTGATGACACATATCTAAGTTTGCACTTGAAGTGCTTGATAAGAACAATTAGAGCTTACAAACGCTAATAGCGTAATGCGGTTGCTTTATTGAACAATTCATTACATTGTGAAAGGATAGTAAGTCCAGGAGTACCATATCTTTATAAAATTGATTATTTACATGCTAAATTGAGGAGGAGAAAAGTTGTACTCTTTCCCTTAACTTTGGTGTTGGTCCCATTTGAGTTTTTCCAAAGCGAGGTTTTTAACGAGGCAACTCATCTCATAAGGATACATGGTATATCCCAAATTCTAGAAAGAAATAATTCATGCAAAAATGGATTATTTAACATGATGTTTTTGGACCTGTAGCTCCAACATTGAAAAGTGTAGTATTAATTGGTTTTAAGTGGGTATTCGTACAAAGGAAAATATAAAACCAAATTGATTGCACAAAAGCCTATTAAAAGTTATATAAGAATGTATTCACCAGGAGTGAGTACCATTTTGGCTCCAAATGTAAATGACGGACATTGTAGGTGCATACCCATATAAATGGAAAGAATCGATTGAAAATGCCCGAAACATTATTATCAAAGTCTTGTCACATACAGTTGGTTAAAGATTCTTATTAGAGTACCTGAATTATCTATAATTGTGAAAGTGGTGACATTTTATTAGGTCCCGAAGTACCATACAAAGTTGTACTCTTTTCCTTAATCTTGGTTTTTTATCCCACCGGGTTTTTCCAAGGTAAGGTTTTTAAGGAGGCAACTTAAGCACCATTTAATAAATCAGATCCTCCAGATCAACAATGAAAAGCACACCAATACATGGAAGTCAAGCGCATCAAAGTCAATCATGAAGACATTCCAGCTTATACACATCAAAGACAATGTTGAAATTCGACCAAAAGCTCATGAAGACGACGACATTAAGAAGAATGAGATGACTTTGAGAATGATATTGAATTCAGGGTGAGTATACACGCACTACATTCTTTTTCCCTTCGATCGGGTTTTATGCCACTGAGTTTTCCTGACAAGGTTTTTAATGAGGCAGAACAACAAGAGCGTATGTAGAAGGCTGCACTCTTTTTCCCTAAGCTATGGTTTTGTCCCATTGAGTTTTCTTAGCTAGGTTTTTAACGAGACGATATCATCAAAGCGTATCGTATGTCATTTGTATTTTTCCTTGGTCCTAGTTTTGATCCCATTGGGTTTTCTAGGCGAGGTTTTTAATATGACAGTTTTGTATTACTAGTTATGTACATCCAAGGGGGAGTGTTATAATATTATTATTGTATGTGGATATACATGGGAAACCATAGTTAGACTTAGGGCCCAAGGTGTGTAATCTCTATATAAAGGGTCATTTGGAACCCTAATGAATACATCAATTCCTCCTCTCTTCTCTCCGCTCTCTTCTCTATTTTATCTTTCTCTTCGTATTATCACAACTTTCCCTCACAAAAACCAAAATTCTATAATTATTTTGAAAACTACACAATTGAGTCAAGTATCTTGGGTGCAGCTCGGACTCGAATCGACAAAAGTTCAGCCAGAACTTGTTCATTTACTAAATAAGCATAGTATGAACACATATTTAATCTCAATTCGAAACTCATTTCAGCGCGACTCAAATTCTAATAGCTTGAATTTTGTGGAATTTACACAATCTCCATTAAGCTAAATGTTAAAAGCAAGTAAGACTGTTTATTGCTAGAAAAAAGATCGGTTCGAGCTCATTCATTTACTAAATAAGTCGAGTAATAGAAGAATTTTAAACCGAGTGCAAATTTAGGTTGGGCCCGAGCTCCGCTCATTTAGAAATGAGCTAAATATAAACAAGCAATACTCAACTCATTTGACTTGAATTACAATGTAATTAATTTGATTTTAATTATCTTCTCAATTCATTTTCGTTTGGTTTTCGTATCAATTAAGGAATAAAAATTTAACATAGCTAATGAAATTGATTGGAAGCAACAAATATTTTATCCACAAATGAACAATATACGAAAATGAATTGAAATAATATAAGACTGAAAACATGGTTGTCTCTTTTGGTTTATTTCCAATTCAATGATTAAAAAAAAAATTCGTACAACATTGATAAATTACACTAAAATTGCTAATGATTGAAAAAGTTGCAAGACAAAAATTTCTAAATAAATTAATACCCGGAACATAAGAGAAACTATCGCCTCATTGAGGAAAAATGCTCGTGTGTGAAATTACCATATTGCCATCTTCGGAATCTTTGCGACCCCGTCGGAGTCACCACCGCCCCGCCAGCTATTACCATTCTACAAAGGAATATTGTCTTAAGCCGGTTGTGGACTATTCTGCATATCATAGATACATGGACTTGTTTTCGAGGGAGCTTTGATCAACGAGTCGATCTTGAACTCCTTCTCCCTGCCTCCAACCGAGCAAGCCATCGACTCCGAGCAAATCTCTACAGCTCCAGTCGGTATGGCTGGTTTATACCTTAAAAGCTTGCTATATTCGTTTAGTAGATGAAATATATAGTCGTACACATTCTGCATCTTAAGATCCTCCATTACGAATTTGCTACCCGCCCTTCCAATTTCTTGTGCCTACAAGAAAGTAGATTCCCTCTTTTTGTAACATGAGATCACAAGTTTTACCTTTAACCTATAAATAGCTCAAAATCCAAAATAATCTGTTTGGAAACAATAAGGAGCTTTTCAGAGCATATACTTTTGATATTATATAGTTTTAAATGAAATAAAAATAAGATTTTAGTTTAATTAGCTTTTAAAATCTAAGTTTTTCCACAAATGCTTACCCAAGTTTTTCGAAACTTTTGATTTTTTTATTCACAACTTTTCATGAGCTACCATAATAGCTAGATTTATCAAACATCATACTATCTTATAACTCATATTTAAAACAAATAATTTATTAGCTTCAGCTACTCTATCAGCTTCAGCCACCCATTAGCTACTATTTTGCAAACATATTCCAACCTAAATATAAAATTGTTTTTTTTTAAGTTGTTAGAATATTTCTCGGAAACACATATATAAGGATTATGGTAGCTCAGTTGAAATTGTATATGTTTCGAAACCCAACCTAAACCCAATTAGAATTACCTTGTCGGGATTGGCATTACCCCACTGGACGGCCTCCTTGATGGATTGGCAAGCGGTCCTGATGCCACCAAGGGGCCAGTAGTGCTTCTTGGGGACCAAACTCCTGGTGAAGAACTCGTAGTATCGCGCTTGCACCATTAGCATCATCGAATCACAAGCTTGGATGTACTTCTCGCTCACCGACCACCCTCTTCCCTCCACATATATCTTGTACCTTTAATGTTCCTCATCAGATGCAAACCAATTAATTAGTACTTCAGTTCAGTAGTTTTTATTAAGTGTTTCAATTTCAACATTTTAAATAAATCTTTAATCCTTTTTAAGTACAAACAATCCAGGATTCACACCTGTGGGTGCACTGATCTGCTAAGTTCGATGACCTGAACCCATGTTTTTGCTCATCTCTCCAATACTGCAACAACCACAATTGGTCAATATTTGTACCATTTTGACTTTATATTGTAACGTTTAAATTGACCTAACAAATAGCCTGACTCAAGTGATCCGATTGCCACTTCTGCAGGCATATATAAGATCATCTTCAATAGTATCATCAAAATATTTCAGAATGAAGAAATAAAATACATACGGAGTATTTTCTAAATTATGGTCAAAGTCCAACATCTTCTCCAATACGAAAATTTGAAGAATCATAGTACAGTTTAATTTTAGAGAATGCTGCAAATGTAGGAAAACATCTTTATTTTTTCTGCTACTTTTCCATTTTTTAGAATGCAATGGTAATCGAATCTATTAGACCAAAAAAATATTTAAAATTCTCTAAGGCTCCGTTTGGTATCGATATCTTGATATCTATTTATCAGATATCGATATCGGTGATGTCTTGATATCAATATATCGAATATCAAGATATTAATATCGGTTGATATCTCGAAATCAAATAATATCCCCTCAAATTAGTATATCAAATAGGCTCAAATATGATATCTAGGTATCAAGTAATAGTGATATTTATCTATACTAAACACTAGTTATCATATATCATATTAACTACCCTAAAAAGTAAAAACTTAAAAATCCCCAAAATAAGGAAGGTATTGGAGGATGTTGTAGGGGAAAATGAAGGTAAAAAATACCTGTCTGAAAATCTCAGCCCCCCATTTTTCAATAGAATTGCAACCGGCAAGAAAGTATCTTTTACCCATGTGAAGGTTCCCTTTCCAATATGCATAAGGCTTCCTATCAACCCACTTTATCTTCCTATTTCCCTCTTCGACGTCCTTCACCAGCGAATTCCATGGCTTTATGTTGATCTCCGGCCTGCAATGGATCGCCCAAACCTCAAAATTAACACTGTTTAACCAATCAACTAATTAGCACAAACTTCATCTATATATACATATAGCTGAAGAAATCAATTAATACCATCCCCAAAAGGACCAGTCAGGAAACACAATGTCATAGCTGAAATCATCCCCGCAGTAATGGAACAATGGGGGCACGAACGACGCGTTCGGCCCCTCGTACTTCTTCTCCTTGATGATCCTCGGGAAGTCATCGCACTCGAACATCAAATCCAAGTCGGGTAATCTCCCCGGATAAAGCCTTATGAGCTGCAAGATTCCCCAAATGGTGAACACATCCCTTGTTTGGTACGCTTGCTTGTACTTCTCGACATAAACTCTACCGTTTACGACGACAAGGCGGAAGAAGGCCAAGCTTTTGACCGATTCCACCATCTCCAGGGAGATCCCGGAGCTCATCCACGGCTTCAGATCCTCCGCGATCGACCTGAAGTACTCGGGGCAAGTGTTCCGAGTGTCGGGTGAGTCGGGTTCTTGGGTGAAGTTGGTGGGGTAGTAGCCCACCGGGCAGGTGAGAGCCGTTGTGTTTGGGCAAATCAGCGGAGCTTGAAACTCCGTGGTGGTGTTCGGTGAAGAGATCAACGGGTTCCTTTCGAGTTCGGATGACCGGAAACGCACGGTGTTGATCCAGGGGCGGCTGAAGAAGAACCCAATGAAGAGGATGAGGTATAAGTAGAGGAACACGACGGGCTTGTGGGCGGTGATCATCTTCGAAAGCCGCCATTCGCCGGACTGGGATTGCTTTGTGGGGTCTTTGTGATCCGATTTGAGGATTTGGGTGTCCTCGTTGTGATCAGTTGCTCCCATGGTCGTTGATTTGATAAGGTTGTTTGGGCTCAAAATCTCATGTTTAAATGGGAAAGGTGTTGGCGCGAATTAAATGGGGCAATTCATATATGATATATCCATCCATCAATCAATTTGTACGGATTGAATAGAAAAGGTTGTATGCATTAATGTATTTAGTATCAATCAATCAATTTAGGGCCCTGGGCCCTCTTCAGGACCAAAAAAAAAAGTATCAATCAATCAATTTATATAGGAATGAATAAATTTGTATTGAAGAGATTGATGGAAAAGTTTGGATTGTGGTTTTTTCCCCTCCAGATTCTGTTTAACAAAATTGATCCAAAAATGACCAAAAGATCCAAATTTAGACTAGGCTTTTGATTTTGCTTACCTTTAGCTACTTAGCTTAGTTAGTTGGGACTAATGACTGGGGATTTGTGCGCATGCAATCTATATATCTATATAAACTCTTAATTTAAAATAGTTTATGTTGATGTGTCAACATTAGAGAGATTTTAGGGGTTTTGACCAATTATAATTTTTTTTTTCTTTAATCCTTTTTTTTTAATTATCTTTTTTCTTTTTTTTCTTTTAATTCTCTATTTTTTCTTTAATCTTATTAACTATCTATATCTATATCTATATAAATCCTTAATTTAGAAGAGTTTATGTTGATGTGTCAACATTAGAGAGATTTTAGCGGTTTTGACCAATTATAATTTTCTTTTTTTTCTCTTTAATCCTTTTTTTTTAATTATCTTTTTTCTTCTTTTTCTTTTAATTCTCTATTTTTTCTTTAATCTTATTAACTATCTATATAAATTCTTAATTTAGAAGAGTTTATGTTGATATGTCAACATTAGAGAGATTTCAGGGGTTTTGACCAATTATAATTTTCTTTTTTTCTCTTTAATCCTTTTTTTTAATTATCTTTTTTCATCTTTTTCTTTTAATTCTCTATTTTTTCTTTAATCTTATTAACTATGTATATAAATTCTTAATTTAGAAGAGTTTATGTTGATGTGTCAACATTAGAGAGATTTTAGGGGTTTTGACCAATTATAATTTTCTTTTTTTCTTTTTAATCCTTTTTTTAATTATCTTTTTTCTTCTTTTTCTTTTAATTCTCTATTTTTCTTTTATCTTATTAACTATTGGGTTTAATTCAAAACATCTATATCTATATAAATAAACTCTTAATTTAGAAGAGTTTATGCTGAGGTGTCAACATTAGCGAAATTTTAGGGGTTCTGACCAATTATAATTTTCTTCTTTTTTTTCTCTTTAATCCTTTTTTTTAATTCTCTTTTTTTTTTCTTTTTCTTTTAATTCTCTATTTTTTCTTTAATCTTACTAACTATCTATATATCTATATAAACTCTTAATTTAGAAGAGTTTATGCTGATGTGTCAACATTAGAGAGATTTTAGGGGTTCTGACCAATTATAATTTTCTTTTTTTTCTCTTTAATCCTTTTTTTAATTCTCTTTTTTTTTTCTTTTTCTTTTAATTCTCTATTTTTTCTTTCATCTTACTAACTATCTATATAAACTTTTAATTTAGAAGAGTTTATGCTGATGTTTCAACATTAGAGAGATTTTAGGGGTTCTGACCAATTATAATTTTCTTTTTTTCTCTTTAATCCTTTTTTTTTAATTCTCTTTTTTTTTTCTTTTTCTTTTAATTCTCCATTTTTTCTTTAATCTTACTAACTATTGGGCTTAATTCAAAACATTGAATTCAATCTAATATAACTATTTGGCTTAACTCAAATTCATTTACTAACTATCTATATCTATATACTATTGGGCCTAACTAAAACATTTATGTTACATGTCCTCTCCATGTTTAAAGTTATTTGTGAAAATATTATTTACATAATATCATTTTATTATGGTAACTATATTTTCTAATATTATTTTTTTGAAAAATATTCTAATATTAATTACCCAACATTATTTGATGTTACATTTTTTTAACCAATCTATATATCTATATAAACTCTTAATTTAGAAGAGTTTATGCTGATGTTTCAACATTAGAGAGATTTTAGGGGTTCTGACCAATTATAATTTTCTTTTTTTTCTCTTTAATCCTTTTTTTTAATTCTTTTTTTTTCTTTTTCTTTTAATCCTCTATTTTTTCTTTAATCTTACTAACTATTGGGCTTAATTCAAAACATTGAATTCAATCTAATATAACTATTTGGCTTAACTCAAATTCATTTACTAACTATC
This sequence comes from Persicaria tinctoria, assembly GCA_037127255.1. Classification (NCBI taxonomy): domain Eukaryota; kingdom Viridiplantae; phylum Streptophyta; class Magnoliopsida; order Caryophyllales; family Polygonaceae; genus Persicaria; species Persicaria tinctoria. The sequence goes on from JBANSL010000020.1 coordinate 40,329,450, forward strand.
TATATCTATATACTATTGGGCCTAACTAAAACATTTATGTTACATTAGATGTCCTCTCCATGTTTAACGTTATTTGTGAAAATATTTTTTATATAATATCATTTTATTATGGTAACTATATTTTCTAATATTATTTTTTTTGAAAAATATTCTAATATTAATTACCCAACATTATTTGATGTTACATTTTTTTAACCAATGAGATTAATTCAAAACTTTTATTTTTCTCTTTATCTCTTTAACCCAAGTGTATTTTTTTCTATTATTTTTAACACATTTACTCATCAATGGGTATAATTAGAAATATTGAATTAAATATAATATCTATGATTTATCTATACCTAAATATTATTTATAAAAAAATCGCACCATGGCGCAGGGATCGTACTAGTTACACTAATAACTCAATACATAAGTACCGCTGTGAGATTTCATTATAAAATCAATTGGGTATAAAAAAGTATCAACACACCTAGCAAGTACAACTAGGGTTATACGTGAGCAACGAGATTATCTCATTCTCTTTTTAGAGAGTAGGTGACACTTGAATAACGGACGGGTTTATAGTAGCCCAACACATAAGCATGAAGAGATTCTATCTAATTCCAATTGATTATATCAGGAGTAGCCATTGTTTATATACTAAACTTGTTTAATTCATAATTTGAATGTGCAACTCTTTTGACCCCTTCACGTTTTAACATGTCGATTTTGGTGCCATACTAATTAGGATTTAGTCAGTACGGATCATTTGTTACACCTTTTGTGTTACACCCCTTATTACACTTCTTAAATTGATCTAAATTATGAATTAAATTATGATACAATATCTTAGGTTTAAATTTATATATAAATCCTAAGTGGTTAACCCATAAAAAATATTTTGTGTATATATTTTAATGTTTTAGCTTCTATGGTTTATAGATTTAAATCTGGAGCATTTTTTTCTCAATTTTATTTATAATTCATATCAATTTAAAAGATGTAACATGAAAAGTAACATGAAAAGTGTAACAGGGGATTCGAACCCGGATTCAGGACAAGAGAGAGTGAATGAAATAAAGCTTGGGTAACCCTACTGAAAGTTTTCCATCTTCATCTTATGATCTACTTTACATATCCACATAAATATTATACTTGATTCTTCATAGATCTGGCCTGTGGTAAGCCATTTCTATCATCAAAATCTTCATTTTACATTATCGTCCTAAAAAAATGCCGAAATATTGTATTCACAAATTTGACATGGATCAAATGCAAGGGTACACCATTGGTCTAGAGTTTAGACACACATAAAAAAAAATGTTACACATTTTAGTTACCCCACCAAAAGAACAATATATAAAAAATTAATAAAAAAGAAAAGAAAATATATTTGTCTCTTTCGGTTAATTGCCACTAGCCAAAAAATAAGGGCTGGTTTGGTTCAATGTGGGAATTGAAATTCTCAGGAAGTTACTTCATGAGAATTAAATTTCGGGAAGTCTAACTGATGGGAATTGTGAAAATGTGTTTGGTTGATTTTTTTGTTTTAGAGTAATAAAAGGGGGAATTGAAAATTTACAAATATAAATGGGTGGAAGTTGAACTTACCCAGGGGGAACTAGGTAAGTGAACTTCCTCCAAATTGGAGGAATTCAACTTCCTGATAAGTGGAATTTCTGGATTTTCATCTTTCAAAAATGTTAACCAAACGCATGTATTTCTCCGACTTCCTAGGAATTTCTACTTCCTGGGTTTTTTAGTTATAAACCAAACACGCTCTAATAAAACGTCAATAAATTACACCAAAATTGCTAGAATACTTGAGGAAAGTTACAAAACGAAAATTCCTAAAATAAATAAATCAATTAATACTCTAAACATAAGTGAAACAATCGCCTCATTGAAACAATGCTCGTGTGGGAAATTACGATAATGCCATTGTCGGAATCTTTCCAACACCGCGGGAGCCGCCACCACCTCCCCCACCAACTATTACCATTTCACAAAGGAATTTTGTCTTGAACCAGTTGTGGACTGTTATACATATCATAGATACATGGACTTGTTTTCGAGGGAGATTTGATCAACGAGTCGATCTTGAACTCCTTCTCCCTGCCTTGAACCGAGCAAGCCATTGACTCCGAGCACATCTCCACAACCCCAATTGGTATGGTTGGTTTATACCTTAAGAGCTTGCTATATTCGTTCAGTAGATGAAACATATAGTCGTAAACATTTTGCATCTTAAGATTCTCAATTACGAACCTGCTTCCTGCCCTTCCAATTTCTTGTGCCTAAAAGAAAGTAGTTGTAGTATTTTAGTAGCATGATATGACAAATTTGTATTTTCATAACATGATCGACTCTGTTTGCCACAAGAAGTAACTTTTTGGGGCTTATGTTTTTTTTATATTTTTTTTTTGAGGTAAAAATTCAAGGTCAGACATATCTGAACCTCGATGGCCGATAAGTTGGCAGACGAATAACCGTCAAAGCAAAAAGAAAATACAACGATGGTGCAAAATACAGGCGAGAAGTTTTTTATATTATATAGTTTTAAATGAAATAAATATATTTTAGTTTATTTAGCTTTTGGAATCATGGTTTTTCATCAGTACATACTCACCCAATCTTTTTAGAGCTTCTCGATTTTTATTCACAAGTTTCCATCAGCTATCCTAACGGTTAGGTTTCCCAAACATAACCGATATCATGAATTTGTTTTTCCTTTCTCTCATTGGTGGAATCGAGCATGAATTTATAATCTAATTAATTGAAAAATGAATTTTTTTTTCTTTACATTATAAAAGTTGTTGGCAGCTTAAAATCGTATATTTGGGTATATGTTTACAAACAAACCTAAATCTGATCCAAATTACCTTGTCGGGATTGGTATTACCCCACAGGACAGCCTCCTTGATGGATTGGCATAGGGTCCTGGGGTTACCAAGTGGCCAGTAGTGCTTCATGGGGACCAAGCTCCGGGTGAAGAACTCATAGTATCGCGACTGTACCATTAGCGTCATTGAATCGCAAGCTTGGATGTACTTCTCGCTCACGGACCACCCTCTTCCCTCCATATATATCTTGTACTTGTGAGTGCACTGGTCTGCTAAGTTGGAAGTCCTGAACCCATGTTTTGTCTCCAATCCCCAATTCTGCAACCACAGTTGGTAGTCAATATTTGCCCTAATTTGACTTCAAATCGTACCCTAAGCTATGCTCATCAAAATATGTCCTTTTAGTGTTCATTTTAGGTAGATTACTTATTGACACGAATAACACATAAATCCAATCTTTTCAATGTGAGACGACCCCATATTCAAACACCCCCTCCCCCCAAGTGCAATGAATGAGAACCAATGCCCACGACATGTAAACAAGGCCAGCAACCCCACTAATTCGAAGTCTAAACCGAAACTAGCCGAACCCGGCTCTGATACCATGTTAAACTCGGCTGGGCCCGATGGGGCTAAAGACAAACTGGAGGGAAGTTGTGTGCGGACCCACGTATGGGAGACACGAACAACCCATAAACCCAACCGGGTTTCATATCAAAATCAATTGGCAATGAGAGAAGTAACCCGCCAAACTTATGTGTTGTTCATGATATCTCAATCTTTTCAATGTGAGACAACTCCTTACTCCATATTCCAACACTTTTCCAATTGTTCAAACAACAGCCTTATCTAACTCGACAATCACCCAACTCTATAATGACCAGACCTGAAACTGACTCCATACAATAATGACTCGAAAAAATTTGATGAGACCCAATAAAGATCCGACCAACTCGAGTGACCCGATTTCCATATGCAAGGGAAAATGAGAGTATAAAGTACATGTCTAACAATCTGAGCTCCGCATTGTTCAACTGAATTGCAACCAACAAGAAAGTATCTTCTACCCACGCGAAGGTTCCCTTTCCAATATGCATAAGGTGTTCTATCAACCCACTTTATCTTCCTATTTCCCTCTTCCATGTCCTTTGCCAGCAAATTCCATGGCTTTATGTTGATCTCCGACCTGCAATGCATGGCCCAAACCCGAAAAATAACATTATTTAACCAACTAAGTAAGCACAAACTTGAGCAAAACGTAGCTTAAGCAATCAAGTACCAGCCCCAGAAGGACCAATCAGGAAACACAATGTCATAGCTGAAATCATCCCCACAGTAATGGAACAATGGGGGCACGAACGACGCGTTCGGCCCCTTGTACTTGTCCTTGAAGATTGTCGGGAGGTCGTTGCACTCGAACATCAAATCCAAGTCGGGTAATCTGCCTGGATACAACCTTAGAAGCTGCAAGATACCCCATATTGTGAACACATCCCTTGTTTGGAATGATTGCTTGTACTTTTCGACATAGACTCTACCGTTTACGACAACAAGTCGAAAGTTGGCGAGGCTTTTGGCCACTTCCACCATCTCTAGGGAGATTCCGGTGGTCATCCATGGCTTCAGATCCTCCGAGATCCACCTAAAGTACTCGGGGCAGGTGTTCCGAGTGTCGGATGTGTCGGGTTCTTGGGTGAAGTTGGTGGGGTAGTAGCCAACTGGGCAGGTGAGAGCCGTTGTGTTTGAGCAAATCAGCGGAGCTTGAAACTCCGTGGTGTTTGGTGAAGGTGTTGTCGAATTCGATGAAGAGATCAACGGTTTCCTTGGCGTGAATTCGGATGATCGGAAACGCACGGTGTTGATCCATGAACGACTGAAGAAGAGCCCCATGAAGAGGATGAGGTACAAGTAGAGGAGCATGGCGGGTTTGTGGGCGATGACCGTCTTCGAAAGCCGCCATTGGCCGTTCTTGATCGAGGTGAGGATGGATTGATGTGTGGGATCTTTGTGATCCGATTTGAGGATTTGGGATTCCTTGTGATCATAGTTGTGATCGGTTGCTCTCATGGTTACTTTGATGATGTATTTGTATTGGCCTAATTTCTTTAGCCTAAAAAACTCGTGTTTAGATGGAGATCGAAGATGTTGGCGCGATTTAAATGAGTGATTCATATCTCCATCCATCATTCAATTTGTAAGGATTGAATAGCAAAGGTTATATACGCATTAATGTATTATCAATCAATCAATTTGCATTGATGAAGTTAGATAGGCGAATATTTTATTCACCAATAAATTTGTAGTCTCTCCATTCAAAAAAACGTACGAGTATCATTTTAGTGATATTACATCAGTCTCAAATTATAATTTGTTTGACTTTATTACACGTTTTTTAAAGGAGTTAAAATACAATATTATTTTTTAAAAATAATATTATACTTACAATTAATAAACATAATATTATTTTAAAAAATTAATAAATAAAATAATTTTTAGATTTTTTAGCTTCTTAAAAAGTGTGTAATAAAAGTTAAACGACCTATATTTTAAAACAAAGAGAGTATTATTTTAGTCTTTCTTTTATATAAAAAATTTATAATTATTAATGGATTTCATTGGACTTCTTAAAAAATTATATATAAAAAAACTAAAAGAACATTTTTTTTTGGTGAATTGATGCCGATGGGGATTATAAGTATGAATTAATTTGGCCTTTGGACCAATTACTAAATGTCGCAGGAAATGTCGCAGGATAGAGCATTGCTAGTAAATGTACATTCCGTTATATTTTCATATTTCTAAACTGCCCTCGTTTTAATTTTTTCCACACCCGTTCCCGTTGCTTCGTCTTCTCCGCCTCTCGCCCTCTTTTGCTTCTCTATACGAAATCGTAGCAGGGACGCTTGATGAAGAATTTGTCCTCGCAAGGAGGGATGGGAGGGAAGACGATTACCTAAGCTCTTCATCTGGTCCTCGTCCATCATCAGAATCATTTGAAGGAGGCGAGTGATTGAGAGCTAGGGTTTTGATCTGCTCTATCATTTCCAGCGAGTGGATGCCGGCGGCGGAAGATAGAGAGGAGCCATAGTCAGATCTGTTCCGAATGGTTGTCCTCGCCGATCTCCTCTCCGATTAGACCTCCTCGTCTGCGAAGACATCTTCGACGACTCCACTACCGGCTCCGACCTCCGCCGCTTCCTCAATTCCTTCTCCTCCTCCGATTTTTGCTACCGCGCGCTCCTGTTTCCACCTCCAGTTCCCGGTCGACACCACCGGCCTCTCCGATTAGACCCTGCCGGTTGACTGTTGGAGTGCTTTCACTAGTGATTTCAGTTTGGATTAGGTTTTGCTACTGTGCAGCCTTGAATTTCATTGTGTTTCTTCATTGATTTCAATTGCAATGGGCGAGACCGGCCTCTGATTCGCCGTGTTTCTGTTTGATCTCGTTGCTTTAGGGAATTTGTAGACAGAAATTCAGCCATCTTGGAAAATTTTGGTTACAGTGGAGATCTGGCCAGTGGATACTGTGGATGGCCCTTTGGGGAATTTCTGATTTGCCAGATTTGAGGACTCTTTTTCAGATTTGCTTTGATTTTTAGTAGCAATATCTTTTTTTTTTTTTTTCGGAAATTTCGCCAGGTACCCTGGGGTATTGCAATTTTTGTGGGGTATACAACTTTTTTACATATTTCACGTGGTACCCATGAGGTTTTAATCCATTTCGCCTCGTGCCCTTCTCGGTTAATTTTAACTGTTATTCTCAAATCCCGTTAGTTTGCTCAAAAAAAAAAAAAAAAGGCGGACCTGCTCGAGCGAGGGAGAGCGAAGCAACAGACGCGATACAGAGAGCGAGGAGAGAGCGAAGCGAAGAGAGAGCGCTCGAGCGAGGGAGACCAGCGGTGCCATACCCTGCTCGGCTCGGACCTGGGCTCGGACCTGCTGCAACCTCAGCGATGGGAGGAGAAGTTGGAGGCGTTGCCTCGGCCGGCGAAGACGGTGGCAGTGGCGGCCCATTGCCTCGACCGGCGAAGACGGTGGCAGTGGCGGCCCATTGCCTCGGCCGACGACCGGAGGTGGAGGAGAAGAATGTGCTCCTGCAGAGAGGTTAGTTGATGTCGATAAAAATTTAGATTTAGGTTGAATTTGAAGCATTTGGGGTTTTTTGTGATGTCAAATTTAGGGTTTATGTTGAAATTGATGGATTTCGAATTCGAAATTTCGTTTCTCAATTGCAATCCGATTTGTTAATGAAATTCGTTACTCAATTTAGGGTTTAAGTTTAAATTCATTCATATGGGGTTATCTTGAGAATGAACCAAGAGACCCATCAAATCTTCTATATATTACTTAAAATCAAAGCCTTTTGGCCACGTGTCGCATCCTCGCGCGATGTTATTTAAGGCAATTCCTTTTTATTTTGCAATCTATATCTATATCTATATATTACTTAAAACCAAAGCTTTTTGGCCATGTGTCGCGTCCTCGCGCGAAGTTATTTAAGGCAATCTATATATTACTTAAAACCAAAGCCTTTTGGCCACGTGTCGCATCCTCGCGCAAAGTTATTTAAGGCAATTCATTTTTATTTTGCAATCTATATCTATATATTACTTAAAACCAAAGCCTTTTGGCCACGTGTCGCATCCTCGCGCGAAGTTATTTAAGGCAATTTCTTTTTATTTTGCAATCTATATCTATATATTACTTAAAACCAAAGCCTTTTGCCCACGTGTCGCATCCTCGCACGAAGTTATTTAAGGCAATTTCTTTTTATTTTGCAATTGGGATTAATTCAAAACTTTTTTTAAAATAATAATGTTAATATTAACTATACAATATTATTTTATTTCATATTAATTACACATTATTATTTCCATTTATTTTTTAAACAATATGATGAATTCAAAAGCATTTTTTTATATAAAAAAAAATTATAGTTCCAAATATATGATTTTTCTATTTTAGGCAATTTCCTTTTTATCTAACCATTTATCTATATATTACTTAAAACCAAAGCCTTTTGGCCACGTGTCGTATCCTCGCGCGAAGTTATTTAAGGCAATTCCTTTTTATTTTGCAATCTATATATTACTTAAAACCAAAGCCTTTTGGTCACGTGTCGCATCCTCGCGCGAAGTTATTTAAGGCAATTCCTTTTTATTTTGCAATCTATATATTTATCTATCTATCTATCTATCTATATATTACTTAAAAACAAAGCCTTTTGGCCACGTGTCGCATCCTCGCGCAAAGTTATTTAAGGCAATTCCTTTTTATTTTGCAATCTATATATTTATCTATCTATCTATCTATCTATATATTACTTAAAACCAAAGTCTTTTGGCCACGTGTCGCATCCTCGCACGAAGTTATTTAAGGCAATTCCTTTTTATTTTGCAATCTATATCTATATCTATATATTACTTAAAACCAAAGCCTTTTGGCCATGTGTCGCATCCTCGCGCGAAGTTATTTAAGGCAATCTATATCTATATATTACTTAAAACCAAAGCCTTTTGGCCACGTGTCGTATCCTCGCGCGAAGTTATTTAAGGCAATTCCTTTTTATTTTGCAATCTATATATTACTTAAAACCAAAGCCTTTTGGTCACGTGTCGCATCCTCGCGCGAAGTTATTTAAGGCAATTCCTTTTTATTTTGCAATCTATATATTTATCTATCTATCTATCTATCTATATATTACTTAAAAACAAAGCCTTTTGGCCACGTGTCGCATCCTCGCGCAAAGTTATTTAAGGCAATTCCTTTTTATTTTGCAATCTATATATTTATCTATCTATCTATCTATCTATATATTACTTAAAACCAAAGTCTTTTGGCCACGTGTCGCATCCTCGCACGAAGTTATTTAAGGCAATTCCTTTTTATTTTGCAATCTATATCTATATCTATATATTACTTAAAACCAAAGCCTTTTGGCCATGTGTCGCATCCTCGCGCGAAGTTATTTAAGGCAATCTATATATTACTTAAAACCAAAGCCTTTTGGCCACGTGTCGCATCCTCGCGCGAAGTTATTTAAGGCAATTCATTTTTATTTTGCAATTGGGATTAATTCAAAACTTTTTTTTAAAAAATAATGTTAATATTAACTATACAATATTATTTTATTTCATATTAATTACACATTATTATTTCCATTTATTTTTTATACAAAATGATGAATTCAAAAGCAATTTTTTATATAAAAAAAAATTATAGTTCCAAATATATGATTTTTCTATTTTAGGCAATTCCTTTTTATCTAACCAATGAGATTAATTCAAAACTTTTTTTTAAAAAAAATAAAGATAATATTAACTATACAATGTTTTCATTCTACATTAATCACACGATATCATTTCTATTTAGTTTTTAAAACAATTGGATGAATTCAAAAGCATTTTTTTTATAAAAATAATAATATATAGTTCCAAATATATGATTTTTAATATATGATTTTTTGGAGCAGCCAATCTAAATATAATGAAAATTATTGTCGTTCTTATAATAAACTTAAATTTTGGATTTTCACCCAACCAACCTAATATAAACTACATAAAACCTTAAATGATAAAAAAATTTAAACATTTTTTTTAATGATTTCCTCCCGGTCTATATATATAATGAGAAATATTTTTGCTTAGATGTGATAATCACTTTAATTTTATGATTTCCTACCAATCAACTTAACCTAGGAAAAAATCCAACTAATGACATTTGTACAAGTTCTTCAATTAATCTAGCTATATCTAACTAATAAACCATAAGAATTTTTTATTAGGTGTTATAACAACTTTTATTTTGAGATCGATTTTCACCCAATTAATCTATTCTACTCAAATCTTAAACTCATATAATTTTTACACATTTTTCCGAAATATTATTATTATTTTTACTTACTTTATCAAATATTTTTTTTCTATTATATATTAACGTTTGGTAATAGTTTGTTTAATTTTGTAATATTGTAGTAATTTTCTATACTTACAAAATTTTATACTCCGTATTTATTTAAAAAAAAACGCGCCATGGCGCGGGGACTTTACTAGTTAGTTTATTAAATTGGAATTTTGAGTTTCTTATGGGTTTAGTCATATGGGGTTATCTTGAGAATGAACCAAATTTTTTGTTCCTAATTCGATTTTAATTCAAATTCGATTTTTTAGAGTTGAATAACTGCATTGTTTAGTTACAAGCACTCTTAATTCTGTCAAGAGCCTTAGCTCCATCTGCTTTTGCTACTTGCAACCGTGGACCTGTGGTCATGCTTCTTTGTGTTTAATCTCTTTTCCTCAGAAAAATCCAAGGTGGAGAAATACTGATCTATTGCAATTTGTTAATGCTTGTGAATTTTTAGGGATCTCTATTTTTTTTTGGCGGTAAAGAGGGATCTCAATTATTGAAGACATTGGTGATGTTGTCACTCTAGAAATGGAAATGGAAATGGAAATGGATTGGGATGGGAATTGGAGCATCATTCTTGCAATAGGCTTGGTGTGGAACTGCCTATGCAGATTATGATTCACATTATCACATATATACTACTTTGTCCTTCATTTTTGCTGAATTGATTAGCATCATGTTTCTTATGCAAATATAGTTATATACTACTCTGTCCTTCATTCTTCTCTAGTTGACCAGCATATCTTGTTTCTTATGCAATATAATATTTTCTTTTCTAAAGGACAAATGAAATATCACTCCCATATAGTCTATTAGCTCAAAGGCAGAGCAATGTGTGATTACACATGATGTGGGTTCAACTCCCATATAGACTCCAAATGTAAAGGATGAAAAGTAGCACTTGGCTAAACTTTGTATCTAATATTAACCCTTGTTAAAGAAAGTCTATTGAATCTCTGCTTAACTTTGCAATAACAGAGAGCATGTTTATTCTTGAAAGAATTATTGAACTCTTTTTTGTACTGAACTTTCTTCTTTGTAGAGTTTTCTATTTTACTGAATTTTCTTCTTTGTTGCACTGTTAGTTGAACTCTCTTCTTTGCTAAACTCTCTTCTTTAGCTTGGTGAACTATTTGCAATTAGTGGAAGTAAAAGTACCATAGCCATAGCTTGGGGGAGTATTTGCCTATATTACTTCATCATAACCAAACAAACATAGAGAGCCTATGCAGGAGTTGAACCCGCATCTTTGTGCATGAGCACAATGCTCTTCCATTTGAGCTAATAGGCTTAAAACATTTTGTTATCATGCCAAAGCAAGACTTCTATTGACAAACAAAAAATCAAAGATTCAGCCAAAAGAAAATAGTTTAGTCAATGAAACCTTCAAGATCGAGCTCTATATTTATGACCACCTATATCAAAAGGAAGTAGACAGTTTGTCCATGAAAGCAATCTATAACATTGCCGCATAAGACCAAGAGAATCACCGATTAAAACAAGAATGTTATTGAGTGAGATGAATCACCACTTAATGATCATAAAGGCAACATCATACTGCAGTTAGCTAGACAAGAAAGCAAAGCACCTTCACACAACATCTATCACATGTTCCCGAAGACTAATTTGGGAGCAAACAACTAGAAATGTAGCAGGCCTGAATACATGATTGATGTATACATGTAATCACATTTAAGATGGTTTTAGTTTTCAACTTGTGTAGTTTGCTCAGTGAGTCCCTGAGCACATCCATATAAAAGCAAAACTAAAAAGACATCGACGTCTTTGTCTCTTCTAAGGCTGAACATAAGTTTGGTGCAGTTAACCTTGTCATGAGCATATGCAGATGAGAAATGTTTGCTAACAAAATACATGTGACAGGCAACAAAAAAAAAGAAGCTATGACGACAACTTAAAATTCGATAATGATCAGTCTAGGAACAGAAGAGTATGACTCATTTTGATTTCTTTCCAAATGATAATCAAGCACCAGCAGAGTCACATAGACCCGAACACAAGCTAGTATGACTCATCCCTACCATATCCTGAATTTGCACTCAAGAAAACCCCATGCCACATCATAAGAAATAGGCTGACAGTTGAGAAACCAAAATTAACCATAGATGCACAACCGAGAAACGAAACTTAATTCAACTGAGAAACAAAATTGAGAATGAAACATCATAAATTACTTCCAAATGCACCAATTTTGATTTAAACCCTAAACTGCGACGAAGGTACACAACTTTGTCATCATCAATCATCACAGAATGAAATGAGAAAGGAAACGAAAAAATAACTGGTAAGATACAAGGAAAATGCCCGACCAAACCGAACAGAACTTGGACACAAGAAACTCAATAGTTAAATATGTTGATGCATCAATGATGAGATGTGAAGGCAGAAATGGGCATGTAGCTGATTAGTATATTCTATAAAATTACCATTGCTTCTCTTGCTGTAAGCCGGTCTTGGTGATCGTACCGAAGGAGCTTATCAAGAAAGTCAATAGCCTGCAGCAGAACATAGCTTAAAAGTTTTAAGTCAATCAGTAAAATCAATTTCCCCATTTATTAGAGAAGTTGTGAAAATAAAAACCAGAGATTCAATGAGGTAATATTTGAAAATTTAATAACCTCGGGAGAAACTAGATGCTGATTGTCTGCATTAATAAATTTGGACCAAGGCTTCCTGCTATGTCTGCGTGTATAGATTGAAGACATGAATCAGCTTGATTTGGTTATAGAATTAAGTTCTGTTCAATTTCAATGAATTTTATAGATGTTAATTTATGAACTCCAACAATATAAATGTGTCAGCTAACCCCAAATATACATTATCAAATTTAGATACATACCTCCCAACAAGCGTATCAAGTTGCGGATCAAGCTCCAAGCGGTATTTGTTTAAGTACGCATTTAACTCATCAGTCCCAAGGACCTGAATGTAAATCAAAGACCATTGTAAAGCCGCATGCTTTTGTTCAAAGATTCCATTCTTATGGCAGTCTATGCCTTTTTCTACATTACCTTTATAATTCTGAACTCAAATAAATCCACTATAAGAATCCACACCCCCTAATCCCCTAGTAAAGTCCCCGCGCCATGGCGCGTTTTTTTTTAAATAAATACGGAGTATAAAATTTTGTAAGTATAGAAAATTACTACAATATTACAAAATTAAACAAACTATTACCAAACGTTAATATATAATAGAAAAAAAATATTTGATAAAGTAAGTAAAAATAATAATAATATTTCGGAAAAATGTGTAAAAATTATATGAGTTTAAGATTTGAGTAGAATAGATTAATTGGGTGAAAATCGATCTCAAAATAAAAGTTGTTATAACACCTAATAAAAAATTCTTATGGTTTATTAGTTAGATATAGCTAGATTAATTGAAGAACTTGTACAAATGTCATTAGTTGGATTTTTTCCTAGGTTAAGTTGATTGGTAGGAAATCATAAAATTAAAGTGATTATCACATCTAAGCAAAAATATTTCTCATTATATATATAGACCGGGAGGAAATCATTAAAAAAAATGTTTAAATTTTTTTATCATTTAAGGTTTTATGTAGTTTATATTAGGTTGGTTGGGTGAAAATCCAAAATTTAAGTTTATTATAAGAACGACAATAATTTTCATTATATTTAGATTGGCTGCTCCAAAAAATCATATATTAAAAATCATATATTTGGAACTATATATTATTATTTTTATAAAAAAAATGCTTTTGAATTCATCCAATTGTTTTAAAAACTAAATAGAAATGATATCGTGTGATTAATGTAGAATGAAAACATTGTATAGTTAATATTATCTTTATTTTTTTTAAAAAAAAGTTTTGAATTAATCTCATTGGTTAGATAAAAAGGAATTGCCTAAAATAGAAAAATCATATATTTGGAACTATAATTTTTTTTTATATAAAAAATTGCTTTTGAATTCATCATTTTGTATAAAAAATAAATGGAAATAATAATGTGTAATTAATATGAAATAAAATAATATTGTATAGTTAATATTAACATTATTTTTTAAAAAAAAGTTTTGAATTAATCCCAATTGCAAAATAAAAATGAATTGCCTTAAATAACTTCGCGCGAGGATGCGACACGTGGCCAAAAGGCTTTGGTTTTAAGTAATATATAGATTGCCTTAAATAACTTCGCGCGAGGATGCGACACATGGCCAAAAGGCTTTGGTTTTAAGTAATATATAGATATAGATATAGATTGCAAAATAAAAAGGAATTGCCTTAAATAACTTCGTGCGAGGATGCGACACGTGGCCAAAAGACTTTGGTTTTAAGTAATATATAGATAGATAGATAGATAGATAAATATATAGATTGCAAAATAAAAAGGAATTGCCTTAAATAACTTTGCGCGAGGATGCGACACGTGGCCAAAAGGCTTTGTTTTTAAGTAATATATAGATAGATAGATAGATAGATAAATATATAGATTGCAAAATAAAAAGGAATTGCCTTAAATAACTTCGCGCGAGGATGCGACACGTGACCAAAAGGCTTTGGTTTTAAGTAATATATAGATTGCAAAATAAAAAGGAATTGCCTTAAATAACTTCGCGCGAGGATACGACACGTGGCCAAAAGGCTTTGGTTTTAAGTAATATATAGATATAGATTGCCTTAAATAACTTCGCGCGAGGATGCGACACATGGCCAAAAGGCTTTGGTTTTAAGTAATATATAGATATAGATATAGATTGCAAAATAAAAAGGAATTGCCTTAAATAACTTCGTGCGAGGATGCGACACGTGGCCAAAAGACTTTGGTTTTAAGTAATATATAGATAGATAGATAGATAGATAAATATATAGATTGCAAAATAAAAAGGAATTGCCTTAAATAACTTTGCGCGAGGATGCGACACGTGGCCAAAAGGCTTTGTTTTTAAGTAATATATAGATAGATAGATAGATAGATAAATATATAGATTGCAAAATAAAAAGGAATTGCCTTAAATAACTTCGCGCGAGGATGCGACACGTGACCAAAAGGCTTTGGTTTTAAGTAATATATAGATTGCAAAATAAAAAGGAATTGCCTTAAATAACTTCGCGCGAGGATACGACACGTGGCCAAAAGGCTTTGGTTTTAAGTAATATATAGATAAATGGTTAGATAAAAAGGAAATTGCCTAAAATAGAAAAATCATATATTTGGAACTATAATTTTTTTTTATATAAAAAAATGCTTTTGAATTCATCATATTGTTTAAAAAATAAATGGAAATAATAATGTGTAATTAATATGAAATAAAATAATATTGTATAGTTAATATTAACATTATTATTTTAAAAAAAGTTTTGAATTAATCCCAATTGCAAAATAAAAAGAAATTGCCTTAAATAACTTCGTGCGAGGATGCGACACGTGGGCAAAAGGCTTTGGTTTTAAGTAATATATAGATATAGATTGCAAAATAAAAAGAAATTGCCTTAAATAACTTCGCGCGAGGATGCGACACGTGGCCAAAAGGCTTTGGTTTTAAGTAATATATAGATATAGATTGCAAAATAAAAATGAATTGCCTTAAATAACTTTGCGCGAGGATGCGACACGTGGCCAAAAGGCTTTGGTTTTAAGTAATATATAGATTGCCTTAAATAACTTCGCGCGAGGACGCGACACATGGCCAAAAAGCTTTGGTTTTAAGTAATTGGAATTTTGAGTTTCTTATGGGTTTAGTCATATGGGGTTATCTTGAGAATGAACCAAATTTTTTGTTCCTAATTCGATTTTAATTCAAATTCGATTTTTTAGAGTTGAATAACTGCATTGTTTAGTTACAAGCACTCTTAATTCTGTCAAGAGCCTTAGCTCCATCTGCTTTTGCTACTTGCAACCGTGGACCTGTGGTCATGCTTCTTTGTGTTTAATCTCTTTTCCTCAGAAAAATCCAAGGTGGAGAAATACTGATCTATTGCAATTTGTTAATGCTTGTGAATTTTTAGGGATCTCTATTTTTTTTTGGCGGTAAAGAGGGATCTCAATTATTGAAGACATTGGTGATGTTGTCACTCTAGAAATGGAAATGGAAATGGAAATGGATTGGGATGGGAATTGGAGCATCATTCTTGCAATAGGCTTGGTGTGGAACTGCCTATGCAGATTATGATTCACATTATCACATATATACTACTTTGTCCTTCATTTTTGCTGAATTGATTAGCATCATGTTTCTTATGCAAATATAGTTATATACTACTCTGTCCTTCATTCTTCTCTAGTTGACCAGCATATCTTGTTTCTTATGCAATATAATATTTTCTTTTCTAAAGGACAAATGAAATATCACTCCCATATAGTCTATTAGCTCAAAGGCAGAGCAATGTGTGATTACACATGATGTGGGTTCAACTCCCATATAGACTCCAAATGTAAAGGATGAAAAGTAGCACTTGGCTAAACTTTGTATCTAATATTAACCCTTGTTAAAGAAAGTCTATTGAATCTCTGCTTAACTTTGCAATAACAGAGAGCATGTTTATTCTTGAAAGAATTATTGAACTCTTTTTTGTACTGAACTTTCTTCTTTGTAGAGTTTTCTATTTTACTGAATTTTCTTCTTTGTTGCACTGTTAGTTGAACTCTCTTCTTTGCTAAACTCTCTTCTTTAGCTTGGTGAACTATTTGCAATTAGTGGAAGTAAAAGTACCATAGCCATAGCTTGGGGGAGTATTTGCCTATATTACTTCATCATAACCAAACAAACATAGAGAGCCTATGCAGGAGTTGAACCCGCATCTTTGTGCATGAGCACAATGCTCTTCCATTTGAGCTAATAGGCTTAAAACATTTTGTTATCATGCCAAAGCAAGACTTCTATTGACAAACAAAAAATCAAAGATTCAGCCAAAAGAAAATAGTTTAGTCAATGAAACCTTCAAGATCGAGCTCTATATTTATGACCACCTATATCAAAAGGAAGTAGACAGTTTGTCCATGAAAGCAATCTATAACATTGCCGCATAAGACCAAGAGAATCACCGATTAAAACAAGAATGTTATTGAGTGAGATGAATCACCACTTAATGATCATAAAGGCAACATCATACTGCAGTTAGCTAGACAAGAAAGCAAAGCACCTTCACACAACATCTATCACATGTTCCCGAAGACTAATTTGGGAGCAAACAACTAGAAATGTAGCAGGCCTGAATACATGATTGATGTATACATGTAATCACATTTAAGATGGTTTTAGTTTTCAACTTGTGTAGTTTGCTCAGTGAGTCCCTGAGCACATCCATATAAAAGCAAAACTAAAAAGACATCGACGTCTTTGTCTCTTCTAAGGCTGAACATAAGTTTGGTGCAGTTAACCTTGTCATGAGCATATGCAGATGAGAAATGTTTGCTAACAAAATACATGTGACAGGCAACAAAAAAAAAGAAGCTATGACGACAACTTAAAATTCGATAATGATCAGTCTAGGAACAGAAGAGTATGACTCATTTTGATTTCTTTCCAAATGATAATCAAGCACCAGCAGAGTCACATAGACCCGAACACAAGCTAGTATGACTCATCCCTACCATATCCTGAATTTGCACTCAAGAAAACCCCATGCCACATCATAAGAAATAGGCTGACAGTTGAGAAACCAAAATTAACCATAGATGCACAACCGAGAAACGAAACTTAATTCAACTGAGAAACAAAATTGAGAATGAAACATCATAAATTACTTCCAAATGCACCAATTTTGATTTAAACCCTAAACTGCGACGAAGGTACACAACTTTGTCATCATCAATCATCACAGAATGAAATGAGAAAGGAAACGAAAAAATAACTGGTAAGATACAAGGAAAATGCCCGACCAAACCGAACAGAACTTGGACACAAGAAACTCAATAGTTAAATATGTTGATGCATCAATGATGAGATGTGAAGGCAGAAATGGGCATGTAGCTGATTAGTATATTCTATAAAATTACCATTGCTTCTCTTGCTGTAAGCCGGTCTTGGTGATCGTACCGAAGGAGCTTATCAAGAAAGTCAATAGCCTGCAGCAGAACATAGCTTAAAAGTTTTAAGTCAATCAGTAAAATCAATTTCCCCATTTATTAGAGAAGTTGTGAAAATAAAAACCAGAGATTCAATGAGGTAATATTTGAAAATTTAATAACCTCGGGAGAAACTAGATGCTGATTGTCTGCATTAATAAATTTGGACCAAGGCTTCCTGCTATGTCTGCGTGTATAGATTGAAGACATGAATCAGCTTGATTTGGTTATAGAATTAAGTTCTGTTCAATTTCAATGAATTTTATAGATGTTAATTTATGAACTCCAACAATATAAATGTGTCAGCTAACCCCAAATATACATTATCAAATTTAGATACATACCTCCCAACAAGCGTATCAAGTTGCGGATCAAGCTCCAAGCGGTATTTGTTTAAGTACGCATTTAACTCATCAGTCCCAAGGACCTGAATGTAAATCAAAGACCATTGTAAAGCCGCATGCTTTTGTTCAAAGATTCCATTCTTATGGCAGTCTATGCCTTTTTCTACATTACCTTTATAATTCTGAACTCAAATAAATCCACTATAAGAATCCACACCCCCTAATCCCCTATGGCACAACAAGCACAAACCACAACTAGAAAATGTGCGCAGAAGCGAGAAACAATACTACAAACCAGCAGTAAAAACACCAAACCCCCATCTACCTTAAGTCACAAGCTGCCTATTATGAAAAATAATACTGCTTTTTCTTAAAATAGTGAATTTACGAAGCACCTAAAGTTAAGAATGAAATGTAGGCTGAATAAGGTGAACATGGAAACAATCAGCACCAATTAAAATTCATTGTAGTTTTAAAGAACAGTATTTGCATGGTATTCAACTGTGGAAATGCATCAATTTCAACCTAAACCCTAAATTTCAAATCACAAAAACAAAAATCACAAATGCTCCAATTTCAACCTAAATCCAAAATTTCTGTAAATTGGTAAACAAAGCTAACCTCTCTGCAACAGCTTCTTCTCCTCCACCTCCGGTCACCAGCTGAGGCAATGGGGCGCCACCGCCTTCGCTCTCAGGCACAACGCCTCCAGCTTCTCCTCCATGACAGAGCTTCTTCTTCGCAGTTCCGACCTAATGCAGCAGCAGAAGCTCCGACCGGAAGCAGTTCCGACTTGGCGACCTTCGTCCTCTCTCCAATCTCTCTCGCGAGCTTCGTGCTCTCGCTCTCTTTCTCTCTGGCGCGATCCCCTGGTCTCTCTCCTTCGCTCTCTCCTCGCTTCTTTCTTTCTGTCCGATCTTTCTTTGTTTTCTTTTTTTTTTTAATTGAAAAGTAACGGAGATCACCCAAATCTGTTAAGTTTAACCATGAAGGGCACGAGGCGCAAAGATTACAAACCTCAGGGGTACCACGCGAAATATGCAAAAGAGTTGTATACCTCGCGAAAATTGCAATACCTCAGGGGCACCCCGCGAAATTTCCGTTTTTTTTTTGTTTGTAAACATGCATATATTCTTTTTTCAAGTCTTTCTGATCAATAGAAAGTCTTAAATGTCGTAGAGGCAATCTCCACCAGCCTTATAGGGATAGAGCGTCGAACGCAAGACCTCAGGATCGGTCCGGGAAGTGGGAAAAACCACCACTGAATAGCTACAAGCTCAATTTTGATGGTTCGGTGATCCAGAATGGTAACTCGTCATACGGTTTCGTCATCCGCAACTCTGATAGTTTAGTTGTCTCGGCTGGCAGATCTGTATGCACAAATATTTCGGTCATTTATGCTGAAAATCTCGGACTTAGGATGGGACTGCTACGAGCAAAGGAATTGAACATGTCTACACTTCTGATCGAAATAGACAATCTTTTGGTGATAAAAGTACTATTAGGGGATTGGAAATGTCCCTGGCAGATCGAGATGCTACAAGCAGATATACTGTCTGATATCTCGTCCTTTACTCATGTTGCTATTCGTCATATTTTCAGGGAATCGAATACTGTGACTGACTACCTTGCGCGTAGTGCCCATGTCTCCCCTGCCGACGTCTGCTGTGAGGATGATCCAGAATTGCGGGTTCTCGTCCGGAAGGATGCGCTAGGAAGGGCCTCTGCTGCGGCCGACCCGACCTAAACTTTATCTTGCTTCAAAAAAAAAAATAGAAAGTGGAAAGTATTGGACTTTTCAAAGCTTACATGTAACGTGTACTGTTACATTGTTACTACAATTCAATACAGATGTGTAAGAGCATCTTTAATGGTTGTATTTGGAGTACCATAGCCCTATTTTTAAATAAAAAATGAATATAAATGTAAGAGTTGGGGTGTGAATCAAGACAATTATTACAAGTGAGTACCAATTAGATGAAACTCACTCTTATACAATATCATAAGTTTTATCCAATGAAAAATAACATGTGGGGACCACTTTTTTTCCCCTACCCCTACAAAGATTTAAAAATAAAATGAAATATATGTTAAGATACTTTTGTGAGTATCATGGTTGTGCATTCAAGTATCTTAAAATGACGTGGAAAAAAAAAAGTAAGATATGATACTTGAATTGAGTACCATGGATAAAGATGCTCTAAGCGGGCTGATTTGTTGCAGGGTGATGAGTACAATTTACAAAGAATACAGAAAGAATGGAGATAAGCGTCGATCAATGCAATGAAGACTTTTTTGACTTAGATGGATTGAATCTGATATGTAATTTTGTCAGCCGTTCGAATAGAAAGTTAATTCATTCTTACATACTTGTAAATATTTGTTTATATACTATATTTACGGTAATATTGTGTTTGATTACACTATATTTTTCGGTGATATTATATGTTTTTTTTAATCATATGGACTATTGAATGTTTAGAATTTATTGATGACACTTTTTTAATTGATATTTAATGTGGTGACAATTTAATATGAAGTTGTCACCAAAAAACATTGTTACTACATGTGTCATCAACAATGCTGACACTATTTTAAGTGATATTTAGTGTCTATGACCTTGTTTGTATTTTGATTACAGCGTTTATGACTACTTACACATTCATATATTAGAGGAGAACTATATATTTTGGCTTCTCATTAACCCCTATAGGGTTTGTGCTTCCCTCGTCTTATGATTTTCCTTTGGTTACAGTGTCTATGACCCTGTTTTTATTTTGGTTACAGTGTCTATAAACATGTTTTTATAATGGTGACAATGTCTTTTACCTTTTTTTTTTATAGTGGTGACACCCTGTTTTTATTTTGATTACAACATCTATGACCCTTTTTTTAATAGTGATGACAGTGTCTATGACGCTGTTTTTATTTTGGTTACAGCGTCCATAGGGGTTTCCTTTGATTACAGTGTCTATGGCCCTTTTTTCATAGTCGTGACAATGTCTATGAGCTTGTTTTTATTTTGGTTACATCTTCTATGACCCTCTTAGGCTCTTACCCATTCATAGATTAGAGGAGAAATGTCTTTTGGCTTCTCATTAGCCCTTTTAGGATTTGTGCTTACCTTGTCCTAGGGTTTTTCATTTGATGACAATAATCATCTCTTAACGACGGACTGTACTTAACATTTTAGGGTTTAGGGTTTAGGGTTAAGTCTTTAGGGCCTTAGCCTTAAACCCTAAAGACTTAACCCTAAACCCTAAACCATTTTGTACATCACATGTTCTTTTGGCTTCTCATTAGCTCCTTAAGGGTTTGTTTTTCCCTAATCATAGGGTTTTTCTTTTGGTTACAGTGTCTATATGGTTTTCCTTTTAATTACAGTGTCTATTACCCTGTTTTAATAGTGGTGACAGTGTCTATGACCTTATTTTTATTTTTCTTACAACGTCTATGACCCTCTTACATATCTATTTATATATTAGAGGAGAACTATCACCACATTTATTTTGGCTTCTCATTAGCCCTATAGGGTTTGTGCTTTCTTTATCATATGGTTTCCCTTTAATTACAGTGTCTATGACCATGTTTTTATAGTGGTGAGAGTATTTATGACTTTATTTTTATAGTGGTGACAACAGTAGTTACACTTTTAATTTTTTTTTTATTGTGGTCACACCACTTTTACAAAAATCTAGAAAACTAGAAATTAGAGAAGAACTGTCATCACATGTATTTTGACTTCTCATTAGCCCCTATAGCGTTTGTGCTTCCCTTGTCCTAGGGTTTTCCTTTGATTACAGTGTCTATGACCTTTTTTTCATAGTGATGACAGTGTCTATAACCCTTTTTTATTTTGGTTACAACGTCTATAGGGTTTTCCTTTGATTACAGTGTCTATTACCCTGTTTTTATAGTGGTGACAGTGTCTATGACTCTCTTTTTATTTTGGTTACAACGTCTATGATCCTCTTACCTATTCATATATTAAAGGAGAACTGCCACCACATGTAATTTGGCTTCTCATTAGCCCCTATAGGGATTGTGCTTTCCTTGTCCCTCGATTTTCCTTTGGTTACAGTGTTTATGACTCTGGTTTTATTTTGATTACAGTGTGTATGACCATATTTTTATAGTGGTGACAACAATACTTATATCTTTTATTTTTTATTTATTGTGATGACACTACTAATAACATTATCCATTTTCTAGATTTTTTTTTTCTTTTGGTGACAATAGGGGTTACTTTTATTTTAATTGTGGTGAGACTACTTTTCCTTGTTCTAGGATTTTAATTATTATATTATTTCGACCAAAATTTATTTTCCTAAAAAAATTAATTAATAATATAATATAATGTATTATGATTACAATCCATCTACTGTAGCATAAAAAAAACATATTACAATCCATCTGTTAATTAATGCCTTCTACTTGGAAAATAAAAATTTTAAATCTAGCATTCCTAAACATTTTGAAATGAAATTGAATCTCCATTTTCAATCCATCCACAGCAAATCCACCATTGAATTTGGGATTGGAATATTTTATCCCGTTACAATTTTGGGCAAAAAGAGGCACCTTCTGAATGTCCAATAGATGATGCACCCTTCAATCAGTTTGTTCCCAAAATGGTGTTCACCAGAAGATTTCGGATGCTGAAAAGTAAAATCGTCGAGCTATATATGAAGCGGTTTCTTAAGGGAGCAATTCTGGCGGAATGGAGCAATTTGACAAGAACCACGGTGCGAGAAACACGATGGAAGTAGCTGCTGTCATAGAATTAGCCAGTAAGGTATAATTTCCCAATGGAGTAGCTTCTCCGTCAAGATCGCAGCACCGGCGTCTCTGGAGCCGTCTCCGACCGCGCACAATCCGACGCCGCTGGCGGATTGGTCCGCTCAACGAAATTTGCTGCTCCCTGGACGATTTCGCTCCCGAACAAAGGGGAAATCGACGGAAATCGGCCTGCATTGCCAAATCTCAATCTCAATCTCTCTCCCGTGGATGCTCTGTACTTTCTCCATTGCCATATCTCACTTCCCCTTGTTTTAATTTGGAGAGAAGGGGAAGAAATAGAGGCAGGGGCAAAGTTGGAAATTGTGGACACTCTCCTAATATTTCCTCATTTCTGTCCTAGGGCTTAAATTTTGGCCAAAAAATAGACACATACCAAATTCACCCTTATAAGTATTGAAAAGGTTGATGGAAAAGTTTAAATTGAGTTTTTCCCTCTCCAAATTCTTATAAGTATTGAAAAGGCTGGACTGGGCTTGGCTTGCTACAAAATAAACAATCGGTAGGATTACTAAAAAGTAGGGCCTATGGCCCAGCCCAACTCTTGGGAGTTGTTTTTGTTTGAAAAAAGAAGAAGAAATGTATGCATTTGACATAAAGAAACCTAAGATACATGATTCAAAATAAAGAAACCTAAAAGGAAGTTAATGTGTGGATTGCTTATCTGGTTTACAATATTTTTGTCAACAAATACTTAGAGAAAGATGTGTGTCTTAAAGATTCTCATCTAAAATGATGTTCTAGGTTGAATGAATATTAGTAGGTGGGTATATGTTTTAATTATTTTCCGGGTTCGAAAAAAAAACCTTCAATCGTTAAACTCCTTACTCCATTGATGCTCGAGAAAGCAAAGAGCCAGATGAGTGCTAACCAACAATTATTGCTAATGGAAGCTCCTTTTGATAACATCTATTTTAGTCATATTTTAGGGTTGCATTTGCATATTAGATTAGGTCATTTTCATGCACATTTGTCATATTTTATACTTTATTTATTTTATTTTGCATTTTCGGAGTCTACACCTACTTTCTATTTATTTCAGGTATTTTGAGGCTATTATTGTGGAAATTCAAGAGTTTATATGAAGGAGCGAGCATGGCTGGATCGGAACTTGGAAGCCAAAGTGCGGAAATTGCCAAATTGGAATCTTATGGGCTGCAATTATAATTAGGTGTTGGGTTATATTTTAATTCCTTAAATTATTGGGCTGAAATTGTAATTTCATTAAAGTTTCATATATATACTCACGTTTAGAGAAGTGATGGGGAGTTCGGACTTCACTTTGGAGACTTGCGCCATACAGAACTTCGGCCGGCATAGTCTAGGTTTAGTTTAGGTTTCTTTCTTTTCGGTACTAGTTGCGTCGCCGGGCACGCGGAGACTCAAATTAATCAATGTGTACTTCACCATCACAGCAGGAAAAATTGCGAGTTTCATATTCAAACTTAGTAGCACCACATTTAGCACAATCATTTCCTAAAGGTAATACAAAAGCATGTGTAAATATTTTCCATTTAGAACTCTCTGCAACTTCACCACCTGGTTGCATTAGGTAGAGCTCTCTTTTGTAGGTTCATACACACCCACAAAGATGGCAGAAGTCCTCCTGAAAGATAAGATCACTCTTATTAAGATGACTAAGATTGATCATGAAAGATGAAGAGAAATAAACACTTCAAATTCCATCAACTAAATGATATAACAAATTGGGAACAAGCTTATTTGTCTAACGTTAATGATGTATCAGATAATATCTCAGTTCATGCTAATCATAATTATTCTAACAAGATATTTTTGTGATTATATATTTTCACCATATAATTATAATTGGTTTATAATTCTTAAGTGGACCAGTTCCTTAAAAACTGTTTTTGTGCTTCCATTTGACATTTAAGACACCGTTACAATATAGAAGCCAAGAAGTAAATAACAAAGTAAAATTGGTAGAAAAAAAAGAAGGGAAAAAAACCCCAAATAACAACTAAATAAAATTCAGAACTTAACAAATTAGACCTAAATTGAGAACAATGTAATATGTAAAGGCAAAAAAAAGAGGCTCAAATAACAACCAAATAGATGTTAAAAGTATCAAAAGTATCTATACCAAATCACTTAGATTGTGGGTAAGTAATTAAGAAGTATGAATCAGTTAAGTTGTCTAAAGTATCCTTAACTGAAGTTACCTTAGAAGGTTGAAGGGACTTGTCAATTATGCCAATTTTTAGGGGGTTTTAAGTTTTCGCAAATTTTTAAGTAGAAGGATATGTTTGCAAAGCCAATTTATTTACAATAGCCTAATTATTTAATTATTATGTAAGGTAAAAAAAAGTTTTATGAAAACTACATTATGATTAACTTATTTTTAAGTGGGTATATTATTCGGCTGCCTACCCAAAAAGTTTTCATTATTTCCCCTTTTCTTTTTGAATATGATAATAGTGTGTTACACTAACATCTTTTATGTTTTGAAAATTGCAATCTTTGTTTTGCAAATTGGGTGATTTTAAAAACTAAACTAACACCGCATGAATCAGACTACCTTGATTAGCCAACTTCTACATTATGCACAGTTGGATTTCATAAACTAATTTAAAAAAGATTTAAATTTGAATGAAATTAATAGATAATACGCAGGCAAGGTAAAAGGCATTATCTTCAAACTTGAATCTAGTGAAAATGATAACGATTGAGACTGTAAATGGATTGGGAAAAAAATCACAACTTACACACATAAGAAGATGCTCTAATTCCAACAAATGAACAAAATCTCTAAAATGAACTCTGGATCAGCATTCAATAATAAAATAATTAAGGGAAAGAGTTATAGATTATAGAGAATGAAGTGAAAAATTAGGGCAATAGGAAGAAATTACCGATTTTGCTACAGCAATTGACGAAGATGATGACTCTTCGATTTCAAGAAAGCAAGTAAAGGCTGTGAATCAACCAAATCAAGCATCAATCTGTCATCCCAGAAATCTATATTGACCAAATCATAACTTAACCCTAAAAGCCTTCTAATAACAAATTGAATTCAATAATTCAAGCAAGCATACAACAAAGAAGGACAATTAGAATTAGATTAAAAATGACAAAGTCACAAGCACAAACCTTGAGTCTTTTAGTGATTCAAGCAATGATTTAAACTAAAATAGCTGCTTTCATAAAAAAACAAGTTCATTGAAAAACTCAATTTAGATTCTTTGCCAAAGCTACAAGGAGGCAACCATCAAACATGTAAAAGACTAAAAGGGTGAGGTTATCTCTCTAATCAAATTCTCTTCTCAACTTTAAAGCACCAGGTTGCTATTAGTTAGACCAAAACATAAATGTAGAATTGAACAGCGCGCATCATTCGACCATAACTATCTATAAATTTAAGCAAACATCAAAATAAGTCGCAATTAATTTTTTGAATTCACATACAAGGAGTAGAGAAACCCTAAAACTAACCTGTCTTGGCGGCAACAGAGGAAGAAAATCAAACCAACAACAATTTGAGAACAGAGAGAGAACACTAAAAATGCAAAACTAAACCAGAAGTTACAGGAATCTGTAACAGCCAGAGCCACAATTAAGAATAACGGAAAATGATCCGAACTTCAACACACCATTAAGATTAACAACAAGTAGGAAAAATCGGGAAGTGAAGGGAAAAATCGATAACGAAAGAGCCGTTCAATTATGAAAATGAAATCAAAGCGAAATCAGCGAAATTACCTACAGGAGAAAGCGATTGAGAGGCATCAACGAACTCTGGCTTAGAGGATAAAACCTAGGGTTTTACGAAACGACGGAAGAGGCACAGCGAGCGACAGAGAGATGACAGAGTGGTTTTCAGGGAATCCGCAGGTGGAGTATGGGAAGAAGGTAAGGCGGTAGGTTCTCTGGAAGGTGGTAAAAAGTTAAATTTTTATTTAGTTTATTTCGTTGGGCCTGAATATGGGCCTGAATACGAGCCGAAAAAAAAACTAAAAAAAAAAGTTACTGTTCACAAGGGAACTCGCGTTTTTTATATATAGAGATTACAATTCGGATCGAGGACGAAGATTTTGGTTTGCATATTATCTTAAACTTTGATCTATTTCTGTCTATAATCTATTTCATCGTTTATTATATTATGTTTGATTGATTTCTTCGTTCTAGGGTTTGGGTGATCCCAATGATTGTTTGGTAGTTTTAGTATCGATATTTGTTTGCCTGAGAACTTGTTAGATTCAATCCTAATGTGCTTAATCTAATTGATTTCATAATTGATTAGAGTCTTGTTAGAATTTGAGACCGAAAGGAGATAAGACTAACGGGGCAATTAGATAAGAGTTTGAGGCCGAAATTCGATAACTTACTATCGGAACCTTAGGATTGAACCTGGAATTTTATAATTGTGAAAGCTTTATAGATTCCTTGTGGATTAATAGCTATCGTAGAAACTCTAGGTCGAGATTGTATTTGATTGAGTGCGAAAGAGGATATTGATGCAATTGAGATTTAGGTTCTAAAAGCGTAAATGGTTTGAATTGGTTGCTTGAGACCGAAAGGAGATGGTTAACCAGTTTAGGCACAATTACTGTGAGACCGAAAGGAGATTAGTAAGTACCTTAGATAGATACCTTCAACAAACTCAGGCAATGTGGCACGGATATCGATATTAATCTACTAAATAATTGTTGTGGTGATCCTTTATCCTAGATTTGCCTCGTATCTATTGTGTTTGAATACCACCTTTTTGTATAGTTATTTTAGTTAGTTGGTTACTTTCTCTATCCATATAAATTTTTGTCATTTATTTGTTTGGCTTAGTTTAATCAGTTTGGAATTTGCAATCGATACCACATAGTCCATGTGATTCGACACTCGATATACTACAACTGAACCCCATACACTTGTAGGTGTAGGTTTAGCCTATATCACCTTTTCTGGCATCATTATTAACTAACTCTATTTTATGCGGACAATGTCCTTTTACAATCTTATACTAATTAAATTAGGGTTGAAACCAGTTGCAGTCAACTGCTTCACTCTTCCTAATTCACATTACTTTGTGTCAAAAGACTACAATAAACCGAGTGACGACTGATACTAGCTAGTGTAATACATGGTAAGTGTGATGAGTGTGGACTTTTTTCACCAGTAATCTTTCTTGTCAATTTTTCATACGAGGGTAAGTGATGGTAATAGATCTCTAATTAACAAATATGTACAGGCCTGAATATGGGCCTGAATAGATCTCTAATTAACAAATAGATCTCTAATTAACAAATACCAGGCCTGAATATGGGCCTGAATACGAGCTGAAAAAAAAACTAAAAAAAAAAGTTACTGTTCACAAGGGAACTCGCGTTTTTTATATATAGAGATTACAATTCGGATCAAGGACGAAGATTTTGGTTTGCATATTATCTTAAACTTTGATCTATTTCTGTCTATAATCTATTTCATCGTTTATTATATTATGTTTGATTGATTTCTTCGTTCTAGGGTTTGGGTGATCCCAATGATTGTTTGGTAGTTTTAGTATCGATATTTGTTTGCCTGAGAACTTGTTAGATTCAATCCTAATGTGCTTAATCTAATTGATTTCATAATTGATTAGAGTCTTGTTAGAATTTGAGACCGAAAGGAGATAAGACTAACGGGGCAATTAGATAAGAGTTTGAGGCCGAAATTCGATAACTTACTATCGGAACCTTAGGATTGAACCTGGAATTTTATAATTGTGAAAGCTTTATAGATTCCTTGTGGATTAATAGCTATCGTAGAAACTCTAGGTCGAGATTGTATTTGATTGAGTGCGAAAGAGGATATTGATGCAATTGAGATTTAGGTTCTAAAAGCGTAAATGGTTTGAATTGGTTGCTTGAGACCGAAAGGAGATGGTTAACCAGTTTAGGCACAATTACTGTGAGACCGAAAGGAGATTAGTAAGTACCTTAGATAGATACCTTCAACAAACTCAGGCAATGTGGCACGGATATCGATATTAATCTACTAAATAATTGTTGTGGTGATCCTTTATCCTAGATTTGCCTCGTATCTATTGTGTTTGAATACCACCTTTTTGTATAGTTATTTTAGTTAGTTGGTTACTTTCTCTATCCATATAAATTTTTGTCATTTATTTGTTTGGCTTAGTTTAATCAGTTTGGAATTTGCAATCGATACCACATAGTCCATGTGATTCGACACTCGATATACTACAACTGAACCCCATACACTTGTAGGTGTAGGTTTAGCCTATATCACCTTTTCTGGCATCATTATTAACTAACTCTATTTTATGCGGACAATGTCCTTTTACAATCTTATACTAATTAAATTAGGGTTGAAACCAGTTGCAGTCAACTGCTTCACTCTTCCTAATTCACATTACTTTGTGTCAAAAGACTACAATAAACCGAGTGACGACTGATACTAGCTAGTGTAATACATGGTAAGTGTGATGAGTGTGGACTTTTTTCACCAGTAATCTTTCTTGTCAATTTTTCATACGAGGGTAAGTGATGGTAATAGATCTCTAATTAACAAATATGTACAGAGTAGGTTGATCAGTACTGGCGCCTATACAGAAGTCTCATCCGGAGCAAAATCAAACATGGAGGAGGAAGTTGCTACATAAAGCCCATCATCACTTAGGCCCATACACAAATAGAGAATTGGCCCACATATAGGATTTGGAACATTCCTGAATGAATTGTATTTCATATATATACACGTTCTTGTATTCAGTTACGGGTGAGAAAAAAATCATCAATGAAACAGAGCACCACTTTGCTCTCCACTATCGTTATTCTGCAGTTTTATTAGAATGGTATCATAGCAATATACGACCAACGTCGTCTTTTTGCTTCCGTTTTAAATTTCAAACCCTAATTCCATGGTAGATTCTTCCTTAGCCGCTGCAATTTCCCAGATCCAAGCTTCCATGGCACAAGCTTCCATCTCAAATCCTCTTTCACCTCTTCCAAATTTCAATTCCTTAAACACAATCAAGCTTTCCCCTACTAATTTTCCGACCTGGGTTCGACAAATCACGCCCTATCTCAGATCTCAGCATCTCATGGGCTTCGTAGATGGTTCAAACCCATGTCCCACACCCACGGCTGATAACGCCACCATTGTTGATGATTGGCTCGCTCGTGACCAGCTAGTAGTCGCGATTCTCTCTGCTTCCCTGACTGAGAAAGTAATGGTCCAAATACTGGACTGTGACTCCTCAAAGCGCATATGGGACAGGCTCCATAGCCTCTATGCCGCTCGTTCAAGCGCTCAAGCCGTCCAAATCCGCCTTCAACTTTCTAGCATCAAGAAGGGTGACGAATCTGGAACCGACTATTTCAACAAGGTTAAGGGCCTTGTTCATCAAATTCAAGCCGTCGGACAGATCATTTCCGACGAAGAATTCATAGGGTACTTGCTTGCCGGACTTGGGAGCGAGTACGATGCCATGGTTACTACCGTCACCTCTCAGCCAGTTCTCCCCCCACCACATGAGATCCTCACCTACATCCTTCGT
Source organism: Persicaria tinctoria (assembly GCA_037127255.1). NCBI lineage: Eukaryota > Viridiplantae > Streptophyta > Magnoliopsida > Caryophyllales > Polygonaceae > Persicaria > Persicaria tinctoria. The sequence goes on from JBANSL010000020.1 coordinate 40,359,883, forward strand.
CAAGAAGCCAGAATTGCTCGCCAAAATGAAGCCCTTCGTGCTTCAACCCAGGTATCCCTCAACACCACATCTACAGACTCTTCTCCTGAACTCAACTTCACTGCTAATAGAGGAGGGAGAGGACGTGGTCGGGGTGATTTTTCTGGTGGTCGGGGTCGAGAAAATCGGGGAGGACGAAGCTCTTCCCGTGGTGTTCGCTCATACCAGACCTTCTCCGGAGCTCCGGATTCGCGACCCACTTGTCAATTGTGTGAAAAGAAGGGCCATGTTGCTGCCAGATGCTACAGTCGGTTCGATCATTCATTTCTTCCTCAGCCTCCGAGATCATTCCAGGCCAACAACACAACCACCAATTGGTTTCCGGATACAACAGCAACTCACCACTACACCCCTGACGTTTCCAACTTGAGATTCGATCGTCTCCCCTATAAAGGAACGGAGACGGTTACCTTAGGCGATGGTTCATCCCTCCCAATCCAGAACTATGGTTCCACAATTCTTGCTCATCCCTCTCGTTCCTTTCTACTATCTCAAATCATACATGCTCCTTCTCTTAATCGCAACCTTATATCTGTCAATAAATTTTGTCGAGAAAATCAAGTTTACTTTATTTTTTATTCTAATCACTTTCTTGTGAAGGATTCCGCGGCGGGAGCAACGCTTCTCAAGGGGGCCGTTGATGGAGGTTTGTATGTTTGGCCACCGAGTACGTCACCACCACCATCGCTGCAATTCACCCACACCACCAGACCATCTTCGCCGCCGCCCCTCATATGGCATTTCAGACTAGGTCATCCCTCTAAAGAAATTACCCGTACAATAGTTTCCCAATTTAATCTTAGTGGACCGTTGGGCTTAACCCAAGCTTTTCCTTTTGTGTCTTGTTCGTGGGCTAAGGCACATGCCTTGCCTCACAAACCGAGTCCATCCAAATCTCACAAGGTCTTGGATCTTTTGTTTATGGACATTTGGGGTCCCTCTCATGTTGCTTCTCGTAATGGTAATAAATACTTTTTATCTATTGTCGACGATTTCTCGAAATTTATTTGGCTTTTTCCATTTCAATCCAAAAATGAAGTCGCCTCGCTTATTCGGGTTTTTATTCCTCTTGTCACAAATTCCTTTGGGCACAATGTTAAATCCATCCAAACGGACAATGGGACTGAGTTCTTACCATTGAAATCATTTTTTGCCCAACTTGGCATCAATCATCGTTTAACTTGTCCCTACTCACACCCACAAAATGGCTCCGTCGAGTCTCGACATCGTCGTATTGTAGACATTGGCCTTACTCTCCTTGGACATGCCTCTCTCCCACGTTCCTTTTGGGATCATGCCTTTCAAATGGCAGTCTACTTACTCAATCGTCTTCCATCACCCGTTACTCATAATGTGTCCCCATACTCTTTCTTATTCCACAAAAATCCCTACTATAAATCCTTCAAAGTCTTCGGGTGTCTTTGCTTTCCCAATTTACGTCCCTATAACCACCATAAACTAACCCTACGGTCCACACCTACCTTGTTCTTGGGATACTCTCCAAACCACAGGGGTTACCTTTGTCTAGATTGGCAAACCGGCAAAACATACACATCTAGAGACATGTTGTTTCATGAAAACGTCTTTCCTTATGCTCAAGTTCATATAAATCACCCAAATTCCACGTTTGACTTGTCACAAACACAAACCCCATTACCTTTATTTGGCCCAACTCTCCACACAGGCCCAAACCCTATGACCCCATCTTCCAATTCAAACTCCAGCACAAATGTCCCACGACCGTCACCTTCATCCTCTCCCTCTGCCTCTCATTCAAGTCTAGACCTTCCACCCCCCTCACCTCAGGCCCCTATTTCTACCCATCCCATGACTACAAGAGCCAAAGAAAATATTTTCAAGCCTTTGCACCGCACAGATGGTACGATTCCCTGGCCAAATTGCTCTCTCACAACCAGCATTCCCGAAGAACCATCGTGTTTCACCGAGGCCTCGAAACATCATGAATGGCGGCAAGAAATGGCCACTGAGTTTCAGGCTCTGCTTGATACTCAAACTTGGACCCTTGTCCCACCATCACCATCTCTAAATGTTCTGGGAGTCAAATGGGTGTTCAAAACCAAGCGCAAATCCGATGGTTCGATTGAACGTCGGAAAGCCCGATTAGTGGCCAAAGGCTTTCACCAACTTCCTGGGGTCAATTACACTGAGACCTTCAGCCCGGTTGCTAAACCTTCCACCATCCGCCTCCTATTGTCCCTCGCAGCTATGAATGGTTGGTCGACTCGGCAATTGGACATCCAGAATGCCTTCCTCCATGGCGCTCTTGATGAGGTTGTTTACGTCGCTCAGCCCCCTGGCTTTGTCAACCCATCCTTTCCACAACACATCTACAAACTTAATCGAAGTCTTTACGGCCTGAAACAGGCGCCTCGCGCATGGTTTTCTCGATTAAGTGATTTTCTACTATCAATCGGCTTTACCTCCTCACCTGCAGACCACTCCTTATTCTCCTTTCGCCAAGGAACCGATCTCGCCTTTGTATTGGTGTACGTCAATGATCTTTTGGTACTAACGTCTAACCCCTCTTTATCCATGAGTTTTGTGTCTGCTGTTTCCAGATGCTTCCCAGTTCGTGATCTTGGCCTGGCAAAATTTTTTTTGGGGATCGAAATCTCGAGAGACAGTTTTAGACAGAGTTGGCATGAGCAATTCGAAGCCCATTTCATCTCCCGTGTCAACTACCTTTGATGCTGCTGTCGACTCACCCTTATTCAAGGATACCTACCTATATCGAAGTACAGTTGGGAGTCTCCAATATCTTCACTTTACCCGCCCCGACATCGCCTTTGCAGTGAGTAAAGTCTCTCAATTCATGCATCAACCTCGTGAAGTCCACTGGAAAGCAGTCAAGCGCATTTTGCGCTATTTGAACCACACAAAAACTCTCAAGTTCCACATATCCTCCACAAAAAATCACGAGTTATCGGCCTTTTCTGATGCTGACTGGGGCAGTGATAAGCTTGATAGGTGATCGGTTGGTGCCTACTGCATATATCATGGGCCGAACTTAATTAGCTGGTGCTCGAAAAAGCAACCTACCGTCTCCCGATCCTCCACCGAAGCCGAATACAGAGCGCTCGCAATAGCTACATGCGAACTCATATGGATTCAATCTGTTCTCGGATCAATTGGCATTGCTCTAACACAAGCTCCAACCTTATGGTGTGATAATTTAGGCGCCACATACTTGGCTGTCAACCCGGTGCTCCATCATCGAATTAAGCACCTCTCTCTCGACTATCACTTTGTTCGAGAATGAGTTGCAAATCGAACGCTCCGGGTTGCTTTCGTCTCCTCTCGAGATCAAGTAGCAGATCTCCTCACCAAAGCCTTGTCTTCTGCACAATTCCATCGCAATCGATCCCACCTTTGCCTTCGACAGTCGGGATCGACGAGGAGTACTGGCGCCTATACAGAAGTCTCATCCGGAGCAAAATCAAACATGAAGGAGGAAGTTGCTACACAAAGCCCATCATCACTTAGGCCCATACACAAATAGAGAATTGGCCCACATATAGGATTTGGAACATTCCTGAATGAATTGTATTTCATATATATACACGTTCTTGTATTCAGTTACAGGTGAGACAAAAATCATCAATGAAACAGAGCACCACTTTGCTCTCCACTATCGTTATTCTGCAGTTTTATTAGAAATCACTCATCAATATCAGTATTATATAATCAATTAGTTGAGTATGATACTTGAAAGAGATTTCAAATGTCGAGGGAGTGCCGTGAATAGGGGAGAGAGTGAAGAGGATGGGATGAGTAGTGAAGGAGAGGGTTTTTTTTTTGCCATCATCGACATTACAAATTGCTTCAAGATCCCATAATTACAGTAAAACAAAGGCTGAGTTTGAGAGGGATTAATGAGGAGGTGGTGTTAAATCATGGTGGGTCATCCGACATGGGGGGCCACGCACGCCCAAGCGCACACACGCTAACCAAGCCGAGTGGGGTTCCATCCAGTGTTCTAAAATTCGCCCTTGGCGGCCGCCAAGACGACGCCAAGACAGTTGGCAGTGCCCTCCCGCTACGCAATGGGCCTTGGCAGTGTATTCTTGGCGGAGGCAGGCCTTGGCGGCCGTGGCAAGATAGCTTGGCGGGACGGGACGACCTTGGCGTGACGAGACGGTCTTGGCGGTCCGAAGGGATTAAAAAAAATTAGGTTTTATCTTCGTCAATCCGTTCTTGCAAATTGCAATTCGTTTTGATCGCCTCTTCATCTTCTTCGTTCTTTGGCGTCGACGTCTCGTAGACTCTGATTCTCTCTTCTCTGGTGGTGGTGGACTTGTGGATCACGAGATTCACGGCTCTCGACGGGGCTGGCGGTGCACTTGTGGGTCGGGTGGTGCTCGACTGGATTCACTAAAGGTATGTCTCTCTCTCTCTCTCTCTCTCTCTCTCGCATCCTCTCTCTCCCCGCTCTCGCAATTTTGCAACTGCAGTTTGCAGATGACTAAACGAGACGATTGAAAGAAAAAAAATTGAAGACTTGCAATTGTAGTTGCAGAAAGAACAGGCTAAACTCTGAAGTGTTGAACTTGTGATTTTGAACTCAAGCTTGAACTGAAGCCGCTGTGAATTTTAAACAAACAACCCCTGTGAATTTTGATTTTGAATGAACAACAGTCAGCAGGGACAGTCTAATTGACTAATTGTATATGAACTGAGATTTGTTTGTTTATGATCAGTATATTATTAAATTATTAGTTGATTTGAATGTATTGTATATTTGTATTTGAATATTGATTAGTAAGATACTAATTTTGTTTGTTTATTATCATTGTCTAGTGTCAACTAATGGTTTTATGGTTTTATTCTTCTGGTTTCATGTTGTTCATTCATGTAGATTCCGTAGAAGTCTTTTGCGTTTTAACATATATGTTTATGTCACTTTTTATTCGTTTTGAGCCAAATAACATTAAAATGGTGATGACTTAATCACTTAACATTCATTTGTATTATGTTTTGTAAATGTAGTGATGTTAAACACTTTAGAAATGAATAATTATTACATAATAGGTATTCTAGTCTATAGTACAAGGGTAAAATATAAGAAAATATTAAGAAAACGTTTTAACCGCCAAGAATCCGCCAATAAGGCCGCCGAACCGTCTTGGCGCTTAGCGGTACCTCACCGTCGAGCATCCGCCGAGCGTTTTTTAGAACATTGGTTCCATCCTAAAACCAACTCTACAAAAAAAAAAAAAGATTAGCAACAGCAAAATCCCCTCCCCAATAGTCGATTTGTCGTCGGCAAAGTCCATTAGCGACGCATAGCGACGGGAAATCAGCCGTCGCCAATAGTCCCGTGGCAAATTATCATTTAGCCGTCGCCAAATTATTTATGGAAATTTAAAAAAAATCTCAGCTTTTTAGCCCGGCTCTAATGAACCAGGCTAAAAAGTCCCCTGTTTTATAAAAAAAATTACAAAATTCACCACATTCTTATATATTCTTACAAACAATAATATAAAACTAAAAATTAACAAAAATTACACCAGAAACCTTTGTTCACACAAGACAATTGGTCATATATTATTACAATAAAATAGAAATAACTATTACAAACTAAAATAAAAAGTAACATAGCTCAAAATATTTCAAGCTCATATGACCACTACTTTGGAGCAATACACTTTTAGGCTTCAAAAGTCTATAAATTATATCTGAAACATTCAACAACAAATCAAAGCAAAGCAACATGAGAATTTATTTTATCACTTGTCCAAGATTTGATATCCCTAAAAAGATAGCAAATACATGTAGATTAGAATCATGCAAACACATGATACAAATACTTGGTACTTCAATGGTGACACAAATTATATTTGGAAGGAGCATTCCAATTGAGATATGGGTAGCAGAATGAATACAACGAGGGATGTCTACATGACTACATGTACAAAAAGCAGTTCGACTAGAAGGTATGAAATAATATGAAAACTTTTTTTAAGCAAATATTTAGAGTTTTAATTAGTCATAGGACAATATCTTTGCATTGTAAAGCCACAAACATAAATAGCTTGAACGATCATATATATGCAGGATGACCTATCTCTCAAATTCAAAATATTAAAATCTAGTTACTTCTAAAGATTTCCACCCCGGTAGGATTTCCACTACAAGGTTTGCCATTCAGATTACATAACAACATAATTCGAAAGTTTACCTGACTGCATCTTCCTAGCTTCAACACCCAAGCTTTGAAACCTTTCATGTCAAACCACCAATAAAACTTGTACATGTTCTTTTTTATATGGGTTATTTTCTTATCTTTTCTTTGGAAAAGAGGGGATATGTATTCTTAAAAGAAACTATTCACTAATGACCTATGAAAGTAGCATTACCTGAATTGAGAAATTCTTCTCTCCAATCTGCACCTGTAGAAAGCAACACCCAAGCTTTCAAATCTTTCATGTCCAGTTATATCCCAAATATGCCAGAACAAAGATAAAGGATATGAGGGAATATCACTAGTTTTGGATGGATAAATTCTTTTAGTGACCGATGATAAACCTATTTCCACCCCTTTAAATAATGTTAAAATGAAATTATAATGGTTAAAGAAGGGATGATATTACTAAATTAAATAGTACATGTCTTTATTCTAACCTTGAAAAATGAGAATTGATGTTGAATCTCAATGCTCATTAGCTGTTTGTCTCAACAAAGGATAATTGTTTATTATGGACCTTTCTTTTAAATAATAGAAGGCAATCATGAAGAGTATCTAAATATAAGATCCAAAGTGATATACTACTTCTCCATACCATAAATTGGAAAGACATGGAAAAACTCAAAACCACTCAAAGGCAAAGTTGTAGGATTTTTTCTTGATAAATTGCAACAGATAACTAAAACACTTTCCAGCTAAAATACAATCCCAGGAAGTGTTAATTAAGCTACTACACCTTTGAACAAGGCAAGGACAGACCTAAAAAGGCAAAGGAAAAAATGTGTATTTACCTCTATTCCAATAGTGAGGTTGTGCAACAGTTAAATTACCAAACCACAAGTTATCCACAATATGTCAATTGTATATTTGGTGAAAGAACCATCCCTTTGATTTCTGTTTCTAGGGAGAAATGAATCCGCAGGAAGCTTTTGCAAAAATTCATATCATTAAAACAAATTGTTAAATTGAGTTCGAAAAATACTTCTACTTAATTTACTTCACTGAAATCCTAGCCCTAGATTTTCATAAAAAAGATAATTTTGCATGAAAAGAATAATTTATTACAAGACAGAGAAATATATTTTTAAAGACTATTCCATAGCTTAAGTTATTGGAGATGTAGACTAAATCTGTTCTTTAAAACGAAAGCCACATCATAATTATTAGATAAAGTAATTTGAATGCTGATATTAAAAATAATTAGATAATATTCATAATAAAAGGTGGGGGTGCCAATTCGAACAACATGCAAGGAAATTAAAATAAAAATGTTGCATACCTTCCTCTTCCTATCATCTAGAGGTTGGACTTCAATGGCAAGATATGTGTCCACGTCTTCAACATTTCCAAGATAGGTTGGTTGCTTTTCCCCCTACAATGAAATTACGTAAGATTAGACTTTCCGAGACAAAAATGATTTACATGAAAATGCATTTACAAAACACTTATTTACCAACAACATAGTTAACTGATCCATCTTCCAAGTGATGCACCCACTGGAAATATATAAAAATATTATTCAAATGTAGAGAAGTTTGATACCGAATAGTGGAGATAAATCGACACATAAATGAATGAGGATGCACACAAAGAGTAACTTAAAGATTGTAAGCAGTGTTTAGAAAGATAATAAATCACAGTTCGTGATTGCACTAGACAAATTGTAACCAGTGATTAGGAAGATAATAAATCACATGAACATTGTTAACATAACAAACAAGCAGTTGATACGGGGTTAGCCGTGGGATGGTCCGATCTTCGACAACAAGCAAAAGAAAGACTCAAGAACACAAACTGACGCAGCAAAAAAAGCTTCAAGAAACGCAAGAAAGATGCAAGATTTATGCAAGAATTGACAAGAAATACCAAGAACAGATTCTAGTTGACGTCGACAATACCAAGACTCAACAAGATGATTCAAGATCTGCACAAGATAACCAAGAATGATCAAGAACTCGAACAAGACTCGAAAACAGTAACTAAAGACTCGAAATTGATATGAAAGAATGAAAAGACACGACCTGATCAGGACTGAAACGATCTATGTAGAACAAGATAGAGACCCCAGGCTTCCGTAGAAGGTAGGAACCAATACCAATGACTACACAACCCGCCTCTAGAACCCTACACAATCAAGCGGACAACTTGAAGGCACAAGGAGGGGGCTTGTGGATACTAGATTCACCAAGTCTTGCGAAGTTGATGAACGGCAAAGCAAACCAAGCTGAGATTACCAATCGATGATCAACGAGCACAACTCTAGTTGGATCAACAAACACTCATGTGTTTAAACTCAATATGAGAGATTTCTATTATCAAAGTTCCAACTGATCTACAATGTATGATCGACAATATATAGACCTAAAGAGGCTGTTTTGGGCCAGAAATAATAAAGAAATAAATAACTAATTAAAACACCTAAAAACATAAGTAAATAAGGTCTTAAAAATAACACTTAATAAAAGCCCAATTCGGCACATATGGTTTCTAGGCAAACTGGTGTCGGCTCCGAGGGCTGAGTGTAGGCGCCAAGGCCTTCAGTGCTCAAACATGTGTTTAGACGTTGGCGTCGATACCTCTGGTGTCAGCATCGATACCATCAGCAACTCCTATGCACATGTAATTCTTCAATGTAGGCTCGGGGAGTTGAACCTTGCTCGAGAATAATGCATGACTCATAAAGTTGAATGAGTCTCTCTGAAGCTTCTTAGCACGAGCTCGAGTCATTGGTCCTTCTCCAAGTATGATGGGTGTGTTTGGAGCTGTAGAAGATGGTCCCGCATCAACCTCCCCTTCTTGAAAAGGATTCGACCACGAATCCAAGTCTTCATCCACGGCGAAGTAAGGGATTAGATCGGCGACGTTGAATGTAGCGCTCACGCCCATGTCTCCAGGAAGCTCCAATTGGTAGGCATTGTCGCCCACTCTCCTATTCACTCGAAATGGTCCATCACTGCGAGGTGAAAGCTTGTTCTTCCTAGCTTCTGGAAACCGCTCCTTCCTTAGATGTACCCATACAAGATCCCCGGGCTGAAATGTGACCAAGCGACGTCCCTTGTTGGCCTTGTTAGCATTGTATTCAGCCTTTAGCTTCAGCTTCTCACGAGTTCGTTCATGCAGCTCCTTAATGAACTCGACATGCTTACCTGCCTCAAATGATTCTTTGTCTCTCATAGGATATGGAGTAAGATCAAAAGGGGTTAGTGGATTAACACCATACACACATTCAAATGGACTGATTTTAGTAGCCGAATGCATGGTTCTGTTATAAGCAAATTCCACATGAGGTAAGGCTCTTCCCAAAGTTTTAAATTCTTCCTAATAATGGCTCTAAGGACAGTGGCAAGTGTTCTATTAGTCACCTCAGTTTGGCCATCAGTTTGGGGGTGGCTAGAAGTAGAGAATAACAATCTAGTTCCCAATTTATTCCATAAAGTGCGCCAAAATGACTTAAGAATTTCACATCTCTATCACTAACAATGGTTTTAGGCACGCCATGCAACCTAACTACTTCTCTAAAGAATAGATTAGCAACGTTAGTAGCATCATCAGTTTTATGACATGCAATAAAATGAGCCATTTTAGAGAACCTATCAACCACTACAAAGATTGAATCCCTCCCCTTCTTAGTTCTAGGTAACCCAACTATAAAATCTATAGAAATGTCTTCCCAAGGGGCTGAGGGGGTCGGCAGTGGTGTATAAAGGCCATGGGGTATAAGCTTAGCTTTGGCTTTAACGCAATCTATGCATCTCTTAAGGCAATGTTCTACATCCCTAAGCATATGAGGCCAATAAAAGTGTGATTTCAGTGTGTTATATGTCTTATCCCTACCAAAATGTCCCATTAATCCACCACTATGGGCTTCACTAACAAGTAATAATCGTAGAGAACATCTAGGAATGCACACTTGATCTTTTCGAAATAAGAATCCTTGATGTATATAAAAGCTGTCATTTGGACCCTTTTCTAAGCATTTTCGAAAGATATCACCAAAATCTAAATCAAATTCATACAATTCCTTTATGTAAATAAAGCCTAAGACTCTAGAATCCAAAGTGGTTAAAAGAACATGTCTCCTAGCTAATACATTAGACTCGAAATTAGCTCCTAAAACATGTCTCCTAGATAATGCATCAGCTACCACATTGTCTTTGCCTTTCTTATACTTAATCACATAAGGAAATGTTTCAATGAATTCCATCCATCTACCATGTCTCCTATCAAGTTTATCTTGGCTTTTAAAGTGTTTCAATGATTCATGATCAGTCCTAAGAATAAACTCGCTAGGCCATAGATAGTGAGACCATGTCTTAAGTACTCTAAACAAAGCATACAATTCCTTATCATAGGTAGAGTAGTTAAGACAAGCACCTTTCAACTTCTCAGAAAAGAAAGCAATAGGCTTACCTCCCTTCATAAGGACTCCACCAATTCCAACTCCGCTAGCATCACACTCTACTTCAAAGGGCTGAGAGAAGTCCGGCAAAGCTAGTAGAGGTGCGTGAGTGAGCTTGTTCTTAAGCGTGTTGAATGCTTCCTCCTGAGCTGCTCCCCATGTGAATTCACTCCTATTCTTTGTGAGCTCAGTGAGGGGTGCCGAGATGGTGCTGAAATCTCGCACGAATCGACGATAGAAACTCGCCAATCCTTGGAAGCTGCGCACATGGCCCATGTTGGTGGGTGTGGGCCACTCTTGGATCGCCTTGATCTTAGCCTCATCGACACGCAGTCCATTCGAACTCACTACAAATCCAAGAAAAGATACTTGTTCATTACATAATTCACATTTCTTTAAATTAGCATACAAGCGTTCAATTCTCAGCGGAAGTACTTCTCTAAGATGTGATTCATGTTCATTAGAAGACTTGCTATAAATCAGAATATTATCAAAGTAAACAACAACAAACTTTCCAATGAAATCTCGAAGCACATGATTCATTAAGCGCATAAAAGTACTAGGAGCATTAGTTAAACCAAAAGGCATAACCAACCACTCATATAAGCCTAGCTTAGTCTTAAAGGCTGTTTTCCATTCATCACCCTCTTTCATTCTAATTTGATGATAACCACTCCTAAGATCAATTTTAGAAAATATAGAAGCTCCATGTAACTCATCTAGCATATCATCTAATCTAGGAATAGGGTGACGATATTTAATAGTAATGTTGTTAATAGCCCTACAATCTACACACATTCTCCATGATCCATCTTTCTTAGGGACTAATAACATAGGCACAACGCTAGGACTTAAGCTAATTCTAATGTAACCCTTATCCAACAGTTCCTGGACTTGGGTTTGGACCTCTTGGGTCTAAGTGGGATTCATACGGTACGCAGGTCTATTAGGCAATGCAGCCCCCGGAATAAGATCAATTTGATGTTCAATTCCACGAATAGGGGGTAGACCTGGTGGTATGTCATCGGGAAACACATCCTTAAACTCCTCAAGAAGAGCGAGAATGTTCGATGGAAGAGAAGCTTTAAGCTCTTCACTCAAGATGCTCAAGCTCTTACAAAGGCGCATAAGAACAGTTCCACCATCCGCAAATTCGTCTATGAATGTGCTTTTGGAAGCCAAGAACACACTCTTAGTCCAATTTTGAGGATCCACTTGGCTCGACTGAGCCTCCTGATCTAACTCACCTTTACTTACCTTGCGCTTCTCAATCTCATCAGCTACTTGCGTAGGTGTCATGGGCTTGAGAATGACATTCTTTCCCTGAAAAGTAAAGGTATAGCGATTAGTAAATCCATCATGAATAACCTTACGATCAGATTGCCAAGGACGTCCTAATAGAATATGACAAGCTTGCATAGGCACAATATCACATAAAACATTATCTTCATAATGTCCTAGTTTAATATGCACTTTAACTTGTCTATTTACCTTCAATAATCCACAATCATTCATCCAATGCAATTTGTAAGGTCTAGGGTGTTGGACAGTAGGTAGATGCAATTTGTCAACCATTTCTTGACTAGCTAAATTACAGCAACTACCTCCATCAATGATCACATTCACAACCTTTTCTTAAACTAGACAACGAGTATGAAACAAGTTTTCTCTTTGATTATCATCACATGGTGTAGGAACGACACTTAAAACTCTCCTAACAATCAAAGACTCTCCATGCTCATATTCAACCTCATCATCATCATTATCATAACAAACAAGGTTTAGATTCTGATCATTGTCATTAGCATGCTCGTCATGTTCATCACAAGAATTTTCAGATTCATATTCTCCTAAGTGATTAACCACGAGAGTTTTCTTATTAGGGAAATCCTTCATATAATGTCCTCTAACTTGACATTTAAAACACACAATATCTCTAGATCTAAGGGTAGAAGGGTTAGAATTACTCCCTTTGGGACTAGTAGATGTCCCAGACGATTCTCGTCCATTCCACACGCCTTTCCCTTTGTCGAGGGGCTGTTGGGGCTGTCGACTATCACCTCTCCCTTGGGGCTGCTGAGCTCGATCTCTAGGACCCATTTCCGAGCGCCCTTTGGGCTGTTGAGGGCGATTGGGACGCCACCCTTGTTGCGGGCCACTCGACACTCTATTACCTTGGCTCTTGTCGCGTTGTCCCTTTTCTACTTTAATAGCTAGATGTAAAAGTTCAGTAGGAGTAGTACAGGGAAAATAATCAATCTCATGAGCTAAAGCAGGATGCAAGATTCTAAGATATCTAACATTAGTTTTCTCATGAGTTTCTACTATATTAGCTCGAGCCATGGCTTCTTGCATAACATTAAATGTTTCCTCAACAGTTTTACTACCTTGTTTAAGGTGTTCTAATCTGTTCAATAGCTCTCTATCATAATGTTGAGGTGCAAACCTATTTCTCATGACCACTTTTAATTGTTCCCAAGAAGCAATAGGTGCATCAAGGGATCTTCTTCTTTCCTTAACAAGATTATCCTACCAGATTAATGCAAAACCTTGAAACTCTAGGGAAGCTAGTTGTACTTTCTTAGGTTCTGAGAAATTATGACAGTTCCAGATTTGCTCCATTTTAATTTCCCAGTCAATATAAGCATCTGGATCAGTCTTACCATCAAAAGGAGGAATCTTTACCTTAACCTTACCCATGTCGTCGTCGTCATTGTACCTAGGTGGTCGGTTCTGATTTCCCCTTTGATTCCGTCTCGGGCGTTGCTCCCAATACTCCTCTTCTTGGAAGTCATCATCTTGCTACGAGTAATAGAATTGCTCTTGATAGCCACGTCCTCTTCCTCTTCCTTGTCCTTGACCTTGCACATTAACAAACCCATTATTCCGATCATTTCTCCCACCTCGTGGAGAGTTGTTTTCATTGAATAAAGGATTCTGTAAATTAACATTAACATGAGGATTAGGATTAGGAATAGGGTTAGGATTAATGACCTCTCTTTCATCTTGAGGCGTCTCTTCACGCCTAGGATTACCTTGACCATCAACTATTGTGGTAGAGCCACTCGACCTTGCTTCTAAGGCTGTCAAGCGGTCTAGAATGGCTGTCAAGGTGTTGGTAAAGTTGTTGAATTGCTCAGGTGTCACGGTTGCACTCGAGCTACCCCCATTGTTGGGGTTGTTCTCATTGTTAACCTGGTTATTAGACATTATAACAAAGAGAAAAGAAACAAAGAACTAAGTTAAAGGTTAGTAAAAATATAAACAGCTCACAATTGTGTTTCATTCACACTCCCTCTCTGATTGATATATCACGCTTGCTAGGGCAATCCGCTTTGGGCAAATCAACTACCAAGCAAAAGACTAAGCAAACAAAGTATGTAATGAATGAAACAAACAACCAAAGTACTCGACAAAAGAGAAAGAGTACTCGACAACAGCTGTAAACACTAGATTCAAGCAAAACAGATGGGTAATTGCAATGAATCAACTCGACAAGACACAATAAGTACTCGACAAAGGGTCAGGGTACTCGACACACACAAGAGAGACTCGGCAAGGGCTGAGATCACTCGACCCAAGCAATTCAAGCGCACAATAGTACTCGACCAAGACAAGAGAGAACTCGGCAAAACAGAGCTCTACTCGACAAAAATAGAAAAGAAAGAGAAATAAAAGAAAACTTGGAAATTTACCTCTTTTGATTGAAAATCTTTAAGTTAGGATGTTGTAGTTGCAGGGTAGGGTTTCAATTTTTTGGAGGTGTGTGTTTGGGAAGGGCTGTCGATATAGGCTATAGAATTCACCAAAGTGTGTGCTTGGAGCTTTCTTGCACTAGATAGAACAACTCTTTCAATTTTATTTTTTTGACATACTTTTGCCCCTAGTGAATTTTATCCTCTTAGGTCCAAGTATGTATGTCTTTTTTTTTTTTTGACTGAATTCGAAACTGAGTTTTTTTTAACCTAATGCAAGCAAAGACTCAATGAAAGAAAAAGGACTCGAAAATCTGATAAAGTAAGGTGAATGGATGAAATTTGTAGCCTTAAAGATATATTTATAAACAGCCTTTGGATATATAAGGTAACAAGATCTATCTAAGCCTCTTAAAGATAAATGATAGATAATATGGTATAATCTATCAAATATAATCAGAATTTAATAAGGCAAGTAGAATAGATAAAAGATAGATAAAAGGTTCCAAAGATAGAAAAGATAGAACAAACTAGGGTTTGTCTTGTGTGGTAGTAGGAATCGGCCAAAGAAGAAACTATGGGGACAGAATTGCCGTCGGCTTTAGGGTGTTCACAAGGCTGTGCGTACCACTTTGGTCGACTCCACGGTCTCGGCTAGGCTTTTGTGTTTAGGCTAAGCAACCACAACAATCACAAACAACAAGATTAGTGCAATAATCAAATAAAGAACAAGAAGTAAAAGACCAAAATAAGAACTGACTCTATTTTTGTGTTTAGGAAAAGAAAAAGACTCAATCTTGATGTCGGAAACCAAAGCTCTGATGCCAATTTGATACGGGGTTAGCCGTGGGATGGTCCGATCTTCGACAACAAGCAAGAAACTAAAGAAAGACTCAAGAACACAAACTGACGCAGCAAAGAAAGCTTCAAGAAACGCAAGAAAGATGCAAGATTTATGCAAGAATTGACAAGAAACACCAAGAACAGATTGTAGTTGATGTCGACAATACCAAGACTCAACAAGATGATTCAAGATCTGCACAAGATAACCAAGAATGATCAAGAACTCGAACAAGACTCGAAAACAGTAACTAAAGACTCGAAATTGATATGAAAGAATGAAAAGACACGACCTGATAAGGACTGAAACGATCTATGTAGAACAAGATAGAGACCACAGGCTTCCGTAGAAGGTAGGAACCAATACCAATGACTACACAACCCGCCTCTACAACCCTACACAATCAAGCGGACAACTTGAAGGCACAAGGAGGGGGCTTGTGGATACTAGATTCACCAAGTCTTGCGAAGTTGATGAACGGCAAAGCAAACCAAGCTGAGATTACCAATCGATGATCAACGAGCACAACTCTAGTTGGATCAACAAACACTCGTGTGTTTAAACTCAACATGAGAGATTTCTATTATCAAAGTTCCAACTGATCTACAATGTATGATCGACAATATATAGACCTAAAGAGGCTGTTTTGGGCCGGAAATAATAAAGAAATAAATAACTAATTAAAACACCTAAAAACATAAGTAAATAATGTCTTAAAAATAACACTTAATAAAAGCCCAATTCGGCACATATGGTTTCTAGGCAAACTGGTCTCGGCGCCGAGGGCTGAGTGTAGGCGCCGAGGCCTTCAGTGCTCAAACATGTGTTTAGACGTTGGCGTCGATACCTCTGGTGTCGGCATCGATACCATCAGCAACTCCTATGCACATGTAATTCTTCAATGCAGGCTCGGGGAGTTGAACCTTGCTCGAGAATAATGCATGACTCATAAAGTTGAATGAGTCTCTCTGAAGCTTCTTAGCACGAGCTCGAGTCATTGGTCCTTCTCCAAGTATGATGGGTGTGTCTGGAGCTGTAGAAGATGGTCTCGCATCAAGTATCATTCAAAGCTTCATTCAATTCTGGTACCGTTTAGCTGGAACCACAATCTTTACTACTCTCCGTAAATAATAAGAGATGCAAAACTAGTCATCAATGTTCAGTTACATAAATAAACTTGCTCCAGTAAAGCTTCAATAAGGGCATACCCAAAACTACGTTAACATATAGATTGAGAAAGTAGCAATAAGACAGATCACATGCAGGAATTCCTCATTTTTCTGGGACAATGGAAGTAGCAATATGTTAGATGGGCTGGGGATACCAAATAACACTATAGTTGTAATTAGATTTATATAAATCAAATACCATACAATTCTTGAACATCCTTAAAATGATATTAACATGCTCAGAGCACTTCATCTTGGCAGCACACTTCTATAGTTCCCTGTATATTTGGTATCTCCAGCCCTAAAATAATACATGGAAAAACTATAAGTTCTAAGGAGCCTTTGCTGGCAAAACCTGTAACTTCTTTATCAAAATATTATATGATTTGAGAAAACGAAACCCTAACTACAGACAACCAAATTGAGAAAATCAAACCGAAACTACAGATAAACAAATTGAGAAAACGAAACCCCAACTTTATTCAAGACCAAAACCTACTCGAAATGAAAAAATTGAATTCCAATTGCTATTGATTTCTTGAACAGGCAAGAAAATCTCATACCTGTGAACAACGAGGACTCCTTAATTTCGCGATGAGCAAGAAAGACGGTCGAGATGAAAAACTTCACAAGTCAAAACCGACGCAGCTCCACCGTCCACAGTAGCTATCCTTCTTCGGTGCGAATGGCTGCGACGAACCACGTTCTCGTGCTTGCACTCCGTCATCCTCTCAGTTGCTGCTCCCGGGGAGTCGAACATCGCCACTTCAGGTTCTCGAGGCAGTTCTTGAAGCTTCTAGTGGGAGATTCGATGGATGCGGAGGTGAGGAATCGATTAATCAGCAACAGAGGAGAGAGATGTGATTGAATTGCGAAGATGGAGAAGAGAAGGAAGAAGAGGAACAGAGAAAAGGAGCGACTGAGAAGGAATGCGATGTTAGGATTTACGGGTTAGGAAAGATATAGTGTGAATTTTATTTTGAATTTCTCTCTTAATTTGCGATGGTTGCGTCTTACCGTCGCGATAAACATCTCATTTGCGACCATAAACATCATGCCGTTGCTAATTGGGGTAGCAAATTGATTTTTTTTTGTAGTGCAATTGGTGTTAGGTGGGATAGCCCACCGGTTTATATGCAAAGTTTAGATTCACTTTCTAATCAACGTGGGATAAATCCCAAATCAAATTCTCCACACACCCCCTCAAGTGCAACTGTTTGGCCATGCATTATTTGCCAGTTGCACTTAACAAATCAATTTCTTAAGGCCGACCAGCCAATTAAACCAGGGATCCAAACCACATCGCACCTAACCGAACCTCGGCTCTGATACCATGTAAACTATTGGTGTTCTTTTACACCAATAGTTTACATGTGGTGGGTGGCTATCGACGGATTGTTTTGCTGCTTAGTGCAGACGAGGGAAGAAGATGGTGGGTGTAGGTGCAGTGGAGGGCGGGTGGTGGATTGCAGGCGGCGGCGAGGGCAGTGCAGCAAGGAAGTAGACGGGAGAGTGGCGAAAACGGCAATGGTGGTTGTTTGCCGGGAATCTGCAAGCTAGGGACCGTGGAGAGTCGGATACACCGTTTAGATGTTTTCAGATTGGGAAGGGGAGTAGGTTAAAGAATTGGGTTTAATTAATAAGATTTAATCTTAGCCATTCATTTATTTGAATGCTTAAGATTTATTTATTAGGTAGATATTAGGTAAATTGTACGAGGAGAGGTTCCAAGTCCTTCCAGAAGCTGATTAATATCTTAGATTTAATTCATTTACAACTATATAATATCAAAATCAAAATGTCCAATAAACTAGCTGATGATATTGTATATAACATTAATTTTTTAATGTATAATTTGATAAGTATTTATTAGTATTAAGTATTAAATATGGATTAAAAAAGTATTAATTATTAAATTATAAAAAAAGATTTTATAAAGTTTTTACATTTTTAAAAAACATGTTAAAAAATTTTCTTATAAAATGAGACTGAGGAAGTATTTTTAACTTTGCATATATTCACTATGTTCATCTTATTTTAATACGTGTTAATTACTATTTTACACGTTTTTATAAAAGATAATATATACAGTATGAGAAATGCATATATTTTATACGATTTTACCATATTATGATTGATCGATTTATTTTAGTTAAATACCAAAATTCTTTAAATAAATAAATAACATATTGCTTTTTTATATAAAAAAATGAAGTGGATAAGGTAAAAAGTTTAAAGGGGGAATTTTTATAGGTTTAAATATTTATTATTTATTTAATGAAAATAAATCGGGTAATTGATCACGATGGATAGAATTTTATACAATTTTTTTTGGGGGATTTTGCAAAATAGCTATGAAAATGGGCTTATTTTGCGAATTATCCGCATTTTGGGACATTTTTGCAAAATGTCCTAAATAAAAGGCTTCATCGTCTCTCGACAACCGCTTTTCTCTCTCCTCCAGCTCTCCATCTCCGGACGCTCTCTCTTTCTCCCTCCCGACCTCCTCGCCGGCAATTGCTAGGATTTCCGACAGATTACCATTCCGACATCATCCAAGCGATCGATTTTGAAGTCTATTCTACAGAATCAGGTAAGCAAAGTATTCGATTACAATTTTGAAGTTGATTACAATTTGCGCCAAAGGCGCAAATTTTACTAGAAATTGGATGATTTTAAGTTGATACTAGAATTTAGATGATTTTAAGTTGATACTGAATTTTACTAGAATTTGAAGTCGATTACAATTTGCGCCAAAGGCGGAAATTTGCGCCGAATGCGCAAAATTCCTTGAATTTTTGGATCACTCATTCAGTTTTGCGATTACTGCTTCAATCTGTGTTTATCTAAGCTTCAGTTTTGCGATTACAGCTTAAATTTGCGCCGAAGGCGCGAATTTCCTAGAATTTTTTGGTTTACTACTTTAGTCTGTGTTTATCTACGCTTCAGTTTTGCGATTACTGCTTCAGTTTTGCGATTACCTCTTCAATTTTGCGATTACTGATGGGAATCGTGTAGATAAACACAAATGTAGATTCCGTCAAATTTGTGTTTATCTATGCTTATATATGCTATAACAGTATGGAAATATAGTTGAACAGAATGATAACAGATACTGAATGCATTAAAATCTGTGCATTTTGCGAAAACTTTGATTCATTTTTTATGCATCAAGTGATTAAGGTTATGGAGTCACACATACAGTAGAATCAAATGAATAATGTCATAGAATGCATCAAAATTTGCGCATTTGGCGCAAATTTTGATTGATTTTTTAAGCATGAATTAATGTTTATGAGCATTTTTTTCTGTATTTGTGTAATCTTCAAGTTTCAAATCGAATCTGTGTATGTTAATATTTTACATTGCTCAAGTCATCACTATATTTGCTTATGATGTGATTTCACTATGATTGTTTCAACTAATCAGTAGACCTTAATCATAGAAGCTTTCCACCACAAGTGCAAGTTTTATATAATTCTTCTAACACTAGGTGTATTTTATCCATTTTGTTGATTTAAACATATAGATTCCAAACTGTCACATCAAATATTGGTTTCATGTAATCCAATATTGTGTTCTTGCCATCACTACACTTTAATCTGGACATTATATTGAATTATCCCTTCCCTATTAGACTTTAATTGGTCATGTCATCACTACACCTGAATCTGTGCTCTATATTGAAGTATTGATTCCTTATTAGACTTTGATTGCTAATGTCATCACTACACTTCCTTATTGAACATTGATTGAGCCATGTCAGCACTACAATTGAGTCATAATAAAATTGCACAGGGGGTGCCTGTTAAGAATATTTTTCAGAACAGATAGTCTATTCACTTTTGGTTGCCCTTGTAAGAATTGAAAGAATTTTTCATAACAGGTGTATTGTACTCACTTTGGTTGCTCGTGTCATCGTTTTTTAACATTGATTGAGCCATGTCCTATAAGCGAGTCAGAAGTTTACTGTGACCACAACAACGGTGATAGCTCCGAGCGATTTTGGGGCGACTGGTTTGCGTGGTCCGTGCCTCCTGCTTGGCGGCTGCGCCCCCGACCGTGGGTGGCCATCCCGCTCTCCGGGAATGGCAAAATGAAAGGGTAAGCGGAAGGGAAACACGGAGGGAATGGATTATGAGCAAAAACGATCGATTGAGAGAGAGATACAGGAAAATTTGTTCAAATCGGGTGAGTGTAAGGTTCCTGTGTCGGGGGTTGGGGAAGGTGGTCCGGGGTCGGGTTCTATCTCGGCGAACTCGGGGTCACTGGTTCCGGATCTGGGCACACATGGGGTTCCTGGCCCCGGATCTGGTGGTGCTGGTAGTTCGGCGGGTGGGGTTTCGCATCCTAGGGTTGCTCCCAATGGGTTTCATTCGTTCATGGCTGGCGCTGGCAGTTCCCATGTGGTTTCTGGTGCCCGATCTGGTGTGAGGAGGCCGACGGACCCGGTTAATACTGCTCGTGGCAGTCCACTGTCATACGCCCATGCCGTTCGGGGTTCTAGGCGCTCTTCTGTTGCCGAGAGACTCCAGTTCGTGCCGGAGATTAATGGGGATTGTATTGACTACTCCAATGAAGAAATTGCTGAGGTTGAAGGTGCTTGGGCTGCAACAATGGTGGGGGCTATTATGGGTCCGAGAATTCCAATTGGCTCGGTTTACAGATTCATCAGAAGCGAATGGCGGGTAAGATCTCCTAAGTTGTTTATCAAATCTTCTGGGATTATTATCTTCCAATTTGAGTGTGAGGGGGATTTGAATTGGGTGATTGAGAATGGTCCATGGTCTGTTGGTTCATCTCCTCTCTTATTAAAACCTTGGATTGTGGGAGCGACTATGGATTGGAGTTTCTTCAATACGGTCCCAGTTTGGACTCGTATTTTGGATCTACCTCCAATTTTTTGCTCGACATCAATGCTGAGCAAGATTGGTAGTGGCATAGGTAAGCCGATTTGTATTGATGAGTTTACTGCTACTCAAGAGATGTTGTCCTACGCTCGAATGCTGGTCGAGATAAATGCAGAACAGGCTCAACGAAAACATGTCATGATGAGAAATAGTAAGGGGATCGAATGTAAGCTAAAAGTTAATTTTGAGTGGTTACCCTGGAATTATGGAAGATGTGGGTGTTTTGGACATTCATTGACCTGCTGTCCGAATACAGCAAAAGAAGGGGCTAATGAGGCCGATGTGGATATGAAATCTGGCGACAACAGGGGAACAGATCCTAGGAATACTGATGGGGGCGACTTGAAGGGTGTTAATGGGGTTGGGGAATGCAGCATGTATGGGGCTGCTGGTGTTGGTGTTGCTGTCAAGGGCTCGTGTGCACCTGGTGGTGATGGGAGCATGGAGACAACTCCGGGCTCCTTCACCGAGCCTCGTCTGGATACTGTTGCATCGTCTGGCACTCTTATGGAGAAGCCCAGCTCTGCTGTTGATGGTGAAAACGCTGGTGTTGCAAAAAACTGCTGAAGACGCAAAGGTTGCAGCTGCTGCGGCGGGTTCATCGAGTGTGGGTGTGGAGAATACGACAATCGATGGGGACTCAAACCGTGAAAAATCCATTGCTTGTGCGAGGTTGGTAGCGTCATCATGGGCTGCAGACATGGGCATATATGCTAACAGGGATGGGGAGATAGAGGTGAATGAGTGTAAGACCCCGGATGGTCTCATGAGGTGGAAGCTAAGGGGCGGCGTCCGGAAGGGTGTGTATCTTCTAAGGGGCACGAAAGCACGTGTCTCTGGGGATGTGAAACTGTCCCTTTCAATGGACGACCTCTACAAGGTTATGTCGGGAATTAAGGACCCTGATTGCGGTAAGGTTGATGCTGCCCAGTTTAAGGATAAGTCTGACATCGATGATGGTGGGGATACATCTACGGATGATGAAACCTTTCACCCGGGTTAAGCGTTGTATGTCCAGGTGTGTCGGGGAGCATGGGAGGTACCTGTTTTGGTTGAGATGTTGGTGGTTGTGGTCTTTGTCTGCTGGAATGTGAAGATGCTAGCGGTTCTAAGTGCTGGGGACGTTAGATGAATTTGCTTACTGTCATACATTTGATTTCGGCGTGAGCCAAGATCTTTTTGGGTCTATTTGGAATGTTTGGGCCGGCTTAGGTAGAGTAGTGTGTCGGTGGGCCGGGTTTGAGGATAGGTAAATAGGGTATATTTTTTGGGCCTCCATTATTAACAAATGGGGTATACTTTTGGTGTTTGTATATAGGGCCTTTCCGATTATTTTCTGGGAATAAGGTGGGCCTTTTTATTATTTAACAAATATTACCACTTGTGTTGGGTTATTTGTTAAATATTAAATTGGCCGGTACTTTATTTTTCAGATTCTTTCGGATTGGGTTGTTTGTGGGGGAACTAGTGATAGGAACGTATTGAGCTACGATTTTTCTTTTTTATGTGAGACTCGAGTATGGTCTCACCTTTTGTTCTATGGTTTAACCATCACATTTATATATTTACCTTTTCAGACTATAAGTGAGTCATAGAAAAATTGCACAAGGGGTTCAAATCTATTGTTGCATTTGACAATACAATGATATATAGATTCCTTATTACACTTTGAAAGTTTTAATATCACCACTGTATTTGACTCATAAAAAATTTGCACCGTAGGTGCAAATTTTGTAAGAATTTTTTTCATAACAGGTGTATTCTACTCACTTTGGTTGCTTGTATCATCGTTTTTGAACATTGATTGAGCCATGTCAGCACTATAAGTGATTCATAGAAAAATTGCACAAGGGGTGCAAATCTATTGTTGCATTTGACAATACAATGATCTATAGATTCCTTATTACACTTTGAAAGTTCTAATGTCACCACTTTATTTTACTCATAAAAAATTTGCACCATAGGTGCAAATTTTGTGAGAATTTTTTTTATAACAGGTGTATTCTTCTCACTTTGGTTGCTCGTGTCATCGTTTTTTAACATTGATTGAGCCATGTCAGCACTACAATTAAGTCATAGAAAAATTGCACAAGGGGTGCAAATCTATTGTTGCATTTGACAATACAATGATTTATAGATTCCTTATTACACCTTGAAAGTTTTAATGTCAGCATTGTATTTGACTCATAAAAAATTTGCACCGTAGGTGCAAATTTTGTAAGAATTTTTGTCATAACAGGTGTATTTCACTCACTTTGGTTGATCATGTTATCGTTTTTAATCAGATTGTGTTTGTTATTACTTAAATGTATTTATCCTCTTAAATTCATACTCTGCAGATTACAATGGCAACCCACATTATTACAGTTGTATGTGGTGGGAAATGGTTGTTTGATGATTCATGCCCAAAGACACAACTTCAAAGGTGTTTATGATTGACGAGTCAATATCATTACAGGGTTTAACCGAAAAAGTGCACAAAAGATTCAATATAGATAGTGCATTAGAATTGAAATTCAATCATTTACACCATTTCAAAATGTTGAGAGCTCCGCTTCTTGTTGACTGGGATGCTGATTTGAAAGAGTTTTTAAGGTTGTCCGACCTACAGTATGTTAAATTTGTTATGGAGTTGTGTGTCAGCATTAAATCAGATAGTGAACAGGTTGAAGATCAACAGCCACTCCCAGCTGATAGTTTACAGTTGATGACATGCAATCCAACTATTACCAACACTGTTACAGGGGAAAATAACATGACATTGATCAGTGACACCAGGATGAAAGGTGTATTGTTGGAAGATACTGGAGATGACATGAATTCTCTAAACAGTGACACTGCAAGTGATGAAGATTCTGCAGATGAAATATGGAGAGCATTCTATTCTACAACACACAGGAGAGAAACTACACTAGAAGATTGGGATGTTGATAGCTCTACTGTGCCTAGTGTGAATCTCAATTCACAAAACTTGATTTGCGTAGGCAAAAGCTTTGCATCAAGGAAAGAGGTTAAGCATGCTTTGGGGATCTTGTCAATAACCGAGATATTTGGTTTTCGTGTGGCAACATCAGATACAAAGTATTATAGGGTGCATTATGTAGATCCTGACTACAAATGGAAAGTGCATGTCAAAAATTTTGGTCCAACTTGGCATGAGGCTATAGTATTTGTGGACATGCACACCTGCACATGGGATTTCAGGACAAAACACTACAAAGAACTTTCATCTTCTGTGATTGCAAGCATGATCGAATCAAGGTGAGAACTTTTTTTAAGAAATAGTATTTATATTTAATCTTGCATTCTAATATATGATTTATTCTAATTTGAATATAATTACACAGTGTTGACGTTGGATACAGACCAGCACAGATAATGGATAAGATGAGAACAGAAAAAAAGATGCCAATTACCTACTAGAGAGCATGGAAGTCATCAAAAATAGCTCACGAAATGGTTAAGGGGACATCAGAATCAAATTATGCAGATTTACCATCATTTTGCCATATGCTCATGGAGAGAAATAATGGGACTATAGCTTTAATTTCAAAGGACAAAGAAGATAGTTTTCAGAACTTCTTTCTGTCCTTTGGACAATGCATCAAAGCATTCCCCTTCTTAAAGAAGGTATGTCTTAAACAGTGTCAGCACAAATTTTGTTGTCATCAATTTCTTTAACTTCGAAAACATAAGTAATTTTTTTTCTTTTATATACCAGGTTATTGTTGTTGATGGAACATTCTTAACTGGCGAATACAGAAGAACGTTGCTTGGAGGAGTTGCACAAGATGCCAATAGACAAATTTTTCCACTTGCCTTTGGTGTCGTTGACTCCGAAAACAACAACTCTTGGGAATGGTTTATGTATCAGCTGCTGCAGGTTGTGCCTCCATCAAATGACTTAGTGTTTGTCTCTGATAGACAAGCTAGCATCTCAAGGGTTGTATCTTTAGTTTACCCAATAGCTACACACTACATATGTATGTGGCACTTGAAACAAAACATCAAAGCGACGTTCAGGAAAAAAGAGCTGGGGAAAATGTTCAAAAAAGCAGCAGAAAGTTACACTATCCAAGAGTTCAACAACTACCTTGCACAAATCGAAGCAACCTGTCCAAAACTATCAGAATATCCGGTGTCAGCAGGTTTTGATAAATGGGCCAGAGCACATTCAAAGTGTGATAGATACAACATGATGACATCCAACAATGTTGAGAGCTTGAACTCCGTTTTCAAAGGCAAAAAGGATTATCCCATTGTGGCACTTGTGGAGTTTGCTAGAGAAAAAGCTCACATCATGGTTCCTGGACAGAAGAGAAAAAGCACTGGCAAATCAAGACAGAATAACTCCTGAGATCCTTAAATTGATAAGAGAATCACAAGCGCAAGTTGGGGTATGCAGAGTAGAAAGGATGAATGAATCACAATTTGAGATCAATGGTCAAGGAGCTGTAGCTATAGTTGATCTATCAGCGAGGACATGTACGTGCAGAGTATTTGATGTTGAGAAAATACCTTGTGTACATGCTCTAGCAGCCATTACACACATAAAAGCAAATGTGTCTGATTTTGTTGCAATATTTTACAGCAATGACGCTTGGCGTATGGCATATGCAGAAACAATATATCCAGTGTTGGATGAAGATGAAGGAAACATCCCTGATGTGATAAAATCTATCAACTGTTACCCCCCAGTAGTAAGAAAGAGAGCAGGAAGACCACCTACAAATAGAAAGCTTTCATTGGGAGAGTACAGAGAGGAGGTTGAAGCATTCAAAATAAGGCTGTCAGCACAATTTCTGTCATCAGTATTATATAAGTATAATGCTAGTAGATAATACAGTTTATAAATTTGCGAATGACATTTATGTTTCAAAATAAACATTAATTCAATAGTATAGGATAAAATTTTAGATTTTACCATGTAATAATACAAATTTGTATACTCTTTTCCATCTATGTCAGCGCAATTTTACCAACAGTCCGGATTAATTTTCAAATTTATATCATTCTTGTTCACTCAAAACACAATACAAAGTTGACAAAGTGTTGCTGTTGTGCAAATATAAACTATTGTTGAGCAAACATAAGATGATGTCGGGCAAGTATTTACCACCCATACGATCTTGTGCAATTTTATTCTATTGATGAGCAAAAATAAGACCATGTTGAGCAATAATCTATTAAGCAACTATAAAAGCATAAATAGATAAAAATAAGATCTTGTTGCAAACAAAGTGTTGTTTTGTGCAATATATAAACTACCGTTGAGCAAAAATAAGGTGATGTTGAGCAAGTTCTCCCCAATCATAATATGTTGTGCAATTTTATTCTATTGATGAGAAAAAAGAAGACCATGTTGAGCAATAACCTATCAAGCAACTATGAAAACATAATTAGATAAAACTAAGATCTTGTTGCAAACAAAGTGTTGTTGTGCAATATATGTACTATCATTGAGCAAAAATAGAGTGATGTTGAGCAAGTTTTCTCCATTCGTAATATGTCGTGCAATTTTATTCTATTGATGAGCAAAAATAAGACCATGTTGAGCAATAATCTATTAAGCAACTATGAAAGCATAAATAAATAAAAATAAGATGTTGTTGCAAGCAAAGTGTTGTTGTTGTGCAAAATATAATCTATCGGTGAGCAAAAATAAGGTGATGTTGAGCAAGTATTTACCACCCATGCGATCTTGTGCAATTTTATTCTCTTGATGAGCAAAAATAAGACCATGTTGAGCAATAATCTATTAAGCAACTATGAAAGCATAAATAGATAAAAATTGTAAAGGCTCGGATTTTTAAATCCTAATTTTTTTTCGGAAAAAGAGAATTAAAAATGAGATTAAAATCGGGTTAAAACTCGTTTAGCGGATTCCGACCAGAATGTAAAATTTGGCAAACAATTTCTGTCCTCGACCTCGAAAATTCAAAATAATTATCAGACGGCGATATCCTTGTCAATTTTAAAAATCTAATTGATCGAGAAAGTGGGATTCGGGAAAACTAACATTCAGAAACTAATTTCGGGATTAAAAATTCTCATATTCGGGATTTATTTCCGGGTATTGGTTAACCAATTTCACACTCAACATCTCACCCACTCCCCCTACCTTGCCCTGTAACCCGAGCCCATCCCCCTGCCTATATCACCCCGTCACTTCCCCTGTTTCCGCCATCACCCACGCCCTCCCTCGCCATCACTCTCTTCCCATCTTCCTCAAGAGCTGCAGCAACAACATCTGTTTCCACCCCTCGAGAGCACAACAACAGCAGCTCGACGCCATCAACGAATCTCCACCGTCACCTTCACTCTTCCTTTCACCACCACCACCTTGCTCCTTCCTTATCGCCTCCACAGACCAGCACCTCCTTCCCCTCCGTCGAGAAACATCACCAGCCTTCGACATCCCTCGGAGCCACCAGCAGCAACAACGGACACCACCGGAACCGCCACGGAGCCACCGCAACCCATTCCTTTCTAATCTTCGATCAATCGCGAAGCTAACTTTTGGTAAGCGTCCCTCCTTTGTTTTTGATTGAAATTGCTTGCGGTCTTCACCATCACACTCATCCACATCCGGTGTAGGTCCGTCAAGCCATCGCGAGCCACCGACGAAGCCCAGAACTCCGATCGAGAGCTCCGAAGTCGCAAAAAAATCCATCTCGGTGAGCTACGAATTTATCCTCATTTCGATTTGTTTCTGAGTCGTTTTCGATGCTTAGACTAGTTGAGAGTGTGCGTGAGGTGAGTGCGGGACGATCGTGTGAGGTCGAGAGCTTCGACGATCGTCAGAGCTCGGTCGGCGTGAGCGAGAGCGCGAGGGTGCGAGGCGAGGCGACCAAATGCGACGAGCGGAGGCGAGTGCGAGGCGCGGTGCTGTAGCAGCGCGAGCCAAGACCGAGGCGGGGCTGGGCGAGGCGGAGCCGGTGAGTCCGGGAGAGCTCGGCGCCGGCGGAGCATGGTGGGAACCTCCGTTTGAACGAAGAGGAAGAAGAAGACGTCCAGGTAGGCCCCACCTCCGATTTATTTATTTATTTATTCATTTTGGTTGGGTTTGGCTTGAACCGGGTTCGGTTGGATTTAAATGGGTTTGGTTTGGTTCGGGTTTAACCATTGACTTATTAATTAGGTTGCGGTATTTAAAATAGCATATAATAATATTTGAGATTTAAAATATATTATTAGGACTTAAAGATTTATAATGAATTTGAAAAAGGATTTTTGCGGGTATTTTCAAGGGTCGGAATTCATAACTGTTTATTTCGGATTTGAAACGATTTTGAACTAAGCTGACAATAAGAGTTATTCGATGACTAACTAGCATAATAGTATCATCGTTTGACTAACGGCATGATATGTGTGACTAATGGCATGACTTGTGGTGATTTATTATAAGGGGGAAAATATTTGTTTCCGATGATGATACTGATATATATACTTATGAAGAGTATGAGTATGAAATAGTAATATGCAAATGTGACTAAGTATGATATGGAGGTTATCTTAAGTTATAAGAGATGGTTGATCATGATGAACTGGAAGTATGGTTGGAGTGATCTTGCTTATTTATTTGCTTGTATGAGTGTGTAATATATGTGATCAGAAAAGCTATAGAATTATACTTAGTACATTCTCGTTATGTAATTAGGTGATATTCTGTGATCGTGACTACTGTGTGCTGGATTCTTCTTTTGCTGGTCTTCTAGCCAGGTAAGTACCTCCGGGGCTTACTCAGTAACTAGTACCTCCTGCCTGATGTGTCATATAGTATGTAGATGTTTCATATGCATAAGAGAATGCCATGTAGTATCATGCTTAGGAATTGCACTTACGAATGAGCATTCTTATTCTGTATGCGTTTGAATACAGAACGGCCGTTATCTGTGAGTCCTAGAATCCTTGATAGGGTCATAGGACAACCCAGCTCCATCGGGTTCGTCTTGAGTCATTCGGGTCGTTGGAACACCTTTACTATTATCAACATTATTATTTTCTTTTCGCAAGATCCACGATATGATGATGAGATTTGAGATGCTATCGAATCGAGCTGGCGAGTCTCCACCCTACTTGAAAGGGGGGGGGGGGTGGTAGAAGAGGGATATACCACTTGGTATTCTTTATTAAGGCCTTACTTAATATTCTGCACATATGAATTAGGAACATGATAGTTTGGTTAATATTCCAGTACTACATGAAGGCATCCTTTATTCTAGGTATAGGCGTATTATATGTCCTCAGCGCGATCAGAGGACCCGCGGGCGGACTCTTGGCCTGACTTGGTGGTATATTTTCAGGTACCCGATACACTGCTTGATTTTGTGCTGTTATGACGGGGTGCATTCATATGGCGGAGAGTGAGTGTTTGAAACCTGACTTCACCAAATTCATGTTTTTGGGATTTCTCCCTATTTATATTCTGTTTTGACCCGGCTCTGCCGTGGCGCCCGTTGTATCGTTTTCAAAACTTATACCCTTTGCATGATAAAGGATTTTCCGCGTTATAGAATTAGAACAGGTACAAGGGTTTATCAATGGGTCTCCAACGGACCTTTCGGATTTGGGTGCGAAATCCCACTTTAAACTACACATCTTCGATTTCAAACCTTCAACCTGTACTCGGGGCGCAAGATCCCAACGAAGGATTTTATCCCTCGAAACGTAACCCGGAAATCATAATCCTGGACCGTTATAAAGGTGGTATCAGAGCTGAGGTTTCGCAATCCGAGTACAATAGGTTGAAGAGGTTTTGAAAACCGCCAAACGTTTTCAAAGGGTTTTGGAAAATATTTTATAAGGGGTAAAATGAATTTAATTGGACTTAAAACGTAAAATGAATAAAGGGGAAATAATCTCGTGGGTAGAGACCCAAGCGGTAGACATCCCTTATGGATGTAGAATTCGGGGAACGGTAGTCAAAATACTAGCTTTTATTTACAGATGGGCCAAGAAGACTCCAAGGAACACCATGGAGGTTGGAGTGTTGAGTTAGGAGGCCGTGAGGTTTTGCCCATCCGGTCAGTCGTCCCTCGAAGGACGGCATAAATCGTCTCTATGCTTACGTTTATATATGTTCATATATGCAATTGGGCTCGAGGGTGATCCTCCACGAAGAGGATCATATTAATCTTGTTGATTGCTTCCGTGATGAATGCTCTATTGTGCTTTGGATAGCGAACTAATCAGTATGCCTTGACTTGAATCATATGTTGAATAACTGTGCAAACTGGATAGTGGGAGAAAACCTTGTTCTTATGTAATCGGAATTCCTGTTTTGTCAAAATAGCCCTTTCATAATTCAAACCCCCTGATGGTTCTAACTCTTTCATCCGCCCCACCAAAACATCTAGGCATGTTAGCAAGGGTCGAGAAGCATCCGCTCCCCTGTTTAGAGTCTTGTTTCGTATATCCCACCATCGATGCTTCTATCGAGTCTCGTACGTGTGATTGGGGTCTTTCACGGGAAATTTGGGTCGGTCAACTAAATACCTTCGGAAATCGTGTCAGGTGTGAGGGTTACCTGAGTATATTAGTGGGAGTGAGGATTTAAATCGTTTCGAGATAGAAGTGAGTTGTCTTATGAAGTCATCCATTTCGATCCTCGTAATGGCCAACCATGTCTTCTTGTCACAAGAGTCTAAACACGAGTTCTACCCTCATCTATCGGAAACGGCGTGAATGTCCTTGTGTCCTACCCAGCAAGTCATAATAGCGTCCCAGGGGAAACGGGGTGGTGAGTCGGTGATTGTCCTTAGAGAATTCTGTCAAGTTATAATAATAACCTCTTTGTGATTTAATGACATGCTATGTTGGTATATTCAGCATGACTTTCCTGGTACATTGCATGGTTGCACTTATGAGTTGATGTATGTGTCGTATGTATTGAATTCCCATGATTATTGTCTCCCTATGAACTAGGTCCATGATAGTGTGTTCAACTCTCGTTGCATGTTTAAAACGTGAATTGGATGACTTAGAATGCCAGATTAACCTAATTGGACCTCATTGGTTATGTACATGTTTAAGGAGTATTTCTAGTATCATGTAAGACATATACCTCCCAGTTATAGGCCCTCGTATGATTGTGTGACGTCTTAGTCTTACTATGTGAATCTGGATGTATGTGATGAGATAGTTGCTATACCAACCCTGCATGAACTGACCATACTCTTAGCATGATTTTTAGGGTACATCTTAGCATGCTTTCCGTAATATTATGACTTGCTTAATTGTGTATCTAAATGAGTGATAAATCGTGCATATGATATCCTGTGATGTTTGCTAGATCTTGCATAACTTGGGCCATATGTGTCCCATGTTAGTCTGTGCATACATGTTCTTAGTCTTTCAAGCATGATTGGTGAATGAAATGATAAGTTGCTAGCTTGTTCTACGCACATACACTACAAAAAAAATGAAATTCGCTTCGGCAAAAAGCCTTCAAAGGGTGGAAAAAGACATCTAGCTTTGGCTTAGCTACGAAAAATAAGAGGGTGGCGAATTTTGGGGTGGCAAAATTTTGTAGCTTCGGCAAATAGCCGTAGCAAAAAATTTTAGCTACGGTAAGCAACCCCTGAAGAAAGAGACGCCACATTTGCCACGACAAGCTGCCGCAGCTAAGTGTGGGTAGAAAATTAAAAAAAAAACCCTGCTTTTTAGCCCGGATTCTTCAGACCCGGACTAAAAAGTCCAATATTTTTTTTAAAAAAATAAAATCATACACATAATTTACCTATATAATAAAATTTCATTATTTATACAAAATTTACATATATAATAAAATGTCAAAACTATATAATTTATATACAATTAATATACATAATTATAAAATTTACATATACAATAAAATGTCCAAAACTACAACTAATTACAAGATGACTTCCTTTTTTATCTGCTAAGATCAACATCAAATATGGCAAAATATCTTTGCTGCATGAAGCTAGCTGTTAAGTTTGACATTCAAGTGATATTAACTACAAACCATGTTTTTGGCTTATCAATCACTTTAAAATGACTTTATGATAAAAGATGGTTGATATATATCCATGCTTCTATGGATTGATTTTTACCATCAAAGGTGCAAGATTACAAGGTACCTTCTGAAATTCCTCTTGGGTTTGAGGTCTTCTAAAACCCCAAGGGAGCTCTAGAAGGAATGCATCAATGTGAATAAGGATGACCACTATACAACCTTGTGTGTCCCATGAGCAAGACTTCCAGCAAGGCTTCCATCCACCAGTGCTTCTTTTGCTGACGAGGTTGTCCCTGTGTTGGAGATCCGAACCATGGTTGCCAAATTCGCTCACCCCCCTACGAATTCCGAACTAGTTCGCCCGTACTAATTCGCAGTTCGTTCGCGAACAAATTCGCCTGAATTCGTCTTGAATTCATTGGATTGGGCGAACTCAAGCTGCCCATAAAGAGATCACGAGAATGAAGAGAGAAGAAGAGGAGGAGGTGGAGGAAGGAGAGTTGCTTCAACTAGGGTTGGGTGTATTCAAGCTGCAAACTTACAAGGGCAGTCCATCGGGAGGGAGGAGGCGGAGGAAGAAGAAGAGTCGCATCAACTAGGGTTAGGATTTTTAAAAATTACAAAACTTACCCCTAATTTATAAAATTTATGAAAAATATCCTATAATTTTAATTACAAAACATCACCTTCTTTTTTATAAAGTCCCAAATCATATCTATCTTTGGGAGATGGAAGGGAAAAGAACTAAAACTGAATTCAATGAATTCAATTCTAGTTCGCGAATTCCTCATGTGGAATTCCCCAACAAACTAAATTCTCTCCGAAGAGTGAATTTTGAATCCGTACGACGTTTGCGAATTCAACGAACTACGAATTTGGCAACCATGATCTGAACCCATGCATGCGAACGAAAGATGGATAATAACTGGAATTCAGAACATCATTCACATCATGAAGACTGGAAACAACATAGCCATGCAGTAAATGCTTTTTTTTATCTAACCTAGAATCCTACTGTTTTCTCAAAGGTAGTTATTTTATGTACTGCTCAAGGTGCTGAAAAAACCTTCAGCACAAACAAATTCCAGATAAAATAAATACATAGTAAATCACTGAAAAAACTTGCTTTATATCATAACTCACATTGAAGAGCACCAACTGATTGAATGAGGTTCCATGTTCCATTAATATAATTTATGTACTATGAAAAAAAAGTCAATCAGTAAAATAAAATAAAGGCTTTTGAAGTGGTTATGACCAAAAAAAGATGTAAACTTCTAATTTCAGGTTAGCAACAAAACTTACAGATCCATAAATGGGATTCGCAGCAGCCACCAGCCTTAACAATAGTCACTATCGGCTGCTCTATAGAAGCACCATGTTTTGATTAAGATTATACTACACTTGAAGAGATTGTGTTTCCCAATCAGCTGATCAACATGTCAAAGTCAATACATATACAAGCTTCAGCCTTGAAAAGAGTGAGAAATGGCCTAAATAAAATGATGCATGATTTAAAAAATGTTAGGAAGAAGAAGAAAAGACATTCAATACAATTCTACAAGGGAAATGAAGCATAAATTTGGTTTCAATTTTTTTTAAAAAAAAAGTTCTGCAGAAAAATAACTATAAGTCTAGAAGGCTCCTTTTTTTGAAATCCAAGTTAGGGTCACACCTTGTCAAGACTGCTGGAAAAACTGAGATTCAAACTTACAAAAGTTGTTGATGCCATAAGTTTGCTTGGTTAGCATGAAAGAAATATTTTCCTCAAAAGTATATTAAGGGCCCAATTTTTACTAGATAATAAGTCATTTTCATTTCCAGACCCAAACACAAATCAACACTATTCACGGCTAAGTCATTTGCACTTCCACCCGTCCCACGTGTTGCTCATCATAAAATGTTCAAGAAGCATGTGATTATTAATTCACCCTCAATCACATCAAAATTATAGATTATAAATCTACCATTAAGGCGATAAATCAAAAGACATCAGCAAAAGCGTGGTCACATACTCCACTGCCTTATCAGAAAAATAAAAGGATATGAAGCTTATTTAAACTAAGCTTATTTAAACTAAGTACAACTTTCTTATACTACCATGTGACTTAGTCTTTTGTGCAGGTTTATTCGTGTTCCTACTACCATGTCATCTCATAAACTGCATAATGAAAACATGTAGGAAATTTACCAAACTGCTAAGCTAGCTTATCATATACTACCTTGACTTTAGCCTCGTCCCTTGTTTATCTAATTCATCTAGAGAAGACATGTCTGTCTATTTCCACCTGCAACACATAAACAGAAGCAAACAATTAGAATTCGTTGAACACATAGTTTGATAATCCACCAGAATAATAAAAGT
This sequence comes from Persicaria tinctoria, assembly GCA_037127255.1. Taxonomy (NCBI): domain Eukaryota; kingdom Viridiplantae; phylum Streptophyta; class Magnoliopsida; order Caryophyllales; family Polygonaceae; genus Persicaria; species Persicaria tinctoria. The sequence continues at coordinate 40,394,487 of JBANSL010000020.1, forward strand.
TAGTAATTTCAACGGTAACAAGGACTTTCCATTCTCCATAGTCTAGTAAGTAATTGATAATCCACCAGAAAAACAAGAAACAAAAGCATAGGTACTGCTGGCCATCCAAAATGACTTTCAAGCTATTGTGATAATCCATAAGATTAGTTTATAGATCAAAGATACTTGCCTGTATCAACACAAGCTACAATCATATGCATCTTTCTGCAAACTGTTAACAAGTGAGAACTAATTAACAAGTAGAACAAACTGATTCTGTGATTCATGAGAAATCGAGAAACAGCGACAGATGCATCTACACTTTAACTTGCTAGAAAATCAGCACGAGCAAAATCTGGAACTTTAGGATAACAATTAAAACCCTAAATTAGTTAATTAGCTAATCGACATCAGATTCGAATCACAGGGACAATTCATATCACGCTAGGAACCAGATCGATGGAAGCAATCAAAAACAATCTTGTACACACGAACTGAACTGTAGCAAAATATAGAGCATTACGAACCTAATTCGTTGGTTAGAACATCAGCTTAAAGAATCGAAATTAGGTGATAGGTGCGCTCCACATCTTCGTCTCCAATTGACTGCTAGAAAAGGAAGAAAGAGTTTCAGAAAAGGAAGCGCATCAGAATCAGTAAACTATATATGGACCCATAAAATTCAAAATTAAAACCACATTTGATGACATCAAAACATTACATCCAAACATCCAATCCACCAAGCATCATAACATGACAGAAATAGTTTCATTATGCAGTAACCAACTGAATAACGATAACAATAATCATATTCAGCTAGAGAGACATCAGAAATACTAACTCATAAAAAAAGGAGTGTGAGAGTTGTCAAGAATCAAAAGGACCTCGCATTAACTTATCAATACCCTGAAAAACCTTATAGCACGTAGAATGACATATTTGATTCACGGGACACTAAAGTAAACACCTATCAAGGGCATATTTGACCAATTATAGTGTCCATCTTTTAATCCTAAAATAATATATTTGATCAAATGATTCATGATTGAAATTTTAGAACCAATGCAGCAACAACTCAAACAAAATGGAAAGTGACATTTTACTTATCGTGGAAGGAGGGCAGGATGAAGTTGCCTTTTTTATTCTTTATATGAAAAGAATAAGCTCGATAAGTAATGAGGGATGACAAGAAATATAATGCAAATCAACATCCATAAGTTTTCATTATAGTAACAACAAAAGAAACATGCCAAAATAACTTGTTTCCCAGCTTGTTGTAAAAGCAAGAAATTAAGTTCACCACAAAGTAACATACTTTTAGTCATTTGGACACAATTAAAACTAAATCTTCTAAAACATACATGTTGTTTATTGCAGTCAAGTTACCCATATATGATGACAAGGTTTCAGTCAGAGCCATTTGACAGGTTTCTCGAAAATAAAGTATAGTTGCTATGAACTCAAACCCTAGAAATCGTTGATTGGAATTGCCATTCAAAACCTATAGAGGAACTATAACTCTTGAACTCAAACCCTCAAAATAGTAGATTGGATATCATATATATACACTAGAATCATCGGCCGACACATATACACATCTAAGACGGAAAAGAAGAACATATAAGGTCTGCTTGAATAGCTAGCAAACGAATGACAAACAGAGGGCAAACTAGAGTATAATCATCGGCCAATACCCAATTTGAAGAAATTGAAACTATACCTTTCAATCCCGGCGACGAACGAGGTTGAGGAAGCGAGAGTCCAAAAGAAGAGATCTCGAGATCTGAGAGATATTGAAGGCTGTGTCGGCGAGACGTCGTGCTCCTGGTGTTGACATTAGAAGGTAGTAGATGACAGATCGATTCGGCCTCAAGAGATCTCGAGATCTCAGATCTGGCGTCGAGAGATCTGAAACCCTCAAGGAACTAAAGACAGAGATAACTAGAGATGAAGAGAGAGAATGAAGGACAGAGATAATTAGAGGGGAAGATGAGCGACGTGAAGAAAGAGTACTAGGATGAAGATGAGAGGCGTGAGGATGAAGATGAGAGGCGTGAGGATGAAGAGGAGAGAGAGATTGAGCGGACGGACGATAAGGAATTAGGGCGAAGGATCTGCTTCTCTTATTCCTCTTTTTAAGAAATGATTTTTCTTTTTTTTTTTTAACCTAAAAAAGTATACACTTAGCTACGGGAACCCATTGTAGTAGCAAATATTATCTAGTTGTAGCGAAATTTGCTACGGTAACCCTTGCCGAAGCTACTAACGGTGGCAAAAGGTGTCAATTGCCACGCTAAGACCCTTGCCGAAGCTAGCTAGCGTGGCCAATTTCAAATTTTTTTGTAGTGATATAAAGATGATTATATGAACTTGTTATGAATGCGTAAATCGATATTCCTTGAGATAGGTGCATACTAGTGTGAAATAATGTGATGATATCTCTTGATTTTTATGTGTTGCGTGCCATAATTATAAGAGCATCGTTGTAACTCTCGGGTTGGGATCTTATCCTTGGTCTCGTCGTCCCTAGTCCTGGTCCATGTCTGAACTCTTAAGGAATTGTGTTGTCCGCCCTTGTCTCTCCCCTATCTCCGTAACTTCTAACCCTTACGATCATTCGATGAGTGCCAATATGCAAGAAATGACCGACGACCAAGTGGCACCGGAGCGGCGCAACGGAAGTGTGATGGGTCCATGACCCCTTAGGCCCCAGGAACAACATCACCGATGGCAAAAAGGACAAATATGCTTCAAAGATGACAATCGTTAACAGATTCATTCCAGAAGACACGAGGAAGAGCATTCTTAATTCAAATTGTGGATTCTTCTATACTAATCGGAATTGATGTTTTGTGATATGCCTAGAACTGACATAATTGAATGTGTGATGACGGATGTGCTGAATTGGTAGCAATGATTGCGTGACTAACTTGTTTCTATGACGATGTGCCTTGGTGCTTGGTATACTGACTTGCGGGTGAGTAGGTTATGGGTTATATGTATGGGGGTTCCTTCTTCTTGAGCATGAGTTGTGAGATTCTTCAGTGAGACGGGTTGGAAAGTGGCAGGTGGATTAAGGTATTCGGATTGGGTCTTTGGTCGTGTGAAATGGGGTGCAGAAAGGATGCGTTAGCTTGGGGTAGAGCCGAGTGAGTTGGGATGTGTGAAAGATAGTGGTCTGTGAGTATAGATGAGCTTCCAAGTAGGTCTTAGGTGAGCAGTGGGGCTAGTATGGCGAGGTTTTGAGGGAGATGTCCAAGTGAGAAGTGGTAGTCTAGGCAGGTACTGTATGCGGGTAGTATAAGAGAGTGGTTGAATGAGGTCTGGACTAATTTCATTAGGGTGATCTTGAGATTGGGTGTGGGTAGAGGTAGTTAGGATAGTTCTAGAGGTGGATGGGCAAGCTAGGAGTTGATCGGGAGATTCTTGAGGGGAGGTGTTGTGAGATGGATTGGTGTGCTAAGGAATGTGTCTAGATAGTCTATGAGCGGATTGTGGGCGGTATCGAGGATGATCGATTAAGGAACGTCTGAGGAATAATAGAATTTGGGACTAGGTGGTGTGTGTTGTGAGTGGGAGCGATTTCGATAAGGGGTGAGGTTGAGGAATTTCCAAGGAAGAGTAGTATGAGGTTTCTTGGGAAATTATTGATCGAGGGTATTAGGTTGTTCATCTCAGGGTTGTTCGTGTGATGAGTATTTGGGGTGTTTAGACAGGATTGGTAATGCTTGGGGAATTTATGAGTGGAGGTTATTGTGGCTATTGAGGTATTTGAGGATGTGAGATCAATCTTCGAGGAAAGGCTGGTAGCTATGCAATGATGTAGTTTAGATTCCTAGTAAGACTGTGGGCTTAAGGTTGAGATAGAGAGATTATGCGCATGGATTTGGGAACTAGACAAAGCAGAACGTACTGAGGACGCTAGAGAGATTTTTGAAGGTTGGTGAAGTTGCGGTGCTTCGGAAATTCGGACGAGGATATCATAGGAATTCGGTGAAAATGATGATCGGTACATAAGGGTTTAAGTAGTAGAGATTTCGAAGTTTAGGAAGCGCGATCTGAGGCAATTTGGGGAAACATGCGGAGTTGAGGGAACTAGTCTAGCTAGGTACAGTATGACGGGAAGAGGATCTAGAGTGGGTCGGATTGATGGTCATGGTGATTCGTGGTTGGGAGTACCACTAGTTGAGTTCTACATTAGAATTGGTCGGGAGTGTCAGGTGTGAGATCACTAGTATGAGTTGGATTCTTAGAGGTGGATGGTTACTGTGAGTGGTTAGTGGCGTGGGAAGTATGATTAGGTTAGCAAGGTGATTCAAGATGTCTCTTTAGGAGATGATGGTCGGGAGGAGTCTTGAGAGCCTATGAAGAGTAAGCGAGATTGTTAAGAAGCGTCTAGATCGATCGTGAGGGAGGTTCAGTTATGGATTTGGGTCCTCTATGAGAAGGCGAAGATGGGACCGGTAGAGGACCCCTAGGACGAGGGTGCGCTTGATAAGGAGTCTTGATACGTAGTTGGTCGAGTTGTTAAGCTTGTGGGATCAGGAAACCGTGTGATTGGGAACTCCGAGAAATAGTTTAGATGGTCGAGTGAAAGGTAAGACTTGAGATCGGGATGTCGAAATGGATTGGCCCTTAGATGGCTTGATAACATAGGAGTTGGGATACATAGTAGTGGTTTGGGTAATTGGCCTTGATTGCGAATAGTTATGAGGCTAGAAAGGTTGTATGTGAGCAGGATGCAATGGTGACTAGAACTGGTAGTGGATTGAGTTGGTAGTGTAAGCAGATTCTCTTGAGATAGTGATCTAGTGTATACTTTACTTGGGGCCGAATATTGTGCGAATTCTATGCTATAGACGATGTTGATTCTTTGATGTGTTACCGTTGACAGTAGGGAATTGTTAGTACTAACATAGTTATCCCTGAACTCGATGGAATGCTACTGCACGGAAGCCGTTGTTTGCCTCTAATGTAATGACGCTTGGTAGTTAGAATGAGTGTGATGTACTTATCTGATTGATATAACGTGCTTATCTGATTGATATGTTGTGTAACTTCCGTGAGATGATGTGATAAATTCTACCATATATGATACGATGCTAGATATGCTATGCTATGTGGAAATCCTTGAGGTGATTATGTTATGCTATTCGACGTGAGGTGCTATTGTTATTCGATATATATACATGATGCTTGATGATGGAAATGATAGAAATTGAACTGTTGAACCCTGATTCAGACTTAGAACCTAGGAAGAGAATATGAGATTAGCCTTTAGAAGTGGATGGTAGGATGAATGGAGAGGTTATGAATGCTTTTGACTAATGCCAAACTTGAAGTTTTAACGGTATTTTAAAGAGGATGTTGTGATGTTTTGAGTTATGATATGACCGAGGAGTCGGAGTAAGGATGTGGTAGGGGCCCATATTACATCCTTACTGCGGTCTATTTGAGGATATTATGATCACGGCAACGGTACTGTGAGGACCTCATAGGGGCACTTATGAGGTGTTTACGGGATCAATGGCATGATCCATGGACTCACCGATTTCAGACTTCATCCCCTGTTTTAAAAATGATTTTAGTCTCGAGGACGAGACTTGTTTTTAGAGGTGGATGATGTAAAGGCTCGGATTTTTAAATCCTAATTTTTTTTTCCGAAAAAGAGAATTAAAAATGAGATTAAAATCGGGTTAAAACTCGTTTAGCGGATTCCGACCGGAATGTAAAATTTGGCAAACAATTTCCATCCTCGACCTCGAAAATTCAAAATAATTATCAGACGGCGATATCCTTGTCAATTTTAAAAATCTATTTGATCGAGAAAGTGGGATTCGGGAAAACTAACATTTAGAAACTAATTTCGGGATTAAAAATTCGCGTATTCGAGATTTATTTCCGGGTATTGGTTAACCAATTTCACACTCAACATCTCACGTACCACTCCCCCTACCTTGCCCTGCAACCCGAGCCTATCCCCCTGCCTATATCACCCCGTCACTTCCCCTGTTTCCGCCATCACCCACGCCCTCCCTCACCATCACTCTCTTCCCATCTTCCTCCTTCCTCAAGAGCTGCAGCAACAACATCTGTTTCCACCCCTCGAGATCACAACAGCAGCAGCTCGACGCCATCACCGAATCTCCACCGTCACCTTCACTCTTCCTTTCACCACCACCACATTGCTCCTTCCTTATCGCCTCCACACACCAGTACCTCCTTCCCCTCCGTTGAGAAACATCACCAGCCTTCGACATCCCTCGGAGCCACCAGCAGCAACAACGGACACCACCGGAACCGCCACGGAGCCACCGCAACCCATTCCTTTTTAATCTTCGATCAATCGCGAAGCTAACTTTTGGTAAGCGTCCCTCCTTCATTTTTGATTGAAATTTCTTGCGGTCTTCACCATCACACTCATCCACATCCGGTGTAGGTCCGTCAAGCCATCGCGAGCCACCGACGAAGCCCAGAACTCCGATCGAGAGCTCCGAAGTCGCAAAAAAATCCATCTCGGTGAGCTCCGAATTTATCCTCGTTTCGATTCGTTTCTGAGTCTTTTTCGATGCTTAGACTAGTCGAGAGTGTGCGTGAGGTGAGTGCGGGACGATCGGGTGAGGTCGACAGCTCTGACGATCGTCGGAGCTCGGTCGGTGTGAGCGAGAGCGCGAGGGCGCGAGGCGAGGCGACCAACTGCGACGAGCAGAGGCGAGTGCGAGGCGCGGTGCTGTAGGAGCGCGAGCCAAGACCGAGGCGGGGCTGGGTGACGCGGAGCCGGTGAGTCCGGGAGAGCTCGGCGCCGGCGGAGCATGGTGGGAACCTCCGTTTGAACTAAGAGGAAGAAGAAGACGTCCAGGCGGGCCCCACCTCTGATTTATTTATTTATTTATTCATTTTGGTTGGGTTTGGCTTGAACCGGGTTCGGTTCGGTTCGGTTGGATTTAAATGGGTTTGGTTTGGTTCGGGTTTAACCATTGACTTATTAATTAGTTAGCGGTATTTAAAATAGCATATAATAATATTTGAGATTTAAAATATATTATTAGGACTTAAAGATTTATAATGAATTTGAAAAAGGATTTTTGCGGGTATTTTCAAGGGTCGGAATTCTTAACTGTTTAATTCGGATTTGAAATGATTTTGAACTAAGCTGACAATAAGAGTTATTCGATGACTAACTACCATAATAGTATCATCGTTTGACTAACGGCATGATATGTGTGACTAATGGCATGACTTGTGGTGATTTATTATAAGGGGGTAAATATTTGTTTCCGATGATGATGATGATAATGATATATATACTTATGAAGAGTATGAGTATGAAATAGTAATATGCAAATGTGACTAAGTATGATATGGAGGTTATCTTAAGTTATAAGAGATGGTTGATCATGATGAACTGAAAGTATGGTTGGAGTGATCTTGCTTATTTATTTGCTTGTATGAGTGTGTAATATATGTGATCAGAAAAGCTATAGAAGTATACTTAGTACATTCTCGTTATGTAATTAGGTGATATTCTGTGATCGTGACTACTGTATGCTGAATTCTTCTTTTGCTGGTCTTCTAGCCAGGTAAGTACCTCCGGGGCTTACTCAGTAACTAGTACCTCCTGCCTGATGTGTCATATAGTATGTAGGTGTTTTGTATGCATAAGAGCATGCCATGTAGTATCATGCTTAGGAATTGCACTTACGAATGAGCATTCTTATTCTGTATGCGTTTGAATACAGAACGACCGTTATCTGTGAGTCCTAGAATCCTTGATAGGGTCATAGGACAACCCAGCTCCATCGGGTTCGTCCTGAGTCATTCGGGTCGTTGGAACACTTTTACTATTATCAGCATTATTATTTTCTTTTCGCAAGATCCACGATATGATGATGAGATACGATATGATGATGAGATTTGAGATGCTATCGAATCGAGCTGGCCAGTCTCCACCCTACCTAGAAGGGGGGGGGGGGGTAGAAGAGGGATATACCACTTGGTATTCTTTGTTAAGGCCTTACTTAATATTCTGCACATATGAATTAGAGCAATTGAAAAACGTGCAAGATTTCCACCAACTCTAAACCACAACTCATTCTCTTTTTGTGTTTGTACTTGACGGAGCACCATTTGATGCATAAGCTGAAAATTCGTAACCATTTTGGTGCCTTGCGTCAGCACCCATCCAACGCAACTTTTTTGCAGAGTATTGTAGTGAGAAGGACACAAATGCTCCTTGATCAGATCACAGACAGAAGGATATGCATATATGTTGGATCTACAACGAAATCGCTCAGAAAACAGGAATGAAATATTCCAAACCCTGATCAATAACAGACAATTAAGCAAAAAAGCAACCATCAGATTAAGAAAAAACTACAACTTGCTCATCAAACTAAAAAATAACTTACATCAAAACCAGGATAAGAGGTGGATGAATCAGAAGATTGAGCTCTTGCAAGAAACAACATACAGAACAATGTAAATATACAGTAACAGAATCTGTGATGACACAAACAACCATAAGCAATAACAATAAAATGTTACAAAGACATAGTAAAATAACATAAACATCACAAAACACAACACAAAATACCAAATCCAAACACATACATTGTTGGAACTACAATAAACTAACACAAAAACATACAGTGTCAGCCCCATACACATGAACATAGCAGCAGATAAGTACACTATCATCAACACAAACAATCGAAAGCATGGAAAACATATTCACATACACGAAGAACACTAAAAAGGCACTTACAAAGTGCCACACCGCAAAATTGACGAAAAGAAACAGTTACATATGCAACATTGAAGTAAACGACGAAAACTCCGAACTTTACCGAAGCAAGGAAGAACAATTGAGCGAATCAAGCCGGAAAAAGCACCAAGCCGGAAAACGAACAACGAACCAAGCCAGGGAACGCAAGATGAAAAACTTCGAGCAAACAAAGAGTTTGAAAGAGGAGGAAATCGATTTTCTCGGAAACATGAAAAATTGTCCGTACAAAGAAAAAATAGGTATATATAGGGGCCATTTTGCTAAATTGTCCAAATACGCGACCATTTTGCAAAAACGTCCAAATAAAGTGCCTATTTTGCAAAAAATTTCATATTTTTTTTGGTGCTCTAAGATTTATTATTATTAAATTTATACTTTTAACCTATTTCCTTGAAACAAACTCCGTATAAATTAGAAAATTACAATATAAAAACGGATATATTAATGAGGCATTTACCATATAGGCTAAAATTTTGGACTATATTAGGAAGTTGTCCTCCAACCTCTCCATATTAGGGAATTGTCCACCATTAATTTTTTTTTACTGAAACCGAAAACAACCGAAAACCTTGGCAACCAAGCTTCCTCTCCTTCATCCCACCTGCTGTAATCGGTCGTTTTTTGCCTATTAATCGATCTATATACGATAATCGATCAGCCTGTTGTTGAATTGCTTCACTACGCATATCAACTACCTACGCGTATCAACGAAGTAAGCATTATCAATCGTTTTTGTTGCAATTTTGGAGAATTCTTCAGCAATGTTCTTCGAACTTATGAACATAATGTTGACTAACTATAGATCTGTTGTAATCGTTGATTTTGCACTACCAGATCTGCTGAAAACAGATTATCGATTGCTGCTATAAGTATCGTTTATGATTGCTCCTGAAATTACGATTGATACTATAATTCAATAATTTCTATCAATTGATTATGATTGTTGATGTGATGGCGCAAAGTTTCAAGATAGTTGATGCTATGAAAATCTTTGTTTCAACAACCTGTTTATGAAACTATCGTTTTTTATTGCTTCTGAAAGTGTTTCAGCGGATCTATGTTTCGATTTTCTATAGATCATTAGCATGCTCACTGATTGCTGAAATGAAATCGAATATTGATGTCCATTGATGTCCATTAACATGTACTTTAATAATGTGGATTGCAGTTATCTATTTTTTAATTGTTTCAACAACTCTATTTTTTAATTGCAGTTCATTTTTGTCGAAATGCATTCAAATTAGATTTCAAGTACTTTAATACTGTCAAACATTGAATTGCAGGGATAGAAATGTCATCAAACATTGTAACAGTTGTATATGGCGGGAAAGTGGAGAATTGATGAAACATGATTATTGTTTGATGGAAACACTACTTCAAAAGCTTATGCGCTAGAGGATTCAATCACTTTATCAACCTTGAGGGACAAGGTTTACAGCAGATTCAATGTTCATGAATATGTTGAATTGGAATTCATCCATTTGCACCCCTTCAAAACATTGAAAGCACCGCTTAAGGTAGACTCTGACGCTGATTTGAGAGAATTCTTGTTGTTGAGTAAATTGGATGGAATAAATTTTGCTGTTGAGTTGTGTGTCAGCAACACCTTGCCATTATATATTGTTGTCCATGGTTTTCCAATTCGCGCAGATGCTTCTTCCATAAACATACTTTCTACCGAGCTTGCCGAAACTGAGGACATATATAGCATAAACAGATTTGGTGATGATCAATATTTTGAGGACATGGATATAACAGAAGATATCTCTATTTTTGATGAGATTCAGGATGTGCCGTAAGACGATATGGATGCTGAAAGATTTTTAGATTACTCTAATACTGAAAACATTGAATCATTTTCAGATAACTCTAATGATGAATATTGGAATGAATGCTATGCCATGATGAAAAGAAAAGTAAACACATTTGATGACAGGGGTGCTGGAAGCTCTATCACGGACAATGTTGTCACCTGTGTCACTCAAGGCCCAAGGATTATGTATGTTGGAAAAACATTCGAAACTAGACAAGCAGTAAAGGATGCTCTATACATTATGTCTATGACAGACATATTTGGATTTGAGGTTAAAAAAATAAACACCAAAATATATAAATTGTGATTGGAAATTGCATACAAAGAGAGTTTCAGCTATTTGTCATGAGGTGATATTGTATAAAGATATACACACATGCACATGGGATACAAGAACAAGGCACTGCAGACAAGCACCATCCAGTGTTATTTCCAGCCTCATAAAATCAAGGTGACTACTGTTTGAACAATTAATTTTAGCATATTTGTTTTTTTTTTTATCATATTAATTTCAGCATTCATTTTCCATTATACTATTGGTAGTTTAAGCAATTAGTGTTAGCACATTCATAGTTTTATCAATCAGTTTCAGCATATTGATAGTTTTAGCAATCATTTACTCATTGCTGAATTTTTTACAGTGGATATAACCCAAAACGAATTATTGATAAGATGGGAACGGACCACAAGATCTCAATTACTTATTGGAAAGCACGGAAGGCAGCACAAATAACACAAGTGAGGGAAAAAGGGACACCAGAATCAAATTTTGTTGCATTGCCATCATATTGTCACATGCTTATGGAGAAAATCTAGGGATAGTAGGTCTCATCAGAACATACAGTGCTAAAAGGTTCAAATACATGTTCCTGTCTCATGGACAATGCATTAGAGCATTTCAGATCTTAAAAAAGGTATGTATATATGCATAATCATTTATAATTTAGCAAAGTTATGAAGATTTCAGCATTTACCTTTTTATTGTAGGTTGTTGTTGTGGATGACACATTCTTAACAGGAAAATATAAGGGTACATTGCTTGGAGCAGTTACGCATGATGCAAATATGAAATTATACCCGTTGACTATTGGGATTGTTGACACAAAAAATAATGCATCTTTCGAATGGTTTTTTCAGCAACTCATCAAAGTTATACCACCTACAGATGATTTGCTATTTGTTTCTGATAGACATTCCAGCATTGCTAAAGCAATCACCAAGATATACCTTAATGCTACCCATTGCATATGTATGTGGCTTTTGAAGCAGAACATACAGGCAACTTTCAAGAAAAGGCATCTTGCCGACATGTTCCAACATGTTGCTGAAACCTACATTGTTAGTGATTTTGCCCACCAATTTGACCGTATAAAAGAAGAATGCCCAAGACTTGCAACCTATTTGATATCTGCAGGGATGGAGAGGTGGGCAAGAGCACATGCAAAGGGTGATCAGTATAACATGATGACATCAAACAACGCTGAAACCTTGAACTCTGTTTTGAGTGGTAAGAAAAATCTCCCCACTGTTGCACTGTTAGAATTTGTTAGAGATAAGTTGATAGAGTGGTCTCAAGAGAGAAGGCAAAGCACATCACTGAATACACAGAGAGTCGCCCTGCAATAATGAAAATGATTCAAGCATTGCAAAAGGATGCTAGGGCATACATTGTAAAGCACTTGAATGAGTCTATCTTTGAAATTATTGGAGAAGGTACGCAGACTGTTGTTGATCTTTCAGCAAAAAAATGCACCTGTAGGGTGTTTGATATTCAAAAAATCCCATGCATACATGCTTTGTCAGCAATAGTGTATAAAAAGCTTGATGGGTCACATTTTGTTGCAATTTTCTACATAAATGAAGCTTGGAGTTTGGCACATGTTGAAACCTTATATCCAGTCCTTCCTGATGATGAAATAAACCTTCCTGAACATATTAAACAGATTAAATGTTACCCCCCCAATTGTAAGGAAAAGATGTGGTCAACCTCCTTGGAAAAGGAAAATCTCCAAATGAGAGTTTGTGAGAAGATCAAAACACAGTAAGGAATGGCTTCAAAGGGAGCGTGAGAAGGATTCAAAAGCTCACCACCAACTAGCTACAGACAAATAATGATGATTTTGATTTTTAGTTCAGTTATAAACTGTTTCAGCAATCAGATATGATTTTAATGTAATAATGCTTTTTTTTTTTGTCAGTTGTACTTTGTGTCATTTCTATACTATATCATATTATTTTTAGTTTTTATGGTTACCAGTTATCCTTTCTTTTTATTGCTATTATGAAACTTTAATCTAGACAATCCTCTCTGTTTCAGCATGAAATATTTGATGAAAACAACTTGTTGAACACAAAATGCTAAGAAACGCAATAAGTCCCCCATTTAGAGATTATATTTCTGTGTTTCTTTAAAATATGGCACCTTAACATTGTATATTGGTGTCATCTTGACCAAAATGATGAAATAAGAATACTGAACAATTTACATTAAACCATTAACTAAATGTCAATTTAATTGGCTTAAAAAATGCCATTGAAATGCATTTAAATGCCACCATGCACACATATACAAAAAACATTAGTTGCCCATAATATTTCCTGGAAATACATCTAGAGTACGAATACATCAGAATGTCTTGAAATTCCTAAATCTAAGAGATGCTATTATCAAGAATTTAAAGCTCCATCTCTCTTGAATCAAGTATGAGACCATAAGTTCTCAGTATCGAAAGATTCTTTCATTGGTAAGCTTCTTCACATCTTCCCCAAACAACAATGCTTCGATTTCTTTGAGTACGAAGACCCCACAAGACGCACTGCAAAAAATGAAACAAAACATAGTTATATCAAAGACAACCACAAAATGCTTATAAACGACTTTCAAAACATTATAAAAGTAGGTTTCCATACCCAGCTGTAGCATGCACCAGATCAGGGACCTTGTTAATGTGGAATGTAGAGGGTTTAAAATTTGGGATCACACCAGCCTTATCCAAATGTATTGGCAACCACTCAGACATTAGAAGTAGATATTCAACAAGCTTTTCAGCAGACACAATGTAGTGGTTGAAATCATAGGCATTTATAACCATTTCATCAAAATCTATCTCCAAGGCAACCCAATGCTCATTGTTTATGTTAAATGGGGTGTAAACCTTTTTTGCAGACTCCCAACTCTTGGGATAATCACTAGGATATAAGCCCAGGAAATAGCTAGCAGTGAATTGTTCAACAGAGCTTGATTCTTCATATGATGACGAGCATTCTGGGAGATGCTTTTGATGAAAAATAGGATCCATCACAATAATGCCTTCAAAGCTGCCAGGATCGTCACTGATTCTCTTCCTTATGTGAACCAATCCAGCTTTAAGGTGCTGAAACAGTAAACAATGTAAGGTATTTGTTTAAAGCAGATCATAATAACAGAAACACATACATAGTTCCATTACTCCAAAAGGTGTTGAAAAAAAAAAACAGTTTCAGCATACTTACATCGATATCAAGCCAACCATCCTTCCTAGCAATGTTTCTGAAAAATGACTTCTATTTTCTAACTCCCATTAAAAGTAATAAAAAATCCCTGCACAAATTATTACAAGAATAAAAATTCAGGTCAGCAATATATAGATATTACTAAAGCACTCGAAAAACACATGACAATTAAGATGGATATACCTTGAGCCTTTAATACATCCATACATGAAGTCATGATCAACCTTGCTGAGCAATGATATTTTTTTTTTCAACATGCTTCGGGATCCTTATCTTTTTAGCAACATATGGGCTCAAAAGAAAACAACTTGTTTTTGGAAAACGCTTTGAACGCCCGAAATCTTCAATTTCTTCTACGCGTTTAGGATCTTTGGCAATTGTATCCCACTCAGTACGTGTCTCCTTCAACAATTTGTCATCATCCCTTTCACCATGACTTACATGTATTTGTTTTTCAGGTGGTGGGGTCATTAAACCACCACCAACATGTTTTCTTGCAGCATCTTTTGTTACATCACCACCATCTTCTTCACTTTACAGAGATGCAGGTTCATCACCATCATTGACTACTTGGCCATGAGTTGATGCGGCTTTAGCATCTACCATTTCTACATCGTTAGTTTCAACATCTTTGCTTTCAGCATCTTTTGACTCAACAACTTTGAGTTCAGCGACACCCACCCCTTTAACCACCCCCCAGAAATGCAATCATCTAAACACTGCTCCCCACCCTTCAAATCCACATCAGAGTCACACCCTAAGTCAACAGATAATAGTTTCCCTAAAGATGAATCCAATGACCTCTGCCCTTCAACCAATGCAATAAGTATAACCTCATTTGCAGATGCTAAAACATCTGTACCAATCGGTTGACCTAAATTCTCAGTAGGTGCCTCTTCCCGAATTTTAACCAACACATCATTCACAACCTTAATTTGAAATCACTGGGTCACTAGGTAAAACATTGGATGACTGAATCCTAACATGCATTGACTCTTGCATTGTAAACCGATTTTCTAATGAATGTACCTTCTTCACAAGATCATCAACAACATCCACCAATTTTAAACATCCTGATAAGCGTTCCTCAAGCATGTCCACCCTCACATATAAATCAGAAACTCTTTGAGGCAACTCTTCAAGCTTATCTAACCTCATCTGTATTTCTTTCAACCAGCTAGGATGTTCCCCTTGTTTGCTGAAATCATCAGTCTGAGCCCCCAACACGTTCTTTCCCACTCCTTTCATGTGATCATCTTTGACAGATCCCATAACAACTTTCTCAGTGCCTTCCATGTTTAAGTGCTCATCAGTTTCAACATTCATCACATCCTCCTCTCTTTCATCCACATCCCCCCAAAATCCTCTGCTACTCTATCATTAGCATCATCATTCACATCGTTAAATAACGAAGAATCATTTGCAGGTGCAGCTTCAATTGACGACCTCAATCCAGTTTCAGCAACTCCATTAAAAGACGGACATGCAACTTCAATTGGCATAAATAAATCACTAGAATCTTCAGAAACTGACTTACCTCTCATGCGAAATACAAATCTAGGTTTTGCAATTGCATCTTCAATGGTCGGTGCTTTCCTTAAAGCTGAAATTTTCTTAACCCTTGTCTTTTTTTTAGTAGAAGCAATTTCCCATGATGGTTTAGAAATGACATCAGCTTGTTGAGGTCAAACTAAACCAGCAGACCGACCCCTCTTCACTGTAGTAGGTTTGCTTGTTTCAATTTTCTGTTTCTTCACCGATGAAAGATCTTTACTCTCAGACTTTCGCTTCTTGGAACCTGCAGCACCTGAACCTTCATTGCCACCCGACCCTTCATTGAATTCTTGTTGTTCCTCCCCTTGGGTTTCAGCAGAAGGTATATCCAATGATAAATCACCTTCTGCAAGGCAATTGAACCTCGACCCATATGCTCTTTTCCTCATTTTCTGACAATCATTCAGGTTATCACTATCAAGTTGTGAAAATACAGGTTCAGCTATATGATCAAGAATGGGGTGAGCAATTTCATCTTTAAAGACCATCAATGGGGACCTTGCAAACTCGCCAAAATTTGGGAACATGGCGCCTAACAACCAAAAAAACACACACCATCAAATAGCTGAAATTATAAAAATGAACCTAATAAAAAAAGATTGAAGTAAGATAGAACTAACACAAAAATAATACCAGGTCACCATTAAACAACTCTTGCACTTCAATATAAGTATGTCGTAACGAACACTCCCAGCGAAGAGAATAGGGATCGTTCGTACGCAGCTTGAAATCGCAAAGAAACTTATCAGAAAGCACAGGGAAAGCCTCCAATATCCAAGTCTATAAATATAACCAAGCAACGATTTATATCATACAAAAAACATTGCTGAAACAAACATGCTGAAACAACACATGCTGAAACAATATGCATGAAATTAATTACTTGAAAAGCATAAATATATCCAAACAATTTATATGATGGTCTTGGTTGGATCTGATCGATCACAAAGAAGAACCTTCTTTAAAGACTTCACCACCAAAGAATAGGACAATCTCCCTCATGGATATAGTGTACATTTCGCTGGATTGCATACAAGACCAGCATGATTTTTGTTCACACTTTTTGAACGCCTGAACATTAACATGTTCTCGATAATCAACAACTTTGCCATCTGTAGCTTCCTTGAAGACGATTTTCTACATGTTTTAAATGCCTCCAACAACTCTTCATACGTACACTAATTTGACTGATTCTTCCCAAGAAAGTAAGACCACGAGAATTTCCCAGATGATTTCACTGAAGTATCTATAACAGGAAGTCCTGTAATTGCATGAAACTCAACCAACGAGAATCGAGCAACAAGACCACATCAACCTTAAACCACAATTCATTTAGGATTTTTGAACTTGTTTTGTTTGAACTTGCAGGAACATTTTGAATGTTTGAACAATTGAACTTGGTTGGTTTGAATTGGTTTGTACTTTACAAAGTGGACTTGATTTATTTGAACTTTTAATAGATGTTAACCATATTATTTTTGGTAACCATATTTTTTCGTTCGATAACTTTGATTACTATTGGACACTAGCCAAAGTGTTTCAAAAAAATACAAACAAAATTACAGCTCGGTAACCATGGTAATGTACCGATGGTAACCACAAGTCGTGGTTACCACATATGCGGTAACCACGACTTGTGGTTGGTACGTAGTATGAAAATTTGCATACCACTAGTTTGTGGTTGGTACGTGGTAATCATCATTTTTTTGTGGTTACCATACCATGCCAACCCTATCAGCATGTATGTTTATATATGAAAGGGCAATTTTGTCCATAAAATTTTACGTGGACAAAACCCCAATTTGCCGGACTTGGTGGACATTCCTTTAATTTGAGAGAAAATCTATATTAATATACATGGATAAAATAGTAAATAACGGGTAGATAATTAATATCCGTTTGTATCGTAACTATTATACAAAGTCTAGCTGTCGTGGGACATTCAGATCCATACATCACGTAATGAAAATATTTCATCCACAACTATATATCTTCAACGATCATCATAAAAGCATATATAGAAATATACACAACTAAAATTACGCACATGCATATACTCCCTCCTATTTTTAATGAGAAAATAACAGCCAATATACTAATTTGATGGCCCCATTGCAAAAATAGCCCCCCCCCCCCCACCCAAATTACAAAAATGACAAAAAGGCCCAATATTTTGCAAAACTAACCGGTTAGTTTCACCTCCTATATCGGGTTAACTGGAACGCTCCTGTTCGTCAGAAAGGGAGAACCCGACTGCCATTGATATAGCTTCAAGGGAGGAGAAAGAGCGCCACCGAAGATGCACCCGGTTGCGACAAGGGAAGTCAGAACTGAGAGATAGGAGAGAAACCCTCAGGGGTGAACCGCCATTGAAGAGAGGGGAGAAAGCTTATGGGACGAACCGCCATTGAAGAGAGGTTAGCTCTCATTCTCTATCTCTATTCTACCTCCTTTAATGACATTTTGGGGTTTCAATTTATGGAATTTTGAGTTGGGATCCTTGGGGAGAATGGGGTGAATGGGGTTCAAAATATTTGAATGTACAAACCCTAAACTTATGGTGTTGGACGGTTTGGGGGATAGGGGTGGGGATTCGCCATTGATGCTTAGTCGAGGATAAAATTGAAGGTCCAAATAGGGTAAAGACGAAATGAAAACCCCCAATTGGGTAAGTATGGGAGAGATGGGTTTCGAATGATGGGTCCAATTAGCTTGTCAAGGGTGAGCGAAATCGTTCATCTGGATTGGGGAAACGGTTGAATGGCTAGGTTTAGTAATTTCTGTGTTGGCTTCGAATTGGGGAAGTAGGGGAGAGATGGGTTTCGAATGATGTTGGATGTGGTAAAGAGGAAGGTGAATGATATACGAAATGGGTGCGTATGAGTTTGGAAAGTGGGGACGAACTAAGGAAGAAAGAAGAGGCGTCGAGAGAGGAGGAATCCGGCGAAGGAAAGATAAGCGGAGGCGAAGGGAGGTCGATGGTGAGAAAATTGGTGTGAAACCAAATTAGTAAACCATCATCTTTTAGTGTTGCATTCAATCCCAAATCTGGTGTGCAGAAAATTTGTGTCAAATCCTATCTAGATCGTTTTTTTTAAATAGGGGGTGAAGGAATTTTAAGGAATCGAATGTATCTCATGCATAAGTCTCTGATATGTGTATTGCATAAGTTTGTGAGAGTTGAGACTATTGTGTAGTTGTGTCATTTGTTGCATTCTTGATTCGTTTTTGTTGAGCATTTGACCATATGAGCATCTGTCTGAATAGCATCTCTTTTAGTTGAGCATATGAGCATGTGTAGTTGTGTCATTTTTGTAGTTGTTTGATCCGTTTAATGTTTTCTGTAGTGGCAGACATATATTTTTACTTGCAAGAGTTATGACTATGTAGGGGGTGACATAAGCAAGTGTGGAATGGTAAGATCAGCATATGACGCTCGTCTTAAGGACGCCTCTTCTTTTACATAGGCGAAGGATAGTTTTTGTTATTTTGCATGGTCGTAACTTACATTATGAGGTTGTCCGTTTTGTTTGCCTAAGATGCGAAACACGAATGTTTGCGATTTATGCTTACTAGCCAGTAAATATTTTTTGACGTCTCAGCCAATATAGGACTAACCCCTGTCGGATCTTGTCAATCTCAAAAACTCCCAACAGCAGGATAGACAACGTTAAACACAAACTAAAGCATTCAGAACGCAATATTCAGAACAACCATCCATAAAACCATCCATACAGAAATCCAGAACATACATGATCAATCATCAAAAGGGAGGAAACGTTTAAGACCTAAAACAAACATAACGAAGTACTAAAGGTCTTGAGTTGTTGCTTAAGGAAGTAGTGGATTAGGATGCAGCAATACGACACATTATTCCCGATCATTACAATGCCCCCTAGCCTGGATTCCTTCAAAAATTTCCAATCCGCATCGGATAGGGTCTCGTTCATTCCATTGAGGAGGCCCATCTTCGAGAAGTAGTTCGACCTCCATCAAAAATACTTTTCCGAAGGGAGAGCTAGTGTCGGCTGCACATATATCACATGAAATGATTAACATCACCAACACAACTACAACTACACAAATACACATGCTCATATGCTCAACTGAAACAGATGCTCATATGCTTAAATGCTCAACTGAAATGAATCAAGAATGCAATAAATTCTCAACTGAAACGAATCAAGAATGCAATAAATGACACAATTGCACAATAGTCTCAACCCTCGTAAACTTATGTAATACACATATCACAAACTTACAGTACTCTCAAATGACATCGGATTCGTGTAGTGTATCTCTGCCCCGTTTCAATCACAACATACTTTAACACATAGCAAAAACTTACAAAGATGTACACCTATCACCAATTGTGAGCATTATATTTATATGCAACTATTTACAAACAACCCCAATCTCCAAATTCTCTCCAAGTTCCCAATTTTCAAACTCATAAGCATACATTCCTTAAACCATTCAAATTCCTCTTTATCATATCCAACATCATTAGAAACCCAACATCTATCGAACTTCCCCAATTCGAAGAGCGCCACACAAGTTACTAAATCTAGCCATCCAATCGTATCACCATGCCAGACGAACGAATCCGCATACACTTTTCAAGTTTTCGAAATATAGATTTCAAATATTAATTGGGGTTTTCAATTCCTTTCTACCCTATTTCGACCTTCAATTTCATCCTCAAACCGCCCACCACCCATAAGGTTAGGGTTTGAAACATTCAAATAATTTCAACCCCATTCAACCCATTCTCCCCAAGGACCCCAACTCGACATTCCATAAATTGAAAACCCTAAAATTGAAAACCCATTCTCCCCAGCATCTGTCGCCCCTCTCTTCAATGGAGTTACGGTTTGATACTGAAATTCCGACCCAAATTTCTCAATGTGTTAGGGTTTCAAATCGAAATCCCCCATTCAAAAATCGCACATTGCAGAACAATTTGTTCGACACTTCCTTCTCTGAACACATTGCAGAACAATTTGTTCGGATTTAGTTAGGGTTTTATAGATTCAAGAACGAATTTACTTACTTGTGTTCGAATTTGTTTCACCGGATTCGGTTTCTCCACGCCGGATTCTTCCTCCATCTTCCGCCGGTTACAACTTCCTCCCGCCGAACTGATTCGCCTCCGTTGATAGCCTCTTCCGCCTCCTCCTCCTTCGAGAGTCTCCTTCTTCGTTGGGCCCATTGTTTGCAATTTATCAATGTCATGGTTATTTTTGCAAACCTCATATTTTTTTGGTATATTGGTGCAAATTGGCCATTTTTAATACTCCCTCCATTAAAAAATATAAGTCTTTTTAGGCTTAAAATTTTGTTTAGAAATATAAGTCTTTTTAGATTTTCTAGGCATTGGGTTAAGAGAAAAGTAACTTTTTGATTTGTTTTATGAAATGTTATTGGTTGATAGTGGTTGTGGATAATTAATGAGGGGTATAAAAGTAACATTTTTGTAGTTTCCTTAATATGTGTGCAAACATCTAAAAGGACTTATAATTTTGAACGGAGGTGGTATAAGACATTTGACTTTTGAGCACATAATTTAAGGACTAAAAACTATGTAAAATATTAAATTTTTTAATTAAATTTGTTTACATTATAATACTTATTATTAATAACTTTTATAATGTAAAAAAAAATTATTTTAAAAAATTAATATTTTATATAGTTTTTATATCCTTAAACTACGTGCACAAAAGTCAAACACCTTATATTTCCAATTACAGAGAGTATATGTATATATATATATATATATATATATATATATATATATATATATATATATATATATATATATATATATATATATATATATATATATATATAGGGATGTGCTCCGGTCAATACCAAAATTGCGGTAAAACCTGTGAGAACCGGCTTTTTAGCCCGGTACACTTGCTTTATAGCCCGGTTCTGAGTATACCCGATCTATAAAGTCGCAAATTTCAGCTCGGTTTTGAATAAAACCGAGCTATAAAGTCACTATGTAATTTTCAAATATGAGTTTTTTAGCATGATTTTTAGGCTTGACCGAACTATAAAGTCATGTCTTATTTTAAATCTGGAGTTTTTAACACGGGTTTTAGGTTGAACCGAATTGTAAAGTCACCGTGTAATTGAGGTTTTTAGCACATGTTTCAAATAAACCAAGCTATAAAGTAGTCCTCAGGGTTTTTATCACAATTTGAGAATTTCACCGGAGTCAATCCCTATATATATATATATATATATATATATATATATATATATATATATATATATATATATATATATATATATATATATATATGTGTGTGTGTGTGTATAGAGAGAGAGAGAGAGATCCAGGGGTGGGTAGGCTTTGTTGCAGCTAGACCTGTCAAACGGGTCATTCGGGTTGGGTTCGGGTCGGGTCACTTTGGGTCTCGGGTAAAACGTGTTCCGGCTATTTTCGGGTTGACTAGAACCCGGGTTTGACCGGGTTTGGGGTCATTTCGGGTCGATTTCAGGTTTGTTAATTTTTTATTTTTTTAAATTAAAAAAATCATGATTTGATAATTTTACGATAAATTTTAACTATATATATAAAAAATTAATTATATTTAATTATAAATCAACCGGGTAAATCGGGTAAATCGGGTCAAAATTACCGGGTCAATTGGAACACCGGGTCGAAACCCAGATTACCCAAAAATTTTCCGGTTTTTCGGTTTCAGGTCGAAAAAAATTTCTGGGTCAAAAGTTTAGGGTCTTGACCCAAAAAATTTCAAACGGTCGGATCGGGTTTTTGGGTCGGGTTATGTTTTGACAGGTCTAGCTGCAGCCCATCCCAAAAATCCAGAATATAAGTAATAAGAAGAAGTAATGGAATCAAAAATAAATTTAGTGCAGCTGGTAATTCCTTTGGACTTTGATAAAAGCAACCCCGGCCGATGCGTTTCCAATCCTTGGATGCTCTCTCCTCGACGAGCAGCGCTGGTGACCGAGACGACAATGGGAGGTGTCTAACACTGTTGCTCGTGTGCATATTCTCTTCCTCATAGATTTTCTCCTTGCTCCAGAGGTAAATCATAAGCCCTAGGTCCGAACAATTTCATGTTTGTGGATTTTATGATGTTTTGTTAAATTGCAAATTTATTGTAGTTTTGAGCTTGAATTGATCGAGCAAGTAGTGGATTGATTTAGCTTTTTCGGATTGAAGCTATTCAATTTCGTTTGGTCTTGTTTTTCCATTGGATCTAAAAGGATGGAATGTTGGATAATGTACTTTTACCCTTGTGTCAAACAGTGTATTCATGGCTTGCAACTGCAATACTATGACGTTTCTTTTAATTCCTTTATTGCTAGGTCCATTTGTCCTCCTACTATTGCAGCCAGTCTAGATTATGATTCTTTTTTCTACGGCCTTGAAATTATCTTGAAGGTCTTGCATTCATACTCAAATGCTAAAAATCCTGTTGTCTACAAGGAATTCACTCTTGGCAACTTCTTTAAAACCTTTCATTTGCAAGCTGTTGGCCAATGAGAATATAAAAGAGCCTTCACATTATTGAAATTTTCCTTCTTTTGCCTATGAGAATGTTGTTTTTGCAAAGAATGTGGTGTGCCTAGTGCTTTTACTTTGATTATTGGGCTTTTCTGCATTTGGAGGTTTGATAAGCAACAAAACTTATGTTTTTGCTAGAGTTGTGGTGTTGTCTACTTCTTTTTAATGCTATGGTTGTGTCTGATAGTAGCTAGGCAAGGCCCGAAATGTGATCAAAATGTTTGCTGAAATTGCTGGGCTAATTAGGTAATTGTTGACATCAAATCACTTTAGAGTTTTTATTTGGGTGAGATTGGGAGGTAAGCCTATTGCATTGCAAGTGATATGATCAAGAGGAAGATGTATCCTTATGATCACATACTTGGAACTTGGGCATTACAAAATCCCTACTAAAAATGAGAGTTAACCATAAAAGAGTTATTACAAGCCTTAAAAATTATATTCAGCTAGCCCCAATCACATCTTTCATGCATCCTAGTGAAGGCTTGTAGTTGGTCTTAAAGCCTGCACAAAAGTTCACAGATTTGAATAGAGGGAAACAATTTCATGCCAAGATTAATAGACGCTTGAATAGTGCTGACCCATGCATATATATTAGATGTTTGAATAGCTCAAGTTTTTAGCCTTTAACAGAAGTGCAGCAAACCAGAGCATGGGCTGAGAAGATGGTGGGGAAGAAATAGAATAAGCTTGGCTGCTATGGTGTTGGCAGTTAGTCCATCACTGTTCTTGTCTACACCGTTTCCTGATGCCTTCTCAACTGCAGCAGACGTTGTTGTAAGTGACTCTTGATTTCCCGTTGTAGTAGACAATGTTTTCTATAAACATGAAAATTGAACAGAAGTTCCATTTTATCAAAACACTGAAAAAGATTTTTCCTTGGCACTGAGCATTTGCACTTTCAATGTAAGACACCAAATTAGATTTTAGTTTGAATATGCAATTTTAGAACTTACATGTGAAACTTTAGTTTGATAAAGTGCATAAATAAGGCGATAAAGTGCAAGAATACAATGATGAAGTGTACGAATAATAATATGAAGTGCATGAATAAGATTATGAAATGCACAATTAAGATTATAAAGAGCATAAATAAGATGATAAAATGCAAGAATAAAAAGATAAAGTTCATTTTTTTAAGGTTGCTTCGAAATAAGGTGATCAATTTTTGTGAATTGATCAACATAATCAACTCAATATAACTTTATTTTTTTAAGATTTTAAATTGCATAAATAAAATGATAAAGTATAATGATAAAATGATAAAGTATAAGAATAATAATATAAAGTGCATGAATAAGGTTATGAAGTGCACAATTAAGGTAATAAGTGCATGAATAAAATGATAAAGTGCAAGAATAAAATAATGAAGTGCATGAATAAGATTACGAATTGCACAATTAAGATTTTATAGTGCATGAATAAAATAATTAATAATAAAGTGCAGGATAACGCACAATATAGGCTTTTAGAAATTGATGTTTTATTTTTTCTCTTTTATTTTGTTACCAATGAAATCTATTTTTAAGCACTTAAATTTTAACATTGTAATCGTAATTTTAAACATCTAATTCTCAACAATGTAATCTATTTTTTTCAGCAATATGATTTGATTTGTATGAGGACTGAAATCTGATTTTTAAGAACATATCTTTCAACACTCTAATTTGTTTTTTCAGCACTATAATTTGACTTTTTTAGCATTGAAATATGATTTTTAAGCAACCACATTTCATCATTGTAATTTGAATTTTAAGGATTTGAGTTTCTGCACTACAATCTATTTTTTTCAGCACTGAAATCAGTTTTTTATGAGCATTAAAATCTAAATGTTAAGCACTTTTAAGTTGAACATTAGTGTTCTAGAATTGGGAGAACATATCTTACTATTGCACTTTTGTCACAAAATAATTCAAGTTATCAAAATTATACACTTTTAGCCTATGTAGGAATCGAACCTACATTTTTGTGCACAAGCACATCGCTCTACCATTGAGCTAATAGCCTTTTAAAGCTTTGATAAGAGCTAGAATAGATATATATAGAGAATCAAATACTTGTTCCTTATCATATATCCTTCAAAAGTGCAAAAATAACATACATTCGTGCAATTTTATAAAAATATTATGAAAAAATAACATGCATAACATCTCTTTATCACCGGGTTTTAGGAACACAACCATTACATAATTCAAGACCCTAACAAAAAATTGGAGAAATCATCACAAGTAGTTCACACAACACACCTCCGTAACGCTTCAATCTTGTGTACATAACTAATATCAATGAAAATGTGAAATATGTATGAAAAGCATTCAAGTCATAATATGTTTCACAAGGACCCATCTTATAACATATACAAATTAGAACCAAGTTGCATAGTTCCATAAGTACCACGTATATTGCAATTGCCAAATCAAAGGGACTCTAGGAAAAACCAAGAATTCAGGATACTTATTTCTTCTATTTATGCACTATTAAACCTTGAATATGCAAATTGTCTATCTAATGTTGCACTTAAGCTACTTGTGGAAAAGTAGCTTGTGGAAAATATATCACAAGCATAGCACACAACACAATGATCTACACACTGCATATGCAAAAGATTATTAAGAGAAAGTTACCGTAATCCTCAAGTGTCCGAGCCTCATGTGCCAACAATCAACACCGAATTAAGAAGTTAGTAGGCTTGATTGCTCTGAGAATTAATCAGAAAGTAACATGTATCAAAGTAATTAGGAATAAACACATGGAAAAAAAACCTAGAAACAGGGCCTTATGAAACCTATCTTCCTTCTGGAAGCAGCAAACCTTTCACCCTCTCACCCCATGTAGATCGCTTGGACTTTGAGTAAATTAAGTTATTTATGCACATTATAGTTTTATGCATGCATTTCATAATCTTATTTTTGAACATTATAGTAATAATCATGCACCTTACAATTCCATTAACTGAATCCTATGTAGAATTACATGCCATTAGGTATGAACTGATGGAATTACATGCCAATATTTTCTAGCAAAACTCTTTTGTTACCCATTAGGTATGAACGGATGGAATTACAAGCCAATATTTTCTGGCAAAGCTCTTTTGTTCCACAACCAACTTTGCAGCATGGGTTGTTTTTCAAGAGGCGTATCACTCTACAATCCATAAACATGGAAAACAGATAAGAAGAAAGCAGACCTAAATCTCCATCCACTAGCAATCCTTACAGATCGAAAAAACTAATCCTAATCTCCATCCACTAGCAACACCACCTAAAACGGACCAGCTCCGGCGTTAAACCCCGTGAAGTCCCATAGACATGAAAATTTGAAACATCAAACCCTATATAATCAGCGGAAAACCTATAAATCGAAATTAATTGAACTAATAACACCTTGAAACAAATAAGAAGAAAGCTGACCTTAATCCAAGCAACAATCATAAATTCTTCACTACCTCAACAGTCACCTCCTTATCGATTCTTCACTACCTCAACAATTAAAATTCGTTGAACTAATTGGGAGGATTTTCTGATATTGAATGGAAAAAAAATTGGTTGTTGTGTTTGGAACACATGAAGTAATAAATTGTTGTGTTTGGAACACATGAAAAAAAATTCGTTGAACTAGGGTTTTTGCTATTGATTTTGTTCAGGCACCTCTAAACTTAAGGTTGTTGTGTTTGGAACACATGAAGTAATAAATTGGTTGATTACGTTCTAGATTTAGTTGCTAAGTACCCGCTCCGCTAAGAAAAACATGTCGTTTAAGGAGTAAAATATTGCTAAGAAAAACATATCGATTTAGGTATTTTGATGTTCACTTTCCAAAATTACCCTTGTAATGATTAGGGATTTGTTAGTTGTAGTTTTCAATAAAGTGAAAAAAGTAAAGTAATAATTAATGGAGGGACTATTTTTTTCAATTTTATTATGAATTTAATTATTCATTTAAATCTAGGAAAACAATATCCAAATTTGTATTTTAAAATTTTGCTTACTTAAATTGTTCATTTCTTAGGTTAAAAATAAGATGAACATAGTGAATATATGCAAAGTTTAAAAATATTAAAGTAAGTGAACATTCTTATTAAAGTTGTATTAAAAACTAATGCAAAATTTATAAAGGTGATCAAAGGATAAAATTATTTGTAAAACCCTTATTTATTGTGAAACCTAATTAAGGAAAGTGAGATGAGATAAAATAGGGAAAATTAAATTAAAATAGAAAAAATGACTAAAAATAATACAAACTATTTCCACATTAACCAAAAATAATATGGTTTCAAATTTGTACTAAAAAATGAAATAAATAAAAAAGTTGGTGGAATATTGTAATTAATTTCCAAACACACACCTAGACTCCTCCTTCCTCCTCACCATTGTCAATGTCGCATTGTCCCGCACTGTGGAGCTAATAGAACTCAGAGATGACAAAGGCGGCATCGACATAGTCACATAGATAATAGTTGGTGGCCGGCAATAGAACCAGATGGTGAGGCGGATCTTGTTTCAGTCGTTTGGGAGACAAGATGACTATTGGTGGCTCCAACCATCATTGGGGTCGCCGACGATGTGAATTGGGGATTCAAGTGTTTGTTGGAACGAAATGTTGGGATTTGAGTGTTTCATTGAGTGTCTGAAGCTCACTTATGCTCAATTTATGATAAGAATGTTGATTTCCTTCCCAATTCGTTGGCGATAAATTTCTAGGGTTTTCGAATTTGGACGAAATTGGAGAAGAATTTGAAATTGAAACCAATCAATTTCCATGCCATCACATTATAAATTAAATTTCTTATTAGATTGATGTTGATTATATGTGATTTAAAGTTGAATTGGTGAAATCACCATGGGAGACCAAGCTTTTGCGCACACTAGGTCGGAGTACGTTAGGAGATCGACGGAGTTGACTCAACCCACTTTCTCCACCAATGGACTCATCTCACCACCTTCAACCTGATACCACTAACTGCTATTACGCTAAGGATGTCATCATCATCTTTCCATAAGGTTGCGGGTTGTTTGTGCACTGGTGAGAATATGTGTGAGGAGGAAGAAGAAGTTGGGATATGTATTGGAAAGTAATTACAATATTTCACCAACTTTCTTTTTTTTTTTTTTTTCATTATTTAGCACAAATTTGAAATCTTATTATTTTTGGTTAATGTGGACATAGTTTGTACATGAGTTAGTGAATTTTAAAGTTCATATTATTTTTTATTCACAACTGATAGTTCGTATTATTTTTAGTCATTTTTCCATTAAATCTTATCGTACTCTTTAGTAAAAGAAGCTTTTTTGTCATAAATGTGGTGAAATAAATGAGAAATATTTAAGATTTAAATAAGAAAATAAATACTTTTTATAAGAATTTAAAGAGACTAAAGAGAAAATAAATAATATTTAGAAGAAATTTGGCTAAATGTCCATTTTGTCAAACCCTTTTTACAAAATGTCCACTTAAAATCAGTTTTTGCTAAATGTCCTATTTTTTTTTTGAAAACCCCATAATGCCCCTGCCCTTATGTTTCAAACAATGTGTCAGTTGTGCGGTTTTTCTTTTCCATCATCATTCCCATCCTCTCCACTTCGTCCGTTATCTCTCTTCCCGACGATTCCACGACATTTCAGACCTCGTCGGTGTTCCTTCATCAGTTTCTCTGATTTTTGCCGGTTGCTCTGCTGCTTTCATCTCCTATTCCGATTTCGTGTCTCTCTTCGTTCTTCTAATGGCGTCCTTATCAGGTACTGCTCACCTTCGTTTCAAATGAAATCGGTTTCTGTTTAGGGTTTTGCAATTTCTGTTTGCATTTGGACATCTCTTTCCATTTCCTGCATGTTCTTCTCTGATTGTCTTCAGTTTGTTGTTTAATTTGGTTTTGTTTTTGTGATTTTACCCTGTTAAGCAACGGTTAGGGTTTGTGTTTTGCTTTTATTTTTATGTAAGGGTTATGAGTTTGTGATATGATGCATTGTTTGTTTCTTGAACTGATTTTGTTTCAAATTTAGCATTTATGCACAGTTGTTTGATCAATTTTGCATGCATGGTGACAGTAGTTTCCCTTTTTTGTTACAGGATGTTGTAAGCCCTTGTTCTGTCTGTTTTGTGATTCTTGTGTTTTCTATAAGGTTTCTGAGTTTGTGATATGATGCATTATTTCTTCCATGGACTGATTTTGTTTTGAATTTAGTATTTATGTATTTCGTCTATTCCTCATCCGTGGTAACAGTAGTTTATCTGTTTGGTTATAGTCTGTTCTATGTCCATTCATGGTAGGGAGACCATTCATTGCTTAGAATTATCCTTTTAGTTACACCATATATTCCCACTGTTTTAATGTTTTACACCACATTAAGCTTTGCTTAGCATTAACTCCTTTAGGGTTGTTGCTTCCCTTGTCCTAGGGGTATCCATTTGGTGACTCCATTACTTTTGGTTATATGATTCGTTTACACCACACATGTATCTTTGCTTAGCATTAGCCCCTTAGGGTTGTTGCTTCCCTTGTCATAGGGGTATCCATTTGGTGACACAATTAATTTTGGTGACACCATTACTCCCACTAACAGAATATTTGCTTAGCATTAGCTCCTTTAGGGTATTTGATTTCCTTGTCATAGGGTTGTTCTTTTGGTGACACCCCTTATCTCTTAATGAAGTATTGTACATAACATTTTAGGGTTTAGGGTTTAGGGCCAAGGCCCTAAACCCTAAAGACTGATTTGGTCAGATTGAGGGTGTTTTGCTCCCCCAGAGGAAAAACTATCTTATCCGTCAACAGTATGTTGATCTTGTTTCTGATTTGGTCAAATTATCACTGTATCCTTTTGGACGTCTTGTCTATTTGGAAACATTGTCTTTTTTTGAAGAAAGGCATGAGATCAGAACAAGCCAAAAGAGTTGAGAGGTTTGGCTACAATGTGTTCGGTTATCTGCTGGCATTTCAGGTAGTTCCCTTCTACTTACTTTTAAGTTCCAATTTTTATTGTGTATGCCTATTATTTTTATATTATTGTTCTTTTATTCTAATTTTTGTGCTTATTGTTGTTTTGATCTCAGGTTTGGATTTTAGAAGCAATTCCTCAAATTGCTTCGATGACATGTGGTAACTTTGCATTTTGTGAAGGATTACCTGCCTCTATTGTTTGGTATAGTGAAAATGTTGATTTTTGTATTAACTATGACAAGTGTGCTGAATTTTTTTCAAAAGATTTGGTAAGTATCCTTTTTCTTCTTCTGTTTTATTATTTTGATAACAGTTCATTGTTCCATTTCCTAACTGTCATTGTGTAATGTTGTTTCGTGTTCTCTTGCTAGGGTGTTACTGTCCATCCTATTTATGCCGAGTTTATGAATGACCCTCAACTCTCATTTTCTGATGAAGTCTCTGATGACGCCATTGATTCATTTGTTTCTTCTTTCATTGGGTTGGGTACTGATGACAGTCATGTAGTATCTGCTAAGAAGTTACGTATCCAAGCTCATGGTGTTAGGCAATCATGTGGTCCCAAATTTCATGGTGAAGTTGAAGCTACTCTCTCTTCTCTTAAACTTCCTACTCGAAAGAAGGACTTAGTCAGAAAGCCACCATTGGGGAAAAAGAAGTTAATTGCCATTGATGCCACGTCTGACTTTGAGAGTCATGTCCCTCTTAAAAAGGCAGGTGTGACACGATCCACGCCCACAGCTGCCAGTCATGTTCCTCTTAAGCAGGTAGTGGTTACACGGTCCAAGCGCAGTAGTGCCAGTACTGGTCCTGTGGTGAAGAAGAGAGAGTTGAGAAGCTCTGCTGCTGTTGATCAGCCTATGAAGAAGAAGCAACGAGTGATGCCATCTTGGCAATCTTCAAAGAGCCAATCTCCCTCTAAGAGTATAGAAGAAGCAAAGAAGGGTGACAAAGTTCCAGCTAATGCTGACAAGCCAAAGAAATCCAAGTTTAAGCTACCTAGACATGTTCCTCCTACAGGTGGTAAGTTTAGTGCCCCTCCGTCTGAGTCTGCACCTGATTTGCCTTCCTCTTCTAATCCTGCAAGTGATGATCTTCCTAGTTGGGCTAAAGATTTGGTTGGAAAAGCTGAATTTCTTGAAGGAATTATCAACTCTTTTAGGGCATTCTTTGACAAGATTGAATCACAGTTGAAGGAGTGTGTTTCTAAGATATCCTTGGACTTGAGTAGCGAATTGCTTCACTAGAATCTCATCGTTCTAGTGATGACAGTGAAGCTGCTCTAAAAAAGTTTAGTGAAGAATTGGATGCATCTCTCAAGCCTTATATGGTTGGGATTAGGGAGAACTGCTCTCAGATTTCTCAGCATGGGTATCCTTTTAGCTGTTTAAATGAAACGGATGACAACGATACTACCACTGAGTCTGACCCTGCAGATTATTGTGTTCGTCCATCAAATAATGCGTCAACTTCAATAGAGGGTGATGTTGATTGCACTGCTGATGGGACAGATCTGGGGTCACCGGAGAAAGCTGATGATAGGGTTCTCCCTTCTGCTTATGACATGGTTCTCCCTTCTCCTGATAAGATTGCTGATGATAGTGCTATTGCTACTGCTGAAGTCCTTGCTTCTATAGCTGAAACTGGTGACATTGTTGTTCCTCTTCCTGATGTGTTTGTCTCAAGTGAATTGGGTGTTTCAGATGATGAGCTTAATCTCAGTGGTGTTCCTGCTGACAGTGGTGTCTCTCCAACTGTTGTGCCACATGGTGGAATTCAAGCTTCTCCTCCTGCTTTTACTGATAAAATTAATGACAGTGGCTTTGTTACTCCTACTGTGGTCATTATCTCAACAGATGGAACTGATGATTCTAGTGTTGCCCCCATGAAGTTATTCTATCAGGTTCCACCAATATTGCTCTTTCTGTTGCTCATACAGTTGTTCTTTCTTCACATGAGTGCATTAATGACATTAATGTGCCAAAAGATGTGTCTGGTGACAGTGTTGGAGCTGATAATGTTGTTGTTGTTTCGACTGATGAAATTGATGACAATTCTGCTTTTGGTGACATTGTTGCTCCTACTGTTGTTCTTTCTTCACTTGAGTTCAATAAAGACAGTAGTGTGGCAAAAGAGGTGGCTAGTGACATTATTGGAGATGATACTGTTGTTGGTGCTTCAAATGATGCAATTGATGACAGTTCTGGTGTTGGTGTCATTCTTGGTTTTTCATCTGATGTGAATGATGAAAGTGTTGTTGTTGATGTTAATGTTTCTGCTACAGAGAGTCAACTTCATAACATCACTGATACTGTTGTTGGTGCTTCAAATGATGCAATTGATGACAGTTCTGGTGTTGGTGTCATTCTTGGTTTTTCATCTGATGTGAATGATGAAAGTGTTGTTGTTGATGTTAATGTTTCTGCTACAGAGAGTCAACTTCATAACATCACTGATTTTATGCAGCTCGTGCCATCAAATGAAGAAGAAGAAGTTCCAGAAGAGGTTCCGTTAAGGCGTTCCCACAGGGTTGGGAAAATTGCCCATGTAGTCCATACTCCTTATACAAATCTGTGTAAACCAAAGAAGCATCGCCTTCCAAAAGAACCGACTAACTCTTTTCTAACCAAAGAGGCTTGTACTAATTTTTATACTGCTTTAGATCTCTTGGGTAATTGTCTGTTTTTTTTTTTTTATCTATCTTCTCTTTTTTATATTTCTACTTCCTATCATAATTTTATTTATCTTTGGCTTTATTTTTATATTTTTTGTGTTTTTGTAGGCATGAGGGGATCATTTATGGGTTTACTGCTGACATGAACAAATCGTTTTTATTACCAAGATTGGGGCGTACGATCCTGATTTAATTACAAATCGCCCTACAATTGATGAGTCTTTCTACAAGTATTTCATTGGTCTTTCTCCTCCTTGTGGGAAGCCTTGGGAAGGTGTCAAGCATTAGGTTGCACTTGAGATTCAGTTGGATTCGAAGCACATTATTATGTATGACCCCCAGTGTAATTACTACAAAGAGGAAGTTATAGCCGAGAAGCTTGCTCTGACTTGCCAAATGCTTCCTATTCTAATGAGGAAGAGTGGTGTGTTTTCTGATGTTGATGACACTCCCTTTGTTGTTGAGAGAGTATCGGGTTTGAAACAAAATGACGAAGGGTACCTTCTGTTTGCCATCTTTTTATTCTTTTATTTATTTATTTTCTGTTTCATTAGATTACATCTGCTCACTTTTTCTTTGTGCGTTTATTATGTAGGGGTAGCTGTGGGGTTTACACCATAAAGCACATTGAGCACCTTGTATTTGATCGTGACATGAATCTTATCAATGACGACTATGTTCAGGCCTATCGTGAGAGATTTGCATCTGATCTCTTTGCCAAGCAATGGACGTTTGTTTAGTTTATCACATAAGTTTCTTTAGTTGGGACAGTGTAGCTTTGAAATTCCTAAATACATTTACTTATGTAATTGTGAGATATTTAGTTGATGTAAGTTGCATGGTGACACTTTGAAATACTTGAATCAAGTTAGTTGTATTTTGGAATGAATGTTTTCATATTAATATCTATGTTCCTTTTAATCATTTTATGTATTATGCTTTTTATATTTGTTAGGTCTCCATAATTTCAATTCTCTTTCAAAGTTTGATGATTTCTGGTGACAGTCTCACTGTTTTTACCCTGGTGACACTGCTGATGACATTGTTTTTCGGTGTGCTAGTGGTTGCCTTTGGTGATAGAAGATGCATCTCTATTAATTGAACTGTTTTGATGCCATGTATTTAAAATTACATGGTATTTTGCTTAGCATTACCCCCACTAGTGTTTGGTGACACTAACCATTCTTATGACGGAATTTTTGACACTGTTTTAAGTGTGGTGACACTATTTTCCCCACTTTTTTTAATTTTTAATTTTTATGTTTTAAACCACATGTAGCTTTGTTTAGCATTATCCCCTTTATGGTATTTGCTTCCCTTGTCCTAGGGTTGTTCTTTTGGTGACACCATTACTTGCGGTGACACCATCCATTCTGATGACAGTATTTTTGAAACTATTTTCATTGTGGTGACACCATTTTCCCCACTGTTTTTTTTATTATAAACCACATGTAGCTTTGTTTAGCATTATCCCCTTTTGGGTATTTTCTTCCATTGTCCTAGGGTTGTTCTTTTGGTGACACCATTACTTTGGTGACATACCACATGTCCTTCTGGTGACAGACTCCTTTACACTTTTTTCAATTGTGGTGACAGAGCTTGTGGTTACACCTCAAGTGCTTTGTTGGCAGATTATATGTACTGAACAACACTTGAATTAATTTGTTTCATTTTGAACAGAAAC
Source organism: Persicaria tinctoria (assembly GCA_037127255.1). Classification (NCBI taxonomy): domain Eukaryota; kingdom Viridiplantae; phylum Streptophyta; class Magnoliopsida; order Caryophyllales; family Polygonaceae; genus Persicaria; species Persicaria tinctoria. The sequence goes on from JBANSL010000020.1 coordinate 40,428,954, forward strand.
TAAAAGCTGGTGATAGTTTATATAAAAGCTGGTGATAGTGTAAGAAACTGGTTACATCTAACATTCTATTCAATATACGAAGAACAAAAACATAAAATGTACTAAAACTCAATGTAGCATAAACTGTCTAGCTGGTCTGATGACTCTTTGATCCTTTTCCTCTATATTCTCCAACTGAAGGCTTCCTTTTTTTTGAGGTCGGTCGCATCTTTTACGCACCAATGGTGGGTGACATCTCTGCTGTTTGATGTCATCTGGCACAATCCACTCTGCTTCTTGTAACACTGGATATATTGTCTCTTGATAAGCCAAAGTCCAAGCTTCATTTTTGTAAGATACCTCAAAACAACCAGTTTTTTCTCTCTGATGACAGCAAATGCGTGTACACAAGGTATCTTGTCGGAATCAAATACCTTACATGTACAAGATTTCTGATTAAGATCAACAAGAACCCGATTCATGCCACCAACAACCTGTATTTTCCTTTTAGAAATGTACCATCTACCACTAGTACCTGTCATATTGAGTCTGATTACAGTTTTGCAGTTATCAAACTTATCTAAAAAAATATTGGAAAATGTTTGGTTAAAGTAATCAAGCTCACTTTTGATGACATGCATGTAATTTAGATACTGAGATCAAAATTGTACAGTATTCCCATCTCAAACAACAATTGTACTCGAGATTACATAAAAGACATGTATTAGTTATGATTAAATCTAAGAAATCCATTGATGACATGCATACAAATTAATCAAACCCAGCTATCATAATGTAAGAATTTGTACCTTTCGCATAATTGGGAAGGCACGGATACATTGTCCAAATGCAATGAACAAATACTTGAACCTTGATTGTGAATCAACTTGAATGAAGGTGACAGTTCCAGCATTATGTTGCTTTAGGACACAACAATATGCTGGTAATAATTCAAAGCTTTCTTCTGATAACCCCTTTACCATCGATATTGCTGCATCATGAGCTTTCCATGATTTCCAGTAGCTCACATTTATTTTGAAGTCAGTTCTTATGATGTTTCTAATCTGACTTGGAGTTGGCCCTTTTTTGATGTCTTTATATCTGTTCATATGATGTAAAAGAGTCAATAAAATATCAGAGGAGGAGTGATTATAGGAAGGAATTACAGTATATTTCACCTTGGTTTGATCTTTTCAGCTACAAGTTTGTAGTTAGGATCGCGACGTTTTCCAATCCTTACTTCCAAACTACAACTATGTTCTTGATTGTATTTCAAAATTTGAAATATAGTTGACCCAGTTAATATGGCACCGTGAATTTTCAAATCGCAACTCTTATCAACACAAATTGTTCTGTAATAACTCGGTGTTGTCTTTTTCACCCTATAAGCAAACGTTTCTTGTGCAGCCAACAATGCAATAGCATCTTTCAGATCTTCTTTTGTTCTGAACAGTTGTCCCGCAGCTATAATAATGACCCCCTTTCTTGACCTTATAGATTCTGCATAATTTGTGGACATTGTAGTGCTACTGATGCCACTTTCAATCTCGGTATCATCTCCATTATCATCTGTATCATTTGGCATTATTTATGCAGTCTACATCATCATTCTGCACACAGAAGTTGTCTTCCATCACATATGTATCCTTGAAATAGCTGTCAGCATGTAAAACCAACTGATTTTCATCATTCATAGAGTGTGTAACCCGATCTTCAATGATTTTCTTTATAACAGTAGCATATAAAGGCAATGTCCAATTCACTTCCTTCACTTAACTAATTTGAAAAAAACTCCTCAAATCACTTTCATTCTCAATAAAAAAAAAGGCTATATAGTTTTCTTGAAAGGATGCAAATGACTGAATTGAAGATTAGGAGCCAAACTGTCACTGTTGATGAATCTGTTGATTATCTCAGTCTTCATCTCATACATACTCATAGGCTGATTGATGACAATCACTTTTGATGATACATCCCCAACAAACACTAAATCATCTTCTTCCATTTTCCATTCTCCTCCAAATTTTACTGTTAGCAGATTGACATCCATTATACCTATTCCCTGGTGACATCTCTTAAGTTTAATACATATAATCTGATGGAACAATTTGAATGAAACTCAGATACTGTGATGACATATTTATTTGGGTTAGGTTGCAGGTTACAGACTAACAGAATTGGTTACTAAACGCCTTTTTCCAATTAATGGATGTCCCATCCCTCGTGCCCATTAACTCCATCACCCCCCGATTTCCTTTCATTTCTACAAACTACTGTGGACTGGAGTATTACAATATTTTCAAATATACGGACTCCTCCGTATATTTGAAATTACTGTATTAGAGCATCAGCAACGGTGGGGAGCTAGCCTCCCCACTTTAGTTTTTCATGGCTTTTGGGCAACCCGACTATTGTGAACAACCTCCCGATTTTTTGGGTGTCTCGATATATTGGGAACCTTCCCAAATCCGAAACCAATAGGATTATGCCACGTGTCCATAAAATAAATCATTATTTTAAACTTTCATCTTTTCATTATTTTTTTTAAACTTCCAGCTTTTCATTTTTTTTAAACTTCAAGTTTTATTTTTAACTTACAACCCTTTTCATTTTTTTTTAAACTTTCAGTTTTTTTTAAAACTCAGCCTTTTTTATTATATTTTTTTTCAACTTCCATCTTTTTTTTTTAAACTTCCAGCTAGCATATAGGTTATGTAGTTTTTATTATTTTTCAATGACAATATGTATGGTTAACGTAATTTTTATAGTATTTAATTTCACAAGTACGTGTAAGAAATACTAGTTTAAATTAATTTGAATTCATATAAGATTTTTAAGATATCGAATAAATTTGTGATAGAAAGGATTCAATTAATAATTTTTAATTGACGAATTTATTAACAAGTTTGTTAAAAGATTTTAAATTATTAAAATTAATTATGAAATATAATTATAAAATCAAATTAATTATTTTTTAATTGTTAAATAAATCAAGTTATTTTAATATTTGAAATTATAGAGAAAATATTGGTATGGAAAAAGTGATGAAATAGATTTATTGGGCAACCCGACCATTGTGGAGGTTAGGAAATGAATTGGGGAGGGTTGAGAATAAAGTTAGTGGAAAATGAGGTGGACGAATAAGAAAAGGGGAGAGAAGTTTTGGGGAACCCGACCATTGATGATGCTCTTACGAAGTATATATGCAAACTTTTCTAAGCTGTTCATTGTACGTGCCACTCTCAAAACTTAATTTGCACTAGGCTAAATACATGTATACAGGAGGTCAGATCATCCATTTTAAAATAATAATAATCGATATATATATTTACAACCTGTGTGGTAGGGGTAGGCACAAATCCCGTAAATTCCGAGCCTGTCCCGTCCCATAAAAATCATGCGGGACGGGACGCGGGACGAGAATATCTTATCCCGCAAATCTCGTCCCGTCCCGCACATTATATAAATAAATAAATAAATAATACATTTATTCACTATATATTCTTGACACATAAATATATGTACCTACAGTACGTGTATATAGATACAACTATACTAACAGTATATAATGTATATATATACTAGTGTATTATGCATACAGTATACATATGTACAGTGTACAACGCACTCACACCTACTAATTCTATGCGGTATATACTAATTCTATAGTTTAAATTGTATTAGTGTGTCTATATATGTATTGTAATTATATGTATAATACTATAATGTATCAAATGTGTATATATATAACAAATATCGTAAAATATAAAACTATTATAAATCTATATCTATATCACCAAAATTACGGTAGAAACCGTGAGGAGCAATTTGATTGGTCCATATATAAGATGTGCCGGCAAAAAAGAAAAAAAAAAAACAAACGCGCGTCCTGGGGCTGTTGGGAATTAAAAAACACGGAACCCTACTGTACTCGAACACGGAACCTCTTGGCGCTTAAGAAATTGCCAGACACGCTCACACCAAGTGGGTTAAGAAACAAATTTGAAATGTGATGCATCTGTTGAGATAAATCCACATCAACCAACTAGGTAAAAAAAAATTTAATATATCTATTTTTATTTATCTTTTTTTTTTTTTTGAAATCAATTTTTTATTTATCTTAATTGTCTATTAGTACGCTTTAATATTTCTCCAATTCTGTTCTATTTTTTATATAAATTTTTAATTAACATATTAGATCTGGATTGATTTTTATAAATACGGGTCAAGATTTTTATTTATAATGGTGGTTCAAGATTTTTTTATAAAAATTCAGAACTAGCAATATATTAAAAAAAAAAAAAAAACTTGAACCGATTTAATAAATTTTGAACATTTTATTTTATGATTATAGGTTTAAGATTTTAAAATCTTGAACCTCCTTCTAATATCAACTTATTTTCAAAATGTTTATTATAATTGTGGGTTCAAGAATTTTTTTTTTTATAACTATATATGGTTCAAGATTTTCTTATATTATCTTACCTATCAAATTTGCACCAAAAAAAAAATCTTACCTATCAAATTTTGGGAAATATGAATATAAGTCTAGTATAATATCAAAATATTTATTATAATATCAAAATATCTATTATAATGGTAGGTTTAATATTTTATAACTATAAGTTTAAGATTTGTTAACGATAGGTTCAAAATTTTTGTAATGGTAAGTTATGATTTTATAACCACGTGTTCAAGATTTTATAAATATTAGTTCAAGATTTTAAAATCTTTTAGCTACTTAATAAAATTTTGAACCTATTCTTTTTTTATAATTATTGGTTCAAGATTTTAAAATCTTGAACCTACTTAATAAAATATATAATTATTAGATCTTTAACCGATAGTTATAAAAATATTAAATATATTGGTATAAAATTTGAACTAGCATTATAAAAAAAATCTTGAACCTAATTAACTTGTGAACATATTGTCTTATAATTATGGGTTCAAGATTTTAAAATCTTGAACCTAGTTATAATATCAAAATATTTCCAAAATATTTATTATAATTGTGGGTTCAAGAATTTTTTTTATATAACAAGGGTCAAGATTTTTTATATTATCTTATCTATCAAATTGTTACTTGCGAAATATGTCAATATAAGTTCATTATAATATCAAAATATTTACAAAATGTTTATTATAATATTGTATTATAAAATGTTTTTATTATGATGTATTGCCTCCATTTAAAGTAGGTTCAAGATTTTATAATCTTGAACTCATAGTTATATATAGTCCTTAAGTGACATCTTGTTGTCTTACATTTCATGTATTATTTATTAAGTAGGTTCAAGTTTTTATGATGATGTATTACTTACATTTAAAGTAGGTTCAAGATTTTTAAATCTTGAACTCATAGTTATATATAATCTTAAAGTGATATCTTGCTGCCTTACATTTCATGTTGGTTTATTAAGTAGGTTCAAGCTTTTGTCATAATGTATTGTCTTCATTTAACGCAGGTTCAAGATTTTTAAATCTTAAACCCTTATGTAGATATAGCCCTAAAGCGACATCTTGCTACCTTACTTTTCAGGTAGGTTTATTAAGTAGATTCAAGCTTTTGTCACGATGTAATCACTTCAGATAATCTAAATATAAAACAAAACAAAACTAGAATGTAGCTTTGCTAGTGAAAAAGCCGTTTAATACATCCCTGTGAATGTGATGCATCATATTGATGATAAACCAATTGAAATAGAAGAATAAACACAATAAAAACGTACACTTTGTGAATCAGAAACTTTACATGAAAAGGCAACTATATATATATATATATATATATATATATATATATATATATATATATATATATATACGTTTGGGATACCCGATCCTTCGCATGTGGGCTTAAGATCAAGAACCACGCCGTATATTTGCCCGATCTTGCAATGCTCTTCCAATATCTCCTGATTAACACAATTAACTAAACTAATTAATAAACTAAACAAAAACAGCAATTCTTAACTTAACAAATTTTTAAACGAAAAGCTACGTACATTAACTAACTAGAATTAAAATAACAAAGTAACAGTTGACAACTTAAGAAATTAAGCAATTAAAAACTGACGGAAACTTAATGAAGTCTAAACTAAACAGATTAGCAACGAAGGGAAACGAGAAAGCGAAGGTCTGCGAGCGCGCAAGGGCAGTTCCGGGATGCGCGGAAGTCGGGCGTTTCAGAGGCCAGCAGACCAGACGTGGGGCGCAGCCTCGGAAATGGAAGCAGGCTCGCGAGTGAGAGCGAGGAGCGGCGGCACGAGACGTTGTGCGCGAGAACGAGGCCGTCTGCGAGAAGCGCTCGCGAGCGAGGCAGTGAGACAGCAAGGGCGCGCGATCGACGGAGCCGCGCACGAGCGCAGGGGCGCGAGCGCCTACCGCGGGAGACTAGATCGCTGCCGCCAAGCGCCTAGCCTCTTGGTGGCGACGGGGCTGGGTTCGGTGTTGTTGAACCAAGGTGACAGTGATGAACGATGATGATGCTGATGAACGATGATGATGGTGATGACTGGACTGCCGAGCGATAGAGACCCAAGAGCAATATAATTTTGGGATTGATAATCGAGAACCCTTTAATCCTATAAAGGGGTTTCTCAATTCTATTCAATCTGATTTAATTCAATAGAACTACAATGTTTAAATAGAAAACCTAAGAACAAATTCTACCGTGCAAGATAGAATTTAATTTGATAAAGATAGATTAAAATAACTTAAAGATAAAAATAAACCTAAGAAGATATAATTCTAAAACTTAGGGAACAAGATATATCTAGAGGAGATATAATCTTGTACATTATTAATCTAATTGCATAAAATAAAAATTAATAAAATAATAAACTAATTTGAAGACTAGAACCGGCCCACACATTCAAGCTACTCGACATGGGCCTCAAGAGCACTCGGCATGGGCCAAGGCCCACTCGATATGCATCTTGAATCTTCTTCCATGGTGGCGCCTTCTTCTTCCTCTTGAGGAAGAGACTCTTTGCCATCAATGGCCCTCGAATCAGTCTTGAGAGCTCGCCTGGATCAAGATCATTGTTGGACCCACAGAAGGTCATCTTGATCCGCATCATTCTCCCCTTTCTTATCTTCGATTCGTCCTCGAATCGAGTCATTGAAGAGCAGTAGGGAAGGAGCAACCACCAAAAAGTAACTTCCTTGACAATCGATTTGAGGTGGTGCCGGCAGAATTTGAGGGACAGGAACCTCAAAAACAATACCTGTCATAGGGATCATCAAGCAATCAAAAGGAACACAATCAAAAGGCCCAATAACCCTATGAACTCCAGAATTATCAACATTAGGAACATTCTCAAGAGGTACAATAGCTAACTCAAGAGAAGTGTCCCCAACGTCATCATCGTTGTCGTCAGAAGCACCCAACACATCATGCGCAGCACTGCAGTCCACTGTCAGAGCAGTTTCAGGTGCCTTAATGGAAGATTCCTTTAGTGTGTGAGACACAAGCTCGTTGAGTCAGCTTCGCAACAAGACTGGGGGGATTCAATTCCGATGTCGGAGTCAACGGGAATCTGCGAAACAAGTTCGACGCGTTGTCCTGAATCTGGGCCCACGATTTTGATTTCATCCTGGGCTGCGGGCGCGACTGAATCAGGGGTGCCGGATGGTATGGCCGCGGGTGCAGCCTGATTGGTGTCTGTGCCGCAGTGCGCTTCCCGTCTTGCCGCAACCTCTTTCTCGACTTTGTATTGGCGTTGTCGTACCTGGTCCTTCAAAACAGCTTGAGGAGATAAGGGTAGGAGGGTGAATCTCCTCCCAGCAAACTTAAAAGCAAAGGTATTTAAGCGACCATTATAAATAACTTGCCGATCATGTACCCACGGTTGGCCTAAAAGAATATGGCAACAATCCATTTTAACGACATCACACAACACTTGATCACAATAATTACCCATTTGAAACGAAACCAAGCATTGTCTAGGAACAAGAGGGTCAGAGTTACCGTCCGTGATACCGTTATAATCATCGTGTTGCAGTGGAGGTGCAGTTGCTAGATGGAGGTACTCGACCACCTTTTCGTTCATCAAGTTACAAGAGATCTGTTCATCGACGATGACCGAGAGTGTGGATGTCTGAACCATACACTTGGTGTGAAAGGTGTGCTCCATTTGATCAGTTGTCAGCGCTTCAATGGCTCGACGATTTTCAGTATCTGCCAGCTCTTTGCGCATAGCCAGGGTAGAGGCTTGGACGACAAAGTTAATAATATACTGCATATCAGAAGCAGAAATGCCAGTAGGTGGGGTAGGGGAAGGGTTGGGGTTATTGTCGTTTGACATGTTCCTACAATATCAGAAGAGAAACAAGTAAACAGAGCAAAGACCAGAAACCAAGTAATGCAAGCCCTATTGATTCCTAAGAGTGATTCAGTTTTAGAAATCAAAGAGGCGAGAAAAACAAGGCACAATATTCAAGCAATTCCCCTGGACACAGAATTTTGCAATATTGAAGACAACAAGTCAAAATCAAATTGCAAATTAAATCATCCACAAGTCGGATATCAAGGATAGCAAGTATAAACAAGCGGCTTAATGTGGAAAGAATAAGATCTACAATGTGATGCTTGAATAATAAGAATGTATAATAATCGACAATAGCAATCACAAGGGCAATCAAGTGCACACACTCCGTCAACTATTATCTGACGGTTGCAACACGGTTCAGAGAAAGATTGGTGTGACCAAGGCTCCAGTGTCGGCACAACACAAAATCACACAAAGTAGGGTTCTTTTGTAATGCTTAAAACCAAATAGATCATCTAACAAGTAGCAAAACGAAAGAACAATATGCAAGAGTTACTAACTCAAAAAAAGAAGGTATGCTATTCTTCTTCTTCTTTTTTTTTTTTTTTAACAATGCTCTCGGCTTTTCTGGGTTTTTTTTTTTTTTTTGGATATGAAATAGCTACTATAAGGGCTGTAATGTGCCCGAAATAAAGAGCAAAGAAAAAGAAAAAATCAAATAACAAAGCTACGATGATCTAAAAGTAAGCAAAAATAAAGGAAATAAGGAAAATAGGCTAGAAACTGGAGAAATTAGGGTTCTTTAGTGGTGCAAGTTCATATAATGCTTTTAATCCAAGAATCACAGTCATAGGCATGATATGTAGCAACTAGGAATAAAAGATCACAACTTGCAGTCAAGAACTCAATATCTTCGAAATTAAATATCCAAACAAAGAATAACAAAAATAAAGTGCCAATTTTGATGGGTGAATAATAAAGATTTAACTTTTATGCAGCGGCTAGGGTGAAAAAATAGGCACGAAAAATAAATCACTCAAATAAGAAATCAAGAGAGTAAAGAACTTGCGTTAACCTGAAATCTGATACCACTTGATACGTTTGGGATCCCCGATCCTTCGCCTATGGGCTCAAGATCAAGAACCACGCCGTATATTTGTCCGATCTTGCAATGCTCTTCCAATATCTCCTGATTAACAATTGAATTAAACTAGTTAGAAACTAATTCAAGCCAAAATTGTTAACTTAAAAGAAATTGCAAATAACCTAACTAAAACTAAACAAAAGCAAAAGTTCTTAACTTAAGAAAATTAACAACTAACATATATCATTGTATCTAAACTTAATTAATTCTAAACTAACAAATTAACAAAGTAACAGCTAAAGAAAGCAAAGGAAAGCGAGGCAGAGAGAAAGCGAGTGCGCGAGGACGAGGGTGCCGCAGATAGAGAGACCGGTGCGCGCGGAACTGTAAGCGCGGACGGGGCTTTGTTGGAAGCAGCGCCGAGCACGCAGGAGCGGGTCTCCTCAGGGTGTGCGGACGTCAATCCTCAGCAACGATCACTGGTGGCGAGGGCGGATGCGAGCGCGATTGAGAGCGCGAAACCGCGGAGCAAGGTGCACACAGGAGAGAGCTCCTGAGGGTGTGCGGTCGCGGAACGATTCCGGCTTGCTGATGGAGAGAGGCTGCGATCGATAGCGGGACAACGAGAGCAAAGGCTAGTGAGAGCGAGAGCCGCGAGAGCACCGAAGAGCGCGCGCGAGACGATGATGTCGCGCTCGCTGGGAGCGAGCCTGGACGCAGGCGTCACCAAGGGCTCCGGTTCCTTCTCTTGCACCGGTTTCCTCAGTCTAAGGTTGGTGATGAATTGTGATTTAATTAAATTTGATCAAGGAAGATCAAAGGTGACGATGGTGGTAATGGGTGCCGACTGTGACAAGAACACAAGAACCGTAGGTGGTTGGGATTAATAATCGAGAACCCTTAATCCTATAAGGGGTTTCTCAATTCTATTTAATCTGATTTAATTCAATAGAATTACAATGTTTAAATAGAAAACCTAAGAACCAATTCTACCGTGAAAGATAGAATTTAGTTTGATAAAGATAGATTAAAATAACTTAAAGATAAAAATAAACCTAAGAAGATATAATTCTAAAACTTAGGGAACAAGATATATCTAGAGAAGATATAATCTTGTACATTATTAATCTAATTGCATAAAATAAAAATTAATAAAATAATAAACTAATTTGAAGACTAGAACCGGCCCACACATTCAAGCTACTCGACATGGGCCTCAAGAGCACTCGGCATGGGCCAAGGCCCACTCGATATGCATCTTGAATCTTCTTCCATGGTGGCGCCTTCTTCTTCCTCTTGAGGAAGAGACTCTTTGCCATCAATGACCCTCGAATCGGTCTTGAGAGCTCGTCTGGATCAAGATTATTGTTGGACCCACAGAAGGTCATCTTGATCCGCATCATATATGATCCCATCATCGTCTGGCACGGCTTCACCATTTAGATCGAAATTAGAAGATCTCTTCCATTCATGAGTAGAAGGGCACATGATCCATTCAGGCTTATACGCTTAGGCTCATGGTAGAAGGCATAATATAATGCGTCAATTAAAACATTGCCAGGGGTCGAGCTTCTACAAACTTTACTGCCTATAGGAGAAGCCAATTAAACCAACTGCTCTCATGATAAATAAATAAATAAAAACTAAGAAACCCCAATTGTATTCAATTTCAGATCAGTGCCAACCTCAGTGACGGACATGAATTGCATTCTATTTCGCGAGAGATCAGGGAAGGAGGGCATCACGAATTCATCGCACAAAAATAAAAATAATAATCAATTAAAACATTGCTAGACTCGATCAACTATTAGATTGAAATAGGCGCAAAACAAATCGAAACACATCATGAATTCATATCTCATACCCTATTTCGCGCGCGAGAGAGAGGCTAGGGAGGGAGACCTGTTGTATGAGATGCGGTCTCTCAATCAAGCAGACGGCTCTCCAGAGAGTATCGATGATGGAGGCGTCATGAATCTCCAACAAGGGCGATGAGGACTCGAGACCGACAGCGAGCGAGTGAGGGCGACTACGGCGACATGATAGGAGTGTCAGGCGACTAGAGACGGAAGATGAAGCCGAAAGAAGTTGAGGCCAAGAGGCAAGAGAGAGGCAGAAGGAGTCACGAAGAATAGGAGCGCGTGTATTTTATCCTCCAATTAAAATGCTCCTCACGGTTTTCACCATAATATTTGGTTTTCACCGGAGTCGATTCGTATATATATATTGATGCGGGATCATCCAAGACACCTTCGGATGATATCTTCCTCAAAAGGAAGAAGAAGGCTCCACCATGAGAGAAGGTCCAAAGGTGGAAGCTTGGCGTTTTACACTCGTTCAGACTTTTGACAGCTTTTTGACGTCTCTGTAAAATGGGTCGTACGGACTCAATATTTATCGGATTGAGGCGTTTCATACCTTGTCGGAACGAGGACGAAGAGATCTACAACTTTGCTGTTGAAGGTTTTTCCAGATTCGTCCTAGAGTTTGGTCGAAAATCAACATATTTGCAAGCTGTAAGTTTTTGAACGAAAATCAGCTGCTTACATTACTATTTTTAGTATTAATTTTACTTAAGTTATTTTAGGAAACCTTAGATGTTATTTTATTAATTTCTCAAGTTATTAGTTTTATTAATTCCTTTAGATAAATCGGTCCATCAGCCTTAGAGGTCTATATAAGCCGATTCCCCCTTTGTATTCAGTTGGAACATAATGAATAGAATTAGTCTTCTCAAATTGTGTGAAACACATTGAGTGATTGTTGGATGATTAGAGTTGTGCGCATCATTCATGAATTGGTATCTATCTCAGCTTGGTTTGCTTTGTGTTCATCAACTTTGCAAGACTTGGTGATCCTAGTATCCACAAGCCCCCTCTTTGTGCCTCCAAGTTGTCCGCTTGGTTGTGTAGGGTTGTAGAGGCGGGTTATATAGTCATTGGTATTGGTTCCTATCCTCTTAGGAGGCCTGGGGTCTTTATCTTGTTCTATATAGATCGACTCAGTCCTTATCGGTCGTGTCTTTATATCAATTTTGAGTCTTTATCAATTCTTGCATCGAGTCTTGTTATTTCTTTATTGTCGATTTCAATTACAGCCCTTGTTCTTGAAATCTTGTCGAGTCTTGTTCACTTTCTTGATCGATCTTGAAGTTCTTGGTCGAATCTTGATCATTGTTTGCTGCGTTCTTGAGTTTCTTTGAGTCTTTCTTTAGTTTCTTGCTTGTTGTCGAAGATCGGACCATCACACGGCTAACCCCGTATCAAATTGGTATCAGAGCTTTGGTTTCCGACATCAAGATTGAGTCTTTTTCTTTTCCTAAACACAAAAACACAAAAATAGAGTCAGTCTTTTGTTTGGTTATTTACTTCTTGCATTCTTTATTGATTCTTGCACTAATCTTGAGTTTGTGATTGTTTGTGGTTGCATAGCCTAAACACAAAGCCTAGCCGAGACCAGTGGAGTCGACCACAAGTGTGCACAGCCCTTGTTGTGTGCCTTAGCAGCCGACGGCAGCCCTAGCTGTCCCCATAGATCTTGCTTGGTCGACATTCACCTACCACAAGAGCAAACCCTAGTTTGTTATCTTTTCTATCCTTTTTTTTCTATCTTTGGGAATTTTGATTTATCTTTTATCCATTGCCTATTAAAAATCAGATTTTATTTGGTGGAATAATTCAATTATATCTATCAAGTATATCTCAAGGCATAAGATAGATTCACTTACCAAAGATAACAAAAACCTCACCTATTTCTATCATTCTAGGGCTGAATTTTATTTTATTCCCCAAATTTTCGAATTTCCCTTGAATTTTATTTAATTTTCGTGCATTATAGAGCTGCTGTAAAAAAAATAAAAAAAAAAGGAGAAAAATCAGATCCGAAAATACCAAAAGAAAAAAAAAAGAGAAAGAAAGAAAGTTGTTTGATTTGTGTTCTTTGGAGCTCTTTGTTCATCTTTTGCAAGGAATCATCAAGGGACTACATTGGTGTTGAAATCATCCCTAGACCAATCCCATTACCTCCTAAACACAATCTTGAAACCCTACCCTTGCAACTACAACATCCTTACTTAGGGTTACAATCAAAGGAGGTAAATTGATCAAAGGTTGTTCCTTTCCTTTCTTTCCACATAAAATCAGTCCCTATTGTGTCTTAAATTGCCATTGTTGAGCTTTTGTTCATTGTGCAATTGTTTTGTCGGGTTCTACTTCCCATTGCCGAGTTGAACTTGTTTGTGTCGAGCACTTGCTTCCGATTTCGAGTGCTTTGTGTGATTGTTTGCTGTTTTCGAGTACCTATTGCTATTGTCTAGCACTTGTTTTCGCTGATCGAGCGCCCTGTTGATAGTATCGAGTACTGATTTGTCTTTGTCGAGTACTCAGCCCTTTGTCGAGTGCTTGTTGATTATTGTTTCATTCATTCCCTTGATTGCATACTTTGATTATTAAGTTCTTTTGCTTGGTTGTTGATTTGCCCAAAGCGGATTGCCCTAGCAAGCGTGACAAATCAATCAGAGAGGGAGTGTGAGCGAAACACAATTGTGAGGTTGTTTATATTTTAACTAACCCTTACATAGTTCTTTGTTTGTCTTTATTTGCAATGTCTAATAGCCAGGGCAATGACTGGTTCAGTACCGTCATGGAGAAGTTAGCTAAGATCCAAGAGAATTTGGTGACCAATGAAGACTTGGTTAAGTTGGATAAAAGCTTTACGGCATATGAGCTTCGGCGATTTGGCTCTAATACGGTGTTCGAACAAGGAGTACCACTTAGAGTTGCAGTGCCACCAATTGAAAGGGAAGAAACTCATCCTATTTCTCCCCATAATGCTAATTCACATCAAATTTCTACTAGCATAGATGCTTCTTTTATTGCTGAAAATGTAAAGCATGTTGATAATAAAAATGATCAAGATGTTAATTTACTTGCCTATAACCATAATGATTGCATTGAATATGAGCATGATGATTATTTGATTGATTTAAATCTTCAACCTACACCTTGTGATGATAATCAAAGAGAAGATTTATGTCATCGTAAATGCTTAGACAAAGGCAATGTTTCTAATATGATCATTGATGGTGCAAATTCTTCTACTAGTGCTAGCCTTGAATTAATTGAAAATTCAGCCTTGAAAAAGGAAGAAAACTTGCTAGCATTGGATGGAAACTTAGGGATTAATGACCAAGCTCACGTGCATATTACGTTAGCACATCGTGACATTAATATGAAATCTGAATTGTGCACTAATCAAGATTTATCGGATTCAATATTTATCGGATTGAGGCATGCCATACCTTGTCGGAACGAGGACGAAGAGATCTACAATTTTGTTGTTGAAGGTTTTTCCAGATTCGTCCTAGAGTTTGGTCGAAAATCAACATATTTGCAAGTTGTACTGTTTGGAACGAAAATCAGCTGCTTACATTACTATTTTTAGTATTAATTTTACTTAAGTTATTTTAGGAAACTTTAGATGTTATTTTATTAATTTCTCAAGTTATTAGTTTTATTAATTCCTTTAGATAAATCGGCCCATCAGCCTTAGAGGTCTATATAAGCCGATTCCCCCTTTGTATTCAGTTGGAACATAATGAATAGAATTAGTCTTCTCAAATTGTGTGAAGCACATTGAGTGATTGTTGGATGATTAGAGTTGTGCTCATCATTCACGAATTGGTATCTATCTCAGCTTGGTTTGCTTTGTGTTCATCAACTTCACAAGACTTGGTGATCCTAGTATCCACAAGCCCCCTTCTTTTGCCTCCAAGTTGTCCGCTTGGTTGTGTAGGGTTGTAGAGGCGGGTTATATAGTCATTGGTATTGGTTCCTACCCTCTTAGGAGGTCTGGGGTCTTTATCTTGTTCTATATAGATCGACTCAGTCCTTATCGGTCGTGTCTTTATATCAATTTCGAATCTTTATCAATTCTTGCATCGAGTCTTGTTATTTCTTTATTGTCGATTTTTGTTCTTGAAATCTTGTCGAGTGTTGTTCACTTTCTTGATCGATCTTGAAGTTCTTGGTCGAATCTTGATCATTGTTTGCTGCGTTCTTGAGTTTCTTTGAGTCTTTTTTTAGTTTCTTGCTTGTTGTCGAAGATCGAACCATCACACGGCTAACCCCGTATCATATATACTAGTATTCGGTACCCGCCCGTTGTGCGGTTTCTTAATAAACAAAACAATGTTTAATTTATTTATTTTTTATGAAATTTGAAGGTTATAATAGTTTGGTTGAAGTTTTTGGATCTTTTAACAACAATAAACTAAATTAAGAGTATGTTTAGCTTAGATGAATATACAACATATTTTCTACGTATCACGTATGTGTATAAAATATTAATCTATTTCAATAAATATATGTTCGATTATTTATTCAAGATATCAAGTTCTAAGAAAATCCACCATAATTTTTTTTTATAGTTTTAGGCGTAATGTTAGTTTGATATTCTATTATGATACACACAAACATTACGCCTAAAATAAGCCTAAATTTTCTATCTTATATCAAATTCTACGTACGATGACACGGAGTAATTGATTTTAGGGTGAATTTAATATATCACCTCTATTTCAAGACAGTAGATTTACGCCTAAATTATCACCTCTATTTCAAGACAGTAGATTTACGCCTAAATTATCACCTCTATTTGATCTAAGATATATATCAAATTCAACGTGTCATCCTATGGACTAATTGATTTTAAGATAGAATATTTAAATTAGTCTTTTTTTTAGAATATCATGATAAACTTATTGGTGTTAGTTTATCTCGATTAAATGGTAAAACCTTATCTTTTACCACACATTGCGATGTTTTATCGGTTATTGGGAGAAAAAAAAAACTGATTACAAGAATAATAGATAGATTTATATACTCTGTTTCTTTTATTTTTTCGTTTGTGCCCTTGTCTTAATAAATTAGTATTACATTTTTGCGATGATCATATTTTTGTCTTCATTTCGAATCAATATAAATAACAATATTTTTTCATTCGAGCCAATGTGGTGTGAATTTGAGATGGAATTGCGGTGATCATAGAAATGTACATTTTTCATGTTTTTTCCCCATTATCTTATGGTTTTTGATTAAAAAAAAGCTCAAGTTGTGAATAAAAAAGAATAAAATATAAGGTCATTCATATCAGAATTGGAAAAATTCTTAAAATTAAAAGAGGGGAAAAGAAGAATTGTGAATAAAAAAGAATAAAATATAAGATCATTAATATCAGAATTGATACATATATATTTTATATTATACATAGATTTCTTTTCTAAAATTTTATTTGAAAAAAAAAACTAATTAAGATATTTCTTATCTTAAACCATATATACACGTTACGTTTTCAAATGAAAATTTGTTTTAAGATGATATAGGTTGAAGTATACAAAATTCTATTCATTATTAAAAATCACCTATTTATATCAAATATATGTATTTTTTTTTATCCATACCTATTTATATCAAATATTAATATTATATTATTACCGCCACCCAAATCTGCCCATGAATTGGATTTCACACGTTTTTTAGTATATTATATATGACAAAACTTTGGAAAAAAATTTAGTTTGATTTGGTTGGCTTAGAGATGAGGATTATGTTAACTAATTGATAAGTTTTATATATAGTTTTATAGTCACTTAATATATTGGTCTAAAAAGATAAGTTTTCTACCTAACTATATTAGATTATTAATTAATGTGGGACAAAAATATAATACCACTTTAATCCAGGAAATGTCACGCAAGCAAAAATAATCCCGTTTTAATCCAGGAAATTTCATAGATATGAAATTGCACCAGATGCCATTTAATATTTGACCTCATGTCTTAATAGTTAATATCTATTTTTTAATAATCAACTTAAAATTAAAAAGACTATGTAGATAATTTTTTAAAAATTAGCGTGTAAACGTATAAATATTGTTGTACGCCATAATGGTTGATTTGTTTTTGAGATTATACCTATGAAAATAATAATTTGTTTTTTTGTAAATAATAATTACAAAAATAATTTATATTTTTTTTGTATATAACGCACTATACGTTATTGACACAACAATAAACACAGTAACTACCCATAATATAGGAAGTCTTCATTGTAATATTTGTTCTGTAGATATGTAAATATTTCCCACCCATAATAATTTATTATCACCGTAGGAAGATGATATAATTTTTTTGTACCCTTACAAATTGCAGGTATTACTAATATTTTCTTTTCAACCCATAATAATTTATCATCTTTGATCATCTAGGAAATATATCATCTTCGTAACTACCCATAACAATTTATTAATTAAAGTAATAAAAAATTTCAATTAAGGGTGACATGAATATTTGATAGATTATTTGACCTAAAAAGATAAGTTTTCTACCTAAATATATAAACTTATTAATTGATGTGGCACAAAAATATAATATCACTTTAATCCAGAAAATGTCACGTAAGCAAAAATAATCTCGTTTAATCCAGAAAATTCCATGGACGCGAAATCGCACCAGAACCTTTTAATCTAAATACAATACCTATGTATTTAGGCTATAAAATTATTCTACGTATCATACAGTGTGTATATATATATATATATTGTGTAGTATAATATTGAATCCAGAAACCGTAACCAAACTATATGATTGATAATGGGGCAATAGTAATTTTATTAAACATATCATATAATGTCATACTCTAGATTTTGTTAAACGGATAAATATTGCAATCACATAATCTAATTAAAATATAAGTTATAAAGTTATATTGAATAAATTATGTAAAAAGATAATTTTTTAGCTAAATATATTCGTTTATTAATTGGTGTGGGCCAGAAATTTAATACCGCTTTAATCCAGAAAATGCCACGCAGGCAGAAATAATCCCGCTTTAATCCAGAAAATTTCGTGGCAACGAGGTCGCACCAGTGGTCTCTGTTTTAGTATTTTACTAGTATTCGATACCCGCGCGGTTGCGCGTTTGTTAATAAATTATATTTTATTATGTTAATTTGTTTGAATTAGATAGAAGATTTATATAGATTTGTCAAATTCATCGTATTTCTATATTTTAAAGATATTATTTGAATAATAAAATCTTATTATCGATTAATAAAATATATATACATATATGTGGTATCTAAAACTATGATTAGTTATTATTATATTTCAACAATAACTTATTATTATATTTGATTAGTTAGATTGGATATGTTTTAAACAATTATTTGTACGTAGTACGTAAATGATTTATTTATCTAATTAAAATATAAGGTTATATTGGATAGATTTTTTTTTTACCTAACTATATTGATTTATTAATTGACGTGGTACAAAAAGATAATACCAATTTAATCCAGAATATAACATGTAAGCAAAAATATCCCGTTTTAATCCAGAAAATTTCATGGAAATTAGTGGTGTATTTCTATCCAATTCTACCTTCAAAGATTTTGATTTATTGTTATTTATTTTACCTTGAATGATCAATTAATTATTTGATCTAATTAAAAGGTTATATTGATTTATTGTTATTTATTGTTCATAATTAAATAATAAAAAATCTTAACATTAATTACATCGGATAAACTAACTGGCCACCACCGTGAGGACATACCAAAAACGAAGTCGACCGATGAGGTATATTCACTCTCCAACTCTCTTCATCGAAACTTCAAATTATGTCTCCTTCTCCTCTAAATTCAAACAATTATATATTGACTTAAATTAAGTTTTCCCTTAACGATGAAATTCTTAAATGTCACATATACATTGGATTTAATTAAAGCGATTGAATATTTATAAAAATTCTAATTAAGATATAAGGTTATATTTGGGACCATTAATTGAAATGATAAGATTATACTCC
Organism: Persicaria tinctoria; assembly: GCA_037127255.1. Taxonomy (NCBI): domain Eukaryota; kingdom Viridiplantae; phylum Streptophyta; class Magnoliopsida; order Caryophyllales; family Polygonaceae; genus Persicaria; species Persicaria tinctoria. The sequence continues at coordinate 40,448,156 of JBANSL010000020.1, forward strand.
GTATTAGCTTATTAATAATGAACTAAATACTGGATAGATTATTTTATCTAAAAAGATAAGTCTTTTACCTAACTATATTAACTTATTAATTAATGTGACACGTAAATAATGTATGAAGTTAATCACCATTTTTCCCGTAAGAATACATTTGTATTAAAATATACCATTTTTCCCATAAGAATCATTTATATATTTTTCCGTAAGAATTTTACATCATATTGTCTGTTCATAAGTTAATCACCATTTTTTAAAATTTAATAATACAATAATATTAATAATAAAATACATAAAATCACATCCGAACAATATATTAAGCATTTATATAATCATGTTAATAATAAATTCCTTTTTTATTCTAGATTTATATCCAATCAATGGAAAATCCACATAAAATATATATTATCAAAATATAACTAATCGGCCAAGATATGATACTTTTGACCTATACTAAGTACGGTGATTAAAAGATAGGAATTATTAATTGACATAGTTAAAAAGGACGGAGCTAAAATATAACTATATTGTAATAAAAATAATATATAATATATAATTCATTTTATCTAATTAAGATATGAGGTTATATTGGAAAGATTATTTGATCTAAAAGGATAAATTTTTTGCCTAACTATATTGGCTTATTATTGGATTATATTAATTGATGTTGCTCAAAAATATAATACCACTTTAATCCAGAATATGACACATAAGCAAAAAATAATCCCGTTTTAATCCATAAAATTCCATGGACACGAGATCACACCAGCGGCCCTCTTAATACACTTTTTGCAAGTATTATGAAACCACTTTTCTTTATCTTCAATATGAAGAATTGTTGCCGAGTAACAACGTGATCAGCAACCTGAAAAAAAAAATATTTAAATAAAATTATTTTTGAAGTTCTTATAAAATTAAATAAAATAAAGAACAAATTATAACAAATTAACTAAACATACCTTAATTAACACTCAGGTGAATTTGTGATATGGATTTGAACAGTGATTGTTCTAAAAAGAAACCACTTTTTGAAGAAGAATTGTTATAAGGCGTAATTAAAATAAGGGCTTACCTCTTCATCTAAGAGAACCATTCATATATCTTTTTTCTTCGTTTTCTTCATCTTCACTGTCTACAACCGTATCACACGAAGTTTAATGACCCAATCACTTCCGTATGGGTTCATTTCGTTAACCTTATTGTATACATTCGTCATTGTAACAACTGAAAAAAGCGATAAATATATGAATATAAAGCTATTTTAGGGATATATTAATAGATTAGTACGTAGTAGGATTTATATATGATTAATAAATTGTTGAAACTACTATACCTTGATTGCAAATTGCAACTTTGCTAATCGATATTGATAGTTGCTTGTGGCAGATACTCCAACGAATGAAGAGGCTACGTAGTAGGATAATGGAGGTTTGGTGTTTGGGATACCTTGTAGATAACCTCTATATATAGAAACTACAATATTCTATCTTACAAACTTAATTAATTATCTATTCAACATAAAATCTTATGAGATATATATCCATACACACATATATTTTATATACAATCATAGATAGGTTTTCTACCTAATTTAGATATAAGGTTGAATGTTAATAATAAACCAGATATTAGATAGATTATTTATTTTAAAAAGATAAATATATTCAATTTCATCTAAAAAGAATAAAACATAAGTTTTAACTAATCCCACTCAAAAAATCTTACGGGCTTATTGGAATAACTTATCCCTAAATCAAAAAAGACTACATTAATTGAGAAAACTTACTATGTATTTGTTTATACCATTGATAATAGAGTTTTTTTTGTAAATAATTTAAATTATTATATCAAAACATTTGATAATAGACTACATATGGGCATGAAGCACGTCAAACCAATTTTTTAATAAATAGAGAGTCTCATATAGTTGTATTAGATGTCCACCACAACATTAATAAACCCTAGCCACATATAGATGTTTTCTTTATTGGTGTTATGAAAAGCCATTATTTTCTGTATTGTATAGTTCTTTTCTGTTATTCGATTGAACGATTTGATTTTTGCAAAGTTTTAAAAATATTGGAGATATAAATTAAAAATTATAATATTAAAACTTGTGATATTGACATATATGGACATACGGTGTTACTAATCTTTTTATATTGAATATATTATTTTATATAAAACGATAAGTTTTGTACCTAATTAAGATATAAGGTTAGATATTTATATAAAATAACATAATTAAGCTATAAGGTTATGCTGAATAATAGATTATGTAAAAAGATAAGTTTTTAGCTAACTATATTCGTTTATTAATTGATGTGGGCCATAAATATAATACAACTTTAATCCAGAAGATGTCACGTAAGCAAAAATAATCCCATTTAATCCAGAAAATTCCGTAGCCGTGAGGCCGCGCCAGTGGCCTCTGTTTTAGTATTATATATATATATATATATATATATATTACGCATTTGAAAACCGTAAAATATATATGAATTTTAAAATTTTATTTGAATATTTATTATTTGATGGACAAGACCCGTCCCGTCCCGGTCCCGCACCGTCTCGCAAAAATTACACGGGACGGGACGCGGAACGACCGCCATCCCATCCCGTCCCGTCCCGTCCCGCGCCCACCTCTACTGTGTGGAATTCCAAAAGGTTCCATCACGGTAATATAGTACGAAGTAACATTTACATTTTCCCCCTATATATAGTCTAATTTAATTTATAGGGTTGATCTTTAAATCTACTATATAAGTGCAGTACCACAACCACTAAACAACAATCAGTAAATTTACTCATAAAGGTTGCTCCTTTTGGCAACTCTCAAATCTCCTTCGCATTTTAAAAAAGGGATTGAGATAGTCGTTGGGAACGGTGAAACTACCAACTTTTGACGTGACCTTTGGTTTGAAGAACGTCCTCTTTTTACTATCGCCACCAACCCATTTGACATGCTTTGTTATTTAAACACTTTTCTACATTCAATAAAATTAGATTGGAATTATAATTGAGGAACCCTTTTAAGGATTAAAAGGTTCCCTCGATTCCCAATCCAAAAGCCTTCGCAATCAATTTATGTTATTGTTCATTCATCAATCATCCGATATCAAACTCTAATCCCAAACACAAAACCAAACACAAGAAAGAAGAGAAAAACTGAAAAAAACTGTCGTTGGAACCCAGAATCCGTCGCTGCAGAACCCAGGAGCCGTCGCTGGCAGCGGCCGCCGCAGGCTTGCTGCGCCCGCAGCATCCGTCGCTGCTGCACCAGTTCTGTCGCTGCTTCTTTTGTTGTTGTCTTTTACTTAGTTTTTGTTTGTTTGTTTTCGTTTCTTTCGCAATAGTTCGAACCCTTCAATTGTAACTACTTGTAAACATCGAGAATAGCAAGGATAATTGCAAGATCGGGCCATCAACAGTTTGGGGTTCTTGATCTTGAGCCCACAGGCGAAGGATCGGGGATTCCAAACGTATCATAGCTCTCTCAGGTCCGTTGTCCTCAGTTTATGACTGAAAAGGAAGAGCTCTTGTGAGCTAGGTAGGGCTTAAATCACTTATAAATCACTCATAATATCCTTATGATATCCGATGTGGGACGAGAGTGTTACAATCTCCTCCACATCACTAATAACCTCGTCAGGCCCAAGGAACTACTCTCCGGGAGGAGCGTACCCGAGCATACTGTCGGAGCACCTCCGAGCCCAGAGTCAGCTCTGATACCATCTGTAAGACCCCAAGGTCTTTAGAGGCGTCATCCTATGCCACCTGTAACGGCCCAGAATTATGATTTCCGGGTTACGTTTCAAGGGATGAAACCCCTTGTTCGGATCTTGCAATCCAGGTACGGGTCGAGGTTTCAAACTCATTTTAAGATTAGTAAAAAGAGGGATTTCAAACCCTAAAAACATCGAAGGGCCGTTGGGTACCTTTAACCTGTCCTAAGACTATGTCGCAGAATCCATTTCAAACGGAAGTAAGGCGAAAGCAAAGTAAAGATACAAGTGTCACGGCAGAGCCGAGTCAAAACCAAAACATAAGCGAATGATTATCATTTACACTAAGTTAGAGAATTAGCCAGGTTCTTCGATTCGCCAAAAGGGAACCCCGTCATATAGACATCGAGCACTCAGAATCTGCAGAAATTACCTTTAAAAAAAAGAACGGGGAAAGGTGTCAGATCGAGCCACTCATGCGGGACCGGCAGTCCTCGCTGAGGCCACATAGTATGTGCTATACCTAATAAAGATGCTCTAATGCAGTACGAAAGTCAAACACACTAGCATGCTCCTAAGTATAATAATGTGCAGAAATATTGTAAAGGGCCCAAGACAATGCCAAATGGCATATCCCTCTCTTACCTCCACCCCCTTCCGATAGGGCGGAGACTGACCAGCTCGTGAATGCATTCCATCATAATCGGGCGGCACGCATGCCTAACCCGCTCCACAATAAAGCCCGCAGGCATCTCATAATATAAGGAAGTTCATGACTCGATTGAATCAGGGTACCCGATGAGGCTGGGCTACCCTATGACCCTAGCAAAGACTCTAGGACTATCACAGATAACGGCCGTTCTGTTTCAAACGCAATAAGTAAGCAGATGCTCATTCAATTAGTGCAACCTAAACAGGATACTACATGACATGCTTTTATGCATATACAACACCTAACATAAAATGCAACAACAGGCATGAATGTCCAACCTGACTAAGCCCCCTAAGGAACTTACCTGAAGATGCAGAACAACAGGATAATACAAGCAAAGGCCCAAATGCAAGTCCAAAGCAATCCAAAAGCAATACACACCTATCATCAAGTCATTTCCATAAGCTACTGAACCAACATTCACACATGAAACCCAAGTTCTCAACATACTCAAAACCAATGGATAGTAAAACCATTTTCCAAAACATTTCCGATACGATCAACATCAACCAAAATGATTTACTTCCAGTCAAACCCATTGATAAAAATCGTACCAACTATATTTTTCCAAACTCTTAAATCCCAAATTCAGTCAACTCATATTCAAAATAATTTCTCAAATTATACTTATCATTTAAATCCTTAACAACTTCCCAAAATCATATTATAGAAATACTTCCGGCATTTTGGTTTTATAACACAAATCCTTATAGAGATATTTTCGAAAACTTAAAAATCTCCTTTTTAAATAATTTATCTTCAATATATATAATTTACACCAACTACTTTATTCATTTCCAAAATCACATATTAATAATACTAATGTTCTAGTAGACTAACAATAATATAAATCATAACATATAACAATCATATAGTGTATAAAAATCAGTTAAGACAACTCCTTAAAACAAACCCGGCCCAGAAAACCCAAGACAAAAGGCCCAGCCCTTTCTCAAAATCGGATCCAGCCCAAACCCTTCTCCATTCAACCTCGACTCTCTCTCTGTTCACCAGGGCTCCCATCTCTCGCTCGCCAGCCGCCACTCATCCTCGCTCAGACTCGCTCCTCCCTCGCTCGCTGTCTCGCTTTCCCGGCGTCGTTCTCGATCCACGCCCAGCCTTGCTCGCTTGCTGCTCCTCCCTCGCCCCCTCACACCCGGATCTCGCTCGCTCGCGCACCTATCATCCTCTCGCTCGTCCCCGCTCCTCTCTCTCTCGTCGGGGCTCTCTCACCAGCCCCCGAATAAGCAACAAGGAATGATAACAACACAGAGATTCGAAGGGAAGAAAACAACGAGAGTTGGAGGGGTTTAGGGACGCTCACCGGCGGATTCGAAGGTTGCCGGAGTGCTCGTCGGAGTCGCCTTGGCCTCGACGGAGGTGGGGTGGTCCTAGAACGAGGATAGATGTCATAAAGTCGGAACATTAGAGGGGTTTTGAGCTTAAGAGAAAGGAGGGTGGCTCACCAAGGGTTCGGTCGGAAAACAGAGGACGGAAGAGGGAAGCGCTCGGCTGTGGCTGCTCCCGGTTGCTCCTGGACGGCTCGGCTCGTCATGGTCGTCGGGGAGCTGCTGCTGGGATGCTGCTTTGGCTTTGAATCGAAGGCAAGAGCGATCGCCTGAGCCCGATGAAACGAAGGGAAGTTGTTGTGCCAGGGCTCGGAATGGCGGATGGTTTGTGGTGGCGCTCAGTAGGTGCTTGGAACAGCACTCGGGAGTTCTCAGGGAGGTGCTCAGGTGTGCTCTGGTGGTGCTCGAAATACTCGAGAGTAGGGGATGCGGTTGTGGGTGTGGAGGTTGTGATTTTGAAGACCATGAAAGAAGGGGGTGGAGTGGATTTGTGTGGGAGCTTGAGCTGAAATGGAGAGGAAACAAAAGGGGTGGGTTTGAATTTCCTTTACGCTGCTGCAGAGATCAGAACTGGAGCACAGGGACGAAGCAAAGGAAATGGGTGTGTGTTTGGGGTTTGTGTGTAAAGCAGAGGGAATAGGTAGATGAAATGGGTATCCTTTGGTTGAGTTCTGAATTTGAAGGAGGGGGAGAGTATCTACTTGTGGGTTTTCTGCTGAACTGTTGTGTAATAGAGTGGGACAGGGGGGGAAGAGCTTGAAAAGTGGTCAAATTTTCTCTAATTGCCCAAACACCAAAATGATCCTTATCCAAATCATACCACAATTGAATGATTGATAATAACTTTAAAATTGAAATAGGGATAAAAGACCGAGACATTTGAGGTGGAAGACATAAGGAATATGATCCCAAGAAAAATACCCGGAAAAGAAATAGAATATAATAAAATAAATCATGAAACCCGCTCACTCGACTTTAACCCGACTTAAAAGATATAAAGCTTACAACTTCAAATTTAAATCGAATTCTCGACTGAATCAAATAATAAAATTATATTATACTTTCAAATTTTAGCAAGCGAAAGCGAAAATAAATCTGAATGAAAGTCCATTTAAAATAATCATATGCCGGAATTCATTTTAAGAGATTTTAAATACCCTGATTTAAATTCATTTTAATTATTATTATTATTATTATTATATTTTTTTTGAAAATTAGGATTTAAAAATCCGAGCCTTTACACCACCTAACCCTCTCAGGTCCGTTGTCATCACTTGGAGCCTCAAAGGGTCCGTTGTCCTCACTTTGAGCCTGAAAAGGAAGAGCTCTTTGTGAAATGAGTTGGACTTGAATCACTTATAAACCACTCCCAGCGTCCTTATGATATTCGATGTGAGACGGGGGTGTTACAATCTCCCCCACTTAAAGCACTAACGACCTTGCCAGGCACAAGCATACTGACGACGTACCTCTAAGCGTACCCGAGCATACTGACGACGTACCTCTGAGCCCAAAGTCGGCTCTAATACCATATGTAAGACCTTGGGTCTTAAGAGGCACCAGCCCATGCCACCTAGCCCGCTCAGGTCCATTGTCCTCACTAATTGGGGCCTAAAAATGAAGAGCTCTTGTGACATAGGTAGAGCTTGAATCAGTTATAAATCATTCCCAACATCCTTATGATATCCGATGTGGGACGGGGGTGTTACAACTCTGCTCATCCGTAAGGATGCTCTTGGCTAAGGATGGGTCCCTCTCTCTGTTAAAAAAATCAGTAAATTTACTATACAGGGTTGATCCTTTTTGGAGTAGTTCTTCCTATGTCGTATTTTTGTAGAATTTGTTTCTATTTTTTTCGTTATGCCTATTCTCTGTTTATATTGCATGCTTAGGAGGTTTCCGTTTATCAACTCGTCTACCTCTCGAGAATCAGACTTGCCTGATCTCAAATCTTTACTTAATAAAAAAAAAACCTGTAATATGTTGTAAAACTTTAATATATTAACAAAAATTTGCGTCATACTGATTCCTTCCTTGTAAATTAAAAAAAATCATATTGACAAAATATAAATTTATAGGCGTGAGAATATATACAGAGTAGTTAATTAAGAATGACCACAAATCCTAACTTTTCATAATCAACTAACCTCTACGTATTTACATGCGCTCAATCGGGACCAGAAAATAAAATTTGGGTGCGCTAAATAGACTAAAATTTTCATATATTCATAATTTTCATTAACAAAACTTTTATTCTAATAAAAATATATAATTTTTGTTAATTTTTTCTTTTTTGTTTTACCTATTTCAATTTTTTTTAAATAGGGTGGGCTAGAACGGATATCAGCCCACCCCTACCTACGTCCCTGCGCATAATTCGCTTATATACAACAATATATGCTGGCTGTTTTATTTATATTTTTATTAGCATTAATTATAGGAAAACTTACTTTTAAATTAATTAATTATCATAGCAAAAAAAGGAAAAAATAAAAATAATATAAATTATCAACCTGAAAGCAAATATAATACAAACTTTAAAATCAACAAATAATAATAAATACTATTAACTTATAACTTAATATAAATATAAAATTTTGAAGGTGGATTAGCTAGGTAAGATTGAAAAAAAGAAATTTATTTATCAAAATTACAAAAAAAAATTCATGAGATACATACTTTTAATTTGCACAGATCCATTTTTTTGAAGTATCCCAAACCACTATTTATATGTCTAACTTTGGAAAAAAAATGACTTATTTTAAAATTTGATAAAATCAATCGTTATATTTTTAATTTAAAAATATTTTTTAAAATTATATATATAAAAGACCTGACTTTAAGTATGGTGTATATCATATGAATATTTTTTAATTTTTATAAATGAAGTTTTTTTTTTAACCTTCGTTTAGGGTTAAAAGCTTGTTTGGCGTTAAGTTGTAAGTTAGTACTCCGTAATAGTTTGTATTGTTTGTAGTTATTTTAAAGTTCATATCTATTATTATTTTTATTACAATTTAATACTTGGCATTATTTTGACAGATACACAATTTAATTACTCTCTTTACGGTGTAAACCGTTAACAGATTTAATTATTAATTGAATATATCAACATGTTTATTTATATAACAAATTTTTCATATAAAAAACACATTAATTTGTAATAATATGATTATTTGTATGAGCTACATTACTTGCAATGATACACTAATATATACTCAGGACTCCATTTAGTTTTTAACATGTTTATTTAATTATTAATTGAATATATCAACATGTTTATTTATATAACAAATTTTTCATATAAAAAAAACATTAATTTGTAATAATATGATTATTTGTATGAGCTACATTACTTGCAATGATACACTAATATATACTCAGGACTCCATTTAGTTTTTAACTAGTGTAATACCCGTGCCTTCAAGACACGAGAGTTTGATCCATTTTAATTTGAACGTCATTTTATATATATCTATGTAATACTATATTAATATATACATGTTTACAACAAAAATATGTATAAAGTATTTATCTATTTAAATTTCACATTTCATTTTCTAAAAATTCTTCAATTTTTATATGTAGATCTTAAAATGTTCTTTTTTTTTTTGTATTCCCAATAGTCATTTAAGATGTTTAGATAAATATAATTTCTATCTGAAAAAATCTTAGGCTAAAAATTTAGATAGATGTCATGTAAAATGTGTAGAGTCAGTATAGATTTAAAATATTCATTTTTGCTAATTATTTTTTCTGCAATTTTTGAAGGATAACATGTGCAAAAACAATCTCTTCTTAAAATTAATGACGTTTTGCTTCTATCTCCAAAAATATTTAAAAAATTTCAAAAAAAATTAAGAGGTCTATACCATATTATATGTAAATTTTGAAAAGAAATATGATTTTGAGAATCATTGATTTTTATAATTAATTTTTATTTTGATATTTGAATCAAATATCTAGCCATTTTTAATATGACTGATAAACATAATATTGGAAATAAATATTTAAACTTCCCTTAATGATATCAATTAATAAGAAAAGAAACTTTTGATTAGTTTGAAAATAGGAAACAAATATGTTTAAAATAGTAAACATGTATTTTAAAATTTCAGCAATAATATTGACCAATAAGAAAATATCATTTAAATAAAAAATTCAAGTTTAATTGTGGGCTTTACACATCAGCAAAATGCTACCAGAATTAGTATTATTAATAGATAAGTCTTTTACTATCAATATACATTTTTTAAGATGATAAAAACTATATAAATATTTTTTAAAATAATCTTATACTTATTACTACTCCCTTTGTTCCAAAATACATGTGTTCTTTTTTTGATGAAAAACCATGTACTTTCTTATTCCGGAACCTCTAAATCTCCAGATACAATATCAAATAAAACGCGAAGGTAAATTATCTTCAGAAAAGCAGAAAAAAACAATTCGATGGTCTCATTTGAGCTAAAAAATGTGCAGCTTGATTGCCCGCCCTCCTAACAAAACTCCACCAGCACTCTTTAAAATTCGCAGCCCTTCACTTGAGCTCCTCTATGAGTACAACCGCCACACCTCTGGGCTCTTCCTTCTTTCCCATTCTGTCGACAATGTGCTTGCAGTCAGTTTCTATCACCACACCCTGAGCCCCCCTCTCCATAGCTAGCCGATTTGCCCAAATTACCGTCTCCAGCTCTACAATAAAAGACTCTAACCCCTGTTGAATGGTACTAGCAGTCGCCTACACGAGCGCTCCATCAGAATCACGAGCAATCGTACTAACCCCGCACCCCTTGTCCTCGGAAGCAGCAGCGTCGCAATTGATCTTGAGGAAACCCGGCTCCAGCATCTCCCATCGGGCTTTTCAGCAGTGTTCTGCAGCCCTCCACCACCCCTCCTGCACTCCTTTATTTCTTCCAGATGCCTTGCGCTCAACTCCATTGCCTCATCCACCACTCTCAAAGGTTCCACAAGTATGTCCTCAAACACCCGTTTGTTGCGAGCATGCCAAATTCCAGCCAACAAGTAGGCCCACAGACATCGTTGTTGTTTATGTCTGCTGTCGTCAAGCCTTTCTAGCCACTCAAGCAAGTCCCCGACCCCTTTCCCAGACCTCCACAACTCCGGTACTAGCTTCTAGCATTGCCGAGCACTCCTACACTCAAATAGAGCGTGCATTACCGGTTCCTCCATACCACAAATATCACGGAGCGGATCCATCACAATCTTCTTGTTGAATAAGTTACTCTTTCATGGAATAACCTCCCGACAAGCTCTCCAGACCAATTTCTTCACTCCAGGCACCACCTTTAAACTTCTCACTTTCCTCTAAACCCCTATCGACCCCCCATCCCTTGACCCTTCCACGCCCCCTCCTCTATAGACAATCGGTTCATGATGAGATGGTAGGCAGATTTTACGCCAAAGTTTCCATCCTTTGTGTAATACCAAAGTAAAAGTACTCCACCATCGGGTCAACAAGGTGAATTTTCCGAATGATTTCAGTATCACATGGTAGAAACGCAGCTCTTATCGCCTCCTAATCCCAACCCCCTATATCCCAATCAATAAAATCTATCACCCTCGTCGAAGGATCCCAACCCACCGGGTTAGCTACCTCCTTGAAGGACACGGGTCTAGGAATCCAGCGATCGTCCCACGCTTCCAGGTTTTCCCCGTTTCCCACCATCCATACCGAGCCACCCCCTAGCACCTCCTTAGCTCGAATTATGCTCCGCCACGTATAACTTGGATTGTACCCTACTCCAGCCTCCATAAAAGATGAGTACATGAAGTATCTCGCCTTTAGCAGTCTAAACAATAGTGCCTCCGGTTCCTGAATTATTTTCCAACCTTGCTTTGCCAACAAAGCTAGATTGAAAGCTTGCATCCCTCTGAAACCTAGACCCCCTTTGTCTTTTGCGTGACACATCCGCTTCCAAGAAAGCCAGTGCATCTTCTTTTTTCCCCCATCTTCTCCCCACCAGAAATCACTCATCAGTTGCTCAATCTCTTTGCAAAGATACTCAGGCATCAGAAAGCATGACATGGTGTACATTGGAATAGCTTGCAAAACCTCCTTTAAGAGGACCTCCTTTCCTGCCCTAGAAAGTGTCTTCTGCTTCCATCCCTTAAGCTTTTTCCAGATCCGTTCCTTAAAACTAGCAAAAAATAACCTTTTTCGACCTTCCCACCATAGTCGGCAAGCAAAGATATCGCTCATGTTTCTCCACCTCAGCCACTCCCAGGCTTCCCTGAATCTCTTCCCGCACTGTCTCACTCACATTTTTGTTAAACGATAGCTCTGATTTTGATAGATTGACCTGTTGACCCGATGCTTCTCCATACAGGCAGAGGATATTGCCTATTTCTTTGCTATGTTGGCAGGTAGCTCTAGCGAACAGAATGCTATCATCTGCAAAGAATAGATGTGACATTACAAGGGATGTCCGAGCAATCCTAATTCCCTTCCATCTACCTTCTCCCTCACTGTTTCTAATCAGACCCGAAAAAGCTTCTGCACACATAAAAAACAAGTAAGAGGATAGAGGATCACCTTGCCTAAGTCCCCTTTCCGACACAAAAGTCTGCGACGGAGATCCCCCTACCAACGCCGAGAAGAAAATTGAGCGTACATACCTCGTCACCATCTACGTCCAATTCTTATGAAATCCCATTTTTTACATACACCTCTCTAGGAAGCTCCATTCGACCCTATCATAAGCCTTAACCATGTCAAGTTTTAGTTCCATGGAACCCTGCTTTCCTCCTTTCTTGTGCTTCATATAGTGGAACACCTCAAAAGCAGAGAGAACATTAGCTGTGATCAACCTGTCTGGTACAAATGTGTAACGGCTCGGGATTATGATTCCCGAGTTACGTTTCGAGGGATGAAACCCCGCGTTGTATATATGTATAAATCAAGAATAGAGACGATCTATGCCGTCCTTCGAGGGACGGCTGACCGGAGGGGCAAAACCTCACGGTCACCTAACTCGACACACCAACCTCCATGGTGTTCCTTGGAGTTATCTAGGCCCATCTGTAAATCAAAGCTACTATTTTGCCTACCGTTCCCCGAGTTCTACATCCATAAGGGAGGTCAATCGCTTTGGTCTCTACCCACGAGATTGTTTCCCCTTTATTCATTTTACGTTTTAATTCCAATTAAATTCATTTTGCCCTTTTGAAAGCATTTCTCAAACCCATTTGAAAACATTGGGCGATTTTCAAAACCATCTTCAACATGTTGTACTCGGATTGCAAAACCTGGCTCTAATACCACCTTTGTAACGGCTCGGGATTATGATTCCCGAGTTACGTTTCGAGGGATGAAACCCCTCGTTGGGATCTTGCGCCCCGAGTACAGGTTGAAGGTTTGAAATCAAAGATGCGCAGTTTAAAGTGGGATTTCGCACCCAAACCTGGAAGGTCCGTTGGAGACCCCGGGGTAAATCCCTGTACCTGTCCTAAGTCTACAACGCGCGAAAAACTTTATCATGCAAAGGGTGAAAGTTTCGAAAACGATACAACCAGTGCCACGGCAGAGCCGGGTCAAAACGGAGTATAGTAGGAAGAAATCCAAAAAAACATGAGTTTGGTGAAGTCAGGGTTCATACACTCACTCTCCGCCATATGAATGTACCCCGTCATATCAGCACAAAATCAAGTAGTAGATCGGGTACCTGAAACTATACCACCAAGTCAGGCCAAGAGTCCGCCTACGGGTCCTCTGACCGCACTAAGGACATATAATACGCTTATACCTAGAATAAAGGATGCCTTCATGCAGTACTGAAATAAAACCACACTATCATGCTCCTAATTCATATGTGCAGAATATTGAGAAAGGCCTTAACAAATAATACCAAGCGGTATATCCCTCTTTTACCACCACCCCTCTTCCAGACAGGGTGAAGACTGGCCAGTTCGATACTATAATCATATCAAATCTCATCATCATATCATATCTCATGCCCATCTCGTATCCCGTGATATATATAAATGACTCGAGGAGGACAACACCCGATGAAGCTGGGCTGCCCTATGACCCTAGCAAGGACTCTAGGACTCACAGATAACGGCCGTTCTGTATTCAAACGCATACAGAATAAGAATGCTCATTTGTAAATGCAATTCCTAAGCATGATACTACATGATATGCTCTTATGCATATGCAGCACCTACATACTATATGACAAATCAGGCATGAGGTACTGGTTACTGAGTAAGCCCTGGAGGTACTTACCTCGCTAGAAGATCAGCAAAAGAAGAATCCAGCACACAGTAGTCACGATCACAGAATATCACCTAATCACATAACGAGAATATACTAAGTATACTTCTATAGCCTTTCTGAACACATATATTACTCACTCAAATGAGCAGATTGATAAGTAAGCTTGCATCAATCATACTTTCAATTTGTCACGATCAACCGTCTCTTATCTCATACCATTCATCATAACTTGTCAACTTATCAGTTTAAAAAAAATATACTCCCTATATATATCATACTTATACTTTCCATATATATCATCATCATAAATATCGAACATTTAATCTCTTGTGAAATTTACCACAATATCACGCTATTAGTCATCGTCTTATTCCCAAGTTAGCTTCAAAATCATTTCAAATCCGAATTAAACAGTTAAGAGTTCTGACCCCTTGAAAATACTCGCTAAATTCCCTTTTCAATTTATTTATCAAATCACTTTTTAACCTTTTATAAATCTCTAAAAAAATAATAATATTTTTATACCTTAATCCCCAATTAATATTAATTATTTAAACAAATAATTCAAATGACCAAAACGCCCGCCAAAACGCAACTAAACCCACACGGACAAACAGTGCCGCGGCCGCGGCATATTGCGGCGCCCGCAGCAGATGCGGCGCCCGCAGCAGGTGCGGCGCCCGCAGCAGGTGCGGCGCCCGCAGCAAATGCGGCGCCCGCAGCAAGTCGTCTTCTTCTTCTGCGTCGGACTGGTTTGGCCCTTCTTGGTGAAGCTTGGCTCTCCTTCCATTTCCGACCCCTCTCAACCTCACAGACCCTCAATCCCAACCACTAAAGACACACGCACACGGATTGAAGCTAAAGGGAAGAATGAACGAGGCTCACCGAGGTGTTCGCGGACGTCGGAGCTTCGTCGGAGCTTGCCGGAGGCTCGATTCGTTGCGTCGGAGAGGGAGGAACCTCGGATTCAACCTAGGAGGGTAAAGGAAGGTTCATCCATGGAATTTCGGATTGAACGAGAGGTCGAAGCTTACCGAACGAAGTTTGCGCTCGAGTGAGGTGGTGGAGCTCCGGTGGCTCGATGGAGGCGCTAGGGCCTCTAGGGCGGCGTCGGGATGGTGGTGAACGCCAGTAGAGGTGGCTAGGTCTGCTGTTTCTGCTGCTCGTCGAGGAACACGAAGGTGGAGGTGGAGGTGGCGATGGAGATCGGTGGTGGCGCAGCGGGAGTGAAGGTGACGGTGGAGGTGGCGATGGCGTCCAGCTGCTGCTGCTGTGCTCTCGAGGAGGGGGACAGATGCTATTGCTACAGCTCTTGAGGAAGGAGGCAGCAAGGAGGAGGGTGGGAAGAGAGTGATGGCGAGGGAGGGCGTGGGTGATGGTGGAAACAGGGGAAGGGACGGGGTGATATAGGCAGGGGAATGGGCTCGGGTTGCAGGACAAGGTAGGGGGGAGTGGGTGAGAGGTTGAGTGTGAAATTGGTTAACCAATACCCAGAAATAAATCCCGAATACGCGAATTTTGAATCCCGAAATTAGTTTCCAAATGTTAGTTTTCCCGAATCCCGCTAAACGAGTTTTAAAATCGATTTTAATTTCATTTTTAATTTACTTTTTCCGAAAAAAAAGATTTACAAATCCGAGCCTTTACATCATCTACCTCTAAAAACAAGTCTCGTCCTCGAGACTAAAATCATTTTTAAAACAGGGGATGAAGTTTGAAATCGATGAGTCCATGAATCATGCCATTGATCCCGTAAACATCTCATAAGTGTCCCTATGAGGTACTCACAGTACCGTTGCCGTGATCATAATATCCCCAAATAGACCGTAGTAAGGATGTAATATGGGCCCCTACCACATCCTTACTCCGACTCCTTGGCCATATCATAACTCAAATGCTTATCCACTTCGTGGGGCGTTATAATGAGGTCTAGTGTTGTATTTTTTTTTATTAATATTATTATTATTTTTTTTAATCCAAGTTAGTCTCTTTTGAAACACGATTCAAAATTTCATGTTCGACGTTAGTCAAGTTCATTTCCACCTTCTCCGTTCATCTTACCATCCACCTCTAAGGGCTAACCCCACATTCTCTTCCTAGGTTCCATGTTATGATCAAATTCCAATACTTCAACTTCCATCATTTCTATCATCACGCCTCATATATATATAGAGTGCCACTCATATCACATATTAATAGCATGACCTAAACACGTCAAGTATAGTCGCATACCATAAAATATCTAGCACGTCATCACATCATCACAGCTCATCATATCATATCACCAAGGATCTGCACACAACTACCAATCATAAGTACACAAGCAAAGAGATACTACCAACCAACCCCAATCCAACTAGACAACTCACCGCACTCGCGGGGTCAGGGAAATATCTACGCTCGGCTCGACATAGGATGCGAGCAACTCGTTTAGGACATCCCCATAACTAGCCCGAATACTCTCCTCAGTCTCCCACGTGGCCTCCTCAGGGCTCCTCCTAGACCACTGAACTAGAAGCAAAGGAACCTCCCTGTTCCTAAGCCTCTTGACTCGACGGTCAAGAACTCCTATAGGACGCTCTACAAAGGTATGGTCAGGCTCAACCTGAAGGTCTGAATACTCTAGGACATGGCTAGGGTCAGGGATATACTGGCGAAGCTGTGAGACGTGAAAGACGTCATGAACACCGGCCAAGGATGGGGGCAATGCTAAGCGATAGGCCACCTCGCCAACTCTATCCAAAATCTCAAACAGGCCAATATACCTCGGACTCAACTTTCCTTTGATCCCAAACCGTCGGACTCCTCTAGTAGGCGAAACTCGAAGCCACACATGTGAACCTACCTCAAACTAAATCTCTGTCCTCCGCCTGTCTGCATACTTCTTCTGGCGATCTTGAGCGACTCTCATGTGCTCATGGATGCGTCCCACCTTATCAATGGTCTCTCTAACTAGGTCCGGTAAAGATGAAACCGTGTCCCCAGGCTCATCCCAACAAACTGGCGACTTGCATTGCCTCCCATACAGAGCCTCATATGGAGCCATCTCGATCGACGCATGGTAGTTGTTGTTGTATGAAAACTCCACCAATGGTAGGTGTCTAACCCAACGGTCTCCCCACTCCAAAACACATGGTCGCAGCACATCCTCCAAGTTCTGAATCGTCCTCTCACTCAGGCCATCTGTCTGAGGATGAAAAGCTGTACTGAAATGCAGTCTAGTACCTAGGCTCTCCTGAACCTGGTGCCAAAACCTCGAGGTAAAACGTCCATCTCTGTCAGATACGATCCTCTCAGGTACTCCATGAAGTCTCACGATCAGGCAAATGAACTCCTCAGCAAACCGCGATGCTGGCCATGTCTCCTGAATCGGAATGAAGTGAGCCGACTTGGTCAACCTATCGACCACGACCCAAATGGCGTCGAATCCTCTGACATCCCGCCTCAGCCCGGTGACGAAGTCCATCGAGATATCTGTCCACTTCCACGCGGGAACTGGAAGCGACCTGACAAGTCCTCCCGGTCTCTGGTGCTCAATCCGAACCTGCTGGCAAACCTGACATCTGGCCACAAAGTCTGTGATGTCTGCTCTCATCCTCTGCCACCAATAATATCTCCTAAAATCCTGATACATCTTATTCGTCCCTGGATGGACAGAATAAGGAGTGGAGTGAGCCTCCTGCATGATCCTCTGCCGCAGATCTGACGTCGACGGAACTACAACTCTGCCCTGAAAGGTCAGCATCCCATCTCCTCTCTCTACAAGCTCTCTGAATCGACCCTGGGCCATCCGATCCCTCAGAACTGCAATCTCTAAACAGTCTGCCCGACCTCGACGAATCTCCTCGATCAACTCAGCCTGAACCTCCAAGAATGATAATTGTCCATTCTCCCGCTGGACCCACACCTCGAAGCAACACCTCATCAAATCTGTCTGCAAATCCCTCTGATCTGTAAGCCTCGCAACTGATGCCTCCAGGTGAGTCTTCCTACTGAGCGCATCTGCCACCACATTGGCCTTTCCTGGGTGATAAACTATGTCCAAGTCATAGTCCTTTAGAAGCTCTAGCCACCGTCTCTGTCGCATGTTGAGCTCCTTCTGAGTGAAAATATACTTCAAGCTCTTGTGATCTGTCATCACCTTGCATGAAGTGCCGTACAGGTAATGCCTCCAAATCTTCAGAGCATGAACTACAGCTGCCAACTCTAAGTCATGAACAGGATATGACACCTCTGCAAGCTTCAACTGGCGCGAAGCATAAGCGATGACTCGACCTCTCTGATGCAGAACACATCCCAAGCCGGAACGCGAAGCGTCTGTGTAGACGACGAAGTCCTCTGTCCCTTCTGGCAACGCTAGCACTGGGGCGGTCGTCAGCTTCCCCTTCAGACGCTCGAAGCTGGCCTGACATTCCACACTCCACTCAAAAGGAACATCCTTCTTCAGTAGCTGCGTCATCGGCCTAGCAATGCTCGAGAAACCCTGGACGAATCTCCTGTAGTAACTGGCCAATCCTAGAAACGAGTGGATGTCCTTGACGTTCTTGGGCACCTCCCAAGCAACGATAGCATCAATCTTCGCCGGATCCACGGCGACTCCCTCAGCTGAAATCACATGGCCTAAGAAAGCCACCTCTGTGAGCCAGAACTTGCACTTGCTGTATTTCCCATACAGTTGATGCTTCCTCAGCGTCTCGAGGACAATCCTCAAATGCTCCTCGTTCTCCTCTCTACTCCTCGAGTAGACTAAAATGTCATCTATGAACACGACAACGAATCTGTCCAAGTAGTCAATGAACACACGGTTCATGAGCTCCATGAAAGCTGCTGGTGCATTGGTCAGCCCAAACGGCATGACCACGAACTCGTAGTGACCATAGCGGGTCCTAAAAGCGGTCTTCTGGACATCCTCTGGCTTTACTCTCAGCTGGTGATAACCGGACCTCAAATCAATCTTCGAGAAGACAACGGCGCCCTGCAGCTGATCCAACAGGTCGTCAATCTTGGGAAGGGGATAACGGTTCTTCACCGTCGCACAGTTCAGCTCCCTATAATCGATGCATAGCCTCAATGACGCGTCCTTCTTCTTGACGAACAACACTGGTGCTCCCCAAGGTGATGCACTAGGCCTGATGTAACCCTTCTCGGCTAGCTATTCCAACTGAGCCTTCAGCTCCGCCATCTCCGTCGGTGCCATGCGGTAAGGGACTCGTGAAATAGGTCTGGTGCCTGGGTCTAGCTCGATCCCAAAGTCAACCTCTCTCGGTGGGGGAAGTCCCGGTAGCTCATCTGGAAACACATCTGCGAAGTCTCTGACAACAGGGACATCTGACAAGCTGGGATGTGTGCGATCCACCTCTAAAGCGTAACACCAATACCCAATGCATCCCTGGTCTAGAAGTCTGGCGGCTCTGACTGCGCTAATGAGCGCTCCGTTCCTCTTGGGGTCGCTCCCCCAAACCTGGTGCTTAGTCCCGTCATCTGCCAATATAGACACCGTCCTCGTCCTCAGATTGATGATCGCTCCATAGTGGTCCATGAAATCCATACCCAGAATGAGATCATCCATCCTCAATGGCATGACAATAAGGTCGGTTGGCCACTCACGCTCACCTATATGGATGGGGCAACCTAAAATCTCCCCACTCGTCCTAACCTTTGCCCCGTCCGCTAAACCAATAGTAAGGGGTAAACCACTCGTGCAGCTCAGGCTCAGCCTAGCAACGCACGCCTCTGCTATGAAGCAGTGAGTAGCACCAGTGTCAAACAATAAGCACGCATCATGGAAATGTATAGTACCTGCGGAAGTAGGGGCAGTACAGTCATCAGCTCTCATTTGGAACACGCGGGGCGGTGGGGGTAATGCTGGTCCTCGGCCTCCGGAACTCTGGCCACGATCATACCCGGACCCAGATGGTCCTGCAGATGACGAACCTCTACCCTGACCTGGCCCTGACGGCCCTCTGCCTCCACGATCGTAACCTCTACCTCCTCTACCTCCTCCTCGACCTCTACCAGAAGCATCTCCTCGCCCCTGACCCTTGGGATAAGTCAGCAGTGGCGGCTGAGGAGCCGCAGGAAGTCTCGGTGGCTGTGTAGTCGGCGGGGCTCTACCGTCCTGGGGACAACGGGCAGCTCTATGCCCCATGGTGCCGCAAGTGAAGCAGACAATCGAACGATCTGGGCAGGAAGCGACATAATGACCTCTCTTGAAGCATCCATGGCAAGTGACACTCCTCACTCGTGCATCTCCTCCATAATTAGCTGGACCGGGCGGCTGGGGTGCCCTCGGTGTAACTCCGTGATATCCCCCTCTAAATCCTCCTCCATAGCCTCCTCTCCTGGATCTGTCGTCTTCGCGACCATCCGCTGGTCTCGCTCTCTTCGCCTCAGGGTGAGAAGTGGTGTATGCAGTCTCGAACAAGATCCACTGCTTGTCATACAGGAGGATGACCTCCAAGAATCGATCAAAGCTGACAGCTCCCAAGCTAGAGGTATGCAGAAGTACTGGAGGCGGCAGTCTCATCGATAACATGCGAATCCGGCTCTCATCGGAAGGGCACAAGTGAGCACAGTAGACCAGTTCCTTCTTGAACTAGCGAACGATGGTAGAGACAAAAGCTGATCGGTCGTAGTAGCCTCGCATAAAGGATACCTGTCGGGCTATCTCAATCCCAGGAGGGCGGTACTCTCTCAACATCAGATCCCTAAACTCCCCGTAGGTCCACTCAGCCTGATCTATCTTAAATAAAGACCAGCGGTCAAAAGCGTCTCCCTGTAGATGGCCTGCGGCAAGTCTCTGTCTCTCGGAAGCGGGGACAACAACATGGTCGAACAACCCATGCATCTCACGGAACCATCTCTCAATATCCCCCCCAACCTCTCCAGTAAAAGTCGGAGGACAGCACTGAGCTAATGTCTTGACCCAGTCGACGCGCTTCTCAGGGCGTGCATCGGCTACGGGCTCAGCTGGCTGAACAGGAACCTCGGGCGTCGGTGCTGTAGATCGGGCTCCTCCCCGTAACTCGCTCAGAATGTCGTGAAGTGCCGCCTCTAGCTGTCCAAGTCTAGTCTCTGTGGGAATCGGAATCTGGTCGTCAGCCGGCGGAGGTGAAGCTCGCTCCTCAACGTGATCGTCAGCAGCGCGCTCCTCGGCGCTCTCAACAGCAATCCGACGGGGGCGTCCCCAACCACGATGTGCCTTACCCCCACGCCCAACAGAACCGCGTCTAGTATCGACCATGAGTACTACATGAACGGTTAATTTAAACACTCAGCACAGAAGCACTCGACGATTAATATGATCCCCTTCAAGGAGGATCGCCCTCAGGCATAATTGCATATATGTATAAATCAAGAATAGAGACGATCTATGCCGTCCTTCGAGGGACGGCTGACCGGAGGGGCAAAACCTCACGGTCACCTAACTCGACACTCCAACCTCCATGGTGTTCCTTGGAGTTATCTAGGCCCATCTGTAAATCAAAGCTACTATTTTGCCTACCGTTCCCCGAGCTCTACATCCATAAGGGAGGTCTATCGCTTTGGTCTCTACCCACGAGATTGTTTCCCCTTTATTCATTTTACGTTTTAATTCCAATTAAATTCATTTTGCCCTTTTGAAAGCATTTCTCAAACCCATTTGAAAACATTGGGCGATTTTCAAAACCATCTTCAACATGTTGTACTCGGATTGCAAAACCTGGCTCTAATACCACCTTTGTAACGGCTCGGGATTATGATTCCCGAGTTACGTTTCGAGGGATGAAACCCCTCGTTGGGATCTTGCGCCCCGAGTACAGGTTGAAGGTTTGAAATCAAAGATGCGCAGTTTAAAGTGGGATTTCGCACCCAAACCCGGAAGGTCCGTTGGAGACCCCGGGGTAAATCCCTGTACCTGTCCTAAGTCTACAACGCGCGAAAAACTTTATCATGCAAAGGGTGAAAGTTTCGAAAACGATACAACCAGTGCCACGGCAGAGCCGGGTCAAAACGGAGTATAGTAGGAAGAAATCCAAAAAAACATGAGTTTGGTGAAGTCAGGGTTCATACACTCACTCTCCGCCATATGAATGTACCCCGTCATATCAGCACAAAATCAAGTAGTAGATCGGGTACCTGAAACTATACCACCAAGTCAGGCCAAGAGTCCGCCTACGGGTCCTCTGACCGCACTGAGGACATATAATACGCTTATACCTAGAATAAAGGATGCCTTCATGCAGTACTGAAATAAAACCACACTATCATGCTCCTAATTCATATGTGCAGAATATTGAGAAAGGCCTTAACAAATAATACCAAGCGGTATATCCCTCTTTTACCACCACCCCTCTTCCAGACAGGGTGGAGACTGGCCAGTTCGATGCTATAATCATATCAAATCTCATCATCATATCATATCTCATGCCCATCTCGTATCCCGTGATATATATAAATGACTCGAGGAGGACAACACCCGATTAAGCTGGGCTGCCCTATGACCCTAGCAAGGACTCTAGGACTCACAGATAACGGCCGTTCTGTATTCAAACGCATACAGAATAAGGATGCTCATTTGTAAATGCAATTCCTAAGCATGATACTACATGATATGCTCTTATGCATATGCAGCACCTACATACTATATGACATATCAGGCAGGAGGTACTGGTTACTGAGTAAGCCCCGGAGGTATTTACTGTAACGGCCCAGAATTATGATTTCCGGGTTACGTTTCAAGGGATAAAACCCCTTGTTCGGATCTTGCAATCCAGGTGCGGGTCGAGGTTTCAAACTCATTTAAGATTAGTAGAAGGAGGGATTTCAAACCCTAAAAACCTCGAAGGGCCATTAGGTACCCTTTACCTGTCCTAAGACTATGTCGCAAAATCCAATTCAACCGAAAGTAAAGCGGAAGCAAAACTAGGATACAAATGCCACGACAAAGCCGGGTCAAACCAAATCATAAGCAAGTGATTACCATTTTACCAAGTTAGAATATTAGCTAGGTTCTTCGATTCGCCAAAGGGTTTCCCGTCACAGAAGCAAGGAGCAAACAAGATCTGCAGAAAATACCTTAAAAAAAAAGAACGGGGAAAGGAGTCAGATCGAGCCACTCATGCGGGACCGAAAGCCCTCGCTGAGGCCATATAGTATGTGCTATACCTAATAAAGATGCTCTAATGCAGTACGAAAGTCAAACACACTAGCATGCTCCTGGTTATAATAATGTGTAAAAATACTGTAAAGGGCCCAAGACAATGCCAAGTGGCATATCCCTCTCCTACCTCCACCCCTTCTGATAGGCAGAGACTGGCCAGCTCGTGAATGCATTCCATCATAATCGGGCGGCACGCATGCCTAACCCGCTCCACAATAAAGCCCACAGGCATCTCATAATACAAGGAAGTTCATGACTCGATTGACTCAGGGTACCCGATGAGGCTGGGCTACCCTATGACCCTAGCAAAGACTCTAGGACTATCACAGATAACGGCCGTTCTGTTTCAAACGCATAAAGTAAGCAGATGCTCATTCAATTAGTGCAACCTAAACAGGATACTACATGACGTGCTATTATGCATATGCAACACCTAACATAAGATGCAACAACAGGCATGAATGTCCAATCTGATTAAGCCCCTAGGGAACTTACCTGAAGTCTTCGCATCCAATTAACCAGCAAATAAGTCACTAGATACTCGTCCATCGGCCAACAAGTCACTCAGAGAATCATCCAATCACACTAGCAAGTAATAAGCAAGGAATAGCTCATCAATACATGTTTAATTATCACACAAGCAGGTGACTACAAGACTGAATAGTATTTTATTCAAGTAATCGGGTATTCTCATCAAGACCATCATTCTCAATTCATCTCAACTTATCTCAGAACATATCACAACATCTCGTCATGTCTCATTTTCAGATCGTAGTATCTTATCTCATCATATTTTAATTCACATATCACCCAATGACTCATGTAACATCTAATCATGCTTCTATTCACATATATTCATCTCTTATTCACATACTTTCTATAACTTCGCATGTAAATTAAAATTCACTGGTCATTCAATCAAGTCAAACCCAAGGGAAACCAAAATTCTTAAATATGTCAAGAAGGCAACAAGTATCTTATATTCGTTGATAATTAGGGAGTAAGTCAACATTTCTAAAATCCATTATGAATTCAATTATCACTAAATCACTCAATAAAAGCTTGAAGTCAACACAAACAAGATTAAACATAACAAGTTATCAGGACATGCTCCATAAGACTTTTCTAATTCAATTCATTCATAGTTGTAACCCATTAATAGGATCGAATTCTCAAGTCCGAGTTAAAATTTCCTATCTCAATCAAGTAACTTATTAGCCACTTATCTACTAATTTAGTTTATCACTATAATAAATCTAAGTCAACAATCCTCAAGCTTAAATCAACATCCCAATTGTAACAACTACTCAAGTTAAATTCATAACCAAGTTTGAATCTACAACCCTCTTTAATACAGTAATTAATATAGAGGTGATCTAGTCAAATTATTAAGGTTAACAGAACTAATCCACAAGGCAACCAACATCGCGACAACAACAAGACCCAATTAGCCAGTGTACAAGTAAAACTTCCGAAGCCAATATTTCAAATCCAATTCAATCGGTCAACTCCGCTCAACAGCCATCTAAAACAAGTTTAGTCCAGTCAAAACCAAAACTAATTAGAAGGAACATGGCTAAGAAAAGGAGCCCGGAAATTATACCCCCAATCCCGACAAGGAAGTGCTCGAGGCTTCGAGGGACGATCTGGAGTCCGGTCCGGGCGTTGGGTTCGTCGGCGCCAAGCTACTTGAGATGGTTGTGGGTTCGATCGCAGCAGGAGGAGGGCGGAGGAAGATGCAGGTGCTGAGACGGTCTCGACGATTCGGACTCGTCAGTGGTAGTGCCAGAGGCGAGGTCAGAGAGGACAGCGCCCGGGTCGGCGGCGTGGATCCGAGCTCCTGGCTAGGGGCGCTGCTCCAGCTTGAGGATGGCGTCGACTCTATTAGGCTTCAGCGGCCTAGTCGCTTCCTCAGCGATAAGGAAGGTGACCGAGAGAGAGAATGGGGTGTCGGGTAGAGTAGAAGCTGATGGGAATAGCGGGGTGAGAGGCTGAACCGAGGCGGCCATGGAGGGCTTGTGAGCGAGAGAGTGAGAGGTCCGAGTAGGAAGAATGGGAGAGAGAGGAGACGAGAGCCATGGGAGCTTCGACTTCTTCGGATCTGGTAGAAGGAGGCCGAGATGGAGGAGAGTAGCCATGGATCTTCAAGTTTCTCAATTTGGTTTTGTTTTGAGGGAGTAGCAGCTGAGGACGGAAGAGAGCTCGTAAGGCAGGGGGGAGATGAAGCAACAGTGAATGGGGCGGCACACATTGGGTGGGGATAAAGGGTATATATACCCGGTGAACTAGAGTTAAGTTAGCTTATTAAAATTTACAAAAAAAATCCGCTATTCTTAAGTGATGGAAATATTACCACATTACTTAACAAATTTCTCCCAATTAGATTCTGGTATGCGAACCGACTGTTTTTAAATCGAGTTCAAATATATGCTTGAATTTGCTTTGAATTGACTAAAATAAAGAATCATTTTGACCAAGGACGGAGTCTTCCAAAATTTTCAGAATTTCAGAAATTTAATATTGAAATTTATTTTAATTCATAAAATACTATTTTAAAATTTTGGGTCTTTACACTTACCTCGCTAGAAGATCAGCAAAAGAAGAATCCAGCACAGAGTAGTCACGATCACAGAATATCACCTAATCACATAACGAGAATATACTAAGTATACTTCTATAGCCTTTCTGAACACATATATTACTCACTCAAATGAGCAGATAGATAAGTAAGCTTGCATCAATCATACTTTCAATTTGTCACGATCAACCATCTCTTATCTCATACCATTCATCATAACTTGTCAACTTATCAGTTTAAAAAAAATATACTCCCTATATATATCATACTTATACTTTCCATATATATCATCATCATAAATATCGAACATTTAATCTCTTGTGAAATTTACCACAATATCACGCTATTAGTCATCATCTTATTCCCAAGTTAGCTTCAAAATCATTTCAAATCCGAATTAAACAGTTAAGAGTTCTGACCCCTTGAAAATACTCGCTAAATTCCCTTTTCAATTTATTTATCAAATCACTTTTTAACCTTTTATAAATCTCTAAAAAAATAATAATATTTTTATACCTTAATCCCCAATTAATATTAATTATTTAAACAAATAATTCAAATGACCAAAACGCCCACCAAAACGCAACTAAACCCACACGGACAAACAGTGCCGCGGCCGCGGCATATTGCGGCGCCCGCAGCATATGCGGCGCCCGCAGCAGGTGCGGCGCCCGCAACATATGCGGCGCCCGCAGCAGGTGCGGCGCCCGCAGCAAATGCGGCGCCCGCAGCAAGTCGTCTTCTTCCTCTGCGTCGGACTGGTTCGACCCTTCTTGGTGGAGCTTGGCTCTCCTTCCATTTCCGACCCCTCTCATCCTCACAGACCCTCAATCCCAACCACTAAAGACACACGCACACGGATTGAAGCTAAAGGGAAGAATGAACGAGGCTCACCGAGGTGTTCGCGGACGTCGGAGCTTCGTCAGAGCTCGTCGGAGGCTCGATTCGTTGCGTCGGAGAGAGAGGAACCTCGGATTCAACCTAGGAGGGTAAAGGAAGGTTCATCCATGGAATTTCGGATCGAACGAGAGGTCGAAGCTTACCGAACGGAGTTTGCGCTCGAGTGAGGTGGTGGAGCTCCGGTGGCTCGATGGAGGCGCTAGGGTCTCTAGGGCGGCGTCGGGACGGTGGTGAACGCCAGTAGAGGTGGCTAGGTCTGCTATTTTTGCTGCTCGTCGAGGAACACGAAGGTGGAGGTGGAGGTGGCGATGGAGATCGGTGGTGGCGCAGCGGGAGTGAAGGTGACGGTGGAGGTGGCGATGGCGTCCAGCTGCTGCTGCTGTGCTCTCGAGGAGGGGGACAGATGCTGTTGCTACAGCTCTTGAGGAAGGAGGAAGCAAGGAGGAGGGTGGGAAGAGAGTGATGGCGAGGGAGGGCGTGGGTGATGGTGGAAACAGGGGAAGGGATAGGGTGATATAGGCAGGGGAATGGGCTCGGGTTGCAGGATAAGGTAGGGGGGAGTGGGTGAGAGGTTGAGTGTGAAATTGGTTAACCAATACCCGGAAATAAATCCCGAATACGCGAATTTTGATTCCCGAAATTAGTTTCCAAATGTTAGTTTTCCCGAATCCCGCTAAACGAGTTTTAAAATCGATTTTAATTTCATTTTTAATTTACTTTTTCCGAAAAAAAAGATTTACAAATCCGAGCCTTTACAAAATGCACTCTGGTTTGTGGAAATAACCTTGCTAAGACAACTTTTCAGCCGATTAGTAAGCGTTTTCGAGATGATCTTATACAGTACATTGCATAGGCTTATCGGCCGGAGATCCTTCATCCGAAAAGGAGAAGTGACCTTCGAAATGAGTGCAATATACGTGTGATTCAGACCATTTGGAAAAGGCGCTCAAACGAGAATGTCAAGGACAAATTTTGTGACCTTAGGCCCAACGATATCCCAGTACCGCTGATAGAAGAGTGCTGACATACCGTCAGGCCCTAGTGATTTAGTGGGATGCATAGAATAAAGAGCGGGCTTTACCTCCTATCCAGAGAACGGACGTAGCAGCACTTTGTTATCCTCATCCGTTAAGATTATTTCAATTCCTTTAGTAGCCAAACTCGGAGGGTTGTTCAGTTGTGTGCTAAACAACCCTCCGAGTGTGCTAAACAACCGCCACTTTTGTCATCCCCTCCCTACTATGCCATTCCATCCCTTCCTCATCCACCAATCTAGTTAACTTATTCCTCCTAGCTCTCCCATTCGCCTTTTGGTAAAAATATCTGGAATTTCTATCCCCCCCACTTAAACTCGTTCACCTTTGCTCTTTGGAACCATAACATCTCTTCTTCATCCATGAGCTTCTCCTCCTCTCGCTCAAGCTCTCTCCTTCTCACAACTTGATCTCCTGACATTCCCCTCTTCTGCATCTCCCACAACTCCTCTCTCACCCTGCCAAGCTTTTTCAAAATATTCCCAAAAGTCACCCTATTCTAGTCCTTGAGATCCTCCAAACATCTCCCTATCTTCTCTAGAATCCCACCCTCCACGAAATCTAACCCCGGGTTATTCCAACCATTTCGAACCACCTCCACACTCCCCTCGTGCTCCGCCGATGTCATAATTTGATTGAAATCCCCATAGCATAACCAAGCCTCATGTGGGTCCTCTGCTAATCTACGAAGAAGACTCCACATATGTCTTTTCTCCTCCTTTTTGGCCATCCATATATCCTCGTGAGTCTCCAAGGTTCCACCTGAGGGTCTATAATCAAAGCGTTGATATGATGAGACGTATATCTCTGGACACTTAGGTTTATCTCCTCATCCCATAACAAACACAATCCTCCCGACTTACCAACACTCAACTACAAACGAGTTTTTAAACCCCAAGCTCATCCTAACTTCCTCCATTCTCTTCCTCTGGCATCGCGTCTTCATTAGAAACGCAATCCTCGGGTCCTCCCTTCTCACCAGATTGGTGAGTCTCAATACTGCACGAGCCTTCCCCAATCCCCGGCAGTTGTAGCTTAGTAGAGTCATTGATTCCGGCAGACAGGGCTCTTGCCCTCGCCCGCTGATCTCAACGTGATGGTTTCTATCACAACTTTCCTTCTCTTGTCCACCTCCCCTCTTACATCCCCCATTTCTGTATTTTCATCTCTCTCAGCTTCCTTCCTATTCCCCTTTGTCGTCATATCTCCCCCCTCCCCTACACCTCCTTCCCTAGCTAGCCTCTTCCATTTTTTCCTATCCACCCCTCCCCCTCCAACCTTGACTATCTGCTCATCTTTCCTTATCACCAGCCCCATCTCTTTTTTATTACCTCATTCTTCCATTTACTTCCCTTCTTTCCCTACCTTCTCCCCTCCCTCATGGTTACCGTTCATCCTCCCTATCTTTATCGTATTCTCCTCCACCCACTCCCTTTCAGCGAAAGACCTTCCATCTCTATCTCCCCATCTTTCATTAAGACCTCATCATTCACATTACCTTCCTCACTATGTCTTTCTCCCCCTATTTCAATATCTTCCCCCTCAAGTAACATAGCCAAAGATTTTCTTTTATCTTTTTCCATCCTCACTCCTCCCAGTTCCTCATCAATCTCCCTAGCCCTATCTCGCTCAGGCCCTTTTCCCATCCCCTCTTTTTGTTGTTTCTTGTTTTCCATCTCCCCCCTCCCAGGTTGCCTTCTTATTGTTGTTGCACAGAGCCACTCCCCATATTCATTGTTACATGCCTGAAATTCTCCATCACAATCAGATTCAACATGATCAAGTTTCCCACAATTGTAGCAAAAATTCGGCAACCGCTCATACTTTATATCAACCCACATTCTCTTACCATTCGCTCTCAACAACACACCCCTTCTGATGCGGGACCATCCAAGACACCTTCGGACTCACCTATACTTGGAGATGGGCCTATGATTCGAGCTCACGAGAATGATGTCATTCTCAAGAGGAAGAAGAAGGTTCCACCATGGGCGAAGGTGCAAAGGTGGAAGCTTGACGTTTTTTTAGATTCGTTCAACATTTGACAGCTTTTTGACATCTCAGTAAATTGAGTCGTACGGAGTCAATATTAATCGTATTGAGGCGTGACATACCTTGTCGAAACGAGGACGAAGAGATCTACAACTTTCCTGTTGAAGGTTTTTCCAGATTCGACCTAAAGCTTGGCCGAAAATCACAATCTTTGCAAGTTGTCACTGTTTTGACGGGAATTTGTTAAGGGGCAATTTGCAAAATAGCCACGAAATAGGACCTAATTTGCGAAATGTCAACGTTTTGGGACAATTTTGTGAAATATCCTAAATATAAACCCCTTCCCTCTCTCAGAATGACTAGAGACGGTGTGAATGATGCACCTACTTCAAGTTCCCCACTGGACGCTTCTCCGATGGCCGCCTCATCTCCGATTTCATTGGTAAGGATTCATATATATGCAAGAAACACAACTTTTGCAAATTGCAATGCAACAGAAGCTGAACTTTCTGTGTGTTTCTTGGTGCAAATTGGACAGCTGAGCATGCTAAGCTTCTGCTGATTGCTTCGTATCTTCAATCGGGTAATCGCGGTTTCTCCCATGGAGTTAGCTTTGCATATGATGGAGCTGGTCCTCTCAAGGAAACATTCCAAGGTCTGGTATATACAAAGACTCATGTTTTTACTTGTGTATGTTTTTCTTAGTGATATTTGATTGAGTGGTTTTGTTTGAGGATTGGTTGTGAGGCTTGTAGGTCATCAATCTTGAGATGCAACTTAGGAGTTTTGACAAAGTCAAGGCGAAGGTAGGAGGCGAGCTAGGCGGTGAGAAGGCTAGAATGATGGCGGAAAGATCGGTTTTCACTCTTGTTCTTACATTATTGGTTTTCCTTTGATGTTATTCAAAAGTTAGTTCATACTCAAATTCATAACTGAGTGAAATCTGTATCTTCTGCAGAAAGGACGCCGATTTCGATTTCGATGATTTTGTGTTCAATCGGTGCCATGGCGGATCTAGCAAGCGAGCGAGGTCGAGCGGCCTGAGGGAGCAAGCGAGGTCGAGGGAGCAGCCGGAGCGAGTGATCGAGGGAGCGGCTCTTCTTCATCACCTCAGATCTGGTTGTATTGTAGGTAAGTAGATCTGATCTCAGTTTCAATTTTCACTCTTGTTCTTGCATTATTGGTTTTCCTTTGATGTTATTCAAAAGTTAGTTCATACTCCAATTTATAACTGAGTGAAATCTGTATCTTCTGTCACACATGTTGGAATCAATTCGATCATAGTGGACTCTAACTCTGATGCAGTGATGCTGGAAGCTGAATGAATTTTGAGCGAAAAAACAAGAATGCATTGAAGAAGATTTTTTCCCCTCGGTTTAGTCCAACTTTTCGTGGTTTTATTTGATAATTACCTTTCCTGAATATCCTCTAGCAATTAGTTTTTATCTGATCACTGATTTTATACGAGGTTAGGAAAAGAGCTTGAAAATACAATACACTTTGATGTTGTTGTCTTAGAACTTATTCTAGTTTTAAGTACGTAATTTGAATCCAAAATAATCAATAAGCATGATTATTATAAAGATGATGTGAGTTAAGCTAGATGTATTTTTTTAATTCATTATCAAATCCTTTTATGCTAGTTTATCCTGTGCAAATCCTTCCAGATTTTGACACTGATACTCGGTAACACAATCAGGTCTCACTGGATGCTGCTAAGGTTATAAATTGTACTCCCCGGATGGTCGTTGTGCTGATGTCTCAAGAAAGAGTAAAGAGAATTTGGATATGCCAAGAAATTCTTCCATGTCTGTTGTTGATGCTAGTACTGTGAATGTTGCCCATGTATCAGGATCAGACATGATGAAGACTTCATACAGTGGGTAGGAGGCGGAATTGAATGAAGAGGATAGTATGAAAATGGACATGGAACAGCTTGGATGTCCTGAGAACGCGGTGACAGTAGAAAATGAGAGTGCAGATCATGTTGTTGAGTGTTCAGATGAGAACGCGGTGACAGTAGAAAAGGATAGTATGAAAAGGAGAGCAACTTAAGTTCCTCCCTTTCTATTCTTTATGCTTGAAGGTTGAAGCTATGACAACAAAATAAATGTATGATAGCAGGATTGTTGCCAAGTTTGCCTACTTGGATGAGCTGTTCAAAATTTTAGAAATCTACACGTTCAAAATTTCACAAATAGAATTCAGAATGTTAGAATACACATGACATATTCAAAAAACAGATTCAAAAACATGTTGTGTTTTCAAAACAAATGTTGAACAGTGCAATTGAAAGGATGCAATTGAAGTTAACTTTTCATGCCCTCATGGCATGCCTGACATCGTAACTCATCTTCACATTATCCAAGACCTTCAAGCAAAATAGAGGCGTGCAACTCTTCAAAATATCCAAACAATAGAGTCGTGCAACTCTTACAATAGAGTCGTGAAGCTCTTCCAACAGAGGCGTGCAACTCTTCCAACAGAGGCGTGCAACTCTTAAAACAGAGTCGTGCAACTCTTACAACAGAGTCGTGCAACTCTTACAACAGAGTCGTGCAACTCTTACAACAGAGTGGTGCAACTCTTAAAACAGAGTCGTGCAACTCTTACAACAGAGTCGTGCAACTCTTAAAACAGAGTCGTGCAAATTTTCACCACTAATTGTAACTAATATCAGTGCCAGCACTAATTGTAACTAATATCAGTGTCAGCACTAATTGTAACTAATATCAGTCTCAGCACTAATTTTCACCACTAGTTGTGCAAAAATAAAGTATTGATGAGCAAAAATAAGAGCATGTTGTGAAATAATTTATTAAGAAAGTATGAAATTATATTGAGAGAAAATAAGATCATGTTGAGAACAAATTCACAAGGCTCGATTGTTGTGCAAAAATAACCTATAGTTGAGCAAAAATAAGATAATGTTGAGCAAAATTTCACCAATCCCCCATGTTGTGCAATTTTACTCTATTGATAACAAAAATATGACCGTGTTGTGCAATAATCTATTAAAAAAGTATAAAATTATATTTGCAAAAAGTAAGATCATGTTGAGACACAATTTCACAAGGCTCAAATGTTGTGCAAAAATAAAGAATTGGTGAGAAAAAATAAGAGCATGTTGTGCAATAATTTATTGAGAAAGTATGAAATTATATTGAGAGAAAATAAAATCACGTTGAGAACAAATTCACAAGTCTCGATTGTTGTGCAAAATTAACCTATTGTTGAGCAAAAATAAGATGATGTTGTGCAATAATTTATTGAGAAAGTATGAAATTATATTGAGAGAAAATAAAATCATGTTGAGAACAATTTCACAAGTCTCGATTGTTGTGCAAAAAATAACCTATTGTTGAGCAAAAATAACATGATGTAAAGCAAAATATCACCAATCCCCCATGTTGTGCAATTTTACTCTATTGATGAGCAAAAATAAGACCGTGTTGTGCAATAATCTATTAAAAAGTATAAAATTATATTTACAAAAAATAAGATTATGTGGAGACACAATTTCACAAGTCTCGATTGTTGTGCAAAAATAAAGAATTGTTGAGCAAAAATAAGAGCATGTTGTGCAATAATCTATTGAGAAAGTATGAAAACATATTGAGAGAAAATAAAATCATGTTGAGAACAATTTCACAAGTCTCGATTGTTGTACAAAAATAATCTATTATCGAGCAAAAATAAGATCATGTTGAGCAAATTTCCACCAATCCCCCATGTTGTGCAAAAATAATATATTCTTTGATTTTCGATGTATAAGATACAATTTTGAAGTATCCATTCGAATATGTGATTGTTTATGCTTGTTTTTGCAATATCTGTGACTGTCTAACTTGTCTAATATAATGAATTTAAGCACTCGAATAGGGGGAATAGATATATGATGTTTGGGAGTATTGCTGACATAAGTGTTTCTTTAGTATATATTGCTAAAGAATTGTTTATAATGAACTTGGTGTTCTGGTGGCAATATACTTCAAAATATACTAAAGAAGTGTGATTTCCGCTTAAATAACTTTGCCCAGAACTACCAAAGAGTAGTTCCTGAAACGAGTTGGTAAATTGTCAGACATTTTGGGGTTCACTTTTCTTGACTATAAACGTGCAGGGGCAGATCTGATGTCACTGGACTGCATACTGGCTCAAAATCAATCTAACAAATTTAAAAAACGTGCAGGGGCAGATCTGATGTCATTAGAGCATTCTTCTCGGACGAAAACTTGTAAACGAGAAAATGCGACCAATCAAATAGAAACACCTTTGAATGGAGATGAACACAACTCTGCCTTAGAGTTTCACAACTCTGTTAAAAGAGTTGCACAACACTATTTTAGAGTTGCACAACAATCAAATTCCATACCTCAAGCTGTAGTATTTTAGAGGAAAACAGAAATTTGCAGTTACAAAGACAACATACATGAACAACTGATTTTATTGCAAGCAAAATACTGCACATATAACAATTTCTGTCAACACAACACTTTCTGTCAGCACAAAATCCATGACAACCCAAACAAAATCAGCAATCCTCATATGCAACAAACAGCTAAAGAGAGCCTAACTATCGACTAAAATGTAAACTTTGGCTTCAAAGCAAAGTTGGATCGCGAGCTTGAGCTACTGTTCTTTTGAACCTAGTGGACCAGACCCTTCTTATGGTCGTGAAACGACACGTTCTGCATGAGCTCCAGGGTCCCATCCACAGCAAGCGATGCCCCAAACTGCTCCAGGACTTTCACAATCTGCGAAAACTCAGGCCTCTTTTCAGGCTGCGAAAGCCAGCATTGCTCGATTAGAGCTCGCACTGCAGGAGGGCAATCCTCCGGAATAGGAGGCCTCAGATTCTGAAATTCCCAGGCAGTCTATGTTAGAATTCGAAAGCCAAAGCGAATGAAACAAAGCAATCAGAACCGTTACCTTGTTAGCTACAACATATGTAGCTTGACACGGATTCATGTCTTCGTATGGAAGCCTTCCGGATACCATTTCCCATAGAATGAGTCTGAAGCTGTACACATCAGCCTTCCGTCCATAAGATTTATGCTTGATCATTTTGGGCGCCATCCAACGATAAGTCCCGAGATAATCATCAAGTGGATCACAATCCACCTCCTCACAGGCAATGCCAAAATCAGCAATCCTCATATGCAAAGCCTCATCTATAAGGGTGTTTTCCGGCTTCAGGTCCCTATGGATGATGCCCTGTGAATGCACATGCGACATTGCCCGAGCAATCTCCAATGCAAATGCTACTGTATCTTTCAAGGGAAGAATTCTGTGCTCAACCTTGTTTAGATATGACCTTAAAGACCCCTCTGGAAGATACTCAGTCACTATGCAATACACCGGTGGCTTACTGCAAGCAGCCCCAAACTGAA
Source organism: Persicaria tinctoria (assembly GCA_037127255.1). NCBI lineage: Eukaryota > Viridiplantae > Streptophyta > Magnoliopsida > Caryophyllales > Polygonaceae > Persicaria > Persicaria tinctoria. The sequence goes on from JBANSL010000020.1 coordinate 40,483,214, forward strand.
CAAACAGACGACAACCTCAGATTGCGATACCAATCAGAATACATTATAGTAGTATTGTAAGGTAGGTTTTACCTTTATTACATTCTCGTGATGAAGACGGGAGAGGAGGTTAACTTCTCCAATGAACTGCTTCTTCAACCGAGCTTCCAAGGTCCTGACTTCATCATCATGATCCGGGGCAGTGGTTATCTTGACAGCAACAGCCTCCTCTTTATAGATGCCATGATAGAGCTTATTGTGAACTTGCTGTGAGCCGCAACAGCCTCCTCTGACGGAGGGCAATGATCTTTGAGGAGCAAAAGATCCTCTTCTATCATCTTGATCCGAGAAACATCATTTGAGCTAAAAAACTTGAAGGCATATAGTTAATCATATTTAAGAGGATAGGATGTCTTCTCGGTTATCAGATTAGTCTAATTCAATCAAAATCACTTAGTTGCAACTAGAAATAAATCACATTCTGCATGATGACAAAATGCTAATCTTCATATTCAAATGATAACTCAAATAGCAAGAACAAATATTTAGTGATAACTTGCACCTAGAAGTACACTAGAAATATATTTATCATGTTCAAAGTCCCATTCATCCATGTTATGAAACATATATTCAAAACAAATCCCATCTTAACTTATAGTCAGCTATATTAATTCAAACAAACCAAAATAGAGTCAAAAAATATCATAACCACTGATGGAGTAAAAAGGAACCTATTTGTGAAGCTAAATTGACTTGTAGATCAGTAGGGGAAAACACAAAGTATCCTACTTTTAAGTGAAATCAGGCAAAAGGTAACAAATGGTTTAGGTAGAAGTTAATTATAGTGAAAGACCCATGCTAATTTGTTAGTACAAATAAGGGAGATGTATAGGATTTCAAGGTGTATATAATTACCCTTTGCTAAAATTAGTCAATGAAATGAAATGAGAGAAAGTGGAATAGAAGAAGGCAACAAGAATATATACCCAGCAGTTAACTCTAGAATTTTTAACATCCATAAATAAAGTTGCAAAACCACACCTTGCAATATTAAAGGGGTCACCATTAAGGTCAAAGAATTGCATAGAAGTAACTATCTCAAGGTCGTAAAACCATGCATAAAAAGAAGTAACATGAAACACAAAAGTCATATGGATTTCTCAATTGCAAAATAGTGCCTACTACCTTACATTCAAATAAAAATTTCAAAACCGGAATAGAAATCAGCAAAAGAGATGATGTTCTCAAGTATCAACTACACCCAACAGAACATATTTCATTAAACAACAACTTCAGTTTAGTAGAAGAAACCAAGCACTTTACCACAAACGTTCTTTCACCTCGCCTTTTCGTGGTCCATAATTCCAGATGAGGTTGTCAACACAATGTATCCAAACTGCAAATTTCAACCAATTAACAAAAAAATCAGTCAACACAATTCATCATGCCATGTATATATGATTCTGATATAACAATTGAGTGCTCACCTGTCTAGAAGGAAGCAACCTAGCAATCCATGATTCGATTTCTTTGACACTGACATCAAAGCGGGGGATGATAACTCCACATTTGTTCAACCTGCCGATCAGTTCGACAACAATGAACCATGTGGAGAGCTGATAAGCCCCTTAGGGAAACCAGCTAAGTGGAAGCAATGAACCATGTGGAGAGCTGCAACTGCACCCTGGCACCAATGCACGCGGAGTTTAGTGAAGTACTTCATTAAAACTCGTCAGAGAAGTTTGGTTTAAGCAGAAACGATGCTCATTGCAAAATCAAAGGGATCCTTTTTCTTTATCTTTTTTTCTTGCAACATTTGCATATAACAACCCATGTTTCATACATGTGTTGGAGGCTTTGGCACAAGGGAGTTGCCAGCGCTCCAATTTTTTAGACTGCGAGGTTCACTGGATAGTTAAATGGTGGAATGGCTAACACAACCCCTAGAGGAATATGCATTTCATCAGAAAAAGTGTAATGTTAGTATGAAGAAAAAGAATCAAACAAAGCTTTCGAACATTACGCCATTCCTAAAGTCGCTTCACAACTGCTTGTACACTGTGTGTGTGTGTGTGTGTGTGTGTGTGTGTGTGTGTGTGTGTGTGTGTGTGTGTGTGTGTGTGTGTGTGTGTGTGTGTGTGTGTGTGTGTGTGTGTGTGTGTGTGTGTGTGTGTGTGTGTGTGTTAGCATTGCAATTTGCACCAGCAGACAACCTGATGTATCATCTTGAATGGATTCAGGGGTGTTACACTCTTGGCATCAGTAACACCATCCTTGGTCACTTTAGGAGCACCAAAACTTTGCTCAATCACCACATTTGTTCTGTCCTCTGTAGTCAAATTGAGAGATAGATCAAGTTTTAACATGTTCAATTTGATAAGAACAGAAGCTCGTCAATAGTGCATAATTGATCAAAACCTTTGATCACATCTGGCATTGGCATCTTGAACAACCCTTCACCATCTGTGTGAAACAGTTCTTTGAGCAACTCTAGTGGAATGTGGTTAATCTTATTGATTACACTCTGCGGTAGCTTAACCCCGCTCAATTGGAAGCCTTATCAGATGTCTCGATCGCTCGCTCCGCCACTCCCTCGATCGTAGATTCGACGATTGCAAATCAGGAGGCTTGAATACCAAAAGCCCTGAATCTGAACCCTAGATCTTCAACGAACATCCATGGAGAGATTGGAGGCCAGATCTTCTCATCGTTTCCTTCTTCTGACTCTGTGGTAGATCTAGATCTAGATCGGAGAAGAAGGAGAAGAGAGTCTTCGACCTTGGAAAGAGAGCGAAGCGGAGGCGAGATACGAAGACTCGACAGGCGGCGAGTGAATCGGAGGGATGCGCCGCCACCACCACCGCCAACGCCAACGCTTTCACCCGCCATGACAAGGGAACAGAGAGAGGGAGCACCGGAGAGATCTGAGACGACCGGAGAGATCCGACGCTCGCTCGATCGATCTCGCACCAGCCGCTCGCTCCCTCTCTCGCTTGCGCCGCTAGCTCCCTCCATCGCTCGCCACCAGATATCGTCTCCGGCGTCGGAGAGATCGAGATATCCATCGACTTCAATCGGAAGCGGAGAGAGAGATTGGAGAGACAGGGCAACTATCAGATTAAAAAAATAATAAAATTGAGAATTAATATATATATAGTGGACATTTCGCTAATTTGTCAAAAAAACGTGGACATTTTACAAATTCGTCCAAAAAAAGTGCTTATTTTACAAAAAAAATCATTTGTTAAGTGTTGAAACTTTCTTTGTTACTATTTTTAGAGACCTTATTTACTTAAGTTATTTTAGGTAATTTGGGGGTTATTTTTAATTATTCTTTTAATTATTATTTTCCATCTAAATCAGCTCTAGGTTATATATTGACGGCTGATCTCCTTGTAAATGGTAGACGTCTCTTTTATGAAAATTTCATTTTGTGTGAAACACAATTGAGAGAAAGTCAATCGACTCGAAGCGTGGCTCGTCGATTGCAACTATTGGTATAGATCTTGCTTGGTTTGCTTTGAGTTCATCAACCTCGCGAGAGCTTGGTGATCCTGGTAATCACAAGTTCATCGAAGAGCCACGCTTCGAATCGATTGACTTTCTCTCAATTGTGTTTCACACAAACTGAAATTTTTATAAAAGAGACGTCTACCGTTTACAAGGAGATCAGCCGTCAATATATAACCTAGGGCTGATTTAGATGGAAAATAATAATTAAAAGAATAATTAAAAATAACCCCTAAATTACCTAAAATAACTTAAGTAAACAAGGTCTCTAAAAATAGCAACAAAGAAAGTTTCAACACTTAACAAATTCCCGTCAAAACAGTGACAACTTGCAAAGATTGTGATTTTTGGCCAAGCTCTAGGTCGCATCTGGAAGAACCTTCAACAGCAAAGTTGAAGATCTCTTCGTCCTCGTTCCGATAAGGTATGGCACGCCTCAATACGATTAATATTGACTCCGTACGACTCAATTTACTGAGACGTCAAAAAACTGTCAAATGTTGAACGAATCTAAAAAACGTCAAGCTTCCACCTTTGCACTTTCTCCCCTGGTGGAGCCTTCTTCTTCCTCTTGAGGATGACATCATTCTCGTGAGCTCGAATCATAGGCCCATCCCCAAGTATAGGTGAGTCCGAATGTGTCTTGAATGGTCCCGCATCATCTTCTCAATGGTTTGCGAACATCAATCGAAACCCTACACGTAGGAATTTCGCATAACCTTTCAACTCCTCCTCATCAACTTCGATGGCCTTTCCACAAGTCTTCCCTAATATTTCAGCAGCTTCCATTGTCATCATTTGCAAAGGTAAGTCATGGAACTGAACCCAGAACATTGCTTCCTCAAAAAGAATCTTTGAAGGCTAATCCATCCCCAGTTCCCTCATGACTAACAATGACTTATCGCAGGACCATGTACCTCCTCTCAGCACCATCTCCTTATCTTCCTCTGTGGCAAACTTTAACGTACAAGAATACGTTTCGCCTCAACTCTCTAAATTCGAAGCCTTTCCGCAGCCTCCAAGCTCCTTTCATGTCATTTACTATTATACACGTTATTTTAAAATGATAAAATTATGTAAAATGTCAATAAAAATTTATTACTTGTTATAATTTCATTCTTTTTAGTTTTTGAAGTATGAAATTATATATAATATATAAATTGATATTTTATATAATTATTATCATCCTTAAAACCTTACATGAATAGTAAACGACATTTAAAAGTAAACAGATTGAGTATTTTTAATGATTATTTACATAGTTTCTAAATCTAAAATTGTTATATTATCCTAATAATATTTATATTATTGAAAAAAAAAATTAATGTTGCTACAATAGTAATATGTAATTTTATATACATAAAAAATTATAATGTTAAATTATAAAGTAAAGTTGATGATGAAAAATATAGTATTCAATCCTAATTATTATTAGTAATAAATTTCAATATTAGGTTAAATTATAATTTATTTATGTTTTATTATCTTAAAGCTTGACCCAATGCGTGACCCACGGGTCGACCCAACCCGACTCAGAAATTTGCGGGTTGAACGGGTTCGGGTTGCTTCGGGTTTCGAGTTAAAATATTTGCGTCAAAACCCGCGTTTTACGGGTCGGGTCAGGTTCTAGAGTCGGGTCACGTTTTGACAGGTCTACTGGACGTACTGGGTATATATATATAGGTAAAGTTTCAAATGAAAATGTGGCTTAAGATGAAAAATTTGCTTAAAGTGAAAATGGTCCAATTTGAAGCTAAATGGGCCTAATTTAAGGTAAATGGGCCTAATTAAATTAGTAATAAATAAATGGGTCTATTTAATGTGTAAATGTGCCTACTTTTATGGGGTAAATAGATAAATGGGTAAATGACCCTAAATATGAGATAAATGTCACCACCTCTCCATACTTTCTATTTCTACCAATATTGCCTTTATTTCAATTATAAAAATTACATATTTTAGCCCGTAATTTTTATTTGAAATAATATTATAAGGTGCATCTATAAGATTACAAAATGCAACAAAATATGCTACATCACATTTCTTGTCTTTACTTTAAAAACTGAAAAATATGAGATTACAAAATATAAAGTGAAGAAATAATACAATAAATATTATTATTAATAAATGTGCATTTTCCTAATGTAAAGTAAGTTTCCTACCAAATATTTTCCTAATGTAAAGCGACATGTGTCATTAAAAGCCTATTAGTTCAAAATGGTATAACGATGTGCCCATGCACAAAGTTTTGAGTTCAAAATCTTGCACATGCTATTTATGATTGTCTTCTTTTTATTCTCGTTCATGGATAAGATTATAAAATGGAATAATAAAATGATAATGTGCACAAATAAGATGATATAATGCATATATAACATTATGGTGTGCAAATATAATATTATATTGTGCAAATATAATATTGTGTTGTGCAAATAAAATGATAAGTGCAAGAATAAGATTATAAAATGCAATAATAAAATGATAATGTGCACAAATAAGATATAATGCATATATAACATTATGGTGTGCAAATATAATATTATATTGTGCAAATATAATATTGTGTTGTGCAAATATAATATTATGTTGTGCAAATAAAATGATAAGTGCAAGAATAAAATGATTAAGTGCAAGAATAAAATGATTAAGTGCAAGAATAAAATGATAAGTGCAAGAATAACTTTAAGTTGTGCAAATATAACACTATTTTTTTAAATATATATATATAGGGTTGGGTTCAGGTGGAAAGGTCACCAAAAGTGAGAAGGAAAGAAACAATTTGATTGGTCCACGTGTATTAAAAAAAAATTCTGATTGGTCCACGAAAATGGTACGCGCGCTCACCTCAATCCCATTCCCGCAGTTGAATTCGGATGCCCATTCGCACACCCCCGCGCTTGTATTAATATTAAAAAATTGCAAACCGTTTCCGATGGAGAGACTCGAACTCGGGTAAATTTGATACAAAGAGGAAGCGTGCAATGGATTATCAGTTTACCACCTTACCTACATGTATTTCATGTTCAATTCCCATTTAATTAATTTTAAAATACTACATGTTCAATTCCCATTTAATTAATTTTAAAATATTCCCCCTTTCCAATTTCCAATGAAAATGTTCACCTGTTCACATGTAATTGCCGCTTCACGTGTTCACATGTAATTTTTAATGCAAAGTTTAAAATTCAAATTAACTTGTTTTTATTTTAAATTAATTTTTTTTGGCATTTTCACTTGTTAAAAAAATATTAAAAAAAATATTTTTGAGTGTAATTTAATTTATTCACTGAACCAACCTCTATTTAGTCACTGAACCAACCTCTATTGAGTCACTGAACCATTCTCTATTCGGTCACTGAACCCCCATCTATTGAGTCAGTGAACCATTCTCTATTCGGTCACTAAACCATGAAGTGGTTCATGAAGCTATAAAGAAGTGGTTCATCAAGTTATCAAGAAGTGGTTCATCAAGATGTAAAAAAGTTATGAAGAAGTGGTTTATCAAGCTATAAAGAAGTGGTTCATCAAGTTATCAAGAAGTGAACCAACCACTATTTAGTCACTGAACCAATCTCTATTTAGACACTGAACCAACCTATTTAGACACTGAACCAACTACTATTTAGTCACTGAATCAATCTCTATTTAGTCACTGAATCAACCTCTATTTAGTCATTGAACCAACCTCTATTTAGTCACTGAACCAACCACTATTTAGTCACTGAACCAACCACTATTTAGCCATCGAGCCAACCTATTTATGCATTGAACCAATCTCTATTTAGTCACTGAACCAACCTCTATTTAGACACTGAACCAACCTATTTAGACACTAAAACAACCTCTATTTAGTAACTGCACCAACCTCTATTTAGTCCATTGAACCAACCCTTATTTAGTCACCGAACCAACACTTATTTAGTCACCGAACCAACCTCTATTTAGACATTGAACTAACCTCTATTTAGTCACTGAACCAACATCTAAATAGTCACTGAATCAATCTCTATTTAGACACTGAACCAACATCTATTTAGACACTGAACCGAACTCTAAATAGTCACTGAACCAACCTTTAAATAGTAATTACTTCGGTATATGATTTGCTGTTTAGCACACAAAATCAAAACTAAACACTCCAGTTGTACTACCAGCTAATTCAATCAATTAAAGAAAAGTACCCTTACACCACTACGACCCATTTAAAATTAAATAAAAAATTTGTCATCCCCATCAATACCATTCTTATTTTGTGCATATTGAATTGGAATTTTGAATTGGAATTTGGAATTGCAACGGTTGCTCGATCATCTTCATCTCTGAAAAGGCACTGGGCAAAGCAAACAACGGCGGAGGCGATGGCCATGGAGAGCGAGGCGGAGACGGGAAGGAAGAGAGGACTGGGCTCCTGGTCCAACAAGTCGGCAAGTCGTCTAGTTCTCGTTCATCTATAGGGGATGGCGAGAGAGGAATGGAGGGCGGTGCCGGGCTTCAGGTAGACGAACAAACACCGGCGGAGGCAGCCATGGAAGCTCTTTCTGTGGATCTGTTAGGAGGGAGGAGGGCGTGAGCGAACGAGGAGAGGACTGGGCTCCTGGTCCGGCAAGTCGTCGTCGTTCCCGTTCATCTACAGGGGGTTGCGAGAGAAGCACGGAGGGCGGCGCCGGGCTCCAAGTAGACGGAGAGGAACAAACAGCGGAGGAGGCAGCGGCGGAGAACGCTGGTGGTGGAAAACAGTCCTTTCGGAAGCTATCGAAGTCCGCCGACTTGCCGAAAGATGTCAGAGGAGAGGAGACGACCGACGAGATGAGAGGAAGAGTCAGTAGGTGAGGCTCCGGGTTGGTCTCCGGACGGCGAGCCTTGCCGGGAAGATGTGCGGGAGAGGGGCTGCCAGCAGTAGCCGGTAGGAGAGGAAGAGGAGAAGATGGTGGGGGATGGCCATAGGAGGAGGTAGGAGAAGATGACATCCAAGAAACAAGCGCGTGAGGGTTCTTTTTTTATTAAAAAAAATAAACCCGTCTCTACCAATGAGGTTCCTTCTTTTCTTCTTACCGGTATATACTATTCTCACTTGAACCCTACCCTATATATATATATATATATATATATATATATATATATATATATATGTATATATATATATATATATGTATATATGTATATATATATATATATATGTATATATATATATATATATATATGATATATATATATATATACATATATATATATATATATATATATATATATATACATATATATATATATATACATATATATATATATATATATATATATATATATATATATATATATATACATATATATATATATGTATATATACATATATATTTGCACAACTTAAAGTTATATTTTGCACAATATAATGTTATATTCGCACAACATAATATTATATGTGCACAACGTAACATTATATTATTAGATATGCACAACATAATGTTACATTTGCAAAACATAGTGTTATATTTGCACAACTTAAAGTTATATTTGCACAATATAATGTTATATATGCATTATATCATCTTATTTGTGCACATTATCATTTTATTATTGCACTTTATAATCTTATTCATGAACGGGAACACAAAAAAAGCAACCATAAATAGCTTATGCGGGATTTTGAACTTAAAACTTTGTGCATGGGCACATCACTATACCATTTTTTGAGCTAATAGACTTTTAATGGCACATGTTGCATTAAAGTACAAAACTGTCATAAAATAGCGGTACATAAAGAAAATTTTTGGTATGACACATTATGAAAATGCACATTTATTAATATAATAACATTTATTGTATTATTTGTTCACTTTATATTTTGTAATCTCATCTTTTTCCATTTTTAAAATAAAGACAAAAACTGTGATGTAACATTCTTGTTGTGTTTTTTTAATATTATAGTTGCACCTAACAATATTATTTCAACTAAAAATTACGGGCTAAAATCTGTAATTTTCATAATTGAAATAAGGGCAATATTCGTATGAATTTAAAGTTTGGGGGATGCGTGTGAAATTTACCCCATAATTAGGGTCATTTAACTATTTTCCCATTTACTCATAAAATTAGGCCTATTTACACCAAAATTAGGCCCATTTATTCATTACTCATTTAATTAGGCTCATTTACCTTTAAATTAGGCTCATTTACATCCAAATTAGACTATTTTCACTTTAAGAGGGATTTTCATCTTAAGCCCCATTTTCATTTGAACATTTACCTATATATATATATATATATATATAGGGTAGGGTTCAAGTGAGAAGCAATTGGTCCGGTGAAAAGGAAAGAAGGAATCTCATTGGTCAAATTTCATTAACAAAAATATAATTAAAAACAGGCTCACGCGCCCCCTTCTCTTTCCACTTCTGTTCGTTGTCTCTTTTCTCTTCTGATTCTCAGATCTGAACCTTTGCAATGGCCGCCACCGCCTTCTCCTTCATCGCCGGCGAGCACGAATCGTCGAGCATCGTTCCGAACAAGGACAGGGGACGACAACGCCTTCTCTTAATTTCGACCTCTGCAACTGATCTTCTCCTGAGTTCGCCTCTTCGTCTTCAGATCCATTCTCACCACCTCCGCCAAGCTCTCGCCCGGTTTCGGTGTTGGAGATCAAGGTTGTGGATTTGTCTTGCTCAGCGTTTTGGGGATGTTTTTCGCCGATTGGTATATCGTTGTCAACGACGTGGTGGAGGACGGAGAGAGCCTGTCACCTGGACTTCGCCGGAGCCCGGAGGATTGCCGAAGCGATTGCGATTCATCATCGTCCATGATTTGAGGATGATACCGACTGGGATCTGACATCCTTCAAGTGTGCACCCTCTCCCCTTCGATCCAAATCTTCTCCCGTCGTCTTTTGTTTTGATGATGGTGAGGACATGAAACTCACCACCCTAAGGCTGTAATCAACACAAATTAATTAACTCCCCGGATACAAAATTCACCTTCTGTCGAGACACATGCATGAAGTACATCACCTACACTGCATTATGCAATAATGGATTCTGTGAGGAATGCAATTGAAATACAGGTGGTTCTTTAATTTTATCGCAATTGGTACAACACAAAGAAATTAGTAAGTGGTTCAGTGACCGAATAGAGGTTGATTCAGTGTCTAAATAGGTTGGTTCAGTGACTAAATAGATGTTGGTTCAGTGCCTAAATAGAGGTTGGTTTAGTGACTAAATAGAAGTTGATTCAGTGACTAAATAGTGGTTGGTTCAGTGTCTAAATAGGTTGATTCAGTGTCTATTTAGAGGTTGGTTCAATGACTATTTAGAGGTTGTTTCAGTGACTAAATAGAGGTCGGTTCAGTGACTAAATAGAGGTTGGTTCAGTGTCTAAATAGAGGTTGGTTTAGTGACTAAATAGAGGTTGGTTCAGTGATTAAATAGTGATTGGTTCAGTGACAAAATATATATAGATTCATGAACCACTTCTTTATAACTTCTTTATAGCTTGATGAACCATTTCTTGATAACTTGATAAACCACTTTTGACGAATAGAGAATAGTTCAGTGATTCAATAGAGGGTGGTTCATCAATTTTATAGTAAATGATTCAGCACATATAGAGAGAGTGGTTCAGTGACTAAATAGAGGTTGGTTCAGTGTTCACTAGGTGTGGTTCACAGGGTGCGGTTCACTGGTTGTGGTTCACCGGGTATGGTTCACTGGTTGTGGTTCATTTGGTGTGGTTCAGTAGTAAATGGTTCACTTCTTGTTAATTTTTTTTCCACAAAATATATACAAAGTGGGTGTCTATGGGTAGATAAAATTAAATTACACTCAAAAATATATATTTTTATATTTTTTTAACAATTAAAAATGTCAAAAAATCATTTTTAAAAGGTCATGTGTACTTTTTACTAATTAATTAGTATTTTTGTGTAATTAATTACCGCCTGTGTTGTGCTCCTCCTTGTTAATATGTGAGAAGCGCTAAGCGCGTGTAGTATAGGCGCGTAAGTCCAGAGAAGGTGCGAGTGGGCATCCAAATTGAAACGCTGGAATGGGAGGTGAGGAGAGCGCGCATCTATTTTTTAAAAACACGTGGACCAATCAGATGTATTTTATAATACACGTGGACCAATCAAATTTCTTCTTTCCTTCTCACTTTTGGTGACCTTTGCACCTAAACCCAACCCTATATATATATATACATACACATATATATATGGTGAGGTTAAAGTGAAAAAGGGGCTTAAGCTGAAAAATTTGCTTAAAGTGAAAATGAGCTAATTAAGGAAAAAACTGAGCGCGGGTCTGGCTTTAAAAAAAATGAACCAGACTGGTTTGAAAGAAAAATGGGTTCATCCAGTACCCCCCCCCCCCCTCTCTCTCTCTCTCTCTCTCTCTGATATGTGTTAGGGCTTCATCTCTCTCCGTCCCTCTCTCTCTGATCAATCTCGTTCTCTCTCTCCATCTCTCCGACCCTCTTCCTTCGAGTAATAGGAGACGTCGATCTTTGCGGCGGCCTGAGAGTAATTGGAGTGAGAGTAAGCGATCGACGTCGGGGCTACCAGAGGCTTGAGAATCGCTAGAGGCCGCCGGTGAGAGAGAGAGCCGATGGTTTCAAATTGCTCTAGTGATTTAAGGTATTTGGGTATAAAATTTGTTAATTCTTGATTTCTATCCCCTCACTAGTCTCCTTTGGTTTCCAATTTGTGGTTTTGTTTGTCCTAGACTCCTAGTTGTTCTTGCTTTCCATAGTTAAGTTTTTGTACAGATATTTAAGTTTCTTTAATGAGAAATCGATAAGAGCTTACTGTATGAAATTTGATGTTGGAGAAGATCTATCTGTGTTGTTTGCTGGGATACTGAAAATTAGACCTGAAATAAGGTTATTGTCAATTTGGCGTTGGAGAAGATCTCTCTAGAGCTGCAAAGATTAAACATAACCTTAGATTCAAGAATTTAGAATTTTGGTTGTAATTATTTGATCAGGTACTTGATAAAATTAAACATAACCTTAGTTTAGTTTGCACTTCAATGTATAAACTATAAACACGTGCGAGTGGGCGGCCATGTCGATCGGTAGAATTGATCAATTCTTAATTTTGATCAGTTCGACAGTAGCCATTAGATTCTTCGAGTAACATATGCTTAATGCACAACTCCTCTCTTCAAAAATACATTAGATAGTGATTTCATCACTGAATTTGCTCATCATTTGGCTGCACGTACCTCCTGCAATTTGCCTTCGGTCATGCTTACTTTCCAATGTATGTGGAACGAATAGTAATAACAAAAAAAGTTCACATCTTAATTATATTTGAAAAACATTACATCACACACATCTTTGTGTTCCCAATCTCACTAGTCTCAACCAAAAACACTGATATGGAAATTGCCATAGATGTATGACTGTTTTTGTATACTGCTTTGCTGAAAATTCAAGGTCCTTATTGATTGTACATGCAAGGGTTCAAGCTACTTTAAATCAGAGACTCAATTTGGGAAAAATAATGCTTTTGTTAATTCTAGTGTCATAAATCATAATAGTAGTTTTGTTCACATCATGGTGATTGTCTAAACCAGCATATGCCTATTTATGTGTAATAGCTCAAGGGGAAAAAAAGGCTCTACTGTATTTGATTGTTTATATTAATATTGATCTCGATACGCAACTTTTCACAGGTGTTTTGTCCCCAAAGTTGTATCATTGTGTCAAATTTAGAAACAAGCATCACTTTTTGTGCATCTCTCCTAATGCCTGCCAGTACTGATCTATGCTCTGTTTTAAGTGCTAGTACTGATATATGCTTAGGTTTATTCCTTATGGCTCTATTTCTTGGATTGTGGTTTGACTTTTGTCATGATCCTCTGTCTTGTCTTTGTTTCATTCATTTAGTACCCCTCTGGCACAGGACTTATCTAGTCTCCGGTCACGTCATGGAAGAACCACACTTCTTGTATTCATCTGATATCAATATATCATGCATCTATACATGGCAAATCTGATCTTCAACTCTTTGAGGGTGGTGATGGATCTTATACTTTTCGAAAGTCTCTTCAATTTCCGACACTTTTCAATCCACAGATTTCTGAGACGAGCCATTGCCCTTTCTTCCATCCTCAATTCCTCTAAATTTTTCAACCATCCCAATGAAAGTGTCTTGAGTTGTTGGAAGCCACTATTTGTACAACTTAGTAGGGGGAAACGTTCTTGAACTTTGTCGACGGTTTTGATTTTATAGCTGTTTGGGCCTGTCATTCCATACTGCAATGAGTTGTTTTTTTAGCTGTTTGCTGTCATTTTATGCTGCTGAGCACAAAGCATTGCTGACTTGAATTCAGGGTAACTTTGAAGAAGAAGGCCTACGAAGAAGAAGGCCTACGAAGAAGGTCTTGTCGACGCCGAGCGCGTCGAGGAGCGCCTGCGCCACCAAATCACCGACCGTGTGGAAGACGGTGTAGCCGGAGGCGTCAACGGAGCGTAGGCGTCACCGTAGCCTCCGTTGCACCCGAGCGGTGTCGTCCTCAAGCCTAAGCAACGTCCCTTCTAGCCAGGAACTTGGATCCATGGCCACCCCTGTCTCTCTCCCCCTCGCCCTCGGTTTTTCTTCCTCTCTGATTTCCTCTCACCTACTCACTTCACAAAATCAAGTAAAGGTGATTACATAGGAGATGCAGGGGCGAGGAGCGCGGGTTGCCGGGCTCGAATTGGACTACCAGAGGCGGAAGTAGCGACGGGGAGATAGATCTCGCCTGCGCCTATCTCCTCAATTGCCTTCGGCTCCTAACTTTTCGGCTGTTTGTCACTTTAATCATTGGAATCAAGAAGCTATGTAAGCCTGATAATCCCTCTCAGCTTCCATCTAAAATCTCGAATTAATTGAGCTCTTCAAAACAAGCTAAACGTACAGCACCGCCACTGAGCAAATTGAAAAGTTGTGTACACAAACTGTGATGATGATTGTCCAACATCTCTTTTCACATAACGATTTGAGTGAATAATTGGGGTCAAGGTGTTCGATCTGTTTATCACTTCATGTGTGTTGCAGTTGCGTGTTGTGTCATAAACGGGCTGATTAATAAGCTTTAAAAGCCTATTATAAGTTTTAAAAGTCTATTAGCTCAATGGTAGAGCAATGTGCTTATGCACAGAGACGTGGGTTCGACTCCTACATAGGTTAAATTGCTTAATTTTAATAGTTTGTATTATTTTCCGATAAAAGTGCAATTCATAGTCTTAATTGTGCATTTCATGATCTTATTCTTGCACTTTATCATTTTATTAATGCACTTTATAATCTTAATTGTGTACTTCATATCCTTATTCATACACTTCATCATTTTGTTCTTCCACTTTATCATTTTATTTATCCATTTTATAATCTTAATTGTGTACTTCATATCCTTATTCATACACTTCATATTATTATTAATACACCATCATTTTATTCTTGCGCTTTCTCATTTTATTTGCACAACATAATATTATATTTGCACAACATAAAGTTATATTTGCACAATATAATGTTATATTCGCACAACATAATATTATATGTGCACAACGTAACATTATATTATTAGATATGCACAACATAATGTTACATTTGCAAAACTTAGTGTTATATTTGCACAATATAATGTTATATTCGCACAACCTAATATTATATGTGCACAACGTAACATTATATTATTAGATATGTACAACATAATGTTACATTTGCAAATCATAGTGTTATATTTGCACAACTTAAAGTTATATTTGCACAATATAATGTTATATTCGCACAACATAATATTATATGTGCACAACGTGACATTATATTATTAGATATGCACAACATAATGTTACATTTGCAAAACATAGTGTTATATATATTTGCACACCATAATGTTATATTTGCACACCATAATGTTATATACGCATTGTTTCATCTTATTTGTGCACATTATCGTTTTATTATTGCACTTTATAATCTTATTCATGAACGGGAACAAAAAGAAGACAATCATAAATAGCCTATGCGGGATTTTGAACTCGAACCTTTGTGTATGGGCACATCGTTATACCATTTTTGAACTAAAAGGCTTTTAATTACGCATTTCGCATCAAAGTACAAAACCGCCATAAAAATAGCAACACATAAAGAAAATATTTGGTAGGAAACTTACTTTACATTAGGAATAACACATTTATTAATAATAATCTTTATTGTATTATTTGTTCACTTTATATTTTGTAATCTCATATTTTTCACTTTTTAAAATAAAGACAATAAATGTGATGTAGCATATTTTGTTGCATTTTGTAATCTTATAGATGCACCTTATAATATTGTTTCAAATAAAAATTACGGGCTAAAATATGTAATTTTTATAATTGAAATAAGGGCGATATTGGTAGAAATAGAAAATATGGGAGAGGTGGTGACATTTATCTCATATTTAGGGTCATTTACCCATTTATCCATTTACCCCATAAAATTAGTCACATTTACACATTAAGTAGACCCATTTATCTATTACTCATTTAATTAGGCCCATTTACCTTTAAATTAGGCCCATTTACCTTTAAATTACACATTAAATAGGCCCATTTATATATATATATATATATATATATATATATATATATATATATATATATATAGAGAGAGAGAGAGAGAGAGAGAGAGAGTGGGTAACTTGTGCACAAGGCTTAGGATGTGCATTGTGCACAAAATATTATTCGGTGAAATGTGAAACATTATTCAGTGAAATTTGAAGCATTATTCGGTGAAATGTGAGTATTGTTTAGGGGAATGTGAAACATTATTTGGTGAAATTTGAGGCATTCCATATAAATTGTAACTATTGTTTAGGGAATTGAGGTTTCTTTTATTTGAAATGGATAAATAAAAAAACTAAACATTATTCGGTAGAATGTTATAAATTATTCAGTGGAATTGAGACGTTTTCATCTGAACTGAATGGAAAAAAAAAACATAACAGTGTTCGGTAGAATGTTTCATATTTCACCGAATAATGCTTAAAATTTCACCGAATAATGTTTCACATTTCACCGAATAATATTTGTGCACAATGCACACCCTAAGGGGTGTGCACTCTGGAACCACTCCCTAAGGGGTGTGCACTTTATACCCATTATATATATATATATATATATATATATATATATATATATATAATGGGTATAAAGTGCACACCCCTTAGGGTGTATTTTGTGCACAAATCTAAGCCTTTGATCTATAGTAAATGGAGGGATGGGATGTTGCCACGTTCCCCATGAGTTTAAATAAAAAAATGCTGATAATTAATCTAAAACTCCTTAAATTGGAGCGTGTAGAGCGTGGTGGGGGATAAAACCCTAAATTCCAAATTGTTTTCTCTGGAGTCGGAGAGGTGACGATTCAGCGAGGAGGCGAGTAACTGATTCTGAGCGGAGGCGAGCAACTGGTTCTGGGCGGAGGCGAGCGGTGACGGGCCGAGACGTTGGTTGCCTTCTTCTTCATGGCGGATACAGCGTGAAGACGAGACGAACCGCCGGCGAGCAAATGGTTCATGGCGCCAGCGAGCAGTTTCTCGGCGTCCAGACCTGCCGTCAACAGTGGAACCGCCGTCTTGATTGATAAGGACCTGTTGTTAACGGGGACCCTTGGCAGAACAATTTCAGATCCCGTGCTTTTGGCGAGATATTCCATGGCGGTGCTTTCCTGTGGTATCTTCAAAAGTCAACCTTTCTCTCTTCTATCGATCGAAGTTGCAACATGTGCATATTATGAGTAATAGAGATTTTTAATCAAATGTTTTTGAAAACAGTGGGCTATTGAAGTATAATGGCCGTTTGAAAGGTTATTCGGTGAGATACCGTATATTATTCGGTGATATTGAACAATTATTCGTAGAAATATGAGTTATTTTTTAATGAATTTGTGGTTTATATAATATGAAATATTATTCGGTGATTTTTGATGAATTATTCGGTGAAATAGCAAACAATATTTGGTGAAATATGAAACATTATTCATATAAATTGTAAATTTTGTTTAGGGATTTCAGGTTTATTTTATTTGAAATAGATGAAAAAAAAACATTATTTGGTAGAATGCGACAAATTATTCAGTAGAATTGATAAAATTTGATCTGAGCTGGATAGAAAAAGATAGCATAACATTATTCAGTAGAATGTGAAAAATTATTCGGTAGAATTGGCCAATTTTTCAAAACAGCGAATTCACATATGGAAAAAAAAAAACGTGTCAGTCTTTTGAAGTTGGGTCCCACCATTTTTTCATTAAAAAAAACAAAACTCCCAAAAAAAAATGTAAGATGGAGTGGGGTGGATTACACGCACAAAAGAAAGAAGGTGGTTTTTTTGGACAAGTGTGTCCCACTACATTAAAAATAAAAATACAAAAAATCCTTTTAATTCCTGCCTTCCATTTCCTCTCCATCAATGGTCAGGATTTGTGCACTAGATACACCCTAAGGGGTGTGCACAAGGGAACCACTCCCTCTATATATATATATATATATATATATATAAACAGTAAAAGACGGTAAAAAAGAAGGGAGGGAGTAATTAATTAGTTAAGGATGAGAATAAAAAATACTGAGAGCCGTCAAAGGGGCAGTGAAAACGAAACGCCGAAAAGCAAAGAGGGCCCACAAATGGGCCGGGTTTAAAATAGCAACTAAAATTAGCTGCACTCACAAAAAGCCCAACTAATCACTCCCCCCTCCCCCATCATCATCATCCCTATCCTCTCTGCTTCTTCCCCTTTCTCTTTCCTTTTTCTTTCTTTTTAAAATTTTTCAAATAAAACTATATAGATTTCTAGATCTTACTTTGCAAGTGAGAAATCCTTGATCCGATTATATTAAATTAATCTTCTTCTTCTTCTTCTTTTTTATAAAATAATTTATAAGAATTATTCCTCAGACAACCAGTTGAATTTTGTAAATTTTTTAGCAAACATCTCACGTTACATCCATGGAGACAGAAAGAGAAATTATTTCAGGGGGCGGTGTTTTATTTATTTTTTAAATATAAATAATTTCCATTTCCAAAATTTTTTCAGCTGTTACCGGGAGGAGTGTGGGAGGAGGCATCACATTACACACAAGCAAACAAAATCCCCAAATCCATAACCGCTTCAGCTTCAGCCCAGCTCACCGGTGCTCTTCATGCTTCAGCCAGGCGCAGGAACCACTGCCGCCGAGGTACTGAGCTCGGATATGGCAGCGATCGAAGAGGAGAGAGGAGGAGGAGGAGGTGAGGAAACAGGCGGCGGAATTAGCGGTGGCAATAGGTGGCCGAGGCAGGAGACGCTGGACCTGTTGAAGATAAGGTCGGACATGGATGCGGTGTTTCGGGATTCCAGTCTCAAAGGACCTCTCTGGGAAGAAATCTCAAGGTGAATTTGATGATTTTGCTTCGTTTTCAACTTCAATTTCATCCATCTTTTCGATACTAAATAGCTGATCGATCAATCAATTCCGACCTCTTTTAATTTCATCTTGTTTGAATTCGATTCGATTCGAGCTTCAGCTGAGGAGGATTGAATTTGACGTTTATCGGATCTCAATTAGGGAATTAATTAAACAATTCAAGTTTCAGATTTCGAAATTTAGTTGATCAGTGCGGAATCGAGAATTAAATTGAGGAGGCTGGAAAGTGGAATAGCCGAATAGCACAGCTTCATATAGCTAATGTTTTGTTGCAGCTGGAGCATAAGATTCTTAGGCCTGTGAATCCATGGTGGTCCTCTTCCTCCTATTCACTATCCTCTACTCATCATCTCTATCCTCTACCAGTTGGCAATCAACTAGCAACCAAAAAAATATCCCACTTGAATACATTTTCCTACTTTTTATCTCCTCTCTCCTTATCATTAAATTTCACCATTTCTTTCGGCAGTTGCAATTCAAATTCATTGCAACAACTAGCTAGATAGGTCTTTTCATCCACCTCCGTCCTCGGATTATCTGAAATTGAATTTGCACTGTACGATCACAGATTCGCTAATCATCGATTTTAACCTCCATCACTACTGTTATCTTCAACACTGAAACTTACACTATTGATTTGGATCTTGAAAATTTCCAGGAAAATGGCGGAAAAGGGGTATCGCCGGAGCGCCAAAAAATGCAGGGAGAAGTTCGAGAACGTCTACAAGTACCACAAGCGAACCAAAGACAGTCGCGCTGCCAAAGGCCCCGACAAAAATTACCGATTCTTCGACCAATTGGCCGCCCTCGACGGCAGCTCCGGTCAGTCCTCTTCTTCCTTGGTTCCCCCAGCCTCAGCCGGATCGCCGCCGGTTGAATCGGCTGTCCCCATTGCGATGGCAATGCCGCCACCTCGGCCGCCACCACAAGCACCAACCGCCACTCAATCGCAAGTGATGATCAGCACTACTCAATCAGCACCATTCCAACTGGTAATGCCAGTGATCCAACGCATTCCGACTTCGGCGCCGGTTCAGCGGTCGGGAAGAAGTCCGTCGTTGTCTTCGTCTTCGACGTCGTCAGACGAAGGGGTGGCGGCGATGAGGAGCAGGAGAAAGCGGAAGTGGAAGCAGTTTTTCGATCGGCTGATGGAGGGGGTAATGGAGAAGCAAGAGGAGCTGCAAAGGAAGTTTCTGGAAGCAATAGATAAGAGAGAGAGCGACCGGCGGATTCGGGAGGAAGCCTGTAAGGCTCAGGAGGCGGCGCGGCTTAAGCGAGAGCACGAAATGCTCGTCCAAGAACGATCCATGGCGGCCGCCAAAGACGCCGCCTTGGTCTCCTTCCTCCAGAAACTCTCCGACCAGCAGCAAATCCCCCTCCCTCCCGCCATCCTCCAATACTCCTCCCAATCTCAACCGCCGCCGCCGCCTCGTCCATCACCGCAGAAAGAATCCGGTGCATTGGTAGTGATGGCACCGGTGCCGGAGAATTACAATGTGGGGGAGGCATCGGCGTCGGCGGGGGCTGGATCGTCGAGGTGGCCGAAGGCGGAGGTGGAGGCGCTGATAAGGCTGAGGATGGGGATGGATCAGAAATACGAGGAGGGGGGGCCGAAGGGGCCGCTGTGGGAGGAGATATCGGCGGCGATGAGGCGGGAGGGGTACAACAGAAACCCCAAGAGGTGCAAGGAGAAGTGGGAGAACATCAACAAGTACTACAAGAAGGTGAAAAACAGCGACCGGAGGCGGCGGGATGACTCCAAGACCTGCCCTTACTACCACCAGCTTGATGCCATCTACAGGGCGAAAGCTCAGCTCCCGCCGCCGCCGCCGGTTGCCGCGCTGCCGGAGCAGCGGTGGGATCCGCCGCAGGATCCGGGAAGCGGTAATGACGAGGAGTTGTATGATGATGATGAGGAGGAGGAGGAGGAGGAGGATCGAGCGGGTGGGTGAGCGGCGCCACGGCGGCGATGAAGTGACATTGGATCAGGGAATATTGTATTGGGATCATGGAGGCGGTGGGGTCAGTGTCAGAGTGGTGATGATCAGGGGAGGCGACAGGTGGAGGGGTGGCGGGGGAGCGGTGGTTTGGGTGGGGGCGGAAAAGATTCCGGTGGGGGTAAAAGGGTAATTTTACCGGCGGACAAGACAAGTGTCTACCGAATGAGTAATGGGAACACACGAACGTTATTACAGTGAGTGGCATGGTTTTTTCTATTCCGGGTATTGATTAATTTGTGTATTTTTTTTCTATCTTTTTTATTTCTTGTAGCGTTAGCCATTTTACTGTAATTTATTTATTGTTTTGCCACATAAATATAAATTGAATGGGAGATTATTGGTTCAGGGGAATAAATTTAAAGTGACTAGTATTAATAATTAATATCTTCTATCAACTATTTATTGTTTTCCATTACTACGTATTACTCTTTTGACATAACATGCTATGACATAAGTTAAACTAATTAAAATTTAGAAAATAATAAATAATTTGATACTATTATTTACCTCGAGAGCTTTAAAGCGCGCAATATGTTAAACTCTGTATTATTAATTAAATTTGATAATTAGGTAAGAAACTGTAAATATTTAAAGTTTTTATATCTTATTACATAATACATAATATCATGAGTTAAGAAAATAATAAGTTAGTTACATATTGAGGGTTCAAACGGTTATTTTAGTCAGATCAATTAATACCTTATTAAAACAACATTGCTTCTTTCGTTTAATAAGAAAAAATATACTAACAAAATGACATCGTTATTGATTATTTGGATTTAACTTAAAACATTATATCATTTTGATCCGTTAAATAAAGAAAAACCTAGAAGTTTGAATTTGAATTCCTTTTAAAAATCTACATTAAAGAACATTATACTATTTTAGGTTATTCTGTGCTAGCTTTTAACGAAATATATACGGAGTATGTGATATTATTCTGAAAATAAATTTTAAAAAATGATTATAAAAGTATATACAAGTACTATATAATTGTATCAAACTAATTAATCAAAAGTAGTAAAATTATAAAGAATGAGACGTAGTTTTTTGGTTGCTACTTTCTATAGCAAGGGTTTGTGCATGTGAAGCTGATAATCCCTCCCATGCCAGCCCTATAAAGCTCTCTTCAAAAGAATTACTATTGGCATTAATTAAGTTTTTCTATTTCTATCTTTTATATATATATATATATATATAAAGTATAGATCAAATGTACTCAACTCTTAAAATGTATCATGTGAACAAATCCTAATCATTAATTTGGAGGAATTGGAAGGCTGAGATTAATCCACCATTTTTATTAATTGAAAAATAAAAATAGAAAAATCACACCCCCATTTCAATAAAAGCGCGTGCACCAACAATCTACCCTTTTCAGTTTCAACCCTAAAGCATAGAGAAAGAGAAGGGGATACGATCGGGCCGCCGGCTGGACACAAGCAATTGAGACTCCGGCGAAAACGACGACGAGTCTCATACCGGCATTCGAAGGCGGAGACGTGAGGTGCGGAGAAGGCGGGCGACGAATGCGAAGGCGGCAAGGGCACATCCATTGCGAAGGGGCGACATCGATTGCGAAGGTGCAGGCGACTGTGAAGGCGGCGATTGCGAAGGTTCAGGCGACTGCGAAGGCGGCGAGGGCACATCAGTTGGCAGCGGAATCAATTGCGAAGGCGGCGATAGGAAAGGTCGAAGATGGTGCGAACGTGTCGATTGCGAAGGTTGCTGGCGTTCTAAGCCCGGTTTTGAAGGATGCGAAGGCGTTGATTGTAGGAGGAGGCTTGGGCTGTGGACAAGTTGAGACATCCGAGCCTTGTAAATTTGATTGCGTATTGTTGTGATGGAGATGAGAGATTCCACCGTATGAGCCTCTTTTCCTTTAATTCAAGTTTTGTTCCTTGCTTATCTATGGGGATCATAATTGGAGCTTATCGCAAGATTATTTTGGCTGGGAAATTGGACTTTATAATGTCCAGTTCTTTGGGTGGGGATAATTGGAAATTGTTTCATCTTGGAGACAATCAAGCTATACCATCGAATAATCAAGTGATACCGTTGAATAATCAAACGATACCATCGTTTTTGTTTGCAATTGCTTGATTTAATTGCTCGATTGAAAGACATATTCGGGGAGAAGGCCGAATTATTCATATGTATGGATCGATTTTGTGATTTTGTGCTTCATGACTTGTTCTCTTTATTTGACAGTCATATGAATTAAAAATGCATCGATACTATCGAATAATCATGCGATACCATCAAATAATCATGTGATACCATCGAATAATTTTAGTTATACTACTGTAACACCATCGAATAATCAAGCTATACTATCGAATAATCAAGCGATACCATCGAATAATCAAGCGATACCATCGAATAATCAAGCAATACAATCGAATAATCCTGATATACCATCGCACAATTCGTCGATACGATCGAATAATCCAGATATATCATCGAATAATTTAAAGAGAGTGCACTACACACGCCCCCAATCCAGCAAGTGGGCAAAAAAAAGATGTAGGCCCCACTAATTTTTAATTAAAAAAAACTAAATTGCCTATTAATCTCATCCATACATATCATTCAATCAATGGCCCAGATGTCTTCACATGACACACAATAAGCCATGAGTACCCCTGATTCCCTGAACCATTGTGTGTGTGTGTGTGTGTGTGTGTGTGTGTGTGTGTGTGTGTGTGTGTGTGTGTGTGTGTGTGTGTCTAGGCAAATGAGGACTGGCGTGTGTGTGTGTATGTACGTAGATCTAGGCAAATGAGGACTATCACGTCCGGTCTGTCCTATTCGCTCGTTATTACGAATGGGTATGGACAAAGGGTGAAGTCCATATGGATTTGCTAAGCCCGACCCGCGCTCGCAGCGCACGAGTATGAGATTGGGAACCAAAATATTCCCGTTATTGCAGCGCACGAGTATGAGATTGGGAACCAAAATATTCCCGTTATTTTTTTATTTTTTTTTTGAAACGGAAAAAATTTGACCATAGAGTTGAGCTCTATCAGCCAAGAGCATCCTTACGGATGAGACTACGCAACAGAGAATCATCAGGAGTCAAGAGACCGTTAGAAGCAAAAGCGATACGTGATAAGCGATCAGCTACCAGATTTGCCTCACGGAAGACATGGCGAATCTCGACAGAACCAAAGAAGTCCAGCGAGACTAGACTGTCCGAGACAGTCATTTCAGAGTCTCCAGTAGGCTTCCCCAAACCTTTCAGACTTTTTATTATTGTTAAGTTGTCTCCTTCAATGATAATGTTCCCTTTAATTATAAGCGCTATGAGTCCACAACATTCCAACAAGTATCTGCTTTTTTTTTTTTAAATATATAATATTTAAATTTATATCACATATTTAATACTTACCTATAAAAAAATATACATTTACATCAACTTTTACTGCTATAGTGCTATGCTACGCCTCCCACTATTTTGAGTCTACCACCTCATCCTCTCTCGTCTTCGGTTACCCGTGCCTGCGATAATATTTTCGATCGAGTTTGACGTATTAAACAAAATATTCAACACGTCACTTTTCTACTAACATATCACTCATGCTTCTTTTCATGTTATTCTTTGAAATTTTCTTTTCTTGAGATAATCGATACTTCAAATTTGACAAAGAATGGTAAATTAGCCGCTTTCACACTTTTCCTAACATTCGTCCTAACTGAAGGCAAATAAAAGAAACCTTATAGTTTTTTGCTTAAGAATATTGAGTTTGGATCCTCTATGATACTTTATCGATTACACTCATGTTACACCTTTTAAATTTGTCTAAATTATAAACCAATTTGATAAAGATACCTTAAGTTTAAATGTATAAACTCTATATAGCTAAAGAATAAAATAATGATATTTAGTGTGTGTTTTTTTTAATGCCTTGGACCCTTAATAAGAAAAAAGTATTATATGTTTAATTATGAACCTTAAAAGGCCATAACATTAAACTCATCAAATCACAATGATTAAATACTTTAATTGCAATGATTAAACTCATCAAATCACAATTTATAATCTTCTATAATCTTCAATTTCACAAATTTCATCAATGGAGTAAACAATTTATGCATTGCTATCTAAATATTTTTCCCAAAAAAATTCCAACGAAAATATATTGGAACCCTTGTCAAAGTTCCAGGCTTAAATATATGATAGGTTGAGCATTGAATATTTTTGGGTTTTTTCCCAATGTATTTAATATTGAAAATCAATTTTCATAAGCATAATAGATTTCACACCATGCTTGTGAAATGGGCTGCATAAAATGAATAATTTATGTTTTCACTCAATTTAACAAACGTGTGTATTTTAATTGGAGCCCAATTACTCCATTTTCCCTCTAATAGACTATTCTTTTTAGTTTTTATTTTTTATTTTTGGTACTTGTTATTCTTTAATATTGAAACCTAATTTTCATCGTCATAATATATTTCACACCATGCCTGTGAATCAGGCTGAATAAAATGTATGTCCAATCAAGTCATACAACACAATAGCAAGCATAGTATATAACACCACATCCTGTCAGTTTCACTTTAGATCCTAAGACTATAAATAGAAATATCCTAAAATCGAATTCCAGAGTAGAAAGCTTTTTTATATTACTTAGCAAACATCAAACAAAAGTTGTTCACAACTTGAACCACAAACAAAATTCCACGAGTAGACAATTACCATGTATTCCTGTTCCACGTTGAACTTGTAGTCCTAGGAGAATGTAGGCATTAGATACAAAGTAAGTATCCTTACCAAACAATATAATTGGTTCATAGATCACAAGTGTAGTTGAAGTACATACTTCAAACAACTAACACAACCATCGAGACATGAACTTATACAACTCAAACAACTCCAAAATAACTGTACATATCATTATCCAAGTCTCATCTAAGAAGTAGCTAAGTCGCCCTATAAGAGGTTGCATCACATGACAAAAAATTTAACAACACTTTATGTAGAAACATCACCAAAAATATAGACAATTCCAATACCATAACAACTCTAGAACATCCCTAAATCAGCCTTTTCCTTGAGGTGAAAATACTGAAAATTTCAGCAACATGTTCTCCATTCACAACTCAACAGAACCAACAACAATCTACATCAAAAGGTTCAACAACACCAGCTAGGAATTGCCACCTTCCAAACATTCAGCAAACAACACAAACCCAAAGAAATCAACCCAAAATAGCCCTCGAATCACCAATACAACAACCCAAAAACAACCATTAAGACATCATCCAAACAACTACCCAAAATGAAAATATTTAGCAGCTCAAATAGCTCCTAACTTATATGCAAAAAACCTATAAATCATCATTTGAAGTAAAAATCCATCTTTCTCATATGAGATGGTTGAAAATAATGAAGAAGAACCATAAATTAAAGGATTGTGAACAACTTTGATAAGGTTGGATGGAAAAAGAGACTCTTTTCTATATTTCAGCTCAGATGGTTGATATTGGCGAACCCCTAATAATTTATTTATAAGGTTATAGACCGAATAACATTTTAGTTTGTTGAAATAGTTTTGGGTGTCGACAATATAGTCTAAAATAGTTTCCACACTCGCATTCGATCCGGAAGGAAGGCGGGAGATGATCCCGAAAATGCATATCAAATTGACCATAAATGCTAAAAAGCTATATAAAAAAAAGACATGTTAATCAGGCGTAACTTAGTCTAGAATATTTCAGCTCTAACTCTCTAAGTAGAAACATCACAACCTAAGTTACACCTGATTAACATGTCTTTAACTTGAGAGAAAACCAAAGATCTTACACACATTCCTCAATAAAGGTGAAAGTCCGAGTCTGTAACATGTCTTCCCACATCTCAAACACTCAAACTTACTGGTTGAAGTAAGAACTTTCCTGCAAAATGCAGCAAGTGCCTTCCCCCTACCACCTATCAATAACACCCGCGTAAAGTTTAACATCCGTGCAATGTAATAACAATGGGAAGAAAATTTTGATAGTATGATGAATTGAGTTAGAATATCTACCTTTTCCATGTACCAAAGGTACCATAAATGTTGTGGAACCTTCCAATTTAGCATTGAACTCCAAAACTCTTGGTGTAGTGCTTGCAAAGATCTTCAGTATCAAGTTTCTGCAATCCATATGCGTATTGAGGCTAATAGGAATGGACAAATAGAAAAAGAAAAATGATCCAGATGCTAAAAGACCAAATTAATAGATAGGAACACTTCAAACCTCTGTGGACATGGGGTCGAATTCATTAAGGTTCACATTGGGAGAATATAATTTCTAGAATTCAAGGTAAATGTAAGCACTTGATGCATAAAAGAACCTGCAACCATTAAAACACTTTCATTAAATTGGACTGGACATGAATGCAAATTTAACTCTTCCCATAAGAGTTTAAATATCAGTATAGTCAATTACTAACAACATTAACTTCTTCCAAATTTCCAATCCCTAATAGTTCATCAAAAAGTAGAAATCTTTGGGATGTTAGACTTGTTGATTTTGTTTGTGATCGTTTAGGCATTTTGTCGAACACCTTACATGCATTATATAAGAGGCATATTGAGAAACTAAAGGCATTCATTTCTTACAAATTTTCAATCCCTAATTATTCATGGAAAATCAGAAATCATTCACAAAGACGTTTTTCATGAAGCATATAATCAACTTAGGGTTTACAATTGGGAGAATGAACAGAGAATAGAGACAAAGAGAATAAATCCATTTCTGCCTATCCTTGTCGTTGTTAAAAAAAACTTAGCGTTTTATCTCGATTTGACGCATCCCCCCTTTAATTACAATCGATTTCCACTTCTAGCCACCAATTCAACCGTCCCGACTGATCACCACATCAAACACAACCAAATACTTGTCATCAGTGCAACCGAGTTTGACGAATTATAAAGAAGAGAGTAGAAAATTGACTTAGGGTTTATAATTGGGAGAATGAAGATAGTAGAGAGAAAGAGAGATTACCCGTGCAACTAAGAGAGAAAGCAACCTCTAGCCGTCGTCGACTGCATCGCCGCCCACAATCGCCCTCCACCGACCGTCGATCGATTGTGCCCCGCCTCCACAACGACAACCATCAATCAATTTATCAATTCTATTATGAGGAAGAAGATGATTGTGAGGAGAAGGTAAACGTGGTTGAGAAAATTAATTTCAGTTTTTGGTATTGGGAGTCAAGAGAACGTGGGTGAGAAATGTGAAAACTACTTGTTAACTTTGTTCAGAGAATGACACGTGGCACAATTTTTTACAAAGACATTGCCTCTAAAATTATAAGTATAAGGGGTGGATATTTTGAGGAAATCTCGTCCCAAGTTCGGTCCGCGTCCGCATTTGCTCGGATCTACTCCTATGTCCCAACTCCTAAGGGATTAGATATATATCTGGATAAGGGTTATAAATTGAAAATATTTTTAAAATTTTAATTACTTTAGCCTTTATTTTAATTAAAATTTTAAAGTTCATTATTTTTAATAAGAAATATTTATCAATTAAGATTTTTATCATATGTTTT
The DNA here is from genome assembly GCA_037127255.1 of Persicaria tinctoria. Lineage (NCBI taxonomy): Eukaryota > Viridiplantae > Streptophyta > Magnoliopsida > Caryophyllales > Polygonaceae > Persicaria > Persicaria tinctoria. The sequence continues at coordinate 40,511,671 of JBANSL010000020.1, forward strand.
AAATCACAATTAGGATATAAGATAGAAAAACTGAATCTTCTTTAGAGCATTCGGCCTCCAATGGTCAGGTTAATTTCCCAAACTTTCTATCTATTTTTCGCATTCGTCTACCACTCCACCTCACTTTTCACTAACTTTATTCTCAACTCAATTCATTTTTCACCCCCACAATGCCAAAATGGTTGGGTTCCCCGATAATCTATCTCGTCACTTTTTTCATATCCATTATATTTGCCCTATAATTTCAAATATTAAAAAACTGAATTGATTTATCAATATAAAAAAAATTAATTTAGTTTTCTATTTATATTTGATGACTAATGTTAATAATTTAAAATATTTAAATAAACGGTTAATAAATTTGACAATTTAAAAAATTGTTAATTTAATATTATAATTATAAGTGATAGTTAATTTTAATAATTTAAAATATTTAAATTAAATTGTTAATAAATTTTATAATTCAAAATATTATTGATTTAATTTTGTAAATATATTTGATAATTACTTTTAATAATTTAAATTATTTAAAATAAATTGTTGATAAATGCAATAACTAAAAAATATTGATTTGATTTTCTAATTATATTCGATAATTATTTCTAATAATTTAAAATATTTTAACTAAATTGTTAATAAATTAGAAAATTGAAAAAGATTATTAATGTAATTATATTTAATAATTAATTTTAATAATTTAAAATATTTTAATTAATTTGTTAATAATTTTGAATCTTTTAATTAAAATCTATTAATGAAAATAAAAGAAATGGAATAATTTATTAAAATGTACACGTGTCATCATTTTATTGATTTCAGATGTGAAAAAGTACTGTGCCCGATATATTGGGGCACTTCAAATTAGGGGAGGTTATCTACAATAATCGAGTTTTCCATATCGGATGAAAAAATGAATTCGGGAGGAGAGCTCCTTAGTCCTTACCATTGTGGAGTTATGGATGCTCTTAATTAGTGAATTAAGTAGTTAACTAACTAACTAATTACTCTTTTTGGTTGAGGCCCTCAGGTAAAAAAAAAACGCTCTGTTTTGCCCCTTTGTTCTTCCTCATTGTGCTCGTCAGCTTGTGTGCCTCTCCTGATCGATCTTGCAATGGCTGTCTATGGCAGCTTCTTGCGAGATCTGATCTAATCCACCCTAAACCTAACCTTCCCACTGTTCCCAAAACTAACCCCAAACACAAAAATGCTATCAACATCCTCAACAACAGCCTTTACATCAACATTAACTTCACCAGTTTCTACCATCCAGAAGTCCCCCTAAATCTCCCTCTGCTCTATGATGCGCTTGCGTCTTTGGAGCAAGAGATTACCATCAATAATAGCCAATGCATTAATCAACACCAAGGATTAACTGCATGTTGCCAATTCCAAGGGAAGATGGCTCGTTGGCATCCTAAACCTTTTTTGCAAAAACTCTCCAAAACCAACAGTTTATCTAAACTTCAAATAAACAAGTTTATTGCTTTCTTCATTAATATTTGCTCTAATCTTACCCCTAAGCCTAGATTATGCAGTAATAATTACCATGCAGATTATTGGGTTGGCCAGTTGGAGACGGTTGGGCAACTCCTTGAGCCTCTATCCTTCTACTCCTCGGTAATTACTCTGGCAATGGTTCCCATGGAGAAAAGTAGCTCCATTTTCCTTTCCAACAAGCAATCTACCGTCGATAAGATGAATCTGGACCGATGGAGCCTAAAAACCAAGATCTTGCTCTCGGCTCCTTGGAAACGAGGCATAGGAATTGGGCAGATTTCAAAAAGGAAACCAATAAGGGGTTCACCCTTTAGATGGAGAAGCTACAGCCGCGGAGATCGCCATGCCTTCTTCCGGGGAGCCTCCCCTCTCATTCGGCCCTTCCAAAAATCGGAGACAACGCCTCAGAGTTGTAAGTGTTGCTACCCACTGTCGACCTCGTCCCTGTCGTGGAGTGTTTATCTGGGCAAGTGATACGGGGTTAGCCGTGAGATGGTCCGATCTTCGACAACAAGCAAGAAACTAAAGAAACAACAAAGAAAGTAAGAACGCAGCAACTGTACTTAAAGAAACGATTCAAGAAAGCTCAAGATTCGTTCAAGACTCAACAAGAAACATCAAGATCTGCAAGAACTTAATGTCGACAGCAATAGGAATAACAAAGACTCGATAAAGATAGATAAAGACTCGAAATTGAATGCAAGAATTAAAAGACACGACCTGATAAGGACTGAAACGATCTATGCAGAACAAGATAAAGACCCCAGGCCTCCTCAGAGGGTAGGAACCAATACCAATGACTACACAACCCACCTCTACAACCCTACACAATCAAGCGGACAACTTGAAGGCACAGGGAGGGGGCTTGTGGATACTAGATTCACCAAGTCTTGCGAAGTTGATGAACGGCAAAGCAAACCAAGCTAGATCAATACCAATAGTTGCAATTGAAGAGCACAACTCTATTCAATCGACAAACACTCATTGTGTTTCACACAAAAAGAGAGCTTTTCTCATATCCTTCAACGTGCCTGATTACAAAGAAGGCATTCGGCTTATATAGACCTAACTAGGGTCGAATGGGCTGATTTTAATAAAACTAACAACTATAGGAATTAATTAAAATAACCTTAAAGTTTTCTAAAATAACTTAAGTAAAAGAAATACTAAAAATAGGAAATAAGCATAATGTTCAAGACTTAATTAAAATCCCGTCAAAACAGTGACAGCTTGCAAAGATGTGCATTTTCGGCCAATTTCGAGGTCGACTCTGGAAAAACCTTCAACAGAAACGTTGTAGATCTCTTCGTCCTCGTTCCAACAAGATATGGCACGCCTCAATCCGATAAATATTGAATCCGTACGACTCATTTTACAAAGACGTCGAAAATCTGTCAAATGACTATGAACGAACCAAAACGTCATTAATCCAAGCTTGCACCTTTGGTCTTCTCCCATGGTGGAGCGTTCTTCTTCCTCTTGAGGATGACTTCATTTTCATGAGCTCGAATCATAGGTCCATCCCCAAGTATGATATGTGTCTCTGGAGGTGTCTTGGATGGTGTCTTGGATGGTTCCGCATCAATCTCCCTTTCTTGAAAAGGATTCGTCCTCGAATCCAAGGTCGCATATGATTCTGCAAAGGCATCCACACGAGCTACTGGATCGAAAACCTCATGTCCATGGAAACTCATCTCAAGACCGGTTGTTGTAGAGATTGACCACTCCTCGATGGTTTTTGTCTCAGCTTCATCTATAAAATCAAGAAAAGAAACTTGATTAGTGCACAATTCAGATTTCATATCAATGCCATGATGTGCTAATTGAATATGCACTTGAGCTTGGTCATTAATCCCTAAGTTTCCATCCAATGCTAGCAAGTTTTCATCCTTTTTCAAGACTGGATTATCAATCATTTCAAAGCTAGAAATATTCGAACAATTTTCATCATCAATGATCATATTAGAAACTTTGCCTTTTTCTAAGCATGTAGTATGACACAAATATTCTCTTTGATTATTATCACAAGGCATAGGTTGAACACCTAAAACTTTACTATCAATCAAAGAATCATCATGCTCAGATTTAATGCAAACATTATCATCACAGACAAGTAACTTAACATCTTGATCATTATTATCAACATGCTCTACATTTTTAGCAATAAAAGAAGCATCTATGCTAGAAGGAACAATATGTTGAATATCATTATTGAGAGTAATAGGATGAGTTTCCTCCCTTTCAATTGGTGGAACTTCATCTTTAGGTTGGACTCCTTGTCCAAACACCGTATTAGAGCCAAAACAAGAATAATCAATACTTTGTACCGGTAAGCCGAACCGAAGCTCTTGTGCCCTCAATCTTTCATCTATCTTAGCCAAGGTCTCCATCATGGTGTTGAACATGGTGACCTGATTAGACATAGCAAATAAAACAAACAAAGAACTATGTAAAAGTTAGAAAATATAAACAAACTCACAATTGTGTTTCGCTCATACTCCCTCTCTGATTGGTATATCACGCTTGCTAGGGCAATCCGCTTTGGGCAAATCAACAACCAAGCAAAAGAACTAAGCAATCAAAGTATGCAATCAAGAGAATGAATTAAACAACACACAAGAGTACTCAACAAGGGCTGTAGCACTCGACAAAGCAAAGAGAGCACTTGATTAAGGAAATCAGTACTTCGACTAAGCAATTAACAATCAATTCAAGCAAAACAGATGGGTATTTGCAAGAATTCAACTCGAAACCACAAAGAGAGAACTCGGCAAGGGCTGAGATCTACTCGACACAACAAGTCAGCAACTCAACAGAGGAGAATTGCTCGACAAACAGCTATGCTCAACTCGATAAAGCTGTAACAAAGAGAAATAAAAGAAAAAAACTAATGAAAGAATGGAAATTTTACCTCTTTTTGATTGAAAACCTTTAAGTTAGGATGTTGTAGTTGCAAGGTAGGGTTTCAATTTTTGTGGAGGTGTATGTGTTTGGGGATTTATGTATGTCGACTAGGGCTGAGAGAAGGGTTCACCAATTGGTCCTTGGGAGCTTTCTTGCACTAGTTCAAACAACAACTTAACAAACACTTTCTCTCTCTTTTTTTTTTTTTTTGAATTTCGGATCTGATTTCTGTTTTTTTTTTATATAAACTAATGAAACTAATGCAAGAAAGACTCTAAAATATGTAAAGGACTCGAAAATCTGAATATTATGGTGATAGAAGATAAAAATTCAGCCCTAATGCAAAGATATAGATAGAATGACTAATTTAGGTAATAGGATCTATCTTGTGCCTTTTGTGATAGTTAATAGATATAATGGAATTAAATCTAACAACTTTAAAAATCTGATTTTTGATAGGCAATAGATAAATGGAATTAGATAAAAGATAAATCAAAATTCCAAAGATAGAACAAAGATAGAAAGATAACAAACTAGGGTTTGTCTTTGTGTGGAGGCTGATTTTCGGCCAAGCTAGACTTATGGGGACAAGAATGCCGCCGGCTCTAGGGTGAACACAAGGGCTGTGTACACGGCTTGGTCGACTCCACTGCTCTCGGCTAGGCTTTGTGTTTAGGCTATGCAACCACAAACAATCACAAACTCAAGATTAGTGCAATAATCAATAAAGAATGCAAGAAGTAAAAGACCAAAACAAGAAGAGGAATCTTTTTTTGTGGTTTTTGTGTTTATGAAAAGAAAAGACTCAATCTTGATGTCGGAAACCAAAGCTCTGATACCAATTTGATACGGGGTTAGCCGTGAGATGGTCCGATCTTTGACAACAAGGAAGAAACTAAAGAAACAACAAAGAAAGTAAGAATGCAGCAACTGTACTTAAAGAAACGATTCAAGAAAGCTCAAGATTCGTTCAAGACTCAACAAGAAACATCAAGATCTGCAAGAACTTAATGTTGACAGCAATAGGAATAACAAAGACTCGATAAAGATAGATAAAGACTCGAAATTGAATGCAAGAATTGAAAGACACGACCTGATAAGGACTGAAACGATCTATGCAGAACAAGATAAAGACCCCAGGCCTCCTCAGAGGGTAGGAACCAATACCAATGACTACACAACCCACCTCTACAACCCTACACAATCAAGCGGACAACTTGAAGGCACAGGGAGGGGGCTTGTGGATACTAGATTCACCAAGTCTTGCGAAGTTGATGAACGGCAAAGCAAACCAAGCTAGATCAATACCAATAGTTGCAATTGAAGAGCACAACTCTATTCAATCGACAAACACTCATTGTGTTTCACACAAAAAGAGAGCTTTTCTCATATCCTTCAACGTGCCTGATTACAAAGAAGGCATTCGGCTTATATAGACCTAACTAGGGCCGAATGGGCTGATTTTAATAAAACTAACAACTATAGGAATTAATTAAAATAACCTTAAAGTTTTCTAAAATAACTTAAGTAAAAGAAATACTAAAAATAGGAAATAAGCATAATGTTCAAGACTTAATTAAAATCCCGTCAAAACAGTGACAGCTTGCAAAGATGTGCATTTTCGGCCAATTTCGAGGTCGACTCTGAAAAAACCTTCAACAGAAAAAGTTGTAGATCTCTTCGTCCTCGTTCCAACAAGATATGGCACGCCTCAATCCGATAAATATTGAATCCGTACGACCCATTTTACAGAGACGTCGAAAATCTGTCAAATGACTATGAACGAACCAAAACGTCATTAATCCAAGCTTGCACCTTTGGTCTTCTCCCATGGTGGAGCCTTCTTCTTCCTCTTGAGGATGACTTCATTTTCATGAGCTCGAATCATAGGTCCATCCCCAAGTATGATATGTGTCTCTGGAGGTGTCTTGGATGGTGTCTTGGATGGTTCCGCATCAGCAAGCCTCCCAACCTCAAGTTTGATTGTAGCGGTTCTCGACCTCCCCTTCTATGGACTCCGGGTGACCGCTGCCTTCGATCAGATGAGTATCTTCTTGAATCCTTAACTCCCCTTGTGTTAGTCTTGAAGCCTTTCTCTAACTTTACACATCTCCTCTATTTTTATTTAGTTACTTTAAGAGGTGTTTTAGTTACTTTAAAAACCAATTTAACATAAATGCTTGGCGGAAAAATTGTGTGAAAGGGGCCTCCTTTCCCTTTCTGAACCATCAGCAAAACCCTTTACCCAACAAAACTTTCTACTACCCAGTTATTATCAAAACCTGTATTATCTCTAAACACCTAGGTAATGATGCTTTTAATTGCAAGTTAAACTTTAATAAAGAACATGCAGAGCACAGGATTGGCAACTCTGAGGCGGTGGAGTGGCTCGATGGTGCATTGTGCGCTAGAGCTCTCTCGGCTTCCGGAACTGAGCTACTAGAGAAAGGGGAAAATCTAGAGATTACCCACACCAGCAAGAAAAACAAAGGAGGAAGGATGGAGCTGGACATACGAAGTAAAACCACCAAAGCGCCATGCATCGATTTCGAAGGCGATGGCACCCAAATTGACCAAAATAGTAATGCATCTCGGTCTATAGATACCTCCTATATGAAGAATCTGTCCTCTACTTGCTGTTGGAGCAGGAAGGTTTCCGGCCCAGGTTTGCTCCATCGTGTTGGTATGGAACTCAAGATAAGTATCGATTACCGATATTTTTTAAATGTCATAGATACCCATTTCATCTATTGTAACTTAATTTGTACACTTAATTTGACCCTTCCTTACTGCTACCATTATTATGTTGGGGTTTGGTACCTTTCTATTTACGTTTTTGAATCCAAAATTAGTTTCATAGAGTTGATTAGAGACAATAACATTTATGATCTCCAAGGTAGCCATTATTATTATGCTCTCAGGACTAGCAATGACGTAGATGATTGACGTCTTAATCTTCTTCTTAAATATAATATCTTAACTGCTACTATTATCAGCTATGGTCTTGATCTGCTGCCTCTCTTTTTGGGTCTCTTCTCCTTGGTTGCCCGGAATTTTTGGTTATGTCCTTCTATCTCTGTTCTCTGGTGTTGTTGCTCTGTGTGCTCTATGCCCTTACATGTTTCTATGGGAAGGCAAAGCCTTGCTACGGTGCCTGTCTTAGGTATTGAGTACTCTCTGTTACTTAATTCTTTCTCCTACACTTATGGGTTTAACCCCACCAATACTCATGGGCATTGTGGGGTGGTCACCCAAGCAAAATCTTACCTACAACTCTTACCAACAACAATCAAAACAAATTTTGGCTTAGTGCCTGCAACCAGGAAACCTAAGATCAGCTCCCAATCCCATCTTACATTATTGAAAATCAGGTGCAAAGGTAAAAACCGAATTCAAAAGTACTGGAGTGCATCTCTTAGCATCCCAATTCTGAGGTGTAAGCCAATGAATCATAACAGAAGAGCAAAGAAGGGCACTTTGGAGGCTATCATTGTTGGGAACTCTAAAGGCAAGGAGATAGATACTGGTGTTGATTCAGAGGGCTCACAACTCTCCCTCAATTCGGACCATTCTATGGTTCGTAAGATGGGGGGATTTGTTATAAGACCTCTTGATGACGACTCCAACTACAACCTCAGCCTCCAGCCGTTTTCAAACTCTGATGTGCTCCTTCAACCCTTATGCAATTTTATTAAACGAAGTATTAACTATTATAATGTTTGTCTCCCCTTCTTTGTTATGTTCTGCTGTGGCTTTAACTCTTATGACAGGAACTCTAGCCGGTGGGGATCTGAATTTGATTGGCATGAGGTCTTTTCCAGTGGGTTGCTCTTGGTGGTTAACCTCTCTGGAATTACTTACAGTTTTAGGCTTGGTTTATTGAGTTCCAGAAACTTGGGAGGTAAGCTAATTCCTTCCCTTCCCTTTACTCCCTTTTTCTTTACTGTCTTGCAAACTTTCTGGTCCATACCCACCAGTTTTCATAGCTGTGTGGAGGATGACCAATCCAAACCTCACTACCAACCATTACTAATAATAAATCGCTTCAAAAACTACTTCCATTCTGATTTTCTCAGAGGAAGAGCTATAAGTACCAAATCACTACTTTACCACTGCTCTCCTCTACTCCTGAAACAGTACTACTATAAAAGAAAAGGTGAGCAAGGCTTCATGATCAGCTCCAGCTGGCCTAACAGAAGAACTACCACGACCAACTGTATGTTTCTAAGAAGCTGTCATGATGTAGCAACTTATAATAACACTTACTATAATCCTGTAACATATAGATACCAACTACAGCAACTCCTTGGTGGGCAGAATCACAAGCAATTTGATGATTAATATAGGTTATTGGAACATAAGAGGTTCTAGGCGGCCCCTCTTGTGGCCAGAATTAAAACGCACACGCATAAAAAACAAGCTAGATATCCTGGCAGTCTCTGAAACAAAAGCCATGTCCCCTCCCTCGGAGCTGCAACTGAGAGAGGCTGGATTTCAAAAAATAATGTTTGTTCCATCTATTGGTCTCAAAGGTGGTAAGTGGGTACTGATCAGAAATGAAAAGCTTATAGAAGACAACTGCATACTAGAAAAGACAGATAGAGTAATTATGATTAAACTCCTGATTGACAAACTAACTATCTTGCTTATAGTAGTTTACGCCCCTACTTCGGAAAATGCTAAAAACCAATTCTGGGAAGATATATACACCAAGGCTAATCGGTATAAACTCCCAATTCTCATTATTGGGGACTTAAATGACATAGAGAATGGTAATGAAAAGGTTGGGGGCCTTATCCCCTCCATTAACAGATTCAGGCGATTAAGGGATGTTAAAAATGAACTAAACCTCCACACCATTCCTTTCCAAGGCTCTCCTTTTACATGGAGGAAAAATCAAAACAAGATTGACAACACATATGAAAGATTAGATAGAATACTGGCGCACCATGAAATCTATACCAAGTTCAGAAGTATGGTTACTCGACACCATTCCTTCTCTTCTTCAGACCACTGTTTGATTACTACGAGCCTGGGAACCCCTTCTACTGACAAAGGCTCCCCATTCAGATTCGAAATGGCATGGACCTCTAATCCATGCTATGAGAAAATCGTTGCAAATGTCTGGAAGAATAAGCTGGTTGGCTCTTTTGGTTTCAAGCTGTTTCAAAAGCAGAAATTGTTGAAGCAAAATACCAAGATTTGGTGCAAAACAAATAAAAACAATTTTGACAAACAACTCCAGCTTGTGGAACAGAAAATAGAAGAACTTCAGCAAGCACTTCCGTGGGGAACCTTGTCCTCACAGGATATTAACAAGCTAAATAGATTAGAAAATAAAAGGCAGCAGGTTCTGAACTATAGCTATCAATTCTGGAAACAGCGAGCAAGAGTAAGACATCTTCAACTAACTGATAAAAATACTAGGTACTTCCAGACATTAGCTAACGTCAGATGCAGTCGGAATACAACGACGAGTTTCACCACAAAAAATGGCTTGATCATCTCTGATAGGGCTCAAATCCGGGATCACATCACCAATGAAATGAAGGAACGATTTATAACCCACAATAGGAATCGAATAGAACCTGATCAACTAACCTTTCTACAACCAGAAATCACCCAGGAACAAAATGATAACCTTATAGCCCAACCAACATCCAAAGAAATAAAGGATACTATGTTCAGTATGGCAGAGGATAAATCTCCGGGACCTGATGGCTTCCCCCCTGAATTCTATACCAAGTACTGGCACATTGTAGGAGACTCAGTGTGCAAAGCAGTTAAAGCTTTCTTTCACTCGGGAACGATATTATCAGAAATGAATCAAACATTCCTAGCGCTCATACAAAAAATAGATAACCCTACTACGATTCACCATTACAGACCTATAAGCCTATGTAACACAATCTATAAAACTATCACAAAGATTTTAGCAAATCGATTAAAACCGATCCTTCCGGGCATAATTAATCCATTGCAAGGAGCTTTTGTCCAAGGTCGTTCTATCCAGGACAACACTCTTATAGCACATGAGATCTTTCATTCATTCCACAAACATAAAGGCAGAGCGGGTTGGATGGCTCTGAAACTGGACATGGAAAAGACCTATGACAAACTCAGCTGGAGTTTCATTGAAGCTTCTCTAACAAAACTTGGATTCCATAGCCAATGGATTAAATGGGTTATGAAATGTATCACCACAGCTACATTCTCCGTTCTAGTCAATAATAATCCTGGCAAAACTTTCAAACCTGAGAGAGGGCTTAGACAAGGGGACCCTTTAGCCCCTTACATCTTCATTATAGTTATGGAAAACTTAGCCAGAGAACTACAGAATGAGTCCCAACTTGATGATGCACTAGTTGGAATCAAAATAACCCAAGCAAGTACTCCGATCCCATTACTAACCTTTGCAGATGATACGATTATTTTTTGCAAAGGCATCATATAAAAGCCTTGATACTATCAAAAATATGCTCAACCAATTCTCCAATAGGTCGGGATTAACAATAAACTACCAGAAAAGTTCCATTCAATTCTCAAAGAATGTAAGCCGAGCCAAAGCCTTGAATCTGTCACAACAAATGAACATATCCATTTCAAGAGGTATGGAAAAATACCTAGGTATCCCCATTGTTAATGGGAGAGTAAAAAATGAGGTCTTTGATGAGGCAGTCTAGAACCTCAAAAAACAGCTCCCGAAATGGAAATCGGGCTCAATCTCCCAGGCTGGGAGAATGGCTCTTATCAAAGCAAATTTGAGTTCAAAAACAAACTATTTGATGCAAACCTTCCTCTTGCCAAAGGGAATCCTAACTAAGATTGATCAAATAAATAAGAATTTTTTTTGGAATAAAACACAAAGCCAGAATTATAAGCCCCTCATTAGTTGGGAAAAGATATGTGAACCAAAATGCAATGGTGGCCTTGGAATTAAAAAAGCAGAAGAGCAAAATATTGCCTTGCAAATGAAACTATTGTGGAAAATTTATACAAACCCTAATAATATTTGGGTTAAGGTCATAAACGAAAAATACCTCCAAAATCGAAAGGTAAGTGACTTAAATATACATAATACCTCATGGCAGTTTGGCCGCCTCCTACAATTAAAGGATAGATTTCAAAAAGGACTTCTCTGGATCATTGGTGATGGCTCTTGCATAAATGTTTGGTCCGACCCTTGGTTGGATGGAGTGAACCTTGAACAATATAAATCTAACCACAACTCGGAAATGAATGTGTTAAACTTGATTACACCACAAAAGAATTGGAACATTGCGTTACTCGAACTCATATTTCCCCCTGCAATTGTCCAGCAAATCACCAAGATCTCCGTCCCAACCCGGGAGACCAAAGATAAATTGATCTGGAGATATGACAAGGACGGTGTATATACCACAAAATCCTGTAGTGACAAATCGACAACCAGGAACCCAAACAATATAGATACTAGTTGGATTTGGAAGCTAAAATTACCACCGCGAACACAAAATTTCATGTGGAAGATTATCTCTAATAGTCTTGCAACAAATGAGCGCCTAAACGGGTATTATAACAGGGTCCCCAACCACTGCAGTCTCTGCAACGCAGAGAGTGAGGATACGGACCATCTACTCCTCAAATGCCCAATTTCGAAGATGATTGCTGTAACATATGAACAACTAGGAGGAGGAAAATTTTATGGGTTTTGCAACCCTATAGCAACAAAAGCAGACAGGACCCATCTAAGAAGGAATAATAGTCAGTTTGAGCACCTCTGTATACTATGGCAACATATATGGGAATTTCGCAATTCTGTAATCTTCAAAGGATGCACTCCTGATAATTTTGAGGTAGCGGCAAGGAAGGCTATTCACAACACAAGAGAATGGATAAAAATACAAGATGAAAATAAGAAACCAAAAACAAAAAGGAATAAGAACACTAAATGGGCAAGACCCCCAATGTCTGTCTACAAGATTAATGTAGATGGGTCGGTTAAACCGTCGGGTGACTGCCATATTGGGGGAATTGTCAGAGACTGGAATGGACAGGTTATTGATATTTTTTATGATAAAGTTTCCAAGGGATCTGTAATCCACACCGAATCCCTTGCGTTCTGTAGAGGGTTAAAAATAGCCCGAACTAAAGGTTGGACTAAAGTGGTCATTGAAGGAGATAGTCTGGGAGTTGTCAAGGCAATAGAAGATAAGGAATCAGCCCCCTGGGAGATTCTAAGAGTTATTGAGAAGATTCACACGCTTCAAAAGGATTTCGACACAGCAAGACCTCAACATTGCTACAGAGAAGCTAATAATGTTGCTGATTATATAGTTAAGAATAGCTTCAGTTGTAATTCTAGCTTCCTTTTCTACAGGGATCTTTGTAACATCATCCGCCGGGATGATCTTGAATGTCCTTAGTTTAAGGCATTCTAATGGTTGCATACTGTAAAAAAAAAAAAAAGTTAACTAATTAGTGAATTAAGTAATTAGGGTACGAAGACAGAGATTAATGTAACTTGACCACGTGGTGGGTTTTGATTGACTTCTTTTGCTCACACCGATATATAGTGATGTCGTGTTCCCTTTTAACTTAGGGAGGACTCTCGTATTGATTAATCATAGTTAAGCATCAAATCCAACTATCTCCCCTCAAATCCTTAATATCCGTACATGCATCATAAGACCAAACATGCTGATTATTGCCTAATGAAATTCCTCCGTAAACATCGTCGACTCCCTCCATAGCCTATTTTGGGCATTTAATTATGCTGATCAAAATCCCATTTTAGCACAAAATGCACTATTTCATCTTAGAACATTCACAACAAAGACATACACCACATTGAGTGTCTTAATATTTAAAAAAAATTAAATTAAATTTGAATATGTAATGTTAAAGTTTTTTTTATTGCAATAGAAATTTGGGGCAAAAAGGAAGGAACCCCCTACCACTTTTTTATTTTTTTCTGACAATTTTTTTTATTATATAAAGACCCCACAATATATGTATTGTTTTACGAGGGAATTGTAGTAAATAACCCTAAATTCGAATGAGTTTGCATGCATAACCCACTATCCATCCAATTTACAAGGGTTAACCCCCCCCCCTAAAAATTTGCATGATAGTTGATTGAAAAGTGGGGGTGAAACCGGTGGTTGGGGGAAATTAAAGAAGGGAGAGAGCGACTATGGGAGGGAGGAGGAGAGAGATGACAATTTTTTATAAAACTGTCACTTCAGCTGTGTACAAACAGAGAGGAGGGAGGGCAAGAGACAGAAAACCGCCATAGGAGAAACGAAAATGGAGAGGAAGAAGACGAACCTGCCAAAAAAGAGAAGAAGAAGCCGGGATCGAAGCAAACCCTAACTCTACCGAAGGAAGAAGACGACCCTGGCATCGTTTAGAAGAGAGGGACTGACGGTTTTCAAGTAAGTAAACCCTAACTCTACCGATTTAGTACCAATTGAAGAAACTGAAATGAGTAGGGACCGATTGAAGAACCTAATTTGTTTGTCATGGTTTGCAATTAGACGAAGAGGTGGATTATCCGCCCCTGTCATCTAGGAAGTAACCGGCGTCATGTTTGAAAGCAATTGGTGGAAATGTGGGAACGAGGGGTGTTCATGAAGGGGAGAGAAGGGAAGTACCATTGTCGTGATGATATGGTTAAGGCCATGAATGGGGAAGCAAATCATGGGAAATAGACACATGTGTTGGGTGAATTTGGGAAAATTGGTGAAATTGGAGAAATTGGGGAAATTGGATAGATTATTAGAGAGGGCAATTGGGGAATGTCGATGTGGATTCAAAGTTTTCAGGAACAAGGTATTAGGTGTGATTACTTTTGTCAAACCTTCGACCATTGAATGGAAATGCTATCACATTCTTTCGTGTCATGTTTTGAGTATTTAGTTGGCATGTTGAATATTTCTGCTGTCATGTGAATATGCAAACTAGCGTGAAGTATATTTGGTGGAAGGTCAAAAATGCCTATAAAGTTTTGTCTGAATACGATGAAATCTGATATGTTTGGGGTCGAAATGTACTTGGACTTTGATAAGTGTAGGGTGAGATATGATTTCTGTCATGTTTTAATGCTCAAGTGACATGTTATATAACCTTACTGTCTTGTGCATTGTGACTGGTGTGATGATAACGAGCATATGTTTGCAGAATGCTAGTGCATTGCTCCCCAATCCGTAGGGTATCAAACCGAGACACCAACAACAGGCAAGGTATTGTTTGCGTAGTGTCGAACAATGGAATTTGGTTTTACAGACGCCTGGCTCTAACATTTCCACCCCACTGTGCAGGCTATATATGTCGTCCCCGAGGACCGGCATTTCAAGTGTCAGTGCAATCAATACGTCAGGCCCAGGCTCTTTTAAACCTCGATGAGTACTTGACCAATTCAGACTGGAGCTGTTTGTCGGAAAGCCGGTTTGGCGGCATTTTCCAATGTTGAGTTCTCAGCACGGCTAGTACACTACGTCATGCAGCGAAAACTTCGGTCGAAGAAGAAGCATGAAACCTGGTACATGATCCAGGGCTTAATAGTCCGGTTCTCCATCATGGAGTTCGCGCTGGTGACCGGACTGAATTGCTCGTGTAACGTGTTGTGGACCATCGACACTGAGGCGGATAAGGCTGTCTGCTTAGAGTTCTTGGGAGTGGAGAAGACAAGGATGAAAGACTTCGAGGTGGCCTACCGAGTGGCGATGAAGTCCTAGTGTTCCTCTGCCAAGCGCTTTAAGTACGTGCTCATAATGTTGCTCAAAGGGGTGCTATTCTCGAAGGAACCCTGCAAATATGTCCAAGGGTAGGTTGTGAACATGGTTTCGGACACTAAGGCCTTCTTGCGTTACCCGTGGGGGCGCTTGTGCTACGATTGAACCCTAAAATTCCTTTACCGAGTTGTTGTTGTTGTGTGCCTAAATTGCCATGTTTTACATTAACTTTTATATCAATTTCTACATGCATTGCATATCATTGGGTTAGAATTATACATAATCTATGTAGTTTATGCATATTTGCCAAATTATGGAATCTATACTAGTTTCTGTTTAATTTCGCATAAATCGAGGCATTTTACAACAATTAGGAGAAGGAAGAAAATCATTGAAGAGCTCGAAGTCGACTACACCAAACCAGGGGTCGAGTAGCAGCGGAACCAGAACACATCGAGCAAAAAAACAAGAAAAAAAGCACTCGACAAACACTAGTCGACATCGACCACTTTGGTCGATGTCGAGTACATCCCGTCGAAATCACCAATCCTAATCGAGATCGAGTCAGAGTCCGAGGAGAGCGAGCAGAATCCTACTCGACGTCGACGACTCTTGTCGTTGTCAAGTGCTCTCTGGCACCATTCCGAGTCGAAATCGAGTTGAATTCGAGTGATGGTGATTACTTGCAAGTGAAGTCACGTGGAATTCTATCAAGACATGTGAAGATATATCAAGTTTAAGGAAGATTTATCCACTTTAGAGTTTTCCCTTAAAGATTTTTTTTTTCCAAGTTTTATCATAAAGTCTTTAGATATATAGTTTTAGATATAGATAGATTATTCTTTCATTGGATAGTGAGGATTGAATACTATAAATAAGTGATGTGCTCGGGAACACTCAGAGCCGCCAGGATCGACGACGAGGTTTCTCCTTTATTTGAAGGGATAAACCTTCTACTAGTAACCGGATATGTATGGCAAAATTCGCAGGCCTCTCACCCTTGAACCTCCCACACTCGATCTCAATCCTCCCGGAATCGCACTCTGAGGATCTCGACCCTTCGACACTTTCGCCTCTCACTAGAGTGTCTCCCTCGGCATCTCACCAAAGGGTTTTGTTTTTAGCATCTCACCAAAAACATGATCCTTAACCCGGAATCAAAGGAAGCAAATGTGCTCAACTTTTAACTCAAAAATTTAACTTGTATTAGAAAATGGCAAGCCTTACAAAATATATATATAGGAGAAAATTGTTGTCTATTAAGTGTTTACAATCGATGTGGGACATTTTTTGATAGAAAAATAAAGGAAAAATATACGAGTCTAGATCACATCATCCTCCCCTCCTTTGAAAAAGATTCGTCCTCGAATCTTGTGTTGCCCTTCCAAAGAATACGATACGCCCCTGTACGTTGGATCTGCGTAAGGCATCGATGGTCGGTCCCGCAAAAGCTCTCGAATCCATAAGGCTCTTCCAAATGGTACATTACGCCCCTGTACGTTAGATCTGCGTAATGCACTTCAATGGTTGGTCCTACACAAAACTCCAACGGATGGTTGTGGATGCTTGTGATAACAACACAAAAAGATTGAGGAACCCTAGCCAGAAGCGCTGATACCACTTGATGTGCTCGGACCCGGGCTCGAGCAAAAGGACCGGCGACGAGAGTTCCGAGAGGTCGAGAAGTTTGGGCAGTTTCTGGAGCAGCAGATCAGTCGGCAAAGATTGCCGATTTCCTATCGATCAGTTTGGCTTCTGGGGACGTGTGAGTACTACTTTTGTAGATCTTGAAGTCTCGGTCGCGGATTGGGGCAGATCTCGTCAATCGGAGGTCAGCCGAAGCGGGAAACAGCGTTTTACCGACACGTTGCCTGAGCAGGAACGATTCTGAACGAGGGATTGAGGACCTGTTTGGAGTGACGTTTCGGGGGTGATTGAAGGTGAAGATGGGGCTGTGGAAGGCCTTAGAATTTTGGTAAAGTAGGGGATGAGGGTTGAGGGATATGTGATGCAAGATCGCTCTCGGCCTCGCACTCCGAGCTCTCTCCAACACTCGTTCGTCTGCACCCTCGGCCTCGCACTCCGAGTGTTTCTGACCCTTTGATTCCGTCGTCTCTCACTAGGGAATCTCTCTTAGCATCTCACCAAGAGGTTTTATCTGGCATCTCACCAAGATAGATTTGTTTCTTAACCCGAAACGAAGGAAGCAATGCTTAGTTTTGTTCTCAAATTCAACTTGTCCCTCAAATGAGGCTTACAAATGTATATATAAGCTACTTGGTCACAGGACCTCTTAAAACAACCAATAAATAAATAAAGAAAAGAAATTAAAAAAAAAAACTAGACCAAAGATCGACTAGTTGAAAACCTTGGGGCTAGCCCACATAGCCAAACCTTTAGCACATTGTAGCAAGCAAATGAATGAAAAAAGAACCCATAAAAATGCATAAAAATTGGTGGAATAAATCAGCCTTAATTCGATCTTAATTTGTCTCCACACTAGCCTCAAATGTTGTCGATTCGGAAGTCACTTGTAGCAATGTAATCATGTATGCGGGTGACCTTTCAAAGGCTAGAACCGACTGACCAAGTAGGCGAGCTCGAGCTCTTGTCAACGGTGGGGTAGCTCGGGGTAAAAGTGGCTCTTCTTCCATCTCCTCATCGTTAGCATCTTCAATAGCATCCATCGAAGCTCCATCACTAGTATCCAGACCTCCAACCCGATCCTCGGACAAGCTAGTTCCGTCGAGGGTCACATCATCCTCCCCCCTGAAAAGGATTCGACCCCGAATCCGTCAGCTCCTCAAGTAGCCCATCCCCTGCAAGAAAAGGAGTTAAGTCACAGACGTTAAAAACATCATGAACACCATACTTACTTGGAAGATCAATTCGGTAAGCGTTGTCATTAATCTTCTCTAGAACCATGAAAGGCCCATCAGCTCTAGGCCGCAGCTTAGACTGCCGCAAAGCAGGAAATCGATCCTTCCGAAGGTGAACCCAAACCAAGTCTCCAACTTCCAATAATAGCTCCTTGCGATGCTTGTTGGCCTGGTTCACATACTGTTGAGTTCGACGCTCCAGCTGTAGTCAAACTCTCTCATGCAAGGACTTCACCAACTCAGCCCGGGACTTACCAGCAAGGTCCTCGGGAGAAGATAAGGGCTGCGGTGCCAAATCAATGGTGTGTGGGGACTGCGACCATAAACCACCTCAAAAGGAGACATCTTGGTGGTGGAATGCACTGCCCGATTGTAAGCAAACTCGACATAGGATAAACAATCATCCCACCTGCGCAAGTTAGTAGCAAGCATAATACGCAATAAAACCCCTAAAGTCCTATTAACTACTTCAGTCTGACCATCTATTTAAGGGTGGCTAGAAGTAGAAAATAACAGCTTGGTACCTAACTTAGCCCACAAGGTCTTCCAGAAGTAGCTAAGGAACTTAGAGTCCCTATCAGAAACAATAGATTTAGGCACCCCATGTAGCTTCACAATATGATCAAAGAATAAGGTAGCAACATGAGAAGCATCATCAGTCCTAGAGCAAGCTATCAAATGGGCCATCTTAGAAAACCGATCTACCACAACAAATACAAAATCATGGCCTTTCCCAGTCTTAGGCAAGCCTAGCACAAAATCCATAGAAATGTCCTCCCATGGGGCACTGGAAGGTACAGGCCATTCGGGTTCGACTTAGACTTCGCTTTAGCACAAGTAACACAACCAGCACAACATTTCTCAACGTCGGATCGCATCCTAGGCCAGTAAAAATGATCCTTCAAAATGCCTAAGGTCTTAGCAGCCCCAAAATGCCCCATCAATCCACCTCCACGTGCCTCTAAAACCAGCAATGATCGTACCGAACAACGAGGCACACAAAGGCGGCAGGCCCTAAATAAGTAACCATCATGCACAAAATAACTACCAACACTAGGGGAACCAGCAAAATGCACAGATTGACAGAATATATCCCCAAAATCAACATCAGCAGAGTAGAGATCAAGTAGCATAAAAAAGCCAAGAACACAAGCTTCAAGAGTAGAAAGAAGAGAATACCTACGAGAGAGGGCGTCAGCGACGATGTTGTCCTTCCCCTTTTTGTACTTGACCACATAAGGAAAAGCCTCGATGAACTCAAGCCGCTTAGCATAGCGAGCGCTAAGGGTTGTTTGGCTCCGTAGATACTTCAAGGCCTCATGGTCAGTATGGATCACAAACTCACGAGGTAACAAGTAATGAGCCCAAGTTTGTAAAACACGAACCAAGGCATACAACTCCTTGTCGTAGGTAGTGTTAGAGTAATTCTCTGTAGCTTCTCCCAGCTTCTCGCTAAAGTAAGCGATAGGCCGACCTTCCTGCATCAACACACCACCAATACCAACTCCAGATGCATCACATTCAATCTCAAAAGTCTTTGAGAAATCAGAAAGTGCTAGCAACGGAGCATTCGTCAACTGCTCCCGAAGTGTAGCAAAAGCCTCTTCTTGCGCCGGACCCCATTTGAATGACATCCCTTTCTATGTTAGTTCTGTAAGAGGGGCGGCAATGCTGCTGAAGTCCTTGACGAACCTACGATAAAATCCCGCTAAGCCTAGAAAGCTCCGTATCTGAGTAACGGATGTTGGTTGGGGCCACTCCCGAATAGCTCGAATCTTATCTGTATCCACTTGCAAGCCATATTTACCTACAACAAAACCAAGAAAGACGACAATATCGGAGCAAAACTGACACTTCTTCAAGTTAGCAAATAAGTGCTCCTTCCTAAGAACTAGAAAAACAGCGCGCAAGTGTTCAGCATGCTCTTCTAAGGACTTGCTGTAAACAAGGATATCATCAAAGTATACGACAACAAATCGACCTAAGAAGGCACGCAAAACATGGTTCATCAGGCGCATAAAAGTACTAGGAGCATTAGTTAGCCCGAAGGGCACGACCAACCACTCGTAAAGACCATATTTGGTCTTAAAAGCAGTTTTCCACTCGTCACCTTCCTTCATCCTAATCTGATGATACCCGCTCCTCAAATCAATCTTAGAAAACAAGCAAGCACCATGCAACTCATCTAACATGTCATCTAAGAGAGGAATGGGATGACGGTACTTAACTGTAATCTGGTTGATGGCTCGACAATCAACACACATGCGCCATGTCCCATCCTTCTTTGGTACCAACAAAACTAGTACGGCAAAGGGACTTAGGCTCTCCCTAATATACCCCTTTTTAAGAAAATCCTCCACCTGTGACTGCAACTCTTTGGTCTCCGTGGGGTTAGTCTTGTAAGCTAACCGGTTAGGAATAACAGCACCCGATACAAAGTCAATCCGATGCTCTATACCCCTAAGAGGAGGCAATCCAGCTAGCATCTCATCTGGTAGCATATCATGAAGCTCCTCGAGTACACCTGAAATGACAGAAGGCAACTCAACAACAGTAGCAGACGATGAACTAGAACTAACATGTAAGTTAGAACTAGTAGAAGTACAGACAAGCACAAAATAAACATCACCCCCCTGAATAGCATGTCGGACATCTCGAACCCGAGCGACCAACAAGCTCTGGGGTTCCTTGGGCAGTCCTTGCTCCAACTTCTGCTTTTCAGCATCCTTTCCGATCCTCTCGTAAGATTGGCGACGATGTTCCCTAGCAATATAATCAGTGACAACCTCTTGAGGGGTTAGAGGTAGAAGTCTTACCCGCTTGCCTCCAAAGGCGAAGGAATACTCGTTGTTGTAGCCGTCATGCATCACACATCGATCATACTGCCATGGCCTACCGAGAAGTAAAAGGCAATCGGTGATAGGTAGTATATCACATAAGATAGTATCGGAATAAGGTCCAATGGAAAAGGACACCTCAGCTTGGTCCTTCACCTTCAACAGTGACCCGGAGTAAAGCCATTGCAGAGTATAGGGTCTTGGGTGTGCCTGAGTTGTCAGAGAGAAACGATCCACGACTTCCTGGCTAATAATATTACAGTGGGAACCACCATCAATAATAATAGTGCAAATCTTACCTCGGATGGTGCAACGGGTGTTGAACAAGTTCTCCTGCTGAGAGGTGTCAATCTCCTTCTTCTCACTGGCGCTCAAAGTCCTCTTAACCACGAAGTTCTCGCCAACTGGTGCTCTGGCAACAAGCTCCTCATCCTCATCCTCATCCACAACTGGCATCTCATAAGGGTCATCGAGGCCTTCCACCTCACTCACCACTTCTCCGAACGAGTTAAGCAGAACCTTTCGTGGGTTGGAGCATTCTCTAGCATAATGCCCAATCTCATAGCACTTGTAACACTTGACCTCTCGAGGCCTGCTGGACTCTGGTCTAGGAGGTGTAGGTGTGGGGTTAGGGATGACATGACTCGGGCTTGGGTTAGCTGGAGGTCTAACGGTGGAGGGGGAAGTAGGACTAGGGTTAGGCGGTTGGGGACGGTAACTCCGGGGGGGGGGGGGGGGTTCTGAAGGAAATTTAGCTCCCGTCCAACGCCTTGTTGAGGACCCTGCAGACCTCCTTTTGAGGAAGTTTTCATAGACATGTGTGGCATGATGGAGAGCATCAATCACATGGGTGTGTCGCAGTTGCAACACAATCTCAGCCACATCAGAGTTCAGACCTGCAAGAAACTTAGCAAGAATATAAGAGTCCTTATACCTTGTGCCCGATCGCTGCAAAAGGGCGCGTAGCTCCTTATAGTAATCGTCTGGGGATCGAGGACCCTGTTTCAATTTCTCTATCCTCAGCAACAATTGCTGCCCATGATCCGCCGGAATAAAGCGAGCTCACATCAGACGTGTAAGCTCTCCCTAGGTCGTCACTGCTGGAGCTCGAGTGTAGGCCCGATCTGCTAGTACTCCTTGCCACCAAGAGAGGGCATAATCAATAAAGTGGATGACATCGAGCTCCACTTGCTCCTCCTCTGGATAGCGATGGAAACGGAAGACCTGTTCAGCTTTGACCTCCCAATCCTGATACGCCTCTGGCCCTGCAGCACCAGTAAAAATAGGAATGCTTACCTTGACCCCATGGGTCCGACGTTGACGACCATCCTCTTGGCGACGCCTAGTATGACGGTCCTCTCTAGCTTGAGCCCGCTCTGAAAATATGGATGCATGTGATCTCTCATCATCTGACCGTGAATTGTTGCGATGATGGCGATGTCCGTCCCTGTGTCCTCTTCCGCCATCTTGGTTCCTATGGCGGTGTTGATGTCCGTCATGGATACCATGATCAATCGGTACATCTCTCTGGGCTGGCGGAAATCGGCGTAGTATCTCTGCAATACTTAGCTCCATTCTGACCATACGGTGAGTTAGCTCCTGGACAGCTGGGTCAACTCTGTCTCCTTCCCTGTTCACCGAATGTTGTGACATCACCACAGACAATCAAACAAACTTGTCAAGTTAGCAAAACAGAAACCTCTCTCTAGCTTTGGTGGACGCTCACATTCTCTCACACACTCCGCTCGTGTGTTTAAGTGTTTGCCTCACTATAATGTATTCTCAGAAAGGAATGAGACTACAGAACCTGCAAAATGAGCAAACCACAGATATAATAGCAATTAGTAACAACGGATCTCCTCGGTGTTTGGCTCTCCACTCCTTACTCTGGATGATTCTCTACTCTTATTCACCTTTTCCAACACTACTCAGTGTTGCTCTCACCTCTCCTTTTTCGGTTGCAGCAGGCAACACTCTCAACTCTCCTTTTCCTAGTGCAAGGGCACGACACTCAAGAACCTGAATAATCACTAGCGGCAACTAGAACCAACAATAGCAATCAACAAAACACCAACACAATAGAAAGCACAAGTAAGCTAAATGAGCAACCTTCGAGCACTAACAACAAGGGCCTTTCGACGAGTATTTACCAAAACCCGCTATGGTCCTTAGGCAATGCAAAACAAGTGATCTAGCCCGAAAAAAAAAATTGAGATTGCAATGTAGGAGGAAACAACGTAATATCTATGAAGCTCGGATGACAATATCTAATTCAAGAACAGATTTCTATCGAACAAGCCAATGTGGGGTTTGAATGTTCACCTGCTTGCTTACACCAACTTGTTTTTTCTGTTTTTTTTTTTAACAAGCTGCTTTAACAATTTTTTTTTTTTTTTGCTATATAGCTACGTTGCACTTGCAGGCTTGCATGAAACTTTTTCTTTTCTTCTTCAAATTAAGGAGGGCACTTGATTCATAAGCTACTAATAAAAAAAAGAAAAAAAAATTAATAACTAACGAAAACTGAATGAAATTAAAAAGGACAGGCCACTGGAGTTCTTGAAACAATCAGGGCAATGAAACGGCAGAGACAAATCGATCAACAGTTTCGGTGTGCTCAGAGACAACAACACCGATCAACAGGCTTGGTGTGGACAAAGACAAGCATAAGACAAATTCAATCTACCGACGATGAATAGATGGAAGTGACTGTCTTTCAAGGGTGAGAGGAGGGTAGAAATAGATCGACAAATTACAATATCTCGGGCCTAATCAAGCAAGTTTTGCAAAAACTACGGATTAAGCGAAGAGATAGTAATTTGTACCTCGAAAGCTTGAGGAACCCTTGTCGTTGCTCTGATACCACTTGACGTGCTCGAAAACACTCCGAGCCGCCAGGATCGACGACGAGGTTCCTCCTTTATTTGAAGGGATAAACCTTCTACTAGTAACCGGATATGTATGGCAAAATTCGCAGCCCTCTCACCCTTGAACCTCCCACACTCGATCTCAATCCTCTCGGAATCGCACTCTGAGGATCTCGACCCTTCGACACCTTCGCCTCTCACTAGGGTGTCTCCCTCAGCATCTCACCAAAGGGTTTTGTTTTTAGAATCTCACCAAAAACATGATTCTTAACCCGGAATCAAAGGAAGCAAATGTGCTCAACTTTTAACTCAAAAATTTAACTTGTAATAGAAAATGGCAAGCCTTACAAAATATATAGGAGAAAATTGTTGTCTCTTAAGTGTTTACAATCGATGTGGGACATTTTTTGATAGAAAAATAAAGGAAAAATATACGAGTCTAGATCACATCAATAAGGCCCCAGGGGCTGGTTCTTAGGCATTCTGTTCCACAACACAATTACATTCAAAAGGTAGGAGTTTTAGAGAGCTTGGCCGAGAGAGGTGTTTGTTTGTGAGAGCGGATTTGGCTTCGATCGGTTGTAAGCTTTGTTTTGATTTAATGCAATTTAGTTTCTTGAAATTATTGATGTGTGTTTTGATGATGAAGAGCGAGTAGTCACCAAACCTCTAGGGTCGGGGTGAGCCCGACGGTATCCATGTAAGGTAATGCGATAAAGGTACAACTTTTAATTCAATTTCATCTTCTATTCCTATGAGCATGATTCTTCTGCGACAGTCAAAGGTGATCCTTATTTGTGTTATGGAAGCGAAAGTGATCTTAATGCAAACTTGGATTAATTAAGTGAAAAGGGTTAGTAACAATTAGGGTTTATGCGAAAGCCTCTATTTTCATATTGGTTAATGACGACAATTATTTGATGAAATGCATGATCGTAAATACCTTTAGCATGATTCTTATATGGTTATCGTTGTGGCGATGAAACCCCGATTCTAGGAGCTTTTTATATTATTGAATTCGATCCCACATATTTTGTGTTGTTTGTGTCTTTCTTTCTTGTGAAAAGTTACAATTTTTACATTGCAGAGCTACTCGATCTCGACTACTGACTCGTCGACGTCGAGGACACTAGTCGACGTTGAGGAGATTTTTACTCGACATTCCTTGCTTTGTCTTCTGTGTTGCAGCTTTGTAGGTTTTACTCGACTGAGGTAGTCGACATCGAGTACTTTTACTCGACGTCGAGGACCTTTGCTGGTCGTTACAAGAGGATTTAGGGGCTGAAAAGGCGAGCGCTGACACGCTTCCTCGTGGACACGATCCTGATTCGGGGGGAAATCTTGTAAATTTATTTGCGTGCTTCAGGGAATCGATTTGGAATTTATATTTGATATTTATTTCATACTTGATTTTCCTCCTAATAAATTTTGGCGCCGTTGCCGGGGAAGCAATCAATCGCCCCCTTTTTAGTTCATTTTTACTCTTTTCTTTTTGTTTTTGTTTTTCAGGTGCATGCGAAGAACTGATCGCACACCTATGGACCCAATGCTCGAACCAAAATGCTTTTTACACCTTTATGAAAGGCTAAGAAGGAGACTAATGTCGACAACTAATAACAAGAACGAGGTCCAGCTCACACCAGCACAAGAGCTTGAGCAACTCCGCCTATGGATTGACGAATTCACCACCAGAGAAGCAGAGTATGCCCGATGAGAGGCGGAATATTAACAGAATCAGCAAAGGTGGGAAGCTAGGGCGGATCGCGAAGTGAATGCCCGAAGGGTGCTTGAGGAAAAATTTCAGCATGTCCTTGCAAACGCTAAGGAGTACCTGCACCCTACTCTGGAAGTTCTAGAATCACCAATCGTCCTCTGACGCGTTAACTTTGAAATTCGTCCTTATTTTATTACTGAAATTAAAAGGAATCAATTTCAGGGGAAACCCAATGAGTGTCCTTTAGGGCATATTACTACTTTTCTAGATTTATGTGAAACTATTGCAGATGGTGCTAATCTAGAATATCTGAAACTAAAGGTATTTCGTTGGTCTCTTGCAGGGATAGCTTCACAGTGGCTCGAGGGTTTGCCTTCATATTCAATTCGCACGTGAAACGAACTACAAGACTTGTTTCTTAATAAGTACTTTCCTTCTGCCAAAACAACTGCGCTAAGACAACAAATCACTGCTTTCAGACAGAAACCAAGGGAAACACTCGGACAAGTCTAGGGGCGCTACAAAAGGCTGCTAAAATCCTATCCTACGCATGGAAAACCATCCTATGTCATCCATGAAATCATCTTCAACTACTTGGATCCGCCAACAAAGGACCGGATCCACAACTCCACCGTCTATAGGTATCTCGAGTATACCCCACGGCGTGCTTGGGAAACCTTTGAAACGCAGTCTAATTATGACAACACATATAGGACTTATGCGGCCTCAACTGAAAGGTATCAAAGGTCTGCCCCATATATGCCCTTATATGAGCCCCCAAAAGAAATCAATCCAGACGTCAGGGAACAGTTCCATAATGATCAGATACATCGTCTGTGAGGCACAACACTACTGCGTGCCCACATGCCGACCAAATGCTTACAGCAGAAACCCACGAAGAGGTGCGCTATGCAGGGGGAGACTACTCAGGACAGCATCAACAACAGAACTAGAGCCACTACCGCCAACCCCAGTATCAAAGAGACTCCCCGCCCTACAGAGCTCCTAGTCACCCTGACAGAGAAGGTAAGAAAGATGACCTACAGATTATTCTTGAGGAGATGTGGATGAATCATGCAGAAAGTAAACAGTCAATCAATTCCATCCACACTCAAATACACGACATCAACTCTAGGCTTGGGGAGATTGATATCTGGAGGAAAACCATGGAGACCCAAATGGGTCAATTGGCTTTATCAATCCCCAAGCAATCAGGTACGCTCCCTGGATCCTCTAAATCTAATCCTAAGAATAAATCTAGAAGACAGGTAGCTTCCATTAACCTAAGGAGTGGGCGTCAAATGCAAACGCCCGATCAAAAGGTAGAGCAGAAAGATGCATGAGACTACTCGACATCGACTAGTCTAGTCGACATTGACCAACGTCAACTTGATGTCGACCAGCCTTCAGTCAATGTTGACCACACTTCTGCACCTCCGGAAAAAAAAAACGCTGCCATTCCTAACCAAATCTTTGAAGGACCCAGCAGAGAAGAAGTTTCAACGGTTTGTGAAGAAGCTTCAAAAGCTCAATGTCACCATTCCTTTTACAGAAGCTCTTCATGAGATGTCATCATACGTAAAGTTTCTCAAAGAGATCCTAAGAAAGAAGCGATCGATGGTTGAGATTGCAGAGGAGTGCAGCAAGATGGACCTACCAGAGAAAAGGCAAGATCGAGGTAAGTTTTCTATAACCATTGGATTTGGTAAATACAAGTTTAATGAATTATGTGACTTAGGAGCTTGTATTAGTATCATGACTTAGGAGCTTGTGGATGCCCGAGTATACATGGCAAACAACATTGTAGTCATCCCAACAAGGTATGGTGGACGATGTGCCGGTACAGGTAGGTAAGTTCTTTGTCCCTGCCGATTTCTTAGTTATCGATATGGCAAATGACCCTAATTGTCCAATTCTTCTAGGGAGACCTTTCTTAGCGACGGTGGATGCCAACATAAGCGTAAGGAAGGGAGTACTCACTTTCAACATAATCGATGAGGTAATTGAGTATTCTTTTAATCAAACTGAAAGGCGTACAGGTCCTATGGAAGAGATCAAATCGATCTCAACCAGGTACATCACTTGCGGGGAGCCAAAGGTAAGAAATATGACTCCCGAGGAATTGGAGAAGAGGGCAATGGAAGCCGAGGTGGAGGAGTAATGGTGATTCTAAATGAGGATTTCGGAGATGTACTCGACATCGACCAAGCTAGGGTTTAAGTATGGGGTCGATATCGACCAGAAGTACTTGACGTCGAGTACTCTAGTCGACATCGACCAGAATCAGAAGCCTCTATTGACTACACCATCATCGATTAACACACCAGGAGCCGACCATTACTCGACGTCGAGTACTGTACTCGACGTCGACCAGATCCAGGAGCCCTCGACTTCTCATTTCTCAACAAGCAAGCCACCATACGCACAGACGTACTTGATGTCGAGTACTTTTACTCGATGCTGAGTAGATTCAGAGGTCCCGAATTGCGATTCTGCGAAGGCGAGCCGAGGTAATAATGTATCCTCTCCTATTTACATCAAACATTTATCTATACATGGAAGAGGTTTTCCTTGGTATGTGCGCTTATGCAGGGTTTCCAATGACGGTCCAAAGGAATACGAAGTAGGAGACAAGGTCTATGTCTCCAAATCCAAGAATCATTGGTTCTCTAACAAATTCAATCACAAAAAGTTGGGACCGTTCACGGTGCACAAGATCCATTCCGGAGGACTACAGCTGATGGACAAGAACGGAGTCTTATTGGAGGCCCAGGCTACATGGGCACTGCAGATGCCACCCTGATGCAGTACAAATGTCGATGACTCTTGGTGACATTGAGGACAACATGAAGGTGCCATTTGATGGTTCTATCACTCGTGCAAGGGCCAAGAAGAACCTAGATGCAACTATAGCACTTCTTGTCCGTTACCAAGGAACGATGGAGCAAGGGTTCAGGCAACCCTCAATCCCTTTGCTCAAGACTAGACCACCAGCACAGGAGTTGAGCTTGCGTCCATAAACGGAGCTCATGAAGCCAAGACACCCTCCTTCATCAACACATTCACAAGGCTCACTCGACATACACATGTACCGAGTGAGAGAAGCCCATGTCGAGTGGACCAAGCACATGTCGAGGCCCAGGTCGAGTGGATCAGGCACATGTCGAGCTCTCCTTGCTTGTGGGCCGGTTTTATTTTATTTAAATTAGATATATTTATTTTATGCAATTAGAAAATAAAATGTGAAAATAATTATGTCTCTTCTAGATATAATTCTTGTCCCCCAAGTTGTTAGTTTTCTATCCTTATTATATTTACTTATCTAATGAAAGATTTACATATATTTAGATTATTTTATCTATCTTTAGTTGACCAAAACTCTCTCTTTTGCACGAGATAGAATTGGTATGTCTCTACTTAAACTCTTGTTTTACATTCAATTAAACTAGATTGGAATTATATTGTGGAACATTTATTAGAATAAAGGTTTCTACAATTCCCTATCCAAAGGCTTCAATCTCTCTCATGCTCCTACACTCCTCGGCACTTACACAAATCCAAACACAACCTCACCAATTCACTCGGCCACACAAGGACACAACCTAATAGATCCATCGCATCAACAGAGGAGAAAGTCATCACAGACCCAAGTCCTTGGCACTCTCGCACAAGCGAGCCTCGCTAGCAGTGAGCGCTGTTGGCGTTGTGCTTCCAGACGCTGGGCCTTCGCTTTGCGCACTCGTATACCCGCCTCCGTGCACCTGCGCTCTCTCGCATCTCTTCTCTTTTCCCTGTCGCTACTCTGAGTTCTGGAAAATAATCCAAGTCCTATTCTGTCGCTAAATTTAGAGTATACTCACGTGCTTTAATTTGATTCTGAGCCCACGGGCGAAGGATCGGGGATTCCAAATGTATCAAGTGGTATCGGATTCTCAGGTGTATGCAAGTTCTTTACTCTCTTGATTCTTTATTTGAGTGATTATTTTTCGTGCCTTATTTTTCACCATGACCGCTGCATAAAGTTTAGATTTTTATTTTTCACCCTTCAAATTTGGCACTTTATTTGAGTTAATTTTCTTGTTTGGATCTATAATTTGGAAGATATTGAGTTTTTGGTTGCAAGTTTTGATTTTTATTCCTTGATTGCTACATATCATGCCTATGAATGTGATTCTAGGATTAAAGTATGGTTATGAACTTGCATCACTAAAGAACCCGAATTTTCCAGATTTGATGCCTATTTCCCTTATTTTCTTTATTTTTGCTTACTTTTAGATCATCGTAGCTTGGTTTATATTTGTCTTTTTTAATTTTTTCTGTTTCTGTCACCATTATAGTAGATAACGACGACATTGCTTAGTCAACAAAAAAAAAACAGAAAAGTCGAGAGCTTAAAAAAAACATTCATCCTTACCTTTGTTGAGTTAGTAACATTTGCATCTTGTTCTTTCTTTTTATTAGCTACTTACAATTGATGATCTAATTGGTTTCAAGCATCTCAAAGAACCCTACTTGTGTGATTTTGTGTTGTGTCGACACATGAGCCATAGTCATACCCCTCTTTCTCTGAACCGTGTTGCAACCGTCAGATAATAGTTGATGGAGTGTGTGCACTTGATTACCCTTGTGATTGCATTGATATTACTACTATCTTGCTGATTTTCGTGCATCACATTGAATTATTATTCCCTACATATTAGCCGCTTGTTCATACTTGCTATATATCCTTGTTATCCGAGTTGTGGCTGATTCTTATTTGCAATTTGATCATTACCTGCTATCTTTAATATTGCATAATTCTGTGTCCATGGGAAATTGCTTAAATATAGTTTCTTGTTTTCTTGCCTAATTGATTTCTAAAACTTAATCACTCTTAGAATCAAAAGGGCTTGCATTACTTGGTTTCTGGTCTTTGCTCCGTGTATTTATTGCTCTTCTGATATTGTAGGAAAATGTCTAACGACAAAGACAAACACAACTTTTCCCCTCCCCTACCTGGCACCATTAGTGACGCCAATATAAACTTCATCGTTGAGGCCGCTACAAAGGCTTTGGTGGACCAACTAAAAGACATCCTCAACGATCGTGATGCTCGTTGGGAAAAGCGTTTTGTCGACGTTATGGCTCTACAACGCGCTCAGATTACTACCCATATAGTTTCTGAGGTAATGCGATTCCTCGAAGAGAATAAACGGAATGATGCTTCTGGTTCTACGCCTCCAAACGGTAAGACACCCCCTTTAGGTAAACCACCCCTTCTGGTCAAATGCATTTTAAGCTTAAATCTACGACTCCCCAGCCTTTTAATGGTGAGAATGATGACGATGATCCGTTATCATCTTTTAACGGACAACATCGCCACAAGGAGCAGCAGAATTGACAACAACACCAGACTCACGGGAACCCACTGTTCGTCAAAGGTAATTGGGAGGATAGTCGTGACAATGCTGATCTGAACGACATGCCCCATTTTGAGGACGCTTACCAAGAGGTAGATCCTAATCTTGATGATATACCTGTTGTGAGGAGGAAATCGAGTATGAAATATAATGAAATAACTCAAACCAGATTTGTGCCCCAGCAAATAATTACAAGACTCCTCCAATGCAGTAAGAGAAAGTCAGGATCGAATCCACGAGGAAGCGTGTCAGCGGATCCTAGGCAGCTGTAAATTTCACAGAAAATCAAACAGAAGACAGAAACAAAGGAGCAAAGAAAGAAAGACAGAAATAACAAACGAAAGCAAGAAATAAAGCAAAGACAGAAGCTACTCGATCTCGACTACAGTCAACTCGAGATCGACAAGGAATAGTAAAGACAGAAACTGAAAAACGACGACAGAAACTCGACTCAGACAACACAGTACTCGATCTCGACAAGATGCTACTCGAGATCTACTAGAAATAGTAAAAACAGAAATTGCAGAATCGAAAACAGAAACAGAAACTCAACTCGACGTAGACAAAACCCTACTCGAGATCGACTAAAGCCTACTCGATCTCGACAAGTCTCTCCTTTGTATCGACTAGGCTCTACTCTATATCGACTAAAACTCAAAAACTTTAAATTTGCAGATTCGAACACAGATTTCAGATTTCGACATAAATAAACTCAATATAATAAAGAACTTCCAAAGCCAGGGTATCAACACGACAATGGTAACCATGCAAAGTAACACATAAAGGCATAAAAGATCATGCTTTCCATCAAAATAACTTTCGTTACTAACAAATAGGCATATAGAGGCTTTCGCATAAACCCTAATTGTTACTAACCCTTTTCACATAATTAATC
The DNA here is from genome assembly GCA_037127255.1 of Persicaria tinctoria. NCBI lineage: Eukaryota > Viridiplantae > Streptophyta > Magnoliopsida > Caryophyllales > Polygonaceae > Persicaria > Persicaria tinctoria. The sequence goes on from JBANSL010000020.1 coordinate 40,543,378, forward strand.
CAAGTTGCATTAAGATCACTTTCGCTTCAATAACACAAACAAGGATCACCTTCAACTCTCGCAAAAGAATCATGCTCATAGGGGTGGAAGACGAATTGCATAACAAGATCTGACCTTTACCGCATCACTTTACATGGCCACCGTCGGGCTCACCCCAGCCCCAGAAGTGGGTGGACTACTCACGCCTCATCGCAATCGCAGACATTGATTGATGAAAAGAAACTTGCATTAAACTATATTCAAAGCCTTTACAATCCCGGCAATCAACTTTCGCAGAATGCCAAAACCCTAAAACCTTTGAACTCCTAAAACTTCTCTGTGGAACTACTTGTCTCTCTGAATTTGAAATAATGAAAAACCAGCCCTAGGGCTTTATTTATAGCCTTCTATTTCTTGCTAATCAAGGATAGAATCTATCTATCTATATCTAAAAGGATTAAAAGATAAATAAATGTCATAAGGAAATTAAATCTAAAAGGAAAAATTAAATCTAAATAGGTAAGTCTTCTCTCCATGTGTGGTAAATCTTCTCCATAGATAGAATTTGATAGATGTAGGATAGATCTCGGCCATCTCGATATCCTTCGGCTCCAAGGACTCCCATAGCGCGTAGGACAGCTCAAACCGTGTAACGCGCCTTCGGGACGCGGCTCCTCGATCTCGAGTAGGGCTCCTCGACATCGAGTAGAATTCGTCATCGATTGGGCTGGCTCGGCGTCTCGGCTAGCAAGTGCTCGACAGGCTCGGACATGGCTCCTGGGCGTCGTCGATCTTAACTAAGCCTCCTCGAGATCGAGTAGAGGTGGGGCTCGGCTTCTCCGTGTTCGGCTTCTCGACTTGTCTCAACTCATCGACTCCGGACATGGCCTCTCAGTGTCATCGATCTCGACTAGGTGGTACTCGAGATCGAGTAGGGTTCCGGGAGTCGGGTTGTCTCTGACTCAGTGTCCTCGATCAGCTCTGCTCGACCAGGTGTGCTCGGACAGCCCTCGTCGAGATCGAGTAGATGTACTCGAGATCGAGTAGAGTTCTCTCAGCTTTCTGCTCTGTTCTTGAAACGCATTTTCCCGAGTCCCCGTTTGTCGGATTGACGCATATGACCATGCGCTTGAAAGCTCTTTTCGAAGGTTACAACTTTCATGAAGACATCAAAGCTTGATTCAGAACGAAGAATGGTGAAAAATGGCCTTTTCTCCAGCTGCACCATTTTTAGCCTCTCCATGAGTTTCCTTTAAGCTCCAAAGTGCGTCCGATTTCTGCAAAATATAACAAAAACTTGTGTAGACCTCCATATATTGCAAATAAACATAAACTACACAGATTCTGTATTATTCTAACCCAAATGCATGCAATGTATGCAGAAATCGATATAAAAATAAGTGTAAAACATGGCAAATTAGGCTCACAACAATACCTAACCCCCATTTTGTTCGTCCTAGATTTGATAATATACAGGCTATCCAACGGCGAGATGTTAAAATTAAATTAGAAACTTTTGATGGAGATAATGATTCTGAGGCTTATCTTGTTTGGGAGGATCATACTAATTATGTACTTGACCATCTTCGCTATGATGAAATAGAAATGTTGGAGGTTGTTACTTTACACTTGACAGGTATGGCTCGTTGCTGGTGGTTTCCCACGCGTGAAATCCTTCGTCATCAAGGTAAGAAACATTTTGAAACTTGACCTCAATTGCGCTATCTATTGAAGAAGAGACACATTCCAGAGGAGAACACACAGACTATGAGGATGCGTTTGGCTTCATGTCGACAGGGCTCTCGCTCCCCTTTGGAATACAGAGATGAGCTCGAACGCCTCGTTCATATGGCTAATATTTATCTTACTGAACATGGTTTATGTACTCAGTTTCTTGCTGGTGTTAATATTTCCATTAAAAATCCTTTATCTATTCATTCTATTAGAGATATTAACACTTTAACTCACAAAGCGCAACTTCTACATGATTAGCAGCAACAACAGAGGGCTAGAACCGACCAGTCTTCCCAAGGACGCAAGTTTGTTCCTTTTGCTTCTTCTAGTCAATCCAGATCTACTTCTATGCAGCAAAAGGGAGTTCCCAACTCACCTAAACAGGGTTTTCAAGTCAAAACTAGAATAGTTGCTTCACCTTCCAAAGAACGCACCAAAGACATCCGTTGCTTTACTTGTGGTGGTTCTGGACATGTCTCGCGCGATTGCCCTTAGAAAAGGAAGATCCTTCTCAATGATTTGGGAGACAATTACTATGAGGAGGAGACTATCGAGGAACACCTAATTTCGAGTGAAGTGGAGGAGGACCAGGCGCAGGACCATGAAGAAGAGATCGATCCCAATTGCTTTCAAGACGCTCTCTGCCTTGTCAATCCCCGAGTCCTACACATTTAGGAGGCTCCCATGGCTGATCAAAGGGAGAAAATTTTCCACACAAAGTGTGGAAAATCGAGGTTACCTTCAACGTCATCATCGATGGAGGGAGTTGCTGCAACCTCATCAATGAAAAGGTAGTTGATTTCTTACGTTTGACTACTACTCCTAGAGCTACTCACTATGGACTGAATGGCATTACTGATGATGGATCTGATATTATGTTTGGTTTCTATTTCTATTGGTTCCTATCATGATAAGATTTTATGTGATGTTGCTAGGATGGATTGTAGTCATATTTTACTTTGTCGTCCTTGGTTATATGATCGTTCTGTTATTCATGATGGTCGTGAAAATACATATTCCTTCACTTTTGATGGGAGGAGAGTTACTCTCCTACCCTTGTCACCTCAAGCTGTTTTAAAGGAACAAGTTCGCAAGCGGCAGTAACAGGACGCTCAGAAAAAGGCCCGGAAGAAGTTGGTGAGCCGTGAGCCCCCACCATCAGCCGCACCCATCCCTACGATCATGGCTCATTCAGCTCTCACGGCATCCATGCCTTTGTCATCTTCAGCTTCGGCTAAGACTTCTTCACCACCCCCTTCTACCTCGCTGAAGGGTATTGTGGAGCACTGATCTCTTGTCTCTCAGCCTCAGCAACATAATATCACTTGGAATGCTCATCGACCTCATATCCTATTGGTAATGAAAGAGGTATTACTTAATGTTGTGGATTTGAGTCATATTCCTGCACCTATTGCTGCTCTTCTGCAGGATTACCTCGATGTGCTTCCAACTGAGCTACCACAAGGCTTGCCACCCATTAGAGGGACTGAGCATCAGATTGACTTCGTCCCTGACGCAGCCTTGCCTAATCGCTCCACCTACAAAGCTAGCCCTTAGGAAACAAAGAAATTGCAACGCCAAGTCACGGAGCTTATGGACAAAGGCTTTGTTCGCGAAAGTCTCAGTCCTTGCGCCGTCCCTGTGATCTTCGTACCAAAGAAGGATGGCTCATGGCGCATGTGTATTGATTGCAGGGTAATCAACCAAATTACAGTTAAGTATCGTCACCCTATACCTCGTTCAGATGATATGCTTGATGAACTATATGATGCTTGCATCTTTTCTAAAATTGATCTTAGAAGTGGCAATCATCAAATTAGGATGAAACAGGGAGATGAATGGAAAACGGCTTTTAAAACTAAGTATGGCTTATATGAATGGTTAGTAATGCCTTTTGGATTAACTAATGCTCCTACTTTTATGAGGCTTACGAACCATGTGCTTAGAAGATACTTAGGGAAATTTGTCGTTGTATACTTTGACGATATCTTGATTTATAGTAAGAACCTGCATGATCATTTAAGTAACTTACAATTGGTCTTTGATTGTCTAAGAAAAGAGAAATTGTATGCCAATTTGAAAAAGTGTTCTTTTGCTTCCGAATCTACTATTTTTCTTGGATTTGTTGTTTCTGCATCTGGTTTGAAAGTAGATGAGGAGAAGGTTCGAGTTATACAAGAGTGGTCCCAGCCGCACACTCCCACCCATGTCTGCTCATTCTTGGGCCTTGCTAGTTTCGATCGACACTTCATCAAGGATTTCAGCACTATTGCCGCCCCCTACATGAGCTGACGAAGAAAGATGTGACGTTTCGCTGGACAAACTCACATCAGAGGGCATTCGATGCTCTCAAGGATCGACTCACCCATGCCCCAGTGCTGCAACTACCTGAATTCGCACAACCGTTCGAGCTCAAGTGTGATGTTTCTGGCACTGGCATTGGTGGGGTCCTTCTGCAGAATAGGCGCCCTATTGCCTATTTCAGCGAGAAGTTGGGCCCCACTGAGCTCAACTATTCTACCTATGACAAGGAGTTGTTTGTGCTTATTCAATGCTTACAGACATGGCAGCACTGCCTTTGGCATAAGGAGTTTGTGATTCATTCGGATCATGAAGCTCTGAAGTACCTCAAAGGTTAGACCACGCTCAGCAGGCGCCTTGCTCGATGGGTGGATTTCCTGGAGACCTTTTCCTATGTGTTTCACCACAAAAAATGAAAGGATAATGTGGTAGCAAACGCTCTACCATGTAGGTATGTCCTCTTGAACCATATGGATGCACATGTATTGGGATTTACTTTGATTAAGGAACTGTATGCTTCTCATAGTTTCTTTAAAACCATATATGCTCAATGTGTGTCCAAAGGTGATTTTGATTCTTACTTTCTTGATAATGGTTATTTGTTTAAGATGGGCAAGCTTTGCATCCCATTTTCATCTATTCGAAGACTTTTAACTCAAGAAGTACATGAATCTAGAGGACATGGAGGATTTGAAAAGACTTTAGCTAGATTAAAGGAACATTACTTTTGGCCTAAAATGACTAATTATGTGCTGAGATTTGTCAAAAGTCGTGTTACATGTGCTAAAGCCAAATCGAAATTAAATGCTAATGGCCTATACCAACCACTAACAATTTCGAATGCACCCTGGGAAGATGTATTTATGGACTTTATTGTTGGTTTGCCTAGAACTTCTAAGGGTCATGATTCTATTTTTGTGGTTGTGGACAGATTTTCCAAAATGGCTCACTTTATACCATGTCACAAAATTGATCATGCTATTCATGTTGCTATGCTTTTCTTTAAAGATGTTGTTCGCTTGCATGGATTGCCATTGTCTATTGTGTCTGATCGTGATTCAAAGTTTTTGAGTTGTTTTTGGAAAACTTTATGGTCTAAGTTGGGTACTAAGCTTTTATTCTCTACATCTTGTCACCCTCAAACTGATGGCCAAACTAAGGTTACTAATAGGACTGTTAAGGGTCATGCTGCGTACTAACCTATAGAGGTGGGAAGAATGCCTACCATTTGTTGACTTTCTTATAACAGGTCTAGGCACTCAGCAACAAAGAAGGCTCCTTTATGGTCATCTATGAGCGAAATCCGCTTACGCCCATGGACATGATGCCTCGTCCACTAAAGGGGAAGAAGAGCATGGATGCAACTAAGCAAGTGGACTTCATCAAGCGCTTGCATGAGCAAACTAAGGCGCAGCTGGAAAAGAAAATCGCTCAGTACAAGACGGCGAAGGACAAGCATCGCAAGGATGTGCAGTTCAACCTTGGTGACATCGTATGGTTGCATCTCAAGAAGGAACGATTTCCCCAACAACAGAAATCTAAGCTGGATCCCAGGGGAGATGGACCATTTCGAGTGGTTCAAAAGATGGGTCCTAATGCTTACAAGCTGGGTCTCCTTTCCGGCAAGTACAAGTGCATTTCATCTTCAACGTCGCCGATCTATCCTTGTTCGTGCCTAACGATGACTCTGGCGACGATTTCAGGACAAATCGAACTCAAGTGGAGGAGAATGATGCAGTACAAATGTCGATGACTCCTGGTGACATTGAGGACAACATGAAGGTACCATTTGATGGTCCTATCACTCGTGCAAAGGCCAAGAAGATTGAAGATGCAACTAGAGCACTTCTTGTCTGTTACCAAGGAACGATGGAGCAAGGGTTCAAGCCACCCTAGATCACTTTGCTCAAGACTAGACCACCAACACATGAGTTGAGCTTGCGTCCACAAACGGAGCTCATGAAGCCAAGACACCCTCCTTGATCAACACACTCACAAGGCCCACTCGACATACACATGTTCCAAGTGAGAGAGGCCCATGTCGAGTGGACCAAGCACATGTCGAGGCCCATGTCGAGTGGACCAAGCACATGTCGAGCTCTCCTTGCTTGTGGGCCGGTTTTATTTTATTTAAATTAGATATATTTATTTTATGCAATTACAAAATAAAATTTGAAAATAATTACATCTCTTCTAGATATAACTCTTGTACACCAAGTTGTTAGTTTTCTATCCTTATTAGATTTACTTATCTTAGGAAAGATTTACATATCTTTAGATTATTTTATCTATCTTTAGTTGACCAAAACTCTATCTTTTGCACAAGATAGAATTGGTATGTCTCTACTTAAACTCTTGTTTTACATTCAATTAAACTAGATTGGAATTATACTGTGGAACCTTTATTGGAATAAAGGTTTCTACTCTTCTCAATCCAAAGGCTTCAAACTCTCTCATGCTCCTACACCCCTCGACACTTACACAAATCCAAACACAACACCACCAATTCACTTGGCAACACAAGGACACAACCCAGCAAATCCGTCGCATCAACAGAGGAGGAAGTCGTCGTAGACCCGAGTCCTTGGCGCTCTCGCACAAGCGAGCCTCGCTGGCAGCGAGCACTGTCTGCTTCGCGCTTCCAGGCGCTGGGCCTTCGCTCCGCGCACTCGCATACCCGCCTCCATGCACCTGCGCTCTCTCGCTACCCTTCTCTTTTCCTTGTCGCTATTCTGAGTTCGGGAAAATAATCCAAGTCCTATTATGTCGCTAAATTCATAGTATACTCACGTGATTTAATTTGTTCCAAATCAGGAGATATCGAAGAACATTGAAAGATCTGGCAAATATACGACGTGGTTCTTGATTCTGAGCCCACATGCAAAGGATCGGGGATTCCAAACGTATCACACCTTGAGCTTAAACGAAAGAAGTCGGCTTAGCGACTATAAAGTCTAAAGCTTGTAACAAAACAATCAGTTGCAGAAGTACTCGACCTCGACCACCCATGACGAGCAACAGAGCCTGCAGTCGAGGAAGGATCGCCCTGAGGTTTCAACTGTACTCGATATTGAGTAGATTTAGTCGACATTGACTACTCTTCTCGAGATCGACCACTTCTATAGCAACTTCAGCACTCGATTCCGACGTTCTGCATATTTGTCTAGTGAGTTTCTTTCTTTCCCCTTGTTTTTATACAGTGAGGACACTGTAAACTTTAACTATGAATATTTTACTTCATTTGACATTATTTGTGCATATTCAAGTTTATTTTTCGAATTGTTCACACATGGCATCTTTGGAATTATTATTAATCTATATGCTTATAAGTTATTTTCCAAAGTTTATTTTTATCACCCCCATTGAAAAAAATTTGATAAGTGTCATGAAAGTTATATTGAACTCGACGATGCAAAATTGGATTCATTAGAGATATAGAATGAAATTGTCTAGTAAAGGGAAGTTACTTTTGACATGTTGCATGATAAGAGGATGAAGGACTTTATATTTTCCATATAAGGCTCATATTTTGATATCCCTAGCCTTACCTATGCTTATATGCATCACAAAAGTCATACTATGCCTTATTTCATAAATTGATCCACATGTTCTAAATATTGCCCTTTCTTACCTTATTTCCCTATCCGGGGATTATGTTGAGAATGGAAGTTACCTATGGAGATTATTATATGGTGTTTGTGTTGTTATATATCATTATTGGAGTTCGGCAGGAATGATTCAAAATTATGGAAATTTTAATGAGTGAAAGAAAATTCGGTCACCTCAGGAAATAAAGGTAGATCGACCCTCCCTGCATTGAGATGTTAGTTCCGTACGATGGGATACCAAGTTGAGGAGTCTGAATCACTGAGTATCCAGGGCAATTCATGACACCCATGTTTACGACTCGTGAGAAGGCAGTGCTGAGGTTAGAGAGGTAAAGGCATTATAGTGAAAAAAGCAATGAGCGATGAGAGAAATGTGAAAAAATCAAATGAAGAAGGAACTCCATTTCCACGGATCATTAGCACCACATGGCCAAAAATTGCCCACATTTAGCCTCTTACCAATATATTCCTTATTGAGCTTAATAAAGTCCTTTTGATTATTGTTGCCTTGTCAAGTATGAATTGTTTTTGCATAACCCTCCTTTTATGTGTAGATGTTGCTTTTATTCACAGACATGGATTTTGTGGCATAAGTACCTTTTTGAGGATGGTAATTGATTCCAGGGACATATGTCAATGAATCTAAGATGTTGAGAGTTTTATTTCTTCCCCTGTATGACCATTAAAAGTATTACTTGAGGACAAGCAAGATTAAGTATAGGGTGTTTGTTGTGCGCCTAAATTGCTATGTTTTATATTAACTTTTATATCAATTTCTGCATGCATTGCATATCATTGGATTAGAATTATACAAAATCTATGTAGTTCATGCTTATTTGCCAAATTTTGGAATCTACACTAGTTTCTGTTTAATTTTGCGGAAATCGAGGCAATTTACAACAATTTGGAGAAGAAAGAAAATCATGGAAGAGCTCGGAGTTGACTACACCAAAACAGGGGTCGAGTAGCAGCTGAACCAGAAAACATCGAGCAAAAAAATAAGGAAAATAGCACTCGACAACACTAGTCGATGTTGACCACTCTGGTCGACGTCGAGCACATCCCGTCGAAATCACCAATCCTAGTCGAGCTCGATTCAGAATCCGAGGAGAGCGAGTAGAATCCTACTCGACGTCGACTACTCTTGTCGATGTCGAGTACTTCCTGGCACCATTCTTAGTCAAAATCGAGTGGAATTCGAGTGATGGTGATTACTTGCAAGCGAAGTCACGTGGAATTCTATCAAGACATGTGAAGATATATCAAGTTCAAGGAAGACTTATCCACTTTAGATATTTCCCTTAAGGATTTATTTCTTTTATTTCCAAGTTTTATCATAAAGTCTTTAGATAGATAGTTTTAGATATAGATAGATTATTCTTTCCTTTGATAGCGAGTGATGGTGTGTTTATTTAATGCAATTTAGTTTCTTGAAATTATTGATGTGTGTTTTGATGATGAAGAGCAAGTAGTCACCTAACTTCTAGGGTCGGGGTGAGCCCAACGGTAGCCATGTAAGGTAATGCGATAAAGGTACAACTTTTAATGCGATTTCATCTTATATCCCTATGAGCATGATTCTTCTGCGACAGTCGAAGGTGATCCTTATTTGTGTTATTGAAGCGAAAGTGATCTTAATGAAAACTTGTATTAATTATGTGAAAATGGTTAGTGACAATTAGGATTTATGCGAAAGCCTCTATTTCCATAGTTGTTAATGACGACAGTTATTTGATGAAAGGTGTGATCTTTTATACCTTTAGCATGATTCTTATATGGTTATCGTTGTGACATTGAAATCCCGATTCTAGGAGATTTTTATATGATTGAATTCGATCCCACATATTTTATGTTGTTTTTGTTTTTTCTTTCTTGCAAAAAGTTACAATTTTTACACTGCAGAGCTACTCGATTTTGACTACTGACTGGTCGATGTCGAGGACATTGGTCGGCGTCGAGGAGATTTCTACTCGACATTGCTTTTTTTCTTCTGTGGTGCAGTTTTGCAGGCTTTACTCGACTAAGGTAGTCAAAATCGAGTACTTTTACTCGACGCCGAGGACTTCTACTGGTCGTTACAATAGGATTTAGGGGCTGAAAAGGCGAGCGCTGACACGCTTCCTCGTGGACACGATCCTGATTCCCTTCCACTAAAAAGGGAGGAAAAGTCTTGTAAATTTATTTGGGTGGTTTAGTGAATCGATTTGGAATTTATATTTGATATTTACTTCATACTTGATTTTCCTCCTAACAGTTATTGAGCGCAAGCTCCAACACGGGGTCAGCGGCTCTGCGCCCGTCATACTTGTTAGCCGGCTGCCCCCTCGCCTTCCAGGTATGTATACGAAGCTCACTTGACAATAATATATTTATACTGGACAGTTAGGCATGGTCACTTGATAATAATCTATTTATACTGGACATTTGTGGGTGTACGAGGCTCTACGCCCAGTCGCAAGACAATTTGCTACCACCAGCAAGGACATACTCTACCCTGGGTGCCTGTGGTATACGTCGAAAGAGCACAACATCATGTACGATTCTGTTGGCCTCCGCATGCAGGAGGTGAATGATGGGCTAGGCATGTTCGACGAGGTTGACGCGGTTTGGACAGTCCTCCTCCTAGATGCCGAGGAGGAGCGAAAAGGGGTTTTTCTTGGTGCCATCTACGTGAGAGAGAAGCTGGATAAGTTCTTCGACGACCTCGTCCAGAAGTTCAAAGCGCGACATGGGGCGAGCACGACAAAAGCATCCGACTCAAGCACGCAGCAGTAGGGAAGTACAACGACAACCCAGGTGGATGTGTCAAGAATTTTGTCTAAGATGGATGAATTGGGGAGGACAATAATGGAGGAGCTAAAGAAGGCGGTGATGGGGAAGAAGCAAGCCGAGGACTAGGTGACACTGACACACTCGCAGGAAAATGATGGAACCCGTGGGGAGGAAACCGAACATGTTGAGGTGCATTCGAATGAGGTAAGATGTTCAACTTGTCATGTCAGGGTATACAACCGTCATGTATAAGAATATATGCGTCATGGTAACGTCATTCCCATTTTTTCATAGGGTGACGAAATTGTTCAGGACATGGGCCAGAAATCAGGAACCGATGCTAATCGAGAAGAAACCACCCAGACAACCTCTGAGGTAAGTACTCTAACTCAAGTTGTGATGTCCATTTTTTGAATGACGGTGAGACTAAATCATTATGTGAAGTAGAAGGGTAAGAATGACGGCACATGCCCCGAGGACACGGAAATGGAGAAGGATGCTAAGCCAGAAGCACCCCCCAAAGAAACAACCGCTGAGGTAAGTCATCCCTGTCATGTTGTGATGTCAGTGTTGAAAATGGTGTTGGCGCTAAGTTATTTCCCATTTGTGCATAGGGTGAGGATGTTGTGAAGAAAAAGGGTCAGACTAAGAGCACATGGCTTGGGGAAATGGTAAGAGCAACCAATGTTGATCCAGAAGCACACACCACCCTAACAACCACTGAGGTAAGTCATCTGACTCACTTTGTCATATCAATTCAGTTAGTTGTCATGTCAACAACTGTCAGCTGTCCTGTATCAGGACCGGGCTAATCAGGGTGAGGTGCTCCCTAAGGGATCTAAGACTGAGGCGAAAGGGGTTGGAGACACAGGGACGGAAACCGTTGCATCGCAAGACGCAACCACCACCCAGACAACTGCTGAGTTAGGTTGGCAGGAGGTAGACCGTCATGTGTAAACCTCGTCAAAGAAATTTCCACATAAATAACTAAGTGTAGCGATAAGTGCAGGGTCGATCCCACAGGGAAATCTAAGGTTCAGTTTAAAAGCTACTTTACCAAAAAGTGGGAAATAAACAAGTAAATAAGAGAAATAAAGCTAAAGATCAAGATTGCAATTGAAGTAACAAAGCATAAGAATAATGGTTTTGATAACAAATCAATGGAGAAAATAGTTCCACCTGTGCATTCATCGACATTGGTTGGCTTTATTGGTCCTAGACATAAACTCAAGTTGTATGATTCCTTTAACTTACATTCTTCCCGTCTTAGTTTGAATAGATTAAAGCGCAAAGAGCACAATTAATCCCTTACACCTTTATGCAACCTAAGCACGGACAAAAATTTAACATAAAGATAGTACAAATTCCTAAGAATCTAGGCATATGAATAACACCAAGTAGGCAAAGTAACCGATGTTTAAGACATATGTCAAAATCTCTACTTAATCAAGATCAAATGATGATTCTCACAATCCTAAGCATGCTACTACGGAATTCACTCAATGATGAAAGAATAAAAACCTAGCAAGACACTATTATGAAGGCCAATCACAACAATATCAACAATATTCGCAAGGGAAATCAAAAGAACATTAGGGAACAACTAACTTTAAGCTCCACAAACCACCAACCAAGTCTCTGAAATACAGGTGAAACAAATAACGAACTTAGCCACTCATAGCGTACCTAAATCTCCTTCGAATTGATGGAAAAATAAGAAAACTTGAATGGATGATTGAACTACTAGGAAATATGATTCAAGGTCTGAGAATAAGCGTTCTCCTTCCCTCACTATTTTCGTGCCTCCCCTTGATAGGAAAGAAGAGACCCCGAAAACCTAGATACTTTCCTTCAAGATAATGCGGAAATAATCCTAAAATAATATAAAATATCCTAAAATTATTAAAACAGAGAATAATACTAAATAGGTCTCAGAATATCTTCCTTAAACACTAAGGAATAAGTCTTCAAAAGATTGGATCAAATCTCCCACCGAAAAGATAGAATTTGGATCTAGAACTGATGTTCTCTTGATGAACTCGCCGCCGCGACAAGGATTTCGCGGCCGTGACTCGAGCGATTCAGCACACCCTCTCACGAGCATCTCTCCATGGCGAACTAGGGAATCTCGCGACAACGACACAGGCACTCGCGGCCACGACTCATGACATAACCGTGTATTATTGCTCTTCTCTTCTTGGCCTTTGCTTTCCAATGCTTCTTTTCTTTTTTCTTCACTCCATTAAGAACTTTTCCAAGCCAACCACAAGCTAGATCTACAAACCTACATAAAACAATCGAAATAGCGTAGGTTCATAACTTTCCAACCAAAAGAGCAAAATATGGCATTAACTCTAAAACATAACCAAAGAACCATAAAACACAACTAAAACTACTCTATAATGCCTATATAAATATGTATTATCATAAGTCGTCTTACTGTTAGTGTCATGTTAATTGAAATAGGTGTCATGTCTACCAAGACAGAGGGTCATGTACGAGTACCTTGTTTGCGTGTATGAGGCGCAGCAAGAGGGCTCTCATGCCGACGTCCCCCTTCAGTGTAAGGGGGAAAGGGTGCGGAGAACGCTTGCGTCGTTGGCTGGGCACAAAGTCACTTAGGCAGTGAAGAAGTCGCGGGTTGACAAGGAGAAGAAGGAAAATGCGGGGGTTGACGAAGTCACCAAGGGGGTCAAAAAGTCACAGGTTCCCAAGGGGAAGAAGAAAATGGCGGGGGGTGACGCCGTGGCCCTGGGCCTAGCGATCAGGGCCGACGTCGACGCCTTCTTCATGTGGTTGACCAGCGTCGAGGCCGACGGGACTGACCCCGCACGTACAATGATGGGCACCCTCCTCCGGAGAGACTTCTTCGGGGACCTCAAAGCGTCGAAGCGTATGGTGGGCTCAGAGGTAATGTCCGCTCACCCGTCCTCCGATAATATGACAATGATGTTGTTGACTGGTCAAAAGTTTCTTATAACTGGACACATGATGTTTCTAACTGGACACATGTTTCGTTTACCTGAACAATTTGTGCTCAAAAATCTTCGTCTTCTCCATCAAGCCCCAAGGGGGGTCCGTCTGTGGGTGATCTTCTTAGGTCACGGCCGGCCCAGTTAACGGCACTAAAACATCCTACACCCCTGCAGGAGACAAACCACCACCGTCTGAGTCATCTGTTTACGATCCTTGTGTTTTTGCCATGTCTCCACCAACCTTGCGTCGCAGGGAGACATTGAGATCGATAGGCCATGATCTTTCTCCAGACAACCCGTTTACAAACTTGTAGGCCTACAACTTTTCGTTATCCCCAATGGAAAATGGTCTGGACCCTTCCTTTTTCGACTTTACATATGTGAACTCGACGTCATGCCTCCTCCCATCGACATTAAACTTGTCCATCAGTTGTTTCTTCATATCGACGTAGTTAATCCTTTCGTCCACCACCATGGCCTTCTGGCTCCTTGACCCCTTGAAGACCCAAGTGCCCCCCTTCACACGCCCACCATCCTCCAAACAATATAGTGATACAAACGGATAATTTTTCCCCTGTTGCATTAGATAGGGAGACATCAAATCGATTTTACGGCAATATTTACATAGAAACAACACTTACCATACATAGAGAGAACACTTGCCCATTTTCTATCCGGGTGGGTGAATGTCCAGTAACTTCCAATACGTGTCCTGTGGATCGTCTTAAGTTGTCCAGTGAAATGTAGCTGCTTACAAGTCAACCTTTTAATGAACTCATACCCACTTGCTTCTTCTTGAATGACTTCTTTCTCTTTCTTCAGATTTAATTCCCCTAGGAAATGTGATTAAATGTGACGCCCGTCATTTCTCTGGTCTCCTTATATAAACCCCCACGTCATTGGACACCAACCCTCCTTCTTCAAATGCCCCGCCGGCTCTTCTCCTTCCTCGATTTAAAGTTCCTCTGCAGTGCATTAATGGGGATTAATGATTTGCTGTAAAATTTCTTCAATGCTTATATACTCTAGCTCCCCCTCCTCTCTCCTCTCTCCCCTTCTTCTGTTTTGGCATCATCCCTAGGCGGGAAATTTGGGTCCCACATTTTACTGTACCGGTACTTGTAATAGCTCTCTCTCTCTTATCAATAACCCTACAGATCGCTTTTCCCTCCTCCCTCTCTATCTCTCTCACTCTCTCTGTCATTGCTTCCCTTATTCGTCTCTCTCTCTCTGCCTCCCTCTCACTTGTGCAGCTGTCGATCACAAAATGTCCAGTCTCCCCCCTCATGACCTGCTACCGACTGCAACCTTAATCCAGATATCCGGTATTGTGCAATTCTTTTTCGGATTGGGTTAACCCACCAAAAGTGGGTTATTTTTGCAAATCACCCTTGTTTTATTACTTTAGTTATAATTTTATATAGGTGGATAATTCTTTTTTTATGTATACGTTAATTAATAATGTATTTTAGCAAATGGTTTATTATTGGGTGATTTTGATAGATGACCTTTTTTTAATATTCAATTAGACTCTTAGCCCCTAAATCAATTTAATTAGTTTTGCCCTAGACCCTTTCCCAATAGGGTGGGTTGGTCAATGGTCAACCGTTTGACCATTGACCGGTCAACGGTTGACCAACCCATTTTGATGCCATATTTTTTTTATTTTTTTTTTATGCCAATATATTTTTTTTTTTTATATTAGTGATGCCATATTTTACCGTTTTGATGCCAAAATTTTACTATATTTTATTTTCACTTTGATGCCACTTTTCTAATGAAATGATTGGATGACACTTTTTTAATGCAACTTTTTTTAAACCTTGATGACATTTTTTGTTTACTGTAATGTCACGTTAACCATTGATGCCATTTTTTTCATGTTAACGACTGATGCCACTTTTTTTTATGTCAATTTTTTGATGATATTTTTTTACTGTGATGCCATATTTTTTATGATATTTTTTCAAAGTAGTATTTTGATGACATTTTTTTCTTTAATGTGATGCAACATTTTCAAAATGGTATTTTGATGTCATTTTTATAATGTAATTATTTGATGCCATTTTTTTTTAATAAAATCGATTGATGCCACATGTTTTTAATTTAATTAATTGTATATCGATTTATTTTCATCGATTATACTTTCATTCACTGATGACACGTTTGTGATTACACTTCATTGATGCAATCACTTGTGGTGACATGTTCATTAAATATTTATTCGTGGATGAGATTTGTTATTACGCTTCATTAACCACAATTGTTTATGGTGACAATTTTATATAACTGATGACATAAGAGCTTAAAACGTGGAATCAAAATATTGTCACCTTATTATACATATAAAAATACAAAGTCTTTGAAACTAAGACATTAATATTGGTTGTATACGTAAAAACACATATTATAACATGTCATCAACTAAAAAAATGCATCAATGTAAGTAATATAATGCGGAATTAATAAAATCAATACAAGGTGTCATAACCATCCAAGAATTATATACAACATTTCTAAAGAATCCACCTTCTCAAAAGTGGCATCAAAGTTGTTGCTAACAACATAACTATTCTTCGTTTCCATCTCTTCATTTCCATATTTCCATATTGGTGGGCAACAATCTCTTCATTTACTTTCAAAATTCCTGCTTCCGAGACCACTTTCCTTGGGTTGTCTCTCTACTCAATTTTGTCTTGTTACTCTCATGCTTATTAAAAAAATAAAAAAATAATAAAAAAAATCAGGCCATGCGATCCTCTTCTTGTGTGGGTTGAATTGAGGAAATTTCCTCCATACCTTCCTTCCCCCTATTTTTAGCTAAACCACAACTCATCTACCTTGTTTCCCCCACACCATTGTTCCACCCATTGTGGCAAAGAGACAAAATAAAACAGAACCCATTCCTGTGGTGGTTTCCAGCCTTACAGTACATCCCTTTTCCCTTTCCTCTTCACATTGGAATTTGGAATCCCACGCCACAAAACCCACAATGTCTCCCCTCTTCTTCCCTTCAAAAAACACCACCCAAAACTCATTTCTTTCCCTCTAATTTCACCATCTGAGCACCTCTCATTCAGCCACAAGCACCACCCCTCCTCTGTCAATCCGAGCGCCAGTTGCCGAGCCGACAGGACACCTCCCGAGCGCCTGCTTCTGGTTCTCCCCGGAGCCGAGAGCAGCCCTGTTTCCGCTGGACAAGCCGAGCTCCAACAACTCCCATTCCCTCCTCTTCTTCATACGAGAAACAGCACCAGTTCCGCCTCCCTCCGACACCCAGAAACGCTCAAACGCCGCCCAGGGCCTCCAGCGCGCCCAGGAGCTGCCTTCCATGGTCGCCGTCCGTGAGAGCCTTCCATGGAACTAGTGGACCCATGGTCGCCGTCCGTGAAGAGAGGAGAGAGCGCAGGGGCGGCTTGAGTGGCGGCGACTGAGAGGAAGAGAGAGAGGGAGAGGGATAGAGAGAGTACTCGCCCAAATCTTCCGATGGTAAAAGGAAGGAGAAGAGTGGGGTCTGATTAGCCAGTAAACAATTAATAGGAGTTAGGTAGATAAAAAAAATAATTAATTGGCCTAACTAAACTTGCTAAAGGGTCCAACTCATCATATTCTCTCTTTATTATTCCGTCTTTCAAACCAATGTCAATGAAATAAAAATCAAATCAAATCAGAAAAGATTTTATGGATTTTAATCTATAAATAGTAGAAAAATCAATTAGAAAAAGGTTTTTTTTTTTTCCTAAGTGGACATTTAGGGACCAAATTTTTAATCATAAGACACAAGATTTACAATATTAGGTAAGTGCCCACTTTTTTCAATTTTACCCCTAACTTTATTTCATCCCCTTCTTCTCCAAATTAAAACAGATCTGAACAAAATTTGGAGCAATCGCTGGCTGCACACCATCTCCCACCTCCGGCCTTCCGCCTCCTCGCTGCACACCTCCGTCGACCGCCCCTCTCTCTCCACCGTCGACGAGCTCTTCCACTGCAGCCAAATCCGACCCCTCAAACCCCCTCCTGCCCGTCTCCAACTACATTGATAATACTCGACGGAGGTGGCAGCCATGGCTGCGACGTCGGTGGAGGAATTCAATCGGAACCTCAGAGAGGCGGCGGAGGAGGAGAGTGTGGTCGCCGGCATCTTCGACGACCACAGCAGCCCCGACGAGCCTTCCTCGACGGCCGCGCCTTCTACTCCGAGATCTCCGGCCCCGAAGACAGCCCCGTTTGCTCCAGCCGGTTGTTGTACAGGTCTGCGGAGATCAAATTAGGGATTGTGCAGGTCTGCGGAAATCAAATTAGGGATTTTGCTGTACAGGTTTGCCGGTTGTTGTACAGGTTGTTGTACAGGTTTGCCGGTTGTTGTACATGTCTGCGGAGATCAAATTAGGGATTTTGCTGTAGAAATTGAAACTTAAAATCTTAAGTACTTTTGTTTGTTTGATTGTTGCAAATTGACTCAACTGTATAGGGTGAGCAATGGAGCAAGGTTATCCAATCCATAGCCCCCCCTGTCTTCAGCTCCGATCACTTTTGCTGGTGGAAGAATTGGCTGATTGTTCCAATGAAAATTCAAGATCACACTTTTGCTGGTGCAAGTAGACATTAAAATGCTAGTTATACGTGGATACCTCTCATTTGATTTTTTTTCCCTTTTAGCTTAGTTGGATTCAATTCAATCGTTTTATATCAAAATATTTATAAAAATTCAACTTCAAGTCAATCGTTTTATATCTAAATATTTACAAAGGTTATAGACATTGTCACCACTATAAAAATAGTGTAATAGACACTGTCACCACTATAAAAAAAAAAAAAAGTCATAGACACTGTCACCACTATAAAAACGTGGTCATAGACACTGTAATCAAAGGGAAATCTTATGATAAGGGAAGAACAAACCCTATAGGGACCAATGAGAAGCCAAAATAAATGTGGTGACAATTCTCTTCGATCTAATACATGAATGGGTAAGAGGTGCATAGACACTGTAATCAAAATACAAATAGTGTCATAGACACTGTAATCAAAATAAAAACAGTGTCATATCCACTGTCACCACTATAAAAAACAAAGTCATACACACTGTAATCAAAAGGAAAACCCTAGGACAAAGGGAATTACAAACCCTATAGGGGCTAATGAAAGCCAAAATACATGTGATTACAGTTCTTCTCTAATTTATAATTTCTAGATTTTTTAAAAGTAGTGTCACCACAATAAAAAAAATAAAAATGTAACTACTATTGTAACCACTATAAAAAAATAAAGTTATAGATATTGTCACCACTATAAAAACATTGTCAAAGACACTGTAATCAAAGCGAAATCATATCATAAAGGAAGAACAAGCCCTATAGGGAGTAATGAGAAGCCAAAATAAATGTGATGACAATTCTCCTCTAATACATGAATGGGTAAGAGGGTCATAGACACTGTAATCAAAATAAAAACAGTGTCATAGCCACTGTCACCACTATAAAAACAAAGTCATAGACACTGTAATCAAAAGGAAAACCCTATAGACGTTGTAACCAAAATAAAAACAGTTTTATAGACACTGACACCGCTATGAAAAAAGGTTCATAGACACTGTTATCAAAGGAAAATCCTAGGAAAAGGGAAGCACAAACCCTATAGGGGCTAATGAGAAGCCAAAATACATGTTAAGTACAGTACATCGTTAAGAGATGATTTTTGTCACCAAATGGAAAACCCTAGGACAATGTAAGCACAAACCCTAAAGGGGCTAATGGGAAGCCAAAAGACATTAGGTGGGCAGTTCTCCTTCAATATATGAGTGGGTAAGAGAGCCATAGACACTGTCACCACTATAAAAACCGGGTCATAGACACTGTAATCAAAGGTCGTAGACACTTTCACTCAAAATACATGTGGTTACAAGGTCATAGACACTGTCAACACTATGAAACAAGGGGCGTAGGCACTGTCACCAATATGAAAAAAGATCATAGACACTGTAATCAAAGGAAACCCTATAGACGTTGTAACCAAAATAAAAACAGGATTATAGACACTGTCACCACTATGAAAAAAGTGTCAAAGACATTGTAATCAAAGAAAAACCCTACAACAAGAGAGGCACAAACCCTATAGGGGCTAATGAGAAGCCAAAATACATGTGATAACAGTTCTCCTTTAATATATGAATGAGTAAGAAGGTCATAGTCTCATAGACGTTGTAGTGGGTTTGCATAATGTCTTACATAAATCAAAACTAATTTTAGCATTTCTCATTTAGTATAGGTATATTAACCAATTAAATATTTTTTTATTTATTTAAATAAATTATTAGTGGTGCCACTATTATAAAAACAAATTTATTCACTTTTTAAAGTGCTATAGATACTGTAACCAAAATAAAAATAGGGCCATAGACACTTTTTAAAGTTCTTCTCTAATATATGAATGAGTAAGAGAGTTATAAACGTTATAAGCAAAATAAAAATAGGATCATAGACATTGTAATCAAATAAAAATCCTAGGAAAAAGGAAGTACAAACCCTATAGGGGCTAATGAGAAGCCAAAATATAAGTGGTGACAGTTCTCCTCTAATATATGAATGGGTAAGAGCCTAAGAGGGTCAAATACGATGTAACCAAAATAAAATCAAGGTCATAGACATTGCCACCACTATGAAAAAATGGTCATAGACACTGTAATCAAAGGAAAACCCTATAAAATGGGAAGCACAAACCCTATAGGGGCTAATGAGAAGTCAAAATACATGTGATTACAGTTCTTCTCTAATTTCTAATTTCTAGTTTTATAGATTTTTTTAAAGTAGTGTCACCACAATTAAAAATGTAACTATTGTTGTCACCATAATAAAAATAAAGTCATAGATACTGTCACCACTATAAAAACATGGTCATAGACACTGTAATCAAAGATACATCATATGATAAGGGAAGCGCAACCCCTATATGGCCTAATGAGAAGCCAAAATAAATGTGGTGACAGTTCTCCTCTAATATATGAATGGGTAAGAGGGTCGTAGACACTGTAATCAAAATAAAAACAGTGTCATAGCCACTGTCACCATTATAAAAACAAAGCCATAGACACTGTAATCAAAAGGAAAACCCTATAGACGTTGTAACAAAAATAAAAAACAGTTTAATAGACACTGTCATCACTATGAAAAAAGGTTCATAGAAACTGTAATCAAAGGAAAACCCTAAGAAAAGGGAAGCACAAACCCTAAGGGGCTAATGAGAAGCCAAAAGAACATGTGATGTACAATATGGTTTAGGGTTTAGTACAGTACATCGTTAAGAGATGATTGCCGTCACCAAATGGAAAACCCTAGGACAAGGTAAGCACAAACCCTAAAGAGGCTAATGAGAACCCAAAAGACATTAGGTGGACAGTTCTCCTTCAATATATGAATAGGTAAGAGAGTCATGGACATTGTCACCACTATGAAAATAGGATAATAGACACTGTCACCACTATAAAAACCGGGTCATAGCCACTGTCACCACTATAAAAACAAGGTCATAGACAATGTAACTAAAGGAAAACCATAGGACAAGGGAAGCACCAACCCTATAGGGGCTAATGAGAAGCCAAAATACATGGGGTGACAGTTTTCTAATATATGAATGAGTAAGAGGGTCATAGGCGCTGTAACCAAAATAAAAACAAGGGAAGCACTGTAATCAAAGGGACATCATATGACAAGGGAAGCACAAACCCTATAGGGGCTAATGAGAAGTCAAAATAAATGTGGTGACCGTTCTCCTCTAATATATGAATTGGTAAGAGGTTCAAAGAAGTTGTAAGAAAAATAAAAATAGGGTCATAGACACTGTCACCATTATAAAAATAGGGTCATAGACACTGTAATTAAAAGGAAAAACCTATAGACGTTGTAACCAAAATAAAAACAGTTTTATAAACATTGTCACCACTATGAAGAAGGGTCATAGACACTGTAATCAAAGGAAAACCCTAGGAAAATGGATAGCTTTGTTTTTTGGTGACAACTTCATTTTTTTTATCGAGTGGTTGTCATCACGCTTATTAGTGGTGATATGAAATTTTTTTGGTGACAACTTCGTTTTTAGTTTTTTTTTTTACGGGATCACTATCTCTTATCGTTGTCACCACATTTATCACTGTCAGCACCGAATAAATTGTGTCACCGATAAATACCGAATATAACATGCGTCATCAAACTAGATTAGATTGAAATAGTTCTTATAATGTTTGACATAGCAGAGTTGACGGAAAACAGTCTTGTAGCCTGCTACCTTCACAAGTGGAACAACAACTATGCCTTTCTCCTCGTCATAATCTTCTACTACTTCCACCATTTCATATTTGTGAATCAATTCATCAGGGGCACGGTATGCTCATTCCAATTGGTGGACCAATTTCTATATAGAGCCCACACATCTCCTTTCTTGGGGTATATTTGAACAGCTCCTCTCGTGCCTTTAGACCAACTAACTTGATGAGAGAATGAGTTGATTGACTTGTTGATTTCATACTTGCCTACCCGAAAATACCCACAGGTTTTGTAGAACCCACAACCAATCCAATTAATTGAGCCGAATTCAGCATTGCTTTTTGAATTGAGCCAACTGATACACATCTTAAATGGCTTCCTTGACAGAAAATTATGAACCAAAGCATAGTAACGTGGCACCCCATCATCATCATCATAGGCAGCCCACACCTGATTATCATCAAAGGAATCTTCAGTGCGATCATTATCAAAATCCCATTCGGCATATACTCATAAACCAGAAGTTTGCAATCCCTAGCAATGCAGCAACACCACAACTTGACAATGTTCTTATGTCTGATCTTCCCTGGTGTCTCCACCTCCGCTTCAAACCCGTCGTCCTTAATGAAACCGTCCTTCTCTACATCACACCCGTCGTCGCCTGCACCTGCCCTATTTCCAGTCTCCGAGAGCTTCTAACAGCCACTGCCTCTCCACTGCTTAAAACAGCCTTGTAAACCTATCGCATTGCACAATATGAGTTCTAGATCTACTCAACGCAGAGCAACTACCAGTGAGCAAGATTGAAATCGAGACCAAAAAAAAAGAAAAAAGAGGAGAAGAGAGACGAGATCAGATAGGGAGATCGAGCGATGAGGACGCCGGATGAAGAGTCCAGATTCGAAGACAGATCCGAATCTGAGAGTGATTCGAAGCAAGGGAGCCTCTCGATGGACAAGGACCAGATGAAGAGCGCGAGAGGCGGAGAAGACGAAGCAAAAGAGGGCGAGAGGCGGAGAAGACGAAGCAACGAGAATAGGTCTGGGAAAAATAAAAACGAGGGCAGTTTAGGGATTATGAAAAAAATTTGGCCATTTATTAGCAAAAGAAAAGCCTTTAGAACATTTAGGGGGCCTTTGGACCAAATTACTTCTTAGAAAAATGACTAAAACTTGATTATTATTTTTTTATCTTCTCAACTTGATCACTCAATTAACCATTTATTATTATTGCTTTGAAATTTAATACATGCATATGATATTTAATATGGTTATTATAAATAGATGGTTAACATATGGCATATGCATATGAATAAATAGTTTACTTAGGAAATAATGCTAGTCAATCTCTAGCAACCACATAGAAAAAACAAATAGTTTATTTTTATTTATTTTTTCAGCTAGTCCCTCCTCCATGAATGAATGAATTAGTATATTGCTAAATGGAGCCTTATTAATTATTCTTTTAAAAAAATGAATTAATAACCGCCGAATTTATAGGAAGAGAAATTTACGAGCATATATTTTGTTGCAAAAAACAAAATAAACGTATTTGAATTACGTGCAAAAACTCTTGAAGAACTAAAAAAAAAAGAAACTCTTTGCATGAGTCGTATATCGGTAATATATAATTGAATGAGGCAGCCCAAAGGTGGGGGCTCAACCAATTAATGCAACAAGATAAGATTTTCAATGCATATATTATGTGTATATCTCCGTATACACATAATCGTCACGGGTACCGTATTGATGTATATAGGGGAGGGTTCAAGTGAGAAGAATTTTTTCAGGTGAGAAGGAAAGAAGTAATTTAATTAGTTGAATTTATTAAAATAATAATTAAAAAAATTGGGCCGGATTTTAGCCTCATGCGCTTAATTTTATAACCGTTCTTTCAGTCTCTTTCCAATCTTCCGGATCTCGCTCTCGGCTTCCATGGAGATCTTCCAGATCTGCTCCCATCTCCTGCCGTAGCATCCACCATCTCTGAGCACCCTCACCGATTTCGACCTCTCCCACGAATAAGTAGCAGTGGAGCCCCCTGAACATGCTCCTCTCGTAGGCCGACGCTTTCCATTTCGGAGCTCCAATTTGAAAGCCTGGAGGATCCCGGAGAAATCAAATTAGCATTACTTGCTGTAGCGACTACTTCCTGGAGGACGCCGCTTTGGGGGAGGATGTCGGAGTCGCGAACGTGGTGGTCAAGGAGAGCGGAGATGGAATCGAGGTCGAGTGCGGAGGAGAGAGTGGTGGAGACAGCGAAGATCGGTGATCATCGAGGAAGGAGGCGAGGTGACGATTGCAGACTTCGAGGAGGTCGGTGGTGCCGTCCGGCGATATAGCTTCTTTCATGACGGTCGTCGGCAAGGTGAAGTAAGAGAGAGGGTGTAAACTGTAAAGGGATTCGATGTAATTTGGTTGGTGTAGCCACATAAAATTGTCTTTTGATCTAAATGTATTTTGATTTTGGAATGAAAGAACTTTTTTGGTTGAATTGGAATACGGTGGTGATGAGTTGTTTATGCATCAAAATAGTTTTTCTATTTCGTTCATAGATTGAACTTGCATACCTGGTGTAAATTTTATTTAAAATCTTGCAAACTATCTTTGTATATAACGTTGATATGTAACTAGTAATCTTGAATGCTTTAACATTTAACAATACCAATTGGTTCAGGATTTTTATACCAAGTGGTTCAGGATTTTATACCAAGTGGTTCAAGGTTTTATACCAAATGGTTCAGGATTTTAATTAATTAAAAAGGAGTGGTAATTAATTAAAAATGAGTGGTTCATCAAATAAAGAGTAAAGAGTATTGATTCATCAAATAAATAGTATTGGTTTATGAACCATTTTATTTTAAAAACAAAGAAATAAATAACTAAAAATAAACAATAAAAGAAAATAAAAGAATAATGAAAATCTTGTAAACCAAGTGGTTCAGGGTTTTAATACTAAATGGTTCAGAGATTTTATACCAATTGATTCAGGGTTTTAATACCAAGTGGTTAAGGGGTTTATACCAAGTGTGGTTCAGTGACCGAATAGAGTGTGGTTCAATGACCGAATAGAGAGTGGCTCAATGACCGAATTGAGTGTGGTTCAGTGACCAAAGAGAGAGTGGTTCAGTGGTCGAATAGAGTGTAGTTCAGTGATCGAATAGAGTGTGGTTCAGTGACCGAATAGGCTCATGAACCACATCTTATAGGCTCATGAACCACTTCTTTATAGCTTGATGAACCACTTCTTGATAACTTGACGAACCACTTCTTTATAGCTTCATGAATCACTTCTTTATAGCTTCATGAACCACATTTTCATAGCTTCATGAAACAACTTTTTATATAGCTTCATGAACCACTTCTTTATATCTTCATGAACCACTTCCTTATAGGTTAATGAACCACTTCTTTATTACTTCATGAACCACTTTTTTTATAGCTTTATGAACCACTTCCTTATAAACAAATAAATAATTAAAAATTAAGCATTAAGAGAAAATAAAAGATAAAAGAAAATAAAAAAAAGAATGAACATGCATTTTACAATTATTAAATAATAGTGGTTCATGAATTAAGGAGTACAGGTTCATCAAGTAAATAGTAGTGGTTCATGAAATACCAAATGGTTCAAAGTTTTAATACTGAGTGATTCAAGATTTTTATACCCAGTTGTTCAGGGTTTTTATACCTAATGGTTCAGGATTTTTATACCAAGTGGTTCAGGGTTTTTAATATCAAGTGGTTCAAAGTTGTATACCAAGTGGTTTGGAGTTTAAATACCAAGGTTAATGGGATTTATACGAAGTGGTTCAGGGTTTTTATACCAAGTGGTTCATCAAATAAATAGAGAGTAGTGGTTCATCAAATAAAGAGTAATGGTTCATCAAATAAATAGTATTGGTTCAAGAAATAAATAATATTGGTTCATGAAATATTTTATTTTAAAATAATTAATTAATTACAAATAAACATTAAAAGAAAATAAAAGAAGAATGAAAATTTTATAATTATTAAATAGTAGTGGTTCATGAAATAAAGAGAAGTGATTCATCAAATAAATAGTAGTAGTTCATCAAATAAATAGTATTGGTTCATGAAATAGATAGTATTAGTCCATGAACCATTTTATTTTAAAAATAAATAAATAAAAATGAACATTAAAAGAAAATAAAAGAAGAATGAAAATTTACAATTATTAAATAGTAGTGGTTCATGAAATAAAGAGTAGTGATTCATTAAATATATAGTATTGGTTCATGAACCATTTTATTTTAAAAACAAACAAATAAATAATTAAAAAATAAACATTAAAAGAAAACCCTGAACCACTTTTGGGATATATATATATACTGTGTTGTGGAATAAAACTTGAATGAATCAAATCAGCCCCCTAATACTTTATTTATAGGCTAAAATCCTTGTTATCCAAGGAAAGAGCAAATCTATCTTTACTTCATGTGGAAGATATCCAACTCGGAATTCGGACTTGGACTGCTCGAAATCGACTTCTGGGGCTCACTCGATATCGACCTCGTCTTCACAGCTCACTCGATCTCGGCCTCTGATGTTGTAAAGGCTCGGATTTTCAAAATCCTAATTTTACGAAAAAAGGAATTTAAAAATGAATTTAAATCGAATTAAAAGCTCGTTTAGCGGATTCCGACCGTAATATAAAATTTGACGAATAATTTCCATCCTTTTACCTCGAAAATTCAAAATAATTATCGGATAGCGATATCCTTGTCGAGTTTAAAAATCTAATTGATCAAGAGAGCAAGAGTCGGGAAAACTAACATTTGAACACTAATTACGGGATACAAAATTCGCGTACTCGGGATTTATTACCGGGTATTGGTTGACCAATTTTACACTCAATCCTCACCTACTCCACCCATCCCTCCTTCACATCACCCCCTTACCCCTTCATTCATCACCATTCCCACTCCATCCCTTCCCTGTCACCATCTCCCGCTCTCTTCTTGCCTTCACCATCACCAACTCCCACTGGAGACTCTCCTCACACCTTCACCATACTCAACACCATCACCCGTAGCCACCGTCATCATCTCAGTTCATCATCGCCAAATCCATCTCAATCACCGCCGATCACACCAAGCTCCATCACCACCCCTTCCTCCTTCTTCTTTGAGAGCACAGCAGCAGCGGCACTTACCACCACCTCCACCGACGTCCAACGCCACGCCGAATCCACCCAAGCGCCGCTGACGAGCCACCGAAGCGC
This sequence comes from Persicaria tinctoria, assembly GCA_037127255.1. Classification (NCBI taxonomy): domain Eukaryota; kingdom Viridiplantae; phylum Streptophyta; class Magnoliopsida; order Caryophyllales; family Polygonaceae; genus Persicaria; species Persicaria tinctoria. The sequence continues at coordinate 40,570,252 of JBANSL010000020.1, forward strand.
TACCTCCCCTGTTTGAGTGCGAATAACGTTTCGGTAAGTCGTTCTCCTCCGTTTTCGATCGGAATCGTCCTCAAGCTTCACCATCACACTCACCGACATCCAATGCAGGTTCAAGGAGCCATCGAGAGCCTCCGACGACGCCCAAAACTCCGTTCGAAGCTCCGAAATTTGCGAACACCCCGGTGAGATTCCAAGCCTTCCTTTCTTTCCTTGTTCCTTTTTGTGCATCCTTGTTCGCTTAGGCTAGTCGGGAGGGCAGTGAGTGTCGAGTGCGGGAAGCTGAGTTGAACTCCGTTGAGTTCCGGCGAGCTCGAGAGCAACGGAGACGCGGGGGCGGGAGCGTGAGCGAGGGAACGGGTGCGAGGTCCGGGGGAGTGCGAGTATAGCCGGGGAGGAAGGTCCGAGTAATCTTGAGGGTGATGCGGGGCTGATGAGTTGTGTGGGCAAGGCGGAGCCGGCCAACAGCGTCGACGCCGGGCGCAGGCCACCAGGCACCTGCAGGCGGGAGTCTTCCAATTTTGAGGGAAGAAGAAGACGTCCAGTCAGCGACGCAGGTCCCCCTCTCTCATCCCAGTCAGCACCGGAGAGGCCCACGTTTCATTTATTTAATTGGTTTTGCCGTTGAACCGGGATGTGATTGTTATGGGTTTGGTTCGGTTCGGGCTATTCGTTTGATTATTTAACTAATTAGCGAATTAAAATTATTATATATATAAAATATTATTGGAAGTTTTAATAGATAAAATATTATTTTGAAAAAATTATAAGGGTTGGTTTACTAAATAAAAATGGTTTGCATCTATGGCATTTGGAAATATTTTATAAAGGGGTTTAATAAATGGTATTTAGAATATCATATAATATTATTTGGACTTGAAGATTTAAAAAGGAATTTGGAAAAAGATTTCAAAGTGGGAAAGTGATTTAAGATAATAAATTGAAAAAGGAACTTAGCGAGTGTTTTCAAGAGTCGGGACTCTAACTGATTTGAAACAGATTTTGATCTAAACTACCACCTTTGTAACGGCCTAGGATTATGATTCCCGAGTTACGTTTCGAGGGATAAAACCCCTCGTTGGGATCTTGCGCACCGAGCACAGGTTGAAGGTTTGAAACCGAAGATTTGTAGTTTAAAGCGGGATTTCGCACCCAAATTCTGAAAGTCTGTTGAAGACCCCGGGGTAAACCCCTGTACCTGTCCTAAGTCTACAACGCGGAAAACATTTTATCATGCAAAGGAGATAAGTTCTGAAAACAATACAACCAGTTCCGCGGCAAGGCCGGGTCAAACAGAGTATAAGTAGAAAGAAATCTCAAAAAGTGTAAATCTGGTGAAGTCATGGTTCAACACTCACTCTCCGCCATATGAATGGACCCCGTCATAACAGCATGAAATCAAGGAGTGAAACGGGTACCCGAATCTAAAAAAAAGAGGGGGATCTGGGTCAATCATCAGGTCACTCATGCGCGTGTGTAAACACACTCTAAGAGGCATATAATAAGCATCCTATCCCTAAGATAAAATGTGTAATGCAGTGCGGAAATTAAATCACATATATATATACCGACAGTTTAATATAATGCAGGAAGCGATAAATGGATCCACACCGAATGCCAAGTAGTATGTCCCTTTCCTACCTCCACCCCCTTCCGATAGGGCGGAAACTGGCCAGCTAGTGAATGCATTCCATAATAATCGGGCAGCACACATGCCCAATGTAACGACCCGAAATTTAAGTACCCGAATTAACCTCCATAAACCTACTTAGAAGGTAAATAAGGTTCGGAATACTAGATTATCGAGGAACGTTATAGAAGAAGTTTGATCTTCTTCCGTGAGCTTTGGATCTTACGACCGAGTACGAGTTATTATTAGGTTCATTTAAGCGGAAGATTTAGTTGTCAAAAGATGGGGATTGCGAACCCCGAAAAGATCGTAAGCCCGTTGGAGGCTTTACCTGTCCTACGCTATCGCGAAAACGTTTCGAACAGAAATAAAAGCGGAAATCATAAATACAACAAAATGCCACGGCCACCCCGGGTCAAAACGATAAAACGTATGAGCAAAAGAGTACGAATGTCAAGCGCCTCCCTCACTCTAATCGTCCAAAAGGTCTGTCCCAACAACCATTCCCATAAGTAAATCATATCGGGTAAGGGGTACCTGAATCTAAAAACAAGAAATAAATCGGGGTCAATCATCGAAAATATACACACTCAATGCCATATAAATAGGCATACTTAAACTACATGAATGTTAAAATGTAACACATAAGCAAGTGTATAGATATATATAAATGCGAAATAAACACACAAGGGCCCTTATCATCATCATAATCATCATCATAATATCTTCTCAAACGTACTCATCCTTCTCAAACATACTCCTCCTTCTCAAACATACTCATTCTTTCTCATCATAAGTCTTTCATCATTTCATTCGTGTTCCATCGAGTATAAGTCCTTTATTCAGATTTTGACGGCCGTCCTACCATAGACACATAGCATACATATGGATTGTTGGATTTACTAAGTTCATCCTACGTCATATTACCGGTTTATATTCCTAAACATGTTGCTAGGTCGCGTGATGCATGAAGACTCTCGATAAGACAAAGAGTATCACATAAATCCATCATGAGTAAGTCCAGGAGACTTACCTGGAGTCCGGAGAATAAGCAAGCAATAAAGTGCACAACCAAGGATCCAATCAACAAGAGCCTATTAATTTCATTAAGCTTTTATTAGGTGGTATTCTAATGCATGGTACCCAAACTAATAATCAACATATATCCACACGAAGTTCACGATTCTATAGATTACGCACTTTGGTTAAGTGATCCGGACTTAACCAGTTATAATCTATATCGTATTATCACATAATCGATTTTCTTCTTATCGGATCATAAGCCAAGTTATGAGTATACTTCATTTATGTATTTTATATGCTCTAATTTTCGGTTATGCCATCACATATTTAACCATATTCTTAGCATTCCCTTAACCAAGTTTTCTAACCGAGTCATTATAAACACTGGTTACTAAAATTATAATAACTATTGATCCAACCGTTGGATTACCGTAATTTTTGAAGGGAAGTTAGATAACATTTCCATGAACATTATATTCAGATTTCAGCCAAATCAGACCGTTGGATTGGAAATAAAGTCCAAATTACAGAGGCACATATATCCATTTTGTTGTTATGACGTTTGCTACAAAACGCAACCAAAAACACATAGAGGCTCCACTTTCTAAGCCCTTTACAAGCACACAAGACCTATTCCTAGAGAGGGGGAGGCGGATGAGGCATTACCTTCGAAGAATCCCACACAAACAACTCAAGAACACCCTCGGGAGTCCTTCGGAACACCTTTCAAACACCTTGCCATTTTGTCACCAAAAATCCCAAAACATGATTTAGATTATTATTCAAAGTTGAATAAAATGAGTTAAAACACATGTTGGAACTCAGTTTTGGAAGAAAGGAAGGGTTCTTACCAAGAAATCAAGTCAAACTCTCAAGACCCTTCATAAACAGTTTTCTGCAGCTCCAAAGATGGACGATTTTGGCTGAGCAAACGACCTTGTATTTTTTTGTTTGAGATATGTATGGAAAGCTGGGTTCAAGACGGATCCATGGCCACTGAGTGTGCTCAATTTGGATGCGAATGGAGGGAGTTATGCTATTTCTTGTGAAGGCTGTCCAAAATGGACCTAAAATGGAGCAAGGCTCTCCTTCTCTCTCTCTCCTCTCAAGTGACGGTGGGGCTTCTTTGGATGAGCTCCACATGAGTGTTGGGGTCAGGATTATAGATGAGAGGGGTGGTTGGCTTCATGAGTCAAAGCATGGGTGGTGATGGGATGAAGAGATGGGAGTGGTTGAATATCTACATTCACAAGCAAGCCACAAGTCAAGGGTTTGGTGGCTCAATATTGGGCAATTTGGGTGGATGACCTCTTTAACTTAATGTAAAACCCGATCTCGCGAAGCGTTAAAATCCGTTACGTTTATAAGATACGAGAAAAGTGGCTTGGGTATATTTTTCCCGTCATTAAATCCATGTAAAGCTAGGCATAAAATTTTTAAATTTTCCGGGTTTTCATAATCATAAGGGAGGATAATATACGGATTATCCTACGGATATTTTATAAATATTAATTAAATTCCGGTCTTTACAATCATCCACCTCTAAAAACAAGTCTCGTCCCCGAGACAAAAAGGTTTAAACCGGCGGAGAAGGTTTTAAAACTTGAGTCCTTGAATCGTAACAAAAGGCACACGATCATCCTGGATGCGTCGTCCAAGAATCTCACGCCACCTTTTTCACAACCGTAATAATCCAGAACGGTGTCGTCGAGCATGTGAACGAGCGCCCCCGTCACATCTCGCCTCAACCCCGAAAGTATCACAACTCGAGAGAATCATCACACTACCGCTAGGTCTTAGCGAAAATTCCACGAGTGCCCCCGTGGAAAGTTCGTATCCACTTCGCGAAGTATAATAGGTTTACCCGGACATTGGAACCTTAAATTGCTCATTTCCGAACGAAATCTCAAAATCAAGGTGCTTGGCGTCCCGACTTGACATTAGACCTTGACACTTCTAGTCTCGACTCATCTCCTTCTCGGGAGGTGGTTATCTTCCTCTAAGGATCAAACACACGATCTCACTACGACTCAATCAAAACAGAGGGTGGATTAACATCCACCTCGAAGGCTAAGCCTTATTCCTTTTCCTAGGTTCAATATTCCGACATACCATCATTTATCAATCATACTCACAACAATCACATAATCATAACGATATCATATCAGTCATATATCATAAAATATCGCATATCAATGATAATCACATCACGTAGGATCGCTCATGGGCCCCACCACGCATATCAATCACAGAAATGCACACTCAATCACAGTGGTAAACACCCAAATCAACCATAGTACGGCTAGGCCCCCCCTAGGTACTCACCGGCTACTCACGCGGTCAAAACTATATCTGCCCGTGGTTGTACATACGACGCTAGCAATTCATCTAATACATCTCCATAGCTCGCCCGTATACTCTCCTCTGTCTCCCAAGTGGCCTCCTCGGGGCTCCTCCTAGCCCACTGTATAAGTACCAACGGTACCTCTCTGCGCCTCAGCTTCTTGACCCGGCGGTCAAGAACAGCAATCGGATGCTCCACGAAGGTATGGTCAGGTGCTATCTCTAATCCGGAGTAGTCCAATCTGTGACTCGGATCTGGCTCGTACTTTCTCAGCTGTGACACGTGGAAGACATCGTGTATACCAGCCAAACGGGGCGGTAAGGCAACTTTGTAAGCAACCTCTCCTACTCGCTCGAGGATCTCAAAGGGGCCCACATATCTAGGGCTCAGTTTTCCCTTCATCCCGAATCGTCGGATCCCTCTCGTCGGTGACACTCGCAACCAGACATGATCTCCAACCTCAAAGGCCAACTCAGTCCTGCGCCTATCAGCATACTTCTTTTGTCGGTCGTGCGCAACCCTCAGATGCTCTCGGATCCGTCTGACCTGATCTGTCGCCTCCTGCACGTACTGTGGTAGTGTCCCAACTCGGTCTGCAGGCTCATCCCAGCAGATAGGCGACTTGCATCGCCTCCCGTACAACGCCTCAAAAGGAGCCATCCTGATCGATGAATGATAGCTGTTGTTGTACGAGAACTCTACTAGGGGAAGATGTCGAACCCAAAGGTTCCCCCACTCCAAAACACAAGCCCTTAGCATATCCTCCAGCGTCTGAATCGTCCTCTCGCTCTGCCCGTCCGTCTGCGGGTGATAGGCCGTGCTGAAATGCAACTTGCTCCCCAGAGCCTCGTGCACCTGCCTCCAGAATCTCGAAGTGAAGCGGCCATCTCTATCGGATACTATCCTCTCGGGAACCCCATGCAACCTCACTATATGCTGTATAAAAACTCGGACTAAATCAGACACAGGCCATGTCTCCTGAATCGGAATGAAATGGGCGGTCTTGGTCAACCTGTCGACCACCACCCAAATCGCATCAAAGCCTCGTACATCTCTCCTCAATCCTGTCATGAAGTCCATCGTGATATCCGTCCACTTCCACACAGGGTCGGGAAGTGATCGTGTCATCCCTCCGGGCTTCTGGTGCTCTATGCGCACCTGCTGGCAGACCTGACATCGCGCTACAAACAAAGCGACGTCAGTCTTCATCCTGCGCCACCAGAACGTTCTCCTCAAGTCTTGGTACATCTTATTCGATCCCGGATGGACCGAATAAGGAGTGGAATGTGCCTCTATCATGATCTTTTGCTTCAGGTTATGCACATCAGGCACAGCAACTCGTCCCTGCAACATCAGCATCCCATCATCTCGGACGGTAAAAGACCTATAGTGGCCCTGGGCCATGCGCTATCGAATATCGGCAATCCGCGGACACTCTGCCTGCGCTCGTCGGATCTCATCCATCAACTTTGACTGAACCTCCAGGAAACTCAGATGTCCACTCTCTCGCTGTGACCAGAACTCTATCCCACAACTGATCAGATCCCGTTGTAACTCGAGTCGAGCCGTCAATCTGGACAAAACAATCTCCTGACGAGTCTTCCGACTCAAGGCGTCGGCCACCACATTGGCCTTCCCCGGGTGATACTCAATCTCCAACTCGTAGTCCTTGATCAACTCCAGCCACCTCCTCTGACGCATGTTCAGCTCCTTCTGCGTGAAAATGTACTTCAGATTTTTGTGATCGGTCATGATCCTCACTGACGTGCCATACAGATAGTGCCTCCAGATCTTGAGCGCATGTACTACTGCGGCTAGCTCAAGATCGTGCGTGGGGTATGACTCCTCCCCTGGCTTCAGCTGGCGTGAAGCGTAAGCGATGACCCGATCCCTCTGCTGTAGCACACACCCTAAACCTGAACTCGAAGCATCCGTGTAGACCACGAAGTCCTCCGTCCCCTCTGGTAGTGCTAACACTGGCGCGGATGTCAACTTCTGCTTCAGCAGATCAAAACTGGCCTGGCACGCCGGGCTCCACTCGAAAGGTACTCCCTTCTTCGTCAGCTGCGTCATCGGCCTAGCTATGCTGGAGAAGCCCTCGACGAATCGTCGGTAATAGCTAGCCAAACCTAGAAAAGACCTAATGTCTCTAACGTTCTTGGGGACCTCCCAAGCAACGATAGCATCAACCTTCGATGCGTCCACTGATATCCCTGCTGCGGATATAACATGACCAAGAAACATCACCTCGGAGAGCCAGAACTCACACTTGCTAAACTTCCCAAACAATTTATGCTTCTACAGAATCCTCAGCACAATCCTCAGGTGCTCAGCATGCTCCTCTCTGCTCCTCGAGTAGATCAAGATGTCATCGATAAAGACCACTACGAATCTGTCAAGAAAATCGATGAACACCCTGTTCATCAACTCCATGAAGGCGGCTGGCGCGTTGGTTAGCCCGAACGGCATAACCACAAACTCGTAGTGTCCGTATCTAGTCCTGAAAGCCATCTTCGGGATGTCCTCTGCCTTCACCCTCAGCTGGTGATAACCCGAACGCAAATCTATCTTCGAGAAGACGACAACTCCCTGCAGCTGATCCATCAAGTCGTCTATTCTCGGCAATGGGTAACGGTTCTTCACCGTAGCCCGGTTCAACTCTCTGTAATCTATGCATAGCCTCAACGACCCATCCTTCTTCTTCACGAACAACACTGGTGCTCCCCACGGCGAAGCACTCGGCCTGATGTAGCCCTTCCCGGCTAGCTCCTCCAACTGTGCCTTCAGCTCGGCCATCTCTGTCGGCGCCATCCTGTACGGGACCCTCGAAATCGACCTGGTGCCCGGCTCCAACTGTATAGCGAAATCAACATCTCGTTGTGGCGGAAGTCCTGGTAGCTCGTCTGGGAAAACGTCATCAAACTCACTAACAACGGGGACATCTGTCAGGCTGGGTCGCTCGCGATCCACCTCTAAAGCATAACACCATTAGCTCGTGCATCCCTGGTCTAGAAGTCTCGCCGCTCGAACGGCGCTGATCTGGGCTCCGTTCCGTTTGGGGTCGTCCCCCCACACCTCGTGCTCAGTCCCATCCTCCGCGAGGATGGAAACTGTACGGGTCCTCAGGTTGAGGATCGCCCCGTAGAAGTCCATAAAGTCCATCCCCAAGATCATCTCGTCTGTCCTCAGTGGCATGACTATCAAGTCAGTGGGCCACTCTCGCTCTCCTATCCGAATGGGGCATCCTAGGATCTCACGCCCCGTCCTAACCCTAGCCCCATCCGCCATACGTACTACTAACGCGGGACATATCGAACTTATAAGTTTAAATCTAGCTACGCATGAATCTGCTATAAAGCAGTGGGTTGCCCCGGTATCGAATAAAATGCGAAGAGTAGAGCCACAAAACGATATCGTACCTATGGAAGTCGGAGCTGTCGAATCACTGTTCCGCATCGGGAACGCGCGGGGCGGCGGAGGTGGTAAGAAATCAGTGTCTACAGCTATTGCTGCCAGCTGTGCAGAACCTCTGCCCTGGCCTAGTCCTGTCGACCCTGCCGACGACTGTGCCTGCTGATGCTGGTAAGATCCTCGGCCACCTCGACCTCCTCCTCTACCTCTACCTCGACCTCCACCTCGGCCTCGTCCTCCTCTAAAGCTGTTGTCTCCTCGGCCACCTCCGTAGTTACCATCTCCTCGGCCAGCTCCCGAGGGAGTCCCCCTCCCCTGACCCTGTGCATAAGAAATCTGAGCGGGTCTCGGTGCCTCTGGAAGGCGTAAAGCTGAAGCTGCAGGAGTGACTGAAGATCTCTCGCCCTGCGGGCACATGATAGCACGATGTCCTACCCCTCCACACGTGTAGCAGGAAATGAACTTCCTAGGGCAGTCTGCCTGGTAGTGGCCCTCCTCGCGGCAGCTGTGGCAGATAATAGCTCTCACTCTAACCTCGCGGTAGGATGATATAGGTACAGCTGGAATGGCCCAAGTGGTCCCGCTAGTCGATCCTCCTCTCGCTAGCCCCTTCCCTGGGCCCCTATCAAATCTGTGCTCCGCGGGTCGTGGCCTCTTTCCGCCAGATGGAGTGCGGAAAGCTGAAGACGTGGCAACTGTCAGACGTAGCTGCTGGTCATAGCGGAGTACCATCTCTAGAAATCTGTCATATGTCATTCCCTCCATGCCGGTAGAGATCAGAAGAACGTCTGGCGGAAGCCTCATAGAAAGCATGCGGATGCGCATCTCGTCGGTGTTACAAACCTTTCCACAGTAGACGAGCTCCTTCTTGAACTGGCAGACAATCTCGGAAATAGATAGTCGTGGGTCATAGCGGGTGCTGAAGAATGCAACCTCTCGTGCTGCTTGTGTCCCAGATGGACAGTACTCTCTCAACATCAACTTCCTGAACTCCTCGTAGGTCCATGCAGTACGATCATCACAGTAGACAAGCCATCTGTCATAAGCATCTCCTTTAAGCTGCCCAGCCGCAAGCCTCTGTCTCTCCGCATCGGGTATTCCAATCAAGCTGAAAACTCCCTCGAGTCCTCTGAAGAACTGCTCGATATCCTCTCCGGGTCCGGCCTCGAAGATAGGCGGGCTACTCTGTGATAGTCTCTTCACCCAGTCGGTGACGCCAACCGATCTCTCTCGCTCTAGCAATGCGAGTAATGCCCTCTCTATCGCTGATCCCTGCTGCTGCCTATCAGCCTCTCCCTCGTGCTGTCCGGGGATCTCGACCTCAACATCGGGCTCAGTCTCAGTCTCTGTCTCGGGAATGCGGCCACGACCTCGGCCACGTGGTCTCCCGCGTCCTCTAATAATCTGGGTGTCGACCATGCTGACAATTGGACATTTAACTGTACTCAATATACAACTAAATAAAACGTCTTCTTCAAGGAAGACGGGCCTCAAGCACATTCATCTCACATAATTACATCCCTTTAAGGGGATGGCCCGCAGGCACAGTTTTATATCGCACGTAAGCGAACTAGATAGCTATCCTTCGAGGGATAGCTTGGCGAGCCCGCCTCTAAATCCTATCCTGTTCCAACCACCTTGGTTGATCCCTTGGAGTCTTCCAGGCCCGTCTGTAAGGAAAACCTAGGCGGTCTACCCGAACCCTTCTACATCTCTAAGGATGCCTATCGTCTTGTCTCTACCCGTCGATCCTATCTCTCGTCTATAAAGATCCTAACCATTTTCATTTTCCAAAGGGTTTTCATCTTTGCCCTTTAAACAATTCGAAATCCTTGAAAATTTCCAAAACGGTGGGCGGGTTTTGAAAATTAATTTTTAACTCGTGCGTACTCAGGTCGAACAACCTTGGCTCTGATACCAACTTTGTAACGACCCAAAATTTAAGTACCCGAATTAACCTCCATAAACCTACTTAGAAGGAAAATAAGGTTCGGAATACTAGATTGTCGAGGAACGTTATAGAAGAAGTTTGATCTTCTTCCGTGAGCTTTGGATCTTACGATCGAGTACGAGTTATTATTAGGTTCATTTAAGCGGCAGATTTAGTTGTCAAAAGATGGGGATTGCGAACCCCGAAATGATCGTAAGCCCGTTGGAGGCTTTACCTGTCCTAGGCTATCGCGAAAACGTTTCGAACAGAAATAAAAGCGGAAATCATAAATACAACAAAATGCCACGGCCACGCCGGGTCAAAACGATAAAACGTATGAGCAAAAGAGTACGAATGTCAAGCGCCTCCCTCACTCTAATCGTCCAAAAGGTCTGTCCCGACAACCATTCACATAAGTAAATCATATCGGGTAAGGGGTACCTGAATCTAAAAACAAGAAATAAATCGGGGTCAATCATCGGAAATATACACACTCAATGCCATATAAAGAGGCATACTTAAACTGCATGAATGTTAAAATGTAACACATAAGCAAGTGTATAGATATATATAAATGCGAAATAAACACACATAGGCCCGTATCATCATCATAATCATCATCATAATATCTTCTCAAACGTACTCATCCTTCTCAAACATACTCCTCCTTCTCAAACATACTCATTCTTTATCATCATAAGTCTTTCACCATTTCATTCGTGTTCCATCGACTATAAGTCCTTTATTCAGATTTTGACGGCCGTCCTACCATAGACACATAGCATACATATGGATTGTTGGATTTACTAACTTCATCCTACGTCATATTACCGATTTATATTCCTAAACATGTTGCTAGGTCGCGTGATGCATGAAGACTCTCGATAAGACAAAGAGTATCACATAAATCCATCATGAGTAAGTCCAGGGGACTTACCTGGAGTCCGGAGAATAAGCAAGTAATAAAGTGCACAACCAAGGATCCAATCAACAAGAGCCTATTAATTTCATTAAGCTTTTATTAGGTGGTATTCTAATGCATGCTACCCAAACTAATAATCAACATATATCCACACGAAGTTCACGATTCTATAGATTATGCACTTTGGTTAATTGATCCGGACTTAACCAGTTATAATCTATATCGTATTATCACATAATCGATTTTCTTCTTATCGGATCATAAGCCAAGTTATGAGTATACTTCATTTATGTATTTTATATGCTCTAATTTTCGGTTATGCCATCACATATTTAACCATATTCTTAGCATTCCCTTAACCAAGTTTTCTACCCGAGTCATTATAAACACTGGTTACTAAAATTATAATAACTATTGATCCAACCGTTGGATTACCGTAATTTTTGAAGGGAATTTAGATAACATTTCCATGAACATTATATTCAGATTTCAGCCAAATCAGACCGTTGGATTGGAAATAAAGTCTAAATTATAGAGGCACATATATCCATTTTGTTGTTATGACGTTTGCTACAAAACGCAACCAAAAACACATAGAGGCTCCACTTCCTAAGCCCTTTACAAGCACACAAGACCTATTCCTAGAGAGGGGGAGGCGGATGAGGGATTACCTTCGAAGAATCCCACACAAACAACTCAAGAACACCCTCGGGAGTCCTTCGGAACACCTTTCAAACACCTTGCCATTTTGTCACCAAAAATCCCAAAACATGATTTAGATTATTACTCAAAGTTGAATAAAATGAGTTAAAACACATGTTGGAACTCAGTTTTGGAAGAAAGGAAGGGTTCTTACCAAGAAATCAAGTCAAACTCTCAAGACCCTTCAAAAACAGTTTTCTGCAGCTCCAAAGATGGACGATTTTGGCTGAGCAAACGACCTTGGATTTTTGTGTTTGAGATATGTATGGAAAGCTGGGTTCAAGACGGATCCATGGCCACCGAGTTTTCTCAATTTGGATGAGAATGGAGGGAGTTATGCTATTTCTTGTGAAGGCTGTTCAAAATGGACCTAAAATGGAGCAAGGCTCTCCTTCTCTCTCTCTCCTCTCAAGTGACGGTGGGGCTTCTTTGGATGAGCTCCACATGAGTGTTGGGGTCAGGATTATAGAGGAGAGGGGTGGTTGGCTTCATGAGTCAAAGCATGGGTGGTGATGGGATGAAGAGATGGGAGTGGTTAAATGTCTACATTCACAAGCAAGCCACAAGTCAAGGGTTTGGTGGCTCAATGTTGGGCAATTTGGGTGGATGACCTCTTTAACATAATGTAAAACCCGAGCTCGCGAAGCGTTAAAATCCGTTACGTTTATAAGATACGAGAAAAGTGGCTTGGGTATATTTTTTCCGTCATTAAATCCATGTAAAGCTAGGCATAAAATTTTTAAATTTTCCGGGTTTTCATAATCATAAGGGAGGATAATATTCGGATTATTCTACGGATATTTTATAAATATTAATTAAATTCCGGTCTTTACACCCAACCCGCCCCATAAGAAATAATAAAGCCCGCAGTCAGCTTTCGCAATAATGCTCATAATATAGGTAAAGGAACTTCCATGACTCGATTGACTCAGGATGGGACCTGATGGGACTGGTCGTCCTATGACCCTAGCAAAGACTCTAGTTACTTCACAGATAACGACCGTTCTCTTGCAATGACATATAGCAATCATATGATTTTCATTTTAGCTCCTAGGCGTGATTCTAGGTCGTATGGTGCATGGGCACTAGCCTACTATATAACACTCAGTGCATAGAGCGCCCATCATGAGTAAGTTCAAAGAACTTACTTGGAGAAGCGCAGAATCCAAACAATGATCAGCAATGGCAAGCAATCCAACATATCAGAGATCACCTAGTAATCCCATAAATAACATAATAAGTCTAAGTCTAATTTACACAAAGCACACAAGTCACATATAAAACATGTAAGATACACATATATGATAACTCAACCATCTTGTCATTATTACCATTATCATCTCATCTTCAATTCTCATATTGTCTCATCATATCTCATAAATTAACATTTTTCTCAATTCGATCATAACATCATCCTCATCAACTCATGAAAACCTTCATATCATACTTAGCCAATTTCATATATTATCGTTTCATACTCACACTTGGCATACAGATATATCAACATCATAATATCTAACATTTAATCTCATATAGTAAATCACCGCAAGTCATGCTATTAATTAGTCACATATAATGTCGTTAGTCAAACACTCATATTATCATCCTAGTTAATCATCGAATAAGTCATATCCCCAAGTTAATCCCAAGCCGTTTCAAAATCCGAGTCAAACGGTTAGAAATCTCAATTATATAGTTAAATATTTCGACCCTTGAAAATACTCGCTAAATTGCTTATTAAATTTATTTATTAGATTACTTTCCAACCTTGAAATTCTTTTCCAAATTCTCTATAAATCTTTAAGGCCAAATAATATTATACTTTATTTTAAATAGCATTGAATAATTAAATAAATAAACGGATAAACCCGAACCGAACCGAACCGAACCGAACCCGCAATTAAAACCCAACCGGCTCAATATTTCATACCTTTCTTTTCCTTAGAATTTGACAATTGATTAAAACAAAATAAAAGAAAGAACGAAGGGGCCCACAATGCCACATTGGCATCTCCTTTTTCATCTTCTTCATTTCAAATGGAACTCCCGCTCCGCCATAAGGCTCCGCCCGAGGCTTCGCTCCCGCCGGCGCCAAGCTCCACGTCTGGGCCTCCGTCTCCGGCGTCGTCCTGCGCCCAGCTCCGCCTCGCCTCAGCCTCCTGTGCTCGCTCCTCGCTCGCACTCCCGGCCTCGCTCCCTTGCAGCGCTCTCAAGCTCGCCTCGCCCTCTCGGACATGCTCTCGAGCTCGCCGGAGCTCTCGAGAGCATGTCCGAGATGATTCGCGACTCAGCCCTCACTCACTCTCGACTAATCTAAACATCAAAGGAAGCATGGATTCGAATTGATTAAGGAAAGAAATGGCGGAAGCTCACCGAGATGATTCGCGACTTCGGAGCTCTCGATTGGAGTTCTAGGCATCGGTGGAGACTCGCGATGGCTCGTCGGACCTGTGTCGGACATGGGTGAGCGTGATGGTGAAGCTTGAGGACGATTCCGATCAAAAACGGAGGAGAATGGCTTACCGAACGGAGTTCGCGCTTGAACGGGGTGGTGGACCACCGGTGGCGGCTCCAGCAGCTTCTGGGCGGCGTCGGGGTGGCAATGAACGTCGGAGGTGGTGGCGGGTGGTGCTGTGGCTGCTTCCCTTCAAGGAGAAAGGTGGGACGGGGTGTGGGAGCAACGGTGGTGACATTGGTGACGATGAAGGAGGTATCGATGGTTGTGACGGGGGCAAGAGATGCTGGTGGTGGTGGTGATACGTGAGCCGGTGGAGATGAACACTGCAGGGGATGGTGGTTGTGGTGGGTACGACGTGGGGGAGGTGAGGGTGGTACAAGCGGAGAGAGGATGGTGATGGTGAAGGTGATGGGGCTGAATGACGGGGAGTGGGGTGTGAATATGAAAGGTATGGCAAGAGATTGAGTGTGGGAATAGGTAAGATAAATACCCGGAAATTAAAATATGAAATACGCGAATTTTGAAATCCGAAATTAGTTTTCGAATGTTAGTTTTCTCGACTTTCGCTTCCTCAATCAATTAGATTTTTAAAATCGAAAAGGATATTGTTATTCGATAATTCTTTTGAATTTCCGAGGTAAAAGGACGGAAATTGTTCGTTAAATTTATACTCCGGTCGGAATCCGCTAAACAAGTTCTAAAACCGATTTAATTTCATTTTTAATTCTCTTATTCCAGAAAATTAGGATTTGAAAATCCGAGTCTTACCCGTAGACACCGTCATCATCTCAGTTCATCATCGGTAAATCCATCTCAATCACCGCCGATCACACCAAGCTCCATCACCACCCCTTCCTCCTTCTTCTTCGAGAGCACAGTAGCAGCGGCACTTACCACCATCTCCACCAACGTCCAACGCCATGCCGAATCCACCCAAGCGCCGCTGACGAGCCACCGAAGCGCTACCTCTCCTGTTTGAGCGCGAATAACGTTTCGGTAAGTCGTTCTCCTCCGTTTTCGATCGGAATCGTCCTCAAGCTTCACCATCACACTCACCGACATCCAATGCAGGTTCGAGGAGCCATCGAGAGCCTCCGACGACGCCCAAAACTCCGTTCGAAGCTCCGACATTTGCGAACACCCCGGTGAGATTCCAAGCCTTCCTTTCTTTCCTTGTTCCTTTCTGTGCATCCTTGTTCGCTTAGGCTAGTCGGGAGGGCAATGAGTGTCGAGTGCGGGAAGCTGAGTTGAACTCCGTTGAGTTCCAGCGAGCTCGAGAGCAACGGAGACGCGGGGGCGGGAGCGTGAGCGAGGGAACGGGTGCGAGGTCCGGGGGAGTGCGAGTATAGTCGGGGAGGAAGGTCCGAGTAATCTTGAGGGCGGTGCGGGGCTGAGGAGTTGTGTGGGCAAGGCGGAGCCGGCCAGCAGCGTCGACGCCGGGCGCAGGCCACCAGGAACCTGCAGGCGGGAGTCTTCCAATTTTGAGGGAAGAAGAAGACGCCCAGTCAGCGACGCGGGTCCCCCTCAATCATCCCAGTCACCACCGGAGAGGCCCACGTTTCATTTATTTAATTGGTTTTGCCGTTGAACCGGGATGGGATTGTTATGGGTTTGGTTCGGTTCGGCTATTCGTTTGATTATTTAACTAATTAGCGGAATTTAAATTATTATATATATAAAATATTATTGGAGGTTTTAATAGATAAAATATTATTTTGGAAAAATTATAAGGGTTTGTTTACTAAATAAAAATGGTTTGTATTTATGGAATTTGGAAATATTTTATAAAGGGGTTTAATAAATGGTATTTAGAATATCATATAATATTATTTGGACTTGAAGATTTAAAAAGGAATTTGGAAAAGAATTTCAAAGTGGGAAAGTGATTTAAGATAATAAATTGAAAAAGGAACTTAGCGAGTGTTTTCAAGGGTCGGGACTCTAACTGATTTGGATCTAAACTTGAGAGTCTGACTTATTCTGTGATTGACTAGCATGGTGTTCTGATATGTGTGACTAATAGCATGACTTTCGGTGATTATTTATGAGAGATTAAATGTTGGGTATTTATGACGAGGTAGTAGGATTTTATATCACACAAATTATAACTTATGATATTTATGAACTGTTGGAGTATATGCGGATATGATGAGTATGAACATGCTGAATAGGGGTGTGCATGATTCGGTCCAAACCGAATTTTTGGGCCGAACCAACACAAACCGAACCGAACCGAAGTTTTTCGGTTCGGCTTTCGGTTTGAGAATTTTCATTTTTCGGTTTCGGTTCGGTTTGTGTTCGGTTTAGGTTCGGTTTGTGTTAAACCGAATTTTTTTATACACTACATAAATATATTGTATATATATTTGTATACTTTATATATACACACATACTATATATATATTTGTAATTTTGTATACAATTTTTATATAATTATACTGTATTTCTATAAACATTGTATATATTTGTAATTTTATATACATTGTTTGTATATATTTGTACAAATATAGTATGTATATAACATACTGTATTTGTATACAATGTTTATATACATACACACATATATTTGTAATTTTATATACAATGTTTATATATATTTGTATATTGTATTTGTATATTTTATATTGGAATATGTGTATATATACTATATTTTATATATATTTGTATACTTTTTTTTTTTATAGAAATTCGGTTCGATTATGTTAAAACCGAACCGAACATAAACCAAACCGGTAAATAACCGAACCGAACCTAATGCTTTCTGTTTGAAAATTTGAGATTTTCGGTTTCGGTTCGGTTCGGCTCGGCCTGGTTCAGTTAGGTTTTAAACCGATGCACAGCCCTAATGCTGAATTGGTTAGATGTTTATGGAGAACGATGTGACCTTATGGAATGTATGGTACAATGGGATTTACGATGTGTTACTTGTCCTATTGATTGATATGTGCTTGTGTGTTTAATTGTTAGACGTACACTTATGCATATCCCACTTTGTACTTAGGTGATACTCTGTGATCGTGACTACTTTGTGCTGGATTGTTCTTTTGTTGATCTGCTAGCCAGGTAAGTACCTCCGGGGCTTACTCAGTAACCAGTACCTCCTGCCTGATGTGTCATATAGTATGTAGGTGTTGCATATGCATAAGAGCATGTCATGTAGTATCATGCTTAGGAATTGCATTTACGAATGAGTATCCTTATTCTGTATGCGTTTGAATACAGAACGGCCGTTATCTGTGAGTCCTAGATTCCTTGCTAGGGTCATAGGGCAGCCCAGCTTCATCAGGTGCTGTCCTCCTCGAGTCATTTATATATATCACGAGATATGATATGATGATGAGATATGATATGATGATGAGATTTGATATGATTATAGCATCGAACTGGCCAGTGTCCACCTTGTCTGGAAGAGGGGTGATGGTAAAAGAGGGATATACCGTTGGTATTCTTTGTTAAGGCATTCCTCAATATTCTGCACATATGAATTAGGAGCATGATAGTGTGGTTATTATTCAAGTACTGCATGAAGACATCCTTTATTCTAGGTATAGGCGTATTATATGTCCTCAGCGCGGTCAGAGGACCCGCGGGCGGACTCTTGACCTGACTTGGTGGTATAGTTTTAGGTACCCGATACACTACTTGATTGTGTGCTGTTATGACGGGGTCCATTCATATGGCGGAGAGTTAGTGTTTGAAACCTGACTTCACCATATTCATGCTTTTGGGATTTCTCCCTACTTATATTTTGTTTTGACCTGGCTCTGCCGTGGCGCCCGTTGTATCGTTTTCAAAACTTATGCCCTTTGCATGATAAAGGATTTTCCGCGTTGTAGACTTAGGACAGGTACAAGGGTTTACCCTGGGGTCTCAAACGGACCTTTCGGATTTGGGTACAAAATCCCACTTTAAACTACACATCTTCAGTTTCAAACATTTAACCTGTACTCGGGGCGCAAGATCCCAACGAGGGGTTTTATCCCTCGAAACGTAACTCAGGAATCATAATCCCGGGCCGTTACAGATGTGGATTTCGACCTGTCTTCACTTGATATTGACCTAAGGTGGTCGATATTGACCTCTTCTATGTTGCTCCTAGTATCTCTGGTCGAAATCTGACATTTCTACTCGACGTGATCCACTCGATATCGATCAAAAGTGGTCGATATCTACCTCTGTTGCAGTTTCCAGCATTCTGCATCCGTCTTGAAACACACTTTCTTGAGTACTCGTTCGTCCGATTGATGCTTTTGAATATGCGTTGGAAATCTCTTCATGAGGGCTACAACTTTCATGAAGACATCAAAGCTTGATTCAAAATCATGAATGGTGAAAAGTGGGCTTTTCTCCGGCTGCACCATCTCGTGCTCTTCCTTAGCTTCTCCAAAGTTTTCATGATTTTCCTTTAAGCTCCAAAGTGCGTCCGATTTCTTCGAAATATAAAAAAAACTTGTGTAGACCTCCATAATTGACAAATGAACATAAACTACACATATTCTGTACTATTCTAACCCAAATGTATTAAATGCATACAGAAATCGACATAAATGTTAATGCAAAACATGGTAAAATAGGCGCACATTAGAAGCCAAAGCCCCAACGTAGACGAAGAACGCCACAAACAACTAGACTTGCTGGTAGGAAACACCCTTGTGCGGCGCACCAAAAGGCTCTTCAGGGATTCAATTGAAGCCCTAAAGAAATGTTATTGAAGCCCTTTCGGGATTTAATCAATCCATTTTGGAATTTAATTCGATTTTGACAATGGGATTTGATCAAGCGCTTGTCGGATTTAGGCCCTTTCGGGAATTTGGTAATCTCTCGCGGGAGTTTGTTCCATCCTTTCAGATTTTTTTTTGCTTATTGATTTATTTTATTTTATTTTTTCCTAACCCAAAAGGGGAAATTTGATAACAACAGAAAAACATTGCCAGGATGATAATCTAGCGGCCGGAGGAACAACCCTACAATGGCGACGTAGCAGCACTGGACAACTAGAGAGGGAGGCAACGAGGAGGGCAACCGACAAAACGGCTACTCGACCCACCAAGGAAGGAGATGAAGGGGGAAGCAAGGAGTCCCGACGCAAACGCCAGAACGCACCAAACCCCAAATTGTCGACAAAATCAGCGGCTATAGAGGCTTAGAGCACAACCCCCAAAAAAACCAGGCTGATTTGGATCTATGGAGAATCGAAGGCTAGGGTTTGAGAAGAAACCAAGGGAGCGGGAACCGCGACCGGAAGCGCGAGAAGGGGCAACCGAGGGGGACTAGGACGATGTGGTGGACCGAGGTGGATGCCAGGCTGTCGACGAGATGGTAGTGGTGGTGAACATGGTAGTGGCGGTTGCGGGTTGAAGGACTGATAGAATTAGCAGTATAGGGGTTTTTTGGAGAGAGGCAAGAACCCCTCTCTTTTTGTTTTTTTTTTTCATCCACCATAAATTAATGATTTTTTATATATTGTGTTGCTGCTTTCAAAGGGTTAAAAAGTGTCATTCTATAATGTGTTATGATTAATTATTTATTTATAAGATGTTAAAAATGAGTTTTTTTATACGTAGTAGTATATACTGTATATGTGTGTGTGAGAGAGATAAAACATTGATAAGAAATATTTCATACTTGAAAGACGAGTGCTGACACACTTTCTCGTGATACGATTTTGATTCCCTTCCACTACAACGGGGAACACTACAAGAAAAGTGTGTTTTTTTCGACGTCTTATTTGCGACGTTTTTTAAAGACGTCGATAATTTTCGACACTATAAGTTGTCGAAAAATTTCGACGGTTTTAGCCGTCTATATTAACATGTTCTCGACGCCCTACAGCGTCGATAATTGTTTTAGTAAAAAATAAATTTAATTTCGCCCGATACTATTTGTCTCTCCTAAACCCAATCTCTTGTGAATATCCCAACAACAAGGAGACCAATCACTTCCCCTCTTCAGACACCTTGAAGAATGTATACGACAAGATCAGGTTATTGATTCCGTCCATTTTTGGGTCAGTTTCAAACTCTGGGTCAATGTAAAAGAATACCTGCAAGGAAATAAAACAATGACTGTGTGAAATCTCTTTGCCTTAATGTTTTTGTAAGGTACTGGAATATGAAATTATGGTACTTACATGCATGTCAACCTGCTCTCCAAGAAGAAGCCTTTGCTCCATGAATTCCCTTACAGGCATGTCGCCTGCAGGTTCTCCACACCTTCAAGATAAAAGTCACGTATACATAAGCCATTGGCATCACCTCAGGGTGTGGCTGCAATCAAGAAGAAAATCACTTTAGATATGAGTTCAGAAGTGTTGGAGGAAGAGGCAAATGAGATTTTGTACTTACCATAGCTGAGAAAGTGACAATGTTGACCTTGCTAGTAGGAAACCACCATAAGAAGTTAGGCAATCTAAGGAAAGGGGAGCACTTTGGGTAAAAAACTAAGGGTCAACTTTCATTCCAATGGGAGGAAAGCTCTGATTCAACACAAAGAAGCAAACATATCAAAATTACAGGACTAAAATTATAGAGAGTTTAGACAAGAGTATGAGGTATTTTATGGTAACAATCAGCTAAATGAGATGAAACTGAGTAAGAGCTGCAATCAGAGGAAGCAAGAAAATGATGCAAACAAATATTTTGATATACTTTCTTCTCTTATGGTAATTTCATCAATAGACCATGACAGTAAAGAGCAAAGTTTTGGCAAGTCTACTGAAATAAAATATCAACACACAAACTCAATTGACAATATGTTCAGACATTCACGTGGAGCAGGCAAAAATAAAAATCAACCTACACCAATATTCCCAAAAGATTTCTGATCAATTATTACACTTGGGAATAATACTAAAGTAAAGCCACACATTCATTCTCACAAACATATGAAGTATTTCAATTCAGACCCTATTGTAACCTCACGTACAATCTGAAAGAGTGTGGCATGAATCATGTGACGATGACTATAAAATCAAACCTGATTTCTCACCATCCAAGCCTGAACTCAATAGCTTAAAGAGACGGAGAGGAAGAGAGAATTACATCTTATGTGCAGAATTATGGATTCAAACACCAATCATTATTGATGCCAAATCAAATTGAGGAGATAAACAAACAAAAACTGAAATGAAAGCTCAAGGCAAACAATTAATCCCCAATTTTCATTTCAAAACCCTAGCTATCGAATCAATTAAGCAATTCAAACAATTAATCAAAGAAGAGGAGGAGAAGAACATGACCTTGAAGCTACAAGGGAGGAGCGATTGAAGGTAGTCGGTGGAGGTGATTGTCGATGTCGGGGAGAGCGGCATCGAAATCGGGGAGGCTGAGTCTGGCTTCGTCTGGCCACAGAAATCGGGGGAGGTTGAGTCTGGATTCGTCCTCGCAGGTGAGCGGAGGAAACTAGAAGTTCCATGTGATGGCATCGAAGACAAGAAGGAGCCGGATTTTCATCTACGACTCCTCGTCGACATCAGCAATTGTGAGATCTGATGAGGAGTATGAACGGAGGGATCGAGAAAGGGGAAGCATGAGATATAGAGAGCGAGGGAGGTAGATCGGAGGGAGAGATAGAGAGCGAGGGAGGTAAATCGAAGGTTGAGAGAGAGAGAGAGAGGGAGGTCGAAAATCGTCGGACGAGGGCTCTGAGATGCCATGGAGAGAATGAAAGAGAGCAGGGTACAGAGCGTCGGGTCTAGGTTGCAATCGGCGAGCAGCAGTAAGAGGAAGACAACTCCGCTGCCGGAGAAGGAAGGAGAAAGGAAGGACGATGGCCAGGAGGAAGGAGGAATCGCCGATCGCCAGGAGGAAGGTGAAGCGGAGGGGAGGCGGAGGGTCTCTGACCAAAAAAACATTCAATAAAGGTTATAAGCCCTAAAAAAACTTTTTAATTAGCTAATGACCTAATTAAAACCTTTTAGATGTACAAAAACACAAATTTTCTCAAAATAAAAATCCTAACATCGATTGTGCACAAATGGTTAGAATATATTAAATAAAATATAAATAAGAAAAATTAAAAAAGGATAGATATATATCAATTTGAAGTTTGTGGGACACAAATCTCATCACATTTAGATCTCCCACCATTACCGTACATCATAATACCACGCGCTAGTGGAGAGAGTTAGGCCGGTTTTGCAAAGTTTGTGGGAGGGACCCACTTGGGATTAATTAAAAAAAACTCTCTTTTAATCTCATCCATCCATCCCCACCCGATTAATGGTTTAGATGAGGATAACGTAGATTAAACTGTTATCCAAAATCTGCAAAACAAAAAAAAAGAAAAAAAAAAAAAAAGGGACACACAAACAAAGAAGATATAAAACAAAGTTAAATTGCTACGGTGTGAATCAAGAACATCTAAAGCAAGAGCTTGTCCAAATTAATCAACGAAGCAATCAAATTTTGTTTTTGATTTTGACATCAATTAATTTCCCTGATTGAATCCATATAATATTTTTATGTGATTTTTTACATGAAAACTATATAAGTTGAAGAATCCTAAATCCTAGATTAAATTCAAAAAATAGCATACGAATTGACGAAAAAACCACGAAATTAACCTACGAAGCAAAGTCGATGGGATTTTTCATTTTGAATTTGATATTGGTTATGAGGATCGAGAGGGCTATCGAGATTGAGAGGGTTAGAGGGAGGCTATCAAGGTTGATAGGGTTGTGGAGAGAGTAGAAGAGGGTTGTAGGCCGGCAGAGGAGGAGAATGGAGAGGATGGAGCGTTTTTTTTTAATGTGGTTAATTAGGGTTTTTAAAAGGAAGGTGTGATACAACTCCAATACGGAGAGAATTGAATTATTTTTTATGTGGTCCCCTTCTAATATTAATAAAATTTGATTAAAATCTGAAGTGAATCTTGTCCATCCGTTTTTAAGCATCTAAGGGTTTAAAATTGCTCATAAATTACATAGTAAGCCTTGCTTAAATAGGATATAAGTAATGATCCTAGTGCTTCATTAACACGGTTGGTAGAAAGTCTTGAGAAGAGGAAGGGAGACCCAGGTTCGAATCTTGTTCAGCACTTCTAATTTTTTTCCTCGTTTTTGTCTATCTTTCTCCTTTTTTGTTCTTTCTCACTAACTGTTACCACTTATCTTTCTCTTTTTCTTTTTGTCTTTCTTTTTACTCTTATTTTTTTTATAATTATCTATTAACTCTATTATTATTACTAATTTAAATATAAGCAAATACTTATTTTTAATTTTTCACTCAATAGATTTAACGACAAATAGGGAATTTTGTTTTTAAAATTATATGCAAATTCAACCTACCCAAGATTGTAATCTTGGTTCCGTACCTGAGTATGTGAATGTGGATTTGACCAATTTGGCTTTGAATCGAATCGATTGTGGTTGGTTAATGCAATTCTTGATATGATGGATGCTTTGATTGCTCTTGATAACTTTCAAAGTCTATCGAGAATGCTTGTATTTTTAGATCTGAGGGTTTTAGTATGAAACTTGGAATCTAGGTATGTGGCCTAAAGGATTGTATAGCACACGAGCCAGAGGGAAGGAAAGAGCAAGTGGAGAAGATGGGAAGGAGTTTGTTAGAGCTTAAGTATGTGAGTGTGCATGTGATGTAACATACTAGGAGCTAAGACTCTCCTATAAATACATTGTAATCATCACTCCATTCAATCAATGAAATCAATTCAGAGATTTCTGGGATAACTGAATGAAAAATCCAAGCTAGCACCATGCTATTACACCTCTCCCATTGCATCAGGAGCAATGGATCGTTTGTCGGAGGCCTGCAAGAACCATTAACAAATCCCATTTTGTTCTTGGTGAGGAGAGACACTTCGACGGCGCGTCTCCAATGATGGTAATTCCTCCCATCCAGCAACTTCGTAGAGAGAACGAAGCTTGGATTGTCGGAATTGTGGAGATAGAACTCGCTGAGGGAGCAGGAAAGCGGGGATCGGGAACTTGGTGAAACCCCATGGGATCTCTCTCTCTCTCTCTCTCTCTCTCTCTCTCTCTCTCTCTCTCTCTCTCTCTCTCTCTCTCTCTCTCTCTCTCTCTCTCTCTCTCTCTCTCTCTCTCTCTCTCTCTATATATATATATATATATATATATATATATATATATAAATTTAAACCTTGTTGGGCCCTACCAGAAAGCCCAACATATAAGTCAGACTGGGGCACCATTCGAAAACCAATTGACATTAGATGAAGTAGTTTATCCACTTATATGTTAGGTTCATAATCCTTCAACTTCCAATGTGGATTCATAAGTGTCCCAAGAGAGCTTAAGTGTGTGAGTTTGTGTAGGAAAATTAGATGTGCAACGGAAGGGTAGAAAACTATTTTCTAACATCTAATTCGGGATCTCATGCATGAATTGATATGAACAATATAGAGGGGAAAAGTCGTACCTTTCTTGTGCGGAACCTTGATTCGAAATCAACTTTGGAGAAAAGAGCCTCAAGGGCGACTCCTCTACTTGGTCCAGACGAGCACGGGATTGGATCTCCTTGTCTCCGTTTGCTAGAACGAATGATCGAAGGATTGCAACTCACACCCTACGGGTTAGGGAGGCTAGCGATTTGTGGTGGGAGAAGTTTTGGAGACACATGTACAATCCAATATTAGGTTAAGACTTATTCTCAATAAATCTCCTTATATATATATTGTAGAAACAAGATCAACTTATTCCTAATAAGTCACATTTATCTTTTATCTTCTATCCACAAACTATATCAAAAATAATAACTTATTATTATTATGATTAATCAATTATCCAATTCCTAATACTCTTTGTGTGTGACCTTATAGGACCTGAATAAAATAGCAATATATTAAATATAATTTAATCTATAAATTATAGTTGGCTTCTAGCAAAGCACTATAATTACCTAAATTATTCAGATTATAAATCTCCATTTTAATCCTATTATATCATTAGTATTTTACACATCAATTAAAGGACACCAATTCCTTCAATCTTCCACTTGTCCTTAAGTGGATGTGCGGTTTCAATTCCTTTGTCACTTAATGTTCAATTTGAAGATATGATAGCATATCATGTTATCCATATCAATTCAAATTATTTCTCGATCCCGAGCTTGAGCTGTCAAATAAACAAATGATTACGTATTAATCCATTTGAGCATGGCCATGCATTTTACACTTCTTACTCTTCGAGTGGCCAGAACATTATTCCTACTTAGATATCCAAATATCCAGAATAGGAGGACTTCTCCAATCTTGCGTGACTATAGCTCCCCCTTAAATTTTAGCAACCCCAATCACTGCCTTTATGACTGCCTTTTACGGATCAGCGGTTGACAGTGTCAAAGGCTACCAATCATTAAGTGAGAGGGATATCACACTCATGTCTGAGGAACCTACTAATAATATTTTAACCTTAAATTCTTCAACTTATTTGAAAAATCTTAAGGCATGTCTGCCTAACAAGTATCCACCATACTTGTCTATACAATTGATTAGACATCTCTATGTCCCTATAACCCGTGAAACTTGGCGCTATCAATCAACTTGCATAATAGTCTATATTAAATCATTTATGTCCCATTTAATGATTAAGACTATGGAAAAGCATAATTCATAATATCAGTTCACTTAATAGGGTCTCAACCACCACGACTTTCGCAGCGATCCTATTTGATAATCATAAATTATAAGGACATTTTATTCAATTCTAAACCATAATTGAATAATAGTGAAATTTTATTTCAAACAAACATGAAGAAAATATGTTTCAACAATCTTGATCAATATCTAATGCGTTAAACATATAAATCAAATCCATTCACCAATGGACTTGAGTCCCTTACCTCTAGTGTGACTATCATGCTTGGGCTTGGGAAGAGGTTTAGTCAACGGATCTGCTATGTTGTTATCCGTGTGTATCTTGCATAGTCTCACGTCACCTTTTTGGACATAGTCTCGTATGGTGTGATACTTCCTGAGCACGTGCCTGGATTTGGAATTGGAGCTTGGTTCTTTGGATTGAGCAATGGCACCATTGTTGTCATAATAAAAGTCAATGGCTTCAAACCCTTTGGGAACCACACCAAGCTCGACTAAAAACTTCCTTATCCAGATAGCTTCCTTAGCAGCATCCACTACATCGATGTTCTCATCCTCTGTTGTAGAATCAACTATTGTGTCTTGCTTTGAGCTCTTCCAGCTTACAGCTCCTCCATTAAGAATAAAAACGTATCCGGATTGGGATCGGAAGTCGTCTCTATCTGTTTGGAAGCTAGCATCAGTGTATCCTTGAATGATCAACTCATCATGTCCACCGTATACTAAGAAATCATCCTTAGATAAATACTCAAGTACTTGAGGGTGTTCTTAGCCACACTCCAGTGTTCTTTACCTGCACTTGATTGGTATCTGCTGCACACACTTAAGGCGAATGCAACGTCTGGGCGAGTACATATCATGGCATACATAATGGATCCAATTGCTGATGCATAAGGGATCCGACTCATTCTATCCAACTCAGCAGGTGTTACTAGACATTGCTTCTTGCTTAGATATAGACCATGTTGCATGGGAAAAAAATCCCTTTTTGGAATCTTTCATTTTGAACCTGTCTAGAACCTTATCTATATAAGTTCCCTGACTTAGTCCAATGAGTCTCTTGGATCTATCCCTATAGATCTTGATGCCTAAAATGTACTCTGCCTCTCCAAGGTCTTTCATTGAGAAATGCTTCTTGAGCCAGTCTTTTACAGACTCAAGCATTTGAATGTCATTCCTAATGAGTAGTATGTCATCCACATACAAAACCAAGAATACAACTTTGCTCCCACTAAACTTTTTGTAAACACAAGGTTCTTCTTCACATCTGATGAATTCAAACTGTTTGATCATTTCATCAAATCGAAGGTTCCAACTCCTTGATGCTTGCTTAAGTCCATAAATGGATTTCTTAAGTTTGCATACCTTTCTAGGATTTTGTGGATCCTCAAAACCTTCAGGCTGTGTCATGTACACATCCTCTTCTAAGTATCCATTTAGAAACGCGGTCTTGACATCCATTTGCCAGATCTGATAATCATAATGATCTGCAATTGCTAGCAGTATCCGGATGGATCTAATCATAACGACTGGTGAGAAAGTTTCATTATAGTCAGTACCATGAATCTGTTTAAACCCTTTCGCAACCAGTCTTGCTTTGAATAGATTTACCTTTACATTCTTGTATGTTTTGAGTTTATAAACCCATTTGCACCCAATGGGTACTATCCCATCCGGTGGATCTATTAAGTCCCATACTTGATTCTCAGACATAAAATCCATTTCGGATACCATGGCATTATGCCACTTCTTGGAGTCTGGACTCATCAAAGCTTGCTTATATGCAGTAGGTTCATCGCTTTCTAACAACAAAATGTCTAGACTTGCATTCAATATGAATTCAGCAAATCTATTTGGTAGCGATCTTGCCCTATCTGGTCTATGCGTGGGTTGAGCAACTAGAGGTTCCACCACAACATTTTGTGGGTTGTTGGGAACGGGGTCTTGCACCTCCAATTCTGCCTCCTCCATTGTATGAGTTTGAGTTCCATCTTCTTCTGGAATTAGGTCCTCAAAGCTCACATCCTCGTTCATGGAGTGATCAATGTCTTCTTGTTGCTCGATTTGTTGCTTCTCTCGAACCTCTTCGAGATCAAAATTTCTCCCACTTGACTTTTTGGAAACAAACTCTTTTTCCAAAAAGACACTATCCCTAGCAACAAACACTTTGTGCTCGGTGGGATTGTAGAATTAGTACCCTTTAGTTTCCTTAGGGTACCCAACAAAGAAGCACTTATCCGATTTGGGTGCGAGCTTATCTGCTAGTAAACATTTTACATATGCTTCGCATCCCCAAACTTTGAGAAAAGACAAACTTGGAACTCTTCCAGTCCATAACTCATATGGTGTCTTTTCTACAGCCTTAGATGGAGTCCTGTTTAGTGTGAACATTGCGGTTGTGAGAGCATACCCCCAGAAAGATATTGGAAGATTAACAAAACTCATCATTGATCGAACCATGTCCAACAGGGTCATGTTCCTCCTTTCAGATACACCGTTCATTTGAGGTGTTCCGGGTGGAATTCGTTGTGATAATATCCCACAACTCTTCAAATGATGATCAAATTCTTGACTCAAATATTCACCACCACGATCAGATCGAAGTGCTTTAATTTTCTTGCCAAGCTGGTTTTCAACTTCATTCTGAAATTCTTTGAACTTTTCAAATGATTCAGACTTATGCTTCATTAAGTAGATGTAGCCATATCTACTTAAGTCATCAGTAAAAGTTATGAAGTATCTATACCCACCTCTAGCTTTTGTACTCATAGGTCCACATACATCAGTATGTATTAGTGCCAAGAGCTCAGTTGCCCTTTCACTTACCCCAGTAAAAGGTGACCTTGTCATAGGTCCACATACATCAGTATGTATTGTAGCCTTCTAAATCCAAAACAGAAGCCGCAATAAGGTTTCTAGTAATTGACGGAAGAAAATAACAATTATTAAGTTCTAAAACTAAACCAGAAGGTAAAGGTAGACTATAATCTCCAACAGCAAGTGCAGCATCCTTTGCTCCAGTTCCAGTTCGAAGATCTACCTCTCCCTTGGCCAAGCTTCTACGCCTTTTTAGCCCCTCCACATTCGTAATAATGTGAGAACATGCACAACCTGAGTCGAATACCCAGCTAGAAGCATTAGCCGATAGGACTTCTATAACATCCGTACCTGAATTGGAACTCACAGTTCCATTCTTCTTATCCTACAAATACTTTGGGCAATTTCTCTTCCAGTGACCCTTGGTATGGCAGTAGAAACAATCATGGTCAGCAGCTACTTTAGCTTTCTCAGAAGTGTTCTTGGGTTGGGTAACTGGTTTACCCTTCCCTTTTGCATTCTTTTGTTGTCCAGATGCCCCTTTCTTGAACCCTTTTCCCTTTTGGACCATCAAGATCTCCTTCTTGTTGCCCATAGTTAGATTTTGCTCAGCGGTCTTAAGCATCCCATGCAACTCTTCAAGCGTTTTTACAGCTCCATTCATATTGAAGTTTAGCTTGAACTGAGTAAATCCATCGTGCAGAGAATGAAGTATGATGTCTGTAGCCAACTCTTGGCTATAGGGGTGGCCAAGTCTCTCCATGTTTTCAAAATGACTAATCATTTCAAAGACATGAGGACCAACTGGCTTGCCTTTCTCAAGTTTGCAATCAAGTATTGCCTTATGAGTCTCATACCTCTCCATCCTCGCTTGTTCCTGAAACATAACTTTCAAGGTGCGAATGATGGTGCAAGCATCCATCTTTTCGAACCTCTTTTGAAGGCTCGACTCCATAGAAGCCAGCATAAGACATGTGACAATCACTGACTTATCTCTGATTTGTTTTTCTTGATCCTTCTCAGCTTGAGTAGAGGCATCAGTCAATTTTGGGATTGGGGTGTCAAGTACACTCTCTTTTCCTTCAGACCTGAGAACAATTCTCAGATTTCTTTCCCAATCGAGGAAATTATTGTCGTTCAACTTATTCTTCTCAAGAATTGAACGCAAATTGATGATGGTTGGGTTATCGTTTCTGTTCATGATATCTACAACATGGAACATGCAAAATATGAATCATGTTTGTCATGCAAAAAGCTTAAAATTTAAACATGTTTTAAATGTAAATAAGCTAATGCCATTTTATCCATAAAATAAATTTTCCTTTGAATAAAATGATTCCCAGATCCTATTACAGATAAGACATTAGCGTGCTTTGGCACTACCCTAACTCTTATGTGACAAGGTAAGTAACTTTTACTAGTTATAACATTTATAACTCTTGGTTGATAGATCACATCTTATGTAAATCTATCCCATGCCTCAAAATCCAAAACTTTGTCTTTTGGTCTTTTGTTGAGTAGAACCAATTCAAGGCTATAAATCTCTTATATAGATTTACCCGTACTATCTCAAGGTTAAAGCATGGACACCTTGCTTTGGCAAAACCTATCCATCAAATTCCAAGGGCCTCATAGGTTATGAATTAGAAAGGCATACTCTCAATTTTCTTTTAAGGGAACTAGGTTTGTCATGCAAGTCTAATTATCAAGTGAACAAACAACATAATCAAACATGCAAGCATAAACCAAACACATGCACAAAATAAATTGTGATCCTAGTATCGCCCCTAATGAAAAAGGAAACCGAAAAGACAAATCTTCAAGGCTCATCTTGCTCCTTGGATCCTCATCCTTGATTCTACTTTTGGATCTCCATCCTAGAATCTCCTTTTGGATCGCCATCCTTGAATCTTGTAGCATCTTCTTTTGTACAATGTATAAATAAATTTACTTTCGAAAATTAAATTACAAAAATACATAACGATACGCATATCGTGTACAAAAATACATAACGATACGCAGATCGTATTTATATGCTACTTTTTTTTTGAAGTTTATTTATATGCTACTTGGGTCATACTAGTCACCGCATGCAATAATATCAAATATTAAAATTTTTAATCACAATTAATATAAACTCAAAATATTAATCAAATTAATATAAACAAAAAATAGAATATTAATCATATTAATAACCTATTTAACTCAAATCAATTAAATTATCTAATAAAATAACTAATTTAATATCCTTGATATTTTAATTCAAAATAAGCAATTATATATATGGAAATAATTTTAAGGTAACTATTACCTTGTATAATTGGATAGAATTTTTCATTAGGGATAAGATATCTACCATATCTAATTAGGCTAATTTAAGATCTTACACTAAAACCCTAATAATACCCCTACGTAACCCAAAGCCTCCGTATCCAATTTATTTTATCTCACTTTCGAAAATAGAAAGACAAAAAAAAATTGATACCTCCTTCGTAGAATTGCAATCGAGTGATCCAATCAATTAAACTACGTAAAGATTGATTCCAAATCAATTAAATCTAACAAGAGGTCTACATAAACATTGATCGGCAAGACTACGTAAACATTGATTCCAAATCAATTAGACATGATCAATCGAAACAAAGGTTGGCGGCTTACGGTAGGAACCAAGTTCTGTAAACTAATTTCACATATATACCGTATATCGACCCATAAAAATCATAATTTTAATTATACATATTATTCCATATATCAATTGTATTACTAAATTGAATTAAAACTAACAAGAAAATCAATCGATCATATCAATTTATGCAAGAGGCTCTGATGCCACTGTAGGAAAATTAGATGCGCAGCGGAAGGGTAGAAAACTATTTTCTAACATCTAATTCGGGATCTCATGCATGAATTGATATGAACAATATAGAGGGGAAAAGTCGTACCTTTCTTGTGCGGAACCTTGATTCGAAATCACCTTTGGAGAAAAGAGCCTCAAGCGCGACTCCTCTATTTGTCCACACGAGCACGGGATTGGATCTCCTTGTCTCCGTTTGCTAGAACGAATGATCGAAGGATTGCAACTCACACCTTACGGGTTAGGGAGGCTAGTGATTTGTGGAGGGAGAAGTTTTGGAGACACACGTACAATCCAATATTAGGTTAAGACTTATTCTCAATAAGTCTCCTTATATATATTGTAGAAACTAGGTCAACTTATTCTTAATAAGTCACCTTTATCTTTTATCTTCTATCCACACACTATATCAGCAATAATAACTTATTATTATTAATCAATTATCCAATTCCTAATACTCTTTATGTGTGACCTTATAGGACCTGAATAAAATAGCAATAGATTAAATATAATTTAATCTATAAATTATAGTTGGCTTCTAGCAAAGCACTATAATTACCTAAATTATTCAGATTATAAATCTCCATTTTAATCCTATTATATCATTAGTATTTTACACATCAATTAAAGGACACCAATTCCTTTAATCTTCCACTTGTCCTTAAGTAGATTAAATATAATTTATTTTTTTAGTGTTAATTTTAAAATTTTTACCCTCAAAAATCCCTACCCGTATAAAAAAAATACAAAAGAAAAACAAAATTATCTTTAATTCCTTATATAAGATATGTATATATATATAAGAAAGAGCAATTTCCATGAATATTTTATATATATATATATATATATATAGAACCGTGCTCCGCACGGTGAAGATTTGATGTATGTAATTCCTTATATTAGATATGAAAGTGAAAAAATTCCAAAGAACAATCTATAATAATCACAATTTAAAAGAGATCAAAACAAATGATCAACAACATCATAGATATATTCAAGTACCATATTCAAACGGATGTTGTAGAAAAGAAAATGTGTTTAAATGAAATAATGCTTGGATGATCGAGGAGATGAATGGGTTGTAGGTCTTTTTTTCTTGTATTTGTTGTTATGTAGAGCTTTCTTGTTTGTAATTGTTTCACCAGTCTGTAAGCGTTATTTTACCTGCATGGTTAACAATTTAAAAATAAAACTTCATCTTTAAACAATGTAGTTGAATCTAGGGTAAATTCATATAGAAAGTTAATTCTATTGAGTAGTTCTGCTAACAGTATCAAGGAAACTTCAGCATAAAAAGACCATACCTACAACACCAAAAGACCCTTGTGCAACAACATGCTGAATAGCTACATCAGACCGCGGATTCTTCAGGAAATCCAAATCATGTTTCTTTTCCCTCTTGAGTCACTTTCTAAAGTTTTTCTAACAGTTCGTTGCTACATGCTTTGGTAAAAAAAAATAAGAATATTGTTGTGAGCTGAATCTGCCATGTTTTACAGTAACTTTTATATCGTTTTCTACATACATTTCATGCATTTGGGCTAAGATAGTACAGAATCTATGTAGTTTATATTTATTTGCCAAATTATGGAATCTACACCAGTTTCTGTTTAATTTCGCAGAATTCAAGGCAAATTACAGCAGTTCTGAGAAAGGTCGGAAAAGCTCGGAAATCAATTACAGAAGTCCAAGGTCAAGAAGCATCGGAACCAGTCGAATCAAGCTAGGAGCCCAGCTTTACTCGATCTAGAGTAAACCTACTCGATCTCGACGAGAGTGTCCGAGCACAGGCCTTGTCGACTGAGCACTGATCGAGAAATTGAGTCAAGAGACAACCCGACTCCTGAAACCCTACTCGATCTCGAATTCCCTTGTCGAGATCGACAACACCTCCACGCCAAGTCCGGAGTCGACGAGTTGTGACAAGTCTAGAAGCCGAGGACGGAGACGCCGAGCCAATCTTACTCGATCTCGAGGAGGCTTGTCGAGATCGAGGACCAGCACCGCGTCTTTCCGATCCTGTCGAGGAAGAAGTTGCCCGACATCACAAGTTAGCCATCCTCGACGACAACCCAACTCGATCTCAAGTTGTTTAGTCGAGATCGATGACCCGGGAGCCAAGATCCGAGCTTGATCGAGCAGAGCTACCCGAGAAGCCCAGTCAGCCCAAGTCGACGACCATGTCTACTAGAGATCGACGAGCCCTGGTCGAGATCGACGAGCCCTGGTCGAGATCGACGAGCCGCATCCCGAACCCGCGTTATGCGGTTTGAGTTGTCCTACGCGCTGTGGGAGTCCTTGGAGCCGAAGGAATCCGAGATGGCCGAGTCTATCCTACATCTATCCATCAAGTTCTATCTATGGAAGACAAGATCTATCAACATGAGAAGATTTACCTATTTAGATATTATTTCCCCTTTTTAGATTTAATTCCTAAGTTACATTTATTTATCTTTTAAGCATTTTAGATATAGATAGATATCTTCTATCCTTGATTAGCAAGGAATAGGAGGCTATAAATAAAGCCGAAGGGGCTTGTTTTTCATCATTCAATTCAATTCCGGTTAGAGAAGTAGTTCCACATAGACGGTTTAGGAGTTCAGAGGTTTTAGGGTTTTGGCATTCAGCGAAAGTTGGATTGCCGGGATTGTAAAGACTTTGAATATATTTTAATGCAAGTTTCTTTTCATACATCAATGTCTGCTATTACGATGAAGAGCAAGTAGTCCACCCACTTCTGGGGCTAGGGTGAGCCCGACGGTGGCCATGTGAGGTGATGCGGTAAAGGTCAGATCTTTTGATGCAATTCGTCTTCTATCCCTATGAGCATGATTCTTTTGCGAGAGTTGAAGGTGATCCTTGTTTGTATTATTGAAGCGAAAGTGATCTTAATGCAACTTGGATTAATTATGTGAAAAGGGTTAGTAACGATTAGGGTTTATGCGAAAGCCTCTATATGCCTATTTGTTAGTAACGAAAGTTATTTTGATGGAAAGCATAATCTTTTATGCCTTTATGTGTTACTTTGCATGGTTATCGTTGTGGTGTTGATACCCTGGCTTTGGAAGTTCTTTATATATTAAGTTTATTTCTGTCAAAATCTGCAAATCTGTGTTTGAAATTTGCCTTTACAGTTTCTATTTCTTAGTCGGTCTAGAGTAGGATCTTTTCTGGATCGAGTTACTGTCGTCGATTTTCTGAGTTTCTGTTTCTACTACTGTTAGTCGATCTCGAGTTAGGGCTTTTCGAGATCGAGTTAGTTGCTGCCTTTGTTTTATTTCTCGCTTTCGTTTGTCTTTCTTTCTTTGTTTCTTTGTTTCCATTTTCTGTTTGGATTTTCTGTGAGATTTACAGCTGCCTAGGATCCGCTGACACGCTTCCTCGTGGATTCGATCCTGACTTTCTCTTACTGCATTGGAGGGAGTCTTGTAATTATTTGTGTGGGCCTAAATCTGGTTTGAATTATTTTGTTATATTTCATACTTGATTCTCTCCTTACAACAAATTGGCGCCGTTTCCGGGGAAGCTATCATTCGCGCCTTAGGTAGTCATATCTCACTTTTTTCTTTGAGTTACTTTACAGGTGTATGCTCCGTTCTGGTCAACCACCTGAGTTTGACGGCTCAGACGAATCGGAACGCCTCCTACACATTCGAGCTAAACTACAAAGAGCCATGGCAGCCACTGAAACACAGGAGCAGCTGATTGCAAGGCTTACAAGGGAATTGGCCGCTAAAGATGCTGCTATCGCCACTGAGAAAGCAGCAAGGGAACAAGCGGAGGCTGAGCTTGCCCAGTACCCAACCACGGCAGAGGATTCATATGCACCCAACTTTCGCCGTGCCTGAATCGGTGATTCTTATCCCTGAAAACTCTTTTGAAATTCGCACTCAATTTCTTATAGAGCTTAAAAATAATGCCTTTTTTGGTAGATTTAATGAGTGTTCTCTTGACCATATTACCAATTTTTCTGACATGTGTCGTACTCTTGCTGAAGGTACAACTTTGGAATATGTCAAGATGAAGGCTTTTCGCTGGTCTCTCGCTGGACCTGCACTGAAGTGGCTTGAAGGGCTGAAACCAAGATCCCTCACAACATGGGCCCAAGTAGAGCAAGAGTTTCTGAACAAATTCTTCCCTCCTGCAAAGACAGCACTCCTCCGCCAGAAAATCACCGCCTTCAAACAGAAGCATGGGGAGCCGCTAGCAAAAGCATGGGAAAGGTACAAGGAACTGCTGTGATCTTGCCCTACTCATAGACAGCCACCCTACGTCATTCAGGAGATCTTCTTCAACTCTCTTGATCAAGTCAGTAAGACATAATCAACCAGTATACTCGCTATGAGTATCTGACGATGCCACCAATCGACGCTTGGGGAGCACTCGACAAGCTCACTAACTATGACAACAAGTATGGGTCTACTGCAACCTATGAAGAGAACCCCTACGCCAGGCCAGCACCATCCATGCCCCTATATGAGCCTCCTAAAGAGATTGATGCAGATGTAAGGGAGCAGTACTACAGAGATTAGAACAAGAAGCTCCTTAAGCAAGTAAAGTATCTTTCTGTTAACCAGCCTTGCATTGAATGCGGATCGCAGCGGCACACCACTACTGAGTATCTTTCTGTCAAGTCAGGCTGACAGATCACCACGAAGAGGCAGCTTATGCAGGGGGTCCCAATCGCTACATGGGGGACCAAAGGTTTCAGCAACCACAATGGAACCAAGGTGCCCCTAGGAACCCCCCTGCCCTACAGAGCTCCAGGACATCCGGAAAGGGACCAAAAAAAGGATGATATACAAACAGTCTTTAAGGAAATACGGAGGAATCATTCAGAAACTAAGCAGTCCTTCAACTCCGTCTACACTCAGATGCAAGGTGTCAACTCTAGACTTGGGGAAATTGATATATGGTGGAAATCCGTTGATACACAGATAGGCTAGCTAGCAGCAGGAATCCCCAGACATTCAGGTTTGCTCCCTGGATCTTCAGAACCAAATCCTAAGGGAAAGACCGGACACATCGCTGTTGTAAAACTCAGAAGCGGCCATCAACTACAAGAGCCAGAAGTCGGAAAGCAGTAGAACGAAGAACAGCAAGTCGACCAGCAGCAAGTCGACGTCAACAACACCTTAGTCGATCTCGAGGAGGGCCTGCTCGATCTCGAGAAGAAAATACAAAAGCCCTCGTCTGCACTGCACGGCAACTCGACACCACCCAATCTGGTCAAGATCGACAAAGACATGGTCGAGATCGAGGAAGGGCAGGATGAGATCGAGAAAGCTGCAGCACCTCCGACATCTGTTCTGGCCCCGAATCAGAAAAAGAAGCTGCCTTTCCCCACCAAATCTCCAAAAGACCCAGCAGAAAAGAAATTTCAGCGATTCATCAAGATGCTTCAGAAACTCAATGTCACCATCCCCTTCACAGAAGCTCTCAATGA
Source organism: Persicaria tinctoria (assembly GCA_037127255.1). Classification (NCBI taxonomy): domain Eukaryota; kingdom Viridiplantae; phylum Streptophyta; class Magnoliopsida; order Caryophyllales; family Polygonaceae; genus Persicaria; species Persicaria tinctoria. The sequence goes on from JBANSL010000020.1 coordinate 40,607,360, forward strand.
AATTCCATCTTATGTCAAGTTCCTGAAGGAGATTCTGAGCAAAAAATGATCAATGGCTGATATTACAGAGGAATGCAACCATTTGGACATACTGGAGAAGAGGTCAGATCCAGGTAAGTTTGCTATAACCATTGGATTTGATCCATATAAAATTAATGCTTTATGTGATCTTGGAGCTAGTGTGAGTATAATGCCTTTAACAATTTGGTCCAAGATTAAGATAGGTTCCCTAGAGCCTGTGGATGCTAGACTTTACATGGCCAACAACACGGTGGTCATTCCAACAGGCATGGTGGACAATGTGCCAGTACAAGTAGGTAAATTCTTTGTCCCTTCTGATTTCCTAGTTGTTAATATGCAAGAAGACCCTGCTTGTCCAATTATTCTAGGAAGATCCTTCTTGGCGACGGTTGATGTCAACATAAGCGTGAGGAAAGGAGTGCTCACATTCAACATCAGCGATGAGGTAATTGAGTATTCCTTTAATAAAACTGAAAGGCATACAGGTCCAATGGAAGAGGTCAAATCTATCTCAGCTGGCTACATCACTTGCGGGGAACCCAAGGTAAGAAATATCATCCCTAAAGAGCTGGAAAAGAGGGATATGGAGGCCCAGGTGGAGGAGATCATGGCAATCCTAAAAAAGGACACAGAAAATCCAATCGACACAAACCAAGGTACGTCGTTATGGACTAACTATTTTTCGGATGCCTTGACAGGAACAAAGTATGGGGTCAAGGTCAACCAAGACTCCTCGACATCGAGAAGTCTAGTCGATCTCGACCAAAGCCAGGAGCCTCCACCAGCGTCATCAAGCAGCCAGAATGAAGCGCCAGCCAACTCGAGATTGAGTACCGTACTCGAGATCGACCACCACCACCTCGCTGCCTCGGCTTCGCCTTCCTCGACGCTGAAGCCATCAGAAGCTGAATCCTACTCGAGATCGAGTAGCCCACTCGAGATCGACCAACCCTCACCTCTACCAGCTCTTGCACCTACGAGCAGTTCACCGCCAGAATCTGAAAACTCGTCGAGATCGAGTACCCCTACTCGATATCGACCAAACACCGTGGTCCCCGATTCCGTCTCTGCGAAGGTAAGCCAAGGTATGGATCTTTCTTCTGCTATTTCCATTAAAGATCTATCTATACATGGGAGAGGTTTGCCTTGGTATGTTCGCTTATGTAGGATATCCAATGATGAGCCCAAAGAGTGTGAAATTGGAGACAAGCTCTATGTCTCTAAATCAAAGGATCATTGTTTTCCTAACAAATTCAACAAGAAGATGGGACCTTTCGTGGTGAACAAGATCCATTCTGGAGGATTACAACTGATGGACAAGAATGAAGTCTTATTTGAGGCCCAAGCTACATGGGCCCTGCAAATGCCACCTTGAGCTAAATAGAGAAGTCGGCCTAGCAACTATAAAATCTAGAGCTTGTACATAGATATTTACTTTTTTGGGACTTTTTGGACATGGTTTTGTTTGTTTTTGGTTTTGAACATTTTTAGTTTTTCTATTGTGGGTATATGTCTTCTACACTTTTCAGGACTATGGATAAGAAGCAAGCTATATTCAAACTCGGCCCAGGTAGTTCCTTTTATTTAAACTTGAGAGGCCCTGCACACCTGTCTAGTGAGTTTCTTTCTTTACCCTTGTTTTTTATACAGTGAGGACACTGTAATGTTTAAGTATGGGGTGGGGGAAGGGCTTACTTTGTGCATATTTGCCATATTTGACATTATTTGTGCATATTTAGAATTTATTTCTTTGAATTGCTACATGGCTATTTTGGAATGCATTATTGATTTATAAGCTTATATGCATGTTTTCCAAAAATTTGAAGAAAAATGACCCCCATTGAAAATTTGATTAATGTCATGGAAGCTTATATTGAACTCAACGATGCAAGATTGGATTCATTAGAGATATAGCATGAAATTGCCTATTAAAGTGAAGTCACAATGAAGTGTATATTTTCTTGAAAACCATGAAATGAGGTAAAATTTGAAGTTTCTTTTGACATGTTGCATGATAAAAGGATGGAGGACTTTATATTTCCATGTAATGCTCATATCATTTATATCCTAGCCTTACCTATGCTTATGCATCACAAAAGCCATATTATGCCTTATTTCATTTATTGCTCCACATGAACTAAATATTGTCATTCTTTACCTTATCCGGGGATTATGTTGAGAATGATGTCACATTATGGAGATTGTTATATGGTTGTTGTGTTGTTTTTATCATTATTGGAGTTTAGTAGGAGAATGTTGAAATATATGGAAAATTTAATGAGTGAAAGAAAATCCAACCACCTCGGGAGATAAAGGTAGATTGACCCTGCTCTCTAAGATAATAGTTTGGAGAGATGGGACACATTGTGAGGAGTCCAAAGCACTAAGTATCCGGGGCCATTCATGACACCCATGTTTGCGACTCGCGAGAAGGCAGTGCTAAGGTTAGAGAGGTAAAAGCATTATTGTTGATAAAAGCATTATGAAAGGTGATGAATCTTATGGAGAAGGAATGTGGAAATTCAGTTTGGAAATACTCCATTTCCCCAGATTATTAGCACCACATTGCCCAAAAACTGCCCACCTTTAGCCTTTTACCAATCTACTCCTTATTGAGCTTAAATTAAAGTCCTCTTGATTATTAATGATTTGTCACTTATGAATGTTTTTGCATAACCCTCCTTTTGTGAGTAGATGTTGCTTTTGTATATTTGCACATGCATGGATCTGTGACACTAGTGCCTTTTCAAGGATGGAAATTGATTGCAAGGTTATATGAGAATGAATCTGATATGTTGAGAGTTTTAATTTCTTCCTCTGAATGATAATTAAAAGTATTGCTTGAGGACAAGCAAGCTTAAGTATGGGGTGTTTGTTGTGAGCTGAATCTGCCATGTTTTACAGTAACTTTTATATCGTTTTCTGCATACATTTCATGCATTTGGGCTAAGATAGTACAGAATCTATGTAGTTTATGTTTATTTGCCAAATTATGGAATCTACACCAGTTTCTGTTTAATTTCGCAGAATTCGAGGCAAATTACAGCAGTTCTGAGAAAGGTCGGAAAAGCTCGAAAATCAATTACAGAAGTCCAAGGTCAAGAAGCATCGGAACCAGTCGAATCAAGCTAGGAGCCCAGCTTTACTCGATCTAGAGTAAACCTACTCGATCTCGACGAGAGTGTCCGAGCACAGGCCTTGTCGACTAAGCACTGATCGAAAAACTGAGTCAAGAGACAACCCGACTCCTAGAACCCTACTTGATCTCGAATTCCCTTGTCGAGATCGACAACACCTCAACGCCAAGTCCGGAGTCGACGAGTTGTGACAAGTCGAGAAGCCGAGGACGGAGACGCCGAGCCAATCTTACTCGATCTCGAGGAGGCTTGTCGAGATCGAGGACCAGCACCGCGTCTTTCCGATCCTGTCGAGGAAGAAGTTGCCCGACATCACAAGTTAGCCATCCTCGACGACAACCCAACTCGATCTCGAGTTGTTTAGTCGAGATCAAGGACCCAGGAGCCAAGATCCGAGCTTGATCGAGCAGAGCTACCCGAGAAGCCCAGTCAGCCCAAGTTGACGACCATGTCTACTCGAGATCGACGAGCCCTGGTCGAGATCGACGAGCCGCATCCCGAAGCCGCGTTACGCGGTTTGAGTTGTTCTACGCGCTGTGGGAGTCCTTGGAGCCGAAGGAATCCGAGATGGCCGAGTCTATCCTACATCTATCCATCAAGTTCTATCTATGGAAGACAAGATATATCAACATGAGAAGATTTACCTATTTAGATATTATTTCCCCTTTTTAGATTTAATTTCTAAATTACATTTATTTATCTTTTAAGCATTTTAGATATAGATAGATATCTTCTATCCTTGATTAGCAAGGAATAGGAGGTCATAAATAAAGCCTTAAGGGCTGGTTTTTCATCATTCAATTCAATTCCAGTTAGAGAAGTAGTTCCACATACACGGTTTAGGAGTTCAGAGGTTTTAGGGTTTTGGCATTCAGCGAAAGTTGGATTGTCGGGATTGTAAAGACTTTGAATATAGTTTAATGCAAGTTTCTTTTCATACATCAATGTTTGCGATTGCGATGAAGAGCAAGTAGTCCACCCACTCCTGGGGCTAGGGTGAGCCCGACGGTGGCCATGTGAGGTCAGATCTTTTGATGCAATTCGTCTTCTATCCCTATGAGCATGATTCTTTTGCGAGAGTTGAAGGTGATTCTTGTTTGTATTATTGAAGCGAAACTGATCTTAATGCAACTTGGATTAATTATGTGAAAAGGGTTAGTAACAATTAGGGTTTATGCGAAAGCCTCTATATGCCTATTTGTTAGTAACGAAAGTTATTTTGATGGAAAGCATGATCTTAATTTTATGCCTTTATGTGTTACTTTGCATGGTTATCGTTGTGGTGTTCCTGGCTTTGGAAGTTCTTTATATATTAAGTTTATTTCTGTCAAAATCTGCAAATCTGTGTTCGAAATTTGCCTTTACAGTTTCTGTTTCTTAGTCGATCTAGAGTAGGATCTTGTTTGGATCGAGTTACTGTCATCGATTTTCTGAGTTTCTGTTTCTGCTACTGTTAGTCGATCTCGAGTTAGGGCTTGTCGAGATCGAGTTAGTTGCTGCCTTTGTTTTATTTCTTGCTTTCGTTTGTCTTTCTTTCTTTGTTTCTTTGTTTCCGTTTTCTGTTTGCTTTTTCTGTGAGATTTACAGCAGCCTAGGATCCGCTGACACGCTTCCTCGTGGATTCGATCCTGACTTTCTCTTATTGCATTGGAGGGAGTCTTGTAATTATTTGCGTGGGCCTAAATCTGATTTGAATTATTTTGTTATATTTCATACTTGATTCTCTCCTTACAACAAATACGCAAAAGATAAAGACCTAAATTTTCAATGTGAAGATTTGTTGGAAATAGATGGTACCTTATACGGAAAGTTCAGATAAACTAACCTCGACTTCTTAGGCATCAAAAGGAGGGAACCTTCATTCACAGAAGTGCACACACGTGCTTCCTGCAACTAATCACCCATATATCGTCTTGTTTTTGGCTTTGGGTGATGTATGTCCAACACTTGGATCTTTGGACTGAACAAAGAATTTAGATTTCACATCTGGCATCTGATCCACAATAACAAATATAATGAATTTGCTACTGTAGAAACATTTGAAGCCCCAGCAACAGGTATCTCATCCCCATATGAGGATCAACTATCTATAACCTCCCTATGGTTTCATCATTTGAAATTCCTTTTTCTATCAATGATGTATTTCTATTGGCAACCACCTTTCTTTTTCTTCCTTTCCTTCCTTTTGGGTATGGCATATTGACCAAAATTTCTCTCTTGGTGACCATCAAGAAGATCATCCATGGAGTGTTTTGCACATTCACGTTCACCAAATCCTTTAGCAGCTATTGCATATTTTGATTCATGGAGTAATTTTCCCTTCAAACCTTCTGTATGGTTAGCAACAGCTTCTTCCAGGCTATCGTACTCCCCAGCTAGTGGTGGTGATTCCCCAAAGCGAGGTGGCTCAAGCGAATCAAGAGCTTCCTCAGCAGAAAAAGATTGCCTAACAACTTGCTAATGATATGGTTCAGAATGCAAAGAATATGCATGGTTCCTCACCCTTCCACCTGCAGTATTTACACCTATACTTGGTTAGTTTGATAGATCCAAGAAGTCTTAAAGAGACAGAAAGTTGCCTGCTGCGAATCAGTTGCAACTTATACATACCTGCCACAATAAAAGGGGGTTTATAAACGTATCCAAGAGGAGATGCTTAGAACTTACGTAGAAATAAAGGCAATTTAAGTTTCACAGTCAAGATATTTGTGCACCATATTGTTGTAACAACCATTATAATTAATAGCAACAATGCTAAGGTAGTTCATTTTAGCTTGCACTAAGAGGCATCTTCCTTGAATATTAGTAATTCAAAAGTCCAAAACACAGATGAGTTGACATCTCTGCTAAGGTGAGTGATCTTTCAACATTCAAAAGTTGAATCTCATGTTAGCAAGGGGATTTATGAAATAATAACTAAAAAGGATCACAGAGCCCGTGAATAAAATATGTAGGTGTAATATGCATGAACAACACAACCACTTTGGCACGAGTACATCTATGTCGGCGCTGGACAAAAACGGGTAAAAAAAAAATCAGAAAAAATAAAAGACACAAAATGGCGATATAATAACCACTGAAAATAAGAGCACCTCAACTCTTCGCTTTTGACAATGAAAATAACAGCAAACGTGATTTGAAAAGCATCATTTTATAATTAAAAAGGTTCAGGAAGTTAGAAAAAGGTATTTGATGTCACAATAACTAACAGCAAAATGGGGGTTCTTTTCATAAGTACAACAGATTAGTAAAAAAAAAAACAACATATCATACGAGCTCATAGGTCTTATCTGACACGGTCACAGGGAAAAGGTACATTAGGGATTATATGCCATTTCTTGTTCAAAGACAACTGAAGTTACAAAATAACCCCCAACAAATCCTTGATTATCAAGATAGTAAAAAATATAATGCAATTTTAGAATGGTTAGATAACGAGTTTATTCCAAAGAATTAACCTTCAACATGAAGGTTGATCCCACATTCCTATAAAAAATGAATTCAATCTCATGGGTGTTGGAAGGCATCGAATGGATGTCCATGTTCGTAAGAGGACAATTTATTTGCAACAATGGAGTAGTGACATCCCAAAGAGCTGCTATTGCGTAGATTTTCTAGACATGGTTTCAAAAATAGAGAATAATCCCATTTAGACATTTCATCAAACAAGTTGTGTGCAATCAAGAACCTCAACTTATGGAAAAAATGTGGTAGTCAGAATGCCTACCTCCAATTCGGAGTTAATACAGACAAAGGCTTAAATTGAGGGCATAAATTATCTAATCAATCAAATCAAACTTCCAATTCGTAGTTAGAATTTATAAAAGTGGAAAAAAAGGAGAGGTGAAGCACACCTAATCAATCCCGAGCCTAGGTTTTTCTGCCCCCGTTGTCAGTTTGCCTCCTCCTACGGTTGTCCAAAAACAAAGCCCCAAATTTATGAATTTCAGAAAAGGAAGAGAAAATTAAGTATTCAATCACAAGAAGAGTTGATTAAGAATCTGAAATTTGTAGGAAAAATAACCTAAAACAAATTTGGGGTTTTCTGAAAAGAGCAAACAAACCAACCTGGTAGTGGCCTGGAAACAAAGAGAAAATTTCTTTTTCTTCGAAAGTGAAGTGACGAACAGAAGAACAAGGCGGTCTGTAGGCGACGATCGAGATCGAAAGAAGAAGGACTGAAGTAGGTGAAGATGGAGAGGAAGAGTAAAGAAGAAGGCGGTCTGTATGGCGGGGCGAAAGCGGCAGCAGGCAGCCGACAGAGACTCCAGCGAGAGGTGATCTCCGAAGGAGGAGAAGGGTAACGAGTCACCTTTGGGAATTAGGTGAGAAGACCGAAATGGGCACCCAAACAAAAAAATAAACATTTTTAAATGCAAACTTTGAAGGGTAAAGGAGTAAAGTGAACGTAAAGTGATCCGGGCCGTATATAATTTTATAAAAACTCAATCAAACGGTCAGAATTCCACCCAAAGTGGCTGTGACGGTCTCTTAAAATTGGAGCGTTTTAGACCGTGGATAACTCTGATAGTGACCGGCTGAGATTTCATTCGACCCTCACTTTTATAGTAGTAAAGATATATATATATATATATATATATATATATATATATATATATATATATATATATATATATATATATATATATATATATATATATATATATATATATATATATATATATATATATATATACTAGGGGGCATGCCCGTGCGTATGCACGGGACATAATTTAATCAGATCGAATCTTATGGTATTAAAGTTTATCAAATCATATGGTATTAAAGTTTTATATGATTGGTTCTTATTAGCGGAAATTATATCAAAGAAATAATTATATATAGTTAAACTACGTGAAATTAATTGAATTTATTATGAATATATTTGGTTTATATAGATTTGAGAAGAAAGCTCGGTATTATTTATAGTCATCCATAATATATTTATAAATAAGCTTAACATTTTGAGCTCTTCTCTTCCAATCATAAAGTGAAAGATTTTGCAAGTATGCATCTCTATGCAAGTATATAGGAGGAAAAATGTAAATAAATAAGGTACATAACTACTCCATGTATTTTTTTTAATTTTTTTTTACGTTATATATACCTCTGTGCTTATACATATATTTCAACGCACTACAACTACAACCGCACTCATTAAACTAAAGGTGACATATTAATATAAATTGAATAGAGAGAGAGATCGGTCCATTAATATATTTATTTCTCGTTAAGATCCCTTCATGGTGAATATGATTCTTCTTTCAACAATGGTGCATGGTTGTAAGTTTTTCCATATATCAACAAAAAAAAAATCAAAATAGAGAAAAATAATAATTAAAGATTATTTAAACAAATAAGAAATAATATATGATATAAAATAACAAAAAAGGAAAATAAAATCATAAATAATCTACTATATAAATAAGAAAGTGTAATAAAAAAAATTAATTATAGAAAAAAATAAACAAAAATAAGGGAAAACAAATAAATGATGAATAAAACCTCCAAATATGAGTCTTCTTGCAACAATGGTTCATAAAAACTTAATAGCAATTAAAGAAAACTAAAAACCCTATATTATTATAAAAAAATTAAGAAATGCAAAATAAAATATGATAGTATAAAGTAACAACATAAAAACTGAAAAATAAAATCATGCATAATATCATAATAGAAATAAGAAAGTACAATGAAACAATATATTAAAGCAATAAATAATAAAAATTTGTAAGAAAAAAAGGAATAGAAAATGTCACCTAACAATATATGATTCATCTCTTATTTGTTTGCAAACAAATTGAGTTTTAGAAGATAACATTGAAACAATTGACTATTTATAAGAAAAATCCAACATTTAACCAAAGAAAAACTCTCAACCTTTGGACTAACCCATTTTAATTTCCTATTTATCATCTCTAAAAAGTAAAATTAATGCGATGTATGTTTCATTTAACAAAAAAAAACTTTCACCCCTTTGACTACCCTATTTAAAGCATTGATTGGCAATTATAGTAATTTTTATTTGAAATAAAAAATTTGGGTAAACATTAATATAAAAGTATGAGAGAAATATAATAAAAAATTTATCATTATTATATTGTATTTTTGGTCAAAGAGAAAATAATTATTACAGAAAAATAATAATTAAAGAATATTTAATCAAATAAGAAATATGATATAAAGTAACAACAAAAACAGTTGAAAAATAAAATCATATATAATCTACTATATAAATAAGAAAGTGCAATAAATAATAAATTAATTAAAGAAAAAAAAGTCAAAAATAGGGTAAAAATAAATAAATGATGAATAAAACCTCCAAATATGAGTCTTCTTGCAACAATGGTTCATCAAAACCTAATAGGAATTAGAGAAAATTAAAAATCATATATTATTTCAATAAATAAGAAATGCAAAATAAAATATGATATAAAGTAACATCATAAAAAATGAAAAATAAAACCATGCCTAATATCATAATAGAAATAAGAAAGTGCATTGAACAATATATTAAAGCCATAAATAAATAAAAATTGGAAGAAAAAAAAAGTGATGAACAAAAGTGTCACCTAACAATATATGATTTCTCTCTCATTTGTTTGACGAACATTGAAACAATTGACTATTTATAAGAAAAATCTAGCATTTAACCAAAGAAAAACTCCTAACCTTTGGACTAACCCACTTTAATTTCCTATTTATCATCTTTAAAAAGTAAAATTAATGTGATGCATTATTCATTTGACAAAAAAAACTTCCACCCATTTGACTACGTACCCTATTTAAATCATTGTTTGACCATTATAGTCATTTTTTATTTGACATAAAAAAAGTTGGGTGGCATTAATATAAAATTATGAGACAAATATAATCAAAACTTTGTCATTATTATATTATATTTTCGGTCAAAAAGATAACAATTATTAGGGAAAAATAATAATTAAAGAATAATTAAAAATTAAGAAATAATAAAATGATATAAAGTAACGACAAAAAAAATTGAAAAATATAACCATATATAAATAATCAATAAATTACAATAAATAAATAAATAAATTAAACCAAACAAATAAACAAAAATAGGGGAAAGTTTAAGTGATAGGGAAAACACAGACAATATAGAATTTTGTATATATAAAAATAGGAGTCTAAAACACCTTAACCACAACTCAAAACTAAAAAGAAGAGATTCCACACAAAAAAATAAAAATAAATTCCAACAAAACTAAAAATAAAGAAAATAAAAGTTCAAGTAAAGGATTGTATTACTACCACTCACCTTAGATTTTATTTATCAATACGAGCTTCTTCTTTTTCACCAATGAAACTTCTCAATATGTACTTCTTCTTTTTCATCAATAACACTAAAAATAAGTATGAAAGTTGAAAACAATATCAATCAACAAACGATAGATTAGGATAATAGAAATTCAATATTATATCAAAAAACCTATTTTGACATAATATGAGAATGAAAGAAAAAGAAAGAGTTGATTTGATTGTAAAAAGATGAGGTGTGTCTTTATATAGCATAAGCATGCTTTAATTGAATTAGGAGTTTCAATTTTTTACTTATTATTTAAGGAAAATAAATTTCAAATTAAATAGGCTAAAGGTGTTACGGTTTTTGTATTCAATGTTTGTTGGAGTTACTTTTTTATGTTATTGGTTGTTTACTCTTTATAAACTATACATGTTACATATGAAAAATTATACCATTAATATATGAGAGAAAAGAAATTTAATCAAATTAAAATATAATATTTTGTATGATTAAGATCATAATATATTCTATAAAGAATGAGCTCAAAGATAATATTTTGAAATTAGTTGAAAATAAATAGTAACAAAAAGATTATGATGATGATATAATAAATTATCCCATCCACACATTCGTATAGTATAAACTATATATGATAAATTTTTATTAAAAAAACTCAAAGTTTTTTTTAAAACATTACATATAAACAAAAAACATATAATGTTCTCCACATTTTGAATGTGAGACAAAAATATTATAGCAAGGTAGCTAGTGATTACACAATATTTTATAGCAAGGTTGTGAGATTAAATTCAACATTTAATCCCACCGTGCGGATAACCGGTTAAGCGGATAACCGAGCACACAATTATAGCATTTATGGTGGGCCGAACACAACTTTTACTAGATATATTATATTATATATATATATATATATATATATATATATATATATATAAAATATAATATATATATATATATATATATATATATATATATATATATATATATATATATTACCCGGGTTGTCTTTTGTTTAATGGAATTGTAATGATCAAAAGTGTAAATCTAATCTACACTTAACCAATATTCATTCATTAAAATTTTAACCATTATTCTCATTCTCTCGTTTTTTATAAAATATTTATCTCAATTTTTCATATTTCATTACCTAAGTTTAACACAAGATAATTTCATACTCCGTGCCATCATACTTGAACCATTCCCCTTTCTATTCTATAGAGTTTAAAAAAAAAATTATTTAATTTTTACATGTAAAATTTAATTTTAATTATTTTCATTTTCTATTTCCGAAACAAACATGCCCTAAAAATAAAAACCCTTTATGGGGCCGGAGAACATCACTTCCGTCAAACATCTTCACCAGAACTCACCGTCTTCGGCGACCTGAAAACCACCCTCTTCGAAGGTCGAAAAGCAACCTCTTCGGAGGCCGAAAAACATCCTCTTTGGAGGCTTGAAAACTACCTCTTCGGAGGACTGAACTCGACTTCGGTCGCCTTAATCCGACTTCGGCCTCCCCATTCCGGCTCCGGCCACCCCAATCCGTTTCCGACAGCCACATGTGGCGCCGCCATCCCCTAACTCTGGCTTGATACTGGTTGAAGGACGTGTTCAATCGCATAACCCTAAATCTGAATTTCTTTGGATTTCGATCAAAATACAAAATTGAGATGGAGCTATTGTCGATTTATGTCTTCCATACCCTTTTTTCAATCCTCGGTTCAGTTTTTTTGCATCCCCATCCCGATTCTCTGACTATCGGATAGTCAGTTTCAATGGGCTCTCGAGCCGCACAACCCAGTTCCACCTTTTGCCTTGGTTGTTTCTTCTCTGGGTGCCGATGTGGTGCTAGCCCTCTCGCCTCTCGGCCGGTCTCCTCCATCACAGAAATCCGAGGTGGGGCTCCGCCGCCTCCCTCCGTTCATCTTTCCTACGGCTCGGTGGCGCTTGTTTCGCCGGTGGTTCTGTCCTCAGATCCTCGGTCTGGGGCGTTGCCGCCGTCGTTAGTTGTCGTCGCCAGCCTTCGACCACCTCTGCCTGTCTCCGTTCCGGGTCTCCATCACTGCTTACCTCCGTCTGGCCCTCCTTCCCTATCCCCGAGTCGGCGGTGGTTTGTGGTGTTTTTTTCCCTGTTGTGCTGCGTAGAAGGCCAATACCCCTTTCCTCTCCTTGGGCCCGCATGGCCCGTGGGGTGGCCATGTTGTGTGCTTTGGACCTAAGTTTTGTTTCTTGGGCCCAAAGCAACCCGAAACACACAAAAAAAATGTAATACATATTTAATATATTTATATATATATTAGATCAAAATCCCGCAAGGGTACAAAACCGCTCGTATGGGCATGCACTAAATCCCGTTAAGTTGACTAAATCCCGACAGGGTTTCGAGGTGCTCTTTACTCAGATGTTGTGCGACTCTACATTGCGTGGCTCGGCGATCTTCTCCTTGGATTTGGTTCTGGCTGTCAGAGTCGGGATAGGTTGGGGTCATGGTAGTGTGTATCGTGACGTCTTCGCTACTCGGGTTGACTGCTTCCCTGGAGTTCGTCCTCCCTACCCACAGGATGATCGGGTCCTGATGCACCGCTGGCCTACGGTTCTAGTTCGTGTGAGGCTTGGCTTCATCCGTCTTCTACGTCCTCATCCAATTTGGTTTTAGTCTGCTTTGTTTCGTTTTTTGTAGTTTTCGTTTGTCTGAGTTTGCACCTTATGTATTGTTGTCTATTTGGTTTTAGACGGTTCTCCCGTCTGCCGACTTGACCGGCCCTCGAATTTCAGATATTTCTGTACTCGAATTCTTACCTAATAAAAAAAAATGCCCTAAAAATGTTGGGTGAACACATGATACGTGTTGCGTATGGTGTTTGAAGTGCATCGCTGGCTTCTCTGTGCTGGACAAACGCCATCGAGAAGCCTTGCCAGTTGGCATTTGGCATTTGCCACCACTTATTTTTATTTTCCTTTTTTTGCCTCTTTCGGTTTTATTTTTTAAAATATTCCTCCCACCTCTAATTTTTAACACCATTTTTGTTTGGCTGGAATGCCCTTTATACAACTAATTTTATTTAATTTTTCACAGTAATTCTGGATAATGGTTTGGAAATTCATGATTGAAAGTTGGTGATGGAAAAAAGGGAGAAATTTATATAGCATTTATAGATTTAGTCAACTTTTACAAGAAACTAAATAAATGGGAGGGGAAAAAATAATAAAAAGGCAAATTGGTGGACTGTACTTTATATCTCGTCGATAGCTTAGATCTATCTCCCATAATATTCCCATTATGAACCAATCACATACTTTATATAGCCCATCCATTTTTAATTTTTTATGGTATCTACATTTTCCCACCAATTGAAAAAGCAAAGCAAAATCTATAAAATAAAGAAGAAGAAACAGTTAGAAAGAAACAAGGGGCTGTCAAATAATGAAAAGATATACGGAGTATTTGAGTGGAAGTCACATACTCTCTATTCTAATGTTACCTGAATGAAATGGTACAGGTTAAAAATTAAGTCCGTCAGCTTGTTCGAATGTCTACTACCACAATTTTGTAGTAATTGAAAATAGAAAATTAATTGAAGTAACTAGGGTCTAGCCGTCTAGGGGCGGTGGAAAGTGAGGAAACTAAGGGTTCGTTTGGTTCAATGTGGAAATTGAAATTCCCGAGAAGTTATTTAATGGGAATTGAATTCCCGGGAAATTCAATTGACGAGAATTCTAAAAATATGTTTGGTTGATTTTTTATTCTATGAGATTAAAGGAAGGAAATGGAAATTTCCAAGTTAAAAATAGGGGAGTTGAACTTACCTATGGGAGATTAGGTAAGTGAACTTCCTCCATTTTGGGGGAATTCAACTTCCCGGGAAGTTGAATTCTTACGTTTTTTAATTTCAAAAATACCAACTAAACACAGGAATTTCTCCTACTTCCTGAGAAGATCTACTTCCTGGGTTTTTAGGTTGCCAACAAAACGAGCTCTAAAAGTAATTAATCAGACAACAGATAATGAAAACAACTTTATATCAATTAAATATATTTAAATATAGAGGTGAATCATGGTGCAACATTTTTTTACGACTCATATTGATTTTTTTATTAGGTAAAAATTCGAGGGGAGACAAACCTAGACCTCGGTGGTCGACAAGTCGGCAGGCGGAAAACCATCTAAAAAGAAATAAAAATATAAAGATGGTGCAACACACAGGCAAACGCGCTCTACAAAGCGAAACTAAACAAAACTAAACCGAACAAGACGAGGACGTAGACGCAGGAAAGCACTACCTCGAAGCAGCACAATAGGCCAGCGGCACATCAGGAGTCACCTGTGGACAGTGAAGACGAACCTCCAAGGAAACATTCTTCCGGAGAAAGGAGACGCCTCGATACACACTGCCACGACCACAGCCTATCCCGACTCCAAATGCCAGAACCCCATCAAACGGAAAAGACAGTTCAATCACGCCAAACATAAAGCCACACTACGCCTGAACCGAAACGCACCAGAAGCCCAAACGGGATTTACGCAGTTGGTTTACACAAGAAAATACATATAAATATAATTTTGTTTTTATTTTTGTTTTTTATACATATTTTTACCAATCCATTTGGACTGCCCCGGGCCCAAGGCATAACCTTGGGCCCAAAGCATAGCCCGAAAAGACAGATCGCATCCCATGACCCCCAGACCAAACCGGCCAAAGGCAAAGAAAGTGCATTATATTGAATGCACTTTCTTTGCCTTTGTAATTTATCGGAGATTAAAAAAATAGTAATGACAATTGGAGGATTTCAATTTTAATGTTTGATAATTTTGTAATCGAAATGATTATTAGCAATCAGCTATTTTTAACCCTTTTTCATAACGTTATTTGGTGAGTTTTTTTTTTTTTACATTTTCACAAATACAACCGTCGCCATCCATCTATGCAACAGTCCAATCTCTCCTCATGTCTAGATCTGCCCTTGTCACAGTCGTCATTCCTCCGTCGCCACCTTTGTTCATCTCCACTGTCCAGTCCAGATCCACCTCTATCATCCCTCCGTTGCCACATTCGTTCATCTCCACAATTCCGTCTAAATCTGACCTCATTGTTGTCGTCATCCCTCTGTCGCCCTCTTCGTTCATCTCCATAGTTGTGTCCAAACCTGCCTCTATCATTCCTCCATCGTCGTCATCGTCTGCATGGCTCCCTCTATTGCCTTCACTCACCGTCTCGATCAACCCACCCTTTCGATGGTGACATTGCCACCGCCCTACCCTCCCTCCTCATTGCATTAATTTGACTATCGCCACCGGCCGCCCAGCCAGTCCCCCCCACTTGTTGTAGTCGACTTCCGCCTCCTCTTTCAATATGTATCAAAATTTATAAACAAAACGTGTGTTCTTTGTGATGAATTTATGAATTTGATAGGTTGAATTTGTGTATTTTGATGCTTAATTTGAAATATTGGATTTGTGTGTGTTTTTAATTGGATGGATTAAATTTGAGTTTTTTTAGGTTGAATTTGTTAATTTATCATTCCAACATCATACCAAACAATATGCTTCAATAATGACTTATTCCAATTTTTTATTCCGATTTGCATTCTCATTCTGATTACTACACTCATACCAAATGGACCCTAAAATCTATATGAATTTTTAATGAAATTATAGAGATATACCATATTTTAGTCTTTGTGGATATATTAAAAGAGTAAATTCTTGTTTAGCATGACAAATTCCCCAATGTTTGTGTTAGCCATTGGCCCAAAGGACCTATAAATAATGCCTTGTATACATCATTTTCATCATCCAAATACAGAACACCTCTTTCCCTCCTATTTTCTAATCTTCCTCCTCCCCCCTCTCTCACGTCTGATCTCTCAACCCCCTTCACCCTCTTCAACAACCTTTCCCGCCTACAGATGGGACATAACAAATTTGGTATCAGAGCACCTTTCCCGGCCGACGCACAGCTGCAATGGCGGATGGAACTCGCTCCAAATCGCTGGAGCTACAACTCCACAAATTCAAGGAAGAAATGCGCGCATTCAAGGAAGCCATGAGTAAATTCGCGGCCTCGACATCCAAGCACATCTCGGATTCTCAACAACACATAGAAGATCAAGCACAGGAAATGGCGGAGTTCAGAGGCGTGACGGATCGAATATTGGAACAGCTAGCTGAGTTTGTTAGGAACTCCCAGAAGCAAGAATCCGATCAGGGCGGTCGGAAATCGAATCAAGATTCGGGAGGCAAGAGCGAGCACCAGCAGTTCTCAGATCCCCGGAGTGAATCTTCGAGTTCAAAGGGAGATGGACTCATGGGAACTGGACCAGTTGACAAAGAGATCCATGGATCTCAAGGGAGCTATCGCAGGCAATTTGAGCAAGAACAACAAGGAAATGATTTTGGCTTCTCTGATGGAATTAAAGGTAATCGATTTCCGAAACTTGATTTCCCTAATTTCGATGGTAAGTGACCACGTAGCTGGATTAGGAAGTGTGAAAAAAAATTCGGAATCTTTGCAATTCCGGAATTGCAGAAAGTTGAAATTACTGCAATGCATTTGAACGATAAGGCAGATGTTTGGTTTCAAGGTTATGCAATCAATAAACCAAGAATCAGATGGGGAGAATTTTGTGAAGATCTGTATAGTCGTTTTGGTGAACGACGGGAAACGGAGATAGTTGTTGAGTTCAATAAGATTGAACAAGGAGATGAATTAGAAGACTACAACAAGAGGTTCGAAGATCTGAGAGCAAGTATGCTCGCCTTTAACCCTCAATTGACAGAATCTTATTTTGTGTCGAGTTATATCAGCGGGTTAAGGCAAGAAATTCGATCTCTAGTACAGCTGGGAAGGCTGACTTCAATGGCATCTGTAATGGAACAGGCTAGGCTCCATCACAGTGCAGTACATGCTCTAGTCAAGTTCACAAAGGGAAGAATGTCGGGCACCGGGGATAACCATAGATCAGCATCTTGGAATCGAGTGAATGGACCCAAGCCAGATTCAAGAGATTCAAGCAATTCTGCCAAAGGGATTGCCCAACAGCTATCAAAGTCAAGCTTTAAAAATGGGAATGAAGGAAGGAAAGGGTTGTGCTACAGATGTGGCGACAAGTACTTCTATGGACATAAATGTAAGCAGTTTTCCTTACACAGTGTGGCTCAGGAAGTGAGTGAGCAAGAAGGTGTAGATGAGTTGTTGCCTGCATCTTGGAAGGAGGCTGAGCAAGAAGAACAAGAAGAGCAAAAGATTTATGTCCATGCCCTTACAGGAGGTGAATCAGGCACCACAACTAGAGTCAAAGGGACTGTCAAAGGAAGTGAAATAACAATTTTGATAGACAGTGGTGTAACCCATAGTTTCTTGGATTCAAGGGTTGTCCAGGAAGCTGGCTTTGAAATCACCACAGCTCCCTTAATGGAGGTTAGCACTCTCAATGGGACAATGATCAGCAGCAAAATATGTAGCCAGTTCGAATGGGAAATGCAAGGGAGCAGATATATGCAGGATATCAGGATTCTAAAAATGGGGGGCAGTGATATGATCCTTGGATCAGACTGGTTAGCTGGATACAATCCAGTTTTGTTTGACTTTGTAGAAGTACAAATTTCTTTTATCAAGAATGGTAAAAAGGTGGTCATCAAAGGAATCCGTGAGCACAAAGATAGTGGAAGGGCCAGCATTCGAATGCTTACACGCAAACAAGTTCAAAAGCTTCTTAAAAGTGGGGACCAAGAAATTGTAGCACGGATAGCACAGGTCCGCAAGGTAGAAAAGCTGAATCTGGCATTACCTAAGGTGGTAAGCCAAGTTTTGGAAGAATTTCCTGATGTGTTTGAAGAGCCAAAAGAGCTACCTCCAGAAAGAGGTCACGAGCATGCTATTGTTCTAAAAGAAGGAACCTCCCCATTAGCCTCTAGGCCTTACAGATACCCACACTTCCAAAAAAATGAAATAGAAAAACAAGTTGCAGAGATGCTGAGTAGTGATGTTGTGAAGCCTAGCCACAGCCCTTTTGCCTCACCTGTGTTGCTAGTAAAGAAAAAAGATGGCAGCTGGAGAATGTGTATAGACTACAAGAAGGTGAATAAAGCCACCTTGAAGGATAAATTTCCCATACCCCACATAGAGGATTTACTAGATGAGCTTAAAGGAGCTGTAGTTTTCTCTAAGCTAGACCTGAGAAGTGGGTACCATCAGGTGAGGATGGTGGAGGCAGACATTGAGAAAACAGCATTTAGAACCCATCATGGGCATTATGAGTTTAGAGTAATGCCATTTGGTCTCACTAATGCTCCTGCAACTTTCCAAGCATTGATGAATGATGTGTTTGCTACAATGCTAAGGAAGTTTGTGCTTGTCTTTTTTGATGATATATTGATTTACAGCAAGGATATGGACCAACATGTGCTTCATTTAAGAGTGGTGTTGGACACACTGAGGAAGCAGAAATTGTTTGTGAAGAGGTCCAAGTGTGAGTTTGCTCAGCCTCGTGTAGAGTACTTAGGCCATTTTATTTCCAAGGAAGGGGTAGCCACAGACCCAAGGAAAATTGAGGCAATGCTGAGTTGGCCAGTACCTGCAAACCTGAAAGCACTAAGGGGTTTTCTGGGGTTATCAGGCTATTATAGAAGGTTTATTAAGGGGTATGGTGTGATTGCAAAGCCCCTGACTAATTTGTTGAAAAAGGATGCTTTTTCTTGGTCTCAAATAGCTAGTGAAGCATTTAGAAAACTCAAGGAGTTGTTGGCTTCCCCACCAGTCTTGGGCCTACCTGACTTCTCAAAACCTTTCATAGTGGAGACTCAAAACCTTTCATAGTGGAGACAGATGCTTGTGAGATGGGTATTGGTGCAGTCTTGATGCAGGAAGGAAGACCCCTTGCTTACCTAAGTCAAGCCCTACAAGGAAAGAATTTGCTACTCTCCACCTATGAGAAAGAGTTGCTGGCTATCCTCCTAGCTGTGGACAGATGGAGACATTATCTAGAACCTAGAGACTTCATCATCAAAACTGACCACCAGCCTTTGAAACACCTGCTAGAACAAAGACTGACCACCCAGTTACAAAGAAAGGCTGCCATGAAGCTCTTGGGGTTAAACTACACTATTGCCTATAAGAAAGGTTCAGAAAATAGAGTTGCAGATGCCCTGTCAAGAAAAGGAGAATGCAATGCTCTATTAATGGTGAAACCTCAATGGATTAAAGATGTGCTAGCCAGTTATGAAGGAGATGTTGTGGTGCAACAACTGATAGTTACAGCAGCTCAGAATACTAGTGGAGATCTAACTGTCATCAAAGGGCTCTTAGGGTATAAGGGTAGGCTATACATTGGGCAAGATGAGCAGTTACAATCCAAACTCATAGCTGCTACTCATGAGGAACCTATGGGAGGACACTCAGGCATCCATGGTTCTTATCAAAGGCTCAAGCAGTTGTTTTACTGGCCTACTATGAAAGCACAGGTGACTAAGTTTGTAAGGGAATGTGATGTGTTTCAGAGAAGCAAAAATGAGCATGTATTGCCAGGCCTGTTACAACCATTGCCTATACCGGATACTGCCTGGAGCCATGTGAGCATGAACTTTGTTGAAGGACTTCCTAAGTCTCAAGGGAAGGACACTATAATTGTGGTGGTGGACAGACTAACTAAGTATGCTCATTTCATACCTCTTAGCCACCCATTTACAGCTGAAAAGGTAGCTACTGCATTCATGGATGGCATCTATAAAATGCATGGTTTACCCGAGTGCATAGTGTCAGATAGAGACAAGGTATTCTTGAGCACATTCTGGCAGCAGCTCTTCAAGAGCTTGGGCACTAAATTGCATATGAGCACAACATATCATCCACAAACCGACGGCCAAACAGAAAGGGTGAACAGGTGTCTGGAAACATTTCTAAGATGCATGACATCTGACCATCCGAGGCAGTGGGGTAAGTGGTTGGCATTGGCAGAGTTTTGGTATAACACCAATTTCCATACAGCCCTCAAGACATCACCCTTTGTTACTCTGTATGGAGTTCAACCACCACAGTTAGGCTTGTCACCAGTCACTGCAAATAGAGGTGGTGCTGATGACTGGATTCAGGAAAGGCAGCACATGATGGGGCAAATCAGGTATCAGCTACAGCAGGCTCAAGCAAGGATGAAGCTGTTTGCAGACAGGCGTCATACTGAGAGGGAGCTACAAGTGAATGACATGGTATACCTGAAGTTGCAGCCTTATAGACAGTCATCAGTGGCGCTAAGAAGGAACCTCAAACTCAGCTCTCGATATTATGGTCCCTACAAGGTCCTAGCCAAAGTTGGGAAGGTGGCATACCGGCTGGAATTACCTTACACACTAGTCTATCATAACATTTTTTTCTAATTAAAAAATGCCATTTTATATAGCATCCAATATCAATATAGAGAACACGTTCACTTCACATACTTGGTCTATTAATTAATCAAGTATATATATGTCACCAACCTTATTATGCATTCTTGATTAATTAGTTGATTATTTAAGTTCTATATATTTTGATCATGTTTAATTCCCTTAAGGGTTAAACACGTAAACCCCACTTTCCATAATCGGAAAATATGACCCCACGCTTTTTGTTAAAAGAAAGGAGGCTTTGAAGATGGTTAGTTGTTTGGTTACCATTAAAAAAATGTAGAAAATTTGAGGATTTGTTGTAAATACAAATTATTGGTTAAATTGTGGGGGATCTTTGTATATACCATCTAAATTTCCCTAATCTTTCAAATTGTTACATTTTTTTTCCTTGTCAAAATTTGTAACTTTTTACTCAATTATCAAAATAGATAATATAATCTCTTATTTTAAATTTTTTTTGCCGAGATTCGATTCTAATGCAAATCATATTTAAAACCAATTAACAATGGTAGAAATAGTCCATCAACGTGAAACTTTCCATCCCTTTACATCTCAAAAAATCTATAAATATATTTTTCATGTCATTTTAACTTCATATGATTCACAATTCACATTATTGTAATCACCAGAGGGGGGATTGAGTAATAGAGGGGGGATTGAGTAATAAAGACCACACAGTTTCAAATATCTAATTCATCCTTTTTAACCAAATAAATTTTATAAATTCATATGAAATGTACTTTTCATTATTAAATTCATAAGAAATGTAATTTCCGTATACCACATTCAACCAAATAAGCACAAATTGAGGACATTAGTTCAGTACTTCAGTATGATTCTCCATAATTTATGAGGTTTTAAGGAACGCGTTATGGGCCCAATAAGCCCAAAGAGACCAAACAGCTAAAATTTTAGGACTCATTTATTTCAGCATCTCAGTTTTTTTTTTTAGGTACTTAGCATCTCAGAAATTTATGTTCTTTTTTTTTTTTTGATAAGGTAAAAATTTGGACGAGGTCAGGCCCTGCTGGACCACCATTCAAGGGCATCCTTGCGGATGAGTACGCGCATAGCAGGATCTACGAGGAGGTCCCACGTGGGCGTTGTGTGGACTAGGCGCGCAATCCTGTCGGCGGTCGAGTTGACCTCCCGGAAGACATGATTGAATTGCACCCTAGCAAAGTGTTGGAGTAGGAGCAGGGTATCAGAAATCAGCATCTTGATCTCCCACGGGCAGCACCATAAGCCGCGCAAACAATTGATGACGGTCAGGTTGTCGCCTTCAATCATGATGCTCAGTAGCCGAAGCTCCTTTGCCTTGGCGATGCCTCCTCTAATCGCCAGAGCCTCCGCAGCTAATGCTGAAATGTGTCCACATTTGAAGCCGCCACTTTCAATGACTGCCCCACTGTGATCCCTAATGATGAAACCTGCTGAAGCTTCACCCGAAGATAATTTGGATCCATCGAAATTAATTTTGAAAGATCCCTCATCTGGTTTGCTCCATCTCAAATTTCTTCTTCTCCGTGGTTGAGTTGTCCGAGTTTTCTGGTGGTGGCATGTGGTCTCTTCTTCAAAAGTCAATTTAGATGCAGCCCAGTTCTGTATTTGTTGTTTGGTATAATTCTCCATAGTATGGATGGATGTCGTATTGAGGTTTTCAAATATTTATCGATTTCTGCTTGTCCATATACTCCACCATGTCGTCGCAAGTCTTCCTTTTTGCTCGTGGTTTAGTTTAGTAAAAATTTCACATACAATGTTTTTGATTGATTTGTTTCTGGTGTCAATTTCCCGAATCACTTTTTCTATGTTTGGGTCAATTTTGTGAACCAGTTGTAGGGTATTATAGCATTCGGTAAAGAGATGGATTGTGCTTTCATCCGTCCGGTCACACAAAGCACAAGATAGTGGGACATGAATGCCTTTGTTTGCTAGTCTAGTTCTCGTCGGGATTCCATCTAGTGTAAGTTTCCAGATGAAGTTTTTCACTTTCGGGAATGTGTCTAGGTTCCATATCCATGTCGTGTCACAAGTTTCTTCTGTGTTTTGCTTTGTGATGAGTGCTAGGGCACTTGCCGTGCTGAACCAACCATTTTTACTTGTTTTCCAGTATAGTTTGTCTTCTATTTCATGTTCTGGTATGTAGATGTCATCGATCTTGTTGACCACATCCACCGGAAGGATGTTGGAAAGTTCATCAATATTCCATTTGTTGTTGGCATCGATGTATTTTTCCGCCTTGTGATTTTCGTTGATTGTGATGTTTGGATGTTGTCGACCTTGTAATGGTTTTCTGTCTAGCCAGATGTCTTTCCAAAAATTGATCGTATTTCCATTTCCTATTTGCCATATTAGTCCTTTACAGAATTCTTCTTTTAGTTTCATTAATTTGGCCCATTGCCAGGATGAATTACCTTTTCGCTGGTATTCAATGATGGGGGTTTCTTTCAAATATTTTTCTTTAATCACTTGGACCCATGGGTTACATGGCTCTGCTAAGATTTTCCAAAGCAATTTCATTTGTAGTGCTTTGTTCATATCTTTTGTTTTATGTATTCCTGCGCCTCCCAATCGTTTCTGCTTACACACCTTGTCCCAACCAATAAGAGGGGAGAATGATTGATCTTTGTTCCAGAAAAAACATCTGTTTATTTGGTCAAGTTCTTTATGGATTGTTGTGGGGAGCATAAAATTTTGCATAGTATAATTTGGCTTAGTTGCCAGGTTTGATCTTATTAGAGTCGCCCTTCCTTCTTGTGAAAGGGAGTTGGCTTTCCATTTCGTGAGTTGTTGCCTGGTTTTGGTTATTGTTTCTTCAAATGTGGTTTGGTTGACTCGACCATTGATGATGGGACAACCGAGGTATTTATCAAGTGCTATCTGGTTTGTGATATGGATCGTACTTTGGATCATTTGTTTTGTACTGTTTGAGACTTTTGGGGTAGTTTGAAAGGCCGATTTGTGAAAATTGACTTTTTGTCCCGATATGGCACGGTAATCATCACTAATATTCTTCACCACTCGACACGAGTCTTGGTTTGCCTTGGCGAATATCATCATATCATCCGCGAAGGATAAGAAGGGGATCTTCATGCCTGATCTAGATATTTTGAATCCGATAGATTTGTCTGATTGGTTAGAAACTGCTTGTAGTTTCCTAGCAATAATTTATGCTTCTATGATGAATAGGTAGGGTGAGAGTGGGTCTCCTTGTCTGATCTCTCTCCCTGGTATAAAGGGGTCCGTGGGGATGTCATTAACCAATACTGAGAAGGAGACGGTTTGGACACACTACTCTATCCATGTTCGGAATTTTTGGCAGAAGCCGAATTTTTCTAGAACTTTGAATAAGAAGTCCCATTCTACTCTATCATATGCCTTTTCCATATCTAATTTTCTCTTGTATTAAGGTTCTATCAAGTTTTTCCTTGATGTTGTTGTCATTGGATTTATTTTTCCTCCACGTATAAATGTTCCCAGTGGTAGGCACTTCCTGTAGGAAGCAATTGTCTTTGAATTCTGTAAGTATTCTATATATGTTCGGGTGTGGTTCTATCCTTCCTTCTTTTTCGGAGCTACTTTGGATTTCATTTAGATCACCCATGATCATGACTGGGCAGTCCAAGGTTTGGATGTACAGTTGTAGTCTGTTCCAGAAGTTTGGTTTTTCGTTCTCATGAGGTGGTCCATAGACGAAGACGATGTTGATAGTAATATTTCTCTGTTTATTTTCATACCTGATCACTATGAATCTTTGATCTATATGCACCATTTCTAGTACTTCGTGTCGAAGATTATGACTCTTCCATAGAACACATAAGCCACCAGCTCTTCCTGTTGCCGGTGCCCAAATCATATGGTCAAACCCAGCTTTTTTCCAAACTGTCTCCTTTGGTTGTCGTTCAGTTTTTGTTTCTAGTAGGGCAATTACTTGAATTTTCTCAATTTTACAGAAAGATTCTATTTCCACCCATAGGTTTTTGCGGCCTATTCCGCATATATTCCATGAGCATAATCTCATATTAACCTATTTGACTTGAGGGTTTCGATTCCATAATCTTTTCTTGGATCAAAGTATTTGTTCGTGGTGCAATTGGTTAAATTCGCACCAAAGGGTTCATATTTGTAAATGAGATTGCTCCCACCATTATCTGTTCTTTTGGGTTTTATATGCATGATATCATGCTCTATTTCCTTTTTCGAGTTTTTAGGCTTTTCATTGGTTTCCTTTTTCTCGGTTGAAGGGCCAACATTTTGTCTAGACATTATTTCTTCTCGGATGCAGGTTTCAGACATGTCCTGAGCGTGCCCAAAAGTGAGCACAACCATTTCAGTAAAAGAACATGTCAAACAAATGCTAAGGAAAGGGAGGGGAGTAAGAAGTTCTTCAATTGTAACTTTTTGTGACATAATATGTTGATGGTCAAAATAGAAAAATTTCACCATCATATCTTTCCGTGCTTCCATATCATTCCCATACAAATGCTTTTTAGTCAAGTCATGAAGGTTTAAACATGAGGGAGCATGTTTTCGTTCAATAAGGGCTTTACCATGGTTTCTCCAATGACAACTCATGTATCTTGCCTGATTTGTTTTGAGATCAGTTCGACTATTGGAGTATCGGTTCTTAACAATATGCTAAAGACAGAGATGGGCATCAGTCCAGAACGCAATGAGAGAAAGCGATGGAGTTTGAATGGAGTATAGATTCATGTCATTGGGATAATATTGATTCATTCCATTTCTGATCTTGCATTTTGTCACAAACAAGAGGTACGACAAAATATAATGATCGTGAAAACAAAGGTTGTCGTATTTAACATGTCTTAAGCTCGAACTAAAATTAAATAAAAAGGGAAATTTGTTTCTTACATTTTATCTCAGTTTGTTCAAGATATGTGGCTTCCTGGCGATCTGCCTGGTCATCAAACGGAGGTTCAGGGTTCCGTTCAACTAGATCTTTTCTGTGATTTTCATGTAACCCATCTTTTTTTTTTCCTGCTCATAGTTATCATGATCAACCATGCTCCAGTCAGATTCAACAATCTCAAATTCATTCCATGTACACAGGGGCATCAATCCTGCACATTCGAAACCATTTTCTTCCCATTCAGAAATCTCAAATTCATTCCATGTACACAGGAGCATCAATTTTTCAAAATCATTTTCTTCCCATTCAGCAAGATCAATAGTGATACAGAATGGTGATTTTGAGGTTGAATTGGTCTCATATTTTTCATGGGGATAGATTTGTTCAATAATTCTGATCCACCCATTTTGGAAATTGGTGGTGTCTTTCAATTCCATGGGATTGTGGTAGAAGGATGTCGGTTCAGGTATGGTGGGTCTGAGCTCTATCATCTTTCTTTTTAATAAGTATATCTTTTTCATAGTTTCTCTTTTTATGTTTATCAAAGATCAAGGTTGAGGGTTGAGATTCGTGGATCGCCAAATCTGAAATTTCAGAAGACAGAGAGAAGGGGGCGGAAAGATAGAACCTGACAACCCTTTCCTTGCTTCTGCTCATCGCGGGATGACACCCACAGGGATCTTCATAGATCTGTTGGGTCTTTGACACAAAGGGAGACGCACGAGGGACACCCACTCGAACAACGAGAGCAGCGCGCCGCTCTTCAAGGGGGAGGAGGACCCACCGCGTCATCCAGAGCCGCCGTCGGAGACCTGTCGGGAACCATCGGCGCCGCCAGCCCACCCTCCAGCCGCTATTTGAATCTGCCTCTTCTTCCTTAAACTTCCATCTTCTCTCTTTCTCTTTGCCAGTACCTTTCCTCCTTTTCCTTCTCCTTTTGGATTTGCTTTTGATTAGCAATCTACAGATCTTCTGTTGGTTCTTTCTTTTGAATCAAGGTTTTCCTTTCCATGAGATCTTGCTATTCTGGAAACAGGGGGTTTTATGATCTTTGATTTGGGAGGATTTGTGTTTCCCACTTTGATTTGTCGTTGTAATTTTTCCAAGCTTTGCTTGAGAGGGTGGGTTGTGCTGATCTGGGCCAGCGTTCAGAGGTCTAGTTTGAGGTGGTTTGGTGGGATCGAAGGTGGCGACTGGCCGATGATGGGTTCCTTGGCAGCGGGTGGCGGCGGCTCTAGGGTTTCGGTGTTTAGGGTTTTTTGGTTTCTTTGCTCTCTCTCTGCTCTCTCCATTTTTGCAATCACTCAGAAATTTATGTTCTGTTTTGAGGTACTAGTGGTAGATCACTAGATTGCTAATGAAATTTTGATTTCAATACAGCTGGACTAGATGGTAGTAAGTTCAAATCTTGACTACTTTAGTGGTGGTTTAAGTGCAGTTTACCCTTCCAAAAAAATACGTGTCGACTATATACACCGCAAATCCTCACGTGCAAGTGGGGTGAGAGCCACCCGAGTCCGGACGTGCAAGCACGTCCTTAAGGACGTGCAAAAGTGCACGTGCTTAAAAACGTAATAATGTCTTCCATCTCGGCACCCGTACGATAAACAGGTACAACCTTACTTCATATCTCCCATTACAATATGATATAACATCGAATATTTAGTGGTATGCACTTCAATGTGTACAGAGTTGAGAGTCAACACAAGGTTCTGAAGGAGTCATGTCCTTAAGAACGTGCATGCACATCCTTAAAGACGTGCAAATCCTTAATCCGGATTTGCGGTGTATATAGTGACACCCAAAAAATACCCTGAATGCAGCATATTTAACTCCCTCCCAGACCTAGCCAGTCATCACTTGATCTTTGCAGGCACAGATGGATGCAAACATCAAAGGGGCAAGCAAACCATATCAGTTAGGAGGTTTGTTCGGAAAGGTTTTGACGATATAAATGGGTTTGCAAATCGAAAGGCTTTAGATATGAATGAAAGTACTACAATGGCAATTGGCCAAGCAACAGAAAGGAACTGTTCCATTGTCCAGTAATACGAACTTGAAAACTTTGTTTCCAGAATCAAGACAACATCAAGCTCGCCATGAAAAGCAAAACAAAAGCACACTAAAAAATTTCAGCCATGATCTAATTGGTGGAAAAGGGAGGAGGAGGGTAAAACCAATTAAAAAATAAGCTGCTCACAATTATACATCCGTTGATCTTCCTAGAAGCACTTGCGGTGAACAATGGCTGGGCCAGATTCGTCATATTCACCCTTGGAGATCCACATCTGCGTCATAAAAAGAGGATAGTTTAGTAACACAATTGATGATAATGTGCTAAATTGAGTGACAAGCCGTGTAAACAAGAGTATACCTGCTGGAAGGTGCTTAGAGATGCAAGGATAGATCCTCCGATCCATACGCTGTACTTCCTCTCGGGTGGGGCAACCACCTTAATCTTCATGCTACTCGGTGCAAGAGCTGTAATTTCCTTGTTCATACGGTCTGCAATACCCGCGAACATAGTGGTGCCTCCACTGAGGACAATGTTACCATAGAGGTCCTTCCTGATGTCAACATCACACTTCATGATGGAGTTGTAGGTTGTCTCGTGAATGCCTGCAGCTTCCATACCGACCATCGAAGGCTGGAACAGGACCTCTGGACAACGGAATCTCTCAGCACCAATGGTGATGACCTGCCCATCAGGGAGCTCGTAATTCTTTTCTACTGTTGAGCTGGTGTTGGAAGTCTCTACTTCTTGCTCAAAGTCAAGAGCGACATAAGCCAGTTTCTCCTTGATGTCACGGACAATTTCCCGTTCAGCAGTTGTGGTGAACGAGTACCCTCTCTCAGTCAAAATCTTCATCAGATGGTCAGTGAGATCCCGACCAGCAAGATCCAAACGAAGGATGGCGTGTGGAAGGGCATAACCCTCATAAATTGGAACTGTATGACTCACTCCATCACCAGAGTCGAGCACAATACCTGTACGATAGAGTGGAATCTGTCTGATCAGCACATCAAAATCGAAAGAAAACATGGGTGACACAATAACTCCAGTTTCTCTACCATATATGATACCAACCTGTTGTACGACCACTGGCATACAGTGAGAGAACAGCCTGAATGGCAACATACATGGCAGGTGCATTGAAGGTCTCAAACATAATCTGCGTCATCTTTTCTCTGTTAGCCTTTGGGTTAAGAGGAGCTTCAGTAAGAAGCACCGGGTGCTCTTCTGGGGCAACACGAAGTTCATTGTAAAATGTATGATGCCAGATCTTCTCCATGTCATCCCAGTTGCTGACTATTCCGTGCTCGATAGGATATTTCAGGGTCAAAATACCTCTTTTGGACTGGGCTTCATCTCCCACATACGCATCCTTTTGGCCCATACCAACCATGACACCTGTGTGACGAGGCCTTCCAACAATACTTGGAAAGACTGCCCTTGGAGCATCGTCTCCTGCAAATCCAGCCTATAGACAAAGTCACAAAGTTGAATCATCATCTTTAACTGCAACTATGCAAAAGCACACAACTCGTACAAAGGGCAAACAACTAAGTTCAACAAACTTATACTTGCCTTGACCATTCCAGTACCATTGTCACAAACCAGTGGTTGAATTTCCTCTCCGTCAGCCATCTTATGCTACACTGCATAACAGTTCAAAAAGCATATTTTTAACTAAAACAAGGATGAATGCCAGACAATTACAAACCCATCTTGATATTTCATGCAACAAGGTTCGACTGCACATGCTTAGAGAAGTTGCTTCATCACCATGATAGAGGAAGATGATAAAGGAAGGAAAGGCAATCACAAGAAACACTTCTCGATTAAAATTTCCTAACAGTGTACCATAAAAGCAAGATCTCCAAAGTCCACACAGACCATTTTACTCGCTAGCAGGATTCATCTTTTCACAAACGATATACCAAACTTTATGGAATTATGGCGCAGATGGTTTATGAAATCGGAAGGGAAGGGTGGATTTTGACTCTAATGAATAATCAAATCGATTGAAAATAGATCTTTTTTCATTGATGATATCACATCATAAAAGTTCACCGATATTTTCACATGAAAAGGGACAGATTATAATGGATGACTTGGAACTGAACAATGCAACATCAAACAAATGTTGATGCTTGATATAGGCATTAAAGTGAAAATTTTCAGAATCATCGAGCCAGAAAGGAAAGACTACCTAACATCAGGTGTTGGTATTTTAGTTGATACAATGATTCTACATAGTTCCACAAGTTTCGAAAAGATAAATATCCTCAAATGCATTTCTTAAATCAATAGGTTTTCTTTCCAATCCAAAGCAAGCATGTATCTATCTTCAACTACTTTCTCAAACATCTCATGAGGTCAAATCATAGATGTTTGACGCTGAAACTATTTTAAAACAACATAACAATCCAGATTCTGAGACCAATCTAACTGCACTCGGAAGCTTGCTAGATCATAAGTAGATATTACGCAGGGAAAAAAGTAATCCATAAGCAAATGCAGAACCAACAGAGGCAAAATTGACCGATCTAACTGCACTCGGAAGCTAGCTAGATCATAAGTAGATATTACGCAGGGAAAAAGGTAATCCATAAGCAAATGCACAACCAGTAGGCAAAATTGACCGATCTAGCAAATGTACTCCAACGAAAATTAGACATTTGGTCAAAATCCCCGATCGGGATAGCAGCGTCTAAATCTATGCATCGCCAACTAAAATCTTCGAGTGCAACACCCAAAGACAAAATTCAACCCAAACACTCGCAGAAAAACGAACTGAGAGTGAGAGTTCACTCATTCACCACCAGCATCCAGAAAGCAAACATCAACAGCAGAAAACTAGGATTCGAAACTTGAAAAAACATTTCCGGCAACCGATTGGAAGTCAAAAGCTCACCTAGAAGGAACGACGGCGAGCAACACGACTCTGGACGGACTCCGGCGACGACGGTGAACGGGAGAGAGAGAGAGGGATGCGGGGAGAGTGGTGAGGGGGAGGGATGGGAGTGGTGTTTTATGGTGATTGGTGGTGGTTGTGTGGGGGAATTATTTTAGATCCAACTTGGGGAGTACGTAAGGGAGCCCCATGGAGGCGCACTTTTGCGTCGTTGATCTTACTGATTGTGTCAGATTGATTCATTTCTGGCCGTCGATCTGTCATTCGGTGGAAGTGTTGATAAAATTAGCTGTACGCACGTTTTGGGTTACATGACTCCAACTGGGCTGTGGACTTATGGTGGGCCTGGTCTAGGATGCAAAACAAGCGGGAATTATCATTTTCGTTTTTTATTCACCGCTATTTTCACTATTAAGGGTTTTATTTTCTTATCTATTACCGTAAATTACATAGGATTCAATTAATCGTAGATTAAAAAAAAACTTTTATCTTATAAAAGTAAATTTTATTTATATTTTGAGAGAATCTAAATAAAAAATATTTAGATTATATATAAATTGTCGAACTAATTTTATTTATATCTATATTATTTTTAGGTAGAAAAATGATTTATATTTAGATTATTATTTTTATATTTACTGAAATTCATCTAAATTATTTATAATATTATATTAATGTATTTGTGCACGGGACGGAACTGAAACTGCTATGGAAATAAATGACAAAAAGAAAAATACACTAATACTTTCCGAGAATTGAATTCCCACGAATTGCACTTCCCATGAATTGAAAAAATATGTTTGGTTGGATTTTAGATTGTAGGAATTAAAATAATAAAATTGGAAATTTCTAATTATATGTTTGTTTGGTTGTCGATACACACCCACAGGGTGTGTATGGACAACCAAAAAAAATGTTAAAAATTAATTATTTGTAGGTGTTTATTTTTTAAACAGCTTTTTTTGTTGTTTGGATGACCAAAATAAACAAAAATGTGTTAAAAATTTGTGTTAAAAAATAAGCTATAAAATGAAGGTTATTTGGGTGTTTATTCTCCATTTTATCTTATTTGGTTTGAAAGTACCACAATACCCTTAATAACAACCAAATAAACTCCACTTTTTACAAATAAATTATTTTTCTCCCCATACGGAGATTATCGTGTTGTTTAAAATTTTAACTACTTTTACCAATAATTTATAAATTTTACCATGTTTATAATTTTAGTTAGTTTATTAACCATCTCACATACGAATCCACAAGTAACTTACCTAGGGGAAGTAGGTAAGTTAAATTCCCTTAAAATGGAGGAATTTAAATTTCTGAGAATTTAACTTCCTAGGTTTTCCTGTGACAAAAACTCCAACCAAACACATATATTTTATCTACTTCATGGGTTTTTCTAATTCTTGGGTTTTTCAATTGCTAAACAAACGAGCCCTAAGTAAATGGGATAAAAGAAAATTGAAAAAAAAAAAGTACAAGTTATCCTACATTTTAAACCACAAGTCACAAACGTTTCGACCGGCCAAAAGGAAGATGCACACATAGAACTTTTGGGGGATCATTAGCGTACATCTCATATTATGGACTTCATATGGCCATCAAATATCAATCGTATTTCCACGACGTCTTTGAACATGACAAATCAACTAAATTAATGATATTTAGTGCATTAGAACAAAGTTTTTTTTATACAAGGCAAGGATTTGGGGGCGGTTAACCGCGATTAACCCGTCGCCTGATGGCGTCCCAACGGACGAGATCAGAGATCTTTGTTGGAACACAATTAGCAACGAAATGCGAGGCCAAACCCAGATGTGTCAACCGATCAGTCGCCTGGTTGCCCTCCCTAAAGATGTGCGCGAATATGACCCTCTCGATCGATCGAAAAAAGACCAAAGGCATCTGGAATCCCCATCTCTCTCTCCCGCGGGCACTACCAAATGCCCCGCATAGTGTTGATGACGATGAGGCAATCACCTTTGACCTCCAGCCGAGCGAAAACCCCGCTTCAAAGCTTCCAGTAGGCCATCGATAAGACCATAACATTCGGCCTACACTGCTAACACCGAACCATGGCTACAAGCACCACGGGAGAGGACCCTTCCTTAATAATCATGAATAACGAAGCCAGAAATAGCGTGGTCCGCTCCTGTCCTAGCACCATCAAAATTAAGCTTGACAGAACCCTCAATAGACCTTTTCCATTTAACTACTTTCGGTTTTTTATTTCTCTTTTTTTTGGGGGGGGGGGGGGGCTTAACATGTCAATGCCGTCTTATTGTTAACCAGTTTGTGCTCTTCTACAAGTCCTCCGATATTGTTTTATCTTTTTTATCCAATTTTCCATCATTCTAATATCGTTGTTGTTAAAAATTATTTTGTTTCTCATCGGCCATATACCCCAAAGGGAAAAGGCAGGGATCGATTTTTGTTCATAAGGTAATTGGTGGACTATATCCGAGATTATGTCCTTATATAATTTGTTTCCTTTGTTAGTGTTTGGGATCTTTCGTTCAATCTGCCTATCAAATCTCCCAATAAATGATAGGGAGACTATACATTTTGAAAAGAGATGAGTGTTATCTTCTTTATGATGGGAACATAGGGGGCATTCCAAGGGTATATGAATCTCTTTACCTTGTAATCTGACTTTTTTGTCGGGGTTCCATTTACTAGATTTTTCATAGGAAATTTTTAATTTTAGATGGGCAGTCAATATTCCATATCCAGTCTAGTGGGTATGAATTGGTCTTTATAGTACTCGTGACGTGGTCGAAGGCGTTAGCAGTAGAAAACTACCCATTTTTTCTAGGTTTCCAGTATAGTCTATCTTCCATTTCATTAGTAGGGATATAGATATCTAGAATTTTATCAATAATATCCGTCGGTAGGTAGCTACTCACTTTTTCTTTGTTCCAAGTCATATCCAGTTTCATGAATTAGTCAATGGTCTCCTGTTCATCAACCTGGTCCAATGTGCATTTTTCTTGAAGATTCTGTTCGTTTTATGGCCAATTATCCTTCCAAAATCTTATGGATTTCCCGTTTCCAACTTGCTAGATAAGTCTAGAACAAAATTCCTCTTTGTTGTCCATTAATTTCGCTCATTGCAAGGAGGAATTACTTTTCCATTGGTATTTCTAAATACGCACATTTCTAAGGTACTTATACTGGATGATTTTAATCCATTCATTTTGCGGCTTCGCGATGATCTTTCAAAACAATTTCATTTGTAACACTTTATTCATTTTTTTAGTCTTGTGAAGTCCGAGACCTCATTCTCTCTTTAGTCTTCATACTTTATCACACCCAATAAGGGGCTTGTATTGAGGATCTTTGTTCCAAAAAAAACATCTGTTAAGGTGGTCTAGGTCATTATGAATGTTTGCGGGACATGTGAAGTTTTGCATAATGTAGATTGGTTTCGCTGCTAGGTTTGCTTTCACAATGACTGCACGTCCTTGCTGGGTGAGTTCATTTGCTCTTCATTTTGTTAATTGGTTCTTAATGTTGTCAATGACTTATTCAAATGTATCTTTATTCACTCTACCGTTGATTATGGGGCGCCCGAGATATTTGTCAAGAGCAACATGGTTTGTTATTTGTAGGCAGGATTGAATTCGTTGTCTTTGTTCATTTGTAATTTCTTTTGTGGCTTGAAATGCGGATTTTTGAAATTTTACTTTTTGGCCTGAGATCTCGATGCAATCATCGATTATATTCTCCACCGTTTTGTAGGCTTTTGGGGTTGCTTTTGAAAATATCATGATATCATCCACAAAGGAGAGTAAATGAATGGAAGGATGGTGCATTAGCACTAGTGATGTGTTATAGGTCGGTGGTAGGTTGGATATTCACTCGTACCCGACTTATTACTAATCTCATATATTACCAATTATTTATTAGGTTTTGTTTCTTACACGAGGGATGGTTATTCCATGTAAAAAAAAAGAGAGAGAGAGAACTCAAATCTTGTATATAAATCAATTGACTATTCATTATGTTGGAGGCATCACTCGAATGGGAGTATAGACCCCCACGTTATGTCTACTCACAAGAATATAACATTTGTTAAAATCGATTGGAATCAGCGAGTCGAGATATTAGAGGAAGGTTGTGTGCATTATAAAGGCTCGGATTTTTAAAATCCTAATTTTTCGGAAAAAGAGAATTAAAAATGAATTTAAATCGGATTTAAAACCCGTTTAGCGGATTCCGAACGGAATATAAAATTTTGACGAACGATTTCGTCCTGTTACCTCGTGAATTTAAAATGATTATCGAATGACGATATCCTTGTCGATTTTAAAATTCTAATTGATCGAGAAAACGAGAGTCGGGAAAACTAACTTTCAGAAACTAATTTCGAGATTCGAATTTCACGTTTTCGGTTTTTAATTCCGGGTATTTAAATTTGACTTATGCCCGTAATTAATACTTGTCACTTCCCCGTCACATCCTTTCACATCCCCAACCACCCTCCCGGCCTAGCACTACTGCACTCCTACTCTATGGCATCTGTAAAGTGTAAACC
The DNA here is from genome assembly GCA_037127255.1 of Persicaria tinctoria. Classification (NCBI taxonomy): domain Eukaryota; kingdom Viridiplantae; phylum Streptophyta; class Magnoliopsida; order Caryophyllales; family Polygonaceae; genus Persicaria; species Persicaria tinctoria. The sequence goes on from JBANSL010000020.1 coordinate 40,642,519, forward strand.
ATCCCTCCCCTTCTATTTCAATCGCCATCATCCGTCCCTCTCCATATGTATTCATCATCATCGACATTCACCATCACCGTCTCCTTTTCTCATCATCTCCACCACCATCTCACGGCTTCACCATCACCGCACCTTCAAACCACCGCCCAACCATCTTCGACCTTCCTCTCTGAGACCGCAGTAGCAGCATCACTAGCCCGTACCTCCATCGACGTCCAACGCCACATCGGAGCCGCCCAACGTCATCGACGAGCCTCCGAAGATCCCCCGTCCGTTTGATCGTGAACCAACCTTCTGGTAAGCCGTTCTCCTTCGTTTCCGATCCAAACCCCTCTCGAGCCCTACCGTCGCGCTCAACCATGTTCGACGCAGGTCCAACGAGCCATCGAGAGCCTCCGACAACGCCCGAGACTCCGATCGGGAGCTCCGAAGTCGCGAAATCACCTCGGTGATCTTTAATCTATCATAATGTTTGTCTTGCTGTTCTGCACCGCCAGGTAAGTCTCTTCGGAGCTTACTCAGATTGAAATAGAGTTATTCCCTGCTTTAGGTGCATGATATACTAGGTGCTTGCATTCATGATTAGTATGCCATGTAGTACCATGCTAGGTTGCATCGACTGTTGAGAATTCTATTTCTTTATGCGTATGTAAACAGAACGGATGTTATCTGTGAAGTAACTAGAGTCTTTTCTAGGGTTATAGGACGACCCAGTCCCATCGGATCCCGTCCTGAGTCAATCGAGTCATGAAACTTCCTTTACTTATATTATGAGCTGTCTGCGGGCTTTAGGGTTGGGCATGCGTGCCGCCCGATTATTATGGCATGTGTGCCGTCACTTATGAGCTGCCTGCGGGCTTTCGGGTTGGGCATGCGTGTTGCCCGATTATTATGGCATGCGTGCCGTCTCTACCCTATCGGAAGGGGGTGGAGGTAGGAGAGGGATTTATAGGGTTTATTTTAGTCATGTTTTAATTAGAGTTTTACATATTAATTTAGGGTATATTTACATGTTTTATAGCTTATTTGGTATCATTTCCTTTTCGGAGTCTACACTAGTGCTTTTATATATTTCAGGTATTTTCGAGTTGACTCGTATGATTTTGGGGATTGATCACAATTTATGGGGATTATTTTACAAATTGAGAGATGGACGGATTGCTGCGTTAAAATTACTTGTGCAATGCAATTGGAGTTCGAATGTATGAGATGGACTGGACCGAGCAAAGCAGGATGAGGCCGCTTGCAGTGCTACCACATACGGAGTATTACTTTCCTTTGTTTCATTAGATACGTTAGTTAGATAGATATAATGAAATAGATTAATTTATTAATATTGTATATAGATTAGATAGATTAGGTTTATGGTAGTAGATATATATAGGGGATATTTCTAGTGGGAAGTTAAGGTTTTAATGAGAAATGAGAAGGGTGCTTTTAAAACCGTTGGATTAGATCTAATGGCTCCTATTTCCATTCATTAAAAGCCATCATGTGACAAGTGACAACTAAAGGTTGTACTGTTTTTTTTTTTAAATACTACCGTGCCTACAAAGTAGAACATGTCCCAATAAAAAATTAATTTAAATAAAATCTCTTGAATCCGTCATCTTCCTCAAGAACCAAAATGTGCAGGCGATTTTGAATTTGGTGTACATGGTTGTAACTGAAAGGGAACCTTGCTATTGGATGGGAATTGTAAAGGAGCGGGTCTTAATTGTTAAAAAAAAAATTGTTTCAATTCATCTCAGTATATGATAATCTCGATTATACTTCTTGCTCAAGGTCGATGAGAGAGATCGAATTTAGCGATTTCTTGGTTTGACATGGTTGAAGTGGTTGGTGTCGCCCCTTCAATTTTAATTGAACGATATCAAGTTTCAATTGTGTTGGATGATTCTCAAAACAGCTTCTGTCTGTGGCTCACGTTTGGACAATGCCGCAATGAGTTTTTTTTTTTTTGGTGCCCCAAATATGATGGTGGAATCACGTACGTCGAACCGACAACCGGATTAACAACAAAAGTTTGTCCATTAGCAATAAATATATTAACTTAACAGCAAAAGTTTGTCCATTACATTCAAAAGTGAAAGCTAATACAACCTTGAAAGTTTGTCCAAAAGTTTATAGCAGCAACATAAGTACATTCAAAAGTGAAAGAAAATATATGCAAACTTAATAGCAAATACAACCTTACACAATCCAAAAAGCTTGTCCAAAAAGCTTATAGCAGCAACATGATTTTACATACAAAAATAAAGTCAATACAGTTCATCCAGAGAGATTATAGCATCTGAGCTTCACAAATTCATTCTAATAGAGTACATTGCTTCGAATGTGACATCTTCGACCCTGGTAAATCAAGAACCGAAAATCAAAATGTGACACATCATAAATATGTAGTTGTAAAGATAATTTAATCACTTACCAATTGCACAAGAATGCTTTTATAGATCCTTTGTCGGACAATTCCGGCTATCATGAGTTGCATATTTTCCACAAGCTTTGCAATGCCGTGGTCTTTTTTTTTTTTTTGCTCTTCCATGGCTAATTCTTTTCCACCTTTGATTTGTTTTCTGCTTCCTTTTGTGCTTGCTGAATTTGGTGGGTGAATATCAACTTGCTCTGAATTGATGCAATCGGCATAGGTCTCTAGTTCTTCAACCTTGCTTGGCTCATTTTCACCCTTGTTTGACAGCTGATTTTTTATATTACTGCATCCTTCTAAGAATATTTTGAGCTCATTTTCACTTTTATTAGCAGTATGCATGATCTCAAAGAAATTTTCCCACACTCTAGAAACCAATTTGGCCTTATTTGAATCCCTTGATGTACTAGCTGCCAATAATATACCCGTATCATCAAAAACAGGCTTATGGGTCGCTGATTTTGTCCACCTATTTGCAATAAGTGAGTTTGGTATTCTGATCTACATATCTCCTCTCAACACGACAATAATGTGGCAACACGGGATTCCTTCAAGTTCATAAAACTTACAAGTGCATTTGGCCTCAAGAGTTGATGCATTGTACATAACTTGCCTTGTTGGCTTGTGGCACTCCTTTCCATTATCTCGTACAGTAAACATCGTAATCTCATTGCCTTCTTCAACCTTAACAGCCATACAATCAAAACAAGAAGCCCACAACCCATCTTGGAAAATATAGAAGTTTGCGTGGGTGTAAACCTCTCTCCCATGTTTCTCCAAATCCATATCAGTCTTGAGCCGAGGAATTGAATAAGAATTGACATGATCAAGTTCTCTCTCATTATCTCTTTGTATATCAATGGCACAATCAAATCGCATCCAGAACTCAACAAGGCTAAGTTGCTTGTTAAGAAAGTGGCCAAACATGGAGTTTTGGCTCTCTGATCGGGAGGTAGTCCTCAGTAATCCAGCTAGAAACACATCCCTAAAATATGCTAGAATCCACATCTTTCTCAAATTATGCATAAGAGTGAACCAATCATTCTTCCCTAACCCATAACTAGAAACAATAGCTGACCATCTTGATTCAAATTCTTCAGGCATCTCAGAACTCCAAACACATGCTTTGAGCTGAGAATGGAACCCAATTTCACCATTGAGAGCACCACCTACCTTCTCAGAAACTTTTCTCATTATGTGCCAAATGCAAAATCTATGAACAAAAGCATCTAAAACCCTCTCTATAGCAATTTTCATGGTTGGATCTTGATCTGTCATAATACATCTTGGTTGGTGACCTCCCATAGCTTCTAAGAATCTCTCAAAAATCCAGACAAAGCTTTCAACTTTTTCAGAACTTAAAAATCCAGCTGCAAAATTGATCGACTGTCTATGATGATTTATTCCCGTGAATGGAGCAAACACCAAGGAGTATTTGTTGGTACCATATGTGGTGTCAAATGTAACAGAATCGCCAAACAGTGCATAATTTTTTCGACCTATTCCATCAGCCCAAAATACGTGCTTCAGCCTCTTTTGATCATCCATTTCGTAAGCATAAAAGAACGAAGAATTCTTTTCTTTCATCCTCTTCAAATTGTCAACAAACATGTGCCCATCTGAATTTTCAATCAAAGACTTCAAATCTCTGTGGTAATTCTGCAAATCCCTTCGAGTGCAACCAATATTAGCTATCCCCCCCAATTTGTTCTTTAACAATATTAAAGGTAGCTGATGTCCTAACATTAGTTCGATGACAGGCACGAATCATATTCTTAAGCAACGGGTTCACCTTTCTAGCTGACCTTAGCATATATTTCTTTGAAGGAGTAGCAAGTGCATGTGCATGACCTTCATGAAACTTAGCATCTGATGTCCTCTTAAAAGCACATGTTGCCATACAACCCTCTCTAGTTAGACCTCTCCTTCTTTTACTTGTAGTGTCACCTTTCTTTCCTTCTTCATTTCTATCACCATGGCAAACGATATCACCGGATAACTCTAATTCCGCTAACTCAGGCTCTTTTTCTTGATGCCAACCTTCTTTAGAACAAACTAAATATTTCCAGAAAACAATTCTATCCTTTTTGGTTTCTGATGATAACCGAACACTAAAGCCAACATGATGTGCATAGTTCTTATAAAATTCTACCCCTTGTTGTAATGAATTGAAGCACATACCAATTTGAGGCCTTATTTCATCTTCACAAGATGGATATGTTTCGTTGCTTGATTTCTTTGATGTGACATGCAGAGAATTGTTGTCCTCCATATTGGACAATACTGCAATAAATAAAATGAAGTTAAAGAAGATGGAGAAGTACTGGAATTAGAAGAAGTAGAAAAACAAGTTTGATTTTGAATACCTTTGACAAGTGGAAATACGAATTTGATGGCATCCAAGTTTAAGCAAGCACAAGTCCGAATTTTTTATGAGAGGAGTTGAAGGAAAATAGGTGTTTAAAGACTAAAATCAAAATTACTCCGTAATAGGTACAGGAATTCTAATCGCCACATTTGTACTTGGGGGAAGATGAATGTGCTTTAATTTTTTATTATTTTTTTGATCAGTAATGTGCTTTAATTTTCATTTAAGTGGCCACGTGACCTCTTTGTTATAAGTTTTAATGAGTGGCAATATGAGCAATTAGATCTAATCCAACGGTTTTAAATCCCTCTTCTCATTTCTCATTAAAACATCAACTTCCCACTAGATATATTGCCGTAATTGTTTTTGTCTTGTTTTTATGGAGATCTAAACTCTGCCGTTTCGTCCATGGATTGAAGCTTTGGTTTGATAAAGTTGTGAGATTTCTATTCTTGTTCTATTCCTATTGATTCGTATTGATTCTTTTGCAAATATTGTTGATTTCGTCTAGTCCGCGCAACTAGTTGAGATTATTGCAAGGATTTTGTAGATTCCTCGTAGCGAACCTTAATCCATCGTAGCAATCATGACTTTTTAGGACTCGTATGACTAAACTGGTGTGTAGAGAATCAATTATATGTTAAATGTTGACTCGTAGCTTGGTGTTGCATGTATCCTGGTTAATCCTTAATTTTAATGCTACTATTAGGTTAAATCTTGACCGTGTTAAGGTTATCTAATTAGTAAGGGTTACTAGGACTCGTAGGACTAGTAATTTACACAAGATCAGGACAGGAACAATAATAGGATGAAAAAGAGAACTTAAAGAAGAATCGAGGATCAACCGGTCAAATTAAAGTGGATATTTGTAGATGAAACTATCTTCCTAATTGTTATCTCCGTTAACTTCTTTATAGTTTATTTTGTTTTCTTTCTTATTCTCAATCACTAAAACCCCCTTTTGTTCTCTTAATTGGTAAATAGACACTATTTAGGAATAACTTGATTCTCTGTGGGATCGACTCGTGCTTACTACACTACATTAGTTAGGTAGGTTCGAATGTATTTTGATACGGTTTAGGCGACTAAAAACCGTCTATCAGGGATATACCCCTTGGTATTTTGTGCTAAGGCCTTATTATTCTTATGCACTTGATATTAGGAGCATGTTAGTGTATTAATGTTTCGCCTTGCATCTAGAAGCATCTTTATTAGGTATAGCGTATATGTGTGCTTAGGGTCGGGATGCAGAGCTAAAGTGGGCATCGATCTGATCCCGCCCCCTACCAATTTTTTTAGGTATTCGTTATGCTTACTACTATTGACGCTGATTTGGCTCCATGACCGCGGGGTCTAACATGGCGGAAAGAGAGAGAGTTGAGATTCCAACTTCACCAATTTCATTACGGTTCGGATTTGAATGGTTGATCATGTTTTGACCCAGCTCTGCCGTGGTACCACCTTGTATTATGCTTTACTTCCGTTATTTGTGTAACAATTGGTTTTCAACATTTAGACCTACGACAGGTACAAGGGACTTCCTCGGGGATTCCAACGATCCCTTCGAACTTGGGTATGAAATCCCACTTTGCAAACGTTAGTTTGGAATTTCAAACATTCAACCTGTACTCGGGGTGCAAGATCCTAACGAGGGGTTTTATCCCTCGAAACGTAACCCGAGAATCATAATCTCGGGCCGTTACATGCATGCTCACATAGGAGACACAAATAACATATAAATTTAATAAGGTTTTATCTCAAAACCTATTTTCTGACATACAAAAAAACTTATAGTTGTTTAAGATATTTTACTAATATTTTCCCATGCGAAACAAAAACTAGTAATTGTGGAAGGATTTACTAGGCTTTAACACTCAAACAAACTAGTAATTGTGGAAGGATTTAGAATTTTTTTTCGAAATAGCCAAATTTCAAAAAGGTATTATCCAAATAGGCAAAATTTGAAATTTATTAGGAAATTAGTAAAAACTGCCCAAAGATTTAAAAATAATAATAAAATAGGTAAGTCGTTGTTTGTGAACTGCCCAACTATTTCTCCTTTCCGTACACCCTAGGGTGGGCTAACGCCCGACGCCGCCACCAAGGTTACCCTCACGGTAACCATGCCGGCCGGCGCCGGAGATCAGAAACGAAAGGACTGGAACAGGAGCGGGAAGGTGTTTCCGCCACCAAGAAGGGTCCAAGTTCACGAAGAGAAGGTGAGAACGAAAAGTGTGAAACTGAAGTCGCAGAACCCGGATACAGATGAGAGACCTCAAATGGAGGGCCGACGGCTTACGGTAGAAGAAAAGGGCAAAGGAAAAGCGGTCGAGGAGGAAACTCCGTCTACTGATTCCAGGGAGCCGAAGTCGGGTTTTCTAGGGTTTGCGCAATCTAAATCTTTTGCAAGCCTGTTCAGCGAGAATAGAAATATCAGGAAAGCGGAACCCTTGAAGTTTCATGAAGATGTACAAAAGGGAAAGGTAAAGATTTTGAAAGAGGATGTCGAAATCGCTCGCAAGGAGTGGGAAGCCACGCTGATTGGGGTTATCCCAGGTACTCCTGTCTACTTTCAAGCGCTACGTGGCTTTGTAAAGGAAAATTGGAAGGTGGAAGAGCCTAGAATCAGTTGCAAGGACAATGGAGTGTTCATGTTTAGATTCTCCAGCATCGTAGACAGAGATTGGGTGCTCGCACATGGCCCATGGCACTTTGCTGGATCTAGACCGATTTTGCTGAAGAGCTGGGTTCCTGGGATGCCAGTGAGTTGGGAAGCTTTTGATAAGGTACCCCTTTGGGTATGTCTCCCGGATCTAGATCCGAGCTACTTTAATTTTCATGTGCTGGGTAAAATTGGGAGCGCCATTGGCAAACCCATATGCATGGACGAGTGCACAGAGGAGTGTCTCAAGGTCTCGTATGCTCGATTACTAGTAGAGGTTTCTGCTGAGGAAGCACTTCGAACGGAAATTGAGCTAGAAGATGAATGTGATAGAGTGAAAATGCAAAAGGTTGTGTTTGAATGGAAACCGCAGATCTGTAAACAATGTATGAGCTTTGGACACCTTCAGGAGAGGTGCAGATTCCCCAAAGTAAATAGAGTTGTCGGGGGTCGCAGGTTAGTATGGAAACAGATTGAGAAAACTGATGAGGAAATTGGGAAGGGCACAGAACTGATTTTGCAAATGAACAGCCCCAGAGTCCCAGATACGGAGGTAAATGGGAGGATTCTGTCGACTGATGCAGATACAGCTAGCCCTGATAAGAGCAATGAAATGGACAGTGGTATATCTATTACTGCTGAGCAGGTTAACTGTGATGAGGATATGGGTTCATGGTCAGACGTGGTGAAGAGAAATGCTGCACGAATCAGACCGGATGCGAATGGTAAATTGTATGGTGCTAATAGTCAAAACAAGTTGGTGAATATTGGAGACGGAACTTTACAGTGCTGAACATAAATGACAGTCAAGAAGAGGATAATACTACTAGCGGCAAGGGGGATCACGACTCTCACCAGAAATCAGATGGGCGTAGCACCCAGACAAAGGCGGCTCATGGATAGAGTCCGAATAACAGCTTGGAATGTTAGGGGGTTCAATGATGAAATTAAGAATAATATTATAACCTCCTATGTGTTTGAAAATGATATAGCTTTAATTGCTTTCTTAGAAACAAAGATGTAAAAACAGAGTCCGAAAAGCGTTGTTTGATGAATGGCTGGAATCATGTCATTAATGGTCAAGGTAGTGAAAAGGGTCGCATTTGGGTGTCATGGAACCCTTTGGTTATGGATGTGTGCGTCAAAAAGATGCAAAAACAGGTTGCTCATTGTGTTGTACAGACTATAGATGGAAAATTCAGTTGTGAGGCATCTTTTGTGTATGGTGCCAATACAAGAAGGGAAAGGGAGGAGATGTGGAATGAATTGCATGATATTGCTGCTTCTGTCATAGGTCCCTGGGCAGTTCTAGGGGACTTCAATTGCGTACTGAGCATGGAAGAACGATGGCCTTTTAAAATCCCTCATAGGGACATCTTTGAGGAATTAAGGACTGAAATGGAGATATGCGGCCTCTCTGATCTGAAATACACAGGTGCTTAGTACACATGGACAAACAAACAAACTGGTGAGAGTAGGAAGGAACGAAAGCTGGATAGAATTTTGGTAAACGATAAATGGCTGGAAAATCTGGAGCAAACAAGTGCCCACTTTGGCACCCCTGGATGCTCAGACCACTCACCAGCTATTCTAAATATTAGGAATGCAAGTGCTAGAAGGAGGTACCCATTTAAATTCAAGAATTTCTGGGCAAAGGAGCTAGAGTTTGCTGCTTTGGTTCAGAATGCTTGGAGCCAACAGTTCGAGGGTACAAAACAGTATCAGTTGGTGTGCAAATTGAAGGAAGTGAAGGAAAACCTGGAGACATGGGATCGAGCTCGATTTCCAGAGCTACAAACACAAATCAAATTAGAGAAACATAGTCTGAACGAAATCCAACTACAGCTGCAAACGGATGTGGGTAATGCAGGGCTAATTGCAACAGAAAAACAGGTGGAGGAACGGCTAAGGAAAAATGTTGCTCGTCATATCAGCTTGGTCACGCAGCGTGCTAAGCTCCACTGGATAACAATGGGAGAGGAATCCTCTTCATTATTTTATCGAAGCATGAAAGAAAGGAGAGCACGAAACGCTATACACTCCATGACAGATAATACAGGAAGGATGATGGATGATGAGGATGAGATCATAACTCATATTCTTAGCTCTTTCCAGCAGCTGCTAGCCACGGATCCTGGACATGGTTCAATGTTAAATATTCAGCAAGGGCCAACAGTTAATGAAATTGATGATGAGAATATGTGCAGGATGCCTACAAATGAAGAGATAAAAAAATCAGTATGGGCTATAGGGGCTAACAAATCTCCAAGACCTGATGGTTTCGGAAGTCAATTTTTTTAAAAGCAGTTGGAACATTGTCGGGAGTGATGTGTGTGCTGCTGTAAAGGAAATATTTCGAAACAAAGCTGTTCTGAAGCAATTGAATGCGACTTTTGTGTCTCTACTTCCAAAAGTGAGCAAACCAACTTTGGTGAAGAAGTTACGCCCCATCTCTTGCTGTAGCACCGTGATGAAAATGGTGAGTAAACTGCTGGTGAATAGAGTTAAAAGCTCGCTGAGCTATTTGGTGTCGGACTATCAAGGCGCTTTTGTGCCCGGGAGATCACTTGCTCACAACAACGATGTAGCATTGGAGGTTGTGAGAGGCTATGGCACAAAATGGGTTTCCCCACGATGTACGATCAAAGTAGACCTGCAAAAAGCGTATGATTATATAAGTTGGGAGTTTGTCTGGTTCACTCTAATACAACTGTGTTTCCCAAATTCAATTGTCGATTTGATTAAGGAATGTATCACATCCACAGCTTTCTCCATCATCATAAATGGTGCACCGGAAGGGTATTTCAAAGGGAAGAGAGGGCTTCGACAAGGGGATCCCCTCTCGCCCTACATTTTTGTATTATGTATGGAAATCCTAAATCGTATGTTGATGGAAGGGACGAGATCTCCAGAGTTTAAGTTTCATCCGAGATGCAAGAGGCTGCAGCTGGTTCATTTAGCCTTCGCGGATGACTTATTAATCTTCTGTAAAGCTGAGATGAAGTCAGTACGGGTGATAAAGAATGTACTGGAAAGGTTTTTTGAAGCTTCTGGGCTGAGAGCTAATAGCGAGAAAAGCACCATTTATCTTGCTGGTGTGACTGAAGAAACAGCTGATGATATTACTCGAATACTGGGTTTTAGCAGAGGGCAGTTACCTGTTCGCTACTTGGGAATACCCCTACATTCTAAGTGGATATCGCTTCATGAGTACAACAATTTGACAGAGAAATGCAACCGATATGTCTAGAACTGGGCTACAAGGAAGCTCTCATATGCGGGGCGGCTGCAACTGCTGAAGGCTGTCTTCGGAGGTGTTATAAATTTCTGGAGTCAGTCAATTTTAATGCCTCGAGGAGTGATAGCAAAACTAAACGAAATTCAGAGACAATTCCTATGGAATGGTACTACTGAAGGGGAAAAAAACCTTGTTGCTTGGAGTGAAGTTACTAGGCCATACGAAGAAGGAGGGCTCGATATGAAAGAAATACTCAGCTGGAATAAAAGTATTTTGGCCAAGCTTATTTGTGATATTGAGAATCAAAAGGAATGTATTTGGGTGCGTTGGGCGAACTGTAATATGCTTCGTGGGAACTCCATTTGGGATGTTGGCCCGAAGAGGGATGACTCGTGGGCTTGGAAAGAGCTCTTGGGAGTTAGAGACGAGCTGCGAGAGCTTGTACATCCGTGAGGAGACATTGGATGGGAGTCGCTAGTACAACCGTCAGGTGGTTTGGCTACCTCAACGGTGTATGAACTCATCCGTGAGCATGGTGAGCAATGTGATTGGGGTGGATTCATATGGACGAGAGCACAATGCAAGCGATGGTCGTTCATCACGTGGCTTGCGCTGCGAAAGAGGTTGCAGACAGGGCGTATAGTCAAACATTGGATAGGACCGGACGCAACGATGTGTGCTATGTACAAAGAGGAAGAGGAGACGGAGGATCATCTATGGTTCGGTTGCAAGGTGATCAAGGAAATCCAAACCAAGGTGCTCGACTGGTTGGGCGTAGGAGCTAGATTCGAAACACTCTTGGAGTGGATACAGTGGTTCGAGCGAGAGCCTTTGGAAGTTCGGAAGGGAGCCATCTTTAAAGGTAAACTTTTGACGTTGTGTGCACTCGTTTATACCACATGGAAGACTCGTAATTGTGTGGTGTTTATGGGAGAGCAGTGCAATATTAATCAATGTGCTAGTGACATTATTAAAGCTTGCCAAAACAGAATTGCAATTAAGTGTAAGTGCAAGTCAAGGGCTGAGAAAGCATGGGTCAAGGGCCTCATACGGTGATTGGGCACATAGGTATTTCTATTTGAGAGATGATGTACAGTGGGGGTGGAGTCGGTAAGGGTTTGGTGGAATATTTTTGTGGAGATTTTGAGCTTCTTTTTGAGGGGTATACGCCGTATGTATTTTTCCACGAGAGCCTTGGTATGGCCTCCGTGTTTTTTATAACTTGGTTACACCCACCATATATATATTTACCGGTTCAGAACAACGACTTACCTATATTCATCCTTTTTAAAAAAAATCAATTTAATTGGAAAAGGTCTGAAAAAATTTATATATATATATATATATATATATATATATATATATATATATATATATATATATATATATATATATACACACACACACACGTGGGAGAGTCGCTGTTACAATTCAATGGGAAACAAAGTCCTCTACAACTCCTCCGCTGAAGGCATCAACAGTAGCCCCATCCCCACCATTACAACCCGCCCCTGCGAGTTCTATACCTACACCCACCACCGCTTCCAGGCCTCGACGGGCTCCTCCTCCAACCGCTTCCAGCAGCAAAACCAGCATCGGTGAAATCTCCCGTATACCTCTTCCAGGCCTCGACGGGCTCCTCCCACCACCGCTACCGCTACCGCGACCCCGCCCCGCCCCCCGCCCCCTACTCCCCCCCCACCCACCACCACCGCTTCGGCCGCGCCGTCCCTTACTCCCCCCACCACCGCTTTCGCTGCCCTGTCCCTCCCCTCCTCCCAAATCTAAAATCGGTGGATATCCCAAAAAATAAATTGAAGCAGATGCACGCCCCGGCTCCAAGCTGCTCCTCGCCTTCTTCGTGGCTCCGTCTGAATCTACCAGATGCACGCCCCCCTCGCCACTCAAAGCTATCGCCGTCACACCTCTCGATTGGGAGATGTGGCTTCCTCGATCGATGGTCGTCGTTGCGCCTACTGAGAAGGAATTGGAGGCCACGAGGCATAGCCCGACGACCCCGCTCTCTTGGACCACCACCAGCGGCACCGCCTCGTCGAGCAATAGGTGCGAGAAGTCTGGCCGGCCTGGAAAGATTTCGAGCGATAGTTTAGATCCAATATTTTTTGACGATCAATCTCTCTTCGAAAGATGAATTTAGATCTTCGATTTCACATCCCTTAGATTGGTGGTTGATTGAATCTTCGATTTCGAAAGATGGAGAACGCCTTTCCGGTCACTAGAAGACAGTTTCCATGGAATGGAAGGGATGGCATCCTTTTTTATTTAAAAAAAAAAAGTAGAGTCGGTGTTTGAAACAACAACTCTCCACCAACATAATAATTTTTTTCAGGCCTTTTTCAATTAAATTGATTTTTTTTAAAAAAAAAGAATATAGATTTTATTATTTTTTAAAAAATCTTTGGGCAAAGTCGTTGTTTCAAACAACGACTTTGCCCTGTTTTGACCAATTCTCTAATAAATTTTAAAATTTGGCTATTTCGATAATAACTTTTTAAAATTTTGCTATTTCGAAAAATAATTCAAGGATTTACTAGGCTTTAACCTTTGAAATATCAAACCACTCGTCGAATTACCCTCGAATTTTCATTTTCCATAGCCTATTCTTCTCATTAAGGAAAGATCCCAAAATTCACAAATATTGTCAAGGCTTTCAAGGAAATTCATACACTCTTACAAGCTTTTTTTCCTCGTGAAAATCTATTTTGAAGGCATATCATTATTTATTTGGACACAATTTTTTTTGGATGATTTGCACCAATATACAAAATCAAATCCAACTTTGCAAAAATAACCATTGGGGGATAGTTTGCATGTGAATAACAAAATGTTATTTTTGCAAAAATTTTGGGCACCTTCCCAATCGGTTGAAGCTAACGAAGGGGGAGAGAGAGGAGGAGAGAGGGAGACTCACTTTAATTGTTTTAAACTAATTTTCGGCCATTTTTATTTGTTAAAATTAAAAAATAAATTTATTTTTGAACTTAATTTAAATTTATCTATCTATAAACACCCACTTTATACATGTTTATGGGGAAAAAAAAATTTCGATGTAAAGTTATGAAGAAAAAAAGTTACGATTTACGCTTACTAGCAAGTAACTACTGTTGCCTAGCCACTGACTACGATCTCTTTGCCAATATAAGACTAACCCCTGTTCAACCCTCTGCTTCACCTTGGTGTCCGGCGAGGCAAAGAGCCGTCGTGGCCGTAGTGAACCCCTCCATCCATCTCTACCACCCTTCCTCCACAAATCTCCCTTCATCTCCACAAATCCGACCGACCTCTACACATTTCCATTTCCCCGTTCACAAAATCGAAAAAAAAAAGAAAGAAAAAGGAAGAGCCACCACGACCGCCGTCCTCCACCACGACCGCCACCCTCCACCCCGCCACCGTCAGCCTCAGGCATCCACTTCCCCTTCTTCCTTCTCTTGTTCGCCTGTTGTGAACTCTCTCTCTCTCCCTCCATCCCTCTCCCTCATTTGCTTCACCTTAAATCCCACTCAAACACACCTCCAAAATTTCAAACTCCCGCAAAAAAAAAAAAAAAATTACGATTTACGCTTACTCCGCACCAGCTGCCTAGTGCCACCACGACCGCCGCCCTCCACCACGCCGCCCTCGGCCTTAGGCATCCACTTCCCCCTTCTTCCTTCTCATGTTCTGTTGTTGTGAAGCGCGCGCTCTCTCTCTCTCCCTCCTTTGCTTTGCCTTAAATTCCGCCCAAACACACTTCTAAAATTTTAAACGCCCGCCAAAATTTTTAACACATTATAATAGGTAAAGATAACTTGTTAGTTTTGCAAATAAAATTCACTTTTTTGACATTTATCATATTTTAGATAGAGGTGACATTTTTGCAAAAAGTGAGATTTTTTTGTATATTGAGTACAATTTTCTCTTTTTTTTATAAAAAATAAACAAAATCAGATCTCTTTATTTTTTTGAGGTGTATTGATGATTTTGATTACGTGTCGTGTTATTTCTTTTCGAGTTGGGCGGGTCAATAGATGAACCGGGTCTTATGAGCCGGATAGAAATTTCCGCCCAAAGACCCGGTCTGCGCGATACCTCAGGGTTGTTTGCGCTTGCCTCATAAACTTTGTTCTTCGTTCATCCATCCAACATTCAACGCCGGCGATAGCTATCGACTCATCATCTCGACAAAACCTAGGTGCGTTTTTTTTCCCTTTTGAATTTAGCACGACTGGTTCATCTTCCTCTGTTGTTGGAACAATTATAATGGTGACTCCAGCTTCTGATTTGAGCAATCGAATGGGGATTTGTTCAATCCAAATCTCAAATATTCACCGATGTGAATCTATCGGCCTTTTCTATTGGATTTCCGATGCGGCATTGATTCATTCCCAGCTTCTCCGGGATTTCTTTCATACCTAGAAAGTTTTGCGGTTTTGATCTCTTGTTTTCCACTTTTTCTTACATCACCTCTTTACCTAAATGTAGCTCCTGGTCTCACGAAACGGAAGTATAATCCAAATTCGAGAACAAATTTAAGTGTTTCTGAAATCGATTCATTCATCTCTGTCATCTCTTTTGATTCAATATTGTGGTCGGACAACGATCCCTTGGAATTGGATTGCATCATTTTTGTACGAAGAGAGTTGATTGATTACATGCTTGGATAAAACTTAAAAACTGTTCTTGCATTCTGATTTTGTCTGTTCTATGAAGTTTTTAAATGGCCAATTTGTTGATCCCTATGCTGTCAAGTACTTCTAGTAAAATTGTTGTGTAGAGTGGATTAACTTGATCCATTAGACACGTGATGATGATGGTTGGTTGATTTTACCAGATTTAAACTAGGGATTACAGATGTTTCAAGTTCGCTACAGAGTACAGACATGTTATTCTGACAAGTGCAACTGATCTTTTTGTTTTCCTATCAATTCCTGTGTAGATTGTGTTCCTTGAAAGTTTGGTTTTTTACAATTATTTCTATTTTATCTGTCTTCACCACGAGCGGTTTGTTATTTGATAATTCAGGCAAAATCATCTCTCTTGAGCTTTGACCGACGGTTGGACATCAGCTCTTATCGATGTGAGTACAACCATTCAATCTGTTTGAAAATGTTCTCAAATTGTTCTGCATAAGATGTTCACTAGCACTGATATACATGATGGTTTTGTTTATAATTCAATTTCTGTTCACCTATATCTTGCTCAATATTTGATGGAACTTGGAAGTAGTTATTGGTGTACAAACTTTGTGAATTGTGCCCGTAGTTTATGCAGTTTGATAAACTTAGCTGCTACTAAATACTCACCCAAATCTGTTCAGGGCGGATGACGAACTTGTTGATCCGAAGAAGTGTCTCGAGGACCAATGTAGACCCAAATGTGCAAAGCCCTTATTTGAATACCAGGTAAATCATCTTGAACCTCCTATTCCATCTGATTAGTACTGATAATCCATTTTTGAGGCTAAGCTTCATCAGATAACATTCCAATTCCTTATGTGTGTGCATTTTGCAGGCATGTGTTCAGAGGGTTGAGGGTGATGAAAGCGGACACAAGCACTGCACTGGACAGTATTTTGATTACTTGGGGTGTATAGACAAATGCGTAATCATTCAATCTTTCATCTTAATTACTGCTTTTTTCCATCCGCAAACAACTTCACTACCTTTTGCTTCATCTGAAACCGGTATTTTCACAAACGCAGGTTGCACCCAAGTTATTCGAGAAATTGAAGTGATTATTGGCAATTGGTATGCGTCGCTGCGGATGCAGCACCGCTTTAAACCTGACTTGTAACTTTCATTCTGCAGTATGAAGAATGTTAAGTTGATATTTGAGTAATAAATTCTGAAACTGAAAGCACAACGTGAATGGGAGCCTGAGCTCCAAAAATTTTTCAACATTCATGCTATCAGTCATTTTTATTCTATATGTTGTCCTTAGTTTGGCATTTCCGTATGGGACAGAGTTTTTATAAGATCTAATTGGTTCGTGTGACTGTCTACTGTAGAATGACTAGGATGCTTCTTGCCATTGGCATCTTGATTCGACATTCTTCCAATGAACCTGTGAGGACTCATGTATCAGTGAAGTCTTTCCAAGATTTAGGTTAGATAACCATATCCTTTTGAATAGGAAAAAGAAAAATGACCCGAAATAATACGAACTATCAACGGTGAACCAAAAATAATATGAACTTTGAAAACTACCAATTTACTGTATATACAAACTATAACACATTAAACTAAAATCGATACAAGGCCCAAAATTCACAAATTATAAATTATTTTAGACTATAAATATAATTACTTAAAAAGTGGAAAAAATTTGGAAAATTAAAGGAAAAAATAAATTCATCTAAAAAAAACCTAATCCCCTTCCCCCCGTCTTCCCCAGTTCAGTAAAGCTTCAACAATGGACGTCTGTTCAATCTATGAAGATGCAATCCCTAATCCATCTGATTCACCTTCGTCCACCCCCAATTCTCGATAACTCCTGCCACTGCCAACCATTTCATCTTCACCTCCGCCATCGCCGCCTTCAATTGTTCTACAGGGAAGAAATCGACGGGGTTAGGAAGGAACAATGGGAATCCTGGGGTGGGACATGGAGGTCCCTCCCACAGGCAAACACGAGTAGATCTAACAGGTACAACAATGGAGGTCGACTTAAGCCTTGCGAAGAGTGTGACTATTGAGGAACTAGTAAAATCCAGATCTAACGAAGTCTAAGGGCAAGATGTCCATGGGGGCAATCTATAGGGACGACCATAGAAAATTAGAGAGGGGATAATTTTGAGAATGTCGGGCAATTTGTGCAACCAAGTGGAAGTATTAATTCCGGCCAGCTCTCTACCGGTGGGCATATACAACTCGCCGGCGGGGGGAGCTTGCTCCATCCATCCAGGCAACTTTGATCGGGGGAAGATGATGAAATTGTGAAATTTACAATTTTGACCGCAATCTATATATAGACCTGGCAAACGCGGGGAGGCCCGCCCGATTCAGCCCGCCCGCCCGCATTAGAGGGCGGGCTTGGACATGGGGAAAAGCCCATGCAGGTTGCTAGGTCCGGTCCGCGTCCATAGCGGGTGCGGGATTGGACATATCAATGGTCGCTAGGCCGTAACGGGTACCCGCCTTTTTTTAATTAAAATTAATATATGTATATATATATAATTTTAATTATTCATTTTAAAAAAAACTAAAAACAGTAACTATACATATGATATATTTTTTTTTGGTGGGAATACATATGATATATATACATACACAGTAGGTATTCATTTTCAAAAAACAGTAGGCTTAGCTTAGTATATACACAATATATTTAATATATATACTCCCTCCGTTTCCTTTTAAATGACTTTTTCAAGTCATGCACGTAGTTTTATAACGATAAAAACTATATTAAATATTAATATTTTAAAAATATTTTTTTAATAATATTATACTTATCATCAATAAGTATGAGATTGTCGAAAAAAATATTTAAAAAAATTATTATTTCATATAGTTTTTCACACCTTAAAAAACGTGCATGAATAGTAAAAAGTCAATTAAAAGGAAACGGAGGGAGTATATATTAAAAACAGTAGGCTTAGTTTAATATATAAATAATATATGTAATATATATTTATATGTATATATTAAAATTGATTATAATATGCTTAGAATAGCTTTAATAAGAAAAATTGATTAGGTTTGCGGCTACCCGTACCCGCATTCGCGGACGGGCTTGGACACGACTTCCAACCCGTTAAGCGGGCTTAGCCCGGCCCGTGCCCGTAAGAACGGGACAAAATTTTGAGTAAAGCCCGTCTCAAGCCCGGCCCGCGCCCGCGTTTGCCCGGGTCTATCTATCTATATATAACCTTAATTTAGAAGATTTTGCTTACGTGTCAATCTTAGAGGAGTTTTAGGAATATTGACCAATTAATTTTTTTTCCTTCATTTTTTTATTTCTCCTTTTCCCTTTTTTCCATTAAATTTTTTTAATCCTCCATTCTCTTTTATTCATAACATATTTACTAACAATTGGGCTTAATTCAAAACATTGAATTCAATATAATATAACCATTAGGCTTAACTCATATTTATGTACTAACTATTGAGCTTAATTCAAAACATTGAATATAATTATTAGTTGTGACACATCACTTTTAAATGCATGATTCAGATTTCAAAATTTCTAAAAAAGTTACAATGGTATTGATATTATTATTACCTGGGTGATTTAAAATATTTACATTTATGTATTATACTTTAGACGAGATATAAAAAAATTATTTTAGAATTATAAGATACATTTATGGTAAAGTTTTTTTTATCTTAACTTTTATTAGTATTTTATAATATATTTATATATATTGTTAATATTTTAGTTTTAAAAAACCGCGCCATGGTGCGGGAATTGTATTAGTTTATTATTAATTAGATATGAATTGGTAATTTTGAAAGTTCGCATTATTTATTTTTGGTCATTTTTCTTTTTTATTATGAATTGTGAACAAACAAATCTGAAAATGCAGCCGATGGGGGCCTAAAAATGGGTGTTTTTTTCCCATAAATTTCAATGAACTGGTGGTGAGTGCGGATCTGAGCTAATCTCACGGGAGTAGTTGAAGTGTAGATTGCCCTTGAAAGGGAATTGCCCTGAATGGCTGAATGTAACTTATTGAGGGCCCGTTTGGAAAGGGTATATGGATATAGGATATAGGTGATGAGTATGATAGATATCAAGCTATGTGTATTGGGTATAGGATTGATATCTATATCTTATATCTACTGTTTGGAAATGGTATAAAACAAAAAAGACAATATAATAAAAGTGAACCAAAACACAATCATCTTCCAAGTTATTGATCTCCTCATCCTCTCTCAAGAATTTGATCTATTGGCCTAGCATACATATATTATGACTGGCTTTCTTTTCTTTTAAAACATAACTCGTCTTATTATTGAGCATGAGATGGCTACTGGGAGCAAGCCTAATGCATTAAAAAGAGTATACCTTTAGGCTTATAATTCTGACAACCATTCTTGCATTCTATATATCTCGGCAGACCGAACAGATGGTCCCAAATTTGTATGCACACAATTCGAACAACAAAAACAAATTTGTATGCAGACATAATTCGAACATATGGTCCCAAATTTGTATGCAAACAATTCGAACAGCAAAAAAAAAGGTCTCAAATCAAACAACTGCATACAAATTTCCAGAAACAATTTCACAAATTAAATAGAAATCGGACAGAAATATGGTCCCAAATTAGGGTTGAGCAGATGCAAGGAATAGGGTCGAACAGATCGAATAGAAATCAGACAGAAATCGGACAAGATGAAGATGCAAAAAAATCGGACAGAAACTAGGGTTGAGCAGAAGCGGAGAAGAAGATGCAAAAATCGAGCGAAAATCGAACAGAAATCGAGCAAGCAGATGGAAGGAGGAGAAGAGGATGCAAGCAGAAATCGAGCAGATGCAAGAAGGAGGAGGAAGAGAAGAAGAAGAAGCATCTGGCAATGGAAGCGAGCAGAAACAGGCAAAGCGCTCGTACGTTTTTTTTTCCCTATAGCCCCCAAATTTACCAGATATCCAAAAGAGAAAAATACCCTAGAATAAGTAGATAGGAGATATAGGATTCATATCCATATACTGATTTGGACAATTATACCAAACAGGGTATATAGATATTGGGCTTTCTATACCCATAGCCTATATCTATATACTCATCCCAAACAAGCCCTGAAGTCGCAGATTTTGCTGTCGCGAGCCATTAGCATCGTAAGGGTAAGCAATTGGTATCGGTTAGGCTGGAAAGAATCCAAAAATGAAGACTTTCATGGGATCATGAATGGCTGATGATGCAGAAATCATTTGATGACACAACTGGGTTTCTCAACCGAAAGTTTTGTGTTTTTAATATCAAGCACTACAATGGCACTAGACAGAGCAACACAGAAGAACTTTGTTTTCAGAATTTAAAAATCTAAGTGAGAGCAAAACAAACAGAAACGCACAGTAAAAAAAAAGCCATCAGGCAACTGAAGGAAAAAGAAGGGGGGCAGGGCAAATATAAGCTGTTCACAAGTACAGAACCATTGTTCTTCCTAGAAGCACTTGCGGTGAACAATTGCAGGCCCAGATTCGTCATATTCACCCTTGGAGATCCACATCTGAATCATTGAAAGAGGATAATTTAGTCACACAATTGATCATAACTTTGCTAAATCGAGTGACAAGGTGAGTAAACAAGAGGATACCTGCTGGAAGGTGCTCAGAGATGCAAGGATAGATCCTCCTATCCATATACTGTACTTCCTCTCGGGTGGTGCAACAACCTTAATCTTCATGCTACTTGGTGCAAGAGCTGTAATTTCCTTGCTCATATGGTCAGCAATGCCTGCGAACATAGTGGTGCCTCCGCTGAGGACAATGTTTCCATAGAGGTCCTTCCTGATATCAACATCGCGCTTCATGATGGAGTTGTAGGTGGTCTCGTGAATGCCTGCAGCTTCCATACCGATCATCGAAGGCTGGAAGAGGACCTCTGGACAACGTAACCTCTCAACACCAATGGTGATCACCTGCCCATCAGGGAGCTCGTAATTCTTTTCTACTGTTGAGCTGGTGTTGGAAGCCTCCACTTCTTGCTCAAAGTCAAGAGCGACATAAGCCAGTTTCTCCTTGATGTCACGGACAATTTCCCGTTCAGCAGTTGTGGTGAACGAGTACCCTCTCTCAGTCAAAATCTTCATCAGATGGTCAGTGAGATCCCGACCAGCAAGATCCAAATGGAGGATGACGTGTGGTAGGGCATATCCTTCATAAATTGGAACCGTATGACTCACTCCATCACCAGAATCGAGCACAATACATGTACAATAGAGTGGGATCTGTCAGATCAGCACATCAAAATGGAAAGAAAACATGGGTGACACAACAACTTCAGTTTCTCCAAAATATGGTACTGACCTATTGTACGACCACTGGCATATAGTGAGAGAACAGTCTGAATGGCAACATACATGGCCGGCGCATTGAAGGTCTCAAACATAATCTGAGTCATCTTTTCTCTGTTAGCCTTTGGGTTAAGAGAAGCTTCAGTAAGAAGCACCGGGTGCTCTTCTGGGGCAACACGAAGCTCATTGTAAAATGTGTGATGCCAGATCTTCTCCGTGTCATCCCAATTGCTCACTATTCCGTGCTCGATAGGATATTTCAGTGTCAAAATACCTCTTTTGGACTGGGCTTCATCTCCCACATATGCATCCTTTTGGCCCATACCAACCATGACACCTGTGTGACGAGGCCTTCCAACAATACTTGGAAAGACTGCCCTTAGCGCATCATCTCCTGCAAATCCAGCCTATAGACAAAGTCACAAAGATGAATCATTGTTAAGCACATCTTTAATTGCAACTATGTGAAAGCACACAACAAATGCAGAGGGCAAACTACCCCGAGAAACTAATACTTGCCTTGACCATTCCGGTACCATTGTCACAAACAAGTGGTTGAATTTCCTCTCCGTCGGCCATCTTCTGCTACACTGCAATCCAATATAGCCAATTAAGAAAGAATAAAGACTTGGCAGTTTCTCATCCATCTTGATATTCTGTCAAAATGTTGTTACTGCATATGCTTAGAGAAATAGCTCCATCACAAAAACTTGAAAAAAGATCTCCAGATAGACAACAATATTATTCTTTTACAGGAATCATGTTTCTACACAAGCACTGCACCAAACTTCATGGTGTAAAGGGTTGCCTTTTATTTCTTTTTGTGCATTTCTTTCTTCTGCAGGAATCGATGAAACTGGGTATGCTCATTGAAGATATTTCAAAAGTTAATCACAGGTGCTGATCAAGAAGATAACACATAAAGAGAGACTTTAACCATGCATTCTGCCAGCATCAATTGAATGTAACAGAAATACAGAATTAACAATCATAATTTTGGAGAAAAGGCTAAATTTACATGATACACTGAATCCGTATAGTTCCGGAAATGAAAACAATTTTAATCAATGTGTCAACCAAGCTGGTATCTCAGTATCTCAAGTCAAATCAGTTACGATCCGTTTCATATTAACTTTATAGTACTGAAATACCACTTTAAATTCTGAAATCATTCTAATCTGCTTTTCAGAAACTTGCTAGATCGTGTCCAGATGTAGACATAATGACGCTACACCATTCCGTAAGCAAACAAGAATGCAAAATTGACTGATTTACCAAGCAAATGTCCCCCAACGAATCCAACATTTGGTCACGATTATTGGAAGAAAGAAGCTTAATTATCAATAATCCCTAAAATTTCAAAAATCATAATCCCCGATCATGATTGCAATGTCTAAACCTATACATTTCAACGGATCGCCAAATAGAACCTTCAACTGCAACAGCTAAACAAACGATTCAACACAAACACTACCACACATACACATTGAGAATATGAGAATTAACTCCTCCGCCATCAACTCACATGAAGCAAATATCAATAGAAGAAAACACGAAAATCTGAATTCAACTCACCTCTGAGAAATGACAGCGAGCGAAACGGCCCTGACCTGACTCCGACCACCGCGAGCAAGGAGGGACGGAAGAGAGGGAATGTGAATGGAGTTTTATGGTGCGATTGGTTTGGTGGTGGGGAGCAATTCGCAGTTTAGTAGACAAGGGATGGAATGCAAATGAAATGCAAATGCGGGCGAAATTAAAATTGAAAATCTCGGTTGCGGAGGGAATGATTTAAGATCCAACGTGGGTAGTACGTGAGGGAGCCATGCACTTTTTCACCGTTGATTTAATTGATCGTATCGGGACGAGTGATTTATGGCCGTCGATCTGACACTTGGGCTGTTCACGTTAGCTGGACGCACGTTTAGGGACACATGGCTGGCCTAGCTGGGGTGGGGCCTGGGATGACTATTTTATTCGTCCAATTCATGCCGTATATTTTTATGACAACCTTTAATCGGGAGAGTGTCTCAACTGTCAAGTTATAATTCAGTCTTGTGTGTTGAAGATCCAGTAGAAGTTTTAAATTCAAACTTCTATTGGAATGGTTGATGACAAGGGAAGGGAGCTTTGACCAGCTGATATTCTGTTCTACAACTGGTTCCAAGGCAAAGACACATGTGTGGACATTACAAGAAACTTCTATCTTCAGTTTGGTTGGTCTTTCAAGTTTCATTCCTGGTAAAGCGGCTACAGGGGCAGCTGATAACAAGAGGAAGAAGTACGAAGATGTTTGCAGGGCCAAAGGCTATCACTTTCTGTCGTTCTCCTTTTCCGCTATTGGTGACTTAGAGGATGATGTCATGGAGCTTCTCAAGCGAGTATGTGGTGTCGCTGAGGGAGTACCTGGATATAGTAGGGGGTTTTGTCACACTTTGATTAGGATTGCATTTAGTATTCAAAAGGGATGCGGAGCTCAGCTTGTTAGCCGGCTCCGATCTAATTTCATGTAGATATTTTAGTACTTTAACACTAACAATAATAATAACTTTTGAGTAATTGAAAAAATAAACTTAATGAGAGCGGATTATAGTATGAGTTTAATATATAGAGATTTGATTTAATAAAATAAAAAGTAAAGAAATAAAAGTAAGTTATGAGTCTGAGGTCGGATTCATGAATGAAGGTGAAAAAATAATAATATAAAGTGGGGTGTTTAAGCTGACGCGACAGTGAAAAAGTAAGTTATGAGTCTGCAAAGAGATTCACGAATGCGGATGATCTAAGGGGTATTTAAATATATCAATTTATCTTTATGACCTATTTTGGATTAATATTGTATTTAGATTTTCAAATATTCTTCGATTCATACTTGTCTTTAAACACCACTGTGGAAGATGGAAATGAACCATCCCACATTGATAAATATGACTAATCCAAGTCTTGCATATAAGCCGGTACATGGGCTACTCGTCTTAATGTCAATTGGTTTTAGGATGGAACTTCATCAGTCTTGTGTGCTCAACTTGGTTACACAACAAGAAAAATCGCTTTTTGTGACAAAAGAAATCGTCGCCCAAAGTCAAATATTCGTCGCCCAACGTCAAATATGACGAAATAAGTTTCGTCATTATTTCGTCGCCTTAGGAGCGTCGCCCAAAGATATGGCGACGAAATAATATTTTGTCGCCCTAACTGCCCTTTTGTGACAAAAACACTATTTTGTCGCCCCATGCTTTTCGTGACAAATTTCTTCTTTGTCGCCCCTAACCTTTTGTGACGAAAATTAAGTTTTGTCACCCTAAGCCTTCAATGACAGTTTTGACACCCTCTATCCTTTAGTGACAAAATTATATTTTTGACACTGCCAGCCAAACATACCCTTATGTCATTTCTAGCAACCTTCTCAACTAATACTACTCATGGTGGGGCATTCCGAGAATCGAACTCGGACCTCTCGCATCCAAAGCGAGAATCATACCATTAGACCAAATGCCCTCTTGACAATTGAAAAAAGAAACTCAAAATTATCGAATCCATGATACTACAAGTATGATGAATACTCAAAATTTAACCTGACCACACTAAAAACTCAGCTAAAGATCAACTGTTAAGACGATATTGTAGGTTTCTTATTTGGGAAGGGGAAAGTGTTTCTGTAACACAAAGGCACTCGGATATATGCAAACAAGAACAAGAACTGATTATAATACCGTAGGTTTGCATATATAGTTTTGTTTTCAGTTTCAAGATCATAGTTTTCCTTATCTGCATCAGGAACAAGGCTCGACAATCCACAATCAGAGAGATGAGGATTCATCTCTCCATCTACTAATATGTTCTCTGACTTGAAGTTCTTGTGAACAACTGATGGGGAGCAAGCTTCGTGAAGATACCTGACAAATGACAAGAATATCCACAACGAGATTCAATATCAAACTTTTATAAAAATAAATATATAAATAAAAACAGATACTAGGAAGTACCACATAAAACATTAAACTGAGAATCTGAGATAATATGTATGGACAAATCTCAAAGTTGGAGGTCAGTACTTGGAAAATTTAAGAAACTTGGGTATCAAGGGAAAAGTCAAAAACATGGTTCCCGTATAGAATTTCATTTTTGAAAGGAAAAAAAAAACACAGCATGGTAACATTTTAAATAAGTCATGCATTTTTAAATATATTTTTGGGGGTTTGTATAATATAAGAGTCAATATGTTGTACTGATAACAGTTTAAAAACTGTATATTCATACAGTATAATCAATAATTATTATAATAATGTTAAGATTTAAATCTAAATACCAAAGGCATCCAATGATTCTACCAAAAATATTGAAAGCGAATAATGGATATCCACAGGAGAACCAAACTGAAGCTCCAAAAAATTCATACGATGCAACCGCAGATCTTTCAAAATTCAATAATGAAAAGTGAAAAGCGGCAGGAGAGAGACTAACCTTGGTGGCACTAGGGATTTGGAGATGAATTTCAATTACAAATCTTCATTATACGGCTCCACTTTCAGCAGAGTTATTCCTAAAATAAACCATACATTAAAAAATCAGATTTGGAAAATTCATAACAAAAGATAAGTTTTCCAACGGTAGGATTTAAAATAAACACCTTTCCTCAGTAGCTGGATAGCTGCATTAATGCTAGGATGATGAGCTGCATAATAAACCATAGAAACAGCTCACTCCATGTAAGATCAATGAAAAGCAACATATAAGAAAGCTTGGCATTGATCATCTAGGATATTAGAAATTATCAGATAGAATGTTAGGAATTATACCTAAACAAGGGCTTTCTCTAAGACTCTTGGAAGGATGGCAGCATGTTGTCTTCATGTAAGTGGTAATGATGAATTTGTAGTGGCTTTGATAGTCTCTCTAAAGAAGGCCTAAAGATTCCAGAAATCAAGTCAAAACAAAAGCAGATATCCATCAAATGAGGAAGATTAAACAAAAAGAGAGGATGGGAAATATGAAATCACATACCCTGGCTTTTTTGCCGATGTCGGAGTACAGTCCTAGACCCTTCACCTAGGATATTAGAAATTACAATAGGATACATTACATAGAAATCAAAATGCCACACGTATGAAAGCTTTCACATTCATAGTAACCTCAAGTTTGATGGACATTTTTCATGGATAATAACATCACATGATATAATAATTACGTATTCATTATTGGTTATTTTTTCACATATGAGATCTTTATCATCTCCAAACAACACACCTTTATCATTGGTTATTTTTTCACACACGAAACTCTGTAGGACGCTTGTACTGCTTGCAGAATTGGAAGGCCCGGTGTGCTGTCATCTGGATATGAGTAGGGAAATTATCAGCAAGGCATGCACTACTATGGGTACTAAAAAATAAATTGCCCATGTTTATATAAGAAAGAAATTTGAAAATGCTGAATACAACACAATCAATATATCCTAGATTTACCCAAGGGTAGGACCATTTGTAGTGTAGCCTCCCAACAGCTGAGGAGCTTCTGACGAGCCTCTTTAGGGAGCTTCCCTTTCTTCTTTTTCTTGGAGCTTCCACTACTGTTTTCTGAATCCTCTTCATATCAATCCATTCCCTCAGACCTCTCACTTATCACATAGGAAACAGATACAAAAACATGTTAAGATGCTGACAAGAGAATCAAATCCAAATAATTCAAGCTTGAATTCCTTGTGTACCATTTACATCTACATGTGATGACGCAACAGAACCTTCTAAAATCATATTGTGATCAACATTCACCTTGAGCTTGCTGCACCAGGGGAATGAAAAACATGAATTATATAGAATGCTCTTGGTGACAAAGCTGTTAACATTGATAACAGGGAACAATAAGGTTCCATTAGCAAGCATCTGATAAAGCAATTTCAGTTTCTGATATGATTGATGAGTGTTGTTCAAAAAAAAAAAGACATTGCAGAGGAAGAATAAGGTAGTTACTACTTACTTCGCACATATAACGCAGACATTCCCTCATCATAAAGCATTTTGATCTTCCAATTGGGGTTCAGCCATGTGAATCAAGCTCTAATTTGTGATCTCGCCTACAAAAAAAATTCATGAATCGCAAGTGGTGCACCTCCAAACCAATTCAAAGTTATTAAAACAAGGAATCCTTCAACAGAGACATATATCATCTTCATTAAAGTCTTAATCATACCATATGTCAAAGCTATTAAAACAAGAAAGGAATAGAGCGATAGCAAACACCTAAAAGACGCTTTCACCAAAATCTAATCATTAATGCATCTTCGTAATTTCAGCATCAAACAAGGACTAGAGCAAGAGCAAGAGAGGAATAGAGCGAGAGCAAACGCCTAAACGACGCTTTCACAAAAACCTAATCAATGCATCTTCATAATTTCAGCATCAAACAAGGAATAGAGCAAGAGAGAGAGGAAATACCTGATGTCGTGAAACTCTAGACTGATGACAGAAATTTTTTTCGTAACGGATCCGAGGTTCAAACAATTGAGGGGAATCTGTTCTAGATGAAACTCCTCCCTCAAATTCTTTGACAATCCAGGCACTAGTATCAACGTCGTCATCCGAGATCTTCAAAATCAAATATCGAGAGAGCACAAATTTTGGAAAGATCAACTGATTTGCTCAGATTTACATTTCACGAAGGGTTTGTTAGTTTTATGCGATCTCAGTGATGGAGTTAGGGTTCCGGAAAAACACAAGAAAAAAAGGGAAAGAGGAGAGGCGGTGTGAGTGGTGGAGCTGGTGGCCGGATCTGTATTGCTTGAACCAGATCCGAGTCTCTATTTCCTGAAGCGAAGGTTGTATCGAGGCCGCGAAGAAGGGGAAGTAGAGCGAGAGCAGAGAGGTTCTCTCAAGGAAGAGGATTCAGCCGGAGATTGCGAAGCAGAGAGAGGTTCTCCGGCGGCGACTAGGGTGGAATCGAGAAAGGTGGTCCGGCGGCGAGGTCGAAGGTGGTTTCGCCTGTTGAGGTCAAAGTTCTCCTAAAGTAAAAGGGGGCCTGAATTTAGGAGTACAATTTGGGCCTTTGTCACATAAAATCAAATAAATGGACCACCAATTACTTTCCTTTGTCGCCCTAGTTCTATTTTCGGCGACAACTTGAATTGTTCGACACGGAAAGTAAATATTGGGACCAAAAACAATTTTGTCACAAAAATGCTACTTGGGGCGACAACCAAAATTTCGTCATCCTAATTTTACAATTTTCGACGCCCAAAACCATTTTTTTTGTAGTGGAGCGCATGGTAACATGATATAAGAGCGGTGCTGTACAGGTTCTTGGTCATTTAGGATGAAACTCATCGGTCTTGTGCGCTCGGACGTGCGTGATTTCCCACCTTACATGGCCCACCGCAATATAATTCTAGTGTCGATGTTTTTAAGCACTATTTCGATGATCGGGTCTATTCTATTATATCTTTAAAGTTTTATGCAATGAATTTGATTTTTCCCTGCCAGTGCCACATGCCTACTAGCTACGATGGACCGAAAGAAAAAAGGTTCATATCATACTACATCTTTAAAATTCCCAACTGATTATACTCCCACATGCCTTCAATTGATGGTCGATTTGGATGAAATTCATGAATACGCAATTAGCAAATCTACATCATACAGTTGGAAATGAAGGTGTTAATTAATAGTGGGAAATTAACATTAGGGAGGTCTTGGTGGGTGAACACTTCACCTAGCTTTCAACCTACAGCTGTTAGGCTGCTACCATCTACACCACCACCGGTCTTTTTCTGCGCACTACTGAAGTTCAATACAGTAGAACTTATGACTAGAGATCGTGCAAACATCGTATAGGTCGGGGTTAAAAAAATGACTAAAAATTATAAACAGGTTAAAGTTAAAAATTTAACCTCAAATAAGGTTAAAATTTTATGTGAAATATAAACCCTGTATGGGATGAAAAACAGTTTATTTATAAAAAGTGGAGTTTATTTGGTTATTATTAGGGATATAATTGTATTTTAAAATAAAATAAACCCCCAAAACACAAAATAAGCTATCAAATGTGACTTATTTTTAAACCCCTAATTTTAACTAAAACCCCACATATAAACAAGTTAAAACAACCCCATACACAACTAATAATTTAACCTCTTCATTTTAGTAGTTTATAAACTAATAAAATAAACACCCATACATACCCATAAGTTTGGTGAGATTTCTTTCATTTTAAAATTAATTGATAATATAAAAAAATAGTTATTAACTTATATATTACATTGATTTATTTCATATTTTGAGTATGCAACTCATTTGACCTTTCATAATTTGCGTCAGCTTGACACGCTCGCATTTATATGTTGGTTAATGAACACCCCCTAAAATGGAACCATATGTCCGACTCGGACTGATAATTGGGGGTCGTTTGCAGACAAGTCATATGAGGTTCTATTCTAAAACCAATTGACAATAGAAAAAATAGCTCACCGACTCATATACTACTCATTCCGTTCGTGAAAACTTATCACTTTGGCTCCGGACACAATATTTAAGAAGTATGTAAACTACCTAAATTGCCACTACTTTTATCTTAATTTTTTTTTTTTGATAAGGAAATAATTTGAGGCCGGACAGGCCCGGGCCTCAAGAGGCCGACAAAGTCGGCAGACGGCAAGCCGTCTAAACATACAACATAGTAAAAGAAATACAACATAAAACAACTACCTAATACAACAAAAGAACTACATGAAACAAACCCGGAAACCCCAAACCCTAAGCAAACAAACGGACACAACAACGAGAAGATGGAGACCCGACGTGGTGAAGTGGATAGCGAGCGCATGGGACAGCACAACTGACACGATGTCTCGCCGCCGGAAAGATGGAAAGCAGCAATCCACGTAGGGCAAAGACGACTCCTGGGGAAGTGTGGATCACACGACGTTCCCTTCACCTAGATGAAGAATCTTCGGAGACCACGAACACCACCAACACGATCACTTCGATCAACCAGGGCCGTAGAACTGCACCTCAACCGAAACTAACCACGAACCAACAAACAGAACTCCAACCAACTCGAGAAAATGAAGCACGACCGCGAGAGGGCAAAGAGCGCAAGAGTAAACCGGATTTATTTCAGTTATTTATTATAAATTATAACTTTTAATATTATTTTAAAATTTTCATCTACCATCGGGTCAGCTTTGGGCCCAAGGCTTTGCCTTGGGCCCAAAGGACTAATTACGGGCCCGAAAATCACCAGTACACTGTACACCATCCCCAGCCCCAGAACGAACAGGCTGAGGGGACACCGGAGAGGGGGCTAAGAGGAGCGCCTGAGCAGGGGCAGCGTAGCAAAACACCGGAGCGGCAAATAGCGCACACCGATGAAGCCGAACAGCCCAGCCCGAAAGCCCAGAGGGAAGAGAAGGGAAGCTGAGTGTCGGAAGAGAGGGACACCACCGCCGAACAGCACCAGAGCGCTGGATTCGCATAGCTGCGCACAGCAGGGCAGGGAGAAGGAGCAAACCCCAAAGCCAAAAACTGAATCGGCGTCACAAGGGAGGCCGAATGCAAATCGAAGGCCTGGAGAAGCAATTAGACAAGAAGGATAACCGATTTGGGTTGATTTGGGGACGGGAAACCCAAATCAACGAAAACCCCCAAATTGATTTTTTGCTTTGAACGATTCCGGCGAAAGGGAAACGGAACAGCGTAACCACGTTCACAAAAATTACCATGCCCGGACAAGAAAACCGAGTCGGAGACGGCTTTAGTCGAGACTATTTACGCCGCGGAGGCGAGTTAGGGGCTCCCGGAGGAGATTTTGGACCTCCCGAAGGAGGGGTTTGGGGCTCAAAAGAAAGCGCTTACCTGCTTGAGCGCCATAAGAGTTGGTATAAACCTGTTCGCCATAGATGTTGATAGGCAGAAGCTCCGAGGAGAGAGGAAGGAAAGCTCAGAAGACTGGTGTGGATGTTTTTACTACTTTTGTCTTAATTATCTCAAAGAAAAGTACAATTGCATTTTTCAAGGTAATTCAAATTTTAAATAAATTAGGGTAAGTTGGAAAATATATGTGTAAAATATCTAAAGCGACAAGTTTTTTTGAACAAAATTAAAACTCTAAAATAACAAGTTTTCTTGAAATATGTCACTTTGCTCAAAACCACTCCTTAAATTCCTATTTACTAAAAACCACCCTTTATAATACTTCTGTTACCAATTGACCATCCTTGTTAATTTTCCATCCAAAATTCAGCCAATTGTGGAAAATACACTTTTACCCCTAATATATTTAATATAAATTTAACAATAAAAAAATAAATTTAAGAATGAAATGGGGTCTCCTTCACTATAGACGCTAGCCATCGGGCACTATCTCCTTGGCCACCCCACTTGCTCGTTGCCGCCGACCACCGCCTTCCCCATGCTCACAATCGCCGACCACCGCCTTCCCACGCTCGCAATCGTCGACCACCTCCCTCGTTCGCAGCCATCGGCCACTGTCTTCTTGGCCTCACCGCTTGCTCGTTGTCGCCGACCACCATCTTCCCCACGCTCGCAATCGTCGATCACATCTGTAACAGGAATAACGTTCCTGCACAACCAAGTACTCTGTCTGCTATCTTATGTGAATTTTGTTTACCTGCATTTTAGTAAATAAGTTGTATTGGGCTTAGCCTTTATGTTAATTGGGTAATAGGCCCACAATCTGTTAGTTTGGATCTCGATTTATGGCTACCTGGCTCAGCTAAACCTATCGTCTTCTATACGTATCTGTCTTGTTCATCAGTGCAAGGTTAATCAAATACAAAACCCAATTTTCCAATCTCAAACTCTCTAAATTCAAATCCCTATTCTAGATACCTTCGAATCGACCCTTCTCCCTTCGTGGTTGGTTTCTAGGCCTAGAATACTCACATTCGGACTCATCAATTGAGTCTCTAGGCTGAGATCTATCCTTGGTTACTTGATAATCGATTCAATTATTATAATTGGTGTCGGAGAACGGAATTCCCGTCTCAATGGTATGAAAGAAAAACGAGATCTCGGAGGCCAAGCAAAGTATGCAGAGAACCGAGGAGATGCTCTTCAAGTTGCTAGCGGAGAAGAAATCACAGGAGATTAGCCGTTCTTTCCAGGAAGGAAGATCATCACCACCGCCAACCCCGGATCCGCCCGATCCGATGAAAGCGGGACAGATCAGTGCTCCATTGTGATAACCACACTTGTGGTAACCAACATTGTGGTAACCATCGTGGTGCTAACCACGTGAAGGTGGTACGGTAATGGTAACGAAATATGAATATCATGGTTATCATGGTTACCGAGTATGTGTGTATGTTAATCTTTTTATTTAATGTTTTATTGTTTTTAACTTTAAGTTTTTACTTTATATTTTTTGTTTTGATTTTGACTTAAATTGTTCATTTCTATTTTTTCTACTGGAAATAGTAGGAATATTTTGGTGTTTGGAGACTTTGAACTTGTTTTGTTTGAACTAGCTTGGAGGAACATTTTGAATGTTTGAACATTAATTGAACTTGATTTGTTTGAAGACTTTGAACTTCGTTGGTTTGAATTGATTTGTACTTTAGGTTGTGAACTTCATTTATTTGAACTTTTAACAGGTAGTAATCATATTATTATTTTTAGTAACCATAGTTTTTTGTTCGATAACTTTGATGACTACTGAATGGTAGCCAAAGGGTTTCAAAAAAATAAAAACAAAATTACAGCATGGTAACCATGGTAATGTACCGATGGTAACCACAAGTCGTGTTTACCACATATGCGGTAGCCATGACTTGTGGTTGGTACGTGATATGAAAATTTGCGTACCACCCGTTGGTGGTAGGTACCTGGTAATCATCATTTTTTTGTGGTTACTGTACCATGCAAACCCTAATTTTTACAGCTTTTTTTTGTTTTTTTTTTGTATTAAGTGCTATTAAAAAAAAAGAAAAAAATGGTAATTTTTAAAATTTAACAGAATTTAGACGGAAAACTTAAAAGGGTGTCAATTGGTAACGGAAGCATTATAAAAGGTGGTTTTCGGTAAATAGGAATTTAAGGGGTGGTTTTGAGCAAAGTGGCATATTTGAAGGGTGGTTTTATGCAGTTTATCCGATTTATTATGTTCAACTTTCGACGTGGGGTCTTCGTATTTTTGGACTTGCGAGGAAGGACCGGACGAAATTTACCAAAATATTTTCTTTTGGGCCAATGTTAGATTGGATCCCGATCCGTTTACTCCTGGGGCAGGTCAATTTGGATCGGCCAAATTGCAGAAAACCACCCTTTAAATACAGTCATTTGCCGTAAACCACCCCTTAAACTGTTATTTTCAGAAAACCACCCTTTAAATTACTTCCGTTACCAATCAACCACCCCTAAAAATTTTCCATCCAAATCTCAGTTAAGCTTAATAAATTACAATATTACCCCTTTTTATTATATTATATCTTAATAAATAAAAAAGCCAATAATTAAAAAAGAAAAGAAAAGAAAAGGTGAATAATAACTAGGAAATGGAGAGAAATCAGTAAGAGAAATCAAAAGAGACTGTCGAAGGGGAGAGACGATTTGTGAACTCCAGAGACGCTATCCGTGCCGATTTGGAAGGGGAAAGACAAGAATCGAAAGAACTCATCCTTTTATGCAACAATTTTGGTGTGGATTGATGAATTAGAAAGGGAAGAAATCCGCGTCTTGCATTTGGGTAAAAGGTAATAAACCCTAATTTCTGAAATTTTTGAGCTTTTGACTTTATGCTTGTGACCGATGCTTTTAAAGGGCTGAGAGTCTGAGACAATGTTTCAATGGAATATTTGGGAGGTTGGGCTGTCTTTTATGTGTAATATAGCTTGGGTATGTGTAACTATGGAAGATTCCTTCTTTTCTGTGTGACTGATGCTTTTTGTCTTCACTTGCCTTTGTTCATTTCTCTGTGCAAGACATGTCCTTTATTTAATTTGAATAGTTGGTGAATGGTGAGTGTTATTAATGCTTCCATTATTCATTTCCCATGTGGTCCTGCTATTGGGAAAGTGTAACAATGTCTTTTTTTTGTTTTTTTTTTTTAATTTGATTGCAGAGATGAATATTAACTTGAGAATTTTACATAAGGGGCAATTTTACAGTGGGTCTGGTGGACAACTGTGTTACAAGAAAGGCTCTGTTTATTGTAAAAGGGATGTTGATCTTAATTTATTATCAAAGGCAGTGTTAGAAGCTATGTTAAAAGAAGAAGTGGGTATTGAAAATGTGAAGGAGCTTTGGTGCTTGGAACCAGGAAAGACAATAAATAATGGATTGGTATATATTCAAGGAGATAGTGTTGTTACGGATATGGGGACTTTCATTGGATATGATAGGGTTGTTCATTTATATGTTGTTGAAGATGGTGAGCCTAGTCCATTTTCATGGAGAAATGGATATGAAAATGCAAGACATAGATGTGAAGGACCAAAATCTCAGTTAGGAGGGACGAAGATTGTTGTAGCTGCTAAAGAACATGCGCTAGATGATAGTTATGTTGGATCCGAAGAAGAAAGCCTCATATTAGGATCAGAATCTTCAAGCTCGGATGATGATTTCGTTTTTAAAGATAGCGATGAAGAAGATGACGATCTATTTGAAGATTGTGTGGATGTTGATGTAGATGATATGCTCTTCCTCGATGTTGTTACACATCCGGTTAAAGATGTTGCTGAGCTTTCCTTGAATGAATCTGAAGAGTTGAAGAGCTACAGTGAATCTGATGGTAAACCATGAATCAGGTATCCTGAATTTAACCCATTAGTTGATTTTAAAAAGCGTATTTGTTTAAAGGTGGGAATGAGATTTGGGACAGTTGATATTTTTAGAAAGGCTTTAAGACAATATTCCATAGAGAATGGTGGTGACTATTACTACTTGCACAATGACAACAAGAAGGTGTCTGCTTATTGCAAGTACAAGTGTACTTGTCCCATGAAGCATGGTAGGAAACTTTGTATTTGCAAACAAAGTTCTTGTGGGTTTAAGGCTACTGCTAGACGGATGGGGTCTGATAGCACTTTCCAGCTGAAGTCTTTCTATCCAAAGCATGAGTGTGGATGGCAACATTTGAACACAAAGGTGACTTCCGTTTGGCTTGCAGAGAAGTACATTGAGCATCATAGGGATGACCCTAATTGGAAATTATCTGCATTCATTAATGCTGTTATGAGGGACTATAGTGTGGAGATTACTTACAACCAAGCATGGAGGGCTAGAGTAAGGGCAAGTTTGTTGACACAAGGAGATGCCAGTGTACAATATGGAAGAGTTTGGGATTACGCAGCGACAATTCAAAAGTCGAACCCTGGGAGCTCTGCATATGTGAAAGTGGGTCTAGAAAATCCAGAACGGCCCCTTTTTCAGAGATTGTATGTTTGTTTGGAGGCTTGTAAGCAAGGATATATTATGGGTTGCAGACCTATAATAGGACTTGATGGTTGTCATTTGAAAGGCGCATATACTGGTCAAGTCTTAGTGGCTGTTGGCAAAGATGGAAATGAGAATATCTTTCCAATTGCATTTGCTGTGGTTGAGGCAGAAAGGAAGGAAACATGGTCATGGTTTTTAGATATCCTCATGAGAGACGTTGGAGGCACAAACCCGACCTTTATGTCCGATAGACAAAAGGTAAAATCTTTTGACATTATTAAATTACTATTCTACTTAGTGGTTGTTAGCTTTATCCATTGTCTTATTGTCTTGTTTACCCTTATCATTTCCAGGGATTAATTGAAGCTTTGCATGAAGTTTCTCCGATGGCTGATACAAGAGTTTGTGTGAGACATCTCTATAATAACTTCAAGGTCAAATGGCCTGGTAAGACATTTAAAGATATATTATGGGCTGCTGCTAGGGCTTGTACTAGAGCTGATTTTGATGAGTCCATGGATGAGATGAAAAGGTTAGATGAAGATGCGTATACCTATTTGATGAATGCTAATCCTGAGACATGGTCCAAACATACTTTCAAGCATTACACAAAATCTGATATGCTTCTCAACAATGTGTGTGAGAGCTTCAATTCTTACATACTTCGTGCAAGGGACAAGCCTATTCTTACCATGTGTGAGTGGATTAGAAGACAACTAATGAAGAGGTTTGCCTCCAAGCGTGAAGGAATGAGCAAGTACAATGGCACATTCACACCTAATGCAGCCAAGCAGATAGAGACTGCAAAGGAAGAGGGATTAAAGATGT
Organism: Persicaria tinctoria; assembly: GCA_037127255.1. NCBI lineage: Eukaryota > Viridiplantae > Streptophyta > Magnoliopsida > Caryophyllales > Polygonaceae > Persicaria > Persicaria tinctoria. The sequence continues at coordinate 40,679,394 of JBANSL010000020.1, forward strand.
GTAGAGTGCATTGGGGTGGAGGCAATAGATATGAAGTTGACCATGTGGGAAGAACATTTGTTGTTGATTTGGCTCAAAAAATTTGTGGTTGCAACAAGTGGGAGCTGACTGGAATCCCATGTGCTCATGCTATCTGTTGCATTATGAAGAGTAGACTAAAGGTCGATGATTTTGTTCATCCATGCTACAACAAGGAGACTTATATGAAGGCATACCATATTCTAGTGGAACCAATGCCTAGAGTAAAGGACTGGGAGAAGACAAGTCACCCACCACCAGAACCCCCTAAGCATGTGGTACAACCTGGAAGACCTAAGAGGGCTCGCAGAAGGGAGGCAGGAGAAGAGAAGTCAAGTAAAAAAATCAGGGTAAGATCTCACAAGCCAAAATGCACGCATTGTGGCCAAGAAGGTCACTACAAGAACAAGTGTCTAAATCATCCAAAAGCGTCAGAGCCACAAAACCCCCAAAACGTCGGAGGTAGGCCGAAAACCTCAAATACTATGCACATTGGGTTTCAGAAGCGAAAGTATATTAAGAAGGTAAATATTTTAAGAATTTTCATGTTTATGCTTCCCTCCTTAAGATGTCGGTCTAACTTACATTTGATGTCAACTAATAGGGAGCTCAGCCTGCTACAGGAAACCAACCAACAACCCAACCTTCAATTTATGAGGAGATGATGAACACCTTCAATCTTGAAACGCTGGGATCGTCTACATCTGCTCATCAAACCGAACAGGTAGCTCAATATTAGTGTTCAAGATAGATATTTGTTTTTCACCTTTATACTTACCGGATTTGAACATCAATCCTCATAACTTTTAGTTTATTCTTTGTCTATTTCTTTTAGAACGATATGTAGGTGCTGCTGCGAGTGTTAGAGTACTCTCAACAAGTTCATTAGTCTAGGAGGTCACCAAGGAAGCATGCATCGTCTCAGCCTTAGATGTTACTTATCATGATGTAATTTTGTTAAATATATATGTAAACTATGTATGACTTCCAAAACTACTCCTAATTATGTTATTTTGTAAACTTTTGGGTTTGGTCCAACGTTAAACTCATGCTTTCAGATTTATGGTAATTTTACTTTGTCCAATATAAATGTAAACTAATTAGTTAAGCTATATATTTAATATTTAATAGCCTGAAATGTCAAAATATTCCATGTGGAGAGGTGTTATCTGCAATATGCAAAAATTGTGGAAGCTTAACTCCACTTTCTCATGTACAGGTGAACGAATGGTTAATAGGCCTGATAGCACGTGTATATATGATATCAAGTTGGGGTAAAAATGAAATAAGGGGTAAAAATGTAATTTACTGTATTTAACAGATTTGGATGGAAAATTTTTAGGGGTGGTTGATTGGTAACGGAAGTAATTTAAAGGGTGGTTTTCTGAAAATAACAGTTTAAGGGGTGGTTTACGGCAAATGACTGTATTTAAAGGGTGGTTTTCTGCAATTTGGCCATTTGGATCATAATCTTTGATATTTGGGGCTGGCCAGAGGCCGGTTAGAGTTATCGGCCCAGAGATCGATCTGGTCGGTGGGGAAACCGGAGAGGAGAGGCGAGAGGGTTGTTTGCTGTAGCTTCACAAGTTTGTTCTTCGTTCATCGATCCAACGCTCAGCGCCGGCCATAGTCATCGTTGACCACTGGAGAATTTCAGGTGAGGGTCCGATCGCTCCTTAATCAGCTTCGGCTCCCTTTTTTTTGTAGCTAGAGCGGTTCCGATTGGAGACAAAATAGATTGGTTTGGTTCATCTTTTGGAATCTCTCTTTGTTGATGATAATTGTCGTTGTGGTATTGATTGATTGTAGTAGCTTTCACTTACTTCCCTATAGTTTCTACGGGAAATGATGTTCATCTCTTGATTTCCAAATTTTCGTATGTTACCTCTTTACCTGAATGTAGCTCCTAATTTCAGAAAACGAATCAAAATTTGAGAAAAAAATTAACTGTTTCTGAAATCAATTTACTTGGCTTCGTTTGGAAACTGTGGAATACTGGAATACGCTATTTTTAATGAATTATCCATTGCTTGTGGTGTGATTGCATCGCTTTACAAGCTAAAGGATATGAAGCCAGCTCGAATTCCATCGTAGAACACTGTTTTATGTGTGAGTTTTGGAAGTTAAGTGGAAGATTCAATGTAAAGCAGGGAATTTTAGACGGATAGTATGTTGCCAAATTGAACCGGACTGTTGAAGTGAGCTATTTATTTTGCAATATAACTTTTTGGAGGGATGCTAAATTGCTTAGTCACAAGGTTCAGGGATTCAGCTGGCCTCTTGATTGATTGGCTTCAAAACAGGGAGGAGTCGGAGGACAATAGATTATGGCATCTGTCCCACTGTCACTTGATTAAGGGGATACAGGGCTGCTTTAGCTGATCACTTGATTTCACTGAAGTATGCATAATGCATGTTTGATTTTAACTTTTTACTTTTCAGGTTATAATTTTGTTTCCTTTGAATTGGTAAATAAAGAGCGGCCATTCCGAGGTTCAAACTGGGGACCTATAGGTACTACCTACAAGTCCTTTCCAGTGAGCCATTCCGGAATGGTTATAATTTTGTTTCCCGATCAAGTTTTAATTGCCTAATTCATTGATATCTATGCTGTCAAGTGCTTGAAAAATAATTGTGGCGTAGATTAGTTTACTCTATTAAACAAACTACCTTTTTGTGCATGGAGATCTTGTTGAAACTTTCTTATAAAAGGCCAATAGGGATGAAGAACGTTAATTGCTCACACTAGATTGATACTTAAGCTGGTTTTCATATATTGTAAGTTTGCTCTGGGTATAGGATGTTGAGAATGTTGCCTGATGTTTGATCATGTTTCTTTTAATTAGTCATGTAATAATACGCATGTTGCACATGACAGCATATTAGCAACTTATTTAATGATCCTTGAAAGTTCGATTTCTTACCGTTATTCACGTTTTCTAATTCCTGATCATAAGTAATGTTTGTTTTCCACAATTCAGGCAACAGTTATCTGTCTCGAGCTCTGACCAACGGTTAGACATCACATTCTAATCCATGTGAGTATACAGCTGCACTATATGTTTGAAAGCCACCTTCTTATTTTTAAACGTCACTAGTGTTTTAGAGCAGTGGTGTAAGTGTGTTTATATACTTGTGCCACATAATGCAAGGTAATGTAGTTTATGCACTAGTTATTGTCTGTGTCCATGGTTTGCACTTAAAAATAAGTACCCATGATTTATGCATTTTTAATTGTCTTGATGGATGACTTACAATGCCAAACAGGATCCATATTGAAAATTTCATACCATAGCTTGATAGAAAACTCAAAACTACACATGGTCACTAGCACGGTAGTCTGAGGAACCACGTTTAGTTTTGTATCTGATTATTCTTATTGGGTAGAATAACTACGTTGGCAACTCTAATCTGATTATTATTTTTCCCTTGTTCTCCAATAAATCTATAGAGGAACTTTGCTACTGTATCAAGTTTTGACTATTTCCTTGTTTATCTGTCCTTTATTCTCTTCCTCTTTAAATATGGTTCTCCGTTCTCTATGCATCATTATAGTTCATATACAACGGAAACACCCTCTCAACTTTTTTGGGGAAAGGGTGCGTACTACTAAACCCCCAGACCCTCTAGGTGCGGGATATACTAGGATGATTGTTGTATACCACGGATAACTTCAGTAATATATTTGCTGTCAGCCTTAATTATGAAATAAATGTCTTTTATCAGATTTTATAAAGCGTAGGGTCTATCATAATTTAACAAAGACTGTGTTTGTCTTATTTCTAAAACAATGTATCTGCTACTAAATACTCGCATTGATCTGTTCAGGGCAGATGAGGAACCTGTTGACCAGAAGAAGCATCTCGAGGACCGCTGCAAGCCCAAATGTGTGAAGCCCTTGTTTGAGTATCAGGTGAATCACCTTGAACCTCCACTCTTGAATTCATCTGATTTTACTGAGAATCCATTTTTAAGGTCAACCTTCATCAAATAACATTCCAAGTCCTTGTCTGAGTTGCAGGCATGCGTTCGGAGGGTTGAGGCTGATGAAAGCGGACACAAGCACTGCACTGGACAGTATTTTGATTTCTTGGGGTGTATAGACAAATGCGTAAGCATTCATTCCTTCATCTTAATTACTGGTGTTATCCATCAAACAACTTCACAATCCGCTGCTTCATCTTAATTACTGGTGTTATCCATCAAACACAGGTTGCGCCCAAATTATTCGAGCAGTTGAAGTAATTATAGGCAGTTGAGATGCTTTGCTGCAGATGTACCTGTTTTGTACATTTGGTACCTTGTTTGGAGTCTACTTTTAACTTTGATTCTGCATAATGAAGAATGTTAAAGTTGATTTTTGAGTAATAAATTATGAAACTCAAAGTTTTTCAATATTAATGCGATCAGGGGTTGTTTTTTAGCTCTTGCTTTCTCTGTGTGACGCCTAACAGGGTTCTTTTTTATTTATTTTGCCTGCTCCGCCCTAAAATTCCAACTGTTCTTCCATGAAATTGAAACTCACAGCTACTGAGCTACCATAAAAAAAAAAAAAAAGGGCTCCAGACAAGATGGGAAAAGGGCTATTGACAAGACTATTTTCATAAAATTGCACACAAGTCCTTTCCATTCTAAAAATACAATTACAAATCTGCCCGAGAGAAGAATTGAAAACTAACGCTATTCAACCTCGTTTCACTTGGACGAGCAACGATAGAGAGAAATCACTCATACCTTGTTCATTGCGGTAGATTTGTGAGGGCTTTCAACAGATCTACCGAATTTAAGGCAAAAAGCTTTATTTATAATTGATTTTAATGGTTTTTATTTCAAGAAATTGTGTGTTTTAGGGTTTGAAATTAGAATTGAAATTGATTGTTGTTGTGTGTTATGTTTGATTGTTGTTGATTTGGGTGTTGTTTGAATTGAATTATGAGTAGCAATTGTAACGAAAACGAAAGAAATTGCTAGTTTTGTTGCGATCGGAGTTGGTTTTTTTGACGTTTTTTCATGGCTTACTGTCGGGCAAAAGGCTCGTGTAGATCTCACGAGGTGATGATATATGCTCAGCTACTGTCACCGAGCCTCTTGTGCCCCACCACTTTTTGCCGAGGTTCCTTCATACCCTCGACAACTTTTGTCGAGCCTCCTTTGTACCCTCAACATCATTTGTCGAGGTCCCTTATTTAGCTCGTCCTCTCCGAGTTCGACAGATTTTTCAAACGACGACTACAAATAACCCTTGATTGTCATTCGATAATCATCCAAATTGATCGACATACGAAAGTGAGTGTCGGTCAATTTGCTCCTTGATAAATTTCATCGATTTTGGCCAGTTTTCGAGCAAACAATTCATTCCACGGATTTATGTTTTTTTCATTCGCTTTGATTCGTAGATGAGAGCTTTGAACCTTTTTGTAATTTGTTTGAAAAAAGTGAAAAGAACATGCGTTAAATTACTTAAAATTGTCTTGACAATAGTCGTTTTGGGATCTTGTCTAAAGCCTCACTAAAAAAAAAAAGGATTTTTCGTCAGGTAACCCTGAGGTCTTACATATTTCGCATGGTACCCAACTTTTTTACCTATTTCGTCAAATAACCCTAAGGTTTTATTTTTTTCGCCAAATAACCCTAAAGTTTTATCTTTTTCGCCAAATAACCTTGTATCCCAAATTCACATTTTTTTTTAAATAATTGCTTTGTTAAATACTATATCCGTCCAAAAATACATTGCCTTAACTATTCACGCACGCTTTTTTAAAAAGGTAAAAACTATATAAAATATTAACTTTTTTATTATTTTTTTTTAATAATTAAAAACTTATTGATAATAAGTTTGTAATTATTAAAAAAAAATTAATAAAAAAGTTAATATTTTATATAGTTTTTAACTCCTAAAAAAGCGTGCATGAATAGTAAAAGTCCATGTATTTTTGGACGGAGGGAGTAACATTTTAAAAAAAAGATAATAAAACTACCTATTTGATGAATTTGGGAGATTGACCATGGCAAAGAACGAGTACAAACCGAAAAAAATAATCCAGATTTGTATTGTATTCTTGGGTGGTGGTGTTTGTTTTAGTTGTAGTTCTTGTTGCACTTGTTAAACTTCAAAACCTATCATATGTACGTGTTTTCATTCAAGCAAGCAATAAGAAAACTTGCATCATTAGCAGTAAACAGAAGCAATGGTTTCTCAACATCTTAAAGCAATAAGAAATCAACCATCCGCTGCAAAATGGGCTAATACCGGACAATATTTAGTAGGAAATCCACACAACCAAGTCAAAAGAAAGCAATCAAAATCAGCCTTAACATAAGAAAGACACAACCAAGTCAAAAGAAAGCAATCCAAATCTCATCCTTAACGTAAGAAAGGCACCCATGATACGAACAACGACTATTGACTTCCCGGATTCCACGGGGCTGAGCACATCACATCTTGGAGTTGTTCTTCATTGGTTGTTTTCTTCTTCTCTTTCTTCCTTTGTCTTCGCTCAAATTGAGTTCCTTTGTCTTCGCTCAGCCCCATGAAATCCGGGAAGTCAATAGTCGTTGTTCGTATCATGGGTGCCTTTCTTATGTTAAGGCTAAGATTTGGATTGCTTTCTTTTGACTTGGTTGTATCTTTCTTATGTTAAGGTTGATTTGGATTGCCTTGTTTTGACTTGGTTGTGTGGATTTCCTACTAAATATTGTCCAGCATTAGCCCATTTTGCAGCATATGGTATTATGATTGATTTCTTATTGCTTTAAGATGTTGAGAAACCATTGCTTCTGTTTACTTCTAATGATGTCAGTTTTCTTATTGCTTGCTTGAATGAAAACATATACAAATGGTAGGTTTTGAAGTTTAACAAGTGCAACAAGAACTACACATAAAACAAACACCACCACCCAAGAATACAATACAAATTCGAATTTATTTATTTTTTTGGTTTTTTTTTTCGATTTGTACTCGTTCTTTGATAGGGTCAATCTCCCAAATTCACCAACTAGGTAGTTTTATTTTTTATTTTTTTTAAATGTTATTTACCAAAGGAATTATTAAAAAAAAAACAAAAAAGACGTGAATTTGGGATACAGGGTTATTTGGCGAAAAGGATAAAACCTTAGGGTTATTTGGAGAAAAAAAAATAAAACCTCAGGATTATTTGGCAAAATATGTAAAAAAGTTGGGTATCACACGAAATATGCAAGACCTTGGGTTATCTGGCGAAAAATCCGGAAAAAAAATCATAGAAAGGTAACTCTTAAATCGGAAAATTTTAGGTTGTAAAAAAAGTTAAGAATTGAGTTACTTTGAGGTTCAAGAATTGGATTTTTGTGGTGGTTACTGATCTACCAACGTATTTCTTGTTACACTAGAGCTTGGCTATTACACAATAATAAGGGTAAACGATACAACCTTTCCCTTCTTTGTCTGGGCAGACCTGATATTTGAAGCTACCCGGTTTTGACACACTTTGGCCCTTCGCGTCGTGTGGAGAGTTTGTTGTCTTTGAGATAAAGGTTTTGTTGTCTTTGAGTATTCGAGATAAAAGGTTTTGATCCGTGTATCCAACTTGCAAACAACAACGGTCCCAGGCCCCAGCCGAGGATAAAAACTCCTATGCCAGCCAGCAAATTCAGCAGCCACAGACCATGGTCGCGTGTGGCTCAGTTAAGCAGGCTCGACCAAAGCTTCATGGGCTTTGATCACAGAGTTTAGACACTTCTGAAGAACGTGGAGGGGAGATGTAGCCTAGCCAGGCCGCTATAGCTTCGCCTTATCATACAATGGCTATCGAATGTCATATTTCGTTGTAGGGGAGTAGCATGAAGTTGGTTATTATCTGGTGTTACAATTTAGAAACTCAACTGGGTATTATATATTTTAGATGGATCAAAACACTGAAACACATCCTTCTGTTGGTATTCTTGACTGATGAAGGTAAATAGTTTTAAAAAAAACATTCTAAAGATAGGGGAGTCGAATGCTTCTTGTCCCTAGTACAATCAAACTGCCAAAAAAGAAAGAAAAGCTTCACTCATTTGTGTGCTGGGCAAGCACAGTTCTCGGCTCCAATGTCTGGGGCAACGCAAGGAGGTTGCGCTTTCCCATCCTTGAACCAAGCTGAACGCTGCTCAACCAGCTCATCAAGGAACATGTTGAGCTTTTCGATGGTTACATTTGGCATCACAACAATATGGGCTATGTTGTTTTGGCAAGCAAGCTGCCACCGCCTAATAAACTCCTCATCCTGGGGCCTCTCGAAAACCACTGTGCTGCTCAGCTCATTGAGCATAGCACTGATTCCCAGTTCAGTGAGCCTGCCTTTGAGGTAGTGAGCGTTTCGGAGGCACTTCTGAACTTCCTTTTGGAATCCCTTGTAGCCTTTTCGGTTGAGTGTGTACCAAAGGAAGATGGGTGCATGTCCGTTTCTGCTTCCCATGATTGTTGCGTCCCTTGAAGCTAGGTACTCCACATTTCGAGATAGGGCGTTGATGTGCTCTATCCTTGTTATCTGAACACCACATGGCATTGGGCAACCTACAAACTTATGTCCAGAGACACTGACGCTACCAATCGGCTTCTTGAATGAAACCTTGGGTGCCTATCCACAAACAAAACAACAGCTGATAAGCTTTATGACATAACCCAAATTGATTAGCTTCACTGCTCCAGTACCAACTAACACTGCCGAGAGCAATTACTTACACGTTTGACAAAGGGCATCATAAGACCAAATAAAGCTCCATCACAGTGGATATAGAACCGATCATGTGAGAAACCACATTCTTCTAGGGTTTGTATCACAAGGTCAAGATCATCAACAGCTCCTTTGACCGTGGTCCCTGTAATATGAGCAAATATGAATCAGAATTTCAGAAAAATAGAGGCATGTATAAACTAGTCTGCAAGAATGAAAATTACCAATGTTCACATTAATGATTGCAGGTTTGTCTTTGTTTTGTAGCAGCTTGGATCTAAAATCTGAACAATCAATCTCTCCAGACATCAACGTATCAACCTTGAAACAATCCATTCTATACATACGTGCTGCTTTGAAGACAGAATAGTGCGACTCTTTTGATGCATAGAGAATTCCATCCGGAAAGACTTCCCTCCTGCAGTTGAGGACGTGCAAGATCATTAGCAGTCTAAATTAGTTACAGCACCGCGACAACAAAATTTAAAGAAACTCACCCAACAAGGATGCCATGAAGGTTTCCTTCTGTTCCACAATTTGTGATGTATCCCCAGTACTGGTCCTTCTCTAACTCCCAAAGACGTGCAAACCAGTCCAGGACACCAACTTCAAACTGTCTCGAATGGACACCATAATTGCTCTCAATAAATGGATCGCCAAGGTTATTGATAGAAAAATGTTGTAACTGAGATAGTGCTCCGTAGTCAAAGTCTAGATTATATGGATACCCTGAAGTAAAATGCGAGCATACTCAGCAACACTGATACCGTCAACCAAATAAACATGAACCAAGCAGAAATAATTCAGTTCACCGAGCATTGTTTTCATCCAATTCAAATTTGCAAGACTTAATTCCTAGAACAAAATACAATCCTGTGTCAAGTCGATAGCTTTCCTATGATGATAGAAAAGCCTCTAATGAGTGATGATTTTTTCCCCTGGTATTCATCTCTGGCCCCAACCTTTGACTAAGACTCTACTTGCTTCACCTTCACATGTGGGAAAAATTACTATAGCAGATAACACAAGCTCTGTTTACTGGAGTATAAACTAGTAGTTAAGTAGGAGTAATCAGAATAAGCGTTAACAAAAAGGTATAGAACAGCTTTATATGACATTTTACGACATGCCTAATTGGCCTTTGAGCTGAGGCCACGAAATGTATGCATGATACCTTTTTTTTTTGCCACAATTGCAATGCACTAAATTTCCAAATTCTACATGAATTCAAATTCATAAGCTTTACTAGGATGTGATTATATGAATGAATGAATCCAATAATTCCAACCTCAAGAAGAGATCGGGAATAAATCAGTAACAAATTGTCTCCTTAACAGTTGCTCACGATAAGATTGCTGAAAAACACGAAGATCTGAAGAGCGAAGAAACGTTCGAAAATCATTTACCTAAGTGATGCTTGGTCCGCTCCATCAAAGTCTGACGATATCTAGCCAGAACAGCAGCCATGTACGCCTCCTTATCGCCGGTCATATCGTCGTTTGCCTCCGGCTCCGTGATGTCAAGACACGAGGTGTGCATGTTCCGCCCTAGAACAATCTCCCTCTCCCCATCCTCGACCTTCTTCTTCTTACTAGCAACTCCGTTCAGGCCAGAAAATCCGTTCAGATCGCTCGATGACTCGACCACAGGCGGTACGGACTCGAACACCACAGCCGTGGGATCCAAATCCTTGCAGTTCAACACATCCATGTCCAGCCCCAAATTGTTGGAGAATGCAACGGAACCAGCTGACTGATCCATCAAAAGCACCTCTAGAAGCTTCGCACCGGCTCCGATCCGCCTCTTTCAAGCTCTCGCTTGTCTCTATCGAATCAAACAAACGAAGTTTCGACAATTGAAACATAAATTCGAAGGCAATGAAGAAAATGAGGAAATCAGGAGTCAAAGTATGAGAGAGACTGAAACCTGGCAGATGAACGAGTGCAACCTCCGATGAGCTCGGGGGATGAAAATGGCGCAGATCTGAGCGGCGAAAGAGGAGGAGAGGAAGAAATGGGCGAAGAGGGATTTGATTGATTGAATGGCCGACCACCGAGAGCCCCACTAGGGAATGACGTGGGCAGATCTTGACCGTTAATGAAATAAATATCAGGATGATTAATACAGCAACGGCTGAGATTTGTTCTAGGCCACGGGTGAATATTCTAATATCAGTCACATGGGGATGGGGTCGAAAGCATCGTAATTGAGGCTAACGAGGGATCTTGTTTCCGTCCTCTACTTGATTGGATTTATATCTTTGTTCATGCAACCATTGGTTACCTCTCCCCTTTTTAATTTTCACCCCCTTTCATTATTTAATATCTCATTTATTTTTTTCTTTAAATAATTTTGTACTTTTTCTACCTTTTTCTAAAAGGTGTACCTTTACAACCATGGGTAACCTTGTTCCGTTACTTTTTCCATCTCATTAGTTTTATTTATAAATAAAATTAAAAAGTGTTTGATATTAATTTTTTTTATTACATTAGATGAAAAATAAAAATAATAATAACATTATATTATAAGTAAATAACAAAAATAATTACACTAATGTATGAGAATGGAATATGAAAAAGAAGTGCAAACAATATAATAGGTCAAGATAAGTATATATAGGAAAAAATTATACTAAAATTATGGAGAAAAATAAAATAAAAATAATGGTATAATTATTATTTGAAAATAATAATAATAAATATATATTATAAATACATTTGAATAATTAATACATCAAATAAATATAGTAATAAAATGGTGGGGGCCACTTGTGGTGGAAGAGGTTACCTTAGTGGGAAGGGGTAACCCCTTCCAACCTCTTCTCTTAAGGTTTGGCTTGCAACCGTGTGTTTACTTTTTAAGACCTATAAGGTAAGTAAAACTCATGGTTGCACATGGTCTTAGGGCCATTTGGTTCGAGCTAGAGAAAGGGGAAAAAATCATTACCTTTGTAGAAAAGGAAATGATTACTGTTTGATTGTATTTTTATTTGGTTGACTTAAAAAGATGAATAATTGAATTTTCTATTGTCTTTGTGAATGTTTGGTTGAATTAATTTAGAAAAGGGATATGTTTAATCATCTCATAATCCTAATGTTTGTCGTTTTTAAGTTGTAACAAGTAATGATCATCAACACTGACTTGGAGATCTATAAAAGCTCAGTTTCGAATTATTTTTGTTTGCTATAAATTAGAATTGGAATCATTCCGGATTTCTTGAGAAATTGTTGTAAAACAAAGATATAACACCCTACAAATTTAATGGCGCACCACAAAATGAAGTTTGATAATTTCCAAGAGAAGTTAAGACAATTTTCCAAAAAAAAAAAAAAAGTTAACATGAGTTAAGACAATACACACCAGAAGTTAACAGAAGTTAAGACAATACACACTAGAAGTTAATCGGAGTTAAGGCAATACACACCAGAAGTTAACAAAAGTTAAGACAATACACACCAGAAGTTAACAGAATTTAAGATAACGCACACTAGAAGTTAATAGAAGTTAAGACAATACCCAACAGAAGATCACTTCAAATTCATAATTACTTCTCGAGCCCCGAATGCATAATCACTTCAAATTCTCAATTGTTCCTTTTGACAAGATCTGAAACATATTGCTTGGAAGAAAATCCGGAGTTTGTGTTCCTCGCCCATCAAAATTGTTGCTACCTATTTATTTAAATAATTCATTTTTTTTATCACAAATAAGTTTTTTAATGAAACAAATATAAAGAATAATTAAAAGTTTACCTCTAAAGCATCTGATGGAGATGGCGCATCCAGCTTAAGAACCTCATCCAATACTTTATTGTTTTCACCTTCCAAAATTTCCTTCCGCTCATCTTCATTGGTCCATGCTTGGGCCATTGCAACCAAACTCGAATTCATCTCCTGGAAACCTTTTCAAATGATGAATTGACTGAGCCTATAGCAGAAGCCAAATTCCCAACTTCATCATTTTTCTTTGTCAATCCTTTTGATTTCTTTCCCACCCTTGCTTGAGATCGAAGAAGTTCCTTTTCCCTGAATCACTTGCACCAGATTTGATTTCAGTCTCAATATCAAAGTCTTCATCAATATCGATTACAAGAGACTCACGTGTAATCTCAATGTCTATATCATGGACAACTTTCTCAAAAGACTCATTTGCTTCTCATGTAGCTCTATCTTTGCCATAAATTTCAGCAAGCATTTCATAACGTGAGAATGATACTCCATACATCCTTTTTGCTTTTTTATGAGTCTAATCATGTCAAAAGAGGACTCAATATTTCTTTTAAGAAAAACTATAGAGAAGCAAACAATGACGAAATTGAAGGAATTGTGTCCTTTAATTAAATGTGCAATACTAAACATGGAATAGGACAATTGATAGAGATATTCAATCCGATTATTTTAGGAGTCGTAATGCTTTGCTAGAAGCTAATTACGATTAATGGGGTTAAACGGTTTAAGTCCATGACTATTATAAACGGGTCCTATGAGGTCACACACTTTGAGTTGACGGATTAGATCAACGGGAATGATGGTGTATTAATATATATGTGATATATTATTAATAGGAAATAATATTTATTTGAGAAATAATATTTATTTGGGAAATAAATAATAGATGTTATTTATTTGATAAATAACATTATGTAAATTTGCTATGGTTGTACATACCTCTTTTGGTCTTGACTAATTAATAGACTTCTGTTGTAATATAAAGAAGAATGAGAGAGTATGAAGGAGACAGAGAAGGGATTTCTAATCATGTGTCTCTTCTCAAGCAGGATTACAAGCCATTATATAGGCAAAGTAGAGAAAGAGTACATAAATGAGTCGGGGGTTTAGGGAGGTGGAACATCCACAACTAGTGGCTTTATAACACTCCCCCTTGGATGTACACCTCTAACCTTACAAATTGTCTCGTTAAAAACCTTGTCTAGAAAAACCCAATGGGATAAAAACTAGGACTAAGGGAAAAAGAGTACAGATGTCATTTGATACGCTTTGGTGATACTGCCTCGTTCAAAACCTTGTCAAGAAAACCCGGTGGGACAAAACCTAATCAAAGGGAAAAAGAGTGCAGTGCGTATATTCTCCCTCTGAATTCAACATTCTTCTTGCAACTTTCTCGCTGTGATTAGCTCTTCAAACCTTTTGGTAATTCTAACTTCATGAGCTTCACGGTCGAGTCTAAACACTGTCTTCGATGCGTGCAAGTGAAAATGCCTTCATATATCATATTTGACTTCGATGCAATAAACTTCCTTGTCTTTGGTGATGAGCTGCTTTCAATGCACAACTCTAATGTACTTCAGGACCTAGTGTGTTTTTCAGGGTTTGATACAGGGGATCTGATGTATAGATGGTGTATAAGTTGCCTCATTAAAAACCTTATCTTGGAAAAACCCAGTGAGATAAAAACCAAGATCAAGGAAAAGAGTACAACGTTGTGTATAGTACTTCAAGACTCAATACACTATGTCACCACTTACACAATACTTTAAGTACTATAAGCACCCTTTGGCTTAATCATGTACATATGACGAGACTTTCATATTGATGCTTCAGGCATTTCAAATTAATTGGCCATTTTCACTCATATATTCTTTATTGATGATTAACTTGAGCATACAACTACTATGCCTATCAATTATGGTTAGAGTCGGTTTATCGACAACCAAAGATTATATCCACTACTGGTGAATATATTTTCATGTCATCCACTCTAGACTTTTATGCAATCTATCTTGCTATATATCTTACGGCTTCATTTCGCTTATTGCGGTTTTGTATAAACACCCACTTAAAACCAATGATGTATATACTTTTCGATGTTGGAGCTACGGGTCCAATAGCATCATGCTTAAAGAGCTCATCTTTGCATGAATTTCTTCTTTTTATCTCTTTTACCATCATTTCGATGTTGACATCCATTATTTGATTGATGATCATCAGATTTCCATGAGCTCTTTCCACTCCGGGGGAATCCTAAAGTGAGAGCCTAGTGATCTTCAAGTCTTCAACACTTCTTGTGTATTTGAGAATCACTTCATTTTTGTTGGTTTTCAGAGTTACTTCTGGAACCTCCAAATGAGCTAGCTAGTGTAATATATGTGACTTAGTCACTCTCTTGGCCTTAGTAAATGCATTTGATGACTTTCTGCTAAACCATGTAATTATCATTTGGTGTACATAAGTGTTGAACTTCTGGTTCACTTTCATTTATCCGCGGATCCCAAATGATAGAGAAGTTGCTTTCAAGCAATCTCTTTCTTAATATATAGTCTCATTTCCTCTCCCCTAAATACCGAGCATTTTGATCACCTTTATAAAGCTCGAGGTATTTGATATCATTAGGGACTCAAACCCCATGTATCATTCAACTTCTTTGTGGTCTTTTTAGTTAACTGTGGAGGAGGATTCAAAACATATACTCTCTTCTGGAGATACTTTGGGAGAAGTTATTTTGTCAAATTCGAAATGCAAAATTACATGGGCCCATTTGACTAACGACTCTTCTAGGTCGTTATGAGCTACTTAATGCTCAACAATGTGATTGATAACATTCTCTACCTTTTCATATGACCAATGTGTTAAGACATCTATATTTGAATAACACTGGTCCATATGACAATCTTTAATGTTCGCAGTTGTCTCATTGAACTCGGTCAAGAGACATAAGAGACTTTGCATTTACTCTTTATTATAGACGGTCTTGTTATTATTACTGCCAAGAGAACAAGCCGTACATGTATGGTCACCCTTATTGAGGATCTTCCGGTCCTAGGATCTTCTAGTCCTTTTGGTGGGAATTCATGTAAATTTCAATGATCTTGCAATCATCGTTTTACTTGAGCGACCAAATGCCACAACATCAACTAACTTCTAGTTAGTAACATCATAAGTTTCAATGGGATAAATAAGTGTCAAGATGGTAAAACATTGTAACCATTGAACTTTGTATATGGTGATCCATTTATTTAATCAGATGTCGTTAATTGGGTATTTTCAGAACTTCAGTTGGTGTCATACTACAGGTATGAAACTAACGACCAACTATATTTATCTTTATTCATAATGTTCTTCAAGACATTAGAAAATTAACCGTAAAAAGATGATCTAGTTATAAGCCACGACAATAACATTGGTTGCGCGCTTAACCATTACCTCTTTTATACTCTCTACGGGAGGGGCATGCTTCAAGTCATGCTTAGAGGATTGTCAGGAAGTGACCATGTAAACCATATCATGTTTTGTGGTTATTTATATTGGTTGTACTAACCAAATAAAAACAGTTCTGAATATGTCATAACCCACATTCCATGTACTTTTTCAAGAGTACAAAAGTTTTAAAATAAGATCTTACACTCTTCTAGAGTTTATAAGAATATAAAATTAAAGTCTTCAAGCTCTTATGCATACTTTGATGAAACTCACAGTCTGCTCAATTGTTTACAAATTATGGTATCGAGACTTTGAGCTCTTAGCGAGATAAGTGTCACAATCTACTGGATTGTTTAACCATTGAGTTCAGGAACTTCAAGCCCACAAAATAGGTGTTGAAAACTCACAATATAGTGGATTAAGATAATAATAATAATAATAATAAAACTATGTAAAAGACAATGCTAAATAGTAAAGTATATCAATAAACATGTATATCAACAACAATAATCTTAAATAAATAAATAAATAAATTTAATGTCAACTTCGAGTGACAAGAAAATTTAACCCTTTTAACACCTACGACAGGAGATGTGTCAATTAATTTACTTCGAAATTCGTTCATCTACTTCAAGAGATGATAGAAAACAAATATAGTTTAAATAAATAAAATAAAATAACATGCATATGAATTAACTAAACATAAATAATAAATATAATTTCATCGCTACGGGGATGAAATTTATCGTTTCATCGCTACGGGATGAGATTTATCGTTTCATCGCTACGGGGATGAGATTTATCGATCACGATCAAGTGATTTACCAATTTTCTGATTTGAGATTGGTTTATATCCACTTTGAGGGATAAAACTTATCACTTCGGGATGTGATTTGTCTATTTAACGAGCTTAATCTCATCGCTTCGGGGATGGAGATCGGAACCTTCACTGGGGACAAACACTTTTAACCCTAGAAGTTTTGGGTCTTTTCTGTAATTATGAGAAAGATACAAGTCAAACCGCAAAATTTGGAAATTCTAGGGCTTGTTTTGTAATTAACCCAAATTCTCCAAAAATTGGTTCGTCTCCTTCAATTGATTTGCAGGGGCGGTTTCGATGCTTCGTCTTCTTCGATCAGGAGCGCAGTAGCCTTCGATCACAATCAATCAAATATATAATATAATAAATATGATTTCAACCTGCAACAAATTGCTTCTTCTTCTTATCTCTAATCACCATCCCAGGCGCTGGGATTAGGCGCCATCGATCGCCTCGCACTCACAAGGACATCTCCGATGTCGGCTTGGTTAGACCCTGGGATTCGGAGCGAGGGAACTCGAGAATCGATTGTAACTATGGGAAAAACATATTCACACACATCAAAGAATGAATTAGTTTTGCTAATTTTCTCAAAAGGGCATCTTTCACGTAAGAGAAGAGAGACAATATAGTTGCATCAAAAGTGTTATATGACAAAGCAAGTGTTGATTTGGCCGGACGTCGTAACCACCATCATCCCAAAAGCAATTCGATTGTTGTCTTTTGACATTCGTCCTAACAGTCAAAGACAAAGGAGATCTAGACACCGGGCTCGTGTGAACCGATTAGAGGAGCAACACGTGTGGCTCTCGTTCTCTTCCGAATCCTCCCCGTTTAGATCCGGTTCACGCATTAAGAGGTATTCTCTAAACAATGATTGATCTAATAATATGCATGAAGATCCTACGATTAGATATTTAGATATGATTTGAAATTCCGCTTAACACATCTAATACACCTTCAATTGATATCAGAGCCATCTTGTCTCTAAACAATGATTGATCTATCAATATGCATATATTGATATCAGAGCCAGCTGCCTCGCACGTTCAGCTTCTTGTTCCCTTCCTTCTCTCTCAGCGGCGAGAGCAGCATCCCTGGAGGCTAGATCCCTTGTGAACCTCTCGATCAGCTGTTCCTGTGTCTCCGCAGCTACCATGACTCTTTGTAGTTTAGCTCTGACGTGTAGAAGGCGCTCTGGTTTGTCTAAGCCGTCAAACTCAGGTGGTTGACTAGAACGGCGCATACACCTGTAAAGTAACTCAAAGAAAAAGTGAGAACTGACTACCTAAGGTGCGAATGATAGCTTCCCCGGCAACGGCGCCAATTTGTTGTGAGGAGGAAATCAAGTATGAAATATAACAAAAGAAATTCAAACCAGATTTAGGCCCACGCAAATAATTACAAGACTCCTCCAATGCAGTAAGAGAAAGTCAGGATCGAATCCACGAGGAAGCGTGTCAGCGGATCCTAGGTAGCTGTAAATCTCATAGAAAAGCAACAGAAGACAGAAACAAAGAAAGAAATAACAGAAATAACAAACGAAGACAAGGAATAAAAGCAAGACAGCAACTGTACTCGATCTCGACGAGCAGTAACTCGAGATCGACTAGGGACAGTAAAGACAGAAACTGAAAATCGATGACAGAAATTCGACTCAGACAACACAGTACTCGATCTCGACAAGATGCTACTCGAGATCGACTAGAAATAATAAAAACAGAAATTTCGGAATCGAAAACAGAAACAGAAACTCAACTCGACGTAGACAAGAGCCAACTCGAGATCGACTAAGGTCCTACTCGATCTCGACAAGCTCCTCCTCTGTATCGACTAAACTATACTCTGTATCGACTAAAACACAGAAAGTTGTAAATTTGAAGATTCGAACACAGAACTCAGAAATTCGACAGAAATAAACTCAATATAATAAAGAACTTCCAAAGCCAGGGTATCGAAACCACAACGATAACCATGCAAAGTAATACATAAAGGCATAAAAGATCATGCTTTTCATCAAAATAACTTTCGTTACTAACAAATAGGCATATAGAGGCTTTCGCATAAACCCTAATTGTTACTAACCCTTTTTCACATAATTAATCCAAGTTGCATTAAGATCACTTTCGCTTCAATAATACAAACAAGGATCACCTTCAACTCTCGCAAAAGAATCATGCTCATAGGGATAGAAGACGAATCGCATAAAAAGATCTGACCTTTACCGCATCACCTTACATGGCCACCGTTGGGCTCACCCTAGCCCCAGAAGTGGGTGGACTACTCACGCCTCATCGCAATTGCAGACATTGATGTATGAAAAGAAACTTGCATTAAACTATATTCAAAGCCTTTACAATCCCGGCACTCAACTTTTGCAGAATGCCAAAACCCTAAAACCCTTGAACTCCTAAAACTTCTCTGTGGAACTACTTGTCTCTGACTGAAATTGAATTAATGAAAAACCAGCCCCTAGGGCTTTATTTATAGCCTTCTATTTCTTGCTATTCAAGGATAGAAATATCTATCTTTATCTAAAATTATATCTAAAACTTTAAAAGATAAATAAAAGCAATTTAGAAATTAAATCTAAAAGAAAAAGATAAATCTAAAATAGGTAAGATGTCTTCTTGTTGATAGATCTTGTCTTCCATGCATAGTTGATAGATAGATGTAGGATAGACTCGGCCTCCTCGATCTCCTTCGGCTTCAAGGACTCCCAAACCGAGTAGGATTCGTCAAACCGCGTAACGCGCTCCCGGACACGGCTCCTCGATCTCGACTAAGGCTCCTCGAGATCGAGTAGGATTGGTTTGTCGACTGGATCTGGTTGGGCTTCTCGGGTGACTCTGCTCGACAAGCTCGGATCTTGGCTCCGAGCTCGTCGATCTCGACTAGGCCTCCTCGAGATCGAGTAAAGGTGGTGCTCGGCTTCTCTGTTTTCGGCTTCTCGACTTGGCACAGCTCGTCGACTCCGGACATGGCGTCGAAGTGTGATCGATCTCGACAAGGCCTCCTCGAGATCGAGTAGGGTTCCGGGATCGGGTTGTCTCTGACTCAGTGTCCTCGATCAGCTCTACTCGACTAAGTGTGCTCGGACAACCTTTGTCGAGATCGAGTAGATGTACTCGAGATCGAGTAGAGTTCTCTCAGCTTTCTGCTCTGTTCTTGAAACGCACTTTCCTGAATCCTCGTTTGTCGGATTGACGCATATGACCATGCGTTGAAAAGCTCTTTTCGAGGGCTACAACTCTAATGAAGACATCAAAGCTTGATTCAGAACGAAGAATGGTGAAAAATGGTCTTTTCTCCATCTGCACCATTCTTAGCTTCTCCATGAGTTTCCTTTAAGCTCCAAAGTGCGTCCGATTTCTGCGAAATATAACCAAAACTTGTGTAGACCTCCATATATTGCAAATAAGTGTAAACTACACATATTCTGTATTATTCTAACCCAAATGCATGCAATGTATGTAGAAATCGATATAAAAGTAAGTGTAAAACATGACTAATTAGGCTCACAACAACCACCACCCCTATCGATGTCACCCCCACCCCTATCACTGTCACCACCACTCATATTGTTGTCACCACCACTCATATTGTTGTCACCACCCTTATTGCTGTCACCACCTCTATCGTTGTCACCGCCCTATCGCTGTTACCACTCCTATCGCTGTCACCACCACTCCTATCGCTGTCACCACGACCTCTATCATTGTCACCACTGTTGTAGGAGGAAATCGAGAATGAAAATAAAATACGAATAAATCAAAGCAAACCAGATTCCGTCCCTTGCAAATGATTACAAGACCTCCTCCTGATGTAGTAGTGGGAAGTCAGGATCGTTCCACGAGGAAGCGTGTCTGCGGATCCTAGGCAGCGGATGGATCTCACGACAAAAGTCGACTACAGATGCTCGATCTCGAGTAAGGTCACTCGACAGAAGACCGGACAAGTCGAACAAAGCAGCAATAGCTCCCGGCAGTTGGTCGATATCGAGGAGTTTTTACTCGATATCGAGTAAAGCTTTCATCGACGTCGGGTACCTGCACACCAGAAGCTACGACAATCTTGTAGATTGAAGGTCAGTAGTCGATGTCGACCAGTTTTGGTCGATATCGAGTAGAACAGAAATTAAAACGAATGCAAAACTTTGAATTTGAATCAACTCAATAAACTAGAAGACTTCCAAGATCAGGGTTTCAACACCACAACGATAACCATGTAAAATAACACATAAAAGCATAAAAGATCATGCTTTCCATCAAATAACTTTCGTTATTAACAAATAGGAATATAGAGGCTTTCACATAAACCCAAGTTGTATTAAGATCACTTTCGCTTCAATAACACAAACAAGGATCACCTTCAACTTTTGCAAAAGAATTATGCTTGCATGGATAGAAGATGAATTGCATAAAAAGATCGTACCTTTACCGCATCACCGTGCATGGCTACCGTCGGGCTCACCCCGACCCTAGAAGTGGGTGGACTACTCGCTCTTCATCGCAATCACATACATCTTTGATGAAAAAGAACTAACTTGCATTAATAAACTCAACCAAACTTACAACCTCTCCTCTCTCTCTCTCTCCATGTGACTAAATTGTCTCTAAAATTGAATGAATAAAATCCAGCCCCTAGGGCTTTATTTATAGGCTTCCAACCCTTGCTAATCAAGGTAAGAAAGTCTATCTATATCTATATCTATTTATCTACTTAATTAAAGATAAAATAATAGAATAAAAGAATTATATCTAAAAGGAAATATATCTAATGTGGATAAATCCTCCATGGAGTTGATAGATCTTGATGGAACTTGATAGAAATTAATAAAATTTGATCTCGAAAATATCTCCATTGGCTTCGGGATAGAAGATTCTCGGACTGCTCGGCGTCGGCTCCCGGGATTTACTCGATATCGACTAGGACTCCTCGATATCGACTAGTGCTTTCTCGTCTTCCGCTCAGCAACTCGATTCCGGCCTCCAGAACACATGTCGACTTGACTTTTACTCTACATCGAGTAAATTCCTCGATATCGAGCAAGGCCTGGTCCGTCTTTAGCGTCTTCGTCGATCTCGGCTCCTGGACGTGAAAATCGACCAAGTATTTTCTCGATATCGACCAAATCATGTCGATATCGACCAACCTGCTCCAGCTCCCAGCTTGCTCGTCGATTCGTAGTGCTCCAGCTCGATATGGGTTACTCGATATCGAGTAAAACAACTCGATATCGACTAAGTTTCTCAACTCTCTGCTCTGTTCTTAAAACACACTTTCCTGAGTCCTTGTTTGTCGGATTGACGCATATGACCATGCACTGGAAATCTCTTTTCGAGGGATACAACTCTCATGAAGACATCAGAACTTGACTCAGAATGATGAATGCCAAAAAATGTCCTTTTCTCCAGCTGCACCATCCTTAGCTTCTTCATGAGTTTTCCTTTATGCGCCAAAGTGCGTCCGATTTATGCGAATTATAACAAAAACTTGTGTAGACCTCTATATATTGCAAATAAACATAAACTACACAAATTATGTATTATTCTAACCCAAATGTATGAAATGCATGCAGAAATCGATACAAAAGTAAGTATAAAACATGGCGATTTAGGCTTACAACAAACACCCCATACTTAAGCTTGCTTGTCCTCAAGCAATACTTTTAATTGTCATATAGGGGAAGAAATCAAAACCCTCAACATATTAGATTCATTCTCATATGTCCCTGCAATCAATTACCATTCTCGAAAATGTACTAGTGTCACAAATCCATGCATCTGCAATTAAAAAGCAACATCTACTCACAAAAGGAGGGTTATGCAAAAATAATTCATAAGTGACAAAGCATTAATAATCAAGAGGACTTTAATTTAAGCTCAATAAGGAGTAGATTGGTAAAGGCTAAAAGGTGGGCAATGTTTGGCAATGTGGTGCTAATAATCCGGGGAAATGGAGTATTTTCCAAATTTTCTTTACCACATCCCTTCTTCGTAAGATTCATCACCTTCCATAATGCTTTTTTTCAATTATCATGCTTCTACCTCTCTAACCTCAGCACTGCCTTCTCGCGAGTCGCAAACATGGGTGTCATGAATGACCCCGGATACTTGGTGCCTTGGACTCCTCACCTATGTGTCCCATCTCACTGAACTATTATCTCAGTAAGCAGGGTCGATCTACCTTTATCTCCTGAGGTGATCGGATTTTTTCTCACTCATTAAATTTTCCATATTTTTTCAAACAATTTCCTACCAAACTCCAATAATGATAACAACACAACAACCATATAACAATCTCCATAATGTAACATCATTCTCAACATAATCCCCGGATAGGAAATAAGGTAAAGAATGACAATATTTAGAACATGTGGAGCATAATATGAAATAAGGCATAATATGGCTTTTGTGATGCATAAGCATAGGTAAGGTTAGAAAATATAAACATATGAGCATATATGGAAATATAAAGTCCTCCACCCTCTTATCATGCAATATGTCAAAAGCAACTTCAAATTTTACCTCCTTTCATGGTTTTCAAGAAAATATGCATTTCATTGTGACTTCCCTTTACTATGCAATTTCATGCTATATCTCTAATGAATCCAATTTTGCATCGTCGAGTTCAATATTAAACTTCCATGACACTTATCAAAATTTTCAATGGGGGTCATTTTTATAAATTTTGGAAAACATGCATATAAACCCATAAATCAATAATGAATTCCAAAATAGCCATGTATAAGCAATTCAAGAAATAAACCTTAAAAAATGCACACATAATGTCAATGGGTGTCATTTTTATAATTTTGGAAAACATGCATATAAGCCCATAAATCAATAATGAATTCCAAAATAGCCATGTATAAGCAATTCAAGAAATAAACCTTAAAAAATGCACACATAATGTCAAATAAAACCAAATATGCATAAAGTAAGCCCTTTCCCCACCCCATACTTAAACATTACAGTGTCCTCACTGTATAAAAAATAAGGGTAAAGAAAGAAACTCACTAGACAGGTGTGCGGGGCTTCATAATATCGAGTGTAAATGCCTGGGCCGAGTCCGATTTAGCTTTCTTCTATCCCCATGGACCTGTAAAAAAATGTAGAAGAGAATACCCACAATAGAAAAACTAAAAAGTTCAAAACAAAAAACAAACAAAAGCAACAATGTCCAAAAGTCCCAAAAATAAATGTCTATTTACATGCTCTAGATTTTATAGTCGCTAGGCCGACTTTCTCCATTAAGCTCAAGGTGGCATTTGCAGGGCCCATGTAGCTTGGGCTTCAAATAGGACTCCATTCTTGTCCATCAGCTGCAGTCCTCCAGAATGGATCTTGTTCACCACGAAGGGCCCCATTTTCTTT
The DNA here is from genome assembly GCA_037127255.1 of Persicaria tinctoria. Classification (NCBI taxonomy): domain Eukaryota; kingdom Viridiplantae; phylum Streptophyta; class Magnoliopsida; order Caryophyllales; family Polygonaceae; genus Persicaria; species Persicaria tinctoria. Next base: position 40,703,461 of record JBANSL010000020.1, read on the forward strand.
TTGTTGAATATGTTGAGAAACCAATTATCCTTTGATTTGGAAACATAGAGCTTGTCTCCAACTTCATACTCCTTGGGCTCATAATTGGAAATCCTACATAATCGCACATACCAAGGCAAACCTCTCCCATGTATAGATAAATCTTTAATGGAAATAGGAGAGGAAAGATCCATACCTTGGCTTACCTTTGCAGAATCGGATTTGGGGACCTCAGTATTTGATCGATCTCGAGTAAGTTTACTCGACATCGAGTTGTTTTCTTCAGGTGGTGGGCTGCTGCTCGAGGATGGCGAAGTCGAGGAAGCAAGGCTTTGGTCGATATCGAGTAGTCTTTCTCGGCTTTCAGTAGATTGCTCGTCGATGAAGGCGAAGTCCAGGCAGCAGGATTTTGGTCGATATCGACCAATTTCCTCGATATCGAGGAGTCCGTGGCTTCAGGTTGGTTGCTCGACGAGGCTGCTGCTGGTGGAGGGTTCTGAGTTTTGTCGACTTCGACCCTATACTTGCTTCATGTCAAGGCATCCGAGAAATAATTAGTCGACATTGACTTACCTTGGTTGATGTCGAGCAAATCATCCGTGTCGTCGTTTAGGATGACCATGATCTTCTCCACCTGAGCTTCCATATCCCTCTTTTCCAGCTCTTCAGGAGTCATATTTCTTACCTTAGGCTCCCCGCAAGTAATATAACCAGCTGATATAGATTTTACCCCTTCCATTGGACCTGTATGCCTTTCAGTTTTATTAAAAGAATACTCAATTACCTCATCGCTGACGTTGAAAGTGAGTACTCCCTTCCTTACGCTTATGTTGGCATCCACCGTCGCCAAGAAGGGCCTTCCTAGAATAATTGGACAAGCAGGGTCCCCCGCCATATCAATAACTAAGAAATCAGCAGGGACAAAGATCTTACCTACATGTACTGGCACATTGTCCACCATGCCTGTTGGAATGACCACCGTGTTGTTGGCCATGTAAAGCTTAGCATCCACAGGCTCTAGGGCACCTATCTTAATCTTGGACCATATTGTTAAAGGCATTATACTCACACTAGCTCCAAGATCACATAAAGCATTAAATTTATATTGACCAAATCCAATGGTTATAGCAAACTTATCTGGATCTGGCCTTTTCTCAAGTATGTCCATATGGCTGCACTCCTCTGTAATCTCAACCATTGACCGCTTCTTGCTTAGGATCTCCTTGAGGAATTTGACATATGATGGCATTTTATTAAGAGCCTCTGTGAAAGGTATGGTGACATTGAGCTTCTGAAGCATCTTGATGAAGCGCTGCAACTTCTTCTCTGCTGGATCCTTTGGAGATTTTGTTGGTAAAGACAGCTTTTTTTTCTGATTCGGAGCCAGAACAGATGTCGGAGGTGTTGCAATGTTTTCGATATCGACTTGAGTTTGCTTGACATCGACTAGATTCTCCTCGACATCGACCAATTTCCTCGATGTCGAGTTGTTGTGCTGTGCAGACGAATCTAGGCCAAGCTTCTGCTCGAGGTCGACTTGATGTTGCTCGACATCGACCAAATGTTGGTCGGCATCGAGTTGTTGTTGGTCGATGTCGAGTTGTTGTTCAGCTTCGTCCTGCTGCTTTTCGACCTCTGGCTCGTGTAGTTGACGGTCGCTCATGAGTTTCACAGCAACGATGTGTCCGGTCTTCCCCTTGGGATTTGGTTCTGAAGATCCAGGGAGCGAACCTGACTATCTGGGGACGCCTGCTACTAGCTGGCCAATCTGTGTCTCCGTTGATTTCCTCCATATATCAATCTCCCCAAGCCTAGAGTTGACACCTTGTATTTGAGTGTAAACGGAGTTGAAGGACTGCTTGGTATCGAAATGGTTCCTCCGCATTTCCTCTAGGATGGTCTGTAGGTCATCCCTTTTCTGGTCCCTTTCCGGATGTCCTGGAGCTCTGTATGGCGGGGGGTTCCTAGCGGCACCTTGGTTCCATTGTGGTTGCTGGAACCATTGGTCCCCCATATAGCGATTAGGACCCCCTACGTAAGCTGCCTCTTCGTGGTATTCTGCCAGCCTGACTTGTTTGTGTGTGGGCACTCAGTAGTGGTGTGTTACTGTGATCCGCATTCGATGCAGGGCTTGTTGACAGAAAGATACTGGACTTGCTTGAGGAGCTTGCGATTCTGATCTCTGTAGTATTGCTCCTTGACATCTGGATCAATTTCCTTAGAGGGCTCATAGAGAGGCATGGATGGGGTTGGGCTGGCATAAGAGTTCTCATCATAGTTTGTAGTAGCCCCATACTTATTATCGTAGTTGGCGAGCTTGTCGAGTACACCCCATGCGTCGGCTGGTGGCATTGTCAGATACTCATATCTAGTACACTGATTGATCTTATCCTTAGTGGTCTGGTCAAGAGAATTGAAGAAGATCTCCTGAATGACATAGGGTGGTTGTTCACATAATTAACCCAAGTTGTATTAAGATCACTTTCGCTTCAATAACACAAACAAGGATCACCTTCAACTTTCGCAAAAGAATCATGCTTGCAGGGATAGAAGATGAATTGCATAAAAAGATCGTACCTTTACCACATCACCGTGCATGGCTACCGTCGGGCTCACCCCGACCCTAGAAGTGGGTGGACTACTCGCTCTTCATCGCAATCGCAGACATCTTTGATGAAAAAGAACTAACTTGCATTAATAAACTCAACCAAACTTACAAGCTCTTCTCTCTCTCTCTCTCTCTCTCTCTCTCTCTCTCTCTCTATGTGACTAAATTGTTTCTAAAATTGAATGAATAAAATCCAGCCCCTAGGGCTTTATTTATAGGCTTCCAACCCTTGCTAATCAAGGTAAGAAAGTCTATCTATATCTATATCTATTTATCTACTTACTTAAAGATAAAATAATGGAATAAAAGAATTATATCTAAAAGGAAATATATCTAATGTGGATAGATCCTCCATGGAGTTGATAGATCTTGATGGAACTTGATAGAAATTAATAGAATTTAATCTCGAAAATATCTTCATTGGCTCCGGGATAGAAACTTAACAAGATTCTCGGACTGCTCGGCGTCGGCTCCCGGGATTTACTCGATATCGACTAGGAATCCTCGATATCGACTAGCGCTTTCTCGTCTTCCGCTCAGCAACTCGATTCCGGCCTCCAGAACACATGTCGACTTGACTTTTACTCTACATCGAGTAAATTCCTCAATATCGAGCAAGGCCTGGTCCGTCTTTAGCGTCTTCGTCAATCTCGGCTCTTAGACGTGAAAATCGACCAAGTGTTTTCTCGATATCGACCAAATCATGTCGATATCGACCAACCTGCTCCAGCTCCCAGCTTGCTCGTCGATTCGTAGTGCTCCAACTTGATATGGGTTACTCGATATCGAGTAAAACAACTCGATATCGACTAAGTTTCTCAACTCTCTGCTCTGTTCTTAAAACACACTTTCCCGAGTCCTCGTTTGTCGAATTGACGCATATGAACATGCGTTGGAAATCTCTTTTCGAGGGCTACAACTCTCATGAAGACATCAGAACTTGACTCGGAATGATGAATGTCGAAAAATGTCATTTTCTCTAGCTGCACCATCCTTAACTTCTTCATGAGTTTATCTTTAAGCGCCAAAGTGCGTTCGATTTATGCGAATTATAACAAAAACTTGTGTAGACCTCTATATATTGCAAATAAACATAAACTAGACAAATTATGTATTATTCTAACCCAAATGTATGAAATGCATGCAGAAATCGATACAAAAGTAAGTATAAAACATGGCGATTTAGGCTTACAACAACCACCACCCATATCGATGTCACCACCCTTATTGCTGTCACCACCTCTATCGTTGTCACCGCCCATATCGTTGTCACCACCCATATCGCTGTCACCACCCTTACTGTGGTCACCACTCCTATCGTTGTCACCACAACCCCTATTATTGTCACCACCACCTCTATCACTGTCACCACCATCCATATTGCTGTCACCACCCTTATTGCTGTCACCACCTCTATTGCTATCACCTCACTATCACTGTCACCACTCCTATTGCTGTCACCACCACTCCTATCACTGTCACCACCACTCCTATTGCTGTCACCACCCTAATTGCTGTCACTACCTCCATCGATGTCACCGCCCTATCGATGTCACCACTCCTACCGCTGTCACCACCACTCTTATCGTTGTCACCACCACCCATATCACTATCACCACCCTTATTACTGTCACCACCTCTATCGTTGTCACCGCTCTATCGTTGTCACCTCTCTATCGCTGTCACCACTCCTATCGTTGTCACCACCATTCCTATAGTTGTCACCACCCCTATCAGTGTGACCACCCCTTCGTTGTCACCACCCCTATCGCTGTCACCACCCCTATTGCTGTCACCATCCTTATCATTGTGGTGACACCTTTGTTTTAAGAGTTTTTCTTTACGAGATCACTGTGGTGACATCGTTGGTTATGACACATGCAGGAACAACGTTTTTGGTGACGGAGTTATTTTTAGAGTTTTTTTTACGAGATCATTGTCACCACACTTATTGATCAATTGTGACATTATTGGTGACACATGTAGTTACAACTTTTCTTTGGGTGACGGTGATATCTTTATTTTTAAAGGATTTTTTTTACGATAACACTGTCACCAACCTTAACTCTTCTGACAAAATATGGAGCCACACCAATTCAAACGGTAAAACCACTAAGAACATACCAAAGAACATATAATATCAACGAAAAATAGTGTAATCAAACACAATATCCCCATAAAAAAAGGTGTAATCAAACAAAGAAAGAAGTTGAAGATACCAATAAATCAAAAAACACCTAATTTACCAAAAGACCTAATTTACTTCCATCCATGAAAAAACATCGACTTATTACATCATCAATTCCACTTCTTTCCATTGATTCATCTGCAATGTGTCTTTCCTCTTCGCACTTCTAAAGTTGTCACTAATGGCCCCACCCCTGTTGTTAAATGGATGTGGTCAGACACTTCAATTCGAAAATAGCAAGATTTGAATCAACTTATTGAAACCCTCAGCTTACTTTTGTGACAGTACTCAAGAGCAGCCCTCATCACATAAACATTTCCAATTCAATCAAAGTTGTAGCTCACACCACCATCAGTCCATCAAGAAAACAAACCAGCACATAAGTGATTGAAACTATAATCAATACATCAAGAAAACAAACTAGCACATGAGTGATCGAAACTACAATCGACAATTGAAAATCATAAAAAAAAAACTAAACTAAATCACCGAAATCAAGGAAATGGAGTAGTCGAGAACGAGATCTGGATTGGAGAAAACCAGAGGATCATAGCGCAGGCAACGAGGACGAGAGGAATGAGGTAAACGACGTTCTCGGTGGATCGAATCTGATATCTTTTGTGTTGTCATCAGCGGGGTTGCCCTACGATGGGAAGGACGAAGATGAGACATTGAAATACTAATCCGTTTCTCTTTTCATGCTCGGAGATCGAAATTAGGTCTCGAACGGGGCTGCGCGGCGCTAATTCGAAGCTAGGGCTCAGTTCCGACGAAGATTCAGATCGAAATTAGGGCTCAAACGACGTTCTCAATGTTGATGAGCTCGTCCTCAATCTTCGTCCTGTAGAGGATGAATCAAACCTTGATCTTCGTCTTGTAGTCTCAATCTTGGTGAGCTCGTCATCAATTGTCGATTTTGGCGATGGCCACGACATGGACGAGGATGAATCAAACCTTGATTCGAAATCGCCAGGGCAGTTGAATGAAGTAACGGTAACAGAAGAAGCGAGAGCGCGGTGATACGAGGCCGAGAGGAAGGAGGAAGGAGGAAGGAGGAAGAAACAGGGAACACACAAGAATTAGACGAGGAAGGGAAAACGGGATCTCTTCTGTCACCCCCGCTTGCCAAAACCAGATCTGATCTCCTATGTCACCTTTGTCACCACATCCACCGCATATCCTCCCTCGTCACCACCGCTTGCCATAGCCAGATCCGATCTTGAATTTGCCGGAATCGGACTCCTAGAGATTAGCAGACGACTATGGCGAGAGAGAAGGAATCTGGGAGAGGAGGAACTCTTCGCTTCTTCGAACGGCCATGAAGACGAGCCCTTCTTCGAACGGCGTATGCGCTTGGGGAGGCCGTCACCGTGAAGACCGCCTCCGCCTCCAACCAAATCGAACATCCGCGATCGAGCAAGATGAAGGTGGGAATTCGGTGGAGTTCATGGCGGTGGGAGATCTCAGATCTGACAGGAATAAGGAGACGTTGTTCAATGGAGGCGTTCTCAATCGATGCTTCCTTTACATAAGAGCAGGGGCAATATGAGATTTTCAAAAAAAATTAGGACATTTAGCAAAAACTAATTTTAAGTGGATATTTTACAAAAAGGGGTTGGTAAAATGGACATTTGTAAAATATTTGCCGGTGAATTAAGATTTTGACCATAAAATTAAGATGGATAAAATTATGATATTGTTTATTTTAATTATTTCCTAAAAGTTAGGAAATCCCACTTAAGATTAATATTGATATTATATCTTTTTCATACAATTTAATCCAATTATTACATTTTATGGTTAATATTGATTAATGCCATATAAGGATTTAATTTTAAATTGAGATTAATTATTATGCTTGTTTTATATTATGATATATTGCTTGCATATATAAGGTGACTAGTATGGCCCATAAATACGATATGCGCATCATTATGTTTTTTTTGTACACGATCTGCGTATCGTTATGTATTTTTGTATTTTATTTTCGGTAATTAGATTATTAGAAAATATTTTAATACAAGAAGAAGAAGACATAAGAAATTCAAGGATGGAGATCCATGAAGGATGCGAGGGTCGACACCCATGAAGATTAGATCTTTAAAATTTTGGATCGTAGGGGTCATACTAGGATCACAATTTTCGTTGCATTTTGAATGCTTGCTTTTTTCACTTTATTTAAGTTTTGCATTGTTTCATTTATTTTTTTCACTTATAAATAAATGACAACTGCATGCTTAAGTTCCAAAGGTAAACTGGGAAAATACCTTTCCATATCATAACCCATTAGGTTCTGAATTTTCGGTTGGACGAGCTTCACAAAAGTGAGGGTGTCTTTCCATAATCTTGGACTAATGAGGGTGAATCTATATGGGGTTCATAAACCTTGATATGGTTGTACCCAACAAGAGACCAAAGGGCAAAGGTTTGGATCTTGAGGCATAGTGATGATTTTACATTGGATGTGGATCATCAATCAAGAATTAGAAGGAGTTATAATTAATAATTGTTACTTATCTTGAACGCACAAGACTTAAGGAAGTGCAAAAGTACGTTGGGTCTTGTCTGTAATAGGGTCTTGGAATCATTTTATTCACAGGGAACGATAACAACTTGAATCAAATGCGTGTTTACTTATTTTAAAGGTGTTTAATATAGAGTAATTTGCATTTTGAACATATACTGATTTGCATGTCATTTCCTTTTATGTACAGGCATTATGTCGAACGATAATTTGAAATTCACCCTGCGCTCAATTGTTGAGAAGAACAAATTGAATGGAACGGACTTTCTCGATTGGGAAAGGAATATGAGAATTGTTCTCATGCCCGAAGGGCATGAGAACGTCCTGAATACCCCTATCCCTACTATCACCGACGACTCATCAGATGAGGAGAAGGTGAGAGTAATGGAGTTAAAGAGTGAGTCTTTGTCTGTCAATTGTCTAATGCTAGAAGGCATGGAACCTGACCTTCAAAAGAGGTTTGAACACCAGGATGCTTACACTATCATCTCCAACCTGAAAATGCTGTTTCAGGAATAGGAAAGGATTGAACGATATGAAACTCACAAGGCTATACTAGATAGAAAGCTTGTGAAGAGAAAGCCAGTAGGTCCCCATGTGTTCAACATGATCGGCCTTTTTAGCCGTATGGAAACACTGGGCACCCCATATGACCAAGAGTTGGCCACATATATCGTCTTGCACTCCTTACATGATGGCTCTGCCTCATCCAGGATGAACTACCATATGCATGGTATTAAGAAAAACATGAACAAACTCCATGGTATGCTCAAAGTTGCTGAGCAGAATACTCCCACTGACAACAAGAAGGAAGTTCTTAACGTTAACAGAGGGAAATGGTTCAAGAAAGTAGCCAAGAACAAGAACAATACCTAAGGGAAAGGCAAAGAAGTTGCAAAACCTAAGTGTGGTGAGAAGCCAAGGGTGGTTGCAGACCATGATTGTCTCCATTGTAAGGCTAAGGGACACTGGAAAAAAAACTGTCCCAAGTACCTGAAAGACAAGAAGAACGAGACATTGAGTTCCAACACTTATTTATGTTATTGAATTACTGTTAACCAATGTCCTCACATTAGATAAAGGTCCTACTTGGGTATTAGATGCCGGATGTGGTGCTCACATTATTTTAAATGTGCAGAGACTAAGAAATAGGAGACAAGTGAAGAAAGGGAAGATAGACCTACGCGTCGGAAATTGAGCAAGTGTTGCTGCAATTGTCGTAGGAGATTTTAGTTTATCTCTTCCTTCTGGTTTACTTTTAAAACTGAATAATTGTTATTTTGTTCCTAGCATTACAAAGAACCTTGTTTCGGCTGCAGTAATTTATTCTGATGGTTTTAATTTTAGCACTACAGATGAAGGTATAATTATTCACAAGAATGATATCTTCTATGCTCGTGCTCAAGATATTAATGGAATATTTGTATTCGACCTTACAACAGAATCGTATAACATAAATACAAAAAGGCAAAAATCAAGTAAGTTGAGTGAAGCCTACCTATGGCACCGTCATTTGGGTCACATCAGTTTAGACCGCATGAAGAAGCTCCATAAAGATGGACTTCTAAAAGACGTGGATTGTGAATCCATTGATACATGTGAGTCATGTTTGATGGGCAAAATGACAAGGTCACCTTTCAAAGGAAGAAATGAAAGGGCTACTGAGCTATTGAGCATTATACATACTGATGTATGTGGACCAATGAGTACAAAAGCTAGAGGTGGTTATAGATACTTCATCATATTTACTTATGACATGAGTAGATATGGATATATTTACCTTATGTCACAAAAATCGGAATTCTTTGAAAAGTTCAAAGAATTTCAAAATGAGGTAGAGACTCAAACTGGCATGAAAATAAAAGCACTTCGATCAGATCGTGGTGGTGAGTACTTGAGCCATGGATTTGATCATCATTTGAAAAACTGTGGGATAGTAACACAATTGTCTACTCCAGGGACACCACAGCTTAACGGTGTATCTGAAAGGAGAAATAGGACCCTGTTAGATATGGTTCGATCTATGATGAGTTTTGCTGACCTTCCGGTATCCTTCTGGGGATATGCCCTCACAACTGCCATACTTACACTAAACAGGACTCCGTCTAGAGCTGTAGACAAAACTCCATATGAGATATGGACTGGAAAGGTTCCAAAATCGTCTTTTATAAAGATATGGGGATGTGAAGCTTATATAAAGCGTTTACAAATGGATAAGCTTGCCCCTAAATCAGATAAATGCTATTCTATAGGGTATCCAAAAGGTAGTTTTGGATACTACTTCTACAATCCCACTGAGCAAAAAGTGTTTGTTGCAAGGGATAATGTCTTTTTGGAAAGAGAGTTTGTTTCCAATAAGTCAAGTGGGAGAAATACTCATCTTAAATTAGTTCATGATGAAGAGCAACAAACTCAACAACGAGATGATATAGATGATGTCGAGGACGAGTTAATGGTTTTGGAAGGCCAAGGGCCCCAAATCATCGAAGAACCGGAACAAGAGGATCCACAACTAGTTGTGGAAACTGTTCCAGCTCCAGTTGTTGAACCAGTTGAGCCCACCCGTAGATCAGATAGGCCAAGTGTACAACCAAGACGTTATGATGATTTCATCTTGAATGTAAACCTTGATGTGCTTCTGTTAGAACATGAAGAACCTAATACCTATAAGCAAGCAACGACGGGTCCACACTCCAAGAAATGACTTGAGGCCATGAGATCCGAAATGGATTCAATGTTTGAAAATCAAGTTTGGGACTTGATAGATTTGCCAGATGGGGTAAAACCCATAGGGAGCATATGGGTTTCCAAACTCAACACAGATAAAGATGGAAAGGTATTTGTATATAAGGCAAGATTAGTTGCCAAATATTTTAAACAGATTCATGGTATATAGACTATGATGAGACCTTTTCACCAGTTGTCATGATAAGATCCATTAGGGTAATCATTGCCATTGTCGCCTATTATGATTATGAGATTTGGCAAATGGATGTCAAAACCGCCTTCGTGAATGGATTCTTGGAAGAGGATGTGTACATGACACAACGAGAGGGTTTTGAAGATCCAAGTGATGCAGGGAAGGTATGCAAGTTTAAGAGGTCTATATATGGGCTTAAGCAAGCATCAAGAACTTGGAAAATTCGGTTTGATTAAAAGATCAAAGAGTTTGATTTCATCAGATGCGAAGAGGATCCTTGTGTATACAGAAAGTTTAGTGGGAGTAAAGTGTTCTTCCTAGTCTTATATGTGGATGGCATACTACTTATTGGAAATGACATTCCGATGCTAGAGTCCATTAAGGAATGGTTGAAGAAATGTTTCTCAATGATGGACTTGGGAGAGGCAAAATATCTACTTGGAATAAAGATCTATAGAGATAGATCTAAGAGATTGCTTGGATTGAGTTAGGGAACTTATATAGATAAGATTCTCATAAGATTCAAAATGCAAGATTCCAAGAAAGGGTGAAGGTTCGATAATGTAAAACAAAGTAATATAGAAATACTCTAGAAGGGGGGTTGAATAGAGTATGCCGGTTTTTCGCAGATAGTCTCAAGACTTTTGAAGCTCGTGCAAAACCCCTTGAGATTAGACTTAGTCTTTTCTCTGAAAACCTGAATCACAAAGTTAAACAATCGAACCAAGTGCGGAAATAAGGTAAAACAGTAAATAAAGGACTCGATGAATTGTTTACGAGGTTCGGCACGAACTTGGCCTACGTCCCCGCCTAGGGTTCTTCCACAACCCTAGGATTCAACCGGCTTTTATTGATTAATAAGACTTAGGATCCTAGTAGCTCCCCGAGAAGCCTCTCTCCTATACAATTGCAATCTAGTCAACTCATGTTCCCTTGGAGTCCTAGACCAATCTAGAAGAGCCCCACCTCTCTATGCTATCTAGTACAATCCTCTTACACTTAGTGAATCAATCGCCTAGTGTTCACTTCCTGAGTTACAAACTCTCGAGTATAACACTATAACAAAATATATCCTATAAGCTCACTGTGTAACTCTCAAATGCTTTGAAATGAAATAACAGACTCTTAAGGACTAGCAAAGAGCACATGAAGAAGACAGATCTCGCTTGAAAGCCTGAGTGTATGAATGCTTGTGTTCAACAGATGTGTGGTTGTCTTCTTCTTCCTTTTCTTTATATTGAAAACAAATCGGCGCCTAAGGATCTTCACCAACGGCTAGAGAGGATCATGACTTGAGCTGGATCTTCTATCTTTGGAAACTTCGGAGGCCATGATCTTCCGATTTGAATCTTCTCAATTTACAACATAAGGAAGGAAATAATATTCGAAAATACTTCCTGAAAGGTTAGTGTATATATATAATAATACAATGGAAGCATATAATAACATAAAATAATATTCGAACATAATATCATATAGAACAGGTTTTGTGTTTCATCGACACTGTTAAAGCTTCAAGACCTTTGACACAAACAGACTGTCAAGGCCTTTGAAACCTATTCCGATTTTCATCAAGGGAGTGGAGTTATCAATCTCCCCTTTGATGAAAGACAAAACCTGCGCATCCCTGCAACTTAGTCAAGCATATATAATATAAATAAAATCGGACTAAGTACCTGCATTGGTTAGACAAATGTTGGATCAAAATTTTAAAGCATGAAAACCATCCAACTGAAAACAAAACCAAGGTCTTCCAAGACCTTTAAATCGCAACAGTTTTAAAAAGTCTAAAACCACCACATATCATCTCCCCCTTTTTGTCTTTCAACAAAGGGATGAGGTAAAACAGTCACCAAAAGTTTTGAAATAGTTTCCAAAAACCAGCAATGTTTCAGAATTGGGGTTAGGGTAGGGTAGGGTAAGGCTAAGCTTCATCGTCCGGAACATCATCAGTGAACCGCGACCACAGACCTTGCAATAGCTTGGTTATCCCGCTCATCTCCGTCATAAATCCAAGCGAACTTCCTCCAAGCCCAACTCCAGGTTGTCCATGCGTTCATCAACGGTTGAGGCAGTGGGAAGAGCTTTTGAAGGAGAGGCAAGACTCCAAGTCCCTTGGGGGGACCGAGTGATGCCAATCTTTTCAAGGCTCTTGGAGTCGAACTTACCCATATGACGCTGTTGTTCTTCATTTTTTAAATTGATTCCAGAAGCTTTGAAGATATGGGTCAAAAGGGTGGCGAAGGGGAGGGGAGTTCCTTTTCTGGCTTTTCTAGCGTGAGCCATGGATCCAAGGATAGTGTTGGCCAGATCAAGGTCAAGGCTATTTAGGATCCGGTAAAGAAGGACCATGGCATTATCGGTAAGGAGCGAGCCCGAGTTAAGACGGGGTAAGAGGCAACACACAATGATGTTAAAAATAATCTTTGCCTCTAGGGTAAGGGATGAGTGGGTAAGCTGCTTTGAAGTGCTGTTAGATGCTTCGGGTAGGAGATATTTGGATCGGGCAAGGGCTAGGCACTGTTCTTTTGTGGGGTTGTCGGGAGAGGGTGGACAAGGTCTAGGTAGGCCAAGGAAATCAGCAAAGTCAATGGTGTTGAAAGAGATTCTAACCCCTTTGACGATGGATTCCAAAGACCAATCGTCGACATTGTTTTTGGCTTTTAGGTTTATGTAGAACAGGCAGGTAAGTTGGGGATAGTAGATAGATTCAAGGTTGAGTAAGGTCCAGGCTGGGGATGTTTTAAGGAGAGCAATGCAAGGTAAATTTAAAGCTTCAAAGAATGCAATATCCAAAAAATCAGAACAGCAGATCCTACGAGTTCGAAACTCATCTACCCACTTTCCAGCCGTTTCAGCATTTTCAAACCATGAAGAGGGTAAGGATTGGTTTACCTGGATGTAGGCGGGTGGATCAGCATTCTTCCTACGAGCAAGTGTTGGAGCAGCCCTCTTTGCAGGCGCCTCAAAGCCTCTGAGGGTACCCTTCCTGGTACGCTTTGGAGATGGAGGCTTGACAGCTGCTGGAGCTTTTCGCTTCTTTGGAGACGGGGGAGGAGGAGAAGGAGAAGGAGAGGCAACAGGTTCTGGCTCCTCTTCCTCCTCATCCTCAGACCCCGAGTCCTCAGCGGACCCCTCATCGTTGTCTCCTTCAACATTCTCGTCATCACCGGTCTCATCCTCCTCCTCTTCTTCTTCCTCTGGTTCCTCCTCAGTGGGAACTTACTTCTCAGCCTCTTTCCGAATTCTCTCGGCCTCCTCCTCGACCAATTTCCTTGCAAACTCGGCCTCTTCCTCGGCCTTTTTCTTCCTTAAAGCTTCTTCTTCAGCTTCCTTGGCGGCATCCCATTCCAGAATAGCATCGACATCCTCCTCTTCCTCCTCTTCGTCCACCTCATCAGCGATGATTATCTTTTTCCCTTTCTTCTTTGCACTGAGAGGCTTCTTAGCTGACGTCCCTTGGTTACTGTAGTCGTGCTCTCAGCGATGGTGCTCTGGACAACAGCAGGGACGATAGCTTGAGGAGTGGGTGCTGGTGTAGGGGAAGTAGCAATGACCTGACGTCCCTTGGGGGTGGCGCCAAGTCTTTTGGGTGTGGAAGCTTTCTTTGATTTGGGAGCCATGGAGGTAATCGGCTAGAGTTTCAGGATAGTTTGAGAGGTTGAAGAAAGAGAATTGGAAGAGTTTTGGGTAGTTTTGAGGTTATGAGGTAATCGAGTGGGGTTTGGGTTTTAAATAGGAGAGATTTGAGTGATGGGACGGGGTTTATGTTTCCAATGTAAGTAATGATAACATTGCCAATTTGAAAAATATTTCAATTCAAAATTCAAATCTTCTCTTAACCATTTTAGAATATGAGGGAAATAACCAAAAATATTTTGTTCCAAAAATATCTCAACGGATAAAATATGTGACATAAATAAATTATTTTGAAATCCGATGAAAATAATACTTGATCAAATATCTAAAAAGATATTAACCAAATATATACGATCCGATATCTGTTTTCTACCATTCAGTTCACAAACCTTGACATAAAACTCAAGGGTCTTGATACTGAGTAGAATTTATCTTTTGTAAAGGGAAAGCTCCCCCTACGAAAGTGCATCCTTGTTAAGCATCCCAATCTCTCGTCTAATGAAGGTGAACCCGTCCTCTGCCAAAGGCTTAATAAAAATGTCAGCCCATTGATAATCAGTTGAAATAAAAGAAATGGACACATCACCTTTTTCGACATGGTCTTTAATGAAATAATGCCTTACATCAATATGTTTTGTCCTTGAATGCTGAACAGGATTCTTCGTGATTGATATGACACTTGTATTATCACACTTAATGGGAATACCTCTGAGGTTGATGCCAAGATCTCTCATTTGTTGAGCTATCCAAAGGATTTGGGAGCAACAAGCTCCAGCTGCTATGTATTCGGCTTCTGTAGTGGATAGAGCGACTGAGTTTTGTTTCTTTGAGTGCCAACTGATCAAGGATGCTCCTAAGAATTAGCAACATCCTGATGTGCTATTCCTATTCACCTTATAGCCTACAAAATCTGCATCAGAATACCCGATTAATGTGAAATCCTTTTCCTTTGGGTACCTTAGTCCAAGCTCCTTAGTGCCATTAAGATATCGAAAGATCCTCTTCACAGCCACGAGGTGAGATTCTTTAGGATCAGCTTGAAACCTAGCACACATGCAAACACTAAACATGATGTCAGGTCTACTAGCTGTAAGATACAGTAAAGATCAAATCATTCCTCGATACTCCTTTTGATTGACACTCTTCCCAGTCTTGTCTTGATCTAGAGATAATGTTGAGCTCATGGGTGTCTTGAATGCTTTGGATTGATCCATCTTGAACTTTTTCAAGAGATCCTTAGTGTACTTGCTTTGGTTGACAAAAATCCCTTTCTTGGATTGATGAACTTGTAATCCCAAAAAGAAGTTGAGTTCACCCATTAAGCTCATCTCAAATTCACTGCACATAATGTCAGAAAATTCCTGGCACAAAGATGTGTTAGTAGCACTAAATAATATATCATCAACATAAATTTGAATAACCAAAATGTCCTTTCCTTTGGTCTTGATATAAAGAGTCTTGTCGATCAACCCTCTTTTAAAATCATTTTCTAAAAGATATTTTGACAAACGCTCATACCAAGCTCTTAGGGCTTGTTTCAAACCATAAAGCGCTTTGTCTAGTTTATAAACATGATTGGGAAATTCTGAACTTTCAAAACCTGGGGGTTGAGCCACATAGACTTCTTCCTCTAAGAAACCATTAAGAAAAGCACACTTGACATCCATTTGATATAACTTTATGCTCATAAAAGATGCAAATGCTAATGAAATGCAAATGGCTTCAAGCCTGGCTACGGGAGCAAAGGTCTCCTCGTAGTCAATACCTTTCTCTTGATTGTAGCCTTGAGCAACAAGTCTTGCCTTGTTCCTCACGATCTTACCATTCTCATCTAGCTTGTTTCGAAATACCCATCGTGTGCCAATGACTGATTGATGCTTTGGCCTAGGCTTCAAGGTCCAGACTTTATTCCTTTCAAATTCGTTAAGCTCACTTTGCATAGCAATGATCCAATATGGCTCTTGAAGGGCCTCATCTACCTTCTTGGGTTCAATAAGAGAAACAAACGCGTGAAAAGCACAAAGGTCTTTAAGTTTAGAATGAGTTTGAACACTAGATGTAGGGTCAGAAATGATATCCTTTAATGAGTGTGATGAGGAGTATTTGAATTTCCTTTTGCTAGTCTCAGCTCCTTGATTCGTCACACCAGCAAGATTGATTTATGGTACATCTGACTCTGTGGTCCTGTTAGGTTCAGTTTCAGTAGTTTCTGACATTTCAACACTGTTGGATTGGACACCAAGGGCTTTGGACGAATCTTCAACACCTTGGGCCAATTCTTCAGTGTTGAGAATCTGTTCCTGCATGTTCCTCTTCTCTGTGTTCTTGGTAGCAGCATCATCACCTTCCTCGTTCTCTGCATGGATGTTAAGATCTATATCTGCAACACTTTCACTCAACGAACCGTCATTGCATTCATCAAATATAACATGTATACTTTCTTCAATTAACTGGGTCCTTTTATTGAAGATTCTATAAGCTTTGCTACTAGTGGAGTAGCCAAGAAATATACCTTCATCACTACGCGCATCAAATTTCCCAAGGTTATCTTTTCCATTGTTATGAACAAAACAAGTACATCAAAAGGGTTTAAAATAAGATATAAGTGGTTTGCGGCCTTTAAAAAGTTCATAAGGAGTTTTCTTTAAGATGGAACGAATAAGACAACGATTCAAAATATAGTTAATTGTGTTAACAGCTTCAGCCCAATAGGTTTTAGGTAATGCATTTTTTAAAAGCATAGTCCTGGCCATATCCTCTTTGGTGCGGTTCTTTCGTTCCACAACCCCGTTTTGTTGAGGTGTCCTAGGAGCAGAAAAGTTATGGGAGATGCCATATTTAGCACAAAACAAATCAAACTGAAGTTGATCAAACTCCCTACCATGATCACTCCGAATTGACACTATGGGCTCGTTTCTTAAAGTTTGCAACTCCTTACAAAGTTTTGAAAACTCAAATAAGGCATCTGGTTTTTCTTTTAAAAAAGCAACCCAAGTATATCTAGAAAAATCACCAACAACAACAAGCATGTACTTTTTACCATTGGGAGATTTGACTCGCATAGGACCACATAAATCCATATGTAAAAGTTCAAGGGGTCTAGAAGAACTTACAACCTTTTTGGGTTTGAAAGAGCTACGTGTTTGTTTACCTCGTGTGCATGCATTGCACATATCAATACCTTTGAAGTCCATCTCAGGTAGCCCTCTTACAAGCCCTTTGGACACAAGCTTCTGTAGTGTATGTGGACTCACATGACCGAGTCTCCTGTGCCAGAGCTTTGGATCGTCCGTCAAAGCCTTTAGATAGGTTAAGCTTCCTTGTGCCACTTGATCAGCATTTACAACGTATATATTGTTGTAACGATATGCAGTCAGTATAAATTCACCTGTATCTTCTCTGCACACTAGACATCTTTTCTTGTTAAATCTGAAATTGTTGCCACTGTCACATAATTGAGAAACACTAAGCAAATTATACTTTAAACCATTCACAAGATAGACATTCTTAATACTATGGTTGGAATCACTCCCAACGCTACCAATACCAACGATGTCACATTTTCCTTTGTCACCAAGAGTGATTGTTCCTGTGGATTGCTCCTTTAGATCATAAAAGAGAGAACTCTTTCCACTCATATGCCTCGAGCATCCACTATCAATAATCTATTTGTGCTCCTTCACCTTGGTGATCTCCTCAAGCTTCTCATCGTGTGATTTATCTTCTGAGGCCATAAGACAATAATTGGCCTTCTCATCATCGGAGTCAGAGTCAGAATCGCTCCAAGTTGCCACCATGGCTTTCTTTTTCCATTTATCACCCTTCTTGGTCTGGCTCTTCGTCTTTTGAAGGCAATCTTTCACAAGATGATCTGTTTCACCACATTCAAAACAAGACAAAGGTTTAGTCTTCT
The DNA here is from genome assembly GCA_037127255.1 of Persicaria tinctoria. Taxonomy (NCBI): domain Eukaryota; kingdom Viridiplantae; phylum Streptophyta; class Magnoliopsida; order Caryophyllales; family Polygonaceae; genus Persicaria; species Persicaria tinctoria. The sequence goes on from JBANSL010000020.1 coordinate 40,721,232, forward strand.
TATCATATTTGTTGTATTGAGGCTTACCTAGAAATTTAGAAGACTCTGATCCATCCTTGTTGTTGAATTGTTTCTTCATTTTGAGGATTCGAGCAAGGCCTCTTGTGATAAGAGCAAAAGGATCATCCTCATCGTCATCCCCATCTTCGGAATCAGATCCATCTTTGGGGCCGTCCTTCTTAGACTTGAGCGCCAAGTTCTTAGTGCTTGCTGTAAGTTCTCCATCGTCTTCATAAAGGATCATCTCATGCGTGATCAGTTTCCCAAATAGGTCATCAAGGGGCAGAGTAGTGAGGTCTTGGGCTTCCTCTATAGCTGTTACTTTAGGACCCCACTTTTCTTTTGGGAGACACCTCAATATCTTCCTTACTTTCTCAACGTTTGTAAAGCTCTTGCCGAGAGAGTCAAGGTTGTTGGTGATTTCTGTGAATCGTATGAACATGGCCTTGATTGACTCATTAGACTTCATTTTGAAAAGCTCATACTTTCGAAGGAAGATACTGATCTTTGTGTCCTTCACTTGGCTGGTTCCCTCATAGGTGACGACCAGCTTGTCCCAAATCTCTTTAGCTGACCTACAAGATGAAGTACGGTTAAACTCATCAGTGCTAAGACCACAATAAAGTAAGTTAATAGCCCTGTAGTTTTTGGAGACGAGTTCAAGATCCGCTTGGATGTATTCAGACTCCTTCTTTGCGACTTTGGTTCCATTTGGTCCGTCTTTCTCTGGAATCTTTGGCCCATTCTCTATAATGTTCCAAAGTTCCAGATCTTGGTCTATGATAAACATCTTCATCAATGATCTCCAGTGGACAAAGTTGTTTCCTACAAAGAGTGGTGGTTTGCTGGTAGACCTTCCCTGTGCAAATCCTCCGCCTGCTTCACCAAACATGATCGAAAACTCACAAGATTGTTAGATCAAAAGAAGTGAGTAAAGCTCTGATACCAATTGAAGGTTCGATAATGTAAAACAAAGTAATATAGAAATACTCTAGAAGGGGGGTTGAATAGAGTATGCCAATTTTTCGCAGATAGTCTCAAGACTTTTGAAGCTCGTGCAAAACCCCTTGAGATTAGACTTAGTCTTTTCTCTGAAAACCTGAATCACAAAGTTAAACAATCAAACCAAGTACGGAAATAAGGTAAAGAAGTAAATAAAGGACTCGATGAATTGTTTACGAGGTTCGGCACGAACTTGGCCTACATCCTCGCCTAGGGTTCTTCCACAACCCTAGGATTCAACCGGCTTTTATTGATTCACAAGACTTAGGATCCTATTAGCTCCCCGAGAAGCCTCTCTCCTATACAATTGCAATCTAGTCAACTCACGTTCCCTTGGAGTCCTAGACCAATCTAGAAGAGCCCCACCTCTCTATGCTATCTAGTACAATCCTCTTACACTTAGTGAATCAATTGCCTAGTGTTCACTTCCTGAGTTACAAACTCTCGAGTATAATACTATAACAAAATATATCCTATAAGCTCACTGTGTAACTCTCAAATGCTTTGAAATGAAATAACAGACTCTTAAGGACTAGCAAAGAGCACACGAAGAAGACAGATCTCGCTTGAAGGCTTGAGTGTATGAAAGCTTGTGTTCAACAGATGTGTGGTTGTCTTCTTCTTCGGTTTCTTTATATTGAAAACAAATCGGCGCCTAAGGATCTTCACCAACGGCTAGAGAGGATCATGGCTTTAGCTGGATCTTCTATCTTTGGAAACTTCGGAGGCCATGATCTTCCGATTTGAATCTTCTCAATTTACAACATAAGGAAGGAAATAATATTCGAAAATACTTCCTGAAAGGTTAGTGTATATATATAATAATATAATGGAAGCATATAATAACATAAAATAATATTCGAACATAATATCATATAGAACAGGTTTTGTGTTTCATCAACACTGTTAAAGCTTCAAGACCTTTGACACAAACAGACTGCCAATGCCTTTAAAACCTATTCTGATTTTCATCAAGGGAGTGGAGTTATCAAAGGGTTTTTACCTATGCAGCATGGTGTATATCTTAGCAAGAAGTAGTGTCCTAAGACACCTGCTGAGCTAGACAAGATGAATAAGATTCCTTATGCTTCTGCTATAGGATCTATGATGTATGCCATGGTGTGTACACGACCTGATGTTGCATATGCTTTGAGCATGTGTAGTAGATACCAATCGAATCCAGGAGAGGCACACTGGTGTGCAGCTAAGAACATCCTGAAGTACTTGAGAAGAACCAAGGATGATTTCTTAGTGTATGAGGGTGATGACCAGTTGATCGTACAAGGCTATACTGATGCAAGCTTCCAGACTGACCGAGATGGATTTGAGTCTCAATCGGGATATGTTTTCATCCTTAATGGAGAAGCTGTGAGTTAGAAGAGCTCCAAACAAGACACAGTTGCCGATTCTACGACAGAAGTTGAATATATAACCGCTAATGAAGCAGCTAAAGAGGTTGTCTGGATGAGGAAGTTCATAGATGAACTCAGTGTTGTTCCTGACATTTCAGGGCCTATTGATATCCATTATGACAACAATGGTGCCATAGCCCAAGCCAAGGAACCGAGTTCAAGCTCCAAATCCAGACACGTTATGAGGAAGTATCACCTTATTCGACGCATAGTCACTGAGGGTGACGTTAAGATGTGTAAGGTGCATACAGATGACAACATTACAGATTCATTGACAAAGCCAATGCCTAGGCCCAAGCATGATAGTTACACTAGAGCTAAGGGTCTCAAACACATTGGAGAATGGCTTTGAGATTGCCTTCTAGTACATTTTATGTTTAGAGTGTTAGACACTAAGTTTATGTTCGATTGGATGATTTTATGATATATGATATTTCATCGTTATTTATATATTGTGTTGAATGATAATAAATAAAATGTCCAAATAATTCGTAGTTCGCAATTGGGCTTATCTTAAGTATTCTGGTAAATGAAACCTCATTAATTGAAATGCAATTATGAATTATCGCAAGTCCATAGTCTGAAACCATCAAATTGGACATATGTGATTTTATTAATGACTATATTGTAAGTTGACTGATAGCGCTATGTTTTATGGGCTATAGGTACATGGAGATGTCTAGTCAATTACATATATATGTATGGATGATACATATAGGACAGACCCACCTTAAGACTCTACAAAAGGGATTGCAGAGTTTTAAGTTAAACCATGATTAGTAGATTCCTCAGACATGAGTATGTTATGGTCAATCTCTCTTGATGATTGATATTTCTTTGACGCGGCTAAACGCTTTTCGTAAAAGGGAGTTATAAAGGTCATTGTTGGGATTGCCAAAAGTTGAGTGGGAGTCATAGTCATACAAGATTGGAGAGGTCCTCCTTCTTTATGTATATTGTGATGCACCGAAAAGGAATGGTGTCTAGGTCACTTGAAGAGTGAGAACTGAAAATGCATGGCCATGCTCGAATGGATTATTTGTAATCATCCGTTTAATTGATAGTTCAAACTCGGAGTTCAAGAAACATATTTGATAATAGATATGAATGTCATCGTATCATCAAATAAGACATTAAGAGACAAAGGTATCTTATATTGCACACTTGTTTAAGGACAAATAGGAGATTGAAGGAATTGTGTTCTTTAATTAAATGTGCAATGACTAACCATGGAATAGGACAATTGATTGAGATATTCAATCCAATTATTTTATGAGTCGTAATGCTTTGCTAGAAGCCAATTGCGATTAATGGGGTTAAACGGTTTAAGTCCATGACTATTATAAACGGGTCATATGAGGTCACACACTTTGAGTTGACGAATTAGATCAACGAGACTGATGGTGTATTAATATATATGTGACATATTATTAATAGGAAATAATATTGATTTGAGAAATAATATTTATTTGGGAAATAAATAGTAGGTGTTATTTATTTGATAAATAACATTACGTAAATTTGCTATGGGTGTACATACCTCTTTTGGTCTTGCCTAATTAATAGGCTCCTAATTAATTTGGATTAATGAGGAGTTAAAAAGGAAAAGATGTTTGCAAACATGCTTTCATTTTGACCGTTTCTTTCTTACAAACGGATGTTCAATTAAGGCTTGGCAAACTATTACAAATGAGATGTATGCAGAGAATGAATTAGTTTTGCTAATTTTCTCAAAAGGGCATCTTTCTCGTAAGAGAAGAGAGGCAATATAGTTGCATTAAAAGTGCTATATGACAAAGCAAGTGTTGATTTGGCCGGACGCCATAACCACCATCATCCCAAAAGCAATTAGATTGTTTTGTCTTTTGACCTTCGTCCTAGCAGTCAAAGGCAAGTGAGATCTAGACACCGGGCTCGTGCAGACCGATTAGAGGAGCAACACGTGTGGCTCTCGTTCTCTTCCGAATCCTCCCTGTTCAGATCCGGCTCATGCATCAAGAGGTATTCTCTAAACAATGATTGATCTATCAATATGCATGAAGATCCTACGATTAGATGTTTAGATATAATATGAAATTCCGCTTAACACATCTAATAAATCTTTCGAAATGTACAAGTATCACGAGTTACCTTGATCCATTCTTCATAAACACTTCTTTCTACTTGCAACATCTTCTTCTCACTGTCTCATTCAAACCCGGAGATGCCAAGCATTTAAGCTATTATTGAGTATTTCTCCGACCAGTGCTTCAGTCTTGAGTCAATATGTGGCTCAACCTTCAAGCCACAATGAGGAAGTTTTTTTAGGATCATCTCCTCCAACTTGCTCATAAAGACACTCTTAAACCCACTCTTGCCTTTCCACTTTGGATCACGAGATAGGTCCAATAAGGCAGCAATTAGTATTGCACCCTCTTCGTTCATCCAAAACCTCTTGTTTCTCTCACTTCCTCGAATAGTACCATCCATCTTATAGCTTTAAATAACAAAGTAGAACATAATAAGCAACAATTATATGTCAACAAACACCAGCAACAAGAACACTACTACAATTCTCATGTTCAAACAAAAACAACTAATAAGACTACTCTTTATATGACAACAAACAACAACAACAACATCAAGAACCACCTCGGTTCAACAAATAACAATAGATAAAAAAGAGACTTGTAATATATAAATTAATTGATGTTCAACAAATCTGAGTAACAAATGTTTGTAGGAAACTAAATTACGAGATGCAAAAGATATTAAAAACAAGTCTGAAATTTCAATAATACTATAATCAACACATCCAATTAGTTTCCCTAGATCTAATCTGATGCAGTGCAATTATCGATGACTCCTGGTGACATTGAGGACAATATGAAGGTTCCGTTCGATGGTCCTGTCACTCGTGCAAGGGCCAAGAAGATTCAAATTGCAACTAAAGCCTTTCTTGTCCGTCACCATGGAACTTTAGAGCAAGGGTTCAGGCCACCCTGGATCACTTGGCTCAAGGTTACACCACCAGCACAAGACGTGAGCTTGCGTCCACACACAAAGCTCATGAAGACTCGTCAGCATCCACCATGAACCAACCACACTCGACATGGGCTTGGATCACTCGACACCACCACTAGCTGAGTGGGCCTAGACCTTTGTCGAAATGGATGGGCCGAGTTAGCCTTGTGCTTGGGCCGGATTTATTTGGTTTAATTATGTTGTTATTTTATGCACTTTAGATAAATAAAGTGGAATTAATTATATCTCTTCTAGATATAATCCTTGGCCACCAAGTTATGAAACATTTATCTTTATTAGGAAATATTTATCTTAGGGTTATTTTATTTATCTCTAGATATAATAAATCTATCCAAATCCCTTTCCTTTGCAAGGAAGGATTGGTTAGATCTCCCATAGCTTTTCTATATATTCATGTTTATGCACTTTGAATTAATCAGATTGAATTAGAATTGTGAACCCCTTTATGGATTAAAGGGTTCTTGGTTATCAATCCCAAAACACTATCATCACTCTTGTTCTTGAGATCTTTCGGCAATCACAATCACCATCACCTTCACTGTTTTCGTCGACATCAAGAAGCCCAGGCCTACAACCCCAACCGTATCGACCAGCACAGCCGAGGAGGTCTTGCCTTGGCGTCGTTCGCATTCGGCCTCGCTCCCAGCGAGCGCGGCGCGCCCAACACTCGTTCACGCGTCCTCGATCTCGACTTCGCTCCAGCGTCTGCGCTCGCCAGCACGCTCGCTCCTACCGAGAGAAGCCGTTAGCGCCCCCGCATCTGTACACCCTGAGGACCCTGTCCTGTGTGCCCAGCCTCCGCGCGCACTATCCTCGCTTCTCTCTCGCTGTTGATTTCTGTCGCTATTTCTTAAATAGAAATTGTTGGAATTTTATTAAGTGTAGAACTGTCGCTATTTCAGAAATTTAATCACTTGTTAATTGTTCCAAATTCAGGAGATATCAAAGAGCATTGCAAGATCGGGCAAATATACGGCATGGTTCTTGATCTTGAGCCCACATGCGAAGGATCGGGTATCCAAACGTATCAAGTGGTATCGGATTTCAGGTTAATGCAAGTTCTTTACTCTCTTGATTTCTTAATTGAGTGGTTTATTTTTCGTGCCTATTTTTTCATCATAGCCGCTGCATAAAAGTTAAATCTTTATTATTTACTCATAAAAATTGGCACTTTATTTTTGTTATTCTTTGTTTGGATCTTTAATTTAGAAGATATTGAGTTCTTGACTGCAAGTTTTGATCTTTTATTCCTAGTTGCTACATATCATGCCTATGACTGTGATTCTTGGATTAAAAGCATTTTATAAACTTGTACCACTAAAGAACCCAAATTTCTCCAGTTTTTAGCCGATTTCCCTAATTTTCCTTATTTTTGCTTACTTTTAGATCATCGTAGCTTTTTATTTATTTTTCTTGCTCTTATTTTTTTTCGGTTACTGCTCCCCTATTACAGCAGCTATTTCATAGCAAAAAAAAAACAGAAAAGCCGAGAGCTTCAAAAAAAATAAAAAAAATAGAGCATTCTTTCATATTACATTGTTGAGTTAGTAACTCTTTCTTGTTATTTCTTTTCTTGCTACATGCTAGATGATCTAATCGGTTTTAAGCATTACAAAAGAACCCTACTTTGTGTGATTTTGTGCTGTGCCGACACAGGAGCCTTGGTCACACCCCTCTTTCTCTGAACCGTGTTGCAACCGTCAGATAATAGTTGACGGAGTGTGTGCACTTGATTGCCCTTGTGATTGCTATTTTCGATTCATCTACATTCATATTATTCGAGCATCACATTGTAGTACTTACTCTAGACACATTAGCCGCTTGTTTATACTTGCTATCCTCGCTATCCGACTTGTGGCTGATTTAATTTGCAATTTTGATTATTACTTGTTGTCTTCAATATTGCAAAATTCTGTGTCCAACGGAATTGCTTGACTATAGTGCCTTGTTTTTCTCGCTCTTTGATTTCTAAAAACTGAATCACTCTTAGGAATCACTAGAGCTTGCATTACTTGGTTTCTGGTCTTTGCTTCAGTTACTTGTTGCTCTTCTGATATTGTAGGAACATGGCAACCGAAAGTACCCCCCCTACCGACCCTACCCCTATATCGGATGCTACCTTAGAGCGTATTATTCAGGCTACCACTAAAGCTTCAATGGCTGAACATAAAGCACTCCTCGAAGCTGCTGAGGAGCGTTGGAACAAGCGCTTCCACGATCAATTGGCTCAACAAGCAATCCTGGTTACTACTCGGGCTATCGGGTGGTATGCCGCCTCCTACAGACACTACACCTCCGACAGATACTACTCCCCCTACAGGTAATACGCCACCTACAGGTAACACTTCTCATTCTGGTCACCCTCCCCCTTCTGGTCAGATGCATTTTAGGCTTAAGTCTGCTACTCCTAACCCTTTCGTCGTGAGCATACCCCCCCCCCCACAACATCAACAGCAAGGGAGGTAGAATCAGCGTCAACAGCAGCAGCTGCACAACCGGTCTAACTGGGATGACAGTCGCAACAACGCTGATCTATACGAGACGCCGCATTTGGAGGATGCTTACCATGAGGTAAATCCTAACTGTGATGATTTGCCCCCTCCTAACTTTTGTCATCCTAGATTTGATAATGCTCAAGCTATACAGAGGCGTGATGTTAAGCTTAAGTTAGAAACCTTTGATGGTAACACTGATCCTGAAGCTTATCTTGTTTGGGAAAATCATACTGACTATCTTCTTGAACATTTACGCTATGAGGAAACGGAGAAATTGGAAGTTTTTATATTACATTTAGTAGGTAAAGCTCGCACCTGGTGATTCCGCACTCATGAGATGCGCCGTCGTCAGGATAAGCAACCTGTTGAGACCTGGCCACAACTTCGCTATCTCCTGAAAAAGAGACATGTGCCTGAGGAATATACGGAGTCCATGAGGATGCAGCTCGCTTCCTGCCGCCAAGGGACTCGCTCTCCTAATGACTACAAAGATGAGCTTGAACGGCTCTCTCATCAGGCTAATGTTTATCTTACTAAACGTGCTTTATGTACTCAATTTCTTGCTGGTCTTAATATTTCTATTAAAAATCCCTTGTCTATCCATTCTATTAGAGATATTAACACTTTGTCTCATAAAGCACAGCTTCTGTATGAACAACAGTAGCAGCAACAGCTGCGCAAGAGGGCTAGATTCGACCAGACTTCTCAAGGTCACAGGTTTGTCCCCTTTAACCCTTCTAGTCAATCTAAACCTTCTACTTCTAACCCATCTATGCAGCAAAAGGGAGTTTCCAACTCATCTCAGCAGGGTTATCAGGTTGAAACTAGAAGAGTTGTTGCACCTTCTACAGATCGCAATAAAGATATCCAATGCTTCACTTGTGGTGGTTTCGGGCACGTCTCTCGCAATTGCCCTCAGAAAAGGAAGGTCCTTCTCAATAATTTGGGAGGCCATTACTATGATGAAGAGACTGTCGAGAACCATGTAATTTCGAGTGAAGTGGAGGAGGACCAGCCGTTTGAGCCTATTGAAGAGATTGACACTACAAAGTGCAAAAATTTACTTTGCATTATCAATCGGCGGGTCCTACACATCCAGGAATCTCCCATGGATGATCAAAGGGAGAACATCTTCCACACCAGGTGTGTAGTTCGCGAGGCTACCTTAAGCGTCATCATCGACGGTGGGAGTTGCTGCAATCTCATCAGTGAAAAGGTAGTTGATTTCCTCTATTTAACTACTACTCCTAGAGTTACTCACTATGGATTAAATGGCATAACTGATGATGGATCTGATATAATGATCACCAAACAGTGTTTAGTTTCCTTTTCTATTAGATCATATCATGATAAAGTATTATGCGATATTGCTCGCATGGATTGTAGTCATATCTTGTTAGGCTGTCCTTGGTTAGATGATCGTTCTGTTCTTCATGATGGTCGTGCGAATACATATGCTTTCACCTTTGATGGGAGGAGAGTTACTCTCCTACCCCTTTTGAAATACCCCAAATTATCTTTAGGTATTTCTTTTTAAGTAAATAAAATTTTGGTAATAAAAGGTACATATTCTATTGTGAACTTAGAAATATTTTTTTTTAAAAAAAATTGAATATATATATATATATATATATAAAGTGTTATAACTAGTGTAAAGATACTTCATCTTATGTGAATATATAGTAAATAAATAAGTTTTTAATTTATATTATTTGGAGACAAAGTGATATACTTTCTTCAAAAATGAGGAAGGATTCGTAATTATAATTTGCGAAAAGTATTTACTATAACGTTTTAGAAAATTGTGTTATGCAAAATAAAATGTATTTCATTAAGTGTTTTGTTATTTTTATTATTTAATCTATGAAGAATTTTAATAAATAAAAACTTCGGATATACATATATATCTTTATAAATAGGAAAAATGTATTTAAGGACTGAACCGGTTTTCTTTGGGTTCACGTGAGCCGAACCAGCAAAACAAAAACATAACCGGACCGGCCCTGAACCGTTGTCTTCAACCTCCCGCTTGCCCCGTTCACTGTTGAAATTTGTGATTTTTGACCTCCTTAAATCTCGCTCAAATCTCAACCTAAATGCTTCTAGAATGTGCCCCACGTGTTATTATCTGAATATCTTTAACCAATTTTGAGGTTTCGGATAGAAACGAGCTCAAACGAACCCAAATGGATCTCGCCCCAAATCGAGATTCCTTGAAATCCGGTCATGTAACGGCCTTATCTGAACGAATTGAACATAAGGATAGCTTCTAATGATCTTATCCGAGCTAATCAAGGGGTCAATTTCATCCAGTCCGTCCCCAAATCCTCCTCCTATAAATACCCATTTCGGGATCACTTTCGAAGCACACCACCACCATTCCTCTCCATACCCGAGCTCTCAAACTAGTTCATCGTGTTCTAAACACCTTAAGCAACAATCCCCTTCACAAAAGTTTCACAAAAACATCCCGATTTCAAAACCCCCAATTTCGATCCTACCCTCGCCGGAGCTGCCCTCGTACACCACCGTTCAGCCGCTGCCGATGCCGCCAGGACCACCACAGAGGAGCGCATCTTCTCCACGAATCCGTAGTCACCGGTCGCGTGTCTTTCCGTTCACTATCGAAGCCGCGAGAAGTCGCCGAAGTGTCACCGGAAGCTTGCCGGAAAACTCCGTTGATGTTACTGTCGGGCTGAGGGAAGGAGAGGGGTAATTACGCTAAACCTCCCTAAGTTTTTGGATTATTTAAAATATGCCCTTGCCCAGTTTTCTAAAATTCCAGATTCTAACCCGTATTTTTATATGGGCATAAATGCTTTCCAATTCCGTCAAATCGCAGAGAATCGTCAACCCTTACGCCCATACGAGGGAATTCGAGTTCAACCAACCATTAAGTCAAAGCTTGCAACTTCCGATCAAGGCAAGTGACTTTCCGAGCTTTTCCGCTCATTTCAGTGCCTTCGTGTCTTGTTGTTTTCGTTCCTTGAAATGCTTGCCAAACCAATTAAAATAAATTACAATTCATCCGCCTTGTGTGATTTATTTATCCGTTAGCTTGAATTTGGCAAGTATAATTGGGTAATGTTATTATTCGACGTATATATATAATAATGACATAGATACCCACATGTTTATTAAAGCATGATTTATTTTTGTTCTTTCATGCTGATTGGTTAAGAAAGGGATATGTTTCTTTTATGTACCCATTCTGTTTATGTTGTGAATAAGTAGTAATAATGTGAGGATCGTTTATTGCGAGTGAAACTACATTGAATCCAAACCAAACAAAAACAATGTGAATCATAAAGTTAAAATTGTAAAGTAATGTGAAGAATTGTATAATCAATCAATCAACGAAAAGCAATGTGAAATGGTAAAGTAATGTGTGAAGTAAAGTGAAAGTGATGTTGTAAAGTGTAGGTCGGGGCCGTTACTCCTCGGTCTTAAGGTTTCATGAAACTACACTTCCATGCGAGGTGTTACACAACCAATGGTTGTAGGTCGCTATCCACTATAGACAGAGTGGGACCGGTAGTAGTTGATAAAAAGATAGAAGATGTAAAATGCATATCATGTGAGTAAGTGAGTGAGGAATAATGTACAAGTAACAAACATGGTTTGAACTAGGTATTGGGGGACACAAGATCAACCCTTAATCGATTGTCTCAGCCCGCGGTTTAAAACTCTCCGGAAGAGTCCTGCCCTCTGGGTCGATTTTGGGCCACATCGAGTACCTTTTGAACCAATAATTAGTTTAGACAGTATAATAAACAGTGTATTAATAATGTAATGGGTAGTAATCATAATTTGTTTCAAGCTATGTCATATTCCATCCGTAATCGGGATATGATTCCTAATACATCTTTTGTTACTCAATCCTTTTGGATTATCCCTGTCATAGGAGGGTCGGGTTACAAATAAGCCAATCCACTTCAAATATTCAAGTCTCATTTGGATTTAATTCTTACCGTTTCATGGTCACTTGAATCCAAAGTTGTCCCAGTTTTCGAGCCGTCATTTGCTAGTTCTTGCGAACTAACCGTCCTATATTTGGATGGCTGGTGTCCTTCATTCCGGATGCCAGACCAGTCTTCGCAGGTTTAGGTCGAGTCTCAGAAGAGAAGAGAAGTTGAGAAGACATTAAAGTTACTTTTAACATTGTATTTAAATTTTAAAATTCCTAGATATGTTGTATAAGAGTTTTATTGTTTTAATTTTATTTAAAAGTCTTCCGCTGTATTGTTCTCAATTTGTAATTAAATCCTCGATTTTTTAGGAGAGTTTAATAGAGAGTTATTTTTATATTTCAAGACTTCCGCTATTAAATTTTATTTCATTTATGTATTTAATTGTTATCATCTTGTTTATGGGAGCATGGTTGCATGTCCCTATAAGCCTAAGGTGGTTACAAAGACATTAAAGTCCGAGTAATCACTGGCGCTGTGGCATTCCCTCGGGTTATAAAAAGGGGTGTTACACCTTTCGCCTCAAACTATTCTGAAGGACCAGGTTCGCAAGAAGCAACAGTAAGACGCTCAGAGGGAGGCCCAAAGGACGGAGAAGCTCAAAGGGACCTCGGCAATGCAGGCCGCACCCGTTGCCCAGCCTGCCGCGCCCGCGGCCTCCACAATCGCGCCCGCAGCTCCCTCGGCATCTCCTTCTTCTCACTCGGCGTCCACTCAGCCCTCTTCTGCTTCACTAAAGGGCTTTGTCGAACGTCGATCACTGGTCTCTCAACCTCAGAAAGAGACCATCACATGGAATGCTCATCGACCTCATATTCTCCTGTTAATGAAACAGGTATTGCTTAATGTTGAATTGAGTCATATTCCTGCACCTATTGCTGCTCTTCTGCAGGATTATTTAGATGTGCTTCCAGCTGAACTTCCCCAAGGCTTGCCTCCTATTAGAGGTATTGAGCACCAGATTGACTTTGTGCCTGGGGCAGCCTTGCCTAATCGCGCCGCTTATAGAGCTAGTCTTGAGGAGACAAAGGAGCTCCAGCGCCAAGTCACGGAGTTGATGGATAAGGGCTTTGTGCGAGAAAGCCTGTCTCCCTGTGTCGTGCCTGTCATTTTGGTTCCAAAGAAGGATGGCTCCTGGCGCATGTGTGTTGATTTCCGCTCAATCGACCAAATAACGGTTAAGTATCGCCACCCTATTTCTCGTTTAGATGATATGCTTGATGAACTTCATGGTGCTTGTATTTTTTTTTCTAAAATTGACCTTAGAAGTGGATATCATCAGATTAAGATGAAACAAGGAGATGAATGGAAAACGGCTTTTAAAACTAAGTATGGCTTATATGAATGGTTAGTAATGCCTTTTGGATTAACAAATGCACCTTCTACTTTTATGAGGCTTATGAACCATGTGCTTAGGAGACACTTAGGAAAATTTGTCGTTGTCTATTTTGACGATATCTTAATCTATAGTAAGAATATGCATGATCACTTAAGTCACTTAAAATTTGTCTTTGATTGTCTTAGGAAAGAAAAGTTATATGCCAATTTAAAGAAGTGTTCTTTTGCATCCGAGTCTACCATTTTTCTTGATTTTGTAGTGACTACATCTGGATTGAAGGTGGATGAGGAGAAGATTCGTGCTATTCAAGAGTGGGCTCAACCACATACACCCACTCATGTCCGCTCATTCTTGGGCCTTGCTGGATTCTATCAACGCTTTGTCAAAGATTTCAGCCTTATTGCCGCCCCCCTCCACGAGCTGACAAAGAAAGATGTGACATTTCGTTGGACAGACTCTCACCAGAAGGCTTTCGACTCCCTCAAAAATCGCCTGACTCATGCACCAGTGCTGCAGTTACCTGACTTTGCTCAACCTTTTGAGCTCGAATGTGACGCTTCTGGCACTGCATTGGTGGGGTTCTGCTGCAGAACAAGCGTCACATCGCCTACTTCAGCGAAAAGTTGGGCTCCGCTGAGCTCAACTATTCTACCTACGACAAGGAGCTATTTGCACTGGTTCGCTGCTTGCAGACCTGACAACATTATCTATGGACTAAGGAGTTTGTGATTCATTCAGATCATGAAGCTCTAAAGTACCTCAAAGGACAAGCAGTGCTCAGCAGGCAACTTGCTCGATGGGTGGAGTTTCTAGAGACCTTTTCCTATGTGGTTCACCATAAAAAGGGGAAGGATAATGTGGTAGCTGACTCACTATCACGCAGGTATGTCCTCCTTAACCATATGGATGCACATGTGTTGGGTTTTGCTTTAATAAAGGAACTTTATGCTTCTGATAGTTTCTTTAAGACTATATATGCTCACTGTGTGTCTAAGGGTGAAGTTGATTCATATTTTCTTGATAATGGTTATCTGTTTAAGATGGGCAAGCTTTGTATCCCATCTTCGTCTATTCGTCGATTGTTAACTCAAGAAATTCATGAATCTAGAGGACATGGGGGGTTTGACAAAACCTTAGCTGGACTAAAGGAACATTACTTTTGGCCTAAAATGTCTAATTATGTGCTGAGATTTGTCAAAAGTTGTGTTACATGTGCTAAGGCCAAATCGAAATCTAATGCTAATGGTCTATATCAACCTTTGCCTATTGCTAATGCACCCTGGGAAGATGTTTCTATGGATTTTATTATAGGATTGCCTAGAACTTCTAAGGGTCATGATTCTATTTTTGTTGTTGTAGACAGATTTTCCAAAATGGCTCATTTTATTCCTTGTCACAAAATTGATGATGCTATTCATGTTGCTAATTTGTTCTTCAAAGATGTTGTTCGCCTACATGGATTGCCATTATCTATAGTTTCTGACCGTGATCATAAATTCTTAAGCTCTTTTTGGAAAACTCTATGGTCTAAATTGGGTACAAAATTGCTATTTTCTACTTCGTCTCACCCACAAACTGATGGCCAAACTGAGGTCACAAATAGAACTCTTGGGGCTCTCCTTAGAGTCATGCTGCGAACTAACCTCCGGAGGTGGGAAGACTGCCTACCATTTGTAGAATTTGCATATAACAGGTCTAAGCACTCTGGAACAAAGCTAACCCCCTTCGAAGTCGTATATGGCCGAAATCCACTCACTCCTGTGGACATGATGCCTCGGCCATATAATGAAAAGGAGAGCATGGATGCAGCTAAGCAAGTGGACTTCATCAAGCGCTTGCATGAGCGTACCAAGGCGCAGCTGGAGAGAAAGCCTGCGCAATACAAGGCCGCGAAGGACAAGCATCGCAAGGATGTGCAGTTCAACGTTAGTGATTTGGTATGGCTGCATCTCAAGAAGGAAAGGTTTCCGCAACAACGGAAATCTAAGCTGGACCCCAGGGGAGACGGACCATTCAGAGTGGTTCAGAAGATGGGTCCTAATGCATACAAGCTGGACCTCCCTACCGATAAGTACAACGTCCATTCTACATTCAACGTCGCCGATCTATCTTTGTTCGTGCCCGACGATGACTCTGACGACGATTTAAGGACAAATCGAAGTCAAGTGGAGAAGAATGATGCAGTGCAATTATCGATGACTCCTGGTGACATTGAGGACAATATGAAGGTTCCGTTCGATGGTCCTGTTACTCGTGCAAGGGCCAAGAAGATTCAAATTGCAACTAAAGCCTTTCTTGTCCGTCACCATGGAACTTTAGAGCAAGGGTTCATGCCACCCTGGATCACTTGGCTCAAGGTTACACCACCAGCACAAGACGTGAGCTTACATCCACACACGGAGCTCATGAAGACTCTTCAGCATCCACCATGAACCAACCACACTCGACATGGGCTTGGATCACTCGACACCACCACTAGCCGAGTGGGCCTAGACCTTTTTCGAAATGGATGGGCCGAGTTAGCCTTGTGCTTGGGCCGGATTTATTTGGTTTAATTATGTTGTTATTTTATGCACTTTAGATAAATAAGGTGGAATTAATTATATCTCTTCTAGATATAATCCTTGGTCACCAAATTATGAAACATTTATCTTTATTAGGAAATATTTATCTTATGGTTATTTTATTTATCTCTAGATATAATAGATCTATCCAAATCCCTTTCCTTTGCAAGGAAGGATTGGTTAGATCTCCCATATCTTTTCTATATATTCATGTTTATGCACTTTGAATTAATCAGATTGAATTAGAATTGAGAGCCCCTTTATGGATTAAAGGGTTCTTGGTTATCAATCCCAAAACACTATCATCACTCTTGTTCTTGAGATCTTTCGGCAATCACAATCACCATCACTGTTTTCGTCGACATCGAGAAGCCCAGGCCTACAACCCCAACCGTATCGACCAGCACAGTCGAGGAGGTCTTGCCTTGGCGTCGTTCGCATCCGGCCTCGCTCCTAGCGAGCATGGCGCGCCCAGCACTCGTTCCCGCATCCTCGATCTCGACTTCGCTCCGGCGTCTGCGCTCGCCAGCACGCTCGCTCCCAGCGAGAGAAGCCATTCGCGCCCCCGTATCCACACACCCTGAGGACCCTGTCCTGTGTGCCCAGCCTCCGCGCGCACTATCCTCGCTTCTCTCTCGCTATTGATTTCTGTCGCTTTTTCTTAAATAGAAATTGTTGGAATTTTATTAAGTGTAGAACTGTCGCTATTTCAGAAATTTAATCACTTGTTAATTGTTCCAAATTCAGGAGATATCAAAGAGCATTGCAAGATCGGGCAAATATACGGCATGGTTCTTGATCTTCAGCCCACAAGCGAAGGATCGGGTATCCAAACGTACCATAACCATATCTAGATCTCCAACTATTAAACATATCTTAAGCCAGAGTGTCTCTATATCCAGTCCAAATATCTGAAGTTTCAATATTAGCAATGAATTCAATTTCTTCTTCTTCAGAATCTTCATCTTCAGAATCATCTTCTTCTTGTCCATCGTCATCGTCTTTGTCCTCTTCCGTCATGTATCCTTTATCTTCATCAATAGGCATGAATTTTCTTATAAGGTTATGCAGTAAACAACATGATAGGACAATACGACCTTGAATTTTGATTGTAAAACACGAAGGGCTTCTAAGTATAGCCCAACTCCTTTTAAGCGCTCCCAAACATTGCTCTATCACATCTCTAGCTCTAGCATGCTTCATGTTGAAATATTCTTTGGCACTTCATGGTTGTTGGGTACCCCATTCCTTTAGATGATAACGTTGTCCCCTATATGGTGTAAGGAATCCTTCACAATTGGCATATCCACCATCCACCAAATAATAACAACCTTCATGTGTTTAAGAAAGAAACCATAAGTAAATTCTCTCATTCTTATTTTAATATATATTGGTGGGATGAAATGTCGTGTGTTTCACCTCACCAAAGATAAATGATTCTCAAACTATAGTAAACTAGTATAGCGAATAAGTAAGAGGTCAAACCCATAGAGAACCAAGTATTCCAATGCAATGTGTATTTATCAATTTGCAAGTAAAGAGAAGGTTTGAACGTAAATAGGCAATAAGAGAAATGGATGAGGTATGGTGAATGTTAGTAAGAGCGAATAAAAGATAGAAGAAGAGTGTGGTTTCATCTACAATTCGCAACAATGATTGGTTTACTCGATCCTTGACTCAATTCCCAATTATTCAATCTTTATTCCGATTTTGGTGTATAAGGATTGTCATTCCTCGCAGAGATGACAATCCTTAATTATCGGCAAAAAGGTCGGTCAAACTGTCATTGCCCTACACAATCGAGATCATCCTCGCGAAATCTCTCAATTATGCTTGCTACAAATAGTTCTAATTATTCTCGCGAATCAATTGAAACCCTAGCATGATGCAATTCTACAAAGATGCGAATCAAAGTAAAACTAACAACATAAATCAGCGCAAAGACAATGAAATAAACATGGGAATAATATAGGAATCGAGTCTCACGAACCAACCAAGTCTTGAATTGAAGACAAACCCACGAGAAGCCTAGGTATTCATGACGTACCTTGGATCTCTCAACCTCAAATCCTCTAAAGCGTTCTTAATCTAAAGTGGTGAATGAATTCAATCATCAAAACCTACTGAGAAATATATATATATATAATATAAGCCAAAGGTGTCGACCAAAAAACCCTAGGGAAAGATAGATAAAAAGTTCCCATAAAGATAGACTGGGTCGCATCTCGCAAATCCGGATTTGATGAGGCGGCGGGCGCCGTCCCTATAGTGCTGACAGCTTCAGCAGACTGAACTTGTAACGCACTTTCTGGAGTCATTCTTTATCCAATTGACGCATATGAATATGCGTTGGAAAGCTCTTTCCAAGCACTACGATTCTCATGAAGATCTCAGAAGCTAATTCCAACTTTTCAGAACCTTAAAGATGGGATTTCTCCATGTTTTCCATTTCCGCTCTTGTTCCTTAGTTCTTCTTTTGTCCATTCGCTCCATGCTTTCTCCACCTTTCGAGTCTGAATCATAAAACCTACAAATAAACACTAAAAACCGTAGATTCCGAACTTCGAATACCAAATGACCAAGAATATGAATAAGCTTATTAAGCATGCAATATGAATATTTAATGCACTTAAAACTACCTATAAATGACCATATAAAATATGCATTATCAAACTCCCCCACACTTAAGCTTCGCTAGTCCTCTAGCGAACTAGATTATAGCATAGAGATGGAGACTTCTTCATGTTTGATTTTTTTTATGCCATAACAAGCGCAAATTAAACATGAAAGAAGCAAACAAATTGTCATAACTCCAACTTCCCCACACTTAAGCTTTTGCTTGTCCTCAAGCAATGAAAAACATGGCAATAACCAAACATCCCACAAACATAGTCATCATGCATTCGCCTCATCAAAAGCAACATCAAATTTTACACGAGCACAAGATCAAGTGAAGAAACATCATAACATGTATTTAGCGAACAAAGCGTAGAGTAATTTAAACAATATTGATATTATTATTACTGAGTAATTTAAAATATCTATATTTATGCATTATACTTTACATAAGATTTTTAAAAAAAAATATGAGATAATTATAAGATATATTTATTATAATTTTTTTAATGATTTTTATCTTAATACAGTATTTATTAATATTTTTATATATAATATTTTAGTTTTAAAAAAACGCGTCATAACGCGGGAATCGTACTAGTTAAATCTTAAACTAGAAATTTTCAAATTTCAACGGAGTAGTAATTAAACTTAAACTAATTAATAAAATATTATCATTTACATATTTACATATTTACATATACAAAAATATTTATGAGACATATCATTGTCGTTCTCATAATCTCATCTCGTCGTTCCTCTCCTGCTTTTTTTATAGGCCAAAATGCATAAAACAACCCTTTATTCACCCTTGTTTTCAATTAACCACCCCTTACTCAAAAGTTTTCACTTAACCACCCCTTATAACAAACTATTTGCAAGTAACCACCCATCCTCTTATTTTTCTTTAAATTTAACTTCTATTAAATTCAACTTGAAAGTAAAAGATGAAAATGCCCCCGAATTTGGTTTTATAGTTTTTATTTATTATTATTTATACAAAATTTAACTTCTATTTATTATTATTTATACAAAATTAGTATTTAGTAAAAGATGAAAATGCCCCCAAATTTGGTTTTATAGCATGAAAATGCCCCCGAAAATGCAAGTTATGCCAACCTCTATTAGTAGGTCAGATGTAGTCATACCTCTTTCGGTCATTGACATTTTGTTTGCACCCTCCTTTGGCAATGCTTGATAGTACACCTGTCAAAACATGATCCGACCCGGTCGACTTGACCCGAAAGACCCGAAAATTTTGGGTCAATAACCGAAATATTTGACCCGGAAATTTTTTCCTACCCGAACCCGAAAACCCGATAATTTTCCGGGCCATCTGGGTTTAGACCCGGTGACCCGATTGACCCAATTGACCCGGTGACCCGATTAACCCGATTGATTTATAATTATATATGATTAATTGTTTTATGGAGATTCCAGTTTATTACATTTTATAATTACAATCACTTGATGTTTTATTTTTTAAATCAACTTTTATATTTATTTGTATTGTATAATACTCTCTCCGATCGATAATATTTGATTTTTTATTTTTCCTCACATTTTTAAGAAGATAAAAAAAAAACTCTAAAAAACATTAAAATATTAAAATAATTCTATGCTAAATACTAATTGCATGAAATTATTTATTTTTAAAAAATTATTTAAAAATTTGATATTTTAGATATTTTTAAATTTTATTAAAAATTACGAGAAATAATAAAAATCAAATATTTTAGATGAGATATAGTATATAATTACAAGCGCTAGAACTTAAGAACCACATCTTTAATTTTAGCATTTTAAAATTATCGCAAAATTACCAAATCGTGATTTTTTTAATTTAAAAAATAGAAATTGACAAACTCGAAATCGACCCGATTTGACCCGAAACCGGGTCAAACCCGAGTTTAAGTGAACCCGGATCTACACGAGACACATTTTACGCGAAACTCGAAATGACCCGATCCGAACCCGACTCGACCCGAATGACCCGATTGATAAGTCTACTTGATAGGGATCTAGGTGGAGGTTGTTCGTGCTTTGCCTTGAATGTGTTTATGCCTACCTTTGATTTATTTCACAAGAATAACTATAAAAATAGAAAAATAATAGCAGTGTGCTAAAAACATATTTGGGGGCATTTTAGTCTTTCACTTTCAAGTTAAATTATGGAGGTTTAAGGGAAAATGGGAGGATGGGTGATTATTTGCAAACTGTTTGTTATAATGGGTGGTGAAGTGAAAATTTTTGAATAAGGGGTGGTTAATTGAAAACAAGGGTGAATAAAGGGTGGTTTTATGCATTTTGGCCTTTTTTATATTTTAATTGAGTGAGTATATATGCAAGAGACAAGACCAATTTCTACTAAATTGTATACATGGCTAGTGATTTTGATAATATCCTCTAGACCGCTATCATAGTTCCTTTTATAGTCCACCTTATTGTATTGGTTGAAGATAATTATAAAACTACCCCATTTATTAAGAAAAATAATGTAGTAATTTAGCACATCCAATCAAGCGATGAAGACTATATAATGGACCATAATGGCGAACTAGGTGATCTCAACCTATGTATAATAGTATGAAATAAATGCTCATAGGTCTACACTTAACTCCTTTCCAGTCGGTGAAATATAGTCCAAAATCAAGCCTAAATATTAAAAGCAACTTTACCAATTTTTTGAAAAATAAAATAAAACGCCGACGTAAAAAAAGCAAATCAGATCTAAATACCAAATACGCTTCCGTTTCCGATTTTCAACATTAGTAAAAGGGCAAGTGACGATTCATCTTCTTCCTAATCTCCATACTTCATCAATGAAACTATCAAGCATGCAATTCCTTTTACTTTCCCAAACTATAATTGTAGGTGTGAACAATTCCAACGAGATGATGAGATCAATTCCGATTATAGTTCCGGCTTACTTTACAATTCTTTTACTCTCTCTCTGCTCGGCCGCTCCATCTCTCTTCTCTTTGGTGCTTTCACCCTTTTCAATTTGCTAGAATCCACTCATCATCGCTCAA
This sequence comes from Persicaria tinctoria, assembly GCA_037127255.1. Lineage (NCBI taxonomy): Eukaryota > Viridiplantae > Streptophyta > Magnoliopsida > Caryophyllales > Polygonaceae > Persicaria > Persicaria tinctoria. The sequence continues at coordinate 40,742,684 of JBANSL010000020.1, forward strand.
TTTAGGTTCGTAATGCAGATATCAACTACATCTATCTCCAAATTTATGTTAGTTGGTAAAGTTTTTTTTTTAACCTTTGATATTTTTAGAATAGGGCCCCATTAACGTTTGCACGACCCTGGTTAAATATCAACTAATACCAATTGAATAAAGTAAATTAATACGGAGTAGTAATAAAAACAAGGGGTATAATTGACTTTTTACACATTTTAACATTTAATTAACGAAAATTGAGTGATGTATGTGAATTTGCAAGGAAAATGATTTAAGAGGTGGTTTTCTTGAATTTTAGTTTTACGGAGCATTTTTTTCTCAAAACACCCTTTAAAAAAGGGGGTTTTCTGCAATTTTGCCTTTTAATTTCCGCCCTCTTTAATTTTTTGTTTTGTTTGGGTCGTTTTTCTTTCTCTCTCTGACCCGGTCATTCTTCTTACCCCACCCTCTCTTTACAAAGTTCAAATAAACAAGATAGCAAGAGAAGAAGCTGCCAAGCTTGCTGCAGTAATGGCGGACACCTTTCCCCCTACTCCCCGACTCCAAACGTCGCCTCTGATCTGACAGACTCTATAGTCAACTGTCCCAAGATCCTCCGTCTCAAGAGTCAAGTCCACCTTCCTCCTCTTATCTTTCTCAACTTCACACTCTTTCAGCCTGAAAAGCAAACGGCTGAAGCCGCTCGATTTTCCTTTTATTTTTTTTCGGGACCATCGACTTGTGAAGAGCAAACGGCCGGAATTTTCTCCTTGTTAGGTCGGATGGAATTGATAGAGGGAGTGGGAGAGAGCTCCTCGCCACCTCGGTGTTTTGGGAGCATAAGCAACTCCGATTCGAAGACTGATGTATATAACCGGCTCGTGGAGAGCGGGAACGCAGATGCTCTTGCGAATCCTGAGTTTCGCCAGCAGTTGGGCGCTCACTTCAATCGGTTGCCTCCTAGGTATTTTTCACAATTTCTGCCATTTTTTAGGTTTTCTGGTAGTGGATTCTGGAGTCTGTATCATATTGATCATGTTCCTGAAGCCTGCAAGGAGTACAGATTTCTGGTTTGGACGATTGTAGTAGGTTGGACTTATTCGGTTTAGGTTATTGCTGAATTTAACCGGCGTAATGCGCTTCTACTTTCCACGATATCTGGTTATTGTATAAAAAATGGAAGAATTTGTAGATTTCCAACAAAAAAGGACGACCTATAAATACAAGAGAAAATTAGGGGTCTTCAATCCTAATCTATTTTACGTTCACTAAACTTTTTGTTTGAAAATTCACTTTTAACTTTTCTTGGACTATTTATGAATCTGAGTTTTGGTTGGAAACAACCGTGATTCCATTACTTATTTCTGGAGTAGTAAATACGTAGTACTAAATACTAACTGCAGTGATGTACTTGTTTCAACTGTAGATAAAAGTGGAAGGACTTGTTTGTTTGGTATATAATCCAATTGTCTACATCTTCTTTTCTGGCAGGTATACATTGGATGTAAATATGGATAGAGTGGAAGTGGTAGTAGTACACATGAAGCTTCTTGAGCAGGCAAAAGACCCAGCTAACAGACCTGCCTTTTGTGTCCAGTTTTTAGAGGTAACCACTCAATTGCTTGTGTTAATTGGACATCTGGGATTCTCTTATGATGTGTCGATGGTGTTCTTGTGATGGCAATTTATGCCATTTGCCTCTGAGTCTTCAGTGATATATTTGCTTCCTGTCTCAAGTTCATGATCTTTTAACAAACATGAACCAGGTGTCAAGTTATCTATCGATTTATTATGTTGATTTGATGCCAGCCATGCAACCTCAGATGAGAATCATGAGATTTGAGAGGCTTCTTACACAATCCTCTTTTATTCTCTTACTCGTACTGTTCCTCACATCTTATGTAGATTTCTTTTGCGTACTTCTCCTGTACATTTTATATGGTGGCAGACCAAAGCTGATTCTGATGAAGATCAGCTTATAAGTGTTCCACCACCTGCCTTGAGGTCAAGTCTAAAGGCTGATAATAGAGGCCATGTGGCATCAAATAACAGGTGTACAGACTCAATACAGTTTCTTGGTTGAATTGCTGTCATTTTTAACCTCTTGCTCAACTGTTCTCATTTTTGTCATCAAATTTGACAAGGGACGGAGAGCTGAAGCTTGATTTTGAACCCTCTTCAAACATAGAGGATCTTAATCTGAATACGAGACAGAGTTCTGGAGAGATAGAAAGAAGGTTCTGCATATGTTGTTTTTTTATACTTTTTTGTTTTTTCATGGTTGAATTTATGGCCATTTAGCTTTATCTAGCATTTCTTTGATAGCCAAATAAGTGGCAAAAGAATTCCAATCGTCTGATTTCTGCTTTCCCGTCCAAGCTAAAATTTTAATCTTTTTTAGTTTTATTTATAGGATCATAATCTACACTGGTTAAATGTAGTATTGAAATTCGGACATGTTTTGCAACTCTAGTGGTTGCACCTTGTGTTGCAGGCAGGAGGCTCCTAGTCATATCCATGAAGTAATATTTTCAACCGTTGATAAGCCAAAGCTTCTTAGTCAGGTACACTAATGAGCACTGTTCGTTTCCTTATTTTGCTGACATTTGCAATGCCATATTTGCCATATAGATTTTTTGAATGCTATATCTCAGGATAATTTACTCAGATGTTGAGACACAAACTTAGGAATGTGATGATTGATCGTAATGGACATACTACAGTTATAACATTGATCTTGTTTGTAATCATAAAAAGCCTAAATTCATTTGGAGATCGATTTCATGTTGCATAAAGTGTAAAGGAATATCTGAGCATAAAGAGGAGGGTTGAAGGAATAATTAAATGTAGAAGAGTCTTTTGTAATTATAACATGCTCAGATTCTGAGTTTGGTTTCAAGCTGATCCGGTCATAAAGCGCAAAACTTCTTTAACAAACTAAGAAAGTTGAAGGCAGAATAGACATGAAGTTCTTTGTGAGATGAAATTATGGTATTTTGCTGAGACTCCTGTTTTAGCTTATGAGTTAGAGGTTGCAATAATTTGTTTTATCTATTGTTGACATTGTCGCCTTTGATGACCATGATCTTCATTGGAAGTGAATTATGCGTATTTTGCTTTTTAATATGTCAGATGATTCTTAACCTGTAGTTGTGCTTCCTTTTCTCCAGCTTTCTGCTTTGCTTTCTGACATAGGACTGAACATTCGAGAAGCACATGTGTTCTCAACAACTGATGGTTATTCATTGGATGTCTTCGTGGTGGATGGGTGGGAGGTTCAGGTATTCGTTGATCATATCATGCCTGATCAATGTTAGCATGAATATGTTGCACGTGCTCTGCTTTTCTCTTGTCTATATTCTGGATGCTTAAAGAGTTGCTGAACTGTGCTATGTGCAGTCAAAAGTTCCAAGAGTTTCTGTGTGAACCATCCAGGAAGATGGAAGCATTTTGCTCTGTTTCTTTAGTTTATACAACTTCAAGGCAATTTGTTTATTTAAGGACAAATGAACCTTGATAATCGCTTGGAAGTTGGAACTTACAAAGACAATCTTTTATTTTTTGCATTTTTTGGCGTACTAGAATCAGTGTATGTCTATGGTACAAACCATAGAATTTTTATTTTTTTTTAAAATCATAAGATAAAAGCTATTATGATCAAATTACAGATATTCAAGTGCATCACAAGTCTTGTTTACCAAAAATGTTTCGTTTTCTTATTGAAAACCTGATCGCTCATCACTCTGCTGATGATCTCATCCTCGGGTATGTACTGATGCTAAAACACATGGCAGTTTTTTGTTGAACACTCAAGCTATATCCATTAGAATTAAACACCTGGGATTATTTATTGTCCTCAGCACATACTACCATCCTGACTTGCTTGTATTTATCATCTTTCACAATTGAAGCTAATGACTTGAATACATGGTTTTGGATCAAGAGAATACATGTTTCTTCTGCTATGCAATATGTGCCTAGGGATTAGGATGCATTTTTATCCATCCATAGCTTACCTTTGTAATGATATGAAACTGGCTTATCATAGATTCATAGATCTTTTTGGTTAAAAAGATTGTTGCTGATTTTGCTATTTTGTGGCCAGGACACAGACAGCCTGCAGAAAGCTTTAGCCCAAGCAATTGCTGATAGTGAGGTAGATATATGCATCTATAGCCTTTTGTACTCAATATATAATTGGAATCTTATATCAGTTATCAATATTTTGGGATTACTAGCTTCTCTTTGATCGCAATACAAATTGAGGAACATTGGAGGTCTGTCTGACACCTCTTGTCCCTTCCAGACCTACAACCATGTTCATTTTGGATGGATGACTTTCGTTCACTGCCCATGGATGAAATGGAAACATGATGGCAATCTGTTTGGTTGATTTATCACCCGATTAGCTGACCTAGGATGTATTATGTTATAACATATTACCGTCTGAAAGACAGACGTTTAAGTATGGTTTCATGTTGTGTTTCTGTGTAATGTCTAGCAGCAAGCCTGGCATGCCACGTTATGCCTTCACATTCACTAGGTGTTTCAGTTCAATGGAGATCTTTCCGGATATCTGATTTTACCACCTTGCTATATGTACATACAAATTGATGAAATACATGTATGCATTCAGACAATTTCAAAAGTCTGAAGGAACCGTCTGAGGACATGAAGCATCTTATCTTGCATAATTACTGGAGAGATCATATTCATGATGAACTTATGTTTGGGTCATATAAATTTTAACCTCACCTCATAATTTTCTACTAAAATCCTAGGGCTCATGGTCTGGTTCTTCACGGACTCAAGCACTAGCAGTTGAGACAAAACCCAAAAATTGGGAAATAGATAGAAGACTGTTGAAGATAGGAGACAGAATAGCTTCTGGATCTTGTGGTGATCTGTGAGTTGGAAATATTGTTTTGATCTAAACAACTTGATCTAAAATTTCTTGCTCACCATAATTCTGGTCTTTGGCAAAGGTATTCTGGGCTTTACCTAGGCCAGGATGTGGCCATCAAGATTCTTAGATATGAGCATCTGACTGAAGGCGTTAGAGGTTGAGTTTGCCCAAGAAGTTACAATATTAAGGTGAGCAGTTGCAGTCCTGTGGATTATGTAGCTGAGTAAGCATTAAGCAAGAATGTGAGGAAGTTCGGGATTATAGAGCACAAAAGTTTTACTTTAATCAGGCAAACACAAGTTCGCATATTCTGTCACTGATATCCATCATCCATCTTATCCTTCTACTTCATAAAAGAAATAGCATAATTTATAAGCATCTTTGAAAAAAACTCCTGTTGCAGTTTGAAATTTCTGCCAAGGGGTGTGACTTGACTTATGATACATACAATTACTATTAAAAAAATCAGTTTCAGATTCCTGATCCTATAAGAATTTTTACCCATGGTTGATTATGAACATTTAATTCTTACAAGAAGGCAGATGGAACAACATTTATTTTCTTTTTAGTTTCCTGATTTAAGATTATTGTCATCCAAACACAATGCTAATATGAAACCCACTCGTGTAAGTTTGGTGAGTTTATGTATACCAAATAATTGCTAGCTCATGTGCTCATATTTGTGTAGGATGTTAAGAGTAAGAATGGTTTTGTACTTTTTTTTTTTGCCTTTTCAGTATTTTAAAATGCTTGTTATCAACCGTTGTATAGATTCAGCTGTCAAACGTAGATGTTGGAAATGATTGCAGGATTCACTTTGTGTTCTCTATGATATATTTGGCTCATTGTATGAAAACAAATGCAGGGAGGTACGACACAAAAATATTGTTCGCTTCATTGGCGCATGTACGAAGTCTCCAAACTTGTGTATTGTAACAGGTAATCCTTTTATCTACATCAAACAATCCATTCTCGAATTGATGATGCACATTTTTTAACCGTTTTGTTTCATTGTTCAGGATAACTTTCTCAAATGAGATTTTTTTCTTTGTTGTGCACAAATGTTATGCTGCAGTTGGCTGAATGATTAGGAGTTTACGACTTTTATAAAAAAATGAAGTAAAGTTAACCCCTTTGCTTGTGTGATGCTCTGAGATGTGCCATGTGCGCAAAGAATGGGAAACATTTTCAGCAGCTACATGTCTTTACCAAAACGGATGTCAAGCATGGCAACAATTTGGATTTGTACCAGCAGTCTTATGTTTCCATGTTTCTGTTGTCATGATTATATTGCAGAGTTCATGCAAGGTGGAAATCTATATGATTACCTGCATAAAGCAAACAGAATCATGAAGCTTCCTCAATTGCTGAAATTTGCAATTGATGTTTGCAAGGGGATGGAGTACTTGCATCAGAGAAATATAATCCATAGGGATCTTAAAACCGCAAATCTTCTCATGGATACTAACCAAGTAAGAGCTATTATATGTCTAATCTTTATGTTTTCATTACTTATTTAGTTATTTAGTGGTAACTGTCGCGCTTCTTTCTCTATATATGACTCCATTACTATTATGGGTTTAGCTTATGTCAACAATGCTTTATACCTCTAGTTTGATCATTTCGGCTGCAAATATATGTACAGTCCTTGTCTCATTTCAGCTTCCTATATATGTGGCTTGTATATGAGGAATTTTGCAACTGTATCAGGAGAATGAGTTGCATTTGCCTCCATTTTTGAATTGAACCTATGTTGCTTTACACATGGTTTATGTTCAGTTTCCCTTAATTTGGCTAGGTAGTCATGGTGGCCGATTTTGGTGTGGCTCGATTTCTAGATCAAAAGGGGGTGATGACAGCGGAAACAGGGACATATCGGTGGATGGCCCCTGAGGTTCGGTGCTCCCTCTTTGCTGTTGTCATTTGTTAAATTAACACGAAAAAGTATTGCTATGCTTGTGTGTCAAGTATGGTACTTCTGAATAAGCCAACGTATCTTTATAAATTGATAAAGTGACATATTTTTCATTTAATGGCGACAAAGCTTCATTAACATCTTAAATCTGCAACTAGTATATCGTATGTTTCTTGTGCGTATGATCCTAGCCATTCTTCTTTTGCTCAAAGCTGTAAATTTGACTTGTACCCCAATTTCCAACCATATAGTTGATTGTTGTTTTTCTCTTGGTTAGGTTATAAATCATCTACCATATGATCAAAAAGCAGATGTCTTCAGTTTTGCTATTGTTCTATGGGAGCTCATAACAGCCAAGGTAAGTTTGCCATTACATATTACTGCATAACAAAACATTCCATCATGAAAATTGAGAAAAATGGAATGGGATCTCACGGATATATACAATTGGAGTTGATTGGGAAATCTGTCCGTGATAAATTTGTTTGTGATAGGATTTGACTCTAAGGCTTTGATATTGAGTTACAGGTTCCATATGACAACATGACTCCGCTACAAGCTGCTCTTGGAGTGAGACAGGTATGAACGATCTTAAAGTTGGAAGTTAAACCCTCCTATTGTACACTTAGCTTTGAATTACAAGGTTCAAAAGGTCTGGTTTGGCAGGGTCTAAGGCCAGAACTCCCAGAGAACACACATCCGAAACTACTCGGCTTGATGCAGAGGTGCTGGCATGACAACCCATGCAGCCGACCTGCCTTTTTGGCCATAAGAGTTGAGCTTGAAGAACTACAAGAAGAAATTCAGGTCAAATTACTTGAAACCCCTCTCGCCTCCTCTTTTCATCGACAGTTTTTCTACCTTCCGATTCTAAATGAGGTTCAAATGCAGTGACCACCGATTGCAACAAACAACAAGTGAACAATATACCTTAACAGACGATGGCAATTTTTCCAAACACGCACCAGCAAGGTGATTTTTGAGGGTATATATGCTTTTCTTTTCTTTGTATATATCTGTCTTATTTATGTAAAATTTCTTTTAGTGATAGCACAAGGTTACAAAGTTACAAAGATTAAGGTTATGTTTATATGTTTGATAGCCTATTTATAAACTGGGTTTTAACTTTAAACCATGAGTTTGTTTTTAGTGATAAGACAAATAAATCCTGTAATTTATTGTGGTCAAACACAACTAAATAGGACAAACTCGACATTGATTAAAATAAACAAGATTATTTTATTAATTATATAAAACAATAACATAATAAAAATTACAATACAAGCAAATGAATAATATAACAACCCCTTCAACTGAAATTAGCTATTAAAAAAAAAACAGACAAACATGGCTTATTTTTTTCTCACGATCGACTTCAATGCTGGTTTTCAGGACATTAGGCCCGCCATTATTCAGGCGAATTATTGTTCGATCGACTCGATTACTTTATACTTGAGTAGCATGCATCTTCCTTGCAAGTCGACACCGCTCTCTCTAACTGGCCTGAACAAAAATACAATAAAAACACATTATAAGAAGTAATTTTTTAAGGAGACTGGAAGACAGAACTGATGTCCAAAATAATTAACAAGCAAGATTAAGGAAATAATTACCATATGAAAGGGAATGTGCTTAGTAAGGAGGAGGAGGAGGTGAAGCATAGACGTATGGGTGATGTGGTGGCGAGTAAACCGGTTTAGGGTGTGGGTGTGGGTAGTATGGGGGCGGTGGAGACTTGTAGACTGGTTTAGGGTGTGGGTGTGGGTAGTATGGGGGTGGTGGAGACTTGTAGACCGGTTTAGGGTGTGGGTGTGGCTTGTAAACTGGAGTCGGGGGCTTGTAAACTGGCTTAGGGTGTGGCTTGTACACTGGGGTGGGTGGCTTGTACTCCGGGGTTGGGGGTTTGTACACTGGCTTAGGGTGTGGCTTGTAAACTGGGGTGGGTGGCTTGTACACTGGGATTGGGGGCTTGTAAACCGGCTTAGGGTGTGGCTTGTAAACTGGGGTGGGGGGCTTGTATACTGGGGTTGGGGGCTTGTAAACCGGCTTAGGGTGTGGCTTGTAAACTGGAGTTGGGGGCTTGTACATTGGGGTGGGGCGCTTGTAAACGGGGGTTGGTGGTTTGTACACCGGGGTAGGGGGCTTGTAAACGGGTTTAGGGTGTGGCTTGTACACTGGGGTAGGGGGCTTGTAAACGGGCTTTGGGTGTGGCTTGTAAATCGGGGTTGGTGGCTTGTACTCCGGGGTGGGAGGCTTGTAAACGGGCTTAGGGTGTGGTTTGTAGATAGGGGTTGGTGGCTTGTAAACGGGCTTAGGGTGTGGCTTGTAAACCGGAGTTGGGGGCTTGTAGACCGGGGTTGGTGGTTTGTACACCGGGGTGGGGGGCTTGTAAACCGGGGTTGGTGGTTTGTACACGGGTTTAGGGTGGGGCTTGTAAACAGGGGTGGGTGTCTCGTAAACAGGTTTTGGTGGCGGTGGGGAGTAGTAGTGGTAAGGCGGTGGAGGGGAGGAGTAGGTATAGTCAGCGGAGGCCAAAGAAGCGAAGCCAATGGAAACAAAGGCAACCAGAAGGGTTGCCATGAAGAAGCCTTTTCCTAAACCCATCTTTGGAAGGTGTTTTGGGTGATGCTTTTCTACACCCATCTCACCCCCTTTATATAGGGATTGGCATTCACCTTCTATGCATCTTGAATGATAATTAAAATGACTATAATATTTTGAAAATAATATAAAATTAATGGAGTACTCACAGTCTAAAAGGAAAGGGTCCTGAAAAGAGAAGTGGTTGATCGGAAAGATTAGAGTGTGATTAAGTTTTGAGCTAGTTGGTCATTTTATGAAATTAGACGTGTTATAGTTTGCTTTAGAACCATAGCATATTTTGATTTTTTTTTCTTGCAGCATGAAAATTTGAAGTTCAACTTGTCAAAATTCAAGATCCTACAAGATCATTGGATTTTTTATTATTATTATTATTTAAAAAATCACTACTTAATGCTCCATACTAAAAGTTGGATTATTTCATTTTATCTGAACCAAGTAACCAACCATTGAACAAGGCAGTCGAACCCATGAACAACGAATAGTTGAAACAATTTTCGGAACAACACGACACTAGATCTTATATCTTCCTCCATGCTGATCGTTATGTCGGAGTGTTATTTTCTCCTCCAGTCTTCCGATTCGTTCTTAGCGTCCATCTGTTAGAGTTTTTCGATCACTCGATATAGTAGACACTGTCTGCTATTTCGAATCATCTTCTCTTTAAAAAAAAGACGGGTTATTATTTTAAAAAAAAAGGTGTATTAACTCCCTCTTAAATCATTTTATTTGTTGTATATTATACATAAATAAATGTGTAACGACTATAAATGAGAAATATTTAGTACAAGTTTATATTATATAACTCTTACACAATGCCATGTTTTTGGCACGTACGCGCTACGTCCAAATGGACTTTATTTATTTTTATTTTCGACCCATAAATAAAAAAAAAAACAGTTTTTTCAGTGAAATGTATAAAAATAATCCAAATTATTTCTTATACCGAGGGGACATGAGATGGCTAAAGCAACTAGCTATATATTTTTATATTTTAAAAAAAGTATGCATGGTAGAGATTGATTATTTCCACTTTAAGTTCATAAACCTGTACGTTCATATTAAGACAAAAAAGTTTATAAAAATTTCCAATTAGAAATTAGGCATCTATACCATAATTTATAATTTTCTTCGTCCGTAGTTTACATCCCTAACTTACTAGATTTAATTTTACCCAGATTCGTATTTTGTATGATGACATTTTCACTTGTTGTATTACACATTTTTTGTTTTATGTGGTATGTTTTGACGGTCTTCCTTCTGTCGGCTATCGAGATTCAGATATATCTGATTTCGAATTGTTACTTAATCAATTTTTTTTTTATAATCTTCCTTATATATTTATATATATAATATAAAATAGTTGGACCAGGAAAAAAATAATCCAAAATTAGAAATTTCAGTAGTTTGGTTCATTCGTGAACATAGATTATCTTTCAACACTAAGCCCAGATCAATTCAAAGTAAGACGAACAGATGACGTTGATGTGGGATTTTATGCTTAGTTGGCTACGAAGAGGACGCAGGGGAGATGCCGAAGGTTTGGATTGAATGCGATTGTTTTCCGGTAATGAATCAGCTGCAGCAGCGGACATTTCGAAAGGCGAGATGGGACGGGACGGGACGGGATTGGGGTAATCCCGCGTCCCGTCCCGCGTGTTTTTTGCGGGACGGGATTGATCTTATTTTTTTCAAATCCCGCCGGGTCTTATCCCTCACGGGACGGGACGGGATTTGTCCCTCGAAAAAAAATTAAAACACAATAAAAAAAATCAAACAGCAAAACAGTACGTATATGTCTGAAAAATACCAGAAAACAGTACATATATGTGTGACAAATATCAGTACGTATATATGTAAAAAAATATCAAGGATAATTAATTTCATTACAAAAAAAAAAAACAGTAGTTTTGCACAATAATTCCATACTAGTACGATTCCCGCGCCATGACGCGTTTTTTTAAAACTAAAATATTGTATATAAAAATATTGTAAAATATTAATAAATGTTAAGATAAAAATCATTAAAAACTTTACAATAAATGTATCTTATAATTATATCATAAAATTATTTTTAAAAAATATTATGTAAAGTATAATACATAAATATAGATATTTTAAATTACTCAGTAATAATAATTCAATATCATTATAACATTGTTTAAATGTGATGTGTCATAATCAATAGTTATAGTCGATGTTTTGAATTAAGCTCAATAGTTAGTAAATAAATTTGAGTTAAGCCCAATAGTTATATTAGATTGAATTCAACATTTTGAATTAAGCCCAATAGTTAGTAAGATTAAAGAAAAAAAAGAATTAAAAGAAAAAGTAGAAAAAAAGAGAATTAAAGAAAATCAAAGAAAAATGAAAAAAAAAGATTGGTCAAGACTACTAAATTGCCTCTAAAATTGACACATCATCCTAAACTCTTTTAAATTAAGAGTTTATATAGATAGTTAGTAAATGAATTTGAGTTAAACTCAATAGTTGTATTAGATTGAATTCAACATTTTGAATTAAGCCCAATAGTTAGTAAGATTAAAAAAAAAAAGAATTAAAAGAAAAAGAAGAAAAAAAGAGAATTAAAGAAAATCAAAGAAAAATGAAAAAAAATAAAAAATTGGTCACGACTCCTAAATTGCCTCTAAGATTGACACATCATGCTAAACTCTTCTAAATTAAGAGTTTATATAGATTACAAAAAAAGTACTAGTGTCTTGCACAAAAAGAAATAGTAGTCTTATATATTTTTAATGTTTTATTATTATTTTAAAATTTAAATTTAAATAAATGTTAAGGTATAATATAAATATATTCTCATATATTTTTATTAATTTTAATTTTATATATATATATATATATATATATATATATATATATATATATATATATATATATATATATATAATTTTATATATATGCGGGACGGGACGGGATTTGCGGGATGCGAACTCTTCGTCCCGCGTCCCGTCCCGCGTAATTTTTGCGGGATGGGATCGAGACGGGATTGAATTTTTTCTTCCTAAATCCCATCGGGATCGGGACGGGATGCGGGACGGGACGGGATTTGCGGGATTTGTGCCCACCCCTAGATTAAAGTAATTATTCTTATACAAGCTAGATTAAAGTAAATTAATAAAAGTTTAATAAATCTACTTGGCCTGTCTCCCCCTACCACTTTTATTTCTTATGGCAAAACAACTAAAATCTTCTTAAAATATGAGAATTTTCACAATTTTGAGGAACTTTTGGAAATGCTCAATATAAGTTAGGGAAATTTACAGAAAACCACCCGTCAAATATACCCTTTTACACTTAACCACCGGTTAAATATAAAATTACAGAAAATCACCCATTAAATGGGTTGTGTTTTCAAATCACCACCCACCACATATTTCCATTAGAATTCCATTAAATATAACATATTTTAATATTTTATAATTAAAATTTAAAGTTTAAGCTTGAATATATTTAAATTATATTTATGGTAGAGATAAAAAAAAATTATATTAATATATTAGGGGCAAAAAGCATGTAAAAAAATTTAAAATTATTTGGAGGGCGGAGTTTCTAAATGTGGAAAATATTATTTAATTTTATTTAAATATTCAAACAAACTTTAATAAAGATACATTTAATTAAAAAAATATTTTTAAGAAAAATATATTTAAGCCTTGAAAATATTTTTTAAACAAATATTTAGTATAAAATTAAAATGAGACATTAATTATTATTAATAAAAAATTATAAAAAATTTATTAAATTTAAACAATGTTAATAACTTATAAACTTATTTTAATTTTGATTAAAAAGAAATCTATAAAATATAAACATTTTTTGGAATAAAATAGAACAAATTCGTTCATATATACATCAAGTTTTTTTAAAAATATTTTAAAAAAATTTAGTCAAATAGATTTTTAAATATTTTTGAGATTTCAATTTAAATATAAAACTTAAAATATTGTAATATCTTATATATTTGACAAACCCTAATAGAAATATACAACGGGTGGTGATTTGAAAACAAAACCCATTTAATGGGTGGTTTTTTGTAATTTTGTATTTAATCGGTGGTTAAGTGTAAAAGGTTATATTTAGCAGATGGTTTTCTGTAAATTTCCCTATAAGTTACCATACCGAATATATATATGAACTAGTCCATCAATCTTATATATTAGTTAGGCTTTTATATATATATATATATATATATATATATAAAAGCCTAACTAATATATAAGATTGATGGACTAGTTCTTATACTTTTCTTAATTACTATTTGTTACTCTAGCGTAAATTTTTAAAATTGGATATCATTTTCGAATTAGGAGCAGATTAAAGAAAAGCAATTTTTTTTTTTATATATAAATTAAAACAGTCCATCGCTCAATAATTCAAATGGAAATAATTAATCGCTCAATAATACACTTTAATCAAATCTGTGTCTCTAATCTCCACAAACACCAAATAATTCATGCATGTTCCGATGTTCGTAGATCTTAATAGGTTATCCGATGAATATATCAAATATGAAAAAAAAATTAAATAGCTTTGTCTGGAAAGGTCCAAATGTCACTATGAATTATATCAAAGGGTGCAAAGGTAGAGTTCAAAGACCGCTGAAATGGCAGCCTGACATGCTTGCCTAACTGACATGAAGAGCATAAACTAGAGCGAGGCTCTTTATTACATTTGACTAGACTCTTAGAACGAAGAAAATCTAAAACGACAGCACTGGGATGGCCAAGACGTGCATGACGACGATGTCGAGAGGGCGACCGGACACGACGGACGGGACTGTGAGGGCGACGACACATGATAGAGCTCCCCGGTGCTGTTACATCTCAGACGAGTAATCCCCGTAGGAAGATCCTTCACAGAGAAACCAAACGGATCAAACACAAGTGAAACATTATTGTCAGTTGTGAACCGACGAACAGAGATAAGGTTTTTGACTAGTTTGGGGGCAATGAGGACATTGTTGAGGTGTAAAGGGTGGGTTGGGGTCTGTAATGTGGCGTGACCAATACCCGAAGAAGCAAGACGACCACCATTGTCGACGATAATAGAGTGTGCAAGACCCTTAAAAGAAAGAGAAGAAAGAGTACCTGAAGAGTTCATCATATGGGAGGTCGCACCAGTGTCCATGTACCAAGCGGAGTGAGGAGGTGTCAACTGCAAAAAAGAGAAGGCGGGCCGGGTGACTAGTCGGAGCATAGCCCTGATCAGACGAAGACGGATAGGCCTGGTGACCGGTGGGCCGAGGTGCTGGACACAACAAGCCCGCTCCCTGCTAGCTGTTGGGATACGGGCACGGTGGGCGGTACGACGGAGGGGGGTAGCTGTAGGGCATCCATGGCGGGTTGAAGCCGGGGACGGGAGACCAGGACGGATGCGGAGAATCCGACCACTACTGTGGTCGCCGCCCATTGCCGCGGCCTCGCTGCTGGTACGCAGTTTCATCCAAATCGCTCGAAGAGACCAGGGCAGTTTTGTCCTTGGCGGCATCAGTAGTCTGACGGTGAAGGCGAGTCTCCTCCATGATCAACTGAGATCGGGTTTTCTCGAAGGTGGGGAGAGGTTCCGTCTGCTGAATATGAGTAACATCAACATTGTATTCAGAGGGAAGACCCGAAAGTACCCGGAGGACGAGGCGAGTAGCACTAGGTTTGGATTCGACGACGGCCAATTGATCAGACAAGGTTTTGAGATGCTGACAGTAGGCGGATATTGACGGGAAAGACGCAAGCTTGCAACTTGAATTAGTGATGTCTGATATCAAAACATTGTTGTCGAGTGTGAGAGAAGTTTTCTTCTCTCACGTGCCCCGGAATGGCAACAAAGTGGCTGATAAGGTTGCGCACATTTGCCGCTCTGCCAGGGGCTTCAACATTTACACAGATACAGGTCTTCAAGACCTCATCCGCAAGGATGCTATCGGGTAGGATTATTCCACTCGAATTATTACCTGATAAAAAAAAGGAATATATAAAAATAGTTGTAAGTTGTAACAACTTAAATAATTGGCATTATCTAAACCTTCCCGTGAATAAAAAAAGATTTATAAAAAATTATTATCCAATGAGTGATAAAAAATTATTATCCTATGGCTGCAGAGATAGCCGGCCGGTCAGCCTTGCAACCAAATCAACTCCCTCACCCGTGAATCCGGATGAATAATGATTTCACTCTCTTTGAAAGTGAATTAAATCTCTTTCGGGAGCCCCAAATCTCCTTCGGGAGCCACAATCCGCCTTCTTGGCGTGATTAATCTTCTACCCTTGTCTGATTTTCCATTTGATGATGTTGATTAAAACCTATTTTATTTGGGGATTTTGGTGATTTTGGGGCTATCTTTTCGCTTTCATCAACCCCTATTCAATTTAAGCTTCGAAAACAAGTGTTCAATCCTTGGCGTCGGTTGCTGTTCATCTTCTTCAACCTTCCTCTCCCGCTGCCAGTTCAATTGGGGTGCCGCCTCTGCTTTTGGCTGGGGCTTTGTGGTCGTCGCCACTCGCCCTCGATTTCAAAATACTGACCCCGTCTCTTGTATTCGGGGTTCCGACTCCTTCGGTGGCCTGGGTCTCGGGCGCTTGCTGCCCTGCCCTCTCCTCCTCCTCCCTCGGCTGTTTGGCTTTCCGGTTTGGGATGTTGGGGTCCGTCCCTAGCCTTACCTTTTTTCCGGTTTTCGATATAGCTGTGAATCGTTGTGTTCGTCTCTCCAATTGGTTTCTTCTCCATGCTCCTCTCCGGGTGTGGGCGGGCCGCTGTTGGGGATTCGGATCCGCGCTGCTGCGGGACGTGGGCGGGGTGCTTCACCCTCCCCATCTCCTCCTTCATTCCCTTGCCGATGGAATTTGTAAGGTTTCTCGATCGTGTTTTCTCTCGCCTGGCTGGGATGCACGCTTCTCCTCTTCGGGTTTGCCTTTGGGCCCAAGCTTCTGCCTTGTGTCCAGGGCAGCCCGTTCTTTGGGTCCTCCCATCAATGGCCCAAACGCTTAAAAAATTAAATAAAACATAAATCTATATATAAATTCATAGATTTATATTAATTCAATGGATTAATTAAATTCCCGGTTGGGTTTGTATATATTTAAATAATCTGGAATCTTATTAAATCCGGAATCCTCTTGCGCTCTTTGCCCTCTCGCAGTCGTGCTTCATTTTCTCGGGTTGGTTGGAGTTCTGTTTGTTGGTTCGTGGTTAGTTTCGGTTGAGGAGCAGTTCTGCGGCCCTAGTTGATCGAAGTGATCGTGTTGGTGGTGTTTGTGGTCTCCGAAGATCCTTCATCTAGGTGGAGGGAACGTCGTGTGATCCACACTTCCCCAGGTGTCGTCTTTTCCCTACGTGGATTTCTGCTTTCAGTCTTTCCGGCGGCGAGACATCGTGTCAGCTGTGCTGTCCCATGCGCTCGCTATCCACTTCACCACGTCGGGTCTCCATCTTCTCGTTGCTGTGTCCGCTTGTTTGCTTAGGGTTTGGGGTTTTCCGGGTTTGTTCGGGGTAGTTCTTTTGTTGTATTAGGTGTTTGTTTTCTGTTGTATTTCTTTTGCTATGTTGTTTGTTTAGACGACTTGCCGTCTGCCGACTTCGTCGGCCTCTCAAGGTCCGGGCCTGTCCGGCCTCGAATTATTTCCTTATAAAAAAAAATGAAAGTATTATTTACCATCAATTTTAAGTAGTATATACACTTTAACATATTGACCTATCAGTTCTTAAAGTTTATTTACTATGAGATTAAATTAGTGATAAAATCACGAACGAAATTAAAGTCCTAATATTATGATTTTATAATATATATACATTAAATACTAATTTACACTGTTCGACCCAAAAAAAATAATACCAATATATACTCCATATTGAAGAAATTCCTTATTCCATACTACCCTACTTAATTTAAACATGTCACTTTAATATTTATACTTGTTTTTTTATGAGTTAAAAATTATATAAAATATTATTTATTTTATTTTTATATTTGAATAATTTTACACTTATTACTATGTATTACATATGAAATTGTAATTTGACCAAAAAAGAATGAAGTTAAAAAAATTAATATTTTATATAATTTTTATCATCCTAAAACAATGTGTGTAAATATTAAATAACATATTTTTGTTAACGGAGTACTATTTATCGTTTTGATACTATTAAGCAAAATTATCCCCATTAATCAATTAAGTCAATATTATTTGTTATGCATAATTTGTATTTGTCAAATTTTTAGAAATTTTCTCTCTAAAGAAAAAAAAGAAAGAAATAATAATTTATATCATTAATTTTCTTTAATTTAATTAGCATTTAATAAACTTTTATCATTAATAAGTAAAATGATTTTTCTATCCTATATCATTTGGGCATAGATTAAGAAATCTAATTATAAATAATTCTCCTGAACTCAATTTAGCTTTTTTTAATATTGATTTTTTAGGATCGATTGTAGAAAATCTTTTCAATTAAACTTCTTAACCTATACTCTTAAAATATAGATTAGAAAGATTTTTAATAAAAATGAGTGTAAATCAAACAGAAATGGTGCCAAAATAGTTTGGATCCCCTGTAACACTTTGTGTGTTACACCCGATATTACACTTAATTATTTCGAGTAAAAATTCACATTTAAAAAAATTAAAATTATATTTATATCATATATACCTATATTAACATCTTCATAAACTTAAGCTTTGAAAATATATGTTTTAGAAAAATAAAAAAATCCTAAAATAATCAATCTTTTAACTATCCATAATTTTTAATAATATTTTTTTTTATAAAGATGTTAATATAAGTGTATAAAATATAAATATAATTTTAATTTTTTTAATACTCCCTCCGATCCACAAAGAATGTCGTTTGACTTTTTAACACGTATTTTAAGGAGCTAAAAACTATATAATATATTAACTTTTTTATTATTATTTTTTATAATCTAATACTTATTACCAACAAATATTAAGTTGTAAAAAAATAATTTTAAAAAAGTTGATATTTAATATAGTTTTTACCTCCTTAAAATACGTGTTAAAAAGTCAAACAACATCTTTTGTGGATCGGAGGTAGTATGAATTTATACTCAAAATAATTAGGAAAAATGTTTAGGAATAATATGAACTATCGCCCGTGATCCAAAAATAATATGTACTTTAAAAACTACTATGCTTGATACGAACTATCACGTAATAAACCAATTTTGTTACAAACATCTTTCCGACTTAAATTCAGGCTATGTTTTTTTTTTTTTTTGATGAACATGCAAACTTTAATTAACTTCCAAATCACAGAAAACAATGTCAGATAGGTTTATAGGGAAATCAAATTCAGAATCGAAGAAAATCGGTTCAGCTGGCCGAATTTGAGCTAGAGAGTGAGCAGCCTGGTTGCTCTCTCGCCCCACTAAACTCCATTTGCAGGACCTGAACCGACGGGCGAGACGCCCCACCTTTAGCCCCAACCTACCCACTGGTCCTCTGAAAGGAGCTCTCCCTTGCACCACCTGCAGGGCTTGAGCACAATCGATTTCTATGATGACAGCCGGAACACTCAACTCGCAAGCCAGTTGCAACAGTCTCAATTCAGGCTATGTTGCTGACCTGTCAATCAAAAAATAAATTCTGAGCTCAAAATGTAATTAACACCAATTTAAAGAGGAAAATATAAAATTAAGTAAAATGCCCTTTACTGTTCATCTTCTCCCTGCCTCTCCTTCAACCATGGCACACAACCATAAAAACTCCACCACCACCACAACTTCCGGGCACCACCACCGCACCTAAGCAACCACACTACTAGTCCACCACCCCTACAAACACTCCAAACCGCCTCCACAAATGACAAATCTCCCCGATTCGAGACCCGACGATGAGGACATTGCTTTGAACGCGAAGCGTAGATCCTAACTCCACCAATCGGCATCGCCTGGTCCTCCCTGAGCAACACCAGCGCGGTTAGATGCGAGCGACGAGATTGATTTCACATCTCTCCGTGCAACCGTGAATCTAAACCATGAAACCCTAAATCCCATAAAATCAAGCATCCCCAAATGGGCAAATCCCATAAATCCCCGATCAATTTGGACTTTGGAGTGGTTGTAGTGGTGGTGGACTAGTAGTGTGGTTTCTTGGATACGGTGGTAGTGCTCAGAAGTTGAGGCGGTGAAGTTTTTGAGGTTTTGTGCCATGGCGGAAGAGGTAGGAAGAAGATGAATGGTAAAGGGAACACATTTTCCTTAGTTTTATATTTTTTCACCTTAATTTAGTGTTAATTATATTTTGATCCCGTAATTTGTTAATATGGCCTGAATTTGGACCAGAAAGATGTTTGTATTAAAATTGGTTTAATAGGTGATAGTTCGTATCTGTTGGGTTATGATCAGATTCGGTTATATTTGTGGGTTATATTTGTATGGGTTTGAGTTTATGTTAGGACCGGCCCATTATTTCGGTTATATCCGAGTTCAATATATAGCTTCGGTTCTCCTTTCTCTGTAATTCATTTAATCAGAAATCAAATACACATCTGAGATTTTTCAATTCAAAATTCGCTCCATCTCTTTCTCCTGTTCTTGCTCAAATCACAGATCAATATTGTTTTCCAACATGGTATCAGAACTTGATCTGTTGTTTTAAGCTCGTGTTGGCTTCAAATCTGCGTTTTTGTTTGCCTCTGTGGTGTGTTCGTGTTTTTCTTTGCTTCCCGCTCAGTCATGGTTGATGAACAGTTGAAGATTGATCCAAATGATCCATATTACTTACATCTGAGTGATCATCCAGGTCTGACTCTAGCCACTCATGCGTTTGATGGCAAGGGATTTGGAGAATGGCGGCAATCAATCCGAATGGTGTTGTCGGCCAAGAACAAAATCAGTTTTTTTTTTTTTATCACCGGTGCTATTGAGAAGCCAATAACAGATCCAGTGAAGCTTCGGTGTTGGGAGCGATGTAATGAGATGGTGTTTTCCTGGATTGTCAACAGCTTGAGTCCAGAAATCCGGCAAAGTGTCATCTACAACAACACTGAAAGTGCTGTTTGGAAGCAGTTGATTTCTCGATTCAACAAGGTTGGAGGAACTCAATTGTATTCGATCCAACAGGAGATGTGTACCGTGTCTTAAGGTACAAGTTCTTTCTCTGTTTATTTTACTAAAATCAAATCACTATGGGATGAATTAGAGAGCATGAGAAATTTGCCTACATGTTCATGTGGAAATTGCACTTAAGGATTTGCTTCACATTTTTCACAGTATGATGAGAATCAGAAAACTATTCAGTTGCTTTTGGGGTTCAATGAGTCTTACACTTCGATTTGTGGCTCTATTTTATTGATGGATCCATTTCCAAACGTGGATCGTGTTTATTTCTTACTCTCTTAGGAAGAGAATCAGCGAGAAGGTAAATCAGGCTCAGAAATTGGTACAGTGGATGGTGTTTCTATGCACGTCAAGGCACCTAGCAGTTCAACTAGTACTAAAAATCTTGGATCTGGTTCAAACTCTAGCTCTAATACTGGATCTGGTGCTTCTCAATTAGGAGGCATGGAGTTCCATTTTGATAAAACTGGATCTGATAAAACTCGTGGTGATAGGAAACCACTGTTTTGTACAAATTGCAAGAAAACAAATCACACTATAGATCGGTGCTTCTTTATTATCGGGTTTCCTCCAAGTTATCTTGGTAGTAGGGAGATGAAGAAGGAGAGTACTGATAGACGATTTGTAGGCTCAGTCTCACAGGTTCAGAAGCCAGAGTTTTCAAATGAACAAATAGCTCAGTTGGTAGCACTGTTGCAGGCTTCAGGTTCTTCTTCTTCAAATGGAAAGGAACCGGTTGCGGATGATTTTGCCGGCTTCTCAGGTACTACTCTCTCTACACAGATCCTTGATAGTTGTGTATTGGATTATTGATAGCGGAGCATGTGGTCACATGTGTAGTGACTTGAGTTTGTTTCACAATGCCTATGCTCTGTCTCGACCATTTAAGATCACTTTACCTATAGGCGAGACAACCTTGATCACTAGTCACTACAACTGGAACAATTAAAGTTATGCAAGGCCTTCAGTTGCATGATGTTCTTTTTGTTCCAAAGTTTGTATGCAATTTGGTGTCAGTGGCAAAGTTGATCAGAAAACTTCATTGTTTTGTGATATTCACTGTAATTGGATGCTATTTGCAGACTCCTTCGATTATGGTGCCTAGGAAGATTGGTGACTTAGTCAAGGACTTATTTGTCTTGGGTGTCAATTCACAAGCTTGACTTGCTGCTCATTCTCTTACTGCTTTGAATAAATTACCAGTTGTAGTGGATGCTTCAATATGGCATAAGAGGTTAGGTCATCTGCCCTCTCACAGGTTGTGTACACTGCCTTGTGTATCTGTGACAGACAATTGCATACTTAATTTGAGAACTTGTTCTGTTTGTGCACGTGCTAGGCAAGCACGATTGCCTTTATCTTTAAGCTCAATAAAGACAATGGATGCTTTTGAATTAGTACACGCAGATGTTTGGGGACCTTATCGTGTGCCTACTTATGATATTTTCAAATATTTCTTGACATTGGTTGACGATTACACTCGCACAACTTGAGTGCAGTTGCTTCCAACCAAGTCTGTTGCATTCATTGGTATCAAACAATTTTTTGCATTTGTTGAAAGGCAATATGGGAAGCAGGTTAAGATCCTTCGATCGGATAATGCTTTTGAATTAGGAGCAGGTAAAGAGCATGCTTAGTTTCTCTTAGAGAAAGTGTTGTACATCAGCAGTCTTGCACTACTACCCCTCAACAAAATGGGGTTGTCGAGAGGAAGCATCGACACATTCTTGTGGTGGCTAGAAGCCTCATATTTGAATCTGGCTTGCCTAAACGATTATGGGGTGATAGTGTCTTTACTGCAGTCCATCTCATCAACAAATTTCCAAGTAAGTTGTTAAAGATGAAATCTCCATTCAAAATGTTGCATCATAAGTCTCATACCTTTGATTATCTTCGTTGTTTTGGGTCTCTTTGTTTTGCTTATACTCTTCAGCAAGGAAGGGATAAGTTTGATGCTAGAGCCTCTCCTTGTGTTTTACTTGGTTATCCAGAGGGCAAGATGGGTTATAAGCTGTTTAATCTTGAGACCAAGTGTGTATTTGTCTCAAGAGATGTTGTTTTCTATGAAGAGGTCTTTCCTTATAAATCCCCTTCATCCTCTTCCTACACCACAGCTACTGACACTCCCTCCTTCACTTTAGCTTCTTCACCATCACAGTTGATTGTTGATCCAGAGTGGTGTTTCTCCTTCTACTCAGAGTGTTTTTTCCTCGCCGATTAGTCCGAGAGCATCATCCTCCTTCTTATTTGTCAGAATATGTGTGCACTCATTTCACAGATATGGAAGTGTGCTTTTATACAATCACATCCACCTTTGAATTCCCTTCTGCCTTAGCATCTGTTGATTCCCTTCTAGACCATGAACCCCTCACTTTTTCTGAAGCATGTGAATTTGCAGTTTGGAAAAATGCAATGAGAGATGAATTTAGAGCATTAGATGCTAATGCTACATGGGAAGTTGTTACACTCCCAAGAGATAAACGTGCCATTAGTTGCAAATGGGTTTACAAAATTAAGAAGAAAGTTGATGGGAGTGTTGAAAGATACAAGGTGCGTCTCGTTGTTAAGGGATTTACTCAAAAGGAAGGGGTAGATTACACTGAGACATTCTCCCCGGTTGTGAAGATGACAACATTTTGGGTCCTTGTCTCAGTTGCTTTGTATAACAGATGGCCTATGCTGTAGCTTGATGTGAATAACACGTCCCTTCATGGAACTTTGGATGAAGAGGTCTATATGAAAATTCCTCATAGTCTTGAAGTTCATGGGAAGAATTTGGCTTGTCGACTTAAGAAATCGATTTACAGGCTCAAACAAGCTTCACGGTAGTGGTATATATGCTCGTTTATCCAGTGCTTTGATCAATCGTGGTTATGTGTTGTCACAGAATGATCATTCATTATTTTTTCGAAAGCACAAAGGTTTATGTGTGTTTATTGTCGTCTATGTGGACGACATTCTGATCACTGGCAGTGATTCTGATGAAGTGCAAGCCCTTAAACTGATTTTGGATATGGAATTTCGGATAAAGGATTTAGGGACTCTGAGCTTCTTTCTGGGGATTGAATTTGTTACAGTTCTAGGTGGTATGCTTCTTAGTCAACGACGATTTATTAATGACATTTTTTTTACTTCCCATGCCCGGACACTGCAATGGCTTGCCCTTTGGATCCCCATCTCCAGTTATCGCCTGATTCAGGCCCTTTGCTTGACGACCCTACTCAGTACAGGCGTCTTATTGGGAAGTTGAATTTCCTGGCACATACCCGGCCTGATCTCGCTTTCACTGTACAATTTCTTAATTCTCCTCGAGCTCCACACATGGATGTTGCTCTCCATGTTCTTCGCTACATCAAGGGCACTGCAACAAAGGGGATGTTGTTATCCTCTAATCAACCACTCACTCTTCGCGCCTACTGTGATGTAGACTGGGCTAGTTGCCCGTTTTCTCGCAAATCGGTGAGTGGTTACATTGTGTTTTTGGGAGCTTGTCTGGTTTCATGGAAGTCTAAAAAGTAGCAGAGTGTTTCTTTGTCGTCGGCTGAGTCCGACTATGGATCTATTCAACGAGTCTGTACAGAGCTCGCCTCGCTCACTCGATTATTGGATGACTTCGGAGTTTCTGGGATTACACCGATTCCGGTCAAGTGCGACAACAAAGTTGTTGTCTACATTGCTCGGAACCCAGTGTTCCATGAGCGGGCGAAACATATCGAGCTCAATTGCCACTATGCCCGTGAAAAATTGGTTGAAGGGCTCATTACTCTCGGTCACGTTCCTTCTCATGCTCAATTGGCGGATTTTCTGACTAAGAACATTCCCGGCACTCACCTCCGACCACTGTTAAGCAACATCGGCGTCGTGGAATCACCGTCTTCATCTTGAGGGGGGTGGGGTATAATTAGATTGGGTTATATTTGTATGGGTTTGGGTTTCTATTTGGGCCAGCCCATTATTTCGGTTATATCCGAGTTCGATATATAGCTTTGGTTCTCCTTTCTCTGTAATTCATTCAATCAGAAATCAAATACACATCTGAGATTTTTTTGTTCAAAAATCGCTCCATCTCTTTCTCCTGTTCTTGCTCAAATCACAGATCAATATTATTTTCTAACAGTATCAACCATAGTAATTTCTAAAATTCGTATTATTTTTTGTTCACAAGCAATAGTTCATATTATTCGTAGTCATTTTTTCAAATAATTAAGTTTAATACTAAGGGTAATATCCGACAGCGATTCAGATTGGTGGACTTTATATATGGAGACATGGAGAAAATACGAGGGGCGGAACAGCAAATAATTGGTGAATTATTGCACATGGAAATCGCAATTGATTGTGATTAGGAAAGTCAATGGATGTTCGAACGATGGATCGAGATGTGTTTAGGTAGACCTTGTGGCCCACCCACCCAACTCGATCCATTCAAACGTACTGCAAATTGATTCCAACATTAATTAGTAACGTACTCAAATTGACAGGCTTAAGGCCATATATTTAGTATTATTCGTATTTGTTTGTACTCTTTGAATCGGTTCGATCAATTAATCAATATATCCATTATGTTATTTACACTAGCACGTAAAATATATTCCACCCAACACATAGCCAAATATGCTAAGACATATATAAACGCACCATTTGATTACAATGTTCTTCCTTTTTTTTATAATGAAAAACTAAGTTTTTATTGTTGGTCAACTATGTATATGATTACCATCTAAAAACACTTGCATTCCGCCCATAAGTTTACAAGCTAGCTACAATAATCTAAAATGGAAACTTTGAACCGTAAGGGCGGAGATCACTTGGGTCTTTTTTGACAGAACTTCTCATCAATTATATAAAAACTTATTTGATTAAAAGCCAAATTTAAGAAAATCACTATATATTAACACCAAAAAAAAAAAAATCACTATATAAATATACCATTTGCACAAAATCGATCATCCCTTAAATTGAAAATTTCAAAAAGCTAGATATTTGCAAAAGATTACCAATCTCATCTTTTCCATTAAGATTGTTGTTAAATGTGTGAAATTACCATTTTGTCATTGTACTTTTAATATATTTGAAGGGTAAAAGAGGAATCGCCCTTCAACAACTTTCATTTTTCATTTGAGGAGAGGATCGAGAGGTGAAAGATGAACACCTGAGAGAACTTCGAATCAACTAAGTCAAGAATGACCAACTCCGAACCGACTAAATTAAGGATGAAACAGTTGAGAAATATTGCCATGAGATGAACTAGTAGAATATTGATAATGAAGGGGCAAAATAGTAATTTTGCACTTTTACATAAAATTTCATGTAAAAGATGGGATGGCCGGATGGATGGTCTTTTGCAAACATCTAGTTTTTAAAGGGCCGGTGATTTTCTGAAAATTATATATTTATCCATCCCATTTAATGAGAGAAAAAGATATGTTATTCTATTAAAATAACATTAAAAAGGATGGATAAATATATTTTATTAATTTATTTCAATTCATACATTTTTCTCTCATTAAAATAACATTAAAAGAGAGGGGTATAAATGACTTTTTACCGTTTTAAACGGCAACCTATTGGAAAAAAGGTTGTGGGTGGTATACCTACAAAATGGGTTTAATGGGTGATTTTCTGCAATTTTAATTTTAAGGGATGGTTTTTTGCAAGGACTCATTTTTAAGGGGTGGTTTTCTACCATTTTCCCTATTATTTATCTCACCATAGATATCTATGAGGCCTATTGACAGTTCTGAACGTACAAATATATGAGTTACGAGCTTCATTGATCAATGGAGTAGCCAACCTTAATGCCGAATTTCGTTAGGACCCGCAAACGGGGGTCATGTGCGTTAGTAGGCCAACCCATAAGTTAAATAAGGTTTCATCTTAAAATCAAATGACAATATAGAAGGAGTAGCCTACTGACTTATACACTCAGACTTGTTATACTCAACTTTAGATGTTGGACTCTTTTTAGTCTCATTCACATCTCTCAACACGCCCCCGCAAGTGCAATTAGGGTTTTTTGCTTTGAGTTGACACTTGGATAACGGGTCCCATATCTCATTATCTTTTTAGCTAGTCTAGGATCGAGAGTCAAGCCGTTTGGTTTTACCGCTTTGATATAATACTGAAGTCCTAATCAGTCGTGACTGAGGGTCATGTACACGGATGCTTATGCTTTAATAGTCCAACACATAAGTCGGATGAGATTGTATCCTTAAATCAATTAACAGTAAAAATAATAGTCCACTAAATTATATACTGTATTAAAATTTATTATGTTCAATTTTAAAAGTGAAACTCTTTTTTATTTCACACATATCTCTCAATCCTTAACCTTTCCCATTGTCCATATCGGATCATTCTTAATTAGCTTACATGTTTTTTGTTAATGAACAATCATCCATATCCATCTATTGCATCAGCTTAATAAACCCCAAAGTCATTGAGATGATGACTTTTTTTTCGTTCTAAGCGTAAATTCCGCACATATAAGTTGTTAGATTATACAGCAAATTAAACCGTATCTCTTATTTTAATATTTTACACGTTGGAGTATTTTATGATTGGATTTGCATTTTGCTTGAACTCAGCTGGTACCAGTCTCGTTGATTCGCTTATTGTACTAGTGACACGTACGGTCTACGATCTCCTGTACGGACACATGTTGGTAGATGCTTGATATAATGGAAGGACATGCTTCAGTGGTATTGTGTTGGGAGCAGTGGCAGATCTAGTGCATCAAAGCTAGGTGAGTGGAAAAATTTAGTCATGTCAAAAAGAAAAGACAATTAACAAGCCAAAATATGATTATTATATAGTACTTCATAAAAACACAAAAGAAATTCAAGATTTATCAATTATAAGAGTTATTTGACATTCATAATAATAAATAGTTTCATGACAAATAAAATATGATCAACGAAATTGTGCTCTACGATCTCCCGTCGACTCGAAATGGTCAATGACTTCCTCTCTGTCAATAGTGTCGACGTATTGTGTTTCAATATGGAGCATCATACAACCTGAAAGATACCCTTCTTCCATCTTGTTTCTAAGCCTGGTCTTTTTTATAATCTTCATTGCTGAAAATGCACGCTCGGTAGTTGTAGTGGAAACAGGAAGTGTCAAGACCAAACTAATCAATCTATCAACCAGGGGGGAAATTTGTGATAAATCTGTTTCAACTAGCCTTCTACACAATTGTGCAAGACTTGATAGTTTCTGAAAATCATTTCCCAAAACTACTTGATACATGTAATGCTCTAACTGTAATCTCAAAGCTATTACCTCAGATGTCTCAAAGTCTTTCGGATAAAACTTCTCAGCAAGCTTGCAAATCCTGTCAACGTCGAACTTCTTGAATAGATTTTTCGGATCAAATGAAGAGCTCAAAATCAGTAGCTCCATAGTTTCCTCGGTGAACCTGTCATTCAACTCCATCATCTGAACATCTATTATCACATTAAAAACATCAAAATGATAATAATGTTCATTTGTAACAACATTAAGTTGCTGACAACTACGACCTGTGTCCATTGAATAAGCTGCATCCATACTAGGCATTTCAAGACCATGATCTTCTCCAAATTGTAAGACACTTTCCAGAAAACTATCCTAGCCATCATCTCTCAAAGCTTGAAGAAGTGCTTTTGTACTTGAAACCAAATTCATGGCATTAACAATGTCTTGTGGCTGTTTTTGTAAGGCTTGAGAAAGTAAATCAGTAATTCCCATTACTTTGTTGGTGAACAACAAACAAAACACAAAGTCAAATGCCCTTAATGCTTTAAGGTATCCCTTTGCATCACCTCTTACACTTCCCATGAGATATTTATCAGTAATCATGCTTTGAAGAAGTTAAGTAGTTTCCTTATATACATGGACTAATGTACTTGCGGAAGAAAAGTGAGACTCCCATCTAGTCATACCTGCTCGCTTCAAGCTACGGATTTGGTTAAGCCCTCTTCCTGTTTCAAGATCTACAGCAACTAAGTTTTCTTCAATTTCTGCCTCTTGAATATCTCTTAACTGATTCGTACGCTTTGATGAAGAGCCAATGAACCCCATAATGGAACTTAGCGTCTGAAAGAACAGTTGCATATCATGTACATCTCTAGCACATGCATTCAAAGCTAATTGCAATCGATGAGCAAAACAGTGAACATAATAGACATATGGGCAATCTTCAAGGAATAATGTTTTCAATCCATGAAATTGACCACACATATTGCTAGCCCCATCGTATCCTTGACCACACAGATTTTGTATTTGGAGATTGTTTTTTGAAAGCACACTAAATATGTGCTTCTTAAGATTAGCTGAAGTAGTGTCTTCAACCGTTAAGATATCAAGAAACCATTCTTGAAGAAACCCATCTTCATCAACAAACCTTATAATAATGGCCATTTGCTCCCTGTGAGATACATCAAGTGATTCATCAACTAAGATACAAAACTTGGCACCTCCACTTTCTGCACGAATTCTACCTCGGATTTTGGTAGCAATTATATATAGGATCTCCTTCTGAATCGATGGTAAAATGTACATGGCATGCTTGGGAGCTTTATCAAGAACAACTTTCACAATGTCTTCATTCAAATCTGCAAAAGACTTTATTAACTCAATAAAATGTCCTCTGCTAGGAGAGTCAACAAATTCATCATGGCCACTAAAAGACAAGCCTTCATTTCCAAGATACTTGACAACTGCTATTGTTTTTCAATCACTCTATCAATGTGCTGAGAAGTTTCCCATAAGCTGCTCCACTTTTGAACATTATATTGATGAGTTGAATTCACCTTCCCCACATGCTGTACACACATTCCTTTATTCCTTGCCAACATTCTACTCCAATTGCAACACCCTTCGATGGTGAATAAAGGATGTTTTGGTGGATTTTTCTCAAAATGGAAGCAAGGGAAGAGTGTGAACCACCTATATTGAAAACTCCATCCAAGGGAAGAGTGTGAACCACCTATATTGAAAACGACGATTATTACGTCCATCAGAGGTTTGTGGATAATTTTGTAGCTTGGGTTGACAAGGTCTCATAAGGATGTCCTATCTCCGGATATGATCCCGTTGATTCACTAGAAATGTATAAATCATATTACGCCATCCAAGATCGGTTTGGATACGGGATTCAAGTGTATCATTAGCTACAACGGGAGGCACACTTTTATCATGTTCTGTTGGAGTTTCAACTTCATTAATTGACAAGAAAGAACTAGAGATATGAGTCTCTGATGGAGGTAGTGTTGAAGTTTGAGTCTCTGATGCAACCGGTGTTGAATTTTGATTATCATCATCTTTATTATAGAAGGACAAAATATTCTTCAATCGTTTAGGTTTCGGAAGATAAGACGTCATATTGAATCAAAAGTTACAAAAAAAATATAAAAACAATAAAGTATATAAATTCATTTGGCTGATGTTGTATTACAATTGACCACTCGTTAAAATAATATATAAGCATAAAAATAGATGATATAAAATACTAATCTCATCTCAAAGTCTACAATTAAATTACCAAATAATTCAAAATCCT
Organism: Persicaria tinctoria; assembly: GCA_037127255.1. NCBI lineage: Eukaryota > Viridiplantae > Streptophyta > Magnoliopsida > Caryophyllales > Polygonaceae > Persicaria > Persicaria tinctoria. The sequence continues at coordinate 40,772,718 of JBANSL010000020.1, forward strand.
AATTTAGTCAATTATAAATTAAATAAAGAATAATTAGAAGAGAGTAAGAAAATATACTGAGCCGAATTAGATTAAAGAAGTGGTATTCGAAGTTGAATTTTGATAATGCCAAAAAGGAATTAAATAGAAGTGGTAAAGGAGTCAGAATGTTGAATACAAAGTGAATGTAACACCGAAGCGGTGCTAGGGTGCTACTTTGTACGTGTGGTCCGAGGGTGAGGCAACAAACAATTGAACAAATATCAAAATACAAATAATGAAGCTTTTAAAGCTTTTGGGCCTTAAAGGCATTAAGCCCACCTAAAAATTAATGGTCCGGCAATTTTTTTTTTTTAACTACCTTCAAACATTTCTACCCAGCAATGGCTGGGTGTGCTTCCAAAGGAATCCGCCTCTGGTTGTGATACGGGGTTAGCCCTGTGATGGCCCGATCTTCGACAACAAGCAAGAATAATCAAGAACTAATAAAGAAACTCAAGAACTTAATCAAGATCGAACAAGAACTATAAAGACGCATCAAGAACTAACAAGAAAATGCAAGATTTATGCAAGATTCAACAAGAAAGCAAAGAAACGCAGCAAGACTCTAAAGAATCGATCAAGATAGAGCAAGATCGACCAAGAAACACCAAGAAAAGGGGCTGTACTCAATGTCGACTCCAAGAAGATGAACAAGACTCGATAAAGACTCGAAATTGCAACAAAGGATGAAAAGACGCGACCGATAAGGACTGAGTCGATCTATGCAGAACAAGATAAAGACCCCAGGCCTCCTTAGAGGGTAGGAACCAATACCAATGACTACACAACCCGCCTCTACAACCCTACACAATCAAGCGGACAACTTGAAGGCACAAGGAGGGGGCTTGTGGATACTAGATTCACCAAGTCTTGCGAAGTTGATGAACGACAAAGCAAACCAAGCTGAGATGATATCAATTCGATGACCTGAAGAGCACTGCTCAATTCGGCCAGCTTTCTCTCTAGTGTTTGGCACACGTTTTTGTGAGAAGAAAATTGTATTCAATAAGTTCCAAGTTGTTTACATGGAAGACTCGAAAATATATAGAAAACTAAGGCTTGTTGGCCGGCTATCCTAGATAGAATAAGATAGATCTAATTACTAATGGGCTTTAAAATAAACCTAAGAACATAAATAAATAAGGTCTTTAAAAACAATAATTAGAAAAGCCCAATTCAGCCCAATAGAACACTTAAGCTGAAAATGAACTCTAATACTTAAAGAAATTCGGCCCAAGCTTTACTAAGGGGGCTCGGCTTCCATTTGTGCTCCAATGCACATATATGTCTTCAATGTTGGCTCGGGGAGTTGAACCTTGCTCGAGAACAAAGCATGACCCACAAAGTTGAATGAGTCTCTCTGAAGCTTCTTAGCTCTAGCTCGAGTCATTGGTCCTTCTCCAGGTATGATGGGTGTGTCTGGAGTTGTAGAAGATGGTCCCGCATCAACCTCCCCTTCTTGAAAAGGATTCGACCACGAATCCAAGTCTTCATCCACAGCGAAGTAAGGGATTAGATCCGCGACGTTGAATGTAGCGCTCACGCCCATGTCTCCAGGAAGCTCCAATTGGTAGGCATTGTCGCCCACTCTCCTTTTGATCCGAAATGGTCCATCACCACGAGGTGACAGCTTGTTCTTCCGGGTTTCTGGAAACCGCTCCTTCCTCAAGTGCACCCATACAAGATCTCCAGGCTGAAATGTGACCATGCGACGTCCCTTGTTGGCCTTGTTAGCATTGTATTCAGCCTTTAGCTTCAGCTTCTCTCGAGTTCGCTCATGCACCTCCTTAATGAACTCGATATGCTTACCTGCCTCAAATGATTCTTTGTCTCTCATAGGATATGGAGTAAGATCAAAAGGGGTTAGTGGATTAACACCATACAAACATTCAAATGGACTGATTTTAGTAGCCGAATGCATGGTTCTATTGTAAGCAAATTCCACATGAGGTAAGGCTTCTTTCCAAAGTTTCAAATTCTTCCTAATAATGGCTCTTAGGACAGTAGCAAGGGTTCTATTAGTCACCTCAGTTTGGCCATCAGTTTGGGGGTGGCTAGAAGTAGAGAATAGCAATCTAGTTCCCAATTTATTCCATAAGGTACGCCAAAAATGACTTAAGAATTTTACATCCCTATCAATAAAAATGGTTTTAGGCACACCATGCAACCTAACTACTTCTCTAAAGAATAGATTAGCAACATTGGTAGCATCATCAGTTTTGTGGCATGCAATGAAATGAGCCATTTTAGAGAATCTATCAACCACTACAAAGATTGAATCCCTCCCCTTCCTAGTTCTAGGCAACCCAACTATAAAGTCCATAGAAATGTCTTCCCAAGGGGCTGAGGGTATCGGCAGTGGTGTATAAAGGCCATGGGGCATAAGCTTAGCTTTGGCTTTAATGCAATCTATGCATCTCTTAAGGCAATGTTCTACATCCCTAAGCATATGTGGCCAATAAAAATGTGATTTCAGTGTGCTATATGTCTTATCCCTACCAAAATGTCCCATTAATCCACCACTATAGGCTTCACTAACAAGTAATAATCGTAGAGAACATCTAGGAATGCACACTTGATCTTTTCGAAATAAGAATCCTTGATGAATATAAAAGCTGTCATTAGGACCCTTTTCTAGGCATTTTTGAAATATATCTCCAAAATCCAAATCAGATTCATATAATTCCTTTATGTAAACAAAGCCTAAGACTCTAGAATCCAAAGTGGTTAAAAGAACATGTCTTCTAGATAATGCATCAGCAACCACATTGTCTTTACCTTTCTTATACTTAATTACATAAGGAAATGTTTCAATGAATTCCATCCATCTACCATGTCTCCTATCAAGTTTATCTTGGCTTTTAAAGTGTTTCAATGATTCATGATCAGTTATAAGAATAAACTCGCTAGGCCATAGATAGTGAGACCATGTCTTAAGTACTCTAAGCAAAGCATATAATTCCTTATCGTAGGTAGAGTAATTAAGACAAGCACCTTTCAACTTCTCAGAAAAGAAAGCAATAGGCTTACCTCCCTGCATAAGGACTCCACCAATTTCAACTCCGCTAGCATCACACTCTACCTCAAAAGGTTGAGTAAAGTCCGGCAAGGCTAATAGAGGTGCGCGAGTGAGCTTGTCCTTAAGTGTGTTGAATGCTTCCTCCTGAGCTGCTCCCCATGTGAACTCACTTCTCTTCTTAGTAAGCTCGGTCAGTGGGGCTGAGATTGTGCTAAAGTCTCGCACAAATCGTCGGTAGAAGCTAGCAAGTCCTTGGAAGCTGCGTACATGTCCTATGTTAGTGGGGGTCGGCCACTCTTGGATAGCTTTGATCTTTGATTCATCAACACGCAGTCCATTAGAGCTCACTACAAATCCAAGAAAAGACACTTGTTCATTACATAATTCACACTTCTTTAAATTAGCATACAAGCGTTCAATTCTCAGCGTTCTAAGCGCTTCTCTAAGATGTGATTCATGTTCATTAGAAGACTTGCTATAAATCAGAATATCATCAAAGTAAACAACAATAAATTTTCCAATGAAATCTCGAAGCACATGATTCATTAAACGCATAAAAGTGCTAGGAGCATTAGTTAAACCAAAAGGCATAACCAACCACTCATATAAGCCTAGCTTAGTCTTAAAGACTGTTTTCCATTCATCACCTTCTTTCATTCTAATTTGATGATAGCCACTTCTAAGATCAATTTTAGAGAATATAAAAGCTCCATGTAACTCATCTAGCATATCATCTAATCTAGGAATAGGGTGACGATATTTAATAGTAATGTTGTTAATAGCCCTACAATCTACACACATTCTCCATGAACCATCTTTCTTAGGGACTAATAACACAGGCACAGCACTAGGACTTAAGCTTATTCGAATGTAACCCTTATCCAACAGTTCCTGGACTTGGGTTTGGACCTCTTGGGTCTCAGTGGGATTCATACGATACGCGGGCCTATTAGGTAATGCAGCCCCCGGAATAAGATCAATTTGATGCTCAATTCCACGAATAGGGGGGTAGACCTGGTGGTATGTCATCGGGAAACACATCCTTAAACTCCTCAAGAAGAGCGAGAATGTTCGATGGAAGAGAAGCTTTAAGCTCTTCACTTAACATACTCAAGCTCTTGCAAAGGCGCATAAGAACAGTTCCACCATCCGCAAAGTCGTCCATGAATGTGCTTTTGGAAGCCAAGAATACACTCTTAGATCGAGTTTGAGGATCCACTTGGCTCGAATGAGCCTCCTGATCTAACTCACCTTTACTTACCTTGCGCTTCTCAATCTCATCAGCTACTTGCGTAGGTGTCATGGGTTTGAGAATGACATTCTTTCCCTGAAAAGTAAAGGTATAGCGATTAGTAAACCCATCATGAGTAACCTTACGATCAGATTGCCAAGGACGGCCTAATAGAATATGACAAGCTTGCATAGGCACTATATCACATAAAACATCATCTTCATAATGTCCTAGTTTAATATGCACTTTAACTTGCCTATTTACTTTCAATAAGCAACAATCATTCATCCAATGCAATTTGTAAGGTCTAGGGTGTTGCACAGTAGGTAAATGCAATTTGTCAACCATTTCTTGACTAGCTAATTTACAGCAACTACCTCCATCAATGATCACATTTACAACCTTTCCTTTAACTAGACAACGAGTATGAAACAAGTTTTCTCTTTGATTATCATCACATGGTGTAGGAACAACACTTAAAACTCTCCTAACAATCAAAGATTCTCCATGCTCATATTCAACCTCATCATCATCATTTTCATAACAAACAAGGTTTAAGTTCTGATCATTGTCATTAGCATGCTCACCATGTTCATCGCAAGAATTTTCAGATTCATATTCTCCTAAGTGATTAACCATGAGAGTTTTCTTATTAGGTCAATCCTTCATATAATGTCCTCTACCTTGGCATTTAAAGCACACAATATCTCTAGATCTAAGGGTAGAAGGGTTAGGATTACTCCCTTTGGGACCAGTAGATGTCCCAGACGATTCTCGTCCATTCCATGGACCTTTTCCTTTGTCGAGGGGCTGTTGGGGTTGTCGGCCTTCACTCCTCCATTGGAGCTGCTGAGCTCGCTCTCTAGAACCCATTTCCGAGCGCCCTTGGGGCTGTTGGGGCCTAGATTGGCGCCACTCTTGTTGCTGGCCACTCGATACTCTATTGCCTTGGCTTTTGTAGCGTTGTCCCTTTTCTACTTTCATAGCTAGATGTAAAAGCTCAGTAGGAGTAGTATAGGGAAAATAATCAATTTCATGAGCTAAAGCAGGATGTAAGATTCTAAGATATCTAACATTAGTTTTCTCATGAGTTTCGACTATATTAGCTCTAGCCATGGCTTCTTGCATAACATTAAATGTTTCCTCAACAGTTTTACTACCTTGTTTAAGGTTTTCTAATCTGTTTAATAGCTCTCTATCATAATGTTGAGGTACAAACCTATTTCTCATTACCACTTTTAATTGTTCCCAAGAAGCAATAGGTGCATCAAGGGATCTTCTTCTTTCTTTAACAAGATTATCCCACCAGATTAATGCAAATCCTTGAAATTCTAGGGATGCTAGTTGTACCTTCTTAGGTTCTGAGAAATTATGACAATTCCAGATTTGTTCCATTTTAATTTCCCAATCAATATAAGCATCCGGATCAGTCTTACCATCAAAAGGAGGAATCTTTACCTTAACCTTACCCATGCCGTCGTCGTCATTGAACCTAGGTGGTCGGTTCTGATTTCCCCTTTGATTCCGTCTCGGCCGTTGCTCCCAATACTCCTCTTCTTGGAAGTCATCATCTTGCTCCGAGTAATAGAATTGCTCTTGATAGCCACGTCCTCTTCCTCTTCCTTGTCCTGTACCTTGCACATTAACAAACCCATTATTCCGATCATTTCTCCCACCTCGTGGAGAGTTGTTTTCATTGAATAAAGGATTCTGTAAATTAACATTAACATGAGGATTAGGATTAGGAATAGGGTTAGGATTAATGACCTCTCTTTCTTCTTGAGGTATCTCAACTCGCTCTTGCTGACCTCCTATGGTGTTCGAACCACTAGGCCTAGAGCTCTCCCAAGCCGCCATCTTGGCTTGCATCGCAGCCAATGTATCCGTCAAGGTGGCTATGTTGGCCGTCAAGGTATTGAATTGCTCGGGTGTCACAGTAGCACTCGAGTTTGTGGAGTTGTTACCACCATTGTTGTCCTGATTGTTAGACATTATAACAAAAACAAAAGAAACAAAGAACTAAGTTAAAGGTTAGTAAAACTTATAAACAGCTCACAAATGTGTTTCGCTCACACTCCCTCTCTGATTGATATATCACGCTTGCTAGGGCAATCCGCGTTGGGTAAATCAACTACCAAGCAAAAACTAAGCAATCAAAGTATGCAGTGAATGAAACAACAAACAAAGTACTCGATAAAGGGTAAAGAGCACTCGAAAACAGCTGTAAGACACTTGATCCAAGCAAAACAGATGGGCAATTGCAAGGAATCAACTCGACACAACAAGAAGATCACTTCGACAATGGTAAGATCAACTTGATATTGACACAAGAGCACTCGAACAGCAAGAACAAGCACTCGACTCAATCAATAGACACTCAAGGAGTACTCGACAGGGGTCAATGTACTCGACACAATAAAACAACACTCGATATGTAGGAGAAAAGTACTCGACAGTAGCTGCAAACAAGGAGAAATAAAAGAAAACTAATGAAAGTAAGGAAATTTACCTCTTTTGATTGAAAACTTTTAAGTTAGGATGTTGTAGTTGCAAGGTAGGGTTTCAATTCAGAATTTTGTGGAGGTAATGTGTTTAGGTTTAGGGTATGTCGACAAGGCTATGGAGATCACCAAAAAGTTGAGTCCTTTAGGTTTTTCTTGCACTAGATCAACAAACAACAACCAAATACTTCTCTGTTTCCTTTTTTTTTTTTTTATAAACTAATGCAAGAAAGAATACTAATGAAGGGAGGACTCGAAAATCTGATGTAGATGGTGATAAAAGATAAAATAGATAGCCCTAAGATAAATAAATAGACAACCTTTGGATAAATATGGTAACAAGATCTATCTTATGCCTTAATAGATATTTGATAGATATAATGAATTTTATCCACCAAAAAAAATCAGAATTAAAATAGGCAATAGATAATATGGAAATAGATATAGATAGATCAAAATTCCAAAGATAGAACAAACAACAAACTAGGGTTTCTTGTGATATGTGGAGGACTGATTTCGGCCAAGCAATCAACTATGGGGACAAGGTATTGCCGCCGGCTTAGGTGCTGCACAAGGGGAATTGCGCACCACTTTGGTCGACTCCACGGTCTCGGCTAGGCTTTGTGTTTAGGCTAAGCAACCACAACAATCACAAACAAACAAGATTAGTGCAATAATCAAACAAAGAACAAGAAGTAAAAGACCAAACAAGAAAAGGACTCTTTTTTGTGGTTTTTGTGTTTATGGAAAGAAAAAGACTCAATCTTGATGTCGGAAACCAAAGCTCTGATGCCAATTTGATACGGGGTTAGCCGTGTGATGGTCCGATCTTCGACAACAAGCAAGAATAATCAAGAACTAATAAAGAAACTCAAGAACTTAATCAAGATCGATCAAGAACTATAAAGACGCAGCAAGAACTAACAAGAAAGATGCAAGATTTATGCAAGATTCAACAAGAAAGCAAAGAAACGCAGCAAGACTCTAAAGAATCGATCAAGATAGAGCAAGATCGACCAAGAAACACTAAGAACAGGGGATGTACTCAATGTTGACTCCAAGAAGATGAACAAGACTCGATAAAGACTCGAAATTGCAACAAAGGATGAAAAGACGCGACCGATAAGGACTGAGTCGATCTATGCAGAACAAGATAAAGACCCCAGGCCTCCTTAGAGGGTAGGAACCAATACTAATGACTACACAACCCGCCTCTACAACCCTACACAATCAAGCGGACAACTTGAAGGCACAAGGAGGGGGCTTGTAGATACTAGATTCACTAAGTCTTGCGAAGTTGATGAACGACAAAGCAAACCAAGATGAGATGATATCAATTCGATGACCTGAAGAGCACTGCTCAATTCGGCGAGCTTTCTCTCTAGTGTTTGGCACACGTTTTTGTGAGAAGAAAATTGTATTCAATAAGTTCCAAGTTGTTTACATGGAAGACTCGAAAATATATAGAAAACTAAGGCATGTTGGCCGGCTATCCTAGATAGAATAAGATAGATCTAATTACTAATGGGCTTTAAAATAAACCTAAGAACATAAATAAATAAGGTCTTTAAAAATAATAATTAGAAAAGCCCAATTCAGCCCAATAGAACACTTAAGCTGAAAATGAACTCTAATACTTAAAGAAATTCGGCCCAAGCTTTACTAAGGGGGCTCGGCCTCCATTTGTGCTCCAATGCACATATATGTCTTCAATGTTGGCTCGGGGAGTTGAACCTTGCTCGAGAACAAAGCATGACCCACAAAGTTGAATGAGTCTCTCTGAAGCTTCTTAGCTCTAGCTCGAGTCATTGGTCCTTCTGCAAGTATGATGGGTGTGTCTGGAGTTGTAGAAGATGGTCCCGCATCAAGTTGTGAGTTAAGGTGATGACCCTTCAGATGTTCAGACAGACCGACTTGGTTAGGTTCAAGGAGCTTGTCGCTAGTTGGGGACTTGATGGTGATTAAGGGTATATTGGTCATCTCACTACACAACTGGTTGGGGGCTGAAGCTGCTCTCCTGATGAGCTTAAAGCAAGGCAAAACCAGTAGTGTCAGTCACGTAAAATTGGCTCCTCGAGGATTGGGGAGCCGCACGGGCTTGTGCATATTAGGATAAGATTATATCACTAGAGTTTATCATATCTTCCTAGTATCTTATCATATCTTTGTAATCTTGATCTTGTGTATCCTATCCTTGGAGAGCAAGGAAACCATGTATATAAGTATATCACAATCAATGAGAAAAGTAAGAAAACCTTTCATCACATCCAATGAATATTTACATGGTATCAACTTAATCTTGATACTCACGGTCATCATCTACCTTCCGCATTGTCTCATCAAACAATGTCGACCGACACCTCACCTAACTCCTCTGTTGATGGCTCCGACGATCAAACCTCCAACAAGAATTCTGGAAACCTTCTCTTCGCGGCTAGAGGATCAGGTCCCATGCATGCTCTACGATTCCTGACTCTCAATGTTCGCCTTGACCGAACAAATTACACCCTTTGGAGGCACGTACACCATCAAATCTTTGTTGGAAGCATTCGACCTGGAAGAATATTTTGCCACTGACTAGCAACCTGCCGCACGCTTCCGAATGCTTCGGGCTCCACGGATCTGCTACCACACAATCCAACCTTCAGTAAATGGAGAAAGAAGGATTAGTTGATCCTATTCTGGGTCCGCACCACCCTCACGTCGTCCCTCCTAACTCACGTCGCGCGTGCACGGACGGCCCATGAGGCATAAGGCGTCCTTGATCAAGGATGTTCTTTGCCCAAACCAGGGCTCGACAAATGCATCTCAAATAGCAGATGCAGAACATCAAGAAGGGTACTCTTAGTATCCTTGGCTATATTAAGAAGAAGTGCGGGTTATCTGATGCCCTGGCTGAGTGCTCTTACATCGTTCCCGATTTCGACTTTGTTGAGTGCATCCTTAATGGGTTGGATGCCTCTTACTCGGCATTTTTCACCGCCTACAACATGCAGAAAGAGACCATCTCATCCGATGAACTCCTTGGTCTTCTTCTAAAGGAAGAAAAAGAACATATTAACACCTCTCTTGTCCCCACTACTGACGCCTCTCTTACGACCAATGTTTCTAGTCGTGGGACCAAGATCTCGCAGCCACCTTCTCGCTCAGAGACTGCATATTCGGCTTCTCTCACCCTAGGCCTTTCTGCCAGATTTATGCCAGGCTTGGCCACGAAGCGATCAATTGCTGGAATTGGTAAACACTAGTGAATTTTCGCCCACCAACACTAACAACAACCAAAGGGGCGGTCGCTCTGGGTCTGGTGGGGGTGAAGGTCGGGGTCGTGGGTCCTCATTGCAGTCCTTTTAGCAACCCAGCTCGGCTTTGCAGCTGCTTCAGGGCTATCAATTGGGTCATCCTCCATCCACGTTGGTTTACCAAAATTGGTACTTTGACTCCGGGGCTACAAACCCACGTCACCTCAGACTTCAGCAACCTATCGATGCACTCTGATTACACCAGCAATGAAGGTTTGCAAGTAGGCAACGATATATCTCTTCCCATTAGGTATTTGGGTAACTCTTCTTTGCATGCATATCCCAATCCAGTCCAATTGCTCAACATCCTCTTTGTGCCTGATATTAAGAAAGATCTCCTCATTAGTGTTTCTCAATTAACCTTAGATAATGATGCTTACATGGTTTTTTTTCCCACTTGTTGTTTTGTCAAGGACAAGCAGGGATGAATACTCCTCAAAGGAATCACTGAAAACGGGCTATACCATCTTCAACCATCCCAACCATGCATTCAACCACCACAAGTGTTCCTTGGTGAAAAGACTACCATTCAAATATGGCATGAGCGTTTTGGTCATCCTCATAAGTCAATTTTTCGTTGTCTTGTTTCTAGATTTCAATTACCCGTATCTAAAGACGATCTTAAAAATGTTTGTGAGTCTTGTCAACTTGGGAAGAGTCATCAACTCTCTCTCAATAGTCTCAACGAGTCTAGCCAGTCTCCTTTTGATTTAATATACTCAGATGTTTGGGGCACCGTCTCCGTTTCTTCTTTTAATGGTAATTTATTTTTCTTAATTTTTGTGGATGATTGCACAAAATATGCCTGAATTTACTTTCTCACTAAAAAATCCCAAACTATTTATTACTTCAAGATGTTTCAAAAGATGATTGAAACTCAATTTTCAGTAAAAATCAAACAGTTTCAGTCTGATTGGAGGGGGGGGGGGGGGGGGGGCGAGTATTGAAATGTCCTCCTTCATGGAGTCCCAAGGGATCATCCACCGTATCTCTTGTCCTCATACTAAATCTCAAAATGGGGCCACTGAACGTCGCCATTGGACTATTATCGAAAAGGGTCTTGCCATCCTCTCCCATGCTAAACTACCACCCACCTTTTGGGACCTTTCACACTTCTGTCTACCTGCATAATTGAACCATTACCCCTATCTACATTACAAATCTCCATTTGAGGCATTATATGGTAAGGTCATTGATTACAAATTCCTAAAATCCTTTGGTTGTTTGTTTTATCCCTTTCTACGCCCATACAATTCAAAAATAAATTGGAATTTCGTTCATTGTCTTGTATTTTCATTGGGTATGGTTCAAGGCATAAGGGATTTACATGTCTTCATGTTCCCACTTATAGAGTCTATATAGCTCGTCATGTCATATTTGATGAAACAACATTCCTATATCCACACCATATCAAGGCTCCCCTTGACCCTATGCCACCATCCATGCCCATCATCTTCTTACTGCAACAGGCGACCTTTCCTTGGCAATCCTCACCTTTGCAGCAACCTTTGCTTCCGCCTACAACAACTTAGCAACCTACATCACCCTCAACCACTCCCTCCTCGACGCCGGAATCTTCACCACTTTTGTATTCCCCTGAGCCGTCAACCCCTGTCACCACCCCTACATCCTCAAACACCCAAACTGGCTTGATTTCAGTGCCCTTAGAGAGTGTTCCCTCGACTCCATCCTCGCCAAACACAGGTATGCCCTCCTCCTCTTCTACTGAGCAACCCACTATTCCCTCTTATTTTCGTCTTGCAGCTAATTCTCGTCATGACATGATTACCCGTGCCAAGTGAAACAATCTCAAGCCTAAGCCCTAAAAACCACAAAGCACCGCTTACCTCTCTCTATCAATCCATATAACGAGCTCAAGACCTTTCTTCATGCTTCCAAATCACCTGAATGGCAACATGCTATGCAAGTTGAATATGATGCTATGTTACGCAATGGGACTTGGCCACTTGTACCTCGTCTTGCTCAAACTAACATTGCTAGTTGTAAGTGGGTGTACATGATTAAACGGAAGGTTGACAGATCCATTGAGCGTTACAAAGCACGCCTTGTGGCAAAAGGCTTCCATCATGAAGAGGGTTTTTGACTATTTTGACATCTTCAGTCCAGTCATCAAGCCTGCCACCATCAAGATTGTTATCTCCCTAGCGTTCATGAATGCTTGGGGTCTTCGTCAGGTTGATATTAACAATGACTTTTTGAATGGTGATTTGTTTGAGCAGATCCTCACGACCCAGCCCCCAGGTCTTGTTGACTCTTCTCGCCCTAATGATGCATGCCTCATGTGTAAGACATTATAGGGTCTGAAGCAAGTTCCACGGGCATGGTTTACCAAGCTGAGACACTTCTTGATTCGACATGGGTTTTACGCGTGCAAGTCTGACACTTATCTGTTTGTCAGATGACAGATTCATTCTGTTATCTACATCCTTGTATATGTTGATGACCTTATCATTACAGGCTTTGTCCCAGCTGAGATTGAAAGGTTCGTGCTCATGCTAAACCGTGCCTTTTCCCTGCGTGATCTTGGTGATCTCCATTATTTTCTTGGCATCGAGATGACATGCACTTAGAACAACATTTTGTTATCTCACCAGAAGTACATTCGAGATCTTCTTCTGCGTAGTAAAATGCAGGATGCCCGCCCCATCTCCTCACCAGTCGAACCTGCCTCTCACCTTGTCCGTGATGGTGATTCTCTCTCGGATCCTCATCTATACAAGAGTATTGTTGGGGTAATACAATATGTCACGATCACTAGGCCATAGATTTCCTATGTTGTCAACCAAGTCTGTCGGTTCATGTAGGCACCCACTGAGACTCATTGGTCAGTAGTCAAATGTATTCTCTGGTATCTGAAAGGGTCTCTCTCCTTAATCCTGCTCATTCGGCCTTCCCTAGATCATCGTCAGGTTGCTTTCTCTGATGCTGGATGGGCATCTGATGGTAATGATTGATTTTCACTCCCAACATGGATTTACGATCTTTTATGGTGGTAATCTCGTCAGCTGGGCCTTAAAGAAGCAAAATATGGTTGCAAAATCTAGCTCCGAGGCTGATATTGAGCCATTCCCTTCACTGCGACTGAGCTGATCTGGCTTCCAACAATTGCTCCTAGAGTTGCGAGCTCCCCTTATCCGGCCCTCTATCTTGCTATGTGATATTCTCAGTGCCACCTATATGTCGACTAACCCAATATTTCATCAGCGATCTAAACATATCAAGATTGATTATTACTTTGTCCAAGAACATGTTGAAGATGGATCCTTGGTTGTCCGACATGCTCACTCCCAAGATCAGATTGCAGACATCTTCACCAAGGCTATGGGCACAACTTGGTTCTTGCCCCATCGTTCCAAGCTTCATGTCTGAAATCCTTCATGAGCTTGTGAGGGAGGGGGTATCAGGATAATATTATATCAATAGAGTTTATCATATCTTCCTAGTATCTTATCATATCTTTGTAATCTTGATCTTGTGTATCCTATCCTTGGAGAGCAAGGAAACCATGTGTATAAGTATATCACAAATCAACGAGAAAAGTAAGAAAACCTTTCATCACATCCACTGAATATTTATAGTGCGTCCCAACCGGTGACACTACTATGCGGTTTACAATGTAAGATGATGATATGTCCTTTTTTTCATATTTTTTTTGTCATTTATTTGATGTATTTTCCTTTCTATCATTTATATTTATTTGTACATAATAAATAGTCTGTCTACCGTCAGATCTCTCGATTTCTCTAAACATGTCTAGAGATTCGAATTTTTATCATAATTTTGAAAAAAAGTTGGTACCGATCTCGGATATGGAGTCCGGGTAGTTGTAGTTCCCTCTAGGTCGAAATAAAAATCGAATTTTTTCCACATGTTTTTATTTGTTCTTTTTTAATAATTTTATGGATAAAAGAATAAATAATTGTAAAGACAATTTAACTTAGTTGTTAAGGGAGATATTTATTACTTTGAGCTTATTGATTCAGTCCTTTTTAGATTCTTTTTTTTTATAATTTTTATTTCTATTATTTTCCTTATACTAAAAAGGATTAATTAAATAAAAAATTTAAGATTTTCTCCAATATATTTAAACAACAACATTCTTTTTCATATATACTTACAATTTTTATTTTTTTAATGATTTTTTTCTTAATTTTCCTACTAAAAATGGCTATTTAAATATAAAAAATTACGGTTTTTTCTAATATTTTAAGAAAAAATCTTTTTAAATATACATGCAAAAGAAATATATACAAAGATTTTTTAGGCAGTATATAAGCCTAGTTGACATAGGAGAAGTGATCCGCCGACTATTTAACTATTAGTGTATGTGCGCCCGTGCACACAATCTTTGGCTATGAGTCCTAACAAATTTCAATATAGTATTAAATCGGACGGTAAGCCAATTGACCAAACTCTCAATCCTGAATTGAACGAGTTAAAAAGAGAGTAGGATGTTGGATCCGTTATCCAAGTGTCAACTAAAGGAGACAACCCTAATTGCACTTGTAGAAATGTGTTGAGATATGAAAAGATTAAAAAAAATCTTATATAAAAAGTATAAAGTAAACAATTGCAAGTATACTATATATGTCGGTGAACTACTTATCCTATGAAACATTGATTCCAAAAGAACCTCACTAAACTTATATATTGAAGTATTAGCATATATGCGTTGGTACACACAACCCTCTCTCATATATCGTTAGTTAGGAATCGAGAATTTGTGACACTCACGCGTTATATATCCTTAGTTAGGAATCGAGAATTTGTGACACTGATGCACCCACACAGTGAGCACAAATCGAACTATTCTTTAGGCTTTTACTAAAGAATTTGTGAAAACCGAAATGTTTTTAATTATCTCCTACATCATATTTGAAGATATTAGGGAGTTTTATGTATAGTTGATTAATTAATAGTTCTTCATTTTCAGATCCTAAATCTGAATGGATAAGAATTAAGAAGTATTAAAAAGACCATAAGAGTTGACAATGCAATAATAGTAAAAAGTAGAATATATTTTATTAAGTATTTCAAACAAAAACATATGATCGATACAATACAAGCAAATGAATCAACCGCTTCGATTGAAATGAGCTTACACAATATATGGCTTCCTTTTTCTCATATGATATTTAATTTTGCAAGTAGTTCCATCGGCACGCCATTATCATTACTTCGAATTTGTGTTCGGTCGATTCAATTATTATTATTATTATTTTATATATATATAATTACTGAGTTTCGGCTTCTTTGCATGACACTGCGCGCTCTCGATCTCTAGCATACCTGCACAAAAATATAATTAAATTAATATATATAATGTAAGCACAAAAAAAAAACACATTTTCAGTACATGTACACTCGCCAGATCTCTGTTCAGGCGACGAACCCAACCCATCGCCTCAAACAGAGTTCTGGTTGCCCCATATTTCAGGCGACGAAAGTTCGTCGCCTGAAGAGTCGTCGTGTCGAATTCATCCCCAGAGACTTCTGGCGACCAACATAACAAAACTCGTCGCCCAAAGTGTTTTCAGGCGACCACAAATGTGTTCCTCGCCAGAAAGCTTGTCAGACATTTAAGGCCTTCTCAAGCCCGCCCATCATCATCTGGGTGACCACATTGATTCTTTTAGGCGACGACTGTGTTCGTCGCTCCAATGTAATACTTTGACAATTGAACTTATTTGAGGGGACGAGCACACTAACATGTTTGTCGCCCCAAAGTTGTCTAAATGAATTTGAAGCGAGTTGGGGCGACGAGGTACACAACAATGTTTGTCGGGGGATAGTCGGAGCGACTAGATCACCTCATATTTGTTCGTCGCACAATATACGTTCTGATATATAATTCCATTCGGGCGACCAAATTAACTTATAAATGTTGGTCACCCAAACAAATAATCTTTTTAATAAAATACAAACTATTTTAGGTGACCATAGTGTTGATAAATGTTCGTCGCTTCAAAGTAATATTTTATTTTCTTTTACCATCAAGCAATGAGTTAGCGGATCTATGTTTGTCGCCAGAATGTGATTTTATATTAAAAAAATATATTTTATATTGGCAACATGCCCCCTGTTTTATACCATACGCCATGTGTAGTTCAATTACACAATGCACACAAGACAACCTATTTTCACCATTAATTTGCATTCATCAAATGCACAACACATTCAAAGGAGAGAACACATTCAAAATAAACCATATACACATCACAAACGTACTAAACATTCATACCAACCATTCAAATACATTTATACCAAGTTACCAACCATTCAAACACATTCTTACCTTGTTCAACTACTTAGCATCATGCACAAAAGTTCAACTACCAAGTTCCAAAATAGGGACAACTACCAAGTTCCAAAATATGGACAACTACCAAGTTCAACACCCAAGTTTCACAAAATGATATCAAGTTTCACAAAATGATATCAAGTTTCAAAATATAGAGAAATTTCAGAAAATGGGATTCAATGCTCAATCCACTACCTGGGAAGTCGATGGCTGCGTGGGCTGCTGAGAAGGCTGCGTGGGCTGCTGAGAAGACTGCTGGATGGCTAACTGTGTGCGGAGGATATCCATCACTGTCTTCTCCAATGCATTGACACGGGAATTAGCCTCTTCCGCACGGGAATTAGCCTCTTCAGCACGGGAATTGGCCAATTTTGTTTCTTCCCTGGCCTGCTGCAGCTCTTCCTCGAGCTTGAGGGCGCGGTCCTCCAAGTCCTTCCTCTGCAATTCCGCTTGGGCAATCCATGGCCCCCCTCTTTTTTTTGCGGGCCTTGTACCAGCCATTCCCATGCCTTCCAAAATAACATAGGATATATGTTGTAAAAAACAGTAAGTTAATACAATTATGCTATGTGTCCTTTGTTTTGTTATTTAATAGCTGATAGGATTCTAAACTTTGAGTGATTCGGTTTTGATACTACTGTTTTTTCCATTTTTAATACAAGTTAATACTACTGTTTTTCCCAGTTTTAATACAAGTTAATACAACGCCTCAGCAAACCGAGAAAATTCAGGTAATAATGCCTCTTAGGATTCACATTTTGGGTTTATTATTGGAAATTCCCAGTTTAATCAAAAACTACTGTCTCTTGTCAAAACATTAATTAAAAGCAGCTGACTTCTGTGCAGATTATGTTTTCTTTTTGCTTTTGTGATGCTTAATGCTGAAAAACATCAATAACACAACAAAACAACTAGTAAAAAAACATAATAAGTTCATAGCAAATGCACCATATTTGCATAATAGCGGCTCCTAATGCCTATATCCTTGCCTTATGGAGTTGTGGTGCCAAGCTACAATTCCAAGTGGGGTTTCCTAATTAACTTACACACACTTGTGTGCAAATGTATGCATCACCTTAAAAGTTATTATATAGTTAATAATCCTAGTGTTTATAGTTCACAGTTGAACCTTTTTTACTATAGCCTATACATATTAGTTATCATTTATATAATGATAGCTAATATGTATAGCCTTTTCAGATAAGTTAATACTACTGTTTTTTTTTTGGTTATGATACTACAGGAAGTTAATACTACTGTTTTTTCCCAATTTTTCTAACATGTTATAAGCTCTCATGCATAGCTTGATAGGATTCTAAACTTTGGGTGATTCGGTTTTGAAATTTAAGACACTTTTAGCAATTGCTACTGTTTTTCAGTTTTAATACAAGTTATAAATTACAGCTTTAATTTTTTACAATACAAGCCATAGCAAAAAGGTAAATCAGGCAAGAGAGTTATCTCTAACTCTCGTTCCGCGTCGTTCTCCCAAGCAATCAATGATGATATCTGTTTGTTGTTCCAAGGAGATGGGTTCTGCTTGGCTGGCCTCACCTCCATCCTCTTCTTGACCTTTAGGAAGCTCATCAAGACGTCGTTTCAGGCTCTCCTGTCAAACAATGCCCAAGAGAAAGTGGTTACAAAAATCTATTTTTTTTTAAAAAAATCAGACCAAGCCCTTTCTGTTGTAATTTCTTGTTTGTAATTTCTTAGTTTATATATTGATTTGAATATTCATCCTCATTTTCCCATTCACAAAATGAGAGAGATAACTTTCACTCACCACTTTCTCCTTTGCATTTGGACAATTTTCTATGCCATGTATCACAGCCGATACCCATGGTGCTGGATGATTGTCTTTTTGAAAGTCTTCAGCCCAATGACTTATTGGCTTAGTGCCCGATCGATGGTTAATCTGGTTTGGATTCTTTGTCCGATTCTTCTTGTTGCGCTCGCTCAAGGACTACACAATATCATATGTAAAAACTCCAGTTGGACATCTATAAAGAAAACAGTAGTAAAAACAAGCAGAAACAAAACACTAGAATATTGAAATAGTAGACACGGTCATATGAGGGAAATTACCTTTTTCTTTTCGTAACAAAACTCACTCTTCACCAGGTAATGCCACTGATCCTCTCGCATCTCAAACTCAAGTGGAGTAGGTGGCCCATACTCCAAGAAGTGTTGATGGCAATCATACTTCCAATCAGAGTAAATGCGGTATGCTTTTTTCTTGATGAAAGTCTTAATTCTCTCGTCATCTGGTATTTCATAATACATCTACATGTGCAAGTTTAATGAGGTTTTAGTTTCCATTTCATTATTGAAGAAGATAAGAAATGTTATCGAATCAAACATTTGCAAATCATTTAATTTGTTAAACATGGATAGTTGTATGGCTTAGAGTTTTAAAATAAAAATAAGTTGTTAAGGTGGGTGTGTTAAGAAAGAAGGATTTGAACTTTGTGCTTGCCTTGCATTTCTGATTCATATATGAACTTTGATTAGGTGCACATTTAGGTTTCTTTATTTAATATTTTGAACTGACTTTTGTAAGTGGTTTTATTGTGTCCATTGTGCTTTAGTCAATCATCTTTCATCTAGGCAATTATCATACCTCTTTTTCATCTAGACTATTGAAAACAACACAAAAATCTGCAAGCCACAGAATGAAGTATGAAGGTAGCTTATAAACAGTGTTTTCAGATCATGACCTGAAAGTCATATGATCATCATAAAGGGAAATCATGTTTAATAAATTAGGTGTATTGTATGGTAAAATTGTCATAACGAGAAGCTTGACAAGCTTCTCGTTAAAATACTGTTGGAAACCTTGACAAGCTTTTCATGAGAGAGAGAGAGAGAGAGAGAGAGGGAGAGGGAGGGAGGGAGGGAGAGAGTCCATTAAAATACTAGCTGTTGAAAACCTTAACAAGCTTTTCATCATTTAAAGCAAATGAATTTTGGGCACCAAGTAAATAAGCTGTCATAAATTACACAACTTAATTATATATTTCACCGTTTACCCATCAAGGTTTTCAATGCCCATTTTGCAGACTATATATTAGCTGTAAAATTGTGTAAACAGTCAACATCTACCATTGTACACACTTCTAAGTTCTAACACAACTCTAAATTTCATCAAAAGAATAAAAAAACTGCAGCTTATATCTCCATTCCCTGATAATATTAAATGCCCTACTAAATGTGATAATAAAATAGGCCTTCAAGGGTTAAAAAAAAACAGAAACTCTGTTGCCTATCGACGGATATCCAACACAGAAACAACGTTATTAGCAAAACAAGCAGCAATCTTGTAATCTTATCAGAGAGAATATGGCCAGGACAATGATACCTCCAAGTAATCCATGAGCGGGGCTTTTTGATCTGCAGTGAGTTTATTGTATGTCGAGGCAAGCATGGTAACGTTTGATCTGATCGCATTGCCCATGTCTCGGACGAATGTGTTGTAGAGCGGCCTCGGGTAAGGCGCGCTGTGGAACGGTGAGTACTCGAGCTTGAGCTTCTTCCCTGCAACCTTTTTCAGGTATCGGGTTTTCTTGCTCTTCACTGTGCGCCTCTTACCTACAAGATAAAACCAAGACACTAAGTAATCAATTCATGGTACTAAGTAATCAATTCATTGACAAAACAACCCTTTATCTCCATGTAGCATGGATGAAGATTGTGACAGATCAGAAAAATGCAAATGATCAGAAAATATGCATCATGAATTTATATATCATAACCACTTTTGAGAGGAACTCAATCAAAGAATGATAATGCAGAACAACTTAGCTTAAATATGTCATTATTTTATTTTTTGCAGGAACTCACGTTCTTATGATTCACTTTCTTTTTTCTAGTCTTTGAAAAAAGTACACTCTTAAAACATGGTTGAATTGCTTACTTTATTTTTTGCAGGAACTCACGTTCTTATGAGAGGAACTCAATCTGATATAGAATTTTGGTTTTACCATGATTGATAAAATCAAGACACTAAGTAATTGCTAATCAAAATCTCTCCGTAACAATACAAATCAGATCAGTAACAATACAAATCAAAATTTCTCACAAGATTGAAATTGGGGGTTTCAGTGATTACTAATAAATGAAGGAACAATACAGCACACAAGATTGAAATTGAAATTGGGGGTTTCAGCGCACAGTGTGCTTACCACTCTTGGTCCGACATCGGATGCTCCTACGGGGCTCTGACTCTAGCGTTGGTGTCGCGCTTACTATTACTCCCGAAGACCCACCCTCCAGCGCAGGTAGAGAGTCAATAAGAGGTGGTGGCGGCGGTTGCGAATTGAAGGGCTCCTCGGTGGCGGCGGTTGCGGATTCAGGAGTCGGGTCTGTCGCCGCCGCCTCTGGAGCAAAAGACAGATACTCCTCCTCTGGCAGCAATGGTGGAGGCGTTGGAAGCTTTTGAGCCGTGGAGAGGGCTTTCTTCCGCCGAGCTTCGAAAAGCTTCCCTTTTGGAGGCATGTCGGAGACGGGGAGAGGGAGAGGGAGAGGGAACAATCGCCGGAGACGGGGAAGGGATGAAAGGGAAGGAGGATTCGACGAAGAGAATGAAGGCGAGAGGAGAGAAGTGTCGGCTTGCAACTGGGAAAATTAGGGCAAAGGATTTGGAGATTGTGTTTTAATAATCTCCCCTCAAGTGACGAAAAAATAACAAAGCTCGCCGTTTCAACGTGAGCCTTAATTAGATAAGAATTCCCAAGATCGCCCTCTGAATTTTTCATTGAAATGAAGAGGGAAAGATGAAAAAATTAAGAGGGAAAGATGGAAAAATTAAGAGGAAAATTTCCCGCCATGGTCAAGTATGTTCTGGTGAAGAACATACCCTATGTTCATCGCTTGAGTGTCGCCAGAATTATAAAAACTCCACTTGACATTTGCTTACACCCTGTATATCAATCTTTTAACACATCAAACACACATAGACATAACCCAAATTTAATCATTTTAGGAAAAAAATAAATATCATCAAATACATACGGATAGCCATAAATCGAAGGCATTATCAATCATCATAATCATTCGGATTTATGTCGTCATCTTCCTCTTCTTCCTCGGCGTCCTCTTCTTCCTCGTTGTCCTCTTTGTCTTTGTCATCCTCTTCATCTTCATCGTATTCTTCATATTCTTCCACGCCGACTTCCTCATCGTCTTCCTCTTCCTCTTCCTCTTCGGGTACTTGAAGATCAATTGTTAAATCAAACACTCCCGTGAAGTAGTGGATCGGACCGTGTTCTTGATATGGTTGTTCAGAATCAATGGCAAGCTCATCCTCGTGGATCGCAAGTGTGCGAGGATCGTACACGCTCCTATGGGACATCACATTCACTACTTTCCAAGCGTCACCCGCCTTTGGATCATCAACGTAAAACACTTGCCTTGCATTGAGTGCAAGACAGAATGGGGAATCCTCGTACCAGCTGCTATTTGTGTCCACTGATAGCAAACCTTGATCTACCTTGGTGCTACTACTGCTTTCAGGATCGGTGTCAAACCACTTGCACTTAAACAACACAACTGGCATGCGAGTAGGATATAAGAGCTCAACCACTTGTTCGAGTATCCCATAGTAGTTTGCATTCTCTGTCTCCACCATGACTCCAGAATTTTGCGTCCTCAAAGCTTGATCTCTAGTCCACGAAACAAACTTCACCCCGTTCACATAACACGTGGAGTAGATCCTGCATTCTTGTGGTCTTTTTGCCAAGTTGAGAACCTCTGGTTTAAGGAAGGGGTCCTCGTCTCGGTGCAACTCAGAAACCTGTATGACATAACAGATTACAATACTACAATTTCCAAAACAAACATAAGCTGAGAGATTGGAAGTAGTATCCTTACCCATTTGTAGAAATATCTATGAAAGTGGCTTTGGCGGTTCCTCTCATGATAATTTGAATTCAGTTGCTTGTAGAGACTTTCGTGTGCTTGCAAGTAGGGTTCAACTTCAGGGCATTCAGTCAGAACAAGCCAGTGAGCCTCTGCAATCATAACTTCACTTAACATTTGGCTAGCAATTTCACTCTGTGGACGGACGAGGTCTGACACAATAGAAATAGCATAGGACGATGCCTCACTAGTGGTTGCTTGTTTAGAGAACTCATCAACCCCCATGTATAAGTTGCAGTATGTAGTGGACTCGTCGATAATGTAACGCTCGGCAATACACCCCTCTGGGTAACGTGGGTTCTTCACATGGTGTTTATATACACCAAGTTGCCTGTAAAACGAACGTAAATGCATGAATATGATAAGTTCAAAAGAAAATGTTCAAAAGCTGTTTTACATAATGTAGCATATGTGTTTTACAGAATTTCAAAAGTCGTTTTGAAGAAATGTTCAAAAGAAAAAAGAAGCGCAAGAGAATTTGGAGCGCATAGGAACAACCTAAAAGAACTTGAATTCATAAATATCAAAGTGAAAGTACTAGCTAGCATACCTTTTTATTGGATACATCCAGGTATAATGCACAGGTCCAGTTTCTAGCACTTGTTGTGGCAAATGAACCATAAGGTGAACCATGATTGTAAAAAAATGTGGAGGATAGATCATCTCCAAGTGGCACAAAATCTGAACTATCTCATCTTGCATCACTTGTACATCTTTCTTCTTCAACTCTCTAGCACACAACTTCTGAAACCATTTGGATAGTGAAACTAAAGGCTTCGCAACATTCACTGGTAGGTATGCACGAACTACTATAGGGAGAAGACGCTGAAACATGACATGACAATCATAAGTCTTCAATCCGACGAACTTTTTCTCTCGAACTATAACCTTATTGGGTAAAGTACCGGCATAGCCATGGGGGTACTTCACTTCACTAAACCATTCGAAAACTTCTGATATATCTTCTGGCTTTACTATGAACGGCGCGTGAGGGAGGCTTCCATTACTCCTTCGTGCATGCCTTTTCCGCACCCCTCTCTGTTGTAAAGCGGCTCGAGCTTTGACACCGTCCTTTGACTTCCCTTGAATGCTAAGCATGGTGCCGATGATGTTATCAAAAACGTTCTTTTCAATGTGCATAACATCCAATGTATATCGCACTCTAGTGTATTGCCAATATGGAAGTCTCCAAAACTGACACTTATTAGTCCAACAGACCCTGTTTGCCGAACTGTAAGGGGTCTTAAACATAGTGTGCGAGCTGAGGACAGGGAACTTGATCCTAAAACAAGAAAGAAGTTAGTGTTTATGGAATGCAATAAGGAAGAGTGGGATGTATAGAGTTCGCACCTATTGATTTGTGCGAGAACCTCCACACCGGATAAAGATGTAGGTCGTTGACCATACTCTATCTTCCCATTGAATGCCATACTGGCGAATCGCCAAGGGTGGTCTGGTGCGAGCCATCTGCGGTGACCATCATAAACCATTCTCCCATGTTCGTGCGTTGCAGAAGTTTCATCCAAGCAAACAGGGCAGGCTTTATACCCCTTGGTAGTCGATCCTGCCAACATCCCTAATCCAGGAAAATCACTGATAGTCCACATCACTGCTGCTTTCATTGTGAAAGTAGACCTCGAGTGTCAATCAAAAGTACAAACTCCTGTCTCCCATAACTGTATAAGCTCATCAATCAAAGGCTCCATGAACACACTAAGACATTTTCCGGGAGACTTCGGTCCCGGAATCAACAACGCCAGCATATTGAATTCCTTCTTCATGCACATCGACGGAGGCAAGTTGTATGGTATGGCAATCACAGGCCATGTACTATGGAGAGTTGATAATGCATATTTTAGATAGGCATTATAGGCATTTTTAGTTTAGTTAGGTTGCATTTCTTTCATACTTTGTTACTAAATTGCATCTTTTGATTATTTTAGAAGAGTTCGGATTCTGCGCAAATTTGTGTTTATCTCGCAGATTGAATCGGAACACATTTGGGAGATGCAATATCTCGAAGAGGAACATAAGAAACATGGGAAGAAACAAGGAAGGAAAGATGCAAGACAAGAGGAGAAACCCGCAATTGAAGGCAAGAAGCTACGGCAAAACAGCATGCCGCGGGCGCCGCAAGCTTGCGGTGGGCGCAGCATAGCCCGCTGCAGCGGGGAACGAGAAGCTTCAGTGTGCAACGGGCGCAGCACATATGCTGCGCCCGCAGCATTGGCCGTCAGTGTTTATACGCGGCGTTTTGAGGAATTAAAAAACCCTAGATCTATTTGTTTATTTTAGGGCCGATTTTGGATGTTTAATAAGGCCAAGTTTTATGTTATTTTCACTACTTCAACTTCTATTCTATTCATTCATCAGACACTTTAGAGATTTTGAGCGATGTCTTCCATGAGGAACTAAACTCATCTATTCTGCCTGCAATTTGAAGCTTTATTTGGATTGATTGTGAGTTTCTAATTCTCGTTCCTTGTTTCCTATATTTGAATGCTTCAACTTCTTTGTGCTTGATTGTTTATTGATTTGTTCTATCTTGTCTGGCCAACTTGTTAGATTAATTCAATCGCTAAGGTTTTGTAGATTCCTGGTTGTGAACCTTAACCTGAGTGGCAAACTTGTTCCTTTAGGGCTGGTTGAACTAATTGAATG
The DNA here is from genome assembly GCA_037127255.1 of Persicaria tinctoria. NCBI lineage: Eukaryota > Viridiplantae > Streptophyta > Magnoliopsida > Caryophyllales > Polygonaceae > Persicaria > Persicaria tinctoria. The sequence continues at coordinate 40,797,688 of JBANSL010000020.1, forward strand.
AGTATGAAGTTGAATGTGTTGTTAAATCCTTTTTTAGGGACTGCAAATACCTTGGCTAATCTCTAAACTTAAAGCTATCAATTGGGTTAAATCCTTCTTTAGGGACTGTTCGATTGATAAGGGTTGCTAGGACTGGTTGGACTAGTAACTATATTAGGTCGGGACAAGGGCATTCATAGGATACTTAATAGGAGGAGAAGAAGTTACAAGGATCGCTTCAAACCAAATAAAGTGGAAAATTGTAGGTAGAATTGCTTCTCATAATTGTCTAAACCAAATTCATTTACTTTGCTTTCACCAATCCGCTTTGATAAAAGGCGGACCTTTCACACTCAAAACCCCCTTCTTTGGTTACTTAATTGGCACTTAAATCATACGTGAATTACAAATTTCCCTGTGGGATCGACCTCTTGCTTATTGCTATACTAGTTATAGGTTTCAGTTTCTTTGACGGAACAACGACAGGTTTTACCTCCGTCAAATTTGGCGCCGTTGCCGGGGATTTTTATTTAATTCTTGTGTATTTTTAGTGTTAATTTTGGTGTGGATCGTCTTATATGGTCCATACCCGTGCTACTAATTCTTCTTTGTTGCCGTTAGATACAGAGATTGAAAGGACCATTGCCGCTCTAAGGCGAGAAGCTCGTGATCGCTTTCGCGAACTCCCTTTTGATCAAGAAGAACCTACAAAAGAGATGGCTAACGACGCGAACCACACTCTTAAGGAGCTTTCTGCTCCTGATCTGGCACAACAACCCTTGGCGATCCAATTCCCTACGCTTGCAGAAGGAGTTAACTTTGAGCTGAAGTTTGGGGTAGTTCATCTTCTACCCAAATTCCGTGGTTTGAGTGGGGAGGACCCCCACAAGCATCTGTCTGAATTCCATAGGGTGGTTGTTGGGATGAAACCAGAGAACGTAACTGCAGAGCAAATCAAGCTGAGAGCTTTTCCCTTCTCTTTGAAGGATGAGGCAAATGAATGGTTCTTCTATCTACAACCTGACTCTATTTCTACTTGGGCTGAGATGAAGAGAGTCTTCCTAGAGATGAACTTCCCTACAACAAAGCTCAATGCTTTGAAAAGGTCAATCAGCAGCATTGAGCAGTACGCAACAGAGTTGATACATGAGTACTTTGAGCGCTTCAAGAAACTCTGCGCCAGCTGCCCATGCCATGAGTACTCTCAAAAGGATCTGGTTCTCTTTCTCTTTAATGGGTTGACTGATATAGAGCGCAAAACAGTGAATTCTGCTTGTGGAGGAAACATGCTGAACAAGACGCCTGCCGCAGCTTGGGATGTGTTTATGGAGCTATCTGAGGGCTCCAGACAGTTCAACAAGAGCCCTCGTGCTAGGGGTGTACTCGTTGTTGACGCTCCTGTAGCTGCACTTCAGACTGATATGGCAGAGGTAAAGGAGATGACGAAACAATTGGTCATTGATAAAACTCCTCAACAACTGAAGGCATGTGGTCTTTGCAATCAATTCACTCATCTTATGGACATGTGCCCGCTTCTACAAGACCCTATTGTTGATTTGAATGCCATTGGGAATTTCACTCAACAAAGGCCTAGGCAAGGCAATTATGGAAATCCTGGGTATTTCAACAACAACAATTACAACAGAGGCTATCAACAAGGCTATGGGAACTACCAAACCTCTTTCAATCAGCAAGGGGGGCAACAGGCAAGGCCTCAACAACAATATGAACCTCGATAGGGAGGTCAGCAACAATCAAATAAGGATAATGAGGATCCACTACAGAAGCTGTCCCAATTGGTCTTAAAGAATGAGAAACAACAGTCAGAGCGGATGACAAATCTAGAAAAGCAAAAATCCGATCGGATGACAAATCTTGAGAATCAGATGAGTCAGCTCATTCAAATCTTAAGTGCTAAGGAGGCAAACAATTCAGGAAAGCTTCCATCACAGACCATCAAGAATCCAACGAAGGAGAATGTCAGTGCTGTAACACTTAGGAGTGGCAAGGAACTGGTTGTCACACCTCAAAAGGATGAGGAGGAAATAATGGACGAAGAGATAGAAATAATAGAAGAAGATGATGGGACACATATTGTGCGGCGCCCGCCGCCAGTACACCCGCCGCTTCCTCGTTGTCAGGTACGCTTCTTCCTCCTTCTTCCCCTCTTCCTCCTCCTCCTTCCTCCTTATCTATGGAAACTCCAAAGCCCATTCCGCCCTTCCCGGAAGCCTTGAAGGATACAAGAAGGTATGAGAACGACAAGGAAATCTTCGAGACATTCAGTAAGTGTGAGGTAAACATTCCTTTGCTTAATTTAATCAAAAGCATTCCTAGATATGCTAAATTCTTGAAGGAACTTTGCACTATCAAGCGGAACCAGAAGCTAAAAGGTAAGCAAAGGGTGAAGGTAAGCGAATATGTCACTGCTGTCTTTCAAAAGCGTATGCCTGAAAAGTGTAGTGATCCTGGTATGTTTGCTATTCCATGTGTGATAGGTGATACTAAATTTGACAAAGCTATGTTAGATTTAGGAGCATCTATTAATGTTTTACCTTCTAATGTTTATCATGCTTTGGGATTGGGACCTCTGAATGATACTAGGGTAGTAATTCAACTTGCTGATCGATCTACTATCTACCTGAAAGGGATTGTTGAGGATGTCTTGGTTATGGTTGACAACTTGATATTCCCTGCTGATTTCTTTGTGATTGACATGGGTCCTGGTAACAATGAAGGCCCTATTATGTTGGGCAGACCTTTTCTGAAAACTGCTAGGACTAAGATAGATGTTTATTCAGGATCTCTTACTATGGAATTTGATGGTCAAAGAGTTGAATATAATATTTATGATTCCATGAAATTTCCATCTGATGATCCTTCTCTGTGCTTTGTGGATGTTATTGATACTATGGCACAAGATTGTTTTGATTTGGAGTGTGTTGATGAGATGGAAGTTGCTTTACAGGCCCCTATAGATGAAATTGCTAGAGATTATGTATTGTCATCTGATTTGCAGGAGGCTATAGTAGCTTTAGACCATCGATCTCCCACCTATGTGCCACCAAGGGGAGACCGCATCGAGCTGACCATTCCTACTGAAAAGCTTCTTCCATCTATAATCCAAGCGCTTGATGTTGAATTAAAACAACTTCCTAATCACCTTAAATATGCCTTTCTTGGTGAAAATGATACTCTGCCTGTCATTATTTCTAATAAATTGACCTTTGGACAGGAGGAGCGATTGGTGACTGTTCTAAAGGAAAACAAGGAGGCGTTAGGATGGACAATAGCGGACATTAAGGGCATCAGTCCTACCCTCTGCATGCATAGGATACTATTGGAGGATGATGCCAAGCCATCTAGACAACCTCAGCGGAGACTCAACCCGCCAATGATGGAAGTGGTAAAGAAGGAGGTGCTGAAGCTCCTTCAGGCAGGTATGATCTTTCCCATATCTGACAGCAAATGGGTGAGTCCTACTCAGGTTGTCCCTAAGAAGGGAGGTATTACTGTTGTTGAGAATCAGAATGGTGAATTGGTCCCTAGCAGGGTACAAACTGGATGGAGAGTCTGTATTGATTATCGAAAATTGAATGCAGTTACTCGCAAGGACCACTTCCCCCTTTCCTTTATTGATCAAATGCTTGAGCGCCTTGCCGGCCGCTCCTTTTATTGCTTTTTAGATGGCTACTCAGGGTATTTTCAGGTACCAATAGCACCGGAGGATCAAGAAAAAACGACATTTACATGCCCCTTTGGCACTTTTGCATATCGCAGAATGCCTTTTGGGTTATGTAACGCACCTGGGACTTTCCAACGGTGTATGGTAAGCATATTTTCTAAGTATGTTGAGCGCTTTATAGAAGTATTTATGGATGACTTCACTGTGCATGGAGATGATTTTGATACTTTCTTGCATCATTTGTCACTTGTGCTTAGGCGGTGTGTAGACACCAACTTAGTCCTCAATTCTGAAAAGTGTCATTTTATGGTTGAGCAAGGCATTGTTTTGGGTCATATTGTGTCTAGCAGGGGTCTTGAGGTGGATAAGGCTAAGATTGATGTCATTCAGTCTCTACCTTACCCTACCAATGTGCGCGAAATTCGCTCCTTTTTGGGCCATGCAGGGTTCTATCGCAGGCTTACTAAGGATTTTTCTATGATTTTTGCACCTCTTTGTGATTTACTTAAAAAGGAAGTGGCTTTTGAGTTTGATGTCAGGTGTAGAGCATCCTTTGATGAGCTTAAAGGTCGCCTGACTAGCGCTCCTATAATTCAAGCACCCGTATGGTCTCAACCTTTTGAGATTATGTGTGATGCTAGCGACTATGCTGTGGGGGCTGTTTTGGGACAAAAGGAAGGAAGGAGCTCTCACGTCATCTACTACGCCTCCATGACTCTGAATGGAGCGCAAAGGAACTACTCAACCACTGAGAAAGAGCTTCTGGCTGTGGTCTTTGCACTGGAGAAGTTTCGCTCCTATCTCCTAGGAGCTAAGGTAATTGTCTTCACTGATCACGCTGCTCTTCGATATTTATTGACTAAGAAAGAAGCAAAACCAAGATTGATTCGTTGGATTTTACTTTTGAGTAAATTTGACGTTGAAATCAAAGATAAGAAAGGTGCAGAAAACTTAGTAGCGGACCACCTCAGCAGACTTGTCCAAGGACAAGACAAACCGGAAGATCAAAGACCCATTCACGGTGAGTTCCCTGACGATACACTATTTTATATCACTCACACCCTCTCTTCCCAGCTGCAGGAAATAACAAAAACGGAGGATGTTGCGCCCGCCGCAACCTTGCGGCGCCCGCGGCCATGCAATCTTGCTGCGCCCGCCGCAAAACAATCAAGCCTCCGTTCAGTCCTTTTCCCTCCCATCCGACGAGGTAAGTCCTGATATTCTTGAATTGTTGATGGGTGTCCATACTCCTCGACCTTGGTTTGCCAATATGGTGAATTTCTTGGTCACGGGAAAATTTCCACCGAAATTCACAAAAGCTCAGAAGGACAAGATTCGACATGACTCTCGCTTCTATGTTTGGGATGACCCCTACCTTTGGAAACATTGTGCTGATCAGGTAATCAGGAGGTGTCTGCCGGACAATGAGGTACAATCTGTCCTTACTTTTTGTCATGCTCATGAATGTGGAGGCCACTTTGGTCCTCAAAAGACTGCTAGGAAAGTTTTAGAAGCAAGTTTCTTTTGGCCTCACTTATTTAGGGATGCTAATGCCTTTTGTAAATCGTGCGATAGATGTCAAAGGGTGGGGAACATATCTGCTAGGAATGAAATGCCACAAACAACTGTCATATTTTGTGAAATTTTTGATGTTTGGGGTATCGATTTTATGGGTCCCTTCCCTAGTTCTTTTGGGAATATATATATTTTGCTTGCGGTGGACTATGTTTCCAAGTGGGTGGAGGCAAATGCCACCAGAACTGATGATTCTAAAGTAGTTGCAGAGTTCCTGAAAGACACCATTTTCGCAAGATTTGGGGTGCCTAAGGCTATAATTAGCGACAGAGGGACACATTTCTACAACAGGACGATCACTGCCTTGTTAAAGAAGTACCATGTCACACAGAGAGTGTCCACTGCCTATCATCCTCAGACCAATGGTAAAGCGGAAATATCAAATAGAGAGATAAAGACCATTCTGGAGAAAACAGTGGCACCTAACAGGAAGGATTGGAGTCTACGGCTGAATGACGCTCTTTGGGCCTATCGGACGGCCTATAAGACTCCTATTGGTATGTCCCCTTATCGAATTGTCTTTGGAAAGGCATGTCATCTCCCTGTAGAGCTTCAGCATAAGGCGTATTGGGCTGTAAAAAATTGCAATATGAGGTTGGATGAAGTGGGTGAATTCAGAAAGCTTCAACTGCAAGAGCTGGAGGAATTGCGTCTGGATGCTTATGATAATGCAGTGGTCTACAAGGAGAAGACCAAAGCTTGGCATGACAAACACATCATGCGGAAAGAGCTAACAATAGGAGACAAGGTCCTTCTATACAAATCACGTCTGAAACTCTTCCCTGGAAAGCTTAGATCAAGGTGGGAAGGACCCTACATCATCTCAAGGATTTTCTCTCACGGAGCAATTGAACTCTATGATCCCAAATCTAATGATCTCTTTAAGGTTAATGGTCATAGGGTTAAGCCATACTTTGAAAACATTCCACATAGTGAAGAGGAGGAGTTGGTGCTTGCTGAACCAACCGACTAGGCCACTCAAGGGCCATCAGGTCGAGCCAACAACTTGAAACAAAGGCGCTGCTCGGGAGGCAACCCGAGGTAAGTTCTTCTTTCTTTTTCATTAGTTAATTATTTTAGGATTAGTAACATATGTAGTTTTAAAAAAACAAAACAAAACAAAACAAAACAAAAAAACACAAAAAAAAAAAACGAAGCATAATGGCCACCTCTCTTGCGGCGGCCGCCGCAAAGCAAATCCACAGCACCCCTCTCTAGCGGCGGCCGCGGCAACCCATGCGGCGCCCGCCGCATCTCAGACCCGTGAACATTCTTAAAAAAAAAAAGGAGAAAATAAAATTAAACCACTCACAGGAGAATCTATGTCTGAAAACCCTACCTCCCTTACTCTCATTCCCAGTCGCCCCATTCAAAGAACTCCAAAAACTCCATTGTTGCTCCCTCTTTCATCACCTTCTTCACCAAATCCAACCACCTCGCCACACCTTCTTCACCAACCCGGATCCGACCCCCCCTGCGCTCCTCGCACCTGCAGCAACCCGGAAATCGAACTCGCGCAGCCCCCTTCTCGCCGGATCTGCGTCACAGAGCTGCTGCGCCCGCTGCTCCTTTGTTGCGCCTGCCGCCGCTGCCCACCGCCAGTCCTGCGCCGGATCTACCACCAAGAGCCCTTAAATTGCTATAGTTTCAAAGTTTCCTCCTTCTTTTACAACTCACATGATGGTGCGCCGCTTGAGGAATGCGTCTGATGAACAGAGGAAGTTCTTTAAAAGCTTCGATCCAAAACGATTCGTTCTGACGAAGTTTTTCCATGTTCCGACCTTATAGACATTGGGCATGTTAGATGTTACAAGGCGGATGCTTAGCCATGGCGGTTTGGGGGGATTTATAGACCGCAGTGCCCCTACGTATCCTGAGCTGGATATGGGAGTTTCTAGCTACGTTGCAACAGGTGGATAACTCGAGGATTATGTTCACTTTGTTGGATCAGCCTCACGTTTGCACACATGACGAGCTAAGACAGCTTTTTGGGATCTCTCGGGCGCCCACCCCAGATTGGTATTTCATGGCAACAGAGCAGCAACGCCATGATGTATGGTTCAAAGCGACTGGAACTGAATTTGACGGCCACAAGGGAGAGTATAACTACAATTTCGTCCACCCTTGCCTCCGTCTAGTTCACAAAGTCTTGGCCATGTCTTTCAGCGGCCAAGGCGACGTGAACATAGTGCCTGTTGGTGATCTAGCTTGGTTGTGGAGCTTTGCTCCCCAGTCCGGTGGTACGCCGGACTGGGTTGAGATCTTTGTAGAGAACTGCGTGAAGATTCAAGGGAAGAAATCAGGGAAGATTGGTTTGGGAGGCATGATTAGCCTCATCGCCTACCAGTTTCTACAGCCTGAACAGTGCGGTGCACCCATGTCTGGTGGGTACACCTATACAACAGAGCAGCTGAGGATGGCTTTCGTGCTTGAGGGCTCTGATGTGGCAGGCTGGTTTTGGAAATCGGGGAAGCGTGGGGAGAACCAACTACGCCTTCCTAGGCCCTTACCTTATGGGCCTTCCAACAACACCCTTACATCGCAGCTGACCAGGCGCAGGCAGAGGATACTGATGAGGATGATGAGGACGATGCTGAGGAGATTGCCCCTACACAGACGGACTATCATATGAGGGATGCGCAGCATACTGCTGGCCCTTCTTTAGGGCCTCGCTTCTCTTCTGCTGGGGACGACCCCTTGCGGGACTATTTGAGCACTGAGTTCCACCGTATGTCCTTACGCCAGGATGCCTTTGAGTTAAACCTCAACGACATCAGTCGCACTGTGCGGGAGACGGACTACAACGTGGAAGCGATGCGGAGTGAGACGAGCTACCATTTGGAGGAGATGCGGAGAGAGCAGACTTACTACTTCCGCTAGCAATACCCTCACATCCCGCCGTACCAGTCGCCGCCATACCAGCCGCCGCCTCGGTGAGTGGTTAGTTCTACCTCCTTCACCCTGTTTTTTTATGTTTATTTTTGGTTGTCTATACTGTTTCAGTGAGGACACTGAAAATTTTAAGTGTGGGGGAGGGGATTTATATGTACATTATGTCAATTCTGTCATTTCTGTCATTTCTAGGACCATGTTTAATTTCTGCACAACATGTTAAGTTCTGTAATAATTAGTTTATTTCATTTCTGTTAAGTTTAATTTTTGTCTTTTATTTATTTAATTTTTCTGCATTTTCGGAAATTAAAAAAAAATTCGAAAATCCAAAAATAGAGCATGCATTGCATACATATGTGTTATTCAAATACCCATCTGGCTTAGTTTGTCCTCTATTTTAAATTTCAAGCATGATTCATAAAAATCCCATGGAGTTCTGGATGTTTTGATTATTGTCTTTATTTGATTTTTGTGGAACATGAGGTAGCAAATATAACTAAGCATGTATGATTGAGCTAAAGTATGATTGAAGTCCTAAAAACATGACCCTGTGAGAATGTTTGGCCTTATTTGAATTCTTTTGCTCAATTGTGTGAATTACTCTCCTAGTGTTGCTACCTCTTGGCATTGACTGCAGTATCTATTTGTAAGGACCGATGCACATGTTTGATTGCTTGCGGAGTTTATGTTATATATTGAGTCTTTTGTTTGAATTTGTACATAGTTAGTGAATAAGGTGGCAATGGTTGATGCACTTAGTAACCGGATCTATGCATGACACCCATGGGTATGATTCGCGCAAAAAGGTGTTGAAAACTATCCACTGGGAAAGAAAGCTTGATCATTGAGTAACCAGGTTCATTCATGAAACCCATGTTTGCAACTTGCGTCAAAAGATGTTCAAGTGGACTTCATTTTAGTAGGTTAAGGTGTTGATAGACCGGGGCCATTCATGACACCCATGTTTGCGCTTCGCGTAAGTAAAGCACCAAGACAAGAAAAAGACAAAAAAAAGAGAAAAGAAAACAAAAGAAAAAAAAAAGTGTTGCATTTTATTTTACTTATTGTGTCCCGCAAGTAATGACATTTCGGTAAAGAATTGGTGATATGGTGGTCAATGTCTATGAGCTTAGTGCATGATTGGTTTGAGTTGAGAGTTGTATCTTAAAGCCTAAACACATGAGTGAAACACATACTTCTGGTGAGGTTGGATAATGTCTACTTCTAAGCTTTTGATCACTATAATACATGCTATGACGTTGGTTTGCTTGATTTATGTTTTCACCTGTTATGATGTTGCTTTTTGATAAAGTTGAAGCTTGAAGGGATTTCCTGTGGGATACATTGATTCATGTTCATTCTATCATTGCTTGAGGACAAGCAAAGGTTAAGTGTGGGGGAGTTTGATAATGCATATTTTAGATAGGCATTATAGGCATTTTTAGTTTAGTTAGGTTGCATTTCTTTCATACTTTGTTGCTAAATTGCATCTTGTGATTATTTTAGAAGAGTTCGGATTCTGCGCAAATTTGTGTTTATCTCGCAGATTGAATCGGAACACATTTGGGAGATGCAATATCTCGAAGAGGAACACAAGAAACATGGGAAGAAACAAGGAAGGAAAGGTGCAAGACAAGAGGAGAAACCCGCAATTGAAGGCAAGAAGCTACGGCAAAACAGCTTGCGGCGGGCGCAGCATAGCCCGCTGCAGCGGGGAACGAGAAGCTTCAGTGTGCGGCGGGCGCAGCACATATGTTGCGCCCGCAGCATTGGCCGTCAGTGTTTATACGCGGCGTTTTGAGGAATTAAAAAACCCTAGATCTATTTGTTTATCTTGGGGCCGACTTTGGATGTTTAATAAGGCCAAGTTTTATGTTATTTTCACTACTTCAACTTCTATTCTATTCATTCATCAGACACTTTAGAGATTTTGAGCGATGTCTTCCATGAGGAACTAAACTCATCTATTCTACCTGCAATTTGAAGCTTTATTCGGATTGATTGCGAGTTTCTAATTCTCGTTCCTTGTTTCCTATATTTGAATGCTTCAACTTCTTTGTGCTTGATTGTTTATTGATTTGTTCTATCTTGTCTGGCCAACTTGTTAGATCAATTCAATCGCTAAGGTTTTGTAGATTCTTGGTTGTGAACCTTAACCTAAGTGGCAAACTTGTTCCTTTAGGACTGGTTGAACTAACTGAATGAGTAGGAAGTTGAATGTGTTGTTAAATCCTTTTTTAGGGACTGCAAATACCTTGGCTAATCTCTAAACTTAAAGCTATCAATTGGGTTAAATCCTTCTTTAGGGACTGTTCGATTGATAAGGGTTGCTAGGACTGGTTGGACTAGTAACTATATTAGGTCGGGACAAGGGAATTCATAGGATACTTAATAGGACGAGAAGAAGTTACAAGGATCGCTTCAAACCAAATAAAGTGGAAAATTGTAGGTAGAATTGCTTCTCATAACTGTCTAAACCAAATTCATTTACTTTGCTTTCACCAATCCGCTTTGATAAAAGGCGGACCTTTCACACTCAAAACCCCCTTCTTTGGTTACTTAATTGGCACTTAAATCATACGTGAATTACAAATTTCCCTGTGGGATCGACCTCTTGCTTATTGCTATACTAGTTATAGGTTTGAGTTTCTTTGATGGAACAATGACAGGTTTTACCTCCGTCAAGAGTCCCCATAGTCCCAAATGGATTGAACCCATCAGTTGCTAGTGCAAGCCTTACGTTTCTCACATCGTCAGAAAAATGTGAAAACGTTCTATTAAATTGTTTCCATGCCTCGCCATCTGCAGGGTGTTTCAACCATTCTGAATCTCCCACCCGCTCACCATGTCATCGCATTTGCTTCGCAATGTTTGGCTCCATGAACAATCTCTTTAGTCTAGGAGTCAAGGGAAAGTACCGAAGGACCTTTCTTGGAACCTTGCGACCCCTCCTAAATTCACTTGTATCCCACACACTTCGGAATCTGCATACTGTTTATAGAACAAAACGCAGTTATACTCGCAAGCATCGATTATCTAGTAAGAAAGTGAGAGGTCTCTAATGATTTTCTTCATCCTTTTTTCCTTCAAATGGAAATATGTGTCCATCGGGTAACAATTCAGAGACAAAGCTGCACAGGTCATTAATGCCCTTATCAGTCCATCCATTTTCTGAATTTATCCGCATTGCCTCTATACAAGTACCCAGAATCGTCTTTTTGCTACCGTCATACAAGGGAGTACGAGCTTCTAATAAAAGTCTCTCATATTTCTTGTAATCATCATCAACAATATCTTCGAACGCAGGTTCATCTGCACTCGTATGTGCCTCATATCCGGCATGATAAGGAAAAGTGTCGTGTAAAATGTCCATAATAGGACCATCACTAAAGGAAGATGCTACCTCATCCAAAATATGCGCTCTCCGTTCTGAAATTCTTGTATCAGCTCGTGGTTCTCCATGTTTGTCCCAAACGGTATAACTAGACCACATCCCCTCTTGGGACAAATGAATATACATCTCACCTATTGTAACCCATTCATTGTTGCAGCAAATTCTACACGGACAAAGAAAATGGGTCATCCCATTCGCATTATCTCTAACATTGTTCACGAAGTGATAAATTCCATTAAGGTGGTCGTTGTGAGAACGAGGGAGTTGCATCCAACGCTTATCGACCATTCTCCTGTCATTATGAATCTCAATCACTAGTTCCAATAATCTCAAGATAAATCTATATTCTCATTCTCATATGTCTCAATTTCAATCACAAGAAACATACACTAATTTCAATCACAACTACGTACTACTTTGAATCACAAACTAATTTCAATCACAATCAATTCCAAACTAATTTCAATCACAACTACTCATTTGAATCACAAACTAATTTCAATCACAATCAACACCAAACTAATTTCAATCACAACTACTACTTTCAATTCCTACCCATCTTCTCATCACCATATTTCAAGCACTACTATCATATACAAATGTATATAGTTTGACAAAATAGACACACAAACAAACAAACTCATACATAACTTGTTTAGGAAGGGTCGATCAAATGAACTTGAAAATGGAGAAATGAGAGGTTTGAGAAAGTGGTGATAGTATGAAATATAGGAGGTATGTGGGTTACTATGGGAAAAATGGTGGGTTTGAAATGGGAAAGTTCAATTGTGGCACGCAAACAGTAAATTCGGTAGTTGACAAAAAGTTTTTTCAGGCGACGAACTTAGCCTATGTTGGTCGCCTGAAAGAGAAGTAAATAAATGCCCTAAACCTACATATCAAAGCAATAAATATGGCAATTTTCAAGCGACGAACTTAGGTTTATTTTCGTCACCGGAGGTCATTTCTGACATTGACAATTGGGCCTCCTTGGTTAGGGCGACGACTTGTACTATAAGTCCGTCACTTGATGTCGGTCAACATTTTGACTAAGTTTTAAGCGACGAACATAGACAAATGTTGGTCGCCTCCAACTATACCATGGATGAGTTGCACCCCTCTGGCATTAGGGTGACGAGAGTTTTCATGTTCGTCGCCTGAAGAATTTTGAAGTGACGAGAATTGGTTTGTTCGTCGCCCGAACAGCAATCTGGCGTAGTGGTATATACGCGTGCGGATAGTGAGTGTTTATAAGGGTGAAGTTTAGGTAATTATTTAAGGAAATTTTAATAAGAATTAAAGAAAATTATAATGAAGGATTTAATAACAAGCAAGATTAATGAGATAATTACCATATGAAAGGAATGTGCTTAGTAAGGAGGAGGAGGAGGCGAGTAAACTGGCTTTGGGTGTGGTGGTGGCTTGTAAATTGGGGTGGGTGGCTTGTACTCTGGGGTTGGGGGCTTGTAAACTGGCTTAGGGTGTGGGGTATAGACTGGGGTTGGGGGCTTGTACACAGGGTGGGTGGCTTGTAAATGGGCTTAGGTTGAGGCTTGTAGACCGGGGTGGGGGGTTTGTAAGTCGGTGTTGGTGGCTTGTATTCGGGCTTAGGGTGGGGTTTGTAAACTGGTGTTGGTGGCTTGTATTCGGGCTTAGGGTGAGGCTTGTAAACTGGAGTGGGGGGTTTGTATTCAGGCTTAGGGTGGGGTTTGTAAACTGGTGTTGGTGGCTTGTATTCGAGCTTAGGGTGGGGCTTATAGACCGGGGTGGGGGGTTTGTAAATCGGTGTTGGTGGCTTGTATTCTGGCTTAGGGTGGGGTTTGTAAATCGGGGTTGGTGGCTTGTATTCGGGCTTAGGGTGGGGTTTGTAAACCGGGGTTGGTGGCTTGTATTCGGGCTTAGGGTGGGGTTTGTAAACCGGGGTTGGTGGCTTGTATTCGGGCTTAGGGTGGGGTTTGTAAACCGGGGTTGGTGGCTTGTATTCGGGCTTAGGGTGGGGTTTGTAAACCGGTGTTGGTGCCTTGTATTCGGGCTTAGGGTGGGGTTTGTAAACCGGTGTTGGTGGCTTGTATTCGGGCTTAGGGTGGAGAAGAGTAGTCGGCGGAGGCCAAAGAAGCGAAGCCAATGGAGACAAAGGCAACCAGAAGGGTTGCCATGAAGAAGCCTTTTCCTAAACCCATCTTTGGAAGGTGTTTTTGGTGATGCTTTTCTACACCCATCTCACCCCCTTTATATAGGGATTGGCCTTCACCTTCTATGCATCTCTCAAAAGCAATTGTAAATTAGCATAATATTTATTTTAATTATAAAAATTACATTGTTGTTAATCAAAGAAGGCCTAAAAGCAAAGGGCCTTGAAAGATAAGTTGCTTGGAGATGGGTGAGGGATTAAAATATGCACACGGTTTATCTTTTTTTTTTTTTTTTTTTTCTTTCCATGTATTATGTGATCGAAGCTGATCTTACAAGAACATTGGGTTATGTTTAATTAACAAGATTTCAGCCAAAACTGAAATAGATTGGAAATACAATAAACAAAACCAACAAATTATAAAGTCATGTACTGTAAAAGTTTAGATTATATATATGAAATTGTTTAAGCTAAAATTACTATAGATACGGAGTATATTTTATTTGTGTAGCTGGGTTGATATATAGGTCGATCTGTTTTCAAATTAACTAGTGTACGGATGAATTTCATTAATTTCAATGAAAAGTTTGGAAATTTTGATCGATTTTTTTAAAATTCATGTCGTCTATCAATGTTTTTCATTATTCTCACGGTATATTTGAGTTTAGCATATACTTTATTTGCTGTCCAATTTTCAATATTTATCGTGTAGAACAATGTAATTGAAAAAAAAATACCCACATATAATATTGGTTGTCCAATGTATAAAATTTATTTAGGGTACATACCAAAATCACTTGGAAAAAAAAAATTAACAAAACTACTTTTAATATTATATATTTTTACAAAATTTTATATAAATTACAATCACGTTTGCTAAATACACCGCTAATTTTTACTGGATACACCACAAGTATCCGCAACTCTTTGCGGAGTAGAGGTGTCAAAATTTTGGAGGAAATTTTTTTTAAAACATGGGGTTGCGGAGTTCCATGCCCGCAACTTGTTGTGAGCTGATATTAATTTTTTATTCTCTTGAATTTTTAAGACCTTTTACTATCCTCCTATATCTTAAAGCTCAGTATTTTAGAGAGCATTGTGGCTATCCACTTGGAGCATTCTTCAATTTTTTTCTTCTTTTCATTTTTACCCTTCTCTTCCTCTTTCTTTCTCCCGTTCCCTCTCCCGTTCTCTCTCCAATTTTTTGCCCTCCTCTTCTTCTTTCTTCTGAAAAACTAAATTCGCCTCCCTCTCTCTTCCCCACGATCTCCCAAATTCCCCACGATCTCCCAAATTCAATAGAAAGTAGGAAGGCGGGTATGAGAATGCGAGCGGCGAGTCGTTCTTCGAGGACCACCTTATCTACGGTCTACCATCGTCCCAATAGAAAGACGGCGATGGCGCGGTGAATCTTCTGCGAGTGGTGGCGGCGGACAGAGAAGAGGCGTTGGCGCGGCGGCGGACTCGGCATCTTCGACTCGTCCGACCCGGCTTCTTCGTCCTTCGCTTGCACGTTCTTCTGTTTGAATCTTCACAAAGCTCTCCATCCAATTATTCAACCGCTTTCAGTCGGTCGAAACACAAAGACATCTTCTTCGCTTTTGATTATAGATGGTGACGATGGAATTCCTGGTTATAGGCAATCAAGAGTTTTGAGTTGATTGATTCCAGGTTTGTTCTTTTTCAGCCTTGCTAATTAGGGTTTGAATTGGCTTTTCCATGGGTTGATTTTAGGATTTTCTTAGTCTTTATCTAGGTGTTGGGAGTGATTAAAATTTTCAAGAAGTAGAACCCTAATTTTTCAAAAGCAACCCTTACTTGGAATCTAAGTATGCACACCTTTGCTTCGATTTTATGCATTACGATGCTATTGGCGATTTCAAACGTTATACTGTATGACCTGATTGATGTTTTAGGTTTGATCTTCAAATATATTATTTATGCTTCTTCGATCTCTCATCTCAAGACTGTCAACGTTGGCGAGTGTGGCGAGTTCAAAGGTTCTCTGTCTCTCTCGTCTCAAGACATGAAGGTATTTTGAAAATTGTACAAGGCCTTATTTCTAGATATCAAATTTATTCCTTGAGCTTGGCAAATGTATTTCTGTAATCGGATTTGAATGAGGAATGAGTGCAATTGTTTTCACTTCAGCACATTCAATGTCAAAATATGATAGTTGTATCATTATTAGCCCATGCCCATTTAGAGGTAGAATATTACATAGATAATTATTTTGGCATCATAAATGGGGAAATGGTTTTGATTAAAAAAAAACCTTTTATTTTTACTATTGTTTTCGATTAATTTTGTTTAGTTATGTTATTAACCTATTACTAGGCTTTGTGCCTTGAGGGGCTGAGACATTACTTAATTTTGGAAAATGTGTTTTTTAAACTAATTATATAAGTGAAGTAATAAAAAGAGATCTAGCTGAATTTTGATCCTGTTTCTGCAAGCGAAGCCTTAAAACGTCAAAATTTATTTGTCTTGGTGTCGTGTGGTGTGGTGTAGATAGATAGTGCTACAATTGCATATTCCACTGGGAAAGGGTAGTTTCGAGCAGGGCTTCTTCTGGGCGATCATCTTCACTTCAAGGCCCTCTTTGCCAGGTTTGACTTGAGTTTTTCTTTTACTTGTATGCTAGAACAAGGTTGAATTCGAGTCAATTCTCCGATTATTTGTTGCATTGAACTTGGGTTTTGATGGTGGGTTTGGATCCAAGGTTTGTTGCATAATTGCATTGTTTGTTGCATTGAATTCGAGTCAATCCTTACCCTATTTGCGAACTTCGCCTCCTACCTAGCTTCCTAGGCTGCGTCGTCTTCTTCTCCGATTCGCCCTCCAAATTCCTTTCAATATCACTTACAATGTTAGTTTCACTTACTATTCTGCTTTGATTCCGGTGGTTTTAATCGATTTCAGCAATTCAGATTTTTCTACTTATTCTTACAATGTTAAGGATGTTAGTTTCACTTACAATGTTAGTTTCACTTACAATGGCTATTTGTACAGGAGACAGTAAGCTGGCAGTTCGCGTATGTAATGGATGTTATCTACAGATAGTTCTCGGTCCAATTGTGTTTTTGTCGCCTGCAGTACAACCTGTTAAAAGTCGAAGACAGATTTATTCATGTGTGCAATTTACAATTGTCTTGCCTTCTTTCTAATGAATGAAAAGATTGGATAGATGCACTAGTACAAATATAGAGGGTGGAGCACGGTAAGTTGGGTACGGTTTTTGACAAGCGTGTTTATTTTTTTATTTTAAGCACGGTTTTATATTAAAAGTGTGTTCCCAACCCCAAATTCAACTAAAAGCAACACGCTTTTCCATAAAACCATTCTCGTTTATTTTAAAAAAATATTTAGACCGGTTTTCGTGTAAAGCGTGCTTAAAAAAACTTAAAACGAACACGGTTTAATTTTCAAAGTGTGTTCCCAAAACCAGATTTGACTAAAACAAACACGCTTTGCTATAAAACCGTTCTCGTTTATTTGTAAAAAAATATTTAACCCGATTTTCGTGTAAAGCGTGCTTAAAAAATTACAACGAACACGGTTTAATTCTCAAAGTGTGTTCCCAAAATCAAATTTAACTAAAACGAACATGCTTTTCTATAAAACCGTTCTCATTTATTTCTGAAAACTATTAAGCTCGGTTTTCGTGTGAAGCGTGCTTAAAAATAGATTAAAACGAACACGGTTTCATTTTACAAGTGTGTTCTCAAAGCCAACTTTAACTAAAATCAACACACTTTTCTATAGAACCGTTCTCATTTGTTTCTAAAGGAATAATTAGCTCGGTTTTTATGTAAAGCGTGCTTAAAAAAATTAAAACGAACACGGTTTTATAAGAAAAGTGTTTTCCCAAAACCAAATTTAACTAGAGGGAACACATTTTTCTTTTAAAGCGTCCTCATTTATTTTTATACACCGTTCTCGAATTTTTTTTTTATATTTAGAGTTTTTTTTAGTAATTAGATTAAGTAAATGCACAAAGTTACAACAAAATTCCGTAGCTCGGGTGGCAGGAGTGTAATGTGGACGAATTCATTATGAGGGTGCAAAAGGTCTTGGGTTCGACTCTTGGTTCAAGTGAGCAAGAGGTCTTGAGAGAAATATGAAAGAGCATACTTTTTATTTAAAGCGTGCTTACAGAAATATGAAAAAGCACACTTTTCATTTAAAGCGTTCTTATTATTAAGCACGGTTTAAAAAAGTGTGCTAAAACTTTTTTTTAGCACACTTCAATTAAAGCGTTCTCATAATTGGTCGTATGACAATTTTAAGAACGCTTCAACACAAAACCGTGCTTAAAATATGGGATCACGGTTAAATAGTAAGTGTGCTTGTTTGAGAGCGCACTCACTATAAGCACAGTACGAGAAGTGTGCTCTCATGCATTAAAAAAGCGTGCTCTGGTCCCTCTTTTTGTACTAGTGATGGAGAGAGAGGGTACGTTGAAGTTCATGTAAGAAGCGTGCGTAGCAAGCCACAATATCATCACGAAAGCAACACAAAAGAGAACGTCAAATGCTTCTTCATCTTCTGCAATTGGAATTTGTTATGCTTGAGCTGTTGTATGAGCTATAAATAGCCCTTCTAACCCAAACTAAGAGGCATCAATATACAGAATTACAATCCTACACACTACCCTTCCTTACTCTCCCTTCCTTACTCTCCCTTACTCTCTCTCTCTCCCTAACAACCTTTCTCGCCCTCTTGGGGCCATAACAAGACTGGTATCAGAGCAACTCCTCGGCACGCGCAAGACGACGACAATGGCGAACGGAACAAGGTCCAAATCAATGGAACTGCAAATGCAAGAAGTCATAGACGACATGAGGTCATTCAGAGATGATCTGAAGTCGATTGCAGCTTCGACAATGCAAATTGTCAACGATTCTCAAAACCACAGGGCAGATCACGCACGTGAGATGATGGAACTTAGGAAGATCATGGAAGATCGGGCAAAGGAAGCCTGGGAATTCAGAGCGGATATAGATCGAAGGTTGGAACAGCTAACAGAATTGATCAGGCATCCACTGCGAAGAGACAAATCGCCGGAGAAGCCAGATCCTGGTGGAAGGACCAGCAATCAAGAACATGGATCGGGATCCAGTTCTGGAAGCAAGGACGAATGGAGATCATAGCGAGAAGTTGGGTACCAAGGGACTGGAAACGATCGCTCATTCGAAAGGGGCAATCAAGGACATTCAAATCAATTTGGGCGCCAAGCAGATCATCAAGTTGATAATCTTTGAGGTAATCGATTTCCGAAAATTGATTTTCCTTATTTCGATGGCAAGCGACCTAGGAATTGGATCAGGAAGTGCGAAATTTTTTTTGGAATCTTTATGATTCCAGAAGTACAAAAGGTCAAAATCGCAGCTATGCATTTGAATGAAAAAAGCTGACATTTGGCTGCAAGGTTATGCAATCCAGAAACCAAGAGTGGGGTGGATTGAGTTCTGTGATGATTTATGTGTGCGATTTGGTGATAGAAGAGAGATTGACATAGTGGCCGAATTCAACAAGATTGAACAAGGTGAGGATCTGGAAGATTATAACGAGAGATTCGAAGACTTGAGGGCTAGCATGTTGTCCTTTAATCCCCTATTGACTGAATCTTATTTTGTCTCGAGTTACATAAGTGGTTTGCGCCAAGAAATCCATTCTTTGGTCCAGTTAGGGAGGCCTGCTACAATGGCGTCAGTAATGGAACAATCCATGCTTCATTACAGTGATGTGCAGGCAATGATGAGATTGACCAAAGGCCAGTGGAAAGGGCCAACTCATGGTGACAGTGGTAGCAGACCATGGTCAAGAGGGAGCATTGTGAAAGGGGATTCAAAAGATCAAGGACCAACTATCAAAGCACTGCCTCACCAGCTAGCTGAAACAGGCCTCAAGAAAGGGTTTGAAGGGAAGAAAGGTTTGTGCTACAGATGTGGGGAAAGATACTTCTATGGGCACAAGTGCAAATCAGCTGTGTCACACAGTATAGTAGCTCAGAAATTGGGTGATCAAGAAGGGATGGAGGAGTTACTCCCACCTGCTTGGAAGGAAACAGATACAGAAGAGCAAGAAGAACATGAAATATATGTGCATGCCTTGACTGGAGGGGCTTCTGGTTCAACCATTAGAGTCAAAGGTTGGGTTAAAGGAACTGAGATCACTATCTTGATAGATAGTGGTGCAACTCATAGTTTCCTAGACTCCAGGGTAGCACAGGAGGCTGGGTTTGTAATCACAAAAGCACCCCTTATGGAAGTAAGCACTCTGAATGGCACAATGCTGAGCAGTAAAATCTGTAGCCAATTCGAGTGGGATATGCAAGGGAGTAAATATGCTTTTGACATCAGGATCCTCAAAATGGGGGGCAGTGATATGATCTTAGGGTCAGATTGGTTGCCTGGATTCAACCCAGTGTTATTTGATTTTTTTGAGGTGCAAATTTCATTTCTCAAAAATGGGAAAAAAATGGTGATCAAAGGCATTAGGGACCACAAGGACACTGGACAGGCCAGCATTAGGATGCTCACAGGAAGGCAAACACAAAAGCTTCTTTTGAGAGGGGACCAGGCCATTACTGCTCAATTAGTGCAAGTTTGTAAGGTGGAAAAGGTAGAGCCAAAGTTACCTGTGGAAATACAGAAAGTCTTGGAAGATTTCAGAGATATATTTGAGGAACCAAAGGAGTTGCCACCAAAGAGAGGCCATGAACATGCTATTTTCTTAAAGGAGGGGACCACTCCTTTAGCATCTCGTCCCTACAGATATCCCCACTTCCAGAAAACTGAGATTGAAAGGCAGGTAACTGAAATGTTGAGCAGTGGAGTGATCAAGCCAAGCCACAGTCCTTTTGCATCACCTGTGCTATTGGTTAAAAAGAAGGATGACACATGGAGAATGTGTGTGGATTATAGGAAATTAAATGAGGCCACATTGAAGGACAAATTTCCTATCCCACACATTGAAGACTTGTTGGATGAGCTCAGGGGTGCAGCTGTATTTTCTAAGTTGGATTTGAGATCAGGTTATCACCAAGTAAGAATTGTTGAAACTGATATAGAAAAGACAGCCTTTAGGACTCATCACGGGCATTATGAGTTCAAAGTGATGCCTTTTGGCCTCACCAATGCACTTGCAACCTTCCAAGCTTTGATGAATGATGTATTTTATGATATGTTGAGGAAGTTTGTCTTAGTTTTCTTTGATGACATCTTGGTTTACAGCAGTGATTAGTGCCAGCATGTCCAACATTTGAGAGAGGTTTGTTGCAGATTGAGGAATCAGAAGCTCTTTGTAAAGGGATCCAAATGTGAATTTGCACAGCCTCGTGTAGAGTACTTGGGTCATTTTATATCCAGAGATGGGGTGGCTACAGATCCTAGAAAGGTAGAGGTCATGCTGTCTTGGCCTGTGCCTAGTAACCTGAAGACACTAAGAGGTTTTCTGGGCCTCTCAGGTTACTATAGGAGGTTCATTAAGGGGTATGGAATTATCACCAAGCCATTGACTGATCTTTTGAAGAAAGATGCTTTTACTTGGTCTCCAGCTGCAGAAGAAGCTTTTTGCCAGTTGAAGAAATTGCTCACCTCACCACCAGTACTAGCTCTTCCTGATTTTTCTGTGCCTTTTGTGGTAGAGTCTGATGCATGTGAGACAGGGATTGGGGCTGTCCTAATGCAGCATGGCAAACCCTTAGCTTTTCTAAGTCAGGCTTTACAGGGAAAACACTTACTGTTATCTACATATGAGAAGGAGCTGTTGGCGATTCTGTTGGCAGTAGAAAAGTGGAGACATTATCTGGAGCCAAGGGAATTTGTGATCAAGACTGATCATCAACCTTTGAAACACCTACTAGAGCATAAACTCACAACTCAATTGCAGAAGAAGGCAGCTAGGAAACTATTGGGTCTCACTTACACTATCTCCTATAAGAAGGGATCTGAGAATAAAGCTGCAGATGCTCTCTCCAGGAGAGAATTGACACATCAAGGAGAGTGTAATGCTACCCTCACCATCCAGCCAGAATGGATTAAGGAGGTCTTGGCCAGCTATGTTGGAGATCCAGAGGTGCAACAAGTCCTACTGTCAGCAATACATGAATCCAACACAGATTGGACTATTACTAATGAAATACCCCAAAGTATTTTTGGGTATTTCTATTTTTATTTAAATAAAAATAAGGTTAAAGTTTTGATATAAAAGAAGTTATAGAATTTGTATAAAATATATATATCGTATTCGGTTCTTACTATTTAGAACATAAAATCTTGTTTGACATTATTATTTTAATAGTGAAACTGACTTTAACTAAAGTAAAGCATTATCATTATCATTATTAGTATTAGTATTATTTTTATAAAATAATTAATTTTACAAATGTAATGGTTGGTGTGAATTCATTATTTTTGAAAGGTGTATTACTAATTAAATTACGCAATACTTTCCGTGATACCTTGTATGTAAAAATATTATGAATTGTGACCCGACTTATCCTATTAATGTTACTTATAATTATAAGTAATAATAATCATTAATTTTTTTTCTCTCAATGGTTATTTCAAATAAACTAGACAGTGATTATTTATAATATTCCAAGAGGATAAAATATAATATGGATGTGGTATAAATTTATAAAAGATATTGCGGTTATTAAATGTATTTTGAATAGATATATATTTTATCTATTTAAAATAAAATAATTAAATAAATATCATTGTGTTATTTACTACTTAAGACCTCTTCTTTACAAACTAATTAAAACGGGTCAAAACCGGGATAGTATAAATAAGCGGATCAAAATCCTACAACTAAACCGGTTTTGGGTACATGGAACCGGATCAGAACCGGGTTGCTTGTTCTTCTTCCTCCTCCCACGCTTTAATGGCCTTCAATGGTGGTTCTTCACTTTCAACTTCAATTCGAGACGTTTTAAACACAAAGCTTATCTAAAAATCAATGTCAAACGTTACTAAATAATCAATTCGTGGTTTTATTGATGAATCTAACCCGAAATCCGTCCAAATTCATAAGACCTTAATTTTCATGGTTTGACAAATTGATGTGGAGAGAAAATATGAAACTCCCAATTTATTATATGAATTGAATCCTCTCGTCAATACCGACTCAATGACGCCTTCAATTCTTGATTCCATTCACATTGCAATCCCGACATTATAAAAAGGGAGTTTCGGACACTTTCGGACTAAAACCGCCATTAGAGAAGAAATTGGAGCTTGAGATGTGTCCCATTGGGTTCTAAATCCTCTCAGGAACCTTCCCCTTCAAAAGTTTCTTACAAATTCATCACGAATCAAAAAGCCCCAATTTGGAATTTTTGGTCTTCACCCAAAACCACCGCCGGCAACCGCCGCCTCTGGAGGGACACCGGACCGCCGCCGCCGGATGATCTGCCGCCGTCTCCGTTGTCGTTGCCTCCGGGCGCCACCGAGCCGTGTCGAGCCGCTGCAGCCGCGCCACCAGTTGTGGAGCTGTGTGTAACGGTGTACAGTAGCCACGGATTGGGGGAAGAAGAAGGCTTAATTACATAAACCTCCCAAACTTTCTGTTTTGGTAAAATACGGCCTTATATCAGTTTTAAAATTTATAAAAATTATCCCACGTATTCTAACTTGCGTAAATTCTTAAATTCGCAGCGATGATCTCAAATCTCTACACACCCATCTTGAGACAAGATTGTGAAGAGGATATAATTGGTATAAATTCCGACTTTATAATTAATTCAATTTTTAATTGAATTAATAAGTCAATTATGTGCATAAAATATTAATTATTAAACTCTTCTTTGTTTCCCGTATTTCATGTGTGTAGAGCACTTTGCTAAGTGAGTCAAACCCGTTCACAAGTCTTTGAAGTCCATAGTTGGTATCGAAATCCAACACGGCGAAAAAGGCAAGTGACTTTCCGAGCCTTTCTGCTCATTTTGGTGCTTTCGTGTCTAGTTGTTTTCCTTCCTTTGGTTGCTTGCCAAATTAAATAAAATGAATTACAATTCACCCGTCTTGTGTAATTTATTTAATCGTCGGTTTGGATTTGGCAAGTATAATTGGGTAAAGTTATTATATGACCTTAATATAAAATAATAACATAGTTTACCCACCGTTTCTTTAAAGCATGATTTACTATTGTTCTATAATGCTAAAATGGTTAGGTATGGAACATGTTATTTCATTGATGTTTCCATCCATTATTTTATTTTATTCTATTTGGTATCCATGTTACCTTATAATAATATGGATTACTTTTGTATTGTGTGATCACTTAAGATATGTCATTAATCAATAGTGAAAATGTGAGGATTAAGTGTTACGATCGGAACTCAATTGAATCAAGATCAGTGCAAGTAAAATGTATCAATCAATGCAAAGCAAAGTGAAAGTAATGTGTGAAGTAAAGTGAAAGTGATATGGTAGAGTCAGGTCGGAGTCGCTATTCTCCGGTCTTAAAGTTTCATGAAACTAACACATTTCAAACGCGCATATATTATCTATCGGAATGTTACACTACCAAATAAAAAGGTTTTAGGTCGTTATCCGCTATTGAGAGCGGGACCGGTATCCTATGATTGTTAATTAATTAAGAGGTGCGTGTCGAATGAAATGTGTAACCTATCTAAAATAATAATAAAGTTGTGCTCAAGCTATTCAACGTGAGGAAAGTGAAGTTGTGTACGTTCAAGCTATTCAACGTGAGAAAAGTGAAGTTGTGTTCAAGCTATTCAACGTGAGGAAAGTGAAGTTGTGTTCAAGCTATTCAACGTGAGGAAAGTGAGTGAAGTGTGTAATAGACATTTGGTTTCATAGTGATCACAATTAATTCAAGCTATATCATATCCCATCTATACTCAGGATATGGTTCCTAAGGGTGCTTGTCGCCCACTTCTTATGTTATTCAATCCTTCGGGATTATCCGTTTCATAACAGTTGTGTCATCAAATTTTTTTAGCCCCTCTAAAATATTCTAATTAATAATCGCATTCGGGTTTAAATTCATACCATTAAAGGTCAATGAGTATAAACCTGAAGTAGTCTCAGTTTTCGAGCCGTCACTTGCTAGTTCTCGCGAACTAACCGTCCTTTGTTAATTTGGACGGCTAGGGGGTCATTGTCTTCGTACAATACCCCAGTCTCCAGTTCGCAGGTTAAGGTCGAGTCTCTGAAGAGAAGTTAAAGAAGAGTAAGAAGACATTTTATTTTCGAGATTTAATTATTTAAAGTTCTTAGAAAGTATTGTATAAAGTTTTAAGTGTTTATTTTTACCAAGTCTTCCGCTGTAAGGTTTTATTGTATTGAATATTGTAATTTGAATTATGCGTTTAATAAATAAATAAAAGATTTATTGTATTTTAAGACTTCCGCTATTTATATTTATTTTGTTATCATCTTGTTTATGGGAGCATGGTAGCATGTCCCTATAAGCCTAAGGTGGTTACGAAGACCTTAAAGTCCAAGTAATCACTGGCGCTGCAACATTCCCTCGTTTACAGAAGGGGGTGTTACAACTAAAGGGTTGCTAAGATACAAAAATAGACTTTTCATTGGGAATAATGACCAGCTACAACATAAGCTTCTGGTTGCTATGCATGAGGAACCTGTGGGTGGGCATTCAGGCATCCATGGGACATATCAAAGGCTCAAGCAGCATTTTTTCTGGCCAGCTATGAAGGAACATGTCACTAAGTTTGTGAAAGCTTGTGATATTTGCCAAAGAAGCAAGAGTGAGCATGTGTTGCCAGGGTTACTGCAACCCTTACCTATACCTGATGCAGCTTGGACCCATGTGAGTATGGACTTCATTGAAAGTTTGCCAAAATCCCAGGGACTGGACACCATTATGGTAGTAGTGGACAGGCTGATTAAGTATGCACATTTCCTGTCACTTAGCCATCCATTCACAGCTGAGAAAGTAGCTGCAGTGTTCATATCATTTACATTGTTATGATGAATCTTTATCCTGCAATTACAAAACAAACACAACAAATTATCATAAAAAGAAGAAAAAATTGAGAGGAAGAAAAGAAAAACAGAGATTATATAGAAAAAGATAGTGTGTGAAGGAACCTAAAACTGTAAAAATCAAAATAGATAAATCCATAACTATTTATTTATATTACAAAAATAAATATTATTTTATTTTGATCTTATCTAGTGAATATCTAAATCAACTAACCGTAATATCTAGAATATCTAAACTTATTTCGTATTTATAGGAGATTAAAAGAAAATCCAAAAATTTCACAAAATGACATGTCATATTGTTGAAATTCTAAAACGTCACATATGACCAAAAATCGAGAAGAGGGGCCACATGTGTCATGTACTTCTTCTTTAGTAAAATTGAAGTAGAAGGAAGCAAGAATCCACAGCCTCTTGACTTTCAACGTATATCATTTACATTGCTATGATGAATCTTTATCCTGCAATTACAAAACAAACACAACAAACTTAAAAAGTCATATCATAAAAAGTTGAAAAAAATTGAGAGGAAGAAAAGAAAAACAAAGATTATATAGAGAGATAGTGTGTGGAGGAAGCTAAAACCCTAAAAGGAAAAATAAATAAATCCATAATTATTTATTTATATTGTAAAAATAAATATTATTTTATGTTGATGTTATCTAGTGAATATCTAAACCAACTAACCATAATATCCAGAATATCCAAACTGATTTCATATTTATAGGGAATTAAAAAAAAATCAAAAATTCCACAAAAATGACATATCATATTGCTCAAATTCAAAAACGTCACATATGACCGAAAATCGAGGAGAGATGCCACATGTGTCATGTACTTCTTCTTTAGTAATATTTATAGATATAGATTATAGATTATAGATATTGATTATATATTGATCAATTATATATATAATCTTCATTGTTATCATTGAAATGAGAATAATTGATTAAAAAGTAAATATATAATCAAATAATTACAAAGTAATTTATTAAATGGATCTATATCTTATCGTTATTTATATATTATCATACGAATCAAAACTACAAAAAAAAATTATACGATTTTATTCAAAAAACAATTTAATAAGAAAATCAATTGGTTAAGATTTAGAAAAAAAATGAACTTATTTAAAGAATTAATTTGATTTATAATAAATAATAATTTATTTAAATATAGAAAAATTCTACTTAAAATCATTAATTAATTAATTAAAGAATTAATTTGTAACTTAAAATCCTACTTTAAAGGAGAAGCCGCCACATGGCTTAGGCGACTTCTCCTTTAGTATTATAATATAGATTGTTTACTATTCCCATATTATTTTTAAAGATAAAAAATATATGGAGTATAAAATATTATTTTAATTATTTTTAATAATTTCATAATTCCTATTAATAAATATCAAATTGTTATAAAAAATTGTAAAAATAAATATTTTATACAGTATAATTTTTTATCAAGTTAAAAAACATGTTTTAAATATATAAATAGTGATTACTTCGTAATAAAAGTACGGAGTATTAAAAAAACATCTTTAAGCCGAAGGGTATCAATCGGTCAATAATCAACTTAAATCTCTTTCTCTAATTTCCACGAACACCAATAACGCAATAATTAATGAATCGAATGGGTCCATAATCGTACATGTTGAGGTGTCCGCTACTAATTCCCAGAGTTCTCTGTGTGCGTCTGTCGTTTGATCAGTTGGTTTTGGTTCTGTTAGTCTGTAGTTTCAATGTAGGTTGGCTTGTACTTTATTTCTGTAAAGAGTCCATGTTAAGGTGTCCGCTAGTGATCTCCAGAGTTCTCTGTGTGCGTCTGCCGTTTGACCAGTTGATTTTGGTTCTGCTAGCCTGTAGTTTCAGTGTAGGTTGACTTGTACTTTATTTCTGCTCTTTTCTTTATGTCATTTACTTCTTGTCATTTCATTTCTGTTATTTGTTTCTTGTTGTAAATGATGGTTCGTCCATCTCCCATTTTGTCCGGGCTCTCGATTTCTCTAGGGTTGTCTGGAGAATCGAATTTCTTTCCTTATATCAAAAAAAAAAAACACTTAAATCTCTTTGAGAAAATTTGTTGAAATATCACCTTGGCTAATTTGATTAAGTAAATAGCAGCTCTCAATATTTTATTAGGCGTGGTAACACTCATAGAAAATTTATTAGCCCCTAGTTCCTCTTCCTGTTCCCGACCTCCCGTTCATTCTCCAATCTCCATCTCTCGCCTCCGATGGCGATTTGCTGCTAACCCCGTCAATGGCGTTTTCCGAGCTCTTCAACCTCCGATGGCCTTCGTTCCCTTCTCCTCTCTCGCCTTCATCGACCTCGCTCTGCCTCCCTCACTGTCGCTCCTTTCTCCCTCCCTCACGGTGAGATTCTCCTTCTCCAAACGAATATGAGTATATCGAACTTCAATTTCCTTCTTCTTTTTCAAAATTAGATCTTATTCTAGTTGATTTTACTTGTTCCGGTTTCACAAACAATTGAATGAGTGCTCCGAGCACCAGATCTAACATTATGTTCTTCCTCTCTGATTTCTAGGGTTTATCCTCAAACAGGGGGAGCCGAGGAGAAAGCTGAGGTTGCTGAATTGCACAACCAACAATGGTATAGATTTCAACCATATCTTGTCCCATCCCTCTTCCTCTATCCTCGCCTATAGATTTTAGGTTTTCAATTGATTGTGCAAAGGTTTGGTGACGAGTTTAGGGTTTTCAATTGATAGTGCTCCAAATTATGCAAGTTGTTGCACTGGAGAATGCACTGGAAATTTGAAGCTTTATTCATGTGATGAGATTGATTCCAGTCCAGGCGCAGATAAGCATTTAGATTGATTCAAGCTTGTAGTTTCCACCTCCAATGTAAACAATGGAACCTTTTTGGTTTTTGGTGACCATGCGATATAGGCTTGATTAAGCACATCTAAGAAATACACCATCTAAATGTCAATTTGTTGTTCCTTTAGGACATTAGTGCTTACCGCCATCATTTTTATGAAAAGTGCTTTGAACTGTATTAAAGTTATTAGGATGATTTCATCAACTTGGCTAGGTCTTGAAATGTCAAATTCAATTATTATTTTTGACATCTTATTGTGTTCAATGTGTTTGAAACACACTAAACTTGCTTGAGATTGGTTGTTCTTGCTTGCAATATGTTGTTCTTGCTTGAGATATATAGTATATATGGTCTCCAAAGTGGGAACGAGTCTCCATCTCCCTCTCTCTCTCTCTCTCTCTCTCTCTCTCTCTCTCTCTCTCGTGTGGGTATTATGTGATGTGTACACTTGGTAAATGAAAAGCAAATCTCTGTGTTTTTAACTTTCTTGGGGTTTTTCTTCTAGTTTTATGTCCTGATTTTTCCAGCAAGTCTAATTTGATGTGTTCTCGAGTATTCGTCCAGAATTTGGATAGTAATTAGAGTGTAGAGGTCTTACTTTGGTAAAGGATAACAAAATTTAAACTCATAGGCGCTCAAGAACATCAACTGAATTGTATGTCTGTATTGTGGAATACAATTTTGCATTGTAAAGGATTTGATATTTTAGCATTTAGAATTCGATATGTTGTTCTTTGGCAAAGGATAACAAAATAAAATATCTTGTTCATTTGGGGCTGATGATTTATCGTTGAGAATCTGCTTGTGAAGTATACCAGTTGCTTGACTATTCATTTTTGTCTCCCAGTGGGTCTAAATGGAAGCTGGGAATGCTGCCGAGGATGCGAAGGACGAGACAAATCATGTAACCTCACTTGTCTGTGTCCGTATGGTCGCCAACGAGTGCGTTGCATACTTCCTCTCACAGTGAGAATGAGTGCGCGGACCACTCGAGCGATGACGATTACAGCCGGGTTGATGCTAGTTCGCTTGGTACAGTGGTGAGTTCCATGGGCTTGTCCGCCGTTGGCGCTGATTCGTGATGTACTGAGCAATTTAAATTAAATGTTGTGTAGTCTGAGAATGGGATTTCCTTTTGTTGAGCTACTGTTGTTGTGCAGTTGGTTTTGGTGAGTAATTGGTTTCTTTTTTGGCATTCTTCTTAACATTGTATTCAGGTGGTATACAAAATTAAAGTTAGGCGGGAGTACTTTGGCAAGGTAGTAAATAGGTGACAGTTGCTTTTATATTCTTTCATATTTGCAGACCTTTATATATGTATATATCAATTGTATAAATATATGTTAATATATAATGTTTGCATATATTTATTGATATATAAAGGCATGGAACTGGAGTGTTTCTTTGGGATTAGAGAGAATATTAACCTGGAAGCCTTAGATGAGTATGCAGTGTAACCAAATTTTATGTTATTAGATTCTTAAATGTCATCACAAACGTGTCACCAATCAAAATGTCACCAATGAAGTGTAACTAAATTTTATGCTTATATCAATTTAATAAAAATGTCATCAACAAACAATGTCATTACAAATGTCATCAATGAATAAAAATGTAATAAACATGTCACCACAAGTGATTACATCAATGAAGTGTAATCATAAACGCGTCATCAGTGAATAAAAGTAGAATCGATGAAAATATATCGATATACAATTGAATAGATTAAAAAAAGTGACATCAAACGATTTGATTAAAAAAGTGGCATCAAATAATTACATTAGAAAAATGGCATCAAAACACTACTTTGAAAAACTTGCATTACATTAGAGAAAAAAAATGTCATCAAAACACTACTTTGAAAAAATATGGCATCACGGTAAAAAAAAATATCATCAACAAAATGACATAAAAAAGTGTCATCAGTAAAAAAAAAAATGGCATCAATAAAAAAAATGTCATCAATGTTTGAAAAAAGTGGCATTAAAAAAGTGTCATCAAACCATTTCATTAGAAAAGTGACATCAAAGCGAAAATAAAATATAATAAAAAAATGGAATCAAAGCGGCAAAAAATGGCATCAAAATAGTGGCATCATTGGTAAAAAAAAAAAAAAGTCGGTCAACGTTGACCGGTCAACCTGTTTGACCGTTGACCTTAATAGTCAATTTGGAAAGGGTG
Organism: Persicaria tinctoria; assembly: GCA_037127255.1. Lineage (NCBI taxonomy): Eukaryota > Viridiplantae > Streptophyta > Magnoliopsida > Caryophyllales > Polygonaceae > Persicaria > Persicaria tinctoria. Next base: position 40,828,352 of record JBANSL010000020.1, read on the forward strand.
CTAGCCTACTAGGTTAATTAATTAATTTTGTTTGGGTGCTAGTTAGCTAATTTAGACCTGTCAAAACACAACCCGACCCTATCGACCCGACCCGACCGCCCGGAAAATTTTCGACCCGAACCCGGAAATTTTGACCCGGAAATTTTTTTCGACCCGAACCCGAAAAACCGGAAATTTTCCGGGTCATCTGGGTTTCGACCCAGTGATCCGATTGACCCGGTAATTTTGACCCGATTGTACCCGATTGACCCGGTAACCCGGTTGACCCGGTTAATTTTTAATTAAATATAATTAATTTTTTTTATATATAATTAAAATTTATTGCAAAATTATCAAATCACAATTTTTTTAATTTAAAAAGGAAAAAATTGACAAACCCGAAATCGACCCGAAATGACCCGAAACCCGGTCAAACCCAGTCAAGCCCGGGTTGTAGTCAACCTGGAAATACCCGGGACCCGTTTTACCCGAGACCCGAAGTGACCCGACTCGAACCCGACCCGAATGACCCGTTTAACATGTCTAAGCTAATTAGATATTCTTAACGTGATCGTTGTCAAAATAACCTAATCTCTTTCTCTAATTTCCACGAACACCAATAACGCTATAATTAATGAATCGAATGGGTCCATAATCGTACAGTTTCAGTTTAATCGAAGACGGAGAATCTTTCTCTAATTTCCACGGACACCAATAATGAATGCATGTACAGTACGTGCTTCAATCTTAATTGGTCAGACGTACATATCAAGATCCAAAATACTCCCTCCGTTTCCTTTTAAGTGACTTTTTCAAGTCATGCACGTAGTTTTAGAACGATAAAAACTATATTAAATATTAATATTTTAATAATATTTTTTTAATAATATGATACTTATTACCAATAAGTATGAGATTATCGAAAAAAATATTTAAAAAAATTATTATTTCATATAGTTTTTCACACCTTAAAAAACGTGCATGAATAGTAAAAAGTCAATTAAAAGGAAACGGAGGGAGTAGTACTCCTTCTCTCCGTTTGAAAATATTTGTCGTTTGTCTTACAGTGTACGTTTTTTAAGAGTTAAAAACTCTATAAAATATAATTTTTTAATTAATTTTTTTAATATAATTCATACATATAAGTAGTAAGTATAAGATTAAGAAAAAAATTTAATTAAAAAAATTATATTTTATATAGTTTTTAGCTCCTTAAAAAGCGTGCCGAAAAGTCAAACGACAAATATTTTAAAACGGAGGGAGTATGAAAACTGACTTTCCCAGAAAAGATTGCTCTTATTTTACGGAGTAATTTCTACGAAGTAAAAAAGAAGCTGAAAATTGTACTGTAAGTCTGTAACTACTTCATCAATTATGTCAATGATATTTTTGTAAAGTGAAGTACAAAATACCTACAATGATAATTTTTTTTGAACAAAAATAACAACCTAGAATGACATGTTTTGCCCAACGGATGAAGTATTATAGACTCTCTGTCTCCATCCATATGAAAAGAAAAAGTCTATCTTTAGATCTACGGTAAATTCGATTTTACACTAAATAAATTTATTCAAATCCTGAAAGAGTTTGACCAAATATCCCGAAAGGGCTTGGAAAATAAGCTTCTGGTTAGCTTTAATATATAATTTTTCCCCGAATGGTTCTTTTTGGTCTAGGGTTTCACACATAGTTCTTCGTCTGGTGTTCGATCTTTCCGTTTCGGTCCGTTGCTTTGGCGTGGTACGTTTAGCTTCGAGTTGGGTTGCAGTATCGGGCTTCCTGTATGATCGAGAGGATTGTGGACGTGTTCGTGATCTTCGAAGATCCCTCATCTAGGTGGGGGCAACGTCGGTGATCCACATTTCCTCAGGTTTCGCCCTTTCCGATGGTGGGTTACTGTTCTTCGTCTTCGCACTCCCCCGTATTCTCGGCATTCGTGGCTCACCTCGGATCTTCCTTGACTCCTACGCTGGTTGTTGGGTCGTTGGGTTGTTTGGATTCTTCTTTCACATGCGTTGTTGTGTGTTGCTTAGTGTATTGGTTGTTGACGCTATATCTGTCTGCCGATTCGTCGGCATATTGAGTTATCAGACGGCTTGTAGTCTGGTTTCTCAAATTCTTACCTAATAAAAAAAATCACTTTACTATTCACGTATGTTTTTTTAAGAAATAAAAGTTATATAAAATATCTAGTTTTTAAATATTTTTTAAACAATTTCGTAGTTATTATTAATAAGTACTTGTTAAATTTTTTTATCAAAAATAAATATTTTATATAATTTTTATCATTCTTAAAAAGCGTGTGTGAATAATAAACGACTTGTTTTGCCGAACAGGGGGAGTATAAGTTGTTTGGAACCTAGGTGTATGATAAATTTAAAAGGGTGTACATGGCTTCTAAGAGTAGGAACTGATCTTGGGAAAAAAATTTGCAATCATTGTTGAATACGGAGTATTTATTAGGGGTTACTGGTTCAATGTTTGTGTAATTGATGTTTCAAATAATCCAGACTAAGGTGAAAGATGAGCTAAGAGTATGTGGTAAAATGACAGGGAAGAATTAATTTTGGATGTTAATTGGTTTTCACCGTTGACATGTGTAGGAGGAGAGACTCGAGGAGTTTTAAGACGGGTTAAGAGAATCCGCACCCATGAGTTTTTCATTCCTTTATAGGCTTTCTCATCCTTACTTATGAATGTGGAATCAACTCTATTATGGGAAAGGGAAGGGAAACCTTAGCGGGAAGGAGTAATCACATCTCCTCCCCATCTACCTTTTGTTTTATAAAATTAATAAAATTGGGGTTTTATAATTTTTTTTTATTGAGTAGATTAAATTTTAATTGATTAAAAATATGTGGTGGGGTATAAATAAAGTTAAAAAAACAAATGGTAATGGGTAAATTTATCGATGCTGGTTAAAAGTTAAAAATTCTTAAAAGATGATGTAGAATTGGTAGAAAATGAGATGTCAAAAGATTTCGAAAAAGAGATGAATGGAGTTACCCATCGAGTGCTTATGCTCTACTCCAAAGGGTATCATCAATAATTAACTTCATTCTCTTTCTCCAATTTCCACGAACTGACGAACACCAATAATTAATGGAATGGGTCAATAATCGTACGTACAGTTTTAATGGAATGTACTGTATCTTTCTCTAATTTCCACAAACACCAATAAATAATTAATGCATGCACGTTATTCTATCCTAATGGGTCAGACGTACTATATATGAAGATCCAAAATATGAAAACTGACTTCAATTCGCCAGAAAAGATTGCTCTCATTTTTCTAAAAAAGTAGCTCAAAATTGTAGCTACTTCATCAATTAACATCACAGTATTATAGTATTCAGTTGGCCAGTTTGACGTTTTAGACACGGGCAAATTTTATCTTCTAATAAGGGTTTTGGACGCCTAATAACTCTAGGCACGTACATTCGTCCCCTGAGGTTTGTCCCTTATAGAGCGCACCTAGAGCACTTAAAAGACGGACCAATTGAACTTCCGTCCCTTGTTTGACATTGTTGTGAGCCTAATTTTTCATATTTTATAATTACTTTTATACCGATTTTTGCATGCATTTCATACATTTGGGTTAGAATAGTACAAAATCTATGTAGTTCACACTTATTTGCCAAATTATGGAGTCTACACTAATTTCTGTTTAATTTCGCAGAAATCGGACGCACTTTGAAGCTTAAAGGAAAGTCACGGGAAAACTAAGGATGGCGCATCTGGAGAAAACGCAAAATTTCACCATTCATCGTTCTGAATCAAGCTTTGATGTCTTCATGAAAGTTGTAGCCCTCGAAAAGAGCTTTCCAGCGCATGCTCATATGCGTTAATCGGACGAACGAGGACTCGGAAAAGTGCATTTCAAGAACGGAGCAGAATGCTGAAAGCGCACAGAACTAGTCGACGTCGACCAAACTGGTCGACGTCGAGTAACTTTTTGGTCGACTTGCCTCACAGAAGTCGAGAACGAGCACCAGACCACTCAAGAGCACAATTCTAGTCGACGTCGAGGAGTTTTGGTCGACGTCGAGTACACCCGACGAGTCCGAATTCTGCCCGAGCTCGAGTGCAACCCCGGAGGAAAAATTCTACTCGACGTCGAGGACAATCCAGTCGAGTCCGAGTCCGAGATCGAGTTGTGTCCGAGAAAATAGAGTTACTTGCAAGCCAAGAGATGTGGATTCTATCCATTCAAGAGAAGATCTATCAAGAGAAAGAGGATTTATCCACTTTAGATATAGTTTCCTTATAGATTTATTTCCTTTTATCAATTAAACTTTATCTTATGTTATTAGATAAATAGATTTAGATGTAGATAAAGTTGTTTCTTCCTAGAATAGCTAGATGGAGCACTATAAATAGGGCCCCAGGGGCTGATTTTCATTCATTCAAGCCAAGTCGTCTTCAGGAGCAAGGAGGAGAGAGAGAGAGAGAGGGAGGGAGAGAGGAGGAGGAACGTTTGGAAGGTTTTGTAAGTTTTAGATTTAGTTTAATGTTAAAGTTATTTTCTTTCATCATGTTTGCTTTCTAATTTCCTTCTTCTAGGGTCGGGGTGAGCCCGACGATATTCATGCATGTTTGAGGTAAAGATTCGACCTTTATTATGTTTTGATCATCCATTGCCTTTTATATGTTTATTACCTATTTAATAGAGATTCATGTTAACAACTTGGATTATAAACATAAAATTGGTAGATACAATTAGGGTTTCTTGAAAGGGTTATCTAGCTGTTGGAAAAGGCGAAAGCTTACTCCTTTGATGTGATTACATAACTATTCTATCTTATCTTTTCTGTGTTTGATTATTGTTGCGGCGATCCCTTACCTTGGAAGTTTGCACCTTTATTACTTTATTTCTTTATTTACATTCTGCACAGATTTTACCCGACACCAACTACCATTCCCTATCCATCCCTCGACATCGACCCATTCTTAGCCGACGTCGATAGCATCCCTCATCACCTTTTCCCTCTATTCTCGAACCCCTAAACCAACTAAACCTAGAACCGCTGACTTCTCTCCTGAGGACGAACCTGACTCCACTATCCTATAGCGGGGTCTTGACTATAAATTTATTTGGTCGAGAAACCCTCTCGTCAAATGGGCGCCGTTGCCGGAGAGATATCAATCGCGCCTAGCTTAGTTGTTTTTAATGTTTAGGAATAGCCCATCCCTTTTTCTTACTATCACATACCCTACCACCACCCGCCTCACCGGTACCAACTAGGTGCCAAGCTTTTGCTACTAATTTGTGCTTTATTGATTTTGATTTCAAAGCTTAGGTACAAAGATGGAAGACTTTGTCGAAGGGAATCCCGAATGGGAAGAATGTTTCCTAGATTTGAGACAGAGAAATAGGCTTGCAATGGAGGAGGCACGATTAAGGGAAATAGCCCGGCTAGAAGACGAAATCCGAAGGTTTGAGGCTTCCATTCAGTCTAAAGGACCATGTCCTCCTCCCGACGAGCCAATTGACCCACTCGATGTCGACAGCCAGGTATGTCCTTCCTCGAATTTCATTCCTACTTTTTTACCTATTGTTGATGAATCTTGTGCAGGATCCCAAGCGCTAGAAGAAAAGAAGTTGGACATTGTTGCCCAGGGCGTTCCAAGGTCGCTTTTACCTTACAAAGTGAAGGCTATCCCCGATGATTTTGAGCAACCGATGTTCATATTCAAGTATGGGGTCCTAGCAAAGTGGCATGAAGCTCCGCAGGATGAGGTGGAAATATCTCTTCCCGATCCACCGTTCTACTGTGGTGGAGATACACAACCAAGTCAACCTATGAAGCGTAAGAGATATGATAACGAGGTATGTATCTTTTCTTTATGTCTTCCTTTATACATGCTAGCTCGAGCCAGGGAAGATGAATGGGTGAAGTCATGGAGCATTCACTCGGGGAGATTCAAGCTTCTTCACATGATGCCCCCGGATGACATTCCACGCTTCCCACCACCGGAGGAACCACCAGATCCACCTATACCTCTGGACAAAGATGAGCCAGGCTAAGACTTAAAGGAAGTAGGTCAAGCTAAAGACTTAAAACTTAGCGCTTACGGGAGGCAACCCGCTATTTTTTATTTCTTAGGGTTTAGATACTGTTGGTTTTTGTTTTAAATATTATTTTTGGATTTTTCTATTGTGGATTATTGTCTTTCTAACAAATCTTGCAAGTACAGAGGAGTTGCAGAAGTACTCGATGTCGAGTAATCTACTCGACTTCGACTACCTAGAACGAGCAGAAACGCATGGGGTCGAGGAAGGATCACCCTGGAGGCTTTCATTGTACTCGATGTCGAGTGGTTGTAGTCGACGTCGACTACTCTCCTCGAGGTCGACCACTTCTGCAGCTTCTTCAGCACTCGATTCCGACGATCTGCACGCCTGTCTAGTGAACTTTACCCTTGTTTTTATACAGTGAGGACAATGTAATGTTTAAGTATGGGGTGGGGGAAGAGCTTACTTGATGCATATTTGACTTTATTTGACATTATGTGTGCATATTTGAAGTTAATTTTCTTGAATTCCTTATACATGGCTACTTTGGATTTCATATTCTATTTATGTGCTTATATGCATGTTTTCCAAAGTTTAAAGAAAAATGACCCCCATTAAAATTTTGATAAGTGTCATGGAAGCTTAAATTGAACTCGACGATGCAAAATTGGATTCGTTAAGAGATATAGCATGAAATTGCCTAGTAAAGGGAAGCCACAATGAAGTGCATATTTTCTTGAAAACCATTAAATGAGGTAAAATTTGAAATTTCTTTTGACATGTTGAATGATAAGAGGATGGAGGACTTTATATTTCCATATATTCTCTATATTTATATTCCTTAGCCATACCTATGCTTATGCATCACAAAAGCCATATTGAGCCCTATTTCATATTTTGCTCCACATGATCCAAATATTGCCCATTCTTTACCTATCCGGGGATTATGTTGAGAATGAAGTTACATTATGGAGATTGTTATATGGTTGTTGTGTTGTTATTATCATTATGGAGTTTGGCAGGAAATTGAAAACTATATGGAAAATTTAATGAGTGAAAGAAAATTCGGTCACCTCAGGAGATAAAGGTAGATCGACCCTGCTCGCTGAGATAATAGTTCGGCGAGATAGGACACACATGTGAGGAGTCCAAAGCACTAAGTATCCGGGGCCATTCATGACACCCATTTTTGCGACTCGCGAGAAGGCAATGCTGAGGTTAGAGAGGTAAAAACATACAAGTGAAAAAAGCAAAGACTGATCTATGAGAGGATGAGTGATGTGGAAATTATGAAGGAGAAAGTGCATCAAAGCAAAAAAGCTAGTTTGAAGAAATTCTCCCCGGATTTAGCATCAGATAGCCCAAAAATAGCCCACCATTTTACCTTTTACCTTTTCTTCACCATGAGCTTAAATTAAAGTCCTCTTGATTATTAATGCTTTGTCACGAATGAATGTTTTGCATAACCCTCATTTTGTGAGTAGATGTTGCTTTTTTATTGCACATGCATGGATTTGTGACATTAGTACCTTTTCGAGGATGGTAATTGATTGCAAGGTTATATGAGAATTGATCTAATATGTTGAGAGTTTGTTTTCTTCCTCTGTATGACCATTTAAAGTATTGCTTGAGAACAAGCAAGCTTAAGTATGGGGTGTTTGTTGTGAGCCTAATTTGCCATATTTTACCATTACTTTTATACCGATTTTTGCATGCATTTCATACATTTGGGTTAGAATAGTACAGAATCTATGTAGTTCACACTTATTTGCCAAATTATGGAGTCTACACTAGTTTTTGTGTAATTTCGCAGAAATCGGACGCACTTTGGAGCTTAAAGGAAAGTCATGAAGAATCTAAGTATGGCGCAGCTGGAGAAAACACCATTTTTCACCATTCATCGTTCTGAATTAAGCTTTGATGTCTTCATGAAAGTTGTATCCCTCGAAAAGAGCTTTCCAACGCATGCTCATATGCGTCAATCGGACGAATAAGGACTCGGGAAAGTGCGTTTAAAAAATGGAGCAGAATGCTGAAACCGCACAGAACTAGTCGGCGTCGACCAAACTGGTCGACGTCGAGTAACTTTTTGGTCGACTTGCCCTCCCAGAAGTCGAGAACGAGCACCAGACCAATCGAGAGCACAATTCTAGTCGATGTCGAGGAGTTTTGGTCGACGTCGAGTACACTCGACGAGTCCGGATTCTGCCCGAGCTAGAGTGCAACCCTGGAGGAAAAATTCTACTCGACGTCGAGGACAATCCAGTCGAGTCCATGTCCGAGATCGAGTTGTTTCCGAGAAGATAGAGTTACTTGCAAGCCAAAAGATGTGGAATTCTATCCATTCAAGAGAAGATCTATCAAGAGAAAGATGATTTATCCACTTTAGATATAGTTTCCTTATAGATTTATTTCCTTTTATCAATTAAACTTTATCTTATGTTATTAGATAAATAGATTTAGATATAGATATAGTTGTTCCTTCCTAAAATAGCTAGATGGAGCACTATAAATAGGGCCTCAGGGGCTGATTTTCATTCATTCATGCACAGTCGTCTTCAGGCGCAAGGAGGAGAGAGAGAGAGAGAGAGAGAGAGAGGGAGGGAGAGAGGAGGAGGAACGTTTGGAAGGTTTTGTAAGTTTTAGATTTAGTTTAATGTTAAAGTTATTTTCTTTCATCATGTTTGTTTTCTAATTTCCTTCTTCTAGGGTCGGGGTGAGCCCTACGATAGTCATGCATGTTTGAGGTAAAGATTCGACCTTTATTATGTTTTGATCATCCACTGCCTTTTATATGTTTATTACCTATTTAATAGAGATTCATGTTAACAACTTGGATTATAAACATAAAATTGGTAGATACAATTAGGGTTTCTTGAAAGGGTTATCTAACTGTTGGAAAAGGCGAAAGCTTACTCATTTGATGTGATTACATAACTATTCTATCATATCTTTTATGTGTTTGATTATCGTTGCGGTGATCCCTTACCTTGGAAGTTTGCTGATGTCCACTAAAATAGCCATGTTGAAATGCACATTTTAGCTCCTTATTTTATACACTTTGCATATTTCGGGATGGAAATATGTTGAATTTATGTAATATATGCTTATTTGCAAGAAATAGAGATCTACATAAGTTTTGGTTTAATATTACAGAATTTGGAGCCACACGGGATAAAACCAAGAAGCAAAGACGAAAGCTGAGCCTTACTCAATATCGAGTACTTTTCCTCGATATCGACTAAAGAAGTCCGGGCAAAGCATGATCGAGGAGAAGCCTGATCGAGGAACTGAAGACGAAGCCAACCCGACTCCAGGACCTTACTCGATATCGACAAAGACCTAAAGCCATACCTGGAGTCGAGGAGGCATCACCTGATCGAGAAGCCGAAGACCTAGACATACCGAGCAGCATTTCCTCGATATCGAGTACTTTGCTCGATATCGACAACATTAGAAGCACTTGTCCGAGCCAAGTCGAGAACCAGTTACTCGAGCAAGCCAGCAATCCAAAGTCGACGACACAGTTCCTCGATATCGAGGAAATTACTCGATATCGAGTAGAACCTTCCTGGGCCGCGTTACGCGGTTGGGCTGTCCAAGTCAAGTTGGGCTTGCTTGGGTACGAAGATGGTCGAATCTATCAAGTTTGATCAAGATCTATCCAAGGAGAGAGGATTTATCCACACATGAAGATATTTAGATATTTATATATATTTCCTTTTATGATAAATGCTCCTTTTATTAAAGTTTTATCTTTATTATTAGATAGATATTTCCTTCCTTGATTAGTAACCATTGGAAGCCTATAAATAAAGCCCATGGGGCTGGTTTTTCATTCATTCAATTTTGGAGAGAACACAAGTAGAGATAGGAAGAGAAGAAATTGTAAGTTTGGTTGAGTTTATTAATGCAAGTTAGTTCTTTTTCATCAAAGATGTCTGCAATTGTGATGAAGCGCGAGTAGTCCACCCACTTCTAGGGTTGGGGTGAGCTCAACGATAGTCACGTGTGTTTGAGGTAAAGTTCCGACTTTTATCATGTTTTGAGCATCTACTACTTGTTATGTGTTTATTACCCATCTAATGAAGATCCATGCTAACAACTTGGATTATAAACATAAAATCGGTAGATACAATTAGGGTTTCTGGAAACAATTGTCTAATTGTTGAAAAAGGCGAAAGTTTGATCCTTCGATGCAAGTCACATGATTATCTGTTTTATTCTGGCCTTAAACATGTTTGGTTGTCGTTGTCGCAAACCCTAATCTTGGAAGTTCTCTTTCATTCATCAAGTTAAGATTTGAAATTTGCTTGTTTTTACTTTCTGCTCTACTCGATATCGACTAATTTTGGTCGATATCGACTTCTGACCTTCGATCATCAAGATTGATGTAGCTTCTGGTGTGCAGGAACCCGGCACCGACAAGAACTTTACTCGATATCGAGTAAACTCTCCTCGATATCGACCAACCACCGGGAGCTGCTGCTGCTGCTTTGTTCGACTTGTCCGATCTTCTGTCGACTAACCCTAGCCGAGATCGAGCATCTGTAGTCGACTTCTGTCTGTGAGATTCATCCGCTGCCTAGGATCCGCTGACACGCTTCCTCGAGGATCGATCATGACTTCCCGCTGCTACATCAGGAGAAAGTCTTGTAATCATTTGCAAGGGACGGAATCTGGTTTGCTTTGCTTTATTCATATTTTATTTGCATTCTCGATTTCCTCCTACTAACAAATTGGCGCCGTTGCCGGGGAAGCAATCATTCGCGCCTTAGGTAGTTAGATCTCACGTTTGCTTTAAGTTACTTCGCAGGTGTATGCGCCGTTCCGGTCAACCACCTGAGTTTGACGACTTAGACGACCCGGAACGCCTTATACACGTCCACGCCAAACTAAAAAGAGCCATGGCGGCCGCAGAAACACAGGAACAACTGATTTAGAGGCTTCAGAGGGAACTAGCCACCAAAGATACTGCTCTCACCGCTGAGAGAGCGCGCACTACATAGGAAGTTGCGCGAAGGAGGCAATTGGAAGATGAGCTTGCCCAATACCCTACCACTTTAGAGGATTACATGCACTCAACTCTCGTCATGCCTGGATCGGCTATTCTAATCCCTGAGAATAACAATGAAATTTGCACTCATTTCCTGATTGAAATTAAACACAATGCTTTTTACAGTAGATTTAATGAATGCCCTCTTTAACATATTACCAACTTTACTGATATGTGTCGTACTCTTGCTGAAGGTACCACTTTGGAATATATCTTGATGAAGGCTTTTCGTTGGTCTCTGGCTGGCCCCGCATTGAAGTGGCTAGAATGACTGAAACCACGATCCCTTACGACATGGGCTCAAGTAGACCAGGAATGTCTCAACAAATTCTTTCCTCCTGCCAAGACAACACTCCTTCGCCAGAAGATTACAGGTTTCAAACAGAAGTCTGGGGAGCCGCTGGCGAAAGCATGGGAACGATATAAGGAACTATTGCGATCTTGCCCTACTCATGGACAGCCACCCTATGTCATTCAAGAGATCTTTTTCAATTCTCTTGACCAAGTCACTAAGGACAGGATCAATCAGCATACTCGATATGAGTATCTGACGATGCCACCAGCTGACGCATGGGGTTTACTAGACAAGCTCACCAACTACGACAACAAGTATGGGGCTTCAACAAACTATGACGATGATGCCTACGCCAGGCTAGCCCCATCCATGCCTCTCTACGAACCTCCCAAGGAGATTGACCCAGATGTCAGGGAACAGTACTACAGAGACCAGAATCGCAAGCTCCTCAAGCAAGTCAAGTATCTCTCTGTCAACCAGCCTTGCATCGAATGCGGATCACAGCGGCACACCACTACTGAGTGCCCCCACACAGAGCAAGTCAGGATGGCAGAGACCCACGAAGAGGTAGCTTATGCAGGGGGTCCCAATCGCTATATGGGGGACCAAAGGTTTCAGCAACCACAGTGGAACCAAGGTGCCCCTAGGAACCCCCCACCATATAGAGCTCCAGGACATCTAGAGAGAGATCAACGGAAGGAGGACCTACAGATGATCCTTGATGAGATGCGCCGAAATCATGCACAACAACAGCAGTCTACAAGCGCCATCAATAATCAGCTCCAGAATTTCAACACAAGATTTGGAGAGCTGGATATTTGGAAGAAGAGCATAGAGACCCAGATGGGTCAATTCGCAACCCAAATTCCACGACCTACCGGGCAACTCCCTGGGCAAACAGAATCAAATCCTAAGGGGAATACCAGACACGTCGCAGCTATAAAGCTCAAGAGCGGGCACCAATTACGCGAGCCAGGGGTCAGAAAGCACCAAGACAAAGCAGAGCAGCAACTCGACAACGAGCAGCAACAACTCGATGTTGACCAAACCTTGGTCGGTATCGACAAGAAACAACTCGACATAGAGGAGAAGCCAAACTCGGACTCATCTGGACAACCCAGCAACTCGAGATCGACAACTGTTGTCGATATCGAGCAACCCCTGGTCGATGTAGAGGAGAAGTTGTCTGATGTCGAGGACTCTGCAATACCGCCGACATCTGTTCTGGCTCCGAAGCAGAAAAAAACACTGCCTTTCTCGTCTAAAGCGCTAAAAGATCCCACTGCAGGTAAGTTTAATCGTTTTGTTAATATGCTTCTAGAACTGAATGTCTTTATTCCTTTTACAGAAGCTCTGCAAGAGATGCCGGCGTATGTCAAATTCCTCAAGGAGATCCTGAGCAACATGCAATCGATCTCAGAAATCGCCAGCGAATGCAAAGTGCTCCACTTCCCTGAGAAGAGACCTGACCCTAGTAAGTTTTCTGTTACTGTGGGATTTGGACAATATAAATATGAGTCCTTGTGTGATTTAGGAGCAAGTGTGAGCATCATGCCCTTATTAATCTGGCGGAAGGTGGAGATAGGGTCTATAGAGCTTGTGGATGCCAAGCTATACATGGAAAATAATACAGTGGTCATCCCTACAGGTATGGTTGAGAATGTACCTGTCCAGGTTGGTAAGTTCTTTATCCCCGCTGATTTCCTTATTATAGACTGTGCTGAAGATCCTACTAGCCATATTATTCTTGGTAGACCATTCTTAGCTACTGCAAATGCCAAGATTAGTGTCAAACAACGATTGCTCACTTTCACAATAGGCGATGAGGTCTTAGATTTCTCTTTTGGCCTTGCAAAAGAGGAAATTTCATGGCTGGAGGTAAAAAGAACCAGCAACCACGGGATCAAGCAAACAACGGAGGAAGGAACCAGAACTCTACTCGACATCGACAAAGACTCCTCGATGTCGACCAAGCTTTTACTCGATGTCGACCAATCTTCCTCGACATCGACTTCCCCTACTGAGCACCAGGATTGCCAAGAGCCTAAGTATGGGGTCCTTGTACTCGATATCGATCAGTCTTGCTCGATGTCGACCAACCCTAAGCCCAAAGATTTCTGTTTTGGGCCCGAAAAGGTAAGTTCAGGTATAAATTCTACTCCTCCTTAGTCTATTAAGAAATTCATTAATAATTTAAGGGGAGGTAAGGCCCCGTGGCGAGAGAATCTGCGGAGAATGAGAGCTGGAAAGAAAAAGAAAGAAGAAAAGGGAGGCTATGCAAGCAACCACCTATCAGTTGAGCTTGCATACTACAATCAGGACCTAGATGATCCAGGAGAAGGGCCAGGCACAAATGGGCCCCACATTGACGGTCATTGAGCACAAATGGAGAAGTCGGCCTAGCGACTCTAAAATCTAGAGCATGTTTATAAAACTTTTGAATTTTAGGACTTTGGAACTTTTGATTTTGTTTTTTGTTTTTTGTTCTTTAGTTTAGAATACTTCATGTGGAAAGTCTTGTCTTTGTGTGAAATCTAACACTTTTAAGTCGGCAAGCATAAAAGGATCGCGAAAGGTGGAATAAGAAGTCCATGAAAGATAGTCGAAATCGACTAGGCCAGCCGAGAACGACCAAGAGGAGCAGCCCAGTTTTACTCGATATCGAGTAGGCCAACTCGATATCGACCAAGTCAGAAGGCTCCTCGACTTCAGCATTCCGCTCTACGCTGACATCTTACTCGATATCGAGTACAATACTCGATATCGACCAATCCAGTTCCTCGACATGCCCTGTATTGCCTTCCTCGACGCATTATTCGGTGAGTTTCTTCCTTTACTCTTGTTTTTTATTTGATTTTATACAGTGGGGACACACTGTATATTTTAAGTATGGGGTGGGGGAAGAGCTCATTATCATTATTATATGTTTTATTCTTGTTTTTTGGTTTTACATGGTGAAATTTTGAGACATCTCCCATTGCTTGTAAATTGTTCAAAGAAATAGTGTCATGGAAGCTTATATCGAACTCGACGATGCAAAATTAGATTCATTAGAGATATAGCATGAAATTGCCTAGTAAAGGGAAGTCACAATGAAATGCATATTTTCTTGAAAACCATGAAAGGAGGTAAAATTTAAAGTTGCTTTTGACATGTTACATGATAAGAGGATGGAGGACTTTATATTTCCATAAAATGCTCATATTGTTATATCCTAGCCTTACCTATGCGTATGCATTACACAAAGCCATATTATGCCTTATTTTTATACATTGCTCCACATGATCTAAATATTGCCATTCTTTAGCTTATTTCCTATCCGGGGATTATGTTGAGAATGATGTTACATTATGGAGATTATTATAGGGTATTTGTGTTGTGGTTATCATTATTGGAGTTTGGTAGGAAATTGTTTGAATATATGGAAAATTTTATGAGTGAAAGAAAATCCGGTCATCTCGGGAGATAAAGGTAGATCGACCCTGCTCGCTGAGATAATAGTTCAGTGAGATGGGACACACAGGTGAGGAGTCCAAAGCACTAAGTATCCGGGGCCATTCATGACACCCATGTTTGCAACTCGCGAGAAGGCAGTGCTGAGGTTAGAGAGGTAAAAGCATTATTATTGAGAAAAAGCATTATGAAAGGTGAGAAATCAAAGAAAGAAGGAATGTGGTATGAAGTTTGGAAATACTCCATTTCCCCGGATTATTAGCACCACATTGCCAAAAAATTGCTCACCTTTAGCCTTTTACTAATCTATTGCTTATTGAGCTTAAATTAAAGTCCTCTTGATTATTAATGTTTTGTCACTTATGAATTGTTTTTGCATAACCCTCATTTTGTGAGTAGATGTTGCTTTTTATTTGCACATGCATGGATTTGTGACACTAGTACCTTTTCAAGGATGGTAATTGATTGCAGGGACATATGAGAATGAATCTATGATGTTGAGAGTTTAAATTCTTCCCTTGAATGACCATCCAAGTTATTGCTTGGGGACAAGCAAGCTTAAGTATGGGGTGATTTGATGTCCACTAAAATAGCCATGTTGAAATTCACATTTTAGCTCCTTATTTTATACACTTTGCATATTTCGGGCTGGGAATATGTTGAATTTATGTAATATATGCTTATTTGCAAGAAATAGATCGAGATCTACATAAGTTTTGGTTTAATATTACAGAATTTGGAGCAATTCCGGGACAAAACCAAGAAGCAAAGACGAAAGCTGAGCCTTACTCGATATCGACTAAAGAAGTCCGGGCAAAGCATGATCGAGGAGAAGCCTGATCGAGGAACTGAAGACGAAGCACTTCCTCGATATCGAGTACTTTGCTCGATATCGACAAGACCAGAAGCACTTGTCCGAGCCAAGTCGAGAACCAGTTACTCGAGCAAGCCAGCAATCCAAAGTCGACGACATAGTTCCTCGATATCGAGGAAATTACTCGATATCGAGTAAAACATTCCTGGGCCGCGTTACGCGGTTGGGCTGTCCAAGTCAAGTTGAGCTTGCTTGGGTACGAAGATGGCCGAATCTATCAAGTTTGATCAAGATCTATCCATGGAGAGAGGATTTATCCATACATGAAGATATTTAGATATTTAGATATATTTCCTTTTATGAAAAATGCTCCTTTTATTAAAGTTTTATCTTTATTATTAGATAGATATTTCCTTCCTTGATTAGCAAGGATTGCAAGCCTATAAATAAAGCCCATGGGGCTGGTTTTTCATTCATTCAATTTCGAAGAGAACACAAGTAAAGAGAGGAAGAGAAGAAATTATAAGTTTGGTTGAGTTTATTAATGCAAGTTAGTTCTTTTTCATCAAAGATGTCTGCAATTGTGATGAAGCGCGAGTAGTCCACCCACTTCTAGGGTTGGGGTGAGCCCAACGATAGCCACGCGTGTTTGAGGTAAAGATCCTACTTTTATCATGTTTTGAGCATCTACTACTTGTTATGTGTTTATTATCTATCTAATGGAGATCCATGTTAACAACTTGGATTATAAACATAAAATCGGTAGATACAATTAGGGTTTCTTGAAAGAGTTGTCTAATTGTTGGAAAAGGCAAAAGTTTGATCCTTCGATGCAAGTCACATGATTATCTGTTTTATTCTGGCCTTAAACATGTTTGGTTGTCGTTGTCGCAAACCCTAATCTTGGAAGTTCTCTTTCATTCATCAAGTTAAGATTTGAAATTTGCTTGTTTTTACTTTCTGCTCTACTCGATATCGACTAATTTTGGTCGATATCGACTTCTGACCTTCGATCATCAAGATTGATGTAGCTTCTGGTGTGCAGGAACCCGGCACCGACAAGAACTTTACTCGATATCGAGTAAACTCTCCTCGATATCGACCAACCACCGGGAGCTGCTGCTGCTGCTTTGTTCGACTTGTCCGATCTTCTGTCGACTAACCCTAGCCGAGATCGAGCATCTGTAGTCGACTTCTGTCTGTGAGATTCATCCGCTGCCTAGGATCCGCTGACACGCTTCCTCGAGGATCGATCATGACTTCCCGCTGCTACATCAGGAGAAAGTCTTGTAATCATTTGCAAGGGACGGAATCTGGTTTGCTTTGCTTTATTCATATTTTATTTGCATTCTCGATTTCCTCCTACTAACATTTGCACCTTTATTATTTTATTTCTTTATTTACATTCTGCACAGATTTTACCCGACACCAACTACCATTCCCTATCCATCCCTCGACATCGACCCATTCTTAGCCGACGTCGATAGCATCCCTTATCACCTTTTCCCGCTATTCCCGAACCCCTAAACCAACTAAACCTAGAACCGCTGACTTCTCTCCCGAGGAGGAACCTGACTCCACTATCCTATAGCGGGGTCTTGACTATAAATTTATTTGGCCGAGAAACCGTCTCGTCAAACATCCAAGTCACCGGCCCGCGAGGCCATTGTCAGACATAATATTGTTGAGGCCACAACTAAAGTTTGTGTCTTGATAACTGAGGGGGCGAACATAAGGTGAATTAATGTTGTGTCTTGACGAACATCTGGTTATTCATATTGTCCCTCAAAGTGTTTAGGTGACGAGCATTTGGTTAGTCATGTTGTCTCTCAAAGTTTTACGTGATGAACATTTGGTTAATGAACCTCCTTCAGGCCATTCAACGGACAACATTTGTGGTGCCCTGAGAGTTTTGGAGATCAACTTTGGGTTGAAAATGTTTGTGGCTTCAATTAGTAGGAGTTTAGTCGTTTTAGGTTTGTGCCTTGAGTTTAATAAAAATTAACAGCATATACGCTGCATTTTGTGATGCTCCCTGTCCGAAACCAAATGTAACCCACAAACAAACAACGCTGCATACAAAATAGAGTGCACCAACACCAATTTCATACATAAAAACCCGCAATTTCATACATAAAAATGTGCATACAAACCAAATGTAATTAACACTACATATTCCATACAAACCAAACACATTGTTCATACATTAAAACCTGCAATACCATGCTATGTTGTTCATCAACCAACCCAAAAACCCATGTCACCAAAACAACCTACCAATGTACTTGTGTTGAAACACAAACGGACATAAAGTTTAGAAACACCATGTTCAAACACAAACTGCACTTAAAGTCTAGAATCGTGACTCAAAAGTTGCATAAACTAACCCAAAAGTGAAGCAAAGAAGTTGTGCAAGTTGCAACCAAGTTCTTGTTAATTGTCACCTACCTAGATCGCCAAGTGCTCAAACCTGTATTTCGGTAGGGAAGTGTCGAGCCATCAGCCTCTCAAAGTGCTCCATTTTTTTCTTCATCTGATCATATTTTTCATTGGCTAGCTTGGCGTCCTCCTCAGCCTTCCTTGCTCGCTCATTAGCCTCCCTAGCTTGCTCTTCTAGCTCTTGTCTTTTTGTCGGGCCTAGAGTGGACCAATCAACCCCTCGCTTCCTTGGAGGCTTCCTGACAGCCTCGCCCATCTCTAAATGAAGGCAAAGAAAGTGAAAATTACATAGATATAAAAATTAAAAAAATCAGATTGATAACATGAAAATGACAGTATGACATTGGTTCCTAAAATATGATGGTAAAGTTCCTAAAATCAAATGGATTTCATGCTCTTATTCAGTTGGAATTCATGGTGTCATGTAGCTCTTAAATGATGTAAAGTTATGAAAATCGGATTGTAAAGTCCCTAACTCAGTTTGAGATGAATGAAATTATATATAATTGAACTCACTTTGAAGCCTTACATATTTTTTTATATAACTAATAGTAATGATAATATATATAATCATCAAGTTATATATATAACTGATCAATTATTAAACTCATTTTAAAGCCTTATCCTAACTTGGTTTACCTCGTACAGAAGTGCCTCTCCTCTCTTCAAAGCCCTTGACGATTATCTCACACTGAGTAGCTACTGGTAGGACATCATGGTCTTCTTCCTCTGGTCGCGAACTCACATAGTCGTTAATTGCCTGCTGCATAATTTCCTAGGAACAGAAAAAAAAGATTAGCATCCTACACAATAAAATCATCCAAGGAACTCATCAATGACATCCTAGAAGTCAGAGATAGCTAAACCGTCAGTACACTCTCACCACAGTCGACCCGTCTTCATCGTCCTGGAGGTATTCGTCTATTGAAGCTTGCACAAAAGGGGCCAAGTGTCCGTCCTTGTACAACTGCTCTGCCCGGTAGCACACAGGTCTAGGCCTTGAGTGGTGCTTGATAGGCTTGGGATTCTTAGTTCTGTTGAGTTTGTTGCGGTTGCTTATTTCCTCCAAAGACACAAGAACATATAAACATCGGAGAACAACAGTAAACCTATGGTAACAGTTGAATGCAAAATACACAAAAAAAAGCTAAGGAGTTTGTCAGGAGCGAGGAACTCCTTCTCCACAAGGTAGCGTCATTGCTCAAGACGGAGTTTGAACTCAAGAGGTATGGGTGGACCATGCTTCAAGAAGTGGGAATGACACTTGTACTTCCAACTGCGGTATCTTGATGCTGCATGAGTCTCAATATACTTCTTCAATTTTTCATCATTAGGAGATACAACGTACATAGTCTACATAAATAAGAATGCAATTATATATATCAATTACCAGTTAAGAACATTGAACAGGAGAGATGGGCAAAGCAAAGTGAAAATGAACAGATGCAAGTAAAGAAAACAGTTTGTTGCATTCA
This sequence comes from Persicaria tinctoria, assembly GCA_037127255.1. Lineage (NCBI taxonomy): Eukaryota > Viridiplantae > Streptophyta > Magnoliopsida > Caryophyllales > Polygonaceae > Persicaria > Persicaria tinctoria. The sequence goes on from JBANSL010000020.1 coordinate 40,847,879, forward strand.
GAACACATAACAACTAACTATTAGAATGCAAGTGAAGAAAACAGTTTATTGCATTCGGTGAAAATGAAATTATCATATATCATTATCAGACCATGAGAATGCAAGTGAAGAAAGCAAAGTGAACAACTAACTATCATTGAGTGAACATCTAACTATCATTCATTATCAGCAAAGTGAACACAGAACAACTAAGTATGAGAATGCAAGTGAACAACTAACTACCATTCAGAGAGAATGCAAGTGAAGAAAGCTAAGGGTATTTAACTGATGACAAATTGAGATTGTGAAACATTCAAGATCAATCTCAGATGAAGGTGAAATGAAGAAAAGAAAATGAAGAAAATGAAAGAGGGAAAACCATTCTGTATTTCCTCATAGTTTGTTACAAGTGAACTGAATGAATTGACAGTGGAGAGAGTTTATGTATTTATATACAATTACACACGTGACACTACAAGTGATCTCATCCATTGAATTCTAACAAACTCTTTAACTAACTTTGCATAGTATAGCTGTACTTTTAACATTAACTCCTAAGAAATTGAAAACTAACTAACAACAAATACAAAACTGAAAGCTACTATGAAACTGCTATAACTAACAACAACTACCACACGCCCAAAACTCCTAAAACATTATCAAAATTCAGGAAATACCAATCTCATAACACATTATACAATCCAGCAAAATAAACACCTAAATTTATTGACAACAACTTGTAAACCAGCAAACAAAATAGTAAAAGGGAAGAGAACACTTGCTTACATCCAGGTAAGCGATAATCCATATATCCCTGATCAGCAAACTGTATTGGTTGAGCTCGGGATTTCCATGGAACTCCGACCATAAATTTTTTATCTTTCCAGTGACCCTCACTATCTGCATAGTCTTGTTACTCACCACAGTTCTTCATTTCCCTACAAATGATGAAGACAATGATTAGATAAGAAAAGACACATACAAAGCCTACAATTTGGGGAATCAGAAAACCCTAAAAATCCATATTCTCTCAGAAATCACCAAACAAAGATAAAAATTGGGGAATCAAATAACCCACCAAAATCAGTTCTTGCCTTCATTACAAAGTAAATTAAAAGCAATTTGTTTACCTGGCGTTCGTATGACTCATCCCCTCCAATCCATGGGTACTTTTCTGGACAACTGCTCGGCCAACTACCGGAAGTGTCTGACATGCCTGTGGACGGAACAACATGGAGTATAAGAAACACCAGACAATTCATGATGTACAAGATATGGAAGAGCAAGTGATAACACATCAAAGCAACATGGTATGCTATGCTTAATGAATAAGCCAATTTTAAAAATGAGTAACCATGATCAAAGCAACAAGGTTGTAAATGCCTCCATAGCAGATCAGTAATCTACCAAATTCAGACCAATTTTAGAAGAAACCTTGCATACACATTGATCCAAAACAAATATTGAAATACAAAATTTTAATCCAGCAAACTGAGCACCCGAATTGAGCAAGCCGTAGCCACCCAACTACAGTCATATGTGACCAGTAGCAGCTAGCTCAAAGTGTGTGTATGTGCTATAACAAAAAATGCAATGGAATGCACCCAAGCCAAGGAGAATCAATGCAATTCATTTTTGATGAAATTGGGGATTTTCTCATTCTCCTACAACTACAGGTTCTAATAGGCCGAATGGAGCAATGGAAGCCACCCAAGCCAAGGAGAAGTAGCAGCTAGCTCAAAAGAAACAGATCTAGATGAAACCAATGGAGGCTAGGCCGATTTGGGTTTCAGATCTGGAATTCAACCCGAACCAAAACAAATAGCAAATAATCAAACAGATCAATCGAGCAAGGAAGGAGAAGGCTCACCTGATCGAGCATGAGGGTGAGTGAAAAACAATGCAAGGAAGGAGATTGAGGTCGAGGAAGAGATGCCAAATACCCCGGCCCTCACTGTCTAGAATAGAGGATGTGAAATAACCCCACTGTCCGGAAGAAGACGATATGTCAAACACGTACGGAGTTACATGTTTTTTTTAAAAGTACAGTTGAATCAAGGGACGAACATATATATGTTCGTCCCTTGAATGATGATGGCACCACTGGCACCTCACAATCCTTGTTGAATCACCATGTTTATCGATGGTCAACGGTGTGATCAACCTCCACTTATTATTCAGGAGACGAACTTAGTCATTATTTGTCTCCTGAAAGGCTCCCTTGGATGGGTATACATCCGGTCCTATTGTAAATGATGACCCAGGCTTTGTTCCTCCCTTGAAGTGCATTCAGACAACGACTAAAAAGTCGTCTGTGTCTAGAACGTCAAACTGGCCTAGTGACTCCATGTCTCCCTCCATATGAAAACAATGACTTCGTCTTGTTGAATTAACATTACGGAGTATTTTAGAGTGTTAAAGTCTTTTTAAATGACTTTTAATTAATACTTTATCCACTCGTCAAAACATATTATTTTAGTTTTGTGCATAACTTTTAAGAAAATCAACAAACTTACCATCTTATCCTCATTTATCACACTACTTTTTTACTTTATCAAAAATTACAACCAACAAATAATTAATCGTTACAATGGCATTTTTGTGAAGTAAATGCCAAAATACCTATAATGATATATTGTTTTTGAACAACATTAACACATAACTCTAAAGTGACATATTTTGCTGAATGGAGAGAGTGTGAACATTATAACTACTTTGTACTTCTTTTCTTAAATTAAATGTCATTTGAACTTGTGTAGATGCTTTTTAAGGAGATAAAAACTCTATAAAATATTATAAAAAAATCATTAAAAATTTAATATTTTATAGAGTTTTTACCTAGTTAAAATGTGTGTTGAAAAGTAAAATAACATTTATTATGAAACAGATGGAGTATTTATTAGTAATAAATATGAAATACAACAACAATTATCTCAGTATATCGATTATATCCCACATCTAGTAGGGATTGAAGGGTAATAGTAGTACGCACTTTTTTCCTAATAAAGTCGGGGTTTCCGTGAGTAATAAATATGAAATAAAAGAATAATTAAAAATTAATAAATGGACAAATAAAAGTGTTTGGTGAATTTTAATTCTGTACATAGTACTATGAAATTAAATGAGAATCTCTAGACAATACAGTATGGAGTATTTATAAAAAAAAAATGGGCCAATTTGTGAAATGTCCAAAACATATGTCCTAATTGGGGAAATGTCCATATTTTGGGACAAATTGGTGAAATGTCCATAATATAAACCCCCTCCCTTGTTCCACGCACTCTCTCCTTCATTCAGATCGGCGCTTTTCGCTGAGACTCTACTCCCCTCCTCCGATCTCTATCCCTCCGCTTCATCAGGTCGCTCCTCCTCCCCTCCCCCCCCCCCCTCCTACGCCTCCTCCGATCTCCAGCAACGTCTATCGGCGTCAAGGCTTGCGGCTGCAACGGGAGATTGAGATTGCTAGGGTTAGAATAGGCGATTCGCCGGCGCATCTCTCCATGGCTGGATCTATGCTTCAGCGAGATTGAGCGAGGTCCGATGGAGCGAGCGAGGCCGACACATCTCTCCATGGCTCCCTCTGGCTTCCTTATCAATTGATTACAAAATCGATCTGTGTGTGCTTGGATCTGTGGTGAGTGAGCGGCGGAGCGAGTGCCGAACCTATCCTTGGCTCAGGAATCGCTGATGGATTCGATGCTCGACATTCGTCTGTTCTCGCTTGCGAGGAGAGCTTGGGATGATGGATCGAGATTGATAACTGTTAAGGTCTCCTTTCTTCAATCTATTGCTAGGTTTCATCTCTGTTTGTTTAGTAATTTCTTCTTTATTCGTCTATTGCTAGGTTTCTCCGATCTATTACTAGATTTCTTCATTGCTAGATTTTCTGTCGTTCGGACTCCTGAATGGCGGTTGAGGCTAGAGTAGAACCGGCTCCTTCATCTCAAGATCGTCCTTTACCTCCTCTAGGGATGCGATTGCGAAGGCAAAGACGAAGGAAAATCATCCTTCCAAAACGAGGTATATCCCTTATCAATGAGGTTCTTGATTAGGTGAAGATAGAGTCAGGAAAGCTTAAGCTTGAAGCTATGCCTTTCGATCTGAGTGTTGTTCTCAACAATATCTTTCTCTTGTAAAGAGTGCTCACTTGAATCAAACATAATCAAACATTTCCTCTTGCAATTTGGAAGATGTAGAGAGAAAATTGCACAGCTTTCGAAGCTGAGATGGTGACAGCAACTGGAGCAATGTACAGAGAGTCATGGGGCTGATCGGTGATCCAAAACTGGTGAGTCTTGACATTTTATCTGTATGTATCATATTTCTTCTTCTTTGACATGTTATGAATCAGTCCATAAGTTGAGTCATTTGATGTTTGTCATACTGCCTGATGCAACAAGAAGGGAAGTTAAATTATCTGGGACAATTAGACTAATTAAGCAATGGTCTGGTTGTTAGAGAAGTGTTGTATGTTCCAGATTTTCATCATAACTTGTTGTCTGTGCAAAAGTTGTTGAGAGCAAATAAGTTGGGAACTTATTTTGCTAAGAAATCATGTTGTTTTCAGGACCTTCAGAGTAGAGAAATTGTAGGTATTGGGCAAGCCATGGACGGGCTTTACAAGATGGTGCCTGATCAGAAGAATTTAGGAGACAAAGATAGAGAAAATATTGTTGTATGTGCAGTTGCTGCTGAGAAAATAAATGAAGAATTAGTCTATTTGTTGCATCATAGGCTTGGCACTCTTCATGGGGAAAAATAAAGCATGTATTTGGATATGAACATGCAACTTGTAATGAGTTGGTTTGTGAAATTTGTGATGTAGCTAAGATGCACATACTTTTTTTTTCTTCAAGAAACAGTTTATCAGATCATTTGTTTGTTCAAAATACTGCACGATTAGAGAAGTAGGGCTTTAGATTCATTTTTGTCAATAAATAATGCTCGTTGGTGGGCAAGCCCTGTCAAAGTGTTCACAGTATCGTATTGAGCTCGATCTAGCAGATGGTCGTTTGAAGGCTTGACGTTATGCAATTATAGTCTATTGATGAGCAAAAATAATGCCATGTTGAGCAATAATCTATTGAGCAACTATAAAATAATATTGAGAAAAAATAAGATCATGTTGAACACAATTTCACAAGTCTCAATAGTTGTGCAAATATAATTTATTGTTGAGCAAAAATAAGAGCATGCTGAGCAAATTTCCACCAATCACCCATGTTGTGCAATTATAGTCTATTGATGAGCAAAAATAAGACCATGTTGTGCAATAATCTATTGAGCAAGTATAAAATAATATTGAGAAAAAATAAGATCATGTTGAGCACAATTTCACAAGTCTCAATTGGTACGTGTGCAAATATAATCTATTGTTGAGCAAAAACAAGATCATGTTGAGCAAATTTCCACCAATCCCTCATGTTGTGCAATCACAATCTATTGATGAGCAAAAATAAGATCATGTTGAGCACAATTTCATAAGTTTCAATTGTTGTGCAAATATAATCGTTGATAAAAAATAAGATCACGTTGAGCAAATTTCCACCAATCCCTCATGTTGTGCAATTATAGTCTATTGATGAGCAAGAATAAGACCATGTTGTGCAATAATCTATTGAGCAACTATAAAATAATATTGAGAAAAAATAAGATCATGTTGAGCACAATTTCACAAGTTTCAATTGTTGTGCAAATATAATCTATTGTTAAGCAAAAATAAGATCATGTTGAGCAAATTTCCACCAATCCACCATGTTGTGCAATTATAGTCTATTGATGAGCAAAAATAAGATCATGTTGAGCACAATTTCACAAGTCTCAATTGTTGTGCAAACATAATCTATTGTTGAGAAAAAATAAGATCATGTTGAGCAAATTTCCACAAATCCCCCATGTTATGCAATTATAGTCTATTGATGAGCAAGAATAATACCATGTTGTGCAATAATCTATTGTGCAATAATATATTGAGCAACTATAAAATAATATTGAGAAAAAATAAGATCATGTTGAGCACAATTTCAAAAGTCTCAATTTTTGTGCAAATATACTCTATTATTGAGCAAATTTCCACCAATCCCCCATGTTGTGCAATTATAGTCTATTGATGAGAAAGAATAAGACCATGTTGTGCAATAATATATTGAGCAACAATAAAATAATATTGAGAAAAAATAAGATCATGTTGAGCACAATTTCACAAGTCTCAATTGGTGTGCAAATATAATGTATTGTTGAGCAAAAATAATATCATGTTGAGCAAATTTATTTTACAAATGCACAACTTTTACAATTGCACAATTATCCAACTAGAAAAGATGTTGACACACACCAATAATATGTTAACAAAATATTATTGGTGACACAACCCTTTATTTATGAAATTTGAGATATTAATCTTTCATGTTTTGATCAATTTGATTCTTTATAACTATGTCAGCACTAAAACTGCAAACATCGCTGACACTCGTTATTTTCTCTAATTAACAAAATAGAAAAGATTCTGACACAACCTTAATTTCTGAAATTTGAGCTAGTAATCATTCTGACTTCCGGCACTCACATCTCTTGTCATGCTAGAATTAGGGATACAGGACCCAGTTTCCAGGAGGATCAATTAGTTTTGATTATGGTTCAGTTCTTGTTATTCTTGCAAGCATGTTCATGCCTAATCATGCAGAACAGGTACATGATTCAGGTACGCGCGCATCAGAAGATAGCCAGGGAATGCCTCCCCTACATGCGTCAATGGCATTCAGCATGAGCATAGACCCGACCAACCTTGCTAGCATGTTTACTAGCATGGCTTCCAACACACATCAGCAACATAGTTCTCTAAGCAGCTCTTTCAATTAGAATCTATGTTCAAGGAAATTGGAAGAGTTGCCTATTTGGATTTTTTTTATTCAATGTTCTTTATAACCAATGATTTTTTTGATATTGGTTAGACAATCAAGCACAAGTCTATCCCTTTTAAGCACTGTGTCATCACTTTTTAAAAAAATTCTTTTTTTTTTTCACGTCAGCACTTTTGCAGTTGCACAACTACACTTTATAATTTTACTTTTGCACCTTATAGTCTTATTCGCGAAGAGAAACATAATAAGAGATACCACATAGATAGCATATGCGGGATTTGAACCCGTATCATTATGCATAGGCACGTTGCTTTAACATTTTGAGCTAATAGGCTTAACCATAAATGTTCAAGGAGAATCTAATATGCTGCCTGATCTAATTTAAAACCATTGCACAAAAGCTGGAATCACAGGTTCATAAATCGATCTGATTAGCATCAAAAGCAATGAGATATTGGTTACTCTAATTCTCTGAACAATGGGATATTGCTTACTCTGATTCTGAACAATGAGATTTTGCACAATGCATCTTCCAAACCTAAGAGCAAGAATAGTTCAGGAATCTACAACTTCAACACAGTTTCCACAATTCTGATTCTGAACAATGAGATATTGGTTACTGTGATTCTGAACAATGAAATTTTGCATAGTGCATCTTCCAAACCTAAGAGCAAGAATAGTTCAGGCATCTACAACTTCAACACAGTTTCCACAACTCTGATCCTGAACAATGAGATATTGCTTACACTTAGCTTTAGCTCTTCCATCTTGTCGTCGCAATTTTCGAAATACTGGGAAAAAATCAGTTAAACTGTACAGCAGAGTTTTGGGTCAATTGAAGCCAAGCATATGTAGAAAGCTTGATAGCCGGTAAACGGGTACCTAGCCAAAACAAGAACAAAACAGCACCTAATTACATTAGTTAATTGCTGATGCACACTGTGTTGTTTAGGGTTTCTGATTTGGGTCAATTGAAGCCAAGTATATGCAGAAAGCTTGGTAGCTGATGCATACTGTGTTGTTTAGGGTTTGTGATTTGGGTGATTTAATTCCTAAAACAAGAAGATAGGGTTTCAGATAAAATCACCTGTAATCCATCAGATACTTTAACTCCCCCGCCCGTCCAAGTTGAAGGATTGTCTACCTTCCATTTCCCTGTTTGGAAACAAATATAAGTCAAGATTGTACACTAACATCCAACTTAATGTAAATAAATGCAAAGGCAAGGTAAATTTGTTGTGTTATTTGCTTGTTTTTAAAAACCTAAGCATGTAGACGTAGTACGTTCATCTCTCTTATTTATATTTTCTATCGTCTCTTTATGGTGTTGTAATTATGTAATGTAAACCTCAAGCAAATGTTGAACAACTCAGTTTTAAAGTTGCACAACTCAGTCTTAGAGTTGCACAACTCTCGCTTAGAGTTGCACAACAATCAACTTCCATACCTTAAGATGCAGTATATAGCAAAAGAACACAACAATTAACTCCAAGAAGAAGCTAAACATAATAAAGGCAACAGATTTGATGAAACCAATGAAAAAGGGATAAGTCGATCTTATAAGACAATCATATACAACGATACAACATGGAAGAGTTAAGTGACACAACCATAACAGGATTGGTAAAAAAATATCCATAGAAAATGAAGTTCATAGGCAGATTAAAGAACTCGAACTTCCCTCAAGGAGCTAAGCAACATATTCTCAGTTTCCAAACTGATCAAAAGGAGAAACTTCCCTTGTGACAGATCCCTCAAGACGACTAACCAACAAGCACATAAATTAAAAGCTTCACTTCTTCAGAAAGGGTACGAGAACTCACTCTGTCAATCTACATATTCAACAACTAAAACTACAAACACCATTTACTAAACTTCAACTATGAGATAGCTCAATCTTTTTTACAGAAGCCAACTAGAAATGAATAGGTGTACACTTGAATTTTTACTAGCTAGATTGAATCATAGTTTATTCTTTTATGTTGAACAAAGGTATGTTTATAATATGTATTAGAATTAACATGGGAGAGAGTCCCTGATCACTGCACAAATGCACAAACAAACTATAATAATCACTACAATACTGCACAAATCATATATTCATAACCACTGTAAATCTGAAATGCAAATACAATGCACAAATCATTGAAATCAATTAACCAGCACAATTAAATCTGAAATGCAAAGAATTGAAGGTCAGATTACAAGAAGAAGGTGAGGTTCGGTGTATACCTAGGCGAGACTAGCAATGAGACAGAGCGAAGAAGGAGAGACTCGGCGAGAACTGCGACTCATCATTGAAATCAATTGACCAGCACAATTAAATCTGAAATGCAAAGAGTTGAAGGTCAGATTACAAGAAGAAGGTGAGGTTCGATGTATACCTAGGCGAAACGAGCAGTGAGACAGAGCGAAGGAGGAGAGACTCGGCGAGAGCTGCGACTCAGCGAGATAGATCTAGTCCAGATCTATCGACGGTTACTCGAACATCTGCAATTGAGAGATGAGAGATTAGAGCGGTTGCCGGAGGAGAGACTCGGTGAGATTAGAGCTTGAGATCGAGAACCACTTACCAGAGGAGGAAGGTGCGCGAAGGCTAATAGAAAGGGAGAACACGGTAAGATGATGGATAGCGGCGAAGGCGCGCGACCGGAGTAAGGTGCGACGATGGATAGCGATGGAGGAAGGAGCGATGATGGAGAGCGATGGGAAGAGAGTGAAGGCGGATAGAAAGGGGGAACGCGGTGAGAGATAGATCGCATGGGGTACGGGGTATTTATTATGGACAATTTACCAATTTGTCCAAAAAGTAGGATAATTCACCAATTTGTCCAAAAAAAATGTCTGTTTGACAAATTTTTTCAAAAGAAATTATACTCGGCTGATAAAAAAAAAAACTAAAAATGACTGTAAAGTTGACAAGACCAGTAGATTTTGAGGACCGAGAAAAATGAGACACGGCACATATGGTAATTGGTGAATTATTGTACTTTTTTTTTTATTAGATAAGAATTCGGTTGGAATAACCCTAACCGATTGCATCCAAACGGATGAGATCATTAAGATCGGAGTATTGTTCCAGTGCCAGCCCGCTAATAGGACGACCAAGGTGTGCAACCTTGTCAACCGTCCTATTACCCTCACGGGGCACAAAGGAATAGGAGATATCAAGAAAAGACATAAGAATCCCTTTGACATCACCCATAATTAATTCTATTTCCCAGGGACAGATCCCGCCTTTCTGTAGGTGATTTATTATTATCTTTGAATCACCCTCTATTATTAGCTTATTGTAATTATTGGTTTTGGCGCACAGAACTCCTTCTCTTAGTTCAATCGCTTCTACCATAATCGGGCTATGTTGTCCAATTTCTTTATTCCCTATACTAACCACTTGTCCATCTGAGTTCCGAATTATAAAACCAATGTTAGCTTCCCCTAGATTATTAACTGCACCATCAAAATTGAGTTTCATAATGCCCTGTGGTGGTTTTTTCCATTTCACATTTTTCCTACTAACCTTTTTGTTCTTACCCCCCGCCCCCCTTGTGTCCCCTTTCTCGTCATCGTTGTCATCCTTTGCAGCTTTTTCCCATCCTTCTTTTACAGATTTGATGAATGCACTTATCTCTAAATGTGTTGGCGTATCCGCTTCTCTAAATATTTTCTTATTCCTAAAATAACAGATGGACCACCATTTTATTTCCATATCTTCCTTCTCTTTATTTGTTAACACTTCTCCTAACTTTGCTAAGATAGTATTTCCCTTAGATGTTGTTGTATTAAGACTATTTATGATCCTAGAGCATTTAGTGGTCTGTAGTAAACTATTTTGACTAAATGAACAGTTAGCAAAGAGGTGGACTTCATCCTCTCCATTTGCTCCACAAAAACAACATTCATTAGGGATCGACACTCCTCTCTTTCTTAGCCTGTCCCTAGTTGGTAACCCATTTTGGGCTATTTTCCATAGGAAATTCTTAATCTTTGGTATTGTATTTACCTTCCATATCCATTTGGTTGGGTCATCGCTGAACGACTCTTGGTTAGTAAGAAATCGTACCGCACTAGCTGTGGTATACCATCCCTGTTTATCATATCTCCAATACACCTATCCGCCATTCTATGGATGGGAAGAGGTACACTATAAATTTTTCCTGCCCACTCATTACCAATTGCACTACACAACTTTTCCTTATTCCAGACGCCATTCTAGATAAATTCTCTAACCCGGGCTTCTTTATTTTCAACAGGTGTGTTAATTATGCAGTCAATCAGAGGTTTTTGCGAGATCCAAGAATCTGTTCAGAATTTTACTGTTTCCCCATCCCCAATACTCCAAACCAAACCTTTTTTAAATTTATCAATCAACATGGCTGCATGTCTCCATTGCCAAGAAGAATTCCTTTGTTTATCGTAATTTAAAACATCTGCGTGTTTTAAATATTTATATCTAATAATTTTAACCCAAATATTGTTCGGTTCAGCTAGGGTTTTCCATAATAATTTCATCTGTAAAGCCTCATTCATTACACTCGTTTTTCTTATGTTTTGACCTCCCTTACTTTTTGGCCTACACACCTTATCCCGAGCTATGAGAGGTTTATACTGGAGATCTTTATTCCAGAAGAAATTTCGATTAATGTAATCGAGTTCATCATGAATATATCCTGGAAGCATAAAAATTTGCATAGCATACATCGGTTTCGAGGACAAATTTGAATTAATCAGGATCGATCTTCCTTGTTGAGACAGAGAGTTTGCTTTCCATTTAGACAACTGATTTTTTGATTTATTGATTATATCTTCAAAGGTGTGTTTATTTACTTTCCCATTGATTATTGGGCACCCTAGATACTTCTACATCTCTCTCGTGTGTGCCATCTGAAGGGAGTTTTCTAATAATTGGATTCTCGTTCCAGGAACACCCCCTGTAGTCTGGAAAGAAGATTTATGGAAGTTGACTTTTTGTCCTGAGGCTCTGCAATAATCCTCAATTACAGATTTTACATTTCGACTAGCCTCTAGTGTGGCTTTAGAAAAAATAATTGTGTCATCTGCAAAAGCAAGAAAAGGAATTGTCGGTCCATTTCGACCAAATAAAAATCCGATTTTACTTGATTGGTCCAATGATTTCTTTTGAAGATTTCGTGCAAGAACTTCTGCCCCAAGAATGAATAGGAATGGCGAGATAGGATCGCCCTGTCAAATGCCTCTCGTAGGGAAAAATAATTCTGTTGGAGAGCTATTCGCCAAAACAGAAAAAGATACTGTTTTTATACATTCTTCTATCCACATAATAAATTTCTGATGGAAACCGAACCTCTTAAGAATTTCCAAAATAAAGTTCCAATTGAGACTATCATACACTTTCTCCATATCAAGTTTAATCGCCATCCATCCCTCCTTTCCCTTCCGCGTCTTAAAAGAGTGGAACACCTCGTGTGCAATTAATACATTATCTTGAATTGCTCTGTCCGCAACAAATGCACCTTGCAATGGATGAACTAATTTACCCATTACTTTCTTCAATCGTTCCGTAAGGATTTTTGAAATAACTTTATAAATCGTAGAGCATAAGCTAATCGGTCTATAATTATTAGTTGAAGATGGGTTATCCACTTTTGGGAGTAAGGTAATAAACGTGTGATTAATTTGACGGAGAAGCTTCCCGGAATGGAAAAAACCTTTTACAGCTCTAGTCATTGACGAGCCCACAATATCCCAAAAAGTTTTATAAAATTCTGCTGAAAAGCCATCCGGACCAGGTGATTTGTTTCGCCCTAGGCTAAAAACCGCATTTTTTATCTCGCTATTTTGGACTGGTTTGATTAACATTTCGTTATCCTCATCTGTAATTTCCTCCCTGATTGGATCCAATGTATTCTCCCATTCACTTATAATTTGGCTATCTTGTTTAAACCGTTTTTCAAAGTCAGCTTGGATTTATTTCTTGATATTTTCCTCTCCTAAAATGAGGGTTCCTTCTGCAGACGTGATATGACGTATTATCTTTCTATTTCGTCTTCCTGTAGCTATTTTATGAAAATACCCAGAATTTGTATCAGCTAATTTTATGTGTTTTGATTTTGCTCTCTGACTCCAGTAGGTTTTATGAAACTTTATAAGCACATCTTTTTTCTCAAGTAATCTACTCTGCTTGTCCGCTATAATTGAATCAGATGAGTTACACAACTCTGCTTGAATATGGATGAACTTTTCCTCTATATCTTCTAACTGTCGAAAGATATTGCCGAAGGTCTTTTTATTCCATTCTTTAATTTTTGCTTTAAGAATTTTTGTCTTGAATGCCAACTGATACATCGCAGAACCAGGGCAATTTGCTCTCCATACTTGTTTGACTATTATTCTAAGATCTTTTCGTTTGAGCCACATATTCTCAAACTTGAATGGGGCAGCCTGCGTACCCTTGTCATCAACCAAGGACAACGTAATAGGGCAGTGATCTGATGAAGAAAAGGCATGGTGGGTTAAGTGAATACTAGGGAAAAGAGTTAAGATTTCGTTCTGAACTAATGCTCTATCCAGCCGTTCATAAATATTATCTGGCCCAACCTTTTTCTTTCTCCATGTAAACCTATTTCCACTGAACGATATGTCCACCATCTCACAGTTATTTTTAATATCATTTAATCTGACCAATCTGGATAATGAAGATTCTGCTCCCCCTTTATTGTCATCTTGTGTAACAATATCATTCAAATCTCCTATTATCATAGATGGAACAGTAGACGTGTTAATTAACATTTTTATTTCATCCCAGAAACCATGTTTCTCTCATCCCTGGGCCGATGCATATACAAACACAATCTGACATTCGACTTTTAGGTTTGCATTGTTATAAATTACACTAATGAAACGATTGCTATAGTGATTGACTGAAATAGTTTCATGAGTCATGAAATGAGTTTTCCACAGCAGACCAATCCCACCCGATTTGCCTACAGCAGGTACCCATATTGCTTCATCAAACCCGCAGCTCTCCAGGATTTTTCCTCGGGGATTTTGTCCGTGTTTGTTTCCATTACAGTCATGATTTTGACTCTATTAATATTACAGAACGTACCAAGTTATGCCCAAAAATTTGGTCTTCCAATACCCCTAACATTCCAAGAGCCTATCCTCATTTCCAACCTAATTTTTCACTTCCCCTAATCACTTTAGACAATGTATTTCGCAAGACAAGACTATACAAGATAGTCCGTAACACGACACAAAAACATACTCCTCCATCTACTACCCTATTTTGAGTTGTTTGAAAAACCTTAGACAACATAAGCAATTGATCAAAGTTATTCCTCAGGAAGCTATGAATTGAACAATAATACCAAAGGATGTTAATATCTATTCTCCACCTACTTGTTTCTAATACATACTTGCTACTCACTTTCCCTTTATTTATTTTGAAGCTAATAAGGAAATAGCTTCCTGCACCAGTGTCTTTGTTGCGTGAAAAAACAAAGCTCCAAATCTGTTTTTCTCCAAACCATGGTTTCTAATACGGGTTACAAGTTACCCTATGAATATCAGTGATTTCTATTTTCTTATATACTATATAACTAAGGAGGTTTCTCTCTACTGCTTTGAATATAGCCCCATTGATGGGCTGAATGATGGTGCTAACTCCACAAGTACCACTATACTTAACTTGTATAGGCGATAATCTATATACATAATTAGAATTAGCAAGCATACCATACTGCCATCCCAAGTTCACACCAAGCCAATATATAACGAGTTCTTTATATAAAATGCAACTAATGCTGCACCCATTCAGAAGATCAACAGAGTGATCCATTACATACTTTGTAAGGACACAAACAACAAGACACTCTCCTCTCCTGTAACTTATGCTACATATTGCACTTATTTTAACCCTTATAAGGAGAACAGGAAAAGGAAGACGAGCATACATCCACACCAAAATGAACCCAAAGCCTTGACACATCTTATCCGATTTTCCAACCTTACATAAGCTCCTACCACAACACTACACATACTGACATTCATACTTCATTTTGATAGATTGAGGGATAAGCTGCCACAATCCACTCCACAGTTTCCAAACCCAAGGAAAAGGTGAAGAATAATCCGTCCATAGTCGACTACTCATTCTTGCCCCTCTTGGAACTCCCTCCCATCAGTTTTGAATTGACAGTTTCTCCATCCTCCTCCCCGAGTTTATGTTTGCCAGACTCAGATTTAACCGATCCCTCGACCCCAAGCTGCTCCAACCTTAAGATCACCGCAGGTGAGTCAGAGGGAGCAACAAGGGGGTCCAAACAATCGACATTAGAGAAAACAGGTTTGCACAAATTTGGAAAAAGAAATTCAGAGGAGGCAGGGATATCTCGAAGCATCTTATCAAAGTCAGCTTGTGTGAAATCAGCAGGAAAGCCAGAAAAATCAATTGAATTTTCAAAACTCACCTCTTCATCCAGCATCTCTTCCACAAGAAAATCATCATTGTCGGCACCGTCATACTCGGGGTCTTGGAAGACAGCTTCAATAAATTCTTGATTCACATCACCTGGGATGTCCACAAGAGGGGCCTCTTCATCCACATTTGCTGGAGCATAATATTCAGCCTCAATTTCTTCAACATCCGATTCCATCTCATCATCCTCCATAACCTCTTCAACACTAGGGTCAATAGTAAAAGCCACAACCTCATCTTCAGCAATAGCAGGGATAGAAATCCCAGCATCTACATTTTCTGACGCTGCTTTGCCAGTGCTTCCAGGATTCCCAACAGCAATAGTGGTAGTAGTAGACTCTTCTCCAGTTTGCACTGAAGAATCGGTAGCCGAAGAGCCAGAGCCAGTTTCCACATTTGCCCCAAAACATTTCCACAATTCAGCTTTAGAATGGTCGAAGGATGGAGGTGGAAGTGGACGAGACTTTTTAGGTGCTACAGTCTTCCACTCTCCACCATCATTAGCAGGGCCAACGTCACCAGGAGAGGCTACTTCTGCTTCAGGTTTGTCTCCAGCAATGCCCGCAGGAGGAGCACTGCACACTCTTCTCTTTGTACAGCTCTCAAATATATGATCAAATAAGCCACAACAGCCACACCCTTCAGGGAAATCCTCAAACCAAAGAGGGAAAGCTTCAATTTCCCCATTCTCATTAGGCACAAAAATCATCTTGCCAGGAATCTTCTTAAGATCTGTATTAATACAAATCCGAGGATAACGAAGCCTTGCCCCATTAGGATTAAAGGCCGCCACCCTCAAGACCGTACCAACACAGTTCCTTTCAAATATCGATTGTGAATTATTGTACTTGGAATTAAATGGATTATAGTGCTTTTTTTTTATAAATAAAACCTCTATTGGTAGAGTTTGGCAAAATATAAGTGAAAATAATATTAACGGTTAAAATTTAATCCTTTTTTAAAATCCTGAACCCCTACAGTGGCACCAAATAACATAGGGAAAACTAATTAAAATACCCCCACATTTGGCGGTATGGTAAAAATATATCCTCAATTTTCAAATGTAATATAAAAATATCCTGACCTTTGAAGGTGGTGGTAATATATTATCATGTGTTTTCTCACGGGTCAAAAATGCTAACAAGACACTCTACGCGGATTTTTTTACAAGGGTTTTTTTTAACAGTGTCCTTAGAGCATGAGCAACCATGGGTTTTAGCAACCTTAAGGTTGCTAAAAGGTAAGCCCATGGTTGTGGCCTTTACCTTAAGATAAGAGGTGGGAAGGGGTTACCTTGGTAGAGAGAGGTAACCTATTCCCTTTTCTAATTTTTTTTTTCATGATAAAGTAGGTTGATATAATTTCTATTTAGATTTATTAGGTGTAATAGGATTTAAAATGAAATAAATATATATTTATATTTCATTATTTTTTAAAATAAAATATCCCATTGGTTTAATTTTATTTTTTTTCTATAATTTGAGCCCAATTTTATCCTATATATAACTCCATCTTGATCTATTGTAGTTGCACCTATTTTCTTAACCATGGATCACAATAATCCAAATACTCCACCCATTCCAATTTCAAGTGATGTTGCAAATGTTTAACAATTCTTCAACACCCGAATATCCAAATTATACCCCACATAATCCTACCAATGTGTACAATCCTTTTTTTTTTCAAACCAATAACATTTTGAGCATTCTCTGGGTGTTCAAGGGAGTGCCACTCGAAGTCTAACCGAAGATGCAAGACAAGTCAATCAAGTACAAGAGAACGAAGAAGTTGTTGTTGAACTATTAGTATTTATGTATGTTATAATGTTTTTAACTTTTTTTTATTTTAATCTAGATGTAATAAAATATATTTATATTAACTACTTGCTAGTTTTATTTATTTATAAAATTATAAATAAAAATAATTCACAATAATATATGATGATACACATATAATAAAGGGAAAGATATAAAGGAAAAGAAAAAGTGAAAATAAATTTGAAAATAGGTAAAAGAGGTTTCCCATTGATGTAGAGAAAACCTTTTAGAAAGAGGTAGAAAAAGTAAAAATTATTTTAAACAAAAAAATAAATGAGTTGTAAAGTTGTGATATGAAGATGGGAAAAAAAAGGGGAAAGAGGTTACCCCATTGTTGCGGATGGTCTTAGGAAAAAAAATAAAGAGTTGGACCGGGTTCATACCCAACGCCTTTTCCTCCCTCATATCTTTTTCCGTGGACCAGGGTCGCCTCTTGAATTGTCTTCCAGGTAGCTCATGGTTCCTCTTCAATGTCAGTCTTACTCCCTCGTGGTCGACTATCTTGAGCTGTCTCTCTCACATCTTCTTTCCCTTTGATTCGTTCACATATTTGGGTGGGTAAGTTTTTTTTCCTCTCTTCGTTGTTGTTGTTGGTTTAGTTTTGTTGTCGGTTTGGTATTAGGAATAGTCGTGTTGTGTTAATTTGTGGCAATTTTGACCAGATTAGTTGCTTGGCTGAATCATTTCGTTTTTCGGGTTTAATTTGTTACCGTTTTATTTTTTTCCTAAGGAAACCGATAAAAAAAAACCCAATTTTAGTGCTAATTTGTAAAAAAAAAAAAAGGCTTCACGTATGTTGTATTGTAAAAAAAATTCTACGCAGGTTGTCTTGTTAGTATTTTTGACCCATAAGAAAACATAGGGTAACATATTACCACTACCCTCAAAAGTCGGGATATTTTTATTACAATTGAAAACTGGTGATAAATTTTTACCATACCCCCAAAGATGAGGATATTTTAATTAGTTTTTCCAATAACATATCTAAATCCCAACAACTCCCTTGTTTTTAAAGTTAAAGATAATTGTACCGGATAGGGTTGTTGGAATAAAACCTTTGAAATTCGCAAAATCTTGTAATTTTGCAAAAGTCAATGGATGTATGATGGAGATGTGCTTCACTAAAATTTCAAAGCCCGCTCAAATGTATGTACATTGTACATATATGATAGAGATGCGCGCATATATGGCTTTGTACGTTAATAGCAAGTACGTACAGAATAAAAAAATATAAACTCTATATGTAATCAGGGGCGGAGGGAGGGAGCATGCGGTGGCTCGAGCCCCCGCTGAAAAAATACAAATATATATATATATATATATATATATATATATATATATATATATATATATATATATATATATATATATATATATATACTATAAGAAGTGTTAGTAAACTAAAGATACGTTGTAGCTCAGTTGGCAAGTGCCGCGTGAGGGGTTGATGAAAAGTCCCCAGTTCGATTCTCCCCCTTCTACCCTCTTTTTTTATTTTCTTTTTTGAACCTCCTTCACTTCAGGCCTTTTTTCATTTTACCTCTGCCCTTTTATTTTATTTTCTTTTTTTTTAACCTCCTTCAGTCCTTTTTTTTTACTTCAATTTTTTTTTATTAGGTAATAATTCGAGGACCAAACAGACCTGGCTCCTCGAGAGGCCGACAGAGTCGGCATACGGCGAACCGTCAAACATACATCGAAAATAAAAAGGCGATGCAATACAAAAGTAGCAATCAAAGAGCCCCAATCGAACAAACGAGCATAACCTAATAAAGCTGAAGACAACGTAGACTAAACCCGGAGCCAAGCGTCACCAAGCGATGACACTGCTGTTCAGCGGTACATCAGGAGTCCCTGTGGACAATGAAGACGAACCTCCAAGGAAATTTCCGGAACACGGAGTCGCCTCGATGCACTCGGCCTCGACCCCAACCAGACCCGACACCGGGCGCCAGAGCCCCAACTCAGACTAGGACCGCCAATCATTTTATTTACCCCTTTCATAAAACACAGAGCCTATTTTTTAATTTTCTTTTTAACCTCCTTAACTTCCCTCATTTTTTTATTTTCTTTTATTATTATTTTCTTTTCATTTTTCCCCTTTCATAAAACTCAGATGCAACTTCTAAACCCTCTGTTGGCCCTCTTTTTCTTTTTTATTTTTTTCATTTGTCTTCTTTCATAAAACTCAAAGGCAACAACTAGAACCGAGAGAAACAGGGACATGGCGGCGCGTAGTCAAACAACAAGGCTCGCCGTCGAGGTTCAGTTCGATGGCTCCAATCCATCCAAAAGTTGAGCCCCCCTGGACGGATTCCTGGCTCCGCCCCTGTATGTAACACTAGTTAACACTAAGCAAACTTATTATTGAAAGAAGTGCCATCCAAGGAAAGGTCGTGCGAGAATGACTGGAACGCTTCTGCAAGGAGCCAATTCAAGGAGTCGGGTGAGAAGGTGAGCTCTGAGAAGACCGAGCTCCATCTTTTCTCCCAATGTTTCGATGGGAGTACGTCAAGCATGATATTAGTGGGGAGCTAGCCATGCCCATCACTATGGAGGTTGGTAATTACCTAGGAGTACCCACTGTGACAATCGAATAATCTCCGAGAGATATTCATACCTATTAGAGAAGATCTCAGCTAGGCTGAGCGGCTGGAAAAGGAGGTCGTTATCCTTATGAAAGAGAGTCATTGTAGCTAAATTCGTGTTGACGAACATTCCCCTATACATAATGCAGTCCTCCCTCTTGCTGAGAAGAGTATGCGACGCGCGATGACATTGACAAGGAGATACGAAGGTTTGTTTGGGGGTCGACGTACTCCGGAAAATAGACGAATTCCCTTGCTCAGGAAAGCCATCTTCTACACTCCCACAAATGAAGGTGGGGTTGGGGATTAGGCCAATGAGAGATACGAACCAGACAACTCTTGCGAATCCAGGATGGCTGATGATTCAGGACCCAACATCAATTTGGAGCAGCGTATTAGAGTATATGATATGTGCTAGCTTGGTGTTGTATAAAATGCAATTGTAATCGGATGGGCAATATGGTAAATATTGTCTATATCCAAGCATAAATAGGGGTTGCAGTGTAACATAATAACTAACTGAAAATGAAACCAAACCGATTCATCCCAAAGCTATCTTCTTCCTCATCTCGTTTGTGTTTTTGTGCTCAATCTAGATCACAGTTCATGGTTTATGTGATTTCTCATGGTATTAGAGCTTGGCGGTTAGAGATCCAACTGATTCAAGCACAACAATTGCAGATTCTGAGTTCAGAGAGCTTACGAGATGGAAGACAAACTTGGAGCCATGCTTCGTCAGGAAATCGAAAATTTAAGCAATTCAAATGATCCTCTGGCGCTTTCCAACTCTGATCATCCAGGACCTTAGTTGGTGGCGCAGAAATTCAACAGATTGAACTTTCTAAGCTGGAGTTGAGGAGTGAAAATGGTGTTAGGCGCCAAATTCAAACTCGGCTTCATTGATGGAAGCTTTCCGCATTAAGATCTTGGTCCAGCGGAGCAACAAAAGTGGTTGCGATTCGACTACATACGATGCTGGATTTTGAACTCCATGGAGAGTAATCTGGCCGATGGCTTCATGTATGCAGAGTCATCAAAGCATCTATGGAGTGATCTAGTGGAGAGATTTGCGCAAACAAATGGTCCACTACTTTACCAATTGAGGAAAACCTTGAGCAATTTAACTCAAGGCGATTGGATAGGTAGTGGAGTATTTTGCTCAGATCAAGAAACTATGGGACGAGATTTTGAGTCTAGAAAGAGTTGTTAAGTGTTTTTGTGGTGCACCCAGCAACTGCACTTGTGACATGATCAAGAAATGTACTTGAGGGGATGAATAATTGAGACAAGCTCCTTCAATTCTTGATGGGACTAAATGACGGCTATGGGAGTGTTTGAAATTAGATCTTGGCTCAAGATTTTCTCCCTTCCTTCAATAAAGCCTTTTACATGGTTAAACAGGTGGTAGTTGGAGAATCATCAAGTGCAGGAAGGCCAGGAACTAGTGATTCTAGTGCTTTTGCTGCACAGAAGCCATCAAATGAAAGGAAAGATTCTAAAGTGGGCAAGGCCAGCAAGAAGTGTAATAACTGTGGCATGACAGGCCATTGGAAGAATGAATGTTTCAAAATCATCAGCTACCCTAACTGGTTCAAGAATCTAAAGGGAAAGAGTCAAGGGAAATCTATGGCTTTTGCAGTTGATGCTGACGATTCTCCACTGGATGTTCTGGATAAATATCTAGTTGATGGAATGGATGTTGGTTTCATCAATGCTATTTGTCAAGAGGTTCTAAGAGTGATGAAAGGGAAGAAACCTGCAGACATTGCATCCTTCAGTTATGCAAGTAACTATCTTGCTCTTGTTCTTAGCTTATCTAGAAATCTCCATGGCAGCTCGAACTCTTGGATTATAGATAGCGGGGCCACTGATCATATGACCTTCAATGCTGATTTATTGGATTCTAAAAGGAAACCAAAGTATCCTATCAATGTGCTTTTGCCCGATGGAACTATTAAGAAAGTGATGACAGTAGGAGATGATAGATTGCTTGGATTTACTCTTCATGATGTCATGTTGATCCTTGAGTTCAAGATCAATTTATTATTAGTTGGGAAGTCTATTGATGATAGCAATGTAGAAGAGAGGTTTCATAAAAACATAATGTGTGTTTCAGGACCTTAAGAATGGGCAAACAGTGCTAATGGCAAGAAGAGTGCAAGGCAGACTGTTTAGAGCTGATGTAATAAGAAAGCATGGAGCATTTGTTAACACAGTCCAGGATGCATTGGACAGATTGGTGAATAAAGATCATTGTAATAAGGTTGTTCCTTGTTCTAGTAAGTCACCTCTGCATGCTAGGCTTGGTCATGTTTCTGATTCCAAGTTGAGCCACATTGTTGGTTGTAAATATGTGGTTGATGAGAAGTTGTTTTGTGAACCTTGTGTTTTGGAAAAGCAACATGCTCTTACTTTTCCTGTGAGTAAATCTATTGCTTCCACTTGCTTTGAGTTGATACACATAGACCTTTGGGGTCCTTACATAGTAGTTTAACCGGTGCAAAGTACTTTGTTACAATCCTTGATGACTATAGTAGGGTTGTATGGACCTTCTTAGTTATATATAAATCTCAAGTTCCTGTAGTTGTCAGTTCTTTCATCAAACTGGTTGAGACACAGTTTGATACTAAGGTGAAGAAAGTAAGGAGTGACAATGTTGTGCGGGACGAACTTCGTTGGCTTTTTCGTCCTTTGCCAAATATCTATAATATCCTAACTCAAAGCTCAAACCAATAGATTAGTAAACCAATATATTGATAATCTAATAAACTATTATAGCGATGAAGTCTAGAGTCGACCACACACAGAGAACGGTTGCTATGCAATGTTTCTAACAATGATTCTTATGACAAAAGCAATGGTTTATGGAAAATTGATGACAAAGTAAAATAAAGAGATCGATGATTGAAAAGTAGTGATAACAATATAGAGAAGTATTTCACCTATTATTATCAACAATGGTTAAGCTTCAAGTTCCTAGGATTGATTCAATAGATATTTCTAAGCATATGTCGACTTGACTAAAGTTGATAGATCCGCAAAGATACAATCTTCTTATTCAACATCACTAAAGAATAACATTAAAAACTCAAGTTCTAAAACCAATTGGCACATCAATTCAATGCAAATAGAAGACAAGAGGAACAACCCTACTCGGCCCTATAATATCTACTCGACATAGATCAATCGAAATCATCCACTACAAAGACATAAAAATATCACTAAGTCAATGGCTTTGTTTGCTATCTAGAAAACAACAACGAATTCATAGCATAGATGCATTTCCTAACATGGTGATCAATCATAGAAAGAAAAACCAATATAATCAATAAGAACAAGATGATAAATATGCTTATAAATAACTAATTGAAATCAAATCTTCACAATTCATTCAACCATGTCTTCGAATCACAGGCAAAACTATGAGTTTAGCAACTCATAATCAAACGAACTCTCATCTCTCTAATTGTCTCCATTGGTTAATCCTAATGCCCCTCACGGCTGAAATGGAAGAAATAAAACCTAAATAGAGTCGTGAAACCCTAGGAAATATAATAATAATATAATAAAAATATCTTCGGACTTAAAGTCGGCAATGCTGAACACGGGGTAACGGCATGCGCCAGTGGAAAAGCAGCGGGCGCCGATCCCAACAGTGACACACTTCCTTCTTAGCTTCGACGTTGTGCTTCCTTACTCCTTTGTAGCTCCTTCCTTAGCCTTCATATGCTCCAAAACAAGTCATTTAAGCTCCTTCGAGATCCCATCCAAGGTGTCGGAATGTAATACTGCATAATAAACACTAAAAACGCGTAGATTCTAAACTCGAACACTTCCCAAGAAAGATACAGAATTAGACCAAAACATATACAAAACTCCTATCTAAATGCAATAAGAAATACCTATAATGCCTATATGAAATATGCATTATCACAATGGGACTGAGTTGCTTAGGTGTAGACAACTCTTTGTTGACGAAGGGATTGTACACCAAAATTTTTTTCCTTATGTACCTCAAAAGAATGGCCGGGTAGAAAGGAAACATAGGCATATTATTAAGACTACAAGGGCTATCATGTTTCATGTTCAATTGTCTGTGGTGTTTTGGGCTGATTGTGTTTTAGCATCAACTAACATCATCAACATTTTGCCCTCAGTAGTGCTAAACTGGATTACTCCTTTTGAGAGGTTATATGGCAAGCCTCCAGATTATTCTCATCTTAGAGTCATAGGATGCTTGTGTTATGCTTTGATCAGAGATGGTCCTAAATACAAGTTTGCTCCCAAGGCTAGAAAATGCATATTGCTTGGCTACCCACAGGGGACAGAAATGATACAAGCTATATGAACTAGCCACTCATAAATCAATCATCAGCAGGGATGTGGTGTTTCAAGAAACTCACTTTCCCTTCCAAACCCCAAAATCTTTACCCTCATCCTCTTCATCTACACCTCTTGTGTGCTTAGATGATGATGATGATTGGCCTATTTCCAGAACAAATCCTCTCACTGCAGACACACATGTTCCATCCTCTTTTTTCTTCATCAAACACATCCATTCCTACATATGCCTTTGTCCCTGATACAGATATTTCTTCTGATCAAACACATTCACATCAAACACAATCTCGGCCCTTACCCAATCCTCCTTTGAGGAGATCAACTAGACAAACTCGTCTTCCTTCCCATATAAAGGATTTTGTTGGTCCTTTCATATCCTCCAATTCCACATCAAATATTTTCCTAGCCACTTCCATTTCCAATCCTTCTTACTAAACCCCTGAATATGTTGCTTCCTTGGCACATGTTCTAGCGACCCCTGAACCTCGTACCTATAGACAGGCTAAGCAAGACCCACGTATAATGGGTTGATGCCATGAATGTTGAGCTTAAGGCATTTGAATCCAACAATACTTGGTAGTTAACAACTTTGCCTCCTGGTCATACACCTATTGGTTCTAAATGGGTGTACAAGATCAAATTCAAGCCAGATAACAGTGTTGAGAGATGCAAAGCTTGCTTGGTGGCTAAGGGTTATAATTAAGTAAAGGGAAAGATTACAAGCACACGTTTTCCCCAGTGGCAAAGTTCACATCTGTTAGGTTGTTGATTGCCTTAGCTACTCTGAAGCAATGGCTTTTACATCAATTAGGTGTAAAAAATGCCTTTTTACATGGATTTTTAGATGAAGAGGTATACATGATTATACCTGAAGGATACACGAAAGTTGTGCCTTCACAAGTTTGTCAATTGAAATGATCTTTATATGGTTTGAAGCAAGCTTCTCGCCAGTGGAATGTTGAGCTCACAAGGTTCTTGTCTTCATTGGGATTTGCTCAATCTGTGTATGACTATTCTCTGTTTACCAGGCAAGGCTCAAAGGGATTGATTGCTATCCTTGATTATGTTGATGATCTTTTGATCACAGGGGAATGTATAGTAGAGATCACTGAAGTCAAACAAGCTCTTCACAGAGCCTTCACTATAAAGGATCTTGGTGAGGCTCGTTATTTTTGGGATTAGAGATTGCAAGGTCCTATTTTGGTAACTTACTTAATTAGAGGAAGTATGTCCTCGACGTCTTAAATGACACCAACATGTGTGATTGCAAATCCTCTCCTTTTCCCATGCCCAAGGATTTAAAACTCTCCATTGATCAAGATCTTAGAAGATCCAGAGAAGTATAGACCTCTTGTAGGTCGGTTGTTATTTCTGAACATGACACAACCTGATATATCCTATTCAGTGCAGCATCTCATGAGCTCTCCTCGTCTTTCTCATTGGCAAGCTGCTCTTCATGTTGCCAGACACCTTTGTGGATCCTTTGATTTGGGTTTGCTATACCCTGTTGACAATAGTGTGAGCTTGAATGGGTTTTGTAATGCGGATTGGGGCAATTGCATGTTCTTTGGTAGATCAATCACTGGGTTTTATGTGTTTTTGGGAAAGGCTTTGGTGAACCATTCCGGAATGACCGCTCTTTATTTACTTGTGGGTAGTACCCATAGGTCCCCGGTTCGAACCTCAGAATGACCGCTCTTTATTTACCTATTCAAGGGAAAGGCTTTGGTGTCCTGGAAAACGATGAAGCAACTTATTGTCTCCAAATCCTCCTCTTAATCTGAGTATCGTAGTATGTCAAATACATCAAGTGAGCTTGTTTGGCTGGATTCAGTATTGAGTGATCTCAAGTTCAGTGTGCCTAAACCTATTCTCATTCATTGTGACAACAAATCCGCAATTCACATTCCTGAAAATCCCATTTTTCATGAGAGGACCAAGCACTTGCAACTGGATTACCATTATGTCCAAGAGGAGCTGCAATCTGGGTTTCTTGTTCCCTCATTCATGCGTTCTCATGATCAGCTTGCTGATCTTTTTACAAAACCACTCGGGGAAACTCAACACCAGCTTCTCACTGGAAAGTTGGGACTATTTCATCCCCTAGTTCAACTTGACAGGGGTATTTGAGTATATGATATGTGCTACCTTGGTGTTGTATAAAATGCAATTGTAATCAGAAGGACAATATGGTAAATATTGTCTCCATCCAAGCATAAATAGGGGTTGTTGTGTAATAGAACAACTAACTGAAAATGAAACCAAACTGATTCATCCCCAAGCTATGTTCTTCCTCCTCTCGTTTGCGTTTATGTGCTCAATCTAGATCACAGTTCATGGTTTCTGTGATTTCTCACAGCGTCATTAGGGGCAAATATTATAGGTGAAGAGTGGATGTTGACATGTTGAAAGCTCACACAAGGGGCTCACAAGTATGGAAAGGATTGGTGCATTGTGCGGAAGTGCTAACACCGGGACTTCGTGTCGACGTTGGAAATGGATGGCGTACAATCTTCTGGATGCATCCTTGCCTGCAGGAAACGCCACTGATAGATGTCGCGGTGCAAGCAGTATCGGAGGATGAGCTAGGCAGAACTGTGGAGGAGATGTGGGAAGATGAAGATTGGCCATGGGTTGTATTAGGCTTTACCTGCCAGAGCTCATGATCAAGAAGTTATACACCATTCAAGCCATCCCTGCAGAGGAAGCATTGGATCGATTCTAGCTACCAAGCACACACATTTTCGGGTAAGTTCACCGCAGGCTTGCTTGTAGCTCAAATCAGATAAAGGTGATCAAGGGATGCTGAAATCGCCAGTATGGAAATAGATCTGGAGGATAATCGCTATGTTGTGCAACGTTAATCGGGTAAGGCTTCCCCTGTCTTAATTCTCAAGATGCCTAACATGTGGTTTTGAGGAGAAGAGCCTGCATTTGTTGAGAGATTGTGAGGTAACTAAGCAAGTTTGGAGCCTACTGGGTGACCACAATATACTCGGCTTCTTTGAAATGACGGACATCTAAGAGTGGATACATCGAAATGTCCACAAGGAGGATAGATGGGTTGCGGTGTTCATCACAATGCTTTGGCTGACTTGGAAGGCTTGAAATGAGCTGGTTTTCCAAGGCACTAACTGAGTGCAGGGGATTCCGAATCGAGTGTGACAACTAGTTTCCTCATACAGACAAGCAACGGAGATAGGGTTGAGAACGTCAACTATGATCTGCGTGCGAGGAGATATTCTAGTGCCCTAGGGAGCCATCGGAGCTGGGATGGATGAAACTTAATACAGACGGGGCCTCGAAAGGGAACCTCGATGCGGCCATTGCTCTACGGAGAAATATTTTGCTTTCAAGTGTGGTCATTTCTCTGCGGAGAAAGCAGAAGCATGGGTAGTGATACGCGGGATATAGGTTGTATAAGACATGGGATTTACGAAGATCACAATCGAGTTGGATAGTGCAAGCATTTGCAACAAACTAAAGGAGGATGGGGAGTCTCCGGGTGCTAACAGGCAACTCATTATATTAGCCAATGCTGAAACATAATCATAAGCATGGATGGGAAGTGAAGATTAGACACGTTCGTCGGCAAGCCAACACAACGAAGAATGCTTTAGTGCGCAAACTACGTGATAATGCATATTTAGATAGGCATTATAGGTAAGTGTTAGGTGCATTAAGTATTCATATTGCATGTTTAATAAGCTTATTCATATTCTTGATCAAGGTGGAGAAAACCTGGAGCAAATGGACAAATAAGAGCTAAGGAACAAGAGCGAAAATGGAGAATATGGAGAAATATCATCTTTTAGTTTATGAGGAGTTCGAATTAGCTTATGAGGTCTTCATGAGAATCGTAGTGCTTGGAAAGAGCTTTCCAACGCATATTCATATGCGTCAATCGGACGAAGGATTACTCCAGAAAGTGTGTTACAAGTTTAGTCTGCCGAAGCTATCAACACTGTAAGAGCGGCGCCCGCCGCCTTTCATACGGCGCCCGCCGTGCTTGTCAGATCCGGATTTGCGATATGCAACCCAATTTTATCTTTATGGGAACTTTTACCTTCACTCTTCCTAGGGTTTGGCCGAAAAGAGGATGCCTATATTAGGTTATTTTCAGTAGCTTTCAGTCATTCAACTATTGACTAACTAAGAGAGATGAGAGGATTGATGTTGAGCGATCCAAGGTATGTCATGAATACCTAGGATTCTCGGGGTTTTGTCTTCAATTCAAGACTTGGTTGGTTGAATCATGAGACTTGATTTCTATATTATTCCCATGTTTATTTCATTGTCATTGCGCTGATTTATGTTGTTACTTTTACTTTGATTCGCATCTTTGTAGAATTGCATCGTGCTAGGGTTTCAATTGATTCGCGAGAATAGTTAGAACTTTTAGTAGCAAGCATAATTGAGTGATTTTGCAAGGATGATCTTGATTGTGTAGGGTAATAATAGTTTGGGCGACCTTTCTACCGATAAGGATTGTCATCTCCGCGAGGAGTGTCAATCCATATAAACCAAAGTCGGAATAATAATTTGAGATTGAATAATTGGGAATTGAGTCAAGGATCAAGTAGAACCAACCATTGTTGCGAAGTGTAGATGACACTCTTCTTCTATCTTTTATTCGCTCTTATTAACATTCATCATACTTCATCTATATCCCTGATTGCCTATTTACATTCATATATTGTCTTTACTTGCAAATTGATAAATATACATTGCAATAGAAGTACTTGTTTCCCTGTGGGTTCGGCCCCTTACTTATCCGCTATACTAGTTTACTAGTTTGTTTGTTATTTTGGGTTATTTCTTTGGCGAGGTGAAATCTAACGACGTTTTTCCTCCGTCACTACGCACTTCTTATGGCTGGATCCGTTGTAGTTTTCAGGGTAAGCCTGGAGTGCATTCGTGAGCTCATATCTCCGACCTTAACAACCGGGGGGTTTCAAACTAGCATGTCTTCATATAATAATATAGGGTCTGGCCCTCCTTTGACATAAAAAATAAAAAAATAAAAAAAAACTAATTATCAAACTAAAATAACTCATAAAATTAAACTATTTATGGTGAGTTGGTTGAAAACTTTACATCTTTATTGATTTTAGGTTTGAACTTGAAAATGTGTTTTTTTTTTCATGAAACAACTTTAAAAAAAAAAGAAAATATAAATATTCCTAAGCGGCTTAGCCCAACCTGAGGATGAATGGATTACTTGAGAGTTTTTTAAGAAAGTGAATTTTATCGGCGACTCTCTTTGTTCTTACGCTTTTTTCTTTTTGTTCAATATTCATTTGCTTAATAACTGACCTATGGGGATTTTTTCACTTATTGATGATTACTCTAGAAAAAAGACTACTATCTACTCTTTTTTTTTCATGCATAGTCCGACATGTTTTTTTATCTGGTAAAAATTCAGGATCAGACCCGTCTGATTCTCGACAGATCGACGAGTCGATAGATGGAAATCGCCTTAACATTCAATAGAAAAGCAGAAAAAGGTGTCGCCAATAAGTGGAAGCAAACTCTACACCAAGACGAATCTAAATAAATTTCAACCAAAAAAGTTGAAGATGTTTGCGAAGAATAAAGTTAAGCACTACCAATAAATATTAGTAGCACCGCGAGCCTGTAGCGGTACAGAGGATCCTAGCTGACACTACTACAAAAATGGGCAAATAACCCATAGTATATAACCCCGGCGTGCCATACACGGCATATAAAGTGGTGAAAATGAAAAAAAATAGATTTAGAGGACCTTTATATACCGGATAGTGTAATACCCGGTGTATAAAAGAGCATTTTTTAAATCAAATAACCCAAAGAAGAAACGCCCGGATTATATTTAAAAATAAAAATCCCTAAATCCGGGTTTGTTGACCCTGTTTCTCTTTTGAAGATAGATCAGAGAAACCCGTCCTCGACAGTTCTCCGCCTCCTCTTCTCTTGATCTCGTCAATCCGCTCTCTCGCAAACCGCCGGTCGCCGTTGCCTTCCTATTCCCGCTGCTCGCCGTTCGCAATCTCGACCCGGTCTCGCTGTTGGCTTCCTCTTCCCGTCGTCGTTGTTCAGTTCCTCTCCCACCGCTCGCCGTTTGCAGCCTCATCCCGGTCTGTCTTGAACTTTCGATCGACTGGTCGGCTGCTGTCTCTATTCTTCATCCCGGTCTGTTGTTGCGTCTATTGCTACTGTTTTCGGCTTCTCTCTAAACTTGTGTCTATTGCTGATCCAGGTCTATAGCTACGTCGATTGTTGCCACGACACCGCAGCTGCCTCGATTGAAATATCAAGAATACAAAAGGTGTGTTTTTAATGCTTTTCTTACTCTATTATGTTCAGAGTTGAAATTTTGGTTAATATAGGATGAATTTGTGCTGAAATTAGTGAATTTGTGATGGTGTAAGTGTAAGTGTATTTGTGATGAACTTGTGTTGATGTGATTTGATTGCGATGAGTTCGAATTTTAGGGTTAGCCTTGATCTGTGTAGATATTAGTGAATTTGGGCTGAAATTATGGGTGATTAGGTTTTATGTGTTGACGTGGTTTGATTGCGATGGGTTCGGATTTTAGGGTTAGCCTTGATCTCCCAAAGTTAGATGCTCTTTTATATATTTCATCCAATGAGTTTAGATAGTTTATAGTTGCTAAACCTAGGAAATGTTTTTGGTTCTTTAATTAGAATTAGTGCAAATAAAAACTTAAAAGTGTAATATAGGTCAAGTTTGTTTTATCCGATCAGTTTAGGATCTTTAAGTGCAATTATTAGACTTGGTGAATTGCAAAATTAAGTGTTTTGAGAACATTCAAGGGCTAGTATTGATGGTTGCCTCATAGAAAGAAAGTGTTTTCATCTTTCCCTTTTTTGTTTCGTTCTTTTTTTCCCCCTCATAGAAGCACTCTTGGACACCCTCCTTTTGCTATACACTTATGACACTATCAAGACTCATATATCCCTATTGCACATACTCACAAATTTTACGCTTTAGATCATCATCTCGATGTAACTTTCCACTCACAGATTCTTCCTTACCTTACTGTTCAGCTTTCTCCATTATTTGCTGCACTTCAACATAATCCGCTCCTGAAGAATTAGTAGTACTCTTTGCTGTCATACTCCTTTCCTCAATAAATGGCATTGACCTCGCTTTAACATCACACAGATCTTTTTTTTTCTTCTTGTTGCTGTCATACCAAGTCCAACATATATCAAATGTTATGGCAATCCCCACAGCTACTATAGAAGTAGAACCCGATGAATGTTCATTCAACCCATAGCCTGAGATCACAAGGTTATCTATGAAATATCTCTGCATTTTTTTAAACTTTTATGAATCGTAAAATGAAAAAAGTGCATTACTAATGTTGCTCTTCATAAAAACATCAGGATATGTTGGCCCGTGCAGTGACAGATGAGATGAAAAAAGTTTATCAGAGTGAGTTAGGGCCTCAACCTATTTCTTCAATTGCTGCTAGAGAGGTTATTGATGAAGAAGTTTGTGTTTGTTGATATATCTTTTTTCTCAAACAATTGTGACACTGATTCTCCATATTGAATTGAATTATAATATTGGACTCTCCTAATTTCTATTATTACCGATGTGCTTTTGTAATTTTTGTAAGAAGTGAAAAGGTATGATGATCTACAATTGCCATTCTATCATCTTTATCACTTGGTATTCTTAATACTATCACTCAATCACAAGTTTGTTCATTTACGTATCCCATAGCTTTTAATCTGGTTCCTTTGCCAAACGTGAATGCTCAAATTTGAAAATTGAAAGAAAAAATGATGGAACTAATTTTGATGTTCTCTGGAGATACCTTCTGGATGCAGACTCTGGAAGCGAAGACAATGCTGATGATAAAACACTACTGGAGATGACAACACTACAACTGAAAACAAGTTTCTCTCATTTTTAAACATGACTAGAACTTTTCATTATACTAGTTTGTGTGTTTGACCTCTGAATACATTGCATTTGTGATATTTTCTGCTTGCATCCAATTTTTCCAAGCTAAGTGTTCTTTTTTGCATGTTGTTACCGTTGTTTTTTAAAGTTGTACTTTGAATCAATTAGTTATCAATATGATTTTATGTAAATGTCCAGTATTGTTGTGTATCTTGTTTATAAGGGGGGTTAAACTAGTTATGTATTATGGACGTCTCTTTTTCTACATATGGGTTTTATGTCGTGTTGATGTTACTGTCACACTGATTGCTGCTTAGTAAGAAGGCACCTTTTTCCCCTTATTTATATCTGATTGTGCATCAGGTCCTCTATGACAAAGAGGGTAACTCGAGTGTCGAACCAAAGAGCCATGCAAAAGGAGCAGCAAAAAGCAGAATCTGAGGCAAAGAAGAGAGGGAACCTCTCAAAAGAGATTGACTGGTAAGAATATTTTGGTTTTTTTAAAGTCCTTTGTCTGAGACAACTCCTTTGTTTTTATGATTTCTTTCTTTTTATATTTCAGCATATCAAATATTCCGTATAATGCAAGAAATAGTCAAAGAAGAGGAGGAAAGCAAGAAAAGGAATTTGATACATTGTTGAGATATCTTGTGAGTTGTGATTGTGGATATCTATTTATAGACCTTATTTTATTTGTGCACTATGCCAAGGAAATGAGAACTCGTCGCTTGGTAATAGCGATCGATGTTTTTTATGTAAGTTATCTTGGTTTCCTAACATTTTAATTTTCAATTGAAGGTGCTTGTAAACTACCTATTGGGAAAGTTGTGAAAATATGCTCAATTACAACTGGTTTAGATGATGTTGATGATGGGTCTGTTAAAATGGCATATGCCATCTCAAATAATGATGCAGCAAAGGCACCGAGATTTTTGAGGGGATCGAGGACTTATACGTAAAAGATATGGTATCTCATGGTCTCCAATCCCCATCCTTCCGTTGACCCTGAGGTAAGTTGCAACCTGTGGACGTATAGTCATATATAGATGATTTAAATTGTTATAGTTTTTTTTTTATCGTCATGTATAGATGATTTAAATTGTTATAGTTTTTTTATACAAAGATTTAAATTGCTATAGTTGCTTCTATATGTATTGGGAAATTTATCTTAATGTTATATGTTTTTATATAAAAGAGTTTTCTAGCTATTTCGTATTGAACCCATAAAGACAATCATAGGGGTTCTATCCGGTTCAACTGAACCGTGTAGAAGACCCCTTTTTTTTTAAAAAAAAAAAGACTTTATAACCCGGATCTATAAGGTCCGGCATATAATGATGAACTTTATAACCCGGATGTTCAATAAATCCAGAAAATATACATAGCAAAAAATAACCCGGATATTTTAACATTCGGGTTATATTGTCACACCAAATAACCCGGACTTTTCGGTGTATAAAGTGAGTGGATAACCGGATATGGCAAATCAAATAACCCGGGTGGTCGGTCCGGGTTATATAGCGTACTGAGAATATAACCCGTTGACCATTAACCAGGACCATATCCGGGTTATAAAGGGTCAAATATCCGGGTTATATTCCCTTTTTTTTAGTAGTGTGACTTGGTTTTTAGTGTAATTGATCATAGGTCTGAGAGTATCATACCTCTAACAAAGCTCACACGAGGAATGACTCAAATCATGATTCTGATGTTGAAGCTACGAGGAAAGATATGTATGAGAAATCCAATAAATTTAGGTCAAAAGTCAGCAATGATTTTGATTATCATAGTGATAATGATGATTCAGATAGGGGGCATCAAAGAAAATCAGAGAAGTTTCTGAAAACTAGCAAGAGCAAGAGGCATGACTCAGATAGTGACTCGGATGATAATGGGAGATTTGCTAGCCGTGAAACTGAGAAAGTTAGCTTGCTGAAGGAAAAGGGAAGACATGATTCCAAAGATGATGTGTCAGATCAGGATACTAAAGCAAAATGTTTTAATCTGGACGGACTACAGGGTGAAAGTCGTGATGAGGAACGCAAGGATGAGAGGAGAGACCAAAACAATGATGATTACAGAAGGAAGCAAGTTGGAGTTGCCGAGGATCCTTCATACAACAGGTATAGAAGTGACAAGCAAACAGATGCTGGTAGTCCAAAAGAGGATGTAGAGTACAGAAGGGACCAGAATCGAGTTATAGATGACCGTGACTATAGGATGAATGGGCAAGATGAAGGGAAGCAGGGAGATAAGAGGCGTGAAGATTACATTAGAGGTGATCAAAGAAGAGATGCAAAGGAGTTTAGGAGGGACCCTAATGATGAGCGCAACCATATATAGGGGCCGTAGAAAGGATGAAGAACATGGAAATAAGGGCCGTGGTAGGAGGGAAGAGGGAGATGATGGAAACAAAAGACATGATGGAGAATCTTCTAAGAGAGCTATGTACGAGGACTCCGGGCCAAGTGGACGCAGGCATAATGAGCATGGCCATTTTGACGAGGATCGTTGAAGGTGAAACTTTGTGAGTTCTACGTCTTCACGAGTTCAAAACTTAATCTGAAGTTGATCTATGCTGACAGCAGCTGATATATCCCTTTTGTTTATGCCCTATTATTTTGGGTTTATCGGAAACACTCTCTCGACTAGTTCGGGGTAAGAGTGCGTACATCCTGACCCCCCAGACCCTTCCTCATCGCGGGATTTACTAGGTGGTGGTGGTTGTTGTTGTTGTTGTTGTTGTTGTTGTCTCTTTTTGCTCTCTTTTGAGAGCGTATGGTCAGTCCACCGCCACCCAGTTTGACCTAGGGCCGCCGCCTCCCGCAACGCTTGTGTTGCACTTGGTTACCGCCGCCGCCGCCAACAATCTTGGCTCCGCTATTCGCCCTCGACTCACCACCGTCACACACTGAACTCCATAGCCTCTCATCGGCCTCCATTGATTCTTTATCCCATCTACAAGGCCTTCACCCCCTAGTCCCAACTCATCCCTTCCTCTACAAGGTGTCTTTGCCCCCAACCCAATGCCTTCTTGGCTCTCTGCTCCAGCTCCATCGCTATGGCGCCTTGCCTCATCGCAGCCAGG
Organism: Persicaria tinctoria; assembly: GCA_037127255.1. Taxonomy (NCBI): domain Eukaryota; kingdom Viridiplantae; phylum Streptophyta; class Magnoliopsida; order Caryophyllales; family Polygonaceae; genus Persicaria; species Persicaria tinctoria. The sequence continues at coordinate 40,882,927 of JBANSL010000020.1, forward strand.
ATCCCCACCCGTTTGCCCTACCGTCGCCGCCCTCTATTTGCGGCTATTCCGGTGATACTCTGTTGCCATGCCTCCCTCTAGTGGTCTAGATCTGTCCTCAAGCGCCGCCGGTGTGCCCTGTGTGTGCTTGATGGAGTTGAATCTCTCCGTTAAGCGTTGTTTGTAACGCTAGTTTTGTTTTTTACCCAAAAAAAAATCGATCGACATGTTAGAGAAAAAAATGGGGGATTTGTGAGTCTTATTGGTTCATTTTCTAACCGCTCTCTAGTCTCTTTGCATGTTTACTATTGTTCCTTATTTATTCATGTCCCGTCTTATAATATGTTTCCTCTATTTTGGTTTTCCTTGTGGTAGCCTTTACGATGTTGTTATCATCCTTGAAGATGTGAGATGGGTTGTTAGGATTTGTTTTGGCAATGGTTTGGCTAGAGTTTTGGTATGTGGGTTGGTGTACTTTGCTTTTCTTGTTGTTGTACAGGTTTCATGAGAACGGTGAGTGGTTTGTCGAGCTTGTAGACGTTGTGGAAATGTGATGATGTATGTTGATTCTGTTTAGAGTCCATGTTGAGGTGTCAGCTAGTGATCCCCTAGAGTTTTCTGTGAGCGTCTTTCATTTGGCTAGTCAGTCGTTCTGTAGTGTGGATGGCTTGTACGTTATTTTTGCTTTTTCAGTTCCGTCATTTGCATCTTGTTATTTCATTTCAATCATTTACTTCTGTTATTTGCTTCAGGTTGGACATGATGGTTAGTTCATCTCCCGGCTTGTCTGGGCTCTTGGTTTCTCTAGGTTTGTCTAGATAATCGAATTTTTTCCTTATATATATATATATATATATATATATATATATATATATATATATATATATATATATATATATATATATATATATATATATATATATATATATATATATATATATAAAATATAATAGAATATCTCATTATATATAAAGGATAGATTGAATTATATTTGATTTACGTAATACTTTAATATTATATTGTATATGGTCTAAGAAAGTTGATTTCAGTTACACTTTTTTTCTTCTCATCAATTAAGTTGTTTTTTTTATAAAAAAAATAGAAAGGTTAAAAATTACCTAAAATATCAAAAAAAAAAAAAAAATTCATACTAATTAATAATAAGAATAAAAGTATATTAACAAATTAATATTTATACTCTACAATTATACATTTTCACTAATTAGAATTAGTTTTATATTATTTTTTAAAATAGATAAAATCATTTTCTAATTAATTAAATTAGCAATCGTTCAGTCACGACCGAATACCATATAGTTAATTGCATATTAAGTTATGGCAAACTCGACATTAATAAAAATAAATAACAATATTATTATTAATTCTTTGAAAACAAATTACAGTAGAAGCAAATGAATCAACTTTCAACTGAAATTGGCTAGAAATAAACCGACAAACATGGCCTCGTTTTTTCCTCGCGATCGAATCTCCTAATATAATGCTTGCTTATAGGCAATTTAGGCACCGCTTTATTCCTGCAGGATTTGTGTTCGATGACTCATATTGTTTATTGAGTTGCACCTTCCTTGCATTGACACTGCAGCTCTTTCTAGCTAGCTGGCCTGCACACAAATTCAATATAATTAAATTACAACAAAATTCAACAGCAATTAATCGGTGCGGTTTAACTGTTTAAGTAATTATTTGAGGAGATATACAGAAGTACAACTAATGGTGAAGATTAAGCAAAAATATATAGCTAATCAGTGACGTGGAAACTAGCAGATACAATTAGTAAGCAAGATTAATGATAATTACCGTATGAAAGGGAATGTGCTTAGTAAGGAGGAGGAGGAGGTGAAGCATAGACGTATGGGTGATGTGGTGGCGAGTAAACTGGTTTAGGGTGTGGCTTGTAAACTGGGGTGGGTGGCTTGTACACTGGGGTTGGGGGCTTGTAAACCGGGGTGGGTGGCTTGTACACCGGGGTTGGGGGCTTGTAGATGGGCTTAGGGTGTGGCTTGTACACCGGGGTTGGGGGCTTGTAAATGGGCTTAGGGTGTGGCTTGTACACTGGGGTAGGGGGTTTGTACACTGGGGTTGGGGGCTTGTAAACCGGCTTAGGGCGTGGCTTGTACACTGGGGTTGGGGGCTTGTAAACCGGCTTAGGGTGTGGCTTGTACACTGGGGTTGGGGGCTTGTAGACAGGAGTTGGTGGCTTGTAAACGGGCTTAGGGTGTGGCTTGTACACTGGGGTTGGTGGCTTGTAAACGGGCTTAGGGTGTGGCTTGTACACCGGGGTGGGGGGCTTGTAAACGGGAGTAGGGGGCTTGTACACCGGGGTGGGGGGCTTGTAAACGGGAGTAGGGGGCTTGTACACCGGGGTGGGGGGCTTGTAAACGGGAGTGGGGGGCTTGTAAACCGGGGTAGGGGGCTTGTACACGGGAGTGGGGGGCTTGTACACCGGGGTGGGGGGCTTGTAAACGGGAGTGGGGGGCTTGTACACCGGGGTTGGGGGCTTGTAAACGGGAGTGGGGGGCTTGTAAACCGGGGTTGGTGGCTTATAGACCGGGGTGGGGGGCTTGTATTCAGGGGTAGGGGTTGGGGGCTTGTAAAGCGGTGTTGGTGGTTTGTAGACCGGGGTGGGAGGCTTGTATTCAGGGGTAGGGGTAGGGGGCTTGTAGACCGGGGTGGGTGGCTCGTAAACGGGTTTAGGGGGTGGTGGAGAGGAGTAGTGGTAAGGCGGTGGAGGGGAGGAGTAAATATAATCAGCGGAGGCCAAAGAAGCAAAGCCAATGGAGACAAAGGCAACCAGAAGGGTTGCCATTAGGAAGCCCTTACCCAAACCCATTTTGGATGGTGTGTTTTGGGTGATGCTTTCTACGCCCATCTCACCCCACCTTATATAGCACTGCCCTTCACCTTCTACAGTTCTACACACTCCCCAACCCTTATTAAAAAATTACTATAATATTTCTTTTAATTTAAAAAAAAAACATTATTTTTAATTGAAGACATTAAAAGAAAAAAAAAATGGTGAAAAAAAAAAAAGGAAAGGGGCTGGAAAGATAAGTTGATCTTACCTTGGAGATTGGAGAGGCTACAAGGCTAGTGAATAAAATATGCACACGTTTTGTCATCTTTTGAAATTAGATGTGTTATAATATATAATTTCCTTTAAATGGTGTTTCTAATTTGATCCCCACCTTCCCAAAATAGCATGGTTGTCAGGGACTTTGGAGTGGTATATTAGCTGCAAAAAACTTGAACATTACGAAATTGATAGTGGAAGGAGATAACCTAATAATTATAAAAAGTTTAAAAGGTTTGGAGAAGCCTACTGGAAACTCTGATATGATTGTCTTGGACAGTCAGTCTCGCTGGGCTTTTTTGGTTCTGTTGAGATTCGTCATGTCTTCCGAGAAGCAAATCATGTGGCTGACCGCTTGTCACGTCTTGATTCTGCTGCACTGAGATCTACAACTCCCGATGATTTTCTATTGCGTAGTCTCATCCGTAAGGATGCTCTTGACTGATAGAGCTTAGCTTTATGGTCAAATATTTTCCGTTTCAAAAAAAAAAAAAAACCGGACATTTCCTCCCCTGTACTCTTTATTTCAACTATATTATACATTCTGTATCTAAATTGGATGGACTACAGCATAATTCAGTCTACCCCTCCTTTTATGCTTGCATGTACATTGACCTAGCTTATTCATAATTGGTCTCTTCAATGCATTACATGAGTTTTAAACCATTGTTTTATAATCTAAAATTATTTCCTGGACTTCGTACCATTATATAAATCAAGTTCCTATAAGAACACTGGGTTTAGTTGATAAACATGCTACTTTTCAATCTAAAATTGAAATAATGTGAATGCAAATTAATAATAATCTGACGACAAAAAAAAATAATTTGAAAACCATAGGCTACATTATAGAAAATACAGTATTTATGAAAATAATCATGCGCTAAAGACAATTTCTAGCAGAAAATGGGGGAACATTTTCAGAGTCAATTTTTTATTTATTTTAAATTTTATTTTATCAATTCAGATGCAGATCTATACAGTATGTTCATTAATCAATACTCACCGATATGACCTTCAATGAAACAACAACCAAAAAACAAATTAAAAAGGACAAATAATGCCTAAAATTAATGCCATGTTATGGCACGTACGTCCAAGTGTCCAACATGGGTCAGGGGATTACTTTATAATTTCATTTTCATTTTTGAACTTTTATAAGAAAAAGATTTTCCGAATCGCCACGAACAAAGAAAAACAATTTGTTTTTTTTTTAAAAAAAAACGTACTATTTCTAAAAGAAATGATCAATGTCTATATAATTGAGCAGTTTAATCAAATCTCATCTCTGATCTCCACAAACACCAATGATACTATTTTATCAAAATAACATACTCCCGTCTATAACAACACGGTTACTAAACAACATGGTTACTAAACGGAAAGAGTAATTAAAACGGAGTGCTGACTAGATTGTTCTTATTTTCCGACTTTATTAGCATTTTGTTCACCAATCTATCCATATTAGCTAAATGTACATCGTGTTGTTGAAACTTGATGAAACTGAAGTTACAAAAATTTGGTCATCTTTTTGTAATTATTAAAAGTTGCTGAAATCAAATTGCCCAATTTCAACAACAATTTCAGCAATTACAACAACAATTTCAGCAAATTAAGATATTTCAGCAACAACAGTTCTAGACTTTTAGCAAATTAAGAGATTTCAGCAAATTAAGAGTTTGCAATTACAACAACAATTTCAGCAAATTAAGAGATTTCAACAAATTAAGAGTTTGCAAACCGGCAATTCCGTGCAGAACTAGTGGTCTGAACATAGGATTAGTTAATTTTGTTGAATGAATCATCCAAAAAGCAAATGGAAAGGGAAGTAGACAAACTCACAATTCAAATGTTGAAAGGGATGAGCAATAGGCTTAGTGAACCTTTTCGAGATCAGAAGGATAAGATGCAAGAAGGACGCCTCAGATCTGAGCGGAAAGAGATCACCACCATGGGAGAAGAGCAGCCATAGGAGACGAGCAGTCATGGGAGAAGAGATCACCTCGGATTTGAGCGATTCCTCGTCCCTCTCCCTCAACCGCCTCAAGGATGACAATCAGCCATGGGAGAAGAGCAACCATGTGGAAGAGTTGCAACGGCAACGACGGAGACGATGCGGGAGAGTGGAAGAGAGCAAAGGTCGGAGGCTTTGGATTTGTGGTGGAAGCAGGTCTTCGAGAGGGATCGAAGGAGGTGACGAGCCTCCATGGGAGCGAGCTTGCTAGAGTTCGGACCTTGGATTCACCAAGGAAGGAAGAGGGAGCAAGGAATTGGAGTACCATCATTGAATTGGAGTTCGCTCTTTCGGCGTGACGATGGTGCAGTGTGACTCGTCTTCTCCTGTCGCAGATCTGAGATCGGAGTTCCACCATTGATGGTGCAGCAGGCCGGAATTGGTGGGGAGAGGAGGAACGAGGGCTCTTCGAGAGGGATCGAAGGAGGTGACGAGCCTCCATGGGAGCGAGCTTGCTAGAGTTCGGACCTTGGATTCACCAAGGAAGGAAGAGGGAGCAAGGAATTGGAGTACCATCATTGAATTGGAGTTCGCTCTTTCGGCGTGACGATGGTGCAGTGTGACTCGTCTTCTCCTATCGCAGATCTGAGATCGGAGTTCCACCATTGATGGTGCAGCAGGCCGGAATTGGTGGGGAGAGGAGGAACGAGGGCAAGGAAGGAAGGGCGAGGAAGATATCGAGAGAAAGAGGAGGTTGTGCAAATATAACCGTACGTTGTGCTTGTGCAAATATAATAGTATGTTGTGCAAATATACCCCAAGTCTAGTTTTTTTTTCCATGTCAATATATATTTTGGCGTGCAAATATAACCATATGTTGTGCTTGTGCAAATATAACATTTTGTTGTGCAAAAATAAAAATAAAAATATAGATTATGGATCACATAATAAAATATAGATAGTTTTTCTAATTTCTCATATTCATATGGTGATTTTTGTAATTTAACAAAAAAGTCCTTCTTCTTCCTTTCGGCCGCTCGACTTCGCTCCGGCCGGAAACTGCCCTCGTCGGAAATTGCAGTAGGAGAGGGTGAATGCCGCTCGCCGGATATCCGGTCGCTCAACCTCGCACCGGTCGGATCTTAAACCTCCAATCCCTCGCTAGCTCGCTAGGCCTCGCTCGCTTGCTCGCGTCCGATCCGGAGATCTGAAACCTCCAGGCCGGATCTGAGCAACCACTCGACCTCATTCGCTTGGCCTCGTTCGACCTCTGCAACTCCATTACAACTAGAGGAGAAGACTTCAGATCGGCTTCAGATCCACCGGATCTCCGCCGTCTTCATCAGCGTCGAATTAATTGATTTCGAATCAATTGATTTGCCGAATCAATTAGTCGAATTGAATTCAGATCTGAACGGAGGAGATCTGGTGGATTCAATTGGATTCAGATCTGGACGGAGAAGGAGCTGCGAGCGGCGGCGAACAGGAGGAGAGAAGGAGCTCGCTCGATCTCGCCGCCATCGGAGGCGGATCCGACGTCCAGAGAGAAAGAGATACATAAGAGATCGAGAGAGCGAGACAGGAGAGAGGTCTGGAGAGAGGGGAGAGAATTAGGGTTAGGGGATGAACAATTTCACAATTTGTCCCAAATCTTGGACATTCCACTAATTAGGCCGAAAAAAGTGCCTATTTCCCAAATTTTCTCTTAATTCAATTAAGAATTAACATACAACAATCAACACACTCTTTTTGCATTGTTTATTTATTTATCACAATTAAAACACATTTGTGTCCCATATGGAGATTATCTTGTTGTTTAAATTTTTAACTATTTTTACCAACATTTTATAAGTTTTATCCTGTTTATAATTTTAGTCAGTTTATAAACCCCGCCACATACGAACCCTATCGTGATTAATAGGTTATAAGTTTAATTTTTCATCTCTCTATTATAACGAATCTAAATAAATTACTATTAAAAAAATTATGTTGGTTTTATGTAAGTTTATACTCCGTAGTATATATATTAAATATTACTCCGTATATTTAATTCGTAGATTTTTTTTTCCAATTCTCAATTTTTTTTATAAGGAATTTGTTTCTTTTTTTCACACGAAATCCCAATTAGCTTGACTGATCTTATAAAATTTGTGATAATTTGATGAAAATCACTCAACTATATGGCTAATTGTATACTTTTTGATAGTTATATATATATATATATATATATTGGCGCGTGCACATAATTATTTCAGTGTAAATCGTCTAGTCCATCCTACGAAATTATTTTATCTTTAAATTAATATTAAATTTTTTGAAAAAAATATATTTAATTTCTACGTGATTATTATAACATATTTGAAAAATCTCAAAAAATCACTTTACAAAGATTATAATAATAAATGTAAAGATGTGAAGGAGATGATTTTATCTATATTGATCGTACGTATAAATAATACATTGTAGGAGAGTTCTAGAATAAAATCTTAACAACTAAGGGAAAAGATAATTACAAAAGATTCTATCCTAATACAACATATACAATTGTAAGATCTTAACTAATACGCCCCCACAAGCTCATGGTCGAGGAAGAACATGCAGCTTGGAACGCTAACTCTGAAATCGAGAGTTGCCAACAACCTTGGTGAAGATGTCAGCGACCTGATCAAGAGAGTGGACATGGCGACCAACAAGATCACGCGCAGCGCAGCCACCTGTTCACGAACAAAGTGATAGTCAATCTTGATATGCTTAGACCGCTGGTGGAAGACAGGGTTGGCCAAGAGAAAGGTGGCACTGAGGTTGTCACAGAAAAGGATCGGAGCTCGAGGGATCGGGACGCCCATTTCCTGGAGAAGCTGCTGAAGCCAGATGAGCTCCGCTGTAGTGAAGGCAATCGCCCGATACACGACCTCAGTACTTGACCGAGCGACGGCCTTCTGCTTACGAGAGGACTAACTAATGAGATTGCCACCAAAGTAGATGGCAAAGCCATGCTGTGGCGACCATCGTCAGGGTCGGAAGCCCAACCGTCGTCAGAGAAGGCAACCAAGCGATGAACCTAGAGCTGCTGAAGACGCAAGCCGGCCGAAATCGTACCCTTCAGGTAGCAGAGAAACCGCTTGACAGCAGACCAATGAGCATTCGTGGGACTATGCATGAACTGGTAGACTCTGTTGACTGCATGGGAGATCTCAGGACAGGTAATGGTGACATACTAAAGCGCTCCAACGATGTTGCGATATAGATGCGGATCGGAGAATGGATCACAATCTAGACGAAGGTGTGAGCCAGGCTTAGTGGGTGAAGAGATAGGGCGAGCCCCTGTCATGGCACACAGGTCCAAGATGTCAACAATGTATTTCTGCTGGATGAGGTGGAGACTAGTGGACGACCGGGTGACCTGAACTCCGAGAAAGTAATGCAGAGGCCCGAGATCTTTAAAGGAGAACGGGCGATGAAGCGTCGAAACAAAGGCATCGATGAACGACCCATGAGAGCCAGTAATGATCAAATCATCGAAATAAACCAAAACATACACAACATGTTATCCGGCCTTTTTGATGAACAAGGAGAAGTCGAAGACGCAGCCAACGAAACCATGCCGAATGAGTGCTGAGCGAAGCTTCTGAAACCATGCCCTCGGAGCCTGTTTGAGGCCATATAAAGCTTTCCGATGGCGACAGACATGACTGGGCCTGTCAGACGCCTGAAAGTCGAGTGGTTGCTCCATGTAGACGGTCTCGACGAGATCGCCATTGAGAAAGGCGTTGTTGATGTCGACTTGCCTCAGAGGACAGGCATGGGTAACAACGAGGCTCAATATGAAACGAATGGTGGCAGGTTTGATGACGGAACTAAAAGTGTCGAAGTAATAAACATCAGCTTCTTGATTGAACGCCTTTGCCACCAGACGAGCCTTGTAGCGATCGATAGATCCATCTGCCTTGGTTTTGATCTTGTAAACCCATTTGCAACCAACAATGTTAGCACAAGGATGCTTGGGAACGAGATCCCAAGTCTCATTAGTCATTAGAGCATCATATTCAAACTGCATAGCATGCTGTCAGTGAGGGGTTTTTTAGGCTTGGTGGAAGAAGCGAGGTTCTGGGTGAGCAAGGAGGGCAAGGGGCAGCGGGTATTTGGTGGCAGAAAAAGCTTTGGGTTTAAGGTCATTTGTGCCAGCTCGAGTAGGCATATGATAACTGGAGGTATCCGATGCATGGAACCTGGTGAGATAAGCCGGCGTTGGAGGTGGTGGAGGGGAGGAAGAGGGAGACGAGGATGCAATGGGGTTGTCGGGAGTGCCAGAGGACGAGACAGAGCCAGAGCCAGCGGAGACCGAGGGCTGAGATGTGGACGAAGACACATGAGAGGACGTCATAAGAGACGCAGAGGACGAGGATGAGATAGCGGGGGAGGCTGACGAGTCAATGAGAGGGACGACATAGGGTGATGGTGGAGTCATCAGTCCGACTCAGAGCGACAACTGGGGGTCTTGTGCACGGGTGCACATGCGCTAATAACTTAGCACACAAGCTGAGTGAGGTTCCATTCTAAAACCAATTTGCAATAGAAGGAGTAGCCCACCGACTCATATACTAGGGCTTGTTATGTTCAAATTTCCGACGTGAAACACTTTTGGTCTCATTCACATCTCTAACACGCCCCCGCAACTCCAACTAGGAATGACCATCTAGTTGAGACTTGGACAACTGGGTAACCCAGACCAGGATCTACACGCGACGTTAGGCTAACCGCTCTGATACCATATCAAAGTCCGACTCGGACCAATGATTGGGGTCTTGTGCACGGGTGCACATGCGCTAATAGTCTGGCACACAAGCCGAGTGAGGTTCCATTCTAAAACCAATTTGCAATAGAAGGAGTAGCCCACCGACTCATATACTAGGGCTTGTTATGTTCAACTTTCCGATGTGGAACACTTTTATTCTCATTCACATCTCTAACATGTCACCGCAAGTCCAACTAGGAATGACCATCTAGTTGAGACTTGGACAATTGGGTAACTCAGACCAGGATCGACACGGGAGGTTAGGCTAACCGCTCTGATATCATATCAAAGTCCGACTCGGACAGATGATTGGGGGCCGTGTGCACGAGCGCACATGCGCTAATAGCCTAGCACACAAGCCAAGTGAGGTTCCATTCTAAAATCAATTGGCAATCGAAAGAGTAACTCACCGACTCATATACTAGGGCTTGTTATGTTCAACTTTCCGATGTGGAACACTTTTATTCTCATTCACATCTCTAACAATAAAAAATCAGTAGAAAGATTTTTAAAAGCTATACAAAAATGTTATTTTACTATATAATTTTTAAAAAAGTTATGTAAAGTAATTTTTTGAATTTTTTTTCAAAAGATTTTGTAATAATTATGTAGAAATTAAATATATTTTTTAATTATTTTTAAATATCCTCCTATATCTTAAAGCTAAGTACTTTGGAGAGCAATCGGGCTATCCATGTGGAGCATTCTCCAATTTTTTCTTCTTTCCGTTTTTGCCCTTCTCTTCCTCTTTCTTTCTCCCGTTCTCTCTCCCACGTAAACTTCTTTCTCTCCTTTCTCTCCATCGTCTCTCCTAGACATCAGGTCGCCTCCGGCTTCACAGCACCGCTCCTCTTGTCGTCGTCATCCATGGTGGGCACCAGATACCAAGTGAGGGAGAGATTGCTCTTGATGCACCATGGCTCCCTTCCCCCCTCCTCTTTCTCTCCTTTCTCTCCATCGTCTCTCCTGGACATCAGGCCGCCTTCGACTTCACAACACCGCTCCCTCTTGTCGTCGTCATCCATGGTGGCCACCAGATACCAAGTGAGGGAGAGATAGCTCTTGATGCACCATGACTCCCTTTCCCCCTCCTCTGTGATTGTTTGGTGAGAACCCTAACCCTAGAAATCGATTTAGGAGTTTTATTTGAAATTGGGATTTTCGTGAATTCTGGTTATAAATGTGTGATTTCAAGTGATTTTCCTTTGGAATAACTTCATGTACTTCACTTGCACTTCTGTTCATAGAATACCAGAATATAATACATTATTGCCGGTATATTACTTGATTCCAATATTTCTCTATCTTTTATTTGATGCAAATTAGGTACCCTATGTATTTGTGAACTTGATGCCATATTCATGGCCGGTTGTGTATTTAACAGCACATATCACGGGTGGTGGAAAATTCTACAGGTGTGAAATCAAAATAAAAACATCAACACACGTTTCAAAATAATTTTAAGTTGGAATTTAAAATTAATTTGAAAGATATAGGGACTTGATTTGTTAGTAAAGCATATCTAGTATCTACCCACGTTTACCTCTTAAAAACAAGTATCTACCCACATTCATAAGGTTTTTATTCTTTCTTTTTAACCTTTTCATATATATTAGCAATTTAACCGTAAATAGAATTTTTCCCACTAACTTCATGTACTTCTCACTAATTGAATTTGGTAGTTATTTATCCTGCTAGAGGATTTACCCACGTTCATGTACTTCCCACTAATTTGGTAGTTATTTCCCACTACCCACGTTCTTTTTTAGTATAGCCATGGAAGTTATCTTAGTTTTTTTATTAGTATGGAAATTACTTAGTTATCCCACTCCCCCACTTTTTCTTATGCACACATAAAACCTGGAAGTTACCTTCATTTTTCTTTATTAGTATGCAAGTTACTTAGTTATCCCACTCCCCCCACTCGCCTACTAAGCTCCTAACGAGGCTTCCAATCCGAGGAACAAAAACCACAAATAAGGTATTCTATTTTTCCTAGTCATTTCTACATTTGTTGAAGGTATCCTTCTACCTTTTTTTTTTTGGAATCATTGTTCAATTGTGTGACTTCTTGAACTTATATTTTTCAGTTGATGCTCAATCGATTTCCGAACATCCATCCCAGAGTGCGCAGATACATTTACTTAGTTTTTTCAGCAAACATGATTTGTTTTGAGTGAAAACATTTAGATGTTTGTGTTGTTAATTTGACTTTGTTATTTGGTTACGTGCTACAGGTTTCAAATGGCACCACTCATAGATACCATCAACACCTTAGATGGATCCACAAATAAAATTTGGACAATTAGGGGAAGGATTACATGTTGGTTTATATTTGCCTCGGTCGGTGTTTAGTCATGGCCAGTTATATGTTGCGGTCTCTCGGGTGACGTATAGGAGAAATTTGAAGATTGTAATATGTGATCAAGATTCTAACCTTTTAACCTCTACTACTAAGGTAGTATATAAAGAGGTTTTTCACAACGTATAGTTTGTAGAAACTTGTGTTGAGGACATATGCATTCAGATATTATGGCTCAGTTGATTATTATTTGCGTGCATTGTGGTTGACTTATTTTACTTTATGAAACCATGTTAAAGTAATTTATGTGTCGCTCCTTCTTGTATCATATTAGTCGAAGGTAAGGTTCAGTCGAGTACTATATTTTATACATCATTACTATGTTAAAAATCTCGTGCGTAGCGCACGGGCTATAAACTAGTTAATTTAATAATAAGATAATTTTGTGAGGTGGAGTTATGAGATTGTGTTGTGGGCAGAAGATTTACACTGCAATTATTCGTGTTATTTTGATTCCTTACAATGCGCAAGTACTAAAGACATTTGGTCGAAATTGTCGTCTAAAAAAATAGGGGCAAAAATAAGAAGCGGTGGCTTTAAATATGCATGGACAAAATAATGAGTCACATCACATGGCACATGGAAATCGCAATTGCAAATTGCAAGGTCAATGCCAAATTCGAGTTGGCTTAACTATATATTCTTAATTTTATAATAATAATAATAATAAATTTATGTAAATCTTTTTCATAATAATAATAATAATAGAGTTTAAGGATTCAGGATTGATGACCCCAGTGCAAGTTGGTTATGCTTCATGACTTGTACAAGTATTTCTAAACTCTATTTTGTCTTGCGTATTTGTTCTCCGCATGTCTTTCGACCGGTCCCACTTTCGTTTGATGTGGCACTCCATTCTAGCTTGAAACGTATTGTCACTACATTTGGGCCTGATTTTGAAGATTGGCAGTGGCGACTTATCATCGTCCCTTTTCAATTTTGGTGGGATCGGAGTGTATGATGCTAGGGATGTCATATATTATGCTTTTTTGGTGTTCCATTTGCAGTCTGCTGAGTTGCAGGTTAAGGTCTTACGTCCTTCTGGTATCATTGTTGTTGGTCCTGCTCTTAATGATGCGTGGCGCGTTTTTAAGGAGACCACATGTTCTAATCTTCTACGCAATCCTAGTGAAATCTTTGCCCCTAAATTTATGAAGAAATTAGCAGATATATATTTCGCAAAGGTTGCTGCTACATCGGACTATGTTTTCTCTTTGACTCCACGACAGGTGGCATTATGGAAGTCTCAGCAGGGTTCTCACTCCTCTGATTGGTTGCGTGAAGTACCTTTTTCTGGACTAGGGCAGACTATGAATGGAAGGACTTATCGTAGTATGATTAGCTATCGATTGAGTGTTCCATTGTGTACGATGCCCATGCTCTGTCCTGCTTGTTCTCGGGTCTTTGATCGTGATGTCTATGGTGATCATGTTGTGTCCTGCCCTCGTACTGTGGGCATTAAACATCGACACGACCTCGTTCGTGATACCTTATTTGATATCTACTATAGGTCTGGGATTTCTGTCGGTAAGTAGCTAGGTTGATATAGGTTTGGTTAATGGACGTGATAAGTCCCTTCGTCCGGCGAATTTGCTCCTTTATTCCTGGGACAGAGGACGGGATGTGTATGTCGATCTGACTGGATCCTCCCCTTTGACTCAGTGGGATGTCTGACTTTTCGCCCGGTCGTGCGTACAAACAAATAAGAACATTCTTATAGACAAATAACCATGTGAAAATAGACGAATAATCATAAGAAAACAAATACTAATAATTTCTACATATACGATAAGACATGTGTACACACCGCAAAAATTATGTACACCGAAACCAATCGACCCCCCTCTCTCATATATATAGACATGAAACTAGGGGCGGGTTGAGATCCGCTCCACCCTGCTCAATTTTTCTAAAAAAAAATAAAAATAGGTAAAGAAAAAAAAATTAATATAAAAAAAATATGATATATATATATATTTTGGAGCGGGGGGTTAGGTAGAGATGTGTCCCCTGTTTGTAATCTACACGTAAGCAATGGTGGAGTATCAACACCCATAAAATTATAAGAAATGTTATATTTTGAAAATGACATATAATTTAAATAAGTTAACTTAAATTTTTTGATAATTGAACTTTTAAAAAATATAAGTCATTATTGATTTTAAAATAAATCTATATCTATATATAACATTAAAAGAGAAGACTTTGATAAGGTGTTTTACTCTCCTTTAATTTAGCTAATTTAATCAATTTATTGTTTTCTACTTCTTTTACTTTTTTTCCCCAACCCTCCTTTCCCTTCCAAAATCGGCCTAAGGTTCCAGTTCTCACGGTCACTGACTCCAAAGATCTCTTGGCTTCTCCCGCTTTGGCGCTTCGCCACTGCGCGCCCACCCTCGCCGCTTCATCTCCGCCCACCCTCACCCACCCTCGCCGCTTCCTCCCCGCCCACCATCACCTTCTCAATCGCTCCCGCAACATAGATAAAGATCTCACACGCTTCGGGGCTTTGCCACTGCGCGCCCACCTTCGCCGCTTCATCCCCGCCCACCCTCGCCTTCCTCTCTGCCCACCCTCGCCGCTTCTTCCCCGCCCACCCTCGCCTTCTCAATCGCTCCCGCAACATAGATAGAGATCTCACAGAGCAAGATAGAGAAGGCGCCTTCAGCTTGCCTCCATGAAGATAAAGATGGCGTCCCTCCCACCCACCACTCTCCGCGAGATCTCCTTGCTCCGTATGCTATCTCGTGATCCTCCTATTATTAGTTACGTTCTTCAACTCTCATCTCTGATTCTCAATTTCTACTTGCTTTGGATCTCTTGCCTTCAAAATCGAATGGTTACTTAACTCGATTTTTTTTATTTACGGGATTGCAATTTATTGATTTTTGAATCTTCTTGACCTACAAACCCTAAATTTTGTGCTTACATTGATGGATGTTAAAACAGGACAAAGAGGGAAATATCATCCTCTACTTGGTGTTCGAGTACATGGAACCCGATCCAAGGAAATTCATTCAAAGTTTCCGTAAAACTGGGGATTCCATTCCATCTTCAACCATTAAGGTTTTTGCCCCAAATTTCAAACTCTTATTTCATTGCTATTGTTGGGATATGTTGTGTGGTTGGTTGATACCCATGCCTGTTTCTGTTTTGTTCTTTTTGACATTATATTTCATAATGCTTGCTTAATGAAAAATCATTAATGAATTGACTAGGTTGAATAGTGAAGATATAATATTCAAGTTATCTCTAGGATGTTGATAATTGATGGTTGGAATTGTTTTTTGTTTCTTCAATTTAGCATTACTGTAAACCTTCTTATTGCAATAAAAATCTCTTTCTTTTTGTTTCTTTTCCTAGGGTTAAAAACATAAGATATTGCTCTGTGAGATCTTTATGTTTACATTTCATAATTCTCTGGATTCTTTCTCTCACATTTGAAAATAATTCAATTGTTACTTTGGATTCTTTATATAGGTGTTTAGTAATTGGGTAAAATAGGAAGAATTAATATATCTGATATTTCAGATTCAATATATTGATGGAACATCTTTATATAGATGTTTAGAAAATAATTCAATTCTCTGGATTCTTTCTCTTCATATTTTTTTTCCATTCAGATTATCTGATATTTCAGATTTATCCAAATCCTAATACATTAATTTCTGATTTTTTTAAGATCATTTTTAGAATATCTAGGATTTTTTTAAGATCATTTTTTTCCCCTCAGATTATCTGATAATTCAGCATATCCTCTCGCCCTATGCTATCATATATACTTACCACTTCCCTCCATCTCCTAGCACATAAACGGCAATAATCAAATTAATTCGTTTATCTTTTGAGTAATGGCAGGTTCCATTGTTCAGTTCACAAGCCTTAAGGACATTGAAGAGTCCTCTACGATCAAGGTTTTTGTAGCCAGGGTGTTTTCCAAGTCTCAATTTCCTGGTAGCAGATTCAGACCACTGTTGCAGTTGGTACTTATTGATGAAATTGTATGCACAATGAACTTTCGTTTCCTTTTATGTTTCATTCCTCTTTTTTTTCGTGGGTCTTCATGTTTGTTCTCACATTTAATATTCAGATTTTTTAAATTTCTGTCAAACGTAGGGTTGTCGAATTGAGGCAAATATCAAGGCAGATTTGGCATGGAAAACTGCTGCTCATGTGAAGGAGTTTGCAACCATTACGATGTCAAAGTTCAAACTCACCGAATACACGGGTTCATTCAAGTTTGCTGATCATACGAGGAAAATCATTGTCAGTGAAGATACTGTCATCAATTCTGCTGGTGATGCTCTTCCTATGGACGAAGTCTAGCGTAACGACAACATATATCCATTCATATATTTAGTTTTATATTCGTTAATATATTTCATCATTTGTATTTTTTTCATTATTATTTTCGTTCATCCTTATAATATATATTTTATATTTTTTTTCCTCGCGCACGCGCCATGGCGCGGGGACTGTACTAGTTTATACTTATTATTATTAATTAATAAGTATTTTGTATAAAATTATTAAAAAAATTTTATAAAAAGATAAGATTTTATAGAAGTTTTTTTTTAAAAACGCATAAAAATATAACGTGATTTATATTTTGACTGGTATAGTATAAAAAATTAAATTGATTTATATTTTGAGACGGAAAAAGAGTTGTTTTTACAATGATTTATTTATTTGTTATTGTTTGACCTCTTAATTTATTAATCATCATGTTATCTAGCATTTTAATGCTCTTTTAGAAAGGGTGCAAATATTAAACCAAAAAAAAAAGTGCAAATAAGCTTATCTAGAATAAAAATCCTCAACAAGTCTCATTAGTTTAACTGATAATAATTTAAATCCCTCTTTCGTTTTATTGTAATAAATTACTAGTATAATATCCACGCCCTGGCGCGCTTATATATATTAAACAATGAAATTTAAAGAAAAAAATCAAACCAGGTTTTATTTTTATTATTCATGTTACCAATCTAGATATAATTAAAAAAAATCAAACTATAGCAAATTCAATATTAACTCAAGGAGGGAAATCTACAAAATGATAAGAGTATCTAATTAAGTTTCAAGACAATAGTATGAAAAGAGTACCTAAGTTTAAACATGCTAAAAATAGTAGTAAAAATGAGAATAAAATAAACAAAACTGCCAAGATGTTAAAATAATACATTTTTCTTTAGCAAATTTTCAGGTCTCTTGTTTGTTTTGGTGCTACATATCTGTTAGTCATCTTTTTCATCTTCAAAGTGTAGCTCGAGCACATTTGAGGATGTGAATCAGGTTCCATTACAAATAGAAGGCGGCAAGTAGAGTAACCCTAGAATACAGTGGGGAGAAGATTGTTTTTAGAAACTGGAATTAAAATGTTAGGAGGGAAAAAAAAATTGCTATTGGTTGAAATAACTAAAATGAAGGTGGAGAAGACGCGTAGGCAAAAGTCTTCTGATTTAAAGTATTACTAATGTAGTGCCCCTGCGTAACGCACATAATTTGTAAAGTATATTATATTTGATAGAAGATATTACCATAACTTATTTACATTATTTACATTATTTATTATAATAATATGAAAACGACATAGCTATTTATGATTTTGTTGTTATCTACCTTGTTAATATATTCTTATTAGTTTTTTTTTGTGATAAGTAAATTTAGAGATGCGAGAATATGAGCAAAATTTGTAGATATTTAGAGATGCGGGTATGATCATCAACAACAGTGAGAAAAAAACGAACACCACACAAGGAAGGAGTGGAACAGGGTCCCCACACATCCAGGTGAATCAAATCAAATGGTGGAACAGCTATAGAAGCACTCCTCTTAAAAGGCAGTTTGTGAAATTTTGCTAAATGACAAGTCTCACAATCAAACAAACTAAGATCTGCTCCATGAGCACCAACCAAATGTTTCAGTTTAGAAACAGAAACATGTCCTAGATGATCATGTATCAACTTTATTGAACTACTCTTATTGAACTACTCCATGTATCAGTAATTCGTTTGATGCCAGAAGCCCTCACTGGACAGCATCTGAAGCCAGTAAACTTGTAGATCCCTCCTTCCCTGACGCCAACAGCTATCTTCTCATTAGTTGAAGTGTCTTGTAGCCAGCAATCCCATTTCGAGAAAACAAACAAACAGTTCTCATCATCAAGCAATTTTGACACAGACATCAGGTTATACTTGAAATTCGGCATGAACAATACATTTTGCAATGAAATTCGATTGTTCATCCTGACATTTCCAGAGAACTGAACAGATTGAGTTAGACCATCAGGGAATCCAATCAGTATAGGCTTGGCAAGAAGATGCAATTCATCGAACATCTCCCTGTCACACACTATATGATCTGACGCCCCTGAATCCACAATCTATACCATGGATCTCTGATCAATAGATTGTTTCAAGGAAGAATTAGAGACCATACCTACAAAATTCATAGATTTAGCACCAGGATTGTCCGAGTCCATCACTCCTTTTCCCTTGATAGCTCTAATGACTTCAGCAAGAACAACATTGACCAGGCGCATTTCATTCCCTTCCATTCGAGAGTTACCAAATGACTCACCATCCATCAAGAGAGTCATCTCAGCAGCTACTTCCTGAACATTAGCCACCAATTTGTCCTCCTGAGGACGCTTTGGTCCATTGTACCAATCCGGAAAACCGACTAGTTTGAAGCATGTGTCCTTGATGTGGCCTCTCTCCTTGCAGTAATTGCAAACCAATTCCATTTTAGCCTTCTTAAAGTCCTTCTTCTGATCAGATCCTTTCCAACCATTAGTGCCAGATCCAGAAGCTTGTCCAATATTCAAATTCCCTTTGCCATTACCATTCCCCGAGCCACTAGAGTTTCCTCTCTGATCATATCCCTTCCAAGCATTGTTGCCGGATCCTGAGCTTCCGAAATTCCTTGCAGCTAGAACCTCATGATTCTGTGAACTAGCATTGGTGATCCCTTTCTGGCGCTCGATCTGTGTCACCATGTGGAAAGCCCTATTAACCAACGGGAGAGGCTCCATTGCGAGGATGCTACTTCGAATTCCCTCATAAATGTCTGAGAGCCCCATAAGGAACTGCATCAGCTTAGTGGTTGCCTCACACTCCAACAATTTCTTCAAAATCGCGCATGAGCACATCTTCAGTCCTCCGCACCTACAAGTTGGAAATGGCTCAATCTTCTGCAATTCATCCCAGGCCTTCTTCCTCTTTCCGAAGCATTCGGAAACAGATAGGTTCTCCTGCTTGATCTCGCTGATCTCCTTCTTCAATTGGTAGATCAGTGGTGCATTAGCTTCTGCGAACCTCTCATGGATCTCCTCCCAGAGTTCCTTTGCCGAATTGACGTAGACGAAGTGTTCGGCCAGATCTGGCCTCATTGAATTGATTATCCAGGTTGTGACCATAAAATCGCAGCGCATCCAGCGATCGTAGTCTTCATCTGCCACGCTCGGCTTCTCCACTTTGTCGTTAATGAAGCCAAGCTTCATTTTGGCTCCAAGTGCCATATGAACTGCTCGCGTCCAGCTATGAAAGTTCCTGCCACTGAATTGCGCCGACACGAGCACCATGCCAGGGTGATCGGAGTTTGAGAGGAACAACGGATCCGCCTGATTCGCTCCAAAATTCCGAGCACCACGAGCTGTTGACGACTCAGGAGTTCCATCATTGTTGATCTCGTTCTGTGCCATCTCTGGTACAAATCGAATTCCAAATGATCTCAGAAATTCATAAGAGCTCTGATACCATATGAAGTTTCAGCAATCCTAGCTGAACTTCACAGTGATCGAATGAGATCTGGAATTCAACAATTTCCCGCCATGGGAATGAGAGAGTTTTGTGAAGATTTTCTGTATTTCATATATCTAATGCCAGCTACAAAGTGTTACATATATACATCTCTAACCAGACTTTCTAACTAGAGATAAGCCTCTAACTCTATTGCTAACTATAGTTGTAACAACCTCTTAACCTCTTCAACCGAAAACAATCCATCTCCCTCAATAATATTTCCTATACAATATTTAATTAATAATATTAATAACAAAATATAAAAATAGTTTATTGTAAGGCATAAGAATATAGCAAATTGTCATTAAATATACTGTAATTATTTGAAATAATCAAACTATAATGTAGTTATTTCAAATAATTCATATTATGTGAAGTTTATTGTCAAACTATATGAATATATTATCTAGTGTTTTGGATATAAATTTCGAGTCTTTTGTGAAGTTTATCATCATATGACTCCGTGCTCAATGTTGTTTTCTATCTTAACAAAGTTAAGAATAACATCTTAAAAAAAAAAGAAACGGTTCATATTATATAGACTATTATAATATAAAGTATGTAAATGGAGTAAATATCATTTAGATCAATTATTTATAATGAAACATTGTAAAATAAGGGATTAAAAATATTTTTTCACAATAAATAAGGATTTACCCTCTTAGCAATAATTAGCTAGTACAAAAAAAAATCAAAACGGCATCGTTTTGAGAAAAACCCTAAAAATCGAATACCCGTTTACTGCTCCTAAGTCCTAACTCCCTTCGTAACACCATCGCCCGCTCCTTCGGCCTCCATTTGCTCAATCACCTCACCGTCAACCTACAGTCTAGTCCGGACCTCGGCTGCCCCGCTTGCTCTCTCCCGTCGTCACCGTCGACTCCGGGGAGCCCATGCGCCACTCCCTACTCAAGTAGCTTAGGCGATTGTCGAAGTGTCGTCGCCGAATTTGTGGCCGAGCAGAAGTAGACCATCTTCGTCGCCGGCTCATTGCCTCTGTTCGACCTCCTTTGTTGTCGCCGCGCCGTCTTCTGTCCGGCCTCCTTTCTCAAATACCACTCCCAACTCCCAAGTCCCAATCGATTATCCATAATCTCATTTCAATTTTCACCGGTTTGGTTTAACAAATAACAATGATCTAGGGTTGATTTAAAGTATTATATAGAATATAGGACAAAGGTTCAAATTTAAAATTACCTTAGGGTGTAAAATTTGCTTAAGGTGTAAAATTCTCTTAATGGGCCTAATTTTTGTAAGTAAATTGCTAATAGACCTAATTTATTTACTAATGGGCCTAATTTAATTAGTCAAATGTCAACCTCATGTGCCCCCTTGCCCCATGCGTGTGCCCCCGCCCCTGTTTCCCCCCCCCCCCCTTCTCGAACTAGATTTTTGTTTTTTCTCTTTGTCCCAGAATTTTTTTTCGTGTTAACACTTTCTGTTGTGCAAGTATAACTTTATGTTGTGCACATATAACATCATGTTGTGCAAATATAACTTTATGTTGTGCAGACATAATAATTCCTTATGGGTAAATGAGTAAATGAGCCTATTTCAATTATAAATATTTATAATTGAAATATGCTTAATTTATGGGTAAATAAGCTTAATTTTATGGGTAAATAGGTAAATATGTCTAATTTTTTGGTAAATGCACTTTTTTCCGTTTTCGACACTTTTTGTTGTGCAAATATAAAATGTATAAATAAAATGATTAAGTGCAAGAATAAAATGACGATTTTTTTTTACAGTAGGAAAACATTCGGAGCCATTACATTACAGTAACTTAGCTCTTGGATCATCTTGAATGATGATTTTACAAAAATCCCTATGATAGGGGATAGACTGCAAAGTACAGATAATTCCTTTTCTAGCTATGTAATCCGCTGCCATGTTTGATTCTAGATAAATATGGCGCACTTCTTCATTCTCGAATTCCGTAAAGAGGGTGGTGATGTCTTCAATATAACTCATGATTTCCCATCTCGGGGGTTGTTGCTTATTCACTGATTTGACCAGGATTTGGTTGTCGCTTTCTATGATGATATCCTTGATACCCTTGTCTTTGGCTCTTCTTAAGCCTGTTAAAATAAACACTTCCGTAAAGGCGGGTTGGCGTTGCCCCCCTAACCCTCTGCTAGGGGTGCGTCACCCCCTAGACCCCCGACTCGCTGTCCGGTCAGCATGACCACCGCCGGAGAGCTCCGCCCCCCGGACACCCCGATGCGATGCCGATGAAAAATGATTGAAGAGACATTAACAATAATCTTAATTGTGCACTTCATATTATTACTCATACACATCGTCATTTAACATTATGGTGTGCATATATAATAGGCTTTTAAATTAAGTGCATAAATAAGATTAAAATGTGCAAATATAATGTTATGTTGTGCAAATATAACATTATGGTGTGCATATATAATAGGCTTTTAAATTAAAGTGCATAAATAAGATTAAAATGTGCAAATATAATGTTATGTTGTGCAAATATAACATTATGGTGTGCATACATAATAAGCTTTTAAAAATAAAGTGCATAAATAAGATTAAAATGTGCATAATTAAGGTTAAAAAGTGCATAACTAAGATTATGATGTGCATGATTAGCAATTTGTGATTGTTGCACTCTTATCTATTATGTAACCTATGTGAGATTTGAACCCACATCTTTGTGCAAACGCACATTACTCTACCAATTGAGCTAATAGGCTAAATTATGTTTTTCATGCTAAAATAGAAGAACCTAATCGACCTAAAGCATATCGCAATAAAATTCTAAAATCCAATTCACTCATTATTCACAAACAATTTGACAATGCTATGAATATGAAATTAGCTCCAAATCAACCCAACAACACAACCATATCATCAATTTCAATCAATATGGTTGTTGGAAAAAAAAAACCAAATTCTAAAGCATATCGCAATAAAACTCTAAAATTCAATTAGATCATGATCCATAAACAATTTGACAATGCTATGAACATGAAATTAGCTCCAAATCAACCCAACAACACAACCATATCATCAAGTTCAGTCAATTTGGCTTTTGGCAAAAAAACCCAAATTCTAAAGCATATCGCAATAAAATTCTAAAATCCAATTAGCTCATGATCCATAAACATTTTGACAATCCTATGAACATGAAATTAGCTCAAAATCAGCCCAACAACACAACCATATCATCAATTTCAATCAATTTGGCTTTTGGAAAAAAAAACCCGAATTCCGCTCCTAAATCAAACCCTAGGTTTTCAATCTCAAGCTAATTTTCTATGCGATTGCTCTCTTCCTTAGAAGGAAAAGAAAGAAAAAAATATAAAAATTTCAAACAATCTAAATAATTGTAATAAACAAGTTTATGGTTAGAAATCCTACCAAATTCGAGTTGAAACAAGGCTAAAAAATTGGGATTTTCGAAGGTATAACGAGCCTCTGAAGTCTGAACAACGTTTTGGGACAAACGGGCTAGGTGGGGGCGCTGATGGGCACACACGAGGGTGGTTCAGGGCTTGCTGGGTGCGGATGAGGATGGGGGTTCGAGGGTGGTGTGGCTGGTGGGTAAAAGGTGGCTCGACGGGCTATGGAAGGGTGAAGATGTCGAACAGTGAGTAGGGGGAGAAATGACTCGGTGGTGCGGCTACAGGGCTCGGACCAGGTGGGTGCTGGGCTCTGTAGGTGCGCACAAGGGTGGGCTCGAGTGCGGCTAGGGGCTAGTGGCCGGAGGTGGTTTGAGGTGGGCGTGGGAGGTCGAGAGAGAAGCCGCTGCTGGCTGTTGTACATGTGGTCTTCCTGAACTGGTCTGTACATGTTCGAACAAGTCGGAGCGCGCATGTTAATTCATTAAAAATTTAAATTTTACACCTTAAGCAATTTTACACCCTAAGAATATTTGACATTTTAACTCTTCCCTAGAATATAGACTGTCTACATATTAAAAAAATACAAATTCTTATTTACCCCGATATTCGACTTTTGGTTTTATTTTTTCATTATTCATTCTTTTTGTTACAAAAATCAATAATATTGGGTCACACGAAAATACTTTTTTCAAATAATTGAAAAATCATGAGTACATTTTCACTTCTCAAACTAAACCATGTTTTTTTAGTGACAAACCATGTTGGCATAATGGCATGTTTAGTTAAAGAACAAACTGGGATAGTTATTACTTATTAGTATTGTTTACCCTTTAAAAAGATCATTCGGAAATTTCGCCTGGTAATCCTGAGGTTTGGCGTATTTCGCGTGGTAAACAAAGGTTTCAGATATTTCGCCTGGTAACCCTGGGGTTTCGAAATGTTTTGCCTCATATCCCAAACATTTGTTTTGGTTGTAAAATGAGAGTTTCAACTTTAATAGGGTGATATTTTGGAATATTGAAAAACTGTTGGGTTTTTTAGGAATAAATCCTATTTTCTTCTGACTTGTTGAATCGATTCTCAGAGGCGATATGTGAAAGGTGAGAACGATGAAGAGATGAAAACGCGGCAGGCAAGAAGAAGAAGAAGAAGGCGAGGCTACCAGCTGCGACGGGGGTGGTGGCGAATCCCGATGCCGCGAGCTCCGGACCTGGCTAGCGGCGGTGAACATTAGGAAGCACTTCCTAGTCTAACTTCGAAAATAGGTCAGTTTTGTCTTTGGGTCGAAGCACTTCAAATAGCTCCAATATCCCATCGAAATTTCTCTTTATGTGTTTATATTGATTCAGATTAACTCCTATGGTATGAAATCGGGGCCAATTGTTGCTTCAATGTTTCAAACTAGAAAATTTAGGGTTTAGGGTTTCGAAAATTTGGGTTTTTTTTTGCGTTCTTGTCCTGAATCCGAGTAAATTGTGCTTGTATGAGTTATCTTTGTTCGATCAATATCTCAATACATTGTTATTCTTTCCTAATATGCTGCTGGTAGTTGGGTTTTCCCTAGTTTCTTAATCAGTGGGTTCTTGGGCTCATGTAATAAACACCAATTTAATCGAACAAAAATAACTGGCATAACTTGGATTCGCCCATTTTCTAATTTCCACAGTAGCTGAGGTCAATTTGCTAGTGTTATTAATTGGCATTTCTATCGCATTAAGTGTAAAATATACTGTAAGAACTGGCAAACCCTTTCTATCGCATTTTCTTGACCTTCTGCTGCATGAACTGCTTATTCTTGAGACACAAAAACATTAGTTCCTTGTCTGTAGGAGTATCATATGTTTTCTTTCATGATTGTTTTATATTTTCCTGTTCCAACTGTTTTTTTATGTATAACATTTTCCTCTAAGTTAAAATTAAGATAGAGAGAAGGTTGCTGCTCATGTAGATAATTGCCTAAATACCCAAGTCTAGTGGCCAAGTTACTTGTTATTCTTGTTGTAAGTATGCAATTTGCATTTGATTGATATACTTGTCATGATTATTTTTTATTTTTTTCCTTTTTAGTCATTTTTGTTTGATTGATATACTTGCATTTTATAAGTGTCTAAACACAAAAGTCTAGTGGCCAAGCTAATGGAGTGTATTGCTTCTATCTTTTAATATTTTTCTTGTAACGGAGGGAGTTGCTTTTATCTTTTGTTTGATATTTCACTAAATGAATTCATTTTCTTTTAGCCTATTAGCTCAAGTGGTAGAGCAATGTGTTATACACATCGATGTGGGTTCGAATCCCATATAGGCTACAAATTGTATATGTGATGTCTTAAATCTTGCTTCAATTGATTTAATGACACTAGATATGACACAAATTTTCAATTGATTTAATGACACTAGATCGAGTTGACACAAATCTAATGACAGTAGAGTTAGTTTAATCTTATTTCAGTTGATTTAGAATGATAAGCTTTATGATTTATAAGTGGATAAGAATTGGTAAAGTAAATGACAATCAAGTTAGTATAAATGTTACTTATAAAAGAAAGAGTTGGTATAAATGTAGTGAATGTACAAGTAGTGATAAAAGATTGCCTAAAGGATTTAAGAACTAAGGTATGACAATTGGCAACACAGTGGAGTCAATTTTCATGCTTTTAAACCATTGCAGAACAAACGTTCTCAGCTATGTTAGTATAAATAATCAATATATGAAGTAGAAATGGAGCAATATATTAAGTAGAAATTTCTCATTTTAGTTTTTAATAGAGTTTAATTTCCCAACTTTCTAAGCCTCAGTTGTGTCAAGGATCTTCGCTTATTAAAAACACTTACCACCAATGAATGAAGAAAACATAATAGCTTATGCGGGGCTTGAACCCGCATCTTTGTGCATGAGCACATCGCTCTACCGTTTGAGCTAATAGGCTTAAAATCTTATTTATTGATAACCAACTATGGTTAAAATTACAACTTGTGAATGATTCAGAATTTTTTTTCTGTTTACAGATTTTTTTACAGCTTACAAAATTTACAAATTACAGATTTTTACAGATTATAGATTACAGATTTTTTTTTTACAGATTACAGATTTTTTTTACAGCTGGTACATGAATACAGATTTACAGATTTTTACACAACTTACAAAATTTACAGATTACAGATTTTTTTACAGTTTGTACATGATGACAGATTTACATATTTTTTTCCCTGATTACAGATTTACAGCTTCTACATGAATGGTTTACATATATTTTTTTTACAGCTTGTACATGATCACAGATTTACATTTTTTTTTTCACTGATTACATATTTATTTTCCCTCATTACAGATTTTCACAAATTACAGATTTCAGTTTTTTTCCCTGATTACATAAATGGTTACAGAATGTTAATAGAACTTGTAAATGATCATTAACAGATTGTAAACATCATAATGCAAAATACATGACAGAAGAGGAAATTACCTTTTGTCAATCAGAAATGATACACCAATTATCTCTGTCAGTGTCCACAAGTAGTTGTCTCAAATGATAGAAGAAGGACGACCATGTGTGCTTCCTCTCATTCTCATAAATGCCATATGCTGCAATGGGGAAAACAATATTTTTTTCTCCCATTCTGCAAACAATGACAATGTATAATCAAGAGATGCAACTATAATCAAGGAATAACATATAACACCATCAGCAACTAACAGGAACTCGTGCACATTCGGACCCTAAACTCTAAACCAAAAACCCCCAAATTTCGGACCCCAAAACCCTAAAATTCATGATTCCAAATTCGATGCTTCAAGCCATGATTTTAGATCAAATTCATATCCTAGATCACTAATCTCACTCAACAACAACTAAATTGATAGATAAAATGAAACTTTAGAGGGATGCGAATGAAAAATTCGAACTCTTAAAGCTAACCTCAAATCGCAACCCATAGGGCCCCACCACCGGTCGCAACCACCGCCAGCTACCGTCTAGGCCGCCGTCGCCGCCGCCCCTTTGACACCAGTCGCCGGCCACCAAGCGTTCTTCCTCGGCCTTGGCTCTGGTCGATTCCTCCCCACTATCACTGCTCGTTTCCTATCTGGAGATCGATATATTCTTGAGTGAGGCTTCAAACAAGATTACAAAACGACTACCGTCAAGATAATTTTAACTCAATTGCACACAAGTCCTTTTTATTTTTTCCAAACAAAGTGTAAATAGGTTTGAAACTCTCTCATCGATGCCACGAATCAAGGCCGCGTTCGAATTTGATGTTAATCACACCCTTCAATCAACCCTAAATTCATACACTAGCATCGGTGCTGAACTGCAACGTCGACGCCGGTGGCGAGGCGGATGGCCTCTTTGGCCTCTTCGGGCTTGTAATGGATGTGAGCGGGGATGGGACCTCTGGCGCCATTAGAGGCGGCACGGTGAGTGAGGGCGAGGCCGATGGCCTCCCTGGATGAGGGCGAGGGAGAGGTGATGGCCTCCCTTGATGAGGGCAAGGGCGACTGTGCGAGGGAGAGGCGATGGCCTCGATCCCTGGATGAGGGCAAGGGCGAGGGAGAGGCGATGGCCTCCCTGAGTCTGTCGGTGATGAAGACGCTGGCGTCGTACGATAATGGCGGCAGCAACTCTTAATGGGGACTCGCTTTATCCGGAGAACGGCAATGGCGGGATTGGCGGCAGCAACTCTCTCCGGCGAAGCGCTGGCGTCGAACTCGCCGGCCTCTCCAAAACCCACTTCTGCGAATTCATATCTCACTGTCTCCGATGAAATCAACTCTACCTTTCTCCCGATTGATTGATTACTCTTTCTCTATCAAATCCTGGATTTGTGAGGACTCAAATCCGGTTGAATTTGTCCTCGATTGAGAATTCCGTCAAAACTCCAATTCATTTTGAGAATTTGGTCTCACTTACAATTTGTTTGAAAAAAAATGAAAAGGACTTGTGTGTAATTTAGTCGGAATTGTCTTGACAATAGTCGTTTTTGAATCTTGCCTAAAGCCGCTATGTATATTCTTCTATTTTTACAATACAATGGTGGTATTTGTGAAAATATACCACAAAATTTGTTAATATTACAATACTCACCTGTCTATAAATTTAAAACACAGTTATTGGACAAATTCAAACTTATGGGCGCAAGACAAAACATTTCGAAACTCCAGGGTTACCAGACGAAATATCTGAAACATTTGTTTACCACGTAAAATACGTCAAATCTCAGGGTTATCAGGCGAAATTTCCGAAGATCATTCCTACTCCGGAGTATAATTATTTTTAAATTGTATAAATTTAAGAATTTCTTCGACATTTAAAAAAAATGATAATACTCGGCACACCACTCCCACCAGGTGACCAGAGCCTAACTTGACTGAAAAAAAATCCATTATTTACCCATCAAAGGCTCAAATCTATTAAAAAAATGTCGAGGCTCTTATTTCCAAAAATAAAAAATGAAAACCGGGCTCTTACTTCTAGCCTCCAGGCCATGTAATAATCCATTTTCTTATTGCTAAAATTATATATTCCGTGGAAAAACATATCATGCGCTAAGATGATAAAATCTAAATAAAATATCTATTTTTTTTAAATAAAGTATGAAATTGTTAAAGAAATAATCTAATTTTTTTTTTATGCAAAATCACCCTTAAATGGTCTCTATTAACAAATCACCATTCTTTAACAAATCACCCTTAAAACTTATCTTTTACTATTCATGCACGTTTTTTTAGAATAATAAAAATTATATAAAATATTAAATTTTTTAAAAATTTATTTTTATAAATTCATACTCCCTCCGTTTGAAAATATTTGTCGTTTGTCTTGCAGTGCACGTTTTTTAAGAGCTAAAAACTCTATAAATTATAATTTTTTAATTAATTTTTTTAATATAATTTCATACATATAAGTAGTAAGTATAAGATTAAGAAAAAAATTTAATTAAAAAAATTATATTTTATATAGTTTTTAGCTCCTTAAAAAGCGTGCCGAAAAGTCAAACGACAAATATTTTAAAACGGAGGGAGTACTTAATAGTAACAACTATGAAATTATTAAAAAAAAATATTAAAAAAAGTTAATATTTTATATAGTTTTTAATACCTAAAAAAGCGTGGATGAATAGTAAAACGTCAAGTTTTAATTAACGGAAGGAGTATTATATTTTAAAATTTGTAAATCAAATTTACTTATAAATATATTTAAATTTAAGGGTTGGACTTGGATTACATTTTAGGAATTATTTTTTAAAATAATAATAAATATTGCCCAAAATTATTATCCTAATTTTTGTTTCAAATATTTATAAATTTTTAAAATACTATGTAAATTAGTCTTTTAATTATAATATGGTTAGAAATATTAATTTCTATTTATAAATTTTAAGATTATTATTCATTTGCATTTTAAAAATCACCTTTCAATAATTAACCCTTGATAAAATTCAAAAGGATCTATAATTATATTTAAGTGATACAATTAACTGATAAAATAATTTTACTAAAAATTACAAATAATTTGAGGTAAAATACATGTGAATTCTCTTATATATATAAAAATATTTTTTTTAAAAAAGGTAATCTCTAACAAATAAAATGGATTAAACTCATATATTCAATTGAAAAATATTAAAATATAATATATTTAGTGCTAGTTTAAAAGAAATAGATAAAGGGTGGTGATTTGTTGACAGATACGATTTAAGAGGTGATTATTTGTAATTTTAAATTTAAAGAGTAATTTTAGGTAAATTTTGCTTCAAGTTTATCATCTCAATGTCCTCCCTCCCTTTTGCTCTTGCTGGCTTAAAGTGCTTTATCTATCCTCGCACTATCTTTATATTGAGCCGCCTAGTCAAAATTTTACCGACAGTCATATGAAATGAAGTTTCTTCAGATCTATTATTTTCAGTTTGTAAAACAAATGAAGGATCGATTTATAAACTACTCACTATTCACACATCTCTTTCTTTTTTTTTGGTGATACTATTCACACATCTCTCATGAACCCAACTCTACAACTAATATATAAACATTTTATTAATAGAGTAAATGAGTAATTATTACAAATTAATTACGTAGCCGTACAAGTTTTGGATACTTTCTACTACAGTGTATATATATATATATATATATATAGTACCGGAGTATATGGATCGATCAATGTATATAATCACCCAATAATGCACTTGACTGATGAATGAATTGTCACCTATTCAACTACATACTGCTGCACTTATAGAGGATGAAAGCTACACATTAATTAATTAAATGAAAGTAGTAATAACTAATTGTTGACCGTTGGCTATGTAAGTACTCCGTAATTATTTGTACATTATTTTAATTATTTAAGGGTCAGTTTGGTAATACGGAGCTGATGGGGTAGCTGAAGCTGATGAATTAAGTGAGTTAAATATATGTTAAATTAGAGTTTTCATAGGCTAGTAAGGTGTTTGGTAATCCAGCCGATAGAGTAATATGAACTAGGTGGTCAGATAGGAAAAAATGAATAGAATTCTGAAAAGTTTGGGGTCTAATTTCAAATGCTAATTAAATTAAAATTTTATACTACGTATTTAATTTATTTAAAACTATAAAATATTAAAATCAAAAGATTTGAAAAACTAATGGATTGCCAAACCACCAAACCTACGCTAGCTGTAAGCCTGTAACTAATTAACTAATCAATTCATTAATTTTGACTGAGATTGACATGTATATATGCATGAAGAAGATATCCCACATTCCCACATGGTATTCATATATATTGACAATTACGGAATAATATATAAACCACACTACTATATTTATATATTAATAAAGTTTTATCTAATAAAATACAGTAATATTTTTTAAAAAAATTTAATTTAAAATTTTAAAGTAAAATAAAATATGATTTTTCGATGAAGATAAATTTTTATAAATATATATTGTAGTTGTTTAGAATATAAATATACCATTTAATTTCTTTAAAATAAATTCACTAAAATAATTTTGTGATACGCGTACATCATGTGATGCACTAAGAGCGTGTTTGGTTTATAACTAAAAAACCCAGGAAGTAGAAATTCCCAGGAAGTCAGAAAAAATACATGCGTTTGGTTAACATTTTTGAAAGATGAAAATCCAGGAATTCCACTTCCCAGGAAGTTGAATTCCTCCAATTTGGAGGAAGTTCACTTACCTAGTTCCCCCTAGGTAAGTTCCACTTCCACCCTTTTATATTTGTAAATTTTCAATTCCCCCTTTTATTCCTTTAAAACAAAAAAATCAACCAAACACATTTTCACAATTCCCATCAATTAGACTTCCCGAAAATTTAATTCCCATGAAGTAACTTCCTGGGAATTTCAATTCCCACATTAAACCAAACGAGCCCTAAATAGAGTAGATGATTGCAATGTGCTATGTTTGGTAAGAGATAAAACTTTGAGAGATTGAGATTATTTTAGAAGATTATTGGGAGTGAGCATGTGAGAAGTAATATTTTGTGGATTGTGAGGTGGGAGAGATGCAATTTTTTTTTAGAAATAATCTCATTAATATTTGAAGAAATGAGAATTATTTTTTGCTGGATAAATGGAAGTAATTCTTACTTTCTTTGGATTAATCAAATAGAAACAACATCGCCTTATTATTAGTTGAGAGGGAAAAATATGTAGGCAAAAACACCTAGGAGGAATGAGCATCGATCCGAAAATTGATCGAGGTAAACATCCCTTTATAACTAAAGCTATTGTGGAAAATTTTAGCTGAACTTTCCAATGGTTGGGTATAATCGAAAATATCTGAAGGAACAATTACTACTTGATTACCGAAGAAAAGGATCCATTTCTTAGCAATATAGTAAATTATGTAGACTCATACCATTATTTTAAAAAAGGCCTCATTTGAAATATTGACAATCGCAAGTCCGTTAACTTCTGGTGTGATAGATGGTGTGGAAACACTACCATTATTGAGAAAGGGGTGTCACCCCCTTAACACAGTAAATCTTAAAAGTTTCCCACTTCATTCAACATGGTAAATGGGATCGTTCAGAGTTAACAAAACTAATACCACCCGCTATAGTACAGGAAATTGAGGATGTTCATATCTCTAAACAAAGATTTCCTGATCGACTATATATATTGGTGGACCGGTGTTCGGCCAAGACAGGGTGGCTAACTTACCTCTAGTGCAATGAGTATGCTACGTGGTAAGAATCACAACAGTAACAGGTCTTCAATGGGGTGGATGTGGGACCTAGATCTCCAGCCGAAGATCAAGAACTTTATGTGGAAAGTGGGTCTGGATTGCTTGCCTACTAAGGTGTGTCTAGCTCAGAAAGGCGTTTTGCTCAGTTGCGGTAATTATCAGGGATCACACAGGTAAACCAATTGTAATACACCAAGAAAATGCCGAAAATCACACAACAATAGAAATTGAGGCAAGAGCCGTGCTGGCGGGGTTTTCTATTGCTAAATCTTTAAATTGAGAACTTTACCATTGAAAGTGACTGGCGGGGATTTGCCATATATGGAGTATTCCAAGTCTCATTGCTTGTATTAATGGCACAAAGATTGTCACATTCAATAATCAATTTTTGAATTCCCATATCAGAACATTTATTCCTTCCCATAATGCGATCGCTTCTACTTGAAGAACACATCTGAGAGATGCCTCTGAACATAACTCCAACCTTATCTCATTCCTAATTATGCTACCTACAAAGGCATGACTCGAATTTTTAAGAGAGCCATTGACATTTAACTTGTAGAAACATGCATGAGTCTTCTTCCAAAAGGTTCGGTGTTGATAAGATGTGGGCTTCTTGGTAGCCTCAACATGTAAGACTCGAAGTCTTAAGAGCTAATAACTCATACCATGCCACCTAACTATTTCAGTTATGTTGCTCTTATAAAACAAGTAGGACTCACTTCTAAGTCCTAACAACCTTATTATATTCAATGTGGAAAATGGGTGTTACAATCTCCTCCATTTAAAGTATTGATGACCTCCATCAAGCCCAATGGACTACCCTTCGGGTGGAACGTACTCGATCATACTGTTGTAGTACCTTCGAATCCAAAGTCAGCTCTGATAACATTTGTAAGACCCGGGGTATTAGGTGGTAGCCCATGTCAGCTAGCCCTCTCAGTTTTGTTATCCTTAGTTGGAACCTGAAAAGGAATAACTTTTGTAATATGGGTAGAACTTAAATCACTACCAACATCCTTAATTATTATATTTGATGTGGGACAGAGGTGTTAGCTAGACAACCCTCATATTTTCCTGCATCCATAATCTATTGTTAGTTGTAGCAGTATGGGTAGGTATTTGGGGAGTTGGAGTGGTGTCTGACCCAAAGATCTTTTTATTACTGCAATCCCAAATAACATGTCATAGATAGCAAAGTGGGATAAAATCTTTATTACCACTAGTGTGATTTATGATGTCCATAAAATTTGTAGTTGCACTTTGAATTGTGTTTGAGATATGAAGTTCCTTATTAATTTAAACTTGTGATCATAGCTTTAGTCAATTGACAGATGAATAAAATGTGGTTGCCATCCTCATCCTCATTGTTACCAATGACAATAACCGAAGGGGACACGATGGTAGTATTTGTGTAGACGTTCTTTCATCGTGAGCGCATCAACACAAGTTTTTTAGATGAAATTGATAATCTTAGTTGGCCAGTTGGGGGAGTTTCATATTCTAGATCCAAAATGTATCAAATTGTGGAAGATGGTTTGGTACAAGAGAGGAACAAGCTGCTTTGATAGGGACAGGGCCCCATGCATTTCCTCCCCCATCCCCCAAGATTAAAAAAAATGATTAAAGTTTGAAAAAAAATAGTAAAGGGTTGAATTTTTTTGAGAGGGGACAGTGAGATAGAGAAGAATTTGTGACAGGGTATCCGCTCTGGCCTAGACCAATTTATCAGGAGTATCTGTAGAATGAATCTCAATATTAATAATTTGATTTAGATAGACTCCGAGAACAGACTTCTAAGCACATTATAGTTTCAATGTTTATTTTGATCTATTAGTTTTTAAATCGTTAGCAGGTCATTGTTGTTTCCTATGAATCTTTATGTAATGGTCTCCAACCGAGATGATAGACTAGACATTCATTGCTTTTCCCTTTCCAAGTAGCCACAAAAGACATTGATGATTTGAACAAACTCAACCAAGATAGATTTCTCCCAAATTCTCCATTCGAGATCTTACAAGACAACAAAATGTGTTTGTTACAAAACAAACAACTTGCAACTAAAGTTGGCACCAAACTCTATAAATATAGAGAAAGGGTAGTTGATCTATTCACATGAAGAGACCAAAATACCCCTCTGGTGGTTACAGATTTTCATGAGAGAAAATGTGTGAGTGTGTGATCATATAATCTCCATATACCCCCTTCAAACTGGGAAAGTGGCAGGAAGAACTAGGCCAAGCTTGGCAGTAAGAAACGTGTGTTGATCAGCTCCTAAGGCCTTGGTTAAGACATCACCAATTTTAAGAGCTTATGGCACATAAGATGTCTTGATGGAGCCTTCTTGCACCATCTCCCTAATGAAGTGACCATCAATCCTCATATTCTTAGTTCTTTCATGAAAGATTGGATTAGCAGCTAACTCTTGGGCAAATTTATTATCACAGTGTAGAGTAATGGGAAGGGGAATATGAATGTGTAAATCGGCAAGTAAACCCTGCAACCAAACCAATTCACTTGGTGTAGTAGACATACTATTATATTCACTTTATGTGGAAGACTTAGACACCACTTTCTGCTTCTTAGTCTTCCATGAAATGAAAGAGGAACCAAGGAACACACAGTAACCAATTAAAGATCGCCTTGTATCTCGGCAATTACCCCAATCAGCATCATTGTAAGAACTCAGAGTGAAGGAAGAAGATGTTGAATAAGAAAATGCCAGATTAAAGGTTCATTTCAAATACCGCAAGAGATACATGGCTGCATTCCAATGAGGTTGCAAAGGATACTGTAAGAAATGACTTAATTGTTGTACAGTATAGGAGATGTCAGGTCTTGATAGAGTGAGATACAATAACCTACCATTGATTCTCCTGTAGGCTTCAGGATTGGAGATAGGATCACCATCTAAGGATGATAATTTTGTGCCATGCTGCATAGAAAAAGAGGCAACCTTGCAGCCTTCCATTCGAGCATCCTTCAGAATATCCAATATGTACTTTCTTTGATTAAGAAGGATACCAGAAGAGGATCTAGATATCTCCATTCCTATAAAAATATCTAGCAACTCCTAGATCTTTTATAGTGAATGTTGAATGCAATGCTCTCTTGGTGTTGATAATCTCATCAGAAGAGTAGCCTCAAAGCAGTATATCATCCACATAAACAAGAGCTATGTTCATAGCAGTGCCCTTATGTTTAACCAAAAGAGAATAGTCATGTTTAGATTGAAAGAATCCCAAACTCACCAAGAATATTTTGAGTTTATGATTCTATTGCCTACTGGCTTGCTTGAGACCATACAAAGATCTATTTAGCATGCACACATGACCATCCTTCACATCATACCCTTGAGGATGAGCCATATACACTTCTTACTCCAAATAGTCATGCAACAATGCATTGTTGACATCTAGCCGGTGCAAGATCCAACCATTTGTGGCAGCTAAAGCTAAGATGACTCCCACTGTTAACAATTTAGCCACAGGAGAAAATGTTTGTTTGTAGTCTTTATCCTTCACTTGATTGTAACCCTTTGCAACCAGTCTAGCTTTGTACCTTTTTATATGACCATCCGGCTTGTATTTGATTTTGAAAATCCACTTGGATCCAATTACTTTCTTGCCAACAGTTAAAGGAGTGGCAATCCAAGTTTTGTTCTGTTCAAGAGCAAGCAGTTCAGCCTTCATAGCATTTTCCCAATGCTCAACACCCTTATCTTGAGCATAAGAATTTAGTTCAAAAGTTTCACACATACTGACAAATGACTGAACATAAGCAGGAGACAAATGAGCTAGATTTTGAATTGAGAATACAACAAATGATTGAGAATCAGAATCTGTTGAAGATGAACGAGTGGGCAACCTTGAACATATGTAATCATGCAGTCTTGCTGGAGGCCTGATATTTCTCTTTGGAAGATCAAGAGGAATACTCCCAATGAAAAGAGGAACTGAAAAAAGATGTAATTGAATCTTGTGATCCATTATCATTAGTACTTGATATGCTATTTGAAGCATGAGTATGAGAGGCTTCTAAGTCAATACCATGGCTAATAGCAGGAGAAGTAATAGGAAGAGAAGATGCTCTTGGTGGAACATATACTACATCCTCATGATCAGGCTCAATAATAAACCCCGACATTTGAGGAAAGAAAGAGTTGGAGAGGGACTGATCTTGTTGCTTGAATGGGAATACAGATTCAATAAATTTCACATGTCTGCCACTGTACCTAGCTTATCACGAGGGTCGTTGGGTTGCAAAGCATAAAAAAGACAACCCACAGTGATCATAAGAAGGAAGAGTATGAAACAACACCTCAAAATATGAAACAACACCTCAAAAGAAGCCTTCCACTTTAACACAAAAGAGGGCATCTTATTGATTAAATGAGTTGCGCTTAATACACAATCACCCCAAAATCTGATAGGAAGACCAGTATAAACTCTGATAACTCTAGTTGTTTCAATCAAATGTATGTGCTTTGTGTTCAACTCTATATACCATTTTGTTCATGAACCCTTGGTGCTGATTTCTGATGAATAATCCCATGATCAGCAAACATCTCAACACAGCCCATGTGAGTGAACTCAATTCCATTATATGTTCTAATACATTTAACAGATACTTCAAACTGATTTTCAACCATCTTTAAGAAACTGGTGATGCACCTCAAGACTTGCAACTTGTCTTGAATCAAATACACCCAAGTAGTCCTTGAGTGATCATCAAAAACTGTGAGAAAATACTTAGCACCACATATGGATGGTGTCCTATAAGGACCCCATAGATCCATATGAACCAAATTGAAAGGAGGAGAAGCCAGAGATTCACTTCTATTTCTAGCTTAACCATAGAACAGGTATCACAATTGAAATTGGAAACATCCTCAGTTTTACAAAGAGATCAATGTCTCATTTTAGACAAGGACATATGACCAAGCCTTGAATGAACAACATGAAGGTTGGAAAAAAATTTACAAATGAAACTATGTTTATTTTTATCTTCTGCATTCTTCAAGTAAGTGGAAGCATTCAACTTGTAAAGTCCATCTTCCTCCCAACCATTAACCAATAACACTCTAGTTGTAGGGTCCTGTAACCAACAAGAAGTGGCATCAAATCTAAACTCTATCTGTAGATCTTTTAGAAGTTTAGAAGCAGACAACAAATTATGCCTAAATTGAGGCACATAGAGCACATTATGCAACACGAGACTAGGAAGAAAATGAATTTTACCATGACAGTTCACAGTAATATGAGTGTCATCCGGTAATCCCAATGATATGGCGCTCTTCAAAAGAATAAGCTCAGTAAAAATATGCTTATCAAATCCTATGTGATCAGTGCCTCCGGAATCAACTATCCAAGCACAATTGTTTGCTTTGTTTATGCCAATAAGGAAGGAAACACTTTTAGTACCTGCAAAATGGACATTTGCTTGATTCACTGAGCTTTCAGAGTGATCTACAGTGTTATTTCCTTTCATCGTCTTGATGACCTCATTGTAGATGGCATTGACCATAGCCAGATCAGGCCTCATCTCTTGATGCACATAATCAAGAGGATTATCAACCTGAGAAGAATCAAATTGAGCTACAAACCTCCCTGACTTCTTACCTTTATCCTCTTCCCTTAGTCCCTTAAACCACTCAGGATAGCCAACAAGTGTGAAGCGATAGTCCTTGGTGTGACCCATTTCACCACAATAGGCACACACACGATCAAACTTAGCATTTTTATAATCCCTCTTTGCCTGCTCAAACTTAGCTTGATCACTCTACTCAAACCTTGGCTGTTGATTTTGCCTAAAATTGCCAAATATATTTACTGCATTAGCTTCACTCTCAACCTGTTGCATCTTGTTCACATTCAAGATATTTGCATCAGTAAGCACCCCTGAAGTGATACCTTTGGATCTCTCCAACTGCGTAGCCATATGAAAAGCTTTAAGTAATCCATGCATTGGATCCTTGGACAATACATTGCTACGAAGAGGCTTATAGACATCATTAAGTCCCATGAGAAACTGCATAACTTTCTATTTTTCCTCCCTTTCAATCACCCTCTTTAACAAACCACAACTGCATCCACTAATTCCCCCCACAAGTACAACTAGGAATTGCATCCAACAACTGTAATTCGTCCCAAAACTTTTTCAATTTCCCATAATAAGCACTAACATATAGATTTTCCTGACGCACATTACACATATCATGACGAAGCTGATACACAAGAGGATCATTAGACTCATAAAACTTCTCTTTGATCTCATCCCAAAGCTTCTTAGTCAATTCAACATACATGAACGTTTCAACTACATCACTCGTCATAGAGTTTATTAACCAGCACACTACCATGTAATCAGCTCTCTCCCATTTTGTAAAATTCTCACCGTCCATTAGAGGTTTCCAACTTTACACCACGACTCTAACTTGTAAAATTGGAGCCATTAAACATAGTTGTGACCAACTGCATCCAGGATGGTCAGAATTTGAAAGGAAAATAGCATTGTAATGCACATAACTCGTATCTTGTGTCAAATCCCCAAACTGAATTATGTCATTGATGCCACCATGAATTCCTCTGCCTACACCAGGTCCTGGCGGTGTGACACTCACAAAAGTGCCTCTGCCGCCACCATTAACAACATCAGCAAAACTTTGATCGTAAGGAGATCCCGACCTCTACCAGCCATGGATCAATCGAAAAACAATCGAATACAAATGAAAACCAGAAGCGAGAAGCAAATCGAAATCTCAAAAACACCATATCGTCATAAATTCTCCATTCGAAAGCTCACAAGATCACAAAATGTGTTTTTTACAAAACAAAAACTTGCAACTGAAGTTGGCGCCAAACTCTACAAATACAGAGAAAGGGTAGTTGATCTATTCACATGAAAAGACCAAAATACCCCTCCGGTGGTTACAGATTTTCATGAGAGAAAATGTGTGAGTGTGTGATCATATAATTATCCCCATAGATGAAATTTCTCTCTAATGTTTAGCAGTATGTCAAATTGCCAGGATACACATTAATACATTATAGATTGCTTTGTTGTTGTTTTGTTCAAAGGTTATGGATTCCTCTTTTCTTTTTCTTTTTTTATGCTTTAATCATTGTTTTTTTTTTCTCAGTCGATTTATTTGACTATCTTCTACCGTCCGAATTGAGTTTGACCGATATTTTGAATTCTTACCTTCAAAACATTTGAGCTTCATATGTGGTTTTTCAATGGCTCAAGTGCAAATTTCATTAACATTATTTAAGACATATAAATACATAACTAGTAAGGAGAGGAGGTTTGATTCCGTTGAATAATAAAGTCTTCAGTTTCAACCTATATACTAAATTTATCCCCAAGCCTTATTAATCCAATCTCTTTCTTTTATTATATACTACTCCGTACTATAGAAAGGTCTATGCCTGATGGCTTTTGCCTATTTTCACCTTCTTATGAATTAGGCCAAGTGGACGAATTATGGGAGTAATAATTAATTGAATAAGTTAAGAGACCAATTGTCGAGACTCTCTTGGACAGTCTCTCAAATACTGAGCGACGTGAATAATTATAGCTGGCCAAGTTGTTCCGCATATCCAATCAACAAACAAAAACAAAAGATTAGGTTAATTAAGTAGCGTCATACAATCAGATCTATTCATTATTCAGGACCACAACGTAACAATAATTTTGCTAACTTGTTTATGTGTGTATATATAATTATCAAAAGTCCAACTCGGATCGATGATTAGAGGTCGTGTGAACAGGCGCATATGTGTTAGTAGTCTAGCACACAAGCTGAGTGGGGTTCCATTCGAAAATGGATTGACAATAAAAGGAGTAGCTCAACGACTCATATATTAGGGTTTGATATGTTCAACTTTCCGATGTGGGACACTTTTGTCTCATTCACATCTCTAACATATATCATTACTGAACCACCACTAGACCTTTGGACCCTGTGTTGATAGAGGTCGGGGACTCTGCCCCCGAACCCATGGTCGTTACGGATCACTCAATTAGCACTCAATTTAATTGTGTTAAATTGAGTTAAATACTT
Organism: Persicaria tinctoria; assembly: GCA_037127255.1. Classification (NCBI taxonomy): domain Eukaryota; kingdom Viridiplantae; phylum Streptophyta; class Magnoliopsida; order Caryophyllales; family Polygonaceae; genus Persicaria; species Persicaria tinctoria. Next base: position 40,923,530 of record JBANSL010000020.1, read on the forward strand.
CTAGAGTTTTTGTCGATAGGAGATTATAACTTAGCCTAAAATAAATCTAATCCTATTATGATAAATCTATCAATAAGGCGCAAATAGATAAACCTAATTCTATCTAAATTAGATCTATCAATAAAACTCAAATCTAAATCAATTATTTAAAACATCCTAATAATTTATGTACGAATAATCATGTTATTTCTACGAATAATTTTACTCTTCTAATTTTCCTTTAAATATATTCAATTTATTGATTTTTTTAATCCAACTCTTTATATATAAAATATATATAAATAATTAATTTATAATATATATACACACATACATACACACGAATACAGTGGAAGCGATTTGAAGGAAATGATGCAAGAAATCAAAGGCACAACACGAGTATAGACACACGAATATTTGTTGACGTACAACTGAATACTATAGATAAAGAATGTATAACTAGGAACATATACAAGTCTCCATCTTACATATAAGTGTCCAAATGAATTTATAATCATTTCTGTCTTTTATTCTAGCAGGATTACAAAAATAAGCCCCTAAGACTAACTCCAATGGTGGTGTGCAATTGTGTAAATGTGTATATTTTACACAATTATGAGCTCAATGGTTATTTTGTGGGTGCTCAAATGTGTACATTTGAGCATGAAGTGTGTATATTTGAGCACAAAATCCCCCCTATGTGCAAAAACTTTCCCACTTTTTGAGAAAGTGGATAAAAGATTTGTCCAATGAGAAGAGAGAAGGCATGGTTTCATAAATGATTTTTTTTATCATTTTTCCTTTTTTATAACTAAATTTAATTTAATATAAATTAAATTAATCTAATAAATTTCATTTAAAAAGTCACATCTAATGACTAAGAAATTCATTTAAATATTTAAGTTTAAATCTAACAAAAAAAATTAAGTTATATTAGTGATATACATTTTTTAAGAAATAACCATCCAATTTTGTGAACAATATTGAAATTTTGATTTTTCAAATTGCGGTGAAAATTATATTTTTTTCTATCAAAATGTGCGTAATAAAAATTTATAATACAAAATACATATTTAATTTTTAATAGATATTAATCACAATTAAAATGTGAAGATAAATATAGATTACTTGGTTATTAAAAGAAATGTGTACAAAAAATACACACTTTAACCAATGGAGTAAAATACTAAAAAGTGGTGTGCAAAAATACACATCTTGTGCAAATGTGCATATTTGCACACCTAACCATTGTGGATAGTCTAAACCACGCAATTTTTGGAAGTAAATTTTAGCATAATAATAAATTAATAAAGTAAACTCGGTTAGAAATTTAGAATTGAATGATTTATCCCAAAAATAAGCAGTCTAAAAAAAAAACTATACAATCAGATCACATGCATCCATGTGTGATCTTCTCAAAGTGATCAATTATATTTATGTTATTTTCGGGAGAATCCAAATCCACTATCCTTTATCCTCTCTTATAATTTTTTAAAAAAAAATTAATTAATATATTCATTTATTTAATTTATTTTAAACTGAGATTTATAATTGGGAGGAGGGAGGGCTACATCATTTAGGGGATAGAAGATTTTGACGTGGGGTGGTTTAATTTTTTTTAATTAGATTTTTAAGATTTTATTTTTTTACAGAGAAATTTTTTAATTTAGAATCTTATCGTATATCTTAATGCTAATAGCATAAAATAAAAGACCGTTTAAAATTTTCTTCAACTTAATATAAAAAAGTGTTTTTTTCCTTTATAAAAGCCAATCAAAAGTGATAAAAGATGATAATTATTAGGGGAAAAAAAAGGTTCAATTCATACTCCATATTCATTCAAAAATTATTACTCGTATTAAATTTCTTAATTATTAGCTTCTTGAACAAGATCGAGTTAAAAATGAATTTTCAAATATAATACAAGACTTTGTGTGCGTGTATATATATTTCTGGCCAAGCCCCTTTTCATTTTATATCATTCTCTTCCTTTGGTATTATTTTAAACTGTTAATTTTCTTCAAAAAAAAAATGTTATTTTAAGTATTTTGTATTTTACTTTACGAAAATACTATTGTATTAATTAATGCATTGTTAGTTGTAGTTTTACTTGATGGCCAGCCAAACGAGTCCGATCCAATAATTACTAAATATTTGCATTTGGAAATTATTTTCTTGAATTAAAAAGTCAAATAAGTCCTGTAAAAGGTTTTTAAAATAAATGTTGATCAAAATGAGTAAGCATAGAAAAGCATAAAACAAAATATATATTAAAAAAAAAAACAAGCGGGTGAAGGGAGATGTATGATGTATGGGAATTGGGAACCCATGTGAGATATATGGTGATTTGTGAATATCTTTATCTTGATCCATCCACGATTCACCCCGCTCTCCTATTACCTTTCTTTTTTTAAATGAAATTAACAACCGACGAACAGAATAACACATCTTCAAATCTCGATGAACGCTACTTTTCTCATTACCTATCTAGAGTTTAATAGTAGGGATGGAAAATGGGGCGGATTATGAGTTATGAAGGCATTTTATATCCTGTTTCATAGGTAAATAGACAAATCTTTTCACCCTCATATACCTGATCTATGTGGATGAATGTGGATAATGCGGGTTGAACGGGTCTCCAATTAATAAAAGGGGTGATTACCTCGATGTTCTAATTTTTTGCCTTTATTATGAAAAGGTCTCCCACCTCTTCCAAATTAGCTAAATGTCCACCGCCCCCTGTGCCCCCCTCCCGTCTCATCAGTTTTTTTTTTTTCGCATTTCCAGAATTGCTAAAACGGAATTGCTGAAACTTCTGTTTCAGCCCATACGGTTTCAACAACCCATTTTTCAGGGTTTTTTTTTTAAAAAAAATTCGCGTTGTTGAAACCGCATGTGTTGATGCTGAAACTCCTGTTTCAGCACCTGCGGTTTCAGCAACCCCTGTTTCAGTTTTTTTTAATTATTTTACCGCATTGCTAAAACAGGGGTTTCAACACATACGATTTCAGCAACCCCTGTTTCAATGTTTTTTTTTACCGCGTTGCTGGCTAAAGCGGAGTTGCTGAAACCCCTGTTTCAGCACATTCGATTTCAGCAACCCCTGTTTTCAATGAGGTTTTTTTTTTACCGCGTTGCTGAAACAAGGGTTGTTGATGCTGAAAACTCGGTTTCAGCAAAGTTGTTGATGCTGAAACCCCGGTTTTAGATGCCAAAATTGTTGCTGAAATCGGAGTTATTTTTTTTTCCTTTTTTTTTTTCCGGAACACCACTTCGATACCGAAGGTGTTGAAACCGGAGTTGCTTTTTTTTTGCGTCACCACTTCGACACCAGAATTGCTGAAACCGGAGTTTGTTTTTTTCAAAAATGCGAAAATGCTGAAATGTTGAAATAGTACCTCATATAATTTTATAAGAATTGATTTCAGCATACGAATTTTGCCAATAAAGAATTAATTTCAGCATTTCAGATCACACAAAAAATCAAGAAGCTAATAAGCTATCTAAAAGTTTCAGCAAGGCAAAAAAATATGCTGAAATTGCATAAACAACATTTGATATCCGACTTTGACCACAACAGTGAATTAAATTCAGCATTTCAGATCACAAAAAAATGCTGAAATGTTGAAATATATGTTTGTGTGTAATAGATTGTAGCTCATATAATTTTATAAGAATTAATTTCAACATTTCAGAATAAGAAAAAGTTTCAGCAAGACAAAAAAAAAATACTGAAATTGCTAATATTTAAACTTTCAACAAAGCAAACTCAATCACAATATCAAACTAACCCCTGAAAAGGTAAATATATAGATGGTTGGCTAAAAAAACCGAAGGTACAAAAGATCGTAAGACCAAACAACGATTCTTACGGTAAAATTGGAACCCACAAAAACCTACCACAAACGTCCTACCACATAGGCGTGGCCACGGGTCGGACCCGCCGGGTCGACGGGTTCGACCCGCCGGGTCAAGGGTCAGGGTTGGCCGACCCGAACCCTAACCCGTAAATCTCACGGGTTGACGGGTTCGGGTCGACCCGTTGACCCGGCGGGTTACATTATTTTAAAAAAAAAATCATTTTTTTTAAAAAAATGACTATTAAAATAAATAAATAAATAATATGTAAAGATTTTATCTTCACAACACATTTTATCACTTTGATATGACGTGTTAAAAATGTAGGAAGATTATATCTCCATATTAATTCTTTCATCCACAATAATTTCATTGTGTGATTTAAGAGAAAAAAATATGAGAATATATTTCTCAAACTTCATTTCCAACTTAATTTCCAATGTAGGAAACAAGTGAAGTGGAAGAAATGTGGTAGTGGTATACATATATATAGCCTCATGCCTTCCCATTATAACTCCATATTTTCGATGTGGGACAAAGCCTTTGTCCCACATTGGAAATGAGGGGAAGGAAGGAAGACTTCCAAGTCTATAAAAGGAGAAGGATGGGGTTTGTTTGTCTCACATTGCACATTGCGTAATAGTTTATGTATTATTGTGAGTTATTTTAAGAATAATTTACATAAATTACATAATATTATAAATTTATTTTATTAAAAATAAATTTTTCAAAAAAAAATATTTTAAAAAAGCGGGTTGACCCGGCGGGTCGACCGGCCGGGTCACGGGTCACGGATTTCCCGACCCTAACCCTAACCTGCTACCCGTCCCCACCCGACGGGTCACGGGTTGACCCGTAACCCGTGGCCACGCCTACTACCACATAGTTCCTCTTCACCACTATTGGATTCTCATGTTACGTCTCACATACTAACCCACACAAAATGAAATAAACTCCAAAAAAGTCCAACAGGCCACGGTAAAGTCAAACTTTAACCAATACAAAATAAAGATGCCAATGGTTAACAGCTTTAATTAATGCAAAGGAAAAGAAGACCAAGGGGAGGCAACTTCAACACGCTACCAACATCACTGAAGACCCACTTGCTAGCAGAGAGATGCCAGCACACGCGCCACAAGACAAGTGCCCAAGACCACCAACAGCAACTGTCCGCTGGGCAAATAAACATATCAGCGACTCAATTAGTTGCAAGCCGACGAGGGAAAATCCAAGAAGAAACCAGGCAAATAAACATATCATCTATCCTGTCAAAGGGGAAATCATTGGTGAGGACTACAAAAATCAATTGGAGTACTTCCTAGTAATCTACAAGCTCTTGTAATTTTTGCTTCTGACACGAGCAACTCAATTGGAAACCATAAAACTTACTTCCTGCTTGAAATTGAAGAGAGGAGGTAAAGGATGTGCAAATGCTTCTAGCTTTAATTGTAACATACCAGTAACTCAGTATCTAGAAGAAATGGAAGTCGTCCGTCAAAACAAAATCGAGTGGCCTCAATTTCAGAAGTCACCATGGACAGAGGGGAGGTCCTCACCGGCTTGGAGAATCCACCACAGATCGTCATTCTTGCTGAAACCGAGCAGAGCTGGTGAGATCCAACCATCCTTCCTGCAATCGATTGCGTCGGAGGCAGCGAAAAAGGTGAGGGCATGGGAGACGAAGTGCTTCTCATCGGAACTTCCATGGCTTCCAGATCTGGAGAGGGATCTGGAGAGAGATCATAAACGAAGGCAATAGGGTAACCCTCGGTTTCTCATCGGATAGAAGGGTGACGCCGATATGGTCACTTTTGGCTCGAAAAAGTCACGGAAAGCTTTTCGCCCAAAAAGCTCCCATTATCATCTATACACAATATAAACATGTTTTGGACAAATTTGAGAGAAAATAGAGTAGTTTTGATGGGGCATAGAAGGGTGACGCCGATATGGTCACTTTTGACTCGAAAAAGTCACGGAAAGCTTTTCGCCCAAAAAGCTCCCATTATCATCTATACACAATATAAACATGTTTTGGACAAATTTAAGCGAAAACAGAGTAGTTTTGCTGGGACATAGAAGGGTGACGCCGATATGGTCACTTTTGGCTCGAAAAAGTCACGGAAAGATTTACGCCCAACAAGCTCCCATTATCATCTATACACAATATAAACATGTTTTGGACAAATTTGAGCGAAAACAGAGTAGTTTTGATGGGGCATAGAAGGGTGACGCCGATATGGTCACTTTTGGATCGAAAAAGTCACGGAAAGCTTTTCGCCTAAAAAGCTCCCATTATCATCTATACACAATATAAACATGTTTTGGACAAATTTGAACAAAAACAGAGTAGTTTTGATGGGGCATAGAAGGGTGACGCCGATATGGTCACTTTTGCCTCGAAAAAGTCACGAAAGCTTTTCGCCGAAAAAGATCCCATTATCATCTATACACAATATAAACATGTTTTGGTCAAATTTGAGCGAAAACATAGTTTTGATGGGGCATAGAAGGGTGACGCCGATATGGTCACTTTTGCCTCGAAAAATTCACGGAAAGCTTTTCGCCCAAAAAGCTCCCATTGTCATCTATACACAATATAAACATGTTTTAGACAAATTTGAGCGAAAACAGAGTAGTTTTGATGGGGCATAGAAGGGTGACGCCGATATGGTCACTTTTGGTTCGAAAAAGTCACGAAAAGCTTTTCGCCCAAAAAGCTCCCATTATCATCTATACACAATATAAAATGTTTTGGACAAATTTGAGCGAAAACAGAGTAGTTTTGATGGGGCATAGAAGGGTGACGCCGATATGGTCACTTTTGGCTCGAAAAAGTCACGGAAAGCTTTTCGCCCAAAAAGCTCCTATTATCATCTATACACAATATAAACATGTTTTGATCAAATTTGAGTGAAAACATATTAGTTTTGATTGTGCATAGAAGCGGGATGCCGATATGGTCACTTTTGGCTCGAAAAAGTCACGGAAAGCTTTTCGCCCAAAAATCTCCCATTATCATCTATACACAATATAAACATGTTTTGGACAAATTTGAGCGAAAACAGAGTAGTTTTGATGGGGCATAGAAGGGTGACGCCGATATGGTCACTTTTGGCTCTAAAAAGTCACGGAAAGCTTTTTGCCCAAAAAGATCCCATTATCATCTCTACACAATATAAACTTGTTTTGGACAAATTTGAGCGAAAACAGAGTAGTTTTGATGGGGCATAGAAGGGTGACGCCGATATGGTCACTTTTGGCTCGAAAAAGTGACGGAAAGCTTTATGCCCAAAAAGCTCCCATTATTATCTATACACAATTTAAATATGTTTTGGACAAATTTGAGCGAAAACAGAGTATTTTTGATGGGGCATAGAAGGGTGACGCCGATATGGTCACTTTTGGCTCGAAAAAGTCACGGAAAGCTTTTCGCCCAAAAATCTCTCATTATCATCTATACACAATGTAAAGGCCCGGATTTTTTTTTTTTAATAATAAATTTCAACAAATAATAATAAATGGATTTAAGTCGAAAATAATAATAATAATAATAATAATAATAAGATAAAATAAAGCAAAAATTCGGATATTTCCAGAAAAAAACTCGTCCATAATTTCCTAAATCGAAATTGAAATCCTTTAAGCGGATTCCGGCCTAATTTTGAACTTTGAGGGACAATTCCGTCATTTTACCTTGGGATTTGAAATAAACTTTGGGATGTCGACATCTTTGGAATTTTGAAGCGTTATTTTGATCGAGTCGGAATAAGATCGAGAGAGCGGGATTTAAAATATCAATTGTCGGAAATTCACATTCCCGACTCGGGACCCCAATTCCGTCACCTTCTCCCATTCTTATCCATTCCAACTCATCCCTCTTATTTGGGTAAAATTCTATCCTATACTCCATCTCCCTTTTTTTTCCCAGGCCCTGCCTACCCCATTTCGGGCAACACAGCTATTGTTGTGGATTCAGGAGATCCCCGCCCCTTTGCTTTGTTGCTTTCATCTTGCAGGCTTGCACCTTGCAGCCTGTCCAGAAATCAGACTTTCCCCCTCCTCATTTTGATTTTACAAAATCCACAGGCTACAGCTTGCATAACTTATCCCTTCCTTGCACTTTCTTTGAATCTGGACAAACACACACCGCTCTGCACTCTGTTTCCCGAGCACCAGTCGGCAGCAACCAAGGGATCCACCGCCAGGGAACCGCCGGCGCCGAGCCAAACCCAATCCTCCCCTTTTCACCTTGTTCTTCCCTCTTCCTCTCGACGAGCAGAAGCAAGAGCGCAGTGGACCCCCCCCCCCCCGGAGCCTCCGTCGAGCAGCAGCCAGAAGCTCCCCAACCTTCCGGGCGAGCCGAGCAGCTCCGGAGCCCCGACGAAGCCGCCGCCGCCGAGTCTCCTCCTCTGTTTCTTCAGTTCGATCGGTGAGTTCTCGATCTTCTGTTCCGAGTCGAAACCGTGAAAAGCTTGAACCTTAACCCCCCTGTACTCTCTTCATGCCCCTAGGATTTGGATTCCGCCTCCAACGAAGCTCAATCGAGCCCGACGACAATTCCCGGCGAGCCAAAGACCCCCCCTTGGTGAGCACTCTCCTCTCCTCTCCTTCCGCGCGTGTTTTCCTTCAGTGTCGAATAGACGGGTCTGGGCAATCGAGGTCGCCGGCAGGCCGAGCTCCTCCTTCTTTTCCTTCCGTTCTCCGTCGGCGTCGTTCGGCACCTTTGTATTCAGATCTGGATTTGGGGAAGGAGACGGGTTCAGCGGGGTTTGTTTTATTTTGTTCCGGTTCGGTTTTCTTTTTTTTTTAAAGAACAATCCGGTTCACTTTAAAAGAGAAATGGGTTGGGCTTGATTGGATCCGAAAATTTAAGGGATATTAGGCCTGTCTTTACAAGTGGGGATTCGATTTTGAAGGTTATAAATAAAGGGTGGGATTTGGTAATTTTAATTGAGAGTTGGGTTCTATAAATAATAAATGAAATATTCTATATTAAATATTATTATTGTGGAGAATTGAACTATAATATTAGACTTGAGTTTTAAAAAGGGAATTTGGAAAAGAATTTAATAGAAATTAAGAAGAGGATTTTTGGAAATGATCTAACCTTGTCGGAGTTGTTTGATAAAATAATAATAGTAAGTGGATTTGAAGGATAATATTTTATTAATGGATTTTGACCAGAGAGAATTTGAGAAATTGTTTTGAAAACGAGTTGACTTAATTTGAGATTTAGAAGTTTGGAAAATATGGTTGATACGATTTTATCAATAAGGTTGATCGGGAGTGAATGATTTTGGTTGATGTTGATCGTATCGGAAATGTTTTGGAAAATGGTTTTACTATCGATTGGTTTTGAGAATGTTGGAAACTTGGGTTCTGTGTATATGAACGTTAGCCCGTTAGCTTATGAAAATGGCTTGATGATAGGTGTGTATTGCTTTTGGATTGCTTTGGACTTGCATATGGGCCCTTGCTTGTGTTATCTTGCTGTTCTGCATCTTCAGGTAAGTCTCTTCGGAGCTTACTCAGATTGAATAGAGCTATTCCCTGCTATAGGTGCATGATATACTAGGTGTTGCATTCATGATCAGCATGCCATGTAGTACCATGCTAGGTTGCATTGATCGTTGAGCATTCTCTTTCTCTATGTGTATGTAAACAGAACGGCCGTTATCTGTGATAGTCCTAGAGTCTTTGCTAGGGTCATAGGGTAGCCCAGCCTCATCGGGTACCCTGAGTCAATCGAGTACTTCCTTATATTATGATATGCCTGCGGGCTTTATTGTGGAGCGGGTTAGGCATGCGTGCCCCCCCCAATTATGAATGAATGCATTCACGAGCTGGCCAGTCTCCGCCTGTCGGAAGGGGTGGAGGTAGGAGAGGGATATGCCACTTGGCATTGTCTTGGGCCCTTTACAGTATTTCTGCACAATATTATGAACTAGGAGCATGCTAGTGTGTTTGAATTTCGTACTGCATTAGAGCATCTTTATTAGGTATAGCGTATATGTGTGCTTATGGTTGGGATGCAGAGTTAAGTGGGCATCGATCTGATCCCGCTCCAAATCAATTTTTTTAGGAATTATTTATGTTCATCCTATCGGTGCTGTTTGCTTATTGCGCGGGTCATTTTGTCGGCGGAGAGTGAGCGCTGGAGTTATAGACTTCACTAGACTCTGATTATACTGTTTTGGATTTATACTTTTGACTCTGTTTTGACCCGGCTCTGCCGTGGCACTTGTATCCTTATTTTGCTTCCGTCTTGCTTCCGTGTGAAATGAATTTTGCGAGTTAGTCCCCAGGACAGGTTAAGGGTACCCAACGGCCCTTCGAGGTGTTTAGGGTTTGAAATCCCTCTTTCTACAAATCTTAAAATGAGTTTGAAACCTCGACCCGTACCTGGATTGCAAGATCCGAACAAGGGGTTTTATCCCTTGAAACGTAACCCAGAAATTATAATTCTGGGCCGTTACAAAGATGGTATCAGAGCTGAGGTTGTGCAATTCGGGTACAAAAGGGTCGAGTGTATGTTTTGGAAAACCGCCCATGAATTTCAAATGATTTGAAAGAGTTTTAAAGGGGCAAAATGAATTTAAGATGTCTAACCTAAATTGGACTAAGTAATGAACTTGACTTGTAATAAAAGAGGAAGACCGACCAAATGGGGACGCGAGTGGGTAGTGAAAGACGTTAGACCTTCCCTATTGGATGTAGTTGGAAATGGGTAGGCGAAATATTAGTTTGTTCTTTACAGATGGGTCTGGAAGACTCCAAGGAGGTCATTATGAGTGTCACTAACAAATTCTGTGTTGAGTGTTTGCTATGCTAGATATCTGATTGGTATGCCTAACAATTAAATGTGTATTGATTGATATGTGAAAACGGGATAGCGGGAGTACCATTATTTCTATAAGGTCAAGTCCAGTTTGCGTGAAACAACCTCTTCAACCATGTTCTATCGAGTCTCCCTCCCAGATGTCAGTGTCTCCCACGGGGAATCGGGTCGGTAAACACGTTGTGTCGGAAACAAGTATGGAAATAAAGGTGGTTTGAGTGAGTGTTGGAAGGTAGTTCTTGATGTCATTTTGAGTCGAGAGTAAGGTGTTTATGAGGTTGTCTTTCTTGATTTTTATGATGATTAACCAGTGTTTTCCTACCACAAGAGTCGTACCAGAGTCACGCGGGAAAGAGGGGTGATAAGTCGGTTGGGAAAAGTCAATGGTTGCCCTTAGGGATCTCTGTCCGGTTGTAATGGTGACTCTCTCTGAATTCCATGACATGATTCTGTAATCTTCCGTGTGTGCCTCGCAAATGATCATATTAGTATAAGGCTACTCATGTTATGCCTTGTTTTCCATCATGATTATATGTTGTCATAGCATGTCCACTTGGCCTATTGTATTGCCTGTATGATTGATTTGAAGCATGGACCATATGATATGAACCTACATGATAGTTGTTTTCTCCCTGGATTAGGTCCATGATAGTGTGATCAATTCCTCTTTGTATGAATGTTGATAGATGATCATCTTAGCATGTTGGATGATGACGTGTCAATGCCTATTATCCCTTTTGTGACAAGAATCAATAGCATGCTTGTTTGTTACGTATACATCGGGTTAATTATTGTTGCTTAAACTCGTGTTATACATCGTAAAACCTTCCTCATGTTTCTAGATTGCTTGAATGTGATTGAAGTGATCTCTTATGTGTCGCCATGATTAGTTGCATGTATGTATCGCGTGTTATCTTGAGCTATTAGTGTCATGTAGGACCCTTGGTTGCGACTGGTGTGAGCTTATATCTTGCCTACAGTATTGCTAATCCTCTCCCGGGCTAGGTCCTTGATAGTGTGATTCTTCTCGCTTCTTAAAGTGTTTTACTCATCCTGATTAGACTGATGCTGAATTCGATGATCGACTTGCTTTTCGTGATGGTAAATCCTAGCATGCTTATATGTTATCGCTCGGTGGTATTTCCCTATTACCCTATGATATTCTCTCGTGCTTGCATGAACGTATGACTGGACACCTCGCATGATCACACACCACGCTATATCACGATTTCGCATACGCATGATGCATGAATGTTAGAATGGATGTAGTCGAGTTACCTTGATTGTGTTAATGTTTGATAAGTGCTAGTAGTGTCTGGTAGGGCTTATGATTTCCAATATAACTAACTAAAGGGATCACTTGTTGCACTTGTTCTATAATGTGATGATAGTCGTTATACCGTTTATGTGCACTATGATAGTTGTTCCTAGCATGCCTATACTCTTTCACTGGTAGTGTCCTCTTGGTTACTCTCTGTAATGGTGCCTCATGCTTTATGAATATTATGTTAAACTCTTGTAAATGACTCGTGACTATGATCATTGTTGTTAGATGTGATAGTTGCCATGCCGCCCTTATGTATCCTCGTATGACATTGGTTTGATGGTTATAATGATGTACCTTGCCATGCTATATTTGACCTCATCTGTTGACGTGTATACCATGCTCGTTCATTGTTCATATACATGATGCTTGCCATCCTCGTTAAACCCCGCATGCCCATTACTAGCTCCGCATAATTTGCTTGAAATTACTTGGCATATCTGCTTTCATGGAGTAATAAACTGCTAGCTCGTCTCACATGTATTAGTGTAAGACTTGATTGTGTCTCTGGAATGAATACGCACGCTGTTCTTCCTTAGATAGGTACATGTTAGTGTGGATTAATGTGACGGATGTGTTCCATGGTGAATTCATGTTTGCTTGTCGCGATTATGACCTAATAGACTTTCATAAGGGCGTCGTTGCTATTCTCGGGTCAGAGTCTTGCCTCTAGTATTGTCGTCTTTAGTCGTGGTACGTGTTTGTACCCGAAAGGAATTTGGGTTGTCTTATCTTGTCACTCCCCTATCTCCGCTAACTTGAACTCCTACGCGATACATTGAACGAGCGACCACACATGGAAGAGAAAGGAAGTTGGATAACGATAGAGCTGTGTGGCGGAAGCGTGGGCCCATAACCCACGGGCCTCAGGATCAATGATGTCGACGGAACGAGCACGCATCGAGAATTGCGAATACTAAGTACGATATGAATTGCAAGCGGGAGTGTTCTCCGTTCGAATTGCTAACCCTTTTGAATTTATTGAAGATGATATTGCATTGCCCTAGTGATGAGATTTACGTGTTGACGTGCTGACTTGATGATGACTATTGCCCGATTGTCTGTTGTCTATGATGATATGATGTGATGACTTATAGATCTCATGTACCATGATGTCTTGACGTGTTGCTACTCTAAGTTGCTAAGCATGATATGAATTCATTTGCTTGTAAAATGTGAACTGTAAATGCTGATAAGCCTGAATTGTGATCTGATAAGGTTATGATGAAAATTGCTAAGTTGAATTGACTAGGTTCATATATGGTGTTTTGCTATAATTTTGAGCATGATGGTAAAAATTAAGGCTTGTTGAACCCATGATGTATGTTATAAATGCAAATTGATATGATGTAGACCTTATGTTCGATGATTTCCATGATTCCTTTTTCTTTAAACCTGTGGGTGAGGTCATTTGGTAGAGTGGTGAAAGAATTTAAGCGGTTAGGATGAGCGATGATATTATGAGGTAAGTCGCGAGAGAGGGATGTTGACTAAGGTAAGAGTAAGTGAGTTTTGGGATGTACACGAGACAATACTTGGTGGTTTCCGATGAGCTTTTGGGTGATGCTTGTGATGTCTTGGGTAGTAACAGAAGTGTAAGAAATGACTTTTGAGAGCATTGAGAACATAGAACGAGAGGGTACTCGGGTGTGCAGTTAGAGATAGGAGTTGGGTTCTTAGAGGTGGATGGTGTGGTATTGATTGACGGAAGGAGGGGTAAGATTTGAGCATCGAGATGAATTGGGATTTCTCCGGAGAATTTTTGTTGGAGTTGACGTTAGCGAGCCTAGAAGATGATTAGTCTTGGCTTGAGAGTGGAGATGGGCGAGTGGGGATTCTGTTTTGTTTTGACTGGCATGACGTGAGGATTTTCTTGATTATGTGATTTATTTATATTTGCTGGCATGATGCTAGATAGCAACCATGATGAATCTGATACAGAATGATATTACACGTTGTTGTGCAATATTGAAATCTAGTTGGCAGTGAAAAAAAAAAAAAAAAAAAAAAAGTTATCATGATATATCGATGCTCTGCTATGTTGTTTTAGAAGCATGTTAGGATGTGTTGTGATATGATATACGAGATAATGATGTGTTATTATGTGAAAGTGTGATGTTATGTTATGGGGTGAAAACATGATGTTATATTATGTGTTAGTAAACATGATGTTGTATTATATGGTTGACAAGCATGACTATTGATATGTTAAATGATGGGTATGACTTGGAATGTGAATATGATTTGTATATATATGAGATAATGGTGCCTGATTACTAAATGATCGTATATGACATTGTGATGAGTTAAGATGATTTCTAGAGAGCATGTTGACATTTTGATAGTGATATGCTTCTTGATCTTCCCTTTTTATAGAATCTTAATAGCATGACCTTGACTGTATTGATGTGTTGATAAGAAGCTTTGTTCCGTTGACTTATGATGGAATTTCGCTATGGTTAACCTTGCAAGTACCAATGATTGACGTGATAAGAATGTTATGCTAATGCTGGATAGAAGTTGGATAGGATGACTATGTGAATCTATGGGTTAAATGATATCCCTTGATGTGACTGACCCTACTATGATTGCGATGATGATATGCGATAATGAGATATCCTTTATGACTTTTGGTGTGATATCGAGCCATGTGTTATGATTTTGGCATATTGTTGAGATGTGTATTATGATCTTTAGTAAGTGGTAGAGACGTTGATGTGATCTTGTGGAAGTGTGCTGGCATATGTTTGAGACTTGTTATATGATGTACTCGTTGATGATCGATTGGTTATTGGTTATGCATTCTTATAGCTTGTGAAGCTTGCTTGAATTGAGACTGATAGATTGATTTGATTCTGGAAACTAGGAAGAGGATATGGGATTAGCCCTTAGACGTGGATGATTCCACCTCCTGATTTCTGAATGTGATTGATTGATATGCGGGAAACTGATTTTGTTTTGGGAGATTTTTGACGAAATCTTGAGTTAAAGGGATTTGACTTGTTTTGGTGCAAAGTGCTTGATTAGGCGTCTTATTTGAAGATTTTGAACGATTTTGATAAAAGGACCGACTTTGACTGTAAAGAATGAACGATACCGAGAATTTCAAACGATTTTGAGGTTAATCTTTATTTTCAATTATGGAATCCCTTTAGAAACTTTTCAAACCCGGGCAACTCTATGATACTTCACGAAGTGGATACAAGCATTTTATGAGGGTGCTTGTAGGGTGTTTGCTAAGACCTAGTGATGATATTGTAGAGAGTTGTGGTACTTCCGAAAAGTCGAAGTGAGTATGTGATAGGGGCGCTTATCGCATACTTGTCAAGGCCAATTGGAGATGTCACGACCGTGACTAGAATATTGTGAGAATCCCGGAAGACGCAACCGAGATGATTACAAGATTCTTGGACATGGTCCTAGAACTCATCAATTTCAAACTTCATCCCCTACTTTATTTTGGTTTTAGTCTCGGGGACGAGACTTGTTTTTAGAGGTGGATGATGTAAAGGCCCGGATTTTTTTTTTTTAATAATAAATTTCAACAAATAATAATAAATGGATTTAAGTCGAAAATAATAATAATAATAATAATAATAATAAGATAAAATAAAGCAAAAATTCGGATATTTCCAGAAAAAAACTCGTCCATAATTTCCTAAATCGAAATTGAAATCCTTTAAGCGGATTCCGGCCTAATTTTGAACTTTGAGGGACAATTCCGTCATTTTACCTTGGGATTTGAAATAAACTTTGGGATGTCGACATCTTTGGAATTTTGAAGCGTTATTTTGATCGAGTCGGAATAAGATCGAGAGAGCGGGATTTAAAATATCAATTGTCGGAAATTCACATTCCCGACTCGGGACCCCAATTCCGTCACCTTCTCCCATTCTTATCCATTCCAACTCATCCCTCTTATTTGGGTAAAATTCTATCCTATACTCCATCTCCCTTTTTTTTCCCAGGCCCTGCCTACCCCATTTCGGGCAACACAGCTATTGTTGTGGATTCAGGAGATCCCCGCCCCTTTGCTTTGTTGCTTTCATCTTGCAGGCTTGCACCTTGCAGCCTGTCCAGAAATCAGACTTTCCCCCTCCTCATTTTGATTTTACAAAATCCACAGGCTACAGCTTGCATAACTTATCCCTTCCTTGCACTTTCTTTGAATCTGGACAAACACACACCGCTCTGCACTCTGTTTCCCGAGCACCAGTCGGCAGCAACCAAGGGATCCACCGCCAGGGAACCGCCGGCGCCGAGCCAAACCCAATCCTCCCCTTTTCACCTTGTTCTTCCCTCTTCCTCTCGACGAGCAGAAGCAAGAGCGCAGTGGACCCCCCCCCCCCCCGGAGCCTCCGTCGAGCAGCAGCCAGAAGCTCCCCAACCTTCCGGGCGAGCCGAGCAGCTCCGGAGCCCCGACGAAGCCGCCGCCGCCGAGTCTCCTCCTCTGTTTCTTCAGTTCGATCGGTGAGTTCTCGATCTTCTGTTCCGAGTCGAAACCGTGAAAAGCTTGAACCTTAACCCCCCTGTACTCTCTTCATGCCCCTAGGATTTGGATTCCGCCTCCAACGAAGCTCAATCGAGCCCGACGACAATTCCCGGCGAGCCAAAGACCCCCCCTTGGTGAGCACTCTCCTCTCCTCTCCTTCCGCGCGTGTTTTCCTTCAGTGTCGAATAGACGGGTCTGGGCAATCGAGGTCGCCGGCAGGCCGAGCTCCTCCTTCTTTTCCTTCCGTTCTCCGTCGGCGTCGTTCGGCACCTTTGTATTCAGATCTGGATTTGGGGAAGGAGACGGGTTCAGCGGGGTTTGTTTTATTTTGTTCCGGTTCGGTTTTCTTTTTTTTTTAAAGAACAATCCGGTTCACTTTAAAAGAGAAATGGGTTGGGCTTGATTGGATCCGAAAATTTAAGGGATATTAGGCCTGTCTTTACAAGTGGGGATTCGATTTTGAAGGTTATAAATAAAGGGTGGGATTTGGTAATTTTAATTGAGAGTTGGGTTCTATAAATAATAAATGAAATATTCTATATTAAATATTATTATTGTGGAGAATTGAACTATAATATTAGACTTGAGTTTTAAAAAGGGAATTTGGAAAAGAATTTAATAGAAATTAAGAAGAGGATTTTTGGAAATGATCTAACCTTGTCGGAGTTGTTTGATAAAATAATAATAGTAAGTGGATTTGAAGGATAATATTTTATTAATGGATTTTGACCAGAGAGAATTTGAGAAATTGTTTTGAAAACGAGTTGACTTAATTTGAGATTTAGAAGTTTGGAAAATATGGTTGATACGATTTTATCAATAAGGTTGATCGGGAGTGAATGATTTTGGTTGATGTTGATCGTATCGGAAATGTTTTGGAAAATGGTTTTACTATCGATTGGTTTTGAGAATGTTGGAAACTTGGGTTCTGTGTATATGAACGTTAGCCCGTTAGCTTATGAAAATGGCTTGATGATAGGTGTGTATTGCTTTTGGATTGCTTTGGACTTGCATATGGGCCCTTGCTTGTGTTATCTTGCTGTTCTGCATCTTCAGGTAAGTCTCTTCGGAGCTTACTCAGATTGAATAGAGCTATTCCCTGCTATAGGTGCATGATATACTAGGTGTTGCATTCATGATCAGCATGCCATGTAGTACCATGCTAGGTTGCATTGATCGTTGAGCATTCTCTTTCTCTATGTGTATGTAAACAGAACGGCCGTTATCTGTGATAGTCCTAGAGTCTTTGCTAGGGTCATAGGGTAGCCCAGCCTCATCGGGTACCCTGAGTCAATCGAGTACTTCCTTATATTATGATATGCCTGCGGGCTTTATTGTGGAGCGGGTTAGGCATGCGTGCCCCCCCCAATTATGAATGAATGCATTCACGAGCTGGCCAGTCTCCGCCTGTCGGAAGGGGTGGAGGTAGGAGAGGGATATGCCACTTGGCATTGTCTTGGGCCCTTTACAGTATTTCTGCACAATATTATGAACTAGGAGCATGCTAGTGTGTTTGAATTTCGTACTGCATTAGAGCATCTTTATTAGGTATAGCGTATATGTGTGCTTATGGTTGGGATGCAGAGTTAAGTGGGCATCGATCTGATCCCGCTCCAAATCAATTTTTTTAGGAATTATTTATGTTCATCCTATCGGTGCTGTTTGCTTATTGCGCGGGTCATTTTGTCGGCGGAGAGTGAGCGCTGGAGTTATAGACTTCACTAGACTCTGATTATACTGTTTTGGATTTATACTTTTGACTCTGTTTTGACCCGGCTCTGCCGTGGCACTTGTATCCTTATTTTGCTTCCGTCTTGCTTCCGTGTGAAATGAATTTTGCGAGTTAGTCCCCAGGACAGGTTAAGGGTACCCAACGGCCCTTCGAGGTGTTTAGGGTTTGAAATCCCTCTTTCTACAAATCTTAAAATGAGTTTGAAACCTCGACCCGTACCTGGATTGCAAGATCCGAACAAGGGGTTTTATCCCTTGAAACGTAACCCAGAAATTATAATTCTGGGCCGTTACACACAATATAAACATGTTTTGGACAAATTTGAGCGAAAACAGAGTAGTTTTGATGGGGCATAGAAGGGTGACGCCGATACGGTCACTTTTGGTTCGAAAATGTCACGAAAAGCTTTTCGCCCAAAAAGCTCCCATTATCATCTATACACAATATAAACATGTTTTGGACAAATTTGAACAAAAACAGAGTAGTTTTGATGGGGCATAGAAGGGTGACGCCGATATGGTCACTTTTGGCTCGAAAAAGTCACGGAAAGCTTTTCGCCCAAAAAGCTCTCATTATCATCTATACACAATATAAACATGTTTTGGACAAATTTGAGCGAAAACAGAGTAGTTTTGATGGGGTATAGAAGGGTGACGCCGATATGGTCACTTTTGGCTCTAAAAAGTCACGAAAAGCTTTTTGCCCCAAAAGATCCCATTATCATCTATACACAATAAAAACATGTTTTGGACAAATTTGAGCGAAAACAGAGGAGTTTTGATTGGGCATAGAAGGGTGACGCCGATATGGTCACTTTTGGCTCGAAAAAGTCACGGAAAGCTTTTCGCCCAAAAATCTCCCATTATCATCTATACAGAATATAAACATGTTTTGAGACAGCTCAATGCCACCTTCGTAACTCTGCTGCCTAAAGTGTCTAACCCTACATATGTGAAGGACCTAAGGCCTATATCGTGTTGTAACACGATTATGAAGGTTGTTAGTAAGATCATTGTGGCACGGATCAAACCTGAGTATCGGCACTCATAGGGTATACTCAAGGCGCTTTCATTCTAGGGAGGTCGATAGCTCAAAATTGTGCGGTCGCTCTAGAGATCGTTAATGGGTACGGGACGAAGAGAGTGTCACCCCGATGCACACTTAAAATTGATTTACAAAAAGCATACGACTATGTCGATTGGGGATTTATGCGATCTGTCCTGCAGTACATGAAGTTTCCGAGTAAGCTGGTGAGTGTTATCATGGAATGTGTTTCTTCGTCCTCTTTTTCAATTCTGATCAATGGCGAGCCAGAAGGGTATTTTAGGGGCAAAAGGGGATTGCGACAGGGGGACCCCCTCTCTCCGTATCTATTCGTGATCTGTATGGAAGTACTCAATAGGATGTTACTCAGGAATGTGAGGAATCCTGAATTTAACTTCCACCCGAAATGCAGAGACCTTTCCCTTGTTAGTTTGGCCTTTGCTGATGATCTTTTGCTATTCTGTCGAGCTGATTTGGGGTCCGTCAAAGTGTTACAGTGCAGTTTGGATGAGTTCTTTGGCTGCTCAGGTCTGAGGATTAGTGTCCAAAAAAGCACCTGCTATGTGGCCGGGGCTACTGAGCGAGAAAAGGAGGAAATAGAGACCTGTCTGGGCTTTCAAAGAGGGTCCTTTCCGGTGACGTATCTGGGCACGCCGCTGCATTCTAGGCGTATCAACATAGCGGAGTATGCTCCTCTGATTGCAAAGGTTGAATGTCGCATCAAGTCCTGGGCAACGAAGAACATCTCCTATGCTGGTCGATTGCAAATAATCAAGTCGGCGCTGGGTGGCCTGTTCTCGTTTTGGGGACAGAATCTGTTGCTCCCCAACGCTGTGTGTTGCAAATTGGATAATTTATGTAGGAGCTTTCTCTGGTCAGGGCATGTGGGGAGTAAAACTGGAGTTGTAGCATGGGAGATGGTGACCAAACCGTATGAAGAGGGTGGTCTGGGCATTAAGCAGCTAAGCGCATGGAATAAGAGCAGGTTCTCCATTCTTTTGGGCGACATCATACTGGAAAGAGAGGGTATATGGAACAGGTGGGTTTGTTGTAATCACCTCAAGAGAGGGAGCATATGGACGACAGATGTGCGCGTGTACGACTCGTGGCTATGGAAAGGTATGCTCAGGCTGAGAGATGAGCTGAGGGCGGCTAATGTGATAGTGCAGAACAGTATCTCCTCCCAGTTTATCGCAGCTCATGCGGGACCATCTTCTACGGCTCCAGACACACCCATCATACTTGGAGAAGGACCAATGACTTGAGCTAGAGCTAAGAAGCTTCAGAGAGACTCATTCAACTTTGTGGGTCATGCATTATTCTCGAGCAAGGTTCAACTCCCCGAGCCTACATTGAAGAATTACATGTGCATAGGAATTGCTGATGGTATCGATGCCGACACCAGAGGTATCGACGCCAACGTCTAAACACATGTTTAAGTACTGAGGCCCTCGGCGCCAATACCCAGCCCTCGACACCGACACTAGAACACTTAGAATCTACATGGGCCGAATTTGCCTAAGTGTTATTTCCCATTTTCAGCTTAAGTGTTCTATTGGGCTGAATTGGGCTTTTCTAGTTATTATTTTAAGACCTTATTTACTTATGTCATTAGGTTTATTTTATTAAGCCCATTAGTATTTACATCTATCTTAGTCTATCAACTAGAATCGTCCAACACCTTCCTATGGCCTATATATTTCGATTTCAGCTTTGTAAACAACTTGGAACATTCATAATAGACATATTACTTCTCAAAATCGTGTGTGGTACACCTTGAGAGTTGTTGGCCGAATTGAGCAGTGCTCTTCAGGTCATCGAATTGATATCATCTCAGCTTGGTTTGCTTTGTCGTTCATCAACTTCGCAAGACTTGGTGAATCCAGTATCCACAAGCCCCCTCCTTGTGCCTTCAAGTTGTCCGCTTGATTGTGTAGGGTTGTAGAGGCGGGTTGTGTAGTCATTGGTATTGGTTCCTACCCTCTGAGGAGGCCTGGGGTCTTTATCTTGTTCTGCATAGATCGTTTCAGTCCTTATCGGTCATGTCTTTCAATTCTTGCATCTTAAATTTCGAGTCTTTACTATCTTTATCGAGTCTTTGCTATTTCTTTTGGTCGGCATTGAGTCCAGCCTTTGGATCTTGGTGTTCTTGCGAGTTCCTGGTCGAATCTTGGCATTCTTGTCGAGTTTCTTTGAGTCTTTCTTTGCTGCGTTCTTTAGTTCTTGCTTGTTGTCGAATATCGGACCATCACACGACTAACCCTGTATCAAATTGGTATCAGAGCTTTGGTTTCCGACATCAAGATTGAGTCTTTTTCTTTTCTAAACACAAAAACCACAAAAATAGAGTCAGTTCTTGTTTTGGTCGTTTACTTCTTGCATTCTTTATTGATTATTGCACTAATCTTGAGTTTGTGATTGTTTATGGTTGCATAGCCTAAACACAAAGCCTAGCCGAGACCGTGGAGTCGACCAAAGTGGTGCGCAATCCCCTTGTGTAGCACCTTAGCCGACGGCATCTAACTGTCCCCATAGTCAAGACTTGGTCGACATTCACATAACCACAAGAGAAACCCTAGTTTGTTTTCTTTTCTATCTTTGGAACTTTTGATCTATCTTTATCTAATTCCTTTTATCTATAGCCTATTAAAATTCTGATTTTTGGTGGATTTAATTTAATTATATCTATCCAATATATCTATAGGCAAAAGATAGATCTTGTTACCATATTTATCCAAAGGTTGTTTATAAATATATCATTAGGGCTGAAATTTTTATCCTTTCACCATTACCATCAGATTTTTCGAGTCCTTCATACATCTGCTGTCGAGTGCTTTGTTTTTGCTTGAATTGATTCCTTGCAATTGCTTCCTTGCAATTGCCCTTTGTTTTTGCTTGAATCAAGTGTTTACAGCTGCTGTTGAGTGCTCTTCCTCCTTTATCGAGTACTTTGCTGTTTGTTTCATTCACTACATACTTTGATTGCTTAGTTTTTGCTTGGTAGTTGATTTGCCCAAAGCGGATTGCCCTAGCAAGCGTGATATATCAATCAGAGAGGGAGTGTGAGCGAAACACAATTGTGAGCTGTTTATAAGTTTTACTAACCTTTAAGTTAGTTCTTTGTTTCTTTTGTCTTTGTTATAATGTCTAACAATCAGGACAACAATGGTGGTAACAACTCCACAAACTTGAGTGCTACTGTGACACCCGAGCAATTCAATACCGTGACGGCCAACATAGCCACCTTGACGGATACATTGGCTGCGATGCAAGCCAAGATGGCGGCTTGGGAGAGCTCTAGGCCTAGTGGTTCGAACACCATAAGAGGTCAGCAAGAGCGAGTTAAGATACCTCAAGAAGAAAGAGAGGTCATTAATCCTAACCCTATTCTTAGTCCTAATCCTCATGTTAATGTTAATTTACAAAATCCTTTATTCAATGAAAACAACTCTCCATAAGGTGGGAGAAATGATCGGAATAATGGGTTTGTTAATGTGCAAGGTCAAGGACAAGAAAGAGGAAGAGGACGTGGCTATCAAGAGCAATTCTATTACTCGGAGCAAGATGATGACTTCCAAGAAGAGGAGTATTGGGAGCGACGCCCGAGACGAAATCAAAGGGGAAATCAGAACCGACCACCTAGGTTCAATGACGACGACAGAATGGGTAAGGTTAAGGTAAAGATTCCTCCTTTTGATGGTAAGACTGATCCAGATGCTTATATTGATTGGGAAATTAAAATGGAGCAAATATGGAATTGTCATAATTTCTCAAAACCTAAGAAGGTACAACTAGCATCCCTAGAGTTTCAAGGTTTTGCATTAATCTGGTGGGATAATCTTGTTAAGGAAAGAAGAAGATCCCTTGATGCACCTATTGCTTCTTGGGAACAACTAAAAGTGGTCATGAGAAATAGGTTTGTACCTCAACATTATGATAGAGAGCTATTAAACAGATTAGAAAACCTTAAACAAGGTAGTAAAACTGTTGAGGAAACATTTAATGTTATGCAAGAAGCTATGGCTAGAGCTAATATAGTCGAAACTCATGAGAAAACTAATGTTAGATATCTTAGAATCTTACATCCTGCTTTAGCTCATGAAATTGATTATTTTCCCTATACTACTCCTACAGAACTTTTACATCTAGCTATGAAAGTAGAAAAGGGACAACGCTACAAAAGCCAAGGCAATAGAGTGTCGAGTGGCCAGCAACAAGGGTGGCGCCAATCTCGGCCCCAACAGCCCCAAGGGCGCTCGGAAATGGGTTCTAGAGAGCGAGCTCAGCAGCCCCAATGGAGGAGTGAGAGTCGACAGCCCCAGCAACCCCTCGACAAAGGAAAAGGTCCATGGAATGGACGAGAATCGTCTGGGACATCTACTGGTCCCAAAGGGAGTAATCCTAACCCTTCTACCATTCGTTCTAGAGATATTGTGTGCTTTAAATGCCAAGGTAGAGGACATTATATGAAGGATTTCCCTAATAAGAAAACTCTCATGGTTAATCACTTAGGAGAATATGAATCTGAAAATTCTTGTGATGAACATGATGAGAATGCTAATAATGATAATGATCAGAATTTAAACCTTGTTTGTTATGAAAATGATGATGATGAAGTTGAATATGAGCATGGAGAATCTTTGATTGTTAGGAGAGTTTTAAGTGTTGTTCCTACACCATGTGATGATAATCAAAGAGAAAACTTGTTTCATACTCGTTGTCTAGTTAAAGGAAAGGTTGTAAATGTGATCATTGATGGAGGTAGTTGCTGTAATTTAGCTAGTCAAGAAATGGTTGACAAATTGCATTTACCTACTGTCCAACACCCTAGACCTTACAAATTGCATTGGATGAATGATTGTGGCTTATTGAAAATAAATAGGCAAGTTAAAGTGCATATTAAACTAGGACATTATGAAGATGATGTTTTATGTGACATAGTGCCTATGCAAGCTTGCCATATTCTATTAGGCCGCTTGCCATATTCTATTAGGCCGTCCTTGGCAATCTGATCATAAGGTTACTCATGATGGGTTTACTAATCGCTATACCTTTACTTTTCAGGGAAAGAATGTCATTCTCAAGCCCATGACACCTACGCAAGTAGCTGATGAGATTGAGAAGCGCAAGGTAAGTAAAGGTGAGTTAGATCAGGAGGCTCAGTCGAGCCAAGTGGATCCTCAAACTCGATCTAAGAGTGTGTTCTTGGCTTTCAAAAGCACATTCATGGATGACTTTGCGGATGGTGGAACTGTTCTTATGCGCCTTTGCAAGAGCTTGAGCATGTTAAGTGAAGAGCTTAAAGCTTCTCTTCCATAGAACATTCTCGCTCTTCTTGAGGAGTTTAAGGATGTGTTTCCCGATGACATACCACCAGGTCTACCCCCTATTCGTGGAATTGAGCATCAAATTGATCTTATTCTGGGGGCTGCATTACCTAATAGGCCTGCGTATCGTATGAATCCCACTGAGACCCAAGAGGTCCAAACCCAAGTCCAGGAACTGTTGTATAAGGGTTATATTCGAATTAGCTTAACTCCTAGTGATGTGCCTGTGTTATTAGTCCCTAAGAAAGATGGTTCATGGAGAATGTGTGTAGATTGTAGGGCTATTAACAACATCACTATTAAATATCGTCACCCTATTCCTAGATTAGATGATATGCTAGATGAGTTACATGGAGCTTCTATGTTTTCTAAAATTGATCTTAGGAATGGCTATCATCAAATTAGAATGAAAGAAGGTGATGAATGGAAAACAGCCTTTAAGACTAAGCTAGGCTTATATGAGTGGTTGGTTATGCCTTTTGGTTTAACTAATGCTCCTAGTACTTTTATGCGCTTAATGAATCATGTGCTTCGAGATTTCATTGGAAAATTTGTTGTTGTTTACTTTGATGATATTCTGATTTATAGCAAGTCTTCTAATGAACATGAATCACATCTAAGAGAAGTGCTTAGAACGCTGAGAATTGAACACTTGTATGCTAATTTAAAGAAGTGTGAATTATGTAATGAACAAGTGTCTTTTCTTGGATTTGTAGTGAGCTCTAATGGACTGCGTGTTGATGACTCAAAGATCAAAGCTATCCAAGAGTGGCCGACCCCCACTAACATAGGACATGTACGCAGCTTCCAAGGACTTGCTAGCTTCTACCGACGATTTGTGCGAGACTTTAGCACAATCTCAGCCCCACTGACCGAGCTTACTAAGAAGAGAAGTGAGTTCACATGGGGAGCAACTCAGGAGGAAGCATTCAACACACTTAAGGACAAGCTCACTCACGCACCTCTATTAGCTTTGCCGGACTTTAATCAGCCTTTTGAGGTAGAGTGTGATGCTAGCGGAGTTGGAATTGGTGGAGTCCTTATGTAGAGAGGTAAGCCTATTGCTTTCTTTTCTATGAAGTTGAAAGGTGCTTGTCTTAATTACTCTACCTATGATAAGGAATTGTATGCTTTGTTTAGAGTACTTAAGACATGGTCTCACTATCTATGGCCTAGCGAGTTTATTCTTAGAACTGATCATGAATCTTTAAAACATTTTAAAAGCCAAGATAAACTTGATAGGAGACATGGTAGATGGATGGAATTCATTGAAACATTTCCTTATGTGATTAAGTATAAGAAAGGCAAAGACAATGTGGTTGCTGATGCATTATCTAGAAGACATGTTCTTTTAACCACTTTGGATTCTAGAGTCTTAGGCTTTGTTTACATAAAGGAATTGTATGAATCTGATTAGGATTTTGGTGATAATTTTCGAAAATGCTTAGAAAAGGGTCCTAATGACAGCTTTTATATACATCAAGGATTCTTATTTCGAAAAGATCAAGTGTGCATTCCTAGATGTTCTCTACGATTATTACTTGTTAGTGAAGCCCATAGTGGTGGATTAATGGGACATTTTGGTAGGGATAAGACATATAACACACTGAAATCACATTTTTATTGGCCACATATGCTTAGGGATGTAGAACATTGCCTTAAGAGATACATAGATTGCATTAAAGCCAAAGCTAAGCTTATGCCCCATGGCCTTTATACACCACTGCCGATACCCTCAGCCCCTTGGGAAGACATTTCTATGGATTTTATAGTTGGGTTGCCTAGAACTAAGAAGGGGAGGGATTCAATCTTTGTAGTGGTTGATAGATTCTCTAAAATGGCTCATTTCATTGCATGCCACAAAACTGATGATGCTACCAATGTTTCTACCCTATTCTTTAGAGAAGTAGTTAGGTTGCATGGCGTGCCTAAAACCATTGTTAGTGATAGGGATGTGAAATTCTTAAGTCATTTTTGGCGTACTTTATGGAATAAATTGGGAACTAGATTGCTATTCTCTACTTCTAGCCACCCCCAAACTGATGGCCAAACTGAGGTGACTAATAGAACCCTTGCTACTGTCCTAAGAGCCATTATTAGGAAGAATTTGAAACTTTGGGAAGAAGCCTTACCTCATGTGGAATTTGCTTACAATAGAACCATGCATTCGGCTACTAAAATCAGTCCATTTGAATGTGTGTATGGTGTTAATCCACTAACCCCTTTTGATCTTACTCCATATCCTATGAGAGACAAAGAATCATTTGAGGCAGGTAAGCATGTTGAGTTCATAAAGGAGCTGCATGAACGAACTCGAGAGAAGCTGAAGCTGAAGGCTGAATACAATGCTAACAAGGCCAACAAGGGACGTCGCTTGGTCACATTTCAGCCTGGAGATCTTGTATGGGTGCACTTGAGGAAGGAGCGGTTTCCAGAAGCCCGGAAGAACAAGCTGTCACCTCGTGGTGATGGACCATTTCAGATCAAGAAGAGAGTGGACGACAATGCCTACCAATTGGAGCTTCCTAGAGACATGGGCGTGAGCGCTACATTCAACGTCACGGATCTAATCCCTTACTTCGCTGTGGATGAAGACTTGGATTCGTGGTCGAATCCTTTTCAAGAAGGGGAGGTTGATGCAGGACCATCTTCTACAGCTCCAGACACACCCATCATACTTGGAGAAGGATCAATGACTCGAGCTAGAGCTAAGAAGCTTCAGAGAGACTCATTCAACTCTGTGGGTCATGCATTATTCTCGAGCAAGGTTCAACTCCCCGAGCCTACATTGAAGAATTACATGTGCATAGGAATTGCTGATGGTATCGATGCCGACACCAGAGGTTTCGACGCCAACGTCTAAACACATGTTTAAGTACTGAGGCCCTCGGCGCCAATACCCAGCCCTCGGCCCCGACACCAGAACACTTAGAATCTACATGGGCCGAATTTGCCTAAGTGTTATTTCCCATTTTCAGCTTAAGTGTTCTATTGTGCTGAATTGGGCTTTTCTAGTTATTATTTTAAGACCTTATTTACTTATGTCTTTAGGTTTATTTTATTAAGCCCATTAGTATTTAGATCTATCTTAGTCTATCAACTAGAATCGGCCAACACCTTCCTATGGCCTATATATTTCGATTTCAGCTTTGTAAACAACTTGGAACATTCATAATAGACATATTACTTCTCAAAATCGTGTGTGGTACACCTTGAGAGTTGTTGGCCGAATTGAGCAGTGCTCTTCAGGTCCTCGAATTGATATCATCTCAGCTTGGTTTGTTTTTTCGTTCATCAACTTCGCAAGACTTGGTGAATTTAGTATCCACAAGCCCCCTCCTTGTGCCTTCAAGTTGTCCGCTTGATTGTGTAGGGTTGTAGAGGCGGGTTGTGTAGTTATTGGTATTGGTTCCTACCCTCTGAGGAGGCCTGGGGTCTTTATCTTGTTCTGCATAGATCGTTTCAGTCCTTATCGGTCGTGTCATTCAATTCTTGCATCTTAAATTTCGAGTCTTTACTATCTTTATCGAGTCTTTGCTATTTCTTTTGGTCGACATTGAGTCCAGCCTTTGGATCTTGGTGTTCTTGCGAGTTCTTGGTCGAATCTTGGCATTCTTGTCGAGTTTCTTTGAGTCTTTTTTTTGCTGCGTTCTTTAGTTCTTGCTTGTTGTCGAAGATCGGACCATCACACGACTAACCCCGTATCAGCAGGATTCCAGGAAACCAAAATACGACCCGTTTGCTCAGTTGTACTGTTCTCTCTAACTTCCTATCCATACATCAAGCTATCGTTGACAGTAGCTACATTTTTTTTGAAGCGTTTTAGTTTCCAGAAAGGCTATAAGTGCCAAATCGTTATCCCAACAATAGCTTGTTAGGATATTATTCTTTATGTGGTCATTAAGACCACATATATTCCAAGCTCCAATTTTTATTCTATCCATAAGCCGTCTCAATGTGAGTGCTACACTCACCATTCTCATTGCATCCTGGGGCTATGAATAGATCATCCTGAACATCACAGTTCATTTCCAACATACCTGCCTCCTCGTCTGCAAGCAGTCCAAACCGACCACCAAGATTTGCTAGCACTGACAGGCTACTGTCCAGACTTGCTCTCCTAGCAAACTGGCCTCTTTTCTTTTTGCTCGACGAGATCGACCAACTAACCTCTGGTTTATTGGAACTGCTGTGTGCATACCCTATATCTTGATTCTTATGTTTCGATGCACAGATAACCTCAGCCTTCTCGTTTTCTGCTATCTGCGTAACCTTCTTCATCATTTCCGTATCCTCTCCACTCTTACTCTTAGCCTCTGAATCTATCTTCGGGTCAGCCTTAGGACTCTCAGCAGTAACAGATTTCTCCTGCTCAGTAATGACAACCATTGCCGTTTCCTGTACTGAATTCTTCTGCACCCAAGTAGGCTCTCTTCGTGTTCCTCTCTGCACAGCACCCGTATGCCTCAGTTCCACATTTTCCGAGCCCTTACATCTGCATCTAGAACTGTTGTGACCAAACTTCTTACAGATTTCACATAACAAAGGCACCCACTCAAATATAACTTTCTGGGAGTAATTAGAGCCATCTAAAATTTCCACCTCAATCGACTTAAGTTGGGCTTGTTCTCCTGTAACCTCAATCAGCATCCTGGCATAGGAGAGAGATTCCCCGCGCGCAGTGATCTAATCCAAACACACAGGTGAACCAATAGCACTACCAAGCCAGCTCAGAACTTGGTTGTTTAGCAGAGTAGGTTCAACATCCGGCAAACACACCCAAAGCGGGACGCTATCAAAGACGCGCCAGTTAATCGGCATACCCGTATGCCATTCTTTAAGCAACAGTGGCCGAGAACGCTGAATATACCAAGGTCCCATCTTTAGGACCCAGTCCCTATCCTCCAAGCTTGCAAATCTAAAGACGAGAACCCCATTATCCTTCGCGAGGATTTTAGGCTCCGCCACCTTCCATTCTGCAGCAAAAGCACGGACGACCTCTAATGGCACCCGGCTTCCAGCAATTACACCGATTAGGGTTGCAGCCCACACCTTCCTAGATTCTGCGACATCCTCCTCCCTAACATTATCATCTATACACAATATAAACATGTTTTGAACAAATTTGAGCGAAAACAGAGTAGTTTTGATAAGGCATAGAAGGGTGACGTCGATATGGTCACTTTTGGCTCGAAAAATTCACGAAAAGCTTTTCGTCCCAAAAGCTCCCATTATCATCTATACACAATATAAACATGTTTTGGACAAATTTGAGCGAAAACAGAGTAGTTTTGCTGGGGCATAGAAGGGTGACGCCGATATGGTCACTTTTGGCTCGAAAAAGTCACAGAAAGCTTTGCGCCCAAAAAGCCCCCATTATCATCTATAAACAATATAAACATGTTTTGAACAAATTTGAGCGAAAACAGAGTAGTTTTGATGAGGCATAGAAGGGTGACGCCGATATGGTCACTTTTGGATCGAAAAAGTCACGGAAACTTTTCGCCCAAAAAGCTCCCATTATTATCTGAACTGGTAAATATATATAAGATGGTGTAACCAAGTTACAAACAACGCAGACCAAACCAAGGGTCTCGTGAGCAAAATACATACGATGTATACCTCCCAAAAAACCTCAAAAACCTATCCACTCCACAAAAAGGAACCCGTCAAAAAACCCCTATCCTCACGCCCTCTATACATCCATCCTCATACCCCAAAGCTAAGCTAACGTATCAGCTGCTTGACCCACATTTTCTCCTTCCTCGTACTGCACTTTCATTTAATGGATATTCTGTTACGGCATGATTTGATAATCTCAAACGCGCAAGAAGCCGGGTTGAACTGCTCGCCCCCAAATATGACCCGATTCCGCACCCTCCATGTGAAATATACAAGTGCACACAATGCCAAGAGCTTCCCTTGGAACAGCGCCCCTTTCGGCTTCCTTCTGGTTCCCTTTCGAACCACATAAGCCATTCGCGGAGGTTGCTGTATTGAACCCCCACACCAAGCCAGTCAAAAACTCTACTTTGCACTTCTCTGACTACTCTGCACCCGAACCATAGATGATCTTCTGTCTCCTCTTCCTCTTTACATAGCACACACCAGGCTGCATCCGGGCCTTTCCAGTGTTTGACGACACGACCAGTCTGCAGCCTCTGTCGTGTAGCCAACCATGTGACAAACGACCATCTTTGGCATTGAGCACGCTTCCAAATGAAGCATCCCCATACAAGTTTATCCCCATGGTCGCGGACCAATTCATAAACTTTCCCACTTGCCAGACCTCCAGCCGGGTGGTGCAATGCATCCCACATTACTCCTCCATGAGGTTGCAAATGCTCCTTTAGTTCATCTCGCACATCAAGGAGCGCCAATATGGTCATGTTTTGGACACAATATAAACATGTTTTGGACAAATTTGAACGAAAACAGAGTAGTTATGATGGGGCATAGAAGGGTGACGCCGATATGCTCACTTTTGGCTCGAAAAAGTCACGAAAGCTTTTCGCCCAAAAAGATCCCATTATCATTTATACACAACATAAACATGTTTTGGACAAATTTGAGCGAAAACATAGTTTTGATGGGGCATGTAAGGGTGACGCCGATATGGTCACTTTTGGCTCGAAAAAGTCACGGAAAACTTTTCGCCCAAAAAGCTCCCATTGTCATCTATACACAATATAAACATGTTTTAGACAAATTTGAGCGAAAACATAGTAGTTTTGATGGGGCATAGAAGGGTGACGCCGATATGGTCACTTTTGGCTCGAAAAAGTCACGAAAAGCTTTTCTCCCAAAGAGCTCCCATTATCATCTATACACAATATAAACATGTTTTTGACAAATTTGAGCGAAAATAGAGTAGTTTTGATGGGGCATAGAAGGTTGACGCCGATAAGGTCATTTTTGGCTCGAAAAAGTCGCGGAAAGCTTTTCATCCAAAAAGCTCCTATTATAATCTATACACAATATAAACATGTTTTGAACAAATTTGAGCGAAAATATAGTAGTTTTGATTGGGCATAGAAGGGTGACGCCGATATGGTCATTTTTGGCTCGAAAAAGTCACGGAAAGCTTTTCGCCTAAAAAGCTCCCATTATCATCTATACACAATATAAACCTGTTTTGGACAAATTTGAGCGAAAACAGAGTAGTTTTGATGGGGCATAGAAGGGTAACGCCGATATGGTCACTTTTGGCTCGAAAAAGTCACGAAAAGCTTTTCGCCCAAAAAGCTCACATTATCATCTATACACAATATAAACATGTTTTGGACAAATTTGAGCGAAAACAGAGTAGTTTTGATGGGGCATAGAAGGGTGACGCCGATATGGTCACTTTTGGCTCGAAAAAGTCGCGGAAAGCTTTTCGCCCAAAAAGCTCCTATTATAATCTATACACAATATAAACATGTTTTGAACAAATTTGAGCAAAAACATAGTAGTTTTAATGAGGCATAGAAGGGTGAGGCCGATATGGTCACTTTTGGCTCGAAAAAGTCACGGAAAGCTTTTCGCCCAAAAAGCTCCCATTGTCATCTATACACAAAATAAACATGTTTTGGACAAATTTGAGCGAAAATAGAGTAGTTTTGATGGGGCATAGAAGGGTGACGCCGATATGGTCACTTTTGGCTCGAAAAAGTCACGGAAAGCTTTTCGCCCAAAAAGCTCCTATTATAATCTATACACAATATAAACATGTTTTGAACAAATTTGAGAGAAAATATAGTAGTTTTGATTGGGCATAGAAGGGTGACGCCGATATGGTCATTTTTGGCTCGAAAAAGTCACGGAAAGCTTTTCGCCCAAAAAGCTCTCATTATCATCTATACACAATAACAACATGTTTTGGATAAATTTGAGCGAAAACAGAGTAGTTTTGATGGGGCATAGAAGGGTGACGCCGATATGGTCACTTTTGGCTCGAAAAAGTCACGAAAAGCTTTTCGCCCAAAAAGCTCCCATTATCATTTATACACAATATAAAATGTTTTGGACAAATTTGAGCGAAAACAGAGTTGTTTTGATGGGGCGTAGAAGGGTGACGCCGATATGGTCACTTTTGGCTCGAAAAAGTCACGGAAAGCTTTTCGCCCAAAAAGCTCCCATTGTCATCTATACACAATATAAACATGTTTTAGACAAATTTGAGCGAAAATATAGTAGTTTTGATGGGGCATAGAAGGGTGACGCCGATATGGTCACTTTTGGCTGGAAAAAGTCACGAAAAGCTTTTCGCCCAAAGAGCTCCCATTATCATCTGAATAGGTAAATATATAGATGAAATGGGATAACCCAGGTAATACAAAAAATGAGACCAAACTCTGAGTCTCATGAAAACCTATGCCGTGGGAACACAAAAAAGTATACTCTTCCACTACGCACCTCCAAACAAAACTCCCCAACCAAAATACATACTCAGCCAAAAAAAAATTCCACCCCAACCAAACAGCCCCTGACGTCCTAAACCAACCGAACCCCTATTTCCCCAAGCGAGATGTTCTCCAACGTATGTCCTTCCGTGCTTGGCACTTGCACAAGAGGGGTATACGAGATTTACAACTCTCTATGATTTGTATAATATAAGCATTGGCATTAAAAGTTTCATTACAAAAAATAGACTTGTTTCGAGCAACCCAAGTAAAATAGACTAACGACTGCACCGCCATGAGTTTCACATGGAATTGAATGGATTTCTGCACTCCGGGAGAAGCACCAGCAAACCAGGAGAGACAGTCCATGAGGGAATCAAACTGACGCCCAATGCCGACCCAACAGAACACAACCCTCTGAACAGCTTTCACCCTATCACACTCGAACCACAGGTGTTGTGTGCTCTCTTCCGGCGCCTTACACAGTGTACACACAGCCGCTTCAGGACCACACCAATATTTTGCCTTATCTCCAGTATGAAGACGGTTTCTGGCAGCCAACCAAACTACAAATGCCCATTTCTTACATTGAGGTTTTCTCCATAACAGCTGCCCCCAAACACACCGCTGTCCCTTAACTCTCAGCAAATTGTAGATTTGAGAACAAGAAATGCTGCCATCCGGGTTCAGACTCGTCTCAATAAGCTCGGAGTTGTGACCTACAGCTGTAAGCGCAGCCTTCATATCATCCTTACTGTCGACCATGCCTTTCCAAAGCCAAATATCGTACACCCTTCGAGTCATATCCCAAAACCCTCCCTCCGAGAGATGGTTAGCTTGACACCATCGATACCACACACTGGGCTTATTGAGATGCAAATCAAGGTATAATTTAGCATGCACACTCTTGTTCCAAGCTAAAGCTTCCCTGATGGCAAGACCGCCTTCTTCGAAGGGCTTAGTAACATCTTCCCAAGCCACAAGATTCTTCTTTCCACCTAAAGAACATGTCCATAAGAACTGTCGACATAACCCATCCATCTTGTCGATAACTGTCTTAGGGAGGAGAAGACATTGGCTCCAGAAATTATAAACTCCACCACACACTGATTTGATCAATTGCAGCCTCCCGGCATAAGAGAGTTTTCGAGCAGACCAAGAATTGATGAAGGAGGTCACTTTGTCCAGCAAACCGTCGAATTGGTGCACTGCTATGCGCTTAGAATGCAGAGGAAGACCGAGGTATTTGACAGGGAACTCACCTCTAACAAATCCTAATTGCCCGATGAACCCATCAGCTTCCAAGTCTGTAACTCCAGCTAAGTAAACCGTACTTTTATCCATATTAGCTCGAAGACCAGACATCTTAAAAAAGCGCTGGAGGCAGTCATTTACAAGCTGAATTGACGCAGCATCTGCTCGACAGAACACAAGCAAATCGTCCGCAAAAGCAAGGTGCACAATCCCAGGTTCCTTGCATTTAGGATGGTACTTGAACAGACGTTCTCCGGCCATCTGATGAAGCATTCGACTCAAGACCTCCATACACAGGACGAATAAGTACGGCGATAGCGGGTCTCCTTGTCGGAGACCCCTCCTTCCCGGGAAAAACCCCTCAGGCGCCCCATTGATCAATACCGAGAACATCGGAGTGGTCACGCATTCCATAATCAGTTGCACAAGACAGGTCAGAAACCCCAGATAGCTGAGAGTAGCACGAATAAAGTCCCAATTCAAGAAATCATAAGCTTTTTGGAGGTTAACCTTAATTGTACATCTGCCGGAAACCCTCTTCGTTCCATATCCGCTGACCATTTCAGTAGCAACTGCAGAGTTATGTGCAAGCGACCACCCAGGAATGAACGCCCCTTGACAGTCCGAAATTACACCCCCTAGCAGATTTTTGATTCTCCCAACAATGATCTTAGTAACTGCTTTTAGGATTGTGTTACAGCAGGAGATCGGACGCCAATCCTTCACTAAGGTAGGATTCGGAACCTTCGCAAGCAAGGTAATAAAGGTGGTGTTGATCTATTTCAAGACTTTGCCATATCTGAAGATTTCACGAACCGCCTCGCAAGTGTCCTTCCCAACAATCTCCCAAGCATCTCGGTAGAATTGACTCCCAAACCCATCTGGGCCGGGAGACTTATTCGCACCGATACTTCAGATGCTACCATTATCATCTATACACAATATAAACATGTTTTGGACAAATTTGAGCGATAATAGAGTAGTTTTGATGGGGCATAGAAGGTTGACACCGATAAGGTCACTTTTGGCTCGAAAAAGTCGCGGAAAACTTTTCGCCCAAAAAGCTCCTATTATAATCTATACACAATATAAACATGTTTTTAACAAATTTGAGCGAAAATATAGTAGTTTTGATTGGGCATAGAAGGGTGACGCCGATATGGTCATCTTTGGCTCGAAAAAGTCACGGAAAGCTTTTCGCCCAAAAAGCTCTCATTATCATCTATACACAATATAAACATGTTTTGGATAAATTTGAGCGAAAACAGAGTAGTTTTGCTGGGACATAGAAGGGTGACGCCGATATGGTCACTTTTGGCTCGAAAAAGTCACGAAAAGCTTTTCGCCCAAAAAGCTCCCATTGTCATCTATACACAATATAAACATGTTTTGGACAAATTTGAGCGAAAGCAGAGTAGTTTTGCTGGGGCATAGAAGGCTGACGCCGATATGGTCACTTTTGCCTCGAAAAAGTCACGGAAAGCTTTACGCCCAAAAAGCTCCCCTTGTCATCTAAAAACAATATAAACATGTTTTGAACAAATTTGAGCGAAAACATAGTAGTTTTGATTGGGCATAGAAGCGTGACGCCGATATGGTCACTTTTGGCTCGAAAAAGTCACGGAAAGCTTTACGCCC
Organism: Persicaria tinctoria; assembly: GCA_037127255.1. NCBI lineage: Eukaryota > Viridiplantae > Streptophyta > Magnoliopsida > Caryophyllales > Polygonaceae > Persicaria > Persicaria tinctoria. The sequence continues at coordinate 40,959,400 of JBANSL010000020.1, forward strand.
AAAAAGCTCCCATTATCATCTATACACAATATAAACATATTTTGGACAAATTTGAGCGAAAACAGAGTAGTTTTGCTGGGACATAGAAGGGTGACGCCGATATGGTCACTTTTGGCTCGAAAAAGTCACGGAAAGCTTTTCGCCCAAAAAGCTCCCATTGTCATCTATACACAATATAAACATGTTTTGGACAAATTTGAGCGAAAATAGAGTAGTTCTGATGGGGCATAGAAGGGTGACGTCGATATGGAGTCACGGAAAGCTTTTTGCCCAAAAAGATCCCATTATTATCTATACACAATATAAACATGTTTTGGACAAATTTGAGCGAAAATAGAGGAGTTTTAATTGTGCATAGAAGGGTGACGCCGATATGGTCACTTTTGGCTCGTAAAAGTCACGAAAGCTTTTCGCCCAAAAAGATCCCATTATCATCTATACACAACATAAACATGTTTTGGACAAATTTGAGCGAAAACATAGTTTTGATGGGGCATAGAAGGGTGACGCCGATATGGTCACTTTTGGCTCGAAAAAGTCACGGAAAGCTTTTCGCCCCAAAAGCTCCCATTATCATCTATACACAATATAAACATGTTTTGGACAAATTTGAGCGAAAACATAGTTTTGATGGGGCATAGAAGGGTGACGCCGATATGGTCACTTTTGGCTCGAAAAAGTCACAAAACCTTTTCGCCCAAAAAGATCCCATTATCATCTATACACAAAATAAACATGTTTTGGACAAATTTGAGCGAAAACATAGTTTTGATGGGGCATAGAAGGGTGACGCCGATATGGTCACTTTTGGCTTGAAAAAGTCACGGAAAGCTTTTCGCCCAAAAAGCTCCCATTATCATCTATACACAATATAAACATGTTTTGGACAAATTTGAACGAAAACAGAGTAGTTATGATGGGGCATAGAAGGCTGACGCCGATATGGTCACTTTTGGCTCGAAAAAGTCACGAAACCTTTTCGCCCAAAAAGATCCCATTATCATCTATACACAAAATAAACATGTTTTGGACAAATTTGAGCGAAAACATAGTTTTGATGGGGCATAGAAGGGTGACGCCGATATGGTCACTTTTGGCTCGAAAAAGTCACGAAACCTTTTCGCCCAAAAAGATCCCATTATCATCTATACACAAAATAAACATGTTTTGGACAAATTTGAGCGAAAACATAGTTTTGATGGGACATAGAAGGGTGACGCCGATATGGTCACTTTTGGCTCGAAAAAGTCACGAAACCTTTTCACCCAAAAAGATCCCATTATCATCTATACACAAAATAAACATGTTTTGGACAAATTTGAGCGAAAACATAGTTTCGATGGGGCATAGAAGGGTGACGCCGATATGGTCACTTTTGGCTCGAAAATGTCACGGAAAGCTTTTCGCCCAAAAAGATCCCATTATCATCTATACACAACATAAACATGTTTTCGACAAATTTGAGCGAAAACATAGTTTTGACGGGGCATAGAAGGGTGACGCCGATATGGTCACTTTTGGCTCGAAAAAGTGACGGAAAGCTTTTCGCCCAAAAAGCTCCCATTATCATCTATACACAATATAAACATGTTTTGGACAAATTTGAGCGAAAACATAGTTTCGATGGGGCATAGAAGGGTGACGCCGATATGGTCACTTTTGGCTCGAAAATGTCACGGAAAGCTTTTCGCCCAAAAAGATCCCATTATCATCTATACACAACATAAACATGTTTTCGACAAATTTGAGCGAAAACATAGTTTTGACGGGGCATAGAAGGGTGACGCCGATATGGTCACTTTTGGCTCGAAAAAGTCACGGAAAGCTTTTCGCCCAAAAAGCTCCCATTATCACCTATACACAAAATAAACATGTTTTGGACAAATTTGAGCGAAAACAGAGTAGTTATGATGGGGCATAGAAGGGTGACGCCGATATGGTCACTTTTGGCTCGAAAAAGTCACGGAAAGCTTTTCGCCCCAAAAGCTCCCATTATCATCTATACACAATATAAACATGTTTTGGACAAATTTGAGCGAAAACATAGTTTTGATGGGGCATAGAAGGGTGACGCCGATATGGTCACTTTTGGCTCGAAAAAGTCACAAAACCTTTTCGCCCAAAAAGATCCCATTATCATCTATACACAAAATAAACATGTTTTGGACAAATTTGAGCGAAAACATAGTTTTGATGGGGCATAGAAAGGTGACGCCGATATGGTCACTTTTGGCTTGAAAAAGTCACGGAAAGCTTTTCGCCCAAAAAGCTCCCATTATCATCTATACACAATATAAACATGTTTTGGACAAATTTGAACGAAAACAGAGTAGTTATGATGGGGCATAGAAGGCTGACGCCGATATGGTCACTTTTGGCTCGAAAAAGTCACGAAACCTTTTCGCCCAAAAAGATCCCATTATCATCTATACACAAAATAAACATGTTTTGGACAAATTTGAGCGAAAACATAGTTTTGATGGGGCATAGAAGGGTGACGCCGATATGGTCACTTTTGGCTCGAAAAAGTCATGAAACCTTTTCGCCCAAAAAGATCCCATTATCATCTATACACAAAATAAACATGTTTTGGACAAATTTGAGCGAAAACATAGTTTTGATGGGACATAGAAGGGTGACGCCGATATGGTCACTTTTGGCTCGAAAAAGTCACGAAACCTTTTCACCCAAAAAGATCCCATTATCATCTATACACAAAATAAACATGTTTTGGACAAATTTGAGCGAAAACATAGTTTCGATGGGGCATAGAAGGGTGACGCCGATATGGTCACTTTTGGCTGGAAAATGTCACGGAAAGCTTTTCGCCCAAAAAGATCCCATTATCATCTATACACAACATAAACATGTTTTCGACAAATTTGAGCGAAAACATAGTTTTGACGGGGCATAGAAGGGTGACGCCGATATGGTCACTTTTGGCTCGAAAAAGTCACGGAAAGCTTTTCGCCCAAAAAGCTCCCATTATCACCTATACACAAAATAAACATGTTTTGGACAAATTTGAGCGAAAACAGAGTAGTTATGATGGGGCATAGAAGGCTGACGCCGATATGGTCACTTTTGGCTCGAAAAAGTCACGAAACCTTTTCGCCCAAAAAGATCCCATTATCATCTATACACAAAATAAACATGTTTTGGACAAATTTGAACGAAAACATAGTTTTGATGTGGCATAGAAGGGTGACGCCTATATGGTCACTTTTGGCTCGAAAAAGTCACGGAAAGCTTTTCGCCCAAAAAGCTCCCATTGTCATCTATACACAATATAAACATGTTTTGGACAAATTTGAGCGAAAACAGAGTAGTTTTGCTGGGACATAGAAGGGTGACGCCGATATGGTCACTTTTGGCTCGAAAAAGTCACGGAAAGCTTTTCGCCTAAAAAGCCCCCATTGTCATCTATACACAATATAAACATGTTTTGGACAAATTTGAGCGAAAATAGAGGAGTTTTGATTGTGCATAGAAGGGTGACGCCGATATGGTCACTTTTGGCTCGTAAAAGTCACGAAAGCTTTTCGCCCAAAAAGATCCCATTATCATCTATACACAACATAAACATGTTTTGGACAAATTTGAGCGAAAACATAGTTTTGATGGGGCATAGAAGGGTGACGCCGATATGGTCACTTTTGGCTCGAAAAAGTCACAAAACCTTTTCGCCCAAAAAGATCCCATTATCATCTGTACACAAAATAAACATGTTTTGGACAAATTTGAGCGAAAACATAGTTTTGATGGGGCATAGAAGGGTGACGCCGATATGGTCACTTTTGGCTTGAAAAAGTCACGGAAAGCTTTTCGCCCAAAAAGCTCCCATTATCATCTATACACAATATAAACATGTTTTGGACAAATTTGAACGAAAACAGAGTAGTTATGATGGGGCATAGAAGGCTGACGCCGATATGGTCACTTTTGGCTCGAAAAAGTCACGAAACCTTTTCGCCCAAAAAGATCCCATTATCATCTATACACAAAATAAACATGTTTTGGACAAATTTGAGCGAAAACATAGTTTTGATGGGGCATAGAAGGGTGACGCCGATATGGTCACTTTTGGCTCGAAAAAGTCACGAAACCTTTTCGCCCAAAAAGATCCCATTATCATCTATACACAAAATAAACATGTTTTGGACAAATTTGAGCGAAAACATAGTTTTGATGGGGCATAGAAGGGTGACGCCGATATGGTCACTTTTGGCTCGAAAAAGTCACGAAACCTTTTCACCCAAAAAGATCCCATTATCATCTATACACAAAATAAACATGTTTTGGACAAATTTGAGCGAAAACATAGTTTTGATGGGGCATAGAAGGGTGACGCCGATATGGTCACTTTTGGCTCGAAAAAGTCACGAAACCTTTTCGCCCAAAAAGATCCCATTATCATCTATACACAAAATAAACATGTTTTGGACAAATTTGAGCGAAAACATAGTTTTGATGGGGCATAGAAGGGTGACGCCGATATGGTCACTTTTGGCTCGAAAAAGTCACGAAACCTTTTCACCCAAAAAGATCCCATTATCATCTATACACAAAATAAACATGTTTTGGACAAATTTGAGCGAAAACATAGTTTCGATGGGGCATAGAAGGGTGACGCTGATATGGTCACTTTTGGCTCGAAAATGTCACGGAAAGCTTTTCGCCCAAAAAGATCCCATTATCATCTATACACAACATAAACATGTTTTCGACAAATTTGAGCGAAAACATAGTTTTGACGGGGCATAGAAGGGTGACGCCGATATGGTCACTTTTGGCTCGAAAAAGTCACGGAAAGCTTTTCGCCCAAAAAGCTCCCATTATCATTTATACACAAAATAAACATGTTTTGGACAAATTTGAGCGAAAACAGAGTAGTTATGATGGGGCATAGAAGGCTGACGCCGATATGGTCACTTTTGGCTCGAAAAAGTCACGAAACCTTTTCGCCCAAAAAGATCCCATTATCATCTATACACAAAATAAACATGTTTTGGACAAATTTGAGCGAAAACATAGTTTTGATGTGGCATAGAAGGGTGACGCCGATATGGTCACTTTTGGCTCGAAAAAGTCACGGAAAGTTTTTCGCCCAAAAAGCTCCCATTGTCATCTATACACAATATAAACATGTTTTGGACAAATTTGAGCGAAAACAGAGTAGTTTTGCTGGGACATAGAAGGGTGACGCCGATATGGTCACTTTTGGCTCGAAAAAGTCACGGAAAGCTTTTCGCCCAAAAAGCTCCCATTGTCATCTATACACAATATAAACATGTTTTGGACAAATTTGAGCGAAAATAGAGGAGTTTTGATTGTGCATAGAAAGGTGACGCCGATATGGTCACTTTTGGCTCGTAAAAGTCACGAAAGCTTTTCGCCCAAAAAGATCCCATTATCATCTATACACAACATAAACATGTTTTGGACAAATTTGAGCGAAAACATAGTTTTGATGGGGCATAGAAGGGTGACGCCGATATGGTCACTTTTGGCTCGAAAAAGTCACGTAAAGCTTTTCGCCCCAAAAGCTCCCATTATCATCTATACACAATATAAACATGTTTTGGACAAATTTGAGCGAAAACATAGTTTTGATGGGGCATAGAAGGGTGACGCCGATATGGTCACTTTTGGCTCGAAAAAATCACAAAACCTTTTCGCCCAAAAAAATCCCATTATCATCTATACACAAAATAAACATGTTTTGGACAAATTTGAGCGAAAACATAGTTTTGATGGGGCATAGAAGGGTGACGCCGATATGGTCACTTTTGGCTCGAAAAAGTCACGGAAAGCTTTTCGCCCAAAAAGCCCCCATTGTCATCTATACACAATATAAACATGTTTTGGACAAATTTGAGCGAAAATAGAGGAGTTTTGATTGTGCATAGAAGGGCGACGCCGATATGGTCACTTTTGGCTCGAAAAAGTCACGGAAAGCTTTTCGCCCAAAAAGCTCCCATTGTCATCTATACACAATATAAACATGTTTTGGACAAATTTGAGCGAAAACAGAGTAGTTTTGCTGGGGCATAAAAGGGTGAGGCCGATATGGTCACTTTTGGCTCGAAAAAGTCACGGAAAGCTTTTCGCCCAAAAAACTCCCATTATCATCTATACACAATATAAACATGTTTTGGACAAATTTGAACGAAAACAGAGTAGTTATGATGGGGCATAGAAGGGTGACGCCGATATGGTCACTTTTGGCTCGAAAAAGTCACGAAACCTTTTCGCCCAAGAAGATCCCATTATCATCTATACACAACATAAACATGTTTTGGACAAATTTGAGCGAAAACATAGTTTTGATGGGGCATAGAAGGGTGACGCCGATATGGTCACTTTTGGCTCGAAAAAGTCACGGAAAGCTTTTCGCCCAAAAAGCTCCCATTATCATCTATACACAAAATAACCATGTTTTGGACAAATTAGAGCGAAAACATAGTTTTGATGGGGCATAGAAGGGTGACGCCGATATGGTCACTTTTGGCTCGAAAAAGTCACGGAAAGCTTTTCGCCCAAAAAGCTCCCATTATCATCTATACACAAAATAACCATGTTTTGGACAAATTTGAGCGAAAACATAGTTTTGATGGGGCATAGAAGGGTGACGCCGATATGGTCACTTTTGGCTCGAAAAAGTCACGGAAAGCTTTTCGCCCAAAAAGCTCCCATTATCATTTATACACAATATAAACATGTTTGCGACAAATTTGAGCGAAAAAATAGTAGTTATGATGGGGCATAGAAGGGTGACGCCGATATGGTCACTTTTGGCTTGAAAAAGTCACGAAACCTTTTCGCCCAAAAAGATCCCATTATCATCTATACACAAAATAACCATGTTTTGGACAAATTAGAGCGAAAACATAGTTTTGATGGGGCATAGAAGGGTGACGCCGATATGGTCACTTTTGGCTCGAAAAAGTCACGGAAAGCTTTTCGCTCAAAAAGCTCCCATTGTCATCTATACACAATATAAACATGTTTTGGAAAAATTTGAGCGAAAATAGAGTAGTTTTGATGGGGCATAGAAAGGTGACGCCGATATGGAGTCACGGAAAGCTTTTAGCCGAAAAAGATCCCATTATTATCTATACACAATATAAACATGTTTTGGACAAATTTGAGCGAAAATAGAGGAGTTTTGATTGGGCATAGAAGCGTGACGCCGATATGGTCACTTTTGGCTCGAAAAAGTCACGGAAAGCTTTACGCCCAAAAAGCTCCCATTATCATCTAAACACAATGTAAACATATTTCGGACAAATTTGAGCGAAAACAGAGTAGTTTTGCTGGGACATAGAAGGGTGATGCCGATATGGTCACTTTTGGCTCGAAAAAGTCACGGAAAGCTTTTCGCCCAAAAAGCTCCCATTATCATCTGAAGTGGTAAATCTATGATTGAAGTAACGTAGTTACAAGAAGACAAACCAAGCTAATGGGTTTGTCGCGAAAAACGGGGGGGGGGGGGGGGGGGGGAAGGCGGAAACACACCAACAAACAAAAAGCTATCGTGTGTTGCCTCAATCAAAGAATCATCCCACCACTATCTCAATACCCTCCTAAACTTCCAGCTCTTCCTCTAGTCAAATTCCCATGACTCTAAGGTTTTCTAGCTAACAAAAGATGTACCCAACGGATTTCTCTACGTGACTTGCCTTTGCACCCAATCCTTTGGCCTACATTTTTCAGTACCAAAGACAACATCATTCCGGCCTCTCCAAGTGTAGTAAACAAATGCGGAGAAGATGAGTAGCTTCACCTGGAACACAACTGATCGCTATACAGCGTCGGTCTCAGCAGCAAACCATCCCAACTAGTCAGCTACACCGCCTGGCAACGTTGGAAGCTCAACCCACTTCCACACTATGTCACGAGCTTCACATACCCGGGAGCAGCAGAACCAAAGATGCACCTCAGATTCCTCTTTTTCCTTGCACATGGGGCAAAGCGCTACATCATCTCCCTTTCAGTGTTTTACAATTCTCCCGGTCTGCAACCTCAAGCTCCCATTATCATCTATACACAATATAAACATGTTTTGGACAAATTTGAATGAAAACAGAGTAGTTATGATGGGGCATAGAAGGGTGACGCCGATATGGTCACTTTTGGCTCGAAAAATTCACGAAAGCTTTTCGCCCAAAAAGATCCCATTATCATCTATACACAAAATAAACATGTTTTGGACAAATTTGAGCGAAAACATAGTTTTGATGGGGCATAGAAGGGTGACGCCGATATGGTCACTTTTGGCTCGAAAAAGTCACGGAAAGCTTTTCGCCCAAAAAGCTCCCATTGTCATCTATACACAATATAAACATGTTTTGGACAAATTTGAGCGAAAATAGAGTAGTTTTGATGGGGCATAGAAGGGTGACGCCGATATGGAGTCACGGAAAGCTTTTTGCCCAAAAAGATCCCACTATTGTCTATACACAATATAAACATGTTTTGGACAAATTTGAGCGAAAATAGAGGAGTTTTGATTGGGCATAGAAGGGTGGCGCCGATATGGTCACTTTTGGCTCGAAAAAGTCACGAAAGCTTTTCGCCCAAAAAGATCCCATTATTATCTATACACAACATAAACATGTTTTGGACAAATTTGAGCGAAAACATAGTTTTGATGGGGCATAGAAGGGTGACGCCGATATGGTCAATTTTGGCTCGAAAAAGTCACGGAAAGCTTTTCGCCCAAAAAGCTCCTGATACGGGATTAGCCGTCGGATGGCCCGGTCTTCGACAATCAAACAAGAAATAACAAGAACGGAAGCAAAAGACTCAAAGACTCGATGAACAATATGCAAGACTCGAAATTGATAACAAAGACACGACCGATAAGGACTGAGTCGATCTATATAGAGCAAGATAAAGACCCCAGGCCTTCTAAGAGGGTAGGAACCAATACCAATGACTATATAACCCGCCTCTACAACCCTACACAACCAAGCGGACAACTTGGAGGCACAAGGAGGGGGCTCGTGGATGCTTGATAGCACAATTCCTATGACGACAATCGACACACACCATGAATGATGGATAGCACCAATCCTATGACGAGAATCGACACACACCAAACATGTGGTAGCACCAACCCACCAAACAGGATCGACACAAAGAAGACAAACCAAGCTAAGAACAACACATCGAAACCTATCCCACGCAGGGGAACTCGGTTCCTCCCTAGGAGAACTCTCCAAATCTGACTTTTGTCAAAAATTCAATTCTAATATCTCTGGTTTTATTGAATGAATAAAAGTGTCTTAAATAGAAAACATAATCCTAGATAAAATCAAACTACTTGGGGGACAAGGAAATATCTTAAAGATAGATGTTCCCTTTTCCACTTTATTTATCCTAGCAAATATATATAAAAACTAATTAGATATAATATCAATTAATTGAAAATTCAACTAATAGATATTATTCTAATGTACATTATTCCTAAATAAATATAATGCTTAAGATGATAAACTAAATATGAAAAGATAAGTATTTTCGTCCAAACAGTGAACAGCTGCAAAGATGTTGATTTTCGGCCCTATTCTCGGTAGAATCTGGAAAAACCTTCAACAACAAAGTTGTAGATCTCTTCGTTCTCGTTCCGAACAGGTATAGCACGATCCAATCCGATCAATATGAGCTCCGAACGACCGTTCTTACTGAGACGTCGCAAAGCTGTCAAATCTGCTGAACGAATCCAAACTTGTTGATAAGCACCACTTATTTTCCCTTCATCAGCTCCCATTGTCATCTATACACAATATAAACATGTTTTGGATAAATTTGAGCGAAAATAGAGTAGTTTTGATGGGTCATAGAAGGGTGACGCCGATATGGTCACTTTTGCCTCGAAAAAGTCGCGGAAAGCTTTTCGCGCAAAAATCTCCTATTGTAATCTATACACAATATAAACATGTTTTGAACAAATTTGAGAGAAAATATAGTAGTTTTGATTGGGCATAGAAGGGTGACGCCGATATGGTCATTTTTGGCTCGAAAAAAACACGGAAAGCTTTTCGCCCAAAAAGCTCTCATTATCATCTATACACAATATAAACATGTTTTGGATAAATTTGAGCGAAAACAGAGTAGTTTTTATGGGGCATAGAAGGGTGACGCCGATATGGTCACTTTTGGCTCGAAAAAGTCACGGAAAGCTTTTCGCCCAAAAAGCTCTCATTATCATCTATACACAATATAAACATGTTTTGGATAAATTTGAGCGAAAACAGAGTAGTTTTGATGGGGAATAGAAGGGTGACGCCGATATGGTCACTTTTGGCTCGAAAAAGTCACGAAAAGCTTTTCGCCCAAAAAGCTCCCATTATCATCTATACACAATATAAAATGTTTTGGACAAATTTGAGCGAAAACAGAGTAGTTTTGATGGGGCATAGAAGGGTGACGCCGATATGGTCACTTTTGGCTCGAAAATGTCACGGAAAACTTTTCACCCAAAAAGCTCCTATTATCATCTATACACAATATAAACATGTTTTGAACAAATTTGAGCGAAAACATAGTAGTTTCTATTGGGAATAGAAGCGTGATGCCGATATGGTCAATTTTGGCTCGAAAAAGTCACGGAAAGGTTTTCGCCCAAAAAGCTCCCATTATCATCTATTGAAGATATAAACATGTTTTGGACAAATTTGAGCGAAAACAAAGTAGTTTTGATTGGGCATAGAAGAGTGACGCCGATATGGTCACTTTTGGCTCGAAAAAGTAACGGAAAGCTTTTCGCCCAAAAAGCTCCCATTGTCATCTATACACAATATAAACATGTTTTGGACAAATTTGAGCGAAAATAGAGTAGTTCTGATGGGGCATAGAAGGGTGACGCCGATATGGAGTCACGGAAAGCTTTTTGCCCAAAAAGATCCCATTATTGTCTATACACAATATAAACATGTTTTGGACAAATTTGAGTGAAAATAGAGGTGTTTTGATTGGGCATAGAAGGGTGACGCCGATATGGTCACTTTTGGCTCGAAAAAGTCACGAAAGCTTTTCGCCCAAAAAGATCCCATTATCATCTATACACAACATAAACATGTTTTGGACAAATTTGAGCGAAAACATAGTTTTGATGGGGCATAGAAGGGTGACGCCGATATGGTCAATTTTGGCTCGAAAAAGTCACGGAAAGCTTTTCGCCCAAAAAGCTCCTGATACGGGATTAGCCGTCGGATGGCCCGATCTTCGACAATCAAAAAAGAAATAACAAGAACGGAAGCAAAAGACTCAAAGACTCGATGAACAATATGCAAGACTCGAAATGGATAACAAAGACACGACCGAAAAGGACTGAGTCGATCTATATAGAACAAGATAAATACCCAGGCCTTCTAAGAGGGTAGGAACCAATACCAATGATTATATAACCCGCCTCTACAACCCTACACAACCAAGCGGACAACTTGGAGGCACAAGGAGGGGGCTCGTGGATGCTTGATAGCACAATTCCTATGACGACAATCGACACACACCATGCATGATGGATAGCACCAATCCTATGACGAGAATCGACACACACCAAACATGTGGTAGCACCAACCCACCAAAGAGGATCGACACAAAGAAGACAAACCAAGCTAAGAACAACACATCGAAACCTATCCCACGCAGGGGAACTCGGTTCCTCCCTAGGAGAACTCTCCAAATCTGACTTTTGTCAAAAATTCAATTCTAATATCTCTGGTTTTATTGAATGAATAAAAGTGTCTTAAATAGAAAACATAATCCTAGATAAAATCAAACTACTTGGTGGACAAGGAAATATCTTAAAGATAGATGTTCCCTTTTCCACTTTATTTATCCTAGCAAATAAATATAAAAACTAATTAGATATAATATCAATTAATTGAAAATTCAACTAATAGATATTATTCTAATGTAAATTATTCCTAAATAAATATAATCCTTAAGATGATAAACTAAATATGAAAAGATAAGTATTTTCGTCCAAACAGTGAACAGCTGCAAAGATGTTGATTTTCGGCCCTATTCTCGGTAGAATCTGGAAACACCTTCAACAACAAAGTTGTAGATCTCTTCGTTCTCGTTCCGATAAGGTATGGCACGATCCAATCCGATCAATATGAGCTCCGAACGACCCATTTTACTAAGACGTCGCAAAGCTGTCAAATCTGCTGAACGAATCCAAACTTGTTGATAAGCACCACTTATTTTCCCTCCATCAGCTCCCATTGTCATCTATACACAATATAAACATGTTTTGGATACATTTGAGCGAAAATAGAGTAGTTTTGATGGGGCATAGAAGGGTGACGCCGATATGGTCACTTTTGCCTCGAAAAAGTCGCGGAAAGCTTTTCGCCCAAAAAGCTCCTATTGTATTCTATACACAATATAAACATGTTTTGATCAAATTTGAGAGAAAATATAGTAGTTTTGATTGGGCATAGAAGGGTGACGCCGATATGGTCATTTTTGGCTCGAAAAAGTCACGGAAAGCTTTTTGCCCAAAAAGATCCCATTATTATCTATACACAATATAAACATGTTTTGGACAAATTTGAGCGAAAATAGAGGAGTTTTGATTGGGCATAGAAGGGTGACGCCGATATGGTCACTTTTGGCTCGAAAAAGTCACGGAAAGCTTTTCGCCCAAAAAGCTCCCATTATCATCTATACACAATATAAACATGTTTTGGACAAATTTGAGCGAAAACAGAGTAGTTTTGCTGGGGCATAGAAGGGTGACGCCGATATGGTCACTTTTGGCTCGAAAAAGTCACGGAAAGCTTTGCGCCTTAAAAGCTCCCATTATCATCTATACACAATATAAACATGTTTTGAAAAAATTTGAGCGAAAACAGAGTAGTTTTGATGGGGCATAGAAGGGTGACGCCGATAAGGTCACTTTTGGATCAAAAAAGTCACGGAAAGCTTTTCGCCTAAAAAGCTCCCATTATCATCTATACACAATATAAACATGTTTTGGACAAATTTGAACGAAAACAGAGTAGTTTTGATGAGGCTTAGAAGAGTGACGCCGATATGGTCACTTTTGGCTCGAAAAAGTCACGGAAAGCTTTTCGCCCAAAGAGCTCCCATTGTCATCTATACACAATATAAACATGTTTTCGACAAGTTTGAGCGAAACAGAGTAGTATTGATGGGGCATAGAAGGGTGACGCCGATATGGTCACTTTTGGCTCGAAAAAGTCACGAAAAGCATTTCGCCGAAAAAGCTCCACTTATCATCTATACACAATATAAACATGTTTTGGAAAAATTTGAGCGAAAACAGAGTAGTTTTGATGGGGCATAAAAGGGTGACGCCGATATGGTCACTTTTGGTTCGAAAAAGCCACGGAAAGCTTTTCGCCCAAAAAGCTCCTATTATCATCTATACACAATATAAATATGTTTTGAACAAATTTGAGCAAAAACATAGTAGTTTTGACTGGGCATAGAAGGGTGACGCCGATATTGTCACTTTTGGCTCGAAAAAGTCACGAAAGCTTTTCGGCCAAAAAGATCCCATTATCATCGATACACAATATAAACATGTTTTGGACAAATTTGAGCGAAAACATAGTTTGGATGGGGCATAGAAGGGTGACGCCGATATGGTCACTTTTGGCTCTAAAAAGTAACGAAAAGCATTTCGCCCAAAAAGCTCCCATTATCATCTATACACAATATAAACATATTTTGGAAAAATTTGAGCGAAAACAGAGTAGTTTTGATGGGGCATAAAAGGGTGACGCCGATATGGTCACTTTTGGCTCGAAAAAGTCACGAAAAGTTTTTCGCCCAAAAAGCTCCCATTATCATCTATTCACAATATAAACATGTTTTGGACAAATTTGAGCGAAAACATAGTAGTTTTGCTGGGGCATAGAATGGTGACGCCGATATGGTCACTTTTGGCTCGAAAAAGTCACGGAAAGCTTTGCGCCCAAAAAGCTCCCATTATCATTTGAATTTGTAAATATATAGATGAAGTGGGATAACCCAAGGTTACAAACCATATGACAACATTCCCAACATGGGGAATGCATGCTGAAATAAAAACAGCTCTAAGCTACATATACCTCCAACTACCCAAAAAACTATACCCCTACTACTCCATTTTGTGCACAACACCTCCTATACGCCACAAGCACCCAAAAGTATACCAAAAAACTATACTCTATCCCCTGCAAGCACTTCTCCCAAGTACCTCACCCAATCAACATCTACTCGGCCAAGAGTCTAGTACGCCAGCGGATATCTCCTTGTGACTTGCACTTCCACAAAGGAGATATACGCGACCTACAACTCTCCACTATTTGAATCTTACATGCTTTGGCATTAAATTTCTCTCCACTAAAAACTACATTATTCCTGCAACGCCACGTGAAGTAGATAAGAGCTTGGAAAGCAAGCAGCTGCGCTTGAAATTTTTGCGTCCCCTGTTCCTTCTGCCGAGCTCTAGCAAACCAAAGTAACCACCTTTCAATCATCCCATGCCTACTGCGTAAGCCAACCCAATTGCAGACGTCACCCATCACCTCTTGAACCTGGGAGCAACGGAACCACAAGTGCTCTGCACTCTCATCCTCGGACTTGCACAGCGGGCAGACAGCAGCACTCGGCCCACACCAGTGTTTAGCCTTTTCCCCAGTTTGCAAACGATTCTGTGCAGCCAACCAAACCACAAATGACCACTTCCTTGATTGGATTCCATTCCATATCATCTATACACAATATAAACATGTTTTGAACAAATTTGAGCGAAACAGAGTAGTTTTGATGGGGCATAGAAGGGTGACGCCGATATGGTAACTTTTGGATCGAAAAAGTCATGGAAAGCTTTACGCCTAAAAAGCTCCCATTATCATCTATACAGAATATAAACATGTTTTGGACAAATTTGAACGAAAACAGAGTAGTTTTGATGGGGCATAGAAGGGTGACGCCGATATGGTCACTTTTGGCTCGAAAAAGTGTCAGAAAGCTTTTCGCCCAAAAAGCTCCCATTATCATATATACACAATATAAACATGTTTTGGACAAATTTGAGTGAAAAAGTGTCGGAGCTAACACGGCTGTGTGCGTTCTTTGTAATCAGGAGGAGGAGACGGTTGACCATCTCTGGTTCAGTTGTCCGGCCATCATGATTGTACTCGAGCGAGTCATGAGTTGGGTTGGCATTGGTACCAGATTTCGGACTCTTACGCATTGGCTGGACTGGTTCGCATGTGAGTCGAAGACGAAGCAGAAGACCTTACAGTTTCAGGCGAAATTGTTAGTACTTGAGGCCCTAGTTTATTTTAATTGGTTAGCTAGAAACAAAGTGATTTTTGGAGATGAAATATTTGATCCGAATGTATATGCTTCTCTCATTATAGATAGCTACAAGTCCCGTATATCTGCTCTGTGGAAGTGCAAGTCACGAGCAGACTATACGTGGAAGTGCAGGCTTGTGGGTACATAGTGTCTCTGGGAATATGCAGTTAGTGCAGTTTGTGTTGTTGGGTTTATTGAGTGTTAGACATAGTTTGATGTTTTAGAGGTTTTTTGGAGGGTATAGGGGCCATTTTGGGTATACGGTTCCCTTTTACATGAGATCCTAGTTCTAGTCTCATCTTTTGTATTTCTGGTGTTTACCACCTTATCTCTATATTTAACTTTTCAGGCGAAAACATAGTAGTTTTGATTGGGCATAGAATGGTGACGCCGATATGGTAACTTTTGGCTCGAAAAAGTCACGGAAATCTTTTCTCCCAAAAAGCTCCCATTATCATTTATACACAATATAAACATGTTTTGGACAGCTTTGAGTGAAAACAGAGTAGTTTTAATGGGGCATAGAAGAGTGACGCTGATATGGTAACTTTTGGCTCGAAAAAGTCACGAAAAGATTTTCTCCCAAAAAGCTCTCATTATCATCTATACACAATATAAAAATATTTTGGACAAATTTGAGCGAAAACAGAGTAGTTTTGCTGGGGCATAGAAGGGTGACGCCGATATAGTCACTTTTGGCTCGAAAAAGTCACGGAAAGATTTACGCCCAAAAAGCTCCCATTATCATCTATAAACAATATAAACATGTTTTGAACAAATTTGAGCGAAAACATAGTAGTTTTGATTGGGCATAGAAGTGTGACGCCGATATGGTCACTTTTGGCTCGAAAAAGTCACGGAAAGCTTTACACCCAAAAAGCTCCCATTATCATCTATACACAATATAAACATATTTTGGACAAATTTAAGCGAAAACAGAGTAGTTTTGCTGGGACATAGAAGGGTGACGCCGATATGATCACTTTTGGCTCGAAAAAGTCACGGAAAGCTTTTCGCCCAAAAAGCTCCCATTATCATCTATACACAATATAAACATGTTTTGGACAAATTTGAACGAAAACAGAGTAGTTATGATGGGGCATAGAAGGGTGACGCCGATATGGTCACTTTTGGCTCGAAAAAGTCACGAAAGCTTTTCGCCCAAAAAGATCCCATTATCATCTATACACAAAATAAACATGTTTTGGAAAAATTTGAGCGAAAACATAGTTTTGATGGGGCATAGAAGGGTGACGCCGATATGGTCACTTTTGGCTCGAAAAAGTCACGGAAAGCTTTTCGCCCAAAAAGCTCCCATTGTCATCTATACACAATATAAACATGTTTTGGACAAATTTGAGCGAAAATAGAGTAGTTTTGATGGGGCATAGAAGGGTGACGCCGATATGGTCACTTTTGGCTCGAAAAAGTCACGGAAAGCTTTACGCCCAAAAAGCTCCCATTATCATCTATACACAATATAAACATGATTTGGACAAATTTGAGTGAAAACAGAGTAGTTTTGCTGGGACATAGAAGGGTGACGCCGATATGGTCACTTTTGGCTCGAAAAAGTCACGAAAAGCTTGTCGCCCAAAAAGCTCCCATTATCAGATCACAATATAAACATGTTTTGGAGAAATTGGAGCGAAAACAGAGTAGTTTTGATGGGGCATCGAAGTTCGACGCCGATATGGTCACTTTTGGCTCGAAAAATTCACGAAAAGCTTTTCGCCCAAAGAGCTCCCATTATCATTTGAAGCGGTAAATTTATAGAATGTAAAAAGGTAATTACCAATGCATCTCAGCGGACGACTTACCAATGCATCTCGCTGAGATACGATCCTTACATGACTCAATAATTCTCTTCGCCCAAAAGTTGGGGTTACACGCATCACCATTAAACACCGCACAATTTCGATCTAACCAAGTAAAGTATATGAATGCTAGAAATACTAGGAGTTTGATTCGAAAGCCGAGTTTCGTACGGGTTTCCTGGGTTGAATATGCAAACCAATCGAGCCATCCAGCAGTACCCCCTGGCCGATTGGGGAGACCAACCCAATCCCACCCAACCTTACGAGCCTCTGTTATGACAGCACACTCAAACCACAAATGGCGCTCGGATTCTTCCACACCCTTGCACAAAGGACACTTCGCTGCTTCCTCTCCTCGCCAATGCTTAATAATACGGCCCGTCTTTAATCTATTATGCACAGCCACCCATGTAACAAACGACCACTTACGGGACTGATCACCTTTCCACAGAATATCCCCCCAGTCCACAAGAGGACTACTCAACCTGAGCACATCATAGACACACCTACTGGCCAATCCTCCACGCCCATTAATGTACTGATTACCCAATCTTCCTTCACTGAACACCTGTGCACTGATCAGTTCATCTCTAAGCCCCAAGAGCTTTTTCCACAACCATGAGTCATAGACCCGCACCTGGACAGACCAAAAATCAGAACGCTTTAAATGGTTGTGCTGCACCCACTTAGACCAAATACTGTCTCTACTCATAATCACATCACCGAGCAGGGACACACATAGACTCTTGTTCCAAGTGTTCAGTTGCCGGATAGCCAACCCACCTTCTTCATAAGGTCTAGTAACTTCATTCCACGCTATCACACCAGTTTTACATCCAGCATGACCGCTCCAGAGAAAACTTCTACACATACTTTCCAATCGAGCAATCACAGCACACGGTAGCAGTGTATTCTGACCCCAAAAAGAGAACATACCTCCAAGTACAGCCTTGATAATCTGAACTCTTCCAGCATATGAAAGCGTGGAATTGCCCAGATTTTTATTCTGTTTTCAACTTTCTGAAATAGAGGAGAATATTCAGCAATGTTGATCCTACGAGCATGGAGGGGAAACCCGAGGTAAGTGACCGGGAAGGTCCCCTCCTCATAGCCCAAGTAAGTCACAATCCTGTCCTTCTCCCCCTCATTGATCCCAGCCATGTAGCATGTACTCTTAGCCACGTTGATTCTAAGGCCAGATGCCTCAAAGAATTTATCCAGACATCTCTGCAGGATCTGAATAGAACCCATATCCGCTCTACAAAATAGTAGTAAATCATATGCAAACGCCAAGCTGGAGAGAGCTAACTCTTTGCATTTCGGGTGAAAATTAAAGTCAGGAGCTCGAGTAGCTTCAAGTAACATCCAATTTAGGACCTCCATGCAAATAACGAAGAGATACGGAGACGGTGGATCCCCTTGGCGCAAACCCCTCTTCCCTTTAAAGTAGCCCTCTAGAGCTCCATTTATGATTATCGAGAAAGATGAGGATGTCACACAACCCATAATCACATTCACCAGCAGCTCGGGGAATTTTAGATATACAAGCGCAACTTTCACAAAATCCCAGCTTATAAAGTCATACACCTTTTGTAAGTCAATCTTTAAGGTACATCTTGGAGAAACCCGCTTCGTTCCATACCCATTAACTATTTCAAGTGCTACGGCGCAATTCTGGGCAATCGATCTCCCCGGTATAAAAGCACCCTGATTCTCTCCAATCAAACTTGCTAACAGTGGTTTAACCCTTGCCACAATAACATTACTCACTGTTTTCATAATCATGTTACAACACGAAATAGGCCCCCAATCCTTGACCTGGCTCGGATTCTGAATTTTTGGAATTAGGGAAACAAATGTAGAGTTTAATTGCTGCAACACTCGTCCCCTTTGGAATATCTCCACCACAACTCTACAGAAATCTTTCCCAAGAATTCCCCAGCACCTCTTAAAAAATTGACTTCCAAACCCATCAGGTCCGGGAGACTTATTAATCCCAATAGACCACAGCGCCGATTTAATTTCTTCCTTGGTTGGGATGGCCTCCAAAGCAGTATAACAATCCCTTGGGACAACAACACCATCCTCAATGCAAGGGAAAGAGCTGCACAGGGAAGCAACACCAAACAAGTCTTCATAATACTTAAGAATATGTTGCCTGATTTCCCCTTCCTCTTCTATGGTATCATCTTTATCATTTTTCAGTGCTGGAATTGCGTTTGCTGATCATCTCTCTTTAATACTTCTAAAGAAAATAGATGAAGTTTCCTCTCCCATCCGTAGCCAGTGCACCTTCGCCCTTTGAGCTGTTAGATTCAACAGCCTAGCAACATTCTCTCGGAGTTCCATTTCTGCCTGATTTACTCTCCGGACCAGACCCACATTCATCTTATCTTTTAGCAGCTGAATCTGAAGTTCCTGGAGACAGCCCCTATTCAGCTTTATCTTGTCTTGCAAATCAGGGAAAACAGCTCTATCCCAAGCTCGTAGGGCTTCCTTGACATTTTTGAGTTTTTGGGAAAGGATGAATTGTTTAGAACCAATGATCTCTGTCCTCCAAGCACAAGATACAAGGGATTCAAAAGAATCCTCATCACACCAGAAATTTTTAAACTTAAATGGGAATTTACGAATAGTGACCGCATTTCTTAGTGTAACCAAAGCTGGAGAATGATTAGAGCAGCCCGGGACATCAAAGAGTGCCTTAGTCTCTACAAAATTATCTCTCCAGATGTCATTGACTAGCACTCTATCAATCTTTCTTTCAATCCTTTTTGTCCCTTCCTTTCTATTATGCCATGTATGCCTAGCTCCAATATAATCCAGATCCACTAGGCCACAGGCCGTCATTAGTTGGTGCATCTCCTCAAAACAGTCATGGGGAGCAGCTACTGTCGGCCATTTATCAGCTACTTCATATATGCAATGAAAA
Source organism: Persicaria tinctoria (assembly GCA_037127255.1). NCBI lineage: Eukaryota > Viridiplantae > Streptophyta > Magnoliopsida > Caryophyllales > Polygonaceae > Persicaria > Persicaria tinctoria. Next base: position 40,979,482 of record JBANSL010000020.1, read on the forward strand.
TCACCTAGCACTGCCCAAGGAATATCCACTGTCTACGCAATCTGTCTCAAATCCTCCCACAACTCTATTCTGTCTTTTTTTTATAGTTTTCAGCATACACAAATGTGGCATAGAACACAAACTTTCCATCTCTCGACATAATTTTATAGTGCATAAGCTGAGACGTACTACCTACCAAGCTAACATCAAAGACTCCAGGGTTCCAAGTGACCCAAATTCTCCCTTTTCTCACTTCATCACTATTTTCTAGCACCTCCCATCCGAGCATTAGACTCTTCTGTACTTCCTCTACATTCTTCTTCAACACCTTAGTTTCAAGAAATCCAATTAGAGAAACATCATTATCCCAGCAGTAAGTATTTAATAAATTATTTTTTATGTGGTCGTTAAGACCACAGGTGTTCCAAGAGCCAAATTTCAGTCTATCCATTACAACCATCCTGGTGAGTGCTACCCTCACAATGAGTCTCGTTACTATGCAGTCCCTCAATCACTGAGCCATCCAGTTCTAACTCCCCGAGTTCATCACCAACAATAGGGTCAAACCTACTACTGAGAATAGTTTTAACTAGCAGCTGTTCTTTCCCTGATCCCTTACGCTCATAAGCTTGCTTTTTCTTCTTGCTGGTTGAAGTAATCCAACCATATTATTCATTACCAGCACCATTCACAGGAGCAGTACCATCTTCAACAATACCTTTCCCCTTATCTGTCATACCCTCTGTTCTTTCCTGGTGAAAAACAGTATCCTTCTCTCGGTCTACATCACCAATAACCTGAAGCTTATCAGTCGTCTGGTTATCCGCTTTCCTGACCCAGGTCTCTCTGTGTGAGGATGCATCACCATTCCTTGCTCCATAACCAGACCGAGCCCTCTGATCACGCTCTTTCCCTATGCCTTTGAACTGACCCTGACCAGTATGCTCAACCCTCTGTCTAGGTCCTCTGAAAAAAACTGTTGGCTGTTCAGGCTTCCTAAATGGGCATCTCTCAGTATAATGACCAAACTTACAGCATCGCGAGCAGCTCTGAGGAAGCCATTCAAACACCACACGCTGATCATACTTTCTTCCTTTAGTATTCTCGATCTCAATACTCTTTATCTGGGCCTCTTCCGCTGTTACTTCCACAAGCATACGGGCAAAGGATAACCTTTCCCCTTTTGCTGTAAAATCATCAATACAAACAGGTGTACTTATTGCACTTCCAAGACGGCTCAGCACTTGGTTATTCAACAAGATTGGTTCTAGATCCGGCAAACATACCCACAGGGGGACACTATCGAAAGCACTCCAACTGATAGGCATATCAGGCTCCCAGATTTTTAGCAGTAGCGGCCGAGTACCTTGAACATACCACGGACCATGTTGAAGAACCCAATCTCTATCCTCTAAACTAGCAAATCGGAAAACCCACACACCATTTTCTTTCAAAAACGATTTGGGAGATTCCACCTGTCATTCCTTCGCCACATAGTCTCTGATGGCAGACAAGGAGATTTGCCCTCCAGCTATCACCCCAATAAGCGTGGCAGCCCACACCCGCTGAGTTTCTATACACAGAAAGCTTTAAGCCCAAAAAGCTCCCATTATCATCTATACACAATATAAACATGTTTTGGACAAATTTGAGCGAAAGCAGAGTAGTTTTGCTGGGACATAGAAGGGTGAAGCCGATATGGTCACTTTTGGCTCGAAAAAGTCACGAAAAGCTTTTCGCCCAAAAAGCTCCCATTATCATCTATACACAATATAAACATGTTTTGGACAAATTTGAGTGAAAACAGAGTAGTTTTGCTGGGGCATAGAAGGGTGACGCCGATATGGTCACTTTTGGCTCGAAAAAGTCACGGAAAGATTTGCGCCCAAAAAGCTCCCATTATCATCTATACACAATATAAACATGTTTTGGACAAATTTGAGCGAAAACAGAGTAGTTTTGCTGGGGCATAGAAGGGTGGTGCCGATATGGTCAGTTTTGGCTCGAAAAAGTCACGGAAAGCTTTGCACCCAAAAAGCTCCCATTATCATCTATACACAATATAAACATGTTTTGGATAAATTTGAGCGAAAACAGAGTAGTTTTGCTGGGACATAGAAGGGTGAAGCCGATATGGTCACTTTTGGCTCGAAAAAGTCACGAAAAGCTTTTCGCCCAAAAAGCTCCCATTATCATCTATACACAATATAAACATGTTTTGGACAAATTTGAGTGAAAACAGAGTAGTTTTGCAGGGGCATAGAAGGGTGACGCCGATATGGTCACTTTTGGCTCGAAAAAGTCACGGAAAGATTTGCGCCGAAAAAGCTCCCATTATCATTTATACACATATAAACATGTTTTGAACAAATTTGAGCGAAAACAGAGTAGTTTTGATGGGGCATAGAAGGGTGACGCCGATATGGTCACTTTTGGATCGAAAAAGTCACGAAAAGCTTTGCGCCCAAAAAGCTCCCATTATCATCTATACACAATATAAACATGTTTTGGAAAAATTTGAGCGAAAACAGAGTAGTTTTGATGGGGCATAGAAGGGTGACGCCGATATGATCACTTTTGGTTCGAAAAAGTCACGGAAAGCTTTTCGCCCAAAAAGCTCCTATTATTATCTATACACAATATAAACATGTTTTGAACAAATTTGAGCGAAAACATAGTAGTTTTGATTGGGCATAGAAGCGTGACGCCGATATGGTCACTTTTGGCTCGAAAAAGTCACGGAAAGCTTTTCGCCCAAAAAGCTCCCATTATCATCTATACACAATATAAACATGTTTTGGACAAATTTGAGCAAAAACAGAGTAGTTTTGATGGGGCATAAAAGGGTGACGCCGATATGGTCACTTTTGGCTCGAAAAAGTCACGGAAAGCTTTACGCCCAAAAAGCTCCCATTATCATCTATACACAATTTAAATATGTTTTGGACAAATTTGAGCGAAAACAGAGTAGTTTTGATGGGGCATAGAAGGGTGACGCCGTTATGGTCACCTTTGGCTCGAAAAAGTCACGAAAAGCTTTTCGCCCAAAAAGCTCCCATTATCATCTATACACAATATAAACATGTTTTGGACAAATTTGAACGAAAACAGAGTAGTTTTGATGGGGCATAGAAGGGTGACGCCGATATGGTCACTTTTGGCTCAAAAAAGTGTCGGAAAGCTTTTCGCCCAAAAAGCTCCCATTATCATATATATACACAATATAAACATGTTTTGGACAAATTTGAGCGAAAATATAGTAGTTTTGATTGGGCTATGGTGACGCCGATATGGACACTTTTGGCTCGAAAAAGTCGCGGAAAGCTTTTCGCCCAAGAAGCTCCTATTATCATCTATACACAATATAAACATGTTTTGGACAAATTTGAGCGAAAACATAGTAGTTTTGATGGGGCATAGAAGGGTGACGCCGATATGGTCACTTTTGGTTTGAAAAAGTCACGAAAGCTTTTCGCCCAAAAAGATCACATTATCATCTGAACTGGTAAATATATATAAATCTCCCAAAGGAGAGGAGCAACCGGAAAGGATACTTCCAAAAATATAAAATTTAAGTAATCCAAAACAAGGGATCACTTGTAAAAGCTCTCAGAAATGCATACTTACTCGGCACAAAGCCGGTCTCTCCACTCCCTATCCCTACGTGTGGATGGTTTCCCCTTTACTCTAATTCTTCCTATACCCTCCTGTACAATCCAGCTAGCACAAGCCTCAACACTCAGAAATTTCCCTTCCATTATCGCCATATTTCTAGCTCTCCAAACATGATAAATCACACAATTAATTACCATTAGATGAGCTTGAGTTCTATAGGATCGACTGCTTCTTCGCGCAGCAAACAGCCCAAGCCAGTCAGCTATGCTCTCCTTCCTTGCCACGACATCCAGCTTTAGGAACACTAATTCTGCCACTCGACGGGTATAGGCGCAGCTGAACCAGAGATGGCTGAAATCTTCAACCCCCATGTCACAAAATATGCACTTCTGCGACTGCACAACGCCCCATATGAAAAGCCTGGCTCTCGTATGCAATCTATCTAGCATCGCTAGCCACGTGAAGAAGCTCCATTTTCTGGACTGCCTACCGACCCATATCATCTCACCCCACTCCTTTAATTGCCCCCTTTCACGCAACAAATCATAGGCAATTCTGGACAGACCTTTATCGTTGCTCCCCATAATTTCCATTGTCGTGCCATCTATCCCCAACGCTGGGGCATGGGTCTCGAATGCTGTCACAAACTCCTGAAGAACCCCTACGACATTCTTCCATGTCCAGGAGTCTCTTGCACTGATCTGAGCATTCGGGATCTCTCTCCCCTTCAGCAGGTTAACATTAACCCACCAGATCCCATTATCATCTATACACAATATAAACATGTTTTGGACAAATTTGAGCGAAAACATAGTTTTTGATGGGGAATAGAAGGGTGACGCCGATATGGTAACTTTTGGCTCGAAAAAGTCACAGAAAGCTTTTCGCCCAAAAAGCTCCCATTGTCATCTATACACAATATAAACATGTTTTGGACAAATTTGAGCGAAAACAGAGTAGTTAAAAACAGAGTAGTGAGTAAGAGTAGTAGAGTAGAAGTGAAAGCTCCCTTTTTGTGTCCGTACAAGGCGATTTGTGGGATCTCGCGATTCTCGGCTGGTGGAGTGCCGACCACCATTGCCCTCTCGGCGGTGGTGCCCTGGTGGCTACGTCGGAATGGGGAGATCCGGAAAGGTGGTCAAACCGGGTGGAGCTGGGTACAAGGGAACACTCCCTGGACCTGTCCGTATCCTTCAAAAGACGACATTGAATGCTACGTCTGTGGGATATGGGGGAGTAAATGAGGTTGGTGGCGACTCTGCGGCCAACATTTATGGCGTTTCGGGTACCCAGGCAGAGCTTTTAAAGGAGAAAGAGAAAAAGAAGGTCGATTGCAACTCCGCTAGTGCTGAAGTAAGCTAGTCCTGCAAATCTGAAAACCCTAATGGAGGGAAGAGCGATTCGAAGAATGAAGTGGAAGACCCTCTTCAATTCTACAGGGATGTGAAGAAAAGCTTTCAAGCCAGAGATGCTCGAGCCGCCAGCTATCAGTCGTTTGCAAGTCTGTTCAAGGAAAATCGCAACGTTCTCCAGGCTGAGAAATTGGAGGTTTTTCCGAATATTTGCAGAGGTAAACTCAAAATTCGACACGAAGATATCCAGGAGAAAGCTGGAGAATGGGAAGCGACCCTTATTGGAATCTGCCCAGGCAATGTGATTCTCTATAATCGCATGAGAGATTTCATCGCTCGCGAGTGGAATGCCCAGAATCCAAATACGTTTCTCAAGGATAATGGAGTGTTTGTCTTCAGGTTCAGATCTATTGCTGATAGGGATTGGATATTGGCTCATGGTCCATGGTATGTGGAAGGCTCCAGGCCATTAATTTTGAAAATCAAGCAACCAGGGACGAAGATTGACTGGGCTGCGTTCGACAGGATTCCGCTATGGGTCTGCTTTCCGGATCTAGATCCCAGGTTCTGTAACCATGTAGTTCTGAGTCAGCTTGGATGTACTGTTGGCACACCTGTTGATGCGGGACCATCTTCTATAGCTCCAGACACACCCATCATACTTGGAGAAGGACCAATGACTCGAGCTAGAGCAAAGAAGCTTCAGAGAGACTCATTCAACTTTGTGGGTCATGCTTTGTTCTCGAGCAAGGTTCAACTCCCCGAGCCTACATTGAAGAATTACATGTGCATAGGAGTTGCTGATGGTATCGACGCCAACGTCTAAACACATGTTTGAGCACTGAAGGCCTCGGCGCCAACACTCAGCCCTCGGCGCCGACACCAGTTTGCCTAGAAACCATATGGGTCGAATTGGGCTTATTTAAGTTGTTATTTTAAGACCTTATTTACTTATGTTTTAGGTGTTATTTTCTTAAGTCCATTAGATGTTAGTTTTATCTTATTCTATCTTCTTTTACTTAGGAAAAAACGGCCCAACAGATTTCATGGCCTATATATTTCGATTTCAGCTTTGTAATTCAATTGGAACATTCATAATTCAGATTTATTCTTCTCAAAATATGTGTGTTACACATTAAGAGTTGTTGGCCGAATTAGAGCTGTGCTCATTCGCCTTCGAATTGATATCATCTCAGCTTGGTTTGCTTTGTCGTTCATCAACTTCGCAAGACTTGGTGAATCTAGTATCCACAAGCCCCCTCCTTGTGCCTTCAAGTTGTCCGCTTGATTGTGTAGGGTTGTAGAGGCGGTTTGTGTAATCATTGGTATTGGTTCCTACCCTATGAGGAGGCCTGGGGTCTTTATCTTGTTCTGCATAGATCGACTCAGTCCTTATCGGTCGCGTCTTTTCATTCTTTGTTGCAATTTCGAGTCTTTATCGAGTCTTGTTCATCTTCTTGGAGTCGACATTGAGTACAGCCCCTGTTCTTGGTGTTTCTTGGTCGATCTTGTCCTATCTTGATCGATTCTTGAGAGTCTTGCTGCGTTTCTTTGCTTTCTTGTTGAATCTTGCATCTTTCTTGTTAGTTCTTGCTGCGTCTTTATTAGTTCTTGATTATTCTTGCTTGTTGTCGAAGATCGGACCAACCTACGGCTAACCCCATATCACCTATTTGTATGGATGAAAGGACCGCTAGAGGTGAACGAATCTCGTATGCAAGGTTGTTGATAGAGGTCAATGCTGAAGAGGCTCTTGCTGAGAAAACGGAGATAGAGGATGTGGATGGCAGGAAGTATGATCAGATGTTTATTTTTGAATGGAAACCGAAATTGTGTAGTGTGTGCAAAGTATTCGGGCATGGGGTTGATAGATGCTTAGCCAACCCCAAGATGCCGAAGGAGAATCGAGCAAGACAGCAGGTGTGGGTAGAGAAAGGTAAAGCCTTAACTGTCAAAGAGGTACAAATTAGCAGGGTTGAAGAGGGGAATGTATCTGTTCAGCGTGCTGCACACACTCAGACCGATATCCTTGCCAGTACTGTAGCTAAGCCTGTTATGACAGATGATGGTGCTTGCGATAGAATTCTGACAGTGGGATATATTATTGGTGTGCCGAATGTTGATTTGATGCAGGTTGATTCTGTTCAGGTTGCTGAACAGGGTACTGCTCAGGGGGGCTGTTACTGGGACTGTTTTGGAGTCTGTTCAAAACCCAGTTGATAAAGGAAAAAGCATTATTGTATGTTCAGCTGTTTGTTCTGAGGGGCTGTGTGTAAGGGTGGGCAATGGGGGTGACTGTGTTTCATGTGTAGGTGCTTCTCTATCAGTTGATTCACCTCCAGGTCTAGGCTTGGGGATGAGCCCTGAGTTTGATGATCCCAAATCTTGGAGTTCTGTAGTGAGAAAAAAGGCTGCTAGGGTATTAACAGATCAGAATCTACTGGAAAATGGGAATTTTCTTTTTGGTACAACTTCCAGATTTATTTTGCTTGGGCAATCAGAAGCTTGTAATTCCTATGGTGATCTGAATGTTAGTGGTGATGGCTCAGTGCCAGTTGATTGCAGTCCAAAAGCTCGTGAGAGTAGCACTCACTTGGAGAGTGGTAATGGATAGATTGAAAATCTTAGCCTGGAATATTATGGGTTTAAAGGACCCTATTAAAAATAGTTTAATAAATTCTTTTTGCTTTGATAATGATGTTGGTATGATTGGTCTTTTGGAAACTAAGATGCTGCATAAGAATGTGGAAGATGTTAGAAGGAGATTAATGCATGGATGGTTGTGCTGCATGAATGGCAATGAAACTGTTAAGGGACGAATTTGGTTAACATGGAATCCAGATGTTTATCAGGTCCAAATTGTGAAGATTCATGAGCAATTCATACACTATACGGTTGAAACTAGAGATAATGCGTTTCGGTTCGCAGCTACTTTTGTCTATGCTTGTAGCTTCAGAGCTGAAAGAACACCGTTATGGGATGAAGTTAGAACTATTGCTGCGAGCATGAGCATCCCTTGGGTGGTGTTAGGCGATCTGAACTGTGTACTGAACTCCGAGGATACATGGCCACCTAGACTAGCACATTTCGATGAGTTTGCTGAGCTGCGTTCTGTTTTAGAGGACAGTGGGCTAAAGGATTTGACCTACACTGGTGTTGCACTCACTTGGAACAACAACCGAGTTGGAAAAGGACGGATAGAGAGGAAAATTGATCGGATTCTCGTGAATGATTGCTGGCTGGACAGTTATGCAGAAACTAAGGGATTCTTTGATACACCTAAGTTCTCTAATCACTCTCCAACGGTTGTAATCCTTCGTAACAGAGCTTCCAATAAGCGGTATCCGTTTAAGTTCAAAAATTTCTGGGCCAAGGAAGATGAATATCTCAGTCTAGTCAGTGCTGCGTGGGTGTTAAAGACACTCTTAAACCTTGGGACAAAGCCCACTTCCCTGAATTGCAAACACAAATTGATCTCAACAAAAGGGCTCTCCAAGAGATTCAGCTTCAATTACAATCTGATTTGGGGAATGTACAGCTGCTGAATAGAGGAAAAGCTGTTGAAGATGAGCTGAAGAGGAATGAGGGTCACAAGTTTCTGGTCGCTTGGGACATTGTTGCTAAACCGTTTGCAGAAGGTGGGCTAGATATCAAAGAGCTACTGGCATGGAATAGAAGTGTGCAGAAAAAGCTTATAGGGGACTTAGCCTTGTCGTCTCCTAGTATTTGGAAGCGTTGGTGTTCCCAGAACCACTTGAGGGGCGGTGATATATGGGATATAGAACCCAAAGTGGACGATTGTTGGGTGTGGAAGAGCCTCTTGGAAACAAGGGATGAGCTCAAAAGTACTTTGCTTCCAGGGAGCTCTTCATCTTACAGACTGGATCATCTGCTGAATCATCGTGGTACCTTCTCGTGTGCTAAGGTCTATGAGTCGCTCCGCACAAGAGGTCTAGACACTGACTGGGGGGGCATGATATGGGGGAGATGGCAATGCAGAAAATGGACATTTATCGTCTGGCTTGCTGTAAGGAATAGGCTCCAGACTGGTAGGCGTGTCAAACACTGAAAGGGGGCTGAGGCGGCTTTGTGTGCTCTATGCAAGCAAGAGGAGGAGAGCGAGCATCACCTTTGGTTCTCTTGTCCAACAGTTAGGGAGGTGCAGACAATTGTTCTTGATTGGGTTGGTATTGGTTGTCGATTACAGTACCTTGAGGATTGGTTACACTGGTTTGTGAGGGAGCCAGATTCCATTCAGAGGTCGCTTTTTTTCCAGGCGAAGCTCTTGACAGTCCAGTCGCTAGTGTACTACATGTGGATGGCAAGAAACAAGGTTGTGTTTAGTAAAGAAAGCTTTGATCCTAGAGTTTATGCTAGGCTTGTTATTGAAAATTGTAAAGCTAGGATTTCTGTGAAGTGGAAGTGCAAGTCACTCATGGAAAGTAGGTGGAAGAGTAGGTTGTTGGGTAGAAGCATTAGGGATTGAGACTTGGGAGTGGTATATTGGCTCTTGGAGAGTTAGAGAGTTTGTTAGTTTTTTGGGTATATATACAGTTGTTTGGTAGATACTTTTGGAGGGTTGGAGGGCATAGTGGGGCCGATTTTGGGTTTTACGGTACCTCTTTTACATGAGACTCTTGGTATAGTCTCATCTTTTTGTAACCTGGTGTTTCTCACCACATCTCTTTATTTACCTTTTCAAGCGAAAACAGAGTAGTTTTAATGGGGCATAGAAGTGTGACGTCGATATGGTCACTTTTGGCTCGAAAAAGTCACGAAAAACTTTTCGCCCAAAAAGCTCCCATTATCATCTGAATTGGTAAATATATAGATGTGTGGGGAAGTCCCATAGGTACAAAAGAGGCCACGTATGACCTAAACTAACTAAAGCAAAAGTGTAGGATGAAAATGCTATCCTACCCGCTGTGCTCCACCAACTCTACTACCTCGAAACCCAAAAGTATGCTACCACTCCATCTCCCTAAGACGTCTACTACCCAACTATACCAACCAGACCTATCACCGCATGAGAGATGTCCGCCACTGTATATCCTTTTGTGAATTGCACTTACACAACAAGGAGATATGAGACTTACACCCCTCAATAATCTGAATAGCATAAGAAGTAGCATTAAATTGTTCATTACAAAAAATGGCTTTATTGCGAGCCATCCACAATATAAACATGTTTTGGACAAATTTGAGCTAAAACAGAGTAGTGAAAACAGAGTAGTAGAGTAGTAGAGTAGTAGAGAGGGAGTAGTTCGGAGAGAGGGATTAGGCGATTTTCGTACACTGTTACGCGGGTTGAGCTTGCCATCGGTTCTCCCTCACGGGGGCCGTTCGGCGCTCTCTCCGGCATGGGTAAGAGAGGGAGTAGTTCGGCGCTCAAGTTTGCAGGGCCAGGGGGTCGTCCTGTTGGTAATTCCAGAGGTAATGGGGGGTTTTCGTCTTCTGCAAAATCTGTAACCCTAAATCCCGACAATGGAGTTATTGCGAGCTCTGGACAGCAAGAGGGTAGTTCGCCCACCATTAATGCCTCTTTGACAGCTAGTGAAGTTAATGCGAGCCCAGATCCAGAGTCGAAGGTAGGTGGCGACACTTCTGTTGCTAACTCGTCGGAAATCCGGGAAGATCTCTCGTTTGCTCAAGCCTTTCGTCGAAGTCTTGTATTGAGAAAGAGGGCGATTGCTCAGGAAAGAGAAAGGGTCTATGCTTCAAATCGAAATATCGAGTCTGCTGAGAAATTGACGTTCTTCCCAGATATCCCTAAAGGCCGAGTTGTCATTAGACCTGAGGATGTGGAAGATTCGAATCGTGAGTGGGCTATTCGAGAGATACATGTGAGGCTATTCGAGAGATTTTTCGCAATGGGCGTGTATTGAAGCAACTTAATGCCACAATCATTTCCCTCCTGCCCAAGGTTCCGAATCCTACACTAGTTAAGGACCTGAGACCTATCTCTTGCTGTAATACAGTTATGAAGGCTGTATCTAAACTGATTGTTGGTAAGTTGAAGAGTAAACTGAATGATCTGGTGTCTGAATGCCAGGGAGCTTTTATTCGAGGCAGAGCTATGTCTCAGAATTGTGTTGTAGCGTTGGAGGTTGTAAATGGGTATGGGACGAAAAGAGTGTCACCCAGGTGCACTATTAAAGTTGATCTTCAGAAAGCTTATGATTACCTTAGCTGGGATTTTATTAGATCCACTCTGGTTTATTTGGATCTCCCAGGTAATCTGATTTCTCTCATCATAGAGTGTGTCTCGACTCCATCTTTCTCTATGCTGATCAACGGGGCGCCAGAAGGGTTCTTTCCTGGCAAGCGTGATTTGCGTCAGAGTGACCCTCTGTCACCATATCTGTTTGTCCTGTTTATGGAAGTTTTGAGCAGAATGCTATTTGAAGCTACAGCTGATCCGTCTTTCAAGTACCATCCGAGATGCAAACAGTTAAAGCTTTCACATTTGGCTTTTGCCGACGATCTCCTACTGTTCTGTCATGCTGATTTGGGTTCTGTGAAGATACTCAAGAAGTGCTTAGATGAGTTTCTTTATGTCTCTGGGCTGCGTGCTAACAATGATAAGAGTATTGTGTTCATCTCAGGGGTTGCAGAGAGTGTGTCTGATGCTATTGTACAGCAGCTTGGGTTTGTTAAGGGGAACTTGCCGATCAAATATTTAGGCATCCCACTTCATTCTGAAACAATAGCTATCCATGAGTATGGGGATCTCTTCAGCAAAATTGAGAAACAGATACCATGTTTTGGACAAATTTGAGCGAAAACATAGTAGTTTTGCTGGGACATAGAAAGGTGACGCCGATATGGTCACTTTTGGTTCGAAAAAGTCACGGAAAGCTTTGCGCCCAAAAAGCTCCCATTATCATCTATACACAATATAAACATTTTTTGAACAAATTTGAGCGAAAACAGAGTAGTTTTGATGGGGCATAGAAGGGTGACGCCGATATGGTCACTTTTTGCTCGAAAAAGTAACGAAAAGCTTTTCGCCCAAAAAGCTCCCATTATTATCTATACACAATATAAACATGTTTTGGACAAATTTGAGCAAAAACAGAGTAGTTTTGCTGGGGCATATAAGGGTGACACCGATATGGTCACTTTTGGCTCGAAAAAATCACGGAAATCTTTGCGCCCAAAAAGCTCCCATTATCATCAATACACAATATAAACATGTTTTGGACAAATTTGAGCGAAAACAGAGTAGTTTTGCTGGGACATAGAAGGGTGACGCCGATATTGGCACTTTTGGCTCGAAAAAGTCACGAAAAGCTTTCCGCCCAAAAAGCTCCCATTATCATCTATACACAATATAAATATGTTTTGAACAAATTTGAGCGAAAACAGAGTAATTTTGATGGGGCATAGAAGGGTGACGCCGATATGATCACTTTTGGCTCAAAAAAGTCACGAAAAGCTTTCCGCCCAAAGAGCTCCCATTATGATTATACACAATATAAACATGTTTTGGAAAAATTTGAGCGAAAATAGAGTAGTTTTGATGGGGCATAGAAGGGTGACGCCGATATGGTCACTTTTGGCTCGAAAAAGTCGCGGAAAGCTTTTCGCCCAAAAAGCTCCTATTATAATCTATACACAATATAAACATATTTTGAACAAATTTGAGCGAAAATATAGTAGTTTTGATTGGGCATAGAAGGGTGACGCCGATATGGTCACTTTTGGCTCGAAAAAGTCACGAAAAGCTTTTCGCCCAAAAAGCTCCTATTATTATCTACACACAATATAAACATGTTTTGGACATATTTGAGAAAAAACAGAGTAGTTTTGCTGGGGCATATAAGGGTGACACCGATATGGTCATTTTTGGCTCGAAAAAGTCACGGAAATCTTTGCGCCCAAAAAGCTCCCATTATCATCTATACACAATATAAACATGTTTTGGACAAATTTGAGCGAAAATATAGTAGTTTTGCTGGGACATAGAAAGGTGACGTCGATATGGTCACTTTTGGCTCGAAAAAGTCACGAAAAGCTTTTCTCCTAAAAAGCTCCCATTATCATCCATACACAATATAAAAATGTTTTGGACAAATTTGATCGAAAACAGAGTAGTTTTGCTGGGGCATAGAAGGGTGACGCCAATATCGTCACTTTTGGTTCGATAAAGTTACGGAAAGCTTTGCGCCCAAAAAGCTCCCATTATCATCTATACACAATATAAACATGTTTTGAACAAATTTGAACGAAAACAGAGTAGTTTTGATGGGGCATAGAAGGGTGACGCCGATATGGTCACTTTTGGCTCGAAAAAGTCACGAAAAGCTTTTCGCCCAAAAAGCTCCCATTATTATCTATACACAATATAAACATGTTTTGGACAAATTTGAGCAAAAACAGAGTAGTTTTGCTGGGGCGTATAAGGGTGACACCGATATGGTCACTTTTGGCTCGAAAAAGTCACGGAAATCTTTGCGCCCAAAAAGCTCCCATTATCATCTATACACAATATAAACATGTTTTGGACAAATTTGAGCGAAAACAGAGTAGTTTCGCTGGGGCATAGAAGGGTGACGCCGGTATGATCACTTTTGGCTCGAAAAAGTCACGAAAAGCTTTTCTCCCAAAAAGCTCCCATTATCATCTATACACAATATAAACATGTTTTGGACAAATTTGAGCGAAAACAGAGTAGTTTTGCTGGCCCATAGAAGGGTGACGCCGATATGGTCACTTTTGGTTCGAAAAAGTCACGGAAAGCTTTGCGCCCAAAAAGCTCCCATTATCATCTATACACAATATAAACATGTTTTGAACAAATTTGAGCGAAAACAGAGTAGTTTTGATGGGGCATAGAAGGGTGACGCCGATATGGTCACTTTTGGCTCGAAAAAGTCACGAAAAGCTTTTCGCCCAAAAAGTTCCCATTATTATCTATACACAATATAAACATGTTTTAGACAAATTTGAGCAAAAACAGAGTAGTTTTGCTGGGGCATATAAGGGTGACACCAATATGGTCACTTTTGGCTCGAAAAAGTCACGGAAATCTTTGCGCCCAAAAAGCTCCCATTATCATCTATACACAATATAAACATGTTTTGGACAAATTTGAGCGAAAATATAGTAGTTTTGCTGGGACATAGAAAGGTGACGTCGATATGGTCACTTTTGGCTCGAAAAAGTCACGAAAAGCTTTTCTCCTAAAAAGCTCCCATTATCATCTATACACAATATAAAATGTTTTGGACAAATTTGACCGAAAACAGAGTAGTTTTGCTGGGGCATAGAAGGGTGACGCCAATATCGTCACTTTTGGTTCGATAAAGTCACGGAAAGCTTTGCACCCAAAAAGCTCCCATTATCATCTATACACAATATAAACATGTTTTGAACTAATTTGAACGAAAACAGAGTAGTTTTGATGGGGCATAGAAGGGTGACGCCGATATGGTCAGTTTTGGCTCGAAAAAGTCACGAAAAGCTTTTCGCCCAAAAAGCTCCCATTATTATCTATACACAATATAAACATGTTTTGGACAAATTTGAGCAAAAACAGAGTAGTTTTGCTGGGGCGTATAAGGGTGACACCGATATGTTCACTTTTGGCTCGAAAAAGTCACGGAAATCTTTGCTCCCAAAAAGCTCCAATTATCATCTATACACAATATAAACATGTTTTAGACAAATTTGAGCGAAAACAGAGTAGTTTCGCTGGGGCATAGAAGGGTGACGCCGATATTATCACTTTTGGCTTGAAAAAGCCACGAAAAGCTTTTCTCCCAAAAAGCTCCCATTATCATCTATACACAATATAAACATGTTTTGGACAAATTTGATCGAAAACAGAGTAGTTTTGCTGGCCCATAGAAGGGTGACGCCGATATGGTCACTTTTGGTTCGAAAAAGTCACGGAAAGCTTTGCGCCCAAAAAGCTCCCATTATCATCTATACACAATATAAACATGTTTTGAACAAATTTGAGCGAAAACAGAGTAGTTATGATGGGGCATAGAAGGGTGACGCCGATATGGTCACTTTTGGCTCGAAAAAGTCACGAAAAGCTTTTCGACCAAAAAGCTCCCATTATTATCTATACACAATATAAACATGTTTTGGACAAATTTGAGCAAAAGCAGAGTAGTTTTGCTGGGGCATATAAGGGTGACACCGATATGGTCACTTTTGGCTCCAAAAAGTCACGGAAAGCTTTGCGCCCAAAAAGCTCCCATTGTCATCTATACACAATATAAACATGTTTTGAACAAATTTGAGCGAAAACAGAGTAGTTTTGATGGGGCATAGAAGGGTGACGCCGATATGGTCAGTTTTGGCTCGAAAAAGTCACGAAAAGCTTTTCGCCCAAAAAGCTCCCATTATTATCTATACACAATATAAACATGTTTTGGACAAATTTGAGCAAAAACAGAGTAGTTTTGCTGGGGTATATAAGAGTGACACCGATATGGTCACTTTTGGCTCGAAAAAGTCACGGAAATCTTTGCGCCCAAAAAGCTCCCATTATCATCTATACACAATATAAACATGTTTTGGACAAATTTGAGCGAAGACATAGTAGTTTTGCTCGGACATAGAAGCGTGACGCCGATATTGGCACTTTTGGCTCGAAAAAGTCACGATATGCTTTCCGCCCAAAAAGCTCCCATTATCATCTATACACAATATAAATATGTTTTGGACAAATTTGAGCGAAAACAGAGTAGTTTTGCTGGGGCATAGAAGGGTGACGCCGATATGGTCACTTTTGGCTCGAAAAAGTCACGAAAAGCGTTTCTCCTAAAAAGCTCCCATTATCATCTATACACAATATAAACATGTTTTGGACAAATTTTAGCGAAAACAAAGTAGTTTTGCTGGGGCATAGAAGGGTGACGCCGATATGGTCACTTTTGGTTCGAAAAAGTCACGGAAAGCTTTGCGCCCAAAAAGCTCCCATTATAATCTATACACAATATAAACATGTTTTGAACAAATTTGAGCGAAAACAGAGTAGTTTTGATTGGGCATAGAAGGGTGACGCCGATATGGTCACTTTTGGCTCGAAAAAGTCACGAAAAGCTTTTCGCCCAAAAAGCTCCCATTATTATCTATACACAATATAAACATGTTTTGGACAAATTTGAGCAAAAACAGAGTAGTTTTGCTGGGGCATATAAGGGTGACACCGATATGGTCACTTTTGGCTCGAAAAAGTCACGGAAATCTTTGCGCCCAAAAAGCTCCCGTTATCATCTATACACAATATAAACATGTTTTGGACAAATTTGAGCGAAAACATAGTAGTTTTGCTGGGACATAGAAGGGTGACGCAGATATTGGCACTTTTGGCTCGAAAAAGTCACGAAAAGCTTTCCGCCCAAAAAGCTCCCATTATCATCTATACACAATATAAATATGTTTTGGACAAATTTGAGCGAAAACAGAGTAGTTTTGCTGGGGCATAGAAGGGTGACGCCGATATGGTCACTTTTGGCTCGAAAAAGTCACGAAAAGCTTTTCTCCCAAAAAGCTCCCATTATCATCTATACACAATATAAACATGTTTTGGACAAATATTAGCGAAAACAGAGTAGTTTTGCTGGGGCATAGAAGGGTGACGCCGATATGGTCACTTTTGGTTCGAAAAAGTCACGGAAAGCTTTGCGCCCAAAAAGCTCCCATTATCATCTATACACAATATAAACATGTTTTGAACAAATTTGAGCGAAAACAGAGTAGTTTTGATGGGGCATAGAAGGGTGACGCCGATATGGTCACTTTTGGCTCGAAAAAGTCACGAAAAGCTTTTCGCCCAAAAAGCTCCCATTATTATCTATACACAATATAAACATGTTTTGGACAAATTTAAGCAAAAACAGAGTAGTTTTGCTGGGGCATATAAGGGTGACACCGATATGGTCACTTTTGGCTCGAAAAAGTCACGGAAAGCTTTTCTCCTAAAAAGCTCCCATTATCATCTATACACAATATAAAAATGTTTTGGACAAATTTGACCGAAAACAGAGTAGTTTTGCTGGGGCATAGAAGGGTGACGCCAATATCGTCACTTTTGGTTCGATAAAGTCACGGAAAGCTTTGCGCCCAAAAAGCTCCCATTATCATCTATACACAATATAAACATGTTTTGAACAAATTTGAACGAAAACAGACTAGTTTTGATGGGGCATAGAAGGGTGACACCGATATGTTCACTTTTGGCTCGAAAAAGTCACGGAAATCTTTGCGCCCAAAAAGCTCCCATTATCATCTATACACAATATAAACATGTTTTAGACAAATTTAAGCGAAAACAGAGTAGTTTCGCTGGGGCATAGAAGGGTGACGCCGATATGATCACTTTTGGCTTGAAAAAGCCACGAAAAGCTTTTCTCCCAAAAAGCTCCCATTATCATCTATACACAATATAAACATGTTTTGGACAAATTTGAGCGAAAACAGAGTAGTTTTGCTGGCCCATAGAAGGGTGACGCCGATATGGTCACTTTTGGTTCGAAAAAGTCACGGAAAGCTTTGCGCCCAAAAAGCTCCCATTATCATCTATACACAATATAAACATGTTTTGAACAAATTTGAGCGAAAACAGAGTAGTTTTGATGAGGCATAGAAGGGTGACGCCGATATGGTCACTTTTGGCTCGAAAAAGTCACGAAAAGCTTTTCGACCAAAAAGCTCCCATTATTATCTATACACAATATAAACATGTTTTGGACAAATTTGAGCAAAAGCAGAGTAGTTTTGCTGGGGCATATAAGGGTGACACCGATATGGTCACTTTTGGCTCGAAAAAGTCACGGAAAGCTTTGCGCCCAAAAAGCTCCCATTGTCATCTATACACAATATAAACATGTTTTGAACAAATTTGAGCGAAAACAGAGTAGTTTTGATGGGGCATAGAAGGGTGACGCCGATATGGTCAGTTTTGGCTCGAAAAAGTCATGAAAAGCTTTTCGCCCAAAAAGCTCCCATTATTATCTATACACAATATAAACATGTTTTGGACAAATTTGAGCAAAAACAGAGTAGTTTTGCTGGGGCATATAAGGGTGACACCGATATGGTCACTTTTGGCTCGAAAAAGTCACGGAAATCTTTGCGCCCAAAAAGCTCCCATTATCATCTATTCACAATATAAACATGTTTTGGACAAATTTGAGCGAAGACATAGTAGTTTTGCTGGGACATAGAAGGGTGACGCCGATATTGGCACTTTTGGCTCGAAAAAGTCACGAAATGCTTTCCGCCCAAAAAGCTCCCATTATCATCTATACACAATATAAATATGTTTTGGACAAATTTGAGCGAAAACAGAGTAGTTTTGCTGGGGCATAGAAGGGTGACGCCGATATGGTCACTTTTGGCTCGAAAAAGTCACGAAAAGCTTTTCTCCTAAAAAGCTCCCATTATCATCTATACACAATATAAACATGTTTTGGACAAATTTTAGCGAAAACAGAGTAGTTTTGCTGGGGCATAGAAGGGTGACGCCGATATGGTCACTTTTGGTTCGAAAAAGTCACGGAAAGCTTTGTGCCCAAAAAGCTCCCATTATAATCTATACACAATATAAACATGTTTTGAACAAATTTGAGCGAAAACAGAGTAGTTTTGATGGGGCATAGAAGGGTGACGCCGATATGGTCACTTTTGGCTCGAAAAAGTCACGAAAAGCTTTTCGCCCAAAAAGCTCCCATTATTATCTATACAAAATATAAACATGTTTTGGACAAATTTGAGCAAAAACAGAGTAGTTTTGCTGGGGCATATAAGGGTGACACCGATATGGTCACTTTTGGCTCGAAAAAGTCACGGAAATCTTTGCGCCCAAAAAGCTCCCGTTATCATCTATACACAATATAAACATGTTTTGGACAAATTTGAGCGAAAACATAGTAGTTTTGCTGGGACATAGAAGGGTGACGCAGATATTGGCACTTTTGGCTCGAAAAAGTCACGAAAAGCTTTCCGCCCAAAAAGCTCCCATTATCATCTATACACAATATAAATATGTTTTGGACAAATTTGAGCGAAAACAGAGTAGTTTTGCTGGGGCATAGAAGGGTGACGCCGATATGGTCACTTTTGGCTCGAAAAAGTCACGAAAAGCTTTTCTCCCAAAAAGCTCCCATTATCATCTATACACAATATAAACATGTTTTGGACAAATATTAGCGAAAACAGAGTAGTTTTGCTGGGGCATAGAAGGGTGACGCCGATATGGTCACTTTTGGTTCGAAAAAGTCACGGAAAGCTTTGCGCCCAAAAAGCTCCCATTATAATCTATACACAATATAAACATGTTTTGAACAAATTTGAGCGAAAACAGAGTAGTTTTGATGGGGCATAGAAGGGTGACGCCGATATGGTCAGTTTTGGCTCGAAAAAGTCATGAAAAGCTTTTCGCCCAAAAAGCTCCCATTATTATCTATACACAATATAACCATGTTTTGGACAAATTTGAGCAAAAACAGAGTAGTTTTGCTGGGGCATATAAGGGTGACACCGATATGGTCACTTTTGGCTCGAAAAAGTCACGGAAATCTTTGCGCCCAAAAAGCTCCCATTATCATCTATACACAATATAAACATGTTTTGGACAAATTTGAGCGAAGACATAGTAGTTTTGCTGGGACATAGAAGGGTGACGCCGATATTGGCACTTTTGGCTCGAAAAAGTCACGAAATGCTTTCCGCCCAAAAAGCTCCCATTATCATCTATACACAATATAAATATGTTTTGGACAAATTTGAGCGAAAACAGAGTAGTTTTGCTGGGGCATAGAAGGGTGACGCCGATATGGTCACTTTTGGCTCGAAAAAGTCACGAAAAGCTTTTCTCCTAAAAAGCTCCCATTATCATCTATACACAATATAAACATGTTTTGGACAAATTTTAGCGAAAACAGAGTAGTTTTGCTGGGGCATAGAAGGGTGACGCCGATATGGTCACTTTTGGTTCGAAAAAGTCACGGAAAGCTTTGCGCCCAAAAAGCTCCCATTATAATCTATACACAATATAAACATGTTTTGAACAAATTTGAGCGAAAACAGAGTAGTTTTGATGGGGCATAGAAGGGTGACGCCGATATGGTCACTTTTGGCTCGAAAAAGTCACGAAAAGCTTTTCGCCCAAAAAGCTCCCATTATTATCTATACACAATATAAACATGTTTTGGACAAGTTTGAGCAAAAACAGAGTAGTTTTGCTGGGGCATATAAGGGTGACACCGATATGGTCACTTTTGGCTCGAAAAAGTCACGGAAATCTTTGCGCCCAAAAAGCTCCCGTTATCATCTATACACAATATAAACATGTTTTGGACAAATTTGAGCGAAAACATAGTAGTTTTGCTGGGACATAGAAGGGTGACGCAGATATTGGCACTTTTGGCTCGAAAAAGTCACGAAAAGCTTTCCGCCCAAAAAGGTCCCATTATCATCTATACACAATATAAATATGTTTTGGACAAATTTGAGCGAAAACAGAGTAGTTTTGCTGGGGCATAGAAGGGTGACGCCGATATGGTCACTTTTGGCTCGAAAAAGTCACGAAAAGCTTTTCTCCCAAAAAGCTCCCATTATCATCTATACACAATATAAACATGTTTTGGACAAATATTAGCGAAAACAGAGTAGTTTTGCTGGGGCATAGAAGGGTGACGCCGATATGGTCACTTTTGGTTCGAAAAAGTCACGGAAAGCTTTGCGCCCAAAAAGCTCCCATTATCATCTATACACAATATAAACATGTTTTGAACAAATTTGAGCGAAAACAGAGTAGTTTTGATGGGGCATAGAAGGGTGACGCCGATATGGTCACTTTTGGCTCGAAAAAGTCACGAAAAGCTTTTCGCCCAAAAAGCTCCCATTATTATCTATACACAATATAAACATGTTTTGGACAAATTTGAGCAAAAACAGAGTAGTTTTGCTGGGGCATATAAGGGTGACACCGATATGGTCACTTTTGGCTCGAAAATGTCACGGAAAGCTTTGCGCCCAAAAAGCTCCCATTATCATCTATACACAATATAAACATGTTTTGAACAAATTTGAGCGAAAACAGAGTAGTTTTGATGGGGCATAGAAGGGTGACGCCGATATGGTCACTTTTGGCTCGAAAAAGTCACGAAAAGCTTTTCGCCCAAAAAGCTCCCATTATTATCTATACACAATATAAACATGTTTTAGACAAATTTGAGCAAAAACAGAGTAGTTTTGCTGGGGCATATAAGGGTGACACCGATATGGTCACTTTTGGCTCGAAAAAGTCACGGAAATCTTTGCGCCCAAAAAGCTCCTATTATCATCTATACACAATATAAACATGTTTTGGACAAATTTGAGCGAAAATATAGTAGTTTTGCTGGGACATAGAAAGGTGACGTCGATATGGTCACTTTTGGCTCGAAAAAGTCACGAAAAGCTTTTGTCCTAAAAAGCTCCCATTATCATCTATACACAATATAAAAATGTTTTGGACAAATTTGACCGAAAACAGAGTAGTTTTGCTGGGGCATAGAAGGGTGACGCCAATATCGTCACTTTTGGTTCGATAAAGTCACGGAAAGCTTTGCGCCCAAAAAGCTCCCATTATCACGTATACACAATATAAACATGTTTTGAATAAATTTGAACGAAAACAGAGTAGTTTTGATGGGGCATATAAGGGTGACGCCGATATGGTCAGTTTTGGCTTGAAAAAGTCACGAAAAGCTTTTCGCCCAAAAAGCTCCCATTATTATCTATACACAATATAAACATGTTTTGGACAAATTTGAGCAAAAACAGAGTAGTTTTGCTGGGGCATATAAGGGTGACACCGATATGGTCACTTTTGGCTCGAAAAAGTCACGGAAATCTTTGCGCCCAAAAAGCTCCCATTATCATCTATACACAATATAAACATGTTTTGGACAAATTTGAGCGAAAACATAGTAGTTTTGCTGGGACATAGAAGGGTGACGCCGATATTGGCACTTTTGGCTCGAAAAAGTCACGAAATGCTTTCCGCCCAAAAAGCTCCCATTATCATCTATACACAATATAAATATGTTTTGGACAAATTTGAGCGAAAATAGAGTAGTTTTGCTGGGGCATCGAAGGGTGACGCCGATATGGTCGCTTTTGGCTCGAAAAAGTCACGAAAAGCTTTTCTCCTAAAAAGCTCCCATTATCATTTATACACAATATAAACATGTTTTGGACAAATTTTAGCAAAAACAGAGTAGTTTTGCTGTGGCATAGAAGGGTGACGCCGATATGGTCACTTTTGGTTCGAAAAAGTCACGGAAAGCTTTGCGCCCAAAAAGCTCCCATTATAATCTATACACAATATAAACATGTTTTGAACAAATTTGAGCGAAAACAGAGTAGTTTTGATGGGGCATAGAAGGGTGACGCCGATATGGTCACTTTTGGCTCGAAAAAGTCACGAAAAGCTTTTCGCCCAAAAAGCTCCCATTATTATCTATACACAATATAAACATGTTTTGGACAAATTTGAGCAAAAACAGAGTAGTTTTGCTGGGGCATATAAGGGTGACACCGATATGGTCACTTTTGGCTCGAAAAAGTCACGGAAATCTTTGCGCCCAAAAAGCTCCCGTTATCATCTATACACAATATAAACATGTTTTGGACAAATTTGAGCGAAAACATAGTAGTTTTGCTGGGACATAGAAGGGTGACGCCGATATTGGCACTTTTGGCTCGAAAAAGTCACGAAAAGCTTTCCGCCCAAAAAGCTCCCATTATCATCTATACACAATATAAATATGTTTTGGACAAATTTGAGCGAAAACAGAGTAGTTTTGCTGGGGCATAGAAGGGTGACGCCGATATAGTCACTTTTGGCTCGAAAAAGTCACGAAAAGCTTTTCTCCCAAAAAGCTCCCATTATCATCTATACACAATATAAACATGTTTTGGACAAATATTAGCGAAAACAGAGTAGTTTTGCTGGGGCATAGAAGGGTGACGCCGATATGGTCACTTTTGGTTCGAAAAAGTCACGGAAAGCTGTGCGCCCAAAAAGCTCCCATTATCATCTATACACAATATAAACATGTTTTGAACAAATTTGAGCGAAAACAGAGTAGTTTTGATGGGGCATAGAAGGGTGACGCCGATATGGTCACTTTTGGCTCGAAAAAGTCACGAAAAGCTTTTCGCCCAAAAAGCTCCCATTATTATCTATACACAATATAAACATGTTTTGGACAAATTTGAGCAAAAACAGAGTAGTTTTGCTGGGGCATATAAGGGTGACACCGATATGGTCACTTTTGGCTCGAAAAAGTCACGGAAAGCTTTGCGCCCAAAAAGCTCCCATTATCATCTATACACAATATAAACATGTTTTGAACAAATTTGAGCGAAAACAGAGTAGTTTTGTTGGGGCATAGAAGGGTGACGCCGATATGGTCACTTTTGGCTCGAAAAAGTCACGAAAAGCTTTTCGCCCAAAAAGCTCCCATTATTATCTATACACAATATAAACATGTTTTGGACAAATTTGAGCAAAAACAGAGTAGTTTTGCTGGGGCATATAAGGGTGACACCGATATGGTCACTTTTGGCTCGAAAAAGTCACGGAAATCTTTGCGCCCAAAAAGCTCCCATTATCATCTATACACAATATAAACATGTTTTGGACAAATTTGAGCGAAAACATAGTAGTTTTGCTGGGACATAGAAGGGTGACGCCGATATTGGCACTTTTGGCTCGAAAAAGTCACGAAAAGCTTTCCGCCCAAAAAGCTCCCATTATCATCTATACACAATATAAATATGTTTTGGACAAATTTGAGCGAAAACAGAGTAGTTTTGCTGGGGCATAGAAGGGTGACGCCGATATGGTCACTTTTGGCTCGAAAAAGTCACGAAAAGCTTTTCTCCCAAAAAGCTACCATTATCATCTATACACAATATAAACATGTTTTGAACAAATTTGAACGAAAACAGAGTAGTTTTGATGGGGCATAGAAGGGTGACGCCGATATGGTCAGTTTTGGCTCGAAAAAGTCACGAAAAGCTTTTCGCCCAAAAGCTCCCATTATTATCTATACACAATATAAACATGTTTTGGACAAAT
This sequence comes from Persicaria tinctoria, assembly GCA_037127255.1. Classification (NCBI taxonomy): domain Eukaryota; kingdom Viridiplantae; phylum Streptophyta; class Magnoliopsida; order Caryophyllales; family Polygonaceae; genus Persicaria; species Persicaria tinctoria. Next base: position 41,003,524 of record JBANSL010000020.1, read on the forward strand.
TTGAGCAAAAACAGAGTAGTTTTGCTGGGGCATATAAGGGTGACACCGATATGGTCACTTTTGGATCGAAAATGTCACGGAAATCTTTGCGCCCAAAAAGCTCCCATTATCATCTATACACAATATAAACATGTTTTGGACAAATTTGAGCGAAAACATAGTAGTTTTGCTGGGACATAGAAGGGTGACGCCGATATTGGCACTTTTGGCTCGAAAAAGTCACGAAATGCTTTCCGCCCAAAAAGCTCCCATTATCATCTATACACAATATAAATATGTTTTGGACAAATTTGAGCGAAAACAGAGTAGTTTTGCTGGGGCATAGAAGGGTGACGCCGATATGGTCACTTTTGGCTCGAAAAAGTCACGAAAAGCTTTTCTCCCAAAAAGCTCCCATTATCATCTATACACAATATAAACATGTTTTGGACAAATTTGAGCGAAAACATAGTAGTTTTGCTGGGACATAGAAGGGTGACGCCGATATTGGCACTTTTGGCTCGAAAAAGTCACGAAAAGCTTTCCGCCCAAAAAGCTCCCATTATCATCTATACACAATATAAATATGTTTTGGACAAATTTGAGCGAAAACAGAGTAGTTTTGCTGGGGCATAGAAGGGTGACGCCGATATGGTCATTTTTGGCTCGAAAAAGTCACGAAAAGCTTTTCTCCCAAAAAGCTCCCATTATCATCTATACACAATATAAACATGTTTTGGACAAATTTGAGAGAAAACAGAGTAGTTTTTCAGGCCCATAGAAGGGTGACGCCGATATGGTCACTTTTGGTTCGAAAAAGTCACGGAAAGCTTTGCGCCCAAAAAGCTCCCATTATCATCTATACACAATACAAACATGTTTTGAACAAATTTGAGCGAAAACAGAGTAGTTTTGATGGGGCATAGAAGGGTGACGCCGATATGGTCACTTTTGGCTCGAAAAAGTCACGAAAAGCTTTTCGCCCAAAAAGCTCCCATTATTATCTATACACAATATAAACATGTTTTGGACAAATTTTAGCAAAAACAGAGTAGTTTTGCTGGGGCATATAAGGGTGACAACGATATGGTCACTTTTGGCTCGAAAAAGTCACCGAAATCTTTGCGCCCAAAAAGCTCCCATTATCATCTATACACAATATAAACATGTTTTGGACAAATTTGAGCGAAAACATAGTAGTTTTGCTGGGACATAGAAGGGTGACGCCGATATTGGAACTTTTGGCTCGAAAAAGTCACGAAAAGCTTTCCGCCCAAAAAGCTCCCATTATCATATATACACAATATAAATATGTTTTGGACAAATTTGAGCGAAAACAGAGTAGTTTTGCTGGGGCATAGAAGGGTGACGCCGATATGGTCACTTTTGGCTCGAAAAAGTCACGAAAAGCTTTTCTCCCAAAAAGCTCCCATTATCATCTATACACAATATAAACATGTTTTGGACAAATTTTAGCGAAAACAGAGTAGTTTTGCTGGCCCATAGAAGGGTGACGCCGATATGGTCACTTTTGGTTCGAAAAAGTCACGGAAAGCTTTGCGCCCAAAAAGCTCCCATTATCATCTATACACAATATAAACATGTTTTGAACAAATTTGAGCGAAAACAGAGTAGTTTTGATGGGGCATAGAAGGGTGACGCCGATATGGTCACTTTTGGCTCGAAAAAGTCACGAAAAGCTTTTCGCCCAAAAAGCTCCCATTATTATCTATACACAATATAAACATGTTTTGGACAAATTTGAGCAAAAACAGAGTAGTTTTGCTGGGGCATATAAGGGTGACACCGATATGGTCACTTTTGGCTCGAAAAAGTCACGGAAAGCTTTGCGCCCAAAAAGCTCCCATTATCATCTATACACAATATAAACATGTGTTGAACAAATTTGAGCGAAAACAGAGTAGTTTTGATGGGGCATCGAAGGGTGACGCCGATATGGTCACTTTTGGCTCGAAAAAGTCACGAAAAGCTTTTCGCCCAAAAAGCTCCCATTATTATCTATACACAATATAAACATGTTTTGGACAATTTGAGCAAAAATAGAGTAGTTTTGCTGGGGCATATAAGGGTGACACCGATATGGTCACTTTTGGCTCGAAAAAGTCACGGAAATCTTTGCGCCCAAAAAGCTCCCATTATCATCTATACACAATATAAACATGTTTTGGACAAATTTGAGCGAAAATATAGTAGTTTTGCTGGGACATAGAAAGGTGACGTCGATATGGTCACTTTTGGCTCGAAAAAGTCACGAAAAGCTTTTCTCCTAAAAAGCTCCCATTATCATCTATACACAATATAAAAATGTTTTGGACAAATTTGACCGAAAACAGAGTAGTTTTGCTGGGGCATAGAAGGGTGACGCCAATATCGTCACTTTTGGTTCGATAATGTCACGGAAAGCTTTGCGCCCAAAAAGCTCCCATTATCATCTATACACAATATAAACATGTTTTGAACAAATTTGAACGAAAACAGAGTAGTTTTGATGGGGCATAGAAGGGTGACGCCGATATGGTCAGTTTTGGCTCGAAAAAGTCACGAAAAGCTTTTCGCCCTAAAAGCTCCCATTATTATCTGTACACAATATAAACATGTTTTGGACAAATTTGAGCAAAAACAGAGTAGTTTTGCTGGGGCATATAAGGGTGACACCGATATGGTCACTTTTGGCTCGAAAATGTCACGGAAATCTTTGCGCCCAAAAAGCTCCCATTATCATCTATACACAATATAAACATGTTTTGGACAAATTTGAGCGAAAACATAGTAGTTTTGCTGGGACATAGAAGGGTGACGCCGATATTGGTACTTTTGGCTCGAAAAAGTCACGAAATGCTTTCCGCCCAAAAAGCTCCCATTATCATCTATACACAATATAAATATGTTTTGGACAAATTTGAGCGAAAACAGAGTAGTTTTGCTGGGGCATAGAAGGGTGACGCCGATATGGTCACTTTTGGCTCGAAAAAGTCACGAAAAGCTTTTCTCCTAAAAAGCTCCCATTATCATCTATACACAATATAAACATGTTTTGGACAAATTTTAGCGAAAACAGAGTAGTTTTGCTGGGGCATAGAAGGGTGACGCCGATATGGTCAGTTTTGGCTCGAAAAAGTCACGAAAAGCTTTTCTCCCAAAAAGCTCCCATTATCATCTATACACAATATAAACATGTTTTGGACAAATATTAGCGAAAACAGAGTAGTTTTGCTGGGGCATAGAAGGGTGACGCCGATATGGTCACTTTTGGATCGAAAAAGTCACGAAAAGCTTTTCGCCCAAAAAGCTCCCATTATTATCTATACACAATATAAACATCTTTTGAACAAATTTGAGCGAAAACAGAGTAGTTTTGATGGGGCATAGAAGGGTGACGCCGATATGGTCACTTTTTGCTTGAAAAAGTCACGAAAAGCTTTTCGCCCAAAAAGCTCCCATTATTATCTATACACAATATAAACATGTTTTGGACAAATTTGAGCGAAAACAGAGTAGTTTTGCTGGCCCATAGAAGGGTGACGTCGATATGGTCACTTTTGGTTCGAAAAAGTCACGAAAAGCTTTGCGCCCAAAAAGCTCCCATTATCATCTATACACAATATAAACATGTTTTGAACAAATTTGAGCGAAAACAGAGTAGTTTTGATGGGGAATAGAAGGGTGACGCCGATATGGTCACTTTTGGCTCGAAAAAGTCACGAAAAGCTTTTCGCCCAAAAAGCTCCCATTATTATCTATACACAATATAAACATGTTTTGGACAAATTTGAGCAAAAACAGAGTAGTTTTGCTGGGGCATATAAGGGTGACACCGATATGGTCACTTTTGGCTCGAAAAAGTCACGGAAATCTTTGCGTCCAAAAAGCTCCCATTATCATCTATACACAATATAAACATGTTTTGGACAAATTTGAGCGAAAACATAGTAGTTTTGCTGGGACATAGAAGGGTGACGCCGATATTGGCACTTTTGGCTCGAAAAAGTCAAGAAAAGCTTTCCGCCCAAAAAGCTCCCATTATCATCTATACACAATATAAATATGTTTTGGACAAATTTGAGCGAAAACAGAGTAGTTTTGCTGGGGCATAGAAGGGTGACGCCGATATGGTCACTTTTGGCTCGAAAAAGTCACGAAAAGCTTTTCTCCCAAAAAACTCCCATTATCATCTATACACAATATAAACATGTTTTGGACAAATTTGAGAGAAAACAGAGTAGTTTTTCTGGCCCATAGAAGGGTGACGCCGATATGGTCACTTTTGGTTCGAAAAAATCACGGAAAGCTTTGCGCCCAAAAAGCTCCCATTATCATCTATACACAATATAAACATGTTTTGAACAAATTTGAGCGAAAACAGAGTAGTTTTGATGGGGCATAGAAGGGTGACGCCGATATGGTCACTTTTGGTTCGAAAAAGTCACGGAAAGCTTTGCGCCCAAAAAGCTCCCATTATCATCTATACACAATATAAACATGTTTTGGACAAATTTGAGCGAAAACATAGTAGTTTTGCTGGGACATAGAAGGGTGACGCCGATATTGGAACTTTTGGCTCGAAAAAGTCACGAAAAGCTTTCCGCCACAAAAGCTCCCATTATTATCTATACACAATATAAACATGTTTTGGACAAATTTGAGCAAAAACAGAGTAGTTTTGCTAGGGCATATAAGGGTGAAACCGATATGGTCACTTTTGGCTCGAAAAAGTCACGGAAATCTTTGCGCCCAAAAAGCTCCCATTATCATCTATACACAATATAAACATGTTTTGGACAAATTTGAGCGAAAACATAGTAGTTTTGCTGGGACATAGAAGGGTGACGCCGATATTGGCACTTTTGGCTCGAAAAAGTCACGAAAAGCTTTCCGCCCAAAAAGCTCCCATTATCATCTATACACAATATAAATATGTTTTGGACAAATTTGAGCGAAAACAGAGTAGTTTTGCTGGGGCATAGAAGGGTGACGCCGATATGGTCACTTTTGGCTCGAAAAAGTCACGAAAAGCTTTTCTCCCAAAAAGCTCCCATTATCATCTATACACAATATAAACATGTTTTGGACAAATTTGAGCGAAAACAGAGTAGTTTTGATGGCCCATAGAAGGGTGACGCCGATATGGTCACTTTTGGTTCGAAAAAGTCACGGAAAGCTTTGCGCCCAAAAAGCTCCCATTATCATCTATACACAATATAAACATGTTTTGAACAAATTTGAGCGAAAACAGAGTAGTTTTGATGGGGCATAGAAGGGTGACGCCGATATGGTCACTTTTGGCTCGAAAAAGTCAGGAAAAGCTTTTCGTCCAAAAAGCTCCCATTATTATCTATACACAATATAAACATGTTTTGGACAAATTTGAGCAAAAACAGAGTAGTTTTGCTGGGGCATATAAGGGTGACACCGATATGGTCACTTTTGGCTCGAAAAAGTCACGGAAATCTTTGCGCCCAAAAAGCTCCCATTATCATCTATACACAATATAAACATGTGTTGAACAAATTTGAGCGAAAACAGAGTAGTTTTGATGGGGCATAGAAGGGTGACGCCGATATGGTCACTTTTTGCTCGAAAAAGTCACGAAAAGCTTTTCGCCCAAAAAGCTCCCATTATTATCTATACACAATATAAACATGTTTTGGACAAATTTGAGCAAAAACAGAGTAGTTTTGCTGGGGCATATAAGGGTGACACCGATATGGTCACTTTTGGCTCGAAAAAGCCACGGAAATCTTTGCGCCCAAAAAGCTCCCATTATCATCTATACACAATATAAACATGTTTTGGACAAATTTGAGCGAAAACATAGTAGTTTTGCTGGGACATAGAAGGGTGACGCCGATATTGGCACTTTTGGCTCGAAAAAGTCACGAAAAGCTTTCCGCCCAAAAAGCTCCCATTATCATCTATACACAATATAAATATGTTTTGGACAAATTTGAGCGAAAACAGAGTAGTTTTGCTGGGGCATAGAAGGGTGACGCCGATATGGTCACTTTTGGCTCGAAAAAGTCACGAAAAGCTTTTCTCCCAAAAAGCTACCATTATCATCTATACACAATATAAACATGTTTTGGACAAATTTGAGCGAAAACAGAGTAGTTTTGATGGGGAATAGAAGGGTGACGCCGATATGGTCACTTTTGGCTCGAAAAAGTCACGAAAAGCTTTTCGCCCAAAAAGCTCCCATTATTATCTATACACAATATAAACATGTTTTGGACAAATTTGAGCAAAAACAGAGTAGTTTTGCTGGGGCATATAAGGGTGACACCGATATGGTCACTTTTGGCTCGAAAAAGTCACGGAAAGCTTTGCGCCCAAAAAGCTCCCATTATCATCTATACACAATATATACATGTTTTGAACAAATTTGAGCAAAAACAGAGTTGTTTTGATGGGGCATAGAAGGGTGACGCCGATATGGTCACTTTTGGCTCGAAAAAGTCACGAAAAGCTTTTCGCCCAAAAAGCTCCCATTATTATCTATACACAATATAAACATGTTTTGGACAAATTTGAGCAAAAACAGAGTAGTTTTGCTGGGGCATATAAGGGTGACACCGATATGGTCACTTTTGGCTCGAAAAAGTCACGGAAATCTTTGCGCCCAAAAAGCTCCCATTATCATCTATACACAATATAAACATGTTTTGGACAAATTTGAGCGAAAACATAGTAGTTTTGCTGGGACATAGAAGGGTGACGCCGATATTGGAACTTTTGGCTCGAAAAAGTCACGAAAAGCTTTCCGCCCAAAAAGCTCCCATTATCATCTATACAAGATATAAATATGGTTTGGACAAATTTGAGCGAAAACAGAGTAGTTTTGCTGGGGCATAGAAGGGTGACGCCGATATGGTCACTTTTGGCTCGAAAAAGTCACGAAAAGCTTTTCTCCCAAAAAGCTCCCATTATCATCTATACACAATATAAACATGTTTTGGACAAATTTTAGCGAAAACAGAGTAGTTTTGCTGGCCCATAGAAGGGTGACGCCGATATGGTCACTTTTGGTTCGAAAAAGTCACGGAAAGCTTTGCGCCCAAAAAGCTCCCATTATCATCTATACACAATATAAACATGTTTTGAACAAATTTGAGCGAAAACAGAGTAGTTTTGATGGGGCATAGAAGGGTGACGCCGATATGGTCACTTTTGGCTCGAAAAAGTCACGAAAAGCTTTTCGCCCAAAAAGCTCCCATTATTATCTATACACAATATAAACATGTTTTGGACAAATTTGAGCAAAAACAGAGTAGTTTTGCTGGGGCATATAAGGGTGACACCGATATGGTCACTTTTGGCTCGAAAAAGTCACGGAAAGCTTGGCGCCCAAAAAGCTCCCATTATCATCTATACACAATATAAACATGTGTTGAACAAATTTGAGCGAAAACAGAGTAGTTTTGATGGGGCATAGAAGGGTGACGCCGATATGGTCACTTTTGGCTCGAAAAAGTCACGAAAAGCTTTTCGCCCAAAAAGCTCCCATTGTTATCTATACACAATATAAACATGTTTTGGACAAATTTGAGCAAAAACAGAGTAGTTTTGCTGGGGCATATAAGGGTGACACCGATATGGTCACTTTTGGCTCGAAAAAGTCACGGAAATCTTTGCGCCCAAAAAGCTCCCATTATCATCTATACACAATATAAACATGTTTTGGACAAATTTGAGCGAAAACATAGTAGTTTTGCTGGGACATAGAAGGGTGACGCCGATATTGGCACTTTTGGCTCGAAAAAGTCACGAAAAGCTTTCCGCCCAAAAAGCTCCCATTATCATCTATACACAATATAAATATGTTTTGGACAAATTTGAGCGAAAACAGAGTAGTTTTGCTGGGGCATAGAAGGGTGACGCCGATATGGTCACTTTTGGCTCGAAAAAGTCACGAAAAGCTTTTCTCCCAAAAAGCTCCCATTATCATCTATACACAATATAAACATGTTTTGGACAAATTTGAGCGAAAACAGAGTAGTTTTGATGGCCCATAGAAGGGTGACGCCGATATGGTCACTTTTGGTTCGAAAAAGTCACGGAAAGCTTTGCGCCCAAAAAGCTCCCATTATCATCTATACACAATATAAACATGTTTTGAACAAATTTGAGCGAAAACAGAGTAGTTTTGATGGGGCATAGAAGGGTGACGCCGATATGGTCACTTTTGGCTCGAAAAAGTCAGGAAAAGCTTTTCGTCCAAAAAGCTCCCATTATTATCTATACACAATATAAACATGTTTTGGACAAATTTGAGCAAAAACAGAGTAGTTTTGCTGGGGCATATAAGGGTGACACCGATATGGTCACTTTTGGCTCGAAAAAGTCACGGAAATCTTTGCGCCCAAAAAGCTCCCATTATCATCTATACACAATATAAACATGTGTTGAACAAATTTGAGCGAAAACAGAGTAGTTTTGATGGGGCATAGAAGGGTGACGCCGATATGGTCACTTTTTGCTCGAAAAAGTCACGAAAAGCTTTTCGCCCAAAAAGCTCCCATTATTATCTATACACAATATAAACATGTTTTGGACAAATTTGAGCAAAAACAGAGTAGTTTTGCTGGGGCATATAAGGGTGACACCGATATGGTCACTTTTGGCTCGAAAAAGCCACGGAAATCTTTGCGCCCAAAAAGCTCCCATTATCATCTATACACAATATAAACATGTTTTGGACAAATTTGAGCGAAAACATAGTAGTTTTGCTGGGACATAGAAGGGTGACGCCGATATTGGCACTTTTGGCTCGAAAAAGTCACGAAAAGCTTTCCGCCCAAAAAGCTCCCATTATCATCTATACACAATATAAATATGTTTTGGACAAATTTGAGCGAAAACAGAGTAGTTTTGCTGGGGCATAGAAGGGTGACGCCGATATGGTCACTTTTGGCTCGAAAAAGTCACGAAAAGCTTTTCTCCCAAAAAGCTACCATTATCATCTATACACAATATAAACATGTTTTGGACAAATTTGAGCGAAAACAGAGTAGTTTTGATGGGGAATAGAAGGGTGACGCCGATATGGTCACTTTTGGCTCGAAAAAGTCACGAAAAGCTTTTCGCCCAAAAAGCTCCCATTATTATCTATACACAATATAAACATGTTTTGGACAAATTTGAGCAAAAACAGAGTAGTTTTGCTGGGGCATATAAGGGTGACACCGATATGGTCACTTTTGGCTCGAAAAAGTCACGGAAAGCTTTGCGCCCAAAAAGCTCCCATTATCATCTATACACAATATATACATGTTTTGAACAAATTTGAGCAAAAACAGAGTTGTTTTGATGGGGCATAGAAGGGTGACGCCGATATGGTCACTTTTGGCTCGAAAAAGTCACGAAAAGCTTTTCGCCCAAAAAGCTCCCATTATTATCTATACACAATATAAACATGTTTTGGACAAATTTGAGCAAAAACAGAGTAGTTTTGCTGGGGCATATAAGGGTGACACCGATATGGTCACTTTTGGCTCGAAAAAGTCACGGAAATCTTTGCGCCCAAAAAGCTCCCATTATCATCTATACACAATATAAACATGTTTTGGACAAATTTGAGCGAAAACATAGTAGTTTTGCTGGGACATAGAAGGGTGACGCCGATATTGGAACTTTTGGCTCGAAAAAGTCACGAAAAGCTTTCCGCCCAAAAAGCTCCCATTATCATCTATACAAGATATAAATATGGTTTGGACAAATTTGAGCGAAAACAGAGTAGTTTTGCTGGGGCATAGAAGGGTGACGCCGATATGGTCACTTTTGGCTCGAAAAAGTCACGAAAAGCTTTTCTCCCAAAAAGCTCCCATTATCATCTATACACAATATAAACATGTTTTGGACAAATTTTAGCGAAAACAGAGTAGTTTTGCTGGCCCATAGAAGGGTGACGCCGATATGGTCACTTTTGGTTCGAAAAAGTCACGGAAAGCTTTGCGCCCAAAAAGCTCCCATTATCATCTATACACAATATAAACATGTTTTGAACAAATTTGAGCGAAAACAGAGTAGTTTTGATGGGGCATAGAAGGGTGACGCCGATATGGTCACTTTTGGCTCGAAAAAGTCACGAAAAGCTTTTCGCCCAAAAAGCTCCCATTATTATCTATACACAATATAAACATGTTTTGGACAAATTTGAGCAAAAACAGAGTAGTTTTGCTGGGGCATATAAGGGTGACACCGATATGGTCACTTTTGGCTCGAAAAAGTCACGGAAAGCTTGGCGCCCAAAAAGCTCCCATTATCATCTATACACAATATAAACATGTGTTGAACAAATTTGAGCGAAAACAGAGTAGTTTTGATGGGGCATAGAAGGGTGACGCCGATATGGTCACTTTTGGCTCGAAAAAGTCACGAAAAGCTTTTCGCCCAAAAAGCTCCCATTGTTATCTATACACAATATAAACATGTTTTGGACAAATTTGAGCAAAAACAGAGTAGTTTTGCTGGGGCATATAAGGGTGACACCGATATGGTCACTTTTGGCTCGAAAAAGTCACGGAAATCTTTGCGCCCAAAAAGCTCCCATTATCATCTATACACAATATAAACATGTTTTGGACAAATTTGAGCGAAAACATAGTAGTTTTGCTGGGACATAGAAGGGTGACGCCGATATTGGCACTTTTGGCTCGAAAAAGTCACGAAAAGCTTTCCGCCCAAAAAGCTCCCATTATCATCTATACACAATATAAATATGTTTTGGACAAATTTGAGCGAAAACAGAGTAGTTTTGCTGGGGCATAGAAGGGTGACGCCGATATGGTCACTTTTGGCTCGAAAAAGTCACGAAAAGCTTTTCTCCCAAAAAGCTACCATTATCATCTATACACAATATAAACATGTTTTGGACAAATTTGAGCGAAAACAGAGTAGTTTTGATGGGGAATAGAAGGGTGACGCCGATATGGTCACTTTTGGCTCGAAAAAGTCACGAAAAGCTTTTCGCCCAAAAAGCTCCCATTATTATCTATACACAATATAAACATGTTTTGGACAAATTTGAGCGAAAACAGAGTAGTTTTGCTGGGGCATAGAAGGGTGACGCCGATATGGTCACTTTTGGCTCGAAAAAGTCACGGAAAGCTTTTCGCCCAAAAAGCTCCTATTATCATCTATACACAATAGAAACATGTTTGGGACAAATTTGAGCGAAAACAGAGTAGTTCTGATTGGGCATAGATGGGTGAAGCCGATATGGTCACTTTTTGCTCGAAAAAGTCACGGAAAGCTTTTCGCTCAAAAAGCTCCCATTATTATCTATACACAATATAAACATGTTTGGGACAAATTTGAGTGAAAACAGAGTAGTTTTGATTGGGCATAGAAGGGTGACGCCGATATGGTCAGTTTTGGCACGAAAAATCACGGAAAGCTTTTCGGCCGAAAAGCTCCCATTATCATCTATACAAAATATAAACATGTTTTGGGCAAATTTGAGCGAAAATAAAGTAGTTTTGATGGGGCATAGAAGGGTGATGCCGATACGGTCACTTTTGGCTCGAAAAGTCACGGAAAGCTTTTCGCTCAAAAAGCTCCCATTATCATCTATACACAATATAAACATTTTTGGGACAAATTTGAGAGAAAACAGAATAGTTTTGATGGGGCATAGAAGGGTGACGCCGATATGGACAATTTTGGCTCGAAAAGTCACGGAAAGCTTATCGCCCTAAAAGCTCCCATTATCATCTATAGACAATGTAAACATGTTTTGGATAAATTTGAGTGAAAACAGAGTAGTTTTGATTGGGCATAGAAGGGTGACGCCGATATTGTCACTTTTGCCTCGAAAAAGTAACGGAAAGCTTTTCGCCCAAAAAGCTCACAGCATTATCTATACACAATATAAACATGTTTTGGACAAATTTCAGCGAAAACAGAGTAGTTTTGATTGGGCATAGAAGGGTGATGCCTATATGGTCACTTTTGGCTCGAAAAAGTCAGGGAAAGCTTTTCGCTCAAAAAGCTCCCATTATCATCTATTCACAATATAAACATGTTTTGGACATATTTGAGCGAAAACAGAGTAGATTTGATGGGGCATAGAAGGGTGACGTCGATATGGTCACTTTTGGCTCGAAAAAGTCACGGAAAGCTTTTCGCCCAAAAAGCTCCTATTATCATCTATACACAATAGAAACATGTTTGGGACAAATTTGAGCGAAAACAGAGTAGTTATGATTGGGCATAAATGGGTGAAGCCGATATGGTCAGTTTTGGCACGAAAAATCACGGAAAGCTTTTCGGCCAAAAAGCTCCCATTATCATCTATACACAATATAAACATGTTTTGGGCAAATTTGAGCGAAAATAAAGTAGTTTTGATGGGGCATAGAAGGGTGATGCCGATACGGTCACTTTTGGCTCGAAAAGTCACGGAAAGCTTTTCGCTCAAAAAGCTCCCATTATCATCTATACACAATATAAACATTTTTGGGACAAATTTGAGAGAAAACAGAATAGTTTTGATGGGGCATAGAAGGGTGACGCCGATATGGTCAATTTTGGCTCGAAAAGTCACGGAAAGCTTATCGCCCAAAAAGCTCCCATTATCATCTATAGACAATGTAAACATGTTTTGGACAAATTTGAGTGAAAACAGAGTAGTTTTGATTGGGCATAGAAGGGTGACGCCGATATTGTCACTTTTGCCTCGAAAAAGTAACTGAAAGCTTTTTGCCCAAAAAGCTCACATTATTATCTATACACAATATAAACATGTTTTGGACAAATTTGAGCGAAAACAGAGTAGTTATGATTGGGCATAGAAGGGTGACGCCTATATGGTCACTTTTGGCTCGAAAAAGTCAAGGAAAGCTTTTCGCCCAAAAAGCTCCCATTATCATCTATACACAATATAAACATGTTTTGGACAAATTTGAGCGAAAAGAGAGTAGTTTTGTTTGGGCACAGAAGGGTGACGCCGATATGGTCACTTTTGGCTCGAAAAAGTCACGGAAAGCTTTTCGCCCAAAAGCTCACATTATCATCTATACACAATATAAACATGTTTTAGACAAATTTGAGCAAAAAACAGAGCAGTTTTGATGGGGCATAGAAGGGTGACGCCGATATGGTCCCTTTTGGCTCGAAAAAGTCACGGAAAACTTTTCGCCCAAAAAGCTCCCATTATCGTCTATACACAATAGAAACATGTTTTTGACAAATTTGAGCGAAGACAAAGTAGTTTTGATTAGGCATAGAAGGGTGACGACGATATGGTCACTTTTGGCTCGAAAAAGTCACGGAAAGCTTTTCGCTAAAAAACCTCCCATTATCATCTATACACACTATAAACATGTTTGGGACAAATTTGAGCGAAAACAGAGTAGTTTTGATGGGGCATAGAAGGGTGACGCCGATATGGTCACTTTTGGCTCAAAAAAGTCACGGAAAGCTTTTCGCTCAAAAAGCTCTCATTATGATCTATACACAATATAAACATGTTTGGGACAAATTTGAGCAAAAACAGAGTTGTTTTGATAGGGCATAGAAGGGTGACGCCGATATGGTCACTTTTGGTTCGAAAAAGTCACGGAAAACTTTTCGCCCAAAAAACTCCCATTATCATCTATACACAATATAAACATGTTTTGGGCAAATTTGAGCGAAAACAGAGTAGTTTTTGTGGGGCATTGAAGGGTGACGCCGATATTGTCACTTTTGGCTCGAAAAAGTCACGGAAAGATTTTCGCCCAAAAAGCTCCCATTATCATCTATACACAATATAAACATCTTTGGGACAAATTTGAGCGAAAACAGAGTAGTTTTGTTGGGGCATAGAAGGGTGACGCCGATATGGTCACTTTTGGCTCGAAAAAGTCACGGAAAGCTTTTCGCCCAAAAAGCTCCTATTATCATCTATACACAATAGAAACATGTTTGGGACAAATTTGAGCGAAAACAGAGTAGTTTTGATTGGGCATAGATGGGTGAAGCCGATATGGTCACTTTTGGCTCGAAAAAGTCACGGAAAGCTTTTCGCTCAAAAAGCTCCCATTATTATCTATACATAATATAAACATGTTTGAGACAAATTTTAGTGAAAACAGAGTAGTTTTGATTGGGCATAGAAGGGTGACGCCGATATGGTCAGTTTTGGCACGAAAAATCACGGAAAGCTTTTCGGCCAAAAAGCTCCCATTTTCATCTCTATACACAATATAAACATGTTTTGGGCAAATTTGAGCGATAATAAAGTAGTTTTGATGGGGCATAGAAGGGTGATGCCCATACGGTCACTTTTGGCTCGAAAAGTCACGGAAAGCTTTTCGCTCAAAAAGCTCCCATTATCATCTATACACAATATATACATTTTTGGGACAAATTTGAGAGAAAACAGAATAGTTTTGATGGGGCATAGAAGGGTGACGCCGATATGGTAAATTTTGGCTCGAAAAGTCACGGAAAGCTTATCGCCCAAAAAGCTCCCATTATCATCTATAGACAATGTAAACATGTTTTGGATAAATTTGAGTGAAAACAGAGTAGTTTTGATTGGGCATAGATGGGTGAAGCCGATATGGTCACTTTTGGCTCGAAAAAGTCACGGAAAGCTTTTCGCTCAAAAAGCTCCCATTATTATCTATACACAATATAAACATGTTTGGGACAAATTTGAGTGAAAACAGAGTAGTTTTGATTGGGCATAGAAGGGTGACGCCGATATGGTCAGTTTTTGCACGAAAAATCACGGAAAGCTTTTCGGCCAAAAAGCTCCCATTATCATCTATACACAATATAAACATGTTTTGGGCAAATTTGAGCGAAAATAAAGTAGTTTTGATGGGGCATAGAAGGGTGATGCCGATACGGTCACTTTTGGCTCGAAAAGTCACGGAAAGCTTTTCGCTCAAAAAGCTCCCATTATCATCTATACACAATATAAACATTTTTGGGACAAATTTGAGAGAAAACAGAATAGTTTTGATGGGGCATAGAAGGGTGACGCCGATATGGTCAATTTTGGCTCGAAAAGTCACGGAAAGCTTATCGCCCAAAAAGCTCCCATTATCATCTATAGACAATGTAAACATGTTTTGGACAAATTTGAGTGAAAACAGAGTAGTTTTGATTGGGCATAGAAGGGTGACGCCGATATTGTCACTTTTGCCTCGAAAAAGTAACGGAAAGCTTTTCGCCCAAAAAGCTCACATTATTATCTATACACAATATAAACATGTTTTGGACAAATTTGAGCGAAAACAGAGTAGTTATGATTGGGCATAGAAGGGTGACGCCTATATGGTCACTTTTGGCTCGAAAAAGTCAAGAAAAGCTTTTCGCCCAAAAAGCTCCCATTATCATCTATACACAATATAAACATGTTTTGGACAAATTTGAGCGAAAAGAGAGTAGTTTTGTTTGGGCACAGAAGGGTGACGCCGATATGGTCACTTTTGGCTCGAAAAAGTCACGGAAAGCTTTTCGCCCAAAAGCTCACATTATCATCTATACACAATATAAACATGTTTTGGACAAATTTGAGCAAAAAACAGAGCAGTTTTGAAGGGGCATAGAAGGGTGACGCCGATATGGTCCATTTTGGCTCGAAAAAGTCACGAAAAACTTTTCGCCCAAAAAGCTCCCATTATCGTCTATACACAATAGAAACATGTTTTTGACAAATTTGAGCGAAGACAAAGTAGTTTTGAATAGGCATAGAAGGGTGACGACGATATGGTCACTTTTGGCTCGAAAAAGTCACGGAAAGCTTTTCGCTAAAAAACCTCCCATTATCATCTATACACAATATAAACATGTTTGGGACAAATTTGAGCGAAAACAGAGTAGTTTTGATGGGGCATAGAAGGGTGACGCCGATATGGTCACTTTTGGCTCAAAAAAGTCACGGAAAGCTTTTCGCTCAAAAAGCTCTCATTATGATCTATACACAATATAAACATGTTTGGGACAAATTTGAGCAAAAACAGAGTTGTTTTGATAGGGCATAGAAGGGTGACGCCGATATGGTCACTTTTGGTTCGAAAAAGTCACGGAAAACTTTCCGCCCAAAAAACTCCCATTATCATCTATACACAATATAAACATGTTTTGGGCAAATTTGAGCGAAAACAGAGTAGTTTTTGTGGGGCATTGAAGGGTGACGCCGATATTGTCACTTTTGGCTCGAAAAAGTCACGGAAAGATTTTCGCCCAAAAAGCTCCCATTATCATCTATACACAATATAAACATGTTTGGGACAAATTTGAGCGAAAACAGAGTAGTTTTGTTGGGGCATAGAAGGGTGATGCCGATATGGTCACTTTTGGCTCGAAAAAGTCACGGAAAGCTTTTCGCTCAAAAAGCTCCCATTATCATCTATTCACAATATAAACATGTTTTGGACATATTTGAGCGAAAACATAGTAGTTTTGATGGGGCATAGAAGGGTGACGCCGATATGGTCACTTTTGGCTCGAAAAAGTCACGAAAAGCTTTTCGTCCAAAAAGCTCCTATTATCATCTATACACAATAGAAACATATTTGGGACAAATTTGAGCGAAAACAGAGTAGTTTTGATTGGGCATAGATGGGTGAAGCCGATATGGTCACTTTTGGCTCGAAAAAGTAACGGAAAGCTTTTCGCCCAAAAAGCTCACATTATTATCTATACACAATATAAACATGTTTGAGACAAATTTGAGTGAAAACAGAGTAGTTTTGATTGGGCATAGAAGGGTGACGCCGATATGGTCAGTTTTGGCATGAAAAATCACGGAAAGCTTTTCGGCCAAAAAGCTCCCATTTTCATCTATACACAATATAAACATGTTTTGGGCAAATTTGAGCGAAAATAAAGTAGTTTTGATGGGGCATAGAAGGGTGATGCCGATACGGTCACTTTTGGCTCGAAAAGTCACGGAAAGCTTTTCGCTCAAAAAGCTCCCATTATCATCTATACACAATATATACATTTTTGGGACAAATTTGAGAGAAAACAGAATAGTTTTGATGGGGCATAGAAGGGTGACGCCGATATGGTAAATTTTGGCTCGAAAAGTCACGGAAAGCTTATCGCCCAAAAAGCTCCCATTATCATCTATAGACAATGTAAACATGTTTTGGATAAATTTGAGTGAAAACAGAGTAGTTTTGATTGGGCATAGAAGGGTGACGCCGATATTGTCACTTTTGCCTCGAAAAAGTAACGGAAAGCTTTTCGCCCAAAAAGCTCACATTATTATCTATACACAATATAAACATGTTTTGGACAAATTTGAGCGAAAACAGAGTATTTTTGATTGGGCATAGAAGGGTGACGCCTATATGGTCACTTTTGGCTCGAAAAAGTCACGGAAAGCTTTTCGCCCAAAAGCTCACATTATCATCTATACACAATATAAACATGTTTTGGACAAATTTGAGCAAAAAACAGAGTAGTTTTGATGGGGCATAGAAGGGTGACGACGATATGGTCCCTTTTGGCTCGAAAAAGTCACGGAAAACTTTTCGCCAAAAAAGCTCCCATTATCATCTATACACAATAGAAACATGTTTTTGACAAATTTGAGCGAAGACAGAGTAGTTTTGATTAGGCATAGAAGGGTGACGACGATATGGTCACTTTTAGCTCAAAAAAGTCACGGAAAGCTTTTCGCTCAAAAACCTCCCATTATCATCTATACACAATATAAACATGTTTGGGACAAATTTGAGCGAAAACAGAGTAGTTTTGATGGGGCATAGAAGGGTGACGCCGATATGGTCACTTTTGGCTCAAAAAAGTCACGGAAAGCTTTTTGCTCAAAAAGCTCTCATTATGATCTATACACAATATAAATATGTTTGGGACAAATTTGAGCGAAAACAGAGTAGTTTTGATAGGGCATAGAAGGGTGACGCCGATATGGTCACTTTTGGTTCGAAAAAGTCACGGAAAACTTTTCGCCCAAAAAGCTCCCATTATCATCTATACACAATATAAATATGTTTGGGAAAAATTTGAGCGAAAACAGAGTAGTTTTGATTGGGCATAGATGGGTGAAGCCGATATGGTCACTTTTGGCTCGAAAAAGTCACGGAAAGCTTTTCGCTCAAAAAGCTCCCATTATTATCTATACACAATATAAACATGTTTGGGACAAATTTGAGTGAAAACAGAGTAGTTTTGATTGGGCATAGAAGGGTGACGCCGATATGGTCAGTTTTGGCACGAAAAATCACGGAAAGCTTTTCGGCCAAAAAGCTCCCATTATTATCTATACACAATATAAACATGTTTTGGGCAAATTTGAGCGAAAATAAAGTAGTTTTGATGGGGCATAGAAGGGTGATGCCGATACGGTCAATTTTGGCTCGAAAAGTCACGGAAAGCTTTTCGCTCAAAAAGCTCCCATTATCATCTATACACAATATAAACATTTTTGGGACAAATTTGAGAGAAAACAGAATAGTTTTGATGGGGCATAGAAGGGTGACGCCGATATGGTCACTTTTGGCTCGAAAAAGTCAGGGAAAGCTTTTCGCTCAAAAAGCTCCCAGTATCATCTATTCACAATATAAACATGTTTTGGACATATTTGAGCGAAAACAGAGTAGTTTTGATGGGGCATAGAAGGGTGACGTCGATATGGTCACTTTTGGCTCGAAAAAGTCACGGAAAGCTTTTCGCCCAAAAAGCTCCTATTATAATCTATACACAATAGAAACATGTTTGGGACAAATTTGAGCGAAAACAGAGTAGTTATGATTGGGCATAGATGGGTGAAGCCGATATGGTCACTTTTGGCTCGAAAAAGTCACGGAAAGCTTTTCGCTCAAAAAGCTCCCATTATTATCTATACACAATATAAACATGTTTGGGACAAATTTGAGTGAAAACAGAGTAGTTTTGATTGGGCATAGAAGGGTGACGCCGATATGGTCAGTTTTGGCACGAAAAATCACAGAAAGCTTTTCGGCCAAAAAGCTCCCATTATCATCTATACACAATATAAACATGTTTTGAGCAAATTTGAGCGAAAATAAAGTAGTTTTGATGGGGCATAGAAGGGTGATGCCGATACGGTCACTTTTGGGCGAAAAGTGACCGTATCGGCAAATTTGAGCGAAAATAAAATAATTTTGATGGGGCATAAAAGGGTGATGCCGATACGGTCACTTTTGGCTCGAAAAGTCACGGAAAGCTTTTCGCTCAAAAAGCTCCCATTATCATCTATACACAATATATACATTTTTGGGACAAATTTGAGAGAAAACAGAATAGTTTTGATGGGGCATAGAAGGGTGACGCCGATATGGTCAATTTTGGCTCGAAAAGTCACGGAAAGCTTATCGCCCAAAAAGCTCCCATTATCATCTATAGACAATGTAAACATGTTTTGGATAAATTTGAGTGAAAACAGAGTAGTTTTGATTGGGCATAGAAGGGTGACGCCGATATTGTCACTTTTGCCTCGAAAAAGTAACGGAAAGCTTTTCGCCCAAAAAGCTCACATTATTATCTATACACAATATAAACATGTTTTGGACAAATTTGAGTGAAAACAGGGTAGTTTTGATTGGGCATAGAAGGGTGACGCCTATATGGTCACTTTTGGCTCGAAAAAGTCACGGAAAGCTTTTCGCCCAAAAAGCTCCCATTATCATCTATACACAATATAAACATGTTTTGGACAAATTTGAGCGAAAAGAGAGTTGTTTTGTTTGGGCACACAAGGGTGACGCCGATATGGTCACTTTTGGCTCGAAAAAGTCACGGAAAGCTTTTCGCCCGAAAGCTCACATTATCATCTATACACAATATAAACATGTTTTGGACAAATTTGAGCAAAAAACAGAGTAGTTTTGATGGGGTATAGAAGGGTGACGCCGATATGGTCCCTTTTGCCTCGAAAAAGTCACGGAAAACTTTTCGCCCAAAAAGCTCCCATTATCATCTATACACAATAGAAACATGTTTTTGACAAATTTGAGCGAAGACAGAGTAGTTTTGATTAGGCATAGAAGGGTGACGACGATATAGTCACTTTTGGCTCGAAAAAGTCACGGAAAGCTTTTCGCTCAAAAACCTCCCATTATCATCTATACACAATATAAACATGTTTGGGACAAATTTGAGCGAAAACAGAGTAGTTTTGCTGGGGCATAGAAGGGTGACGCCGATATGGTCACTTTTGGCTCAAAAAAGTCACGGAAAGCTTTTCGCTCAAAAAGCTCTCATTATGATTTATACACAATATAAACATGTTTGGGACAAATTTGAGCGAAAACAGAGTAGTTTTGATAGGGCATATAAGGGTGACGTCGATATGGTCACTTTTGGTTCGAAAAAGTCACGGAAAACTTTTCGCCCAAAAAGCTCCCATTTTCATCTATACACAATATAAACATGTTTTGGGCAAATTTGAACGAAAACAGAGTAGTTTTTGTGGGGCATAGAAGGGTGATGCCGATATTGTCACTTTTGGCTCGAAAATGTCACGGAAAGATTTTCGCCCAAAACGCTCCCATTATCATCTATACACAATAGAAACATGTTTGGAACAAATTTGAGCGAAAACAGAGTAGTTTTGATTGGGCATAGATGGGTGAAGCCGATATGGTCACTTTTGGCTCGAAAAAGTCACGGAAAGCTTTTCGCTCAAAAAGCTCCCATTATTATCTATACACAATATAAACATGTTTGGGACAAATTTGAGTGAAAACAGAGTAGTTTTGATTGGGCATAGAAGGGTGACGTCGATATGGTCAGTTTTGGCACGAAAAATCACGGAAAGCTTTTTGGCCAAAAAGCTTCCATTATTATCTATACACAATATAAACATGTTTTGGGCAAATTTGAGCGAAAATAAAATAGTTTTGATGGGGCATAGAAGGGTGATGCCGATACGGTCAATTTTGGCTCGAAAAGTCACGGAAAGCTTTTCGCTCAAAAAGCTCCCATTATCATCTACACACAATATAAACATTTTTGGGACAAATTTGAGAGAAAACAGAATAGTTTTGATGGGGCATAGAAGTGTTTAGCCGATATGGTCAATTTTGGCTCGAAAAGTCACGGAAAGCTTATCGCCCAAAAAGCTCCCATTATCATCTACAGACAATGTAAACATGTTTTGGACATATTTGAGTGAAAACAGAGTAGTTTTGATTGGGCATAGAAGGGTGACGCCGATATTGTCACTTTTGCCTCGAAAAAGTAACGGAAAGCTTTTCGCCCAAAAAGCTCACATTATTATCTATACATAATATAAACATGTTTTGGACAAATTTGAGCGAAAACAGAGTAGTTTTGATTGGGCATAGAAGGGTGACGCCTATGTGGTCACTTTTGGCTCGAAAAAGTCACGGAAAGCTTTTCGCCCAAAAAGCTCCCATTATCATCTATACACAATATAAACATGTTTTGGACAAATTTGAGCGAAAAGAGAGTAGTTTTATTTGGGCATAGAAGGGTGACGCCGATATGGTCACTTTTGGCTCGAAAAAGTCACGGAAAGCTTTTCGCCCAAAAGCTCACATTATCATCTATACACAATATAAACATGTTTTGGGCAAATTTGAGCAAAAAACAGAGTAGTTTTGATGGGGCATAGAAGGGTGACGCCGATATGGTCCCTTTTGGCTCGAAAAAGTCACGGAAAACTTTTCGCCCAAAAAGCGCCCATTATCATCTATACACAATAGAAACATGTTTTTGACAAATTTGAGCGAAGACATAGTAGTTTTGATTAGGCATAGAAGGGTGACGACGATATGGTCACTTTTGGCTCGAAAAAGTCACGGAAAGCTTTTCGCTCAAAAACCTCCCATTATCATCTATACACAATATGAACATGTTTGGGACAAATTTGAGCGAAAACAGAGTAGTTTTGATGGGGCATAGAAGGGTGACGCCGATATGGTCACTTTTGGCTCAAAAAAGTCACAGAAAGCTTTTCGCTCAAAAAGCTCTTATTATGATCTATACACAGTATAAACATGTTTGGGACAAATTTGAGCGAAAACAGAGTAGTTTTGATAGGGCATAGAAGGGTGATGCCGATATGGTCACTTTTTGTTCGAAAAAGTCACGGAAAACTTTTCGCCCAAAAAGCTCCCATTATCATCTATACACAATATAAACATGTTTTGGGCAAATTTGAGCGAAAACAGAGTAGTTTTTGTGGGGCATAGAAGGGTGATGCCGATATTGTCACTTTTGGCTCGAAAAAGTCACGGAAAGATTTTCGCCCAAAAAGCTCCCATTATCATCTATACACAATATAAACATCTTTGGGAGAAATTTGAGCGAAAACAGAGTAGTTTTGATGGGGCATAAAAGGGTGACGCCGATGTGGTCACTTTTGGCTCGAAAAAGTCACGAAAAGCTTTTCGCCCAAAAAGCTCCCATTATCATCTATATACAATATAAACATGTTTTGGGCAAATTTGAACGAAAACAGAGTAGTTTTTGTGGGGCATAGAAGGGTGATGCCGATATTGTCACTTTTGGCTCGAAAAAGCCACGGAAAGATTTCGCTCAAATTTGTCCCAAACATGTTTATATTGTGCATAGATGATAATGGGAGCTTTTTGGGCGAAAAGCTTTCCGTGACTTTTTCGAGCCAAAAGTGACCACATCGGCGTCACCCTTCTATGCCCCCATCGAAACTACTCTGTTTTCGCTCAAATTTGTCCAAAACATGTTTATATTGTGTATAGATTATAATGGGAGTTTTTTGGGCGAAAAACTTTACGTGACTTTTTCGAGCCAAAAGTGACCACATCGGCGTCACCCTTCTATGCCACATCAAAACTACTCTATTTTCGCTCAAATTTGTCCCAAACATGTTTATATTGTGTATAGATGATAATGGGAGCTTTTTGAGCGAAAAGCTTTCCGTGACTTTTTCGAGCCAAAAGTAACCATATCGGCGTCACCCTTCTATGCCCCATCAAAACTACTCTGTTTTCGCTCAAATTTGTCCAAAACATGTTTATATTTTGTATAGATGATAATGGGAGCTTTTTGAGCGAAAAGCTTTCCGTGACTTTTTCGAGCCAAAAGAGACCATATCGGCATCACCCTTCTATGCCCAATCAAAACTACTCTGTTTTCGCTCAAATTTTTCCCAAACATGTTTCTATTGTGTATAGATGATAATGGGAGCTTTTTGGGCGAAAAGCTTTCCTTGACTTTTTCGAGCCAAAAGTAACCATATCGGCGTCACCCTTCTATGCCCAACGAAAACTACTCTGTTTTCGCTCAAATTTTTCCCAAACATGTTTCTATTGTGTATAGATGATAATGGGAGCTTTTTGGGCGAAAAGCTTTCCGTGACTTTTTCGAGCAAAAAGTGACCATATCGGCGTCACCCTTCTATCCCCATCAAAACTACTCTGTTTTCGCTCAAATTTGTCCAAAACATGTTTATATTGTGTATAGATGATAATGGGAGGTTTTTGAGGGAAAAGATTTCCGTGACTTTTTGGAACCAAAGGTGACCATATCGGCGTCACCCTTCTATGCCCCATCAAAACTACTCTGTTTTCGCTCAAATTTGTCCCAAACGTGTTTATATTGTGTATAGATGATAATGAGAGCTTTTTGAGCGAAAAGCTTTCCGTGACTTTTTTGAGCCAAAAGTGTCCATATCGGCGTCACCCTTCTATGCCCCATAAAAACTACTCTGTTTTCGCTCAAATTTGTCCCAAACATTTTTATATTGTGTATAGATGACAATGGGAGCTTTTTGGGCGAAAAGCTTTCCGTGACTTTTTCAAGCCAAAAGTGACCACATCGGCGTCACCCTTCTATGCCCCATCAAAACTACTCTGTTTTCGCTGAAATTTTCCCAAACATGTTTATATTATGTATAGATGATAATGGGAGCTATTTGAGCGAAAAACTTTCCGTGACTTTTTCGAGACAAAAGTGACCATATCGGCATTACCCTTCTATGCCCCATAAAAACTACTCTGTTTTCGCTCAAATTTGTCCCAAACATGTTTATATTGTGCATAGATGATAATGGGAGCTTTTTGGGCGAAAAGCTTTCCGTGACTTTTTCGAGCCAAAAGTGACCACATCGGCGTCACCCTTCAATGCCACATCAAAACTACTCTGTTTTCGCTCAAATTTGTCCCAAACATGTTTATATTGTGTATAGATGATAATGGGAGCTTTTTGAGCGAAAAGCTTTCCGTGACTTTTTCGAGCAAAAAGTGACCATATCGGCGTCACCCTTCTATGCCCCATCAAAACTACTCTGTTTTCGCTCAAATTTGGCCAAAACATGTTTATATTGTGTATAGATGATAATGGGAGGTTTTTGAGCGAAAAGATTTCTGTGACTTTTTCGAACCAAAGGTGACCATATCGGCATCACCCTTCTATGCCCCATCAAAACTACTCTGTTTTCGCTCAAATTTGTCCCAAACATGTTTATATTGTGTATAGATGATAATGGGAGCTTTTTGAGCGAAAAGCTTTCCGTGACTTTTTCGAGCCAAAAGTGACCATATCGGCGTCACCCTTCTATGCCCCATCAAAACTAGTCTGTTTTCGCTCAAATTTGGCCAAAACATGTTTATATTGTGTATAGATGATAATGGGAGGTTTTTGAGCGAAAAGATTTCCGTGACTTTTTCGAACCAAAGGTGACCATATCGGCGTCACGCTTCTATGCCCCATCAAAACTACTCTGTTTTCGCTCAAATTTGTCCCAAACATGTTTATATTGTGTATAGATGATAATGAGAGCTTTTTGAGCAAAAAGCTTTCCGTGACTTTTTTGAGACAAAAGTGTCCATATCGGCGTCACCCTTCTATGCCCCATAAAAACTACTCTGTTTTCGCTCAAATTTGCCCAAACATTTTTATGTTGTGCATAGATGATAATGGGAGCTTTTTGGGCGAAAAGCTTTCCGTGACTTTTTCGAGCCAATAGTGACCACATCGGCGTCATCCTTCTATGCCCCATCAAAACTACTCTGTTTTCAGTCAAATTTTTCCAAAACATGTTTATATTGTGTATAGATAACAATGTGAGCTTTTTGGGCGAAAAGCTTTCCGTGACTTTTTCAAGCCAAAAGTGACCACATCGGCGTCACCCTTCTATGCCCCCATCAAAACTACTCTGTTTTCGCTCAAATTTTTCGAAACAAGTTTATATTATGTATTGATGATAATGGGAGCTATTTGACCGAAAAACTTTCCGTGACTTTTTCGAGCCAAAAGTGACCATATCGGCCTCACCCTTCTATGCCCCATAAAAACTACTCTGTTTTCGCTCAAATATGTCCCAAATATGTTTATATTGTGCATAGACGATAATGGGAGCTTTTTGGCCGAAAAGCTTTCCGTGACTTTTTCGAGCCAAAAGTGACCATATCGGCGTCACCCTTGTATGTCCCATCAAAACTACTCTATTTTCGCTCAAATTTGTCCCAAACATGTTTATATTGTGTGTAGATGATAATGGGAGCTTTTTGAGTGAAAAGGTTTCCGTGACTTTTTCGAGCCAAAAGTTACCATATCGGCGTCACCCTTCTATACCACATCAAAACTACTCTGTTTTCGATCAAATTTGTCCAAAACATGTTTATATTGTTTATAGATGATAATGTGAGCTTTTTGAGCGAAAAGCTTTCCGTGACTTTTTCGAGCCAAAAGTGACCACATCGGCGTCACCCATCTATGCCCCAACAAAACTACTCTGTTTTCGATCAAATTTGTCCCAAACATGTTTATATTGTGTATAGATGATAATGTGAGCTTTTTGAGCGAAAAGCTTTCCGTGACTTTTTCGAGCCAAAAGTGACCATATCGGCGTCACCCTTCTATGCCCCATCAAAACTACTCTATTTTTGCTCAAATTTGTCCCAAACATGTTTATATTGTGTATAGATGATAATGTGAGCTTTTTGAGCGAAAAGCTTTCCGTGACTTTTTCGAGCCAAAAGTGACCATATCGGCATCACCCTTCTATGCCCCATCAAAACTACTCTATTTTCGCTCAAATTTGTCCCAAACATGTTTATATTGTGTGTAGATGATAATGGGAGCTTTTTGAGTGAAAAGGTTTCCGTGACTTTTTCGAGCCAAAAGTTACCATATCGGCGTCACCCTTCTATGCCCAATCAAAACTACTCTGTTTTCGCTCAAATTTGCCCAAAACAAGTTTATATTGTTTCTAGATGATAATGGGAGCTTTTTGGGCGAAAAGATTTCCGTGACTTTTTCGAGACAAAAGTGACCATATCGGCGTCGCCCTTCTATGCCCCATAAAAACTACTCTGTTTTCGCTCAAATTTGTCCCAAACATTTTTATATTTTGCATAGATGATAATAGGAGCTTTTTGGGTGAAAAGCTTTCCGTGACTTTTTCGAGACAAAAGTGACCATATCGGCGTCACCCTTCTATGCCCCATAAAAACTACTCTGTTTTCGCTCAAATTTTCCCAAATATATTTATATTGTGTATAGATGATAATGGGAGCTATTTGAGCGAAAAGCTTTCCGTGACCTTTTCGAGCCAAAAGTGACCACATCGGCGTCACCCTTCTATGCCCCATAAAAACTACTCTGTTTTCGCTCAAATTTGTCCAAAACATGTTTATATTGTGTATAGGTGACAATGGGAGCTTTTTGGGCGAAAAGCTTTCCGTGACTTTTTCGAGCAAAAAGTGACCACATCGGCGTCACCCTTCTATGCCCCATCAAAACTACTCTGTTTTCGATCAAATTTGTCCTAAACATGATTATATTGTGTATAGATGATAATGTGAGCTTTTTGAGCGAAAAGCTTTCCGTGACTTTTTCGAGCCAAAAGTGACCATATCGTCGTCACCCTTTTATGCCCCATCAAAACTACTCTATTTTCGCTCAAATTTGTCCCAAACATGTTTATATTGTGTATAGATGATAATGTGAGCTTTTTGAGCGAAAAGCTTTCCGTGACTTTTTCGAGCCAAAAGTGACCATATCGGCGTCACCCTTCTATGCCCCATCAAAACTACTCTATTTTCGCTCAAATTTGTCCCAAACATGTTTATATTGTGTGTAGATGATAATGGGAGCTTTTTGAGAGAAAAGGTTTCCGTGACTTTTTCGAGCCAAAAGTTACCATATCGGCGTCACCCTTCTATGCCCCATCAAAACTACTCTGTTTTCGATCAAATTTCTCCCAAACATGTTTATATTGTGTATAGATGATAATGTGAGCGTTTTGAGCGAAAAGCTTTCCGTGACTTTTTCGAGCCAAAAGTGACCACATCGGCGTCACCCTTCTATGCCCCAGCAAAACTACTCTGTTTTTGATCAAATTTGTCCCAAACATGTTTATATTGTGTATAGATGATAATGTGAGCTTTTTGAGGGAAAAGCTTTCCGTGACTTTTTCGAGCCAAAAGTGACAATATCGGCGTCACCCTTCTATGCCCCATCAAAACTACTCTATTTTCGCTCAAATTTGTCCCAAACATGTTTATATTGTGTATAGATGATAATGTGAGCTTTTTGAGCGAAAAGCTTTCCGTGACTTTTTCGAGCCAAAAGTGACCATATCGGCATCACCCTTCTGTGCCCCATCAAAACTACTCTATTTTCGCTCAAATTTGTCCCAAACATGTTTATATTGTGTGTAGATGATAATGGGAGCTTTTTGAGTGAAAAGGTTTCCGTGTCTTTTTCGAGCCAAAAGTTACCATATCGGCGTCACCCTTCTATGCCCCATCAAAACTACTCTGTTTTTGATCAAATTTGTCCCAAACATGTTTATATTGTGTATAGATGATAATGGGAGCTTTTTGAGTGAAAAGGTTTCCGTTTCTTTTTCGAGCCAAAAGTTACCATATCGGCGTCACCCTTCTATGCCCCATCAAAAGTACTCTATTTTTGCTCAAATTTGTCCCAAACATGTTTATATTGTGTATAGATGATAATGTGAGCTTTTTGAGCGAAAAGCTTTCCGTGACTTTTTCGAGCCAAAAGTGACCATATCGGCATCACCCTTCTATGCCCCATCAAAACTACTCTATTTTCGCTCAAATTTGTCCCAAACATGTTTATATTGTGTGTAGATTATAATGGGAGCTTTTTGAGTGAAAAGGTTTCCGTGACTTTTTCGAGCCAAAAGTTACCATATCGGCGTCACCCTTCTATGCTCCATCAAAACTACTCTGTTTTCGATCAAATTTGTCCCAAACATGTTTATATTGTGTATAGATGATAATGGGAGCTTTTTGAGTGAAAAGGTTTCCGTTTCTTTTTCGAGCCAAAAGTTACCATATCGGCGTCACCCTTCTATGCCCCATCAAAAGTACTCTATTTTTGCTCAAATTTGTCCCAAACATGTTTATATTGTGTATAGATGATAATGTGAGCTTTTTGAGCGAAAAGCTTTCCGTGACTTTTTCGAGCCAAAAGTGACCATATCGGCATCACCCTTCTATGCCCCATCAAAACTACTCTATTTTCGCTCAAATTTGTCCCAAACATGTTTATATTGTGTGTAGATTATAATGGGAGCTTTTTGAGTGAAAAGGTTTCCGTGACTTTTTCGAGCCAAAAGTTACCATATCGGCGTCACCCTTCTATGCTCCATCAAAACTACTCTGTTTTCGATCAAATTTGTCCCAAACATGTTTATATTGTGTATAGATGATAATGGGAGCTTTTTGAGTGAAAAGGTTTCCGTTTCTTTTTCGAGCCAAAAGTTACCATATCGGCGTCACCCTTCTATGCCCAATCAAAACTACTCTGTTTTCGCTCAAATTTGCCCAAAACAAGTTTATATTGTTTATAGATGATAATGGGAGCTTTTTGGGCGAAAAGATTTCCGTGACTTTTTCGAGACAAAAGTGACCATATCGGCGTCGCCCTTCTATGCCCCATAAAAACTACTCTGTTTTCGCTCAAATTTATCCCAAACATTTTTATATTTTGCATAGATGATAGTAGGAGCTTTTTGGGCGAAAAGCTTTCCGTGACTTTTTCGAGCCAAAACTGACCACATCGGCGTCACCCTTCTATGCCCCATCATAACTACTCTGTTTTCGCTCAAATTTGTCCAAAATATATTTATATTGTGTATAGATGATAATGGGAGCTATTTGAGCGAAAAACTTTCCGTGACTTTTTCGAGACAAAAGTGACCATATCGGCGTCACCCTTCTATGCCCCATAAAAACTATTCTGTTTTCGCTCAAATTTTCCCAAATATATTTATATTGTGTATAGATGATAATGGGAGCTATTTGAGCGAAAAGCTTTCCGTGACCTTTTCGAGCCAAAAGTGACCACATCGGCGTCACCCTTCTATGCCCCATAAAAACTACTCTGTTTTCGCTCAAATTTGTCCAAAACATGTTTATATTGTGTATAGGTGACAATGGGAGCTTTTTGGGCGAAAAGATTTCCGTGACTTTTTCGAGGCAAAAGTGACCACATCGGCGTCACCCTTCTATGCCCCATCAAAACTACTCTGTTTTCGATCAAATTGGTCCTAAACATGATTATATTGTGTATAGATGATAATGTGAGCTTTTTGAGCGAAAAGCTTTCCGTGACTTTTTCGAGCCAAAAGTGACCATATCGTCGTCACCCTTCTATGCCCCATCAAAACTACTCTATTTTCGCTCAAATTTGTCCCAAAGTTGTTTATATTGTGTATAGATGATAATGTGAGCTTTTTGAGCGAAAAGCTTTCCGTGACTTTTTCGAGCCAAAAGTGACCATATCGGCGTCACCCTTCTATGCCCCATCAAAACTACTCTATTTTCGCTCAAATTTGTCCCAAACATGTTTATATTGTGTGTAGATGATAATGGGAGCTTTTTGAGAGAAAAGGTTTCCGTGACTTTTTCGAGCCAAAAGTTACCATATCGGCGTCACCCTTCTATACCCCATCAAAACTACTCTGTTTTCGATCAAATTTCTCCCAAACATGTTTATATTGTGTATAGATGATAATGTGAGCTTTTTGAGCGAAAAGCTTTCCGTGACTTTTTCGATCCAAAAGTGACCACATCGGCGTCACCCTTCTATGCCCCAGCAAAACTACTCTGTTTTCGATCAAATTTGTCCCAAACATGTTTATATTGTGTATAGATGATAATGTGAGCTTTTTGAGCGAAAAGCTTTCCGTGACTTTTTCGAGCCAAAAGTGACCATATCGGCGTCACCCTTCTATGCCCCATCAAAACTACTCTATTTTCGCACAAATTTGTCCCAAACATGTTTATATTGTGTATAGATGATAATGTGAGCTTTTTGAGCGAAAAGCTTTCCGTGACTTTTTCGAGCCAAAAGTTACCATATCGGCGTCACCCTTCTATGTCCCATCAAAACTACTCTGTTTTCGATCAAATTTCTCCCAAACATGTTTATATTGTGTATAGATGATAATGTGAGCTTTTTGAGCGAAAAGCTTTCCGTGACTTTTTCGAGCCAAAAGTGACCACATCGGCGTCACCCTTCTATGCCCCAGCAAAACTACTCTGTTTTCGATCAAATTTGTCCCAAACATGTTTATATTGTGTATAGATGATAATGTGAGCTTTTTGAGCGAAAAGCTTTCCGTGACTTTTTCGAGCCAAAAGTGACCATATCGGCGTCACCCTTCTATGCCCCATCAAAACTACTCTATTTTCGCTCAAATTTGTCCCAAACATGTTTATATTGTGTATAGATGATAATGTGAGCTTTTTGAGCGAAAAGCTTTCCGTGACTTTTTCGAGCCAAAAGTGACCATATCGGCATCACCCTTCTGTGCCCCATCAAAACTACTCTATTTTCGCTCAAATTTGTCCCAAACATGTTTATATTGTGTGTAGATGATAAAGGGAGCTTTTTGAGTGAAAAGGTTTCCGTGACTTTTTCGAGCCAAAAGTTACCATATCGGCGTCACCCTTCTATGCCCCATCAAAACTACTCTGTTTTTGATCAAATTTGTCCCAAACATGTTTATATTGTGTATAGATGATAATGGGAGCTTTTTGAGTGAAAAGGTTTCCGTTTCTTTTTCGAGCCAAAAGTTACCATATCGGCGTCACCCTTCTATGCCCCATCAAAACTACTCTGTTTTCGCTCAAATTTGCCCAAAACAAGTTTATATTGTGTATAGATGATAATGGGAGCTTTTTGGGCGAAAAGATTTCCGTGACTTTTTCGAGACAAAAGTGACCATATCGGCGTCACCCTTCTATGCCCCATAAAAACTACTCCGTTTTCGCTCAAATTTGCCCAAAACAAGTTTATATTGTGTATAGATGATAATGGGAGCTTTTTGGGCGAAAAGCTTTCCGTGACTTTTTCGAGCCAAAAGTGACCACATCGGCGTCACCCTTCTATACCCCTTCATAACTACTCTGTTTTCGCTCAAATTTGTCCAAAACATGTTTATATTGTGTATAGGTGACAATGGGAGCTTTTTGGGCGAAAAGCTTTCCGTGACTTTTTCGAGCCAAAAGTGACCACATCGGCATCACCCTTCTATGCCCCATCAAAACTACTTCGTTTTCGCTCAAATTTTCCCAAACATATTTATATTGTGTATAGATGATAATGGGAGCTATTTGAGCGAAAAACTTTCCATGACTTTTTCGAGCCATAAGTGACCATATCGGCGTCACCCTTCTATGCCCCATAAAAACTACTCTGTTTTCGCTCAAATTTGTCCCAAACATGTTTATATTGTGCATAGATGATAATATGAGCTTTTTGGGCGAAAAGCTTTCCGTGACTTTTTCGAGCCAAAAGTGACCACATCGGCGTCACCCTGCAATGCCCCCATCAAAACTACTCTGTTTTCGCTCAAATTTGACCAAAACATGTTTATATTGTGTATAGATGATAATGGGAGCTTTTTGGGCGAAAAACATTCCGTGACATTTTCGAGCCAAAAGTGACCACATCGGCATCACCCTTCTATTCCCTATCAAAACTACTCTGTTTTCACTCAAATTTGTCCAAACCATGTTTATATTGTGCATAGATGATAATGGGAGCTTTTTGGGCGAAAAGCTTTCCGTGACTTTTTCGAGCCAAAAGTGACCACATCGACGTCACCATTCTATGCCCCATCAAAACTACTCTGTTTTCGCTCAAATTTTCCCAAACATGTTTATATTGTGTATAGATGATAATGGAGCTATTTGAGCGAAAAACTTTCCGTGACTTTTTCGAGCCAAAAGTGACCATATCAGCGTCACCCTTCTATGCCCCATAAAAACTACTCTGTTTTCGCTCAAATTTGTCCCAAACATGTTCATATTGTGCATAGATAATGGGAGCTTTTTGGGCGAAAAGCTTTCAGTGACTTTTTCGAGTCAAACGTGACCACATCGGCGTCACCCTTCTATGCCCCATCAAAACTACTCTGTTTTCGCTTAAATTTGCCCAAAACATGTTTATATTGTGTATAGATGATAATAGGAGCTTTTTGGGCGAAAAGCTTTCCGTGACTTTTTCGAGCCAAAAGTGACCACATCGACGTCACCATTCTATGCCCCATCAAAACTACTCTGTTTTCGCTCAAATTTTCCCAAACATGTTTATATTGTGTATAGATGATAATGGGAGCTATTTGAGCGAAAAACTTTCCGTGACTTTTTCGAGCCAAAAGTGACCATATCTGCGTCACCCTTCTATGCCCCATAAAAACTACTCTGTTTTCGCTCAAATTTGTCCCAAACATGTTCATATTATGCATAGATAATGGGAGCTTTTTGGGCGAAAAGCTTTCAGTGACTTTTTCGAGTCAAACGTGACCACATCGGCGTCACCCTTCTATGCCCCATCAAAACTACTCTGTTTTCGCTCAAATTTGTCCAAACATGTTTATATTGTGTATAGATGATAATGGGAGCTTTTTGGGCGAAAAGATTTCCGTGACTTTTTCGAGACAAAAGTGACCATATCGGCGTCACCCTTATATGCCCCATCAAAACTACTCTGTTTTCGATCAAATTTGTCCCAAACATGTCTATATTGTGTATAAATGATAATGGGAGCTTTTTGAGCGAAAAGCTTTCCGGGACTTTTTCGAGCCAAAAGTGACCATATCGGCGTCACCCTTCTATGCCCCATCAAAACTACTCTGTTTTCGCTCAAATTTGCCCAAAACATGTTTATATTGTGTATAGATGATAATAGGAGCTTTTTGGGCGAAAAGATTTCCGTGACTTTTTCTAGACAAAAGTGACCATATCGGCGTCACCCTTCTATGCCCCATCAAAACTACTCTATTTTCGCTCAAATTTGTCCCAAACATGTTTATATTGTGTATAGATGATAATGGGAGCTTTTTGAGCGAAAAGGTTTCCGTGACTTTTTCGAGCCAAAATTTAACATATCGGCGTCACCCTTCTATGCCCCATCAAAACTACTCTGTTTTCGCTCAAATTTGCCCAAAACAAGTTTATATTGTGTATAGATGATAATGAGAGCTTTTTGGGCGAAAAGATTTCCGTGACTTTTTCGAGACAAAAGTGACCATATCGGCGTCACCCTTCTATGCCCCATTAAAACTACTCTGTTTTAGCTCAAATTTGCCCAAGACAAATTTATATTGTGTATAGATGATAATGAGAGCTTTTTGGGCGAAAAGCTTTCCGTGACTTTTTCGAGCCAAAAGTGACCATATCGGCGTCACCCTTCTATGCCCCATAAAAACTACTCTGTTTTCGCTCAAATTTGTCCCAAACATGTTCATATTGTGCATAGATGATAATGGGAGCTTTTTGGGCGAAAAGCTTTCCGTGACTTTTTCAAGCCAAAAGTGACCATATCGGCGTCACCATTCTATGCCCCATCAAAACTAATCTGTTTTCGCTCAAATTTGCCCAAAACATGTTTATATTGTGAATAGATTATAATGGGAGCTTTTTGGGCGAAAAGATTTCCGTGACTTTTTCGAGACAAAAGTGACCATATCGGCGTTACCCTTCTATGCCCCATCAAAACTACTCTGTTTTCGCTCAAAATTTTCCCAAACATGTTTATATTGTGTGTAGACGATAATGGGGGCTTTTTGAGCGAAAAGGTTTCCGTGACTTTTTCGAGCCAAAAGTGACCACATCGACGTCACCATTCTATGCCCCATCAAAACTACTCTGTTTTCGCTCAAATTTTCCCAAACATGTTTATATTGTGTATAGATGATAATGGGAGCTATTTGAGCGAAAAACTTTCCGTGACTTTTTCGAGCCAAAAGTGACCATATCAGCGTCACCCTTCTATGCCCCATAAAAACTACTCTGTTTTCGCTCAAATTTGTCCCAAATGTTCATATTGTGCATAGATAATGGGAGCTTTTTGGGCGAAAAGCTTTCAGTGACTTTTTCGAGTCAAACGTGACCACATCGGCGTCACCCTTCTATGCCCCATCAAAACTACTCTGTTTTCGCTCAAATTTGTCCAAACATGTTTATATTGTGTATAGATGATAATGGGAGCTTTTTGGGCGAAAAGATTTCCGTGACTTTTTCGAGACAAAAGTGACCATATCGGCGTCACCCTTATATGCCCCATCAAAACTACTCTGTTTTCGATCAAATTTGTCCCAAACATGTCTATATTGTGTATAAATGATAATGGGAGCTTTTTGAGCGAAAAGCTTTCCGGGACTTTTTCGAGCCAAAAGTGACCATATCGGCGTCACCCTTCTATGCCCCATCAAAACTACTCTGTTTTCGCTCAAATTTGCCCAAAACATGTTTATATTGTGTATAGATGATAATAGGAGCTTTTTGGGCGAAAAGATTTCCGTGACTTTTTCTAGACAAAAGTGACCATATCGGCGTCACCCTTCTATGCCCCATCAAAACTACTCTATTTTCGCTCAAATTTGTCCCAAACATGTTTATATTGTGTATAGATGATAATGGGAGCTTTTTGAGCGAAAAGGTTTCCGTGACTTTTTCGAGCCAAAATTTACCATATCGGCGTCACCCTTCTATGCCCCATCAAAACTACTCTGTTTTCGCTCAAATTTGCCCAAAACAAGTTTATATTGTGTATAGATGATAATGAGAGCTTTTTGGGCGAAAAGATTTCCGTGACTTTTTCGAGACAAAAGTGACCATATCGGCGTCACCCTTCTATGCCCCATTAAAACTACTCTGTTTTAGCTCAAATTTGCCCAAGACAAATTTATATTGTGTATAGATGATAATGAGAGCTTTTTGGGCGAAAAGCTTTCCGTGACTTTTTCGAGCCAAAAGTGACCATATCGGCGTCACCCTTCTATGCCCCATAAAAACTACTCTGTTTTCGCTCAAATTTGTCCCAAACATGTTCATATTGTGCATAGATGATAATGGGAGCTTTTTGGGCGAAAAGCTTTCCGTGACTTTTTCAAGCCAAAAGTTACCATATCGGCGTCACCCTTCTATGCCCCATCAAAACTACTCTGTTTTCGCTCAAATTTGCCCAAAACAAGTTTATATTGTGCATAGATGATAATGAGGGCTTTTTGGGCGAAAAGATTTCCGTGACTTTTTCGAGACAAAAGTGACCATATCGGCGTCACCCTTCTATGCCCCATAAAAACTACTCTGTTTTCGCTCAAATTTGTCCCAAACATTTTTATATTGTGGATAGATAATAATGGGAGCTTTTTGGGCGAAAAGCTTTCCGTGACTTTTTCGAGCCAAAAGTGACCACATCGGCGTCATCCTTCTATGCCCCATCAAAACTACTCTGTTTTCGCTCAAATTTGTCCCAAACATGTTTATATTGTGTATAGATGATAATGAGAGCTTTTTGGGCGAAAAGCTTTCCGTCACTTTTTCGAGCCAAAAGTGACCACATCGGCGTCACCCTTCTATGCCCAATCAAAACTACTCTCTTTTCGCTCAAATTTGTCCCAAACATGTTCATATTGTGTATAGATGATAATGAGAGCTTTTTGGGCGAAAAGTTTTCCGTGACTTTTTCAAGCCAAAAGTGACCATATCGGCGTCACCCTTCTATGCCCCCTCAAAACTACTCTGTTTTCGCTCAAATTTGCCCAAAACATGTTTATATTGTGTATAGATGATAATGGGAGGTTTTTGAGCGAAAAGCTTTCCGTGACTTTTTCGAGCCAAAAGTGACCATATCGGCGTCACCCTTCTATGCCCCATCAAAACTACTCTGTTTTCGCTCAAATTTGCCCAAAACATGTTTATATTGTGTATAGATGATAATGGGAGCTTTTTGGGCGAAAAACATTCCCTGACATTTTCGAGCCAAAAGTGACCACATCGGCATCACCCTTATGTGCCCCATCAAAACTACTCTGTTTTCGCTCAAATTTGCCCAAAACATGTTTATATTGTGTATAGATGATAATGGGAGATTTTTGGGCGAAAAGATTTCCGTGACTTTTTCGAGCCAAAAGTGACCATATCGGCGTCACCCTTCTATGCCCCATCAAAACTTCTATGTTTTCGCTCAAATTTGCTTA
This sequence comes from Persicaria tinctoria, assembly GCA_037127255.1. Lineage (NCBI taxonomy): Eukaryota > Viridiplantae > Streptophyta > Magnoliopsida > Caryophyllales > Polygonaceae > Persicaria > Persicaria tinctoria. The sequence goes on from JBANSL010000020.1 coordinate 41,039,924, forward strand.
AAACATGTTTATATTGTGTATAGATGATAATGGGAGCTTTTTGGGCGAAAAGATTTTCGTGACTTTTTCGAGACAAAAGTGACCATATCGGCGTCACCCTTCTATGCCCCATCAAAACTACTCTGTTTTCGCTCAAATTTTTCCCAAACATGTTTATATTGTGTGTAGATGATAATTGGAGCTTTTTGGGCGAAAAGATTTCCGTGACTTTTTCGAGACAAAAGTGACCGTATCGGCATCACCCTTATATGCCCCATCAGAACTACTCTGTTTTCGTTCAAATTTATCCCAAACATTTTTATATTGTGTATAGATGATAATGTGAGCTTTTTGAGCGAAAAGCTTTCCGTGACTTTTTCGAGCCAAAAGTGACCATATCTGCGTCACCCTTCTATGCCCCATCAAAACCACTCTGTTTTCGCTCAAATTTGTCCCAAACATGTTCATATTGTGCATAGATGATAATGGGAGCTTTTTGGGCGAAAAGCTTTCAGTGACTTTTTCGAGTCAAAATTGACCACATCGGCGTCACCCTTCTATGCCCCATCAAAACTACTCTGTTTTCGCTCAAATTCGTCCCAAACATGTTTATATTGTGTATAGATGATAATGGGAGCTTTTTGTGCGAAAAGCTTTCCGTGACTTTTTCGAGCCAAAAGTGACCATATCGGCGTCACCCTTCTATGCCCCATCAAAACTACTCTGTTTTCGCTCAAATTTGCCCAAAACATGTTTATATTGTGTATAGATGATAATGGGAGCTTTTTGGGCGAAAAACTTTCCGTTACTTTTTCAAGCCAAAAGAGACCATATCGGCGTCATTCGTCTATGCCCAATCAAAACTACTCTCTTTTCGCTCAAATTTGTCTAAAACATGTTTATACTGTGTATAGATAATAATGGGAGCTTTTTGGGCTAAAAGATTTCCGTGACTTTTTCAAGCCAAAAGTGACCATATCGGCGTGACCCTTCTATGTCCCATCAAAACTACTCTGTTTTCGCTCATATTTGCCCAAAACATGTTTATATTGTGTATAGATGATAATGGGAGCTTTTTAGGCGAAAAACTTTCCGTGACTTTTTCAATCCAAAAGTGACCATATCGGCGTCACCCTTCTATGCCCAATCAAAACTACTCTCTTTTCGCTCAAATTTGTCTAAAACATGTTTATATTGTGTATAGATAATAATGGGAGCTTTTTGGCCTAAAAGATTTCCGTGACTTTTTCAAGCCAAAAGTTACCATATCGGCGTCACCCTTCTATGCCCCATCAAAACTACTCTGTTTTCGCTCAAATTTGCCCAAAACATGTTTATATTGTGTATAGATGATAATGGGAGCTTTTTGGGCGAAAAGATTTCCGTGACTTTTTCGAGCCAAAAGTGACCATATCGGCGTTACCCTTCTATGCCCCATCAAAACTACTATGTTTTCGCCCAAATTTGCCCAAAACATGTTTATATTGTGTATAGATGATAATGGGAGCTTTTTGGGCGAAAAGATTTTCGTGACTTTTCCGAGACAAAAGTGACCATATCGGAGTCACCCTTCTATGCCCCATCAAAACTACTCTGTTTTCGATCAAATTTGTCCCAAACATGTTTATGTTGTGTATAGATGATAATGTGAGCTTTTTGAGCGAAAAGCTTTCCGTGACTTTTTCGAGCCAAAAGTGACCATATCTGCGTCACCCTTCTATGCCCCATCAAAACTACTCTGTTTTCGCTCAAATTTGTCCCAAACATGTTCATATTGTGCATAAATGATAATGGGAGCTTTTTGGGCGAAAAGCTTTCAGTGACTTTTTCTAGTCAAAAGTGACCACATCGGCGTCACCCTTCTATGCCCCATCAAAACTACTCTGTTTTCGCTCAAATTTGTCCAAACATGTTTATATTGTGTATAGATGATAATGGGAGCTTTTTGGGCGAAAAACTTTCCGTGACTTTTTCAAGCCAAAAGTGACCATATCGGCGTCACCCTTCCATGCCCAATCAAAACTACTCTGTTTTCGCTCAAAATTGTCCCAAACATGTTTATATTGTGTATAGATAATAATGGGAGCTTTTTGTGCTAAAAGATTTCCGTGACTTTTTCGAGACAAAAGTGACCATATCGGCGTCACCCTTATATGCCCCATCAAAACTGCTCTGTTTTCGCTCAAATTTGTCCCAAACATGTTTATATTGTGTATAGATAATAATGGGGGCTTTTTGAACGAAAAGCTTTCCGTGACTTTTTCGAGCCAAAAGTGACCATATCGGCGTCACCCTTCTATGCCCCATCAAAACTACTCTGTTTTCGCTCAAATTTGTCACAAACATGTTTATATTGTGTGTAGATAATAATGGGAGCTTTTTGAGCGAAAAGCTTTCCGGGACTTTTTCGAGCCAAAAGTGACCATATCGGCGTCACCCTTCTGTGCCCCATCAAAACTACTCTGTTTTCGCTCAAATTTGCCCAAAACAAGTTTATATTGTGTATAGATGATAATGGGAGCTTTTTGGGCGAAAAGCTTTCCGGGACTTTTTCGAGACAAAGGTGACCATATCGGTGTCACCCTTCTATGCCCCATCAAAACTACTCTGTTTTCGCTCAAATTTGTCCCAAACATGTTTATATTGTGTATAGATAATAATGGGAGCTTTTTGAGCAGAAAGCTTTCCGTGACTTTTTCGAGCCAAAAGTGACCATATTGGCGTCACCCTTCTATGCCCCATCAAAACTACTATATTTTCGCTCAAATTTGCCCAAAACATGTTTATATTGTGTATAGATGATAATGGGAGCTTTTTGGGCGAAAAGATTTTCGTGACTTTTGCGAGACAAAAGTGACCATATCGGCCTCACCCTTCTATGCCCCATCAAAACTACTCTGTTTTCGCTCAAAATTTTCCCAAACATGTTTATATTGTGTGTAGATGATAATGGAAGCTTTTTGAGCGAAAAGCTTTCCGGGACTTTTTCGAGCCAAAAGTGAACATATCGGCGTCACCCTTCTATGCCCCATCAAAACTACTCTGTCTTCGCTCAAATTTGCCCAAAACATGTTTATATTGTGTATAGATGATAATGGGAGCTTTTTGGGCGAAAAGATTTCCGTGACTTTTTCGAGACAAAAGTAACCATATCGGCGTCACCCTTTTATGCCCCATCAAAACCACTCTGTTTTCGCTCAAATTTGTCCCAAACATGTTTATATTGTGTATAGATGATAATGAGAGCTTTTTGAGCGAAAAGCTTTCCGTGACTTTTTCGAGCCAAAAGTGACCATATCGGCGTCACCCTTCTATGCCCCATCAAAACTACTCTGTTTTCGCTCAAATTTATCCCAAACATATTTATATTGTGTATAGATGATAATGGGAGTTTTTGAGCGAAAAGCTTTCCGTGACTTTTTCGAGCCATAAGTGACCATATCGGCGTCACCCTTCTATGCCCCATCAAAACTACTCTGTTTTCGCTCAAATTTGCCCAAAACAAGTTTATATTGTGTATAGATGATAATGGGAGCTTTTTGGGCGAAAAGATTTCCGTGACTTTTTCGAGACAAAAGTGACCACATCTGCGTCACCCTTCTATGGCCCATCAAAACTACTCTGTTTTCGCTCAAATTTGTCCCAAACATGTTTGTATTGTGTATAGATGATAATGGGAGCTTTTTGAGCGAAAAGCTTTCCGTGACTTTATCGAGCCAAAAGTGACCATATCAGCGTCACCCTTCTATGCCCCATCAAAACTACTCTGTTTTCGCTCAACTTTGTCCCAAACATGTTTATATTGTGTATAGATGATAATGGAAGCTTTTTGAGCGAAAAGCTTTCCGTGACTTTTTCGAGCCAAAAGTGACCATATCGGCGTCACCCTTCTATGCCCCATCAAAACTACTCTGTTTTCGCTCAAATTTGCCCAAAACAAGTTTATATTGTGTATAGATGATAATGGGAGCTTTTTGGGCGAAAAGATTTCCGTGACTTTTTCGAGACAAAAGTGACCATATCGGCGTCACCCTTCTATGCCCCATCAAAACTACTCTATTTTCGCTCAAATTTGCCCAAAACATGTTTATATTGTGTATAGATGATAATGGGAGCTTTTTGGGCGAAAAGATTTCCGTGACTTTTTCGAGACAAAAGTGACCATATCGGCGTCACCCTTCTATGCCCCATCAAAACTACTCTGTTTTCGCTCAAATTTGTCCCAAACATGTTTATATTGTGTATAGATGATAATGGGAGCTTTTTGAGCGAAAAGCTTTCCGTGACTTTTTCGAGCCAAAAGTGACCATATCGGCGTCACCCTTCTATGCCCCATCAAAACTACTTTGTTTTTGCTCAAATTTGTCCCAAATATATTTATATTGTGTATAGATGATAATGGGAGCTTTTTGAGCGAAAAACTTTCCGTGAATTTTTCGAGCCAAAAGTGACCATATCGGCGTCACCCTTCTATGCCCCATCAAAACTACTCTGTTTTCGCTCAAATTTGCCCAAAACAAGTTTATGTTGTGTATAGATGATAATGGGAGCTTTTTGGGCGAAAAGATTTCCGTGACTTTTTCGAGACAAAATTGACCATATCGGCGTCACCCTTCTATGCCCCATCAAAACTACTCTGTTTTCGCTCAAATTTGTCCCAAACATGTTTATATTGTGTATAGATGATAATGGGAGCTTTTTGAGCGAAAAGCTTTCCGTGACTTTTTCGAGCCAAAAGTGACCATATCGGCGTCACCCTTCTATGCCCCATCAAAACTACTATGTTTTCACTCAAATTTGTCCCAAACATGTTTATATTGTGTATAGATGATAATGGGAGCTTTTTGAGCGAAAAGCTTTCCGTGACTTTTTCGAGCCAAAAGTGACCATATCGGCGTCACCCTTCTAAGCCCAATCAAAACTACTCTGTTTTCGCTCAAATTTTTCCCAAACATATTTCTATTGTGTATAGATGATAATGGGAGCTTTTTGGGCGAAAAGCTTTCCGTGACTTTTTCGAGCCAAAAGTGATCATATCGGCGTCACCCTTCTGTGCCCCATCAAAACTACTCTATTTTCGCTCAAATTTGTCCCAAACATTTTTATATTGTGGGTAGATGATAATGGGAGCTTTTTGGGCGAAAAGCTTTCCGTGACTTTTTTGAGCCAAAAGTGACCACATCGGCGTCATCCTTCTATGCCCCATCAAAACTACTCTGTTTTCGCTCAAATTTGTCCAAACATGTTTATATTGTGTATAGATGATAATGGGAGCTTTTTGGGCGAAAAACTTTCCGTGACTTTTTCAAGCCAAAAGTAACCATATCGACGTCACCCTTCTATGCCCAATAAAAACTACTCTCTTTTCGCTCAAATTTGTCTAAAACATTTTTATATTGTGTATAGATAATAATGGGAGCTTTTTCGGCTAAAAGATTTCCGTGATTTTCTCAACCCAAAAGTGACCATATCGGCGTCACCCTTCTATGCCCCATCAAAACTACTCTGTTTTCGCTCAAATTTGCCCAAAACATGTTTATATTGTGTATAGATGATAATGGGAGCTTTTTGGGCGAAAAGATTTCCGTGACTTTTTCGAGAACAAAGTGACCATATCGGCGTCACCCTTATATGCCCCATCAAAACTACTCTGTTTTCGCTCAAATTTGTCCCAAACATGTTTATATTGTGTATAGATGATAATGGGAGGTTTTTGAGCGAAAAGCTTTCAGTGACTTTTTCGAGTCAAAAGTGATCACATCGGCGTCACCCTTCTATGCCCTATCAAAACTACTCTGTTTTCGCTCAAATTTTTCCAAACATGTTTGTATTGTGTATAGATGATAATGGGAGCTTTTTGGGCGAAAAGATTTCAGTGACTTTTTCGAGACAAAAGTGACCATATCGGTTTCACCCTTATATGCCCCATCAAAACTACTCTGTTTTCGCTCAAATTTGTCCCAAACATGTTTATATTGTGTATAGATGATAATGGGAGCTTTTTGAGCGAAAAGGTTTCCGTGACTTTATCGAGCCAAAAGTGACCATATCGGCGTCACCCTTCTATGCTCAATCAAAACTACTCTCTTTTCGCTCAAATTTGTCAAAAACATGTTTAAATTGTGTATAGATAATAATCGGAGCTTTTTGGGCTAAAAGATTTCCATGACTTTTTCAAGCCAAAAGTGACCATATCGGCGTCTTCCTTCTATGCCCTATCAAAACTACTCTGTTTTCGCTCAAATTTGCCCAAAACATGTTTATATTGTGTATAGATTATAATGGGAGCTTTTTGGGCGAAAAGATTTCCGTGACTTTTTCGAGACAAAAGTGACCATATCGGCGTCACCCTTCTATGCCCCATCAAAACTACTCTGTTTTCGCTCAAATTTGTCCCAAACATGTTTATATTGTGTATAGATGATAATGGGAGCTTTTTGAGCGAAAAGCTTTCCGTGACTTTTTCGAGCCAAAAGTGACCATATCGGCGTCACCCTTCTATGCCCCATTAAAACTACTCTATTTTCGCTCAAATTTGTCCCAAACATGTTTATATTGTGTGTAGATAATAATGGGAGCTTTTTGAGCGAAAAGCTTTCCGGGACTTTTTCGAGCCAAAAGTGACCATATCGGCGTCCCCCTTCTGTGCCCCATCAAAACTACTCTGTTTTCGCTCAAATTTGCCCAAAACAAGTTTATATTGTGTATAGATGATGATGGGAGCTTTTTGGGCGAAAAGATTTCCGTGACTTTTTCGAGACAAAGGTGACCATATCGGTGTCACCCTTCTATGCCCCATCAAAACTACTCTAGTTTCGCTCAAATTTATCCCAAACATGTTTATATTGTGTATAGATGATAACGGGAGCTTTTTGAGCGAAAAGCTTTCCGTGACTTTTTCGAGCCAAAAGTGACCATATCGGCGTCACCCTTCTATGCCCCATCAAAACTACTATCTTTTCGCTCAAATTTGCCTAAAACATGTTTATATTGTGTATAGATGATAATGGGAGCTTTTTGGGCGAAAAGATTTCCGTGACTTTTTCGAGACAAAAGTGTCCATATCGGCGTCACCCTTCCATGCCCCATCAAAACTACTCTGTTTTCGCTTTAAATTTTCCCAAACATGTTTATATTGTGTGTAGATGATAATGGGAGCTTTTTGAGCGAAAAGCTTTCCGGGACTTTTTCGAGCCAAAAGTGACCATATCGGCGTCACCCTTCTATGCCCCATCAAAACTACTCTGTTTTCGCTCAAATTTGCCCAAAACATGTTTATATTGTGTATAGATGATAATGGGAGCTTTTTGGGCGAAAGGATTTCAGTGAATTTTTCGAGACAAAAGTGACCATACCGGCGTCACCCTTATATGCCCCATCAAAACTACTCTGTTTTCCCTCAAATTTGTCCTAAACATGTTTATATTGTGTATAGATGATAATGGGAGCTTTTTGAGCGAAAAGGTTTCCGTGACTTCTTCGAGCCAAAAGTGACCATATCGGCGTCACCCTTCTATACCCCATCGAAACTACTCTGTTTTCGCTCAAATTTGTCCCAAACATGTTTATATTGTGTATAGATGATAATGGGAGCTTTTTGGGCGAAAAGATTTCCGTGACTTTTTCGAGCCAAAAGTGACCATATCGGCGTCACCCTTCTATGTCCTATCAAAACTACTCTGTTTTCGCTCAAATTTGTCCCAAACATGTTTATATTGTGTATAGATGATAATGGGAGCTTTTTGAGCGAAAAGCTTTCCGTGACTTTTTCGAGCCAAAAGTGATCATATCGGCGTCACCCTTCTATGCCCCATCAAAACTACTCTGTTTTCGCTCAAATTTGCCCAAAACATGTTTATATTGTGTATAGATGATAATGGGAGCTTTTTGGGCGAAAAGATTTCCGTGACTTTTTCGAGACAAAAGTGACCATATCGGCGTCACCCTTCTACGCCCCATCAAAACTACTCTGTTTTCGTCCAAAATTTTCCCAAACATGTTTATATTGTGTGTAGATAATAATGGGAGTTTTTTGGTCAAAAAGCTTTCCGGGACTTTTTCGAGCCAAAAGTGACCATATCGGCGTCACCCTTCTATGCCCCATCAAAACTACTCTGTTTTCGCTCAAATTTGCCCAAAACATGTTTATATTGTGTATAGATGATAATGGGAGCTTTTTGGGCGAAAAGATTTCAGTGAGTTTTTCGAGACAAAATTGACAATATCGGCGTCACCCTTATATGCCCCATCAAAACTACTCTGTTTTCGCTCAAATTTGTCCTAAACATGTTTATATTGTATATAGATGATAATGGGAGCTTTTTGATTGAAAAGCTTTCCGTGACTTTTTCGAGCCAAAAGTGACCATATCGGCGTCACCCTTCTATGCCCCATCGAAACTACTCTGTTTTCGCTCAAATTTGTCCCAAACATTTTTATATTGTGTATAGATGATAATGGGAGCTTTTTGAGCGAAAACCTTTCCATGACTTTTTCAAACCAAAAGTGACCATATCGGCGTCACCCTTCTATGCCCCTTCAAAACTACTCTGTTTTCGCTTAAATTTGCCCAAAAAAAGATTATATTGTGTGTAGATGATAATGGGAGCTTTTTGGGCGAAAAGATTTCCGTGACTTTTTCGAGCCAAAAGTGACCATATCGGCGTCACCCTTCTAAGCCCTATCAAAACTACCCTGTTTTTGCTCAAATTTGTCCCAAACATGTTTATATTGTTTATAGATGATAATGGGAGCTTTTTGAGCGAAAAGATTTCCGTGACTTTTTCGAGCCAAAAGTGACCATATCGGCGTCACCCTTCTATGCCCCATCAAAACTACTCTGTTTTCGCTCAAATTTGCCCAAAACATGTTTATATTGTGTATAGATACTAATGGTAGCTTTTTGGGCGAAAAGATTTCCGTGACTTTTTCTAGACAAAAGTGACCATATCGGCGTCTCCCTTCCATGCCCCATCAAAACTACTCTATTTTCGCTCAAAATTTTCCCAAACATGTTTATATTGTGTGTAGATGATAATGGGAGCTTTTTGAAAGAAAACCTTTCCTTGACTTTTTCGAGCCAAAAGTGACCATATCGGCGTCACCCTTCTATGCCCCATCGAAACTACTTTGTTTTCGCTCAAATTTGTCCCAAACATTTTTATATTGTGTATAGATGATAATGGGAGCTTTTTGAGCGAAAACCTTTCCGTGACTTTTTCAAACCAAAAGTGACCATATCGGCGTCACCCTTCTATGCCCCATCAAAACTACTCTGTTTTCGCTTAAATTTGCCCAAAAAAAGATTATATTGTGTATAGATGATAATGGGAGCTTTTTGGGCGAAAAGATTTCCGTGACTTTTTCGAGCCAAAAGTGACCATATCGGCGTCACCCTTCTAAGCCCTATCAAAACTACCCTGTTTTTGCTCAAATTTGTCCCAAACATGTTTATATTGTGTATAGATGATAATGGGAGCTTTTTGAGCGAAAAGCTTTCCGTGACTTTTTCGAGCCAAAAGTGACCATATCGGCGTCACCCTTCTATGCCCCATCAAAACTACTCTGTTTTCGCTCAAATTTGCCCAAAACATGTTTATATTGTGTATAGATACTAATGGTAGCTTTTTGGGCGAAAAGATTTCCGTGACTTTTTCTAGACAAAAGTGACCATATCGGCGTCTCCCTTCCATGCCCCATCAAAACTACTCTATTTTCGCTCAAAATTTTCCCAGACATGTTTATATTGTGTGTAGATGATAATGGGAGCTTTTTGAGCGAAAAGCTTTCCGGGACTTTTTCGAGCCAAAATTGACCATATCGGCGTCACCCTTCTATGCCCCATGAAAACTACTCTGTTTTCGCTCAAATTTGCCCAAAACATGTTTATATTGTATATAGATGATAATGGGAGCTTTTTGGGCGAAAAGATTTCAGTGACTTTTTCGAGACAAAAGTGACCATATCGGCGTCACCCTTATATGCCCTATCAAAACTACTCTGTTTTCGCTCAAATTTGTCCCAAACATGTTTATATTGTGTATAGATGATAATGGGAGCTTTTTGAGCGAAAACCTTTCCGTGACTTTTCGAGCCAAAAGTGACCATATCGGCGTCACCCTTCTATGCCCCATCGAAACTACTCTGTTTTTGCTTAAATTTTCCAAAAACATGTTTATATTGTGTATAGATGATAATGGGAGCTTTTTGGGCGAAAAGATTTCAGTGACTTTTTCGAGACAAAAGTGACCATATCGGCGTCACCCTTATATGCCCCATCAAATCTACTCTATTTTCGCTCAAATTTGTCCCAAACATGTTTATATTGTGTATAGATGATAATGGGAGCTTTTTGAGCGAAAACCTTTCCTTGACTTTTTCGAGCCAAAAGTGACCATATCGGCGTCACCCTTCTTTGCCCCATCAAAACTACTCTGTTTTCGCTCAAATTTGTCCCAAACATGTTTATATTGTGTATAGATGATAATGGGAGCTTTTTGAGCGAAAAGCTTTCCGTGACTTTTTCGAGCCAAAAGTGACCATATCGGCGTCACCCTTCTATGCCCCATCAAAACTACTCTGTTTTCGCTCAAATTTGCCCAAAACAAGTTTATATTGTGTATAGATGATAATGGGAGCTTTTTGGGCGAAAAGATTTCCGTGACTTTTTCGAGACAAAAGTGACCATATCGGCGTCACCCTTCTATGCCCCATCAAAACTACTCTGTTTTCGCTCAAATTTGTCCCAAACATGTTTATATTGTGTATAGATGATAATGGGAGCTTTTTGAGCGAAAAGCTTTCCGTGACTTTTTCGAGCCAAAAGTGACCATATCGGCGTCACCCTTCTATGCCCTATCAAAACTACTCTGTTTTCGCTCAAATTTGTCCCAAACATGTTTATATTGTGTATAGATGATAATGGGAGCTTTTTGAGCGAAAAGCTTTCCGTGACTTTTTCGAGCCAAAAGTGACCATATCGGCGTCACCCTTCTATGCCCCATCAAAACTACTCTGTTTTCGCTCAAATTTGCCCAAAACATGTTTATATTGTATATAGATACTAATGGTAGCTTTTTGGGCGAAAAGATTTCCGTGACTTTTTCTAGACAAAAGTGACCATATCGGCGTCTCCCTTCTATGCCCCATCAAAACTACTCTATTTTCGCTCAAAATTTTCCCAAACATGTTTATATTGTGTGTAGATGATAATGGGAGCTTTTTGAGCGAAAAGCTTTCCGGGACTTTTTCGAGCCAAAAGTGACCATATCGGCGTCACCCTTCTATGCCCCATAAAAACTACTCTGTTTTCGCTCAAATTTGTCTCAAACATGTTCATATTGTGCATAGATGATAATGGGAGCTTTTTGGGAGAAAAGCTTTCAGTGACTTTTTCGAGTCAAAAGTGACCACATCGGCGTCACCCTTCTATGCCCCATCAAAACTACTCTGTTTTCGCTCAAATTTGTCTCAAACATGTTTATATTGTGTATAGATAATAATGGGAGCTTTTTGGGCGAAAAACTTTCCGTGACTTTTTCAAGCCAAAAGTGACCATATCGGCGTCACCCTTCTATGCCCTATTAAAACTACTCTCTTTTCGCTCAAATTTGTCAAAAACATGTTTAAATTGTGTATAGATAATAATGGGAGCTTTTTGGGCTAAAAGATTTCCGTGACTTTTTCAAGCCAAAAGTGGCCATATCGGCGTCACCCTTCTATGCCCCATCAAAACTACTCTGTTTTCGTTCAAATTTGCCCAAAACATGTTTATATTGTGTATAGATTATAATGGGAGCTTTTTGGGCGAAAAGATTTCCATGACTTTTTCGAGACAAAAGTGACCATATCGGCGTCACCCTTCTATGCCCCATCAAAACTACTCTGTTTTCGCTCAAATTTGTCTCAAACATGTTCATATTGTGCATAGATGATAATGGGAGCTTTTTGGGAGAAAAGCTTTCAGTGACTTTTTCGAGTCAAAAGTGACCACATCGGCGTCACCCTTCTGTGCCCCATCAAAACTACTCTGTTTTCGCTCAAATTTGTCTCAAACATGTTTATATTGTGTATAGATAATAATGGGAGCTTTTTGGGCGAAAAACTTTCCGTGACTTTTTCAAGCCAAAAGTGACCATATCGGCGTCACCCTTCTATGCCCTATTAAAACTACTCTCTTTTCGCTCAAATTTGTCAAAAACATGTTTAAATTGTGTATAGATAATAATGGGAGCTTTTTGGGCTAAAAGATTTTCGTGACTTTTTCAAGCCAAAAGTGGCCACATCGGCGTCACCCTTCTATGCCCCATCAAAACTACTCTGTTTTCGTTCAAATTTGCCCAAAACATGTTTATATTGGGTATAGATTATAATGGGAGCTTTTTGGGCGAAAAGATTTCCATGACTTTTTCGAGACAAAAGTGACCATATCGGCGTCACCCTTCTATGCCCCATCAAAACTACTCTGTTTTCGCTCAAAATTTTCCCAAACATGTTTATATTGGGTGTAAATGATAATGGGAGCTTTTTGAGCGAAAAGCTTTCCGTGACTTTTTCGAGCCAAAAGTGACCATATCGGTGTCACCCTTCTATGCCCCATCAAAACTACTCTGTTTTCGCTCAAATTTGCCAAAAACATGTTTATATTGTATATAGATGATAATGGGAGCTTTTTGGGCGAAAAGATTTCAGTGACTTTTTCGAGACAAAAGTGACCATATCGGCGTCACCCTTATATGCCCATCAAAACTACTCTGTTTTCGCTCAAATTTGTCCCAAACATGTTTATATTGTGTATAGATGATAATGGGAGCTTTTTGAGCGAAAACCTTTCCGTGACTTTTCGAGCCAAAAGTGACCATATCGGTGTCACCCTTCTATGCCCCATCGAAACTACTCTGTTTTTGCTTAAATTTTCCAAAAACATGTTTATGTTGTGTATAGATGATAATGGGAGCTTTTTGGGCGAAAAGATTTCAGTGACTTTTTCGAGACAAAAGTGACCATATCGGCGTCACCCTTATATGCCCCATCAAAACTACTCTATTTTCGCTCAAATTTGTCCCAAACATGTTTATATTGTGTATAGATGATAATGGGAGCTTTTTGAGCGAAAACCTTTCCTTGACTTTTTCGAGCCAAAAGTGACCATATCGGCGTCACCCTTCTATGCCCCATCAAAACTACTCTGTTTTCGCTCAAATTTGTCTCAAACATGTTTATATTGTGTATAGATGATAATGGGAGCTTTTTGAGCGAAAAGCTTTCCGTGACTTTTTCGAGCCAAAAGTGACCATATCGGCGTCACCCTTCTATGCCCCATCAAAACTACTCTGTTTTCGCTCAAATTTGCCCAAAACAAGTTTATATTGTGTATAGATGATAATGGGAGCTTTTTGGGCGAAAAGATTTCCGTGACTTTTTCGAGACAAAAGTGACCATATCGGCGTCACCCTTCTATGCCCCATCAAAACTACTCTGTTTTCGCTCAAATTTGTCCCAAACATGTTTATATTGTGTATAGATGATAATGGGAGCTTTTTGAGCGAAAAGCTTTCCGTGACTTTTTCGAGCCAAAAGTGACCATATCGGCGTCACCCTTCTATGCCCTATCAAAACTACTCTGTTTTCGCTCAAATTTGTCCCAAACATGTTTATATTGTGTATAGATGATAATGGGAGCTTTTTGAGCGAAAAGCTTTCCGTGACTTTTTCGAGCCAAAAGTGACCATATCGGCGTCACCCTTCTATACCCCATCAAAACTACTCTGTTTTCGCTCAAATTTGCCCAAAACATGTTTATATTGTGTATAGATACTAATGGTAGCTTTTTGGGCGAAAAGATTTCCGTGACTTTTTCTAGACAAAAGTGACCATATCGGCGTCTCCCTTCTATGCCCCATCAAAACTACTCTATTTTCGCTCAAAATTTTCCCAAATATGTTTATATTGTGTGTAGATGATAATGGGAGCTTTTTGAGCGAAAAGCTTTCCGGGACTTTTTCGAGCCAAAAGTAACCATATCGGCGTCACCCTTCTATGCCCCATAAAAACTACTCTGTTTTCGCTCAAATTTGTCTCAAACATGTTCATATTGTGCATAGATGATAATGGGAGCTTTTTGGGAGAAAAGCTTTCAGTGACTTTTTCGAGTCAAAAGTGACCACATCGGCGTCACCCTTCTATGCCCCATCAAAACTACTCTGTTTTCGCTCAAATTTATCTCAAACATGTTTATATTGTGTATAGATAATAATGGGAGCTTTTTGGGCGAAAAACTTTCCGTGACTTTTTCAAGCCAAAAGTGACCATATCGGCGTCACCCTTCTAGGCCCTATTAAAACTACTCTCTTTTCGCTCAAATTTGTCAAAAACATGTTTAAATTGTGTATAGATAATAATGGGAGCTTTTTGGGCTAAAAGATTTCCGTGACTTTTTCAAGCCAAAAGTGGCCATATCGGCGTCACCCTTCTATGCCCCATCAAAACTACTCTGTTTTCATTCAAATTTGCCCAAAACATGTTTATATTGTGTATAGATTATAATGGGAGCTTTTTGGGCGAAAAGATTTCCATGACTTTTTCGAGACAAAAGTGACCATATCGGCGTCACCCTTCTATGCCCCATCAAAACTACTCTGTTTTCGCTCAAAATTTTCCCAAACATGTTTATATTGGGTGTAAATGATAATGGGAGCTTTTTGAGGGAAAAGCTTTCCGTGACTTTTTCGAGCCAAAAGTGACCATATCGGTGTCACCCTTCTATGCCCCATCAAAACTACTCTGTTTTCGCTCAAATTTGCCAAAAACATGTTTATATTGTGTATAGATGATAATGGGAGCTTTTTGGGCGAAAAGATTTCAGTGACTTTTTCGAGACAAAAGTGACCATATCGGCGTCACCCTTATATGCCCCATCAAAACTACTCTGTTTTCGCTCAAATTAGTCCCAAACATGTTTATATTATGTATAGATGATAATGGGAGCTTTTTGAGCGAAAACCTTTCCGTGACATTTTCGAGCCAAAAGTGACCATATCGGCGTCACCCTTCTATGCCCCATCGAAACTACTCTGTTTTTGCTTAAATTTTCCAAAAACATGTTTATATTGTGTATAGATGATAATGGGAGCTTTTTGGGCGAAAAGATTTCAGTGACTTTTTCGAGACAAAAGTGACCATATCGGCGTCACCCTTATATGCCCCATCAAAACTACTCTATCTTCGCTCAAATTTGTCCCAAACATGTTTATATTGTGTATAGATGATAATGGGAGCTTTTTGAGCGAAAACCTTTCCTTGACTTTTTCGAGCCAAAAGTGACCATATCGGCGTCACCCTTCTATGCCCCATCAAAACTGATGCGGGACCATCCAAGACACCTTCGGATGATGTCCTTATCAAGAGGAAGAAGAAGGCTCCACCATGGGAGAAGGTCCAAAGGTGGAAGCTTGGCGTTTTTACATTCGTTCAGCAACTTGACAGCTTTTCGACGTCTCTGTAAAATGGGTCGTACGGATTCAATATTGATCGGATTGAGGTGTGCCATACCTTGTTGGAACGAGGACGAAGAGATCTACAACTTTGCTGTTGAAGGTTTTTCCAGATTCGTCCTATAGCTTGGCCGAAATCCACATTCTTTGAGCTGCTGCTGGTTTTGACGGGATTTTGTTAAGTTTTGGAACATTATGTTTATTTCCTATTTTTAGTATTTCTTTTACTTAAGTTATTTTAGGAAACTTTAAGGTTATTTTTATTATTTCCATTAGATGTTAGTTTTATCTTATTCTATCATCTAACTCGGCCCAACAGCCCTGCGTGGCCTATATATTCCGAGTTCTCCTATTGTAATTCAATTAGAACATAATGAATAGAATTTAGATCTCTCAAATTGTGTGAAACACATGGAGTGTCTTGTTGATCCAACTAGAGCTGTGCTCGTTGATCGTCGAATTGGTTTGTTTTAGCTTGGTTTGCTTTGCCGTTCACCAACTTCGCAAGACTTGGTGAATCTAGTATCCACAAGCCCCCTCCTTGTGCCTTCAAGTTGTCCGCTTGATTGTGTAGGGTTGTAGAGGCGGGTTGTGTAGTCATTGGTATTGGTTCCTACCCTCTGAGGAGGCCTGGGGTCTTTATCTTGTTCTGCATAGATCGACTCAGTCCTTATCGGTCGTGTCTTTTCATTCTTTGTTGCAATTTCGAGTCTTTATCATTCTTTATTAATCTTGTTGAGTCTTGCATAAATCTTGCATCTTTCTTGTTATTTCTTGCTGCGTTCTTTGAGTTCTTGATCGTTCTTGATTAAGTTCTTGAGTTTCTTTATTAGTTCTTGATTATTCTTGCTTGTTGTCGAAGATCGGACCATCAAACGGCTAACCCCGTATCAAAAACTCTCTGTTTTCGCTCAAATTTGTCCCAAACATGTTTATATTGTGTATAGATGATAATGGGAGCTTTTTGAGCGAAAAGCTTTCCGTGACTTTTTCGAGCCAAAAGTGACCATATCGGCGTCACCCTTCTATGCCCCATCAAAACTACTCTGTTTTCGCTCAAATTTGCCCAAAACAAGTTTATATTGTGTATAGATGATAATGGGAGCTTTTTGGGCGAAAAGATTTCCGTGACTTTTTCGAGACAAAAGTGACCATATCGGCGTCACCCTTCTATGCCCCATCAAAACTACTCTGTTTTCGCTCAAATTTGTCCCAAACATGTTTATATTGTGTATAGATGATAATGGGAGCTTTTTGAGCGAAAAGCTTTCCTTGACTTTTTCGAGCCAAAAGTGACCATATCGGCGTCACCCTTCTATGCCCTATCAAAACTACTCTGTTTTCGCTCAAATTTATCCCAAACATGTTTATATTGTGTATAGATGATAATGGGAGCTTTTTGAGCGAAAAGCTTTCCGTGACTTTTTCGAGCCAAAAGTGACCATATCGGCGTCACCCTTCTATGCCCCATCAAAACTACTCTATTTTCGCTCAAATTTGCCCAAAACATGTTTATATTGTGTATAGATACTAATGGTAGCTTTTTGGGCGAAAAGATTTCCGTGACTTTTTCTAGACAAAAGTGACCATATCGGCGTCTCCCTTCTATGCCCCATCAAAACTACTCTATTTTCGCTCAAAATTTTCCCAAACATGTTTATATTGTGTGTAGATGATAATGGGAGCTTTTTGAGCGAAAAGCTTTCCGGGACTTTTTCGAGCCAAAAGTGACCATATCGGCGTCACCCTTCTATGCCCCATAAAAACTACTCTGTTTTCGCTCAAATTTGTCTCAAACATGTTCATATTGTGCATAGATGATAATGGGAGCTTTTTGGGAGAAAAGCTTTCAGTGACTTTTTCGAGTCAAAAGTGACCACATCGGCGTCACCTTTCTATGCCCCATCAAAACTACTCTGTTTTCGCTCAAATTTGTCTCAAACATGTTTATATTGTGTATAGATAATAATGGGAGCTTTTTGGGCGAAAAACTTTCCGTGACTTTTTCAAGCCAAAAGTGACCATATCGGCGTCACCCTTCTATGCCCTATTAAAACTACTCTCTTTTCGCTCAAATTTGTCAAAAACATGTTTAAATTGTGTATAGATAATAATGGGAGCTTTTTGGGCTAAAAGATTTCCGTGACTTTTTCAAGCCAAAAGTGGCCATATCGGCGTCACCCTTCTATGCCCTATCAAAACTACTCTGTTTTCGTTCAAATTTGCCCAAAACATGTTTATATTGTGTATAGATTATAATGGGAGCTTTTTGGGCGAAAAGATTTCCATGACTTTTTCGAGACAAAAGTGACCATATCGGCGTCACCCTTCTATGCCCCATCAAAACTACTCTGTTTTCGCTCAAAATTTTCCCAAACATGTTTATATTGGGTGTAAATGATAATGGGAGCTTTTTGAGCGAAAAGCTTTCTGTGACTTTTTCGAGCCAAAAGTTACCATATCGGTGTCACCCTTCTATGCCCCATCAAAACTACTCTGTTTTCGCTCAAATTTGCCAAAAACATGTTTATATTGTGTATAGATGATAATGGGAGCTTTTTGGGCGAAAAGATTTCAGTGACTTTTTCGAGACAAAAGTGACCATATCAGCGTCACCCTTATATGCCCCATCAAAACTACTCTGTTTTCGCTCAAATTAGTCCCAAACATGTTTATATTGTGTATAGATGATAATAGGAGCTTTTTGAGCGAAAACCTTTTCGTGACATTTTCGAGCCAAAAGTGACCATATCGGCGTCATCCTTCTATGCCCCATCGAAACTACTCTGTTTTTGCTTAAATTTTCCAAAAACATGTTTATATTGTGTATAGATGATAATGGGAGCTTTTTGGGCGAAAAGATTTCAGTGACTTTTTCGAGACAAAAGTGACCATATCGGCGTCACCCTTATATGCCCCATCAAAACTACTCTATTTTCGCTCAAATTTGTCCCAAACATGTTTATATTGTGTATAGATGATAATGGGAGCTTTTTGAGCGAAAACCTTTCCATGACTTTTTCGAGCCAAAAGTGACCATATCGGCGTCACCCTTCTATGCCCCATCAAAACTATTCTGTTTTCGCTCAAATTTGTCCCAAACATGTTTATATTGTGTATAGATGATAATGGGAGCTTTTTGAGCGAAAAGCTTTCCGTGACTTTTTCGTGCCAAAAGTGACCATATCGGTGTCACCCTTCTATGCCCCATCAAAACTACTCTGTTTTCGCTCAAATTTGCCCAAAACAAGTTTATATTGTGTATAGATGATAATGGGAGCTTTTTTGGCGAAAAGATTTCCGTGACTTTTTCGAGACAAAAGTGACCATATCGGCGTCACCCTTCTATGCCCCATCAAAACTACTCTGTTTTCGCTCAAATTTGTCCCAAACATGTTTATATTGTGTATAGATGATAATGGGAGCTTTTTGAGCGAAAAGCTTTCCGTGACTTTTTCGAGACAAAAGTGACCATATCGGCGTCACCCTTCTATGCCCCATCAAAACTACTCTGTTTCGCTCAAATTTGCCCAAAACATGTTTATATTGTGTATAGATACTAATGGTAGCTTTTTGGGCGAAAAGATTTCCGTGACTTTTTCTAGACAAAAGTGACCATATCGGCGTCTCCCTTCTATGCCCCATCAAAACTACTCTATTTTCGCTCAAAATTTTCCCAAACATGTTTATATTGTGTGTAGATGATAATGGGAGATTTTTGAGCGAAAAGCTTTCCGGGACTTTTTCGAGCCAAAAGTGACCATATCGGCGTCACCCTTCTATGCCCCATAAAAACTACTCTGTTTTCGCTCAAATTTGTCTCAAACATGTTCATATTGTGCATAGATGATAATGGGAGCTTTTTGGGAGAAAAGCTATTAGTGACTTTTTCGAGTCAAAAGTGACCACATCGGCGTCACCCTTCTATGCCCCATCAAAACTACTCTGTTTTCGCTCAAATTTGTCTCAAACATGTTCATATTGTGCATAGATGATAATGGGAGCTTTTTGGGAGAAAAGCTTTCAGTGACTTTTTCGAGTCAAAAGTGACCACATCGGCGTCACCCTTCTATGCCCCATCAAAACTACTCTGTTTTCGCTCAAATTTGTCTCAAACATGTTTATATTGTGTATAGATGATAATGGGAGCTTTTCGGGCGAAAAACTTTCCGTGACTTTTTCAAGCCAAAAGTGACCATATCGGCGTCACCCTTCTATGCCCAATTAAAACTACTCTCTTTTCGCTCAAATTTGTCAAAAACATGTTTAAATTGTGTATAGATAATAATGGGAGCTTTTTGGACTAAAAGATTTCCGTGACTTTTTCAAGCCAAAAGTGGCCATATCGGCGTCACCCTTCTATGCCCCATCAAAACTACTCTGTTTTCGTTCAAATTTGCCCAAAACATGTTTATATTGTGTATAGATTATAATGGGAGCTTTTTGGGCGAAAAGATTTCCATGACTTTTTCAAGACAAAAGTGACCATATCGGCGTCACCCTTCTATGCCCCATTAAAACTACTCTGTTTTCGCTCAAAATTTTCCCAAACATGTTTATATTGGGTGTAGATGATAATGGGAGCTTTTGAGCGAAAAGCTTTCCGTGACTTTTTCGAGCCAAAAGTGACCATATCGGTGTCACCCTTCTATGCCCCATCAAAACTACTCAGTTTTCGCTCAAATTTGCCAAAAACATGTTTATATTGTGTATAGATGATAATGGGAGCTTTATGGGCGAAAAGATTTCAGTGACTTTTTCGAGACAAAAGTGACAATATCGGCGTCACCCTTATATGCCCCATCAAAACTACTCTGTTTTCGCTCAAATTTGTCCCAAACATGTTTATATTGTGTATAGATGATAATGGGAGCTTTTTGAGCGAAAACCTTTCCGTGACTTTTTCGAGCCAAAAGTGACCATATCGGCGTCACCCTTCTATGCCCCATCGAAACTACTCTGTTCTTGCTTAAATTTTCCAAAAACATGTTTATATTGTGTATAGATGATAATGGGAGCTTTTTGGGCGAAAAGATTTCAGTGACTTTTTCGAGACAAAAGTGACCATATCGGCGTCACCCTTATATGCCCCATCAAAACTACTCTATTTTCGCTCAAATTTGTCCCAAACATGTTTATATTGTGTATAGATGATAATGGGAGCTTTTTGACCGAAAACCTTTCCTTGACTTTTTCGAGCCAAAAGTGACCATATCGGCGTCACCCTTCTATGCCCTATCAAAACTACTCTGTTTTCGCTCAAATTTGTCCCAAACATGTTTATATTGTGTATAGATGATAATGGGAGCTTTTTGAGCGAAAAGCTTTCCGTGACTTTTTCGAGCCAAAAGTGACCATATCGGCGTCACCCTTCTATGCCCCATCAAAACTACTCTGTTTTCGCTCAAATTTGCCCAAAACAAGTTTATATTGTGTATAGATGATAATGGGAGCTCTTTGGGCGAAAAGATTTCCGTGACTTTTTCGAGACAAAAGTGACCATATCGGCGTCACCCTTCTATGCCCCATCAAAACTACTCTCTTTTCGCTCAAATTTGTCCCAAACATGTTTATATTGTGTATAGATGATAATGGGAGCTTTTTGAGCGAAAAGCTTTCCGTGACTTTTACGAGCCAAAAGTGACCATATCGGCGTCACCCTTCTATGCCCCATCAAAACTACTCTGTTTTCGCTCAAATTTGCCAAAAACATGTTTATATTGTGTATAGATGATAATGGGAGCTTTTTGGGTGAAAAGATTTCAGTGACTTTTTCGAGACAAAAGTGACCATATCGGCGTCACCCTTATATGCCCCATCAAAACTACTCTGTTTTCGCTCAAATTTGTCCCAAACATGTTTATATTGTGTATAGATGATAATGGGAGCTTTTTGAGCGAAAACCTTTCCGTGACTTTTTCGAGCCAAAAGTGACCATATCGGCGTCACCCTTCTATGCCCCATCAAAACTACTCTGTTTTCGCTCAAATTTTCCAAAAACATGTTTATATTGTGTATAGATGATAATGGGAGCTTTTTGGGCGAAAAGATTTCAGTGACTTTTTCGAGACAAAAGTGACCATATCGGCGTCACCCTTATATGTCCCATCAAAACTACTCTGTTTTCGCTCAAATTTGTTCCAAACATGTTTATATTGTGTATAGATGATAATGGGAGCTTTTTGAGCGAAAACCTTTCCGTGACTTTTTCGAGCCAAAAGTGACCATATCGGCGTCACCCTTCTATGCCCCATCAAAACTACTCTGTTTTCGCTCAAATTTGTTCCAAACATGTTTATATTGTGTATAGATGATAATGGGAGCTTTTTGAGCGAAAACCTTTCCGTGACTTTTTCGAGCCAAAAGTGACCATATCGGCGTCACCCTTCTATGCCCCATCAAAACTACTCTGTTTTCGCTCAAATTTGCCCAAAACAAGTTTATATTGTGTATAGATGATAATGGGAGCTCTTTGGGCGAAAAGATTTCCGTGACTTTTTCGAGACAAAAGTGACCATATCGGCGTCACCCTTCTATGCCCCATCAAAACTACTCTCTTTTCGCTCAAATTTGTCCCAAACATGTTTATATTGTGTATAGATGATAATGGGAGCTTTTTGAGCGAAAAGCTTTCCGTGACTTTTTCGAGCCAAAAGTGACCATATCGGCGTCACCCTTCTATGCCCCATCAAAACTACTCTGTTTTCGCTCAAATTTGCCCAAAACAAGTTTATATTGTGTATAGATGATAATGGGAGCTCTTTGGGCGAAAAGATTTCCGTGACTTTTTCGAGACAAAAGTGACCATATCGGCGTCACCCTTCTATGCCCCATCAAAACTACTCTCTTTTCGCTCAAATTTGTCCCAAACATGTTTATATTGTGTATAGATGATAATGGGAGCTTTTTGAGCGAAAAGCTTTCCGTGACTTTTACGAGCCAAAAGTGACCATATCGGCGTCACCCTTCTATGCCCCATCAAAACTACTCTGTTTTCGCTCAAATTTGCCAAAAACATGTTTATATTGTGTATAGATGATAATGGGAGCTTTTTGGGTGAAAAGATTTCAGTGACTTTTTCGAGACAAAAGTGACCATATCGGCGTCACCCTTATATGCCCCATCAAAACTACTCTGTTTTCGCTCAAATTTGTCCCAAACATGTTTATATTGTGTATAGATGATAATGGGAGCTTTTTGAGCGAAAACCTTTCCGTGACTTTTTCGAGCCAAAAGTGACCATATCGGCGTCACCCTTCTATGCCCCATCAAAACTACTCTGTTTTCGCTCAAATTTTCCAAAAACATGTTTATATTGTGTATAGATGATAATGGGAGCTTTTTGGGCGAAAAGATTTCAGTGACTTTTTCGAGACAAAAGTGACCATATCGGCGTCACCCTTATATGTCCCATCAAAACTACTCTGTTTTCGCTCAAATTTGTTCCAAACATGTTTATATTGTGTATAGATGATAATGGGAGCTTTTTGAGCGAAAACCTTTCCGTGACTTTTTCGAGCCAAAAGTGACCATATCGGCGTCACCCTTCTATGCCCCATCAAAACTACTCTGTTTTCGCTCAAATTTTCCAAAAACATGTTTATATTGTGTATAGATGATAATGGGAGCTTTTTGGGCGAAAAGATTTCAGTGACTTTTTCGAGACAAAAGTGACCATATCGGCGTCACCCTTATATGTCCCATCAAAACTACTCTGTTTTCGCTCAAATTTGTTCCAAACATGTTTATATTGTGTATAGATGATAATGGGAGCTTTTTGAGCGAAAACCTTTCCGTGACTTTTTCGAGCCAAAAGTGACCATATCGGCGTCACCCTTCTATGCCCCATCAAAACTACTCTGTTTTCGCTCAAATTTGTTCCAAACATGTTTATATTGTGTATAGATGATAATGGGAGCTTTTTGAGCGAAAACCTTTCCGTGACTTTTTCGAGCCAAAAGTGACCATATCGGCGTCACCCTTCTATGCCCCATCAAAACTACTCTGTTTTCGCTCAAATTTGCCCAAAACAAGTTTATATTGTGTATAGATGATAATGGGAGCTCTTTGGGCGAAAAGATTTCCATGACTTTTTCAAGACAAAAGTGACCATATCGGCGTCACCCTTCTATGCCCCATTAAAACTACTCTGTTTTCGCTCAAAATTTTCCCAAACATGTTTATATTGGGTGTAGATGATAATGGGAGCTTTTGAGCGAAAAGCTTTCCGTGACTTTTTCGAGCCAAAAGTGACCATATCGGTGTCACCCTTCTATGCCCCATCAAAACTACTCAGTTTTCGCTCAAATTTGCCAAAAACATGTTTATATTGTGTATAGATGATAATGGGAGCTTTATGGGCGAAAAGATTTCAGTGACTTTTTCGAGACAAAAGTGACAATATCGGCGTCACCCTTATATGCCCCATCAAAACTACTCTGTTTTCGCTCAAATTTGTCCCAAACATGTTTATATTGTGTATAGATGATAATGGGAGCTTTTTGAGCGAAAACCTTTCCGTGACTTTTTCGAGCCAAAAGTGACCATATCGGCGTCACCCTTCTATGCCCCATCGAAACTACTCTGTTCTTGCTTAAATTTTCCAAAAACATGTTTATATTGTGTATAGATGATAATGGGAGCTTTTTGGGCGAAAAGATTTCAGTGACTTTTTCGAGACAAAAGTGACCATATCGGCGTCACCCTTATATGCCCCATCAAAACTACTCTATTTTCGCTCAAATTTGTCCCAAACATGTTTATATTGTGTATAGATGATAATGGGAGCTTTTTGACCGAAAACCTTTCCTTGACTTTTTCGAGCCAAAAGTGACCATATCGGCGTCACCCTTCTATGCCCTATCAAAACTACTCTGTTTTCGCTCAAATTTGTCCCAAACATGTTTATATTGTGTATAGATGATAATGGGAGCTTTTTGAGCGAAAAGCTTTCCGTGACTTTTTCGAGCCAAAAGTGACCATATCGGCGTCACCCTTCTATGCCCCATCAAAACTACTCTGTTTTCGCTCAAATTTGCCCAAAACAAGTTTATATTGTGTATAGATGATAATGGGAGCTCTTTGGGCGAAAAGATTTCCGTGACTTTTTCGAGACAAAAGTGACCATATCGGCGTCACCCTTCTATGCCCCATCAAAACTACTCTCTTTTCGCTCAAATTTGTCCCAAACATGTTTATATTGTGTATAGATGATAATGGGAGCTTTTTGAGCGAAAAGCTTTCCGTGACTTTTACGAGCCAAAAGTGACCATATTGGCGTCACCCTTCTATGCCCCATCAAAACTACTCTGTTTTCGCTCAAATTTGCCAAAAACATGTTTATATTGTGTATAGATGATAATGGGAGCTTTTTGGGTGAAAAGATTTCAGTGACTTTTTCGAGACAAAAGTGACCATATCGGCGTCACCCTTATATGCCCCATCAAAACTACTCTGTTTTCGCTCAAATTTGTCCCAAACATGTTTATATTGTGTATAGATGATAATGGGAGCTTTTTGAGCGAAAACCTTTCCGTGACTTTTTCGAGCCAAAAGTGACCATATCGGCGTCACCCTTCTATGCCCCATCAAAACTACTCTGTTTTCGCTCAAATTTTCCAAAAACATGTTTATATTGTGTATAGATGATAATGGGAGCTTTTTGGGCGAAAAGATTTCAGTGACTTTTTCGAGACAAAAGTGACCATATCGGCGTCACCCTTATATGTCCCATCAAAACTACTCTGTTTTCGCTCAAATTTGTTCCAAACATGTTTATATTGTGTATAGATGATAATGGGAGCTTTTTCAGCGAAAACCTTTCCGTGACTTTTTCGAGCCAAAAGTGACCATATCGGCGTCACCCTTCTATGCCCCATCAAAACTACTCTGTTTTCGCTCAAATTTGTTCCAAACATGTTTATATTGTGTATAGATGATAATGGGAGCTTTTTGAGCGAAAACCTTTCCGTGACTTTTTCGAGCCAAAAGTGACCATATCGGCGTCACCCTTCTATGCCCCATCAAAACTACTCTGTTTTCGCTCAAATTTGCCCAAAACAAGTTTATATTGTGTATAGATGATAATGGGAGCTCTTTGGGCGAAAAGATTTCCGTGACTTTTTCGAGACAAAAGTGACCATATCGGCGTCACCCTTCTATGCCCCATCAAAACTACTCTCTTTTCGCTCAAATTTGTCCCAAACATGTTTATATTGTGTATAGATGATAATGGGAGCTTTTTGAGCGAAAAGCTTTCCGTGACTTTTACGAGCCAAAAGTGACCATATCGGCGTCACCCTTCTATGCCCCATCAAAACTACTCTGTTTTCGCTCAAATTTGCCAAAAACATGTTTATATTGTGTATAGATGATAATGGGAGCTTTTTGGGTGAAAAGATTTCAGTGACTTTTTCGAGACAAAAGTGACCATATCGGCGTCACCCTTATATGCCCCATCAAAACTACTCTGTTTTCGCTCAAATTTGTCCCAAACATGTTTATATTGTGTATAGATGATAATGGGAGCTTTTTGAGCGAAAACCTTTCCGTGACTTTTTCGAGCCAAAAGTGACCATATCGCCGTCACCCTTCTATGCCCCATCAAAACTACTCTGTTTTCGCTCAAATTTTCCAAAAACATGTTTATATTGTGTATAGATGATAATGGGAGCTTTTTGGGCGAAAAGATTTCAGTGACTTTTTCGAGACAAAAGTGACCATATCGGCGTCACCCTTATATGCCCCATCAAAACTACTCTGTTTTCGCTCAAATTTGTTCCAAACATGTTTATATTGTGTATAGATGATAATGGGAGCTTTTTGAGCGAAAACCTTTCCGTGACTTTTTCGAGCCAATAGTGACCATATCGGCGTCACCCTTCTATGCCCCATCAAAACTACTCTGTTTTCGCTCAAATTTGTTCCAAACATGTTTATATTGTGTATAGATGATAATGGGAGCTTTTTGAGCGAAAACCTTTCCGTGACTTTTTCGAGCCAAAAGTGACCATATCGGCGTCACCCTTCTATGCCCCATCAAAACTACTCTGTTTTCGCTCAAATTTGTCCCAAACATGTTTATATTGTGTATAGATGATAATGTGAGCTTTTTGAGCGAAAAGCTTTCCGTGACTTTTTCGAGCCAAAAGTGACCATATCGGCGTCACCCTTCTATGCCCCATCAAAACTACTCTGTTTTCGCTCAAATTTGCCCAAAACAAGTTTATATTGTGTATAGATGATAATGGGAGCTTTTTGGGCGAAAAGATTTCCGTGACTTTTTCGAGACAAAAGTGACCATATCGGCGTCACCCTTCTATGCCCCATCAAAACTACTCTGTTTTCGCTCAAATTTTTCCCAAACATGTTTATATTGTGTATAGATGATAATGTGAGCTTTTTGAGCGAAAAGCTTTCCGTGACTTTTTCGAGCCAAAAGTGACCATATCGGCGTCACCCTTCTATGCCCCATCAAAACTACTCTGTTTTCGCTCAAATTTGCCCAAAACAAGTTTATATTGTGTATAGATGATAATGGGAGCTCTTTGGGCGAAAAGATTTCCGTGACTTTTTCGAGACAAAAGTGACCATATCGGCGTCACCCTTCTATGCCCCATCAAAACTACTCTCTTTTCGCTCAAATTTGTCCCAAACATGTTTATATTGTGTATAGATGATAATGGGAGCTTTTTGAGCGAAAAGCTTTCCGTGACTTTTACGAGCCAAAAGTGACCATATCGGCGTCACCCTTCTATGCCCCATCAAAACTACTCTGTTTTCGCTCAAATTTGCCAAAAACATGTTTATATTGTGTATAGATGATAATGGGAGCTTTTTGGGTGAAAAGATTTCAGTGACTTTTTCGAGACAAAAGTGACCATATCGGCTTCACCCTTATATGCCCCATCAAAACTACTCTGTTTTCGCTCAAATTTGTCCTAAACATGTTTATAATTTGTATAGATGATAATGGGAGCTTTTTGAGCGAAAAGCTTTCCGTGACTTTTTCGAGCAAAAAGTGACCATATCGGCGTCACCCTTCTATGCCCCATCGAAACTACTCTGTTTTCGCTCAAATTTGTCCCAAAAATGTTTATATTGTGTATAGATGATAATGGGAGGTTTTTGAGCGAAAATCTTTCCGTGACTTTTTCGAGCCAAAAGTGACCATATCGGCGTCACCCTTCTATGCCCCATCAAAACTACTCTGTTTTCGCTCAAATTTGCCCAAAACATGTTTATTTGTGTATAGATGATAATGGGAGCTTTTTGGGCGAAAAGATTTCCGTGACTTTTTCGAGCCAAAAGTGACCATATCGGCGTCACCCTTCTATGCCTAATCAAAACTACTCTGTTTTCGCTCAAATTTGTCCCAAACATGTTTATATTGTGTATAGATGATAATGGGAGCTTTTTGAGCGAAAATCTATCCGTGACTTTTTCGAGCCAAATGTGACCATATCGGCGTCACCCTTCTATGCCCCATTAAAACTACTCTGTTCTCGCTCAAATTTGCCCAAAACATGTTTATATTGTGTATAGATGATAATGGGAGCTTTTTGGGCGAAAAGATTTCCGTGACTTTTTCGAGACAAAAGTGACCATATCGGCGTCACCCTTCTATGCCCCATCGAAACTACTCTGTTTTCGCTCAAATTTGTCCCAAACATGTTTATATTGTGTATAGATGACAATGGGAGCTTTTTGAGCGAAAACCTTTCCGTGACTTTTTCGAGCCAAAAGTGACCATATCGGCGTCACCCTTCTATGCCCCATCAAAACTACTCTGTTTTCGCTCAAATTTGCCCAAAACAAGTTTATATTGTGTATAGATGATAATGGGAGCTTTTTGGGCGAAAAGATTTCCGTGACTTTTTCGAGACAAAAGTGACCATATCGGCGTCACCCTTCTATGCCCCATCAAAACTACTCTCTTTTCGCTCAAATTTGTCCCAAACATGTTTATATTGTGTATAGATGATAATGGGAGCTTTTTGAGCGAAAAGCTTTCCGGGACTTTTACGAGCCAAAAGTGACCATATCGGCGTCACCCTTCTATGCCCCATCAAAACTACTCTGTTTTCGCTCAAATTTTCCAAAAACATGTTTATATTGTGTATAGATGATAATGGGAGCTTTTTGGGCGAAAAGATTTCAGTGACTTTTTCGAGACAAAAGTGACCATATCGGCGTCACCCTTATATGCCCCATCAAAACTACTCTGTTTTCGCTCAAATTTGTCCCAAACATGTTTATATTGTGTATAGATGATAATGGGAGCTTTTTGAGCGAAAACCTTTCCGTGACTTTTTCGAGCCAAAAGTGACCATATCGGCGTCACCCTTCTACGCCCCATCAAATCTACTCTGTTTTCGCTCAAATTTTCCAAAAACATGTTTATATTGTGTATAGATGATAATGGGAGCTTTTTGGGCGAAAAGATTTCAGTGACTTTTTCGAGACAAAAGTGACCATATCGGCGTCACCCTTATATGCCCTATCAAAACTACTCTGTTTTCGCTCAAATTTGTTCCAAACATGTTTATATTGTGTATAGATGATAATGGGAGCTTTTTGAGCGAAAACCTTTCCGTGACTTTTTCGAGCCAAAAGTGACCATATCGGCGTCACCCTTCTATGCCCCATCAAAACTACTCTGTTTTCGCTCAAATTTGTCCCAAACATGTTTATATTGTGTATAGATGATAATGTGAGCTTTTTGAGCGAAAAGCTTTCCGTGACTTTTTCGAGCCAAAAGTGACCATATCGGCGTCACCCTTCTATGCCCCATCAAAACTACTCTGTTTTCGCTCAAATTTGCCCAAAACAAGTTTATATTGTGTATAGATGATAATGGGAGCTTTTTGGGCGAAAAGATTTCCGTGACTTTTTCGAGACAAAAGTGACCATATCGGCGTCACCCTTCTACGCCCCATCAAAACTACTCTCTTTTCGCTCAAATTTGTCCCAAACATGTTTATATTGTGTATAGATGATAATGGGAGCTTTTTGAGCGAAAAGCTTTCCGTGACTTTTACGAGCCAAAAGTGACCATATCGGCGTCACCCTTCTATGCCCCATCAAAACTACTCTGTTTTCGCTCAAATTTTCCAAAAACATGTTTATATTGTGTATAGATGATAATGGGAGCTTTTTGGGCGAAAAGATTTCCGTGACTTTTTCGAGCCAAAAGTGACCATATCGGCGTCACCCTTCTATGCCTAATCAAAACTACTCTGTTTTCGCTCAAATTTGTCCCAAACATGTTTATATTGTGTATAGATGATAATGGGAGCTTTTTGAGCGAAAAGCTATCCGTGACTTTTTCGAGCCAAATGTGACCATATCGGCGTCACCCTTCTATGCCCCATTAAAACTACTCTGTTTTCGCTCAAATTTGCCCAAAACATGTTTATATTGTGTATAGATGATAATGGGAGCTTTTTGGGCGAAAAGATTTCCGTGACTTTTTCGAGACAAAAGTGACCATATCGGCGTCACCCTTCTATGCCCCATCGAAACTACTCTGTTTTCGCTCAAATTTGTCCCAAACATGTTTATATTGTGTATAGATGACAATAGGAGCTTTTTGAGCGAAAACCTTTCCGTGACTTTTTCGAGCCAAAAGTGACCATATTGGCGTCACCCTTCTATGCCCCATCAAAACTACTCTGTTTTCGCTCAAATTTGTCCCCAAACATGTTTATATTGTGTATAGATGATAATGGGAGCTTTTTGAGCGAAAAGCTTTCCGTTACTTTTTCGAGCCAAAAGTGACCATATCGGCGTCACCCTTCTATGCCCCATCAAAACTACTCTGTTTTCGCTCAAATTTGCCCAAAATATGTTTATATTGTGTATAGATGATAATGGGAGCTTTTTGGGCGAAAAGATTTCCGTGACTTTTTCGAGACAAAAGTGACCATATCGACGCCACCCTTCTATGCCCCATCAAAACTACTCTGTTTTCGCTCAAAATTTTCCCAAACATGTTTATATTGTGTGTAGATGATAATGGGAGCTTTTTGAGCGAAAAGCTTTCCGGGACTTTTTCGAGCCAAAAGTGACCATATCGGCGTCACCCTTCTATGCCCCATCAAAACTACTCTGTTTTCGCTCAAATTTGCCCAAAACATCTTTATATTGTGTATAGATGATAATGGGAGCTTTTTGGGCGAAAAGATTTCAGTGACTTTTTCGAGACAAAAGTGACCATATCGGCGTCACCCTTATATGCCCCATCAAAACTACTCTGTTTTCGCTCAAATTTGTCCTAAAAATGTTTATATTGTGTATAGATGATAATGGGAGCTTTTTGAGAGAAAAGCTTTCCGTGACTTTTTCGAGCCAAAAGTGACCATATCGGCATCACCCTTCTATGCCCCATCGAAACTACTCTGTTTTCGCTCAAATTTGTCCTAAACATGTTTATATTGTGTATAGATAACAGTGGGAGCTTTTTGAGCGAAAATCTTTCCGTGACTTTTTCGAGCCAAAAGTGACCATATCGGCGTCACCCTTCTATGCCCCATCAAAACTACTCTGTTTTCGCTCAAATTTGCCCAAAAAAAGATTATATTGTGTATATCAGATAATGGGAGCTTTTTGGGCGAAAAGATTTCCGTGACTTTTTCGAGCCAAAAGTGACCATATCGGCGTCTCCCTTCTATGCCCCATCAAAACTACTCTGTTTTCGCTCAAAATTTTCCCAAACATGTTTATATTGTGTGTAGATGATAATGGGAGCTTTTTTAGCGAAAAGCTTTCCGGGACTTTTTCGAGCCAAAAGTGACCATATCGGCGTCACCCTTCTATACCCCATCAAAACTACTCTCTTTTCGCTCAAATTTGCCCAAAACATGTTTATATTGTGTATAGATGATAATGGGAGCTTTTTGAGCGAAAAGCTTTCCGTGACTTTTTCGAGCCAAAAGTGACCATATCGGCGTCACCCTTCTATACCCCATCAAAACTACTCTGTTTTCGCTCAAATTTGTCCAAAACAAGTTGATATTGTGTATAGATGATAATGGGAGCTTTTTGGGCGAAAAGATTTCCGTGCCTTTTCGAGACAGAAATGATCATATCGGCGTCACCCTTCTATGCCCCATCAAAACTACTCTGTTTTCGCTCAAATTTGTCCCAAACATGTTTATATTGTGTATAGATGATAATGGGAGCTTTTTGAGCGAAAACCTTTCCGTGACTTTTTCGAGCCAAAAGTGACCATATCGGCGTCACCCTTCTATGCCCCATCAAAACTACTATGTTTTCGCTCAAATTTGTCCCAAACATGTTTATATTGTGTATAGATGATAATCGGAGCTTTTTGAGCGAAAAGCTTTCCGTGACTTTTTCGAGCCAAAAGTGACCATATCGGCGTCACCCTTCTATGCCCAATCAAAACTACTCTGTTTTCGCTCAAATTTGTCCAAAACATGTTTATATTGTGTATAGATGATAATGGGAGCTTTTTGGGCGAAAAGCTTTCCGTGAATTTTTAGAGCCAGAAGTGGCCATATCGGCGTCACCCTTCTATGCCCCATAAAAACTACTCTGTTTTCGCTCAAATTTGTCCCAAATATTTTTATATCGTGCATAGATGATAATGGGAGCTTTTGGGGCGAAAAGCTTTCCGTGACTTTTTTGATCAAAAGTAACCACATCGGCGTCATCCTTCTATGCCCCATCAAAACTACTCTGTTTTCGCTCAAATTTGTCCAAACATGTTTATATTGTGTATAGATGATAATGGGAGCTTTTTGGGCGAAAAACTTTCCGTGACTTTTTCAAGCCAAAAGTGTCCATATCGGCGTCACCCTTCTATGCCCAATCAAAACTACTCTCTTTTCGCTCAAATTTGTCTAAAACATGTTTATATTGTGTATAGATAATAATGGGAGCTTTTTGGGCTAAAAGATTTCCGTGACTTTTTCAAGCCAAAAGTGACCATATCGGCGTCACCCTTCTATGCCCCATCAAAACTACTCTGTTTTCGCTCAAATTTGCCCAAAACATGTTTATATTGTGTATAGATGATAATGGGAGCTTTTTGGGCGAAAAGATTTCCGTGACTTTTTCGAGACAAAAGTGACCATATCGGCGCCACCCTTCTATGCCCCATCAAAACTACTCTGTTTTCGCTCAAATTTTTCCCAAACATGTTTATATTGTGTGTAGATGATAATGGGAGCTTTTTGAGCGAAAAGCTTTCCGGGACTTTTTCGAGCCAAAAGTGACCATATCGGCGTCACCCTTCTATGCCCCATCAAAACTACTCTGTTTTCGCTCAAATTTGCCCAAAACATCTTTATATTGTGTATAGATGATAATGGGAGCTTTTTGGGCGAAAAGATTTCAGTGACTTTTTCGAGAAAAAAGTGACCATATCGGCGTCACCCTTATATGCCCCATCAAAACTACTCTGTTTTCGCTCAAATTTGTCCTAAAAATGTTTATATTGTGTATAGATGATAATGGGAGCTTTTTGAGAGAAAAGCTTTCCGTGACTTTTTCGAGCCAAAAGTGACCATATCGGCATCACCCTTCTATGCCCCATCGAAACTACTCTGTTTTCGCTCAAATTTGTCCTAAACATGTTTATATTGTGTTTAGATAACAGTGGGAGCTTTTTGAGCGAAAATCTTTCCGTGACTTTTTCGAGCCAAAAGTGACCATATCGGCGTCACCCTTCTATGCCCCATCAAAACTACTCTGTTTTCGCTCAAATTTGCCCAAAAAAAGATTATATTGTGTATATCAGATAATGGGAGCTTTTTGGGCGAAAAGATTTCCGTGACTTTTTCGAGCCAAAAGTGACCATATCGGCGTCTCCCTTCTATGCCCCATCAAAACTACTCTGTTTTCGCTCAAAATTTTCCCAAACATGTTTATATTGTGTGTAGATGATAATGGGAGCTTTTTGAGCGAAAAGCTTTCCGGGACTTTTTCGAGCCAAAAGTGACCATATCGGCGTCACCCTTCTATACCCCATCAAAACTACTCTGTTTTCGCTCAAATTTGCCCAAAACATGTTTATATTGTGTATAGATGATAATGGGAGCTTTTTGAGCGAAAAGCTTTCCGTGACTTTTTCGAGCCAAAAGTGACCATATCGGCGTCACCCTTCTATACCCCATCAAAACTACTCTGTTTTCGCTCAAATTTGTCCAAAACAAGTTTATATTGTGTATAGATGATAATGGGAGCTTTTTGGGCGAAAAGATTTCCGTGCCTTTTCGAGACAGAAGTGATCATATCGGCGTCACCTTCTATGCCCCATCAAAACTACTCTGTTTTCGCTCAAATTTGTCCCAAACATGTTTATATTGTGTATAGATGATAATGGGAGCTTTTTGAGCGAAAACCTTTCCGTGACTTTTTCGAGCCAAAAGTGACCATATCGGCGTCACCCTTCTATGCCCCATCAAAACTACTATGTTTTCGCTCAAATTTGTCCCAAACATGTTTATATTGTGTATAGATGATAATGGGAGCTTTTTGAGCGAAAAGCTTTCGGTGACTTTTTCGAGCCAAAAGTGACCATATCGGCGTCACCCTTCTATGCCCAATCAAAACTACTCTGTTTTCGCTCAAATTTGTCCAAAACATGTTTATATTGTGTATAGATGATAATGGGAGCTTTTTGGGTGAAAAGCTTTCCGTGACTTTTTAGAGCCAGAAGTGGCCATATCGGCGTCACCCTTCTATGCCCCATAAAAACTACTCTGTTTTCGCTCAAATTTGTCCCAAATATTTTTATATCGTGCATAGATGATAATGGGAGCTTTTGGGGCGAAAAGCTTTCCGTGACTTTTTTGATCAAAAGTAACCACATCGGCGTCATCCTTCTATGCCCCATCAAAACTACTCTGTTTTCGCTCAAATTTGTCCAAACATGTTTATATTGTGTATAGATGATAATGGGAGCTTTTTGGGCGAAAAACTTTCCGTGACTTTTTCAAGCCAAAAGTGTCCATATCGGCGTCACCCTTCTATGCCCAATCAAAACTACTCTCTTTTCGCTCAAATTTGTCTAAAACATGTTTATATTGTGTATAGATAATAATGGGAGCTTTTTGGGCTAAAAGATTTCCGTGACTTTTTCAAGCCAAAAGTGACCATATCGGCGTCACCCTTCCATGCCCCATCAAAACTACTCTGTTTTCGCTCAAATTTGCCCAAAACATGTTTATATTGTGTATAGATGGTAATGTGAGCTTTTTGGGCGAAAAGATTTCCGTGACTTTTTCGAGCCAAAAGTGACCATATCGGCGTCACCCTTCTATGCCCTATCAAAACTACTCTGTTTTCGCTCAAATTTGGCCAAAACAAGTTTATATTGTGTATAGATGATAATGGGAGCTTTTTGGGCGAAAAGCTTTCCGTGACTTTTTCGAACCAAAAGTGACCATATCGGCGTCACCCTTCTATGCCACATCAAAATTACTCTGTTTTCGCTCAAATTTGTCCCAAACATGTTTATATTGTGTATAGATGATAATGGGAGCTTTTTGAGCGAAAAGCTTTCCGTGACTTTTTCGAGCCAAAAGTGACCATATCGACGTCACCCTTCTATGCCCAATCAAAACTACTCTGTTTTCGCTCAAATTTTTCCCAAACATGTTTCTATTGTGTATAGATGATAATGGGAGCTTTTTGGGCGAAAAGGTTTCCGTGACTTTTTCGAGCCAAAAGTGACCACATCGGCGTCACCCTTCTATGCCCCCATCAAAACTACTCTGTTTTCGTTCAAATTTATCCAAAACATGTTTATATTGTGTATAGATGATAATGGGAGCTTTTTAGGCGAAAAGCTTTCCGTGACTTTTTCGAGCCAAAAGTGACCATATCGGCGTCACCCTTCTATGCCACATCAAAATTACTCTGTTTTCGCTCAAATTTGTCCCAAACATGTTTATATTGTGTATAGATGATAATGGGAGCTTTTTGAGGGAAAAGCTTTCCGTGACTTTTTCGAGCCAAAAGTGACCATATCGGCGTCACCCTTCTATGCCCCATCAAAAGTACTATGTTTTTGCTCAAATTTATCCCAAACATGTTTATATTGTGTATAGATGATAATGGGAGCTTTTTGAGCGAAAAGCTTTCCGTGACTTTTTCGAGCCAAAAGTGACCATATCGGCGTCGCCCTTCAATATGCCCAACCAAAACTACTCTGTTTTCACTCAAATTTGTCCCAAACATGTTTCTATTGTGATACGGGGTTAGCCGTGTGATGGTCCGATCTTCGACAACAAGCAAGAATAATCAAGAACTAATAAAGAAACTCAAGAACTTAATCAAGATTGATCAAGAACTATAAAGAATGATAAAGACTCGAAATTGCAACAAAGAATGAAAGACACGACCTGATATGGACTGAGTCGATCTATGCAGAACAAGATAAAGACCCCAGGCCTCCTCAGAGGGTAGGAACCAATACCAATGACTACACAACCCGCCTCTACAACTCTACACAATCAAGCGGACAACTTGAAGGCACAAGGAGGGGGCTTGTGGATACTAGATTCACCAAGTCTTGCGAAGTTGATGAACGGCAAAGCAAACCAAGCTAAATCAATACCAATAGTTGCAATTGAAGAGCACAGCTCTATTCAATCGACAAACACTCATTGTGTTTCACACAATTTGAGAGATCTAAATTCTATTCATCATGTTCTAATTGAATTACAATAGGAGAACTCGGAATATATAGGCCACACAGGGCTGTTGGGCCGAGTTAGATGATAGAATAAGATAAAACTAACATCTAATGGAAATAATAAAAATAACCTTAAAGTTTCCTAAAATAACTTAAGTAAAAGAAATACTAAAAATAGGAAATAAACATAATGTTCCAAAACTTAACAAAATCCCGTCAAAACCAGCAGCAGCTCAAAGAATGTGGATTTCGGCCAAGCTATAGGACGAATCTAGAAAAACCTTCAACAGAAAAGTTGTAGATCTCTTCGTCCTCGTTCCAACAAAGTATGGCACGCCTCAATCCGATCAATATTGAATCCGTACAACCCATTTTACAGAGACGTCGAAAAGCTGTCAAGTTGCTGAACGAATGTAAAAACGCCAAGCTTCCACCTTTGTACCTTCTCCCATGGTGGAGCTTTCTTCTTCCTCTTGATAAGGACATCATCCGAAGGTGTCTTGGATGGTCCCGCATCAATCTCCCTTTCTTGAAAAGGATTCGTCCTCGAATCCAAGGTCGCATTTGATTCCGCAAAGGCATCCGCACGAGCTCCTGGATCGAATACCACATGTCCATGGAAACCCTTCTCAAGGCTGATTGGTGTAGGGATTGACCACTCCTCGATGGTTATTATCTCAGCTTCATCTACAAAATCAAGAAACGAAATTTTATGAGTGCATAATTCAGATTCCACATTAATGCCATGATGTTCTAACTTAATATGCACTTGAGCTTGGTCAATGATCCCTAAGTTTACATCCAATGCTAGCAAGTTTTCTTCCTTTTTCAAGGCTGAATTTTCAATTAATTCAAGGCTAGCAATAGTAGAAGAATTTGCACCATCAATGATCATATTAGAAACTTTGCCTTTTTCTAAGCATTTAGTATGACATAAATCCTCTCTTTGATTATCATCACAAGACATAGGTTGAACATTTAAATTAATCAAAGAATCATCATGTTCATATGTAATGCAAACATCATGATCATAGGCAAGTAAATTAAGATCTTGATCATTATTAACAAGATGATTTACATGATCAGTAATCAACGAATTATCTATGCTAGAAGAAACATTAAGTTGAGTAGAAATGGGATGAGT
Source organism: Persicaria tinctoria (assembly GCA_037127255.1). Classification (NCBI taxonomy): domain Eukaryota; kingdom Viridiplantae; phylum Streptophyta; class Magnoliopsida; order Caryophyllales; family Polygonaceae; genus Persicaria; species Persicaria tinctoria. Next base: position 41,077,203 of record JBANSL010000020.1, read on the forward strand.
TTCTTCCCTTTCAATTGGTGGCATTTCATCTCTCGGTGGGACTCCTTGTACGAACACCGTATTAGAGCCACAACGCTGAAACTCTATTGTCGCAAGGCTGTTTTCCATCTTAGCTATGCTTGCATTCATCTTAGCTATGTTCTCCATGAAGGTATTGTACCAGTCATTGCTCTGGCTATTAGACATAGCAAATAAAGACAAACAAAGAACTATGTAAAAGTTAGAAAAATATAAACAACCTCACAAGTGTTTCACTCACACTCCCTCTCTTATTGGTATGTCACGCTTGTTGGGGCAATCCGCTTTGGGCAAATCAACAACCAAGCAAAAACTAAGCAATCAAAGTATGTAGTGAATGAAACAAACAACCAAAGTACTCGATAAAAGAGAAAGAGCACTCGACAGCAGCTGTAAACACTTGATTCAAGCAAAACAGATGGGCAATTGCAAGGAATCAACTCGACAAAACAAAGAGATCACTCGACAGGGGCTGAGATCACTCGACACTCACACAAACAACTCGATCAACACAAGAGAGAACTTGACCAGGGGGAGATCTCTTCGACACACACACAAGAAAGAACTCGGCAAGGGCTGAGATCACTCGACTCAATCAAAGCAAGCACTCGACAGTATCAATGAACACACAACAGTACTCGATCAAGGTGAAAAGAGTACTCGACACTCACAGCAGCACTTTGAATAAGAAAATCAGTGCTTGACACAAAGAGAAAATAAGAAAACAAAAGAAAAACTTGGAAATTTACACCTCTTTGATTGAAAACCTTAAGTTATGATGTTGTAGTTGCAAGGTAGGGTTTCAATTTTTGTGGAGGTGTATGTGTTTAGGTTTAGGGCTGTCGACAAGGGCTATGGAGAATCACCAAAAAGTTGAGTCCTTTAGGTTTTTCTTGCACTAGATCAACAAACAACAACCAAACACTTTCTCTCTTTTTTTTTTTTTTTTTTGTAATTTTCGGATCTGTTTTCTCTTTTTTTTTTTTTTTTTAAATATGAAACTAATGCAAGAAAATACTCAACTTGATATGTAGGACTCGAAAATTGGTATAGATGGTGATAAAAGATAGAAATTCAGCCCTAAAGATGTATTTATAGGTGAGGCTTTTGTTTATCTTTGGTAAGTGGATCTATCTAAGGCCTTAAAGATAAATGATAGATAAATATGATTTATATCCACCAAAAATCAGATTTTTTGTAAAGGCAATAAATAAATGGAATTTAGATAGAAGATAGAACAAATATGCCAAAGATAGAAAAGATAGAAAAGATAGAACACTAGGGTTTCTTTGGGTGTGAATGGGGCTGTCGACCAGAGCTACTCGACTATGGGGACAAGAGGCTTGCCGTCGGCTAGGAGAGTGACACAAGGGTTGTGCACACTGATCTGGTCGACTCCACGGTCTCGGGTAGGCTTGTGTTTAGGCTATGCAACCACAAACAATCACAAACTCAAGATTAGTGCAATACTCAAATAAAGAAACAAGAAGTAAAAGACCAAACAAGAAAAGGACTCTTTTTTGTGGATTTTGTGTTTATGAAAAAGAAAAGACTCAATCTTGATGTCGGAAACCAAAGCTCTGATGCCAATTTGATACGGGGTTAGCCGTGTGATGGTCCGATCTTCGACAACAAGCAAGAATAATCAAGAACTAATAAAGAAACTCAAGAACTTAATCAAGATTGATCAAGAACTATAAAGAATGATAAAGACTCGAAATTGCAACAAAGAATGAAAGACACGACCTGATATGGACTGAGTCGATCTATGCAGAACAAGATAAAGACCCCAGGCCTCCTCAGAGGGTAGGAACCAATACCAATGACTACACAACCCGCCTCTACAACCCTACACAATCAAGCGGACAACTTGAAGGCACAAGGAGGGGGCTTGTGGATACTAGATTCACCAAGTCTTGCGAAGTTGATGAACGGCAAAGCAAACCAAGCTAAATCAATACCAATAGTTGCAATTGAAGAGCACAACTCTATTCAATCGACAAACACTCATTGTGTTTCACACAATTTGAGAGATCTAAATTCTATTCATCATGTTCTAATTGAATTACAATAGGAGAACTCGGAATATATAGGCCACACAGGGCTGTTGGGCCGAGTTAGATGATAGAATAAGATAAAACTAACATCTAATGGAAATAATAAAAATAACCTTAAAGTTTCCTAAAATAACTTAAGTAAAAGAAATACTAAAAATAGGAAATAAACATAATGTTCCAAAACTTAACAAAATCCCGTCAAAACCAGCAGCAGCTCAAAGAATGTGGATTTCGGCCAAGCTATAGGACGAATCTGGAAAAACCTTCAACAGCAAAGTTGTAGATCTCTTCGTCCTCGTTCCAACAAGGTATGGCACGCCTCAATCCGATCAATATTGAATCCGTACGACCCATTTTACAGAGACGTCGAAAAGCTGTCAAGTTGCTGAACGAATGTAAAAACGCCAAGCTTCCACCTTTGTACCTTCTCCCATGGTGGAGCTTTCTTCTTCTTCTTGATAAGGACATCATCCGAAGGTGTCTTGGATGGTCCCGCATCATATTGTGTATAGATGATAATGGGAGCTTTTTGGGCGAAAAACTTTCCGTGACTTTTTCAAGCCAAAAGTGACCATATCGGCGTCACCCTTCTATGCCCAATCAAAACTACTCTCTTTTCGCTCAAATTTGTCTAAAGCATGTTTATATTGTGTATAGATAATAATGGAAGCTTTTTTACCAAGAAGCTTTCCGTGACTTTTTCGAGCCAAAAGTGACCATATCGGCGTCACCCTTCTATGCCCCATCAAAACTACTCTGTTTTCGCTCAAATTTGTCCCAAACATGTTTCTATTGTGTATAGATGATAATGGGAGCTTTTTGGGCGAAAAAATTTCCATGACTTTTTCAAGCCAAAAGTGACCATATCGGCGTCACCCATCTATGCCCAATCCAAACTAATCTCTTTTCGCTCAAATTTGTCTAAAACATGTTTATATTGTGTATAGATAATAATGGGAGCTTTTTGGGCTAAAAGATTTCCGTGAATTTTTCAAGCCAAAAGTGACCATATCGGCGTAACCCTTCTATGCCCTATCAAAACTACTCTGTTTTCGCTCAAATTTGCCCAAAACATGTTTATATTGTGTATAGATGATAATGTGAGCTTTTTGGGCGAAAAGATTTCCGTGACTTTTTCGAGCCAAAAGTGACCATATCGGCGTCACCCTTCTATGCCCCATCAAAACAACTCTGTTTTCGCTCAAATTTGTCCCAAAACATGTTTATATTGTGTATAGATGATAATGGTAGCTTTTTAGGCGAAAAGATTTCCGTGACTTTTTCGAGACAAAAGTGACCATATCGGCGTCTCCCTTCTATGCCCCATCAAAACTACTCTGTTTTCGTTAAAAATTTTCCCAAACATGTTTATAATGTGTGTAGATGATAATGGGAGCTTTTTGAGCGAAAAGCTTTCCGGGACTTTTTCGAGGCAAAAGTGACCATATCGGCGTCACCCTTCTATGCCCCATCAAAACTACTCTGTTTTCGCTCAAATTTGCCCAAAACATGTTTATGTTGTGTATAGATGATAATGGGAGCTTTTTGGGCGAAAAGATTTCCGTGACTTTTTCGAGCCAAAAGTGACCATATCGGCGTCACCCTTCTATGCCCCATCAAAACTACTATGTTTTCGCTCAAATTTGTCCCAAACATGTTTATATTGTGTATAGATGATAATGGGAGCTTTTTGGGCGAAAAGCTTTCCGTGACTTTTTCGAGCCAAAAGTGACCATATCGGCGTCACCCTTCTATGCCCAATCAAAACTACTCTGTTTTCGCTCAAATTTGTCCCAAACATGTTTCTATTGTGTATAGATGATAATGGGAGCTTTTTGAGCGAAAAGCTTTCCGTGACTTTTTCGAGCCAAAAGTGACCATATCGGCGTCACCCTTCTATGCCCCATCAAAACTACTCTGTTTTCGCTCAAATTTGTCCCAAACATGTTTATATTGTGCATAGATGATAATGGGAGCTTTTTGAGCGAAAAGCTTTCCGTGACTTTTTCGAGACAAAAGAGACCATATCGGCGTCACCCTTCTATGCCCCTTCAAAACTACTCTGTTTTCGCTCAAATTTTTCCCAAACATGTTTATATTGTGTATAGATGATAATGGGAGCTTTTTGAGCGAAAAGCTTTCCGTGACTTTTTCGAGCCAAAAGTGACCATATCGGTGTCACCCTTCTATGCCCCATCAAAACTACTATGTTTTCGCTCAAATTTGACCAAAACATGTTTATATTGTGTATAGATGATAATGGGAGCTTTTTGGGCGAAAAGATTTCCGTGACTTTTTCGAGACAAAAGTGACCATATCGGCGTCACCCTTCTATGCCCCATCAAAACTACTCTGTTTTCGCTCAAAATTTTCCCAAACATGTTTATATTGTGTGTAGATGATAATGGGAGCTTTTTGAGCGAAAAGCTTCCCGGGATTTTTTCGAGCCAAAAGTGACCATATCGGCGTCACCCTTCTATGCCCCATCAAAATTACTCTGTTTTCGCTCAAATTTGCCCAAAACATGTTTATATTGTGTATAGATGATAATGGGAGCTTTTTGGGCGAAAAGATTTCAGTGACTTTTTCGAGACAAAAGTGACCATATCGGCATCACCCTTATATGCCCCATCAAAACTACTCTGTTTTCGCTCAAATTTGTCCTAAACATGTTTATAATTTGTATAGATGATAATGGGAGCTTTTTGGGCGAAAAGATTTCAGTGACTTTTTCGAGACAAAAGTGACCATATCGGCGTCACCCTTATATGCCCCATCAAAACTACTCTGTTTTCGCTCAAATTTGTTCCAAACATGTTTATATTGTGTATAGATGATAATGGGAGCTTTTTGAGCGAAAACCTTTCCGTGACTTTTTCGAGCCAAAAGTGACCATATCGGCGTCACCCTTCTATGCCCCATCAAAACTACTCTGTTTTCGCTCAAATTTGTCCCAAACATGTTTATATTGTGTATAGATGATAATGTGAGCTTTTTGAGCGAAAAGCTTTCCGTGACTTTTTCGAGCCAAAAGTGACCATATCGGCGTCACCCTTCTATGCCCCATCAAAACTACTCTGTTTTCGCTCAAATTTGCCCAAAACAAGTTTATATTGTGTATAGATGATAATGGGAGCTTTTTGGGCGAAAAGATTTCCGTGACTTTTTCGAGACAAAAGTGACCATATTGGCGTCACCCTTCTATGCCCCATCAAAACTACTCTGTTTTCGCTCAAAATTTTCCCAAATATGTTTATATTGTGTGTAGATGATAATGGGAGCTTTTTGAGCGAAAAGCTTCCCGGGATTTTTTCGAGCCAAAAGTGACCATATCGGCGTCACCCTTCTATGCCCCATCAAAATTACTCTGTTTTCGCTCAAATTTGCCCAAAACATGTTTATATTGTGTATAGATGATAATGGGAGCTTTTTGGGGAAAAGATTTCAGTGACTTTTTCGAGACAAAAGTGACCATATCGGCGTCACCCTTATATGCCCCATCAAAACTACTCTGTTTTCGCTCAAATTTGTCCTAAACATGTTTATAATTTGTATAGATGATAATGGGAGCTTTTTGAGCGAAAAGCTTTCCGTGACTTTTTCGAGCAAAAAGTGACCATATCGGCGTCACCCTTCTATGCCCCATCGAAACTACTCTGTTTTCGCTCAAATTTGTCCCAAAAAAGGTTTATATTGTGTATAGATGATAATGGGAGGTTTTTGAGCGAAAATCTTTCCGTGACTTTTTCGAGCCAAAAGTGACCATATCGGCGTCACCCTTCTATGCCCCATCAAAACTACTCTGTTTTCGCTCAAATTTGCCCAAAACATGTTTATATTGTGTATAGATGATAATGGGAGCTTTTTGGGCGAAAAGATTTCCGTGACTTTTTCCAGCCAAAAGTGACCATATCGGCGTCACCCTTCTATGCCTAATCAAAACTACTCTGTTTTCGCTCAAATTTGTCCCAAACATGTTTATATTGTGTATAGATGATAATGGGAGCTTTTTGAGCGAAAAGCTTTCCGTGACTTTTTCGAGCCAAATGTGACCATATTGGCGTCACCCTTCTATGCCCCATTAAAACTACTCTGTTTTCGCTCAAATTTGCCCAAAACATGTTTATATTGTGTATAGATGATAATGGGAGCTTTTTGGGCGAAAAGATTTCCGTGACTTTTTCGAGACAAAAGTGACCATATCGGCGTCACCCTTCTATGCCCCATCGAAACTACTCTGTTTTCGCTCAAATTTGTCCCAAACATGTTTATATTGTGTATAGATGACAATGGGAGCTTTTTGAGCGAAAACCTTTCCGTGACTTTTTCGAGCCAAAAGTGACCATATCGGCGTCACCCTTCTATGCCCCATCAAAACTACTCTGTTTTCGCTCAAATTTGTCCCCAAACATGTTTATATTGTGTATAGATGATAATGGGAGCTTTTTGAGCGAAAAGCTTTCCGTGACTTTTTCGAGCCAAAAGTGACCATATCGGCGTCACCCTTCTATGCCCCATCAAAACTACTCTGTTTTCGCTCAAATTTGCCCAAAACATGTTTATATTGTGTATAGATGATAATGGGAGCTTTTTGGGCGAAAAGATTTCCGTGACTTTTTCGAGACAAAAGTGACCATATCGGCGCCACCCTTCTATGCCCCATCAAAACTACTCTGTTTTCGCTCAAAATTTTCCCAAACATGTTTATATTGTGTATAGATGATAATGGGAGCTTTTTGAGAGAAAAGCTTTCCGTGACTTTTTCGAGCCAAAAGTGACCATATCGGCATCACCCTTCTATGCCCCATCGAAACTACTCTGTTTTCGCTTAAATTTGTCCTAAACATGTTTATATTGTGTATAGATAACAGTGGGAGCTTTTTGAGCGAAAATCTTTCCGTGACTTTTTCGAGCCAAAAGTGACCATATCGGCGTCACCCTTCTATGCCCCATCAAAACTACTCTGTTTTCGCTCAAATTTGCCCAAAAAAAGATTATATTGTGTATATCAGATAATGGGAGCTTTTTGAGCGAAAACCTTTCCGTGACTTTTTCGAGCCAAAAGTGACCATATCGGCGTCACCCTTCTATGCCCCATCAAAACTACTCTGTTTTCGCTCAAATTTTCCAAAAACATGTTTATATTGTGTATAGATGATAATGGGAGCTTTTTGGGCGAAAAGATTTCAGTGACTTTTTCGAGACAAAAGTGACCATATCGGCGTCACCCTTATATGCCCCATCAAAACTACTCTGTTTTCGCTCAAATTTGTTCCAAACATGTTTATATTGTGTATAGATGATAATGGGAGCTTTTTGAGCGAAAACCTTTCCGTGACTTTTTCGAGCCAAAAGTGACCATATCGGCGTCACCCTTCTATGCCCCATCAAAACTACTCTGTTTTCGCTCAAATTTTCCAAAAACATGTTTATATTGTGTATAGATGATAATGGGAGCTTTTTGGGCGAAAAGATTTCAGTGACTTTTTCGAGACAAAAGTGACCATATCGGCGTCACCCTTATATGCCCCATCAAAACTACTCTGTTTTCGCTCAAATTTGTTCCAAACATGTTTATATTGTGTATAGATGATAATGGGAGCTTTTTGAGCGAAAAGCTTTCCGTGACTTTTTCGAGCCAAATGTGACCATATCGGCGTCACCCTTCTATGCCCCATTAAAACTACTCTGTTTTCGCTCAAATTTGCCCAAAACATGTTTATATTGTGTATAGATGATAATGGGAGCTTTTTGGGCGAAAAGATTTCCGTGACTTTTTCGAGACAAAAGTGACCATATCGGCATCACCCTTCTATGCCCCATCGAAACTACTCTGTTTTCGCTCAAATTTGTCCCAAACATGTTTATATTGTGTATAGATGACATTGGGAGCTTTTTGAGCGAAAAGCTTTCCGTGACTTTTTCGAGCCAAAAGTGACCATATCGGCGTCACCCTTCTATGCCCCATCAAAACTACTCTGTTTTCGCTCCAATTTGCCCAAAACATGTTTATATTGTGTATAGATGATAATGGGAGCTTTTTGGGCGAAAAGATTTCCGTGACTTTTTCGAGACAAAAGTGACCATATCGGCGCCACCCTTCTATGCCCCATCAAAACTACTCTGTTTTCGCTCAAAATTTTCCCAAACATGTTTATATTGTGTATAGATGATAATGGGAGCTTTTTGAGAGAAAAGCTTTCCGTGACTTTTTCGAGCCAAAAGTGACCATATCGGCATCACCCTTCTATGCCCCATCGAAACTACTCTGTTTTCGCTTAAATTTGTCCTAAACATGTTTATATTGTGTATAGATAACAGTGGGAGCTTTTTGAGCGAAAATCTTTCCGTGACTTTTTCGAGCCAAAAGTGACCATATTGGCGTCACCCTTCTATGCCCCATCAAAACTACTCTGTTTTCGCTCAAATTTGCCCAAAAAAAGATTATATTGTGTATATCAGATAATGGGAGCTTTTTGAGCGAAAACCTTTCCGTGACTTTTTCGAGCCAAAAGTGACCATATCGGCGTCACCCTTCTATGCCCCATCAAAACTACTCTGTTTTCGCTCAAATTTTCCAAAAACATGTTTATATTGTGTATAGATGATAATGGGAGCTTTTTGGGCGAAAAGATTTCAGTGACTTTTTCGAGACAAAAGTGACCATATCGGCGTCACCCTTATATGCCCCATCAAAACTACTCTGTTTTCGCTCAAATTTGTTCCAAACATGTTTATATTGTGTATAGATGATAATGGGAGCTTTTTGAGCGAAAACCTTTCCGTGACTTTTTCGAGCCAAAAGTGACCATATCGGCGTCACCCTTCTATGCCCCATCAAAACTACTCTGTTTTCGCTCAAATTTGTCCCAAACATGTTTATATTGTGTATAGATGATAATGTGAGCTTTTTGAGCGAAAAGCTTTCCGTGACTTTTTCGAGCCAAAAGTGACCATATCGGCGTCACCCTTTTATGCCCCATCAAAACTACTCTGTTTTCGCTCAAATTTGTCCCAAACATGTTTATATTGTGTATAGATGATAATGGGAGCTTTTTGAGAGAAAAGCTTTCCGTGACTTTTTCGAGCCAAAAGTGACCATATCGGCATCACCCTTCTATGCCCCATCGAAACTACTCTGTTTTCGCTCAAATTTGTCCTAAACATGTTTATATTGTGTATAGATAACAGTGGGAGCTTTTTGAGCGAAAATCTTTCCGTGACTTTTTCGAGCCAAAAGTGACCATATCGGCGTCACCCTTCTATGCCCCATCAAAACTACTCTGTTTTCGCTCAAATTTGTTCCAAACATGTTTATATTGTGTATAGATGATAATGGGAGCTTTTTGAGCGAAAAGCTTTCCGTGACTTTTTCGAGCCAAAAGTGACCATATCGGCGTCACCCTTCTATGCCCCATTAAAACTACTCTGTTTTCGCTCAAATTTGCCCAAAACATGTTTATATTGTGTATAGATGATAATGGGAGCTTTTTGGGCGAAAAGCTTTCCGTGACTTTTTCGAGCCAAAAGTGACCATATCGGCGTCACCCTTCTATGCCCAATCAAAACTACTCTGTTTTCGCTCAAATTTGTCCCAAACATGTTTCTATTGTGTATAGATGATAATGGGAGCTTTTTGAGCGAAAAGCTTTCCGTTACTTTTTCGAGCCAAAAGTGACCATATCGGCGTCACCCTTCTACGCCCCATCAAAACTACTCTGTTTTCGCTCAAATTTGCCCAAAACAAGTTTATATTGTGTATAGATGATAATGGGAGCTTTTTGGGCGAAAAGCTTTCCGTGACTTTTTCGAGCCAAAAGTGACCATATCGGCGTCACCCTTCTATGCCACATCAAAATTACTCTGTTTTCGCTCAAATTTGTCCCAAACATGTGTATATTGTGTATAGATGATAATGGGAGCTTTTTGAGCGAAAAGCTTTCCGTGACTTTTTCGAGCCAAAAGTGACCATATCGGCGTCACCCTTCTATGCCCCATTAAAACTACTCTGTTTTCGCTCAAATTTGCCCAAAACATGTTTATATTGTGTATAGATGATAATGAGAACTTTTTGGGCGAAAAGCTTTCCGTGACTTTTTCGAGCCAAAAGTGACCATATCGGCGTCACCCTTCTATGCCCCATCAAAACTACTATGTTTTCGCTCAAATTTGTCCCAAACATGTTTATATTGTGTATAGATGATAATGTGAGCTTTTTGGGCTAAAAGATTTCCGTGAATTTTTCAAGCCAAAAGTGACCATATCGGCGTCACCCTTCAATGCCCCATCAAAACTACTCTGTTTTCGCTCAAATTTGCCCAAAAATGTTTATATTGTGTATAGATGATAATGGGAGCTTTTTGGGCGAAAAGCTTTCCGTGACTTTTTCGAGCCAAAAGTGACCATATCGGCGTCACCCTTCTATGCCCCATCAAAACTACTACGTTTTCGCTCAAATTTGTCCCAAACATGTTTATATTGTGTATAGATGATAATGGGAGCTTTTTGAGCGAAAAGCTTTCCGTGACTTTTTCGAGCCAAAAGTGACCATATCGGCGTCACCCTTCTATGCCCCATTAAAACTACTCTGTTTTCGCTCAAATTTGCCCAAAACATGTTTATATTGTGTATAGATGATAATGGGAGCTTTTTGGGCGAAAAGCTTTCCGTGACTTTTTCGAGCCAAAAGTGACCATATCGGCGTCACCCTTCTATGCCCCATCAAAACTACTATGTTTTCGCTCAAATTTGTCCCAAACATTTTTATATTGTGTATAGATGATAATGGGAGCTTTTTGGGCGAAAAGCTTTCCGTGACTTTTTCGAGCCAAAAGTGACCATATCGGCGTCACCCTTCTATGCCCAATCAAAACTACTCTGTTTTCGCTCAAATTTGTCCCAAACATGTTTCTATTGTGTATAGATGATAATGGGAGCTTTTTGAGCGAAAAGCTTTCCGTTACTTTTTCGAGCCAAAAGTGACCATATCGGCGTCACCCTTCTATGCCCCATCAAAACTACTCTGTTTTCGCTCAAATTTGTCCCAAACATGTTTATATTGTGCATAGATGATAATGGGAGCTTTTTGAGCGAAAAGCTTTCCGTGACTTTTTCGAGACAAAAGTGACCATATCGGCGTCACCCTTCTATGCCCCATCGAAACTACTCTGTTTTCGCTCAAATTTGTCCCAAACATGTTTATATTGTGTATAGATGACAATAGGAGCTTTTTGAGCGAAAACCTTTCCGTGACTTTTTCGAGCCAAAAGTGACCATATTGGCGTCACCCTTCTATGCCCCATCAAAACTACTCTGTTTTCGCTCAAATTTTTCCCAAACATGTTTATATTGTGTATAGATGATAATGGGAGCTTTTTGAGCGAAAAGCTTTCCGTGACTTTTTCGAGCCAAAAGTGACCATATCGGTGTCACCCTTCTATGCCCCATCAAAACTACTATGTTTTCGCTCAAATTTGCCCAAAACATGTTTATATTGTGTATAGATGATAATGGGAGCTTTTTGGGCGAAAAGATTTCCGTGACTTTTTCGAGAAAAAAGTGACCATATCGGAGTCACCCTTCTATGCCCCATCAAAACTACTCTGTTTTCGCTCAAAATTTTCCCAAACATGTTTATATTGTGTGTAGATGATAATGGGAGCTTTTTGAGCGAAAAGCTTCCCGGGATTTTTTCGAGCCAAAAGTGACCATATCGACGTCACCCTTCTATGCCCCATCAAAATTACCCTGTTTTCGCTCAAATTTGCCCAAAACATGTTTATATTGTGTATAGATGATAATGGGAGCTTTTTGGGCGAAAAGCTTTCCGTGACTTTTTCGAGCCAAAAGTGACCATATCGGCGTCACCCTTCTATGCCCCATTAAAACTACTCTGTTTTCGCTCAAATTTGTCCCAAACATGTTTATATTGTGTATAGATGATAATGGGAGCTTTTTGAGCGAAAAGCTTTCCGTGACTTTTTCGAGCCAAAAGTGACAATATCGGCGTCACCCTTCTATGCCCCATCAAAACTACTGTGTTTTCGCTCAAATTTGTCCCAAACATGTTTATATTGTGTATAGATGATAATGGGAGATTTTTGAGCGAAAAGCTTTCCGTGACTTTTTCGAGCCAAAAGTGACCATATCGGCGTCACCCTTCTATGCCCAATCAAAACTACTCTGTTTTCGCTCAAATTTTTCCCAAACATGTTTCTATTGTGTATAGATGATAATGGGAGCTTTTTGGACGAAAAGCTTTCCGTGACTTTTTCGAGCCAAAAGTGACCATATCGGCGTCACCGTTCTATGCCCCATCAAAACTACTCTGTTTTCGCTCAAATTTGTCCCAAACATTTTTATATTGTGCATAGATGATAATGGGAGCTTTTTGGGCGAAAAGCTTTCCGTGACTTTTTTGAGCCGAAAGTAACCACATCGGCGTCATCCTTCTATGCCCCATCAAAACAACTCTGTTTTCGCTCAAGTTTGACCAAATATGTTTATATTGTGTATAGATGATAATGGGAGCTTTTTGGGCGAAAAACCTTCCGTGACTTTTTCAAGCCAAAAGTGACCATATCGGCGTCACCCTTCTATGCCCAATCAAAACTACTCTCTTTTCGCTCAAATTTGTCTAAAACATGTTTATATTGTGTATAGATAATAATGGGAGCTTTTTGGGCTAAAAGATTTCCGTGAATTTTCAAGCCAAAAGTGACCATATCGGCGTCACCCTTCTATGCCCCATCAAAACTACTGTGTTTTCGCTCAAATTTGCCCAAAACATGTTTATATTGTGTATAGATGATAATGTGAGCTTTTTGGGCGAAAAGATTTCCGTGACTTTTTCGAGCCAAAAGTGACCATATCGGCGTCACCCTTCTACGCCCCATCAAAACTACTCTGTTTTCGCTCAAATTTGCCCAAAACAAGTTTATATTGTGTGTAGATGATAATGGGAGCTTTTTGGGCGAAAAGCTTTCCGTGACTTTTTCGAGCCAAAAGTGACCATATCGGCGTCACCCTTCTATGCCACATCAAAATTACTCTGTTTTCGCTCAAATTTGTCCCAAACATGTTTATATTGTGTATAGATTATAATGGGAGCTTTTTGAGCGAAAAGCTTTCCGTGACTTTTTCGAGCCAAAAGTGACCATATCGGTGTCACCCTTCTATGCCCCATCAAAACTACTATGTTTTCACTCAAATTTGTCCCAAACATGTTTATATTGTGTATAGATGATAATGGGAGCTTTTTGAGCGAAAAGCTTTCCGTGACTTTTTCGAGCCAAAAGTGACCATATCGGCGTTACCCTTCTATGCCCAATCAAAACTACTCTGTTTTCGCTCAAATTTTTCCCAAACATGTTTCTATTATGTATAGATGATAATGGGAGCTTTTTGGATGAAAAGCTTTCCGTGACTTTTTCGAGCCAAAAGTGACCATATCGGCGTCACCGTTCTATGCCCCATCAAAACTACTCTGTTTTCGCTCAAATTTGTCCCAAACATTTTTATATTGTGCATAGATGATAATGGGAGCTTTTTGGGCGAAAAGCTTTCCGTGACTTTTTTGAGCCAAAAGTGACCACATCGGCGTCATCCTTCTATGCCCCATCAAAACTACTCTGTTTTCGTTCAAGTTTGTCCAAACATGATTATATTGTGTATAGATGATAATGGGAGCTTTTTGGGCGAAAAACTTTCCGTGACTTTTTCAAGCCAAAAGTGACCATATTGGCGTCACCATTCTATGCCCAATCAAAACTACTCTCTTTTCGCTCAAATTTGTCTAAAACATGTTTATATTGTGTATAGATAATAATGGGAGCTTTTTGGGCTAAAAGATTTCCGTGACTTTTTCAAGCCAAAAGTGACCATATCGGCGTCACCCTTCTATGCCCCATCAAAACTACTCTGTTTTCGCTCGAATTTGCCCAAAACATTTTTATATTGTGTATAGATGATAATGTGAGCTTTTTGGGCGAAAAGATTTCCGTGACTTTTTCGAGCCAAAAGTGACCACATCGGCGTCACCCTTCTATGCCCCATCAAAACTACTCTGTTTTCGCTCATATTTGCCCAAAACATGTTTATATTGTGTATAGATGATAATGTGAGCTTTTTGGGCGAAAAGATTTCCGTGACTTTTTCGAGCCAAAAGTGACCATATCGGCGTCACCCTTCTATGCCCCATCAAAACTACTATGTTTTCGCTCAAATTTGTCCCAAACATGTTTATATTGTGTATAGATGATAATAGGAGCTTTTTGGGCGAAAAGCTTTCCGTGACTTTTTCGAGGCAAAAGTGACCATATCGGCGTCACCCTTCTATGCCCAATCAAAACTACTCTGTTTTCGCTCAAATTTTTCCCAAACATGTTTCTATTGTGTATAGATGATAATGGGAGCTTTTTGGATGAAAAGCTTTCCGTGACTTTTTCGAGCCAAAAGTGACCATATCGGCGTCACCGTTCTATGCCCCATCAAAACTACTCTGTTTTCGCTCAAATTTGTCCCAAACATTTTTATATTGTGCATAGATGATAATGGGATCTTTTTGGGCGAAAAGCTTTCCGTGACTTTTTTGAGACAAAAGTGACCATATCGGCGTCTCCCTTCTATGCCCAATCAAAACTACTCTGTTTTCGCTCAAATTTTTCCCAAACATGTTTCTATTGTGTATAGATGATAATGGGAGCTTTTTGGATGAAAAGCTTTCCGTGACTTTTTCGAGCCAAAAGTGACCATATCGGCGTCACCCTTCTATGCCCCATCAAAACTACTCTATTTTCGCTCAAATTTGCCCAAAACATGTTTATATTGTGTATAGATGATAATGGGAGCTTTTTGGATGAAAAGCTTTCCGTGACTTTTTCGAGCCAAAAGTGACCATATCGGCGTCACCGTTCTATGCCCCATCAAAACTACTCTGTTTTCGCTCAAATTTGTCCCAAACATTTTTATATTGTGCATAGATGATAATGGGAGCTTTTTGGGCGAAAAGCTTTCCGTGACTTTTTTGAGCCAAAAGTGACCACATCGGCGTCATCCTTCTATGCCCCATCAAAACTACTCTGTTTTCGTTCAAGTTTGTCCAAACATGATTATATTGTGTATAGATGATAATGGGAGCTTTTTGGGCGAAAAACTTTCCGTGACTTTTTCAAGCCAAAAGTGACCATATTGGCGTCACCATTCTATGCCCAATCAAAACTACTCTCTTTTCGCTCAAATTTGTCTAAAACATGTTTATATTGTGTATAGATAATAATGGGAGCTTTTTGGGCTAAAAGATTTCCGTGACTTTTTCAAGCCAAAAGTGACCATATCGGCGTCACCCTTCTATGCCCCATCAAAACTACTCTGTTTTCGCTCGAATTTGCCCAAAACATTTTTATATTGTGTATAGATGATAATGTGAGCTTTTTGGGTGAAAAGATTTCCGTGACTTTTTCGAGCCAAAAGTGACCACATCGGCGTCATCCTTCTATGCCCCATAAAAACTACTCTGTTTTCGTTCAAGTTTGTCCAAACATGATTATATTGTGTATAGATGATAATGGGAGCTTTTTGGGCGAAAAACTTTCCGTGACTTTTTCAAGCCAAAAGTGACCATATTGGCGTCACCATTCTATGCCCAATCAAAACTACTCTCTTTTCGCTCAAATTTGTCTAAAACATGTTTATATTGTGTATAGATAATAATGGGAGCTTTTTGGGCTAAAAGATTTCCGTGACTTTTTCAAGCCAAAAGTGACCATATCGGCGTCACCCTTCTATGCCCCATCAAAACTACTCTGTTTTCGCTCATATTTGCCCAAAACATGTTTATATTGTGTATAGATGATAATGTGAGCTTTTTGGGCGAAAAGATTTCCGTGACTTTTTCGAGCCAAAAGTGACCATATCGGCGTCACCCTTCTATGCCCCATCAAAACTACTATGTTTTCGCTCAAATTTGTCCCAAAACATGTTTATATTGTGTATAGATGATAATGGTAGCTTTTTAGGCGAAAAGATTTCCGTGACTTTTTCGAGACAAAAGTGACCATATCGGCGTCTCCCTTCTATGCCCAATCAAAACTACTCTGTTTTCGCTCAAATTTTTCCCAAACATGTTTCTATTGTGTATAGATGATAATGGGAGCTTTTTGGATGAAAAGCTTTCCGTGACTTTTTCGAGCCAAAAGTGACCATATCGGCGTCACCCTTCTATGCCCCATCAAAACTACTCTATTTTCGCTCAAATTTGCCCAAAACATGTTTATATTGTGTATAGATGATAATGGGAGCTTTTTGGGCGAAAAGATTTCCGTGACTTTTTCGAGACAAAAGTGACCATATCGGCGTCACCCTTATATGCCCCATCAAAACTACTCTGTTTTCGCTCAAATTTGTCCCAAACATGTTTATATTGTATATAGATAATAATGTGAGCTTTTTGGGCTAAATGATTTCCGCGACTTTTTCAAGCCAAAAGTGACCATATCGGCGTCACCCTTCTATGCCCAATCCAAACTACTCTCTTTTCGCTCAAATTTGTCTAAAACATGTTTATATTGTGTATAGATAATAATGGGAGCTTTTTGGGCTAAAAGATTTCCGTGACTTTTTCAAGCCAAAAGTGACCATATCGGCGTAACCCTTCTATGACCCATCAAAACTACTCTATTTTCGCTCAAATTTGCCCAAAACATGTTTATATTGTGTATAGATGATAATGTGAGCTTTTTGGGCGAAAAGATTTCCGTGACTTTTTCGAGCCAAAAGTGACCATATCGGCGTCACCCTTCTATGCCCCATCAAAACTACTCTGTTTTCGCTCAAATTTACCCAAAACATGTTTATATTGTGTATAGATGATAATGTGAGCTTTTTGGGCGAAAAGATTTCCGTGACTTTTTCGAGCCAAAAGTGACCATATCGGCGTCACCCTTCTATGCCCAATCCAAACTACTCTCTTTTCGCTCAAATTTGTCTAAAACATGTTTATATTTTGTATAGATAATAATGGGAGCTTTTTGGGCTAAAAGATTTCCGTGACTCTTTCAAGTCAAATGTGACCATATCGGCGTCACCCTTCTATGCCCCATCAAAAGTACTATGTTTTCGCTCGAATTTATCCCAAACATGTTTCTATTGTGTATAGATGATAATGGGAGCTTTTTGGGCGAAAAACTTTCCGTGACTTTTTCAAGCCAAAAGTGACCATATCGGCGTCACCCTTCTATGCCCA
Organism: Persicaria tinctoria; assembly: GCA_037127255.1. NCBI lineage: Eukaryota > Viridiplantae > Streptophyta > Magnoliopsida > Caryophyllales > Polygonaceae > Persicaria > Persicaria tinctoria. Next base: position 41,094,519 of record JBANSL010000020.1, read on the forward strand.
ATCCAAACTACTCTCTTTTCGCTCAAATTTGTCTAAAACATGTTTATATTTTGTATAGATAATAATGGGAGCTTTTTGGGCTAAAAGATTTCCGTGACTTTTTCAAGCCAAAAGTGACCATATCGGCGTCACCCTTCTATGCCCCATCAAAAGTACTATGTTTTCGCTCGAATTTATCCCAAACATGTTTATATTGTGTATAGATGATAATGGGAGCTTTTTGAGCGAAAAGCTTTCCGTGACTTTTTCGAGCAAAAAGTGACCATATCGGCGTCACCCTTCTATGCCCCATCAAAACTACTCTGTTTTCGCTCATATTTGCCCAAAACATGTTTATATTGTGTATAGATGATAATGTGAGCTTTTTGGGCGAAAAGATTTCCGTGACTTTTTCGAGCCAAAAGTGACCATATCGGCGTCACCCTTCTATGCCCCATCAAAACTACTCTGTTTTCGCTCAAATTTGTCCCAAAACATGTTTATATTGTGTATAGATGATAATGGTAGCTTTTTAGGCGAAAAGATTTCCGTGACTTTTTCGAGACAAAAGTGACCATATCGGCGTCTCCCTTCTATGCCCCATCAAAACTACTCTGATTTCGCTCAAAATTTTCCCAAACATGTTTATATTGTGTGTAGATGATAATGGGAGCTTTTTGAGCGAAAAGCTTTCCGGGACTTTTTCGAGCCAAAAGTGACCATATCGGCGTCACCCTTCTATGCCCCATCAAAACTACTCTATTTTCGCTCAAATTTGCCCAAAACATGTTTATATTGTGTATAGATGATAATGGGAGCTTTTTGGGCGAAAAACTTTCCGTGACTTTTTCAAGCCAAAAGTGACCATATCGGCGTCACCCTTCTATGCCCAATCCAAACTACTCTCTTTTCGCTCAAATTTGTCTAAAACATGTTTATATTTTGTATAGATAATAATGGGAGCTTTTTGGGCTAAAAGATTTCCGTGACTTTTTCAAGCCAAAAGTGACCATATCGGCGTCACCCTTCTATGCCCCATCAAAAGTACTATGTTTTCGCTCGAATTTATCCCAAACATGTTTATATTGTGTATAGATGATAATGGGAGCTTTTTGAGCGAAAAGCTTTCCGTGACTTTTTCGAGCCAAAAGTGACCATATCGGCGTCACCCTTCTATGCCCCATCAAAACTACTCTGTTTTCGCTCATATTTGCCCAAAACATGTTTATATTGTGTATAGATGATAATGTGAGCTTTTTGGGCGAAAAGATTTCCGTGACTTTTTCGAGCCAAAAGTGACCATATCGGCGTCACCCTTCTATGCCCCATCAAAACTACTCTGTTTTCGCTCAAATTTGTCCCAAAACATGTTTATATTGTGTATAGATGATAATGGTAGCTTTTTAGGCGAAAAGATTTCCGTGACTTTTTCGAGACAAAAGTGACCATATCGGCGTCTCCCTTCTATGCCCCATCAAAACTACTCTGATTTCGCTCAAAATTTTCCCAAACATGTTTATATTGTGTGTAGATGATAATGGGAGCTTTTTGAGCGAAAAGCTTTCCAGGACTTTTTCGAGCCAAAAGTGACCATATCGGCGTCACCCTTCTATGCCCCATCAAAACTACTCTATTTTCGCTCAAATTTGCCCAAAACATGTTTATATTGTGTATAGATGATAATGGGAGCTTTTTGGGCGAAAAGATTTCCGTGACTTTTTCGAGACAAAAGTGACCATATCGGCGTCACCCTTATATGCCCCATCAAAACTACTCTGTTTTCGCTCAAATTTGTCCCAAACATGTTTATATTGTATATAGATAATAATGGGAGCTTTTTGGGCTAAATGATTTCCGCGACATTTTCAAGCCAAAAGTGACCATATCGGCGTCACCATTCTATGCCCAATCCAAACTACTCTCTTTTCGCTCAAATTTGTCTAAAACATGTTTATATTGTGTATAGATAATAATGGGAGCTTTTTGGGCTAAAAGCTTTCCGTGACTTTTTCAAGCCAAAAGTGACCATATCGGCGTCACCCTTCTATGCCCCATCAAAACTACTCTGTTTTCGCTCAAATTTGCCCAAAACATGTTTATATTGTGTATAGATGATAATGTGAGTTTTTTGGGCGAAAAGATTTCCGTGACTTTTTCGAGCCAAAAGTGACTATATCGGCGTCACCCTTCTATGCCCCATCAAAACTACTCTGTTTTCGCTCAAATTTGCCCAAAACAGGTTTATATTGTGTATAGATGATAATGTGAGCTTTTTGGGCGAAAAACTTTCCGTGACTTTTTCGAGCCAAAAGTGACCATATCGGCGTCACCCTTCAATATGCCCAATCAAAACTACTCTGTCTTCGCTCAAATTTGTCCCAAACATGTTTCTATTGTGTATAGATGATAATGGGAGCTTTTTGGGCGAAAAACTTTCCGTGACTTTTTCAAGCCAAAAGTGACCATATCGGCGTCACCCTTCTATGCCCAATCCAAACTACTCTCTATTCGCTCAAATTTGTCTAAAACATGTTTATATTGTGTATAGATAATAATGGGAGCTTTTTGGGCTAAAAGATTTCCGTGACTTTTTCAAGCCAAAAGTGACCATATCGGCGTCACCCTTCTATGCCCCGTCAAAAGTACTATGTTTTCGCTCGAATTTATCCCAAACATGTTTATATTGTGTATAGATGATAATGGGAGCTTTTTGAGCGAAAAGCTTTCGGTGACTTTTTCGAGCCAAAAGTGACCATATCGGCGTCACCCTTCAATATGCCCAATCAAAACTACTCTGTTTTCGCTCAAATTTGTCCCAAACATGTTTCTATTGTGTATAGATGATAATGGGAGCTTTTTGGGCGAAAAACTTTCCGTGACTTTTTCAAGCCAAAAGTGACCATATCGGCGTCACCCTTCTATGCAACATCAAAATTACTCTGTTTTCGCTCAAATTTGTCCCAAACATGTTTATATTGTGTATAGATGATAATGGGAGCTTTTTGAGCGAAAAGCTTTCCGTGACTTTTTTGAGCCAAAAGTGACCATATCGGCGTCACCCTTCTATGCCCCATCAAAAGTACTATGTTTTCGCTCAAATTTATCCCAAACATGTTTATATTGTGTATAGATGATAATGGGAGCTTTTTGAGCGAAAAGCTTTCCGTGACTTTTTCGAGCCAAAAGTGATCATATCGACGTCACCCTTCTATGCCCAATCAAAACTACTCTGTTTTCGCTCAAATTTGTCCCAAACATGTTTCTATTGTGTATAGATGATAATGGGAGCTTTTTGGGCGAAAAACTTTCCGTGACTTTTTCAAGCCAAAAGTGACCATATCGGCGTCACCCTTCTATGCCCAATCCAAACTACTCTCTTTTCGCTCAAATTTGTCTAAAACATGTTTATATTGTGTATAGATAATAATGGGAGCTTTTTGGGCTAAAAGATTTCCGTGACTTTTTCAAGCCAAAAGTGACCATATCGGCGTCACCCTTCTATGCCCCATCAAAAGTACTATGTTTTCGCTCGAATTTATCCCAAACATGTTTATATTGTGTATAGATGATAATGGGAGCTTTTTGAGTGAAAAGCTTTCCGTGACTTTTTCGAGCCAAAAGTGACCATATCGGCGTCACCCTTCAATATGCCCAATCAAAACTACTCTGTCTTCGCTCAAATTTGTCCCAAACATGTTTCTATTGTGTATAGATGATAATGGGAGCTTTTTGGGCGAAAAACTTTCCCTGACTTTTTCAAGCCAAAAGTGACCATATCGGCGTCACCCTTCTATGCCCAATCAAAACTACTCTCTTTTCGCTCAAATTTGTCTAAAACATGTTTATATTGTGTATAGATAATAATGGGAGCTTTTTGGGCTAAAAGATTTCCGTGACTTTTTCAAGCCAAAAGTGACCATATCGGCGTAACCCTTCTATGCCCCATCAAAACTACTCTGTTTTCGCTCAAATTTGCCCAAAACATGATTATATTGTGTATAGATGATAATGTGAGCTTTTTGGGCGAAAAGATTTCCGTGACTTTTTCGAGCCAAAAGTGACCATATCGGCGTCACCCTTCTATGCCCCATCAAAACTACTCTGTTTTCGCTCAAATTTGCCCAAAACATGTTTATATTGTGTATAGATGATAATGTGAGCTTTTTGGGCGAAAAGATTTCCGTGACTTTTTCGAGCCAAAAGTGACCATATCGGCGTCACCCTTCTATGCCCCATCAAAACTACTCTGTTTTCGCTCAAATTTGCCCAAAACAGGTTTATATTGTGTATAGATGATAATGTGAGCTTTTTGGGCGAAAAACTTTCCGTGACTTTTTCGAGCCAAAAGTGACCATATCGACGTCACCCTTCTATGCCCAATCAAAACTACTCTGTTTTCGCTCAAATTTGTCCCAAACATGTTTCTATTGTGTATAGATGATAATGGGAGCTTTTTGGGCGAAAAACTTTCCGTGACTTTTTCAAGCCAAAAGTGACCATATCGGCGTCACCCTTCTATGCCCAATCCAAACTACTCTCTTTTCGCTCAAATTTGTCTAAAACATGTTTATATTGTGTATAGATAATAATGGGAGCTTTTTGGGCTAAAAGATTTCCGTGACTTTTTCAAGCCAAAAGTGACCATATCGGCGTCACCCTTCTATGCCCCATCAAAAGTACTATGTTTTCGCTCGAATTTATCCCAAACATTTTTATATTGTGTATAGATGATAATGGGAGCTTTTTGAGCGAAAAGCTTTCCTTGACTTTTTCGAGCCAAAAGTGACCATATCGGCGTCACCCTTCAATATGCCCAATCAAAACTACTCTGTTTTCGCTCAAATTTGTCCCAAACATGTTTCTATTGTGTAAAGATGATAATGGGAGCTTTTTGGGCGAAAAACTTTCCGTGACTTTTTCAAGCCAAAAGTGACCATATCGGCGTCACCCTTCTATGCCCAATCCAAACTACTCTCTTTTCGCTCAAATTTGTCTAAAACATGTTTATATTGTGTATAGATAATAATGGGAGCTTTTTGGGCTAAAAGATTTCCGTGACTTTTTCAAGCAAAAAGTGACCATATCGGCGTCACCCTTCTATGCCCCATCAAAAGTACTATGTTTTCGCTCGAATTTATCCCAAACATGTTTATATTGTGTATAGATTATAATGGGAGCTTTTTGAGCGAAAAGCTTTCCGTGACTTTTTCGAGCCAAAAGTGACCATATCGGCGTCACCCTTCAATATGCCCAATCAAAACTACTCTGTTTTCGCTCAAATTTGTCCCAAACATGTTTCTATTGTGTATAGATGATAATGGGAGCTTTTTGGGCGAAAAACTTTCCGTGACTTTTTCAAGCCAAAAGTGACCATATCGGCGTCACCATTCTATGCCCAATCAAAACTACTCTCTTTTCGCTCAAATTTGTCTAAAACATGTTTATATTGTGTATAGATAATAATGGAAGCTTTTTTACCAAAAAGCTTTCCGTGACTTTTTCGAGCCAAAAGTGACCATATCGGCGTCACCCTTCTATGCCCAATCAAAACTACTCTGTTTTCGCTCAAATTTGTCTTAAACATGTTTCAATTGTGTATAGATGATAATGGGAGCTTTTTGGGCGATAAACTTTCCGTGACTTTTTCAAGCCAAAAGTGACCAAATCGGCGTCACCCTTCTATGCCCAATCCAAACTACTCTCTTTTCGCTCAAATTTGTCTAAAACATGTTTATATTGTGTATAGATAATAATGTGAGCTTTTTGGGCGAAAAACTTTCCGTGACTTTTTCGAGCCAAAAGTGACCATATCGACGTCACCCTTCTATGCCCAATCAAAACTACTCTGTTTTCGCTCAAATTTGTCCCAAACATGTTTCTATTGTGTATAGATGATAATGGGAGCTTTTTGGGCGAAAAACTTTCCGTGACTTTTTCAAGCCAAAAGTGACCATATCGGCGTCACCCTTCTATGCCCAATCCAAACTACTCTCTTTTCGCTCAAATTTGTCTAAAACATGTTTATATTGTGTATAGATAATAATGGGAGCTTTTTGGGCTAAAAGATTTCCGTGACTTTTTCAAGCCAAAAGTGACCATATCGGCGTCACCCTTCTATGCCCCATCAAAAGTACTATGTTTTCGCTCGAATTTATCCCAAACATGTTTATATTGTGTATAGATGATAATGGGAGCTTTTTGAGCGAAAAGCTTTCCTTGACTTTTTCGAGCCAAAAGTAACCATATCGGCGTCACCCTTCAATATGCCCAATCAAAACTACTCTGTTTTCGCTCAAATTTGTCCCAAACATGTTTCTATTGTGTAAAGATGATAATGGGAGCTTTTTGGGCGAAAAACTTTCCGTGACTTTTTCAAGCCAAAAGTGACCATATCGGCGTCACCCTTCTATGCCCAATCCAAACTACTCTCTTTTCGCTAAAATTTGTCTAAAACATGTTTATATTGTGTATAGATAATAATGGGAGCTTTTTGGGCTAAAAGATTTCCGTGACTTTTTCAAGCAAAAAGTGACCATATCTGCGTCACCCTTCTATGCCCCATCAAAAGTACTATGTTTTCGCTCGAATTTATCCCAAACATGTTTATATTGTGTATAGATGATAATGGGAGCTTTTTGAGCGAAAAGCTTTCCGTGACTTTTTCGAGCCAAAAGTGACCATATCGGCGTCACCCTTCAATATGCCCAATCAAAACTACTCTGTTTTCGCTCAAATTTGTCCCAAACATGTTTCTATTGTGTATAGATGATAATGGGAGCTTTTTGGGCGAAAAACTTTCCGTGACTTTTTCAAGCCAAAAGTGACCATATCGGTGTCACCATTCTATGCCCAATCAAAACTACTCTCTTTTCGCTCAAATTTGCCTAAAACATGTTTATATTGTGTATAGATAATAATGGAAGCTTTTTTACCAAAAAGCTTTCCGTGACTTTTTCGAGCCAAAAGTGACCATATCGGCGTCACCCTTCTATGCCCAATCAAAACTACTCTGTTTTCGCTCAAATTTGTCCCAAACATGTTTCAATTGTGTATAGATGATAATGGGAGCTTTTTGGGCGATAAACTTTCCGTGACTTTTTCAAGCCAAAAGTGACCAAATCGGCGTCACCCTTCTATGCCCAATCCAAACTACTCTCTTTTCGCTCAAATTTGTCTAAAACATGTTTATATTGTGTATAGATAATAATGTGAGCTTTTTGGGCGAAAAACTTTCCGTGACTTTTTCGAGCCAAAAGTGACCATATCGACGTCACCCTTCTATGCCCAATCAAAACTACTCTGTTTTCGCTCAAATTTGTCCCAAACATGTTTCTATTGTGTATAGATGATAATGGGAGCTTTTTGGGCGAAAAACTTTCCGTGACTTTTTCAAGCCAAAAGTGACCAAATCGGCGTCACCCTTCTATGCCCAATCCAAACTACTCTCTTTTCGCTCAAATTTGTCTAAAACATGTTTATATTGTGTATAGATGATAATGGGAGCTTTTTGAGCGAAAAGCTTTCCTTGACTTTTTCGAGCCAAAAGTGACCATATCGGCGTCACCCTTCAATATGCCCAATCAAAACTACTCTGTTTTCGCTCAAATTTGTCCCAAACATGTTTCTATTGTGTAAAGATGATAATGGGAGCTTTTTGGGCGAAAAACTTTCCGTGACTTTTTCAAGCCAAAAGTGACCATATCGGCGTCACCCTTCTATGCCCAATCCAAACTACTCTCTTTTCGCTCAAATTTGTCTAAAACATGTTTATATTGTGTATAGATAATAATGGGAGCTTTTTGGGCTAAAAGATTTCCGTGACTTTTTCAAGCCAAAAGTGACCATATCGGCGTCACCCTTCTATGCCCCATCAAAAGTACTATGTTTTCGCTCGAATTTATCCCAAACATGTTTATATTGTGTATAGATGATAATGGGAGCTTTTTGAGCGAAAAGCTTTCCGTGACTTTTTCGAGCCAAAAGTGACCATATCGGCGTCACCCTTCAATATGCCCAATCAAAACTACTCTGTTTTCGCTCAAATTTGTCCCAAACATGTTTCTATTGTGTATAGATGATAATGGGAGCTTTTTGGGCGAAAAACTTTCCGTGACTTTTTCAAGCCAAAAGTGACCATATCGGCGTCACCATTCTATGCCCAATCAAAACTACTCTCTTTTCGCTCAAATTTGTCTAAAACATGTTTATATTGTGTATAGATAATAATGGAAGCTTTTTTACCAAAAAGCTTTCCGTGACTTTTTCGAGCCAAAAGTGACCATATCGGCGTCACCCTTCTATGCCCAATCAAAACTACTCTGTTTTCGCTCAAATTTGTCCCAAACATGTTTCAATTGTGTATAGATGATAATGGGAGCTTTTTGGGCGATAAACTTTCCGTGACTTTTTCAAGCCAAAAGTGACCAAATCGGCGTCACCCTTCTATGCCCAATCCAAACTACTCTCTTTTCGCTCAAATTTGTCTAAAACATGTTTATATTGTGTATAGATAATAATGTGAGCTTTTTGGGCGAAAAACTTTCCGTGACTTTTTCGAGCCAAAAGTGACCATATCGACGTCACCCTTCTATGCCCAATCAAAACTACTCTGTTTTCGCTCAAATTTGTCCCAAACATGTTTCTATTGTGTATAGATGATAATGGGAGCTTTTGGGGCGAAAAACTTTCCGTGACTTTTTCAAGCCAAAAGTGACCATATCGGCGTCACCCTTCTATGCCCAATCCAAACTACTCTCTTTTCGCTCAAATTTGTCTAAAACATGTTTATATTGTGTATAGATAATAATGGGAGCTTTTTGAGCTAAAAGATTTCCGTGACTTTTTCAAGCCAAAAGTGACCATATCGGCGTCACCCTTCTATGCCCCATCAAAAGTACTATGTTTTCGCTCGAATTTATCCCAAACATGTTTATATTGTGTATAGATGATAATGGGAGCTTTTTGAGCGAAAAGCTTTCCTTGACTTTTTCGAGCCAAAAGTGACCATATCGGCGTCACCCTTCAATATGCCCAATCAAAACTACTCTGTTTTCGCTCAAATTTGTCCCAAACATGTTTCTATTGTGTATAGATGATAATGGGAGCTTTTGGGGCGAAAAACTTTCCGTGACTTTTTCAAGCCAAAAGTGACCATATCGGCGTCACCCTTCTATGCCCAATCCAAACTACTCTCTTTTCGCTCAAATTTGTCTAAAACATGTTTATATTGTGTATAGATAATAATGGGAGCTTTTTGAGCTAAAAGATTTCCGTGACTTTTTCAAGCCAAAAGTGACCATATCAGCGTCACCCTTCTATGCCCCATCAAAAGTACTATGTTTTCGCTCGAATTTATCCCAAACATGTTTATATTGTGTATTGATGATAATGGGAGCTTTTTGAGCGAAAAGCTTTCCTTGACTTTTTCGAGCCAAAAGTGACCATATCGGCGTCACCCTTCAATATGCCCAATCAAAACTACTCTGTTTTCGCTCAAATTTGTCCCAAACATGTTTCTATTGTGTATAGATGATAATGGGAGCTTTTTGGGCGAAAAACTTTCCGTGAATTTTTCAAGCCAAAAGTGACCATATCGGCGTCACCCTTCTATGCCCAATCCAAACTACTCTCTTTTCGCTCAAATTTGTCTAAAACATGTTTATATTGTGTATAGATAATAATGGGAGCTTTTTGGGCTAAAAGATTTCCGTGACTTTTTCAAGCCAAAAGTGACCATATCGGCGTCACCCTTCTATGCCCCATCAAAAGTACTATGTTTTCGCTCGAATTTATCCCAAACATGTTTATATTGTGTATAGATGATAATGGGAGCTTTTTGAGCGAAAAGCTTTCCGTGACTTTTTCGAGCCAAAAGTGACCATATCGGCGTCACCCTTCAATATGCCCAATATCGGAGCCACCCCTAGGAGCCGTTGGAGCCTCCATGGATCCTTCAATGTTGGGAGCGGATGCATTTAATGCTTGTCTTGGGAAGGAACAAGGCTCAACTCCCCTTGAGTCTACATTCATGGAAGAGAGTTTGAATTCAAATTCAAACCACATCCAATTTAATGAAGGAATTAATGCTCAGGTTAGTTCCCAAGACCAATCTAATTTGAATTCAAATTCAATTATGGATAACCATGAGAATGGCGCCAACTTGTTCGGATATGGAGCCAACCCGGAAATATTATACCCCATGAACCCTCCCTTTGCGGATGGTCCCTTGATCATTGAGTGTGTTCTCGACAACCCCGACCTCACAAGCACCCGGACTCCTATCGCTGGCTCCATGTCCACGCCATCGCTGGAAGCCTTGGCACCTTTCGCTGCCAGCGAGAGCTGCCCCAGGATGCCTACCGCTAACGCGGGAGAGGGTACCGGGGAGCTTGTCGCTGATGGCGAGACGCCAGGCGCTACCGCGAGTGCTGGCAACAGTGTGGGTAGTCTATCGCATGGCGCCCAGGTCCCCGTCGTTGCTGGAGATGGCTTAGGCGCCATCGCTAATGGCCTTAGTACACCCGAGGTGTCCGAGGATGCCCGGGTGTCTAAGCCTAGTGAGCTGGCGTCTTCCGCTCCCAGCGATGGACTCCTTGTGAGCGCCAGTGATGCCCGGATCCCCGCGGATGCTCCTCTTGTGCCCGAGCAACAACGAAAGACATCCTTTGATGCCCGGAAGCTTCTGGACACCCCTCCAGCGACTGTTGCTAGCGATGGGGACCTCCATACGCCTAAGGACCAGATTCTAAGCAATGGTAAGGACTCTCCTCCGAAGCAAGGTATGCCCTCCCAATCTAATGTTTGGTTTGACAAACCCAAAAAGATCTTTATGAATACGGGAGTTGGAGGTAAGATTGATTATTTTGAGGAGAACAAATCTAAAACCGTTGTTGAGATTGACATGAGTGAAGCTATCCCTAGCCATGAGGTGTGGGGATGGACTCTCTTGGGTCAATATGTAGGTTATCACCCGGGAAATTTCAAGATCAACGAGATGAGGAGAGGATGGGGTGTCAAGTCTAAGTACTACGAGGAGAATGGTTGGTTTGTTTTCTCCTTTGAGACGGAGGATGCGGCTAATGAGGTGCTCAAGGATGGCCCATACTTCATCAAAGGTCGCCCCTTCATCCTTAAGCATGTTCCGGAGATGTTTGCCTTCACAAAGAAGGAAGCGGCTACGGTGCCCCTTTGGGTTCGCATGATGGGGGTCCCCGTCAATTTTTGGACTCACAATGTTATTGGTAAGATCGCTTCCACCCTTGGCAAACCCCTCTATGTTGATAAAGTAACCGAGGAAAGAAAGAAAAAAGCATATGCTCGCGCCCTTATTGAGATCAACTTTGCCGAGCCAATCAACAAAGAGGTAACCCTTTCTTTTAGCAACAATGCTAAGCTTAATGTTTCCTTCTATATTGAGCATGAGCCAAAGTATTGTGGTAAGTGTTTCACCTTTGGTCATAATCCTTGTGAATGCCCTTTAAGACCCAAAACTACTAACTTTTCGTCTAAGAGTGAACCACCTAAGGCTAATTCTCAAGACAAAGGGAAGGGAAAGGAGCATGAGAAGGTGGATGCTAGCCAACCAAAGGCTTGTGGCTCATCCGGGTTAACAATGGAGGAGAAGTTGGCCGCGGCCAAAGGAAAAGGTGATGGAGATTCTAGCAATGGAAACAATATGAAGAAAAATGATGAAGGCGCTAACACCACCACCAAAGATGAAGCCAACATCAAGGTAAATATCACTCCTAGTGACACCCCTCTTTCGGCCAATACTAATGATGACAATGATGTTTCTAGGACCGAGAATATGGATGGAGAAAAACCGAATGAGGCAAAGAAAGGGAACACTAGGAGAAGGAAGAGGCCGAAAAACAAGAAGGCTAAGGAGCAACCGCCATTGCAAGAGGAAGGAGAGATGGGAACACATTTGGAAACAAAGGTAAGTACCCCTCCTAACACTTATGCCACTAGATCTAATTCGTGTCCTCCCTTGAATAGGTTGAGGGCTGAAATTGTCGAGAATGGCATTAGCTTGGACCTTGATGTGTCGTCTTCGGATGGGTTGGAAGACCCAAATGACGAAGACTATGTATCCGTCCATACTTACCAAAGCGAGAGTGAGATGGAGGAGGAGAACCAACCGAGCTTCACTAAGGTGATGTCTAAGAAGGAGAAGAGGAGATTGGCTAAGGGGATGATTGGAGGTAGAGTGGTGATATGTGGATTGAGGGCCGAACCCAAATGGCCTTCAAAACATGAATCATACACTACTTCGGCTTCCAAGGACGGCAAGGGGATCCGGAAACCCAACAATGGGTCTTTATGAAGATCATTGCATGGAATGTGAAGGGGTTGAACCAACCCCTGAAACAAAATGGTGTAATAAGCTTGGTTCGGAAACATGATGCTAAGGTATGTGGCTTCCTCGAAACTAAAGCTCATGAAGGTCATTTTGATGTATCTAGATTTATGTCTTCCCACTTTCCCCTTTGGGAACATGCCTCTAATTTCCACCTTGACCCTAGAGGAAGGATGCTCATTGTGTGGGATCCAAACTTTGTCCACTTAAACGTGGTTGAGGTTGGTGTCCAACACATGGGCTGTACTTTGAAGGATAAGTCTACGGGTGTCGAGATAGGGGTATGTTTCATCTATGGACTCCATTCGGTGGTCCATAGAAGAGGAATATGGGAAGCTTTGGCTAACCTCTTATGCAGATTTTCGCTCCCTTGGATGGCCTTGGGGGACTTCAACAATGTCATGAGATTTGAGGAGAGGATAAACGGAGTCCCGGTTACAAACTACGAGTGCAAGGACATGGTTGAGGCTTGCCAAAATCTTGGTTTGATTGACTCTTCCTTCACTAGTGATAGTTTGTTTACTTGGTCGGATGGTAGAATTTCTAGCAAGATTGATAGGGTGCTTATTAATGCCGAATGGGTTAATAAAAACCTCTTTTGCCACACTTACTACCCGGCTTCGTGGGAGCTCTCCGACCACAAGCCGGCGGTTGTTTCTTTGTGTAGGAATGAAGGGAAGAAAGGTGGAATGTTCAAATTCCTCAACCTTTGGAGCCATGATGAGAAGTTCCTTGAGATTGTAAGGACAAATTGGAGTATGCCTAGAGGAGGGTCATTCCAATTTCGTCTTTGCAAGCTCCTCAAAGGACTCAAAAGACCCCTTAAGGCGCTGAATTGCAAGGAGTACACCCACATCACTGAAAGAGCCAAAAGAGCCAATGAGAGCTTGGCTTTGGCAATGGATGATTCGACGGCTAACCCTAGTTGCGAAGAAGCTATGGATGCCTTGACTAGTGCAAGGGCCCTAGCTACTCGACTCAACAAAGCGGAATATGCCTACTTGAGACAACATGCCAAAGCTAAGTATATTCTTAATAGCGACCAATGCAACAAGTACTTTCACTCTATAATGAAGTTCAATAGCCATCGGAAGCACATTGTCTCTATGACTAAGTGTGATGGATCTATGACAACTTCTAAACTTGATGTTGCAAATGAGTTTGTCAAGTACTACAAGAACCTTCTTGGTTGTGCAGGACCGGAAGTGGAGATCGACAACTCTTGGTTTGCTAGAGGTGCATCTATTCGGGAGGAGGACAAAGGCATGCTCACGGCGCCGGTCTCGAATGAGGAAATCAAAGCGGCTTTGTGGAGCATAGGAGAGGACAAGGCCCCAGGGCCGGATGGCTACTCTTCTTGCTTCTTCAAAGCTTCATGGAATGTCACGGGGCCGGAGTTGTGCTCAGCGGTCAAGGAGTTCTTCCGGAATGGGAAACTTTTGAGACAAATGAACCACACGATTATAAGCTTGATTCCCAAGAAGGACGAGTCGACTAGGGTTGAACATTTTAGACCGATCTCTTGTTGCAATGTAGCTTACAAGGTCATTTCCAAGATCCTCACTTTGAGACTTGGGAAATGCCTTGGCTATGTTGTTGATCCGGCCCAAAATGCGTTCATCCCTAATCGACTCATGTCCGACAATATTTTCTTAGTGCAAGAGCTTCTTCGCAAATATAATGTCAAGCGTGAAACTAGGAGATGTTTTCTTAACATTGACCTAGCTAAGGCTTATGATTCTTTATCTTGGAAGTTCTTACGCTTCGTGTTGTGTGATTTAGGTTTCCCACCGGAGTTCACTACATGGGTGATGGAATGCGTTGAGACGACATCCTTCTCCATCAAAGTGAACAATGACATACATGGCATGTTCGAAGGTAAAAGGGGACTTAGGCAAGGTGATCCACTCTCTCCCTCACTCTTTGTCTTAGCTATGGAATTCTTTTCTAGGATTGTCAAAGTTGAGACTAGTAAGGTTGGTTTTCATTTTCATCAACATTGTGAGAGTGTTAGGATTGCCCACCTAATGTTTGCGGATGATATAGTTCTCTTTAGCCGTGGAGATTTGAGTTCGGTTAGTTGCTTGATGAGTTGTCTCCATCGATTTGAGAAAGCTTCGGGTCTCTCGGTCAACAAGGATAAATCCTCGGCGTTCTTAGCTTCGGTTCCGGCCAATGAGACTCAAGCCATTATGGATGTGACGGGATTCAAGAAAGGGGAGTTTCCCTTCCGATACCTTGGGATCCCAATCAGCCCCCACGGCCTCCGGGTGACTCACTATGGCCCTCTTTTGGACAAGATTGGTAAGAAGCTCTCTACTTGGGCTAGCAAACATTTGTCTTATGCAGGTCGCAGGGAGCTCATTGCTTCGGTGATCCAAGGGATGGAAGGGTTTTGGCTCTCAATCCTCCCCGTCCCCGAAAGTGTCATGCAAGCTCTTATTAGCTTGTGTCGATCCTTTCTTTGGAAAACACCGAGAGTGAGTTGGAGCAAAGTGTGCAAGCCTAAACATGAAGGAGGACTAGGGCTCATCGACATTAGGCCTTGGAATGATGCCTTCATGTGCAAGCACCTTTGGAGGATTAAGGAGAAGAAGGAGAGCCTTTGGGTCCGTTGGTTGCATCACCGTTACCTTGCAGTGGCGGAGGTGGACGCTTGGGAAGCTCATAGACGGGACTCGCCGCTCATCAAAGCCATTATTAAGGTAAAGAACAAAATGCTAATTTTGAACCCTAACCTTAATATATTGCTTGATGATTGGTGTGATGGGGAGAGGTTCAAAGTCAAGCGTGCTTATGAGGAGATGAGAGACAAAGGGACCAGAGTCCATTGGTCTAAGGAAGTTTGGGTCAAAGGGGGCACCCCAAAGCATAGCTTCATCCTTTGGCTTGCTACATTGGGTAAGCTGCCTACCTTGGATAGACTCTTCTACCTTGATATTAACCATGGATGTAGGTTTTGTGATGAAGACACTTTGGAGACCCATGAGCACCTCTTCTTTGAGTGCCCTTATGCTAAGGGCATTTGGAAGAGAACGAGGGAGAGATTCTCAATTCCGGAAGGGGTTGATAGCTTGACTCGCGGTCTTAGGTGGCTTCGAAGATACAAGAGAAAGAAGGGTTGTGAGGCCAAGTCTAAAACCTTTGCCTTTTCCGCGGCCATTTACTTTATTTGGCATGCGCGAAATGCAAAGCTCTATGACGACAACCTTATCCCCGAAGAAGTGGTGGCTCGGCTTATTGCTACCCATGTTTTCCGTTTCCTTCATGACACCTTTGCTTTGGATGATGTTGAGAAAATCTAAGCTTTGGCTCCCCCTTGTGCCCTCTTGGCTGATTGGTTATATTTCTAAGACATTTGGATGGTGTCCTTGGGCCTGCGTGCCTTTAGTGAATGCTTGCACTCGGGAACCATCCCCGCTGGTTAGAGTTTTGGCTTGTGTCCTTTTGGGTACCTGCGTGACCCGGGAACAAGGTCTTTTTGGTGTATTTTGGAGGTGTGTTGGGTTTGTGTACCCTAACCGCTCCCTTTTCTTGTTTTCTTGGCATTTTGTGTGTGCTTGTTCAGGCTGTGACTTGGATGAGGCACATATCCGCTATTTTATTTTTGCTTTGAACCCTTGTTGAGTCTTGGCTGCGTCCGAGCTCAAAAAGGGGCTCGAGCTTCTTGATGTATGATCCTTTGGATCCCCCCATTCTTTCATTAATATTTACATAAACCTCCCCTCACCCGGACTTAGTGCCGGGGGGGTTGGCTTCAAAAAAAAACTACTCTGTTTTCGCTCAAATTTGTCCCAAACATGTTTCTATTGTGTATAGATGATAATGGGAGCTTTTTGGGCGAAAAACTTTCCGTGACTTTTTCAAGCCAAAAGTGACCAAATCGGCGTCACCCTTCTATGCCCAATCAAAACTACTCTCTTTTCGCTCAAATTTGTCTAAAACATATTTATATTGTGTATAGATAATAATGGAAGCTTTTTTACCAAAAAGCTTTCCGTGACTTTTTCGAGCCAAAAGTGACCATATCGGCGTCACCCTTCTATGCCCCATCAAAACTACTCTGTTTTCGCTCAAATTTGTCCCAAACATGTTTCTATTGTGTATAGATGATAATGGGAGCTTTTTGAGCGATAAACTTTCCGTGACTTTTTCAAGCCAAAAGTAACCATATCGGCGTCACCCTTCTATGCCCAATCCAAACTACTCTCTTTTCGCTCAAATTTGTCTAAAACATGTTTATATTGTGTATAGATAATAATGGGAGCTTTTTGGGCGAAAAGATTTCCGTGACTTTTTCGAGCCAAAAGTGACCATATCGGCGTCACCCTTCTATGCCCCAACAAAACTATTCTGTTTTCGCTCAAATTTGTCCCAAAACATGCTTATATTGTGTATAGATGATAATGGGAGCTTTTTGGGCGAAAAGATTTCCGTGACTTTTTCGAGACAAAAGTGACCATATCGGCGTCTCCCTTCTATGCCCCATCAAAACTACTCTGTTTTCGCTCAAAATTTTCCCAAACATGTTTATATTGTGTGTAGATGATAATGGGAGCTTTTTGAGCGAAATGCTTTCCGGGACTTTTTCGAGCCAAAAGTGACCATATCGGCGTCACCCTTCTATGCCCCATCAAAACTACTCTGTTTTCGCTCAAATTTGCCCAAAACATGTTTGTATTGTGTATAGATGATAATGGGAGCTTTTTGGGCGAAAAGATTTCCGTGACTTTTTCGAGACAAAAGTGACCATATCGGCGTCACCCTTCTATGCGCCATCAAAACTACTCTGTTTTCGCTCAAATTTGCCCAAAACATGTTTATATTGTGTATAGATGATAATGTGAGCTTTTTGGGCGAAAAGATTTCCGTGAATTTTTCGAGCCAAAAGTGACCATATCGGCGTCACCCTTCTACGCCCCATCAAAACTACTCTGTTTTCGCTCAAATTTGCCCAAAACAAGTTTATATTGTGTATAGATGATAATGGGAGCTTTTTGGGCGAAAAGCTTTCCGTGACTTTTTCGAGCCAAAAGTGAACATATCGGCGTCACCCTTCTATGCCCCATCAAAACTACTATGTTTTCGCTCAAATTTGTCCCAAACATATTTATATTGTGTATAGATGACAATGGGAGCTTTTTGATCGAAAAGCTTTCCCTGACTTTTTCGAGCCAAAAGTGACCATATCGGCGTCACCCTTCTATGCCCAATCAAAACTACTCTGTTTTCGCTCAAATTTGTCCCAAACATGTTTCTATTGTGTATAGATGATAATGGGAGCTTTTTGGGCGAAAAACTTTCCGTGACTTTTTCAAGCCAAAAGTGACCATATCAGCGTCACCCTTCTATGCCCAATCAAAACTACTCTCTTTTCGCTCAAATTTGTCTAAAACATGTTTATATTGTGTGTAGATAATAATGGGAGCTTTTTGGGCTAAAAGATTTCCGTGACTTTTTCAAGCCAAAAGTGACCATATCGGCGTCACCCTTCTATGCCCAATCCAAACTACTCTCTTTTCGCTCAAATTTGTCTAAAACATGTTTATATTGTGTATAGATAATAATGGGAGCTTTTTGGGCTAAAAGATTTCCGTGACTTTTTCAAGCCAAAAGTGACCATATCGGCGTCACCCTTCTATGCCCCATCAAAAGTACTATGTTTTCGCTCGAATTTATCCCAAACATGTTTATATTGTGTATAGATGATAATGGGAGCTTTTTGAGCGAAAAGCTTTCCGTGACTTTTTCGAGCCAAAAGTGACCATATCGGCGTCACCCTTCAATATGCCCAATCAAAACTACTCTGTTTTCGCTCAAATTTGTCCCAAACATGTTTCTATTGTGTATAGATGATAATGGGAACTTTTTGGGCGAAAAACTTTCCGTGACTTTTTCAAGCCAAAAGTGACCATATCGGCGTCACCATTCTATGCCCAATCAAAACTACTCTCTTTTCGCTCAAATTTGTCTAAAACATGTTTATATTGTGTATAGATAATAATGGAAGCTTTTTTACCAAAAAGCTTTCCGTGACTTTTTCGAGCCAAAAGTGACCATATCGGTGTCACCCTTCTATGCCCAATCAAAACTACTCTGTTTTCCCTCAAATTTGTCCCAAACATGTTTCAATTGTGTATAGATGATAATGGGAGCTTTTTGGGCGATAAACTTTCCGTGACTTTTTCAAGCCAAAAGTGACCAAATCGGCGTCACCCTTCTATGCCCAATCCAAACTACTCTCTTTTCGCTCAAATTTGTCTAAAACATGTTTATATTGTGTATAGATAATAATGGGAGCTTTTTGGGCTAAAAGATTTCCGTGACTTTTTCAAGCCAAAAGTGACCATATCGGCGTAACCCTTCTATGCCCCATCAAAACTACTCTGTTTTCGCTCAAATATGCCCAAAACATGTTTATATTGTGTATAGATGATATTGTGAGCTTTTTGGGCGAAAAGATTTCCGTGACTTTTTCGAGCCAAAAGTGACCATATCGGCGTCACCCTTCTATGCCCCAACAAAACTATTCTGTTTTCGCTCAAATTTGTCCCAAAACATGCTTATATTGTGTATAGATGATAATGGGAGCTTTTTGGGCGAAAAGATTTCCGTGACTTTTTCGAGACAAAAGTGACCATATCGGCGTCACCCTTCTATGCCCCATCAAAACTACTCTGTTTTCGCTCAAATTTGTCCCAAAACATGTTTATATTGTGTATAGATGATAATGAGAGCTTTTTGGGCGAAGAGCTTTCCGTGACTTTTTTGAGCCAAAAGTGACCAAATCGGCGTCATCCTTCTATGCCCCATCAAAACTACTCTGTTTTCGCTCAAGTTTGTCCAAACATGTTTATATTGTGTATAGATGATAATGGGAGCTTTTTGGGCGAAAAAATTTCCGTGACTTTTTCAAGCCAAAAGTGACCATATCGGCCTCACCCTTCTATGCCCAATCAAAACTACTCTCTTTTCGCTCAAATTTTTCTAAAACATGTTTATATTGTGTATAGATAATAATGGGAGCTTTTTGGGCTAAAAGATTTCCGTGACTTTTTCAAGCCAAAAGTGACCATATCGGCGTCACCCTTCTATGCCCAATCAAAACTACTCTGTTTTCGCTCAAATTTGCCCAAAACATGTTTATATTGTGTATAGATGATAATGTGAGCTTTTTGGGCGAAAAGATTTCCGTGACTTTTTCGAGCCAAAAGTGACCATATCGGCGTCACCCTTCTATGCCCCATCAAAACTACTCTGTTTTCGCTCAAATTTGCCCAAAACAAGTTTATATTGTGTATAGATGATAATGTGAGCTTTTTGGGCGAAAAGCTTTCCGTGACTTTTTTGAGCCAAAAGTGACCATATCGGCGTCACCCTTCTATGCAACATCAAAATTACTCTGTTTTCGCTCAAATTTGTCCCAAACATGTTTATATTGTGTATAGATGATAATGGGAACTTTTTGAGCGAAAAGCTTTCCGTGACTTTTTTGAGCCAAAAGTGACCATATCGGCGTCACCCTTCTATGCCCCATCAAAAGTACTATGTTTTCGCTCAAATTTATCCCAAACATGTTTATATTGTGTATAGATGATAATGGGAGCTTTTTGTGCGAAAAGCTTTCCGTGACTTTTTCGAGCCAAAAGTGACCATATCGACGTCACCCTTCTATGCCCAATCAAAACTACTCTGTTTTCGCTCAAATTTGTCCTAAACATGTTTCTATTGTGTATAGATGATAATGGGAGCTTTTTGGGCGAAAAACTTTCCGTGACTTTTTCAAGCCAAAAGTGACCATATCGGCGTCACCCTTCTATGCCCAATCCAAACTACTCTCTTTTCGCTCAAATTTGTCTAAAACATGTTTATATTGTGTATAGATCATAATGGGAACTTTTTGGGCTAAAAGATTTCCGTGACTTTTTCAAGCCAAAAGTGACCATATCGGCGTCACCCTTCTATGCCCCATCAAAAGTACTATGTTTTCGCTCAAATTTATCTTAAACATGTTTATATTTTGTATAGATGATAATGGGAGCTTTTTGAGCGAAAAGCTTTCCGTGACTTTTTCGAGCCAAAAGTGACCATATCGGCCTCACCCTTCAATATGCCCAATCAAAACTACTCTGTTTTCGCTCAAATTTGTCCCAAACATGTTTCTATTGTGTATAGATGATAATGGGAGCTTTTTGGGCGAAAAACTTTCCGTGACTTTTTCAAGCCAAAAGTGACCATATCGGCGTCACCCTTCTATGCCCAATAAAAACTACTCTCTTTTCGCTCAAATTTGTCTAAAACATGTTTATATTGTGTATAGATAATAATGGAAGCTTTTTTACCAAAAAGCTTTCCGTGACTTTTTCGAGCCAAAAGTGACCATATCGGCGTCACCCTTCTATGCCCCATCAAAACTACTCTGTTTTCGCTCAAATTTGTCCCAAACATGTTTCTATTGTGTATAGATGATCATGGGAGCTTTTTGGGCGATAAACTTTCCGTGACTTTTTCAAGCCAAAAGTAAACATATCGGCGTCACCCTTCTATGCCCAATCCAAACTACTCTCTTTTCGCTCAAATTTGTCTAAAACATGTTTATATTGTGTATAGATAATAATGGGAGTTTTTTGGGCTAAAAGATTTCCGTGACTTTTTCAAGCCAAAAGTGACCATATCGGCGTAACCCTTCTATGCCCCATCAAAACTACTCTGTTTTCGCTCAAATTTGCCCAAAACATGTTTATATTGTGTATAGATGATAATGTGAGCTTTTTGCGCGAAAAGATTTCCGTGACTTTTTCGAGCCAAAAGTGACCATATCGGCGTCACCCTTCTATGCCCCAACAAAACTATTCTGTTTTCGCTCAAATTTGTCCCAAAACATGCTTATATTGTGTATAGATGATACTGGAGCTTTTTGGGCGAAAAGATTTCCGTGACTTTTTCGAGACAAAAGTGACCATATCGGCGTCTCCCTTCTATGCCCCATCAAAACTACTCTGTTTTCGCTCAAAATTTTCCCAAACATGTTTATATTGTGTGTAGATGATAATAGGAGCTTTTTGAGCGAAAAGCTTTCCAGGACTTTTTCGAGCCAAAAGTGACCATATCGGCGTCACCCTTCTATGCCCCATCAAAACTACTCTATTTTCGCTCAAATTTGCCCAAAACATGTTTATATTGTGTATAGATGATAATGGGAGCTTTTTGGGCGAAAAGATTTCCGTGACTTTTTCGAGACAAAAGTGACCATATCGGCGTCACCCTTATATGCCCATCAAAACTACTCTGTTTTCGCTGAAATTTGTCCCAAACATGTTTATATTGTGTATAGATAATAGTGGGAGCTTTTTGGGCTAAAAGATTTCCGCGGCTTTTTCAAGCCAAAAGTGACCATATCGGCGTCACCCTTCTATGCGCCATCAAAACTACTCTGTTTTCGCTCAAATTTGCCCAAAACATGTTTATATTGTGTATAGATGATAATGTGAGCTTTTTAGGCGAAAAGATTTCCGTGAATTTTTCGAGCCAAAAGTGACCATATCGGCGTCACCCTTCTACGCCCCATCAAAACTACTCTGTTTTCGCTCAAATTTGCCCAAAACAAGTTTATATTGTGTATAGATGATAATTGGAGCTTTTTGGGCGAAAAGCTTTCTGTGACTTTTTCGAGCCAAAAGTGACCATATCGGCGTCACCCTTCTATGCCCCATCAAAACTACTATGTTTTCGCTCAAATTTGTCCCAAACATGTTTATATTGTGTATAGATGATAATGGGAGCTTTTTGATCGAAAAGCTTTCCCTGACTTTTTCGAGCCAAAAGTGACCATATCGGCATCACCCTTCTATGCCCAATCAAAACTACTCTGTTTTCGCTCAAATTTGTCCCAAACATGTTTATATTGTGTATAGATAATAATGGGAGCTTTTTGGGCTAAAAGATTTCCGCGACTTTTTCAAGCCAAAAGTGACCATATCGGCGTCACCCTTCTATGCCCAATCCAAACTACTCTCTTTTCGCTCAAATTTGTCTAAAACATGTTTATATTGTGTATAGATAATAATGGGAGCTTTTTGGGCTAAAAGATTTCCGTGACTTTTTCAAGCCAAAAGTGACCATATCGGCGTAACCCTTCTATGCCCCATCAACACTACTCTGTTTTCGCTCAAATTTGCCCAAAACATGTTTATATTGTGTATAGATGGTAATGTGAGCTTTTTGGGCGAAAAGATTTCCGTGACTTTTTCGAGCCAAAAGTGACCAAATCGGCGTCACCCTTCTATGCCCCATCAAAACTACTCTGTTTTCGCTCAAATTTGCCCAAAACATGTTTAAATTGTGTATAGATGATAATGTGAGCTTTTTGGGCGAAAAGATTTCCGTGACTTTTTCGAGCCAAAAGTGACCATATCGGCGTCACCCTTCTATGCCCCATCAAAACTACTCTGTTTTCGCTCAAATTTGCCCAAAACAAGTTTATATTGTGTATAGATGATAATGTGAGCTTTTTGGGCGAAAAGCTTTCCGTGACTTTTTTGAGCCAAAAGTGACCATATCGGCGTCACCCTGCTATGCAACATCAAAATTACTCTGTTTTCGCTCAAATTTGTCCCAAACATGTTTATATTGTGTATAGATGATAATGGGAGCTTTTTGAGCGAAAAGCTTTCCGTGATTTTTTTGAGCCAAAAGTGACCATATCGGCGTCACCCTTCTATGCCCCATCAAAACTACTATGTTTTCGCTCAAATTTGTCCCAAACATGTTTATATTGTGTATAGATGATAATGGGAGCTTTTTGAGCGAAAAGCTTTCCGTGACATTTTCGAGCCAAAAGTGACCATATCGACGTCACCCTTCTATGCCCAATCAAAACTACTCTGTTTTCGCTCAAATTTGTCCCAAACATGTTTCTATTGTGTATAGATGATAATGGGAGCTTTTTGGGCGAAAAACTTTCCGTGACTTTTTCAAGCCAAAAGTGACCATATCGGCGTCACCCTTCTATGCCCAATCCAAACTACTCTCTTTTCGCTCAAATTTGTCTAAAACATGTTTATATTGTGTATAGATAATAATGGGAGCTTTTTGGGCTAAAAGATTTCCGTGACTTTTTCAAGCCAAAAGTGACCATATCGGCGTCACCCTTCTATGCCCCATCAAAAGTACTATGTTTTCGCTCGAATTTATCCCAAACATGTTTATATTGTGTATAGATGATAATGGGAGCTTTTTGAGCGAAAAGCTTTCCGTGACTTTTTCGAGCCAAAAGTGACCATATCGGCGTCACCCTTCAATATGCCCAATCAAAACTACTCTGTTTTCGCTCAAATTTGTCCCAAACATGTTTCTATTGTGTATAGATGATAATGGGAGCTTTTTGGGCGAAAAACTTTCCGTGTCTTTTTCAAGCCAAAAGTGACCATATCGGCGTCACCCTTCTATGCCCAATCAAAACTACTCTCTTTTCGCTCAAATTTGTCTAAAACATGTTTATATTGTGTATAGATAATAATGGAAGCTTTTTTACCAAAAAGCTTTCCGTGACTTTTTCGAGCCAAAAGTGACCACATCGGCGTCACCCTTCTATGCCCCATCAAAACTACTCTGTTTTCGCTCAAATTTGTCCCAAACATGTTTCTATTGTGTATAGATGATAATGGGAGCTTTTTGGGCGATAAACTTTCCGTGACTTTTTCAAGCCAAAAGTGACCATATCGGCGTCACCCTTCTATGCCCAATCTAAACTACTCTCTTTTCGCTCAAATTTGTCTAAAACATGTTTATATTGTGTATAGATAATAATGGGAGCTTTTTGGGCTAAAAGATTTCCGTGACTTTTTCAAGCCAAAAGTGACCATATCGGCGTAACCCTTCTATGCTCCATCAAAACTACTCTGTTTTCGCTCAAATTTGCCCAAAATATGTTTATATTGTGTATAGATGATAATGTGAGCTTTTTGCGCGAAAAGATTTCCGTGACTTTTTCGAGCCAAAAGTGACCATATCGGCGTCACCCTTATATGCCCCAACAAAACTATTCTGTTTTCGATCAAATTTGTCCCAAAACATGCTTATATTGTGTATAGATGATAATGGGAGCTTTTTGGGCGAAAAGATTTCCGTGACTTTTTCGAGACAAAAGTGACCATATCGGCGTCTCCCTTCTATGCCCCATCAAAACTACTCTGTTTTCGCTCAAAATTTTCCCAAACATGTTTATATTGTGTGTAGATGATAATGGGAGCTTTTTGAGCGAAAAGCTTTCCGGGACTTTTTCGAGCCAAAAGTGACCATATCGGCGTCACCCTTCTATGCCCCATCAAAACTACTCTATTTTCGCTCAAATTTGCCCAAAACATGTTTATATTGTGTATAGATGATAATGGGAGCTTTTTGGGCAAAAAGATTTCCGCGACTTTTTCGAGACAAAAGTGACCATATCGGCGTCACCCTTCTATGCCCATCAAAACTACTCTGTTTTCGCTGAAATTTGTCCCAAACATGTTTATATTGTGTATAGATAATAGTGGGAGCTTTTTGGGCTAAAAGATTTCCGCGGCTTTTTCAAGCCAAAAGTGACCATATCGGCGTCACCCTTCTATGCCCCATCAAAACTACTATGTTTTCGCTCAAATTTGTCCCAAACATGTTTATATTGTGTATAGATGATAATGGGAGCTTTTTGATCGAAAAGCTTTCCCTGATTTTGTCGAGCCAAAAGTGACCATATCGGCATCACCCTTCTATGCCCAATCAAAACCACTCTGTTTTCGCTCAAATTTGTCCCAAACATGTTTATATTGTGTATAGATAATAATGGGAGCTTTTTGGGCTAAAAGATTTCCGCGACTTTTTCAAGCCAAAAGTGACCATATCGGCGTCACCCTTCTATGCCCAATCCAAACTACTCTCTTTTCGCTCAAATTTGTCTAAAACATGTTTATATTGTGTATAGATAATAATGGGAGCTTTTTGGGCTAAAAGATTTCCGTGACTTTTTCAAGCCAAAAGTGACCATATCGGCGTAACCCTTCTATGCCCCATCAAAACTACTCTGTTTTCGCTCAAATTTGCCCAAAACATGTTTATATTGTGTATAGATGATAATGTGAGCTTTTTGGGCGAAAAGATTTCCGTGACTTTTTCGAGCCAAAAGTGACCATATCGGCGTCACCCTTCTATGCCCCATCAAAACTACTCTGTTTTCGCTCAAATTTGCCCAAAACATGTTTATATTGTGTATAGATAATAATGTGAGCTTTTTGGGCGAAAAGATTTCCGTGACTTTTTCGAGCCAAAAGTGACCATATCGGCGTCACCCTTCTATGCCCCATCAAAACTACTCTGTTTTCGCTCAAATTTGCCCAAAACCAGTTTATATTGTGTATAGATGATAATGTGAGCTTTTTGGGCGAAAAGTTTTCCGTGACTTTTTTGAGCCAAAAGTGACCATATCGGCGTCACCCTGCTATGCAACATCAAAATTACTCTGTTTTCGCTCAAATTTGTCCCAAACATGTTTATATTCTGTATAGATGATAATGGGAGCTTTTTGAGCGAAAAGCTTTCCGTGACTTTTTTGAGCCAAAAGTGACCATATCGGCGTCACCCTTCTATGCCCCATCAAAAGTACTATGTTTTCGCTCAAATTTATCCCAAACATGTTTATATTGTGTATAGAT
This sequence comes from Persicaria tinctoria, assembly GCA_037127255.1. Classification (NCBI taxonomy): domain Eukaryota; kingdom Viridiplantae; phylum Streptophyta; class Magnoliopsida; order Caryophyllales; family Polygonaceae; genus Persicaria; species Persicaria tinctoria. The sequence continues at coordinate 41,120,544 of JBANSL010000020.1, forward strand.
GATAATGGGAGCTTTTTGAGCGAAAAGCTTTCCGTGACTTTTTCGAGCCAAAAGTGACCGTATCGACGTCACCCTTCTATGCCCAATCAAAACTACTCTGTTTTCGCTCAAATTTGTCCCAAACATGTTTCTATTGTGTATAGATGATAATGGGAGCTTTTTGGGCGAAAAACTTTCCGTGACTTTTTCAAACCAAAAGTGACCATATCGGCGTCACCCTTCTATGCCCAATCCAAACTACTCTCTTTTCGCTCAAATTTGTCTAAAACATGTTTATATTGTGTATAGATAATAATGGGAGCTTTTTGGGCTAAAAGATTTCCGTGACTTTTTCAAGCCAAAAGTGACCATATCGGCGTCACCCTTCTATGCCCCATCAAAAGTACTATGTTTTCGCTCGAATTTATCCCAAACATGTTTATATTGTGTATAGATGATAATGGGAGCTTTTTGAGCGAAAAGCTTTCCGTGACTTTTTCGAGCCAAAAGTGACTATATCGGCGTCACCCTTCAATATGCCCAATCAAAACTACTCTGTTTTTTTCAAAACAACATTACCTAAAACTAACAATATACTATAACCAAGAAAAACCCAAAATCGCTCTCTTCTCTCTCCTAAAGAAGATTTCCGGTTTTCCCTTGTGGAAGGTGCGCCGCCTTGCTCCGGTGAGGTTTCTCGCCGTGGTTTCTCCTTGTTTCTCCTCCAATCCACCATGGATCCTTTTCCTCCACCTCCTTAGAAGATGAGGTATGTGTGCTCCGGTGAAGGTAGGTGTTTTCTTCTTCCTCTCCCTCTCGTTTTTTTTCCTTCCCCTCCCTCTTCCTTTCTTGAGTTTTAGTTTCTTGTTTTCGTGTTCTTTCTTTGGTTTGTTTTCGTGTTCTTGTTTGATTTCCGCCATCTCTTGGCTGTTTTGAGTTCTTTGCTCTTGCTTTGAGTTTCTTTCTTCCCTCCCCTTTCTTTGTCTTGTTCTTTTCGGTTTTGGTTTGCTTGTTCTTTGTTGTTTGTTGCTTCGTGTGTGTAATGGTTTAAGTGTTCCTGAGCATGAAAACTAAGGATTCAGGAGGTATGGGGGGCGGTGATCCGTCAAAATACCTCATGGATGCTCTTCCTTTGGATACTAAGAAAAATGGCGAAAGAAAAAAGGTGAAGAAGCTTAAGGTTCCCGCTTCAAATGGTGGAAAAACTACCATGGATACTAAGAAAAAGGCTTCTTTTTCTTCGACCCAAGGTAAGAACTCCATGGATTTGAATCTAAATGATAACACTTTTGATGCTAGTGACAAAGCCGTCCATGGTAAGAACAAGAACAAGGAACTTGAGGGAGAATTCTTCCAAGAATTCGCCTTCATTGCCGACAATGTCACTCCTCCTCCAACCAAAACGCCACCACAGCGCCACCCCTTGTCCGACACCACCACCCCTGGTGACGTTGGAGTTGCCATGGTGCCCTCATTGTTGGGAGAAGATGCATTAAATGCGAGTCTTGGGAAGGGACAAGGCTCATCTCCCCTTGTGTCTACATTCATGGAAGGGAGTTTGAATTCAAATTCAAACCCAACTACACTTAATGATGGAGTTAATGTTCAGGTTAGTTCCCTAGACCCTCCTAATTTGAATTCAAATTTTAATTTCGAAAATTTTGAGCTTGGCGCCATTACCGCTGGAGCTGGAGCCAACCCGGGATCGCTGGGCACAACCGGGTCCTTGGCGCCTCTATCGCTGGAAACCTCGGAGCACCTATCGCTGGATGCCTTGGAGCCTGTCGCTACTAGCGGGAGCAGTCCTAGGAAACCTACCGCTAACGCGGGTAAAGGCACCAGGGCTCCTCTCGCTGAAGGCGCGGCGCCTTGTGCTCCTGAGGTTGCCAAGGTCTCCGTGGAGAGCCCACCGCTAGACACTGAGGTTGAAGTCGCTGCTGGCGAGGGTCTAGGCGCCAGCGCTAAGGATCCTAGCATACCCGCTGGCTCCGCGGTGTCCGGGGATGCCCGGGTGTCCAATCCTAGCGAGCAGGCGCTACCCGTTTCCAGCGACGGTGCCTCCGTGAACGCGGGTGATGCCCAAGTCCCTGCTGACGCTCCTCAAGCTCCCGAGCTCCAGCGTGACGCCTCCCTTGATGCCCGTGAACCCCAAGAACCCCTTCCTAAGCCAGCGACTAGCGATGGTGATCTCCAAAGGAATAAGGGCCCGGCTTTGAGCGATCGCAAAGGTACACCTCCGGAACAAGGTACGTCCTCCCAACCCCTAAATGTGTGGTTTGATAAGCCTAAGAAGATCTTCATGAACACGGGAGTTGGAGGTAAGATAGATTATTTTGAGGAAAATAAATCCAAAACCGTTGTTGAGATTGATATGAGTGAAGCTATCCCTAGCCATGAGGTGTGGGGATGGACACTCTTGGGTCAATATGTAGGTTATCATCCGGGAAATTTCAAGATCAACGAGATGAGAAGAGGATGGGGTGTGAAGTCCAAGTACTATGAGGAAAATGGGTGGTTCGTCTTCTCATTTGATACGGAGGATGCGGCTAACGAGGTGCTCAAGGGTGGTCCATATTTCATCAAAGGCCGCCCCTTCATCCTTAAACATGTCCCCGAGATGTTTGCTTTCACGAAGAAGGAAGCGGCAACGGTGCCTCTTTGGGTCCGCATGATGGGGGTTCCCGTTAACTTTTGGACGCACAATGTGATAGGTAAGGTTGCTTCTACTCTTGGCAAGCCTCTTTATGTTGACAAGATGACCGAGGAAAGGAAGAAGAAGGCCTACGCTCGCGCCCTTATTGAGATTAACTTTGCCGAGCCAATCAATAAAGAGGTAACCCTTGCTTTTAGCAATAATACTAAGCTTAATGTGTCTTTCTTTATTGAACATGAGCCAAAGTATTGTGATAAGTGTTTCACCTTCGGTCACAACCCTTGTGAATGTCCCTTGAGACCCAAAGCTACTAACTTTTCATCTAAGAATGCGCCACTTAAGGTGAATACCCAAGACAAAGGAAAGGGAAAAGAGCAAGAAAAGGTGGTTGTTAGGCAACCAAATCCTTGCGGCTCATCCGGGCTAACCATGGAGGAGAAGTTGGCCATGGCCAATGGAAAAGGTGAAGGAAATTCAAGCAAGAACAACAACATGAGCACCAACAATGAGGGAGCTAATACCACCGCTCAAGAAGAAACCAACATCAAGGTGAATGTCGCTCCTAATGACACCCCTCTTACGACCAATACTAATCATGATAATGATGTTTCTAGGACCAAGGATGGAGAAAGGCCTAATGACGCAAAGAAAGAGAGTTTTAGAAGAAGAAGGAGGCCGAAAAATAAGAAACCAAAGAAGCAACCGCCCTTGCAAGAGGAAGGAGAGATGGGAACACACTTGGAAACAAAGGTAAGTACCCCTCCTAATACCTATGACACTAGATCTAACTCTTGTCCCCCCGTGTATAGGTTGAGGAATAAGGATTTTGTGAGTGGCACTAGTGTGGACCTTGATGTGTCGTCTTCGGATGGGTTGGAAGACCCTAATGATGAAGACTACGTCTCCATCCACACAAGCCATAGCGAAAGTGAAAAGGAGGAGGAAAACCAACCGGGTTTCACCATGGTGGTGTCCAAAGGAGAGAAAAGGCGATTGGCAATGGGGAGAAAGGAAGGTAGAGTGGTAATTTGTGGATTGAGGGCCGAGCCCAAATGGCCTTCAAAACATGGATCAAGCACTACTTCGGCATCCAAGGACGGTAAGGGGATTCGGAAACCCATCAATGGGTCTTCATGAAGATCATCGCTTGGAATGTGAAGGGGTTGAACCAACCCCTGAAACAAAAAGGTGTGAGGAACTTGGTTCGGAAGCATGATGCTAAGGTATGTGGCTTCCTCGAAACTAAAGCTCATGAAGGTCGCTTTGATGTTTCTAGATTTATGTCTTCCCACTTTCCCCTTTGGGAACATGCCTCTAATTTCCACCTTGACCCTAGAGGAAGGATGCTCCTTGTGTGGGATCCCAACTTTGTCCACTTGAATGTGGTTGAGGTTGGTGTCCAACACATGGGCTGCACTTTGAAGGATAAGTCTACGGGTGTTGAGATGGGGGTGTGTTTCATCTATGGACTCCATTCGGTGGTCCATAGAAGAGGAATATGGGAGGCTTTGGATAACCTCTTATGCAGATTTCCGATCCCTTGGATGGCCTTGGGGGATTTCAACAATGTCATGAGATTTGAGGAGAGGATAAACGGAGTCCCGGTTACAAACTACGAGTGCAAGGACATGGTCGAGGCTTGCCAAAACCTTGGTTTGATTGACTCTCCCTTCACTAGTGATAGTTTGTTTACTTGGTCGGATGGTAGAATTTCTAGTAAGATTGATAGGGTGCTTATTAATGCCGAATGGGTTAATAAAAATCTCTTTTGCCACACTTATTACCTGGCTTCGTGGGAGCTCTCCGACCACAAGCCGGCGGTTGTTTCTTTGTGTAGGAATGAGGGGAAGAAAGGTGGAATGTTCAAATTCCTTAACCTTTGGAGCCAAGATGAGAAGTTCCTTGAGATTGTAAGGACTAATTGGATGGTGCCTAGAGGAGGGTCATTCCAATTTCGTCTTTGCAAGCTTCTCAAGGGACTCAAAAGACCCCTTAAGGCGCTAAATTGCAAGGAGTACACCCACATCTCCGAAAGAGCCAAAAGAGCCAATGAGGGCTTGGCTTTGGCTATGGACGAATCGACGGCTAACCCTAGTTGCGGTGAAGCTATGGACGCCTTGACAAGTGCAAGGGCCCTAGCTACTCGGCTCAACAAAGCGGAACATGCCTACTTGAGACAACATGCCAAAGCTAAGTATATTCTTAATAGCGACCAATGCAACAAGTACTTTCACTCTTTAATGAAGTTCAATAGCCATCGGAAGCACATTGTCTCTATGACTAAGTGTGATGGATCTATCTCTACTTCTAAACTTGATGTTGCAAATGAGTTTGTCAAGTACTACAAGAACCTTCTTGGTTGTGCAGGACCGGATGTGGAGATCGACAACTCTTGGTTTGCTAGAGGTGCTTCTATTCGGGAGGAGGACAAAGGCATGCTCACGGCGCCGGTTTCGAATGAGGAAATCAAAGCGGCTTTGTGGAGCATAGGAGAGGACAAGGCCCCGGGGCCGGACGGCTACTCTTCTTGTTTCTTCAAAGCCTCATGGAATGTCACGGGGCCGGACTTGTGTTCGGCGGTCAAGGAGTTCTTCCGGAATGGGAAACTTTTGAGACAAATGAACCACACGATTATTAGCTTGATTCCCAAGAAGGACGAGTCGACTAGGGTTGAACATTTTAGACCGATCTCTTGTTGCAATGTAGCCTACAAGGTCATTTCCAAGATCCTCACTTTGAGGCTTGGGAAATGCCTTGGCTATGTTGTTGATCCGGCCCAAAATGCCTTCATCCCTAATCGACTCATGTCCGACAATATTTTCTTAGTGCAAGAGCTCCTTCGCAAATATAATGTCAAGCGTGAAACTAGGAGATGTTTTCTTAACATTGACCTAGCTAAGGCTTATGATTCTTTATCTTGGAAGTTCTTACGCTTCGTATTGTGTGATTTAGGTTTCCCTCCGGAGTTCACTACATGGGTGATGGAATGCGTTGAGACGACATCTTTCTCCATCAAAGTGAACAATGACATACATGGCATGTTTGAAGGTAAAAGGGGACTTAGACAAGGTGATCCACTCTCTCCCTTACTCTTTGTCTTAGCTATGGAATTCTTTTCTAGGATTGTCAAAGTTGAGACTAGTAAGGTTGGTTTTCATTTCCATCAACATTGTGAGAGTGTTAGGATTGCCCACCTAATGTTTGCGGATGATATAGTACTCTTTAGCCGTGGAGATTTGAGTTCGGTTAGTTGCTTGATGACTTGTCTCCACCGTTTTGAGAAAGCTTCGGGTCTCTCAGTCAACAAGGATAAATCCTCGGCGTTCTTAGCTTCGGTTCCGTCCAACGAAACTCAAGCCATTATGGATGTGACGGGATTCAAGAAGGGGGAGTTTCCCTTCCGCTACCTTGGGATCCCCATTAGCCCCCACCGCCTCCGGGTGACGCACTATGGCCCTCTTTTGGACAAGATTGGTAAGAAGCTTTCTACTTGGGCTTGCAAACATTTGTCTTATGCAGGGCGTAGGGAGCTTATTGCTTCGGTGATCCAAGGGACGGAAGGGTTTTGGCTCTCAATCCTTCCCGTCCCCGAAAGTGTCATGCAAGCTCTCATAAGCTTATGTTGATCCTTTCTTTGGAAAACGCCGAGAGTAAGTTGGAGCAAAGTGTGCAAGCCTAAACATGAAGGTGGACTAGGGCTGATCGACATTAGGCCTTGGAATGATGCCTTCATGTGCAAGCACCTTTGGAGGATTAAGGAGAAGAAGGAGAGCCTTTGGGTTCGTTGGGTGCATCACCGGTACCTTGAGGTGGTGGAGGTGAACGCTTGGGAAGCTCATAGACGGGACTCGCCGCTCATCAAAGCCATTGTTGAGGTAAAGAACAAAATGTTAATTTTGAACCCTAACCTTAATATTTTGCTTGATGATTGGTGTGATGGAGAGAGGTTCAAAGTCAAGCGTGCTTATGAGGAGATGAGAGACAAGGGGGCCAAAGTTCATTGGTCTAAGGAAGTTTGGGTCAAAGGGGGCACTCCGAAGCATAGCTTCATCCTTTGGCTTGCTACCTTGGGTAAGCTTCCTACCTTGGATAGACTTTTCTACCTTGATATTAACCATGGGTGTAGGTTTTGTGATGAAGACACTTTGGAGACCCATGATCACCTCTTCTTTGAGTGCCCTTATGCTAAGGGCATTTGGAAGAGAACGAGTGAGAGGTTCTCAATTCCGGAAGGGGTTGATAGCTTGACTCGCGGTCTTAGGTGGCTTCGGAGATACAAGAGAAAGAAGGGTTGTGAGGCCAAGTCTAAAACCTTTGCCTTCTCCGCGTCCATCTACTTCATTTGGCATGCGCGAAATGCGAAGCTCTACGACGACAACCTTATCCCCGAAGACGTGGTGGCTCGGCTTATTGCTACCCACGTTTTCCGTCTCCTTCATGACACCTGTGCCTTGGATGATGTTGAGAAGATCTAAGCTTTGGCTCCCCCTTGTGCCCTTCTGGCCGTTTGGTTGTTTTTCTAAGACCTTTGGATGGTGTCCTAGGGTCTGCGTGCACTCGGGAACCATCCCCGCATGTTAGAGTTTTTGCTTGTGTCCGTTTGGGTACCTGCGTGGCCCGGGAACAAGGTCTTTTTGGTGTATTTTGGAGGTGTGTTAGGTGTGTGTACCCTAACCGCTCCCTTTTCTTGTTTTCTTGGCATTTTGTGTGTGCTTGTTCAGGCTGTGACTTGAATGAGGCACACATCCGCTATTTTATTTTAGCTTTGAACCCTTGTTGAGTCTTGGCTGCGTCCGAGCTCAAAAGCGGCTCGAGCTTCTTGATGTATGATCCTTTGGATCTCCCCATTCTTTCATTTATATTTACATAAACCTCCCCTCACCCGGACTTAGTGCCGGGGGGGTTGGCTTCAAAAAAAAAAAAAACTACTCTGTTTTCGCTCAAATTTGTCCCAAACATGTTTCTATTGTGTATAGATGATAATGGGAGCTTTTTGGGCGAAAAACTTTCCGTGACTTATTCAAGCCAAAAGTGACCATATCGGCGTCACCCTTCTATGCCCAATCAAAACTACTCTCTTTTCGCTCAAATTTGTCTAAAACATGTTTATATTGTGTATAGATAATAATAGAAGCTTTTTTACCAAAAAGCTTTCCGTGACTTTTTCGAGCCAAAAGTGACCATATCGGCGTCACCCTTCTATGCCCCATCAAAACTACTCTGTTTTCGCTCAAATTTGTCCCAAACATGTTTCTATTGTGTATAGATGATAATGGGAGCTTTTTGGGCGATAAACTTTCCGTGACTTTTTCAAGCCAAAAGTGACCATATCGGCGTCACCCTTCTATGCCCAATCCAAACTACTCTCTTTTCGCTCAAATTTGTCTAAAACATGTTTATATTGTGTATAGATAATAATGGGAGCTTTTTGGGCTAAAAGATTTCCGTGACTTTTTCAAGCCAAAAGTGACCATATCGGCGTAACCCTTATATGCCCCATCAAAACTACTCTGTTTTCGCTCAAATTTGCCCAAAACATGTTTATATTGTGTATAGATGATAATGTGAGCTTTTTGGGCGAAAAGATTTCCGTGACTTTTTCGAGCCAAAAGTGACCATATCGGCGTCACCGTTCTATGCCCCAACAAAACTATTCTGTTTTCGCTCAAATTTGTCCCAAAACATGCTTATATTGTGTATAGATGATAATGGGAGCTTTTTGGGCGAAAAGATTTCCGTGACTTTTTCGAGACAAAAGTGACCATATCGGCGTCTCCCTTCTATGCCCCATCAAAACTACTTTGTTTTCGCTCAAAATTTTCCCAAACATGTTTATATTGTGTGTAGATGATAATGGTAGCTTTTCGAGCCAAAAGTGACCATATCGGCGTCACCCTTCTATGCCCCTTCAAAACTACTCTGTTTTCGCTCAAATTTGCCCAAAACATGTTTATATTGTGTATAGATGATAATGGGAGCTTTTTGGGCGAAAAGATTTCCGTGACTTTTTCGAGACAAAAGTGACCATATCGGCGTCACCCTTCTATGCGCCATCAAAACTACTCTGTTTTCGCTCAAATTTGCCCAAAACATGTTTATATTGTGTATAGATGATAATGTGAGCTTTTTGGGCGAAAAGATTTCCGTGAATTTTTCGAGCCAAAAGTGACCATATCGGCGTCACCCTTCTACGCCCCATCAAAACTACTCTGTTTTCGCTCAAATTTGCCCAAAACAAGTTTATATTGTGTATAGATGATAATGGGAGCTTTTTCGGCGAAAAGCTTTCCGTGACTTTTTCGAGCCAAAAGTGACCACATCGGCGTCACCCTTCTATGCCCCATCAAAACTACTCTGTTTTCGCTCAAATTTGTCACAAACATATTTATATTGTGTATAGATGATAATGGGAGCTTTTTGATCGAAAAGCTTTCCCTGACTTTTTCGAGCCAAAAGTGACCATATCGGCGTCACCCTTCTATGCCCAATCAAAACTACTCTGTTTTCGCTCAAATTTGTCCCAAACATGTTTCTATTGTGTATAGATGATAATGGGAGCTTTTTGGGCGAAAAACTTTCCGTGACTTTTTCAAGCCAAAAGTGACCATATCGGGGTCACCCTTCTATGCCCAATCAAAACTACTCTCTTTTCGCTCAAATTTGTCTAAAACATGTTTATATTGTGTATAGATAATAATGGAAGCTTTTTTACCAAAAAGCTTTCCGTGACTTTTTCGAGCCAAAAGTGACCATATCGGCGTCACCCTTCTATGCCCCATCAAAACTACTCTATTTTCGCTCAAATTTGTCCCAAACATGTTTCTATTGTGTATAGATGATAATGGGAGCTTTTTGGGCGATAAACTTTCCGTGACTTTTTCAAGCCAAAAGTGACCATATCGGCGTCACCCTTCTATGCCCAATCAAAACTACTCTCTTTTCGCTCAAATTTGTCTAAAACATGTTTATATTGTGTATAGATAATAATAGAAGCTTTTTTACCAAAAAGCTTTCCGTGACTTTTTCGAGCCAAAAGTGACCATATCGGCGTCACCCTTCTATGCCCCATCAAAACTACTCTGTTTTCGCTCAAATTTGTCCCAAACATGTTTCTATTGTGTATAGATGATAATGGGAGCTTTTTGGGCGATAAACTTTCCGTGACTTTTTCAAGCCAAAAGTGACCATATCGGCGTCACCCTTCTATGCCCAATCCAAACTACTCTCTTTTCGCTCAAATTTGTCTAAAACATGTTTATATTGTGTATAGATAATAATGGGAGCTTTTTGGGCTAAAAGATTTCCGTGACTTTTTCAAGCCAAAAGTGACCATATCGGCGTAACCCTTATATGCCCCATCAAAACTACTCTGTTTTCGCTCAAATTTGCCCAAAACATGTTTATATTGTGTATAGATGATAATGTGAGCTTTTTGGGCGAAAAGATTTCCGTGACTTTTTCGAGCCAAAAGTGACCATATCGGCGTCACCGTTCTATGCCCCAACAAAACTATTCTGTTTTCGCTCAAATTTGTCCCAAAACATGCTTATATTGTGTATAGATGATAATGGGAGCTTTTTGGGCGAAAAGATTTCCGTGACTTTTTCGAGACAAAAGTGACCATATCGGCGTCTCCCTTCTATGCCCCATCAAAACTACTTTGTTTTCGCTCAAAATTTTCCCAAACATGTTTATATTGTGTGTAGATGATAATGGTAGCTTTTCGAGCCAAAAGTGACCATATCGGCGTCACCCTTCTATGCCCCTTCAAAACTACTCTGTTTTCGCTCAAATTTGCCCAAAACATGTTTATATTGTGTATAGATGATAATGGGAGCTTTTTGGGCGAAAAGATTTCCGTGACTTTTTCGAGACAAAAGTGACCATATCGGCGTCACCCTTCTATGCGCCATCAAAACTACTCTGTTTTCGCTCAAATTTGCCCAAAACATGTTTATATTGTGTATAGATGATAATGTGAGCTTTTTGGGCGAAAAGATTTCCGTGAATTTTTCGAGCCAAAAGTGACCATATCGGCGTCACCCTTCTACGCCCCATCAAAACTACTCTGTTTTCGCTCAAATTTGCCCAAAACAAGTTTATATTGTGTATAGATGATAATGGGAGCTTTTTCGGCGAAAAGCTTTCCGTGACTTTTTCGAGCCAAAAGTGACCACATCGGCGTCACCCTTCTATGCCCCATCAAAACTACTCTGTTTTCGCTCAAATTTGTCACAAACATATTTATATTGTGTATAGATGATAATGGGAGCTTTTTGATCGAAAAGCTTTCCCTGACTTTTTCGAGCCAAAAGTGACCATATCGGCGTCACCCTTCTATGCCCAATCAAAACTACTCTGTTTTCGCTCAAATTTGTCCCAAACATGTTTCTATTGTGTATAGATGATAATGGGAGCTTTTTGGGCGAAAAACTTTCCGTGACTTTTTCAAGCCAAAAGTGACCATATCGGGGTCACCCTTCTATGCCCAATCAAAACTACTCTCTTTTCGCTCAAATTTGTCTAAAACATGTTTATATTGTGTATAGATAATAATGGAAGCTTTTTTACCAAAAAGCTTTCCGTGACTTTTTCGAGCCAAAAGTGACCATATCGGCGTCACCCTTCTATGCCCCATCAAAACTACTCTATTTTCGCTCAAATTTGTCCCAAACATGTTTCTATTGTGTATAGATGATAATGGGAGCTTTTTGGGCGATAAACTTTCCGTGACTTTTTCAAGCCAAAAGTGACCATATCGGCGTCACCCTTCTATGCCCAATCAAAACTACTCTCTTTTCGCTCAAATTTGTCTAAAACATGTTTATATTGTGTATAGATAATATTGGGAGCTTTTTGGGCCAAAAGATTTCCGTGACTTTTTCAAGCCAAAAGTGACCATATCGGCGTCACCCTTCTATGCCCAATCCAAACTACTTTCTTTTCGCTCAAATTTGTCTAAAACATGTTTATATTGTGTATAGATAATAATGGGAGCTTTTTGGGCTAAAAGATTTCCGTGACTTTTTCAAGCCAAAAGTGACCATATCGGCGTCACCCTTCTATGCCCCATCAAAAGTACTATGTTTTCGCTCGAATTTATCCCAAACATGTTTATATTGTGTATAGATGATAATGGGAGCCTTTTGAGCGAAAAGCTTTCCGTGACTTTTTCGAGCCAAAAGTGACCATATCGGCGTCACCCTTCAATATGCCCAATCAAAACTACTCTGTTTTCGCTCAAATTTGTCCCAAACATTTTTCTATTGTGTATAGATGACAATGGGAGCTTTTTGGGCGAAAAACTTTCCGTGACTTTTTCAAGCCAAAAGTGACCATATCGGCGTCACCCTTCTATGCCCAATCAAAACTACTCTCTTTTCGCTCAAATTTGTCTAAAACATGTTTATATTGTGTATAGATAATAATGGAAGCTTTTTTACCAAAAAGCTTTCCGTGACTTTTTCGAGCCAAAAGTGACCATATCGGCGTCACCCTTCTATGCCCCATCAAAACTACTCTGTTTTCGCTCAAATTTGTCCCAAACATGTTTCTATTGTGTATAGATGATAATGGGAGCTTTTTGGGCGATAAACTTTCCGTGACTTTTTCAAGCCAAAAGTGACCATATCGGCGTCACCCTTCTATGCCCAATCCAAACTACTCTCTTTTCGCTCAAATTTGTCTAAAACATGTTTATATTGTGTATAGATAATAATGGGAGCTTTTTGGGCTAAAAGATTTCCGTTACTTTTTCAAGCCAAAAGTGACCATATCGGCGTAACCCTTCTATGCCCCATCAAAACTACTTTGTTTTCGCTCAAATTTGCCCAAAACATGTTTATATTGTGTATAGATGATAATGTGAGCTTTTTGGGCGAAAAGATTTCCGTGACTTTTTCGAGCCAAAAGTGACCATATCGGCGTCACCGTTCTATGCCCCAACAAAACTATTCTGTTTTCGCTCAAATTTGTCCCAAAACATGCTTATATTGTGTATAGATGATAATGGGAGCTTTTTGGGCGAAAAGATTTCCGTGACTTTTTCGAGACAAAAGTGACCATATCGGCGTCTCCCTTCTATGCCCCATCAAAACTACTTTGTTTTCGCTCAAAATTTTCCCAAACATGTTTATATTGTGTGTAGATGATAATGGTAGCTTTTCGAGCCAAAAGTGACCATATCGGCGTCACCCTTCTATGCCCCTTCAAAACTACTCTGTTTTCGCTCGAATTTGCCCAAAACATGTTTATATTGTGTATAGATGATAATGGGAGCTTTTTGGGCGAAAAGATTTCCGTGACTTTTTCGAGACAAAAGTGACCATATCGGCGTCACCCTTCTATGCGCCATCAAAACTACTCTGTTTTCGCTCAAATTTGCCCAAAACATGTTTATATTGTGTATAGATGATAATGTGAGCTTTTTGGGCGAAAAGATTTCCGTGAATTTTTCGAGCCAAAAGTGACCATATCGGCGTCACCCTTCTACGCCCCATCAAAACTACTCTGTTTTCGCTCAAATTTGCCCAAAACAAGTTTATATTGTGTATAGATGATAATGGGAGCTTTTTCGGCGAAAAGCTTTCCGTGACTTTTTCGAGCCAAAAGTGACCACATCGGCGTCACCCTTCTATGCCCCATCAAAACTACTCTGTTTTCGCTCAAATTTGTCCCAAACATATTTATATTGTGTATAGATGATAATGGGAGCTTTTTGATCGAAAAGCTTTCCCTGACTTTTTCGAGCCAAAAGTGACCATATCGGCGTCACCCTTCTATGCCCAATCAAAACTACTCTGTTTTCGCTCAAATTTGTCCCAAACATGTTTCTATTGTGTATAGATGATAATGGGAGCTTTTTGGGCGAAAAACTTTCCGTGACTTTTTCAAGCCAAAAGTGACCATATCGGGGTCACCCTTCTATGCCCAATCAAAACTACTCTCTTTTCGCTCAAATTTGTCTAAAACATGTTTATATTGTGTATAGATAATAATGGAAGCTTTTTTACCAAAAAGCTTTCCGTGACTTTTTCGAGCCAAAAGTGACCATATCGGCGTCACCCTTCTATGCCCCATCAAAACTACTCTATTTTCGCTCAAATTTGTCCCAAACATGTTTCTATTGTGTATAGATGATAATGGGAGCTTTTTGGGCGATAAACTTTCCGTGACTTTTTCAAGCCAAAAGTGACCATATCGGCGTCACCCTTCTATGCCCAATCAAAACTACTCTCTTTTCGCTCAAATTTGTCTAAAACATGTTTATATTGTGTATAGATAATAATGGGAGCTTTTTGGGCCAAAAGATTTCCGTGACTTTTTCAAGCCAAAAGTGACCATATCGGCGTCACCCTTCTATGCCCAATCCAAACTACTTTCTTTTCGCTCAAATTTGTCTAAAACATGTTTATATTGTGTATAGATAATAATGGGAGCTTTTTGGGCTAAAAGATTTCCGTGACTTTTTCGAGCCAAAAGTGACCATATCGGCGTCACCCTTCAATATGCCCAATCAAAACTACTCTGTTTTCGCTCAAATTTGTCCCAAACATTTTTCTATTGTGTATAGATGACAATGGAGCTTTTTGGGCGAAAAACTTTCCGTGACTTTTTCAAGCCAAAAGTGACCATATCGGCGTCACCCTTCTATGCCCAATCAAAACTACTCTCTTTTCGCTCAAATTTGTCTAAAACATGTTTATATTGTGTATAGATAATAATGGAAGCTTTTTTACCAAAAAGCTTTCCGTGACTTTTTCGAGCCAAAAGTGACCATATCGGCGTCACCCTTCTATGCCCCATCAAAACTACTCTGTTTTCGCTCAAATTTGTCCCAAACATGTTTCTATTGTGTATAGATGATAATGGGAGCTTTTTGGGCGATAAACTTTCCGTGACTTTTTCAAGCCAAAAGTGACCATATCGACGTCACCCTTCTATGCCCAATCAAAATTACTCTCTTTTCGCTCAAATTTGTCTAAAACATGTTTATATTGTGTATAGATAATAATGGGAGCTTTTTGGGCTAAAAGATTTCCGTTACTTTTTCAAGCCAAAAGTGACCATATCGGCGTAACCCTTCTATTCCCCATCAAAACTACTCTGTTTTCGCTCAAATTTGCCCAAAACATGTTTATATTGTGTATAGATGATATTGTGAGCTTTTTGGGCGAAAAGATTTCCGTGACTTTTTCGAGACAAAAGTGACCATATCGGCGTCTCCCTTCTATGCCCAATCAAAACTACTCTGTTTTCGCTCAAAATTTTCCCAAACATGTTTATATTGTGTGTAGATGATAATGGGAGCTTTTTGAGCGAAATGCTTTCCGGGACTTTTTCGAGCCAAAAGTGACCATATCGGCGTCACCCTTCTATGCCCCATCAAAACTACTCTGTTTTCGCTCAAATTTGCCCAAAACATGTTTATATTGTGTATAAATGATAATGGGAGCTTTTTGGGCGAAAAGATTTCCGTGACTTTTTCGAGACAAAAGTGACCATATCGGCGTCACCCTTCTATGCGCCATCAAAACTACTCTGTTTTCGCTCAAATTTGCCCAAAACATGTTTATATTGTGTATAGATGATAATGTGAGCTTTTTGGGCGAAAAGATTTCCGTGAATTTTTCGAGCCAAAAGTGACCATATCGGCGTTACCTTTCTACGCCCCATCAAAACTACTCTGTTTTCGCTCAAATTTGCCCAAAACAAGTTTATATTGTGTATAGATGATAATGGGATCTTTTTGGGCGAAAAGCTTTCCGTGACTTTTTCGAGCCAAAAGTGACCATATCGGCGTCACCCTTCTATGCCCCATCAAAACTACTATGTTTTCGCTCAAATTTGTCCCAAACATATTTATATTGTGTATAGAATATAATGGGAGCTTTTTGATCGAAAAGCTTTCCTTGACTTTTTCGAGCCAAAAGTGACCATATCGGCGTCACCCTTCTATGCCCAATCAAAACTACTCTGTTTTCGCTCAAATTTGTCCCAACCATGTTTATATTGTGTATAGATAATAGTGGGAGCTTTTTAGGCTAAACGATTTCCGCGACTTTTTCAAGCCAAAAGTGACCATATCGGCGTCACCCTTCTATGCGCCATCAAAACTACTCTGTTTTCGCTCAAATTTGCTCAAAACATGTTTATATTGTGTATAGATGATAATGTGAGCTTTTTGGGCGAAAAGATTTCCGTGAATTTTTCGAGCCAAAAGTGACCATATCGGCGTCACCCTTCTACGCCACATCAAAACTACTCTGTTTTCGCTCAAATTTGCCCAAAACAAGTTTATATTGTGTATAGATGATAATGGGAGCTTTTTGGGCGAAAAGCTTTCCGTGACTTTTTCGAGCCAAAAGTGACCATATCGGCGTAACCCTTCTATGCCCCATCAAAACTACTATGTTTTCGCTCAAATTTGTCCCAAACATGTTTATATTGTGTATAGATGATAATGGGAGCTTTTTGATCGAAAAGCTTTCCCTTACTTTTTCGAGCCAAAAGTGACCATATCGGCATCACCCTTCTATGCCCAATCAAAACTACTCTGTTTTCGCTCAAATTTGTCCCAAACATGTTTATATTGTGTATAGATAATAATGGGAGCTTTTTGGGCTAAAAGATTTCCGCGACTTTTTCAAGCCAAAAGTGACCATATCGGCGTCACCCTTCTATGCCCAATCCAAACTACTCTCTTTTCGCTCAAATTTGTCTAAAACATGTTTATATTGTGTATAGATAATAATGGGAGCTTTTTGGGCTAAAAGATTTCTGTGACTTTTTCAAGCCAAAAGTGACCATATCGGCGTAACCCTTCTCTGCCCCATCAAAACTACTCTGTTTTCGCTCAAATTTGCCCAAAACATGTTTATATTGTGTATAGATGATAATGTGAGCTTTTTGGGCGAAAAGATTTCCGTGACTTTTTCGAGCCAAAAGTGACCATATCGGCGTCACCCTTCTATGCCCCAACAAAACTATTCTGTTTTCGCTCAAATTTGTCCCAAAACATGCTTATATTGTGTATAGATGATAATGGGAGCTTTTTGGGCGAAAAGATTTCCGTGACTTTTTCGAGACAAAAGTGACCATATCGGCGTCTCCCTTCTATGCCCCATCAAAACTACTTTGTTTTCGCTCAAAATTTTCCCAAACATGTTTATATTGTGTGTAGATGATAATGGTAGCTTTTCGAGCCAAAAGTGACCATATCGGCGTCACCCTTCTATGCCCCTTCAAAACTACTCTGTTTTCGCTCAAATTTGCCCAAAACATGTTTATATTGTGTATAGATGATAATGGGAGCTTTTTGGGCGAAAAGATTTCCGTGACTTTTTCGAGACAAAAGTGACCATATCGGCGTCACCCTTCTATGCGCCATCAAAACTACTCTGTTTTCGCTCAAATTTGCCCAAAACATGTTTATATTGTGTATAGATGATAATGTGATCTTTTTGGGCGAAAAGATTTCCGTGAATTTTTCGAGCCAAAAGTGACCATATCGGCGTCACCCTTCTACGCCCCATCAAAACTACTCTGTTTTCGCTCAAATTTGCCCAAAACAAGTTTATATTGTGTATAGATGATAATGGGAGCTTTTTCGGCGAAAAGCTTTCCGTGACTTTTTCGAGCCAAAAGTGACCATATCGGCGTCACCCTTCTATGCCCCATCAAAACTACTATGTTTTCGCTCAAATTTGTCCCAAACATATTTATATTGTGTATAGATGATAATGGGAGCTTTTTGATCGAAAAGCTTTCCCTGACTTTTTCGAGCCAAAAGTGACCATATCGGCGTCACCCTTCTATGCCCAATCAAAACTACTCTGTTTTCGCTCAAATTTGTCCCAAACATGTTTCTATTGTGTATAGATGATAATGGGAGCTTTTTGGGCGAAAAACTTTCCGTGACTTTTTCAAGCCAAAAGTGACCATATCGGCGTCACCCTTCTATGCCCAATCAAAACTACTCTCTTTTCGCTCAAATTTGTCTAAAACATGTTTATATTGTGTATAGATAATAATGGAAGCTTTTTTACCAAAAAGCTTTCCGTGACTTTTTCGAGCCAAAAGTGACCATATCGGCGTCACCCTTCTATGCCCCATCAAAACTACTCTATTTTCGCTCAAATTTGTCCCAAACATGTTTCTATTGTGTATAGATGATAATGGGAGCTTTTTGGGCGATAAACTTTCCGTGACTTTTTCAAGCCAAAAGTGACCATATCGGCGTCACCCTTCTATGCCCAATCCAAACTACTCTCTTTTCGCTCAAATTTGTCTAAAACATGTTTATATTGTGTATAGATAATAATGGGAGCTTTTTGGGCTAAAAGATTTCCGTGACTTTTTCAAGCCAAAAGTGACCATATCGGCGTCACCCTTCTATGCCCAATCCAAACTACTTTCTTTTCGCTCAAATTTGTCTAAAACATGTTTATATTGTGTATAGATAATAATGGGAGCTTTTTGGGCTAAAAGATTTCCGTGACTTTTTCAAGCCAAAAGTGACCATATCGGCGTCACCCTTCTATGCCCCATCAAAAGTACTATGTTTTCGCTCGAATTTATCCCAAACATGTTTATATTGTGTATATATGATAATGGGAGCCTTTTGAGCGAAAAGCTTTCCGTGACTTTTTCGAGCCAAAAGTGACCATATCGGCGTCACCCTTCAATATGCCCAATCAAAACTACTCTGTTTTCGCTCAAATTTGTCCCAAACATTTTTCTATTGTGTATAGATGACAATGGGAGCTTTTGGGGCGAAAAACTTTCCGTGACTTTTTCAAGCCAAAAGTGACCATATCGGCGTCACCCTTCTATGCCCAATCAAAACTACTCTCTTTTCGCTCAAATTTGTCTAAAACATGTTTATATTGTGTATAGATAATAATGGAAGCTTTTTTACCAAAAAGCTTTCCGTGACTTTTTCGAGCCAAAAGTGACCATATCGGCGTCACCCTTCTATGCCCCATCAAAACTACTCTGTTTTCGCTCAAATTTGTCCCAAACATGTTTCTTTTGTGTATAGATGATAATGGGAGCTTTTTGGGCGATAAACTTTCCGTGACTTTTTCAAGCCAAAAGTGACCATATCGGCGTCACCCTTCTATGCCCAATCCAAACTACTCTCTTTTCGCTCAAATTTGTCTAAAACATGTTTATATTGTGTATAGATAATAATGGGAGCTTTTTGGGCTAAAAGATTTCCGTTACTTTTTCAAGCCAAAAGGGACCATATCGGCGTAACCCTTCTATGCCCCATCAAAACTACTCTGTTTTCGCTCAAATTTGCCCAAAACATGTTTATATTGTGTATAGATGATATTGTGAGCTTTTTGGGCGAAAAGATTTCCGTGAATTTTTCGAGCCAAAAGTGACCATATCGGCGTTACCCTTCTACGCCCCATCAAAACTACTCTGTTTTCGCTCAAATTTGCCCAAAACAAGTTTATATTGTGTATAGATGATAATGGGATCTTTTTGGGCGAAAAGCTTTCCGTGACTTTTTCGAGCCAAAAGTGACCATATCGGCGTCACCCTTCTATGCCCCATCAAAACTACTATATTTTCGCTCAAATTTGTCCCAAACATATTTATATTGTGTATAGAATATAATGGGAGCTTTTTGATCGAAAAGCTTTCCCTGACTTTTTCGAGCCAAAAGTGACCATATCGGCGTCACCCTTCTATGCCCAATCAAAACTACTCTGTTTTCGCTCAAATTTGTCCCAAACATGTTTATATTGTGTATAGATAATAGTGGGAGCTTTTTAGGCTAAAAGATTTCCGCGACTTTTTCAAGCCAAAAGTGACCATATCGGCGTCACCCTTCTATGCGCCATCAAAACTACTCTGTTTTCGCTCAAATTTGCCCAAAACATGTTTATATTGTGTATAGATGATAATGGGAGCTTTTTGGGCGAAAAGATTTCCGTGAATTTTTCGAGCCAAAAGTGACCATATCGGCGTTACCCTTCTACGCCCCATCAAAACTACTCTGTTTTCGCTCAAATTTGCCCAAAACAAGTTTATATTGTGTATAGATGATAATAGGAGCTTTTTGGGCGAAAAGCTTTCCGTGACTTTTTCGAGCCAAAAGTGACCATATCGGCGTCACCCTTCTATGCCCCATCAAAACTACTATGTTTTCGCTCAAATTTGTCCCAAACATGTTTATATTGTGTATAGATGATAATGGGAGCTTTTTGATCGAAAAGCTTTCCCTGACTTTTTCGAGCCAAAAGTGACCATATCGGCATCACCCTTCTATGCCCAATCAAAACTACTCTGTTTTCGCTCAAATTTGTCCCAAACATGTTTATATTGTGTATAGATAATAATGGGAGCTTTTTGGGCTTAAAGATTTCCGCGACTTTTTCAAGCCAAAAGTGACCATATCGGCGTCACCCTTCTATGCCCAATCCAAACTACTCTCTTTTCGCTCAAATTTGTCTAAAACATGTTTATATTGTGTATAGATAATAATGGGAGCTTTTTGGGCTAAAAGATTTCCGTGACTTTTTCAAGCCAAAAGTGACCATATCGGCGTAACCCTTCTCTGCCCCATCAAAACTACTCTGTTTTCGCTCAAATTTGCCCAAAACATGTTTATATTGTGTATAGATGATAATGTGAGCTTTTTGGGGGAAAAGATTTCCGTGACTTTTTCGAGCCAAAAGTGACCATATCGGCGTCACCCTTCTACGCCCCATCAAAACTACTCTGTTTTCGCTCAAATTTGGCCAAAACAAGTTTATATTGTGTATAGATGATAATGTGAGCTTTTTGGGCGAAAAGCTTTCCGTGACTTTTTTGAGCCAAAAGTGACCATATCGGCGTCACCCTTCTATGCAACATCAAAATTACTCTGTTTTCGCTCAAATTTGTCCCAAACATGTTTATATTGTGTATAGATGATAATGGGAGCTTTTTGAGCGAAAAGCTTTCCGTGACTTTTTTGAGCCAATAGTGACCATATCGGCGTCACCCTTCTCTGCCCCATCAAAAGTACTATGTTTTCGCTCAAATTTATCCCAAACATGTTTATATTGTGTATAGATGATAATGGGAGCTTTTTGAGCGAAAAGCTTTCCGTTACTTTTTCGAGCCAAAAGTGACCATATCGACGTCACCCTTCTATGCCCAATCAAAACTACTCTGTTTTCGCTCAAATTTGTCCCAAACATGTTTCTATTGTGTATAGATGATAATGGGAGCTTTTTGGGCGAAAAACTTTCCGTGACTTTTTCAAGCCAAAAGTGACCATATCGGCGTCACCCTTCTATGCCCAATCCAAACTACTCTCTTTTCGCTCAAATTTGTCTAAAACATGTTTATATTGTGTATAGATAATAATGGGAGCTTCTTGGGCTAAAAGATTTCCGTGACTTTTTCAAGCCAAAAGTGACCATATCGGCGTCACCCTTCTATGCCCCATCAAAAGTACTATGTTTTCGCTCGAATTTATCCCAAACATGTTTATATTGTGTATAGATGATAATGGGAGCTTTTTGAGCGAAAAGCTTTCCGTGACTTTTTCGAGCCAAAAGTGACCATATCGGCGTCACCCTTATATGCCCCATCAAAACTACTCTGTTTTCGCTCAAATTTGTCCCAAACATATTTCTATTGTGTATAGATGATAATGGGAGCTTTTTGGGCGATAAACTTTCCGTGACTTTTTCATGCCAAAAGTGACCATATCGGCGTCACCCTTCTATGCCCAATCAAAACTACTCTCTTTTCGCTCAAATTTGTCTAAAACATGTTTATATTGTGTATAGATAATAATGGGAGCTTTTTGGGCGAAAAGATTTCCGTGAATTTTTCGAGCCAAAAGTGACCATATCGGCGTCACCCTTCTACGCCACATCAAAACTACTATGTTTTCGCTCAAATTTGCCCAAAACAAGTTTATATTGTGTATAGATGATAATGGGAGCTTTTTGGGCGAAAAGCTTTCCGTGACTTTTTCGAGCCAAAAGTGACCATATCGGCGTCACCCTTCTATGCCCCATCAAAACTACTATGTTTTCGCTCAAATTTGTCCCAAACATGTTTATATTGTGTATAGATGATAATGGGAGCTTTTTGATCGAAAAGCTTTCCCTGACTTTTTCGAGCCAAAAGTGACCATATCGGCATCACCCTTCTATGCCCAATCAAAACTACTCTGTTTTCGCTCAAATTTGTCCCAAACATGTTTATATTGTGTATAGATAATAATGGGAGCTTTTTGGGCTAAAAGATTTCCGCGACTTTTTCAAGCCAAAAGTGACCATATCGGCGTCACCCTTCTATGCCCAATCCAAACTACTCTCTTTTCGCTCAAATTTGTCTAAAACATGTTTATATTGTGTATAGATAATAATGGGAGCTTTTTGGGCTAAAAGATTTCCGTGACTTTCTCAAGCCAAAAGTGACCATATCGGCGTAACCCTTCTCTGCCCCATCAAAACTACTCTGTTTTCGCTCAAATTTGCCCAAAACATGTTTATATTGTGTATAGATGATAATGTGAGCTTTTTGGGCGAAAAGATTTCCGTGACTTTTTCGAGCCAAAAGTGACCATATCGGCGTCACCCTTCTATGCCCCATCAAAACTACTCTGTTTTCGCTCAAATTTGCCCAAAACATGTTTATATTGTGTATAGATGATAATGTGAGCTTTTTGGGCGAAAAGATTTCCGTGACTTTTTCGAGCCAAAAGTGACCATATCGGCGTCACCCTTCTATGCCCCATCAAAACTACTCTGTTTTCGCTCAAATTTGCCCAAAACAAGTTTATATTGTGTATAGATGATAATGTGAGCTTTTTGGGCGAAAAGCTTTCCGTGACTTTTTTGAGCCAAAAGTGACCATATCGGCGTCACCCTTCTATGCAACATCAAAATTACTCTGTTTTCGCTCAAATTTGTCCCAAACATGTTTCTATTGTGTATAGATGATAATGGGAGCTTTTTGGGCGAAAAACTTTCCGTGACTTTTTCAAGCCAAAAGTGACCATATCGGCGTCACCCTTCTATGCCCAATCCAAACTACTCTCTTTTCGCTCAAATTTGTCTAAAACATGTTTATATTGTGTATAGATAATAATGGGAGCTTCTTGGGCTAAAAGATTTCCGTGACTTTTTCAAGCCAAAAGTGACCATATCGGCGTCACCCTTCTATGCCCCATCAAAAGTACTATGTTTTCGCTCGAATTTATCCCAAACATGTTTATATTGTGTATAGATGATAATGGGAGCTTTTTGAGCGAAAAGCTTTCCGTGACTTTTTCGAGCCAAAAGTGACCATATCGGCGTCACCCTTATATGCCCCATCAAAACTACTCTGTTTTCGCTCAAATTTGTCCCAAACATATTTCTATTGTGTATAGATGATAATGGGAGCTTTTTGGGCGATAAACTTTCCGTGACTTTTTCATGCCAAAAGTGACCATATCGGCGTCACCCTTCTATGCCCAATCAAAACTACTCTCTTTTCGCTCAAATTTGTCTAAAACATGTTTATATTGTGTATAGATAATAATGGGAGCTTTTTGGGCGAAAAGATTTCCGTGAATTTTTCGAGCCAAAAGTGACCATATCGGCGTCACCCTTCTACGCCACATCAAAACTACTATGTTTTCGCTCAAATTTGCCCAAAACAAGTTTATATTGTGTATAGATGATAATGGGAGCTTTTTGGGCGAAAAGCTTTCCGTGACTTTTTCGAGCCAAAAGTGACCATATCGGCGTCACCCTTCTATGCCCCATCAAAACTACTATGTTTTCGCTCAAATTTGTCCCAAACATGTTTATATTGTGTATAGATGATAATGGGAGCTTTTTGATCGAAAAGCTTTCCCTGACTTTTTCGAGCCAAAAGTGACCATATCGGCATCACCCTTCTATGCCCAATCAAAACTACTCTGTTTTCGCTCAAATTTGTCCCAAACATGTTTATATTGTGTATAGATAATAATGGGAGCTTTTTGGGCTAAAAGATTTCCGCGACTTTTTCAAGCCAAAAGTGACCATATCGGCGTCACCCTTCTATGCCCAATCCAAACTACTCTCTTTTCGCTCAAATTTGTCTAAAACATGTTTATATTGTGTATAGATAATAATGGGAGCTTTTTGGGCTAAAAGATTTCCGTGACTTTCTCAAGCCAAAAGTGACCATATCGGCGTAACCCTTCTCTGCCCCATCAAAACTACTCTGTTTTCGCTCAAATTTGCCCAAAACATGTTTATATTGTGTATAGATGATAATGTGAGCTTTTTGGGCGAAAAGATTTCCGTGACTTTTTCGAGCCAAAAGTGACCATATCGGCGTCACCCTTCTATGCCCCATCAAAACTACTCTGTTTTCGCTCAAATTTGCCCAAAACATGTTTATATTGTGTATAGATGATAATGTGAGCTTTTTGGGCGAAAAGATTTCCGTGACTTTTTCGAGCCAAAAGTGACCATATCGGCGTCACCCTTCTATGCCCCATCAAAACTACTCTGTTTTCGCTCAAATTTGCCCAAAACAAGTTTATATTGTGTATAGATGATAATGTGAGCTTTTTGGGCGAAAAGCTTTCCGTGACTTTTTTGAGCCAAAAGTGACCATATCGGCGTCACCCTTCTATGCAACATCAAAATTACTCTGTTTTCGCTCAAATTTGTCCCAAACATGTTTATATTGTGTATAGATGATAATGGGAGCTTTTTGAGCGAAAAGCTTTCCGTGACTTTTTTGAGCCAATAGTGACCATATCGGCGTCGCCCTTCTATGCCACATCAAAAGTACTATGTTTTCGCTCAAATTTATCCCAAACATGTTTATATTGTGTGTAGATGATAATGGGAGCTTTTTGAGCGAAAAGCTTTCCGTTACTTTTTCGAGCCAAAAGTGACCATATCGGCGTCACCCTTCTATGCCCAATCCAAACTACTCTCTTTTCGCTCAAATTTGTCTAAAACATGTTTATATTGTGTATAGATAATAATGGGAGCTTTTTGGGCTAAAAGATTTCCGTGACTTTTTCAAGCCAAAAGTGACCATATCGGCGTAACCCTTCTCTGCCCCATCAAAACTACTCTGTTTTCGCTCAAATTTGCCCAAAACATGTTTATATTGTGTATAGATGATAATGTGAGCTTTTTGGGGGAAAAGATTTCCGTGACTTTTTCGAGCCAAAAGTGACCATATCGGCGTCACCCTTCTACGCCCCATCAAAACTACTCTGTTTTCGCTCAAATTTGGCCAAAACAAGTTTATATTGTGTATAGATGATAATGTGAGCTTTTTGGGCGAAAAGCTTTCCGTGACTTTTTTGAGCCAAAAGTGACCATATCGGCGTCACCCTTCTATGCAACATCAAAATTACTCTGTTTTCGCTCAAATTTGTCCCAAACATGTTTATATTGTGTATAGATGATAATGGGAGCTTTTTGAGCGAAAAGCTTTCCGTGACTTTTTTGAGCCAATAGTGACCATATCGGCGTCACCCTTCTCTGCCCCATCAAAAGTACTATGTTTTCGCTCAAATTTATCCCAAACATGTTTATATTGTGTATAGATGATAATGGGAGCTTTTTGAGCGAAAAGCTTTCCGTTACTTTTTCGAGCCAAAAGTGACCATATCGACGTCACCCTTCTATGCCCAATCAAAACTACTCTGTTTTCGCTCAAATTTGTCCCAAACATGTTTCTATTGTGTATAGATGATAATGGGAGCTTTTTGGGCGAAAAACTTTCCGTGACTTTTTCAAGCCAAAAGTGACCATATCGGCGTCACCCTTCTATGCCCAATCCAAACTACTCTCTTTTCGCTCAAATTTGTCTAAAACATGTTTATATTGTGTATAGATAATAATGGGAGCTTCTTGGGCTAAAAGATTTCCGTGACTTTTTCAAGCCAAAAGTGACCATATCGGCGTCACCCTTCTATGCCCCATCAAAAGTACTATGTTTTCGCTCGAATTTATCCCAAACATGTTTATATTGTGTATAGATGATAATGGGAGCTTTTTGAGCGAAAAGCTTTCCGTGACTTTTTCGAGCCAAAAGTGACCATATCGGCGTCACCCTTATATGCCCCATCAAAACTACTCTGTTTTCGCTCAAATTTGTCCCAAACATATTTCTATTGTGTATAGATGATAATGGGAGCTTTTTGGGCGATAAACTTTCCGTGACTTTTTCATGCCAAAAGTGACCATATCGGCGTCACCCTTCTATGCCCAATCAAAACTACTCTCTTTTCGCTCAAATTTGTCTAAAACATGTTTATATTGTGTATAGATAATAATGGGAGCTTTTTGGGCGAAAAGATTTCCGTGAATTTTTCGAGCCAAAAGTGACCATATCGGCGTCACCCTTCTACGCCACATCAAAACTACTATGTTTTCGCTCAAATTTGCCCAAAACAAGTTTATATTGTGTATAGATGATAATGGGAGCTTTTTGGGCGAAAAGCTTTCCGTGACTTTTTCGAGCCAAAAGTGACCATATCGGCGTCACCCTTCTATGCCCCATCAAAACTACTATGTTTTCGCTCAAATTTGTCCCAAACATGTTTATATTGTGTATAGATGATAATGGGAGCTTTTTGATCGAAAAGCTTTCCCTGACTTTTTCGAGCCAAAAGTGACCATATCGGCATCACCCTTCTATGCCCAATCAAAACTACTCTGTTTTCGCTCAAATTTGTCCCAAACATGTTTATATTGTGTATAGATAATAATGGGAGCTTTTTGGGCTAAAAGATTTCCGCGACTTTTTCAAGCCAAAAGTGACCATATCGGCGTCACCCTTCTATGCCCAATCCAAACTACTCTCTTTTCGCTCAAATTTGTCTAAAACATGTTTATATTGTGTATAGATAATAATGGGAGCTTTTTGGGCTAAAAGATTTCCGTGACTTTCTCAAGCCAAAAGTGACCATATCGGCGTAACCCTTCTCTGCCCCATCAAAACTACTCTGTTTTCGCTCAAATTTGCCCAAAACATGTTTATATTGTGTATAGATGATAATGTGAGCTTTTTGGGCGAAAAGATTTCCGTGACTTTTTCGAGCCAAAAGTGACCATATCGGCGTCACCCTTCTATGCCCCATCAAAACTACTCTGTTTTCGCTCAAATTTGCCCAAAACATGTTTATATTGTGTATAGATGATAATGTGAGCTTTTTGGGCGAAAAGATTTCCGTGACTTTTTCGAGCCAAAAGTGACCATATCGGCGTCACCCTTCTATGCCCCATCAAAACTACTCTGTTTTCGCTCAAATTTGCCCAAAACAAGTTTATATTGTGTATAGATGATAATGTGAGCTTTTTGGGCGAAAAGCTTTCCGTGACTTTTTTGAGCCAAAAGTGACCATATCGGCGTCACCCTTCTATGCAACATCAAAATTACTCTGTTTTCGCTCAAATTTGTCCCAAACATGTTTATATTGTGTATAGATGATAATGGGAGCTTTTTGAGCGAAAAGCTTTCCGTGACTTTTTTGAGCCAATAGTGACCATATCGGCGTCACCCTTCTATGCCACATCAAAAGTACTATGTTTTCGCTCAAATTTATCCCAAACATGTTTATATTGTGTGTAGATGATAATGGGAGCTTTTTGAGCGAAAAGCTTTCCGTTACTTTTTCGAGCCAAAAGTGACCATATCGACGTCACCCTTCTATGCCCAATCAAAACTACTCTGTTTTCGCTCAAATTTGTCCCAAACATGTTTCTATTGTGTATAGATGATAATGGGAGCTTTTTGGGCGAAAAACTTTCCGTGACTTTTTCAAGCCAAAAGTGACCATATCGGCGTCACCCTTCTATGCCCAATCCAAACTACTCTCTTTTCGCTCAAATTTGTCTAAAACATGTTTATATTGTGTATAGATAATAATGGGAGTTTCTTGGGCTAAAAGATTTCCGTGACTTTTTCAAGCCAAAAGTGATCATATCGGCGTCACCCTTCTATGCCCCATCAAAAGTACTATGTTTTCGCTCAAATTTGTCCCAAACATATTTCTATTGTGTATAGATGATAATGGGAGCTTTTTGGGCGATAAACTTTCCGTGACTTTTTCAAGCCAAAAGTGACCATATCGGCGTCACCCTTCTATTCCCAATCAAAACTACTCTCTTTTCGCTCAAATTTGTCTAAAACATGTTTATATTGTGTATAGATAATAATGGGAGCTTTTTGGGCTAAAAGATTTCCGTGACTTTTTCGAGCCAAAAGTGACCATATCGGCGTCACCCTTCTATGCCCCATCAAAACTACTCTGTTTTCGCTCAAATTTGCCCAAAACATGTTTCTATTGTGTATAGATGATAATGGGAGCTTTTTGGGCGAAAAGATTTCCGTGACTTTTTCGAGCCAAAAGTGACCATATCGGCGTCTCCCTTCTATGCCCCATCAAAACTACTCTGTTTTCGCTCAAAATTTTCCCAAACATGTTTATATTGTGTGTAGATGATAATGGGAGCTTTTTGAGCGAAAAGCTTTCCGGGACTTTTTCGAGCCAAAAGTGACCATATCGGCGTCACCCTTCTATGCAACATCAAAATTACTCTGTTTTCGCTCAAATTTGTCCCAAACATGTTTATATTGTGTATAGATGATAATGGGAGCTTTTTGGGCGTAAAGCTTTCCGTGACTTTTTCGAGCCAAAAGTGACCATATCGGCGTCACCCTTCAATGCCCCATCAAAACTACTATGTTTTCGCTCAAATTTGTCCCAATCATGTTTATATTGTGTATATATGATAATGGGAGCTTTTTGATCGAAAAGCTTTCCGTGACTTTTTCGAGCCAAAAGTGACCATATCGGCGTCACCCTTCTATGCCCAATCCAAACTACTCTCTTTTCGCTCAAATTTGTCTAAAACATGTTTATATTGTGTATAGATAATAATGGGAGCTTTTTTGGCTAAAAGATTTCCGTGACTTTTTCAATCCAAAAGTGACCATATCGGCGTAACCCTTCTATGCCCCATCAAAACTACTCTGTTATCGCTCAAATTTGCCCAAAACATGTTTATATTGTGTATAATGTGAGCTTTTTGGGCGAAAAGATTTTCGTGACTTTTTCGAGCCAAAAGTGACCATATCGGCGTCACCCTTCTATGCCCCATCAAAACTACTCTGTTTTCGCTCAAATTTGTCCCAAAACATGTTTATATTGTGTATAGATGATAATGGTAGCTTTTTAGGCGAAAAGATTTCCGTGACTTTTTCGAGACAAAAGTGACCATATTGGCGTCTCCCTTCTATGCCCTATCAAAACTACTCTGTTTTCGCTCAAAATTTTCCCAAACATGTTTATATTGTGTGTAGATGATAATGGGAGCTTGTTGAGCGAAAAGCTTTCCGGGACTTTTTCGAGCCATAAGTGACCATATCGGCGTCACCCTTCTATGCCCCATCAAAACTACTCTATTTTCGCTCAAATTTGCCCAAAACATGTTTATATTGTGTATAGATGATAATGTGAGCTTTTTGGGCGAAAAGATTTCCGTTAATTTTTCGAGCTAAAAGTGACCATATCGGCGTCACCCTTCTACGCCCCATCAAAACTACTCTGTTTTCGCTCAAATTTGCCCAAAACAAGTTTATATTGTGTATAGATGATAATGGGAGCTTTTTGGGCGAAAAGCTTTCCGTGACTTTTTCGAGCCAAAAGTGACCATATCGGCGTCACCCTTCTATGCCCCATCAAAACTACTATGTTTTCGCTCAAATTTGTCCCAAACATGTTTATATCGTGTATAGATGATAATGGGAGCTTTTTGAGCGAAAAGCTTTCCGTGACTTTTTCGAGCCAAAAGTGACCATATCGGCGTCACCCTTCTATGCCCCATCAAAACTACTATGTTTTCGCTCAAATTTGTCCCAAACATTTTTATATTGTGCATAGATGATAATGGGAGCTTTTTGGGCGAAAAGCTTTCCGTGACTTTTTTGAGCCAAAAGTGACCACATCGGCGTCACCCTTCTATGCCCCCATCAAAACTACTCCGTTTTCGCTCAAATTTATCCAAAACATGTTTATATTGTGTATGGATGATAATGGGAGCTTTTTAGGCGAAAAGCTTTCCGTGAATTTTTCGAGCCAAAAGTGACCATATCGGCGTCACCCTTTTATGCCCAATCAAAACTACTCTCTTTTCGCTCAAATTTGTATAAAACATATTTATATTGTGTATAGATAATAATGGGAGCTTTTTGGGCTAAAAGATTTCTGTGACTTTTTCAAGCCAAAAGTGACCATATCGGCGTCACCCTTCTACGCCCCATCAAAACTACTCTGTTTTCGCTCAAATTTGCCCCAAACATGTTTATATTGTGTATAGATGATAATGTGAGCTTTTTGAGCGAAAAGCTTTCCGTGACTTTTTCGAGCCAAAAGTGACCATATCGGCGTCACCCTTCTATGCCCCATCAAAAGTACTATGTTTTCGCCCAAATTTGTCCCAAACATGTTTCTATTGTGTATAGATGATAATGGGAGCTTTTTGGGCGAAAAGGTTTCCGTGGCTTTTTCGAGCCAAAATTAACCAAATCGGCGTCACCTTTCTATGCCACATCAAAACTACTCTATTTTCGCTCAAATTTTTCCAAAACATGTTTATATTGTTTATAGATGATAATGGGAGCTTTTTGGGCGAAAAGCTTTCCGTGACTTTTTCGAGCTAAAAGTGACCATATCGGCGTCATCCTTCTATGCCACATCAAAATTACTCTGTTTTCGCTCAAATTTGTCCCAAACATGTTTATATTGTGTATAGATGATAATGGGAGCTTTTTGAGCGAAAAGCTTTCCTTGACTTTTTCGAGCCAAAAGTGACCATATCGGCGTCACCCTTCTATGCCCCATCAAAAGTACTATGTTTTCGCTCAAATTTATCCCAAACATGTTTATATTGTGTATAGATGATAGTGGGAGCTTTTTGAGCGAAAAGCTTTCCGTGACTTTTTCGAGCCAAAAGTGACCATATCGGCGTCACCCTTCTATGCCCCATCAAAACTACTCTGTTTTCGCTCAAATTTGTCCCAAACATGTTTCTATTGTGTATAGATGATAATGGGAGCTTTTTGGGCGAAAAACTTTCCGTGACTTTTTCAAGCCAAAAGTGACCATATCGGCGTCACCCTTCTATGCCCAATCAAAACTACTCTGTTTTCGCTCAAATTTGTCCCAAACATTTTTATATTGTGCATAGATGATAATATGAGCTTTTTGGGCGAAAAGCTTTCCGTGACTTTTTCGAGCCAAAAGTGACCACATCGGCGTCACCCTTCTATGCCCCATTATAACTACTCTGTTTTCGCTCAAATTTGTCCAAAACATGTTTATATTGTGTATAGGTGACAATGGGAGCTTTTTGGGCGAAAAGCTTTCCGTGACTTTTTCGAGCCAAAAGTGACCACATCAGCGTCACCCTTCTATGCCCTATCAAAACTCCTCTGTTTTCGCTCAAATTTATCCAAAACATGTTTATATTGTGTATAGATGATAATGGGAGCTATTTGAGCGAAAAACTTTTCGTGACTTCTTCGAGCCATAAGTGACCATATCGGCGTCACCCTTCTATGCCCCATAAAAACTACTCTGTTTTCGCTCAAATTTGTCCCAAACATGTTTATATTGTGCATAGATGATAATGGGAGCTTTTTGGTCGAAAAGATTTCCGTGACTTTTTCGGGCTAAAAGTGACCACATCGGCGTCACCCTTCTATGCCCCCATCAAAACTATTCTGTTTTCGCACAAATTTATCCAAAACATGTTTATATGGTGTATAGATGATAATGGGAGCTTTTTGGGCGAAAAGCTTTCCGTGACTTTTTCAAGCCAAAAGTGACCATATCGGCGTCACCCTTCTATGCCACATCAAAATTACTCTGTTTTCGCTCAAATTTGTCCCAAACATGTTTATATTGTGTATGGATGATAATGGGAGCTTTTTGAGCGAAAAGCTTTCCGTGACTTTTTCGAGCCAAAAGTTACCATATCGGCGTCACCCTTCTATGCCCAATAAAAACTACTCTGTTTTCGCTCAAATTTGTCCCAAACATGTTTCTATTGTGTATAGATGATAATGGGAGCTTTTTGGGCGAAAAACTTTCCGTGACTTTTTCAAGCCCAAAGTGACCATATCGGCGTCACCCTTCTATGCCCAATCAAAACTACTCTCTTTTCGCTCAAATTTGTCTAAAACATGTTTATATTGTGTATAGATAATAATGGGAGCTTTTTGAGCGAAAAGCTTTCCGTGACTTTTTCGAGCCAAAAGTGACCAAATCGGCGTCACCCTTCTATGTCCCATCAAAACTACTCTGTTTTCGCTCAAATTTGTCCCAAATATGTTTCTATTGTGTATAGATGATAATGGGAGCTTTTTGGGCGAAAAACTTTCCGTGACTTTTTCAAGCCAAAACTGACCATATCGGCGTCACGCTTCTAAGCCCAATCAAAACTACTCTCTTTTCGCTCAAATTTATCTAAAACATGTTTATATTGTGTATAGATAATAATGTGAGCTTTTTGGGTGAAAAGATTTCCGTGACTTTTTCGAGCCAAAAGTGACCATATCGGCGTCACCCTTCTATGCCCCATTAAAACTACTCTGTTTTCGCTCAAATTTGCCCAAAACAAGTTTATATTGTGTATAGATGATAATGGGAGCTTTTTGGGCGAAAAGCTTTCCGTGACTTTTTCGAGCCAAAAGTGACCATATCGGCGTCACCCTTCTATGCCACATCAAAATTACTCTGTTTTCGCTCAAATTTGTCCCAAACATGTTTGTATTGTGTATAGATGATAATGGGAGCTTTTTGAGCGAAAAGCTTTCCGTGACTTTTTCGAGCCAAAAGTGACCATATCGGCGTCACCCTTCTATGCCCTATCAAAAGTACTATGTTTTCGCTCAAATTTATCCCAAACATGTTTATATTGTGTATAGTTGATAATGGGAGCTTTTTGAGCGAAAAGCTTTCCGTGACTTTTTCGAGCCAAAAGTGACCATATCGACGTCACCCTTCTATGCCCCATCATAACTACTCTGTTTTCGCTCAAACTTTTCCAAAACATGTTTATATTGTTTATAGATGATAATGGGAGCTTTTTGAGCAAACAGCTTTCCGTGACTTTTTTGAGGCAAAAGTGACCATATCGACGTCACCCTTATATGCCCCATCATAACTACTCTGTTTTCGCTCAAATTTTTCCAAAACATGTTTATATTGTTTATAGATGATAATGGGAGCTTTTTGAGCAAAAAGCTTTCCGTGACTTTTTTGAGGCAAAAGTGACCATATCGGCGTCACCCTTCTATGCCCCATAAAAACTACTCTGTTTCCGCTCAAATTTGTCCCAAACATTTTTATATTGTGCATAGATGATAATGGGAGCTTTTTGGGGGAAAAGCTTTCCGTGACTTTTTCGAGCCAAAAGTGACCACATCGGCGTCACCCTTCTATGCCCCATCATAACTACTCTGTTTTCGCTCAAATTTGTCCAAAACATGTTTATATTGTGTATAGGTGACAATGGGAGCTTTTTGGGCGAAAAGCTTTCCGTGACTTTTTCGAGCCAAAAGTGACCACATCGGCGTCACCCTTCTATGCCCCCATCAAAACTACTCTGTTTTCGCTCAAATTTATCAAAAACATGTTTATATTGTGTATAGATGATAATGGGAGCTTTTTAGGCGAAAAGCTTTCCGTGACTTTTTCGAGCTAAAAGTGACCATATCGGCGTCACCCTTCTATGCCACATCAAAATTACTCTGTTTTCGCTCAAATTTGTCCCAAACATGTTTATATTGTGTATAGATGATAATGGGAGCTTTTTGAGCGAAAAGCTTTCCGTGACTTTTTCGAGCCAAAAGTGACCATATCGGCGTCACCCTTCTATGCCCCATCAAAACTACTCTGTTTTCGCTCAAATTTGCCCAAAACAAGTTTATATTGTGTATAGATGATAATGGGAGCTTTTTGGGCGAAAAGCTTTCCGTGACTTTTTCGAGCCAAAAGTGACCATATTGGCGTCACCCTTCTATGCCACATCAAAATTACTCTGTTTTCGCTCAAATTTGTCCCAAACATGTTTGTATTGTGTATAGATGATAATGGGAGCTTTTTGAGCGAAAAGTTTCCGTGACTTTTTCGAGCCAAAAGTGACCATATCGGCGTCACCCTTCTATGCCCAATCAAAACTACTCTGTTTTCGCTCAAATTTGTCCCAAACATTTTTATATTGTGCATAGATGATAATATGAGCTTTTTGGGCGAAAAGCTTTCCGTGACTTTTTCGAGCCAAAAGTGACCACATCGGCGTCACCCTTCTATGCCCCATCATAACTACTCAGTTTTCGCTCAAATTTGTCCAAAACATGTTTATATTGTGTATAGATGATAATGGGAGCTTTTTAGGCGAAAAGCTTTCCGTGACTTTTTCGAGCTAAAAGTGACCATATCGGCGTCACCCTTCTATGCCACATCAAAATTACTCTGTTTTCGCTCAAATTTGTCCCAAACATGTTTATATTGTGTATAGATGATAATGGGAGCTTTTTGAGCGAAAAGCTTTCCGTGACTTTTTCGAGCCAAAAGTGACCATATCGGCGTCACCCTTCTATGCCCCATAAAAACTACTCTGTTTTCGCTCAAATTTGTCCCAAACATGTTTATATTGTGTATAGATGATAATGGGAGCTTTTTGGGCGAAAAGCTTTCCGTGACTTTTTCAAGCCAAAAGTGACCATATCGGCGTCACCCTTCTATGCCACATCAAAATTACTCTGTTTTCGCTCAAATTTGTCCCAAACATGTTTATATTGTGTATAGATGATAATGGGAGCTTTTTGAGCGAAAAGCTTTCCGTGACTTTTTCGAGCCAAAAGTTACCATATCGGCGTCACCCTTCTATGCCCAATAAAAACTACTCTGTTTTCGCTCAAATTTGTCCCAAACATGTTTCTATTGTGTATAGATGATAATGGGAGCTTTTTGGGCGAAAAACTTTCCGTGACTTTTTCAAGCCAAAAGTGACCATATCGGCGTCACCCTTCTATGCCCAATCAAAACTACTCTCTTTTCGCTCAAATTTGTCTAAAACATGTTTATATTGTGTATAGATAATAATGGGAGCTTTTTGAGCGAAAAGCTTTCCGTGACTTTTTCGAGCCAAAAGTGACCAAATCGGCGTCACCCTTCTATGTCCCATCAAAACTACTCTGTTCTCGCTCAAATTTGTCCCAAATATGTTTCTATTGTCTATAGATGATAATGGGAGCTTTTTGAGCGAAAAACTTTCCGTGACTTTTTCAAGCCAAAACTGACCATATCGGCGTCACGCTTCTAAGCCCAATCAAAACTACTCTGTTTTCGCTCAAATTTGCCCAAAACAAGTTTATATTGTGTATAGATGATAATGGGAGCTTTTTGGGCGAAAAGCTTTCCGTGACTTTTTCGAGCCAAAAGTGACCATATCGGCGTCACCCTTCTATGCCACATCAAAATTACTCTGTTTTCGCTCAAATTTGTCCCAAACATGTTTGTATTGTGTATAGATGATAATGGGAGCTTTTTGAGCGAAAAGCTTTCCGTGACTTTTTCGAGCCAAAAGTGACCATATCGGCGTCACCCTTCTATGCCCTATCAAAAGTACTATGTTTTCGCTCAAATTTATCCCAAACATGTTTATATTGTGTATAGTTGATAATGGGAGCTTTTTGAGCGAAAAGCTTTCCGTGACTTTTTCGAGCCAAAAGTGACCATATCGACGTCACCCTTCTATGCCCCATCATAACTACTCTGTTTTCGCTCAAATTTTTCCAAAACATGTTTATATTGTTTATAGATGATAATGGGAGCTTTTTGAGCAAACAGCTTTCCGTTACTTTTTTGAGGCAAAAGTGACCATATCGACGTCACCCTTATATGCCCCATCATAACTACTCTGTTTTCGCTCAAATTTTTCCAAAACATGTTTATATTGTTTATAGATGATAATGGGAGCTTTTTGAGCAAAAAGCTTTCCGTGACTTTTTTGAGGCAAAAGTGACCATATCGGCGTCACCCTTCTATGCCCCATAAAAACTACTCTGTTTCCGCTCAAATTTGTCCCAAACATTTTTATATTGTGCATAGATGATAATGGGAGCTTTTTGGGGGAAAAGCTTTCCGTGACTTTTTCGAGCCAAAAGTGACCACATCGGCGTCACCCTTCTATGCCCCATCATAACTACTCTGTTTTCGCTCAAATTTGTCCAAAACATGTTTATATTGTGTATAGGTGACAATGGGAGCTTTTTGGGCGAAAAGCTTTCCGTGACTTTTTCGAGCCAAAAGTGACCACATCGGCGTCACCCTTCTATGCCCCCATCAAAACTACTCTGTTTTCGCTCAAATTTATCAAAAACATGTTTATATTGTGTATAGATGATAATGGGAGCTTTTTAGGCGAAAAGCTTTCCGTGACTTTTTCGAGCTAAAAGTGACCATATCGGCGTCACCCTTCTATGCCACATCAAAATTACTCTGTTTTCGCTCAAATTTGTCCCAAACATGTTTATATTGTGTATAGATGATAATGGGAGCTTTTTGAGCGAAAAGCTTTCCGTGACTGTTTCGAGCCAAAAGTGACCATATCGGCGTCACCCTTCTATGCCCCATCAAAACTACTCTGTTTTCGCTCAAATTTGCCCAAAACAAGTTTATATTGTGTATAGATGATAATGGGAGCTTTTTGGGCGAAAAGCTTTCCGTGACTTTTTCGAGCCAAAAGTGACCATATCGGCGTCACCCTTCTATGCCACATCAAAATTACTCTGTTTTCACTCAAATTTGTCCCAAACATGTTTGTATTGTGTATAGATGATAATGGGAGCTTTTTGAGCGAAAAGTTTCCGTGACTTTTTCGAGCCAAAAGTGACCATATCGGCGTCACCCTTCTATGCCCTATCAAAAGTACTATGTTTTCGCTCAAATTTATCCCAAACATGTTTATATTGTGTATAGTTGATAATGGGAGCTTTTTGAGCGAAAAGCTTTCCGTGACTTTTTCGAGCTAAAAGTGACCATATCGACGTCACCCTTCTATGCCCCATCATAACTACTCTGTTTTCGCTCAAATTTTTCCAAAACATGTTTATATTGTTTATAGATGATAATGGGAGCTTTTTGAGCAAACAGCTTTCCGTGACTTTTTTGAGGGAAAAGTGACCATATCGACGTCAGCCTTATATGCCCCATCATAACTACTCTGTTTTCGCTCAAATTTTTCCAAAACATGTTTATATTGTTTATAGATGATAATGGGAGCTTTTTGAGCAAAAAGCTTTCCGTGACTTTTTCGAGCCAAAAGTGACCATATCGGCGTCACCCTTCTATGCCCAATCAAAACTACTCTGTTTTCGCTCAAATTTGTCCCAAACATTTTTATATTGTGCATAGATGATAATATGAGCTTTTTGGGCGAAAAGCTTTCCGTGACTTTTTCGAGCCAAAAGTGACCACATCGGCGTCACCCTTCTATGCCCCATCATAACTACTCAGTTTTCGCTCAAATTTGTCCAAAACATGTTTATATTGTGTATAGGTGACAATGGGAGCTTTTTGGGCGAAAAGCTTTCCGTGACTTTTTCGAGCCAAAAGTGACCACATCGGCGTCACCCTTCTATGCCCCATCAAAACTCCTCTGTTTTCGCTCAAATTTATCCAAAACATGTTTATATTGTGTATAGATGATAATGGGAGCTATTTGAGCGAAAAACTTTCCGTGACTTCTTCGAGCCATAAGTGACCATATCGGCGTCACCCTTCTATGCCCCATAAAAACTACTCTGTTTTCGCTCAAATTTGTCCCAAACATGTTTATATTGTGCATAGATGATAATGGGAGCTTTTTGGTCGAAAAGATTTGCGTGACTTTTTCGGGCCAAAAGTGACCACATCGGCGTCACCCTTCTATGCCCCCATCAAAACTACTCTGTTTTCGCACAAATTTATCCAAAACATGTTTATATTGTGTATAGATGATAATGGGAGCTTTTTGGGCGAAAAGCTTTCCGTGACTTTTTCAAGCCAAAAGTGACCATATCGGCGTCACCCTTCTATGCCACATCAAAATTACTCTGTTTTCGCTCAAATTTGTCCCAAACATGTTTATATTGTGTATAGATGATAATGGGAGCTTTTTGAGCGAAAAGCTTTCCGTGACTTTTTCGAGCCAAAAGTTACCATATCGGCGTCACCCTTCTATGCCCAATAAAAACTACTCTGTTTTCGCTCAAATTTGTCCCAAACATGTTTCTATTGTGTATAGATGATAATGGGAGCTTTTTGGGCGAAAAACTTTCCGTGACTTTTTCAAGCCAAAAGTGACCATATCGGCGTCACCCTTCTATGCCCATTCAAAACTACTCTCTTTTCGCTCAAATTTGTCTAAAACATGTTTATATTGTGTATAGATAATAATGGGAGCTTTTTGAGCGAAAAGCTTTCCGTGACTTTTTCGAGCCAAAAGTGACCAAATCGGCGTCACCCTTCTATGTCCCATCAAAACTACTCTGTTTTCGCTCAAATTTGTCCCAAATATGTTTCTATTGTCTATAGATGATAATGGGAGCTTTTTGAGCGAAAAACTTTCCGTGACTTTTTCAAGCCAAAACTGACCATATCGGCGTCACGCTTCTAAGCCCAATCAAAACTACTCTGTTTTCGCTCAAATTTGCCCAAAACAAGTTTATATTGTGTATAGATGATAATGGGAGCTTTTTGGGCGAAAAGCTTTCCGTGACTTTTTCGAGCCAAAAGTGACCATATCGGCGTCACCCTTCTATGCCACATCAAAATTACTCTGTTTTCGCTCAAATTTGTCCCAAACATGTTTGTATTGTGTATAGATGATAATGGGAGCTTTTTGAGCGAAAAGCTTTCCGTGACTTTTTCGAGCCAAAAGTGACCATATCGGCGTCACCCTTCTATGCCCTATCAAAAGTACTATGTTTTCGCTCAAATTTATCCCAAACATGTTTATATTGTGTATAGTTGATAATGGGAGCTTTTTGAGCGAAAAGCTTTCCGTGACTTTTTCGAGCCAAAAGTGACCATATCGACGTCACCCTTCTATGCCCCATCATAACTACTCTGTTTTCGCTCAAATTTTTCCAAAACATGTTTATATTGTTTATAGATGATAATGGGAGCTTTTTGAGCAAACAGCTTTCCGTTACTTTTTTGAGGCAAAAGTGACCATATCGACGTCACCCTTATATGCCCCATCATAACTACT
Organism: Persicaria tinctoria; assembly: GCA_037127255.1. Lineage (NCBI taxonomy): Eukaryota > Viridiplantae > Streptophyta > Magnoliopsida > Caryophyllales > Polygonaceae > Persicaria > Persicaria tinctoria. Next base: position 41,159,469 of record JBANSL010000020.1, read on the forward strand.
CTGTTTTCGCTCAAATTTTTCCAAAACATGTTTATATTGTTTATAGATGATAATGGGAGCTTTTTGAGCAAAAAGCTTTCCGTGACTTTTTTGAGGCAAAAGTGACCATATCGGCGTCACCCTTCTATGCCCCATAAAAACTACTCTGTTTCCGCTCAAATTTGTCCCAAACATTTTTATATTGTGCATAGATGATAATGGGAGCTTTTTGGGGGAAAAGCTTTCCGTGACTTTTTCGAGCCAAAAGTGACCACATCGGCGTCACCCTTCTATGCCCCATCATAACTACTCTGTTTTCGCTCAAATTTGTCCAAAACATGTTTATATTGTGTATAGGTGACAATGGGAGCTTTTTGGGCGAAAAGCTTTCCGTGACTTTTTCGAGCCAAAAGTGACCACATCGGCGTCACCCTTCTATGCCCCCATCAAAACTACTCTGTTTTCGCTCAAATTTATCAAAAACATGTTTATATTGTGTATAGATGATAATGGGAGCTTTTTAGGCGAAAAGCTTTCCGTGACTTTTTCGAGCTAAAAGTGACCATATCGGCGTCACCCTTCTATGCCACATCAAAATTACTCTGTTTTCGCTCAAATTTGTCCCAAACATGTTTATATTGTGTATAGATGATAATGGGAGCTTTTTGAGCGAAAATCTTTCCGTGACTGTTTCGAGCCAAAAGTGACCATATCGGCGTCACCCTTCTATGCCCCATCAAAACTACTCTGTTTTCGCTCAAATTTGCCCAAAACAAGTTTATATTGTGTATAGATGATAATGGGAGCTTTTTGGGCGAAAAGCTTTCCGTGACTTTTTCGAGCCAAAAGTGACCATATCGGCGTCACCCTTCTATGCCACATCAAAATTACTCTGTTTTCGCTCAAATTTGTCCCAAACATGTTTGTATTGTGTATAGATGATAATGGGAGCTTTTTGAGCGAAAAGTTTCCGTGACTTTTTCGAGCCAAAAGTGACCATATCGGCGTCACCCTTCTATGCCCTATCAAAAGTACTATGTTTTCGCTCAAATTTATCCCAAACATGTTTATATTGTGTATAGTTGATAATGGGAGCTTTTTGAGCGAAAAGCTTTCCGTGACTTTTTCGAGCTAAAAGTGACCATATCGACGTCACCCTTCTATGCCCCATCATAACTACTCTGTTTTCGCTCAAATTTTTCCAAAACATGTTTATATTGTTTATAGATGATAATGGGAGCTTTTTGAGCAAACAGCTTTCCGTGACTTTTTTGAGGCAAAAGTGACCATATCGACGTCACCCTTATATGCCCCATCATAACTACTCTGTTTTCGCTCAAATTTTTCCAAAACATGTTTATATTGTTTATAGATGATAATGGGAGCTTTTTGAGCAAAAAGCTTTCCGTGACTTTTTTGAGGCAAAAGTGACCATATCGGCGTCACCCTTCTATGCCCCATAAAAACTACTCTGTTTCCGCTCAAATTTGTCCCAAACATTTTTATATTGTGCATAGATGATAATGGGAGCTTTTTGGGGGAAAAGCTTTCCGTGACTTTTTCGAGCCAAAAGTGACCACATCGGCGTCACCCTTCTATGCCCCATCATAACTACTCTGTTTTCGCTCAAATTTGTCCAAAACATGTTTATATTGTGTATAGGTGACAATGGGAGCTTTTTGGGCGAAAAGCTTTCCGTGACTTTTTCGAGCCAAAAGTGACCACATCGGCGTCACCCTTCTATGCCCCCATCAAAACTACTCTGTTTTCGCTCAAATTTATCAAAAACATGTTTATATTGTGTATAGATGATAATGGGAGCTTTTTAGGCGAAAAGCTTTCCGTGACTTTTTCGAGCTAAAAGTGACCATATCGGCGTCACCCTTCTATGCCACATCAAAATTACTCTGTTTTCGCTCAAATTTGTCCCAAACATGTTTATATTGTGTATAGATGATAATGGGAGCTTTTTGAGCGAAAAGCTTTCCGTGACTTTTTCGAGCCAAAAGTGACCATATCGGCGTCACCCTTCTATGCCCCATCAAAAGTACTATGTTTTCGCTCAAATTTTTCCAAAACACGTTTATATTGTGTATAGATGATAATGGGAGCTTTTTGAGCAAAAAGCTTTCCGTGACTTTTTTTAGCCAAAAGTGACCATATCGGCGTCACCCTTCTATGCCCCATAAAAACTACTCTGTTTTCGCTCAAATTTGTCCCAAACATTTTTATATTGTGCATAAATGATAATGGGAGCTTTTTGGGCGAAAAGCTTTCCGTGACTTTTTCGAGCCAAAAGTGACCACATCGGCGTGACACTTCTATGCCCCATCATAACTACTCTGTTTTCGCTCAAATTTGTCCAAAACATGTTTATATTGTGTATAGGTGACAATGGGAGCTTTTTGGGCGAAAAGCTTTCCGTGACTTTTTCGAGCCAAAAGTGACCACATCGGCGTCACCCTTCTATGCCCCATCAAAACTACTCTGTTTTCGGTCAAATTTTCCCAAACATGTTTATATTGTGTATAGATGATAATGGGAGCTATTTGAGCGAAAAACTTTCCGTGACTTTTTCGAGCCATAAGTGACCATATCGGCGTCACCCTTCTATGCCCCATAAAAACTACTCTGTTTTCGCTCAAATTTGTCCCAAACATGTTTATATTGTGCATAGATGATAATGGGAGCTTTTTGAGCGAAAAGCTTTCCGTGACTTTTTCGAGCCAAAAGTGACCACATCGGCGTCACCCTTCTATGCCCCATCAAAACTACTCTGTTTTCGCTCAAATTTGTCCCAAACATGTTTATATTGTGTATAGATGATAATGGGAGCTTTTTGGGCGAAAAACATTCCGTGACATTTTCGAGCCAAAAGTGACCACATCGGCATCACCCTTCTATGCCCTATCAAAACTACTCTGTTTTCGCTCAAATTTTCCCAAACATGTTTATATTGTGTATAGAGGATAATGGGAGCTATTTGAGCGAAAAACTTTCCGTGACTTTTTCGAGGCAAAAGTGACCATATCGGCGTCACCCTTCTATACCCCATAAAAACTACTCTGTTTTCGCTCAAATTTGTCCCAAACATGTTTATATTGTGTATAGATGATAATGGGAACTTTTTGGGCGAAAAGCTTTCAGTGACTTTTTCGAGTCAAAAGTGACCACATCGGCGTCACCCTTCATGCCCCATCAAAACTACTCTGTTTTCGCTCAAATTTGTACAAACATGTTTATATTGTGTATAGATAATAATGGGAGCTTTTTGGGCGAAAAACTTTCTGTGACTTTTTTAAACCAAAAGTGACCATATCGGCGTCACCCTTCTATGCCCAATCAAAACTACTCTCTTTTCGCTCAAATTTGTCTAAAACATGTTTATATTGTGTATAGATAATAATGGGAGCTTTTTGGGCTAAAAGATTTCCGTGACTTTTTCAAGCTAAAAGTGACCATATCGGCGTCACCCTTCTATGCCCCATCAAAACTACTCTGTTTTCGCTCAAATTTGCCCAAAACATGTTTATATTGTGTATCGATGACAATGGGAGCTTTTTGGGCGAAAAGATTTCCGTGACTTTTTCGAGACAAAAGTGACCATATCGGCGTCACCCTTCTATGCCCCATCAAAACTACTCTATTTTCGCTCAAATTTGCCCAAAACATGTTTATATTTTGTATAGATGATAATGGGTGCATTTTGGGCGAAAAGATTTCCGTGACTTTTTCGAGACAAAAGTGACCATATCGGCGTTACCCTTATATGCCCCATCAAAACAACTCTGTTTACGCTCAAATTTGTCCCAAACATGTTTATATTGTGTATAGATGATTATGTGAGCTTTTTGAGCGAAAAGCTTTCCGTGACTTTTTCGAGCCAAAAGTGACCACATCGGCGTCACAGTTCTATGCCCCATCAAAACTACTCTGTTTTCGCTCAAATTTGTCCCAAACATGTTTATATTGTGTATAGATGATAATGGGAGCTTTTTGAGCGAAAAGTTTTCCGTGACTTTTTCGAGCCAAAAGTGACCATATCGGCGTCACCCTTCTATGCCTCATAAAAACTAATATGTTTTCCCTCAAATTTGCCCAAAACATGTTTATATTGTGTATAGATGATAATGGGAGCTTTTTGGGCGAAAAGATTTCCGTGACTTTTTCGAGACAAAAGTGACCATATCGGCGTCACCCTGCTTTGCCCCATAAAAACTACTCTGTTTTCGCTCAAATTTGCCCCAAACATGTTTATATTGTGCATAGATGATAATGGGAGCTTTTTGGGCGAAAAGCTTTCCGTGACTTTTTCGAGCCAAAAGTGACCACATCGGCGTCACCCTGCTATCTCCCCATCAAAACTACTCTGTTTTCGCTCAAATTTGTCCCAAACATGTTTATATTGTGTATAGATGATAATGAGAGCTTTTTGGGCAAAAAACATTCCGTGACATTTTCGAGCCAAAAGTGACCACATCGGCGTCACCCTTCTATGCCCCATCAAAACTACTTCTGTTTTCGCTCAAATTTGTCCCAAACATGTTTATATTGTGTATAGATGATAATGGGAGCTTTTTGGGCGAAAAACATTCCTTGACATTTTCGAGCCAAAAGTGACCACATCGGCATCACCCTTCTATGCCCCATCAAAACTACTCTGTTTCGCTCAAAATTTACCCAAACATGTTTATATTGTGTATTGATGATAATGGGAGCTTTTTGATCGAAAAGCTTTCCGGGACTTTTTCGAGCCAAAAGTGACCATATCGGCGTCACCCTTATATGCCACATCAAAACTACTCTGTTTTCGCTCAAATTTATCCCAAACATGTTTATATTGTGTATAGATTATAATGTGAGCTTTTTGAGCGAAAAGCTTTCCTTGACTTTTTCGAGCCAAAAGTGACCATATCGGCGTCACCCTTCTATGCCCCATCAAAACTACTCTATTTTCGCTAAAATATGTCCCAAACATGTTTATATTGTGTATAGATGATAATGGGAGCTTTTTGAGCGAAAAGCTTTCCGTGACTTTTTCGAGCCAAAAGTTACCATATCGGCGTTACCCTTCTATACCCCATCAAAACTACTCTGTTTTCGCTCAAATTTGCCCAAAACATGTTTATATTGTGTATAGATGATAATGGGAGCTTTTTGGGCGAAGAGATTTCCGTGACTTTTTCGAGACAAAAGTGACCATATCCGCGTCAGCCTTCTATGCCCCATAAAAACTACTCTGTTTTCGCTCAAATTTGTCCCAAACATTTTTATATTGTGCATAGATGATAATGGGAGCTTTTTGGGCGAAAAGCTTTCCGTGACTTTTTCGAGCCAAAAGTGACCACATCGGCGTCACCCTTCTATGCCCTATCAAAACTACTCTGTTTTCGCTCAAATTTTCCCAAACATATTTATATTGTGTATAGATGATAATGGGAGCTATTTGAGCGAAAAACTTTTCGTGACTTTTTCGAGCCAAAAGTGACCACATCGGCGTCACCCTTCTATGCCCCCATCAAAATTACTCTGTTTTCGCTCAAATTTGTCCCAAACATGTTTATATTGTGTATAGATGATAATGGGAGCTTTTTGAGCGAAAAGCTTTCCGTGACTTTTTCGAACCAAAAGTGAACATATCGGCGTCACCCTTCTATGCCCCATCAAAAGTACTATGTTTTCGCTCAAATTTTTCCAAAACATGTTTCTATTGTGTATAGATTATAATGGGAGCTTTTTGAGCAAAAAGCTTTCCGTGACTTTTTTGAGCCAAAAGTGACCATATCGGCGTCATCCTTCTATGCCCCATAAAAACTACTCTATTTTCGCTCAAATTTGTCCCAAACATGTTTATATTGTGTATAGATGATAATGGGAGCTTTTTGGGCGAAAAACATTCCGTGACAATTTCGAGCCAAAAGTGACCACATCGGCATCACCCTTCTATGCCCTATCAAAACTACTCTGTTTTCGCTCAAATTTTCCCAAACATGTTTATATTGTGCATAGATGATAATGGGAGCTTTTTGGGCGAAAAGCTTTCAGTGACTTTTTCGAGCCAAAAGTGACCATATCGGCGTCACCCTTCTATGCCCCATCAAAACTACTCTGTTTTCGCTCAAATTTGTCCCAAACATGTTTATATTATGTATAGATGATAATGGAAGATTTTTGAGCGAAAACCTTTCCGTGACTTTTTCGAGCCAAAAGTGACCATATCGGCGTCACCCTTCTATGCCCCATCAAAACTACTCTGTTTTCGCTCAAATTTGCCCAAAACAAGTTTATATTCTGTATAGATGATAATGGGAGCTTTTTGGGCGAAAAGATTTCCGTGACTTTTTCGAGCCAAAAGTGACCATATCGGCGTCTACAGGATCAGAAAATTCAGACGACGAAAAGATAATTCATAATATTGAAACTAATTTTCATAATGAACCTTTAGAAATAAATAAGTTAAGAAAAAATAGAAAAGGATAATCAGAGTCTGAGTAGTTTTGATCGGGCATAGAAGGGTGACGCCGATATGGTCACTTTTGGCTCAAAAAAGTCACGAAAAGCTTTTCGCCCAAAAAGCTCCCATTATCATACACAATATAAACATGTTTTGGACAAATTTGAGCGAAAACAGAGTAGTTTTGCTGGGGCATAGAAGGGTGACGCCGATATGGTCACTTTTGGCTCGAAATGGTCACAGAAAGATTTACGCCCAAAAAGCTCCCATTATCATCTATACACAATATAAACATGTTTTGCACAAATTTGAGCGAAAACATAGTAGTTTTGATGGGGCATAGAAGGGTGACGCCGATATGGTCACTTTTGGCTCGAAAAAGTCACGGAAAGCTTTTCGCCCAAAAAGCTCCCATTGTCATCTATACACAATATAAACATGTTTTGGACAAATTTGAGCGAAAACAGAGTAATTTTGATGGGGCATAGAATGTTGACGCCGATATGGTCACTTTTGGCTCGAAAAAGTCACGAAAAGCTTTTCGCCCAAAGAGCTCCCATTATGATTATACACAATATAAACATGTTTTGGACAAATTTGAGCGAAAATAGAGTAGTTTTGATGGGCTATAGAAGGGTGACGCCGATATGGTCACTTTTGGTTCGAAAAAGTCGCAGAAAGCTTTTCGCCCAAAAAACTCCTATTATAATCTATACACAATATAAACATGTTTTGAACAAATTTGAGCGAAAATATAGTAGTTATTATTGGGCATAGAAGGGTGACGCCGATATGGTCACTTTTGGCTCGAAAAAGTCACGGAAAGCTTTTCGCCCAAAAAGCTCCCATTATCATCTATACACAATATAAACATGTTTTGGACAAATTTGAGCGAAAATAGAGTAGTTTTGATGGGGCATAGAAGGGTGACGCCGATATGGTCACTTTTGGCTCGAAAAAGTCACGGAAAGTTTTACGCCCAAAGAGCTCCCATTATCATCTGAACTGGTAAATATATATATGAGGGTGTAACCAAGTTACAAAAACATGCAGACCATAAGGGTCCCGTGGAAAAATGCATACGACGTATACCTCTCAAAAAACAACAAAAGTGTGTACCCATGTCCCTCAAAAACTATCTCCCCACCAAAAAATTACCCCGATAAAACACGACCCTGCACTCACGCCCTCTATACATCCAAACTCACATCCCCTACGGATCAATTATTGCATTAGCCTCTTCACCCATAATTTCTCCATCTTCGTCTTGCCCTTGCACTTGATGGAGATTCTGTTACGACAAGCTTTGATAATTTCGATAGCACAAGCAGCCGGGTTGCATTGCTCGCCCATGAATATCATTCAGTTTTGCACCCGCCAAGTAATGTAAACAAGGGCACACAATGCCAGCAGCTTCCTTTGGAACATTGCCCCTTTTCTGGTTCCTTCCAGTTCCCTTTCGAACCATTGCAACCATTCTCGGAGGGTGCTGTATCTGATCCCTACCCCTAGGCAATCGAAAACCCTGCTCTGAATTTCCCGGATCACTCTACAGCTGAACTAGAGATGATCTTCAGTTTCTTCTTCCTCCTTACACAGCACACACCAAGCCGCATCTGGACCTTTCCAGTGCTTAACCACACGTCCTGTCTGCATTCTCTGTTTAGCAGCTAACCACATCACAAACGACCAGCGCTTGCACTGGGCTCGCTTCCAGATGAAGCTCCCCCATTCGACATGTGCTCCATGGTCACGCACTAGTTCATAGACCTTCCCACTTGCCAACCTTCCAGTTGGATTATGCAAACCCTCCAAATCGACAGCCCCTTGAATTCATCCCTCACATCCAACAGCACCTTCCACGCCCATGAATCATCAACTTTTGGGCCAACATCCCACACCGAGTTGCCTCTTAGCAGATTATGGTGAGCCCATCTTACCCAAATACACTCTTTTTGGGAGTCAATGTCGCTCAAGAGCTTAGCAAAAATGCCCTTATTCCGGCTGAGTATTTCTTTAATATCGAGACCCCCTTCATCAAAGGGCTTCGTCACATCTGTCCAAGCCACTAGATTCTTTCCACTTTCCAGCGTACCATTCCAAAGGAAATGGCGCTGAATTTCGATGAGCTTAGCTATGACCCCTTTAGGCAGTAAAAGTGACTGGCTCCAGAAGGATAACACACCCCCAAACACAGCCTTAATAACTTGCAATCTGCCCGCATACGACAGTTTCCTCGTTGCCCAGTTCTGAACGTACTTATTACACTTGATAATGGGAGCTCCCATTATCATCAATACACAATATAAACATGTTTTGGACCAATTTGAGCGAAAATAGAGTAGTTTTGATGGGGCATAGAAGGGTGACGCCGATATGGTCACTTTTGGCTCGAAAAAGTAGCGGAAAGCTTTTCGCCCAAAAAGCTCCTATTATAATCTATACACAATATAAACATGTTTTGAAAAAATTTGAGCGAAAACATAGTTTTGATGGGGAATAGAAGGGTGACGCCGATATGGTCACTTTTGGCTCGAAAAAGTCACAGAAAGCTTTTCGCCCAAAAAGCTCCCATTGTCATCTATACACAATTTAAAACATGTTTTGGACAAATTTGAGCAAAAACAGAGTAGTTTTAATGGGGCATAGAAGTGTGGCGCCGATATGGTCACCTTGGGCTCGAAAAAGTCACGAAAAGCTTTTCGCCCAAAAAGCTCCCATTATCATCTATACACAATATAAACATGTTTTGGACAAATTTGAGCGAAAACAGAGTAGTTTTGCTGGGGCACGCCGATATGGTCACTTTTGCCTCGAAAAAGTCACGGAAAGATTTACGCCCAAATAGCTCCCATTATCATCTATACACAATATAAACATGTTTTGAACAAATTTGAGCGAAAACATAGTAGTTTTGATTGGGCATAGAAGCGTGACGCCGATATGGTCACTTTTGGCTCGAAAAAGTCACGGAAAGCTTTTTGCCCAAAAAGCTCCCATTATCATCTATACACAATATAAACATGTTTTGGACAAATTTGAGCGAAAACAGAGTAGTTTTGATGGGGCATAGAAGGGTGATGCCGATATGGTCACTTTTGGCTCGAAAAAGTCACGGAAAGCTTTACGCCCAAAAAGCTCCCATTATCATCTATACACAATATAAACATGATTTGGACAAATTTGAGCAAAAACAAAGTAGTTTTGCTGGGGCATAGAAGGGTGACGCCGATACGGTCACTTTTGGCTCGAAAAAGTCACGGAAAGATTTACGCCCAAAAAGCTCCCATTATCATCTATACACAATATAAACATGTTTTGGACAAATTTGAGCGAAAACAGAGTAGTTTTGATGGGGCATAGAAGGGTGACGCCGATATGGTCACTTTTGGATCGAAAAAGTCACGGAAAGCTTTCCGCCCAAAAAGCTCCCATTATCATCTATAGACAATATAACATGTTTTGGACAAATTTGAGCGAACACAGAGTGGTTTTGATGGGGCATAGAAGGGTGACGCCGATATGGTCACTTTTGGCTCGAAAAAGTCACGGACAACTTTACGCCTAAAAAGCTCCCATTATCATCTGAAGTGGTAAATATATAGATGTGTAATATGTAATTACAAAAAGAGACAAGTCACATATAACTCGTCCAAAAGGATGGCATAACTACACCATCACACCCCCCTAACCGGTGTGTATACCCAAAAAACGACCCTCCCTATGCCTCTCCCTTCGCCTCTAGAAGTGTTCTAATCCAACCTTTCTCCTTAGATGACTTGCCTTTGCACCTTAAGGAGATACGAGTTTTACAAGACTCTATGACACGGGTTGCCCATTGCTTTGGCTCACACTTTGCATTGTCAAATACAACCGCGTTCCTATCAAGCCAAGTAAAATAAATAAATGCTATGCAAACCATAAGCTTGACTTTGTACTGTAACTTCTTCTTTGCAGTAGCTTCTTCCGCGGAAAACCAAAGTAGCCAATCAGCTACCCCACCACCTTGACGTGGAAGCTTTATCCAGCTCCAAACAATCTCTCGAGTCGCTTTGATCACCTCACAATCAAACCAAATATGAGATTCTGACTACTCCTCCCTCTTGCACATGGGGCATAACGCTGCATCCGGGCCTTTCCAATGTTTAACAATCCTCCCTGTTTTCAGCCGGCTATTCATTGCAACCCACACAACAAAAGCCCATCTTCTCGAGTGGGCACCCTTCCAAAGAATATCTCCCCAATCAACATGGGGGGTTCTGATTCTCATGGCATCGTAAATCTTCCTTGTAGCCAATGATCCTTTCGCATTTAGAAACGGCGACAAGTCGAGGCCCTCGCCCAAAATAGAGGCTGTCCTCAGCTCATCCCTAACCTTCAATAGCCCCTTCCAAATCCAGGAATCGTAGGTCATTTTCTCGACCTGCCACATGCTACATCGTTTGAGGTGATTCTCTTCCACCCATCTGGTCCAGATTGACGCTTTACCTATAGCAATATCACCGAGCAGCGTGGAAAACACAGCCCTGTTGCTTACACTCAACTGTCTCAAACCTAATCCTCCTTCTTCGATCGGCTTTGTGACAATATCCCATGCTACCACATAATTTCTTCCATTCAAGTTCCCATTCCATAGGAATTTTCTACATTGCACTTCCAATTGGTGTGTAACAGCCTTAGGGAGGATAATTGTCTGACCCCAGAACATGAAAACACTTTCCAGCACCGCCTTTATGAGTTGTAATCTCCCCGGGTAAGACAGGGATTTCGCAGCCTAGGAGTTCAGCTTTGAATCAACTTTGTCGAAGAGAGTAGTGTACTCACTCACCTTTATGTGCCTTGAATGCAGTGGGATACCAAGATAGGTGATCGGAAAGCTCCCATTCTCATACCCCAGCTGCTATGAAATACCCATCCTGTCCACCTCCTCCACGCCTGCCACAAAACTGGTGCTTTCTGCACATTAATTCGCAACCCAGATGCCATGAAAAACTGATCTAAGCACTGCTGCAGCACCTGGATTGATCCCAAATCAGCTCTACAGAAGAGAAGAAGATCATCTGCGAAAGCAAAGTTTGTGATTTCTAATCCCTCACACTTGGGATGAAAGTTAAAAGTCGGATTCTTGACATCTGTCTTCAACATCCTGTTCAGCATCTCCATGCATATGACAAAAAGGTATGGAGACAAGGGATCTCCTTGTCTCAAGCCTCTCTTGCCCGCAAAGTGACCCTCAGGAGCCCCGTTGATCAGTATAGAAAAAGACGTCGAAGTGACGCACTCCATGATAACCGAAATAAGCTTACTTGGGAACTCCAGCTGTTGCAGAGAGAATCTCACAAAATCCCATCTGACGTAGTCGTACGCCTTCTGCAGATCCACCTTCAACGTGCATCTCGGAGATACACGCTTTGTTCCATACCCATTCACGATTTCTAGAGCCACTGCACAGTTATGCGCCAAGGACCTACCCGGAATGAAAGCTCCTTGGTTGTCCCTGATCAGATCAGCAAGTAATGGCTTGATTCTACCAACAATGACTTTGCTCACAGCTTTCATTATTGTATTGCAGCAAGAAATCGACCTCAGATCTTTCACATATGTTGGGTTTTTAACTTTCGGGATCAATGAGACAAAGGTTGCATTAAGCTATTTCAGTACCCTTTCCTTCTCAAATATTTCTGTAACCGCCCTAACAAAGTCTCGTCCCAGAATTCCCCAACAGCTCTTAAAGAAATGGCTTCCGAATCCGTCCGGGCCAGGAGATTTATTAATCCCAATGGCCCAGACAACATTCTTAATTTCCTCAGCTGATGGTATTTCCATTAACTCCTCAGCAAGCGCATTATCAACAACAGCGCCTCTATCAATCTCGGGGAAGCTGTGCTTAGCAGCCTTGACAGCAAACAGACCTTCATAATAGGTAACTATATGCTTCCGGATCTGTTCCTCTTCCTCCATAAGGGCATCCTTGTCATCTCTCATAGTGAGAATGGCGTTTGTTGCTCTACGTTCCTTAACACTTCTAAAAAACATGGATGAAGTCTCCTCTCCCATCGTGATCCAGTGCATCTTGGCTTTCTGAACTGTCAGACTTATCAGTCTCCCGACATTCTGTCTTAATTCCTTCTCTGTTTCCTTAGCTTTTTTCGGTAAGCCTTCATTCTGCTTCTCCGTGAGTAATCTGATCTGGATCTCCCGTAGGCAATCCTTTTGTAATTTTATCTGTCCTTGCAGATCAGGAAACACTGTTCTGTCCCATGATTTAAGCACTTCCTTAACATTCTTCAATTTTTGAGCATAAATGAACTGCTTTGAACCCACGACTTCCATGTGCCATGCACTTCTCACCATGGCTTGGAAGGAAGATTCAGAGCTCCAGAAGTTCTTGAACTTAAATGGATATCTCTTTCCATTTTGCCGACTCCTCAAAGTGACCACAGCTGGGCAGTGATCAGAGCACTCAGGCACATCAAACAGAGTCTTTGTTTCCATATATCTGTCTCTCCAAATATCATTAATTAAGACTCGGTCAATTTTTCTTTCAATCCTTTCAGCCCCACTTTTCCTATTATGCCAAGTGTGACGAGCACCCACATATTCCATATCTGACAGATTGCACTCATGCATAATGGTTGACAGCTCCTGAAAGTCATCATGGCTGGCTGCCTTCGAGGGCCACTTATCCTCCACTTCGAGGATGCAATTGAAATCACCCAGTATCGCCCATGGTACTTGTATCTGTCTAGATAAGTTGTGGATGCGCTCCCACAATGGTCGACGATCCTGCTTATAATTCTCTGCGTACAAAAACGAGATCTCCATATGGAAACTACGATCCCTCGTCTCCACTTGGCAGTGAACTAGCTGAGCATCAGACACAAGAACTTTGACCTCAAACACTGCAGGGTTCCAAGAGATCCAGATTCTACCCTTATCTTCACAGCAACTGTTATTTTCCACTATTTCCCAGCCCCTCATGAGCATTTTCTGCACACTTCTAATATTTTTCATCCACACTTTTGTTTCTAGAAAAGCAATTAAAGATATGTTATTATCCCAACAATAACTCGTTAGGAGATTATTCTTTATGCGGTCATTTAGCCCGCATATATTCCAAGCTGCGAATTTCACTTTATCCATCAAGCATCTTTCCGTGAGTGCTACACTCACCCTCCTCTGTATCAATATCCGGATGCTCAACAAAACCCAAATTCCCTTCATCTGCTTCATCATTCAGTATAGCAAAGCAGCTAGCATAGCTGAAGTTCAAAGCCTGCGTCGGATTCTCAGCATAACTGGCACTCCTGCCTTTCTTCTTCCTGTTCGATTGTGTGCTCCACCCCTGGTCTGCATTCCCTTCTGCACTCTCAGAGCTACAAGAGATGTTTTCTACTACTGTCACAGTCTGATTTAGAATCGCTAAATTATCTGAATTATCAGAATTGCAAACAACTGCATCATTCTTCTCAAATCCAGATCCCAGCCCTGAAACAAGCTCACCCTGTGCAACAATGCCAAACTGTCCAGTACCATATCTGATTCCCCTCATATATTGTTGTTGTACAGACATGACCATGTTCGGACCTGATTCAGCCCCAGTTGAGTCAGATGCGCACACAGCAGAGGTGAAACCTGAGTCACTATCCACCTTCTCTCTGTCACTCATATCCTGCTTATCCTTTTGTATCCATATCCACTTCGGTTTCAGCTTAGCACTCGACTTTTCCTGGTTCCTCCTTTCTGGACAGGTAGCAATATCGTGTCCAAATTTGATGCAGTCCGAGCACATCCGGGGCAACCATTCATAGATGACTGGTTGGGTCACAGACTTACCTTTTGTGTCAACAATCTCAATTTCCTTTCGTAGAGCATCCTGTGCCGTAATATCCACTAACATCCTCGCATAGGAGATTCCATCTCCACTGCAATTCTCTCATCCAGACAGACCGGGTTCCCAATAGCACTCCCTATTCTCCCCAGCGCGGATTCACCCATGAAAGTTGGATCTAGGTCGGGCAGACACACCCACACCGGAATACTATCAAATGCATCCCAGGTGATGGGGTTCCCGGCCATCCAGACTTTCAGAATAAGAGGCCTAGTACCTTCTATACGGCATGGACCATTTCATAGGACCCAATCCCGGTCCTCCTCTCTCTTGAATTTGAAAACAAAGATGCCATTTCTCTTCTGAAGCAGCTTTGGTGAATCAATTTTCCACTCAGATCTGATAAAACTGTGCATACGATTGTATAGAATCGGGCTTCCTGTTACAATGCCCGTCAGAACCGCTTTCCATTCTTGTTCCTTCTCGATGACATCTTCAGGCCTCATCACCACTTTCCCTTTTTCGACGTCCTCATGCTTCTCAAGCTTCACTGCTCTCTGGATATTTCTATTTTCCTTGAAAGGATTTCTCTCAGTTTCAGCTCTCGCGGACCTCAGATCTCTACGCTCGAAACTCCTCTTGAAAGCATTGAGGAATGACAGATCTGGGCTTACCCCCCGACCAGGTTGAGAAGTGCCAGATCCCGGCTCGGGAACCTTCTCAGTCGCCTTATCCACTCGTATCTGCTCCTTACTTTTATCCTCTTGCCGGATCTTTGAACTAAAAGCCCCATTAATGCTCCCCGAACAACCTAACCCATTCGCATTCAATGCGTTTTCCTTTTCTGAAGTTACCTTCTCTCCTTTCGTGATATTCAGACCATCATTAACCCTACTCTCCTCGCCGATTCGGACCCCCCTCTTTGGTTCCGTGAGGGCTTTCCCGGTCGCTCTACTCTCTCCTCCCTTCCCAGAATATCAGCGCGTCATGCCTAGCCGCCGGGAAACCACTTCGCCCTGAGCGCGAGCCGCCCAGAATCCACCCAAACGCTCTCACGGAACCCAAATGCTCTCACGGAACCCGAGGAAGGGAAAAAAAGAAAAGTGTTAGCTCCCATTATCATCTATACACAATATAAACATGTTTTGAACAAATTTGAGCGAAAACAGAGTAGTTTTGATGGGACATAGAAGGGTGACGCCGATATGGTCACTTTTGGATCGAAAAAGTCACAGAAATCTTTTCGGTTAAAAAGCTCCCATTATCATCTATACACAATATAAACATGTTTTGGACAAATTTGAGCGAAAACAGAGTAGTTTTGATGGGACATAGAAGGGTGACGCCGATATGGTCACTTTTGGATCGAAAAAGTCACAGAAATCTTTTCGGTTAAAAAGCTCCCATTATCATCTATACACAATATAAACATGTTTTGGACAAATTTGAACGAAAACAGAGTAGTTTTGATGGGGCATAGAAGGGTGACGCCGATATGGTCACTTTTGCCTCGAAAAAGTCACGAAAGCTTTTCGCCCAAAAAGATCCCATTATCATCTATACACAATATAAACATGTTTTGGACAAATTTGAGCGGAAACATAGTTTTCAAGGAGCATAGAAGGGTGACGCCGATATGGTCACTTTTGGCTCGAAAAAGTCACGGAAAGCTTTTCGCCCAAAAAGCTCCCATTATCATCTATACACAATATAAACATGTTTTGAACAAATTTGAGCGAAAACAGAGTAGTTTTGATGGGACATAGAAGGGTGACGCCGATATGGTCACTTTTGGATCGAAAAAGTCACAGAAATCTTTTCGGTTAAAAAGCTCCCATTATCATCTATACACAATATAAACATGTTTTGGACAAATTTGAACGAAAACAGAGTAGTTTTGATGGGGCATAGAAGGGTGACGCCGATATGGTCACTTTTGCCTCGAAAAAGTCACGAAAGCTTTTCGCCCAAAAAGATCCCATTATCATCTATACACAATATAAACATGTTTTGGACAAATTTGAGCGGAAACATAGTTTTCAAGGAGCATAGAAGGGTGACGCCGATATGGTCACTTTTGGCTCGAAAAAGTCACGGAAAGCTTTTCGCCCAAAAAGCTCCCATTATCATCTATACACAATATAAACATGTTTTGAACAAATTTGAGCGAAAACATAGTAGTTTTGATTGGGCATAGAAGCATGACGCCGATGTGGTCACTGTTGGCTCGAAAAAGTCGCGGAAAGCTTTTCGCCCAAAAAGCTCCCATTATCATCTATACACAATATAAAAATGTTTTGGACAAATTTGAGCGAAAATAGAGTAGTTTTGCTGGGGCATAGAAGGGTGACGCTGATATGGTCACTTTTGGCTCGAAAAAGTCACGGAAAGCTTTACGCCCAAAAAGCTCCCATTATCATCTATACACAATATAAACATGTTTTGAACAAATTTGAGCGAAAACAGAGTAGTTTTGATGGGACATAGAAGGGTGACGCCGTTATGGTCACTTTTGGATCGAAAAACTCACGGAAAGCTTTTCGGTTAAAAAGCTCTCATTATCATCTATACACAATATAAACATGTTTTGGACAAATTTGAACAAAAACAGAGTAGTTTTGATGGGGCATAGAAGGGTGACGCCGATATGGTCCCTTTTGCCTCGAAAAAGTCACGAAAGTTTTTCGCCCAAAAAGCTCCCATTGTCATCTATACACAATATAAACATGTTTTGGACAAATTTGAGCGAAAATAGAGTAGTTTTGCTGGGGCATAGAAGGGTGACGCTGATATGGTCACTTTCGGCTCGAAAAAGTCACGGAAAGCTTTACGCCCAAAAAGCTCCCATTATCATCTACACACAATATAAACATGTTTTGAACAAATTTGAGCGAAAACAGAGTAGTTTTGATGGGACATAGAAGGGTGACGCCGTTATGGTCACTTTTGGATCGAAAAACTCACGGAAAGCTTTTTGGTTAAAAAGCTCCCATTATCATCTATACACAATATAAACATGATTTGGACAAATTTGAACAAAAACAGAGTAGTTTTGATGGGGCATAGAAGGGTGACGCCGATATGGTCCCTTTTGCCTCGAAAAAGTCACGAAAGTTTTTCGCCCAAAAAGCTCCCATTGTCATCTATACACAATATAAACATGTTTTGGACAAATTTGAACGAAAACAGAGTAGTTTTGATGGGGCATAGAAGGGTGACGCCGATATGGTCACTTTTGCCTCGAAAAAGTCACGAAAGCTTTTCGCCCAAAAAGATCCCATTATCGTCTATACACAATATAAACATGTTTTGGACAAATTTGAGCGGAAACATAGTTTTCAAGGAGCATAGAAGGGTGACGCCGATATGGTAACTTTTGGCTCGAAAAAGTCACGGAAAGCTTTTCGCCCAAAAAGCTCCCATTATCATCTATACACAATATAAACATGTTTTGAACAAATTTGAGCGAAAACATAGTAGTTTTGATTGGGCATAGAAGCATGACGCCGATGTGGTCACAGTTGGCTCGAAAAAGTCGCGGAAAGCTTTTCGCCCAAAAAGCTCCCATTATCATCTATACACAATATAAAAATGTTTTCGACAAATTTTAGCGAAAATAGAGTTGTTTTGCTGGGGCATAGAAGGGTGACGCTGATATGGTCACTTTTGGCTCGAAAAAGTCACGGAAAGCTTTACGCCCAAAAATCTCCCATTATCATCTATACACAATATAAACATGTTTTGAACAAATTTGAGCGAAAACAGAGTAGTTTTGATGGGACATAGAAGGGTGACGTCGTTATGGTCACTTTTGGATCGGAAAACTCACGAAAAGCTTTTCGGTTAAAAAGCTCTCATTATCATCTATACACAATATAAACATGTTTTGGACAAATTTGAACAAAAACAGAGTAGTTTTGATGGGGCATAGAAGGGTGACGCTGATATGGTCCCTTTTGCCTCGAAAAAGTCACGAAAGTTTTTCGCCCAAAAAGCTCTCATTGTCATCTATACACAATATAAACATGTTTTGGACAAATTTGAGCGAAAATAGAGTAGTTTTGCTGGGGCATATAAGGGTGACGCTGATATGGTCACTTTTGGCTCGAAAAAGTCACGGAAAGCTTTACGCCCAAAAAGCTCCCATTATCATCTACACACAATATAAACATGTTTTGAACAAATTTGAGCGAAAACAGAGTAGTTTTGATGGGACATAGAAGGGTGACGCCGTTATGGTCACTTTTGGATCGAAAAACTCACGGAAAGCTTTTCGGTTAAAAAGCTCCCATTATCATCTATACACAATATAAACATGTTTTGGACAAATTTGAACAAAAACAGAGTAGTTTTGATGGGGCATAGAAGGGTGACGCCGATATGGTCCCTTTTGCCTCGAAAAAGTCACGAAAGTTTTTCGCCCAAAAAGCTCCCATTGTCATCTATACACAATATAAACATGTTTTGGACAAATTTGAGCGAAAACAGAGTAGTTTTGATGGGGCATAGAAGAGTGACGCCGATATGGTCACTTTTGGCTCGAAAAAGTCACGGAAAGCTTTACGCCCAAAAAGCTCCCATTATCATCTACACACAATATAAACATGTTTTGGACAAATTTGAGCGAAAATAGAGTAGTTTTGCTGGGGCATATAAGGGTGACGCTGATATGGTCACTTTTGGCTCGAAAAAGTCACGGAAAGCTTTACGCCCAAAAAGCTCCCATTATCATCTACACACAATATAAACATGTTTTGAACAAATTTGAGCGAAAACAGAGTAGTTTTGATGGGACATAGAAGGGTGACGCCGTTATGGTCACTTTTGGATCGAAAAACTCACGGAAAGCTTTTCGGTTAAAAAGCTCCCATTATCATCTATACACAATATAAACATGTTTTGGACAAATTTGAACAAAAACAGAGTAGTTTTGATGGGGCATAGAAGGGTGACGCCGATATGGTCCCTTTTGCCTCGAAAAAGTCACGAAAGTTTTTCGCCCAAAAAGCTCCCATTGTCATCTATACACAATATAAACATGTTTTGGACAAATTTGAGCGAAAACAGAGTAGTTTTGATGGGGCATAGAAGGGTGACGCCGATATGGTCACTTTTGGCTCGAAAAAGTCACGGAAAGCTTTTCGGTTAAAAAGCTCCCATTATCATCTATACACAATATAAACATGTTTTGGACAAATTTGAACAAAAACAGAGTAGTTTTGATGGGGCATAGAAGGGTGACGCCGATATGGTCCCTTTTGCCTCGAAAAAGTCACGAAAGTTTTTCGCCCAAAAAGCTCCCATTGTCATCTATACACAATATAAACATGTTTTGGACAAATTTGAGCGAAAACAGAGTAGTTTTGATGGGGCATAGAAGAGTGACGCCGATATGGTCACTTTTGGCTCGAAAAAGTCACGGAAAGCTTTTCGCCCAAAAAGCTCCCATTGTCATCTATACACAATATAAACATGTTTTGGACAAATTTGAGCGAAAACAGAGTAGTTTTGATGGGACATAGAAGGGTGACGCCGTTATGGTCACTTTTGGATCGAAAAACTCACGGAAAGCTTTTCGGTTAAAAAGCTCCCATTATCATCTATACACAATATAAACATGTTTTGGACAAATTTGAACAAAAACAGAGTAGTTTTGATGGGGCATAGAAGGGTGACGCCGATATGGTCCCTTTTGCCTCGAAAAAGTCACGAAAGTTTTTCGCCCAAAAAGCTCCCATTGTCATCTATACACAATATAAACATGTTTTGGACAAATTTGAGCGAAAACAGAGTAGTTTTGATGGGGCATAGAAGAGTGACGCCGATATGGTCACTTTTGGCTCGAAAAAGTCACGGAAAGCTTTACGCCCAAAAAGCTCCCATTATCATCTACACACAATATAAACATGTTTTGGACAAATTTGAGCGAAAATAGAGTAGTTTTGCTGGGGCATATAAGAGTGACGCTGATATGGTCACTTTTGGCTCGAAAAAGTCACGGAAAGCTTTACACCCAAAAAGCTCCCATTATCATCTACACACAATATAAACATGTTTTGAACAAATTTGAGCGAAAACAGAGTAGTTTTGATGGGACATAGAAGGGTGACGCCGTTATGGTCACTTTTGGATCGAAAAACTCACGGAAAGCTTTTCGGTTAAAAAGCTCCCATTATCATCTATACACAATATAAACATGTTTTGGACAAATTTGAACAAAAACAGAGTAGTTTTGATGGGGCATAGAAGGGTGACGCCGATATGGTCCCTTTTGCCTCGAAAAAGTCACGAAAGTTTTTCGCCCAAAAAGCTCCCATTGTCATCTATACACAATATAAACATGTTTTGGACAAATTTGAGCGAAAACAGAGTAGTTTTGATGGGGCATAGAAGAGTGACGCCGATATGGTCACTTTTGGCTCGAAAAAGTCACGGAAAGCTTTTCGCCCAAAAAGCTCCCATTGTCATCTATACACAATATAAACATGTTTTGGACAAATTTGAGCGAAAACAGAGTAGTTTTGATGGGCATAAAAGGGTGACGCCGATATAGTCACTTTTGGCTCGAAAAAGTCACGGAAAGCTTTTCGGTTAAAAAGCTTTCATTATCATCTATACACAATATAAACATGTTTTGGACAAATTGGAACGAAAACAGAGTAGTTTTGATGGGGCATAGAAGGGTGACGCCGATATGGTCACTTTTGCCTCGAAAAAGTCACGAAATTTTTTCGCCCAATAAGATCTCATTATTATCTATACACAATATAAACATGTTTTGGACAAATTTGAGCGAAAACATAGGTTTGATAGGGGATAGAAGGGTGACGCCGATATGGTCACCTTTGGCTCGAAAAAGTCACGGAAAGCTTTTCGCCCAAAAAGCTCCCATTATCATCTATACACAATTTAAACATGTTTTGGACAAATTTGAGCGAAAACAGAGTTGTTTTGATGGGGCATAGAAGGGTGACGCCGATATGTTCACTTTTGGCTCTAAAAAGTCACGGAAAGCTTTTTGCCCCAAAAGATCCCATCATCATTTATACACAATATAAACATGTTTTGGACAAATTTGAGCGAAAACAGAGTAGTTTTGAAGGGGCATAGTAGGGTGACGCCGATATGGTCACTTTTGCCTCGAAAAAGTGTCGGAAAGCTTTTCGCCCAAAAAGCTCCCATTGTCATCTATACACAATATAAACATGTTTTGGACAAATTTGAGTGAAAACAGAGTAGTTTTGATGGGGCATAGAAGGGTGACGCCGATATGGTCACTTTTGGCTCGAAAAAGCCACGGAAAGCTTTTCGCCCAAAAAGCTCCCATTGTCATATATACACAATATAAACATGTTTTGGACAAATTTGAGCGAAAACAGAGTAGTTTTGTTGGGGCATAGAAGGGTGACGCCGATATGGTCACTTTTGGCTCGAAAAAGTCACGGAAAGCTTTTCGGTTAAAAAGCTCCCATTATCATCTATACATAATATAAACATGTTTTGGACAAATTTGAACGAAAACAGAGTAGTTTTGATGGGGCATAGAAGGGTGACGCCGATATGGTCACCTTTGGCTCGAAAAAGTCACGGAAAGCTTTTCGCCCAAAAAGCTCCAATTATCATCTATACACAATATAAACATGTTTTGGACAAATTTGAGCGAAAACAGAGTTGTTTTGATGGGGCATAGAAGGGTGACGCCGATATGGTCACTTTTGGCTCGAAAAAGTCACGGAAGGTTTTTCGCCCAAAAAGCTCCCATTATCATCTATACACAATATAAACATGTTTTGAACAAATTTGAGCGAAAACATAGTAGTTTTGATTGGGCATAGAAGCATGACGCCGATGTGGTCACTGCGGCTCGAAAAAGTCGCGGAAAGCTTTTCGCCCAAAAAGCTCCCATTATCATCTATACACAATATAAACATGTTTTGGACAAATTTGAGCGAAAATAGAGTAGTTTTGCTGGGGCATAGAAGGATGACGCTGATATGGTCACTTTTGGCTCGAAAAAGTCACGGAAAGCTTTACGCCCAAAATGCTCCCATTATCATCTATACACAATATAAACATGTTTTAAACAAATTTGAGCGAAAACAGAGTAGTTTTGATGGGACATAGAAGGGTGACGCCGTTATGGTCACTTTTGGATCGAAAAACTCACGGAAAGCTTTTCGGTTAAAGAGCTCCCATTATCATCTAAACACAATATAAACATGTTTTGGACAAATTTGAACAAAAACAGAGTAGTTTTGATGGGGCATAGAAGGGTGACGCCGATATGGTCCCTTTTGCCTCGAAAAAGTCACGAAAGTTTTTCACCCAAAAAGCTCCCATTGTCATCTATACACAATATAATCATGTTTTGGACAAATTTGAGCGAAAATAGAGTAGTTTTTCTGGGGCATAGAAGGGTGACGCTGATATGGTCACTTTTGGCTCGAAAAAGTCACGGAAAGCTTTACGCCCAAAAAGCTCCCATTATCATCTATACACAATATAAACATGTTTTGAACAAATTTGAGCGAAAACAGAGTAGTTTTGATGGGGCATAGAAGCGTGACGCCCTTATGGTCACTTTTGGATCGAAAAAGTCACGGAAAGCTTTTCGCCCAAAAAGCTCCCATTGTCATCTATACACAATATAAACATGTTTTGGACAAATTTGAGCGAAAACAGAGTAGTTTTGATGGGGCATAAAAGTGTGACGCCGATATGGTCACTTTTGGCTCGAAAAAGTCACGGAAAGCTTTTCGCCCAAAAAGCTCCCATTGTCATCTATACACAATATAAACATGTTTTGGACAAATTTGAGTGAAAACAGAGTAGTTTTGATGGGGCATAGAAGAGTGACGCCGATATGGTCATTTTTGGCTCGAAAAAGTCACGGAAAGCTTTTCGCCCAAAAAGCTCCCATTGTCATCTATACACAATATAAACATGTTTTGAACAAATTTGAGTGAAAACAGAGTAGTTTTGATGGGCATAAAAGGGTGACGCCGATATGGTCACTTTTGGCTCGAAAAAGTCACGGAAAGCTTTTCAGTTAAAAAGCTCTCATTATCATCTATACACAATATAAACATGTTTTGGACAAATTGGAACGAAAACAGAGTAGTTTTGATGGGGCATAGAAGGGTGACGCCGATATGGTCACTTTTGCCTCGAAAAAGTCACGAAAGTTTTTCGCCCAATAAGATCCCATTATCATCTATACACAATATAAACATGTTTTGGGCAAATTTGAGAGAAAACATAGGTTTGATAGGGCATAGAAAGGTGACGCCGATATGGTCACCTTTGGCTCGAAAAATTCACGGAAAGCTTTTCGCCCAAAAAGCTCCCATTATCATCTATACACAATTTAAACATGTTTTGGACAAATTTGAGCGAAAACAGAGTTGTTTTGATGGGGCATAGAAGGGTGACGCCGATATGTTCACTTTTGGCTCTAAAAAGTCACGGAAAGCTTTTTGCCCCAAAAGATCCCATCATCATTTATACACAATATAAACATGTTTTGGACAAATTTGAGCGAAAACAGAGTAGTTTTGAAGGGGCATAGTAGGGTGACACCGATATGGTCACTTTTGCCTCGAAAAAGTGTCGGAAAGCTTTTCGCCCAAAAAGCTTCCATTGTCATCTATACACAATATAAACATGTTTTGGACAAATTTGAGCGAAAACAGAGTAGTTTTGATGGGGCATAGAAGGGTGACGCCGATATGGTCACTTTTTGCTCGAAAAAGCCACGGAAAGCTTTTCGCCCAAAAAGCTCCCATTTTCATCTATACACAATATAAACATGTTTTGGACAAATTTGAGCGAAAACAGAGTAGTTTTGATGGGGCATAGAAGGGTGACGCCGATATGGTCACTTTTGGCTCGAAAAAGTCACGGAAAGCTTTCCGCCCAAAAAGCTCCCATTATCATCTAAACACAATATAAACATCTTTTGGACAAATTTGAACAAAAACAGAGTAGTTTTAATGGGGCATAGAAGGGTGACGCCGATATTGAATACAAGCAATTTATGGTAAAATAAGAAGTTAAAAGTCTATAATGAACTCTATATATTATAGCAAAATTCTTTGATAATTGTTTAAAGTTATCTTTTAGGATTTTTACGTCTAAAGTTAACGTCTGAGTAACCCTAGGGTCTGTAAGATCAACATGAAAATTAGGTGAACAATTAAAATAGACTGGACCATTACATATATTTGTCTGAATTATAGCTATTAACGTGTCTTTGTAAGATTTAAGTCTATCATCTCTTAAGGCTATGAAAATAGGTGTATCAATTCCTTTTCTGGCTAACGGTTTTAGAGCAACTTGTACTAAACCTAGATGAATGTATCTATATCCTTTTGTTTGATATTTTCTTAGTGATAAAGAGGATAAAAGTTGTAAAGATTGTTGTTCTTTACTAAGACTAATAGTTTCTTCATGACTTCTTACGCTAAAAGCTGTTTTAAAGTCTATAATTCCAATTCTATAAATTGACTCTATATTCTGATGAGGAATGGACCAATCAACCATATTATTTTCATCATTTGTATATAAATTTTCATTACTATGCACAACAGGGTTACTGTTAGAACTAGAACCCCTAGAAAGCATTCGTCTAAACTGTAAAGCCATATTTCTAATAACTGCTTAACATTACTAATTCAGTGTTTAACACTATAGTTGGCGTGGGACCATCGACCGGGACCACCCTAAGCCACGGGCTGACCATGCGGTTTTACGATTAAACCAAGCACGCACACGTTAACAGTGTTAATATGAACGGTAATTTAAACAGTTAAAAGAAATATAATTTAAGGTTTAGGTTAATACTTCTAATGGCTCTGATACCAGTTGGAACCCAGATTTGATAATAGTAACGATTATTTGAAAATAGGTAATACTCTCAGAAAATAACCACAAATAACCACAAATTATAACTCTTATATAATTTTTGGAACTATTGAATACAAGCAATTTATGGTAAAATAAGAAGGACTTACAAATATTCAAACTTTTCTTCAACTTAGAACAACTTGAAAACTGAAAGAAAATATTTTTGAGAATTGAGAGGTTTTTGAGATATGGAAGAGCACTCTCTGAATTTCGATGCCCCTTCTTCAATCTGTATCCTTCTTTATATAGGCGAGAGTTGATCTGCATTTGACGTCATTGCATACGTCTTTTGTAGTTCAACTGTAGGCATGTGAAGGATCTGTTCTGATGAAGTCTTCCTTCCCGCGAAAATAGCGGGAGATGCTTCTTTGGCTCTTTATGAATAATACGAGTGAATAGTAAAAGTTGAAATAGTGAATAGTGCATAGTAACTTTTGTCGTGCACAGTGACAATGAATAGTGACTTGTGAATAGTGACTGTTGTCGTCGGCTTTTCTTTCCATCAGTCTGTGGTCTTCGTCTTTCTTCTCTTGATGGCTCCAGTGGTCTAGTAGATTTATTGATTACACCACATGCGTATATAATACAATACTTACAAATATACGCAATACTTATAATACAATACTTACAAATACTCTTACAACTCTTACAAATACTTATCACTCATTCTTTGAAATTTTTCCATTTCTGCATACCAAATTTCTCTAATTTTAATTTTATAACTTTCTTCAAAACTTAAGAACCAATTTCTCTTTTCTTTATTTTTTCTTGAATTAAAATCAGTTCTAAGGTAATCTTTGTCTATTGTAAAGACAGAGTTGATAATAACATTTATTGAAGAGTATCTATTCATTTCACTATCAGTAGGAGAAGGCTGAGTTTGGTCTATAGGTTCTGTAACCTGATTAGGTATAGGACTACTGAAGTCTAGGATTACTTCTGTATTTTCTAAGTCTATGCTCTTATTTCTTCTACTATAATTATTACTTCTGGTAGTATAGAAAGAGTCTGAAAAAGAGCTTCTCGGACCTAAACTATTTCCTAGTCTTGGTAATGTTGAATAACTTCTACTAAGATTGAATTTAAGAAGAACTTTACCATCTGAACTTTCAGTTATTTCTGAAACATCTTTTTTTTCTAAATCTTCTGGGGGACAATCATGTTCTAGTTCTAAAGTAGTTGGAATAGTTATATCATCCCATTTAATAAGTTTAGGAGTAAATATTGTAGATTTTTCAGCTTCTAATTGAAGTAAAGTTGTTTCTCCTCTTGGAACAGGAGGGATTAAACATCTTGGATCTGTTAAAGAAGTTAAAAGTCTATAATGAACTCTATATATTATAGCAAAATTCTTTGATAATTGTTTAAAGTTATCTTTTAGGATTTTTACGTCTAAAGTTAACGTCTGAGTAACCCTAGGGTCTGTAAGATCAACATGAAAATTAGGTGAACAATTAAAATAGACTGGACCATTACATATATTTGTCTGAATTATAGCTATTAACGTGTCTTTGTAAGATTTAAGTCTATCATCTCTTAAGGCTATGAAAATAGGTGTATCAATTCCTTTTCTGGCTAACGGTTTTAGAGCAACTTGTACTAAACCTAGATGAATGTATCTATATCCTTTTGTTTGATATTTTCTTAGTGATAAAGAGGATAAAAGTTGTAAAGATTGTTGTTCTTTACTAAGACTAATAGTTTCTTCATGACTTCTTACGCTAAAAGCTGTTTTAAAGTCTATAATTCCAATTCTATAAATTGACTCTATATTCTGATGAGGAATGGACCAATCAACCATATTATTTTCATCATTTGTATATAAATTTTCATTACTATGCACAACAGGGTTACTGTTAGAACTAGAACCCCTAGAAAGCATTCGTCTAAACTGTAAAGCCATATTTCTAATAACTGCTTAACATTACTAATTCAGTGTTTAACACTATAGTTGGCGTGGGACCATCGACCGGGACCACCCTAAGCCACGGGCTGACCATGCGGTTTTACGATTAAACCAAGCACGCACACGTTAACAGTGTTAATATGAACGGTAATTTAAACAGTTAAAAGAAATATAATTTAAGGTTTAGGTTAATACTTCTAATGGCTCTGATACCAGTTGGAACCCAGATTTGATAATAGTAACGATTATTTGAAAATAGGTAATACTCTCAGAAAATAACCACAAATAACCACAAATTATAACTCTTATATAATTTTTGGAACTATTGAATACAAGCAATTTATGGTAAAATAAGAAGGACTTACAAATATTCAAACTTTTCTTCAACTTAGAACAACTTGAAAACTGAAAGAAAATATTTTTGAGAATTGAGAGGTTTTTGAGATATGGAAGAGCACTCTCTGAATTTCGATGCCCCTTCTTCAATCTGTATCCTTCTTTATATAGGCGAGAGTTGATCTGCATTTGACGTCATTGCATACGTCTTTTGTAGTTCAACTGTAGGCATGTGAAGGATCTGTTCTGATGAAGTCTTCCTTCCCGCGAAAATAGCGGGAGATGCTTCTTTGGCTCTTTATGAATAATACGAGTGAATAGTAAAAGTTGAAATAGTGAATAGTGCATAGTAACTTTTGTCGTGCACAGTGACAATGAATAGTGACTTGTGAATAGTGACTGTTGTCGTCGGCTTTTCTTTCCATCAGTCTGTGGTCTTCGTCTTTCTTCTCTTGATGGCTCCAGTGGTCTAGTAGATTTATTGATTACACCACATGCGTATATAATACAATACTTACAAATATACGCAATACTTATAATACAATACTTACAAATACTCTTACAACTCTTACAAATACTTATCACTCATTCAAATTTTTTTTTTTTTTTTTTTTTTTTTTTTTTTTTTAAAAAAAAAAATTACATATAAAGAACATATAAACTAAAAATCATATGGGTCTTGAGCATCTTGTGAAGGATCATCTTTTATGGGCGGACTGTTTTGTGAGGTGGATGCTGCTGGTTGTACATTTTGTGATGCTAGGTATTTTTGGAAGGCCTGGAATTCTTGCCATTGCTTTAATTGATCAGCAGGGCAATTTACCGGAGACTGTTGTGGAGGTATTGGGCTATTTGTTTGTGGTATTGGGATTTGGGGTTTTGGTTTTTTCTTGGACAGGATTTCTTGTATCTTTGGTATGGTGAGGACATTGAGATCAAACTTTTTCCACC
Source organism: Persicaria tinctoria (assembly GCA_037127255.1). NCBI lineage: Eukaryota > Viridiplantae > Streptophyta > Magnoliopsida > Caryophyllales > Polygonaceae > Persicaria > Persicaria tinctoria. The sequence continues at coordinate 41,187,831 of JBANSL010000020.1, forward strand.
ATCTGATTTTGTATTTCCTGCATAATGTTAAGGGGAATGGTTTTGGGAGGACTTGGATGGTCTCATAGGTCCAGCAAAAAATCCATGCTAAACCGGTATCTTTGTGAAACCTAAGAGGTCTGGTAAAAGGTTTATTTAGAGAATGCTTACAATAATAATCATAAGTAACTCTTGCGAGATCTGGGTAAATATCATCAATAGCACCAAAGTGATACCACCAATGATAGAACCATACTGGAATATTGTCATTGCATCTTCTGTCAAAGAAGATGAACCAAGAATGACTATAGGGTCTTAGCAATAATGTGTAATACCAAGCATTTTTGTAGTCTATGTAAGAGTAGCCGGGAAGGGCTTGAGGAACCGTAAAGGGTTTAAGATCCCAAGGGTTACTCCAGTCGGAAACAGTGAGGACTTGAAGAATTTTTATTTTAGAGAAGTTGATCTTTTTTGTATCTGACTCACACATCCTGTGGATGATTTCAGCAGAACCAGAGTCTATGAGGATGAGTTCATAGAATCTTCTAGTTTTCTTTAAATCATCTGGAAACCATTGGAAGTCTGTGGGGAAGAGTTTGGTAATAAAAGGTTCTATTTGTGTTTGAGACAGGACTTCATGTTCCGGGGTAAGGTAGACTTCTTGTATGGGACTCTGTTTTGTAACATATCTAAAATAAGGAGTGTCTCTTTTGGGAATTGCCTTAGCAGGGGTTTTTGGACTGAAAAGGACTTCTTGGTATGGGAGAGGAGGAAATTCTGCAAGGGACTGGAACTGATTCTGAGTAAGAACAATTGCTGAACTTGTAGGAACAAGCTCATAGTCTTGAGGGGTCTGTTTTCTGCTACTTGATTCCATTAGAATGGAATACTTCGAAATCTCTTATCTGCAATTTGTAGTCTTTGGTCAATTACCAATATTAGGTCAAAATCTGGATCTCCTCTTATCATAGATAGTCTAAACATATGCCGAAGAAAGGGTATTTGCAAATCTTGCTCTATTTTTTCTCTCACTTTTTTGAAATGGGGGTTAATGAAAACGGTTTTCATCAAAATTTATCGTGAGTAAAAACAGTTATCAAAAGGGAATCTTATTTAATCTTTTCTTGGCCTCCAGCTTTAATTTTTTGAGAAAATCAATCATTTCTTGATCAGGATGGCCCTGTATAATAGAAAGGTTAATTAAATCTTGAACTGGTGGAATCCACATATCACGTTCAATCTGCTCCTTCCAAATCTTATAGATGAATTTCATGAGGTAGTTGTTCCCTGTAAAAATTCTCTTGTAAGAAAATCAGGTAAGGAATTTTGTTCTCCTTTAATAAATTCTATTTCAAAATCAAATACTGAGACTATGGCTTGCCATCTGGCAAAAATTTGTTTAGAAACTAAATTTTGAACATCTTTTTGTAAAATCTCTTTAGCTGATTTACAATCAACTCTAAGTAAAAATTTTTTATTATAAAGATCATCTTGGAATTTAGAAATGGATAAAACTATAGAAAGAACTTCTTTTTTAACAGTACTGTAATTCTTTTGTGGTCCAGACCAAACACCAGAATAATATCTTACTAAGGTTTCTTTAGTTTGATCTTGTAGTCTTTGTTTTAATATTCCTCCGAAGCCTATTTCTGACGCATCTGTTTCAACTATCATGAAAGCAGAAGGATGAGGAATGTTTGTACATGGAAGGGTTTTAACTTTTTCTTTTATTATTCGTACAATTTTAGTATGTTCTTCTGTCCAAGGTTTAGGGTTTTTCTTTAATCTTTGAAATAAAAGGGTACACATTTGTCTTAGGTTAGGGAAAAAATCTGAAATATAGTTTAAACATCCTAAGAATCTTTGGAGTTGTGTTTTATCTTTTATTTCATCTGGAAATTTATTGGCGAATTCTATACTTCTATTGATTGGCCTTATTGTTTGTTGATAAATGTTATGTCCTAAGAATCTTATTTTAGTTTGGAATAATTTTATTTTCGGGGCTGAGACTGTTAGGCCATTTTTCTTAATAATATATAAAAAGGTATTTAGATGTTTAAAATGTTCTTCTATGGTTTTAGAGAATATTAAAACATCGTCAATATAGACTATTATAAATTTAGAGTATGGATTAAATATATCATTCATTATTTTTTGAAATTCTGATGGTGCATTTTTTAATCCAAATGGCATTACATTCCATTCGTAATGTCCAAAAGGAACTGTAAAGGCTGTTTTATATCTATCTTCTTCTATTATTTGTATTTGCCAAAATCCACTTTTCATATCAAATTTTGAATATATATTAGAATCAAAAAGTCTGTTAAGTAAATCTCTCTTATTTGGAATAGGATATCTTATCCATTGTAAAGCTTTATTAAGTGGTTTATAGTTTATAACTAAACGGGGTGCTCCTCTTTCCTTTTCTGCTTGATTATTAACATAAAAAGCTGCACAACTCCAAGGAGACTTTGATTCTCTAATTAATTTTTTGTTTAAAAGGGACTTTATTTCTTCTTTACAGTAATTTAATAATTCTAAATTCATTTGTATTGGTCTAGCTTTAGTAGGAATATTAATTTCTTTAAATTCTTTCTCATAAGGTAAGGATACTTGATGTCTTTTTCTTTCCCAAAAGGCTGTTGGAGAATCTGAACAAACTGATTTTATAAAGAGTTCTTCAAGTTCTTTTATTTTTAGTTGTAAACTAGGATTTACAAGTTTCTCTTCAATTTTAAGATTGTAGATTTCTTTAGTTAACGAGTTGATTAATGATGACTTTTTTGTAATAAGATTTATATTTTTTATTATAGATGAAGTTTGAAGTAAAGTAACTTCTGAATGTCTAATGGGATTAAGGAACTTAAATGTTAATTTAGTTCCCATTACTTTAGTATGAACACCATGTCTATTAACTTTAAAGGGATAGATTTGTGTTAGAAAGGGTGTTCCTAATATAACTTCTTGTGTTAAGTCTTTTACCATTATAAAAGTATTTTTAAAACAATATCCATTGTTACATACAGATGCACTAGGTATTTTATAATTAAGTTTCATTCTTGCACCATTTGCATTATGTAATTTTTCTGTAGTTTTATGATAATGTTTTGAGGGAATAATCCCTTCGCAAATACAATTGAGGTCTGCTCCACTGTCTAAAAGGGCTATAGTATTAAGTACGAAATCTTCTACTTTTATGGTTACATAAACATACCATTTTTGAAAATTTATTTGTTCAATAACGTTTATAAAAGTATCATCATTAATATTAACTTCATCTTTAGATCTGATGTTAGAAGATGAGTCTGACGAAGTTTGTTCATCTCCTTCATGTTTATTTAATTCAAGATGAGCAATTCTAGTTTCTAATTCTAAGTCTTTAGCTTCATTTAGAATGAGTTGTTCTTGTAGGGCATTAACTTCTCTTTTTAAATTGTTAACTTCAGCTTGAAGGTCTTTAGTTGTTATAGATGAAAATATACTCGAAGATGGTCTTTTACTGATCATTTTTGATAGACTAAATGGTTCTCCGGGAAGAGTTTTTTGTTCTTTGAAAATTAAATTTTTTAATTTGATAAAATATTCTTGTTTTATAGCTGGATCTTCAAGTTTATCTATAAGTTGAAATAATGCTTCATTCTCTTTTTCTTTTGTTATAACATAACAAAATTGAGTGGATCCAGAGTCATCAGAGTCTGATGATTCTTGACCTTCTTCTTCTGATGATTCTTTAATAAGTATTTTAACTAGTTTGTCTTTTAATTCTGCATCTTCTTTGCAAACTTCTGAAATCTTTTGTCTAAGATTGCATTGATTCGCTTTATGTCCAGGTTTTCCACACTTATAACAGATAATTTTCTTTTTCCTTGGTTTATCAGATTTTTTATTATTTTGTTTATTAAATCTAGATTTTCTAAAACTTTGTTTTTTATCAGATTTTTTAAATTGTTTTCTTTTACTAGGAGGATCACCAAGTTTTTCTAATCCAAAGTCTTGGCAGAAATTTCCTAATTCTTTTCTTCGTGATCCCTTATCTTTACCGTATTTAGCCTGTAATTTAAGTTCTGAACATAATGCTAATCCTTCCCTTTTTACAAAAGCAGTTAACTGACCATATGTTATATCTTTCCAGGGAATTTCTTCAGATTGTAATTCTTCTTTTATTTTTTGATTAATTCTTTGGGCGAATAAGGAAGGTAGACCAGCAACGAAGTGTTCCTTCCAATATCCTTTATTACAGTCTGATCTTTTGAATACATATGAAAGGAATACATCTTTATACCATCTGTAATCACTGAGTGTTTTACACTTTAAGTTATTTAGTATTTCTCTATTAGCTTGGAGCTCTTCTTTAGGATTTCCAATAAAGTGCATACTAATTGTGTAAATTAATTGATTTACTGGTTCTTCTTCTCCTAAATCATTTTTATAGTTTAAGATTTCTTCTTTTTGTTGAAAAGTAAGAGCATTGTCCCACCAGTTTTTTAATTGTCCGGTAAATCCTGTAACAATTAAGGATACACAGACTTGGTCAGTTTTATCTGAACATTTATAGGCTATGTTAGCCATTCCCATTTCTTGTAATGTGTTTAGGATTTCTCCTTCAGATTTTCCATCTATATTTCATTCATAGATACTTTGTCCATTATAATCAGTAGATCTAAACTTGGACCTTTCTTCATATTGAATATCTGGAGGAGTAGGTCTAGAGTAAAAGTTTCTAGTATCCATATTTCTATTAATCCTTCTATGCCCTTGAAATCCTTTTCTATTTTTTCTTAACTTATTTATTTCTAAAGGTTCATTATGAAAATTAGTTTCAATATTATGAATTATCATCTATACACAATAGATGATAATGGGAGCGTTTTGAGCGAAAAGCTTTCCGAGACTTTTTCGAGCCAAAAGTGACCATATCGGCGTCACCCTTCTATGCCCCATCAAAACTACTCTGTTTTCTCTCAAATTTGCCCAAAACAAGTTTATATTGTGTATAGATGATAATGGGAGCTTTTTGGGCGAAAAGATTTCCGTGACTTTTTCGAGACAAAAGTGACCATATCGGCGTCACCCTTATATGCCCCATCAAAACTACTCTGTTTTCGCTCAAATTTGTCCCAAACATGTTTATATTGTGTATAGATGATAATGGGAGCGTTTTGAGCGAAAAGCTTTCCGAGACTTTTTCGAGCCAAAAGTGACCATATCGGCGTCACCCTTCTATGCCCCATCAAAACTACTCTGTTTTCTCTCAAATTTGCCCAAAACAAGTTTATATTGTGTATAGATGATAATGGGAGCTTTTTGGGCGAAAAGATTTCCGTGACTTTTTCGAGACAAAAGTGACCATATCGGCGTCACCCTTATATGCCCCATCAAAACTACTCTATTTTCGCTCAAATTTGCCCAAAACATGTTTATATTGTGTATAGATGATAATGGGAGCTTTTTGGGCGAAAAGATTTCCGTGACTTTTTCGAGACAAAAGTGACCATATCGGTGTCACCCTTCTATGCCCCATCAAAACTACTCTGTTTTCGCTCAAATATGTCCAAACATGTTTATATTGTGTATAGATGATAATGGGAGCTTTTTGGGCGAAAAACTTTCCGTGACTTTTTCAAGCCAAATGTGACCATATCGGCGTCACCCTTCTATGCCCAATCAAAACTACTCTCTTTTCGCTCAAATTTGTCAAAAACATGTTTAAATTGTGTATAGATAATAATGGGAGCTTTTTGGGCTAAAAGATTTCCGTGACTTTTTCAAGTCAAAAGTGACCATATCGGCGTCACCCTTCTATGCCCCATCAAAACTACTCTGTTTTCGCTCAGATTTGCCCAAAACATGTTTATATTGTGTATAGATGATAATGGGAGCTTTTTGGGCGAAAAGATTTCAGTGACTTTTTCGAGGCAGAAGTGACCATATTGGCATCACCCTTCTATGCCCCATCAAAACTACTCTGTTTTCGCTCCAATTTGTCCAAAACATGTTTATATTGTGTATAGATGATAATGGGATCTTTTTGGGCGAAAAGCTTTCCGTGACTTTTTCGAGCCAAAAGTGACCATATCGGCGTCACCCTTCTATGCCCCATCAAAACTACTCTGTTTTCGCTCAAATTTGTCCCAAACATGTTTATATTATGTATAGATGATAATGGGAGCTTTTTGAGCGAAAAGCTTTCTGTGACTTTTTCGAGCCAAAAGTGACCATATCGGCGTCACCCTTCTATGCCCCATCAAAACTACTCTGATTTCGCTCAAATTTGCCCAAAACAACTTTATATTGTGTATAGATGATAATGGGAGCGTTTTGAGCGAAAAGCTTACTGTGACTTTTTCGAGCCAAAAGTGACCATATCGGTGTCACCCTTCTATGCCCCGTCAAAACTACTATGTTTTCGCTCAAATTTGTCCAAAACATGTTTATATTGTGTATAGATGATAATGGGAGCTTTTTGGGCGAAAAGATTTCCGTGACTTTTTCGAGACAAAAGTGACCATATCGGCGTCACCCTTCTATGCCCCATCAAAACTACTCGGTTTTCGCTCAAAATTTTCCCAAACATGTTTATATTGTGTGTAGATGATAATGGGAGCTTTTTGAGCGAAAAGCTTTCCGGGACATTTTCGAGCCAAAAGTCACTGAAAGCTTTTCGCCCAAAAAGCTCCCATTATCATCTATGCACAATATGAACATGTTTGGGACAAATTGGAGCGAAAACAGAAGTAGTTTTGATTCGGCATAGAAAGGTGACGCCGATGTCGTCACTTTTGGCTCGAAAAAGTCACGGAAAGTTTTTCGCCCAAAAAGCTCCCATTATCATCTATACACAATATAAACATGTTTTGGACAAATATGAGCGAAAACAGAGTAGTTTTGATGGGGGCATAGCAGGGTGACGCCGATGTGGTCACTTTTGGCTCGAAAAAGTCACGGAAAGCTTTTCGCCCAAAAAGCTCCCATTATCATCTATGCACAATATAAACATGTTTAGGACAAATTTGAGCGAAAACGGAGTAGTTTTTATGGGGCATAGAAGGGTGACGCCGATATGGTCACTTATGGCTCGAAAAAGTCACGGAATATTTTTCGCCCAAAAAGCTCCCATTATCATCTATACACAATATAAACATGTTTTGGACAAATTTGAGCGAAAACAGAGTAGTTTTTATGGGGGCATAGCAGGGTGACGCCGATGTGGTCACTTTTGGCTCGAAAAAGTCACGGAAAGCTTTTCGCCCAAAAAGCTCCCATTATCATCTATGCACAATATAAACATGTTTGGGACAAATTTGAGCGAAAACGGAGTAGTTTTTATGGGGCATAGAAGGGTGACGCCGATATGGTCACTTATGGCTCGAAAAAGTCACGGAATGTTTTTCGCCTAAAAAGCTCCCATTATCATCTATGCACAATATAAAAATGTTTGGGACAAATTTGAGCGAAAACAGAGTAGTTTTTATGGGGTATAGAAGGGTGACGCCGATATGGTCACTTTTGTCTCGAAAAAGTCACGGAAATCTTTTCGCCCAAAAAGCTCCCATTATCATCTATACACAATATAAACATGTTTTGGGCAAATTTGAGCGAAAACCGAGTAGTTTTGATGGGGCATAGAAGGGTGACGCCGATATGGTCACTTTTGGCTTGAAAAAGTCACGGAAATCTTTTAGCCCAAAACGCTCCCATTATTATCTATACACAATATAAACATGTTTTAGACAAATTTGAGCGAAAAGAGAGTAGTTTTGATGGGGCATAGAAGGGTGACGCCGATGTGGTCCTTTTGACTCGAAAAAGTCACTGAAAGCTTTTCGCCCAAAAAGCTCCCATTATCATCTATGCACAATATGAACATGTTTGGGACAAATCTGAGCGAAAACAGAGTAGTTTTTATGGGGCATAGAAGGGTGACGCCGATGTGGTCACTTTTGACTCGAAAAAGTCACTGAAAGCCTTTCGCCCAAAAAGCTCCCATTATCATCTATGCACAATATGAACATGTTTGGGACAAATTTGAGCGAAAACAGAGTAGTTTTTATGGGGCATAGTAGGGTGACGCCGATATGGTCACTTATGGCTCGAAAAAGTCACGGAAATTTTTCGCTCAAATAGCTCCCATTATCATCTATACACAATATAAATATGTTTGGGAAAATTTGAGCGAAAACAGAGTAGTTTTGATGGGGCATAGAAGGGTGACGCCGATGTGGTCACTTTTGGCTCGAAAAAGTCACGGAAAGCTTTTCGCCCAAAAAGCTCCCATTATCATCTATGCACAATATAAACATGTTTGGGACAAATTTGAGCGAAAACAGAGTAGTTTTTATGGGGCATAGAAGGGTGACGTCGATATGGTCACTTATGGCTCGAAAAAGTCACGGAAAGTTTTTCGCTCAAATAGCTCCCATTATCATCTATACACAATATAAATATGTTTGGGAAAATTTGAGCGAAAACAGAGTAGTTTTGATGGGGCATAGAAGGGTGACGCCGATGTGTTCACTTTTGGCTCGAAAAAGTCACGGAAAGCTTTTCGCCCGAAAAGCTCCCATTATCATCTATGCACAATATAAACATGGCTGGGACAAATTTGAGCGAAAACAGGGTAGTTTTGATGGGGTATAGAAGGGTGACGCCGATATGGTCACTTATGGCTCGAAAAAGTCACAGAAAGTTTTTCGCTCAAATAGCTCCAATTATCATCTATACACAATATAAATAAGTTTGGGAAAATTTGAGCGAAAACAGAGTAGTTTTGATGGGGCATAGAAGGGTGACGCTGATGTGGTCACTTCTGGCTCGAAAAAGTCCCGGAAAGCTTTTCGCCCAAAAAGCTCCCATTGTCACCTATACACAATATAAACATGTTTTAGACAAATTTGATCGAAAACAGAGTAGTTATAATGGGGCATAGAAGGGTGACGTCGATGTGGTCACTTTTGGCTCAAAAAAGTCACGGAAAGCTTTTCGCCTAAAAAGCTCCCATTATCATCTATGCACAATATAAAAATGTTTGGGACAAATTTGAACGAAAACAGAGTAGTTTTTATGGGGTATAGAAGGGTGACGCCGATATGGTCACTTTTGTCTCGAAAAAGTCACGGAAATCTTTTCGCCCAAAAAGCTCCCATTATAATCTATACACAATATAAACATGTTTTGGACAAATTTGAGCGAAAACAGAGTAGTTTTGATGGGGGCATAGCAGGGTGACGCCGATGTGGTCACTTTTGGCTCGAAAAAGTCACGGAAAGCTTTTCGCCCAAAAAGCTCCCATTATCATCTATGCACAATATAAACATGGCTGGGACAAATTTGAGCGAAAACAGAGTAGTTTTTATGGGGTATAGAAGGGTGACGCCGATATGGTCACTTTTGGCTTGAAAAAGTCACGGAAATCTTTTAGCCCAAAACGCTCCCATTATTATCTATACACAATATAAACATGTTTTAGACAAATTTGAGCGAAAAGAGAGTAGTTTTGATGGGGCATAGAAGGGTGACGCCGATGTGGTCACTTTTGACTCGAAAAAGTCACTGAAAGTTTTTCGCCCAAAAAGCTCCCATTATCATCTATGCACAATATGAACATGTTTGGGACAAATTTGAGCGAAAACAGAGTAGTTTTTATGGGGCATAGAAGGGTGACGCCGATGTGGTCACTTTTGACTCGAAAAAGTCACTGAAAGCTTTTCGCCCAAAAAGCTCCCATTATCATCTATGCACAATATGAACATGTTTGGGACAAATTTAAGCGAAAACAGAGTAGTTTTTATGGGGCATAGTAGGGTGACGCCGATATGGTCACTTATGGGTCGAAAAAGTCACGGAAATTTTTCGCTCAAATAGCTCCCATTATCATCTATACACAATATAAATATGTTTGGGAAAATTTGAGCGAAAACAGAGTAGTTTTGATGGGGCATAGAAGGGTGACGCCGATGTGGTCACTTTTGGCTCGAAAAAGTCACGGAAAGCTTTTCGCCCAAAAAGCTCCCATTATCATCTGTGCACAATATAAACGTGGCTGGGACAAATTTGAGCGAAAACAGGGTAGTTTTGATGGGGCATAGAAGGGTGATGCCGATGTGTTCACTTTTGGCTCGAAAATGTCACGGAATGTTTTTCGCCCAAAAAGCTCCCATTATCATCTATACACAATATAAACATGTTTTGGACAAATATGAGCGAAAACAGAGTAGTTTTGATGGGGGCATAGCAGGGTGACGCCGATGTGGTCACTTTTGGCTCGAAAAAGTCACGGAAAGCTTTTCGCCCAAAAAGCTCCCATTATCATCTATGCACAATATAAACATGGCTGGGACAAATTTGAGCGAAAACGGAGTAGCTTTGATGGGGCATAGAAGGGTGACGCCGATATGGTCACTTTTGGCTCGAAAAAGTCACGGAATGTTTTTCGCCCAAAAAGCTCCCATTATCATATATACACAATATAAACATGTTTGGGACAATTTTGAGCGAAAACAGAAGTAGTTTTGATGGGGCATAGAAGGGTGACGCCGATGTCGTCACTTTTGGCTCGAAAAAGTCACGGAAAGTTTTTCGCCCAAAAAGCTCCCATTATCATCTATACACAATATAAACATGTTTTGGACAAATTTGAGCGAAAACAGAGTAGTTTTGATGGGGGCATAGAAGGGTGACGTCGATGTGGTCACTTTTGGCTCGAAAAAGTCACGGAAAGCTTTTCGCCCAAAAAGCTCCCATTATCATCTATGCACAATATAAACATGGCTGGGACAAATTTGAGCGAAAACAGGGTAGTTTTGATGGGGTATAGAAGGGTGACGCCGATATGGTCACTTTTGGCTCGAAAAAGTCACGGAAAGTTTTTCGCTCAAATAGCTCCAATTATCATCTATACACAATATAAATAAGTTTGGGAAAATTTGAGCGAAAACAGAGTAGTTTTGATGGGGCATAGAAGGGTGACGCCGATGTGGTCACTTTTGGCTCGAAAAAGTCCCGGAAAGCTTTTCGCCCAAAAAGCTCCCATTATCATCTATGCACAATATAAACATGGCTGGGACAAATTTGAGCGAAAACAGGGTAGTTTTGATGGGGTATAGAAGGGTGACGCCGATATGGTCACTTATGGCTCGAAAAAGTCACGGAAAGTTTTTCGCTCAAATAGCTCCAATTATCATCTATACACAATATAAATAAGTTTGGGAAAATTTGAGCGAAAACAGAGTAGTTTTGATGGGGCATAGAAGGGTGACGCCGATGTGGTCACTTTTGGCTCGAAAAAGTCCCGGAAAGCTTTTCGCCCAAAAAGCTCCCATTGTCACCTATACACAATATAAACATATTTTAGACAAATTTGATCGAAAACAGAGTAGTTATAATGGGGCATAGAAGGGTGACGTCGATGTGGTCACTTTTGGCTCAAAAAAGTCACGGAAAGCTTTTCGCCTAAAAAGCTCCCATTATCATCTATGCACAATATAAAAATGTTTGGGACAAATTTGAACGAAAACAGAGTAGTTTTTATGGGGTATAGAAGGGTGACGCCGATATGGTCACTTTTGTCTCGAAAAAGTCACGGAAATCTTTTCGCCCAAAAAGCTCCCATTATCATCTATACACAATATAAACATGTTTTGGGAAAATTTGAGCGAAAACAGAGAAGTTTTGATGGGGCATTGAAGGGTGACGCCCATATGGTCACTTTTGGCTTGAAAAAGTCACGGAAATCTTTTAGCCCAAAACGCTCCCATTATTATCTATACACAATATAAACATGTTTTCGACAAATTTGAGCGAAAAGAGAGTAGTTTTGATGGGGCATAGAAGGGTGACGCCGATGTGGTCACTTTTGACTCGAAAAAGTCACTGAAAGCTTTTCGCCCAAAAAGCTCCCATTATCATCTATGCACAATATGAACATGTTTGGGACAAATTTGAGCGAAAACAGAGTAGTTTTTATGGGGCATAGAACGGTGACGCCGATGTGGTCACTTTTGACTCGAAAAAGTCACTGAAAGCTTTTCGCCCAAAAAGCTCCCATTATCATCTATGCACAATATGAACATGTTTGGGACAAATTTGAGCGAAAACAGAGTAGTTTTTATGGGGCATAGAAGGGTGACGCCGATGTGGTCACTTTTGACTCGAAAAAGTCACTGAAAGCTTTTCTCCCAAAAAGCTCCCATTATCATCTATGCACAATATGAACATGTTTGGGACAAATTTGAGCGAAAACAGAGTAGTTTTTATGGGGCATAGAACGGTGACGCCGATGTGGTCACTTTTGACTCGAAAAAGTCACTGAAAGCTTTTCGCCCAAAAAGCTCCCATTATCATCTATGCACAATATGAACATGTTTGGGACAAATTTGAGCGAAAACAGAGTAGTTTTTATGGGGCATAGAAGGGTGACGCCGATGTGGTCACTTTTGGCTCGAAAAAGTCACGGAAATCTTTTCGCCCAAAAAGCTCCCATTATCATCTATGCACAATATAAACATGGTTGGGACAAATTTGAGCGAAAACAGGGTAGTTTTGATGGGGCATAGAAGGGTGATGCCGATGTGGTCACTTTTGGCTCGAAAATGTCACGGAATATTTTTCGCCCAAAAAGCTCCCATTATCATCTATACACAATATAAACATGTTTGGGACAAATTTGAGCGAAAACAGAAGAAGTTTTGATGGGGCATAGAAGGGTGACGCCGATGTCGTCACTTTTGGCTAGAAAAGTCACGGAAAGTTTTTCGCCCAAAAAGCTCCCATTATAATCTATACACAATATAAACATGTTTTGGACAAATTTGAGCGAAAACAGAGTAGTTTTGATGGTGGCATAGAAGGGTGACGCCGATATGGTCACTTATGGCTCGAAAAAGTCACGGAAAGTTTTTCGCTCAAATAGCTCCCATTATCATCTATACACAATATAAATATGTTTGGGAAAATTTGAGCGAAAACAGAGTAGTTATGATGGGGCGTAGAAGGGTGACGCCGATGTGGTCACTTTTGGCTCGAAAAAGTCACGGAAAGCTTTTCGCCCAAAAAGCTCCCATTATCATCTATGCACAATATAAACATGTTTGGGAAAAATTTGAGCGAAAACAGAGTAGTTTTATGGGGCATAGAAGGGTGACGCCGATATGGTCACTTTTGGCTTGAAAAAGTCACGGAAATCTTTTAGCCCAAAAAGCTCCCATTATTATCTATACACAATATAAACATGTTTTAGACAAATTTGACCAAGAAGAGAGTAGTTTTGATTAGGCATAGAAGGGTGACGCCGATATGGTCACTTTTGGCTTGAAAAAGTCACGGAAAGTTTTCCGCCCAAAAAGCTCCCATTATCATCTATACAAAATATAAACATGTTTGGACAAATTTGAGCGAAAACAGAGTAGTTTTGATGGGGCATAGAAGGGTGACGCCGATATGGTCACTTATGGCTCGAAAAAGTCACGGAAAGTTTTTCGCTCAAATAGCTCCCATTATCATCTATACACAATATATATATGTTGGGGAAAATTTGAGCGAAAACAGAGTAGTTTTGATGGGGCATAGAAGGGTGACGCCGATGTGGTCACTTTTGGCTCGTAAAAGTCACGGAAAGCTTTTCGCCCAAAAAGCTCCCATTGTCACCTATACACAATATAAACATGTTTTAGACAAATTTGAGCGAAAACAGAGTAGTTATGATGGGGCATAGAAGGGTGACGCCGATGTGGTCACTTTTGGCTCGAAAAAGTCACGGAAAACTTTTCGCCTAAAAAGCTCCCATTATCATCTATGCACAATATAAAAATGTTTGGGACAAATTTGAGCGAAAACAGAGTAGTTTTTATGGGGCATAGAAGGGTGACGCCGATATGGTCACTTTTGTCTCGAAAAAGTCACGGAAATCTTTTCGCCCAAAAAGCTCCCATTATCATCTATACACAATATAAACATGTGTTGGGCAAATTTGAGCGAAAACAGAGTAGTTTTGATGGGGCATAGAAGGGTGACGCCGATATGGTCACTTTTGGCTTGAAAAAGTCACGGAAATCTTTTAGCCCAAAAAGCTCCCATTATTATCTATACACAATATAAACATGTTTTAGACAAATTTGAGCGAAAAGAGAGTAAATTTGATGGGGCATAGAAGGGTGACGCCGATATGGTCAATTTTGGCTTGAAAAAGTCACGGAAAGTTTTTCCCCCAAAAAGCTCCCATTATCATCTATACACAATATAACCATGTTTGGACAAATTTGAGCGAAAACAGAGTAGTTTTTATGGGGCATAGAAGGGTGACGCCGATGTGGTCACTTTTGGCTCGAAAAAGTCACGGAAATCTTTTCGCCCAAAAAGCTCCCATTATCATCTATGCACAATATAAACATGGTTGGGACAAATTTGAGCGAAAACAGGGTAGTTTTGATGGGGCATAGAAGGGTGATGCCGATGTGGTCACTTTTGGCTCGAAAATGTGACGGAATATTTTTCGCCCAAAAAGCTCCCATTATCATCTATACACAATATAAACATCTTTGGGACAAATTTGAGCGAAAACAGAAGAAGTTTTGATGGGGCATAGAAGGGTGACGCCGATGTCGTCACTTTTGGCTCGAAAAAGTCACGGAAAGTTTTTCGCCCAAAAAGCTCCCATTATAATCTATACACAATATAAACATGTTTTGGACAAATTTGAGCGAAAACAGAGTAGTTTTGATTGGGGCATAGCAGGGTGACGCCGATGTGGTCACTTTTGGCTCGAAAAAGTCAGGGAAAGCTTTTCGCCCAAAAAGCTCCCATTATCATCTATGCACAATATGAACATGTTTGGGACAAATTTGAGCGAAAACAGAGTAGTTTTTATGGGGCATAGAAGGGTGACGCCGATATGGTCACTTATGGCTCGAAAAAGTCACGGAAAGTTTTTCGCTAAAATAGCTCCCATTCTCATCTATACACAATATAAATATGTTTGGGAAAATTTGAGCGAAAACAGAGTAGTTATGATGGGGCATAGAAGGGTGACGCCGATGTGGTCACTTTTGGCTCGAAAAAGTCACGGAAAGCTTTTCGCCCAAAAAACTCTTCCCGGAGAACCATTTAGTCTATCAAAAATGATCAGTAAAAGACCATCTTCGAGTATATTTTCATCTATAACAACTAAAGACCTTCAAGCTGAAGTTAACAATTTAAAAAGAGAAGTTAATGCCCTACAAGAACAACTCATTCTAAATGAAGCTAAAGACTTAGAATTAGAAACTAGAATTGCTCATCTTGAATTAAATAAACATGAAGGAGATGAACAAACTTCGTCAGACTCATCTTCTAACATCAGATCTAAAGATGAAGTTAATATTAATGATGATACTTTTATAAACGCTATTGAACAAATAAATTTTCAAAAATGGTATGTTTATGTAACCATAAAAGTAGAAGATTTCGTACTTAATACTATAGCCCTTTTAGACAGTGGAGCAGACCTCAATTGTATTTGCGAAGGGATTATTCCCTCAAAACATTATCATAAAACTACAGAAAAATTACATAATGCAAATGGCGCAAGAATGAAACTTAATTATAAAATACCTAGTGCATCTGTATGTAACAATGGATATTGTTTTAAAAATACTTTTATAATGGTAAAAGACTTAACACAAGAAGTTATATTAGGAACACCCTTTCTAACACAGATCTATCCCTTTAAAGTTAATAGACATGGTGTTCATACTAAAGTAATGGGAACTAAATTAACATTTAAGTTCCTTAATCCCATTAGACATTCAGAAGTTACTTTACTTCAAACTTCATCTATAATAAAAAATATAAATCTTATTACAAAAAAGTCATCATTAATCAACTCGTTAACTAAAGAAATCTACAATCTTAAAATTGAAGAGAAACTTGTAAATCCTAGTTTACAACTAAAAATAAAAGAACTTGAAGAACTCTTTATAAAATCAGTTTGTTCAGATTCTCCAACAGCCTTTTGGGAAAGAAAAAGACATCAAGTATCCTTACCTTATGAGAAAGAATTTAAAGAAATTAATATTCCTACTAAAGCTAGACCAATACAAATGAATTTAGAATTATTAAATTACTGTAAAGAAGAAATAAAGTCCCTTTTAAACAAAAAATTAATTAGAGAATCAAAGTCTCCTTGGAGTTGTGCAGCTTTTTATGTTAATAATCAAGCAGAAAAGGAAAGAGGAGCACCCCGTTTAGTTATAAACTATAAACCACTTAATAAAGCTTTACAATGGATAAGATATCCTATTCCAAATAAGAGAGATTTACTTAACAGACTTTTTGATTCTAATATATATTCAAAATTTGATATGAAAAGTGGATTTTGGCAAATACAAATAATAGAAGAAGATAGATATAAAACAGCCTTTACAGTTCCTTTTGGACATTACGAATGGAATGTAATGCCATTTGGATTAAAAAATGCACCATCAGAATTTCAAAAAATAATGAATGATATATTTAATCCATACTCTAAATTTATAATAGTCTATATTGACGATGTTTTAATATTCTCTAAAACCATAGAAGAACATTTTAAACATCTAAATACCTTTTTATATATTATTAAGAAAAATGGCCTAGCAGTCTCAGCCCCGAAAATAAAATTATTCCAAACTAAAATAAGATTCTTAGGACATAACATTTATCAACAAACAATAAGGCCAATCAATAGAAGTATAGAATTCGCCAATAAATTTCCAGATGAAATAAAAGATAAAACACAACTCCAAAGATTCTTAGGATGTTTAAACTATATTTCAGATTTTTTCCCTAACCTAAGACAAATGTGTACCCTTTTATTTCAAAGATTAAAGAAAAACCCTAAACCTTGGACAGAAGAACATACTAAAATTGTACGAATAATAAAAGAAAAAGTTAAAACCCTTCCATGTACAAATATTCCTCATCCTTCTGCTTTCATGATAGTTGAAACAGATGCGTCAGAAATAGGCTTCGGAGGAATATTAAAACAAAGACTACAAGATCAAACTAAAGAAACCTTAGTAAGATATTATTCTGGTGTTTGGTCTGGACCACAAAAGAATTACAGTACTGTTAAAAAAGAAGTTCTTTCTATAGTTTTATGCATTTCTAAATTCCAAGATGATCTTTATAATAAAAAATTTTTACTTAGAGTTGATTGTAAATCAGCTAAAGAGATTTTACAAAAAGATGTTCAAAATTTAGTTTCTAAACAAATTTTTGCCAGATGGCAAGCCATAGTCTCAGTATTTGATTTTGAAATAGAATTTATTAAAGGAGAACAAAATTCCTTACCTGATTTTCTTACAAGAGAATTTTTACAGGGAAAAACTACCTCATGAAATTCATCTATAAGATTTGGAAGGAGCAGATTGAACGTGATATGTGGATTCCACCAGTTCAAGATTTAATTAACCTTTCTATTATACAGGGCCATCCTGATCAAGAAATGATTGATTTTCTCAAAAAATTAAAGCTGGAGGCCAAGAAAAGATTAAATAAGATTCCCTTTTGATAACTGTTTTTACTCACGATAAATTTTGATGAAAACCGTTTTCATTAACCCCCATTTCAAAAAAGTGAGAGAAAAAATAGAGCAAGATTTGCAAATACCCTTTCTTCGGCATATGTTTAGACTATCTATGATAAGAGGAGATCCAGATTTTGACCTAATATTGGTAATTGACCAAAGACTACAAATTGCAGATAAGAAATTTCGAAGTATTCCATTCTAATGGAATCAAGTAGCAGAAAACAGACCCCTCAAGACTATGAGCTTGTTCCTACAAGTTCAGCAATTGTTCTTACTCAGAATCAGTTCCAGTCCCTTGCAGAATTTCCTCCTCTCTCATACCAAGAAGTCCTTTTCAGTCCAAAAACCCCTGCTAAGGCAATTCCCAAAAGAGACACTCCTTATTTTAGATATGTTACAAAACAGAGTCCCATACAAGAAGTCTACCTTACCCCGGAACATGAAGTCCTGTCTCAAACACAAATAGAACCTTTTATCACCAAACTCTTCCCCACAGACTTCCAATGGTTTCCAGATGATTTAAAGAAAACTAGAAGATTCTATGAACTCATCCTCATAGACATGTTTGGGAAAATTTGAGCGAAAACAGAGTAGTTTTGATGGGGCATAGACGGGTGACGCCGATGTGGTCACTTTTGGCTCGAAAAAGTCACGGAAATCTTTTCGCCCAAAAAGCTCCCATTATCATCTATGCACAATATAAACATGGCTGGGACTAATTTGAGCGAAAACATGGTAGTTTTGATGGGGCATAGAAGGGTGATGCCGATGTGGTCACTTTTGGCTCGAAAATGTCACGGAATATTTTTCGCCCAAAAAGCTCCCATTATCATCTATACACAATATAAACATGTTTGGGACAAATTTGAGCGAAAACAGAAGTAGTTTTGATGGGGCATAGAAGGGTGACGCCGATGTTGTCACTTTTGGCTCGAAAAAGTCACGGAAAGCTTTTCGCCCAAAAAGCTCCCATTGTCACCTATACACAATATAAACATGTTTGGGAAAATTTTGAGCGAAAACAGAGTAGTTTTGATGGGGCATAGAAGGGTGATGCCGATGTGGTCACTTTTGGCTCGAAAATGTCAAGGAATGTTTTTCGCCCAAAAAGCTCCCATTATCATCTATACACAATATAAACATGTTTGTGACAAATTTGAGCGAAAACAGAAGTAGTTTTGATGGGGCATAGAAGGGTGACGCCGATGTGGTCACTATTGGCTCGAAAATGTCACGGAATTTTTTTCGACCAAAAAGCTCCCATTATCATCTATACACAATATAAACATGTTTGGGACAAATTTGAGCGAAAACAGAGTAGTTTTGATGGGGGCATAGCAGCGTGACGCCGATGTGGTCACTTTTGGCTCGAAAAAGTCACGGAAAGTTTTTCGCCCAAAAAGCTCTCATTATCATCTATACATAATATAAACATGTTTTGGATAAATTTGAGCGAAAACAGAGTAGTTTTGATGGGGGCATAGAAGGGTGACGCCGATGTAGTCACTTTTGGCTCGAAAAAGTCACGGAAAGCTTTTGGCCCAAAAAGCTCCCATTATCATCTATGCACAATATAAACATGTTTGGGACAAATTTAAAGGAAAACAGAGTAGTTTTTATGGGGCATAGAAGGGTGACGCTGATATGGTCACTTATGGCTCGAAAAAGTTACGGAAAGTTTTTCGCTCAAATTCACTTACGGCTAGAAAAAGTCACGGAAAGTTTTTCGCTCAAATAGCTCCCATTATCATCTATACACAATATAAACATGTTTGGGAAAATTTGAGCGAAAACAGAGTAGTTTTGATGGGGCATAGAAGGGTGACACCGATGTGGTCACTTTTGGCTCGAAAAAGTCACGGAAAGCTTTTCGCCCAAAAAGCTCCCATTGTCACCTATACACAATATAAACATGTTTTGGACAAATTTGAGCGAAAACAGAGTAGTTATGATGTGGCATAGAAGGGTGACGCCGATATGGTCACTTTTGGCTCGAAAAAGTCAGGGAAAGCTTTTCACTCAAAAAGCTCCCATTATTATCTATACACAATATAAACATGTTTGGGACAAATTTGAGCGAAAACAGAGTAATTTTGATGTGGCATAGAAGGGTGACGCCGATATGGTCACTTTTGGCTCGAAAAAGTCACGGAAAGCTTTTCGCCCAAAAAGCTCCCATTAACATCTATACACAATATAAACTTGTTTTTGGCAAATTTGAGCGAAAACAGAGTAGTTTCGATGGGGCATAGAAGGGTGACGCCGATATGGTCACTTTTGGCTCGAAAAAGTCACGGAAATCTTTTCGCCCAAAAAAAGCTCACATTATCATCTATACACAATATAAACATGTTTTGGGCAAATTTGAGCGAAAACAGACTCGTTTTGATAGGGCATAGAAGGGTGACGCCGATATGGTCACTTTTGGCTTGAAAAAGTCACGGAAAACTTTTAGCCCAAAAAGCTCCCATTATTATCTATACACAATATAAACATGTTTTACACAAATTTGAGCGAAAAGAGAGTAGTTTTGATTGGGCATAGAAGGGTGACGCCGATATGGTCACTTTTGGCTTGAAAAACTCACGGAAAGTTTTTCGCCCAAAAAGCTCCCATTATCATCTATACACAATATAAAAATGTTTGGACATATTTGAGCGAAAACAGAGTGGTTTTGATGGGGCATAGAAGGATGACGCCGATGTGGTCACTTTTCGCTCAAAAAAGTCACGGAAAGCTTTTCGCCCAAAAATCTCCCATTATCATCTATGCACAATATAAAAATGTTTGGGACAAATTTGAGCGAAAACAGAGTTGTTTTTATGGGGCATAGAAGGGTGACGCCGATTTGGTCACTTTAGGCTCGAAAAAGTCACGGAAAGCTTTTCGCCCAAAAAGCCCTCATTATCATCTATACACAATAGAAACATGTTTGGGAAAAATTTGAGCGAAAACCGAGTAGTTTTGATTGGGCATAGAAGGGTGACGCCGATATGGTCACTTTTGGCTCGAAAAAGTCACAGAAAGCTTTTCGCTCAAAAAGCTCCCATTATCATCTATACACAATATAAACATGTTTGTGACAAATTTGAGCGAAACATAGTAGTTTTGATGGGGCATAGAAGGGTGACACCGATATGGTCACTTTTGGCTCGAAAAAGTCATGGAAAGCTCCCATTATAATCTATACACAATATAAACATGTTTGGGACAAATTTGAGCGAAAACAGAGTAGTTTTGATGGGGCATAGAAGGGTGACGCCGATATGGTCACTTTTATCTCGAAAAAGTCACGGAAATCTTTTCGCCCAAAAAGCTCCCATTATCATCTATACACAATATTAACATGTTTGGGACAAATTTGAGTGAAAACAGAGTAGTTTTTATGGGGCATAGAAGGGTGACGCCGATATGGTCACTTTCGGCTCGAAAAAGTCACGGAAAGCTTTTTGCCCAAAAAGCTCCCATTATTATCTATACACAATAGAAACAAGTTTGGGAAAAATTTGAGCGAAAACAGAGTAGTTTTGATTGGGAATAGAAGGGTGACGCCGATATGGTCACTTTTGGCTCGAAAACGTCACGGAAAGCTTTTCACTCAAAAAGCTCCCAATATCATTTATACACAATATAAACATGTTTGGGACAAATTTGAGCGAAAACAGAGTAGTTTTGATGGGGCATATAAGGGTGACGCCGATATGGTCACTTTTGTCTCGAAAAAGTCACGGAAATCTTTTCGCCCAAAAAGCTCCCATTATCATCTATACATAATATAAACATGTTTTGGGCAAATTTGAGCGAAAACGGAGTAGTTTTGATGGGACATAGAAAGGTGACGCCGATATGGTCACTTTTGGCTCGAAAAAGTCACGGAAATCTTTTCGCCCAAAAAGCTCCCATTATCATCAACACACAATATAAACATGTTTGGGAAAATTTTGAGCGAAAACAGAGTAGTTTTGATGGAGCATAGAAGGATGACGCCAATGTGGTCGCATTTGGCTCAAAAAAGTCACGGAAAGCTTTTTGCCCAAAAATCTCACATTATCATCTATGCACAATATAAAAATGTTTGGGACAAATTTGAGCGAAAACAGAGTAGTTTTTATGGGGCATAGAAGGGTGACGCCGATATGGTCACTTTTGGCTAGAAAAAGTCACGGAAAGCTTTTCGCCCAAAAAGCTCCCATTATCATCTATACACAATATAAACATGTTTTGGACAAATTTGAGCGAAAACAGAGTAGTTTTGATGGGGTATAGAAGGGTGACGCCGATATGGTCACTTTTGGCTCGAAAAGTCACGGAAAGCTTTTCGCCCAAAAAGCCCCCATTATCATCTATACACAATAGAAACATGTTTGGGAAAAATTTGAGCGAAAACAGAGTAGTTTTGATTGGGCATAGAAGGGTGACGCCGATATGGTCACATTTGGCTCGAAAAAGTCACAGAAAGCTTTTCGCTCAAAAAGCTCCCATTATCATCTATACACAATATAAACATGTTTGGGACAAATTTGAGCGAAAACAGAGTAGTTTTGATGGGGCGTAGAAGGGTGACGCCGATATGGTCACTTTTGTCTCGAAAAAGTCACGGAAATCTTTTCGCCCAAAAAGCTCCCATTATCATCTATACACAATATAAACTTGATTAGGGCAAATTTGAGCGAAAACAGAGTAGTTTTGATGGGGCATAGACGGGTGACGCCGATATGGTCACTTTTGGCTCGAAAAAGTCACGGAAAGCTTTTCGCTCAAAAAGCTCCCATTATCATCTATACACAATATTAACATGTTTGGGACAAATTTGAGCGAAAACAGAGTAGTTTTGATTGGGCATAGAAGGGTGACGCCGATATGGTCACTTTTGGCTCGAAAAAGTCACGGAAAGCTTTTCGCTCAAAAAGCTCCCAATATCATCTATACACAATATAAACATGTTTAGGACAAATTTGAGCGAAAACAGAGTAGTTTTGATGGGGCATATAAGGGTGACGCCGATATGGTCACTTTTGTCTCGAAAAAGTCACGGAAATCTTTTCGCCAGAAAAGCTCCCATTATCATCTATACACAATATAAACATGTTTTGGGCAAATTTGAGCGAAAACAGAGTCATTTTGATGGGGCATAGAAGGGTGACGCCGATATGGTCACTTTTGGCTCGAAAAAGTCCCGGAAAGCTTTTCGCTCAAAAAGCTCCCATTATCATCTACACACAATATAAACATGTTTGGGAAAATTTTGAGCAAAAACAGAGTAGTTTTGATGGGGCATGGAAGGGAGACGCCGATATGGTCACTTTTGGCTCGAAAAATTGACGGAAATCTTTTCGCCCAAAAAGCTCCCATTATCATCTGTACACAATATAAACATGTTTTGGGCAAATTTGAGCGAAAACAGAGTAGTTTTGATGGGGCATAGAAAGGTGACGCCGATATGGTCACTTTTGGCTCGAAAAAGTCACGGAAAGCTTTTCGCTCAAAAAGCTCTCATTATCATCTATACACAATATAAACATGTTTGGGACAAATTTGAGCGAAAACAGAGTAGTTTTGATGGGGCATAGAAGGGTGACGCCGATATGGTCACTTTTGGCTCGAAAAAGTCTCGGAAAGCTTTTCGCTCAAAAAGCTCCCATTATCATCAACACACAATATAAACATGTTTGGGAAAATTTTGAGCGAAAACAGAGTAGTTTTGATGGGGCATAGAAGGATGACGCCGATGTGGCCACATTTGGCTCAAAAAAGTCACGGAAAGCTTTTCGCCCAAAAATCTCACATTATCATCTATGCACAATATAAAAATGTTTGGGACAAATTTGAGCGAAAACAGAGTTGTTTTTATGGGGCATAGAAGGGTGACGCCGATATGGTCACTTTTGGCTCGAAAAAGTCACGGAAAGCTTTTCGCCCAAAAAGCTCCCATTATCATCTATACACAATATAAACATGTTTTGGACAAATTTGAGCGAAAACAGAGTAGTTTTGATGGGGTATAGAAGGGTGACGCCGATATGGTCACTTTTGGCTCGAAAAAGTCACGGAAAGCTTTTGGCCCAAAAAGCCCCCATTATCATCTATACACAATAGAAACATGTTTGGGAAAAATTTGAGCGAAAACAGAGTAGTTTTGATTGGGCATAGAAGGGTGACGCCGATATGATCACTTTTGGCTCGAAAAAGTCACAGAAAGCTTTTCGCTCAAAAAGCTCCCATTATCATCTATACACAATATAAACATGTTTGGGACAAATTTCAGCGAAAACATAGTAGTTTTGATGGGGAATAGAAGGGTGACACCGATATGGTCACTTTTGGCTCGAAAAAGTCACGGAAAGCTTTTCGCTCAAAAAGCTCCCATTATCATCTATACACAATATAAACATGTTTGGGACAAATTTGAACGAAAACAGAGTAGTTTTGATGGGCATAGAAGGGTGACGCCGATATGGTCACTTTTGTCTCGAAAAAGTCACGGAAATCTTTTCGCCCAAAAAGCTCCCATTATCATCTATACACAATATAAACTTGATTTGGGCAAAATTGAGCGAAAACATAGTAGTTTTGATGGGGCATAGAATGGTGACGCCGATATGGTCACTTTTGGCTCGAAAAAGTCACGGAAAGCTTTTCGCTCAAAAAGCTCCCATTATCATCTATACACAATATAAACATGTTTGGGACAAATTTGAGCGAAAACAGAGTAGTTTTGATGGGGCGTAGAAGGGTGACGCCGATATGGTCACTTTTGTCTCGAAAAAGTCACGGAAATCTTTTCGCCCAAAAAGCTCCCATTATCATCTATACACAATATAAACTTGTTTTGGGCAAATTTGAGCGAAAACAGAGTAGTTTTGATGGGGCATAGAAGGGTGACGCCGATATGGTCACTTTTGGCTCGAAAAAGTCACGGAAAGCATTTCGCTCAAAAGCTCCCATTATCATCTATACACAATATAAACATGTTTAGGACAAATTTGAGCGAAAACAGAGTAGTTTTTGATGGGGCGTAGAAGGGTGACGCCGATATGGTCACTTTTGTCTCGAAAAAGTCACGGAAATCTTTTCGCCCAAAAAGCTCCCATTATCATCTATACACAATATAAACTTATTTTGGGCAAATTTGAGCGAAAACAGAGTAGTTTTGATGGGGCATAGAAGGGTGACGCCGATATGGTCACTTTTGGCTCGAAAAAGTCACGGAAAGCTTTTCGCTCAAAAAGCTCCCATTATCATCTATACACAATATTAACATGTTTGGGACAAATTCGAGCGAAATTAGAGTAGTTTTGATGGGGCATAGAAGGGTGACGCCGATATGGTCACTTTTGGCTCGAAAAAGTCACGGAAAGCTTTTCGCCCAAAAAGCTCCCATTATCATCTATACACAATAGAAACATATTTGGGAAAAATTTGAGCGAAAACAGAGTAGTTTTGATTGGGCATAGAAGGGTGACGCCGATATGGTCACTTTTGGCTAGAAAAAGTCAAGGAAAGCTTTTCGCTCAAAAAGCTCCCAATATCATCTATACACAATATAAACATGTTTGGGACAAATTTGAGCGAAAACAGAGTAGTTTTGATGGGGCATATAAGGGTGACGCCGATATGGTCACTTTTGTCTCGAAAAAGTCACGGAAATCTTTTCGCCCAAAAAGCTTCCTTTATCATCTATACACAATATAAACATGTTTTGGGCAAATTTGAGCGAAAACAGAGTAGTTTTGATGGGGCATAGAAGGGTGACGCCGATATGGTCACTTTTGGCTCGAAAAAGTCCCGGAAAGCTTTTCGCTCAAAAAGCTCCCATTATCATCTACACACAATATAAATATGTTTGGGAAAATTTTGAGCGAAAACAGAGTAGTTTTGATGGGGTATGGAAGGGAGACGCCGATATGGTCACTTTTGGCTCGAAAAAGTCACGGAAATCTTTTCGCTCAAAAAGCTCCCATTATCATCTATACACAATATAAACATGTTTTGGGAAAATTTGAGCGAAAACAGAGTAGTTTTGATGGGGCATAGAAGGGTGACGCCGATATGGTCACTTTTGGCTCGAAAAAGTCACGGAAAGCTTTTCGCTCAAAAAGCTCCCATTATCATCTATACACAATATAAAATGTTTGGGACAAATTTGAGCGAAAACGGAGTAGTTTTGATGGGGCATAGAAGGGTGACGCCGATATGGTCACTTTTGGCTCGAAAAAGTCACGGAAAGCTTTTCGCCCAAAAAGCACCCATTATCATCTATACACAATATAACCATGTTTTGGACAAATTTGAGCGAAAACAGAGTAGTTTTGATGGGGTATAGAAGGGTGACGCCGATATGGTCACTTTTGGCTCGAAAAAGTCACGGAAAGCTTTTCGCCCAAAAAGCCCCCATTATCATCTATATACACAATAGAAACATGTTTGGGAAAAATTTGAGCGAAAACAGAGTAGTTTTGATTGGGCATAGAAGGGTGACGCCGATATGGTCACTTTTGGCTCGAAAAAGTCACAGAAAGCTTTTCGCTCAAAAAGCTCCCATTATCATCTACACACAATATAAACATGTTTGGGACAAATTTGAGCGAAAACATAGTAGTTTTGATGGGGCATAGAAGGGTGACACCGATATGGTCACTTTTGGCTCGAAAAAGTCACGGAAAGCTTTTCGCTCAAAAATCTCCCATTATCATCTATACACAATATAAACATGTTTGGGACAAATTTGAGCGAAAACAGAGTAGTTTTGATGGGGCGTAGAAGGGTGACGCCGATATGGTCACTTTTGTCTCGAAAAAGTCACGGAAATCTTTTCGCCCAAAAAGCTCCCATTATCATCTATACACAATATAAACTTGTTTTGGGCAAATTTGAGCGAAAACAGAGTAGTTTTGATGGGGCATAGAAGGGTGACGCCGATATGGTCACTTTTGGCTCGAAAAAGTCACGGAAAGCTTTTCGCTCAAAAAGCTCCCATTATCATCTATACACAATATAAACATGTTTGGGACAAATTTGAGCGAAAACAGAGTAGTTTTGATTGGGCGTAGAAGGGTGACGCCGATATGGTCACTTTTGGCTCGAAAAAGTCACGGAAAGCTTTTCGCTCAAAAAGCTCCCATTATCATGTATACACAATATTAACATGTTTGGGACAAATTCGAGCGAAATTAGAGTAGTTTTGATGGGGCATAGAAGGGTGACGCCGATATGGTCACTTTTGGCTCGAAAAAGTCCCGGAAAGCTTTTCGCTCAAAAAGCTCCCATTATCATCTACATACAATATAAACATGTTTGGGAAAATTTTGAGCGAAAACAGAGTAGTTTTGATGGGGTATGGAAGGGAGACGCCGATATGGTCACTTTTGGCTCGAAAAAGTCACGGAAATTTTTTCGCCCAAAAAGCTCCCATTATCATCTATACACAATATAAACATGTTTTGGGAAAATTTGAGCGAAAACAGAGTAGTTTTGATGGGGCATAGAAGGGTGACGCCGATATGGTCACTTTTGGCTCGAAGAAGTCACGGAAAGCTTTTCGCTCAAAAAGCTTCCATTATCATCTATACACAATATAAACATGTTTGGGACAAATTTGAGCGAAAACATAGTAGTTTTGATGGGGCATAGAAGGGTGACCCCGATATGGTCACTTTTGGCTCGAAAAAGTCACGAAAAGCTTTTCGCTCAAAAAGCTCCCATTATCATCTATAGACAATATAAAATGTTTGGGACAAATTTGAGCGAAAACAGAGTAGTTTTGATGGGGCATGGAAGGGAGACGCCGATATGGTCACTTTTGGCTCGAAAAAGTCACGGAAAGCTTTTCGCCCAAAAAGCACCCATTATCATCTATACACAATATAACCATGTTTTGGACAAATTTGAGCGAAAACAGAGTAGTTTTGATGGGGCATAGAAGGGAGACGCCGATATGGTCACTTTTGGCTCGAAAAAGTCACGGAAAGCTTTTCGCCCAAAAAGCACCCATTATCATCTATACACAATATAACCATGTTTTGGACAAATTTGAGCGAAAACAGAGTAGTTTTGATGGGGTATAGAAGGGTGACGCCGATATGGTCACTTTTGGCTCGAAAAAGTCACGGAAAGCTTTTCGCCCAAAAAGCCCCCATTATCATTTATATACACAATAGAAACATGTTTGGGAAAAATTTGAGCGAAAACAGAGTAGTTTTGATGGGGCATAGAAGGGTGACACCGATATGGTCACTTTTGGCTCGAAAAAGTCACGGAAAGCTTTTCGCTCAAAAATCTCCCATTATCATCTATACACAATATAAACATGTTTGGGACAAATTTGAGCGAAAACAGAGTAGTTTTTATGGGGCGTAGAAGGGTGACGCCGATATGGTCACTTTTGTCTCGAAAAAGTCACGGAAATCTTTTCGCCCAAAAAGCTCCCATTATCATCTATACACAATATAAACTTGTTTTGGGCAAATTTGAGCGAAAACGGAGTAGTTTTGATGGGGCATAGAAGGGTGACGCCGATATGGCCACTTTTGGCTCGAAAAAGTCACGGAAAGCTTTTCGCTCAAAAAGCTCCCATTATCATCTATACACAATATAAACATGTTTGGGACAAATTTGAGCGAAAACAGAGTAGTTTTGATGGGGCGTAGAAGGGTGACGCCGATATGGTCACTTTTGGCTCGAAAAAGTCACGGAAAGCTTTTCGCTCAAAAAGCTACCATTATCATGTATACACAATATTAACATGTTTGGGACAAATTCGAGCGAAATTAGAGTAGTTTTGATGGGGCATAGAAGGGTGACGCCGATATGGTCACTTTTGGCTCGAAAAAGTCACGGAAAGCTTTTCGCCCAAAAAGCTCCCATTATCATCTATACACAATAGAAACATGTTTGGGAAAAATTTGAGCGAAAACAGAGTAGTTTTGATTGGGCATAGAAGGGTGACGCCGATATGGTCACTTTTGGCTCGTAAAAGTCTCGGAAAGCTTTTCGCTCAAAAAGCTCCCATTATCATCTACACACAATATAAACATGTTTGGGAAAATTTTGAGCGAAAACAGAGTAGTTTTGATGGGGTATGGAAGGGAGACGCCGATATGGTCACTTTTGGCTCGAAAAAGTCACGGAAATCTTTTCGCCCAAAAAGCTCCCATTATCATCTATACACAATATAAACATGTTTTGGGAAAATTTGAGCGAAAACAGAGTAGTTTTGATGGGGCATAGAAGGGTGACGCCGATATGGTCACTTTTGGCTCGAAAAAGTCACGGAAAGCTTTTCGCTCAAAAAGCTTCCATTATCATCTATACACAATATAAACATGTTTGGGACAAATTTGAGCGAAAACATAGTAGTTTTGATGGGGCATAGAAGGGTGACCCCGATATGGTCACTTTTGGCTCGAAAAAGTCACGAAAAGCTTTTCGCTCAAAAAGCTCCCATTATCATCTATACACAATATAAAATGTTTGGGACAAATTTGAGTGAAAACAGAGTAGTTTTGATGGGGCATAGAAGGGAGACGCCGATATGGTCACTTTTGGCTCGAAAAAGTCACGGAAAGCTTTTCGCCCAAAAAGCACCCATTATCATCTATACACAATATAACCATGTTTTGGACAAATTTGAGCGAAAACAGAGTAGTTTTGATGGGGTATAGAAGGGTGACGCCGATATGGTCACTTTTGGCTCGAAAAAGTCACGGAAAGCTTTTCGCCCAAAAAGCCCCCATTATCATCTATATACACAATAGAAACATGTTTGAGAAAAATTTGAGCGAAAACAGAGTAGTTTTGATTGGGCATAGAAGGGTGACGCCGATATGGTCACTTTTGGCTCGAAAAAGTCACATAAAGCTTTTCGCTCAAAAAGCTCCAATTATCATCTATACACAATACAAAAACATGTTTGGGACAAATTTGAGCAAAAACATAGTAGTTTTGATGGGGCATAGAAGGGTGACACCGATATGGTCACTTTTGGCTCGAAAAAGTCACGGAAAGCTTTTCGCTCAAAAATCTCCCATTATCATCTATACACAATAGAAACATGTTTGGGAAAAATTTGAGCGAAAACAGAGTAGTTTTGATTGGGCATAGAAGGGTGACGCCGATATGGTCACTTTTGGCTCGAAAAAGTCCCGGAAAGCTTTTCGCTCAAAAAGCTCCCATTATCATCTACACACAATATAAACATGTTTGGGAAAATTTTGAGCGAAAACAGAGTAGTTTTGATGGGGTATGGAAGGGAGACGCCGATATGGTCACTTTTGGCTCGAAAAAGTCACGGAAATCTTTTCGCCCAAAAAGCTCCCATTATCATCTATACACAATATAAACATGTTTTGGGAAAATTTGAGCGAAAACAGAGTAGTTTTGATGGGGCATAGAAGGGTGACGCCGATATGGTCACTTTTGGCTCGAAAAAGTCACGGAAAGCTTTTCGCTCAAAAAGCTTCCATTATCATCTATACACAATATAAACATGTTTGGGACAAATTTGAGCGAAAACATAGTAGTTTTGATGGGGCATAGAAGGGTGACACCGATATGGTCACTTTTGGCTCGAAAAAGTCACGAAAAGCTTTTCGCTCAAAAAGCTCCCATTATCATCTATACACAATATAAAATGTTTGGGACAAATTTGAGCGAAAACAGAGTAGTTTTGATGGGGCATAGAAGGGAGACGCCGATATGGTCACTTTTGGCTCGAAAAAGTCACGGAAAGCTTTTCGCCCAAAAAGCCCCCATTATCATCTATATACACAATAGAAACATGTTTGGGAAAAATTTGAGCGAAAACAGAGTAGTTTTGATTGGGCATAGAAGGGTGACGCCGATATGGTCACTTTTGGCTCGAAAAAGTCACATAAAGCTTTTCGCTCAAAAAGCTCCTATTATCATCTATACACAATACAAACATGTTTGGGACAAATTTGAGCGAAAACATAGTAGTTTTGATGGGGCATAGAAGGGTGACCCCGATATGGTCACTTTTGGCTCGAAAAAGTCACGAAAAGCTTTTCGCTCAAAAAGCTCCCATTATCATCTATACACAATATAAAATGTTTGGGACAAATTTGAGTGAAAACAGAGTAGTTTTGATGGGGCATAGAAGGGAGACGCCGATATGGTCACTTTTGGCTCGAAAAAGTCACGGAAAGCTTTTCGCCCAAAAAGCACCCATTATCATCTATACACAATATAACCATGTTTTGGACAAATTTGAGCGAAAACAGAGTAGTTTTGATGGGGTATAGAAGGGTGACGCCGATACGGTCACTTTTGGCTCGAAAAAGTCACGGAAAGCTTTTCGCCCAAAAAGCCCCCATTATCATCTATATACACAATAGAAACATGTTTGAGAAAAATTTGAGCGAAAACAGAGTAGTTTTGATTGGGCATAGAAGGGTGACGCCGATATGGTCACTTTTGGCTCGAAAAAGTCACATAAAGCTTTTCGCTCAAAAAGCTCCAATTATCATCTATACACAATACAAACATGTTTGGGACAAATTTGAGCAAAAACATAGTAGTTTTGATGGGGCATAGAAGGGTGACACCGATATGGTCACTTTTGGCTCGAAAAAGTCACGGAAAGCTTTTCGCTCAAAAATCTCCCATTATCATCTATACACAATAGAAACATGTTTGGGAAAAATTTGAGCGAAAACAGAGTAGTTTTGATTGGGCATAGAAGGGTGACGCCGATATGGTCACTTTTGGCTCGAAAAAGTCCCGGAAAGCTTTTCGCTCAAAAAGCTCCCATTATCATCTACACACAATATAAACATGTTTGGGAAAATTTTGAGCGAAAACAGAGTAGTTTTGATGGGGTATGGAAGGGAGACGCCGATATGGTCACTTTTGGCTCGAAAAAGTCACGGAAATCTTTTCGCCCAAAAAGCTCCCATTATCATCTATACACAATATAAACATGTTTTGGGAAAATTTGAGCGAAAACAGAGTAGTTTTGATGGGGCATAGAAGGGTGACGCCGATATGGTCACTTTTGGCTCGAAAAAGTCACGGAAAGCTTTTCGCTCAAAAAGCTTCCATTATCATCTATACACAATATAAACATGTTTGGGACAAATTTGAGCGAAAACATAGTAGTTTTGATGGGGCATAGAAGGGTGACACCGATATGGTCACTTTTGGCTCGAAAAAGTCACGAAAAGCTTTTCGCTCAAAAAGCTCCCATTATCATCTATACACAATATAAAATGTTTGGGACAAATTTGAGCGAAAACAGAGTAGTTTTGATGGGGCATAGAAGGGAGACGCCGATATGGTCACTTTTGGCTCGAAAAAGTCACGGAAAGCTTTTCGCCCAAAAAGCCCCCATTATCATCTATATACACAATAGAAACATGTTTGGGAAAAATTTGAGCGAAAACAGAGTAGTTTTGATTGGGCATAGAAGGGTGACGCCGATATGGTCACTTTTGGCTCGAAAAAGTCACATAAAGCTTTTCGCTCAAAAAGCTCCTATTATCATCTATACACAATACAAACATGTTTGGGACAAATTTGAGCGAAAACATAGTAGTTTTGATGGGGCATAGAAGGGTGACACCGATATGGTCACTTTTGGCTCGAAAAAGTCACGGAAAGCTTTTCGCTCAAAAATCTCCCATTATCATCTATACACAATATAAACATGTTTGGGACAAATTTGAGTGAAAACAGAGTAGTTTTGATGGGGCGTAGAAGGGTGACGCCGATATGGTCACTTTTGTCTCGAAAAAGTCACGGAAATCTTTTCGCCCAAAAAGCTCCCATCATCATCTATACACAATATAAACTTGTTTTGGGCAAATTTGAGCGAAAACAGAGTAGTTTTGATGGGGCATAGAAGGGTGACGCCGATATGGCCACTTTTGGCTCGAAAAAGTCACGGAAAGCTTTTCGCTGAAAAAGCTCCCATTATCATCTATACACAATATAAACATGTTTGGGACAAATTTGAGCGAAAACAGAGTAGTTTTGATGGGGCGTAGAAGGGTGACGCCGATATGGTCACTTTTGGCTCGAAAAAGTCACGGAAAGCTTTTCGCTCAAAAAGCTCCCATTATCATGTATACACAATATTAACATGTTTGGGACAAATTCGAGCGAAATTAGAGTAGTTTTGATGGGGCATAGAAGGGTGACGCCGATATGGTCACTTTTGGCTCGAAAAAGTCACGGAAAGCTTTTCGCCTAAAAAGCTCCCATTATCATCTATACACAATAGAAACATGTTTGGGAAAAATTTGAGCGAAAACAGAGTAGTTTTGATTGGGCATAGAAGGGTGACGCCGATATGGTCACTTTTGGCTCGAAAAAGTCACGGAAAGCTTTTCGCTCAAAAAGCTCCCAATATCATCTATACACAATATAAACATGTTTGGGACAAATTTGAGCGAAAACAGAGTAGTTTTGATGGGGCATATAAGGGTGACGCCGATATGGTCACTTTTGCCTCGAAAAAGTCACGGAAATCTTTTCGCCCAAAAAGCTCCCTTTATCATCTATACACAATATAAACATGTTTTGGGCAAATTTGAGCGAAAACAGAGTAGTTTTGATGGGGCATAGAAGGGTGACGCCGATATGGTCACTTTTGGCTCGAAAAAGTCCCGGAAAGCTTTTCGCTCAAAAAGCTCCCATTATCATCTACACACAATATAAACATGTTTGGGAAAATTTTGAGCGAAAACAGAGTAGTTTTGATGGGGTATGGAAGGGAGACGCCGATATGGTCACTTTTGGCTCGAAAAAGTCACGGAAATCTTTTCGCCCAAAAAGCTCCCATTATCATCTATACACAATATAAACATGTTTTGGGAAAATTTGAGCGAAAACAGAGTAGTTTTGATGGGGCATAGAAGGGTGACGCCGATATGGTCACTTTTGGCTCGAAAAAGTCACGGAAAGCTTTTCGCTCAAAAAGCTTCCATTATCATCTATACACAATATAAACATGTTTGGGACAAATTTGAGCGAAAACAGAGTAGTTTTGATGGGGCATAGAAGGGTGACGCCGATATGGTCACTTTTGGCTCGAAAAAGTCACGGAAATCTTTTCGCCCAAAAAGCTCCCATTATCATCTATACACAATATAAAAATGTTTTGGGCAAATTTGAGCGAAAACAGAGTTGCTTTGATGGGGCATAGAAGGGTGACGCTGATAGCATGCATTTAGAGAGTTATAATAGGTTGCATTTAGCTTAGTTATGATACATATCATGCATGGTTTAAGTATAATTTGCATATTTGTTCTCTGTGTGGTTGGAGTCGGAATCTACATGCTTTTATTGATTATTTCAGGTAATCGTGGATCCGAGGAGGAGACATGGGTTGATAACGCATTGGATGAGAATGTCTAGTTGATCGAAGAAGCTTACATGAAGATCTCAAGAGGTCCTGAGAAGAAGAAGCGAACCTAAACGAAGAACAAGTCTGCAGAAGTTGTCGCCAGACATGCTGAACTTGTTTTGCACTTTCTGGAGGCCTCGGTTGTCCGATCGACTATTATGACCATGCGTTGGAAAGCTCTTTCAGAGGGCTACAACTTTCATGTTGACGTCGAGAGCTGATTCAAGACGGAATTTCCGTGAAGGACCAATGCAGCGCCCGCCGCATGGTTTGCTGCGCCCGCCGCCAGGGACGGTATTCATGCTGCGCCCGCCGCATGGTTTGCTGCGCCCGCCGCAACTTTGCGGCGCCCGCCGCACGGGTCATCAGCGCAGCGCCGTTTTGAGAAAAACCCTAGTTGTTCTATTTTGTTTGGAGGGCCGACTTGGATGTTTTATTAGGCCACTTTTATGTTATTTTTCAGAACTTCTATTCTATTCTTACGTTCTATCGTACAATTAGAGGGAGAGCGATGTTCGTCATGGACGACTAAACTCTCTTCGTTCTCCTTGCAATTTGAAGCTTTGTTTGGATTGATTGTGAGTTTCTAATTCTTGTTTCTTATTTCCTATATTGAATGTTTCGACTTCTTTGTGCTTGAATGTTTGATTGTTTTATTCTATCTCGACTGATCAACTTGGTAGAATCAATTCAATTGCTAGGGTTTTGTAGATTCCTGATTGCGAACCTTAACCCAAGTGGCAAACTTGTTCCTTTAGGGCTGATTGAACTAATTGAATGAGTAGGAAGTTGAATGTGTTGTTAAATCCTTCTTTAGGGACTGCAAATACCTTGGTTAATCTCTGAACTTAAAGCTATCAATTGGGTTAAATCCTTCTTTAGGGACTGTTCGATTGATAAGGGTTTCTAGGACTGATTGGACTAGTAACTATATTAGGTCGGGACAAGGGCATTCATAGGAAACCTAAAAGGACAAGAGGAAGTTACAATATCAATTCAACCAAATAAAGTGGATAGTTGTAGGTAGAGCGATCTTCTCTAATTTGTTTTGAATTAATTTGTTTATAGTTTATTTTATTTTATTTCTTATTTTCACCAACCAAAAACCCCCCGTTTCATACTAATTGGTAAATAAACTTAACTTAGGAATAACTTGATTCTATGTGGGATCGACTCGTGCTTACCACACTACATTAGTTAGGTAGGTTCGAATATATTTTGATACGGTTTAGGCGACTAAAAACCGCTCATCAAATTGGCGCCGTTGCCGGGGAATCAAAGTTTATTTCTTTGTTTTGTGTATTTATTGATTTTTGTGCATATATCTAACTTTGTTGTGAGCCTATCTTACGGTTCCCAACACCCTTGCTACTAACTTTTTCAAGATGTTGAGATTAGCGCAGTTTGAAGGTGAGAACTTTCACCAATACTTCACTAGATTGCATGAGTATGTTGACGACCTTGGTTCATGGGGTTATCAATTCAGTATCCGAGATATGATTATTTGCATAATTGATGGGATGACTGTTGAGACGCGAGCGCTTGCTGAGTACATGAGTAACGGAGGCCTGAAATGGTTAGGAGGATTGTCGGGGTTGTGGGATTTTTTCTGTTATATGGATTACCATGTTTCACAAGAAGTCTTGCTTGCTACGTCTTCTCCGCCGATGGAGGACTCTGTCATACACCTGGAGGATCCATTGCACACTCTTACTCAAGTGGTGCAACAACTAGAGGAAGAAAAAATGAGCCGAATCGGAAAATTGGAGAATCAGATGAGCCAACTCATTCAAATTTTAAGTGCAAAAGGTGAAAAAGAAAGGAGCTTCGAAGAAGAAGAAGAATTAGTTGCAGACAACGATAGTGTCTTCGACGATGGAGGAAGGGGTCTAGTACTTCATGACTTGAGATCTCATGAGTCGACGCATGAGGTTACATGTGATGTGTCTCCTACTCCATCTGCACCATCCATTCTGATCTCGCCTATTGATGAACCAGGTCTAGAGCCATCAGCTGAGGCTAAAGAGGTAATAAAGGTAAACTTTTGCAATTTTAAAGTTAATGGTGTATATGTTGATCCTTTTGATTGCTATTTTGAAAAGCCACCAGCGGAACTGTGTTGGTGGTATCATATTCCTCCTGCAGAGAGTCATGCTAGACTCTTTGATAGATTGAAAGGGTTCGTGAGTTCCACATTTTATGCTTTCAATTTATTGTGCTATGATGTGCCTTGTAAGATGTGTGCACAGGAATATGATAGGCTATTGAGGGCCTTGACGATGTCTGATAGCTATGATCTTGAGATTGAAAATAAGTCAAGTCAATGACATTAAAGAAAGGCGCTTCTCGGGAGGCAACCCGAGGTAAGTTTTAGTTATTTCGATTCCTAGTTAGCTAGTTTCTTTTCAATAAATTAGGTTTTCCATTAGGCATTAGATAGTTGTTCTTGGTTTGGGATAGACTAAGCTTTCAGGAAAGGCCGCCGAAATCCTCAGATCCGACCTATAGAGACCCATCCACCACATTGTGAGTATTTCATTCATCTCTTTCTCTATGTTTCTATTTTTTGTTGTCTTTTATGTTTCATTGAGGACAATGAAAGGTTTAATTGTGGGGGAGGGATTGCATTGCGTATAGATAGAGTTTGCATATCATGTTTATTTATGTTTTCATATTTATTTTTGCTCATATATCACATTTAAAAAAAATCACAAAAATATCATGCATTGCATTTTAGGTGTTATTAAAGATACCCATCTTGGTTTAGTTTGTCCTCTAATTTATTTTTATGATCTTAATTGCATAATTCCCATAGTTTGATTGAACTGCTTGAAAATGATTTTGGAGCATGAATTGAGAATATAATTGAGCAAGTATGATTCATAGTTGAGGTTTAATTGAAATCTAAAAAAAAAAAAACATAACCTTTGTGAGTTTGTTTTGGCCTTATAGGGACTTTACATATTATTCCCTTTTGCTTTTATTGTGTGATTATACTCTCCATATGCTTTTTATTTCAATACCGTATTGCACATGTTTGTTGCTTGTGAATTTCAAATGATTGAGGCATGTTTTCTTTAGCCATATCTTTTTTTTATCATGTCTACCTTACATATTATCCTGTGCTTGAAGCCCATCTGAGCCTTAAAGCCTATCTTTTTTTATAGCTCCACAAAAATATATCATAGCCAATGATTAGCCTGACCCCATCCGGGAATTAGGAGGAGAATTGGTGAAAAATCTTTATGTTGGAGTAGCTTTGAGTGGAGATGATGTATGTATGGTTGTATATTGCGAGAGGCATAGCCAAAATAAGGCAACCCTTCTTGCATAATAGAGATGACTTGTTACTAGGGGCCTAAGGAGGATAAAATTCACTTAGGAGTAAAAGTCTAGTAAGCTTGGATCTAGGGAGGATAAAATTCACCTAGGGGCAAA
The DNA here is from genome assembly GCA_037127255.1 of Persicaria tinctoria. Taxonomy (NCBI): domain Eukaryota; kingdom Viridiplantae; phylum Streptophyta; class Magnoliopsida; order Caryophyllales; family Polygonaceae; genus Persicaria; species Persicaria tinctoria. Next base: position 41,225,150 of record JBANSL010000020.1, read on the forward strand.
AGTAAGCATAAAAGTAAAGAAAAGAAAGTCATCATTCAAATGGAAAAATTGCATAAGTTGTATGGCTATTGAAATCGACGAGTGCTTATTGATGTGTATTGGAGTTTATGTTATTGGAATGGTTTGCGAAGTATGGAAGTTTTGGTGTTGTTCTGGTTGGTTGTTGTTCCTTTTTCCCGGATTTTTAGCACCACAAGCCTAAATATTTCTCATGCCTTATGTTCCTACCAAAGCCCCATTACAACCTTATAAAAGTCCTCATTATGTTGTTTGCAAGTGATAACTTTCACGGTGTACAGAGCATTTTGGATTGAGTTGAGAGTTGGACTTTAAAGACTAAACACATGAGAGCTTGAGTGAAACACATTATCCCGGTGAGGTTGGATTAAATTTGCTTTTACTATTGGATCGCTCATATATTTGCTAGGATATTTGTTTTCTTATTCATGGCTCCTATTGTTTGATGTTGCTTTTCTAAAACTATAGCATGAAGATCTTATTTGTGGGATGATCAATTCTATATTTGTTTTTGATTGCTTGAGGACAAGCAAAAGCTTAAGTGTGGGGGAGTTTGATAGCATGCATTTAGAGAGTTATAATAGGTTGCATTTAGCTTAGTTATGATACATATCATGCATGGTTTAAGTATAATTTGCATATTTGTTCTCTGTGTGGTTGGAGTCGGAATCTACATGCTTTTATTGATTATTTCAGGTAATCGTGGATCCGAGGAGGAGACATGGGTTGATAACGCATTGGATGAGAATGTCTAGTTGATCGAAGAAGCTTACATGAAGATCTCAAGAGGTCCTGAGAAGAAGAAGCGAACCTAAACGAAGAACAAGTCTGCAGAAGTTGTCGCCAGACATGCTGAACTTGTTTTGCACTTTCTGGAGGCCTCGGTTGTCCGATCGACTATTATGACCATGCGTTGGAAAGCTCTTTCAGAGGGCTACAACTTTCATGTTGACGTCGAGAGCTGATTCAAGACGGAATTTCCGTGAAGGACCAATGCAGCGCCCGCCGCATGGTTTGCTGCGCCCGCCGCCAGGGACGGTATTCATGCTGCGCCCGCCGCATGGTTTGCTGCGCCCGCCGCAACTTTGCGGCGCCCGCCGCACGGGTCATCAGCGCAGCGCCGTTTTGAGAAAAACCCTAGTTGTTCTATTTTGTTTGGAGGGCCGACTTGGATGTTTTATTAGGCCACTTTTATGTTATTTTTCAGAACTTCTATTCTATTCTTACGTTCTATCGTACAATTAGAGGGAGAGCGATGTTCGTCATGGACGACTAAACTCTCTTCGTTCTCCTTGCAATTTGAAGCTTTGTTTGGATTGATTGTGAGTTTCTAATTCTTGTTTCTTATTTCCTATATTGAATGTTTCGACTTCTTTGTGCTTTAATGTTTGATTGTTTTATTCTATCTCGACTGATCAACTTGGTAGAATCAATTCAATTGCTAGGGTTTTGTAGATTCCTGATTGCGAACCTTAACCCAAGTGGCAAACTTGTTCCTTTAGGGCTGATTGAACTAATTGAATGAGTAGGAAGTTGAATGTGTTGTTAAATCCTTCTTTAGGGACTGCAAATACCTTGGTTAATCTCTGAACTTAAAGCTATCAATTGGGTTAAATCCTTCTTTAGGGACTGTTCGATTGATAAGGGTTTCTAGGACTGATTGGACTAGTAACTATATTAGGTCGGGACAAGGGCATTCATAGGAAACCTAAAAGGACAAGAGGAAGTTACAATATCAATTCAACCAAATAAAGTGGATAGTTGTAGGTAGAGCGATCTTCTCTAATTTGTTTTGAATTAATTTGTTTATAGTTTATTTTATTTTATTTCTTATTTTCACCAACCAAAAACCCCCCGTTTCATACTAATTGGTAAATAAACTTAACTTAGGAATAACTTGATTCTATGTGGGATCGACTCGTGCTTACCACACTACATTAGTTAGGTAGGTTCGAATATATTTTGATACGGTTTAGGCGACTAGACGCCGATATGGTCACTTTTGTCTCGAAAAAGTCACGGAAAGCTTTTCGCTCAAAAAGCTCCCGTTATCATCTATACACAATATAAACATGTTTTGGGCAAATTTGAGCGAAAACAGAGTTGCTTTGATGGGGCATAGAAGGGTGACGCCGATATGGTCACTTTTGTCTCGAAAAAGTCACTGAAATCTTTTCGCCCAAAAAGCTCCCATTATCATCTATACACACAATATAAACCTGTTTTGGGCAAATTTGAGCGAAAACAGAGTAGTTTTGATGGGGCATAGAATGGTGACGCCGATATGGCCACTTTTGGCTCGAAAAAGTCACGGAAATCTTTTCGCCCAAAAAGCTCCCATTATCATCTATACACAATATAAACATGTTTTGGGCAAATTTGAGCGAAAACAGAGTAGCTTTTATGGGCAATAGAAGGGTGACGCCGATATGGTCACTTTTGGCTCGAAAAAGTCACGGAAAGCTTTTCGCTCAAAAAGCTCCCAATATCATCTATACACAATATAAACATGTTTGGGACAAATTTGAGCGAAAACAGAGTAGTTTTGATGGGGAATATAAGGGTGACGCCGATATGGTCACTTTTGTCTCGAAAAAGTCACGGAAATCTTTTCGCCCAAAAAGCTCCCTTTATCTTCTATACACAATATAAACATGTTTTGGGCAAATTTGAGCGAAAACAGAGTAGTTTTGATGGGGCATAAAAGGGTGACGCCAATATGGTCACTTTTGGCTCGAAAAAGTCCCGGAAAGCTTTTCGCTCAAAAAGCTCCCATTATCATCTACACACAATATAAACATGTTTGGGAAAATTTTGAGCGAAAACAGAGTAGTTTTGATGGGGTATGGAAGGGAGACGCCGATATGGTCACTTTTGGCTCGAAAAAGTCACGGAAATCTTTTCGCCCAAAAAGCTCCCATTATCATCTATACAAAATATAAACATGTTTTGGGAAAATTTGAGCGAAAACAGAGTAGTTTTGATGGGGCATAGAAGGGTGACGCCGATATAGTCACTTTTGGCTCGAAAAAGTCACGGAAAGCTTTTCGCTCAAAAAGCTTCCATTATCATCTATACACAATATAAACATGTTTGGGACAAATTTGAGCGAAAACAGAGTAGTTTTGATGGGGCATAAAAGGGTGACGCCGATATGGTCACTTTTGGCTCGAAAAAGTCACGGAAATCTTTTCGCCCAAAAAGCTCCCATTATCATCTATACACAATATAAACATGTTTTGGGCAAATTTGAGCGAAAACAGAGTTGCTTTGATGGGGCATAGAAGGGTGACGCCGATATGGTCACTTTTGTCTCGAAAAAGTCACTGAAATCTTTTCGCCCAAAAAGCTCCCATTATCATCCATACACACAATATAAACCTGTTTTGGGCAAATTTGAGCGAAAACAGAGTAGTTTTGATGGGGCATAGAAGGGTGATGCCGATATGGTCACTTTTGGCTCGAAAAAGTCACGGAAATCTTTTCGCCCAAAAAGCTCCCATTATCAACTATACACAATATAAACATGTTTTGGGCAAATTTGAGCGAAAACAGAGTAGCTTTGATGGGTAATAGAAGGGTGACGCCGATATGGTCACTTTTGGCTCGAAAAAGTCACGGAAAGCTTTTCGCTCAAAAAGCTCCCATTATCATCTATACACAATATTAACATGTTTGGGACAAATTCGAGCGAAATTAGAGTAGTTTTGATGGGGCATAGAAGGGTGATGCCGATATGGTCACTTTTGGCTCGAAAAAGTCACGGAAAGCTTTTCGCCCAAAAAGCTCCCATTATCATCTATACACAATAGAAACATGTTTGGGAAAAATTTGAGCGAAAACAGAGTAGTTTTGATGGGGCATAGAAGGGTGACGCCGATATGGTCACTTTTGGCTCGAAAAAGTCACGGAAAGCTTTTCGCCCAAAAAGCTCCCATTATCATCTATACACAATAGAAACATGTTTGGGACAAATTTGAGCGAAAACAGAGTAGTTTTGATGGGGCATAGAAGGGTGACGCCGATATGGTCACTTTTGGCTCGAAAAAGTCACGGAAATCTTTTCGCCCAAAAAGCTCCCATTATCATCTATACACAATATAAACATGTTTTGGGCAAATTTGAGCGAAAACAGAGTTGCTTTGATGGGGCATAGAAGGGTGACGCCGATATGGTCACTTTTGTCTCGAAAAAGTCACTGAAATCTTTTCGCCCAAAAAGCTCCCATTATCATCCATACACACAATATAAACCTGTTTTGGGCAAATTTGAGCGAAAACAGAGTAGTTTTGATGGGGCATAGAAGGGTGATGCCGATATGGTCACTTTTGGCTCGAAAAAGTCACGGAAATCTTTTCGCCCAAAAAGCTCCCATTATCAACTATACACAATATAAACATGTTTTGGGCAAATTTGAGCGAAAACAGAGTAGCTTTGATGGGTAATAGAAGGGTGACGCTGATATGGTCACTTTTGGCTCGAAAAAGTCACGGAAAGCTTTTCGCTCAAAAAGCTCCCATTATCATCTTTACACAATATTAACATGTTTGGGACAAATTCGAGCGAAATTAGAGTAGTTTTGATGGGGCATAGAAGGGTGACGCCGATATGGTCACTTTTGGCTCGAAAAAGTCACGGAAAGCTTTTCGCCCAAAAAGCTCCCATTATCATCTATACACAATAGAAACATGTTTGGGAAAAATTTGAGCGAAAACAGAGTAGTTTTGATTGGGCATAGAAGGGTGACGTCGATATGGTCACTTTTGTCTCGAAAAAGTCACGGAAATCTTTTCGCCCAAAAAGCTCCCTTTATCTTCTATACACAATATAAACATGTTTTGGGCAAATTTGAGCGAAAACAGAGTAGTTTTGATGGGGCATAAAAGGGTGACGCCAATATGGTCACTTTTGGCTCGAAAAAGTCCCGGAAAGCTTTTCGCTCAAAAAGCTCCCATTATCATCTACACACAATATAAACATGTTTGGGAAAATTTTGAGCGAAAACAGAGTAGTTTTGATGGGGTATGGAAGGGAGACGCCGATATGGTCACTTTTGGCTCGAAAAAGTCACGGAAATCTTTTCGCCCAAAAAGCTCCCATTATCATCTATACAAAATATAAACATGTTTTGGGAAAATTTGAGTGAAAACAGAGTAGTTTTGATGGGTAATAGAAGGGTGACGCCGATATGGTCACTTTTGGCTCGAAAAAGTCACGGAAAGCTTTTCGCTCAAAAAGCTCCCAATATCATCTATACACAATATAAACATGTTTGGGACAAATTTGAGCGAAAACAGAGTAGTTTTGATGGGGAATATAAGGGTGACGCCGATATGGTCACTTTTGTCTCGAAAAAGTCACGGAAATCTTTTCGCCCAAAAAGCTCCCTTTATCTTCTATACACAATATAAACATGTTTTGGGCAAATTTGAGCGAAAACAGAGTAGTTTTGATGGGGCATAAAAGGGTGACGCCAATATGGTCACTTTTGGCTCGAAAAAGTCCCGGAAAGCTTTTCGCTCAAAAAGCTCCCATTATCATCTACACACAATATAAACATGTTTGGGAAAATTTTGAGCGAAAACAGAGTAGTTTTGATGGGGTATGGAAGGGAGACGCCGATATGGTCACTTTTGGCTCGAAAAAGTCACGGAAATCTTTTCGCCCAAAAAGCTCCCATTATCATCTATACAAAATATAAACATGTTTTGGGAAAATTTGAGCGAAAACAGAGTAGTTTTGATGGGGCATAGAAGGGTGACGCCGATATAGTCACTTTTGGCTCGAAAAAGTCACGGAAAGCTTTTCGCTCAAAAAGCTTCCATTATCATCTATACACAATATAAACATGTTTGGGACAAATTTGAGCGAAAACAGAGTAGTTTTGATGGGGCATAGAAGGGTGACGCCGATATGGTCACTTTTGGCTCGAAAAAGTCACGGAAATCTTTTCGCCCAAAAAGCTCCCATTATCATCTATACACAATATAAACATGTTTTGGGCAAATTTGAGCGAAAACAGAGTTGCTTTGATGGGGCATAGAAGGGTGACGCCGATATGGTCACTTTTGTCTCGAAAAAGTCACTGAAATCTTTTCGCCCAAAAAGCTCCCATTATCATCCATACACACAATATAAACCTGTTTTGGGCAAATTTGAGCGAAAACAGAGTAGTTTTGATGGGGCATAGAAGGGTGATGCCGATATGGTCACTTTTGGCTCGAAAAAGTCACGGAAATCTTTTCGCCCAAAAAGCTCCCATTATCAACTATACACAATATAAACATGTTTTGGGCAAATTTGAGCGAAAACAGAGTAGCTTTGATGGGTAATAGAAGGGTGACGCCGATATGGTCACTTTTGGCTCGAAAAAGTCACGGAAAGCTTTTCGCTCAAAAAGCTCCCATTATCATCTATACACAATATTAACATGTTTGGGACAAATTCGAGCGAAATTAGAGTAGTTTTGATGGGGCATAGAAGGGTGACGCCGATATGGTCACTTTTGGCTCGAAAAAGTCACGGAAAGCTTTTCGCCCAAAAAGCTCCCATTATCATCTATACACAATAGAAACATGTTTGGGAAAAATTTGAGCGAAAACAGAGTAGTTTTGATGGGGCATAGAAGGGTGACGCCGATATGGTCACTTTTGGCTCGAAAAAGTCACGGAAAGCTTTTCGCCCAAAAAGCTCCCATTATCATCTATACACAATAGAAACATGTTTGGGACAAATTTGAGCGAAAACAGAGTAGTTTTGATGGGGCATAGAAGGGTGACGCCGATATGGTCACTTTTGGCTCGAAAAAGTCACGGAAATCTTTTCGCCCAAAAAGCTCCCATTATCATCTATACACAATATAAACATGTTTTGGGCAAATTTGAGCGAAAACAGAGTTGCTTTGATGGGGCATAGAAGGGTGACGCCGATATGGTCACTTTTGTCTCGAAAAAGTCACTGAAATCTTTTCGCCCAAAAAGCTCCCATTATCATCCATACACACAATATAAACCTGTTTTGGGCAAATTTGAGCGAAAACAGAGTAGTTTTGATGGGGCATAGAAGGGTGATGCCGATATGGTCACTTTTGGCTCGAAAAAGTCACGGAAATCTTTTCGCCCAAAAAGCTCCCATTATCAACTATACACAATATAAACATGTTTTGGGCAAATTTGAGCGAAAACAGAGTAGCTTTGATGGGTAATAGAAGGGTGACGCCGATATGGTCACTTTTGGCTCGAAAAAGTCACGGAAAGCTTTTCGCTCAAAAAGCTCCCATTATCATCTATACACAATATTAACATGTTTGGGACAAATTCGAGCGAAATTAGAGTAGTTTTGATGGGGCATAGAAGGGTGACGCCGATATGGTCACTTTTGGCTCGAAAAAGTCACGGAAAGCTTTTCGCCCAAAAAGCTCCCATTATCATCTATACACAATAGAAACATGTTTGGGAAAAATTTGAGCGAAAACAGAGTAGTTTTGATTGGGCATAGAAGGGTGACGTCGATATGGTCACTTTTGTCTCGAAAAAGTCACGGAAATCTTTTCACCCAAAAAGCTCCCTTTATCTTCTATACACAATATAAACATGTTTTGGGCAAATTTGAGCGAAAACAGAGTAGTTTTGATGGGGCATAGAAGGGTGACGCCAATATGGTCACTTTTGGCTCGAAAAAGTCCCGGAAAGCTTTTCGCTCAAAAAGCTCCCATTATCATCTACACACAATATAAACATGTTTGGGAAAATTTTGAGCGAAAACAGAGTAGTTTTGATGGGGTATGGAAGGGAGACGCCGATATGGTCACTTTTGGCTCGAAAAAGTCACGGAAATCTTTTCGCCCAAAAAGCTCCCATTATCATCTATACACAATATAAACATGTTTTGGGAAAATTTGAGCGAAAACAGAGTAGTTTTGATGGGGCATAGAAGGGTGACGCCGATATGGTCACTTTTGGGTCGAAAAAGTCACGGAAAGCTTTTCGCTCAAAAAGCTTCCATTATCATCTATACACAATATAAACATGTTTGGGACAAATTTGAGCGAAAACAGAGTAGTTTTGATGGGGCGTAGAAGGGTGACGCCGATATGGTCACTTTTGGCTCGAAAAAGTCACGGAAATCTTTTCGCCCAAAAAGCTCCCATTATCATCTATACACAATATAAACATGTTTTGGGCAAATTTGAGCGAAAACAGAGTTGCTTTGATGGGGCATAGAAGGGTGACGCCGATATGGTCACTTTTGTCTCGAAAAAGTCACTGAAATCTTTTCGCCCAAAAAGCTCCCATTATCATCTATACACACAATATAAACCTGTTTTGGGCAAATTTGAGCGAAAACAGAGTAGTTTTGATGGGGCATAGAAGGGTGACGCCGATATGGTCACTTTTGGCTCGAAAAAGTCACGGAAATCTTTTCGCCCAAAAAGCTCCCATTATCATCTATACACAATATAAACATGTTTTGGGCAAATTTGAGCGAAAACAGAGTAGCTTTGATGGGTAATAGAAGGGTGACGCCGATATGGTCACTTTTGGCTCGAAAAAGTCACGGAAAGCTTTTCGCTCAAAAAGCTCCCATTATCATCTATACACAATATTAACATGTTTGGGACAAATTCGAGCGAAATTAGAGTAGTTTTGATGGGGCATAGAAGGGTGACGCCGATATGGTCACTTTTGGCTCGAAAAAGTCACGGAAAGCTTTTCGCCCAAAAAGCTCCCATTATCATCTATACACAATAGAAACATGTTTGGGAAAAATTTGAGCGAAAACAGAGTAGTTTTGATTGGGCATAGAAGGGTGACGTCGATATGGTCACTTTTGTCTCGAAAAAGTCACGGAAATCTTTTCACCCAAAAAGCTCCCTTTATCTTCTATACACAATATAAACATGTTTTGGGCAAATTTGAGCGAAAACAGAGTAGTTTTGATGGGGCATAGAAGGGTGACGCCAATATGGTCACTTTTGGCTCGAAAAAGTCCCGGAAAGCTTTTCGCTCAAAAAGCTCCCATTATCATCTACACACAATATAAACATGTTTGGGAAAATTTTGAGCGAAAACAGAGTAGTTTTGATGGGGTATGGAAGGGAGACGCCGATATGGTCACTTTTGGCTCGAAAAAGTCACGGAAATCTTTTCGCCCAAAAAGCTCCCATTATCATCTATACACAATATAAACATGTTTTGGGAAAATTTGAGCGAAAACAGAGTAGTTTTGATGGGGCATAGAAGGGTGACGCCGATATGGTCACTTTTGGGTCGAAAAAGTCACGGAAAGCTTTTCGCTCAAAAAGCTTCCATTATCATCTATACACAATATAAACATGTTTGGGACAAATTTGAGCGAAAACAGAGTAGTTTTGATGGGGCGTAGAAGGGTGACGCCGATATGGTCACTTTTGGCTCGAAAAAGTCACGGAAATCTTTTCGCCCAAAAAGCTCCCATTATCATCTATACACAATATAAACATGTTTTGGGCAAATTTGAGCGAAAACAGAGTTGCTTTGATGGGGCATAGAAGGGTGACGCCGATATGGTCACTTTTGTCTCGAAAAAGTCACTGAAATCTTTTCGCCCAAAAAGCTCCCATTATCATCTATACACACAATATAAACCTGTTTTGGGCAAATTTGAGCGAAAACAGAGTAGTTTTGATGGGGCATAGAAGGGTGACGCCGATATGGTCACTTTTGGCTCGAAAAAGTCACGGAAATCTTTTCGCCCAAAAAGCTCCCATTATCATCTATACACAATATAAACATGTTTTGGGCAAATTTGAGCGAAAACAGAGTAGCTTTGATGGGTAATAGAAGGGTGACGCCGATATGGTCACTTTTGGCTCGAAAAAGTCCCGGAAAGCTTTTCGCTCAAAAAGCTCCCATTATCATCTACACATAATATAAACATGTTTGGGAAAATTTTGAGCGAAAACAGAGTAGTTTTGATGGGGTATGGAAGGGAGACGCCGATATGGTCACTTTTGGCTCGAAAAAGTCACGGAAATCTTTTCGCCCAAAAAGCTCCCATTATCATCTATACACAATATAAACATGTTTTGGGAAAATTTGAGCGAAAACAGAGTAGTTTTGATGGGGCATAGAAGGGTGACGCCGATATGGTCACTTTTGGCTCGAAAAAGTCACGGAAAGCTTTTCGCTCAAAAAGGTCCCATTATCATCTATACACAATATAAACATGTTTGGGACAAATTTGTGCGAAAACAGAGTAGTTTTGATGGGGCATAGAAGGGTGACGCCGATATGGTCACTTTTGGCTCGAAAAAGTCACGGAAATCTTTTCGCCTAAAAAGCTCCCATTATCATCTATACACAATGTAAACATGTTTTGGGCAAATTTGAGCGAAAACAGAGTAGCTTTGATGGGGCATAGAAGGGTGACGCCGATATGGTCACTTTTGGCTCGAAAAAGTCACGGAAATCTTTTCGCCCAAAAAGCTCCCATTATCATCTATACACACAATATAAACCTGTTTTGGGCAAATTTGAGCGAAAATAGAGTAGTTTTGATGGGGCATAGAAGGGTGACGCCGATATGGTCACTTTTGGCTCGAAAAAGTCACGGAAAGGTTTTGCTCACAAAGCTTCCATTATCATCTATACACAATATAAACATGTTTGGGACAAAATTGACCGAAAACAGAGTAGTTTTGATGGGGCATAGACGGGTGACGCCGATATGGTCACTTTTGGCTCGAAAAAGTCACGGGAAGCTTTTCGCTCAAAAAGCTCCCATTATCATCTATACACAATATAAACATGTTTAGGACAAATTTGACCGAAAACAGAGTAATTTTGATGGGGCATATAAGGGTGACGCCGATATGGTCAATTTTGTCTCGAAAAATTCACTGAAATCTTTTCGCCCAAAAAGCTCCCATTATCATCTATACACAATATAAACATGTTTTGGGCAAATTTGAGCGAAAACAGAGTAGCTTTGATGGGGCATAGAAGGGTGACGCCGATATGGTCACTTTTGGCTCGAAAAAGTCCCGGAAAGCTTTTCGCTCAAAAAGCTCCCATTATAATCTACACACAATATAAACATGTTTGGGAAAATTTTGAGCGAAAACAGAGTAGTTTTGATGGGGCATAGAAGGATGACGCCGATATGGTCACTTTTGGCTCAAAAAAGTCACGGAAAGCTTTTCGCCCAAAAATCTCCCATTATCATCTATGCACAATATAAAAATGTTTGGGACAAATTTGAGCGAAAACAGAGTAGTTTTTATGGGGCATAGAAGGGTGACGCCGATATGGTCACTTTTGGCTCGAAAAAGTCACGGAAAGGTTTTCGCCCAAAAAGCTCCCATTATCATCTATACACAATATAAACATGTTTTGGACAAATTTGAGCGAAAACAGAGTAGTTTTGATGGGGCATAGAAGGGTGACGCCAATATGGTCACTTTTGGCTCGAAAATGTCCCGGAAAGCTTTTCGCTCAAAAAGCTCCCATTATCCTCTACACATAATATAAACATGTTTGGGAAAATTTTGAGCGAAAACAGAGTAGTTTTGATGGGGTATGGAAGGGAGACGCCGATATGGTCACTTTTGGCTCGAAAAAGTCACGGAAATCTTTTCGCCCAAAAAGCTCCCATTATCATCTATACACAATATAAACATGTTTTGGGAAAATTTGAGCGAAAACAGAGTAGTTTTGATGGGGCATAGAAGGATGACGCCGATATGGTCACTTTTGGCTCGAAAAAGTCACGGAAAGCTTTTCTCTCAAAAAGGTCCCATTATCATCTATACACAATATAAACATGTTTGGGACAAATTTGTGCGAAAACAGAGTAGTTTTGATGGGGCATAGAAGGGTGACGCCGATATGGTCACTTTTGGCTCGAAAAAGTCACGGAAATCTTTTCGCCTAAAAAGCTCCCATTATCATCTATACACAATGTAAACATGTTTTGGGCAAATTTGAGCGAAAACAGAGTAGCTTTGATGGGGCATAGAAGGGTGACGCCGATATGGTCACTTTTGGCTCGAAAAAGTCACGGAAATCTTTTCGCCCAAAAAGCTCCCATTATCATCTATACACACAATATAAACCTGTTTTGGGCAAATTTGAGCGAAAATAGAGTAGTTTTGATGGGGCATAGAAGGGTGACGCCGATATGGTCACTTTTGGCTCGAAAAAGTCACGGAAAGGTTTTCGCTCACAAAGCTTCCATTATCATCTATACACAATATAAACATGTTTGGGACAAAATTGACCGAAAACAGAGTAGTTTTGATGGGGCATAGACGGGTGACGCCGATATGGTCACTTTTGGCTCGAAAAAGTCACGGGAAGCTTTTCGCTCAAAAAGCTCCCATTATCATCTATACACAATATAAACATGTTTAGGACAAATTTGACCGAAAACAGAGTAATTTTGATGGGGCATATAAGGGTGACGCCGATATGGTCACTTTTGTCTCGAAAAATTCACTGAAATCTTTTCGCCCAAAAAGCTCCCATTATCATCTATACACAATATAAACATGTTTTGGGCAAATTTGAGCGAAAACAGAGTAGCTTTGATGGGGCATAGAAGGGTGACGCCGATATGGTCACTTTTGGCTCGAAAAAGTCCCGGAAAGCTTTTCGCTCAAAAAGCTCCCATTATAATCTACACACAATATAAACATGTTTGGGAAAATTTTGAGCGAAAACAGAGTAGTTTTGATGGGGCATAGAAGGATGACGCCGATATGGTCACTTTTGGCTCAAAAAAGTCACGGAAAGCTTTTCGCCCAAAAATCTCCCATTATCATCTATGCACAATATAAAAATGTTTGGGACAAATTTGAGCGAAAACAGAGTAGTTTTTATGGGGCATAGAAGGGTGACGCCGATATGGTCACTTTTGGCTCGAAAAAGTCACGGAAAGGTTTTCGCCCAAAAAGCTCCCATTATCATCTATACACAATATAAACATGTTTTAGACAAATTTGAGCGAAAACAGAGTAGTTTTGATGGGGTATAGAAGGGTGACGCCGATATGGTCACTTTTGGCTCGAAAAAGTCACAGAAAGCTTTTCCCTCAAAAAGCCCCCATTATCATCTCTACACAATAGAAACATGTTTGGGACAAATTTGAGCGAAAACAGAGTAGTTTTGATGGGGCATAGAAGGGTGACGCCGATTTGGTCACTTTTGTCTCGAAAAAGTCTCGGAAAGCTTTTCGCTCAAAAAGCTCCCATTATCATCAACACACAATATAAACCTGTTTGGGAAAAATTTGAGCGAAAACAGAGTAGTTTTGATGGGGCATAGAAGGGTGACGCCGATATGGTCACTTTTGGCTCGAAAAAGTCCCGGAAAGCTTTTCGCTCAAAAAGCTCCTATTATCATCTACACACAATATAAACATGTTTGGGAAAATTTTGAGCGAAAACAGAGTAGTTTTGATGGGGCATAGAAGGGTGACGCCGATATGGTCACTTTTGTCTCGAAAAAGTCACGGAAATCTTTTCGCCCAAAAAGCTCCCATTATCATCTATACACAATATAAACATGTTTTGGGCAAATTTGAGCGAAAACAGAGTAGTTTTGATGGGGCATAGAAGGGTGACGCCGATATGTTCACTTTTGGCTCGAAAAAGTCTCGGAAAGATTTTCGCTCAAAAAGCTCCCATTATCATCAACACACAATATAAACATGTTTGGGAAAATTTTGAGCGAAAACAGAGTAGTTTTGATGGGGCATAGAAGGATGACGCCGATGTGGTCACTTTGGGCTCAAAAAAGTCACGGAAAGCTTTTCGCCCAAAAATCTCCCATTATCATCTATGCACAATATAAAAATGTTTGGGACAAATTTGAGCGAAAACAGAGTAGTTTTTATGGGGCATAGAAGGGTGACGCCGATATGGTCACTTTTGGCTCGAAAAAGTCACGGAAAGCTTTTCGCCCAAAAAGCTCCCATTATCATCTATACACAATATAAACATGTTTTGGACAAATTTGAGCGAAAACAGAGTAGTTTTGATGGGGTATAGAAGGGTGACGCCGATATGGTCACTTTTGGCTCGAAAAAGTCACGGAAAGCTTTTCGCCCAAAAAGCCCCGATTATCATCTATAAACAATAGAAACATGTTTGGGAAAAATTTGAGCGAAAACAGAGTAGTTTTGATGGGGCATAGAAGGGTGACGCCGATTTGGTCACTTTTGGCTCGAAAAAGTCTCGGAAAGCTTTTCGCTCAAAAAGCTCCCATTATCATCAACACACAATATAAACATGTTTGGGAAAAATTTGAGCGAAAACAGAGTAGTTTTGATTGGGAATAGAAGGGTGACGCCGATATGGTCACTTTCGGCTCGAAAAAGTCTCGGAAAGCTTTTCGCTCAAAAAGCTCCCATTATCATCTACACACAATATAAACATGTTTGGGAAAATTTTGAGCGAAAACAGAGTAGTTTTGATGGGGCATAGAAGGGTGACGCCGATATGGTCACTTTTGTCTCGAAAAAGTCACGGAAATCTTTTCGCCCAAAAAGCTCCCATTATCATCTATACACAATATAAACATGTTTTGGGCAAATTTGAGCGAAAACAGAGTAGTTTTGATGGGGCATAGAAGGGTGACGCCGATATGGTCACTTTTGGCTCGAAAAAGTCTCGGAAAGCTTTTCGCTCAAAAAGCTCCCATTATCATCAACACACAATATAAACATGTTTGGGAAAATTTTGAGCGAAAACAGAGTAGTTTTGATGGGGCATAGAAGGATGACGCCGATGTGGTCACTTTTGGCTCAAAAAAGTCACGGAAAGCTTTTCGCCCAAAAATCTCCCATTATCATCTATGCACAATATAAAAATGTTTGGGACAAATTTGAGCGAAAACAGAGTAGTTTTTATGGGGCATAGAAGGGTGACGCCGATATGGTCACTTTTGGCTCGAAAAAGTCACGGAAAGCTTTTCGCCCAAAAAGCTCCCATTATCATCTATACACAATATAAACATGTTTTGGACAAATTTGAGCGAAAACAGAGTAGTTTTGATGGGGTATAGAAGGGTGACGCCGATATGGTCACTTTTGGCTCGAAAAAGTCACGGAAAGCTTTTCGCCCAAAAAGCTCCCATTATCATCTATACACAATAGAAACATGTTTGAGAAAAATTTGAGGGAAAACAGAGTAGTTTTGATGGGGCATAGAAGGGTGACGCCGATATGGTCACTTTTGGCTCGAAAAAGTCTCGGAAAGCTTTTCGCTCAAAAAGCTCCCATTATCATCAACACACAATATAAACATGTTTGGGAAAATTTTGAGCGAAAACAGAGTAGTTTTGATGGGGCATTGAAGGATGACGCCGATGTGGTCACTTTTGGCTCAAAAAAGTCACGGAAAGCTTTTCGCCCAAAAATCTCCCATTATCATCTATGCACAATATAAAAATGTTTGGGACAAACTTGAGCGAAAACATAGTAGTTTTTATGGGGCATAGAAGGGTGACGCCGATATGGTCACTTTTGGCTCGAAAAAGTCACGGAAAGCTTTTCGCCCAAAAAGCTCTCATTATCATCTATACACAATATAAACATGTTTTGGACAAATTTGAGCGAAAACAGAGTAGTTTTGATGGGGTATAGAAGGGTGACGCCGATATGGTCACTTTTGGCTCGAAAAAGTCACGGAAAGCTTTTCGCCCAAAAAGCCCCCATTATCATCTATACACAATAGAAACATGTTTGGGAAAAATTTGAGCGAAATTAGAGTAGTTTTGATGGGGCATAGAAGGGTGACGCCGATATGGTCACTTTTGGCTCGAAAAAGTCACGGAAAGCTTTTCGCCCAAAAAGCCCCCATTATCATCTATACACAATAGAAACATGTTTGGGAAAAATTTGAGCGAAAACAGAGTAGTTTTGATGGGGCATAGAAGGGTGACGCCGATATGGTCACTTTTGGCTCGAAAAAGTCTCGGAAATCTTTTCGATCAAAAAGCTCCCATTATCATCAACACACAATATAAACATGTTTGGGAAAATTTTGAGCGAAAACAGAGTAGTTTTGATGGGGTATAGAAGGGTGACGCTGATATGGTCACTTTTGTCTCGAAAAAGTCACGGAAATCTTTTCGCCCAAAAAGCTCCCATTATCATCTATACACAATATAAACATGTTTTGGGCAAATTTGAGGGAAAACAGAGTAGTTTTAATGGGGAATAGAAGGGTGACGCCGATATGGTCACTTTTGGCTTGAAAAAGACACGGAAATCTTTTAGCCCAAAAAGCTCCCATTATTATCTATACACAATTTAAACATGTTTTTGACAAATTTGAGCGAAAAGAGAGTAGTTTTGATTGGGCATAGAAGGGTGACGCCGATATGGTCACATTTGGCTTGAAAAAGTCACAGAAAGTTTTTCGCCCAAAAAGCTCCCATTCTCATCTATACACAATATAAACATGTTTGGACATATTTGAGCGAAAACAGAGTAGTTTTGATGGGGCATAGAAGGGTGACGCCGATATGGTCACTTTTGCCTCGGAAAAGTCCCGGAAAGCTTTTCGCTCAAAAAGCTCCCATCATCATCTACACACAATATAAACATGTTTGGGAAAATTTTGAGCGAAAACAGAGTAGTTTTGATGGGGCATGGAAGGGAGACGCCGATATGGTCACTTTTGGCTCGAAAAAGTCACGGAAATCTTTTCGCCCAAAAAGCTCCCATTATCATCTATACACAATATAAACATGTTTTGGGCAAATTTGAGCGAAAACAGAGTAGTTTTGATGGGGCATAGAAGGGTGACGCCGATATGGTCACTTTTGGCTCGAAAAAGTCACGGAAAGCTTTTCGCTCAAAAAGCTCCCATTATCATCTATACACAATATAAACATGTTTGGGACAAATTTGGGCGAAAACAGAGTAGTTTTGATGGGGCATAGAAGGGTGACGCCGATATGGTCACTTTTGTCTCGAAAAAGTCACTGAAATCTTTTCGCCCAAAAAGCTCCCATTATCATCTATACACAATATAAACATGTTTTGGGCAAATTTGAGCGAAAACAGAGTAGTTTTGATGGGGCATAGAAGGGTGACGCCGATATGGTCACTTTTGGCTCGAAAAAGTCTCGGAAAGCTTTTCGCTCAAAAAGCTCCCATTATCATCTATACACAATATAAACATATTTGGGACAAATTTGAGCGAAAACAGAGTAGTTTTGATGGGGCATATAAGGGTGACGCCGATATGGTCACTTTTGTCTCGAAAAAGTTACTGAAATCTTTTCGCCCAAAAAGCTCCCATTATCATCTATTCACAATATAAACATGTTTTGGTCAAATTTGAGCGAAAACAGAGTAGTTTTGATGGGGCATAGAAGGTTGACGCCGATATGGTGACTTTTGGCTCGAAAAAGTCCCGGAAAGCTTTTCGCTCAAAAAGCTCCCATTATCATCTACACACAATATAAAGATGTTTTTGAAAATTTTGAGCGAAAACAGAGTAGTTTTGATGGGGCATAGAAGGGTGACGCTGATATGGTCACTTTTGTCTCGAAAAAGTCACGGAAATCTTTTCGCCCAAAAAGCTCCCATTATCATCTATACACAATATACACATGTTTTGGGCAAATTTGAGCGAAAACAGAGTAGTTTTAATGGGGCATAGAAGGGTGACGCTGATATGGTCACTTTTGGCTTGAAAAAGTCATGGAAATCTTTTAGCCCAAAAAGCTCCCATTATTATCTATACACAATTTAAACATGTTTTTGACAAATTTGAGCGAAAGGAGAGTAGTTTTGATTGGGCATAGAAGGGTGACGCCGATATGGTCACTTTTGGCTTGAAAAAGTCACGGAAAGTTTTTCGCCCAAAAAGCTCCCATTATTATCTATACACAATATAAACATGTTTGGACATATTTGAGCGAAAACAGAGTAGCTTTGATGGGGCATAGAAGGGTGACGCCGATATGGTCACTTTTGGCTCGAAAAAGTCCCGGAAAGCTTTTCGCTCAAAAAGCTCCCATTATCATCTACACACAATATAAACATATTTGGGACAAATTTGAGCGAAAACAGAGTAGTTTTGATGGGGCATAGAAGGGTGACGCCGATATGGTCACTTTTTTCTCGAAAAAGTCACTGAAATCTTTTCGCCCAAAAAGCTCCCATTATCATCTATACACAATATAAACATGTTTGGACATATTTGAGCGAAAACAGAGTAGCTTTGATGGGGCATAGAAGGGTGACGCCGATATGGTCACTTTTGGCTCGAAAAAGTCCCGGAAAGCTTTTCGCTCAAAAAGCTCCCATTATCATCTACACACAATATAAACATGTTTGGGAAAATTTTGAGCGAAAACAGAGTAGTTTTGATGGGGCATACAAGGGTGACGCCGATATGGTCACTTTTGGCTCGAAAAAGTCACGGAAATCTTTTCGCCCAAAAAGCTCCCATTATCATCTATGCACAATATAAACTTGTTTTGGGCAAATTTGAGCGAAAACAGAGTAGTTTTGATGGGGCATAAAAGGATGAAGCCAATATGGTCACTTTTGGCTCGAAAAAGTCTCGGAAAGCTTTTTGCTCAAAAAGCTCCCATTATCATCAACACACAATATAAACCTGTTTGGGAAAATTTTGAGCGAAAACAGAGTAGTTTTGATGGGGTATAGAAGGGTGACGCTGATATGGTCACTTTTGTCTCGAAAAAGTCACGGAAATCTTTTCGCCCAAAAAGCTCCCATTATCATCTATACACAATATAAACATGTTTTGGGCAAATTTGAGGGAAAACAGAGTAGTTTTAATGGGGAATAGAAGGTTGACGCCGATATGGTCACTTTTGGCTTGAAAAAGACACGGAAATCTTTTAGCCCAAAAAGCTCCCATTATTATCTATACACAATTTAAACATGTTTTTGACAAATTTGAGCGAAAAGAGAGTAGTTTTGATTGGGCATAGAAGGGTGACGCCGATATGGTCACATTTGGCTTGAAAAAGTCACAGAAAGTTTTTCGCCCAAAAAGCTCCCATTCTCATCTATACACAATATAAACATGTTTGGAAATATTTTAGCGAAAACAGAGTAGTTTTGATGGGGCATAGAAGGGTGACGCCGATATGGTCACTTTTGCCTCGGAAAAGTCCCGGAAAGCTTTTCGCTCAAAAAGCTCCCATCATCATCTACACACAATATAAACATGTTTGGGAAAATTTTGAGCGAAAACAGAGTAGTTTTGATGGGGCATGGAAGGGAGACGCCGATATGGTCACTTTTGGCTCGAAAAAGTCACGGAAATCTTTTCGCCCAAAAAGCTCCCATTATCATCTATACACAATATAAACATGTTTTGGGCAAATTTGAGCGAAAACAGAGTAGTTTTGATGGGGCATAGAAGGGTGACGCCGATATGGTCACTTTTGGCTCGAAAAAGTCACGGAAAGCTTTTCGCTCAAAAAGCTCCCATTATCATCTATACACAATATAAACATGTTTGGGACAAATTTGGGCGAAAACAGAGTAGTTTTGATGGGGCATAGAAGGGTGACGCCGATATGGTCACTTTTGGCTCGAAAAAGTCACGGAAATCTTTTCGCCCAAAAAGCTCCCATTATCATCTATACACAATATAAACTTGTTTTGGGCAAATTTGAGCGAAAACAGAGTAGTTTTGATGGGGCATAGAAGGGTGACGCCGATATGGTCCCTTTTGGCTCGAAAAAGTCACTGGAAGCTTTTCGCCCAAAAAGCTCCCATTATCATCTATACACAATAGAAACATGTTTGGGAAAAATTTGAGCGAAAACAGAGTAGTTTTGATGGGGCATAGAAGGGTGACGCCGATATGGTCACTTTTGGCTCGAAAAAGTCTCGGAAAGCTTTTCGCTCAAAAAGCTCCCATTATCATCAACACACAATATAAACATGTTTGGGAAAATTTTGAGCGAAAACAGTGTAGTTTTGATGGGGCACTGAAGGATGAGGCCGATGTGGTCACTTTTGGCTCAAAAAAGTCACGGAAAGCTTTTCGCCCAAAAATCTCCCAATATCATCTATGCACAATATATATATGTTTGGGACAAATTTGAGCGAAAACATAGTAGTTTTTATGGGGCATAGAAGGGTGACGCCGATATGGTCACTTTTGGCTCGAAAAAGTCACGGAAAGCTTTTCGCCCAAAAAGCTCCCATTATCATCTATACACAATATAAACATGTTTTGGACAAATTTGAGCGAAAACAGAGTAGTTTTGATTGGGAATAGAAGGGTGACGCCGATATGGTCACTTTTGGCTCGAAAAAGTCTCGGAAAGCTTTTCGCTCAAAAAGCTCCCATTATCATCTACACACAATATAAACATGTTTGGGAAAATTTTGAGCGAAAACAGAGTAGTTTTGATGGGGCATAGAAGGGTGACGCCGATATGGTCACTTTTGTCTCGAAAAAGTCACGGAAATCTTTTCGCCCAAAAAGCTCCCATTATCATCTATACACAATATAAACATGTTTTGGGCAAATTTGAGCGAAAACAGAGTAGTTTTGATGGGGCATAGAAGGGTGACGCCGATATGGTCACTTTTGGCTCGAAAAAGTCTCGGAAAGCTTTTCGCTCAAAAAGCTCCCATTATCATCAACACACAATATAAACATGTTTGGGAAAATTTTGAGCGAAAACAGAGTAGTTTTGATGGGGCATAGAAGGATGACGCCGATGTGGTCACTTTTGGCTCAAAAAAGTCACGGAAAGCTTTTCGCCCAAAAATCTCCCATTATCATCTATGCACAATATAAAAATGTTTGGGACAAATTTGAGCGAAAACAGAGTAGTTTTTATGGGGCATAGAAGGGTGACGCCGATATGGTCACTTTTGGCTCGAAAAAGTCACGGAAAGCTTTTCGCCCAAAAAGCTCCCATTATCATCTATACACAATATAAACATGTTTTGGACAAATTTGAGCGAAAACAGAGTAGTTTTGATGGGGTATAGAAGGGTGACGCCGATATGGTCACTTTTGGCTCGAAAAAGTCACGGAAAGCTTTTCGCCCAAAAAGCTCCCATTATCATCTATACACAATAGAAACATGTTTGAGAAAAATTTGAGGGAAAACAGAGTAGTTTTGATGGGGCATAGAAGGGTGACGCCGATATGGTCACTTTTGGCTCGAAAAAGTCTCGGAAAGCTTTTCGCTCAAAAAGCTCCCATTATCATCAACACACAATATAAACATGTTTGGGAAAATTTTGAGCGAAAACAGAGTAGTTTTGATGGGGCATTGAAGGATGACGCCGATGTGGTCACTTTTGGCTCAAAAAAGTCACGGAAAGCTTTTCGCCCAAAAATCTCCCATTATCATCTATGCACAATATAAAAATGTTTGGGACAAACTTGAGCGAAAACATAGTAGTTTTTATGGGGCATAGAAGGGTGACGCCGATATGGTCACTTTTGGCTCGAAAAAGTCACGGAAAGCTTTTCGCCCAAAAAGCTCTCATTATCATCTATACACAATATAAACATGTTTTGGACAAATTTGAGCGAAAACAGAGTAGTTTTGATGGGGTATAGAAGGGTGACGCCGATATGGTCACTTTTGGCTCGAAAAAGTCAGGGAAAGCTTTTCGCCCAAAAAGCCCCCATTATCATCTATACACAATAGAAACATGTTTGGGAAAAATTTGAGCGAAATTAGAGTAGTTTTGATGGGGCATAGAAGGGTGACGCCGATATGGTCACTTTTGGCTCGAAAAAGTCACGGAAAGCTTTTCGCCCAAAAAGCCCCCATTATCATCTATACACAATAGAAACATGTTTGGGAAAAATTTGAGCGAAAACAGAGTAGTTTTGATGGGGCATAGAAGGGTGACGCCGATATGGTCACTTTTGGCTCGAAAAAGTCTCGGAAATCTTTTCGCTCAAAAAGCTCCCATTATCATCAACACACAATATAAACATGTTTGGGAAAATTTTGAGCGAAAACAGAGTAGTTTTGATGGGGTATAGAAGGGTGACGCTGATATGGTCACTTTTGTCTCGAAAAAGTCACGGAAATCTTTTCGCCCAAAAAGCTCCCATTATCATCTATACACAATATAAACATGTTTTGGGCAAATTTGAGGGAAAACAGAGTAGTTTTAATGGGGAATAGAAGGGTGACGCCGATATGGTCACTTTTGGCTTGAAAAAGACACGGAAATCTTTTAGCCCAAAAAGCTCCCATTATTATCTATACACAATTTAAACATGTTTTTGACAAATTTGAGCGAAAAGAGAGTAGTTTTGATTGGGCATAGAAGGGTGACGCCGATATGGTCACATTTGGCTTGAAAAAGTCACAGAAAGTTTTTCGCCCAAAAAGCTCCCATTCTCATCTATACACAATATAAACATGTTTGGACATATTTGAGCGAAAACAGAGTAGTTTTGATGGGGCATAGAAGGGTGACGCCGATATGGTCACTTTTGCCTCGGAAAAGTCCCGGAAAGCTTTTCGCTCAAAAAGCTCCCATCATCATCTACACACAATATAAACATGTTTGGGAAAATTTTGAGCGAAAACAGAGTAGTTTTGATGGGGCATGGAAGGGAGACGCCGATATGGTCACTTTTGGCTCGAAAAAGTCACGGAAATCTTTTCGCCCAAAAAGCTCCCATTATCATCTATACACAATATAAACATGTTTTGGGCAAATTTGAGCGAAAACAGAGTAGTTTTGATGGGGCATAGAAGGGTGACGCCGATATGGTCACTTTTGGCTCGAAAAAGTCACGGAAAGCTTTTCGCTCAAAAAGCTCCCATTATCATCTATACACAATATAAACATGTTTGGGACAAATTTGGGCGAAAACAGAGTAGTTTTGATGGGGCATAGAAGGGTGACGCCGATATGGTCACTTTTGTCTCGAAAAAGTCACTGAAATCTTTTCGCCCAAAAAGCTCCCATTATCATCTATACACAATATAAACATGTTTTGGGCAAATTTGAGCGAAAACAGAGTAGTTTTGATGGGGCATAGAAGGGTGACGCCGATATGGTCACTTTTGGCTCGAAAAAGTCTCGGAAAGCTTTTCGCTCAAAAAGCTCCCATTATCATCTATACACAATATAAACATATTTGGGACAAATTTGAGCGAAAACAGAGTAGTTTTGATGGGGCATATAAGGGTGACGCCGATATGGTCACTTTTGTCTCGAAAAAGTTACTGAAATCTTTTCGCCCAAAAAGCTCCCATTATCATCTATTCACAATATAAACATGTTTTGGTCAAATTTGAGCGAAAACAGAGTAGTTTTGATGGGGCATAGAAGGTTGACGCCGATATGGTGACTTTTGGCTCGAAAAAGTCCCGGAAAGCTTTTCGCTCAAAAAGCTCCCATTATCATCTACACACAATATAAAGATGTTTTTGAAAATTTTGAGCGAAAACAGAGTAGTTTTGATGGGGCATAGAAGGGTGACGCTGATATGGTCACTTTTGTCTCGAAAAAGTCACGGAAATCTTTTCGCCCAAAAAGCTCCCATTATCATCTATACACAATATACACATGTTTTGGGCAAATTTGAGCGAAAACAGAGTAGTTTTAATGGGGCATAGAAGGGTGACGCTGATATGGTCACTTTTGGCTTGAAAAAGTCATGGAAATCTTTTAGCCCAAAAAGCTCCCATTATTATCTATACACAATTTAAACATGTTTTTGACAAATTTGAGCGAAAGGAGAGTAGTTTTGATTGGGCATAGAAGGGTGACGCCGATATGGTCACTTTTGGCTTGAAAAAGTCACGGAAAGTTTTTCGCCCAAAAAGCTCCCATTATTATCTATACACAATATAAACATGTTTGGACATATTTGAGCGAAAACAGAGTAGCTTTGATGGGGCATAGAAGGGTGACGCCGATATGGTCACTTTTGGCTCGAAAAAGTCCCGGAAAGCTTTTCGCTCAAAAAGCTCCCATTATCATCTACACACAATATAAACATGTTTGGGACAAATTTGAGCGAAAACAGAGTAGTTTTGATGGGGCATAGAAGGGTGACGCCGATATGGTCACTTTTTTCTCGAAAAAGTCACTGAAATCTTTTCGCCCAAAAAGCTCCCATTATCATCTATACACAATATAAACATGTTTGGACATATTTGAGCGAAAACAGAGTAGCTTTGATGGGGCATAGAAGGGTGACGCCGATATGGTCACTTTTGGCTCGAAAAAGTCCCGGAAAGCTTTTCGCTCAAAAAGCTCCCATTATCATCTACACACAATATAAACATGTTTGGGAAAATTTTGAGCGAAAACAGAGTAGTTTTGATGGGGCATACAAGGGTGACGCCGATATGGTCACTTTTGGCTCGAAAAAGTCACGGAAATCTTTTCGCCCAAAAAGCTCCCATTATCATCTATGCACAATATAAACTTGTTTTGGGCAAATTTGAGCGAAAACAGAGTAGTTTTGATGGGGCATAAAAGGATGACGCCAATATGGTCACTTTTGGCTCGAAAAAGTCTCGGAAAGCTTTTCGCTCAAAAAGCTCCCATTATCATCAACACACAATATAAACATGTTTGGGAAAATTTTGAGCGAAAACAGAGTAGTTTTGATGGGGTATAGAAGGGTGACGCTGATATGGTCACTTTTGTCTCGAAAAAGTCACGGAAATCTTTTCGCCCAAAAAGCTCCCATTATCATCTATACACAATATAAACATGTTTTGGGCAAATTTGAGGGAAAACAGAGTAGTTTTAATGGGGAATAGAAGGTTGACGCCGATATGGTCACTTTTGGCTTGAAAAAGACACGGAAAGCTTTTCGCCCAAAAAGCCCCCATTATTATCTATACACAATAGAAACATGTTTTTGACAAATTTGAGCGAAAAGAGAGTAGTTTTGATTGGGCATAGAAGGGTGACGCCGATATGGTCACATTTGGCTTGAAAAAGTCACAGAAAGCTTTTCGCTCAAAAAGCTCCCATTCTCATCTATACACAATATAAACATGTTTGGAAATATTTTAGCGAAAACAGAGTAGTTTTGATGGGGCATAGAAGGGTGACGCCGATGTGGTCACTTTTGGCTCAAAAAAGTCACGGAAAGCTTTTCGCCCAAAAATCTCCCATTATCATCTATGCACAATATAAAAATGTTTGGGAAAATTTTGAGCGAAAACATAGTAGTTTTTATGGGGCATAGAAGGGTGACGCCGATATGGTCACTTTTGGCTCGAAAAAGTCAAAGAAAGCTTTTCGCCTAAAAAGCTCCCATTATCATCTATACACAATATAAACATGTTTGGGACAAATTTGGGCGAAAACAGAGAAGTTTTGATGGGGTATAGAAGGGTGACGCCGATATGGTCACTTTTGGCTCGAAAAAGTCACGGAAAGCTTTTCGCCCAAAAAGCCCCCATTATCATCTATACACAATAGAAACATGTTTGGGAAAAATTTGAGCGAAAACAGAGTAGTTTTGATGGGGCATAGAAGGGTGACGCCGATATGGTCACTTTTGGCTCGAAAAAGTCTCGGAAAGCTTTTCGCTCAAAAAGCTCCCATTATCATCAACACACAATATAAACATGTTTGGGAAAATTTTGAGCGAAAACAGAGTAGTTTTGATGGGGCATTGAAGGATGAGGCCGATGTGGTCACTTTTGGCTCAAAAAAGTCACGGAAAGCTTTTCGCCCAAAAATCTCCCATTATCATCTATGCACAATATAAAAATGTTTGGGACAAATTTGTGCGAAAACATAGTAGTTTTTATGGGGCATAGAAGGGTGACGCCGATATGGTCACTTTTGGCTCGAAAAAGTCACGGAAAGCTTTTCGCCCAAAAAGCTCCCATTATCATCTATACACAATATAAACATGTTTTGGACAAATTTGAGCGAAAACAGAGTAGTTTTGATGGGGTATAGAAGGGTGACGCCGATATGGTCACTTTTGGCTCGAAAAAGTTACGGAAAGCTTTTCGCCCAAAAAGCCCCCATTATCATCTATACACAATAGAAACATGTTTGGGAAAAATTTGAGCGAAAACAGAGTAGTTTTGATGGGGCATAGAAGGGTGACGCCGATATGGTCACTTTTGGCTCGAAAAAGTCTTTGAAAGCTTTTCGCTCAAAAAGCTCCCATTATCATCAACACACAATATAAACATGTTTGGGAAAATTTTGAGCGAACACAGAGTAGTTTTGATGGGGCATTGAAGGATGACGCCGATGTGGTCACTTTTGGCTCAAAAAAGTCACGGAAAGCTTTTCGCCCAAAAATCTCCCATTATCATCTATGCACAATATAAAAATGTTTGGGACAAATTTGAGCGAAAACATAGTAGTTTTTATGGGGCATAGAAGGGTGACGCCGATATGGTCACTTTTGGCTCGAAAAAGTCACGGAAAGCTTTTCGCCCAAAAAGCTCCCATTATCATCTATACACAATATAAACATGTTTTGGACAAATTTGAGCGAAAACAGAGTAGTTTTGATGGGGTATAGAAGGGTGACGCCGATATGGTCACTTTTGGCTCGAAAAAGTCACGGAAAGCTTTTCTCCCAAAAAGCCCCCATTATCATCTATACACAATAGAAACATGTTTGGGAAAAATTTGAGCGAAAACAGAGTAGTTTTGATTGGGCATAGAAGGGTGACGCCGAAAAGGTCACTTTTGGCTCGAAAAAGTCTCAGAAAGCTTTTCGCTCAAAAAGCTCCCATTATCATCAACACACAATATAAACATGTTTGGGAAAATTTTGAGCGAAAATAGAGTAGTTTTGATGGGGCATAGAAGGGTGACGCCGATATGGTCACTTTTGGCTCGAAAAAGTTACGGAAAGCTTTTCGCTCAAAAAGCTCCCATTATCATCTATACACAATATAAACATGTGTTAGGACAAATTTGAGCGAAAACAGAGTAGTTTTGATGGGGCATATAAGGGTGACGCCGATATGGTCACTTTTGTCTCGAAAAAGTCACTAAAATCTTTTCGCCCAAAAAGCTCCCATTATCATCTATACACAATAGAAACATGTTTGGGAAAAATTTGAGCGAAAACAGAGTAGTTTTGATGGGGCATAGAAGGGTGACGCCGATATGGTCACTTTTGGCTCGAAAAAGTCTCGGAAAGCTTTTCGCTCAAAAAGTTCCCATTATCATCAACACACAATATAAACATGTTTGGGAAAATTTTGAGCGAAAACAGAGTAGTTTTGATGGGGCATTGAAGGATGACGCCGATGTGGTCACTTTTGGCTCAAAAAAGTCACGGAAAGCTTTTCGCCCAAAAATCTCCCATTATCATCTATGCACAATATAAAAATGTTTGGGACAGATTTGAGCGAAAACATAGTAGTTTTTATGGGGCATAGAAGGGTGACGCCGATATGGTCACTTTTGGCTCGAAAAAGTCACGGAAAGCTTTTCGCCCAAAAAGCTCCCATTATCATCTATACACAATATAAACATGTTTTGGACAAATTTGAGCGAAAACAGAGTAGTTTTGATGGGGTATAGAAGGGTGACACCGATATGGTCACTTTTGGCTCGAAAAAGTCACGGAAAGCTTTTCGCCCAAAAAGCCCCCATTATCATCTATACACAATAGAAACATGTTTGGGAAAAATTTGAGCGAAAACAGAGTAGTTTTGATGGGGCATAGAAGGGTGACGCCGATATGGTCACTTTTGGCTCGAAAAAGTCTCGGAAAGCTTTTCGCTCAAAAAGCTCCCATTATCATCAACACACAATATAAACATGTTTGGGAAAATTTTGAGCGAAAACAGAGTAGTTTTGATGGGGCATTGAAGGATGACGCCGATGTGGTCACTTTTGGCTCAAAAAAGTCACGGAAAGCTTTTCGCCCAAAAATCTCCCATTATCATCTATGCACAATATAAAAATGTTTGGGACAAATTTGAGCGAAAACATAGTAGTTTTTATGGGGCATAGAAGGGTGACGTCGATATGGTCACTTTTGGCTCGAAAAAGTCACGGAAAGCTTTTCGCCCAAAAAGCTCCCATTATCATCTATACACAATATAAACATGTTTTGGACAAATTTGAGCGAAAACAGAGAAGTTTTGATGGGGTATAGAAGGGTGACGCCGATATGGTCACTTTTGGCTCGAAAAAGTCACGGAAAGCTTTTCGCCCAAAAAGCCCCCATTATCATCTATACACAATAGAAACATGTTTGGGAAAAATTTGAGCGAAAACAGAGTAGTTTTGATGGGGCATAGAAGGGTGACGCCGATATGGTCACTTTTGGCTCGAAAAAGTCTCGGAAAGCTTTTCGCTCAAAAAGCTCCCATTATCATCAACACACAATATAAACATGTTTGGGAAAATTTTGAGCGAAAACAGAGTAGTTTTGATGGGGCATTGAAGGATGACGCCGATGTGGTCACTTTTGGCTCAAAAAAGTCACGGAAAGCTTTTCGCCCAAAAATCTCCCATTATCATCTATGCACAATATAAAAATGTTTGGGACAAATTTGAGCGAAAACATAGTAGTTTTTATGGGGCATAGAAGGGTGACGCCGATATGGTCACTTTTGGCTCGAAAAAGTCACGGAAAGCTTTTCGCCCAAAAAGCTCCCATTATCATCTATACACAATATAAACATGTTTTGGACAAATTTGAGCGAAAACAGAGTAGTTTTGATGGGGTATAGAAGGGTGACGCCGATATGGTCACTTTTGGCTCGAAAAAGTCACGGAAAGCTTTTCTCCCAAAAAGCCCCCATTATCATCTATACACAATAGAAACATGTTTGGGAAAAATTTGAGCGAAAACAGAGTAGTTTTGATTGGGCATAGAAGGGTGACGCCGAAAAGGTCACTTTTGGCTCGAAAAAGTCTCGGAAAGCTTTTCGCTCAAAAAGCTCCCATTATCATCAACACACAATATAAACATGTTTGGGAAAATTTTGAGCGAAAATAGAGTAGTTTTGATGGGGCATAGAAGGGTGACGCCGATATGGTCACTTTTGGCTCGAAAAAGTTACGGAAAGCTTTTCGCTCAAAAAGCTCCCATTATCATCTATACACAATATAAACATGTGTTAGGACAAATTTGAGCGAAAACAGAGTAGTTTTGATGGGGCATATAAGGGTGACGCCGATATGGTCACTTTTGTCTC
The DNA here is from genome assembly GCA_037127255.1 of Persicaria tinctoria. Classification (NCBI taxonomy): domain Eukaryota; kingdom Viridiplantae; phylum Streptophyta; class Magnoliopsida; order Caryophyllales; family Polygonaceae; genus Persicaria; species Persicaria tinctoria. The sequence continues at coordinate 41,254,303 of JBANSL010000020.1, forward strand.
GAAAAAGTCACTGAAATCTTTTCGCCCAAAAAGCTCCCATTATCATCTATACACAATAGAAACATGTTTGGGAAAAATTTGAGCGAAAACAGAGTAGTTTTGATGGGGCATAGAAGGGTGACGCCGATATGGTCACTTTTGGCTCGAAAAAGTCTCGGAAAGCTTTTCGCTCAAAAAGCTCCCATTATCATCAACACACAATATAAACATGTTTGGGAAAATTTTGAGCGAAAACAGAGTAGTTTTGATGGGGCATTGAAGGATGACGCCGATGTGGTCACTTTTGGCTCAAAAAAGTCACGGAAAGCTTTTCGCCCAAAAATCTCCCATTATCATCTATGCACAATATAAAAATGTTTGGGACAGATTTGAGCGAAAACAGAGTAGTTTTTATGGGGCATAGAAGGGTGACGCCGATATGGTCACTTTTGGCTCGAAAAAGTCACGGAAAGCTTTTCGCCCAAAAAGCTCCCATTATCATCTATACACAATATAAACATGTTTTGGACAAATTTGAGCGAAAACAGAGTAGTTTTGATGGGGTATAGAAGGGTGACACCGATATGGTCACTTTTGGCTCGAAAAAGTCACGGAAAGCTTTTCGCCCAAAAAGCCCCCATTATCATCTATACACAATAGAAACATGTTTGGGAAAAATTTGAGCGAAAACAGAGTAGTTTTGATGGGGCATAGAAGGGTGACGCCGATATGGTCACTTTTGGCTCGAAAAAGTCTCGGAAAGCTTTTCGCTCAAAAAGCTCCCATTATCATCAACACACAATATAAACATGTTTGGGAAAATTTTGAGCGAAAACAGAGTAGTTTTGACGGGGCATTGAAGGATGACGCCGATGTGGTCACTTTTGGCTCAAAAAAGTCACGGAAAGCTTTTCGCCCAAAAATCTCCCATTATCATCTATGCACAATATAAAAATGTTTGGGACAAATTTGAGCGAAAACATAGTAGTTTTTATGGGGCATAGAAGGGTGACGCCGATATGGTCACTTTTGGCTCGAAAAAGTCACGGAAAGCTTTTCGTCCATAAAGCTCCCATTATTATCTATACACAATATAAACATGTTTTGGACAAATTTGAGCGAAAACAGAGTAGTTTTGATGGGGTATAGAAGGGTGACGCCGATATGGTCACTTTTGGCTCGAAAAAGTCACGGAAAGCTTTTCGCCCAAAAAGCCCCCATTATCATCTATACACAATAGAAACATGTTTGGGAAAAATTTGGGCGAAAACAGAGTAGTTTTGATTGGGCATAGAAGGGTGACGCCGATAAGGTCACTTTTGGCTCGAAAAAGTCTCGGAAAGCTTTTCGCTCAAAAAGCTCCCATTATCATCAACACACAATATAAACATGTTTGGGAAAATTTTGAGCGAAAATAGAGTAGTTTTGATGGGGCATAGAAGGGTGACGCCGATATGGTCACTTTTGGCTCGAAAAAGTCACGGAAAGCTTTTCGCTCAAAAAGCTCTCATTATCATCTATACACAATATAAACATGTGTTACGACAAATTTGAGCGAAAACAGAGTAGTTTTGATGGGGCATATAAGGGTGACGCCGATATGGTCACTTTTGTCTCGAAAAAGTCACTGAAATCTTTTCGCCCAAAAAGCTCCCATTATCATCTATACACAATATAAACATGTTTTGGGCAAATTTGAGCGAAAACAGAGTAGCTTTGATGGGGTATAGAAGGGTGACGCCGATATGGTCACTTTTGGCTCGAAAAAGTCTCGGAAAGCTTTTCGCTCAAAAAGCTCCCATTATCATCAACACACTATATAAACATGTTTGGGAAAATTTTGAGCGAAAACAGAGTAGTTTTGATGGGGCATAGAAGGATGACGCCGATGTGGTCACTTTTGGCTCAAAAAAGTCACGGAAAGCTTTTCGCCCAAAAATCTCCCATTATCATCTATGCACAATATAAAAATGTTTGGGACAAATTTGAGCGAAAACAGAGTAGTTTTTATGGGGCATAGAAGGGTGACGCCGATATGGTCACTTTTGGCTCGAAAAAGTCACGGAAATCTTTTCGCCCAAAAAGCTCCCATTATCATCTATACACAATATAAACATGTTTGGGACAAATTTGAGCGAAAACAGAGTAGTTTTGATGGGGCATAGAAGGGTGACGCCGATATGGTCACTTTTGGCTCGAAAAAGTCACGGAAATCTTTTCGCCCAAAAAGCTCCCATTATCATCTATACACAATATAAACATGTTTTGGGCAAATTTGAGCGAAAACAGAGTAGTTTTGATGGGGCATAGAAGGGTGACGCCGATATGGTCACTTTTGGCTCGAAAAAGTCACGGAAAGCTTTTCGCTCAAAAAGCTCCCATTATCATCTATACACAATATAAACATGTTTGGGACAAATTTGAGCGAAAACAGAGTAGTTTTGATGGGGCATAGAAGGGTGACGCCGATATGGTCACTTTTGGCTCGAAAAAGTCACGGAAAGGTTTTCGCTCAAAAAGCTTCCATTATCATCAATACACAATATAAACATGTTTGGGACAAATTTGAGCGAAAACAGAGTAGTTTTGATGGGGCATAGAAGGGTGACGCCGATATGGTCACTTTTGGCTCGAAAAAGTCACGGAAAGCTTTTTGCTCAAAAAGCTCCCATTATCATCTATACACAATATAAACATGTTTAGGACAAATTAGAGCGAAAACAGAGTAGTTTTGATGGGGCATATAAGGGTGACGCCGATATGGTCACTTTTGTCTCGAAAAAGTCACTGAAATCTTTTCGCCCAAAAAGCTCCCATTATCATCTATACACAATATAAACATGTTTTGGGCAAATTTGAGCGAAAACAGAGTAGCTTTGATGGGGCATAGAAGGGTGACGCCGATATGGTCACTTTTGGCTCGAAAAAGTCCCGGAAAGCTTTTCGCTCAAAAAGCTCCCATTATCATCTACACACAATATAAACATGTTTGGGAAAATTTTGAGCGAAAACAGAGTAGTTTTGATGGGGCATAGAAGGGTGACGCCGATATGGTCACTTTTGGCTCGAAAAAGTCACGGAAATCATTTCGCCCAAAAAGCTCCCATTATCATCTATACACAATATAAACTTGTTTTGGGCAAATTTGAGCGAAAACAGAGTAGTTTTGATGGGGCATAGAAGGGTGACGCCGATATGGTCACTTTTGGCTCGAAAAAGTCTCGGAAAGCTTTTCGCTCAAAAAGCTCCCATTATCATCTATACACAATATAAACATATTTGGGACAAATTTGAGCGAAAACAGAGTAGTTTTGATGGGGCATATAAGGGTGACGCCGATATGGTCACTTTTGTCTCGAAAAAGTTACTGAAATCTTTTCGCCCAAAAAGCTCCCATTATCATCTATTCACAATATAAACATGTTTTGGTCAAATTTGAGCGAAAACAGAGTAGTTTTGATGGGGCATAGAAGGTTGACGCCGATATGGTCACTTTTGGCTCGAAAAAGTCCCGGAAAGCTTTTCGCTCAAAAAGCTCCCATTATCATCTACACACAATATAAAGATGTTTTTGAAAATTTTGAGCGAAAACAGAGTAGTTTTGATGGGGCATAGAAGGGTGGCGCTGATATGGTCACTTTTGTCTCGAAAAAGTCACGGAAATCGTTTCGCCCAAAAAGCTCCCATTATCATCTATACACAATATACACATGTTTTGGGCAAATTTGAGCGAAAACAGAGTAGTTTTAATGGGGCATAGAAGGGTGACGCCGATATGGTCACTTTTGGCTTGAAAAAGTCATGGAAATCTTTTAGCCCAAAAAGCTCCCATTATTATCTATACACAATTTAAACATGTTTTTGACAAATTTGAGCGAAAGGAGAGTAGTTTTGATTGGGCATAGAAGGGTGACGCCGATATGGTCACTTTTGACTTGAAAAAGTCACGGAAAGTTTTTCGCCCAAAAAGCTCCCATTATTATCTATACACAATATAAACATGTTTGGACATATTTGAGCGAAAACAGAGTAGCTTTGATGGGGCATAGAAGGGTGACGCCGATATGGTCACTTTTGGCTCGAAAAAGCTCCCATTATCATCTACACACAATATAAACATGTTTGGGAAAATTTTGAGCGAAAACAGAGTAGTTTTGATGGGGCATAGAAGGGTGACGCCGATATGGTTACTTTTGGCTCGAAAAAGTCACGGAAATCTTTTCGCCCAAAAAGCTCCCATTATCATCTATACACAATATAAACTTGTTTTTGGCAAATTTGAGCGAAAACAGAGTAGTTTTGATGGGGCATAGAAGGGTGACGCCGATATGGTCACTTTTGGCTCGAAAAAGTCCCGGAAAGCTTTTCGCTCAAAAAGCTCCCATTATCATCTACACACAATATAAACATGTTTGGGAAAATTTTGAGCGAAAACAGAGTAGTTTTGATGGGGCATAGAAGGGTGACGCCGATATGGTCACTTTTGGCTCGAATAAGTCACGGAAATCATTTCGCCCAAAAAGCTCCTATTATCATCTATACACAATATAAACTTGTTTTGGGCAAATTTGAGCGAAAACAGAGTAGTTTTTATGGGGCATAGAAGGGTGACGCCGATATGGTCACTTTTGGCTCGAAAAAGTCTCGGAAAGCTTTTCGCTCAAAAAGCTCCCATTATTATCTATACACAATATAAACATATTTGGGACAAATTTGAGCGAAAACAGAGTAGTTTTGATGGGGCATATAAGGGTGACGCCGATATGGTCACTTTTGTCTCGAAAAAGTCACTGAAATCTTTTCGCCCAAAAAGCTCCCATTATCATCTATTCACAATATAAACATGTTTTGGTCAAATTTGAGCGAAAACAGAGTAGTTTTGATGGGGCATAAAAGGTTGACGCCGATATGGTGACTTTTGGCTCGAAAAAGTCCCGGAAAGCTTTTCGCTCAAAAAGCTCCCATTATCATCTACACACAATATAAAGATGTTTTTGAAAATTTTGAGCGACAACAGAGTAGTTTTGATGGGGCATAGAAGGGTGACGCTGATATGGTCACTTTTGTCTCGAAAAAGTCACGGAAATCTTTTCGCCCAAAAAGCTCCCATTATCATCTATACACAATATAAACATGTTTTGTGCAAATTTGAGCGAAAACAGAGTAGTTTTAATGGGGCATAGAAGGGTGACGCCGATATGGTCACTTTTGGCGTGAAAAAGTCATGAAAATCTTTTAGCCCAAAAAGCTCCCATTATTATTTATACACAATTTAAACATGTTTTTGACAAATTTGAGCGAAATGAGAGTAGTTTTGATTGGGCATAGAAGGGTGACGCCGATATGGTCACTTTTGGCTTGAAAAAGTCACGGAAAGTTTTTCGCCCAAAAAGCTCCCATTATCATCTATACACAATATAAACATGTTTGGACATATTTGAGCGAAAACAGAGTAGCTTTGATGGGGCATAGAAGGGTGACGCCGATATGGTCACTTTTGGCTCGAAAAAGTCCCGGAAAACTTTTCGCTCAAAAAGCTCCCATTATCATCTACACACAATATAAACATGTTTGGGAAAATTTTGAGCGAAAACAGAGTAGTTTTGATGGGGCATAGAAGGGTGACGCCGATATGGTCACTTTTGGCTCGAAAAAGTCACGGAAATCTTTTCGCCCAAAAAGCTCCCATTATCATCTATACACAATATAAACTTGTTTTGGGCAAATTTGAGCGAAAACAGAGTAGTTTTGATGGGGCATAAAAGGATGACGCCGATATGGTCACTTTTGGCTCGAAAAAGTCTCGGAAAGCTTTTCGCTCAAAACGCTCCCATTATCATCTATACACAATATAAACATGTTTGGGACAAATTTGAGCGAAAACAGAGTAGTTTTGATGGGGCATATAAGGGTGGCGCCGATATGGTCACTTTTGTCTCGAAAAAGTCACTGAAATCTTTTTGCCCAAAAAGCTCCCATTATCATCTATACACAATATAAACATGTTTTGGTCAAATTTGAGCGAAAACAGAGTAGTTTTGAAGGGGCATAGAAGGGTGACGCCGATATGGTGACTTTTGGCTCGAAAAAGTCCCGGAAAGCTTTTCGCTCAAAAAGCTCCCATTATCATCTACACGCAATATAAACATGTTTGGGAAAATTTTGAGCGAAAACAGAGTAGTTTTGATGGGGTATAGAAGGGTGACGCTGATATGGTCACTTTTGTCTCGAAAAAGTCACGGAAATCTTTTCGCCCAAAAAGCTCCCATTATCATCTATACACAATATAAACATGTTTTGGGCAAATTTGAGCGAAAACAGAGTAGTTTTAATGGGGCATAGAAGGGTGACGCCGATATGGTCACTTTTGGCTTGAAAAAGACACGGAAATCTTTTAGCCCAAAAAGCTCCCATTATTATCTATACACAATTTAAACATGTTTTTGAAGAATTTGAGCGAAAAGAGAGTAGTTTTGATTGGGCATAGAAGGGTGACGCCGATATGGTCACATTTGGCTTGAAAAAGTCACGGAAAGTTTTTCGCCCAAAAAGCTCCCATTATCATCTATACACAATATAAACATGTTTGGACATATTTGAGCGAAAACAGAGTAGTTTTGATGGGGCATAGAAGGGTGACGCCGATATGGTATCTTTTGCCTCGGAAAAGTCCCGGAAAGCTTTTCGCTCAAAAAGCTCCCATTATCATCTACACACAATATAAACATGTTTGGGAAAATTTTGAGCGAAAACAGAGTAGTTTTGATGGGGCATGGAAGGGAGACGCCGATATGGTCACTTTTGGCTCGAAAAAGTCACGGAAATCTTTTCGCCCAAAAAGCTCCCATTATCATCTATACACAATATAAACTTGTTTTGGGCAAATTTGAGCGAAAACAGAGTAGTTTTGATGGGGCATAGAAGGGTGACGCCGATATGGTCACTTTTGGCTCGAAAAAGTCACGGAAAGGTTTTCGCTCAAAAAGCTTCCATTATCATCTATACACAATATAAACATGTTTGGGACAAATTTGAGCGAAAACAGAGTCGTTTTGATGGGGCATAGAAGGGTGACGCCGATATGGTCACTTTTGGCTCGAAAAAGTCACGGAAAGCTTTTCGCTCAAAAAGCTCCCATTATCATCTATACACAATATAAACATGTTTAGGACAAATTTGAGCGAAAACAGAGTAGTTTTGATGGGGCATATAAGGGTGACGCCGATATGGTCACTTTTGTCTCGAAAAAGTCACTGAAATCTTTTCGCCCAAAAAGCTCCCATTATCATCTATACACAATATAAACATGTTTTGGGCAAATTTGAGCGAAAACAGAGTAGCTTTGATGGGGCATAGAGGGGTGACGCCGATATGGTCACTTTTGGCTCGAAAAAGTCCCGGAAAGCTTTTCGCTCAAAAAGCTCCCATTATCATCTACACACAATATAAACATGTTTGGGAAAATTTTGAGCGAAAACAGAGTAGTTTTGATGGGGCATAGAAGGGTGACGCCTATATGGTCACTTTTGGCTCGAAAAAGTCACGGAAATCATTTCGCCCAAAAAGCTCCCATTATCATCTATACACAATATAAACTTGTTTTGGGCAAATTTGAGCGAAAACAGAGTAGTTTTGATGGGGCATAGAAGGGTGACGCCGATATGGTCAATTTTGGCTCGAAAAAGTCTCGGAAAGCTTTTCGCTCAAAAAGCTCCCATTATCATCTATACACAATATAAACATATTTGGGACAAATTTGAGCGAAAACAGAGTAGTTTTGATGGGGCATATAAGGGTGACGCCGATATGGTCACTTTTGTCTCGAAAAAGTCACTGAAATCTTTTCGCCCAAAAAGCTCCCATTATCATCTATTCACAATATAAACATGTTTTGGTCAAATTTGAGCGAAAACAGAGTAGTTTTGATGGGGCATAGAAGGTTGACGCCAATATGGTGACTTTTGGCTCGAAAAAGTCCCGGAAAGCTTTTCGCTCAAAAAGCTCCCATTATCATCTACACACAATATAAAGATGTTTTTGAAAATTTTGAGCGAAAACAGAGTAGTTTTGATGGGGCATAGAAGGGTGACGCGGATATGGTCACTTTTGTCTCGAAAAAGTCACGGAAATCTTTTCGCCCAAAAAGCTCCCATTATCATCTATACACAATATAAACATGTTTTGGGCAAATTTGAGCGAAAACAGAGTAGTTTTAATGGGGCATAGAAGGGTGATGCCGATATGGTCACTTTTGGCTTGAAAAAGTCATGGAAATCTTTTAGCCCAAAAAGCTCCCATTATTATCTATAGACAATTTAAACATGTTTTTGACAAATTTGAGCGAAAGGAGAGTAGTTTTGATTGGGCATAGAAGGGTGACGCCGATATGGTCACTTTTGGCTTGAAAAAGTCACGGAAAGTTTTTCGCCCAAAAAGCTGACATTATCATCTATACACAATATAAACATGTTTGGACATATTTGAGCGAAAACAGAGTAGCTTTGATGGGACATAGAAGGGTGACGCCGATATGGTCACTTTTGGCTCGAAAAAGTCCCGGAAAGCTTTTCGCTCAAAAAGCTCCCATTATCATCTACACACAATATAAACATGTTTCGGAAAATTTTGAGCGAAAACAGAGTAGTTTTGATGGGGCATAGAAGGGTGACGCCGATATGGTCACTTTTGGCTCGAAAAAGTCACTGAAATCTTTTCGCCCAAAAAGCTCCCATTATCATCTATACACAATATAAACATGTTTTGGTCAAATTTGAGTGAAAACAGAGTAGTTTTGATGGGGCATAGAAGGGTGACGCCGATATGGTGACTTTTGGCTCGAAAAAGTCCCGGAAAGCTTTTCGCTCAAAAAGCTCCCATTATCATCTACACACAATATAAACATGTTTGGGAAAATTTTGAGCGAAAACAGAGTAGTGTTGATGGGGTATAGAAGGGTGACGCTGATATGGTCACTTTTGTCTCGAAAAAGTCACGGAAATCTTTTCGCCCAAAAAGCTCCCATTATCATCTATACACAATATAAACATGTTGTGGGAAAATTTGAGCGAAAACAGAGTAGTTATAATGGGGCATAGAAGGGTGACGCCGATATGGTCACTTTTGGCTTGAAAAACACACGGAAATCTTTTAGCCCAAAAAGCTCCCATTATTATCTATACACAATTTAAACATGTTTTTGACAAATTTGAGCGAAAAGAGAGTAGTTTTGATTGGGCATAGAAGGGTGACGCCGATATGGTCACATTTGGCTTGAAAAAGTCACGGAAAGTTTTTCGCCCAAAAAGCTCCCACTATCATCTATACACAATATAAACATGTTTGGACATATTTGAGCGAAAACAGAGTAGTTTTGATGGGGCATAGAAGGGTGACACCGATATGGTCACTTTTGTCTCGAAAAAGTCACGGAAATCTTTTCGCCCAAAAAGCTCCCATTATCATCTATACACAATATAAACATGTTTTGGGCAAATTTGAGCGAAAATAGAGTAGTTTTGATGGGGCATAGAAGGGTGACGCCGATATGGTCACTTTTGGCTCGAAAATGTCCCGGAAAGCTTTTCGCTCAAAAAGCTCCCATTATCATCTACACACAATATAAACATGTTTGGGAAAATTTTGAGCGAAAACCGAGTAGTTTTGATGGGGCATAGAAGGGTGACGCCGATATGGTCACTTTTGTCTCGAAAAAGTCACGGAAATCTTTTCGCCCAAAAAGCTCCCATTATCATCTATACACAATATAAACATGTTTTGGACAAATTTGAGCGAAAACATAGTAGTTTTGACGGGGCATAGAAGGGTGACACCGATATGGTCACTTTTGGCTCGAAAAAGTCACAGTAAGCTTTTCGCTTAAAACGCTCCCATTATCATCTATACACAATATAAAGTTGTTTTGGGCAAATTTGAGCGAAATCAGAGTAGTTTTGATGGGGCATAGAAGGGTGACGCCGATATGGTCACTTTTGGCTCGAAAAAGTCACAGAAAGCTTTTCGCTCAAAAAGCTCCCATTATCATCTATACATAATATAAACATGTTTGGGACAAATTTGAGCGAAAACAGAGTAGTTTTGATGGGGCATAGAAGGGTGACGCCGATATGGTCACTTTTGGCTCGAAAAAGTCACGGAAAGCTTTTCGCCCAAAAAGATCCCATTATCATCTATACACAATATAAACATGTTTTGAACAAATTGGAGCGAAAACAGAGTAGTTTTGATGGGGCATAGAAGGGTGATGCCAATATGGTCACTTTTGCCTCGAAAAAGTCACTGAAATCTTTTCGCCCAAAAAGCTCCCATTATCATCTATACACAATATAAACATGTTTTGGGCAAATCTGAGCGAAAACAGAGTAGTTTTGATGGGGCATAGAAGGGTGACGCCGATATGGTCACTTTTGACTTGAAAAAGTCACGGAAATCTTTTAGCCCAAAAAGCTCCCATTATTATCTATACACAATTTAAACATGTTTTTGACAAATTTGAGCGAAAAGAGAATAGTTTTGATTGGGCATAGAAGGGTGACGCCGATATGGTCACATTTGGCTTGAAAAAGTCACGGAAAGTTTTTCGCCCAAAAAGCTCCCATTATCATCTATACACAATATAAACATGTTTGGACATATTTGAGCGAAAACAGAGTAGTTTTGATGGGGCATAGAAGGGTGACACCGATATGGTCACTTTTGTCTCGAAAAAGTCACGGAAATCTTTTCGCCCAAAAAGCTCCCATTATCATCTATACACAATATAAACATGTTTTGGGCAAATTTGAGCGAAAATAGAGTAGTTTTGATGGGGCATATAAGGGTGACGCCGATATGGTCACTTTTGTCTCGAAAAAGTCACGGAAATCTTTTCGCCCAAAAAGCTCCCATTATCATCTATACACAATATAAACTTGTTTTGGGCAAATTTGAGAGAAAACAGAGTAGTTTTGATGGGGCATAGAAGGGTGACGCCGATATGGTCACTTTTGGCTCGAAAAAGTCTCGGAAAGCTTTTCGCTCAAAACGCTCCCATTATCATCTATACACAATATAAACATGTTTGGGACAAATTTGAGCGAAAACAGAGTAGTTTTGATGGGGCATATAAGGGTGACGCCGATATGGTCACTTTTGTCTCGAAAAAGTCACGGAAATCTTTTCGCCCAAAAAGCTCCCATTATCATCTATACACAATATAAACTTGTTTTGGGCAAATTTGAGAGAAAACAGAGTAGTTTTGATGGGGCATAGAAGGGTGACGCCGATATGGTCACTTTTGGCTCGAAAAAGTCTCGGAAAGCTTTTCGCTCAAAACGCTCCCATTATCATCTATTGTGTATAGATGATAATTCATAATATTGAAACTAATTTTCATAATGAACCTTTAGAAATAAATAAGTTAAGAAAAAATAGAAAAGGATTTCAAGGGCATAGAAGGATTAATAGAAATATGGATACTAGAAACTTTTACTCTAGACCTACTCCTCCAGATATTCAATATGAAGAAAGGTCCAAGTTTAGATCTACTGATTATAATGGACAAAGTATCTATGAATGGAATATAGATGGAAAATCTGAAGGAGAAATCCTAAACACATTACAAGAAATGGGAATGGCTAACATAGCCTATAAATGTTCAGATAAAACTGACCAAGTCTGTGTATCCTTAATTGTTACAGGATTTACCGGACAATTAAAAAACTGGTGGGACAATGCTCTTACTTTTCAACAAAAAGAAGAAATCTTAAACTATAAAAATGATTTAGGAGAAGAAGAACCAGTAAATCAATTAATTTACACAATTAGTATGCACTTTATTGGAAATCCTAAAGAAGAGCTCCAAGCTAATAGAGAAATACTAAATAACTTAAAGTGTAAAACACTCAGTGATTACAGATGGTATAAAGATGTATTCCTTTCATATGTATTCAAAAGATCAGACTGTAATAAAGGATATTGGAAGGAACACTTCGTTGCTGGTCTACCTTCCTTATTCGCCCAAAGAATTAATCAAAAAATAAAAGAAGAATTACAATCTGAAGAAATTCCCTGGAAAGATATAACATATGGTCAGTTAACTGCTTTTGTAAAAAGGGAAGGATTAGCATTATGTTCAGAACTTAAATTACAGGCTAAATACGGTAAAGATAAGGGATCACGAAGAAAAGAATTAGGAAATTTCTGCCAAGACTTTGGATTAGAAAAGGTTGGTGATCCTCCTAGTAAAAGAAAACAATTTAAAAAATCTGATAAAAAACAAAGTTTTAGAAAATCTAGATTTAATAAACAAAATAATAAAAAATCTGATAAACCAAGGGAAAAGAAAATTATCTGTTATAAGTGTGGAAAACCTGGACATAAAGCGAATCAATGCAATCTTAGACAAAAGATTTCAGAAGTTTGCAAAGAAGATGCAGAATTAAAAGACAAACTAGTTAAAATACTTATTAAAGAATCATCAGAAGAAGAAGGTCAAGAATCATCAGACTCTGATGACTCTGGATCCACTCAATTTTGTTATGTTATAACAAAAGAAAAAGAGAATGAAACTTAATTATAAAATACCTAGTGCATCTGTATGTAACAATGGATATTGTTTTAAAAATACTTTTATAATGGTAAAAGACTTAACACAAGAAGTTATATTAGGAACACCCTTTCTAACACAGATCTATCCCTTTAAAGTTAATAGACATGGTGTTCATACTAAAGTAATGGGAACTAAATTAACATTTAAGTTCTTTAATCCCATTAGACATTCAGAAGTTACTTTACTTCAAACTTCATCTATAATAAAAAATATAAATCTTATTACAAAAAAGTCATCATTAATCAACTCGTTAACTAAAGAAATCTACAATCTTAAAATTGAAGAGAAACTTGTAAATCCTAGTTTACAACTAAAAATAAAAGAACTTGAAGAACTCTTTATAAAATCAGTTTGTTCAGATTCTCCAACAGCCTTTTGGGAAAGAAAAAGACATCAAGTATCCTTACCTTATGAGAAAGAATTTAAAGAAATTAATATTCCTACTAAAGCTAGACCAATACAAATGAATTTAGAATTATTAAATTACTGTAAAGAAGAAATAAAGTCCCTTTTAAACAAAAAATTAATTAGAGAATCAAAGTCTCCTTGGAGTTGTGCAGCTTTTTATGTTAATAATCAAGCAGAAAAGGAAAGAGGAGCACCCCGTTTAGTTATAAACTATAAACCACTTAATAAAGCTTTACAATGGATAAGATATCCTATTCCAAATAAGAGAGATTTACTTAACAGACTTTTTGATTCTAATATATATTCAAAATTTGATATGAAAAGTGGATTTTGGCAAATACAAATAATAGAAGAGGATAGATATAAAACAGCCTTTACAGTTCCTTTTGGACATTACGAATGGAATGTAATGCCATTTGGATTAAAAAATGCACCATCAGAATTTCAAAAAATAATGAATGATATATTTAATCCATACTCTAAATTTATAATAGTCTATATTGACGATGTTTTAATATTCTCTAAAACCATAGAAGAACATTTTAAACATCTAAATACCTTTTTATATATTATTAAGAAAAATGGCCTAGCAGTCTCAGCCCCGAAAATAAAATTATTCCAAACTAAAATAAGATTCTTAGGACATAACATTTATCAATAAACAATAAGGCCAATCAATAGAAGTATAGAATTCGCCAATAAATTTCCAGATGAAATAAAAGATAAAACACAACTCCAAAGATTCTTAGGATGTTTAAACTATATTTCAGATTTTTTCCCTAACCTAAGACAAATGTGTACCCTTTTATTTCAAAGATTAAAGAAAAACCCTAAACCTTGGACAGAAGAACATACTAAAATTGTACGAATAATAAAAGAAAAAGTTAAAACCCTTCCATGTACAAATATTCCTCATCCTTCTGCTTTCATGATAGTTGAAACAGATGCGTCAGAAATAGGCTTCGGAGGAATATTAAAACAAAGACTACAAGATCAAACTAAAGAATCCTTAGTAAGATATTATTCTGGTGTTTGGTCTGGGCCACAAAAGAATTACAGTACTGTTAAAAAAGAAGTTCTTTCTATAGTTTTATGCATTTCTAAATTCCAAGATGATCTTTATAATAAAAAATTTTTACTTAGAGTTGATTGTAAATCAGCTAAAGAGATTTTACAAAAAGATGTTCAAAATTTAGTTTCTAAACAAATTTTTGCCAGATGGCAAGCCATAGTCTCAGTATTTGATTTTGAAATAGAATTTATTATAGGAGAACAAAATTCCTTACCTGATTTTCTTACAAGAGAATTTTTACAGGGAAAAACTACCTCATGAAATTCATCTATAAGATTTGGAAGGAGCAGATTGAACGTGATCTGTGGATTCCACCAGTTCAAGATTTAATTAACCTTTCTATTATACAGGGCCATCCTGATCAAGAAATGATTGATTTTCTCAAAAAATTAAAGCTGGAGGCCAAGAAAAGATTAAATAAGATTCCCTTTTGATAACTGTTTTTACTCACGATAAATTTTGATGAAAACCGTTTTCATTAACCCCCATTTCAAAAAAGTGAGAGAAAAAATAGAGCAAGATTTGCAAATACCCTTTCTTCGGCATATGTTTAGACTATCTATGATAAGAGGAGATCCAGATTTTGACCTAATATTGGTAATTGACCAAAGACTACAAATTGCAGATAAGAGATTTCGAAGTATTCCATTCTAATGGAATCAAGTAGCAGAAAACAGACCCCTCAAGACTATGAGCTTGTTCCTACAAGTTCAGCAATTGTTCTTACTCAGAATCAGTTCCAGTCCCTTGCAGAATTTCCTCCTCTCTCATACCAAGAAGTCCTTTTTAGTCCAAAAACCCCTGCTAAGGCAATTCCCAAAAGAGACACTCCTTATTTTAGATATGTTACAAAACAGAGTCCCATACAAGAAGTCTACCTTACCCCGGAACATGAAGTCCTGTCTCAAACACAAATAGAACCTTTTATTACCAAACTCTTCCCCACAGACTTCCAATGGTTTCCAGATGATTTAAAGAAAACTAGAAGATTCTATGAACTCATCCTCATAGACTCTGGTTCTGCTGAAATCATCCACAGGATGTGTGAGTCAGATACAAAAAAGATCAACTTCTCTAAAATAAAAATTCTTCAAGTCCTCACTGTTTCCGACTGGAGTAACCCTTGGGATCTTAAACCCTTTACGGTTCCTCAAGCCCTTCCTGGATACTCTTACATAGACTACAAAAATGCTTGGTATTACACATTATTGCTAAGACCCTATAGTCATTCTTGGTTCATCTTCTTTGACAGAAGATGCAATGACAATATTCCAGTATGGTTCTATCATTGGTGGTATCACTTTGGTGTTATTGATGATATTTACCCAGATCTCGCAAGAGTTACTTATGATTATTATTGTAAGCATTCTCTAAATAAACCTTTTACCAGACCTCTTAGGTTTCACAAAGATACCGGTTTAGCATGGATTTTTTGCTGGACCTATGAGACCATCCAAGTCCTCCCAAAACCATTCCCCTTAACATTATGCAGGAAATACAAAATCAGATGGTGGGAAAAGTTTGATCTCAATGTCCTCACCATACCAAAGATACAAGAAATCCTGTCCAGGAAAAAACCAAAACCCCAAAGCCCAATACCACAAACAAATAGCCCAATACCTCCACAACAGTCTCCGGTAAATTGCCCTGCTGATCAATTAAAGCAATGGCAAGAATTCCAGGCCTTCCAAAAATACCTAGCATCACAAAATGTACAACCAGCAGCATCCACCTCACAAAACAGTCCACCCATAAAAGATGATCCTTCACAAGATGCTCAAGACCCATATGATTTTTAGTTTATATGTTCTTTATATGTAATTTTTTTTTTTTTATAAAAAAAAAAAAAAAAAAAAAAAAAAAAAAATTGAATGAGTGATAAGTATTTGTAAGAGTTGTAAGAGTATTTGTAAGTATTGTAAGTATTGCGTATATTTGTAAGTATTGTATTATATACGCATGTGGTGTAATCAATAAATCTACTAGACCACTGGAGCCATCAAGAGAAGAAAGACGAAGACCACAGACTGATGGAAAGAAAAGCCGACGACAACAGTCACTATTCACAAGTCACTATTCATTGTCACTATGCACGACAAAAGTTACTATGCACTATTCACTATTTCAACTTTTACTATTCACTCGTATTATTCATAAAGAGCCAAAGAGGCATCTCCCGCTATTTTCGCGGGAAGGAAGACTTTATCAGAACAGATCCTTCACATGCCTACAGT
Source organism: Persicaria tinctoria (assembly GCA_037127255.1). Classification (NCBI taxonomy): domain Eukaryota; kingdom Viridiplantae; phylum Streptophyta; class Magnoliopsida; order Caryophyllales; family Polygonaceae; genus Persicaria; species Persicaria tinctoria. Next base: position 41,270,603 of record JBANSL010000020.1, read on the forward strand.
TGAACTACAAAAGACGTATGCAATGACGTCAAATGCAGATCAACTCTCGCCTATATAAAGAAGGATACAGATTGAAGAAGGGGCATCGAAATTCAGAGAGTGCTCTTCCATATCTCAAAAACCTCTCAATTCTCAAAAATATTTTCTTTCAGTTTTCAAGTTGTTCTAAGTTGAAGAAAAGTTTGAATATTTGTAAGTCCTTCTTATTTTACCATAAATTGCTTGTATTCAATAGTTCCAAAAATTATATAAGAGTTATAATTTGTGGTTATTTTCTGAGTTTATTACCTATTTTCAAATAATCGTTACTATTATCAAATCTGGGTTCCAACTGGTATTAGAGCCTGAGTCTGAAGATTTATCATTTTGCTCATTTATACATTGTATTTGTTTGTCTTTATCTAATTTTTTATTTATTTTATCAATTAGAGTTAAGGGTGAACTTAGTGAGACATTTTTTAGAGATTCTTTTGGAATTCCTTGAATCTGAAAATGAGGTTTAGAAATATTCCTAGGGAACTTAGGTTCTTCACTAGCTATTTTCTCATGCACAAGTTCTACTTGGGTGGCTATAGTATAAAGAAGCTGATTAGAATAATTATTTTGTTGAAAGATTTTTTTAACATCTTCTAAGGTAGATGTTCTATTTTCTGAAGTGTCAATCCTACCATTTTTAAATGGTTCACCTGTTATTTCTCCTTCTTCAGTTTTGATTTTTATTCCTTTTAGAGGAGGGTGAATTGAATGAACTGTTCCCTCGGGTAAAATGTTCCATGTTTTAGTAAGTCTAGTTTGTACTTCTATGGACTTATAATTAAAAGGTTGTTTTATACCATTTTTCTTAAGGTAGTGTTTGAACCAGCTAAAGAAAGGAATATTACTTTGAAATTTTTCCATTTCTGCATACCAAATTTCTCTAATTTTAATTTTATAACTTTCTTCAAAACTTAAGAACCAATTTCTCTTTTCATTATTTTTTCTTGAATTAAAATCAGTTCTAAGGTAATCTTTGTCTATTGTAAAGACAGAGTTGATAATAACATTTATTGAAGAGTATCTATTCATTTCACTATCAGTAGGAGAAGACTGAGTTTGGTCTATAGGTTTTGTAACCTGATTAGGTATAGGACTACTGAAGTCTAGGATTACTTCTGTATTTTCTAAGTCTATGCTCTTATTTCTTCTACTATAATTATTACTTCTGGTAGTATAGAAAGAGTCTGAAAAAGAGCTTCTCGGACCTAAACTATTTCCTAGTCTTGGTAATGTTGAATAACTTCTACTAAGATTGAATTTAAGAAGAACTTTACCATCTGAACTTTCAGTTATTTCTGAAACATCTTTTTTTTCTAAATCTTCTGGGGGACAATCATGTTCTAGTTCTAAAGTAGTTGGAATAGTTATATCATCCCATTTAATAAGTTTAGGAGTAAATATTGTAGATTTTTCAGCTTCTAATTGAAGTAAAGTTGTTTTGATGGGGCATAGAAGGGTGACGCCGATATGGTCACTATTGGATCGAAAAAGTCACGAAAAGCTTTTGTCCCAAACATGTTTATATTGTGTATAGAGTAGCTTTGATAATAACTACTCTGTTTTCGCTCAAATTTGTCCCAAACATGTTCATATTGTGCATAGATGATAATGGGAGCTTTTTGGGCGAAAAGGTTTCAGTGACTTTTTTGAGTCAAAAGTGACCACATCGGCGTCACCCTTCTATGCCCCATCAAAACTACTCTGTTTTCGCTCAAATTTGTCTAAACATGTTTATATTGTGTATAGATGATAATGGGAGCTTTTTGGGCGAAAAAACTTTCCGTGACTTTTTCAAGCCAAAAGTGACCATATCGGCGTCACCCTTCTATGCCCAATCAAAACTACTCTCTTTTCGCTCAAATTTGTCTAAAACGTGTTTATATTGTGTATCGATAATAATGGGAGATTTTTGGGCTAAAAGATTTCCATGACTTTTTCGAGACAAAAGTGACCATATCGGCGTCACCCTTCTATGCCCCATAAAAACTACTCTGTTTTCGCTCAAATTTGTCCCAAACATTTTTATATTGTGCATAGATGATAATGGGAGCTTTTTGGGCGAAAAGCTTTCCGTGACTTTTTCGAGCCAAAAGTGACCACATCGGCGTCACCCTTCTATGCCCCATCATAATTACTCTGTTTTCGCTCAAATTTGTCCAAAACATGTTTATATTGTGTATAGGTGACAATGGGAGCTTTTTGGGCGAAAAGCTTTCCGTGACTTTTTCGAGCCAAAAGTGACCACATCGGCGTCACCCTTCTATGCCCCATCAAAACTACTCTGTTTTCGCTCAAATTTTCCCAAACATATTTATATTGTGTATAGATGATAATGGGAGCTATTTGAGCGAAAAACTTTCCGTGACTTTTTCGAGCCAAAAGTGACGATATCGGCGTCACCCTTCTATGCCCCATAAAAACTACTCTGTTTTCGCTCAAATTTGTCCCAAACATGTTCATATTGTGCATAGATGATAATGGGAGCTTTTTGGGCAAAAAGCTTTCAGTGACTTTTTCGAGTCAAAAGTGACCACATCGGCGTCACCCTTCTATTCCCCATCAAAACTACTCTTTTTTCACTCAAATTTGTCCAAACATGTTTATATTGTGTATAAATGATAATTGGAGCTTTTTAGGCGAAAAAATTTCCGTGACTTTTTCAAGCCAAAAGTGACCATATCGGCGTCACCTTTCTATGCCCAATCAAAACTACTCTGTTTTCGCTCAAATTTGCCCAAAACATGTTTATATTGTGTATAGATGATAATGGGAGCATTTTGGGCGAAAAGATTTCCGTGACTTTTTCGAGACAAAAGTGACAATATCGGCGTCACCCTTCTATGCCCCATAAAAACTACTCTGTTTTCGCTCAAATTTGTCCCAAACATTTTTATATTGTGCATAGATAATAATGGGAGCTTTTTGGGCGAAAAGCTTTCCGTGACTTTTTCGAGCCAAAAGTGACCACATCGGCGTCACCCTTCTATGCCCCATCATAACTACTCTGTTTTCGCTCAAATTTGTCCAAAACATGTTTATATTGTGTATAGGTGACAATGGGAGCTTTTTCGGCGAAAAGCTTTCCGTGACTTTTTCGAGCCAAAAGTGACCACATCGGCGTCACCCTTCTATGCCCCATCAAAACTACTCTGTTTTCGCTCAAATTTTCCCAAACATATTTATATTGTGTATAGATGATAATGGGAGCTATTTGAGCGAAAAACTTTCCGTGACTTTTTCGAGCCAAAAGTGACGATATCGGCGTCCCCCTTCTATGCCCCATAAAAACTACTCTGTTTTCGCTCAAATTTGTCCCAAACATGTTCATATTGTGCATAGATGATAATGGGAGCTTTTTGGGCGAAAAGGTTTCAGTGACTTTTTCGAGTCAAAAGTGACCACATCGGCGTCACCCTTCTATGACCCATCAAAACTACTCTGTTTTCGCTCAAATTTGTCCAAACATGTTTATATTGTGTATAGATGATAATTGGAGCTTTTTAGGCGAAAAACTTTCCGTGACTTTTTCAAGCCAAAAGTGACCATATCGGCGTCACCCTTCTATGCCCAATCAAAACTACTCTCTTTTCGCTCAAATTTGTCTAAAACATGTTTATATTGTGTATAGATAATAATGGGAGCTTTTTGGGCTAAAAGATTTCCGTGACTTTTTCGAGACAAAAGTGACAATATCGGCGTCACCCTTCTATGCCCCATAAAAACTACTCTGTTTTCGCTCAAATTTGTCCCAAACATTTTTATATTGTGCATAGATGATAATGGGAGCTTTTTGGGCGAAAAGCTTTCCGTGACTTTTTCGAGCCAAAAGTGACCACATCGGTGTCACCCTTCTATGCCCCATCATAACTACTCTGTTTTCGCTCAAATTTGTCCAAAACATGTTTATATTGTGTATAGGTGACAATGAGAGCTTTTTGGGCGAAAAGCTTTCCGTGACTTTTTCGAGCCAAAAGTGACCACATCGGCGTCACCCTGCTATGCCCCCATCAAAACTACTCTCTTTTCGCTCAAATTTGTCCAAAACATGTTTATATTGTGTATAAATGAAAATTGGAGCTTTTTGGGCGAAAAACTTTCCGTGACTTTTTCGAGCCAAAAGTGACGACATCGGCGTCACCCTTCTATGCCCCATCAAAACTACTTCTGTTTTCGCTCAAATTTGTCCCAAACATGTTTATATTGTTTATAGATGATAATGGGAGCTTTTTGGGCGAAAAACATTCCGTGACATTTCCGAGCCAAAAGTGACCACATCGGCATCACTCTTCTATGCCCCATCAAAACTACACTGTTTTCGCTCAAATTTGTCCCAACCATGTTTATATATTGCATAGATGATAATGGGAGCTTTTTTGGCGAAAAGCTTTCCGTGATTTTTTCGAGCCAAAAGTGACCACATCGGCGTCACCCTTCTATGCCCCATCAAAACTACTCTGTTTTCGCTCAAATTTTCCCAAACATGTTTATATTGTGTATAGCTGATAATGGGAGCTATTTGAGCGAAAAACTTTCGGTGACTTTTTCGAGCCAAATGTGACGATATCGACGTCCCCCTTCTATGCCCCATAAAAACTACTCTGTTTTCGCTCAAATTTGTCCCAAACATGTTCATATTGTGCATAGATGATAATGGGAGCTTTTTGGGCGAAAAGCTTTCAGTGACTTTTTCGAGTCAAAAGTGACCACATCGGCGTCACCCTTCTATGCCCCATCAAAACTACTCTGTTTTCGCTCAAATTTGTCGAAACATGTTTATATTGTGTATAGATGATAATGGGAGCTTTTTGGGCGAAAAACTTTCCGTGACTTTTTCAACCCAAAAGTGACCATATCGGCGTCACCCTTCTATGCTCAATCAAAACTACTCTCTTTTCGCTCAAATTTGTCTAAAACGTGTTTATATTGTGTATAGATAATAATGGGAGATTTTTGGGCTAAAAGATTTCCATGACTTTTTCGAGACAAAAGTGACCATATCGGCGTCACCCTTCTATGCCCTATAAAAACTACTCTGTTTTCGCTCAAATTTGTCCCAAACATTTTTATATTGTGCATAGATGATAATGGGAGCTTTTTGGGCGAAAAGTTTTCCGTGACTTTTTCGAGCCAAAAGTGACCACATCGGCGTCACCCTTCTATGCCCCATCAAAACTACACTGTTTTCGCTCAAATTTGTCCCAACCATGTTTATATATTGCATAGATGATAATGGGAGCTTTTTTGGCGAAAAGCTTTCCGTTATTTTTTCGAGCCAAAAGTGACCACATCGGCGTCACCCTTCTATGCCCCATCAAAACTACTCTGTTTTCGCTCAAATTTTCCCAAACATGTTTATATTGTGTATAGATGATAATGGGAGCTATTTGAGCGAAAAACTTTCGGTGACTTTTTCGAGCCAAATGTGACGATATCGGCGTCCCCCTTCTATGCCCCATAAAAACTACTCTGTTTTCGCTCAAATTTGTCCCAAACATGTTCATATTGTGCATAGGTGATAATGGGAGCTTTTTGGGCGAAAAGCTTTCAGTGACTTTTTCTAGTCAAAAGTGACCACATCGGCGTCACCCTTCTATGCCCCATCAAAACTACTCTGTTTTCGCTCAAATTTGTCGAAACATGTTTATATTGTGTATAGATGATAATGGGAGCTTTTTGGGCGAAAAACTTTCCGTGACTTTTTCAACCCAAAAGTGACCATATTGGCGTCACCCTTCTATGCCCAATCAAAACTACTCTCTTTTCGCTCAAATTTGTCTAAAACGTGTTTATATTGTGTATAGATAATAATGGGAGATTTTTGGGCTAAAAGATTTCCATGACTTTTTCGAGTCAAAAGTGACCATATCGGCGTCACCCTTCTATGCCCTATAAAAACTACTCTGTTTTCGCTCAAATTTGTCCCAAACATTTTTATATTGTGCATAGATGATAATGGGAGCTTTTTGGGCGAAAAGCTTTCCGTGACATTTTCGAGCCAAAAGTGACCACATCGGCGTCACCCTTCTATGCCCCATCAAAACTACTCTGTTTTCGCTCAAATTTTCCCAAACATATTTATATTGTGTATAGATGATAATGGGAGCTATTTGAGCGAAAAACTTTCCGTGACTTTTTCGAGCCATAAGTGACCATATCGGCGTCACCCTTCTATGCCCCATAAAAACTACTCTGTTTTCGCTCAAATTTTTCCCAAACATGTTTATATTGTGCATAGATGATAATGGGAGCTTTTTGGGCGAAAAGCTTTCCGTGACTTTTTCGAGCCAAAAGTGACCACATCGGCGTCACCCTGCTATGCCCCCATCAAAACTACTCTGATTTCGCTCAAATTTGTCCAAAACATGTTTATATTGTGCATAGATGATAATGGGAGCTTTTTGGGCGAAAAACTTTCCGTGACTTTTTCGAGCCAAAAGTGACGACATCGGCGTCACCCTTCTATGCCCCATCAAAACTACTTCTGTTTTCGCTCAAATTTGTCCCAAACATGTTTATATTGTGTATAGATGATAATGGGAGCTTTTTGGGTGAAAAACATTCCGTGACATTTTCGAGCCAAAAGTGACCACATCGGCATCACCCTTCTATGCCCCATCAAAACTACGCTGTTTTCGCTCAAATTTGTCCAAACATGTTTATATTGTGTATAGATGATAATGGGAGCTTTTTGGGCGAAAAACTTTCCGTGACTTTTTTAAGCCAAAAGTGACCATATCGGCGTCACCCTTCTATGCCCAATCAAAACTACTCTCTTTTCGCTCAAATTTGTCTAAAACATGTTTATATTGTGTATAGATAATAATGGGAGCTTTTTTGGCTAAAAGATTTCCGTGACTTTTTCAAGCCAAAAGTGACCATATCGGCGTCACCCTACTATGCCCCATCAAAACTACTCTCTTTTCGCTCAAATTTGTCTAAAACATGTATATATTTTGTATAGATAATAATGGGAGCTTTTTGGGCTAAAAGATTTCCGTGACTTTTTCAAGCCAAAAGTGACCATGTCGGCGTCACCCTTATATGCCCCATCAAAACTACTCTGTTTTCGCTCAAATTTGCCCAAAACATGTTTATATTGTGTATAGATGATAATGGGAGCATTTTGGGCGAAAAGATTTCCGTGACTTTTTCGAGACAAAAGTGACCATATCGGCGTCACCCTTCTATGCCCCATAAAAACTACTCTGTTTTCGCTCAAATTTTTCCCAAACATGTTTATAGTGTGCATAGATGATAATGGGAGCTTTTTGGGCGAAAAGCTTTCCGTGACTTTTTCGAGCCAAAAGTGACCACATCGGCGTCACCCTTCTATGCCCCATCATAACTACTCTGTTTTCGCTCAAATTTGTCCAAAACATGTTTATATTGTGTATAGGTGACAATGGGAGCTTTTTGGGCGAAAAGCTTTCCGTGACTTTTTCGAGCGAAAAGTGACCACATCGGCGTCACCCTTCTATGCCCCATCAAAACTACTCTGTTTTCGCTCAAATTTTCCCAAACATATTTATATTGTGTATAGATGATAATGGGAGCTATTTGAGCGAAAAACTTTCCGTGACTTTTTCGAGCCATAAGTGACCATATCGGCGTCACCCTTCTATGCCCCATAAAAACTACTCTGTTGTCGCTCAAATTTTTCCCAAACATGTTTATATTGTTTATAGATGATAATGGGAGCTTTTTGGGCGAAAAACATTCCGTGACATTTCCGAGCCAAAAGTGACCACATCGGCATCACCCTTCTATGCCCCATCAAAACTACACTGTTTTCGCTCAAATTTGTCCCAACCATGTTTATATATTGCATAGATGATAATGGGAGCTTTTTTGGCGAAAAGCTTTCCGTGATTTTTTCGAGCCAAAAGTGACCACATCGGCGTCACCCTGCTATGCCCCCATCAAAACTACTCTGATTTCGCTCAAATTTTTCCAAAACATGTTTATATTGTGCATAGATAATAATGGGAGCTTTTTGGGCGAAAAGCTTTCCGTGACTTTTTCGAGCAAAAAGTGACCACATCGGCGTCACCCTTCTATGCCCCATCAAAACTACTCTGTTTTCGCTCAAATTTTCCCAAACATATTTATATTGTGTATAGATGATAATGGGAGCTATTTGAGCGAAAAACTTTCCGTGACTTTTTCGAGGCAAAAGTGACCATATCGGCGTCACCCTTCTATGCCCCATAAAAACTACTTTGTTTTCGCTCAAATTTGTCCCAAAGATGTTCACATTGTGCATAGATGATAATGGGAGCTTTTTGGGCGAAAAGATTACCGTGACTCTTTCGAGACAAAAGTTACCATATCAGCGTCACCCTTCTATGCCCCATCAAAACTACTCTGTTTTCGCTCAAAATTTTCCCAAACATGTTTATATTGTGTGTTGATGATAATGGGAGCTTTTTGAGCGAAAAGCTTTCCGGGACTTTTTCGAGCCAAAAGTGACCATATCGGCGTCACCCTTCTATGCCCTATCAAAACTACTCTGTTTTCGCTCAAATTTGTCCCAAACATGTTCATATTGTGCATAGATGATAATGGAACTTTTTGGGCAAAAATCTTTCAGTGACTTTTTCGAGTCAAAACTGACCACATCGGCGTCACCCTTCTATGCCCCCTCAAAACTACTCTGTTTTCGCTCAAATTTGTCCAAACATGTTTATATTGTGTATAGATGATAATGGGAGCTTTTTGGGCGAAAAGATTTCCGTTACTTTTTCGAGACAAAAGTGACCATATCGGCGTCACCCTTCTATGCCCCATCAAAACTACTCTGTTTTCGCTCAAATTTGTCCAAACATGTTTATATTGTGTATAGATGATAATGGGAGCTTTTTGGGCGAAAAACTTTCCGTGACTTTTTCAAGCCAAAAGTGACCATATCGGCGTCACCCTTCTATGCCCCATCAAAACTACTCTGTTTTCGCTCAAATTTGAACAAAACATGTTTATATTGTGTATAGATGATAATGGGAGCTTTTTGGGCGAAAAGATTTCCGTGACTTTTTCGAGACAAAAGTGACCATGTCAGCGTCACCCTTCTATGCCCCATCAAAACTACTCTGTTTTCGCTCAAAATTTTCCCAAACATGTTTATATTGTGTGTAGATGAAAATGGGAGCTTTTTGAGCGAAAAGCTTTCCGGGACTTTCTCGAGCCAAAAGTCACCATATCGGCGTCACCCTTCTATGCCCCATCAAAACTACTCTGTTTTCGCTCAAATTTGACCAAAACATGTTTATATTGTGTATAGATGATAATGGGAGCTTTTTGGGCGAAAAGATTTCAGTGACTTTTTCGAGACAAAAGTGACCATATCGGCGTCACCCTTATATGCCCCGTCAAAACTACTCTGTTTTCGCTCAAATTTGTCCCAAACATGTTTATATTGTGTATAGATGATAATGGGAGCTTTTTGAGCGAAAAGCTTTCCGATACTTTTTCGAGCCAAAAGTGACCATATCGGCGTCACTCTTCTATGCCCCATCAAAACTACTCTGTTTTTGCTCAAATTTGCCCAAAACAAGTTTATATTGTGTATAGATTATAATGGGAGCTTTTTGGGCGAAAAGATTTCCGTGACTTTTTCGAGCCAAAAGTGACCATATCGGCGTCACCCTTCTATGCCCCATCAAAACTACTCTGTTCTCGCTCAAACTTTCCCAAACATATTTATATTGTGTATAGATGATAATGGGAGCTATTTGAGCGAAAAACTTTTCGTGACTTTTTAGAGCCATAAGTGACCATATCGGCGTCACCCTTCTATGCCCCATAAAAACTACTCTGTTTTCGCTCAAATTTATCCCAAACAGGTTTATATTGTGCATAGATGATAATGGAAGCTTTTTGGGCGAAAAGCTTTCCGTGACTTTTTCGAGCCAAAAGTGACCACATCGGCGTCACCCTGCTATGCCCCCATCAAAACTACTCTGTTTTCGCTCAAATTTGTCCAAAACATGTTTATATTGTGTATAGATGATAATGGGAGCTTTTTGGGCGAAAAACTTTCCGTGACTTTTTCGAGCCAAAAGTGACGACATCGGCGTCACCCTTCTATGCCCCATCAAAACTACTTCTGTTTTCGCTCAAATTTGTCCCAAACATGTTTATATTGTGTATAGATGATAATGGGAGCTTTTTGGGCGAAAAACATTCCGTGACATTTTCGAGCCAAAAGTGACCACATCGGCATCACCCTTCTATGCACCATCAAAACTACCCTGTTTTCGCTCAAATTTGTCCCAACCATGTTTATATTGTGCATAGATGATAATGGGAGCTTTTTGGGCGAAAAGCTTTCCGTGACTTTTTTGAGCCAAAAGTGACCACATCGGCGTCACCCTTCTATGCCCCATCAAAACTACTCTGTTTTCGCTCAAATTTTCCCAAACATGTTTATATTGTGTATAGATGATAATGGGAGCTATTTGAGCGAAAAACATTCCGTGACTTTTTCGAGCCAAAAGTGACCATATCGGCGTCACCCTTCTATGCCCCATAAAAACTACTCTGTTTTCGCTCAAATTTGTCCCAAACATGTTCATATTGTGCATAGATGATAATGGGAGCTTTTTGGGCGAAAAGCTTTCAGTGACTTTTTCGAGTCAAAAGTGACCACATCAGCGTCACCCTTCTATGCCCCATCAAAACTACTCTGTTTTCGCTCCAATTTGCCCAAAACATGTTTATATTGTGTATAGATTATAATGGGAGCTTTTTGGGCGAAAAGATTTCCGTGACTTTTTCGAGACAAAAGTGACCATATCGGCGTCACCCTTATATGCCCCATCAAAACCACTCTGTTTTCGCTCAAATTTGTCCCAAACATGTTCATATTGTGCATAGATGATAGTGGGAGCTTTTTGGGCGAAAAGCTTTCACTGACTTTTTCGAGTCAAAACTGACCACATCGCCGTCACCCTTCTATGCCCCATCAAAACTACTCTGTTTTCGCTCAAATTTGTCCAAACATGTTTATATTGTGTATAGATGATAATGGGAGCTTTTTGGGCGAAAAACTTTCCGTGACTTTTTCAAGCCAAAGGTGACCATATCGGCGTCACCCTTCTATGCCCAATCAAAACTACTCTCTTTTCGCTCAAATTTGTCAAAAACATGTTTAAATTGTGTATAGATAATAATGGGAGCTTTTTGGGATAAAAGATTTTCGTACCTTTTTCAAGTCAAAAGTGACCATATCGGCGTCACCCTTCTATGCCCCATCAAAACTACTCTGTTTTCGCTCAGATTTGCCCAAAACATGTTTATATTGTGTATAGATGATAATGGGAGCTTTTTGGACGAAAAGATTTCAGTGACTCTTTCGAGACAAAAGTGACCATATCGGCGTCACCCTTATATGCCCCATCAAAACTACTCTGTTTACGCTCAAATTTGTCCCAAACATGTTTATATTGTGTATAGATGATAATGGGAGCTTTTTGAGCGAAAAGCTTTCCGTTACTTTTTCGAGCCAAAAGTGACCATATCGGCGTCACCCTTCTATGCCCCATCAAAACTACTCTGTTTTCGCTCAAATTTGTCCCAAACATGTTTATATTGTGTATAGATGATAATGGGAGCTTTTTGAGCGAAAAGCTTTCTGTGACTTTTTCGAGCCAAAAGTGACCATATCGGCGTCACCCTTCTATGCCCCATCAAAACTACTCTGATTTCGCTCAAATTTGCCCAAAACAAGTTTATATTGTGTATAGATGATTATAGGAGCTTTTTGGGCGAAAAGATTTGCGTGACTTTTTCGAGACAAAAGTAACCATATCGGCGTCACCCTTCTATGCCCCATCAAAACTACTCTATTTTCGCTCAAATTTGTCCCAAACATGTTTATATTGTGTATAGATGATAATGGGAGCGTTTTGAGCGAAAAGCTTACTGTGACTTTTTCGAGCCAAAAGTGACCATATCGGTGTCACCCTTCTATGCCCCATCAAAACTACTATGTTTTCGCTCAAATTTGCCCAAAACATGTTTATATTGTGTATAGATGATAATGGGAGCTTTTTGGGCGAAAAGATTTCCGTGACTTTTTCGAGACAAAAGTGACCATATCGGCGTCACCCTTCTATGCCCCATCAAAACTACTCGGTTTTCGCTCAAAATTTTCCCAAACATGTTTATATTGTGTATAGATGATAATGGGAGCTTTTTGAGCGAAAAGCTTCCCGGGACATTTTCGAGCCAAAAGTCACCATATCGGCGTCACCCTTCTATGCCCCATCAAAACTACTCTGTTTTCGCTCAAATTTGACCAAAACATGTTTATATTGTGTATAGATGATAATGGGAGCTTTTTGGGCGAAAAGAATTCAGTGACTTTTTCGAGACAAAAGTGACCATATCGGCGTCACCCTTATATGCCCCATCAAAACTACTCTGTTTTCGCTCAAATTTGTCCCAAACATGTTTATATTGTGTATAGATGATAATGGGAGCTTTTTGGGCGAAAAACTTTCCGTGACTTTTTCGAGCCAAAAGTGACGACATCGGCGTCACCCTTCTATGCCCCATCAAAACTACTTCTGTTTTCGCTCAAATTTGTCCCAAACATGTTTATATTGTGTATAGATGATAATGGGAGCTTTTTGGGCGAAAAACATTCCGTGACATTTTCGAGCCAAAAGTGACCACATCGGCATCACCCTTCTATGCACCTTCAAAACTACCCTGTTTTCGCTCAAATTTGTCCCAACCATGTTTATATTGTGCATAGATGATAATGGGAGCTTTTTGGGCGAAAAGCTTTCCGTGACTTTTTTGAGCCAAAAGTGACCACATCGGCGTCACCCTTCTATGCCCCATCAAAACTACTCTGTTTTCGCTCAAATTTTCCCAAACATGTTTATATTGTGTATAGATGATAATGGGAGCTATTTGAGCGAAAAACATTCCGTGACTTTTTCGAGTCAAAAGTGACCATATCGGCGTCACCCTTCTATGCCCCATAAAATCTACTCTGTTTTCGCTCAAATTTGTCCCAAACATGTTCATATTGTGCATAGATGATAATGGGAGCTTTTTGGGCGAAAAGCTTTCAGTGACTTTTTCGAGTCAAAAGTGACCACATCAGCGTCACCCTTCTATGCCCCATCAAAACTACTCTGTTTTCGCTCCAATTTGCCCAAAACATGTTTATATTGTGTATAGATTATAATGGGAGCTTTTTGGGCGAAAAGATTTCCGTGACTTTTTCGAGACAAAAGTGACCATATCGGCGTCACCCTTATATGCCCCATCAAAACCACTCTGTTTTCGCTCAAATTTGTCCCAAACATGTTCATATTGTGCATAGATGATAATGGGAGCTTTTTGGGCGAAAAGCTTTCACTGACTTTTTCGAGTCAAAACTGACCACATCGCCGTCACCCTTCTATGCCCCATCAAAACTACTCTGTTTTCGCTCAAATTTGTCCAAACATGTTTATATTGTGTATAGATGATAATGGGAGCTTTTTGGGCGAAAAACTTTCCGTGACTTTTTCAAGCCAAAGGTGACCATATCGGCGTCACCCTTCTATGCCCAATCAAAACTACTCTCTTTTCGCTCAAATTTGTCAAAAACATGTTTAAATTGTGTATAGATAATAATGGGAGCTTTTTGGGATAAAAGATTTTCGTACCTTTTTCAAGTCAAAAGTGACTATATCGGCGTCACCCTTCTATGCCCCATCAAAACTACTCTGTTTTCGCTCAGATTTGCCCAAAACATGTTTATATTGTGTATAGATGATAATGGGAGCTTTTTGGACGAAAAGATTTCAGTGACTTTTTCGAGACAAAAGTGACCATATCGGCGTCACCCTTATATGCCCCATCAAAACTACTCTGTTTACGCTCAAATTTGTCCCAAACATGTTTATATTGTGTATAGATGATAATGGGAGCTTTTTGAGCGAAAAGCTTTCCGTTACTTTTTCGAGCCAAAAGTGACCATATCGGCGTCACCCTTCTATGCCCCATCAAAACTACTCTGTTTTCGCTCAAATTTGTCCCAAACATGTTTATATTGTGTATAGATGATAATGGGAGCTTTTTGAGCGAAAAGCTTTCTGTGACTTTTTCGAGCCAAAAGTGACCATATCGGCGTCACCCTTCTATGCCCCATCAAAACTACTCTGATTTCGCTCAAATTTGCCCAAAACAAGTTTATATTGTGTATAGATGATTATAGGAGCTTTTTGGGCGAAAAGATTTGCGTGACTTTTTCGAGACAAAAGTAACCATATCGGCGTCACCCTTCTATGCCCCATCAAAACTACTCTATTTTCGCTCAAATTTGTCCCAAACATGTTTATATTGTGTATAGATGATAATGGGAGCGTTTTGAGCGAAAAGCTTACTGTGACTTTTTCGAGCCAAAAGTGACCATATCGGTGTCACCCTTCTATGCCCCATCAAAACTACTATGTTTTCGCTCAAATTTGCCCAAAACATGTTTATATTGTGTATAGATGATAATGGGAGCTTTTTGGGCGAAAAGATTTCCGTGACTTTTTCGAGACAAAAGTGACCATATCGGCGTCACCCTTCTATGCCCCATCAAAACTACTCGGTTTTCGCTCAAAATTTTCCCAAACATGTTTATATTGTGTATAGATGATAATGGGAGCTTTTTGAGCGAAAAGCTTCCCGGGACATTTTCGAGCCAAAAGTCACCATATCGGCGTCACCCTTCTATGCCCCATCAAAACTACTCTGTTTTCGCTCAAATTTGACCAAAACATGTTTATATTGTGTATAGATGATAATGGGAGCTTTTTGGGCGAAAAGAATTCAGTGACTTTTTCGAGACAAAAGTGACCATATCGGCGTCACCCTTATATGCCCCATCAAAACTACTCTGTTTTCGCTCAAATTTGTCCCAAACATGTTTATATTGTGTATAGATGATAATGGGAGCGTTTTGAGCGAAAAGCTTTCCGAGACTTTTTCGAGCCAAAAGTGACCATATCGGCGTCACCCTTCTATGCCCCATCAAAACTACTCTGTTTTCTCTCAAATTTGCCCAAAACAAGTTTATATTGTGTATAGATGATAATGGGAGCTTTTTGGGCGAAAAGATTTCCGTGACTTTTTCGAGACAAAAGTGACCATATCGGCGTCACCCTTATATGCCCCATCAAAACTACTCTATTTTCGCTCAAATTTGTCCCAAACATGTTTATATGTTGTAAAGATGATAATGGGAGCTTTTTGAGCGAAAACCTTTCCGTGACTTTTTCGAGCCAAAAGTGACCATATCGGCGTCACCCTTCTATGCCCCACCGAAACTACTCTGTTTTCGCTCAAATTTGTCCCAAACATGTTCATATTGTGCATAGATGATAATGGGAGCTTTTTGGGCGAAAAGCTTTCAGTGACTTTTTCGAGTCAAAACTGACCACATCGCCGTCACCCTTCTATGCCCCATCAAAACTACTCTATTTTCGCTCAAATTTGTCCAAACATGTTTATATTGTGTATAGATGATAATGGGAGCTTTTTGGGCGAAAAACTTTCCGTGACTTTTTCAAGCCAAAAGTGACCATATCGACGTCACCCTTCTATGCCCAATCAAAACTACTCTCTTTTCGCTGAAATTTGTCAAAAACATGTTTAAATTGTGTATAGATAATAATAGGAGCTTTTTGGGCGAAAAGATTTCCGTGACTTTTTCGAGACAAAAGTAACCATATCGGCGTCACCCTTCTATGCCCCATCAAAACTACTCTGTTTTCGCTCAAATTTGTCCCAAACATGTTTATATTGTGTATAGATGATAATGGGAGCGTTTTGAGCGAAAAGCTTACTGTGACTTTTTCGAGCCAAAAGTGACCATATCGGTGTCACCCTTCTATGCCCCATCAAAACTACTATGTTTTCGCTCAAATTTGTCCAAAACATGTTTATATTGTGTATAGATGATAATGGGAGCTTTTTGGGCGAAAAGATTTCCGTGACTTTTTCGAGACAAAAGTGACCATATCGGCGTCACCCTTCTATGCCCCATCAAAACTACTCGGTTTTCACTCAAAATTTTCCCAAATATGTTTATATTGTGTGTAGATGATAATGGGAGCTTTTTGAGCGAAAAGCTTTCCGGGAAATTTTCGAGCCAAAAGTGACCATATCGGCGTCACCCTTCTATGCCCCATCAAAACTACTCTATTTTCGCTCAAATTTGCCCAAAACATGTTTATATTGTGTATAGATGATAATGGGAGCTTTTTGGGCGAAAAACTTTCCGTGACTTTTTCAAGCCAAATGTGACCATATCGGCGTCACCCTTCTATGCCCAATCAAAACTACTCTCTTTTCGCTCAAATTTGTCAAAAACATGTTTAAATTGTGTATAGATAATAATGGGAGCTTTTTGGGCAAAAAGATTTCCGTGACTTTTTCAAGTCAAAAGTGACCATATCGGCGTCACCCTTCTATGCCCCATCAAAACTACTCTGTTTTCGCTCAGATTTGCCCAAAACATGTTTATATTGTGTATAGATGATAATGGGAGCTTTTTGGGCGAAAAGATTTCAGTGACTTTTTCGAGGCAAAAGTGACCATATTGACATCACCCTTCTATGCCCCATCAAAACTACTCTGTTTTCGCTCCAATTTGTCCAAAACATGTTTATATTGTGTATAGATGATAATGGGATCTTTTTGGGCGAAAAGCTTTCCGTGACTTTTTCGAGCCAAAAGTGACCATATCGGCGTCACCCTTCTATGCCCCATCAAAACTACTCTGTTTTCGCTCAAATTTGTCCCAAACATGTTTATATTGTGTATAGATGATAATGGGAGCTTTTTGAGCGAAAAGCTTTCTGTGACTTTTTCGAGCCAAAAGTGACCATATCGGCGTCACCCTTCTATGCCCCATCAAAACTACTCTGATTTCGCTCAAATTTGCCCAAAACAACTTTATATTGTGTATAGATGATAATAGGAGCTTTTTGGGCGAAAAGATTTCCGTGACTTTTTCGAGACAAAAGTAACCATATCGGCGTCACCCTTCTATGCCCCATCAAAACTACTCTGTTTTCGCTCAAATTCGTCCCAAACATGTTTATATTGTGTATAGATGATAATGGGAGCGTTTTGAGCGAAAAGCTTACTGTGACTTTTTCGAGCCAAAAGTGACCATATCGGTGTCACCCTTCTATGCCCCATCAAAACTACTATGATTTCGCTCAAATTTGTCCAAAAATGTTTATATTGTGTATAGATGATAACGGGAGCTTTTTGGGCGAAAAGATTTCCGTGACTTTTTCGAGACAAAAGTGACCATATCGGCGTCACCCTTCTATGCCCCATCAAAACTACTCGGTTTTCGCTCAAAATTTTCCCAAACATGTTTATATTGTGTGTAGAAGATAATGGGAGCATTTTGAGCGAAAAGCTTTCCGGGACATTTTCGAGCCAAAAGTGACCATATCGGCGTCACCCTTCTATGCCCCATCAAAACTACTCTATTTTCGCTCAAATTTGCCCAAAACATGTTTATATTGTGTATAGATGATAATGGGAGCTTTTTGGGCGAAAAGATTTCCGTGACTTTTTCGAGACAAAAGTGACCATATCGGTGTCACCCTTCTATGCCCCATCAAAACTACTCTGTTTTCGCTCAAATATGTCCAAACATGTTTATATTGTGTATAGATAATAATGGGAGCTTTTTGGGCGAAAAACTTTCCGTGACTTTTTTAAGCCAAATGTGACCATATCGGCGTCACCCTTCTATGCCCAATCAAAACTACTCTCTTTTCGCTCAAATTTGTCAAAAACATGTTTAAATTGTGTATAGATAATAATGGGAGCTTTTTGGGCTAAAATATTTCCGTGTGTTTTTCAAGCCAAAAGTGACCATATCGGCGTCACCCTTCTATGCCCCATTAAAACTACTCTGTTTTCGCTCAAATTTTCCCAAAACATGTTTATATTGTGTATAGATGATAATGGGAGCTTTTTGGGCGAAAAGATTTCCGTGACTTTTTCGAGACAAAAGTGACCATATCAGCGTTACCCTTCTATACCCCATCAACACTACTCTGTTTTCGCTCAAAATTTTCCCAAACATGTTTATATTGTGTGTAGATGATAATGGGAGCTTTTTGAGCGAAAAGCTTTCCGGGACTTTTTCGAGCCAAAAGTCACCATATCGGCGTCACCCTTCTATGCCCCATCAAAACTACTCTGTTTTCTCTCAAATTTGACCAAAACATGTTTATATTGTGTATAGATGATAATGGGAGCTTTTTGGGCGAAAAGATTTTAGTGACTTTTTCGAGACAAAAGTGACCATATCGGCGTCACCCTTATATGCCCCATCAAAACTACTCTGTTTTCGCTCAAATTTGTCCCAAACATGTTTATATTGTGTATAGATGATAATGGGAGCGTTTTGAGCGAAAAGCTTTCCGAGACTTTTTCGAGCCAAAAGTGACCATATCGGCGTCACCCTTCTATGCCCCATCAAAACTACTCTGTTTTCGCTCAAATTTGCCCAAAACAAGTTTATATTGTGTATAGATGATAATGGGAGCTTTTTGGGCGAAAAGATTTCCGTGACTTTTTTGAGCCAAAAGTGACCATATCGGCGTCACCCTTCTATGCCCCATCAAAACTACTCTGTTTTCGCTCAAAATTTTCCCAAACATGTTTATATTGTGTGTAGATGATAATGGGAACTTTTTGAGCGAAAAGCTTTCCGGGACTTTTTCGAGCCAAAAGTGACCATATCGGCGTCACCCTTCTATGTCCCATCAAAGCTACTTTGTTTTCGCTCAAATATGTCCAAACATGTATATATTGTGTACAGATGATAATGGGAGCTTTTTGGGCGAAAAACTTTCCGTGACTTTTTCAAGCCAAAAGTGACCATATCGGCGTCACCCTTCTATGCCCAATCAAAACTACTCTCCTTTCGCTCAAATTTGTCAAAAACATGTTTAAATTGTGTATAGATAATAATGGGAGCTTTTTGGGCTAAAAGATTTCCATGACTTTTTCAAGCCAAAAGTGACCATATCGGCATCAACCTTCTATGCCCCATTAAAACTACTCTGTTTTCGCTCAAATTTGCCCAAAACATGTTTATATTGTGTATAGATGATAATGGGAGCTTTTTGGACGAAAAGATTTCCGTGACTTTTTCGAGACAAAAGTGACCATATCAGCGTCACCCTTCTATGCCCCATCAAAACTACTCTGTTTTCGCTCAAAATTTTCAAAAACATCTTTATATTGTGTGTAGATGATAATGGGAGCTTTTTGAGCGAAAAGCTTTCCGGGACTTTTTCGAGCCAAAATTCACCATATCGGCGTCAACCTTCTATGCCCCATGAAAACTACTCTGTTTTCGCTCAAATTTGACCAAAACATGTTTATATTGTGAATAGATGATAATGGGAGCTTTTTGGGCGAAAAGATTTCAGTGACTTTTTCGAGACAAAAGTGACCATATCGGCGTCACCCTTATATGACCCATCAAAACTACTCTGTTTTCGCTCAAATTTGTCCCAAAAATTTTTATATTGTGCATAGATGATAATGGGAGCTTTTTGGGCGAAAAGCTTTCCGTGACTTTTTCGAGCCAAAAGTGACCACATCGGCGTCACCCTTCTATGCCCCATCATAACTACTCTGTTTTCACTCAAATTTGTCCAAAACATGTTTATATTGTGTATAGGTGACAATGGGAGCTTTTTGGGCGAAAAGCTTTCCGTGACTTTTTCGAGCCAAAAGTGACCACATCGGCGTCACCCTTCTATGCCCCATCAAAACTACTCTGTTTTCGCTCAAATTTTCCCAAACATATTTATATTGTGTAAAGATGATAATGGGAGCTATTTGAGCGAAAAACTTTCCGTGACTTTTTCGAGCCATAAGTGACCATATCGGCGTCACCCTTCTATGCCCCATAAAAACTACTCTGTTGTCGCTCAAATTTTTCCCAAACATGTTTATATTGTGCATAGATGATAATGGGACCGTTTTGGGGGAAAAGCTTTCCATGACTTTTTCGAGCCAAAAGTGACCACATCGGCGTCACCCTGCTATGCCCCTATCAAAACTACTCTGATTTCGCTCAAATTTGTCCAAAACATGTTTATATTGTGCATAGATGATAATGGGAGCTTTTTGGGCGAAAAGCTTTCCGTGACTTTTTCGAGCAAAAAGTGACCACATCGGCGTCACCCTTCTATGCCCCATCAAAACTACTCTGTTTTCGCTCAAATTTTCCCAAACATGTTTATATTGTGTATAGATGATAATGGGAGCTATTTGAGCGAAAAACTTTCCGTGACTTTTTCGAGGCAAAAGTGACCATATCGGCGTCACCCTTCTATGCCCCATAAAAACTACTTTGTTTTCGCTCAAATTTGTCCCAAAGATGTTCATATTGTGCATAGATGATAATGGGAGCTTTTTGGGCGAAAAGTTTTCAGTGACTTTTTCGTGTCAAAAGTGACCACATAGGCGTCACCCTTCTATGCCCAAATCAAAACTTCTCTGTTTTCGCTCAAATTTGGCAAAAACATGTTTAAATTGTGCATAGATGATAATGGGAGCTTTTTGGGCGAAAAGATTTCCGTGACTTTTTCGAGACAAAAGTGACCATATCAGCGTCACCCTTCTATGCCCCATCAAAACTACTCTGTTTTCGCTCAAAATTTTCCCAAACATGTTTATATTGTGTGTAGATGATAATGGGAGCTTTTTGAGCGAAAAGCTTTCCGGGACTTTTTCGAGCCAAAAGTCACCATATCGGCGTCACCCTTCTATGCCCCATCAAAACTACTCTGTTTTCGCTCAAATTTGACCAAAACATGTTTATATTGTGTATAGATGATAATGGGAGCTTTTTGGGCGAAAAGATTTCAGTGACTTTTTCGAGACAAAAGTGACCATATCGGCGTCACCCTTATATGCCCCATCAAAACTACTCTGTTTTCGCTCAAATTTGTCCCAAACATGTTTATATTGTGTATAGATGATAATGGGAGCGTTTTGAGCGAAAAGCTTTCCGAGACTTTTTCGAGCCAAAAGTGACCATATCGGCGTCACCCTTCTATGCCCCATCAAAACTACTCTGTTTTCTCTCAAATTTGCCCAAAACAAGTTTATATTGTGTATAGATGATAATGGGAGCTTTTTGGGCGAAAAGATTTCCGTGACTTTTTCGAGACAAAAGTGACCATATCGGCGTCACCCTTATATGCCCCATCAAAACTACTCTGTTTTCGCTCAAATTTGTCCCAAACATGTTTATATTGTGTATAGATGATAATGGGAGCGTTTTGAGCGAAAAGCTTTCCGAGACTTTTTCGATCCAAAAGTGACCATATCGGCGTCACCCTTCTATGCCCCATCAAAACTACTCTGTTTTCTCTCAAATTTGCCCAAAACAAGTTTATATTGTGTATAGATGATAATGGGAGCTTTTTGGGCGAAAAGATTTCCGTGACTTTTTCGAGACAAAAGTGACCATATCGGCGTCACCCTTATATGCCCCATCAAAACTACTCTATTTTCGCTCAAATTTGCCCAAAACATGTTTATATTGTGTATAGATGATAATGGGAGCTTTTTGGGCGAAAAGATTTCCGTGACTTTTTCGAGACAAAAGTGACCATATCGGTGTCACCCTTCTATGCCCCATCAAAACTACTCTGTTTTCGCTCAAATATGTCCAAACATGTTTATATTGTGTATAGATGATAATGGGAGCTTTTTGGGCGAAAAACTTTCCGTGACTTTTTCAAGCCAAATGTGACCATATCGGCGTCACCCTTCTATGCCCAATCAAAACTACTCTCTTTTCGCTCAAATTTGTCAAAAACATGTTTAAATTGTGTATAGATAATAATGGGAGCTTTTTGGGCTAAAAGATTTCCGTGACTATTTCAAGTCAAAAGTGACCATATCGGCGTCACCCTTCTATGCCCCATCAAAACTACTCTGTTTTCGCTCAGATTTGCCCAAAACATGTTTATATTGTGTATAGATGATAATGGGAGCTTTTTAGGCGAAAAGATTTCAGTGACTTTTTCGAGGCAAAAGTGACCATATTGGCATCACCCTTCTATGCCCCATCAAAACTACTCTGTTTTCGCTCCAATTTGTCCAAAACATGTTTATATTGTGTATAGATGATAATGGGATCTTTTTGGGCGAAAAGCTTTCCGTGACTTTTTCGAGCCAAAAGTGACCATATCGGCGTCACCCTTCTATGCCCCATCAAAACTACTCTGTTTTCGCTCAAATTTGTCCCAAACATGTTTATATTGTGTATAGATGATAATGGGAGCTTTTTGAGCGAAAAGTTTCTGTGACTTTTTCGAGCCAAAAGTTACCATATCGGCCTCACCCTTCTATGCCCCATCAAAACTACTCTGATTTCGCTCAAATTTGCCCAAAACAACTTTATATTGTGTATAGATGATAATAGGAGCTTTTTGGGCGAAAAGATTTCCGTGACTTTTTCGAGACAAAAGTAACCATATAGGCGTCACCCTTCTATGCCCCATCAAAACTACTCTGTTTTCGCTCAAATTTGTCCCAAACATGTTTATATTGTGTATAGATGATAATGGGAGCGTTTTGAGCGAAAAGCTTACTGTGACTTTTTCGAGCCAAAAGTGACCATATCGGTGTCATCCTTCTATGCCCCATCAAAACTACTATGTTTTCGCTCAAATTTGTCCAAAACATGTTTATATTGTGTATAGATGATAATGGGAGCTTTTTGGGCGAAAAGATTTCCGTGACTTTTTCGAGACAAAAGTGACCATATCGGCGTCACCCTTCTATGCCCCATCAAAACTACTCGGTTTTCGCTCAAAATTTTCCCAAACACGTTTATATTGTGTGTAGATGATAATGGGAGCTTTTTGAGCGAAAAGCTTTCCGGGACATTTTCAAGCCAAAAGTGACCATATCGGCGTCACCCTTCTATGCCCCATCAAAACTACTCTATTTTCGCTCAAATTTGCCCAAAACATGTTTATATTGTGTATAGATGATAATGGGAGCTTTTTGGGCGAAAAGATTTCCGTGACTTTTTCGAGACAAAAGTGACCATATCGGTGTCACGCTTCTATGCCCCATCAAAACTACTCTGTTTTCGCTCAAATATGTCCAAACATGTTTATATTGTGTATAGATGATAATGGGAGCTTTTTGGGCGAAAAACTTTCCGTGACTTTTTCAAGCCAAATGTGACCATATCGGCGTCACCCTTCTATGCCCAATCAAAACTACTCTCTTTTCGCTCAAATTTGTCAAAAAAATGTTGAAATTGTGTATAGATAATAATGGGAGCTTTTTGGGCTAAAAGATTTCCGTGTGTTTTTCAAGCCAAAAGTGACCATATCGGCGTCACCCTTCTATGCCCCATTAAAACTACTCTGTTTTCGCTCAAATTTTCCCAAAACATGTTTATATTGTGTATAGATGATAATGGGAGCTTTTTGGGCGAAAAGATTTCCGTGACTTTTTCGAGACAAAAGTGACCATATCAGAGTCACCCTTCTATACCCCATCAACACTACTCTGTTTTCGCTCAAAATTTTCCCAAACATGTTTATATTGTGTGTAGATGATAATGGGAGCTTTTTGAGCGAAATGCTTTCCGTGACTTTTTCGAGCCAAAAGTGACCATATCGGCGTCACCCTTCTATGCCCCATCAAAACTACTCTGTTTTCTCTCAAATTTGCCCAAAACAAGTTTATATTGTGTATAGATGATAATGGGAGCTTTTTGGGCGAAAAGATTTCCGTGACTTTTTCGAGACAAAAGTGACCATATCGGCGTCACCCTTATATGCCCCATCAAAACTACTCTGTTTTCGCTCAAATTTGTCCCAAACATGTTTATATTGTGTATAGATGATAATGGGAGCGTTTTGAGCGAAAAGCTTTCCGAGACTTTTTCGATCCAAAAGTGACCATATCGGCGTCACCCTTCTATGCCCCATCAAAACTACTCTGTTTTCTCTCAAATTTGCCCAAAACAAGTTTATATTGTGTATAGATGATAATGGGAGCTTTTTGGGCGAAAAGATTTCCGTGACTTTTTCGAGACAAAAGTGACCATATCGGCGTCACCCTTATATGCCCCATCAAAACTACTCTATTTTCGCTCAAATTTGCCCAAAACATGTTTATATTGTGTATAGATGATAATGGGAGCTTTTTGGGCGAAAAGATTTCCGTGACTTTTTCGAGACAAAAGTGACCATATCGGTGTCACCCTTCTATGCCCCATCAAAACTACTCTGTTTTCGCTCAAATATGTCCAAACATGTTTATATTGTGTATAGATGATAATGGGAGCTTTTTGGGCGAAAAACTTTCCGTGACTTTTTCAAGCCAAATGTGACCATATCGGCGTCACCCTTCTATGCCCAATCAAAACTACTCTCTTTTCGCTCAAATTTGTCAAAAACATGTTTAAATTGTGTATAGATAATAATGGGAGCTTTTTGGGCTAAAAGATTTCCGTGACTTTTTCAAGTCAAAAGTGACCATATCGGCGTCACCCTTCTATGCCCCATCAAAACTACTCTGTTTTCGCTCAGATTTGCCCAAAACATGTTTATATTGTGTATAGATGATAATGGGAGCTTTTTAGGCGAAAAGATTTCAGTGACTTTTTCGAGGCAAAAGTGACCATATTGGCATCACCCTTCTATGCCCCATCAAAACTACTCTGTTTTCGCTCAAATTTGTCCCAAACATGTTTATATTGTGTATAGATGATAATGGGAGCTTTTTGAGCGAAAAGTTTCTGTGACTTTTTCGAGCCAAAAGTTACCATATCGGCCTCACCCTTCTATGCCCCATCAAAACTACTCTGATTTCGCTCAAATTTGCCCAAAACAACTTTATATTGTGTATAGATGATAATAGGAGCTTTTTGGGCGAAAAGATTTCCGTGACTTTTTCGAGACAAAAGTAACCATATAGGCGTCACCCTTCTATGCCCCATCAAAACTACTCTGTTTTCGCTCAAATTTGTCCCAAACATGTTTATATTGTGTATAGATGATAATGGGAGCGTTTTGAGCGAAAAGCTTACTGTGACTTTTTCGAGCCAAAAGTGACCATATCGGTGTCACCCTTCTATGCCCCATCAAAACTACTATGTTTTCGCTCAAATTTGTCCAAAACATGTTTATATTGTGTATAGATGATAATGGGAGCTTTTTGGGCGAAAAGATTTCCGTGACTTTTTCGAGACAAAAGTGACCATATCGGCGTCACCCTTCTATGCCCCATCAAAACTACTCGGTTTTCGCTCAAAATTTTCCCAAACACGTTTATATTGTGTGTAGATGATAATGGGAGCTTTTTGAGCGAAAAGCTTTCCGGGACATTTTCAAGCCAAAAGTGACCATATCGGCGTCACCCTTCTATGCCCCATCAAAACTACTCTATTTTCGCTCAAATTTGCCCAAAACATGTTTATATTGTGTATAGATGATAATGGGAGCTTTTTGGGCGAAAAGATTTCCGTGACTTTTTCGAGACAAAAGTGACCATATCGGTGTCACCCTTCTATGCCCCATCAAAACTACTCTGTTTTCGCTCAAATATGTCCAAACATGTTTATATTGTGTATAGATGATAATGGGAGCTTTTTGGGCGAAAAACTTTCCGTGACTTTTTCAAGCCAAATGTGACCATATCGGCGTCACCCTTCTATGCCCAATCAAAACTACTCTCTTTTCGCTCAAATTTGTCAAAAAAATGTTGAAATTGTGTATAGATAATAATGGGAGCTTTTTGGGCTAAAAGATTTCCGTGTGTTTTTCAAGCCAAAAGTGACCATATCGGCGTCACCCTTCTATGCCCCATTAAAACTACTCTGTTTTCGCTCAAATTTTCCCAAAACATGTTTATATTGTGTATAGATGATAATGTGAGCTTTTTGGGCGAAAAGATTTCCGTGACTTTTTCGAGACAAAAGTGACCATATCAGCGTCACCCTTCTATACCCCATCAACACTACTCTGTTTTCGCTCAAAATTTTCCCAAACATGTTTATATTGTGTGTAGATGATAATGGGAGCTTTTTGAGCGAAAAGCTTTCCGGGACTTTTTCGAGCCAAAAGTCACCATATCGGCGTCACCCTTCTATGCCCCATCAAAACTACACTGTTTTCGCTCAAATTTGACCAAAACATGTTTATATTGTGTATAGATGATAATGGGAGCTTTTTGGGCGAAAAGATTTCAGTGACTTTTTCGAGACAAAAGTGACCATATCGGCGTCACCCTTATATGCCCCATCAAAACTACTCTGTTTTCGCTCAAATTTGTCCCAAACATGTTTATATTGTGTATAGATGATAATGGGAGCGTTTTGAGCGAAAAGCTTTCCGAGACTTTTTCGAGCCAAAAGTGACCATATCGGCGTCACCCTTCTATGCCCCATCAACACTACTCTGTTTTCGCTCAAATTTGCCCAAAACAAGTTTATATTGTGTATAGATGATAATGGGAGCTTTTTGGGCGAAAAGATTTCCGTGACTTTTTCGAGCCAAAAGTGACCATATCGGCGTCACCCTTCTATGCCCCATCAAAACTACTCTGTTTTCGCTCAAAATTTTCCCAAACATGTTTATATTGTGTGTAGATGATAATGGGAGCTTTTTGAGCGAAAAGCTTTCCGGGACTTTTTCGAGCCAAAAGTGACCACATCGGCGTCACCCTTCTATGTCCCATCAAAGCTACTCTGTTTTCGCTCAAATATGTCCAAACATGTTTATATTGTGTATAGATGATAATGGGAGCTTTTTGGGCGAAAAACATTCCGTGACTTTTTCAAGCCAAAAGTGACCATATCGGCGTCACCCTTCTATGCCCAATCAAAACTACTCTCCTTTCGCTCAAATTTGTCAAAAACATGTTTAAATTGTGTATAGATAATAATGGGAGCTTTTTGGGCTAAAAGATTTCCATGACTTTTTCAAGCCAAAAGTGACCATATCGGCATCACCCTTCTATGCCCCATTAAAACTACTCTGTTTTCGCTCAAATTTGCCCAAAACATGTTTATATTGTGTATAGATGATAATGGGAGCTTTTTGTGCGAAAAGATTTCCGTGACTTTTTCGAGACAAAAGTGACCATATCAGCGTCACCCTTCTATGCCCCATCAAAACTACTCTGTTTTCGCTCAAAATTTTCAAAAACATCTTTATATTGTGTGTAGATGATAATAGGAGCTTTTTGAGCGAAAAGCTTTCCGGGACTTTTTCGAGCCAAAAGTCACCATATCGGCGTCAACCTTCTATGCCCCATGAAAACTACTCTGTTTTCGCTCAAATTTGACCAAAACATGTTTATATTGTGAATAGATGATAATGGGAGCTTTTTGGGCGAAAAGATTTCAGTGACTTTTTCGAGACAAAAGTGACCATATCGGCGTCACCCTTATATGCCCCATCAAAACTACTCTGTTTTCGCTCAAATTTGTCCCAAAAATTTTTATATTGTGCATAGATGATAATGGGAGCTTTTTGGGCGAAAAGCTTTCCGTGACTTTTTCGAGCCAAAAGTGACCACATCGGCGTCACCCTTCTATGCCCCATCATAACTACTCTGTTTTCGCTCAAATTTGTCCAAAACATGTTTATATTGTGTATAGGTGACAATGGGAGCTTTTTGGGCGAAAAGCTTTCCGTGACTTTTTCGAGCCAAAAGTGACCACATCGGCGTCACCCTTCTATGCCCCATCAAAACTACTCTGTTTTCGCTCAAATTTTCCCAAACATATTTATATTGTGTATAGATGATAATGGGAGCTATTTGAGCGAAAAACTTTTCGTGACTTTTTCGAGCCATAAGTGATCATATCGGCGTCACCCTTCTATGCCCCATAAAAACTACTCTGTTGTCGCTCAAATTTTTCCCAAACATGTTTATATTGTGCATAGAAGATAATGGGAGCTTTTTGGGGGAAAAGCTTTCCATGACTTTTTCGAGCCAAAAGTGACCACATCGGCGTCACCCTGCTATGCCCCCATCAAAACTACTCTGATTTCGCTCAAATTTGTCCAAAACATGTTTATATTGTGCATAGATGATAATGGGAGCTTTTTGGGCGAAAAGCTTTCCGTGACTTTTTCGAGCAAAAAGTGACCACATCGGCGTCACCCTTCTATGCCCCATCAAAACTACTCTGTTTTCGCTCAAATTTTCCCAAACATATTTATATTGTGTATAGATGATAATGGGAGCTATTTGAGCGAAAAACTTTCCGTGACTTTTTCGAGGCAAAAGTGACCATATCGGCGTCACCCTTCTATGCCCCATAAAAACTACTTTGTTTTCGCTCAAATTTGTCCAAACATGTTTATATTGTGTATAGATGATAATGGGAGCTTTTTGGGCGAAAAGATTTCAGTGACATTTTCGAGACAAAAGTGACCATATCGGCGTCACCCTTATATGCCCCATCAAAACTACTCTGTTTTCGCTCAAATTTGTCCCAAACATGTTTATATTGTGTATAGATGATAATGGGAGCTTTTTGAGCGAAAACCTTTCCGAGACTTTTTCGAGCCAAAAGTGACCATATCGGCGTCACTCTTCTATGCCCCATCAAAACTACTCTGTTTTTGCTCAAATTTGCCCAAAACAAGTTTATATTGTGTATAGATTATAATGGGAGCTTTTTGCGCGAAAAGATTTCCGTGACTTTTTCGAGCCAAAAGTGACCATATCGGCGTCACCCTTCTATGCCCCATCAAAACTACTCTGTTTTCGCTCAAACTTTCCCAAACATATTTATATTGTGTATAGATGATAATGGGAGCTATTTGAGCGAAAAACTTTCCGTGACTTTTTCGAGCCATAAGTGACCATATCGGCGTCACCCTTCTATGCCCCATAAAAACTACTCTGTTTTCGCTCAAATTTATCCCAAACAGGTTTATATTGTGCATAGATGATAATGGAAGCTTTTTGGGCGAAAAGCTTTCCGTGACTTTTTCGATCCAAAAGTGACCACATCGGCGTCACCCTGCTATGCCCCCATCAAAACTACTCTGTTTTCGCTCAAATTTGTCCAAAACATGTTTATATTGTGTATAGATGATAATGGGAGCTTTTTGGGCGAAAAACTTTCCGTGACTTTTTCGAGCCAAAAGTGACGACATCGGCGTCACCCTTCTATGCCCCATCAAAACTACTTCTGTTTTCGCTCAAATTTGTCCCAAACATGTTTATATTGTGTATAGATGATAATGGGAGCTTTTTGGGCGAAAAACATTCCGTGACATTTTCGAGCCAAAAGTGACCACATCGGCATCACCCTTCTATGCACCATCAAAACTACCCTGTTTTCGCTCAAATTTGTCCCAACCATGTTTATATTGTGCATAGATGATAATGGGAGCTTTTTGGGCGAAAAGCTTTCCGTGACTTTTTTGAGCCAAAAGTGACCACATCGGCGTCACCCTTCTATGCCCCATCAAAACTACTCTGTTTTCGCTCAAATTTTCCCAAACATGTTTATATTGTGTATAGATGATAATGGGAGCTATTTGAGCGAAAAAAATTCCGTGACTTTTTCGAGCCAAAAGTGACCATATCGGCGTCACCCTTCTATGCCGCATAAAAACTACTCTGCTTTCGCTCAAATTTGTCCCAAACATGTTCATATTGTGCATAGATGATAATGGGAGCTTTTTGGGCGAAAAGCTTTCAGTGACTTTTTCGAGTCAAAAGTGACCACATAAGCGTCACCCTTCTATGCCCCATCAAAACTACTCTGTTTTCGCTCAAATTTGCCCAAAACAAGTTTATATTGTGTATAGATTATAATGGGAGCTTTTTGGGCGAAAAGATTTCCGTGACTTTTTCGAGACAAAAGTGACCATATCGGCGTCACCCTTATATGCCCCATCAAAACTACTCTGTTTTCGCTCAAATTTGTCCCAAACATGTTCATATTGTGCATAGATGATAATGGGAGCTTTTTGGGCGAAAAGCTTTTAGTGACTTTTTCGAGTCAAAACTGACCACATCGCCGTCACCCTTCTATGCCCCATCAAAACTACTCTGTTTTCGCTCAAATTTGTCCAAACATGTTTATATTGTGTATAGATGATAATGGGAGCTTTTTGGGCGAAAAACTTTCCGTGACTTTTTCAAGCCAAAGGTGACCATATCTGCGTCACCCTTCTATGCCCAATCAAAACTACTCTCTTTTCGCTCAAATTTGTCAAAAACATGTTTAAATTGTGTATAGATAATAATGGGAGCTTTTTGGGCTAAAAGATTTCCGTGACTTTTTCAAGTCAAAAGTGACCATATCGGCGTCACCCTTCTATGCCCCATCAAAACTACTCTGTTTTCGCTCAGATTTGCCCAAAACATGTTTATATTGTATATAGATGATAATGGGAGCTTTTTGGGCGAAAAGATTTCAGTGATGCTAGGTATTTTTGGAAGGCCTGGAATTCTTGCCATTGCTTTAATTGATCAGCAGGGCAATTTACCGGAGACTGTTGTGGAGGTATTGGGCTATTTTTTTGTGGTATTGGGCTTTGGGGTTTTGGTTTTTTCCTGGACAGGATTTCTTGTATCTTTGGTATGGTGAGGACATTGAGATCAAACTTTTCCCACCATCTGATTTTGTATTTCCTGCATAATGTTAAGGGGAATGGTTTTGGGAGGACTTGGATGGTCTCATAGGTCCAGCAAAAAATCCATGCTAAACCGGTATCTTTGTGAAACCTAAGAGGTCTGGTAAAAGGTTTATTTAGAGAATGCTTACAATAATAATCATAAGTAACTCTTGCGAGATCTGGGTAAATATCATCAATAGCACCAAAGTGATACCACCAATGATAGAACCATACTGGAATATTGTCATTGCATCTTCTGTCAAAGAAGATGAACCAAGAATGACTATAGGGTCTTAGCAATAATGTGTAATACCAAGCATTTTTGTAGTCTATGTAAGAGTAGCCAGGAAGGGCTTGAGGAACCGTAAAGGGTTTAAGATCCCAAGGGTTACTCCAGTCGGAAACAGTGAGGACTTGAAGAATTTTTATTTTAGAGAAGTTGATCTTTTTTGTATCTGACTCACACATCCTGTGGATGATTTCAGCAGAACCAGAGTCTATGAGGATGAGTTCATAGAATCTTCTAGTTTTCTTTAAATCATCTGGAAACCATTGGAAGTCTGTGGGGAAGAGTTTGGTAATAAAAGGTTCTATTTGTGTTTGAGACAGGACTTCATGTTCCGGGGTAAGGTAGACTTCTTGTATGGGACTCTGTTTTGTAACATATCTAAAATAAGGAGTGTCTCTTTTGGGAATTGCCTTAGCAGGGGTTTTTGGACTAAAAAGGACTTCTTGGTATGAGAGAGGAGGAAATTCTGCAAGGGACTGGAACTGATTCTGAGTAAGAACAATTGCTGAACTTGTAGGAACAAGCTCATAGTCTTGAGGGGTCTGTTTTCTGCTACTTGATTCCATTAGAATGGAATACTTCGAAATCTCTTATCTGCAATTTGTAGTCTTTGGTCAATTACCAATATTAGGTCAAAATCTGGATCTCCTCTTATCATAGATAGTCTAAACATATGCCGAAGAAAGGGTATTTGCAAATCTTGCTCTATTTTTTCTCTCACTTTTTTGAAATGGGGGTTAATGAAAACGGTTTTCATCAAAATTTATCGTGAGTAAAAACAGTTATCAAAAGGGAATCTTATTTAATCTTTTCTTGGCCTCCAGCTTTAATTTTTTGAGAAAATCAATCATTTCTTGATCAGGATGGCCCTGTATAATAGAAAGGTTAATTAAATCTTGAACTGGTGGAATCCACAGATCACGTTCAATCTGCTCCTTCCAAATCTTATAGATGAATTTCATGAGGTAGTTTTTCCCTGTAAAAATTCTCTTGTAAGAAAATCAGGTAAGGAATTTTGTTCTCCTATAATAAATTCTATTTCAAAATCAAATACTGAGACTATGGCTTGCCATCTGGCAAAAATTTGTTTAGAAACTAAATTTTGAACATCTTTTTGTAAAATCTCTTTAGCTGATTTACAATCAACTCTAAGTAAAAATTTTTTATTATAAAGATCATCTTGGAATTTAGAAATGCATAAAACTATAGAAAGAACTTCTTTTTTAACAGTACTGTAATTCTTTTGTGGCCCAGACCAAACACCAGAATAATATCTTACTAAGGATTCTTTAGTTTGATCTTGTAGTCTTTGTTTTAATATTCCTCCGAAGCCTATTTCTGACGCATCTGTTTCAACTATCATGAAAGCAGAAGGATGAGGAATATTTGTACATGGAAGGGTTTTAACTTTTTCTTTTATTATTCGTACAATTTTAGTATGTTCTTCTGTCCAAGGTTTAGGGTTTTTCTTTAATCTTTGAAATAAAAGGGTACACATTTGTCTTAGGTTAGGGAAAAAATCTGAAATATAGTTTAAACATCCTAAGAATCTTTGGAGTTGTGTTTTATCTTTTATTTCATCTGGAAATTTATTGGCGAATTCTATACTTCTATTGATTGGCCTTATTGTTTATTGATAAATGTTATGTCCTAAGAATCTTATTTTAGTTTGGAATAATTTTATTTTCGGGGCTGAGACTGCTAGGCCATTTTTCTTAATAATATATAAAAAGGTATTTAGATGTTTAAAATGTTCTTCTATGGTTTTAGAGAATATTAAAACATCGTCAATATAGACTATTATAAATTTAGAGTATGGATTAAATATATCATTCATTATTTTTTGAAATTCTGATGGTGCATTTTTTAATCCAAATGGCATTACATTCCATTCGTAATGTCCAAAAGGAACTGTAAAGGCTGTTTTATATCTATCCTCTTCTATTATTTGTATTTGCCAAAATCCACTTTTCATATCAAATTTTGAATATATATTAGAATCAAAAAGTCTGTTAAGTAAATCTCTCTTATTTGGAATAGGATATCTTATCCATTGTAAAGCTTTATTAAGTGGTTTATAGTTTATAACTAAACGGGGTGCTCCTCTTTCCTTTTCTGCTTGATTATTAACATAAAAAGCTGCACAACTCCAAGGAGACTTTGATTCTCTAATTAATTTTTTGTTTAAAAGGGACTTTATTTCTTCTTTACAGTAATTTAATAATTCTAAATTCATTTGTATTGGTCTAGCTTTAGTAGGAATATTAATTTCTTTAAATTCTTTCTCATAAGGTAAGGATACTTGATGTCTTTTTCTTTCCCAAAAGGCTGTTGGAGAATCTGAACAAACTGATTTTATAAAGAGTTCTTCAAGTTCTTTTATTTTTAGTTGTAAACTAGGATTTACAAGTTTCTCTTCAATTTTAAGATTGTAGATTTCTTTAGTTAACGAGTTGATTAATGATGACTTTTTTGTAATAAGATTTATATTTTTTATTATAGATGAAGTTTGAAGTAAAGTAACTTCTGAATGTCTAATGGGATTAAGGAACTTAAATGTTAATTTAGTTCCCATTACTTTAGTATGAACACCATGTCTATTAACTTTAAAGGGATAGATCTGTGTTAGAAAGGGTGTTCCTAATATAACTTCTTGTGTTAAGTCTTTTACCATTATAAAAGTATTTTTAAAACAATATCCATTGTTACATACAGATGCACTAGGTATTTTATAATTAAGTTTCATTCTTGCACCATTTGCATTATGTAATTTTTCTGTAGTTTTATGATAATGTTTTGAGGGAATAATCCCTTCGCAAATACAATTGAGGTCTGCTCCACTGTCTAAAAGGGCTATAGTATTAAGTACGAAATCTTCTACTTTTATGGTTACATAAACATACCATTTTTGAAAATTTATTTGTTCAATAACGTTTATAAAAGTATCATCATTAATATTAACTTCATCTTTAGATCTGATGTTAGAAGATGAGTCTGACGAAGTTTGTTCATCTCCTTCATGTTTATTTAATTCAAGATGAGCAATTCTAGTTTCTAATTCTAAGTCTTTAGCTTCATTTAAAATGAGTTGTTCTTGTAGGGCATTAACTTCTCTTTTTAAATTGTTAACTTCAGCTTGAAGGTCTTTAGTTGTTATAGATGAAAATATACTCGAAGATGGTCTTTTACTGATCATTTTTGATAGACTAAATGGTTCTCCGGGAAGAGTTTTTTGTTCTTTGAAAATTAAATTTTTTAATTTGATAAAATATTCTTGTTTTATAGCTGGATCTTCAAGTTTATCTATAAGTTGAAATAATGCTTCATTCTCTTTTTCTTTTGTTATAACATAACAAAATTGAGTGGATCCAGAGTCATCAGAGTCTGATGATTCTTGACCTTCTTCTTCTGATGATTCTTTAATAAGTATTTTAACTAGTTTGTCTTTTAATTCTGCATCTTCTTTGCAAACTTCTGAAATCTTTTGTCTAAGATTGCATTGATTCGCTTTATGTCCAGGTTTTCCACACTTATAACAGATAATTTTCTTTTCCCTTGGTTTATCAGATTTTTTATTATTTTGTTTATTAAATCTAGATTTTCTAAAACTTTGTTTTTTATCAGATTTTTTAAATTGTTTTCTTTTACTAGGAGGATCACCAACCTTTTCTAATCCAAAGTCTTGGCAGAAATTTCCTAATTCTTTTCTTCGTGATCCCTTATCTTTACCGTATTTAGCCTGTAATTTAAGTTCTGAACATAATGCTAATCCTTCCCTTTTTACAAAAGCAGTTAACTGACCATATGTTATATCTTTCCAGGGAATTTCTTCAGATTGTAATTCTTCTTTTATTTTTTGATTAATTCTTTGGGCGAATAAGGAAGGTAGACCAGCAACGAAGTGTTCCTTCCAATATCCTTTATTACAGTCTGATCTTTTGAATACATATGAAAGGAATACATCTTTATACCATCTGTAATCACTGAGTGTTTTACACTTTAAGTTATTTAGTATTTCTCTATTAGCTTGGAGCTCTTCTTTAGGATTTCCAATAAAGTGCATACTAATTGTGTAAATTAATTGATTTACTGGTTCTTCTTCTCCTAAATCATTTTTATAGTTTAAGATTTCTTCTTTTTGTTGAAAAGTAAGTAATTCTTCTTTTATTTTTTGATTAATTCTTTGGGCGAATAAGGAAGGTAGACCAGCAACGAAGTGTTCCTTCCAATATCCTTTATTACAGTCTGATCTTTTGAATACATATGAAAGGAATACATCTTTATACCATCTGTAATCACTGAGTGTTTTACACTTTAAGTTATTTAGTATTTCTCTATTAGCTTGGAGCTCTTCTTTAGGATTTCCAATAAAGTGCATACTAATTGTGTAAATTAATTGATTTACTGGTTCTTCTTCTCCTAAATCATTTTTATAGTTTAAGATTTCTTCTTTTTGTTGAAAAGTAAGAGCATTGTCCCACCAGTTTTTTAATTGTCCGGTAAATCCTGTAACAATTAAGGATACACAGACTTGGTCAGTTTTATCTGAACATTTATAGGCTATGTTAGCCATTCCCATTTCTTGTAATGTGTTTAGGATTTCTCCTTCAGATTTTCCATCTATATTCCATTCATAGATACTTTGTCCATTATAATCAGTAGATCTAAACTTGGACCTTTCTTCATATTGAATATCTGGAGGAGTAGGTCTAGAGTAAAAGTTTCTAGTATCCATATTTCTATTAATCCTTCTATGCCCTTGAAATCCTTTTCTATTTTTTCTTAACTTATTTATTTCTAAAGGTTCATTATGAAAATTAGTTTCAATATTATGAATTATCTTTTCGTCGTCTGAATTTTCTGATCCTGTAGACTCCTCAGTAGTAGGATAATCAGAGTCTGAGTCTGAAGATTTATCATTTTGCTCATTTATACATTGTATTTGTTTGTCTTTATCTAATTTTTTATTTATTTTATCAATTAGAGTTAAGGGTGAACTTAGTGAGACATTTTTTAGAGATTCTTTTGGAATTCCTTGAATCTGAAAATGAGGTTTAGAAATATTCCTAGGGAACTTAGGTTCTTCACTAGCTATTTTCTCATGCACAAGTTCTACTTGGGTGGCTATAGTATAAAGAAGCTGATTAGAATAATTATTTTGTTGAAAGATTTTTTTAACATCTTCTAAGGTAGATGTTCTATTTTCTGAAGTGCCAATCCTACCATTTTTAAATGGTTCACCTGTTATTTCTCCTTCTTCAGTTTTGATTTTTATTCCTTTTAGAGGAGGGTGAATTGAATGAACTGTTCCCTCGGGTAAAATGTTCCATGTTTTAGTAAGTCTAGTTTGTACTTCTATGGACTTATAATTAAAAGGTTGTTTTATACCATTTTTCTTAAGGTAGTGTTTGAACCAGCTAAAGAAAGGAATATTACTTTGAAATTTTTCCATTTCTGCATACCAAATTTCTCTAATTTTAATTTTATAACTTTCTTCAAAACTTAAGAACCAATTTCTCTTTTCTTTATTTTTTCTTGAATTAAAATCAGTTCTAAGGTAATCTTTGTCTATTGTAAAGACAGAGTTGATAATAACATTTATTGAAGAGTATCTATTCATTTCACTATCAGTAGGAGAAGACTGAGTTTGGTCTATAGGTTCTGTAACCTGATTAGGTATAGGACTACTGAAGTCTAGGATTACTTCTGTATTTTCTAAGTCTATGCTCTTATTTCTTCTACTATAATTATTACTTCTGGTAGTATAGAAAGAGTCTGAAAAAGAGCTTCTCGGACCTAAACTATTTCCTAGTCTTGGTAATGTTGAATAACTTCTACTAAGATTGAATTTAAGAAGAACTTTACCATCTGAACTTTCAGTTATTTCTGATACATCTTTTTTTTCTAAATCTTCTGGGGGACAATCATGTTCTAGTTCTAAAGTAGTTGGAATAGTTATATCATCCCATTTAATAAGTTTAGGAGTAAATATTGTAGATTTTTCAGCTTCTAATTGAATTAAAGTTGTTTCTCCTCTTGGAACAGGAGGAATTAAACATCTTGGATCTGTTAAAGAAGTTAAAAGTCTATAATGAACTCTATATATTATAGCAAAATTCTTTGATAATTGTTTAAAGTTATCTTTTAGGATTTTTACGTCTAAAGTTAACGTCTGAGTAACCCTAGGGTCTGTAAGATCAACATGAAAATTAGGTGAACAATTAAAATAGACTGGACCATTACATATATTTGCCTGAATTATAGCTATTAACGAGTCTTTGTAAGATTTAAGTCTATCATCTCTTAAGGCTATGAAAATAGGTGTATCAATTCCTTTTCTGGCTAACGGTTTTAGAGCAACTTGTACTAAACCTAGATGAATGTATCTATATCCTTTTGTTTGATATTTTCTTAGTGATAAAGAGGATAAAAGTTGTAAAGATTGTTGTTCTTTACTAAGACTAATAGTTTCTTCATGACTTCTTACGCTAAAAGCTGTTTTAAAGTCTATAATTCCAATTCTATAAATTGACTCTATATTCTGATGAGGAATGGACCAATCAACCATATTATTTTCATCATTTGTATATAAATTTTCATTACTATGCACAACAGGGTTACTGTTAGAACTAGAACCCCTAGAAAGCATTCGTCTAAACTGTAAAGCCATATTTCTAATAACTGCTTAACATTACTAATTCAGTGTTTAACACTATAGTTGGCGTGGGACCATCGACCGGGACCACCCTAAGCCACGGGCTGACCATGCGGTTTTACGATTAAACCAAGCACGCACACGTTAACAGTGTTAATATGAACGGTAATTTAAACAGTAAAAAGAAATATAATTTAAGGTTTAGGTTAATACTTCTAATGGCTCTGATACCAGTTGGAACCCAGATTTGATAATAGTAACGATTATTTGAAAATAGGTAATAAACTCAGAAAATAACCACAAATTATAACTCTTATATAATTTTTGGAACTATTGAATACAAGCAATTTATGGTAAAATAAGAAGGACTTACAAATATTCAAACTTTTCTTCAACTTAGAACAACTTGAAAACTGAAAGAAAATATTTTTGAGAATTGAGAGGTTTTTGAGATATGGAAGAGCACTCTCTGAATTTCGATGCCCCTTCTTCAATCTGTATCCTTCTTTATATAGGCGAGAGTTGATCTGCATTTGACGTCATTGCATACGTCTTTTGTAGTTCAACTGTAGGCATGTGAAGGATCTGTTCTGATGAAGTCTTCCTTCCCGCGAAAATAGCGGGAGATGCCTCTTTGGCTCTTTATGAATAATACGAGTGAATAGTAAAAGTTGAAATAGTGAATAGTGCATAGTAA
This sequence comes from Persicaria tinctoria, assembly GCA_037127255.1. NCBI lineage: Eukaryota > Viridiplantae > Streptophyta > Magnoliopsida > Caryophyllales > Polygonaceae > Persicaria > Persicaria tinctoria. The sequence continues at coordinate 41,308,945 of JBANSL010000020.1, forward strand.
CTTTTGTCGTGCATAGTGACAATGAATAGTGACTTGTGAATAGTGACTGTTGTCGTCGGCTTTTCTTTCCATCAGTCTGTGGTCTTCGTCTTTCTTCTCTTGATGGCTCCAGTGGTCTAGTAGATTTATTGATTACACCACATGCGTATATAATACAATACTTACAAATATACGCAATACTTACAATACTTACAAATACTCTTACAACTCTTACAAATACTTATCACTCATTCAATTTTTTTTTTTTTTTTTTTTTTTTTATAAAAAAAAATTACATATAAAGAACATATAAACTAAAAATCATATGGGTCTTGAGCATCTTGTGAAGGATCATCTTTTATGGGTGGACTGTTTTGTGAGGTGGATGCTGCTGGTTGTACATTTTGTGATGCTAGGTATTTTTGGAAGGCCTGGAATTCTTGCCATTGCTTTAATTGATCAGCAGGGCAATTTACCGGAGACTGTTGTGGAGGTATTGGGCTATTTGTTTGTGGTATTGGGCTTTGGGGTTTTGGTTTTTTCCTGGACAGGATTTCTTGTATCTTTGGTATGGTGAGGACATTGAGATCAAACTTTTCCCACCATCTGATTTTGTATTTCCTGCATAATGTTAAGGGGAATGGTTTTGGGAGGACTTGGATGGTCTCATAGGTCCAGCAAAAAATCCATGCTAAACCGGTATCTTTGTGAAACCTAAGAGGTCTGGTAAAAGGTTTATTTAGAGAATGCTTACAATAATAATCATAAGTAACTCTTGCGAGATCTGGGTAAATATCATCAATAGCACCAAAGTGATACCACCAATGATAGAACCATACTGGAATATTGTCATTGCATCTTCTGTCAAAGAAGATGAACCAAGAATGACTATAGGGTCTTAGCAATAATGTGTAATACCAAGCATTTTTGTAGTCTATGTAAGAGTAGCCAGGAAGGGCTTGAGGAACCGTAAAGGGTTTAAGATCCCAAGGGTTACTCCAGTCGGAAACAGTGAGGACTTGAAGAATTTTTATTTTAGAGAAGTTGATCTTTTTTGTATCTGACTCACACATCCTGTGGATGATTTCAGCAGAACCAGAGTCTATGAGGATGAGTTCATAGAATCTTCTAGTTTTCTTTAAATCATCTGGAAACCATTGGAAGTCTGTGGGGAAGAGTTTGGTAATAAAAGGTTCTATTTGTGTTTGAGACAGGACTTCATGTTCCGGGGTAAGGTAGACTTCTTGTATGGGACTCTGTTTTGTAACATATCTAAAATAAGGAGTGTCTCTTTTGGGAATTGCCTTAGCAGGGGTTTTTGGACTAAAAAGGACTTCTTGGTATGAGAGAGGAGGAAATTCTGCAAGGGACTGGAACTGATTCTGAGTAAGAACAATTGCTGAACTTGTAGGAACAAGCTCATAGTCTTGAGGGGTCTGTTTTCTGCTACTTGATTCCATTAGAATGGAATACTTCGAAATCTCTTATCTGCAATTTGTAGTCTTTGGTCAACAAACAATAAGGCCAATCAATAGAAGTATAGAATTCGCCAATAAATTTCCAGATGAAATAAAAGATAAAACACAACTCCAAAGATTCTTAGGATGTTTAAACTATATTTCAGATTTTTTCCCTAACCTAAGACAAATGGTATAAAACAACCTTTTAATTATAAGTCCATAGAAGTACAAACTAGACTTACTAAAACATGGAACATTTTACCCGAGGGAACAGTTCATTCAATTCACCCTCCTCTAAAAGGAATAAAAATCAAAACTGAAGAAGGAGAAATAACAGGTGAACCATTTAAAAATGGTAGGATTGGCACTTCAGAAAATAGAACATCTACCTTAGAAGATGTTAAAAAAATCTTTCAACAAAATAATTATTCTAATCAGCTTCTTTATACTATAGCCACCCAAGTAGAACTTGTGCATGAGAAAATAGCTAGTGAAGAACCTAAGTTCCCTAGGAATATTTCTAAACCTCATTTTCAGAATCAAGGAATTCCAAAAGAATCTCTAAAAAATGTCTCACTAAGTTCACCCTTAACTCTAATTGATAAAATAAATAAAAAATTAGATAAAGACAAACAAATACAATGTATAAATGAGCAAAATGATAAATCTTCAGACTCAGACTCTGATTATCCTACTACTGAGGAGTCTACAGGATCAGAAAATTCAGACGACGAAAAGATAATTCATAATATTGAAACTAATTTTCATAATGAACCTTTAGAAATAAATAAGTTAAGAAAAAATAGAAAAGGATTTCAAGGGCATAGAAGGATTAATAGAAATATGGATACTAGAAACTTTTACTCTAGACCTACTCCTCCAGATATTCAATATGAAGAAAGGTCCAAGTTTAGATCTACTGATTATAATGGACAAAGTATCTATGAATGGAATATAGATGGAAAATCTGAAGGAGAAATCCTAAACACATTACAAGAAATGGGAATGGCTAACATAGCCTATAAATGTTCAGATAAAACTGACCAAGTCTGTGTATCCTTAATTGTTACAGGATTTACCGGACAATTAAAAAACTGGTGGGACAATGCTCTTACTTTTCAACAAAAAGAAGAAATCTTAAACTATAAAAATGATTTAGGAGAAGAAGAACCAGTAAATCAATTAATTTACACAATTAGTATGCACTTTATTGGAAATCCTAAAGAAGAGCTCCAAGCTAATAGAGAAATACTAAATAACTTAAAGTGTAAAACACTCAGTGATTACAGATGGTATAAAGATGTATTCCTTTCATATGTATTCAAAAGATCAGACTGTAATAAAGGATATTGGAAGGAACACTTCGTTGCTGGTCTACCTTCCTTATTCGCCCAAAGAATTAATCAAAAAATAAAAGAAGAATTACTTACTTTTCAACAAAAAGAAGAAATCTTAAACTATAAAAATGATTTAGGAGAAGAAGAACCAGTAAATCAATTAATTTACACAATTAGTATGCACTTTATTGGAAATCCTAAAGAAGAGCTCCAAGCTAATAGAGAAATACTAAATAACTTAAAGTGTAAAACACTCAGTGATTACAGATGGTATAAAGATGTATTCCTTTCATATGTATTCAAAAGATCAGACTGTAATAAAGGATATTGGAAGGAACACTTCGTTGCTGGTCTACCTTCCTTATTCGCCCAAAGAATTAATCAAAAAATAAAAGAAGAATTACAATCTGAAGAAATTCCCTGGAAAGATATAACATATGGTCAGTTAACTGCTTTTGTAAAAAGGGAAGGATTAGCATTATGTTCAGAACTTAAATTACAGGCTAAATACGGTAAAGATAAGGGATCACGAAGAAAAGAATTAGGAAATTTCTGCCAAGACTTTGGATTAGAAAAGGTTGGTGATCCTCCTAGTAAAAGAAAACAATTTAAAAAATCTGATAAAAAACAAAGTTTTAGAAAATCTAGATTTAATAAACAAAATAATAAAAAATCTGATAAACCAAGGGAAAAGAAAATTATCTGTTATAAGTGTGGAAAACCTGGACATAAAGCGAATCAATGCAATCTTAGACAAAAGATTTCAGAAGTTTGCAAAGAAGATGCAGAATTAAAAGACAAACTAGTTAAAATACTTATTAAAGAATCATCAGAAGAAGAAGGTCAAGAATCATCAGACTCTGATGACTCTGGATCCACTCAATTTTGTTATGTTATAACAAAAGAAAAAGAGAATGAAGCATTATTTCAACTTATAGATAAACTTGAAGATCCAGCTATAAAACAAGAATATTTTATCAAATTAAAAAATTTAATTTTCAAAGAACAAAAAACTCTTCCCGGAGAACCATTTAGTCTATCAAAAATGATCAGTAAAAGACCATCTTCGAGTATATTTTCATCTATAACAACTAAAGACCTTCAAGCTGAAGTTAACAATTTAAAAAGAGAAGTTAATGCCCTACAAGAACAACTCATTTTAAATGAAGCTAAAGACTTAGAATTAGAAACTAGAATTGCTCATCTTGAATTAAATAAACATGAAGGAGATGAACAAACTTCGTCAGACTCATCTTCTAACATCAGATCTAAAGATGAAGTTAATATTAATGATGATACTTTTATAAACGTTATTGAACAAATAAATTTTCAAAAATGGTATGTTTATGTAACCATAAAAGTAGAAGATTTCGTACTTAATACTATAGCCCTTTTAGACAGTGGAGCAGACCTCAATTGTATTTGCGAAGGGATTATTCCCTCAAAACATTATCATAAAACTACAGAAAAATTACATAATGCAAATGGTGCAAGAATGAAACTTAATTATAAAATACCTAGTGCATCTGTATGTAACAATGGATATTGTTTTAAAAATACTTTTATAATGGTAAAAGACTTAACACAAGAAGTTATATTAGGAACACCCTTTCTAACACAGATCTATCCCTTTAAAGTTAATAGACATGGTGTTCATACTAAAGTAATGGGAACTAAATTAACATTTAAGTTCCTTAATCCCATTAGACATTCAGAAGTTACTTTACTTCAAACTTCATCTATAATAAAAAATATAAATCTTATTACAAAAAAGTCATCATTAATCAACTCGTTAACTAAAGAAATCTACAATCTTAAAATTGAAGAGAAACTTGTAAATCCTAGTTTACAACTAAAAATAAAAGAACTTGAAGAACTCTTTATAAAATCAGTTTGTTCAGATTCTCCAACAGCCTTTTGGGAAAGAAAAAGACATCAAGTATCCTTACCTTATGAGAAAGAATTTAAAGAAATTAATATTCCTACTAAAGCTAGACCAATACAAATGAATTTAGAATTATTAAATTACTGTAAAGAAGAAATAAAGTCCCTTTTAAACAAAAAATTAATTAGAGAATCAAAGTCTCCTTGGAGTTGTGCAGCTTTTTATGTTAATAATCAAGCAGAAAAGGAAAGAGGAGCACCCCGTTTAGTTATAAACTATAAACCACTTAATAAAGCTTTACAATGGATAAGATATCCTATTCCAAATAAGAGAGATTTACTTAACAGACTTTTTGATTCTAATATATATTCAAAATTTGATATGAAAAGTGGATTTTGGCAAATACAAATAATAGAAGAGGATAGATATAAAACAGCCTTTACAGTTCCTTTTGGACATTACGAATGGAATGTAATGCCATTTGGATTAAAAAATGCACCATCAGAATTTCAAAAAATAATGAATGATATATTTAATCCATACTCTAAATTTATAATAGTCTATATTGACGATGTTTTAATATTCTCTAAAACCATAGAAGAACATTTTAAACATCTAAATACCTTTTTATATATTATTAAGAAAAATGGCCTAGCAGTCTCAGCCCCGAAAATAAAATTATTCCAAACTAAAATAAGATTCTTAGGACATAACATTTATCAACAAACAATAAGGCCAATCAATAGAAGTATAGAATTCGCCAATAAATTTCCAGACGAAATAAAAGATAAAACACAACTCCAAAGATTCTTAGGATGTTTAAACTATATTTCAGATTTTTTCCCTAACATAAGACAAATGTGTACCCTTTTATTTCAAAGATTAAAGAAAAACCCTAAACCTTGGACAGAAGAACATACTAAAATTGTACGAATAATAAAAGAAAAAGTTAAAACCCTTCCATGTACAAATATTCCTCATCCTTCTGCTTTCATGATAGTTGAAACAGATGCGTCAGAAATAGGCTTCGGAGGAATATTAAAACAAAGACTACAAGATCAAACTAAAGAATCCTTAGTAAGATATTATTCTGGTGTTTGGTCTGGACCACAAAAGAATTATAGTACTGTTAAAAAAGAAGTTCTTTCTATAGTTTTATGCATTTCTAAATTCCAAGATGATCTTTATAATAAAAAATTTTTACTTAGAGTTGATTGTAAATCAGCTAAAGAGATTTTACAAAAAGATGTTCAAAATTTAGTTTCTAAACAAATTTTTGCCAGATGGCAAGCCATAGTCTCAGTATTTGATTTTGAAATAGAATTTATTAAAGGAGAACAAAATTCCTTACCTGATTTTCTTACAAGAGAATTTTTACAGGGAAAAACTACCTCATGAAATTCATCTATAAGATTTGGAAGGAGCAGATTGAACGTGATCTGTGGATTCCACCAGTTCAAGATTTAATTAACCTTTCTATTATACAGGGCCATCCTGATCAAGAAATGATTGATTTTCTCAAAAAATTAAAGCTGGAGGCCAAGAAAAGATTAAATAAGATTCCCTTTTGATAACTGTTTTTACTCACGATAAATTTTGATGAAAACCGTTTTCATTAACCCCCATTTCAAAAAAGTGAGAGAAAAAATAGAGCAAGATTTGCAAATACCCTTTCTTCGGCATATGTTTAGACTATCTATGATAAGAGGAGATCCAGATTTTGACCTAATATTGGTAATTGACCAAAGACTACAAATTGCAGATAAGAGATTTCGAAGTATTCCATTCTAATGGAATCAAGTAGCAGAAAACAGACCCCTCAAGACTATGAGCTTGTTCCTACAAGTTCAGCAATTGTTCTTACTCAGAATCAGTTCCAGTCCCTTGCAGAATTTCCTCCTCTCTCATACCAAGAAGTCCTTTTCAGTCCAAAAACCCCTGCTAAGGCAATTCCCAAAAGAGACACTCCTTATTTTAGATATGTTACAAAACAGAGTCCCATACAAGAAGTCTACCTTACCCCGGAACATGAAGTCCTGTCTCAAACACAAATAGAACCTTTTATTACCAAACTCTTCCCCACAGACTTCCAATGGTTTCCAGATGATTTAAAGAAAACTAGAAGATTCTATGAACTCATCCTCATAGACTCTGGTTCTGCTGAAATCATCCACAGGATGTGTGAGTCAGATACAAAAAAGATCAACTTCTCTAAAATAAAAATTCTTCAAGTCCTCACTGTTTCCGACTGGAGTAACCCTTGGGATCTTAAACCCTTTACGGTTCCTCAAGCCCTTCCTGGCTACTCTTACATAGACTACAAAAATGCTTGGTATTACACATTATTGCTAAGACCCTATAGTCATTCTTGGTTCATCTTCTTTGACAGAAGATGCAATGACAATATTCCAGTATGGTTCTATCATTGGTGGTATCACTTTGGTGCTATTGATGATATTTACCCAGATCTCGCAAGAGTTACTTATGATTATTATTGTAAGCATTCTCTAAATAAACCTTTTACCAGACCTCTTAGGTTTCACAAAGATACCGGTTTAGCATGGATTTTTTGCTGGACCTATGAGACCATCCAAGTCCTCCCAAAACCATTCCCCTTAACATTATGCAGGAAATACAAAATCAGATGGTGGGAAAAGTTTGATCTCAATGTCCTCACCATACCAAAGATACAAGAAATCCTGTCCAGGAAAAAACCAAAACCCCAAAGCCCAATACCACAAACAAATAGCCCAATACCTCCACAACAGTCTCCGGTAAATTGCCCTGCTGATCAATTAAAGCAATGGCAAGAATTCCAGGCCTTCCAAAAATACCTAGCATCACAAAATGTACAACCAGCAGCATCCACCTCACAAAACAGTCCACCCATAAAAGATGATCCTTCACAAGATGCTCAAGACCCATATGATTTTTAGTTTATATGTTCTTTATATGTAATTTTTTTTTATAAAAAAAAAAAAAAAAAAAAAAAAAAAAAAAATTGAATGAGTGATAAGTATTTGTAAGAGTTGTAAGAGTATTTGTAAGTATTGTAAGTATTGCGTATATTTGTAAGTATTGTATTATATACGCATGTGGTGTAATCAATAAATCTACTAGACCACTGGAGCCATCAAGAGAAGAAAGACGAAGACCACAGACTGATGGAAAGAAAAGCCGACGACAACAGTCACTATTCACAAGTCACTATTCATTGTCACTATGCACGACAAAAGTTACTATGCACTATTCACTATTTCAACTTTTACTATTCACTCGTATTATTCATAAAGAGCCAAAGAGGCATCTCCCGCTATTTTCGCGGGAAGGAAGACTTCATCAGAACAGATCCTTCACATGCCTACAGTTGAACTACAAAAGACGTATGCAATGACGTCAAATGCAGATCAACTCTCGCCTATATAAAGAAGGATACAGATTGAAGAAGGGGCATCGAAATTCAGAGAGTGCTCTTCCATATCTCAAAAACCTCTCAATTCTCAAAAATATTTTCTTTCAGTTTTCAAGTTGTTCTAAGTTGAAGAAAAGTTTGAATATTTGTAAGTCCTTCTTATTTTACCATAAATTGCTTGTATTCAATAGTTCCAAAAATTATATAAGAGTTATAATTTGTGGTTATTTTCTGAATTTCGATGCCCCTTCTTCAATCTGTATCCTTCTTTATATAGGCGAGAGTTGATCTGCTTTTGACGTCATTGCATACGTCTTTTGTAGTTCAACTGTAGGCATGTGAAGGATCTGTTCTGATGAAGTCTTCCTTCCCGCGAAAATAGCGGGAGATGCCTCTTTGGCTCTTTATGAATAATACGAGTGAATAGTAAAAGCGATTATTTGAAAATAGGTAATAAACTCAGAAAATAACCACAAATTATAACTCTTATATAATTTTTGGAACTATTGAATACAAGCAATTTATGGTAAAATAAGAAGGACTTACAAATATTCAAACTTTTCTTCAACTTAGAACAACTTGAAAACTGAAAGAAAATATTTTTGAGAATTGAGAGGTTTTTGAGATATGGAAGAGCACTCTCTGAATTTCGATGCCCCTTCTTCAATCTGTATCCTTCTTTATATAGGCGAGAGTTGATCTGCATTTGACGTCATTGCATACGTCTTTTGTAGTTCAACTGTAGGCATGTGAAGGATCTGTTCTGATGAAGTCTTCCTTCCCGCGAAAATAGCGGGAGATGCCTCTTTGGCTCTTTATGAATAATACGAGTGAATAGTAAAAGTTGAAATAGTGAATAGTGCATAGTAACTTTTGTCGTGCATAGTGACAATGAATAGTGACTTGTGAATAGTGACTGTTGTCGTCGGCTTTTCTTTCCATCAGTCTGTGGTCTTCGTCTTTCTTCTCTTGATGGCTCCAGTGGTCTAGTAGATTTATTGATTACACCACATGCGTATATAATACAATACTTACAAATATACGCAATACTTACAATACTTACAAATACTCTTACAACTCTTACAAATACTTATCACTCATTCAATTTTTTTTTTTTTTTTTTTTTTTTTTATAAAAAAAAATTACATATAAAGAACATATAAACTAAAAATCATATGGGTCTTGAGCATCTTGTGAAGGATCATCTTTTATGGGTGGACTGTTTTGTGAGGTGGATGCTGCTGGTTGTACATTTTGTGATGCTAGGTATTTTTGGAAGGCCTGGAATTCTTGCCATTGCTTTAATTGATCAGCAGGGCAATTTACCGGAGACTGTTGTGGAGGTATTGGGCTATTTGTTTGTGGTATTGGGCTTTGGGGTTTTGGTTTTTTCCTGGACAGGATTTCTTGTATCTTTGGTATGGTGAGGACATTGAGATCAAACTTTTCCCACCATCTGATTTTGTATTTCCTGCATAATGTTAAGGGGAATGGTTTTGGGAGGACTTGGATGGTCTCATAGGTCCAGCAAAAAATCCATGCTAAACCGGTATCTTTGTGAAACCTAAGAGGTCTGGTAAAAGGTTTATTTAGAGAATGCTTACAATAATAATCATAAGTAACTCTTGCGAGATCTGGGTAAATATCATCAATAGCACCAAAGTGATACCACCAATGATAGAACCATACTGGAATATTGTCATTGCATCTTCTGTCAAAGAAGATGAACCAAGAATGACTATAGGGTCTTAGCAATAATGTGTAATACCAAGCATTTTTGTAGTCTATGTAAGAGTAGCCAGGAAGGGCTTGAGGAACCGTAAAGGGTTTAAGATCCCAAGGGTTACTCCAGTCGGAAACAGTGAGGACTTGAAGAATTTTTATTTTAGAGAAGTTGATCTTTTTTGTATCTGACTCACACATCCTGTGGATGATTTCAGCAGAACCAGAGTCTATGAGGATGAGTTCATAGAATCTTCTAGTTTTCTTTAAATCATCTGGAAACCATTGGAAGTCTGTGGGGAAGAGTTTGGTAATAAAAGGTTCTATTTGTGTTTGAGACAGGACTTCATGTTCCGGGGTAAGGTAGACTTCTTGTATGGGACTCTGTTTTGTAACATATCTAAAATAAGGAGTGTCTCTTTTGGGAATTGCCTTAGCAGGGGTTTTTGGACTAAAAAGGACTTCTTGGTATGAGAGAGGAGGAAATTCTGCAAGGGACTGGAACTGATTCTGAGTAAGAACAATTGCTGAACTTGTAGGAACAAGCTCATAGTCTTGAGGGGTCTGTTTTTTGCTACTTGATTCCATTAGAATGGAATACTTCGAAATCTCTTATCTGCAATTTGTAGTCTTTGGTCAATTACCAATATTAGGTCAAAATCTGGATCTCCTCTTATCATAGATAGTCTAAACATATGCCGAAGAAAGGGTATTTGCAAATCTTGCTCTATTTTTTCTCTCACTTTTTTGAAATGGGGGTTAATGAAAACGGTTTTCATCAAAATTTATCGTGAGTAAAAACAGTTATCAAAAGGGAATCTTATTTAATCTTTTCTTGGCCTCCAGCTTTAATTTTTTGAGAAAATCAATCATTTCTTGATCAGGATGGCCCTGTATAATAGAAAGGTTAATTAAATCTTGAACTGGTGGAATCCACAGATCACGTTCAATCTGCTCCTTCCAAATCTTATAGATGAATTTCATGAGGTAGTTTTTCCCTGTAAAAATTCTCTTGTAAGAAAATCAGGTAAGGAATTTTGTTCTCCTTTAATAAATTCTATTTCAAAATCAAATACTGAGACTATGGCTTGCCATCTGGCAAAAATTTGTTTAGAAACTAAATTTTGAACATCTTTTTGTAAAATCTCTTTAGCTGATTTACAATCAACTCTAAGTAAAAATTTTTTATTATAAAGATCATCTTGGAATTTAGAAATGCATAAAACTATAGAAAGAACTTCTTTTTTAACAGTACTGTAATTCTTTTGTGGCCCAGACCAAACACCAGAATAATATCTTACTAAGGATTCTTTAGTTTGATCTTGTAGTCTTTGTTTTAATATTCCTCCGAAGCCTATTTCTGACGCATCTGTTTCAACTATCATGAAAGCAGAAGGATGAGGAATATTTGTACATGGAAGGGTTTTAACTTTTTCTTTTATTATTCGTACAATTTTAGTATGTTCTTCTGTCCAAGGTTTAGGGTTTTTCTTTAATCTTTGAAATAAAAGGGTACACATTTGTCTTAGGTTAGGGAAAAAATCTGAAATATAGTTTAAACATCCTAAGAATCTTTGGAGTTGTGTTTTATCTTTTATTTCATCTGGAAATTTATTGGCGAATTCTATACTTCTATTGATTGGCCTTATTGTTTATTGATAAATGTTATGTCCTAAGAATCTTATTTTAGTTTGGAATAATTTTATTTTCGGGGCTGAGACTGCTAGGCCATTTTTCTTAATAATATATAAAAAGGTATTTAGATGTTTAAAATGTTCTTCTATGGTTTTAGAGAATATTAAAACATCGTCAATATAGACTATTATAAATTTAGAGTATGGATTAAATATATCATTCATTATTTTTTGAAATTCTGATGGTGCATTTTTTAATCCAAATGGCATTACATTCCATTCGTAATGTCCAAAAGGAACTGTAAAGGCTGTTTTATATCTATCCTCTTCTATTATTTGTATTTGCCAAAATCCACTTTTCATATCAAATTTTGAATATATATTAGAATCAAAAAGTCTGTTAAGTAAATCTCTCTTATTTGGAATAGGATATCTTATCCATTGTAAAGCTTTATTAAGTGGTTTATAGTTTATAACTAAACGGGGTGCTCCTCTTTCCTTTTCTGCTTGATTATTAACATAAAAAGCTGCACAACTCCAAGGAGACTTTGATTCTCTAATTAATTTTTTGTTTAAAAGGGACTTTATTTCTTCTTTACAGTAATTTAATAATTCTAAATTCATTTGTATTGGTCTAGCTTTAGTAGGAATATTAATTTCTTTAAATTCTTTCTCATAAGGTAAGGATACTTGATGTCTTTTTCTTTCCCAAAAGGCTGTTGGAGAATCTGAACAAACTGATTTTATAAAGAGTTCTTCAAGTTCTTTTATTTTTAGTTGTAAACTAGGATTTACAAGTTTCTCTTCAATTTTAAGATTGTAGATTTCTTTAGTTAACGAGTTGATTAATGATGACTTTTTTGTAATAAGATTTATATTTTTTATTATAGATGAAGTTTGAAGTAAAGTAACTTCTGAATGTCTAATGGGATTAAGGAACTTAAATGTTAATTTAGTTCCCATTACTTTAGTATGAACACCATGTCTATTAACTTTAAAGGGATAGATCTGTGTTAGAAAGGGTGTTCCTAATATAACTTCTTGTGTTAAGTCTTTTACCATTATAAAAGTATTTTTAAAACAATATCCATTGTTACATACAGATGCACTAGGTATTTTATAATTAAGTTTCATTCTTGCACCATTTGCATTATGTAATTTTTCTGTAGTTTTATGATAATGTTTTGAGGGAATAATCCCTTCGCAAATACAATTGAGGTCTGCTCCACTGTCTAAAAGGGCTATAGTATTAAGTACGAAATCTTCTACTTTTATGGTTACATAAACATACCATTTTTGAAAATTTATTTGTTCAATAACGTTTATAAAAGTATCATCATTAATATTAACTTCATCTTTAGATCTGATGTTAGAAGATGAGTCTGACGAAGTTTGTTCATCTCCTTCATGTTTATTTAATTCAAGATGAGCAATTCTAGTTTCTAATTCTAAGTCTTTAGCTTCATTTAAAATGAGTTGTTCTTGTAGGGCATTAACTTCTCTTTTTAAATTGTTAACTTCAGCTTGAAGGTCTTTAGTTGTTATAGATGAAAATATACTCGAAGATGGTCTTTTACTGATCATTTTTGATAGACTAAATGGTTCTCCGGGAAGAGTTTTTTGTTCTTTGAAAATTAAATTTTTTAATTTGATAAAATATTCTTGTTTTATAGCTGGATCTTCAAGTTTATCTATAAGTTGAAATAATGCTTCATTCTCTTTTTCTTTTGTTATAACATAACAAAATTGAGTGGATCCAGAGTCATCAGAGTCTGATGATTCTTGACCTTCTTCTTCTGATGATTCTTTAATAAGTATTTTAACTAGTTTGTCTTTTAATTCTGCATCTTCTTTGCAAACTTCTGAAATCTTTTGTCTAAGATTGCATTGATTCGCTTTATGTCCAGGTTTTCCACACTTATAACAGATAATTTTCTTTTCCCTTGGTTTATCAGATTTTTTATTATTTTGTTTATTAAATCTAGATTTTCTAAAACTTTGTTTTTTATCAGATTTTTTAAATTGTTTTCTTTTACTAGGAGGATCACCAACCTTTTCTAATCCAAAGTCTTGGCAGAAATTTCCTAATTCTTTTCTTCGTGATCCCTTATCTTTACCGTATTTAGCCTGTAATTTAAGTTCTGAACATAATGCTAATCCTTCCCTTTTTACAAAAGCAGTTAACTGACCATATGTTATATCTTTCCAGGGAATTTCTTCAGATTGTAATTCTTCTTTTATTTTTTGATTAATTCTTTGGGCGAATAAGGAAGGTAGACCAGCAACGAAGTGTTCCTTCCAATATCCTTTATTACAGTCTGATCTTTTGAATACATATGAAAGGAATACATCTTTATACCATCTGTAATCACTGAGTGTTTTACACTTTAAGTTATTTAGTATTTCTCTATTAGCTTGGAGCTCTTCTTTAGGATTTCCAATAAAGTGCATACTAATTGTGTAAATTAATTGATTTACTGGTTCTTCTTCTCCTAAATCATTTTTATAGTTTAAGATTTCTTCTTTTTGTTGAAAAGTAAGTAATTCTTCTTTTATTTTTTGATTAATTCTTTGGGCGAATAAGGAAGGTAGACCAGCAACGAAGTGTTCCTTCCAATATCCTTTATTACAGTCTGATCTTTTGAATACATATGAAAGGAATACATCTTTATACCATCTGTAATCACTGAGTGTTTTACACTTTAAGTTATTTAGTATTTCTCTATTAGCTGGGAGCTCTTCTTTAGGATTTCCAATAAAGTGCATACTAATTGTGTAAATTAATTGATTTACTGGTTCTTCTTCTCCTAAATCATTTTTATAGTTTAAGATTTCTTCTTTTTGTTGAAAAGTAAGAGCATTGTCCCACCAGTTTTTTAATTGTCCGGTAAATCCTGTAACAATTAAGGATACACAGACTTGGTCAGTTTTATCTGAACATTTATAGGCTATGTTAGCCATTCCCATTTCTTGTAATGTGTTTAGGATTTCTCCTTCAGATTTTCCATCTATATTCCATTCATAGATACTTTGTCCATTATAATCAGTAGATCTAAACTTGGACCTTTCTTCATATTGAATATCTGGAGGAGTAGGTCTAGAGTAAAAGTTTCTAGTATCCATATTTCTATTAATCCTTCTATGCCCTTGAAATCCTTTTCTATTTTTTCTTAACTTATTTATTTCTAAAGGTTCATTATGAAAATTAGTTTCAATATTATGAATTATCTTTTCGTCGTCTGAATTTTCTGATCCTGTAGACTCCTCAGTAGTAGGATAATCAGAGTCTGAGTCTGAAGATTTATCATTTTGCTCATTTATACATTGTATTTGTTTGTCTTTATCTAATTTTTTATTTATTTTATCAATTAGAGTTAAGGGTGAACTTAGTGAGACATTTTTTAGAGATTCTTTTGGAATTCCTTGAATCTGAAAATGAGGTTTAGAAATATTCCTAGGGAACTTAGGTTCTTCACTAGCTATTTTCTCATGCACAAGTTCTACTTGGGTGGCTATAGTATAAAGAAGCTGATTAGAATAATTATTTTGTTGAAAGATTTTTTTAACATCTTCTAAGGTAGATGTTCTATTTTCTGAAGTGCCAATCCTACCATTTTTAAATGGTTCACCTGTTATTTCTCCTTCTTCAGTTTTGATTTTTATTCCTTTTAGAGGAGGGTGAATTGAATGAACTGTTCCCTCGGGTAAAATGTTCCATGTTTTAGTAAGTCTAGTTTGTACTTCTATGGACTTATAATTAAAAGGTTGTTTTATACCATTTTTCTTAAGGTAGTGTTTGAACCAGCTAAAGAAAGGAATATTACTTTGAAATTTTTCCATTTCTGCATACCAAATTTCTCTAATTTTAATTTTATAACTTTCTTCAAAACTTAAGAACCAATTTCTCTTTTCTTTATTTTTTCTTGAATTAAAATCAGTTCTAAGGTAATCTTTGTCTATTGTAAAGACAGAGTTGATAATAACATTTATTGAAGAGTATCTATTCATTTCACTATCAGTAGGAGAAGACTGAGTTTGGTCTATAGGTTCTGTAACCTGATTAGGTATAGGACTACTGAAGTCTAGGATTACTTCTGTATTTTCTAAGTCTATGCTCTTATTTCTTCTACTATAATTATTACTTCTAGTAGTATAGAAAGAGTCTGAAAAAGAGCTTCTCGGACCTAAACTATTTCCTAGTCTTGGTAATGTTGAATAACTTCTACTAAGATTGAATTTAAGAAGAACTTTACCATCTGAACTTTCAGTTATTTCTGATACATCTTTTTTTTCTAAATCTTCTGGGGGACAATCATGTTCTAGTTCTAAAGTAGTTGGAATAGTTATATCATCCCATTTAATAAGTTTAGGAGTAAATATTGTAGATTTTTCAGCTTCTAATTGAATTAAAGTTGTTTCTCCTCTTGGAACAGGAGGAATTAAACATCTTGGATCTGTTAAAGAAGTTAAAAGTCTATAATGAACTCTATATATTATAGCAAAATTCTTTGATAATTGTTTAAAGTTATCTTTTAGGATTTTTACGTCTAAAGTTAACGTCTGAGTAACCCTAGGGTCTGTAAGATCAACATGAAAATTAGGTGAACAATTAAAATAGACTGGACCATTACATATATTTGCCTGAATTATAGCTATTAACGAGTCTTTGTAAGATTTAAGTCTATCATCTCTTAAGGCTATGAAAATAGGTGTATCAATTCCTTTTCTGGCTAACGGTTTTAGAGCAACTTGTACTAAACCTAGATGAATGTATCTATATCCTTTTGTTTGATATTTTCTTAGTGATAAAGAGGATAAAAGTTGTAAAGATTGTTGTTCTTTACTAAGACTAATAGTTTCTTCATGACTTCTTACGCTAAAAGCTGTTTTAAAGTCTATAATTCCAATTCTATAAATTGACTCTATATTCTGATGAGGAATGGACCAATCAACCATATTATTTTCATCATTTGTATATAAATTTTCATTACTATGCACAACAGGGTTACTGTTAGAACTAGAACCCCTAGAAAGCATTCGTCTAAACTGTAAAGCCATATTTCTAATAACTGCTTAACATTACTAATTCAGTGTTTAACACTATAGTTGGCGTGGGACCATCGACCGGGACCACCCTAAGCCACGGGCTGACCATGCGGTTTTACGATTAAACCAAGCACGCACACGTTAACAGTGTTAATATGAACGGTAATTTAAACAGTAAAAAGAAATATAATTTAAGGTTTAGGTTAATACTTCTAATGGCTCTGATACCAGTTGGAACCCAGATTTGATAATAGTAACGATTATTTGAAAATAGGTAATAAACTCAGAAAATAACCACAAATTATAACTCTTATATAATTTTTGGAACTATTGAATACAAGCAATTTATGGTAAAATAAGAAGGACTTACAAATATTCAAACTTTTCTTCAACTTAGAACAACTTGAAAACTGAAAGAAAATATTTTTGAGAATTGAGAGGTTTTTGAGATATGGAAGAGCACTCTCTGAATTTCGATGCCCCTTCTTCAATCTGTATCCTTCTTTATATAGGCGAGAGTTGATCTGCATTTGACGTCATTGCATACGTCTTTTGTAGTTCAACTGTAGGCATGTGAAGGATCTGTTCTGATGAAGTCTTCCTTCCCGCGAAAATAGCGGGAGATGCCTCTTTGGCTCTTTATGAATAATACGAGTGAATAGTAAAAGTTGAAATAGTGAATAGTGCATAGTAACTTTTGTCGTGCATAGTGACAATGAATAGTGACTTGTGAATAGTGACTGTTGTCGTCGGCTTTTCTTTCCATCAGTCTGTGGTCTTCGTCTTTCTTCTCTTGATGGCTCCAGTGGTCTAGTAGATTTATTGATTACACCACATGCGTATATAATACAATACTTACAAATATACGCAATACTTACAATACTTACAAATACTCTTACAACTCTTACAAATACTTATCACTCATTCAATTTTTTTTTTTTTTTTTTTTTTTTTTATAAAAAAAAATTACATATAAAGAACATATAAACTAAAAATCATATGGGTCTTGAGCATCTTGTGAAGGATCATCTTTTATGGGTGGACTGTTTTGTGAGGTGGATGCTGCTGGTTGTACATTTTGTGATGCTAGGTATTTTTGGAAGGCCTGGAATTCTTGCCATTGCTTTAATTGATCAGCAGGGCAATTTACCGGAGACTGTTGTGGAGGTATTGGGCTATTTGTTTGTGGTATTGGGCTTTGGGGTTTTGGTTTTTTCCTGGACAGGATTTCTTGTATCTTTGGTATGGTGAGGACATTGAGATCAAACTTTTCCCACCATCTGATTTTGTATTTCCTGCATAATGTTAAGGGGAATGGTTTTGGGAGGACTTGGATGGTCTCATAGGTCCAGCAAAAAATCCATGCTAAACCGGTATCTTTGTGAAACCTAAGAGGTCTGGTAAAAGGTTTATTTAGAGAATGCTTACAATAATAATCATAAGTAACTCTTGCGAGATCTGGGTAAATATCATCAATAGCACCAAAGTGATACCACCAATGATAGAACCATACTGGAATATTGTCATTGCATCTTCTGTCAAAGAAGATGAACCAAGAATGACTATAGGGTCTTAGCAATAATGTGTAATACCAAGCATTTTTGTAGTCTATGTAAGAGTAGCCAGGAAGGGCTTGAGGAACCGTAAAGGGTTTAAGATCCCAAGGGTTACTCCAGTCGGAAACAGTGAGGACTTGAAGAATTTTTATTTTAGAGAAGTTGATCTTTTTTGTATCTGACTCACACATCCTGTGGATGATTTCAGCAGAACCAGAGTCTATGAGGATGAGTTCATAGAATCTTCTAGTTTTCTTTAAATCATCTGGAAACCATTGGAAGTCTGTGGGGAAGAGTTTGGTAATAAAAGGTTCTATTTGTGTTTGAGACAGGACTTCATGTTCCGGGGTAAGGTAGACTTCTTGTATGGGACTCTGTTTTGTAACATATCTAAAATAAGGAGTGTCTCTTTTGGGAATTGCCTTAGCAGGGGTTTTTGGACTAAAAAGGACTTCTTGGTATGAGAGAGGAGGAAATTCTGCAAGGGACTGGAACTGATTCTGAGTAAGAACAATTGCTGAACTTGTAGGAACAAGCTCATAGTCTTGAGGGGTCTGTTTTCTGCTACTTGATTCCATTAGAATGGAATACTTCGAAATCTCTTATCTGCAATTTGTAGTCTTTGGTCAACAAACAATAAGGCCAATCAATAGAAGTATAGAATTCGCCAATAAATTTCCAGATGAAATAAAAGATAAAACACAACTCCAAAGATTCTTAGGATGTTTAAACTATATTTCAGATTTTTTCCCTAACCTAAGACAAATGGTATAAAACAACCTTTTAATTATAAGTCCATAGAAGTACAAACTAGACTTACTAAAACATGGAACATTTTACCCGAGGGAACAGTTCATTCAATTCACCCTCCTCTAAAAGGAATAAAAATCAAAACTGAAGAAGGAGAAATAACAGGTGAACCATTTAAAAATGGTAGGATTGGCACTTCAGAAAATAGAACATCTACCTTAGAAGATGTTAAAAAAATCTTTCAACAAAATAATTATTCTAATCAGCTTCTTTATACTATAGCCACCCAAGTAGAACTTGTGCATGAGAAAATAGCTAGTGAAGAACCTAAGTTCCCTAGGAATATTTCTAAACCTCATTTTCAGAATCAAGGAATTCCAAAAGAATCTCTAAAAAATGTCTCACTAAGTTCACCCTTAACTCTAATTGATAAAATAAATAAAAAATTAGATAAAGACAAACAAATACAATGTATAAATGAGCAAAATGATAAATCTTCAGACTCAGACTCTGATTATCCTACTACTGAGGAGTCTACAGGATCAGAAAATTCAGACGACGAAAAGATAATTCATAATATTGAAACTAATTTTCATAATGAACCTTTAGAAATAAATAAGTTAAGAAAAAATAGAAAAGGATTTCAAGGGCATAGAAGGATTAATAGAAATATGGATACTAGAAACTTTTACTCTAGACCTACTCCTCCAGATATTCAATATGAAGAAAGGTCCAAGTTTAGATCTACTGATTATAATGGACAAAGTATCTATGAATGGAATATAGATGGAAAATCTGAAGGAGAAATCCTAAACACATTACAAGAAATGGGAATGGCTAACATAGCCTATAAATGTTCAGATAAAACTGACCAAGTCTGTGTATCCTTAATTGTTACAGGATTTACCGGACAATTAAAAAACTGGTGGGACAATGCTCTTACTTTTCAACAAAAAGAAGAAATCTTAAACTATAAAAATGATTTAGGAGAAGAAGAACCAGTAAATCAATTAATTTACACAATTAGTATGCACTTTATTGGAAATCCTAAAGAAGAGCTCCAAGCTAATAGAGAAATACTAAATAACTTAAAGTGTAAAACACTCAGTGATTACAGATGGTATAAAGATGTATTCCTTTCATATGTATTCAAAAGATCAGACTGTAATAAAGGATATTGGAAGGAACACTTCGTTGCTGGTCTACCTTCCTTATTCGCCCAAAGAATTAATCAAAAAATAAAAGAAGAATTACTTACTTTTCAACAAAAAGAAGAAATCTTAAACTATAAAAATGATTTAGGAGAAGAAGAACCAGTAAATCAATTAATTTACACAATTAGTATGCACTTTATTGGAAATCCTAAAGAAGAGCTCCAAGCTAATAGAGAAATACTAAATAACTTAAAGTGTAAAACACTCAGTGATTACAGATGGTATAAAGATGTATTCCTTTCATATGTATTCAAAAGATCAGACTGTAATAAAGGATATTGGAAGGAACACTTCGTTGCTGGTCTACCTTCCTTATTCGCCCAAAGAATTAATCAAAAAATAAAAGAAGAATTACAATCTGAAGAAATTCCCTGGAAAGATATAACATATGGTCAGTTAACTGCTTTTGTAAAAAGGGAAGGATTAGCATTATGTTCAGAACTTAAATTACAGGCTAAATACGGTAAAGATAAGGGATCACGAAGAAAAGAATTAGGAAATTTCTGCCAAGACTTTGGATTAGAAAAGGTTGGTGATCCTCCTAGTAAAAGAAAACAATTTAAAAAATCTGATAAAAAACAAAGTTTTAGAAAATCTAGATTTAATAAACAAAATAATAAAAAATCTGATAAACCAAGGGAAAAGAAAATTATCTGTTATAAGTGTGGAAAACCTGGACATAAAGCGAATCAATGCAATCTTAGACAAAAGATTTCAGAAGTTTGCAAAGAAGATGCAGAATTAAAAGACAAACTAGTTAAAATACTTATTAAAGAATCATCAGAAGAAGAAGGTCAAGAATCATCAGACTCTGATGACTCTGGATCCACTCAATTTTGTTATGTTATAACAAAAGAAAAAGAGAATGAAGCATTATTTCAACTTATAGATAAACTTGAAGATCCAGCTATAAAACAAGAATATTTTATCAAATTAAAAAATTTAATTTTCAAAGAACAAAAAACTCTTCCCGGAGAACCATTTAGTCTATCAAAAATGATCAGTAAAAGACCATCTTCGAGTATATTTTCATCTATAACAACTAAAGACCTTCAAGCTGAAGTTAACAATTTAAAAAGAGAAGTTAATGCCCTACAAGAACAACTCATTTTAAATGAAGCTAAAGACTTAGAATTAGAAACTAGAATTGCTCATCTTGAATTAAATAAACATGAAGGAGATGAACAAACTTCGTCAGACTCATCTTCTAACATCAGATCTAAAGATGAAGTTAATATTAATGATGATACTTTTATAAACGTTATTGAACAAATAAATTTTCAAAAATGGTATGTTTATGTAACCATAAAAGTAGAAGATTTCGTACTTAATACTATAGCCCTTTTAGACAGTGGAGCAGACCTCAATTGTATTTGCGAAGGGATTATTCCCTCAAAACATTATCATAAAACTACAGAAAAATTACATAATGCAAATGGTGCAAGAATGAAACTTAATTATAAAATACCTAGTGCATCTGTATGTAACAATGGATATTGTTTTAAAAATACTTTTATAATGGTAAAAGACTTAACACAAGAAGTTATATTAGGAACACCCTTTCTAACACAGATCTATCCCTTTAAAGTTAATAGACATGGTGTTCATACTAAAGTAATGGGAACTAAATTAACATTTAAGTTCCTTAATCCCATTAGACATTCAGAAGTTACTTTACTTCAAACTTCATCTATAATAAAAAATATAAATCTTATTACAAAAAAGTCATCATTAATCAACTCGTTAACTAAAGAAATCTACAATCTTAAAATTGAAGAGAAACTTGTAAATCCTAGTTTACAACTAAAAATAAAAGAACTTGAAGAACTCTTTATAAAATCAGTTTGTTCAGATTCTCCAACAGCCTTTTGGGAAAGAAAAAGACATCAAGTATCCTTACCTTATGAGAAAGAATTTAAAGAAATTAATATTCCTACTAAAGCTAGACCAATACAAATGAATTTAGAATTATTAAATTACTATAAAGAAGAAATAAAGTCCCTTTTAAACAAAAAATTAATTAGAGAATCAAAGTCTCCTTGGAGTTGTGCAGCTTTTTATGTTAATAATCAAGCAGAAAAGGAAAGAGGAGCACCCCGTTTAGTTATAAACTATAAACCACTTAATAAAGCTTTACAATGGATAAGATATCCTATTCCAAATAAGAGAGATTTACTTAACAGACTTTTTGATTCTAATATATATTCAAAATTTGATATGAAAAGTGGATTTTGGCAAATACAAATAATAGAAGAGGATAGATATAAAACAGCCTTTACAGTTCCTTTTGGACATTACGAATGGAATGTAATGCCATTTGGATTAAAAAATGCACCATCAGAATTTCAAAAAATAATGAATGATATATTTAATCCATACTCTAAATTTATAATAGTCTATATTGACGATGTTTTAATATTCTCTAAAACCATAGAAGAACATTTTAAACATCTAAATACCTTTTTATATATTATTAAGAAAAATGGCCTAGCAGTCTCAGCCCCGAAAATAAAATTATTCCAAACTGAAATAAGATTCTTAGGACATAACATTTATCAACAAACAATAAGGCCAATCAATAGAAGTATAGAATTCGCCAATAAATTTCCAGACGAAATAAAAGATAAAACACAACTCCAAAGATTCTTAGGATGTTTAAACTATATTTCAGATTTTTTCCCTAACATAAGACAAATGTGTACCCTTTTATTTCAAAGATTAAAGAAAAACCCTAAACCTTGGACAGAAGAACATACTAAAATTGTACGAATAATAAAAGAAAAAGTTAAAACCCTTCCATGTACAAATATTCCTCATCCTTCTGCTTTCATGATAGTTGAAACAGATGCGTCAGAAATAGGCTTCGGAGGAATATTAAAACAAAGACTACAAGATCAAACTAAAGAATCCTTAGTAAGATATTATTCTGGTGTTTGGTCTGGACCACAAAAGAATTATAGTACTGTTAAAAAAGAAGTTCTTTCTATAGTTTTATGCATTTCTAAATTCCAAGATGATCTTTATAATAAAAAATTTTTACTTAGAGTTGATTGTAAATCAGCTAAAGAGATTTTACAAAAAGATGTTCAAAATTTAGTTTCTAAACAAATTTTTGCCAGATGGCAAGCCATAGTCTCAGTATTTGATTTTGAAATAGAATTTATTAAAGGAGAACAAAATTCCTTACCTGATTTTCTTACAAGAGAATTTTTACAGGGAAAAACTACCTCATGAAATTCATCTATAAGATTTGGAAGGAGCAGATTGAACGTGATCTGTGGATTCCACCAGTTCAAGATTTAATTAACCTTTCTATTATACAGGGCCATCCTGATCAAGAAATGATTGATTTTCTCAAAAAATTAAAGCTGGAGGCCAAGAAAAGATTAAATAAGATTCCCTTTTGATAACTGTTTTTACTCACGATAAATTTTGATGAAAACCGTTTTCATTAACCCCCATTTCAAAAAAGTGAGAGAAAAAATAGAGCAAGATTTGCAAATACCCTTTCTTCGGCATATGTTTAGACTATCTATGATAAGAGGAGATCCAGATTTTGACCTAATATTGGTAATTGACCAAAGACTACAAATTGCAGATAAGAGATTTCGAAGTATTCCATTCTAATGGAATCAAGTAGCAGAAAACAGACCCCTCAAGACTATGAGCTTGTTCCTACAAGTTCAGCAATTGTTCTTACTCAGAATCAGTTCCAGTCCCTTGCAGAATTTCCTCCTCTCTCATACCAAGAAGTCCTTTTCAGTCCAAAAACCCCTGCTAAGGCAATTCCCAAAAGAGACACTCCTTATTTTAGATATGTTACAAAACAGAGTCCCATACAAGAAGTCTACCTTACCCCGGAACATGAAGTCCTGTCTCAAACACAAATAGAACCTTTTATTACCAAACTCTTCCCCACAGACTTCCAATGGTTTCCAGATGATTTAAAGAAAACTAGAAGATTCTATGAACTCATCCTCATAGACTCTGGTTCTGCTGAAATCATCCACAGGATGTGTGAGTCAGATACAAAAAAGATCAACTTCTCTAAAATAAAAATTCTTCAAGTCCTCACTGTTTCCGACTGGAGTAACCCTTGGGATCTTAAACCCTTTACGGTTCCTCAAGCCCTTCCTGGCTACTCTTACATAGACTACAAAAATGCTTGGTATTACACATTATTGCTAAGACCCTATAGTCATTCTTGGTTCATCTTCTTTGACAGAAGATGCAATGACAATATTCCAGTATGGTTCTATCATTGGTGGTATCACTTTGGTGCTATTGATGATATTTACCCAGATCTCGCAAGAGTTACTTATGATTATTATTGTAAGCATTCTCTAAATAAACCTTTTACCAGACCTCTTAGGTTTCACAAAGATACCGGTTTAGCATGGATTTTTTGCTGGACCTATGAGACCATCCAAGTCCTCCCAAAACCATTCCCCTTAACATTATGCAGGAAATACAAAATCAGATGGTGGGAAAAGTTTGATCTCAATGTCCTCACCATACCAAAGATACAAGAAATCCTGTCCAGGAAAAAACCAAAACCCCAAAGCCCAATACCACAAACAAATAGCCCAATACCTCCACAACAGTCTCCGGTAAATTGCCCTGCTGATCAATTAAAGCAATGGCAAGAATTCCAGGCCTTCCAAAAATACCTAGCATCACAAAATGTACAACCAGCAGCATCCACCTCACAAAACAGTCCACCCATAAAAGATGATCCTTCACAAGATGCTCAAGACCCATATGATTTTTAGTTTATATGTTCTTTATATGTAATTTTTTTTTATAAAAAAAAAAAAAAAAAAAAAAAAAAAATTGAATGAGTGATAAGTATTTGTAAGAGTTGTAAGAGTATTTGTAAGTATTGTAAGTATTGCGTATATTTGTAAGTATTGTATTATATACGCATGTGGTGTAATCAATAAATCTACTAGACCACTGGAGCCATCAAGAGAAGAAAGACGAAGACCACAGACTGATGGAAAGAAAAGCCGACGACAACAGTCACTATTCACAAGTCACTATTCATTGTCACTATGCACGACAAAAGTTACTATGCACTATTCACTATTTCAACTTTTACTATTCACTCGTATTATTCATAAAGAGCCAAAGAGGCATCTCCCGCTATTTTCGCGGGAAGGAAGACTTCATCAGAACAGATCCTTCACATGCCTACAGTTGAACTACAAAAGACGTATGCAATGACGTCAAATGCAGATCAACTCTCGCCTATATAAAGAAGGATACAGATTGAAGAAGGGGCATCGAAATTCAGAGAGTGCTCTTCCATATCTCAAAAACCTCTCAATTCTCAAAAATATTTTCTTTCAGTTTTCAAGTTGTTCTAAGTTGAAGAAAAGTTTGAATATTTGTAAGTCCTTCTTATTTTACCATAAATTGCTTGTATTCAATAGTTCCAAAAATTATATAAGAGTTATAATTTGTGGTTATTTTCTGAATTTCGATGCCCCTTCTTCAATCTGTATCCTTCTTTATATAGGCGAGAGTTGATCTGCTTTTGACGTCATTGCATACGTCTTTTGTAGTTCAACTGTAGGCATGTGAAGGATCTGTTCTGATGAAGTCTTCCTTCCCGCGAAAATAGCGGGAGATGCCTCTTTGGCTCTTTATGAATAATACGAGTGAATAGTAAAAGCGATTATTTGAAAATAGGTAATAAACTCAGAAAATAACCACAAATTATAACTCTTATATAATTTTTGGAACTATTGAATACAAGCAATTTATGGTAAAATAAGAAGGACTTACAAATATTCAAACTTTTCTTCAACTTAGAACAACTTGAAAACTGAAAGAAAATATTTTTGAGAATTGAGAGGTTTTTGAGATATGGAAGAGCACTCTCTGAATTTCGATGCCCCTTCTTCAATCTGTATCCTTCTTTATATAGGCGAGAGTTGATCTGCATTTGACGTCATTGCATACGTCTTTTGTAGTTCAACTGTAGGCATGTGAAGGATCTGTTCTGATGAAGTCTTCCTTCCCGCGAAAATAGCGGGAGATGCCTCTTTGGCTCTTTATGAATAATACGAGTGAATAGTAAAAGTTGAAATAGTGAATAGTGCATAGTAACTTTTGTCGTGCATAGTGACAATGAATAGTGACTTGTGAATAGTGACTGTTGTCGTCGGCTTTTCTTTCCATCAGTCTGTGGTCTTCGTCTTTCTTCTCTTGATGGCTCCAGTGGTCTAGTAGATTTATTGATTACACCACATGCGTATATAATACAATACTTACAAATATACGCAATACTTACAATACTTACAAATACTCTTACAACTCTTACAAATACTTATCACTCATTCAAATTTTTTTTTTTTTTTTTTTTTTTTTTTTTTTTTTATAAAAAAAAAATTACATATAAAGAACATATAAACTAAAAATCATATGGGTCTTGAGCATCTTGTGAAGGATCATCTTTTATGGGTGGACTGTTTTGTGAGGTGGATGCTGCTGGTTGTACATTTTGTGATGCTAGGTATTTTTGGAAGGCCTGGAATTCTTGCCATTGCTTTAATTGATCAGCAGGGCAATTTACCGGAGACTGTTGTGGAGGTATTGGGCTATTTGTTTGTGGTATTGGGCTTTGGGGTTTTGGTTTTTTCCTGGACAGGATTTCTTGTATCTTTGGTATGGTGAGGACATTGAGATCAAACTTTTCCCACCATCTGATTTTGTATTTCCTGCATAATGTTAAGGGGAATGGTTTTGGGAGGACTTGGATGGTCTCATAGGTCCAGCAAAAAATCCATGCTAAACCGGTATCTTTGTGAAACCTAAGAGGTCTGGTAAAAGGTTTATTTAGAGAATGCTTACAATAATAATCATAAGTAACTCTTGCGAGATCTGGGTAAATATCATCAATAGCACCAAAGTGATACCACCAATGATAGAACCATACTGGAATATTGTCATTGCATCTTCTGTCAAAGAAGATGAACCAAGAATGACTATAGGGTCTTAGCAATAATGTGTAATACCAAGCATTTTTGTAGTCTATGTAAGAGTAGCCAGGAAGGGCTTGAGGAACCGTAAAGGGTTTAAGATCCCAAGGGTTACTCCAGTCGGAAACAGTGAGGACTTGAAGAATTTTTATTTTAGAGAAGTTGATCTTTTTTGTATCTGACTCACACATCCTGTGGATGATTTCAGCAGAACCAGAGTCTATGAGGATGAGTTCATAGAATCTTCTAGTTTTCTTTAAATCATCTGGAAACCATTGGAAGTCTGTGGGGAAGAGTTTGGTAATAAAAGGTTCTATTTGTGTTTGAGACAGGACTTCATGTTCCGGGGTAAGGTAGACTTCTTGTATGGGACTCTGTTTTGTAACATATCTAAAATAAGGAGTGTCTCTTTTGGGAATTGCCTTAGCAGGGGTTTTTGGACTAAAAAGGACTTCTTGGTATGAGAGAGGAGGAAATTCTGCAAGGGACTGGAACTGATTCTGAGTAAGAACAATTGCTGAACTTGTAGGAACAAGCTCATAGTCTTGAGGGGTCTGTTTTTTGCTACTTGATTCCATTAGAATGGAATACTTCGAAATCTCTTATCTGCAATTTGTAGTCTTTGGTCAATTACCAATATTAGGTCAAAATCTGGATCTCCTCTTATCATAGATAGTCTAAACATATGCCGAAGAAAGGGTATTTGCAAATCTTGCTCTATTTTTTCTCTCACTTTTTTGAAATGGGGGTTAATGAAAACGGTTTTCATCAAAATTTATCGTGAGTAAAAACAGTTATCAAAAGGGAATCTTATTTAATCTTTTCTTGGCCTCCAGCTTTAATTTTTTGAGAAAATCAATCATTTCTTGATCAGGATGGCCCTGTATAATAGAAAGGTTAATTAAATCTTGAACTGGTGGAATCCACAGATCACGTTCAATCTGCTCCTTCCAAATCTTATAGATGAATTTCATGAGGTAGTTTTTCCCTGTAAAAATTCTCTTGTAAGAAAATCAGGTAAGGAATTTTGTTCTCCTTTAATAAATTCTATTTCAAAATCAAATACTGAGACTATGGCTTGCCATCTGGCAAAAATTTGTTTAGAAACTAAATTTTGAACATCTTTTTGTAAAATCTCTTTAGCTGATTTACAATCAACTCTAAGTAAAAATTTTTTATTATAAAGATCATCTTGGAATTTAGAAATGCATAAAACTATAGAAAGAACTTCTTTTTTAACAGTACTGTAATTCTTTTGTGGCCCAGACCAAACACCAGAATAATATCTTACTAAGGATTCTTTAGTTTGATCTTGTAGTCTTTGTTTTAATATTCCTCCGAAGCCTATTTCTGACGCATCTGTTTCAACTATCATGAAAGCAGAAGGATGAGGAATATTTGTACATGGAAGGGTTTTAACTTTTTCTTTTATTATTCGTACAATTTTAGTATGTTCTTCTGTCCAAGGTTTAGGGTTTTTCTTTAATCTTTGAAATAAAAGGGTACACATTTGTCTTAGGTTAGGGAAAAAATCTGAAATATAGTTTAAACATCCTAAGAATCTTTGGAGTTGTGTTTTATCTTTTATTTCATCTGGAAATTTATTGGCGAATTCTATACTTCTATTGATTGGCCTTATTGTTTATTGATAAATGTTATGTCCTAAGAATCTTATTTTAGTTTGGAATAATTTTATTTTCGGGGCTGAGACTGCTAGGCCATTTTTCTTAATAATATATAAAAAGGTATTTAGATGTTTAAAATGTTCTTCTATGGTTTTAGAGAATATTAAAACATCGTCAATATAGACTATTATAAATTTAGAGTATGGATTAAATATATCATTCATTATTTTTTGAAATTCTGATGGTGCATTTTTTAATCCAAATGGCATTACATTCCATTCGTAATGTCCAAAAGGAACTGTAAAGGCTGTTTTATATCTATCCTCTTCTATTATTTGTATTTGCCAAAATCCACTTTTCATATCAAATTTTGAATATATATTAGAATCAAAAAGTCTGTTAAGTAAATCTCTCTTATTTGGAATAGGATATCTTATCCATTGTAAAGCTTTATTAAGTGGTTTATAGTTTATAACTAAACGGGGTGCTCCTCTTTCCTTTTCTGCTTGATTATTAACATAAAAAGCTGCACAACTCCAAGGAGACTTTGATTCTCTAATTAATTTTTTGTTTAAAAGGGACTTTATTTCTTCTTTACAGTAATTTAATAATTCTAAATTCATTTGTATTGGTCTAGCTTTAGTAGGAATATTAATTTCTTTAAATTCTTTCTCATAAGGTAAGGATACTTGATGTCTTTTTCTTTCCCAAAAGGCTGTTGGAGAATCTGAACAAACTGATTTTATAAAGAGTTCTTCAAGTTCTTTTATTTTTAGTTGTAAACTAGGATTTACAAGTTTCTCTTCAATTTTAAGATTGTAGATTTCTTTAGTTAACGAGTTGATTAATGATGACTTTTTTGTAATAAGATTTATATTTTTTATTATAGATGAAGTTTGAAGTAAAGTAACTTCTGAATGTCTAATGGGATTAAGGAACTTAAATGTTAATTTAGTTCCCATTACTTTAGTATGAACACCATGTCTATTAACTTTAAAGGGATAGATCTGTGTTAGAAAGGGTGTTCCTAATATAACTTCTTGTGTTAAGTCTTTTACCATTATAAAAGTATTTTTAAAACAATATCCATTGTTACATACAGATGCACTAGGTATTTTATAATTAAGTTTCATTCTTGCACCATTTGCATTATGTAATTTTTCTGTAGTTTTATGATAATGTTTTGAGGGAATAATCCCTTCGCAAATACAATTGAGGTCTGCTCCACTGTCTAAAAGGGCTATAGTATTAAGTACGAAATCTTCTACTTTTATGGTTACATAAACATACCATTTTTGAAAATTTATTTGTTCAATAACGTTTATAAAAGTATCATCATTAATATTAACTTCATCTTTAGATCTGATGTTAGAAGATGAGTCTGACGAAGTTTGTTCATCTCCTTCATGTTTATTTAATTCAAGATGAGCAATTCTAGTTTCTAATTCTAAGTCTTTAGCTTCATTTAAAATGAGTTGTTCTTGTAGGGCATTAACTTCTCTTTTTAAATTGTTAACTTCAGCTTGAAGGTCTTTAGTTGTTATAGATGAAAATATACTCGAAGATGGTCTTTTACTGATCATTTTTGATAGACTAAATGGTTCTCCGGGAAGAGTTTTTTGTTCTTTGAAAATTAAATTTTTTAATTTGATAAAATATTCTTGTTTTATAGCTGGATCTTCAAGTTTATCTATAAGTTGAAATAATGCTTCATTCTCTTTTTCTTTTGTTATAACATAACAAAATTGAGTGGATCCAGAGTCATCAGAGTCTGATGATTCTTGACCTTCTTCTTCTGATGATTCTTTAATAAGTATTTTAACTAGTTTGTCTTTTAATTCTGCATCTTCTTTGCAAACTTCTGAAATCTTTTGTCTAAGATTGCATTGATTCGCTTTATGTCCAGGTTTTCCACACTTATAACAGATAATTTTCTTTTCCCTTGGTTTATCAGATTTTTTATTATTTTGTTTATTAAATCTAGATTTTCTAAAACTTTGTTTTTTATCAGATTTTTTAAATTGTTTTCTTTTACTAGGAGGATCACCAACCTTTTCTAATCCAAAGTCTTGGCAGAAATTTCCTAATTCTTTTCTTCGTGATCCCTTATCTTTACCGTATTTAGCCTGTAATTTAAGTTCTGAACATAATGCTAATCCTTCCCTTTTTACAAAAGCAGTTAACTGACCATATGTTATATCTTTCCAGGGAATTTCTTCAGATTGTAATTCTTCTTTTATTTTTTGATTAATTCTTTGGGCGAATAAGGAAGGTAGACCAGCAACGAAGTGTTCCTTCCAATATCCTTTATTACAGTCTGATCTTTTGAATACATATGAAAGGAATACATCTTTATACCATCTGTAATCACTGAGTGTTTTACACTTTAAGTTATTTAGTATTTCTCTATTAGCTTGGAGCTCTTCTTTAGGATTTCCAATAAAGTGCATACTAATTGTGTAAATTAATTGATTTACTGGTTCTTCTTCTCCTAAATCATTTTTATAGTTTAAGATTTCTTCTTTTTGTTGAAAAGTAAGAGCATTGTCCCACCAGTTTTTTAATTGTCCGGTAAATCCTGTAACAATTAAGGATACACAGACTTGGTCAGTTTTATCTGAACATTTATAGGCTATGTTAGCCATTCCCATTTCTTGTAATGTGTTTAGGATTTCTCCTTCAGATTTTCCATCTATATTCCATTCATAGATACTTTGTCCATTATAATCAGTAGATCTAAACTTGGACCTTTCTTCATATTGAATATCTGGAGGAGTAGGTCTAGAGTAAAAGTTTCTAGTATCCATATTTCTATTAATCCTTCTATGCCCTTGAAATCCTTTTCTATTTTTTCTTAACTTATTTATTTCTAAAGGTTCATTATGAAAATTAGTTTCAATATTATGAATTATCTTTTCGTCGTCTGAATTTTCTGATCCTGTAGACTCCTCAGTAGTAGGATAATCAGAGTCTGAGTCTGAAGATTTATCATTTTGCTCATTTATACATTGTATTTGTTTGTCTTTATCTAATTTTTTATTTATTTTATCAATTAGAGTTAAGGGTGAACTTAGTGAGACATTTTTTAGAGATTCTTTTGGAATTCCTTGAATCTGAAAATGAGGTTTAGAAATATTCCTAGGGAACTTAGGTTCTTCACTAGCTATTTTCTCATGCACAAGTTCTACTTGGGTGGCTATAGTATAAAGAAGCTGATTAGAATAATTATTTTGTTGAAAGATTTTTTTAACATCTTCTAAGGTAGATGTTCTATTTTCTGAAGTGCCAATCCTACCATTTTTAAATGGTTCACCTGTTATTTCTCCTTCTTCAGTTTTGATTTTTATTCCTTTTAGAGGAGGGTGAATTGAATGAACTGTTCCCTCGGGTAAAATGTTCCATGTTTTAGTAAGTCTAGTTTGTACTTCTATGGACTTATAATTAAAAGGTTGTTTTATACCATTTTTCTTAAGGTAGTGTTTGAACCAGCTAAAGAAAGGAATATTACTTTGAAATTTTTCCATTTCTGCATACCAAATTTCTCTAATTTTAATTTTATAACTTTCTTCAAAACTTAAGAACCAATTTCTCTTTTCTTTATTTTTTCTTGAATTAAAATCAGTTCTAAGGTAATCTTTGTCTATTGTAAAGACAGAGTTGATAATAACATTTATTGAAGAGTATCTATTCATTTCACTATCAGTAGGAGAAGACTGAGTTTGGTCTATAGGTTCTGTAACCTGATTAGGTATAGGACTACTGAAGTCTAGGATTACTTCTGTATTTTCTAAGTCTATGCTCTTATTTCTTCTACTATAATTATTACTTCTGGTAGTATAGAAAGAGTCTGAAAAAGAGCTTCTCGGACCTAAACTATTTCCTAGTCTTGGTAATGTTGAATAACTTCTACTAAGATTGAATTTAAGAAGAACTTTACCATCTGAACTTTCAGTTATTTCTGAAACATCTTTTTTTTCTAAATCTTCTGGGGGACAATCATGTTCTAGTTCTAAAGTAGTTGGAATAGTTATATCATCCCATTTAATAAGTTTAGGAGTAAATATTGTAGATTTTTCAGCTTCTAATTGAATTAAAGTTGTTTCTCCTCTTGGAACAGGAGGGATTAAACATCTTGGATCTGTTAAAGAAGTTAAAAGTCTATAATGAACTCTATATATTATAGCAAAATTCTTTGATAATTGTTTAAAGTTATCTTTTAGGATTTTTACGTCTAAAGTTAACGTCTGAGTAACCCTAGGGTCTGTAAGATCAACATGAAAATTAGGTGAACAATTAAAATAGACTGGACCATTACATATATTTGTCTGAATTATAGCTATTAACGAGTCTTTGTAAGATTTAAGTCTATCATCTCTTAAGGCTATAAAAATAGGTGTATCAATTCCTTTTCTGGCTAACGGTTTTAGAGCAACTTGTACTAAACCTAGATGAATGTATCTATATCCTTTTGTTTGATATTTTCTTAGTGATAAAGAGGATAAAAGTTGTAAAGATTGTTGTTCTTTACTAAGACTAATAGTTTCTTCATGACTTCTTACGCTAAAAGCTGTTTTAAAGTCTATAATTCCAATTCTATAAATTGACTCTATATTCTGATGAGGAATGGACCAATCAACCATATTATTTTCATCATTTGTATATAAATTTTCATTACTATGCACAACAGGGTTACTGTTAGAACTAGAACCCCTAGAAAGCATTCGTCTAAACTGTAAAGCCATATTTCTAATAACTGCTTAACATTACTAATTCAGTGTTTAACACTATAGTTGGCATGGGACCATCGACCGGGACCACCCTAAGCCACGGGCTGACCATGCGGTTTTACGATTAAACCAAGCACGCACACGTTAACAGTGTTAATATGAACGGTAATTTAAACAGTAAAAAGAAATATAATTTAAGGTTTAGGTTAATACTTCTAATGGCTCTGATACCAGTTGGAACCCAGATTTGATAATAGTAACGATTATTTGAAAATAGGTAATAAACTCAGAAAATAACCACAAATTATAACTCTTATATAATTTTTGGAACTATTGAATACAAGCAATTTATGGTAAAATAAGAAGGACTTACAAATATTCAAACTTTTCTTCAACTTAGAACAACTTGAAAACTGAAAGAAAATATTTTTGAGAATTGAGAGGTTTTTGAGATATGGAAGAGCACTCTCTGAATTTCGATGCCCCTTCTTCAATCTGTATCCTTCTTTATATAGGCGAGAGTTGATCTGCATTTGACGTCATTGCATACGTCTTTTGTAGTTCAACTGTAGACATGTGAAGGATCTGTTCTGATGAAGTCTTCCTTCCCGCGAAAACAGCGGGAGATGCCTCTTTGGCTCTTTATGAATAATACGAGTGAATAGTAAAAGTTGAAATAGTGAATAGTGCATAGTAACTTTTGTCGTGCATAGTGACAATGAATAGTGACTGTTGTCGTCGGCTTTTCTTTCCATCAGTCTGTGGTCTTCGTCTTTCTTCTCTTGATGGCTCCAGTGGTCTAGTAGATTTATTGATTACACCACATGCGTATATAATACAATACTTACAAATATACGCAATACTTACAATACTTACAAATACTCTTACAACTCTTACAAATACTTATCACTCATTCAAATTTTTTTTTTTTTTTTTTTTTTTTTTTTTTTTTTATAAAAAAAAAATTACATATAAAGAACATATAAACTAAAAATCATATGGGTCTTGAGCATCTTGTGAAGGATCATCTTTTATGGGTGGACTGTTTTGTGAGGTGGATGCTGCTGGTTGTACATTTTGTGATGCTAGGTATTTTTGGAAGGCCTGGAATTCTTGCCATTGCTTTAATTGATCAGCAGGGCAATTTACCGGAGACTGTTGTGGAGGTATTGGGCTATTTGTTTGTGGTATTGGGCTTTGGGGTTTTGGTTTTTTCCTGGACAGGATTTCTTGTATCTTTGGTATGGTGAGGACATTGAGATCAAACTTTTCCCACCATCTGATTTTGTATTTCCTGCATAATGTTAAGGGGAATGGTTTTGGGAGGACTTGGATGGTCTCATAGGTCCAGCAAAAAATCCATGCTAAACCGGTATCTTTGTGAAACCTAAGAGGTCTGGTAAAAGGTTTATTTAGAGAATGCTTACAATAATAATCATAAGTAACTCTTGCGAGATCTGGGTAAATATCATCAATAGCACCAAAGTGATACCACCAATGATAGAACCATACTGGAATATTGTCATTGCATCTTCTGTCAAAGAAGATGAACCAAGAATGACTATAGGGTCTTAGCAATAATGTGTAATACCAAGCATTTTTGTAGTCTATGTAAGAGTAGCCAGGAAGGGCTTGAGGAACCGTAAAGGGTTTAAGATCCCAAGGGTTACTCCAGTCGGAAACAGTGAGGACTTGAAGAATTTTTATTTTAGAGAAGTTGATCTTTTTTGTATCTGACTCACACATCCTGTGGATGATTTCAGCAGAACCAGAGTCTATGAGGATGAGTTCATAGAATCTTCTAGTTTTCTTTAAATCATCTGGAAACCATTGGAAGTCTGTGGGGAAGAGTTTGGTAATAAAAGGTTCTATTTGTGTTTGAGACAGGACTTCATGTTCCGGGGTAAGGTAGACTTCTTGTATGGGACTCTGTTTTGTAACATATCTAAAATAAGGAGTGTCTCTTTTGGGAATTGCCTTAGCAGGGGTTTTTGGACTAAAAAGGACTTCTTGGTATGAGAGAGGAGGAAATTCTGCAAGGGACTGGAACTGATTCTGAGTAAGAACAATTGCTGAACTTGTAGGAACAAGCTCATAGTCTTGAGGGGTCTGTTTTCTGCTACTTGATTCCATTAGAATGGAATACTTCGAAATCTCTTATCTGCAATTTGTAGTCTTTGGTCAATTACCAATATTAGGTCAAAATCTGGATCTCCTCTTATCATAGATAGTCTAAACATATGCCGAAGAAAGGGTATTTGCAAATCTTGCTCTATTTTTTCTCTCACTTTTTTGAAATGGGGGTTAATGAAAACGGTTTTCATCAAAATTTATCGTGAGTAAAAACAGTTATCAAAAGGGAATCTTATTTAATCTTTTCTTGGCCTCCAGCTTTAATTTTTTGAGAAAATCAATCATTTCTTGATCAGGATGGCCCTGTATAATAGAAAGGTTAATTAAATCTTGAACTGGTGGAATCCACAGATCACGTTAAATCTGCTCCTTCCAAATCTTATAGATGAATTTCATGAGGTAGTTTTTCCCTGTAAAAATTCTCTTGTAAGAAAATCAGGTAAGGAATTTTGTTCTCCTTTAATAAATTCTATTTCAAAATCAAATACTGAGACTATGGCTTGCCATCTGGCAAAAATTTGTTTAGAAACTAAATTTTGAACATCTTTTTGTAAAATCTCTTTAGCTGATTTACAATCAACTCTAAGTAAAAATTTTTTATTATAAAGATCATCTTGGAATTTAGAAATGCATAAAACTATAGAAAGAACTTCTTTTTTAACAGTACTATAATTCTTTTGTGGTCCAGACCAAACACCAGAATAATATCTTACTAAGGATTCTTTAGTTTGATCTTGTAGTCTTTGTTTTAATATTCCTCCGAAGCCTATTTCTGACGCATCTGTTTCAACTATCATGAAAGCAGAAGGATGAGGAATATTTGTACATGGAAGGGTTTTAACTTTTTCTTTTATTATTCGTACAATTTTAGTATGTTCTTCTGTCCAAGGTTTAGGGTTTTTCTTTAATCTTTGAAATAAAAGGGTACACATTTGTCTTAGGTTAGGGAAAAAATCTGAAATATAGTTTAAACATCCTAAGAATCTTTGGAGTTGTGTTTTATCTTTTATTTCATCTGGAAATTTATTGGAGAATTCTATACTTCTATTGATTGGCCTTATTGTTTGTTGATAAATGTTATGTCCTAAGAATCTTATTTTTATAGTTTAAGATTTCTTCTTTTTGTTGAAAAGTAAGAGCATTGTCCCACCAGTTTTTTAATTGTCCGGTAAATCCTAAACACATTACAAGAAATGGGAATGGCTAACATAGCCTATAAATGTTCAGATAAAACTGACCAAGTCTGTGTATCCTTAATTGTTACAGGATTTACCGGACAATTAAAAAACTGGTGGGACAATGCTCTTACTTTTCAACAAAAAGAAGAAATCTTAAACTATAAAAATGATTTAGGAGAAGAAGAACCAGTAAATCAATTAATTTACACAATTAGTATGCACTTTATTGGAAATCCTAAAGAAGAGCTCCAAGCTAATAGAGAAATACTAAATAACTTAAAGTGTAAAACACTCAGTGATTACAGATGGTATAAAGATGTATTCCTTTCATATGTATTCAAAAGATCAGACTGTAATAAAGGATATTGGAAGGAACACTTCGTTGCTGGTCTACCTTCCTTATTCGCCCAAAGAATTAATCAAAAAATAAAAGAAGAATTACAATCTGAAGAAATTCCCTGGAAAGATATAACATATGGTCAGTTAACTGCTTTTGTAAAAAGGGAAGGATTAGCATTATGTTCAGAACTTAAATTACAGGCTAAATACGGTAAAGATAAGGGATCACGAAGAAAAGAATTAGGAAATTTCTGCCAAGACTTTGGATTAGAAAAGGTTGGTGATCCTCCTAGTAAAAGAAAACAATTTAAAAAATCTGATAAAAAACAAAGTTTTAGAAAATCTAGATTTAATAAACAAAATAATAAAAAATCTGATAAACCAAGGGAAAAGAAAATTATCTGTTATAAGTGTGGAAAACCTGGACATAAAGCGAATCAATGCAATCTTAGACAAAAGATTTCAGAAGTTTGCAAAGAAGATGCAGAATTAAAAGACAAACTAGTTAAAATACTTATTAAAGAATCATCAGAAGAAGAAGGTCAAGAATCATCAGACTCTGATGACTCTGGATCCACTCAATTTTGTTATGTTATAACAAAAGAAAAAGAGAATGAAGCATTATTTCAACTTATAGATAAACTTGAAGATCCAGCTATAAAACAAGAATATTTTATCAAATTAAAAAATTTAATTTTCAAAGAACAAAAAACTCTTCCCGGAGAACCATTTAGTCTATCAAAAATGATCAGTAAAAGACCATCTTCGAGTATATTTTCATCTATAACAACTAAAGACCTTCAAGCTGAAGTTAACAATTTAAAAAGAGAAGTTAATGCCCTACAAGAACAACTCATTTTAAATGAAGCTAAAGACTTAGAATTAGAAACTAGAATTGCTCATCTTGAATTAAATAAACATGAAGGAGATGAACAAACTTCGTCAGACTCATCTTCTAACATCAGATCTAAAGATGAAGTTAATATTAATGATGATACTTTTATAAACGTTATTGAACAAATAAATTTTCAAAAATGGTATGTTTATGTAACCATAAAAGTAGAAGATTTCGTACTTAATACTATAGCCCTTTTAGACAGTGGAGCAGACCTCAATTGTATTTGCGAAGGGATTATTCCCTCAAAACATTATCATAAAACTACAGAAAAATTACATAATGCAAATGGTGCAAGAATGAAACTTAATTATAAAATACCTAGTGCATCTGTATGTAACAATGGATATTGTTTTAAAAATACTTTTATAATGGTAAAAGACTTAACACAAGAAGTTATATTAGGAACACCCTTTCTAACACAGATCTATCCCTTTAAAGTTAATAGACATGGTGTTCATACTAAAGTAATGGGAACTAAATTAACATTTAAGTTCCTTAATCCCATTAGACATTCAGAAGTTACTTTACTTCAAACTTCATCTATAATAAAAAATATAAATCTTATTACAAAAAAGTCATCATTAATCAACTCGTTAACTAAAGAAATCTACAATCTTAAAATTGAAGAGAAACTTGTAAATCCTAGTTTACAACTAAAAATAAAAGAACTTGAAGAACTCTTTATAAAATCAGTTTGTTCAGATTCTCCAACAGCCTTTTGGGAAAGAAAAAGACATCAAGTATCCTTACCTTATGAGAAAGAATTTAAAGAAATTAATATTCCTACTAAAGCTAGACCAATACAAATGAATTTAGAATTATTAAATTACTGTAAAGAAGAAATAAAGTCCCTTTTAAACAAAAAATTAATTAGAGAATCAAAGTCTCCTTGGAGTTGTGCAGCTTTTTATGTTAATAATCAAGCAGAAAAGGAAAGAGGAGCACCCCGTTTAGTTATAAACTATAAACCACTTAATAAAGCTTTACAATGGATAAGATATCCTATTCCAAATAAGAGAGATTTACTTAACAGACTTTTTGATTCTAATATATATTCAAAATTTGATATGAAAAGTGGATTTTGGCAAATACAAATAATAGAAGAGGATAGATATAAAACAGCCTTTACAGTTCCTTTTGGACATTACGAATGGAATGTAATGCCATTTGGATTAAAAAATGCACCATCAGAATTTCAAAAAATAATGAATGATATATTTAATCCATACTCTAAATTTATAATAGTCTATATTGACGATGTTTTAATATTCTCTAAAACCATAGAAGAACATTTTAAACATCTAAATACCTTTTTATATATTATTAAGAAAAATGGCCTAGCAGTCTCAGCCCCGAAAATAAAATTATTCCAAACTAAAATAAGATTCTTAGGACATAACATTTATCAACAAACAATAAGGCCAATC
This sequence comes from Persicaria tinctoria, assembly GCA_037127255.1. NCBI lineage: Eukaryota > Viridiplantae > Streptophyta > Magnoliopsida > Caryophyllales > Polygonaceae > Persicaria > Persicaria tinctoria. Next base: position 41,348,253 of record JBANSL010000020.1, read on the forward strand.
AATAGAAGTATAGAATTCGCCAATAAATTTCCAGATGAAATAAAAGATAAGACACAACTCCAAAGATTCTTAGGATGTTTAAACTATATTTCAGATTTTTTCCCTAACCTAAGACAAATGTGTACCCTTTTATTTCAAAGATTAAAGAAAAACCCTAAACCTTGGACAGAAGAACATACTAAAATTGTACGAATAATAAAAGAAAAAGTTAAAACCCTTCCATGTACAAATATTCCTCATCCTTCTGCTTTCATGATAGTTGAAACAGATGCGTCAGAAATAGGCTTCGGAGGAATATTAAAACAAAGACTACAAGATCAAACTAAAGAATCCTTAGTAAGATATTATTCTGGTGTTTGGTCTGGACCACAAAAGAATTACAGTACTGTTAAAAAAGAAGTTCTTTCTATAGTTTTATGCATTTCTAAATTCCAAGATGATCTTTATAATAAAAAATTTTTACTTAGAGTTGATTGTAAATCAGCTAAAGAGATTTTACAAAAAGATGTTCAAAATTTAGTTTCTAAACAAATTTTTGCCAGATGGCAAGCCATAGTCTCAGTATTTGATTTTGAAATAGAATTTATTAAAGGAGAACAAAATTCCTTACCTGATTTTCTTACAAGAGAATTTTTACAGGGAAAAACTACCTCATGAAATTCATCTATAAGATTTGGAAGGAGCAGATTGAACGTGATCTGTGGATTCCACCAGTTCAAGATTTAATTAACCTTTCTATTATACAGGGCCATCCTGATCAAGAAATGATTGATTTTCTCAAAAAATTAAAGATGGAGGCCAAGAAAAGATTAAATAAGATTCCCTTTTGATAACTGTTTTTACTCACGATAAATTTTGATGAAAACCGTTTTCATTAACCCCCATTTCAAAAAAGTGAGAGAAAAAATAGAGCAAGATTTGCAAATACCCTTTCTTCGGCATATGTTTAGACTATCTATGATAAGAGGAGATCCAGATTTTGACCTAATATTGGTAATTGACCAAAGACTACAAATTGCAGATAAGAGACTTCGAAGTATTCCATTCTAATGGAATCAAGTAGCAGAAAACAGACCCCTCAAGACTATGAGCTTGTTCCTACAAGTTCAGCAATTGTTCTGAACATAATGCTAATCCTTCCCTTTTTACAAAAGCAGTTAACTGACCATATGTTATATCTTTCCAGGGAATTTCTTCAGATTGTAATTCTTCTTTTATTTTTTGATTAATTCTTTGGGCGAATAAGGAAGGTAGACCAGCAACGAAGTGTTCCTTCCAATATCCTTTATTACAGTCTGATCTTTTGAATACATATGAAAGGAATACATCTTTATACCATCTGTAATCACTGAGTGTTTTACACTTTAAGTTATTTAGTATTTCTCTATTAGCTTGGAGCTCTTCTTTAGGATTTCCAATAAAGTGCATACTAATTGTGTAAATTAATTGATTTACTGGTTCTTCTTCTCCTAAATCATTTTTATAGTTTAAGATTTCTTCTTTTTGTTGAAAAGTAAGAGCATTGTCCCACCAGTTTTTTAATTGTCCGGTAAATCCTGTAACAATTAAGGATACACAGACTTGGTCAGTTTTATCTGAACATTTATAGGCTATGTTAGCCATTCCCATTTAGTGTAATGTGTTTAGGATTTCTCCTTCAGATTTTCCATCTATATTCCATTGATAGATACTTTGTCCATTATAATCAGTAGATCTAAACTTGGACCTTTCTTCATATTGAATATCTGGAGGAGTAGGTCTAGAGTAAAAGTTTCTAGTATCCATATTTCTATTAATCCTTCTATGCCCTTGAAATCCTTTTCTATTTTTTCTTAACTTATTTATTTCTAAAGGTTCATTATGAAAATTAGTTTCAATATTATGAATTATCTTTTCGTCGTTTGAATTTTCTGATCCCGTAGACTCCTCAGTAGTAGGATAATCAGAGTCTGAGTCTGAAGATTTATCATTTTGCTCATTTATACATTGTATTTGTTTGTATTTATCTAATTTTTTATTTATTTTATCAATTAGAGTTAAGGGTGAACTTAGTGAGACATTTTTTAGAGATTCTTTTGGAATTCCTTGAATCTGAAAATGAGGTTTAGAAATATTCCTAGGGAACTTAGGTTCTTCACTAGCTATTTTCTCATGCACAAGTTCTACTTGGGTGGCTATAGTATAAAGAAGCTGATTAGAATAATTATTTTGTTGAAAGATTTTTTTAACATCTTCTAAGGTAGATGTTCTATTTTCTGAAGTGCCAATCCTACCATTTTTAAATGGTTCACCTGTTATTTCTCCTTGTTGATGCGGGACCATCTTCTACAACGCCAGACACACCCATCATACTTGGAGAAGGGCCAATGACTCGAGCTAGAGCTAAGAAGCTTCAAAGAGACTCATTCAACTTTGTGGGTCATGCTTTGTTCTCGAGCAAGGTTCAACCCCCCGAGCCTACATTGAAGACATACATGTGCATTGGAGTGCAAATGGAGGCCGAGCCACCTTAGTTAAAGCTTGGGCCGAATTTCTTTAAGTATTGAAGCTTATTTTCAGCTTAAGCACATTATTGGGCTGAATTGGGCTTTTCTAAGTTATTATTTTTAGAGACCTTATTTATTTATGTTTTTAAGTTTATTAAGCCCATTAGAAAGTAGATCTATCTATTTCTATCTAGTTAGGCCGGCCAACAGGCCTTAGTTCTCTATATATTTTCGATTCAGCTTTGTAATTCAATTGGAACATTCATAATACAAGTTATTCTTCTAAAACGTGTGAAACACTTTAGAGAGAGAGATCAGGCCGGATTGAGCTGTGCTCTCCGTGATCTCGAATTGATTGATAATCTCAGCTTGGTTTGCTTTGCCGTTCATCAACTTCGCAAGACTTGGTGAATCTAGTATCCACAAGCCCCCTCCTTGTGCCTTCAAGTTGTCCGCTTGATTGTGTAGGGTTGTAGAGGCGGGTTGTGTAGTCATTGGTATTGGTTCCTACCCTCTGAGGAGGCCTGGGGTCTTTATCTTGTTCTGCATAGATCGACTCAGTCCCTATCGGTCGTGTCTTTTCATTCTTTGTTGCAATTTCGAGTCTTTATCGAGTCTTTATTGTTCTTGTTGCTGTCTTGCATCGTTCTTGGAGTTCTTGATCAATTCTTGGTCGAGTTCTTGAAGTCTTGCTGCGTTCTTGTTGAGTCTTGCATAAATCTTGCATCTTTCTTGTTAGTTCTTGCTGCGTCTTTATAGTTCTTGATCGATCTTGATTAAGTTCTTGAGTTTCTTTATTAGTTCTTGATTATTCTCGCTTGTTGTCGAAGATCGGACCAACCTACGGCTAACCCCGTATCAAATTGGTATCAGAGCTTTGGTTTCCGACATCAAGATTGAGTCTTTTTCTTTTCTAAACACAAAAACCACAAAAAAGAGTCCTTTTCTTGTTTGGTCTTTTACTTCTTGTTTCTTTATTTGATTATTGCACTAATCTTGAGTTTGTGATTGTTTGTGGTTGCATAGCCTAAACACAAAGCCTAGCCGAGACCGTGGAGTCGACCAAAGTGGTGCGCAATTTCCCTTGTGCAGCACCTAAGCCGGCGGCATTACCCTTGTCCCCATAGTCACAGCTTGGTCGACATCACATAAACACAAGAAACCCTAGTTTGTTCTATCTTTTCTATCCTTTTGTTTATCTATTCTATCTTTGGAATTTTGAATTATCTTTTATCTAATTCCATTTATCTATTGCCTATCAAAAATCAGAAATTTTAAGTTGTTGGATATTAATTTCCATTATATCTATCAACTATCTAAAAAGGCACAAGATAGATCCTATTACCTAAATTAGCCATTCTATCTATATCTTTACATTAGGGCTGAATTTTCATCTTTTATCACCATCTATACCAGATTTTCGAGTCCTATACATTAATTTGAGTCTTTTCTTGCATTAGTTTCACATTTAAAAAAAAAAAAAAAAAAAAAAAAAAAAAAAAAAAACAGTAAATTAAGGTCCGAAAATTCAAAAGAGAGAGAAAGTGTTTGTTAGTTGTTGATCTAGTGCAAGAAAGCTCCCAAGGACATCATTGGTGAACCCTCTTCTCAGCCCTAATCAACATACCTATCCCTAAACACATACACCTCCACAAAATTGAAACCCTACCTTGCAACTACAACATCATAACTTAAGGTTTTCAATCAAAAGAGGTAAATTTCTAAGTTTTCTTTTGCTTTCTTATTTTCTCTTTGTGTTGAGTACTCTTTCTCACCTTGATCGAGTGCTGTTGTGTGCTTGCTTTGATTGAGTCGAGTGATCTCAGCCCCTGCCGAGTGATCTCCTTGTTGTGTGTCGAGTGATCTCAGCCCCTGCCGAGTGATCTCCTTGTTGTGTCGAGTGCTCTTTCTCCTTTATCGAGTACTTTGCTGTTTGTTTCATTCACTACATACTTTGATTGCTTAGTTTTTGCTTGGTAGTTGATTTGCCCAAAGCGGATTGCCCTAGCAAGCGTGATATATCAATCAGAGAGGGAGTGTGAGCGAAACACAATTGTGAGCTGTTTATAAGTTTTACTAACCTTTAACTTAGTTCCTTGTTTCTTTGGTCTTTGTTATAATGTCTACTAATCAGGGAAACAATGGTGGTAACAATGCCACTAACTCAAGTGCAACAGTGACGCCCGAGCAATTTCAGACCATGATGAACAACATGGCGACTATCATGAACAACACAACGGGTGTTCCTGAATCATTGGCTGCGCTAACAGCAAGGGTGGCTGCATTAGAGAGCTCTAGGCCTAGTGGTTCGAACACCATAGGTCAGCAAGAGCGAGTTGAGATACCTAATGACGAAAGAGAGGTCGTTAATCCTAACCCTATTCCTAATCCTAATCCTCATGTCAATGTTAATTTAGATAATCCTTTATTCAATGAAAACAACTCTCCACAAGGTGGGAGAAATGATCGGAATAATGGGTTTGTTAATGTGCAAGGTCAAGGACAGGGAAGGGGAAGAGGACGTGGCTATCAAGAGCAATTCTATTACTCGGAGCAAGATGACGACTTCCAAGAAGAGGAGTATTGGGAGCGACGCCCGAGACGGAATCAAAGGGGAAATCCGAACCGACCACCTAGGTTCAATGACGACGACGGTATGGGTAAGGTTAAGGTAAAGATTCCTCCTTTTGATGGTAAAACTGATCCAGATGCTTATATTGATTGGGAAATTAAAATGGAGCAAATCTGGAATTGTCATAATTTCTCAGAACCTAAGAAAGTACAACTAGCTTCCCTAGAGTTTCAAGGTTTTGCATTAATCTGGTGGGATAATCTTGTTAAGGAAAGAAGAAGATCCCTTGATGCACCTATTGCTTCTTGGGAACAATTGAAAGTGGTCATGAGAAATAGATTTGTACCTCAACATTATGATAGAGAGCTATTAAACAGATTAGAAAACCTTAAACAAGGTAGTAAAACTGTTGAGGAAACATTTAATGTTATGCAAGAAGCCATGGCTAGAGCTAATATAGTCGAAACTCATGAGAAAACTAATGTTAGATATCTTCGAATCTTACATCCTGCTTTAGCTCATGAAATTGATTATTTTCCCTATACTACTCCTACTGAACTTTTACATCTAGCTATGAAAGTAGAAAAGGGACAACGCTACAAAAGCCAAGGCAATAGGGTGTCGAGTGGCCAGCAACAAGGGTGGCGCCAATCTCGGCCCCAACAGCCCCAAGGGCGCTCGGAGATGGGCTCTAGGGAGCGAGCTCAGCAGCCCCAATGGAGGAGTGAAGGTCGACAGCCCCAACAGCCCCTCGACAAGGGTAAAGGCCCATGGAATGGACGAGAATCGTCTGGGACATCTACTGGTCCCAAAGGGAGTAATCCTAACCCTTCTACCACTCGTTCTAGAGATATTGTATGCTTTAAATGCCAAGGTAGAGGACATTATATGAAGGATTGCCCTAATAAGAAAACTCTCATGGTTAATCAATTTGGAGAATATGAATCTGAAAACTCTTGTGATGAACATGATGAGAATGCTAATAATGATAATGATCAGAACCTAAACCTTGTTTGCTATGAAAATGATGATAATGAGGTTGAATATGAACATGGAGAATCTTTGATTGTTAGAAGAGTTTTAAGTGTTGTTCCTACACCATGTGAAGATAATCAAAGAGAAAACTTATTTCATACTCGTTGTCTAGTTAAAGGAAAGGTTGTAAATGTGATCATTGATGGAGGTAGTTGCTGTAATTTAGCTAGTCAAGAAATGGTTGACAAATTGCATTTACCTACTGTCCAACACCCTAGACCTTACAAATTGCATTGGATGAATGATTGTGGCTTATTAAAAGTTCATAGACAAGTTAAAGTGCATATTAAACTAGGACATTATGAAGATGATGTTTTATGTGATATTGTGCCTATGCAAGCTTGTCATATTCTATTAGGCCGTCCTTGGCAATCTGATCGCAAGGTTATTCATGATGGGTTTACTAATCGCTATACCTTTACTTTTCAGGGAAAGAATGTCATTCTCAAACCTATGACGCCTACACAAGTAGCTGATGAGATTGAGAAGCGGAAGGTAAGTAAAGGTGAGTTAGATCAGGAGGCTCAGTCGAGCCAAGTGGATCCTCAAACTCGAGCTAAGAGTGTGTTCTTGGTCTCCAAAAGCACATTCCTGGACGAATTTGCGGATGGTGGAACTATTCTTATGCGCCTTTGCAAGAGCTTGAGCATGTTGAGTGAAGAGCTTAAAGCTTCTCTTCCATCGAACATTCTCGCTCTTCTTGAGGAGTTTAAGGATGTGTTTCCCAATGAAATACCACCAGGTCTACCCCCTATTCGTGGAATCGAGCATCAAATTGATCTTATTCCAGGGGCTGCATTGCCTAATAGACCTGCGTATCGTATGAATCCCACTGAGACCCAAGAGGTCCAAACCCAAGTCCAGGAACTGTTGGATAAGGGTTACATTCGAATTAGCTTAAGTCCTAGTGCTGTGCCTGTGTTATTAGTCCCTAAGAAAGATGGATCATGGAGAATGTGTGTAGATTGTAGGGCTATTAACAACATCACTATTAAATATCGTCACCCTATTCCTAGATTAGATGATATGCTAGATGAGTTACATGGAGCCTCTATATTCTCTAAAATTGATCTTAGAAGTGGCTATCATCAGATTAGAATGAAAAAGGGAGATGAATGGAAAACAGCCTTTAAGACTAAGCTAGGCTTATATGAGTGGTTAGTTATGCCTTTTGGTTTAACTAATGCTCCTAGTACTTTTATGCGCTTAATGAATCATGTGCTTCGAGATTTCATTGGAAAGTTTGTTGTTGTTTACTTCGATGATATTCTGATTTATAGCAAGTCGTCTAATGAACATGAATCACATCTTAGAGAAGTGCTTAAAACGCTAAGAATTGAACACTTGTATGCTAATCTAAAGAAGTGTGAATTATGTAATGAACAAGTGTCTTTTCTTGGATTTGTAGTGAGCTCTAAAGGACTGCGTGTTGATGAATCAAAGATTAAAGCCATCCAAGAGTGGCCGACCCCCACCAACATAGGCCATGTACGCAGCTTCCAAGGTCTTGCGAGCTTCTACCGACGCTTTGTGCGAGATTTCAGCACCATCTCAGCCCCACTAACAGAGCTTACAAAGAAAAGGAGTGAGTTCACATGGGGAGCAGCTCAGGAGGACGCATTCAACACACTTAAGGATAAGCTGACTCACGCACCTCTACTAGCTTTGCCGGACTTTACTCAGCCTTTTGAGGTCGAGTGTGATGCTAGCGGAGTAGGAATTGGTGGAGTCCTTATGCAGGGAGGTAAGCCTATTGCTTTCTTTTCTGAGAAGTTGAAAGGTGCTTGTCTTAATTACTCTACCTATGATAAGGAATTGTATGCTTTGTTTCGAGTACTTAAGACATGGTCTCACTATCTATGGCCTAGCGAGTTTATTCTTAGAACTGATCATGAATCATTAAAACACTTTAAAAGCCAAGATAAACTTGATAGGAGACATGGTAGATGGATGGAGTTCATAGAAACATTTCCTTATGTAATTAAGTATAAGAAAGGCAAAGACAACGTGGTTGCCGATGCATTATCTAGACGACATGTGCTTTTAACCACTTTGGATTCTAGAGTCTTAGGCTTTGTTTACATAAAGGAATTATATGAATCTGATCTAGATTTTGGTAACACTTTTCGGAAATGCTTAGAATCAGGCCCTTTCGATGGCTTCTATATTCATGATGGATTCTTATTTCGAAAAGATCAAGTGTGTATTCCTAGATGTTCATTAAGATTACTACTTGTTAGTGAAGCCCATAGTGGTGGTTTAATGGGACATTTTGGACGGGATAAGACATATAATACACTGAAATCACACTTTTATTGGCCACATATGCTTAGGGATGTAGAACATTGCCTTAAGAGATGCATAGATTGCATTAAAGCCAAAGCTAAGCTTATGCCCCATGGCCTTTATACACCACTGCCGATACCCTCAGCCCCTTGGGAAGACATTTCTATGGATTTTATAGTTGGGTTGCCTAGAACTAAGAAGGGGAGGGATTCAATCTTTGTAGTGGTTGATAGATTCTCTAAAATGGCTCATTTCATTGCATGCCACAAAACTGATGATGCTACCAATGTTGCTAACCTATTCTTTAGAGAAGTAGTTAGGTTGCATGGCGTGCCTAAAACCATTGTTAGTGATAGGGATGTGAAATTCTTAAGTCATTTTTGGCGTACTTTATGGAATAAATTGGGAACTAGATTGCTATTCTCTACTTCTAGCCACCCCCAAACTGATGGCCAAACTGAGGTGACTAATAGAACCCTTGCTACTGTCCTAAGAGCCATTATTAGGAAGAATTTGAAACTTTGGGAAGAAGCCTTACCTCATGTGGAATTTGCTTATAATCGAACCATGCATTCGGCTACTAAAATCAGTCCATTTGAATGTGTGTATGGTGTTAATCCACTAACCCCTTTTGATCTTACTCCATATCCTATGAGAGACAAAGAATCATTTGAGGCAGGTAAGCATGTCGAGTTCATCAAGGAGCTGCATGAACGAACTCGAGAGAAGCTGAAGCTCAAGGCTGAATACAACGCTAACAAGGCCAACAAGGGACGTCGCTTGGTCACATTTCAGCCTGGAGATCTTGTATGGGTGCACTTGAGGAAGGAGCGTTTTCCAGAAGCCCGGAAGAACAAGCTGTCGCCTCGTGGTGATGGACCATTTCGAATCAAGAAGAGAGTGGGCGACAATGCCTACCAATTGGAGCTTCCTGGAGACATGGGCGTGAGCGCTACATTCAACGTCGCAGATCTAATCCCTTACTTCGCTGTGGATGAAGACTTGGATTCGTGGTCGAATCCTTTTCAAGAAGGGGAGGTTGATGCGGGACCATCTTCTACAACGCCAGACACACCCATCATACTTGGAGAAGGGCCAATGACTCGAGCTAGAGCTAAGAAGCTTCAAAGAGACTCATTCAACTTTGTGGGTCATGCTTTGTTCTCGAGCAAGGTTCAACTCCCCGAGCCTACATTGAAGACATACATGTGCATTGGAGTGCAAATGGAGGCCGAGCCACCTTAGTTAAAGCTTGGGCCGAATTTCTTTAAGTATTGAAGCTTATTTTCAGCTTAAGCACATTATTGGGCTGAATTGGGCTTTTCTAAGTTATTATTTTTAGAGACCTTATTTATTTATGTTTTTAAGTTTATTAAGCCCATTAGAAAGTAGATCTATCTATTTCTATCTAGTTAGGCCGGCCAACAGGCCTTAGTTCTCTATATATTTTCGATTCAGCTTTGTAATTCAATTGGAACATTCATAATACAAGTTATTCTTCTAAAACGTGTGAAACACTTTAGAGAGAGAGATCAGGCCGGATTGAGCTGTGCTCTCCGTGATCTCGAATTGATTGATAATCTCAGCTTGGTTTGCTTTGCCGTTCATCAACTTCGCAAGACTTGGTGAATCTAGTATCCACAAGCCCCCTCCTTGTGCCTTCAAGTTGTCCGCTTGATTGTGTAGGGTTGTAGAGGCGGGTTGTGTAGTCATTGGTATTGGTTCCTACCCTCTGAGGAGGCCTGGGGTCTTTATCTTGTTCTGCATAGATCGACTCAGTCCCTATCGGTCGTGTCTTTTCATTCTTTGTTGCAATTTCGAGTCTTTATCGAGTCTTTATTGTTCTTGTTGCTGTCTTGCATCGTTCTTGGAGTTCTTGATCAATTCTTGGTCGAGTTCTTGAAGTCTTGCTGCGTTCTTGTTGAGTCTTGCATAAATCTTGCATCTTTCTTGTTAGTTCTTGCTGCGTCTTTATAGTTCTTGATCGATCTTGATTAAGTTCTTGAGTTTCTTTATTAGTTCTTGATTATTCTCGCTTGTTGTCGAAGATCGGACCAACCTACGGCTAACCCCGTATCACTTCTTCAGTTTTGATTTTTATTCCTTTTAGAGGAGGGTGAATTGAATGAACTGTTCCCTCGGGTAAAATGTTCCATGTTTTAGTAAGTCTAGTTTGTACTTCTATGGACTTATAATTAAAAGGTTGTTTTATACCATTTTTCTTAAGGTAGTGTTTGAACCAGCTAAAGAAAGGAATATTACTTTGAAATTTTTCCATTTCTGCATACCAAATTTCTCTAATTTTAATTTTATAACTTTCTTCAAAACTTAAGAACCAATTTCTCTTTTCTTTATTTTTTCTTGAATTAAAATCAGTTCTAAGGTAATCTTTGTCTATTGTAAAGACAGAGTTGATAATAACATTTATTGAAGAGTATCTATTCATTTCACTATCAGTAGGAGAAGACTGAGTTTGGTCTATAGGTTCTGTAACCTGATTAGGTATAGGACTACTGAAGTCTAGGATTACTTCTGTATTTTCTAAGTCTATGCTCTTATTTCTTCTACTATAATTATTACTTCTGGTAGTATAGAAAGAGTCTGAAAAAGAGCTTCTCGGACCTAAACTATTTCCTAGTCTTAGTAATGTTAAGCAGTTATTAGAAATATTGTGTATAGATGATAATGGGAGCTTTTTGGGCGAAAAGCTTTCCAGGACTTTTTCGAGCCAAAAGTGACCATATCGGCGTCACCCTTCTATGCCCCATCAAAACTACTCTGTTTTTGTTCCAATTTGTCCAAAACATGTTTATATTGTGTATAGATGATAATGAGAGCTTTTTAACCGAAAAGCTTTCCGTGACTTTTTCGAGCCAAAAGTGACCATATCGGCGTCACCCTTCTATGCCCATCAAAACTACTCTGTTTTCGCTCAAATTTGTCCAAAACATGTTTATATTGTGTATAGATGACAATGGGAGCTTTTTGGGCGGAAAGCTTTCCGTGACTTTTTCGAGCCAAAAGTGACCATATCGGCGTCACTCTTCTATGCCCCATCAAAACTACTCTGTTTTCGCTCAAATTTGTCCAAAACATGTTTATATTGTGTATAGATGACAATGGGAGCTTTTTGGGCGAAAAACTTTCGTAACTTTTTCGAGGCAAAAGTGACCATATCGGCGTCACGCTTCCATGCCCCATCAAAACTACTCTGTTTTTGTTCAAATTTGTCCAAAACATGTTTATATTGTGTATAGATGATAATGGGAGCTTTTTAACCGAAAAGCTTTCCGTGACTTTTTCGAGCCAAGAGTGACCATATCGGCGTCACACTTTTATGCCCCATCAAAACTACTCTGTTTTCGCTCAAATTTGTCCAAAACATTTATATTGTGTATAGATGACAATGGGAGCTTTTTGGGCGAAAAGCTTTCCGTGACTTTTTCGAGCCAAAAGTGACCATATCGGCGTCACTCTTTTATGCCCCATCAAAACTACTCTGTTTTCGCTCAAATTTGTTCAAAACATGTTTATATTGTGTATAGATGATAATGGGAGCTTTTTGGGCGTAAAGATTTCCGTGACTTTTTCGAGCCAAAAGTGACCATATCAGCGTCACCCTTCTATGCCCCAGCAAAACTACTCTATTTTCGCTCAAATTTGTCCAAAACATGTTTATATTGTGTATAGATGACAATGGGAGCTTTTTGGGCGAAAAACTTTCGTGACTTTTTCGAGGCAAAAGGGACCATATCGGCGTCACCCTTCTATGCCCCATCAAAACTACTCTGTTTTTGTTCAAATTTGTCCAAAACATGTTTATATTGTGTTTAGATGATAATGGGAGCTTTTTAACCGAAAAGCTTTCCGTGAGTTTTTCGATCCAAAAGTGACCATAACGGCGTCACCCTTCTATGTCCCATCAAAACTACTCTGTTTTCGCTCAAATTTGTTCAAAACATGTTTATATTGTGTATAGATGATAATGGGAGCTTTTTGGGCGTAAAGCTTTCCGTGACTTTTTCGAGCCAAAAGTGACCATATCAGCGTCATCCTTCTATGCCCCAGCAAAACTACTCTATTTTCGCTCAAATTTGTCCAAAACATGTTTATATTGTGTATAGATGATAATGGGAACTTTTTGGGCGAGAAGCTTTCCGCGACTTTTTCGAGCCAACAGTGACCACATCGGCGTCATGCTTCTATGCCCAATCAAAACTACTCTGTTTTCGCTCAAATTTGTTCAAAACATTATTATATTGTGTATAGATGATAATGGGAGCTTTTTAGGCGAAAAGCTTTTCGTGACTTTTTCGAGCCAAAAGTGACCATATCGGCGTCACCCTTCTATGCCCCATCAAAACTACTCTCTTTTCGCTCAAATTTGTTCAAAACATGTTTATATTGTGTATAGATGATAATGGGAGCTTTTTGGGCGAAAAGCTTTCCGTGACTTTTTCGAGCCAAAAGTGACCATATCGGCGTCACCCTTCTATGGCCCAGCAAAACTACTCTGTATTCGCTAAAATTTGTCCAAAACATGTTTATATTGTGTATAGATGATAATGGGAGCTTTTTAGGCGAAAAGCTTTTCGTGACTTTTTTGAGCCAAAAGTGACCATATTGGCGTCACCATTCTATGCCCCATCAAAACTACTATGTTTTCGCTCAAATTTGTTCAAAACATGTTTATATTGTGTATAGATGATAATGGGAGCTTTTTGGGCGAAAAGCTTTCCGTGACTTTTTTGAGCCAAAAGTGACCATATCGGCGTCACCCTTCTATGCCCAATAATAACTACTATATTTTCGCTCAAATTTTTTCAAAACATGTTTATATTGTGTATAGATTATAATAGGAGCTTTTTGGGCGAAAAGCTTTCTGCGACTTTTTTGAACCAGAAGTGACCATGTCGGCGTCACCCTTCTATAGCCCATCAAAACTACTCTATTTTCGCTCAAATTTGTACAAAACATGTTTATATTGTGTATAATCATAATGGGAGCTCTTTGGGCGAAAAGCTTTTCGTGACTTTTTCGAGCCAAAAGTGACCATATCGGCGTCACCCTTCTATGCTCCATCAAAACTACTCTGTTTTCGCTCAAATTTGTCCAAAACATGTTTATACTGTGTATAGATGATAATGGGAGCTTTTTGGGCGAAAAGCTTTTCGTGACTTTTTCGAGCGAAAAGTGACCATATCGGCGTCACCCTTCTATGCCCCATCAAAACTACTATGTTTTCGCTCAAATTTATTCAAAACATGTTTATATTGTGTATAGATGATAATGGGATCTTTTTGGGCGAAAATCTTTCCGTGACTTTTTCGAGCCAAAAGTGACCATATCGGCGTCACCCTTCTATGCCCCATCAAAACTATATTTTTGTTCAAATTTGTCCAAAACATGTTTATGTTGTGTATAGATGATAATGGGATCTTTTTGGGCGAAAAGCTTTCGTGACTTTTTCGAGCCAAAAGTGACTATATCGGCGTCACCCTTCTATGCCCTATCATAACTACTCTGTTTTCGTTCAAATTTGTCCAAAAATTGTTTATATTGTGTATAGATGATAATGGGAGCTTTTTGGGCAAAAAGCTTTTCTTGACTTTTTCGATCCAAAAGTGACCATAACGGCGTCACCCTTCTATGCCCCATCAAAACTACTCTGTTTTCGCTCAAATTTGTCAAAAACATGTTTATATTGTGTATAGATGACAATGGGAGCTTTTTGGGCGAAAAGCTTTCCGTGACTTTTTCGAGCCAAAAGTGACCATATCGGCGTCACCCTTCTATGCGCAATCAAAACTATGTTTTCGCTCAAATTTGTCCAAAACATATTTATGTTGTGTATAGATGATAATGGGATCTTTTTGGGCGAAAAGATTTCGTGAATTTTTCGAGCCAAAAGTGACCATATCGGCGTCACCCTTCTATTTCGTTATTTTTCAGGTGGTTATGAAAGATTTTGCTTCCAAAGCTATTGTTTCGCAATTTAAGGCACATTCCATTCCTATTTCTACTATATGTTTTGATCCAAGTGGAACAATATAAACATTTTCCGAATCATGCCTTCATGCACACAAAATGGATCAGTCTGTCAAAAACACAATTGGACTCATCTTCACAAGCTTCACTGTGGCAGAACCTCAGCTGTATGCTTCTTAAACATATAGTTCAATTTCTAATTTCTATTTCATGTTCCCTGTTCAGAGAATATTTACTGCTAAAGATACTAGATCTCCATTAAACAGACTTTCTCTGGTGCAGGTTATTCAAGATATTTGTAGGGGTAGAGAGAAATGAAAAGGCAGTGAAAACTGGTTCATCTTCCATGGTTCACATGCAAGAGGATGGATTGGGGGTGAAGTCTGAGCCTGTTCAGTGGTGGGATGTGTGCCGAAGGGCAGATTGGCCAGAGATAGAGGAGTGTATCACTGGGATAACATTGGTTCAGACTAATGCTTCTGGGATGGACATAGATAGTTCTGACTCAGAAGATATAGTACCAGTAGCAGCTATAGCAAAAAGCCCCCTGTGAAGCTCTAGGAGCGTTCTCACCTGCATCTCTCAAATGCAGAGGTCCAAATGAACTATGGAAGGGTTCCAATCTGGCTAAGATCAAAGGTAATCATAAGCATAGCTAACATGCTTCCTATTACAGTTATACCTACTTTGTAGATATATTTCTACACAATGAGTCCTCTAGAACAAGATGAGGAATCTTCTGGTGGTGAAATGGAGACACTTCCTGATCACGGGGTTGAAATAAGCTGGAAGGATTTGTTGCCTGTTTTAAGCCACTCTCAGAATGTTCAGTTTGGTCGGAGGGACAGATTTAGCATCTACTCTCTTTTCGCTCAAATTTGTTCAAAACATGTTCATATTGTGTATAGATGATAATGGGAGCTTTTTGGGCGAAAAGCTTTCTGTGACTTTTTCGAGCCAAAAGTGACCATATCGGCGTCACCCTTCTATGCCCCAGCAAAACTAATCTGTTTTCGCACAAATTTGTCCAAAACATGTTTATATTGTGTATAGATGATAATGGGAGCTTTTTGGGCGAAAAGCTTTTCGTGACTTTTTTGAGCCAAAAGTGACCATATCGGCGTCACCCTTCTATGCCCCATCAAAACTACTATGTTTTCGCTCAAATTTGTTCAGAACATGTTTATATTTTGTATAGATGATAATGGGAGCTTTTTTGGCGAAAAGCTTTCCGTGACTTTTTCGAGCCAAAAGTGACCATATCTGCGTCACCCTTCTATGCCCAATAATAACTACTATATTTTTGCTCAAATTTATTCAAAACATGTTTATATTGTGTATAGATTATAATAGGAGCTTTTTGGGCGAAAAGCTTTCTGCGTGTTTTTCGAACCAGAAGTGACCATATCAGCGTCACCCTTCTATAGCACATCAAACCTACTCTATTTTCGCTCAAATTTGTCCAAAACATGTTTATATTGTGTATAATCGTAATGGGAGCTCTTTGGGCGAAAAGCTTTTCGTGACTTTTTCGAGCCAAAAGTGACCATATCGGCGTCACCCTTCTATGCCCCATCAAAACTACCCTGTTTTCGCTCAAATTTGTCGAAAACATGTTTATATTGTGTGTAGATGACATTGGGAGCTTTTTGGGCGAAAAGCTTTCCGTGACTTTTTCGAGCCAAAAGTGACCATATCGGCGTCACCCTTCTATGCTCCATCAAAACTACTACGTTTTCGCTCAAATTTGTGCAAAACATGTTTATATTGTGTATAAATGATAATGTGAGCTTTTTTGGGCGTAAATCTTTCTGTGACTATTTCGAGCCAAAAGTGACCATATCGGCGTCACCCTTCTATGCCCCTGCCAAACTACTCTGTTTTCGCTCAAATTTGTCCAAAACATGTTTATATTGTGTATAGATGATAATGGGAGCTTTTTGGGCGAAAAGCGTTTCGTGACTTTTTCGAGCCAAAAGTGACTACATCGGCGTCACCTTTCAATGCCCCATCAAAACTACTATGTTTTCGCTCAAATTTGTTCAAAACATGTTT
The DNA here is from genome assembly GCA_037127255.1 of Persicaria tinctoria. Taxonomy (NCBI): domain Eukaryota; kingdom Viridiplantae; phylum Streptophyta; class Magnoliopsida; order Caryophyllales; family Polygonaceae; genus Persicaria; species Persicaria tinctoria. The sequence goes on from JBANSL010000020.1 coordinate 41,364,675, forward strand.
ATAATGTGTATAGATGATAATGGGAGCTTTTTGGGCGAAAAGCTTTCCGTGACTTTTTCGAGCCAAAAGTGACCATATCGGCGTCACCCTTCTATGCCCCATCAAAACTATATTTTCGCTCAAATTTGTCCAAAACATGTTTATGTTTTGTATAGATGATAATGGGATCTTTTTGGGCGAAAAGCTTTCGTGACTTTTTCGAGCCAAAAGTGACCATATCGGCTTCACCCTTCTACGCCCTATCTTAACTACTCTGTTTTCGTTCAAATTTGTCCAAAAATTGTTTATATTGTGTATAGATGATAATGGGAGCTTTTTGGGCCAAAAACTTTCCTTGACTTTTTCGATCCAAAAGTTACCATATCGGCGTCACCCTTCTATGCCCCATCAAAACTACTCTCTTTTCGCTCAAATTTGTCCAAAACATGTTTATATTGTGTATAGATGATAATGGGAGCTTTTTGGGCGAAAAGCTTTCCGTGACTTTTTCGAGCCAAAAGTGACCATATCGGCGTCACCCTTCTATGCCCCATCAAAACTACTCTCTTTTCGCTCAAATTTGTTCAAAACATGTTTATATTGTGTATAGATGATAATGGGAGCTTTTTGGGCGAAAAGCTTTGCGTGACTTTTTCGAGCCAAAAGTGACCATATCGGCGTCACCCTTCTATGCCCTATCATAACTACTCTGTTTTCGTTCAAATTTGTCCAAAAATTGTTTAGATTGTGTATAGATGATAATGGGAGCTTTTTGGGCAAAAAGCTTTCCATGACTTTTTCGATCCAAAAGTGACCATATCGGCGTCACCCTTCTATGCCCCTTCAAAACAACTCTGTTTTCGCTCAAATTTGTCAAAAACATGTTTATATTGTGTATAGATGACAATGGGAGCTTTTTGGGCGAAAAGCTTTCCGTGACTTTTTCGAGCCAAAAGTGACCATATCGGCGTCACCCTTCTATGCCCCATCAAAACTATGTTTTCGCTCAAATTTGTCCAAAACATGTTTATGTTGTGTATAGATGATAATGGGATCTTTTTGGGCGAAAAGCTTTCGTGACTTTTTCGAGCCAAAAGTGACCATATCGGCGTCACCCTTCTATGCCCTATCATAACTACTCTGTTTTCGTTCAAATTTGTCCAAAAATTGTTTATATTGTGTATAGATGATAATGGTATCTTTTTGGGCGAAAAGCTTTCCTTGACTTTTTCGATCCAAAAGTTACCATATCGGCGTCACCCTTCTATGCCCAATCAAAACTCCTATGTTTTCGCTTAAATTTGTCCAAAACATGTTTATATTGTGTATAGATGATAATGGGAGCTTTTTGAGCGGAAAGCTTTTCGTGACTTTTTCGAGCCAAAAGTGACCATATCGGCGTCACCCTTCTATGCCCCATCAAAACTACTCTCTTTTCGCTCAAATTTGTTCAAAACATGTTTATATTGTGTATAGATGATAATGGGAGCTTTTTAGGCGAAAAGCTTTTCGTGACTTTTTCGAGCAAAAAGTGACCATATCGGCGTCACCCTTCTATGCCCCATCAAAACTACTCTCTTTTCGCTCAAATTTGTTAAAAACATGTTTATATTGTGTATAGATGATAATGGGAGCTTTTTGGGCGAAAAGCTTTCCGTGACTTTTTCGAGCCAAAAGTGACCATATCGGCGTCACGCTTCTATGCCCCAGCAAATCTACTCTGTTTTCGCTCAAATTTGTCCAAAACATGTTTATATTGTGTATAGATGATAATGGGAGCTTTTTGGGCGAAAAGCTTTTTGTGACTTTTTTGAGCCAAAAGTGACCATATCGGTGTCACCCTTCTATGCCCCATCAAAACTACTATGTTTTCGCTCAAATTTGTTCAAAACATGTTTATATTGTGTATAGATGATAATGGGAGCTTTTTCGGCGAAAATCTTTCTGTGACTTTTTCGAGCCAAAAGTGACCATATCGGCGTCACCCTTCTATGCCCAATAATAACTACTATATTTTCGCTCAAATTTGTTCAAAACATGTTTATATTGTGTATAGATTATAATAGGATCTTTTTGGGCGAAAAGCTTTCTGCGACTTTTTTGAACCAGAACTGACCATATCGGCGTCACCCTTCTATACCCCATCAAAACTACTCTATTTTCGGTCAAATTTGTCCAAAACATGTTTATATTGTGTATAATCATAATGGGAGCTCTTTGGGCGAAAAGCTTTTCGTGACTTTTTCGAGCCAAAAGTGACCATATCGGCGTCACCCTTCTATGCCTCATCAAAACTACTCTGTTTTCGCTCAAACTTGTCGAAAACATGTTTATATTGTGTATAGATGACAATGGGAGCTTTTTGGGCGAAAAGCTTTCCGTGACTTTTTCGAGCCAAAAGTGACCATATCGGCGTCACCCTTCTATGCTCCATCAAAACTACTATGTTTTCGCTCAAATTTGTGGAAAACATGTTTATATTGTGTATTGATAATAATGGGAGCTTTTTTGGCGTAAATCATTCCGTGACTATTTCGAGCCAAAAGTGACCATATCGGAGTCACCCTTCTATGCCCCAGCAAAACTACTCTGTTTTCGTTCAAATTTGTCCAAAAATTGTTTATATTGTGTATAGATGATAATGGGAGCTTTTTGGGCGAAAAGCTTTCCTTGACTTTTTCGATCCAAAAGTGACCATATCGGCGTCACCCTTCTATGCCCAATCAAAACTCCTATGTTTTCGCTCAAATTTGTCCAAAACATGTTTATATTGTGTATAGATGATAATGGGAGCTTTTTGAGCGGAAAGCTTTTCGTGACTTTTTCGGGCCAAAAGTGACCATATCGGCGTCACCCTTCTATTCCCAATAATAACTACTATATTTTCGCTCAAATTTGTTCAAAACATGTTTATATTGTGTATAGATTATAATAGGAGCTTTTTGGGCGAAAAGCTTTCTGCGACTTTTTCGAACCAGAAGTGACCATATCGGCGCCACCCTTCTATAACTCATCAAAACTACTCTAATTTCGCTCAAATTTGTCCAAAACATGTTTATATTGTGTATAATCATAATGGGAGCTCTTTGGGCGAAAAGCTTTTCGTGACTTTTTCGAGCCAAAAGTGACCATATCGGCGTCACCCTTCTAAGCCCCATCAAAACTACTCTGTTTTCGCTCAAATTTGTCGAAAACATGTTTAATAAATTCTATTTCAAATAATCGTTACTATTATCAAATCTGGGTTCCAACTGGTATCAGAGCCATTAGAAGTATTAACCTAAACCTTAAATTATATTTCTTTTTACTGTTTAAATTACCGTTCATATTAACACTGTTAACGTGTGCGTGCTTGGTTTAATCGTAAAACCGCATGGTCAGCCCGTGGCTTAGGGTGGTCCCGGTCGATGGTCCCACGCCAACTATAGTGTTAAACACTGAATTAGTAATGTTAAGCAGTTATTAGAAATATGGCTTTACAGTTTAGACGAATGCTTTCTAGGGGTTCTAGTTCTAACAGTAACCCTGTTGTGCATAGTAATGAAAATTTATATACAAATGATGAAAATAATATGGTTGATTGGTCCATTCCTCATCAGAATATAGAGTCAATTTATAGAATTGGAATTATAGACTTTAAAACAGCTTTTAGCGTAAGAAGTCATGAAGAAACTACTAGTCTTAGTAAAGAACAACAATCTTTACAACTTTTATCCTCTTTATCACTAAGAAAATATCAAACAAAAGGATATAGATACATTCATCTAGGTTTAGTACAAGTTGCTCTAAAACCGTTAGCCAGAAAAGGAATTGATACACCTATTTTCATAGCCTTAAGAGATGATAGACTTAAATCTTACAAAGACTCGTTAATAGCTATAATTCAGACAAATATATGTAATGGTCCAGTCTATTTTAATTGTTCACCTAATTTTCATGTTGATCTTACAGACCCTAGGGTTACTCAGACGTTAACTTTAGACGTAAAAATCCTAAAAGATAACTTTAAACAATTATCAAAGAATTTTGCTATAATATATAGAGTTCATTATAGACTTTTAACTTCTTTAACAGATCCAAGATGTTTAATCCCTCCTGTTCCAAGAGGAGAAACAACTTTACTTCAATTAGAAGCTGAAAAATCTACAATATTTACTCCTAAACTTATTAAATGGGATGATATAACTATTCCAACTACTTTAGAACTAGAACATGATTGTCCCCCAGAAGATTTAGAAAAAAAAGATGTTTCAGAAATAACTGAAAGTTCAGATGGTAAAGTTCTTCTTAAATTCAATCTTAGTAGAAGTTATTCAACATTACCAAGACTAGGAAATAGTTTAGGTCCGAGAAGCTCTTTTTCAGACTCTTTCTATACTACCAGAAGTAATAATTATAGTAGAAGAAATAAGAGCATAGACTTAGAAAATACAGAAGTAATCCTAGACTTCAGTAGTCCTATACCTAATCAGGTTACAGAACCTATAGACCAAACTCAGTCTTCTCCTACTGATAGTGAAATGAATAGATACTCTTCAATAAATGTTATTATCAACTCTGTCTTTACAATAGACAAAGATTACCTTAGAACTGATTTTAATTCAAGAAAAAATAAAGAAAAGAGAAATTGGTTCTTAAGTTTTGAAGAAAGTTATAAAATTAAAATTAGAGAAATTTGGTATGCAGAAATGGAAAAATTTCAAAGTAATATTCCTTTCTTTAGCTGGTTCAAACACTACCTTAAGAAAAATGGTATAAAACAACCTTTTAATTATAAGTCCATAGAAGTACAAACTAGACTTACTAAAACATGGAACATTTTACCCGAGGGAACAGTTCATTCAATTCACCCTCCTCTAAAAGGAATAAAAATCAAAACTGAAGAAGGAGAAATAACAGGTGAACCATTTAAAAATGGTAGGATTGGCACTTCAGAAAATAGAACATCTACCTTAGAAGATGTTAAAAAAATCTTTCAACAAAATAATTATTCTAATCAGCTTCTTTAGTCAATTTTAAGATTGTAGATTTCTTTAGTTAACGAGTTGATTAATGATGACTTTTTTGTAATAAGATTTATATTTTTTATTATAGATGAAGTTTGAAGTAAAGTAACTTCTGAATGTCTAATGGGATTAAGGAACTTAAATGTTAATTTAGTTCCCATTACTTTAGTATGAACACCATGTCTATTAACTTTAAAGGGATAGATCTGTGTTAGAAAGGGTGTTCCTAATATAACTTCTTGTGTTAAGTCTTTTACCATTATAAAAGTATTTTTAAAACAATATCCATTGTTACATACAGATGCACTAGGTATTTTATAATTAAGTTTCATTCTTGCACCATTTGCATTATGTAATTTTTCTGTAGTTTTATGATAATGTTTTGAGGGAATAATCCCTTCGCAAATACAATTGAGGTCTGCTCCACTGTCTAAAAGGGCTATAGTATTAAGTACGAAATCTTCTACTTTTATGGTTACATAAACATACCATTTTTGAAAATTTATTTGTTCAATAACGTTTATAAAAGTATCATCATTAATATTAACTTCATCTTTAGATCTGATGTTAGAAGATGAGTCTGACCAAGTTTGTTCATCTCCTTCATGTTTATTTAATTCAAGATGAGCAATTCTAGTTTCTAATTCTAAGTCTTTAGCTTCATTTAGAATGAGTTGTTCTTGTAGGGCATTAACTTCTCTTTTTAAATTGTTAACTTCAGCTTGAAGGTCTTTAGTTGTTATAGATGAAAATATACTCGAAGATGGTCTTTTACTGATCATTTTTGATAGACTAAATGGTTCTCCGGGAAGAGTTTTTTGTTCTTTGAAAATTAAATTTTTTAATTTGATAAAATATTCTTGTTTTATAGCTGGATCTTCAAGTTTATCTATAAGTTGAAATAATGCTTCATTCTCTTTTTCTTTTGTTATAACATAACAAAATTGAGTGGATCCAGAGTCATCAGAGTCTGATGATTCTTGACCTTCTTCTTCTGATGATTCTTTAATAAGTATTTTAACTAGTTTGTCTTTTAATTCTGCATCTTCTTTGCAAACTTCTGAAATCTTTTGTCTAAGATTGCATTGATTCGCTTTATGTCCAGGTTTTCCACACTTATAACAGATAATTTTCTTTTCCCTTGGTTTATCAGATTTTTTATTATTTTGTTTATTAAATCTAGATTTTCTAAAACTTTGTTTTTTATCAGATTTTTTAAATTGTTTTCTTTTACTAGGAGGATCACCAACTTTTTCTAATCCAAAGTCTTGGCAGAAATTTCCTAATTCTTTTCTTCGTGATCCCTTATCTTTACCGTATTTAGCCTGTAATTTAAGTTCTGAACATAATGCTAATCCTTCCCTTTTTACAAAAGCAGTTAACTGACCATATGTTATATCTTTCCAGGGAATTTCTTCAGATTGTAATTCTTCTTTTATTTTTTGATTAATTCTTTGGGCGAATAAGGAAGGTAGACCAGCAACGAAGTGTTCCTTCCAATATCCTTTATTACAGTCTGATCTTTTGAATACATATGAAAGGAATACATCTTTATACCATCTGTAATCACTGAGTGTTTTACACTTTAAGTTATTTAGTATTTCTCTATTAGCTTGGAGCTCTTCTTTAGGATTTCCAATAAAGTGCATACTAATTGTGTAAATTAATTGATTTACTGGTTCTTCTTCTCCTAAATCATTTTTATAGTTTAAGATTTCTTCTTTTTGTTGAAAAGTAAGAGCATTGTCCCACCAGTTTTTTAATTGTCCGGTAAATCCTGTAACAATTAAGGATACACAGACTTGGTCAGTTTTATCTGAACATTTATAGGCTATGTTAGCCATTCCCATTTCTTGTAATGTGTTTAGGATTTCTCCTTCAGATTTTCCATCTATATTCCATTCATAGATACTCTTCAATAAATGTTATTATCAACTCTGTCTTTACAATAGACAAAGATTACCTTAGAACTGATTTTAATTCAAGAAAAAATAAAGAAAAGAGAAATTGGTTCTTAAGTTTTGAAGAAAGTTATAAAATTAAAATTAGAGAAATTTGGTATGCAGAAATGGAAAAATTTCAAAGTAATATTCCTTTCTTTAGCTGGTTCAAACACTACCTTAAGTCACGGTTATTTGAAAATAGGTAATACGCTTTCTAACTAAACGCATTTTCCCACCCCGCCCCATTTGAGTAAATAGTTTGAAAGGCAAACCAAACAGGTTCTAAATCTCTTCCTTACACATAATAAAATTCAAATAGGTTCCTCAAATGCTATAACTACCTCATTGTTTGTTGCATATTCAAGCATTTTGTTTGATTTCAAATCTTTGTTGTTCGTTTGATTGCTACTGTTCTTTTTCCTTTTCGATTGTTGCTGTTCGTGTTTTGTAGATTGCTTTGTTCGCCTTGTGCCTTGTTGTTCCCTGATGCTGATCGATTCTTGGTTTTATATTCTTGTTCAATAGCTACTGTTCGATTCTTGTTCCCTTGCTTTTAGTGTTGCAAAGTATACAATAATAGGAATATATAGAGTTTGGAGTTTTTCTCCTTCAAGTATCTACTGTATTTGAGAAGAGTCGAGTTAATGAGATAATTTGTCACTTTCAGGCGGATGATCTGACTGTGAGCTGCTACTATATTGACGCTGAGTTCAATGCATACACCTTATCTTCTGCCCAGGTTAGCTGATCACTCTTTCGTTGTATACAGTGTTTGCCTTTTCGATATTTTTTTTAGCTGTTTGAGATCTTGGATTAAGGTTTTCTATTAGAAAAATGGGGCGGGGTGGGAAAATGCGTTTAGTTAGAAAGCGTCTAGTCCATATAAGGTCCTTGAAGGGATATGTATCTTAAAAAAATGTTAAGTATCTTAAAAAAATGTTATGTATCTTAAAAAAATTCAGAATTCAGAATTTCTGTAAATTTTCATGAAAATATAATGGACTGGACTTGCACTTATATTGGGAAGATCTTAGGTAACGGGCTGCTAGTCGTATTTAACTGGTGCATAGTTTAATCTCTGTTTCACAGCTTTGTTGGGCATATTTGTGAGGCATTGGCTAGATTATCTGCTTTCCTTTTGCTGTCATTCTTTAATTGGTTTTAACTGTGCTTTTGACATTATATTCACAATTATGTGTGACTGTTTTGCTGTAATTTATGTCTTTGTGATTCTGATTCATAATGTCTTGCTTTGATTCTAAGCACCTAATCCTCTTTTTGTACTGTAAATAGTGACTGGCACCTTGAAGGGATATGATCAGTTGCTGAACCTTGTTTTGGATGAAGCTGTCGAATATTTAAGGGGTAAGTGGATTGTTATTTCATTTATGAAGATTGAATCTGCTTATGTATACACATATCTGCAGAAAATGACGACCAAGAGAAACTGTAAATATGAAAGCAGGCTTGCAACATGTCTATCAGCTACTAAAGTATTAGTCTAAACTTTAGTTCCTCTAATAGTAAATCTTGTACAGTTTAATTAGAATTTCTCAATTTCACAATGGTCTGTGCTTTCCTGGCCTTAATTTTATATCTGATTGTTTTGTGGAGAAAATTAAGATCCTAAAGAATTGAACCCTTTAGGACTTTATTAGCTGCATCATATGTGCATGAAGGGTTAAAAATGATGTTCCACTTAATGTTTTATACTTCTCTATTATACAGGATGACTAGAGGTTCTCACTTAAATCTCAAGCAGGAAGAAAAACAACATTCCAGGTGCATACAACAAGAAACCAATGCTTATTTCATCTTTGGATAGGCCTTAGAAAAAACGATTCTACATTTTATTGTATATGTATATTGCATAATTATGTATTTTTATTCTATATAAATTATTTAGTTTTTTGACATTTCATTATAAATGTAAATTTTGTATAATTAATGAAAATTTATTATATAGGTAAATTGTGTGTATTATTTTAATTTTTTTTTATAAATATTGGACTTTTTAGCCCGGGTCTAAAGAATCCGGGTTAAAAAGCTGTTTTTTTTTTATTTTCCACCCAGACCTTAGCTACGGCAACCTACCGTCGCAAATGTGTCGAGTCTTTCATATGGGGTCGCCTAGCCGTAGCTATGCCGTGGCTAGGTTGGTCGCAACGGCAAGCATCCGTAGCTATTAACATTTTGCCACCGCAGATTTGGCCACCCCTAGTTTCCCGTGGCTACGTCCGTGGCTAAATGGGTTTTGCCACCCCAAATCAGCTTTTCGCCACGGTAAAGTGCCGATGCTAAATTGTTTTTTTTTGTAGTGATAGGCTGCAGACTGGGAGAATAGTCAAGCATTGGAAAGGGCATGACGCTGCTTTATGGCCGCTGTGTAAAACAGAGGAGTCGGAAGTGCACCTTTGGTTTGGCTGTCCCCGTATAGCTGAAGCACGAGACATTGTATGGAAATGGGTTGAGCTTCCGACCCGACGAGGAGACTTAGTTGCTTGGTTTGAGTGGTTTGCGGCTGAACCTGAAGCTGTGCAGCGGTCCACTGTTTACCAGGTGAAATTGCTAGTTTTCATAGCATTTATTTATTATACTTGGAAGGGGCGAAATGAGGTGGTCTTTGGCACGGAAAAATGTAGACCAAAAGATTGGGCATTGACAATCATTGAAACGTGTAAATCTCGGATTTCCTTAAGGTGTAAAGGCAAATTACCTAGGGAAATCCGTTGGGTACATCATTTGTTAGCTTGGAAGCCTTAGCTTTTGAGTTCATTGGGCTGGAGTAGGGGGGATTGTGCGAGGTAAAGTGAGTGGGTTAGCTTACATGGGATTACACACGATAGTTTTTTGTGTCAGGTGTGTTTCCGATATCTTTTTTTACGACAAACCCTTGGCTTGGTTTGTTATTTTTGTAACTACGTTACTTCATCTATAGATTTACCACTTCACATGATAAGGGAGCTTTTTGGGCGAAAAGCTTTTCGTGACTTTTTCGAGCCAAATGTGACCATATCGGCGTCACACTTCTATGCCCCATTAAAACTACTCTGTTTTCGCACAAATTTGTCCAAAACATGTTTATATTGTCTATAGATGACAATGGGAGCTTTTTAGGCGAAAAGCTTTCTGTGCCTTTTTCGAGCCAAAAGGGACCATATCGGTGTCACCCTTCTATGCCCCATCAAAACTACTCTGTTTTTGCACAAATTTGTCCAAAACATGTTTATATTGTGTATAGATGATAATGGGAGCTTTTTGGGCGAAAAGCTTTTCGTGACTCTTTCGAGCCAAAAGTGACCATATCGGCATCACCCTTCTATGCCCCATCAAAACTACTATATTTTCGTTCAAATTTGTTCAAAACATGTTTATATTGTGTATAGATTATAATAGGAGCTTTTTGGGCGAAAAGCTTTCCGCGACTTTTTCGATCCAAAAGTGACCATATCGGCGTGACCCTTCTATGCCCCATCAAAACTACTCTATTTTCGCTCAAATTTGTCCAAAACATGTTTATATTGTGTATAGATGATAATGGGAGCACTTTGGGCGAAAAGTTTTTCGTGACTTTTTCGAGCCAAAAGTGACCATATCGGCGTCACCCTTCTGTGCCTACTCAAAACTACTATGTTTTCGCTCAAATTTGTCAAAGACATGTTTATATTGTGTATAGATGACAATGGGAGCTTTTTGGGCGAAAAGCTTTCCGTGACTTTTTCGAGCCAAAAGTGACCATATCGGCGTCACCCTTCTATGCCCCATCATAACTACTCTGTTTTCGTTAAATTTGTCCAAAACATGTTTATATTGTGTATAGATGATAATGGGAGCTTTGTGGGAGAAAAGCTTTCCGTGACTTTTTCGATCAAAAAGTGACCATATCGGCGTCACCCTTCTATGCCCCATCAAAACTACTCTGTTTTCGCTCAAATTTGTTCAACACATGTTTATATTGTGTATAGATGATAATGGGAGCTTTTTGGGCGCAATGCTTTCCGTGACTTTTTCGAGCCGAAAGTGACCATATCGGCGTCACCCTTCTATGCCCCAGCAAAAATACTCTATTTTCGCTCAAATTTGTCCAAAACATGTTTATATTGTGTATAGATGATAATTGGAGCTTTTTGGGAGAAAAGCTTTTCGTGACTTTTTCGAGCAAAAAGTGACCATATCGGCGTCACCTTTCTATGTCCCAGCAAAACTACTTTGTTTTCGCTCAAATTTGTCCAAAACATGTTTATATTGTGTATAGATGATAATGGGAGCTTTTTTGGCGCAAAGCTTTCCGTGACTTTTTCGAGCCAAAAGTGACCATATCGGCGTCACCCTTCTATGCCCCAACAAAACTACTCTGTTTTCGCTCAAATTTGTCCAAAACATGTTTATATTGTGTATAGATGATAATGGGAGCTTTTTGGGCGAAAAGTTTTTCGTGACTTTTTCGAGCCAAAAGTCCCAATATCGGCGTCACCCTTCTATGTCCCAGCAAAACTACTCTGTTTTCGCTCAAATTTGTCCAAAACATGTTTATATTGTGTATAGATGATAATGGGAGCTTTTTGGGCGCAAAGATTTCCGTGACTTTTTCGAGCCAAAAGTGACCATATCGGTGTCACCCTTATATGCCCCAGCAAAACTACTCTGTTTTTGCTCAAATTTGTCCAAAACATGTTTATATTGTGTATAGATAATAATGGGAGCTTTTTGGGCGAAAAGCTTTTCGTGACTTTTTCGAGCCAAAAGTGACCATATCAGCGTCACCCTTCTATGCCCAATAAAAACTACTATATTTTCGCTCAAATTTGTTCAAAACATGTTTATATTGTGTATAAATTATAATAGGAGCTTTTTGGGCGAAAAGCTTTCCGCGACTTTTTCGAGCCAAAAGTGACCATATCGGCGTCACCCTTCTATGCCCCATCAAAACTACTCTATTTTCGCTCAAATTTGTCCAAAACATATTTATATTGTCTATAATCATAATGGGATCTCTTTGGGCGAAAAGCTTTTCGTGACTTTTTCGAGCCAAAAGTGACCATATCGGCGTCACCCTTCTATGCCCCATCAAAACTACTCTGTTTTCGCTCAAATTTGTCCAAAACATGTTTATATTGTGTATAGATGACAATGGGACCTTTTTGGGCGAAAAGCTTTCCGTGAATTTTTCGAGCCAAAAGTGACCATATCGGCGTCACCCTTCTATGCCCCTTTAAAACTATGTTTTCGCTCAAATTTGTCCAAAACATGTTTATATTGTGTATAGATGATAATGGGAGCTTTTTGGGCGCAAAGCTTTCCGTGACTTTTTCGAGCCAAAAGTGACCATATCGGCGTCACCCTTCTATGCCCCAACAAAACTACTCTGTTTTCGCTCAAATTTGTCCAAAACATGTTTATATTGTGTATAGATGATAATGGGAGCTTTTTGGGCGGAAAGCTTTTCGTGACTTTTTCGAGTCAAAAGTGCCAATATCGGCGTCACCCTTCTATGCCCCATCAAAACTACTCTATTTTCGCTCAAATTTGTCCAAAACATATTTATATTGTCTATAATCATAATGGGATCTCTTTGGGCGAAAAGCTTTTCGTGAATTTTTCAAGCCAAAAGTGACCATATCGGCGTCACCCTTCTATGCCCCATCAAAACTACTCTGTTTTCGCTCAAATTTGTCCAAAACATGTTTATATTGTGTATAGATGACAATGGGACCTTTTTGGGCGAAAAGCTTTCCGTGACTTTTTCGAGCCAAAAGTGACCATATCGGCGTCACCCTTCTATGCCCCAACAAAACTACTCTGTTTTCGCTCAAATTTGTCCAAAACATGTTTATATTGTGTATAGATGATAATGGGAGCTTTTTGGGCGAAAAGCTTTTCGTGACTTTTTCGAGCCAAAAGTCCCAATATCGGCGTCACCCTTCTATGTCCCAGCAAAACTACTCTGTTTTCGCTCAAATTTGTCCAAAACATGTTTATATTGTGTATAGATGATAATGGGAGCTTTTTGGGCGCAAAGGTTTCCGTGACTTTTTCGAGCCAAAAGTGACCATATCGGTGTCACCCTTATATGCCCCAGCAAAACTACTCTGTTTTTGCTCAAATTTGTCCAAAACATGTTTATATTGTGTATAGATAATAATGGGAGCTTTTTGGGCGAAAAGCTTTTCGTGACTTTTTCGAGCCAAAAGTGACCATATCAGCGTCACCCTTCTATGCCCAATAAAAACTACTATATTTTCGCTCAAATTTGTTCAAAACATGTTTATATTGTGTATAGATTATAATAGGAGCTTTTTGGGCGAAAAGCTTTCCGCGACTTTTTCGAGCCAAAAGTGACCATATCGGCGTCACCCTTCTATGCCCCATCAAAACTACTCTATTTTCGCTCAAATTTGTCCAAAACATATTTATATTGTCTATAATCATAATGGGATCTCTTTGGGCGAAAAGCTTTTCGTGACTTTTTCGAGCCAAAAGTGACCATATCGGCGTCACCCTTCTATGCCCCATCAAAACTACTCTGTTTTCGCTCAAATTTGTCCAAAACATGTTTATATTGTGTATAGATGACAATGGGACCTTTTTGGGCGAAAAGCTTTCCGTGAATTTTTCGAGCCAAAAGTGACCATATCGGCGTCACCCTTCTATGCCCCATCAAAACTATGTTTTCGCTCAAATTTGTCCAAAACATGTTTATATTGTGTATAGATGATAATGGGATCTCTTTGGGCGAAAAGCTTTCCGTGACTTTTTCGAGCCAAAAGTGACCATATCGGCGTCACCCTTCTATGCCCCATCAAAACTACTCTGTTTTCGCTCAAATTTGTCCAAAACATGTTTATATTGTGTATAGATGACAATGGGACCTTTTTGGGCGAAAAGCTTTCCGTGACTTTTTCGAGCCAAAAGTGACCATATCGGCGTCACCCTTCTATGCCCCAACAAAACTACTCTGTTTTCGCTCAAATTTGTCCAAAACATGTTTATATTGTGTATAGATGATAATGGGAGCTTTTTGGGCGAAAAGCTTTTCGTGACTTTTTCGAGCCAAAAGTCCCAATATCGGCGTCACCCTTCTATGTCCCAGCAAAACTACTCTGTTTTCGCTCAAATTTGTCCAAAACATGTTTATATTGTGTATAGATGATAATGGGAGCTTTTTGGGCGCAAAGGTTTCCGTGACTTTTTCGAGCCAAAAGTGACCATATCGGTGTCACCCTTATATGCCCCAGCAAAACTACTCTGTTTTTGCTCAAATTTGTCCAAAACATGTTTATATTGTGTATAGATAATAATGGGAGCTTTTTGGGCGAAAAGCTTTTCGTGACTTTTTCGAGCCAAAAGTGACCATATCAGCGTCACCCTTCTATGCCCAATAAAAACTACTATATTTTCGCTCAAATTTGTTCAAAACATGTTTATATTGTGTATAGATTATAATAGGAGCTTTTTGGGCGAAAAGCTTTCCGCGACTTTTTCGAGCCAAAAGTGACCATATCGGCGTCACCCTTCTATGCCCCATCAAAACTACTCTATTTTCGCTCAAATTTGTCCAAAACATATTTATATTGTCTATAATCATAATGGGATCTCTTTGGGCGAAAAGCTTTTCGTGACTTTTTCGAGCCAAAAGTGACCATATCGGCGTCACCCTTCTATGCCCCATCAAAACTACTCTGTTTTCGCTCAAATTTGTCCAAAACATGTTTATATTGTGTATAGATGACAATGGGACCTTTTTGGGCGAAAAGCTTTCCGTGAATTTTTCGAGCCAAAAGTGACCATATCGGCGTCACCCTTCTATGCCCCATCAAAACTATGTTTTCGCTCAAATTTGTCCAAAACATGTTTATATTGTGTATAGATGATAATGGGAGCTTTTTGGGCGCAAAGCTTTCCGTGACTTTTTCGAGCCAAAAGTGACCATATCGGCGTCACCCTTCTATGCCCCAGCAAAACTACTCTGTTTTCGCTCAAATTTGTCCAAAACATGTTTATATTGTGTATAGATGATAATGGGAGCTTTTTGGGCGGAAAGCTTTTCGTGACTTTTTCGAGCCAAAAGTGCCAATATCGGCGTCACCCTTCTATGTCCCAGCAAAACTACTCTGTTTTTGCTCAAATTTGTCCAAAACATGTTTATATTGTGTATAGATGATAATGGGAGCTTTTTGGGCGCAAAGATTTTCGTGACTTTTTCGAGCCAAAAGTGACCATATCGGTGTCACCCTTATATTCTCCAGCAAAACTACTCTGTTTTTGCTCAAATTTGTCCAAAACATGTTTATATTGTGACAGAGGGTCTCCCTGGCGCAAACCATACACGGATCAGCTGTAGCTTCCTGAAGCATTCTGCTCAAAACTTCCATACACAAGACAAATAGATATGGTGACAGAGGGTCTCCCTGGCGCAAACCAAGTTTTACCCGGGAAGAACCCTTCGGGCGCCCCATTAATCAGCACAGAAAAAGAAGGGGTCGTGACACACTCCATGATGAGAGATATCAGTTTACCTGGGAAATCCAAATACACGAGAGTAGATCTGACAAACTCCCAGCTGAGGTAATCATACGCTTTCTGCAAATCTACTTTGATGGTACACCTGGGTGAAACCCTTTTCGTGCCGTACCTATTCACAACTTCCAGCGCTACAGCACAGTTGTGAGACATAGCTCTACCCGGAATAAAAGCTCCCTGACATTCAGAAACCAGATCATTCAGCTTACTCTTCAGCTTGCCTACAATCAGTTTGGACACGGCTTTCCTAACTGTGTTACAACAGGATATAGGTTTAAGGTCCTTCACTAGTGTAGGATTTGGAACCTTGGGTAGGAGGGAGATGAACGTGGCATTGATTTGCTTCAATACACGACCATTGCGAAAAATCTCCCGAACAGCCTCACATGTATCCTTCCCCACAATTGACCAAGCATCTTTAAAAAATTGACTCCCAAATCCATCCGGGCCCGGTGACTTGTTGTTTCCAATGCTCCAAATGCTTTTCCGAATATCATCATAGCTAGGAATGCAATTCAGAGAATCTGCATAAACTGGATTAAGTTTCTGCCCAGGCTGCAAAAGGGGAAAGCGAGCAGTAGCTACAGAAGTCGATAGGAGTTCACGAAAGAAATGCAGAACATGAGCTCTAATGTCCTTGTCTTCGTCCAGAAAATGCCCTCTATCATCCTTCATCCTCACTATAGCATTAACCGCTCTTCTCTCCTTTACACTTCGATAAACAAAGAGGAGGTCTCTTCTCCCATTGTCAACCAATGTAACTTAGCTGTCTGAGTAGTTAAGCTAATGAGTCGCGCCACATTCTTCCTAAGCTCCTCATCAGCCGCTTTGACATTAGCCACCAGCTGTTCACAACTTCTGTTGCTCTGAAGTTGGATTTGTAATTCATGCAGTGTTCCTTTGTTCAGCTTGACAATTGTTTGCAACTCGAGGAAGCGAGCTATGTCCCAAGGTTTTAGAGCCTCTTTCACAATTTTCAGCTTATGTACCAACTTGAGCTGCTTAGATCCTCCATTATCCACCAGCCACGCAGCTTTAACAAGGGCAGTAAACTCATCCTTTTTGCCCCAAAAATTTTTATACTTGAAAGGATAACGCTTGCTTGACACATTGTTTCGAAGGATGACAACTCCAGGAGAGTGGTCAGAAACACCGGGAGTATCAAAGAACCCTTTGGAATCTGGATAAAAGTCAATCCAACAGCTGTTTACAAGCACACGGTCCAGTTTCCTCTCAATTCTAGCAGCTCCTGAGCAATTGTTATTCCAGGTCAGAGTAGCACCAGTATAGGGCAGCTCAGCAAGGTCACAGTCATCTAATACGATCCATGGGAGCTTTTTGGGCGCAAAGCTTTCCGTGACTTTTTCGAGCCAAAAGTGACCATATCGGCATCACCCTTCTATGCCCCAGCAAAACTACTCGGTTTTCGCTCAAATTTGTCCAAAACATGTTTATATTGTGTATATCCATAATGGGAGCTTTTTGGGCGAAAAGCTTTTCGTGACTTTTTCGAGCCAAAAGTCCAAATATCGGCGTCACACTTCTATGTCCCAGCAAAACTACTCTGTTTTCGCTCAAATTTGTCCAAAACATGTTTATATTGTGTATAGATGATAATGGGAGCTTTTTGGGAGCAAAGATTTCCGTGACTTTTCGAGCCAAAAGTGACCATATCGGTGTCACCCTTATATGCCCCAGCAAAACTACTCTGTTTTAGCTCAAATTTGTCCAAAACATGTTTATATTGTGTATAGATAATAATGGGAGATTTTTGGGCGAAAAGCTTTTCGTGACTTTTTCGAGCCAAAAGTGACCATATCGGCGTCACCCTTCTATGCCCCATCAAAACTACTCTGTTTTCGCTCAAATTTGTTCAAAACATATTTATATTGTGTATAGATGATAATGGAAGCTTTTTGGGCGCAAAGCTTTCCGTGACTTTCTCGAACCAAAAGTGACCATATCGGCATCACCCTTCTATGCCCCAGCAAAACTACTCTATTTTCGCTAAAATTTGTCCAAAACATGTTTATATTGTGTATAGATGATAATGGGAGCTTTTTGGGAGAAAAGCTTTTCGTGACTTTTTCGAGCCAAAAGTGACCATATCGGCGTCACCCATCTATGCCCCAGCAAAACTACTCTGTTTTCGCTCAAATTTGTCCAAAACATATTTATATTGTGTATAGATGATAATGGGAGCTTTTTGGGCGGAAAGCTTTTCGTGACTTTTTCGAGCCAAAAGTGCCAATATCGGCGTCACCCTTCTATGTCCCAGCAAAACTACTATGTTTTCGAGCAAAACTACTATGTTTTCGCTCAAATTTGTCCAAAACATGTTTATATTGTGTATAGATGATAATGGGAGCTTTTTGGGCGCACAGATTTCCGTGACTTTTTCGAGCCAAAAGTGACCATATCGGTGTCACCCTTATATGCCCCAGCAAAACTACTCCGTTTTTGCTCAAATTTGTCCAAAACATGTTTATATTGTGTATAGATAATAATGGGAGCTTTTTGGGCGAAAAGCTTTTCGTGACTTTTTCGAGCCAAAAGTGACCATATCGGCGTCACCCTTCTATGCCCCATCAAAACTACTCTGTTTTCGCTAAAATTTGTTCAAAACATGTTTATATTGTGTATAGATGATAATGGGAGCTTTTTGGGCGCAAAGCTTTCCGTGACTTTTTCGAACCAAAAGTGACCATATCGGCGTCACCCTTCTATGCCCCAGCAAAACTACTCTGTTTTCGCTAAAATTTGTCCAAAACATGTTTATATTGTGTATAGATCTTAATGGGAGCTTTTTGGGAGAAAAGCTTTCCGTGACTTTTTCTAGCCAAAAGTGACCATATTGGCGTCACCCTTCTATGCCCCAGCAAAACTACTCTGTTTTCGCTCAAATTTGTCCAAAACATATTTATATTGTGTATAGATGATAATGGGAGCTTTTTGGGCGGAAAGCTTTTCGTGACTTTTTCGAGCCAAAAGTGACCATATCAGCGTCACCCTTCTATGCCCCATCAAAACTACTCTGTTTTTGCTCAAATTTGTCCAAAACATGTTTATATTGTGTATAGATGATAATGGGAGCTTTTTGGGCGCAAAGCTTTCCGTGACTTTTTAGAGCCAAAAGTGACCATATCGGTGTCACCCTTATATGCCCCAGCAAAACTACTCTGTTTTTGCTCAAATTTGTCCAAAACATGTTTATATTGTGTATAGATAATAATGGGAGCTTTTTGGGCGAAAAGCTTTTCGTGACTTTTTCGAGCCAAAAGTGACCATATCGGCGTCACCCTTCTATTCCCCATCAAAACTACTCTGTTTTCGCTCAAATTTGTTCAAAACATGTTTATATTTTGTATAGATGATAATGGGAGCTTTTTGGGCGCAAAGCTTTCCGAGACTTTTTCGAACCAAAAGTGACCATATCGGCGTCACCCTTCTATGGGCCAGCAAAACTACTCTGTTTTCGCTTAAATTTGTCCAAAACATGTTTATATTGTGTATAGATGATAATGGGAGCTTTTTGGGAGAAAAGCTTTTCGTGACTTTTTCGAGCCAAAAGTGACCATATCGGCGTCACCCTTCTATGCCCCAGCAAAACTACTCTGTTTTCGCTCAAATTTGTCCAAAACATATTTATATTGTGTATAGATGATAATGGGAGCTTTTTGGGCGGAAAGCTTTTCGTGACTTTTTCGAGCCAAAAGTGCCAATATCGGCGTCACCCTTCTATGTCCCAGCAAAACTACTATGTTTTCGCTCAAATTTGTCCAAAACATGTTTATATTGTGTATAGATGATAATGGGAGCTTTTTGGGCGCAAAGATTTCCGTGACTTTTTCGAGCCAAAAGTGACCATATCGGTGTCACCCTTATATGCCCCAGCAAAACTACTCTGTTTTTGCTCAAATTTGTCCAAAACATGTTTATATTGTGTATAGATAATAATGGGAGCTTTTTGGGCGAAAAGCTTTTCGTGACTTTTTCGAGCCAAAAGTGACCATATCGGCGTCACCCTTCTATGCCCCATCAAAACTACTCTGTTTTTGCTCAAATTTGTTCAAAACATGTTTATATTGTGTATAGATGATAATGGGAGCTTTTTGGGCGCAAAGCTTTCCGTGACTTTTTCGAGCCAAAAGTGACCATATCGGTGTCACCCTTATATGCCCCAGCAAAACTACTCTGTTTTTGCTCAAATTTGTCCAAAACGTGTTTATATTGTGTATAGATAATAATGGGAGCTTTTTGGGCGAAAAGCTTTTCGTGACTTTTTCGAGCCAAAAGTGACCATATCGGCGTCACCCTTCTATTCCCCATCAAAACTACTCTGTTTTCGCTCAAATTTGTTCAAAACATGTTTATATTGTGTATAGATGATAATGGGAGCTTTTTGGGCGCAAAGCTTTCCGTGACTTTTTCGAACCAAAAGTGACCATATCGGCGTCACCCTTCTATGGGCCAGCAAAACTACTCTGTTTTCGCTCAAATTTGTCCAAAACGTGTTTATATTGTGTATAGATAATAATGGGAGCTTTTTGGGCGAAAAGCTTTTCGTGACTTTTTCGAGCCAAAAGTGACCATATCGGCGTCACCCTTCTATTCCCCATCAAAACTACTCTGTTTTCGCTCAAATTTGTTCAAAACATGTTTATATTGTGTATAGATGATAATGGGAGCTTTTTGGGCGCAAAGCTTTCCGTGACTTTTTCGAACCAAAAGTGACCATATCGGCGTCACCCTTCTATGCCCCAGCAAAACTACTCTGTTTTCGCTCAAATTTGTCCAAAACATATTTATATTGTGTATAGATGATAATGGGAGCTTTTTGGGCGGAAAGATTTTCGTGACTTTTTCGAGCCAAAAGTTCCAATATCGGCGTCACCCTTCTATGTCCCAGCAAAACTACTATGTTTTCGCTCAAATTTGTCCAAAACATGTTTATATTGTGTATAGATGATAATGGGAGCTTTTTGGGAGAAAAGCTTTTCGTGACTTTTTCGAGCCAAAAGTGACCATATCGGCGTCACCCTTCTATGCCCCAGCAAAACTACTCTGTTTTCGCTCAAATTTGTCCAAAACATATTTATATTGTGTATAGATGATAATGGGAGCTTTTTGGGCGGAAAGCTTTTCGTGACTTTTTCGAGCCAAAAGTGCCAATATCGGCGTCACCCTTCTATGTCCCAGCAAAACTACTATGTTTTCGCTCAAATTTGTCCAAAACATGTTTATATTGTGTATAGATGATAATGGGAGCTTTTTGGGCGCAAAGATTTCCGTGACTTTTTCGAGCCAAAAGTGACCATATCGGTGTCACCCTTATATGCCCCAGCAAAACTACTCTGTTTTTGCTCAAATTTGTCCAAAACATGTTTATATTGTGTATAGATAATAATGGGAGCTTTTTGGGCGAAAAGCTTTTCGTGACTTTTTCGAGCCAAAAGTGACCATATCGGCGTCACCCTTCTATGCCCCATCAAAACTACTCTGTTTTTGCTCAAATTTGTTCAAAACATGTTTATATTGTGTATAGATGATAATGGGAGCTTTTTGGGCGCAAAGCTTTCCGTGACTTTTTCGAGCCAAAAGTGACCATATCGGTGTCACCCTTATATGCCCCAGCAAAACTACTCTGTTTTTGCTCAAATTTGTCCAAAACGTGTTTATATTGTGTATAGATAATAATGGGAGCTTTTTGGGCGAAAAGCTTTTCGTGACTTTTTCGAGCCAAAAGTGACCATATCGGCGTCACCCTTCTATTCCCCATCAAAACTACTCTGTTTTCGCTCAAATTTGTTCAAAACATGTTTATATTGTGTATAGATGATAATGGGAGCTTTTTGGGCGCAAAGCTTTCCGTGACTTTTTCGAACCAAAAGTGACCATATCGGCGTCACCCTTCTATGGGCCAGCAAAACTACTCTGTTTTCGCTTAAATTTGTCCAAAACATGTTTATATTGTGTATAGATGATAATGGGAGCTTTTTGGGAGAAAAGCTTTTCGTGACTTTTTCGAGCCAAAAGTGACCATATCGGCGTCACCCTTCTATGCCCCAGCAAAACTACTCTGTTTTCGCTCAAATTTGTCCAAAACATATTTATATTGTGTATAGATGATAATGGGAGCTTTTTGGGCGGAAAGCTTTTCGTGACTTTTTCGAGCCAAAAGTGCCAATATCGGCGTCACCCTTCTATGTCCCAGCAAAACTACTATGTTTTCGCTCAAATTTGTCCAAAACATGTTTATTTTGTGTATAGATGATAATGGGAGCTTTTTGGGCGCAAAGATTTCCGTGACTTTTTCGAGCCAAAAGTGACCATATCGGTGTCACCCTTATATGCCCCAGCAAAACTACTCTGTTTTTGCTCAAATTTGTCCAAAACATGTTTATATTGTGTATAGATAATAATGGGAGCTTTTTGGGCGAAAAGCTTTTCGTGACTTTTTCGAGCCAAAAGTGACCATATCGGCGTCACCCTTCTATGCCCCATCAAAACTACTCTGTTTTTGCTCAAATTTATTCAAAACATGTTTATATTGTGTATAGATGATAATGGGAGCTTTTTGGGCGCAAAGCTTTCCGTGACTTTTTCGATCCAAAAGTGACCATATCGGTGTCACCCTTATATGCCCCAGCAAAACTACTCTGTTTTTGCTTAAATTTGTCCAAAACATGTTTATATTTTGTATAGATAATAATGGGAGCTTTTTGGGCGAAAAGCTTTTCGTGACTTTTTCGAGCCAAAAGTGACCATATCGGCGTCACCCTTCTATTCCCCATCAAAACTACTCTGTTTTCGCTCAAATTTGTTCAAAACATGTTTATATTGTGTATAGATGATAATGGGAGCTTTTTGGGCGCAAAGCTTTCCGTGACTTTTTCGAACCAAAAGTGACCATATCGGCGTCACCCTTCTATGGGCCAGCAAAACTATTCTGTTTTCGCTCAAATTTGTCCAAAACATGTTTATATTGTGTATAGATGATAATGGGTGCTTTTTGGGAGAAAAGCTTTTCGTGACTTTTTCGAGCCAAAAGTGCCAATATCGGCGTCACCCTTCTATGTCCCAGCAAAACTACTATGTTTTTGCTCAAATTTGTCCAAAACTTGTTTATATTGTGTATAGATGATAATAGGAGCTTTTTGGGCGCAAAGCTTTCCGTGACTTTTTCGAGCGAAAAGTGACCATATCGGTGTCACCCTTATATGCCCCAGCAAAACTACTCTGTTTTTGCTCAAATTTGTCCAAAACATGTTTATATTGTGTATAGATAATAATGGGAGCTTTTTGGGCGAAAAGCTTTTCGTGACTTTTTCGAGCCAAAAGTAACCATATCGGCGTCACCCTTCTATGCCCCATCAAAACTACTCTGTTTTCGCTCAAATTTGGTCAACACATGTTTATATTGTGTATAGATGATAATGGGAGCTTTTTGGGCGCAAAGCTTTCCGTGACTTTTTCGAGCCAAAAGTGACCATATCGGCGTCACCCTTCTATGCCCCAGCAAAACTACTCTGTTTTCGCTCAAATTTGTCCAAAACATATTTATATTGTGTATAGATGATAATGGGAGCTTTTTGGGCGCAAAGCTTTCCGTGACTTTTTCGAGCCAAAAGTGACCATATCGGTGTCACCCTTATATGCCCCAGCAAAACTACTCTGTTTTTGCTCAAATTTGTCCAAAACATGTTTATATTGTGTATAGATGATAATGGGAGCTTTTTGGGCGCAAAGATTTCCGTTACTTTTTCGAGCCAAAAGTGACCATATCGGTGTCACCCTTATATGCCCCAGCAAAACTACTCTGTTTTTGCTCAAATTTGTCCAAAACATGTTTATATTGTGTATAGATAATAATGGGAGCTTTTTGGGCGAAAAGCTTTTCGTGACTTTTTCGAGCCAAAAGTGACCATATCGGCGTCACCCTTCTATGCCCCATCAAAACTACTCTGTTTTTGCTCAAATTTGTTCAAAACATGTTTATATTGTGTATAGATGATAATGGGAGCTTTTTGGGCGCAAAGCTTTCCGTGACTTTTTCGAGCCAAAAGTGACCATATCGGTGTCACCCTTATATGCCCCAGCAAAACTACTCTGTTTTTGCTCAAATTTGTCCAAAACATGTTTATATTGTGTATAGATAATAATGGGAGCTTTTTGGGCGAAAAGCTTTTCGTGACTTTTTCGAGCCAAAAGTGACCATATCGGCGTCACCCATCTATTCCCCATCAAACCTACTCTGTTTTAGCTCAAATTTGTTAAAAACATGTTTATATTGTGTATAGATGATAATGGGAGCTTTTTGGGCGCAAAGCTTTCCGTGACTTTTTCGAACTAAAAGTGACCATATCGGCGTCACCCTTCTATGGGCCAGCAAAACTACTCTGTTCTCGCTCAAATTTGTCCAAAACATGTTTATATTGTGTATAGATGATAATGGGAGCTTTTTGGGAGAAAAGCTTTTCTTGACTTTTTCGAGCCAAAAGTGACCATATCGGCGTCACCCTTCCATGCCCCAGCAAAACTACTCTGTTTTCGCTCAAATTTGTCCAAAACATATTTATATTGTGTATAGATGTTAATGGGAGCTTTTTGGGCGGAAAGCTTTTCGTGACTTTTTCGAGCCAAAAGTGCCAATATCGGCGTCACCCTTCTATGTCCCAGCAAAACTACTATGTTTTCGCTCATATTTGTCCAAAACTTGTTTATATTGTGTATAGATGATAATAGGAGCTTTTTGGGCGCAAAGATTTCCGTGACTTTTTCGAGCCAAAAGTGACCATATCGGTGTCACCCTTATATGCCCCAGCAAAACTACTCTGTTTTTGCTCAAATTTGTCCAAAACATGTTTATATTGTGTATAGATAATAATGGGAGCTTTTTGGGCGAAAAGCTTTTCGTGACTTTTTCGAGCCAAAAGTGACCATATCGGCGTCACCCTTCTATGCCCCATCAAAACTACTCTATTTTCGCTCAAATTTGTTCAACACATGTTTATATTGTGTATAGATGATAATGGGAGCTTTTTGGGCGCAAAGCTTTCCATGACTTTTTCGAGCCAAAAGTGACCATATCGGTGTCACCCTTATATGCCCCAGCAAAACTACTCTGTTTTTGCTCAAATTTGTCCAAAACATGTTTATATTGTGTATAGATAATAATGGGAGCTTTTTGGGCGAAAAGCTTTTCGTGACTTTTTCGAGCCAAAAGTGACCATATCGGCGTCACCCTTCTATGCCCCATCAAAACTACTCTGTTTTCGCTCAAATTTGTTCAACACATGTTTATATTGTGTATAGATGATAATGGGAGCTTTTTGGGCGCAAAGCTTTCCGTGACTTTTTCGAGCCAAAAGTGACCATATCGGCGTCACCCTTCTATGCCCCAGCAAAACTACTCTGTTTTCGCTCAAATTTGTCCAAAACATATTTATATTGTGTATAGATGATAATGGGAGATTTTTGGGCGGAAAGCTTTTCGTGACTTTTTCGAGCCAAAAGTTCCAATATCGGCGTCACCCTTCTATGTCCCAGCAAAACTACTATGTTTTCGCTCAAATTTGTCCAAAACATGTTTATATTGTGTATAGATGATAATGGGAGCTTTTTGGGCGCAAAGATTTCCGTGACTTTTTCGAGCCAAAAGTGACCATATCGGTGTCACCCTTATATGCCCCAGCAAAACTACTCTGTTTTTGCTCAAATTTGTCCAAAACATGTTTATATTGTGTATAGATAATAATGGGAACTTTTTGGGCGAAAAGCTTTTCGTGACTTTTTCGAGCCAAAAGTGACCATATCGGCGTCACCCTTCTATGCCCCATCAAAACTACTCTGTTTTTGCTCAAATTTGTTCAAAACATGTTTATATTGTGTATAGATGATAATGGGAGCTTTTTGGGCGCAAAGCTTTCCGTGACTTTTTCGAGCCAAAAGTGACCATATCGGTGTCACCCTTATATGCCCCAGCAAAACTACTCTGTTTTTGCTCAAATTTGTCCAAAACATGTTTATATTGTGTATAGATAATAATGGGAGCTTTTTGGGCGA
This sequence comes from Persicaria tinctoria, assembly GCA_037127255.1. Lineage (NCBI taxonomy): Eukaryota > Viridiplantae > Streptophyta > Magnoliopsida > Caryophyllales > Polygonaceae > Persicaria > Persicaria tinctoria. Next base: position 41,390,188 of record JBANSL010000020.1, read on the forward strand.
AAAGCTTTTCGTGACTTTTTCGAGCCAAAAGTGACCATATCGGCGTCACCCATCTATTCCCCATCAAAACTACTCTGTTTTCGCTCAAATTTGTTCAAAACATGTTTATATTGTGTATAGATGATAATGGGAGCTTTTTGGGCGCAAAGCTTTCCGTGACTTTTTCGAACCAAAAGTGACCATATCGGCGTCACCCTTCTATGGGCCAGCAAAACTACTCTGTTTTCGCTCAAATTTGTCCAAAACATGTTTATATTGTGTATAGATAATAATGGGAGCTTTTTGGGAGAAAAGCTTTTCGTGACTTTTTCGAGCCAAAAGTGACCATATCGGCGTCACCCTTCTATGCCCCAGCAAAACTACTCTGTTTTCGCTCAAATTTGTCCAAAACATATTTATATTGTGTATAGATGATAATGGGAGCTTTTTGGGCGGAAAGCTTTTCGTGACTTTTTCGAGCCAAAAGTGCCAATATCGGCGTCACACTTCTATGTCCCAGCAAAACTACTATGTTTTTGCTCAAATTTGTCCAAAACTTGTTTATATTGTGTATAGATGATAATAGGAACTTTTTGGGCGCAAAGATTTCCGTGACTTTTTCGAGCCAAAAGTGACCATATCGGTGTCACCCTTATATGCCCCAGCAAAACTACTCTGTTTTTGCTCAAATTTGTCCAAAACATTTTTATATTGTGTATAGATAATAATGGGAGCTTTTTGGGCGAAAAGCTTTTCGTGACTTTTTCGAGCCAAAAGTGACCATATCGGCGTCACCCTTCTATGCCCCATCAAAACTACTCTATTTTCGCTCAAATTTGTTCAACACATGTTTATATTGTGTATAGATGATAATGGGAGCTTTTTGGGCGCAAAGCTTTCCGTGACTTTTTCGAGCCAAAAGTGACCATATCGGTGTCACCCTTATATGCCCCAGCAAAACTACTCTGTTTTTGCTCAAATTTGTCCAAAACATGTTTATATTGTGTATAGATAATAATGGGAGCTTTTTGGGCGAAAAGCTTTTCGTGACTTTTTCGAGCCAAAAGTGACCATATCGGCGTCACCCTTCTATGCCCCATCAAAACTACTCTGTTTTCGCTCAAATTTGTTCAACACATGTTTATATTGTGTATAGATGATAATGGGAGCTTTTTGGGCGCAAAGCTTTCCGTGACTTTTTCGAGCCAAAAGTGACCATATCGGCGTCACCCTTCTATGCCCCAGCAAAACTACTCTGTTTTCGCTCAAATTTGTCCAAAACATATTTATATTGTGTATAGATGATAATGGGAGCTTTTTGGGCGGAAAGCTTTTCGTGACTTTTTCGAGCCAAAAGTTCCAATATCGGCGTCACCCTTCTATGTCCCAGCAAAACTACTATGTTTTCGCTCAAATTTGTCCAAAACATGTTTATATTGTGTATAGATGATAATGGGAGCTTTTTGGGCGCAAAGATTTCCGTGACTTTTTCGAGCCAAAAGTGACCATATCGGTGTCACCCTTATATGCCCCAGCAAAACTACTCTGTTTTTGCTCAAATTTGTCCAAAACATGTTTATATTGTGTATAGATAATAATGGGAGCTTTTTGGGCGAAAAGCTTTTCGTGACTTTTTCGAGCCAAAAGTGACCATATCGGCGTCACCCTTCTATGCCCCATCAAAACTACTCTGTTTTTGCTCAAATTTGTTCAAAACATGTTTATATTGTGTATAGATGATAATGGGAGCTTTTTGGGCGCAAAGCTTTCCGTGACTTTTTCGAGCCAAAAGTGACCATATCGGTGTCACCCTTATATGCCCCAGCAAAACTACTCTGTTTTTGCTCAAATTTGTCCAAAACATGTTTATATTGTGTATAGATAATAATGGGAGCTTTTTGGGCGAAAAGCTTTTCGTGACTTTTTCGAGCCAAAAGTGACCATATCGGCGTCACCCATCTATTCCCCATCAAAACTACTCTGTTTTCGCTCAAATTTGTTCAAAACATGTTTATATTGTGTATAGATGATAATGGGAGCTTTTTGGGCGCAAAGCTTTCCGTGACTTTTTCGAACCAAAAGTGACCATATCGGCGTCACCCTTCTATGGGCCAGCAAAACTACTCTGTTTTCGCTCAAATTTGTCCAAAACATGTTTATATTGTGTATAGATAATAATGGGAGCTTTTTGGGAGAAAAGCTTTTCGTGACTTTTTCGAGCCAAAAGTGACCATATCGGCGTCACCCTTCTATGCCCCAGCAAAACTACTCTGTTTTCGCTCAAATTTGTCCAAAACATATTTATATTGTGTATAGATGATAATGGGAGCTTTTTGGGCGGAAAGCTTTTCGTGACTTTTTCGAGCCAAAAGTGCCAATATCGGCGTCACACTTCTATGTCCCAGCAAAACTACTATGTTTTTGCTCAAATTTGTCCAAAACTTGTTTATATTGTGTATAGATGATAATAGGAACTTTTTGGGCGCAAAGATTTCCGTGACTTTTTCGAGCCAAAAGTGACCATATCGGTGTCACCCTTATATGCCCCAGCAAAACTACTCTGTTTTTGCTCAAATTTGTCCAAAACATGTTTATATTGTGTATAGATAATAATGGGAGCTTTTTGGGCGAAAAGCTTTTCGTGACTTTTTCGAGCCAAAAGTGACCATATCGGCGTCACCCTTCTATGCCCCATCAAAACTACTCTATTTTCGCTCAAATTTGTTCAACACATGTTTATATTGTGTATAGATGATAATGGGAGCTTTTTGGGCGCAAAGCTTTCCGTGACTTTTTCGAGCCAAAAGTGACCATATCGGTGTCACCCTTATATGCCCCAGCAAAACTACTCTGTTTTTGCTCAAATTTGTCCAAAACATGTTTATATTGTGTATAGATAATAATGGGAGCTTTTTGGGCGAAAAGCTTTTCGTGACTTTTTCGAGCCAAAAGTGACCATATCGGCGTCACCCTTCTATGCCCCATCAAAACTACTCTGTTTTCGCTCAAATTTGTTCAACACATGTTTATATTTTGTATAGATGATAATGGGAGCTTTTTGGGCGCAAAGCTTTCCGTGACTTTTTCGAGCCAAAAGTGACCATATCGGCGTCACCCTTCTATGCCCCAGCAAAACTACTCTGTTTTCGCTCAAATTTGTCCAAAACATATTTATATTGTGTATAGATGATAATGGGAGCTTTTTGGGCGGAAAGATTTTCGTGACTTTTTCGAGCCAAAAGTTCCAATATCGGCGTCACCCTTCTATGTCCCAGCAAAACTACTATGTTTTCGCTCAAATTTGTCCAAAACATGTTTATATTGTGTATAGATGATAATGGGAGCTTTTTGGGCGCAAAGATTTCCGTGACTTTTTCGAGCCAAAAGTGACCATATCGGTGTCACCCTTATATGCCCCAGCAAAACTACTCTGTTTTTGCTCAAATTTGTCCAAAACATGTTTATATTGTGTATAGATAATAATGGGAGCTTTTTGGGCGAAAAGCTTTTCGTGACTTTTTCGAGCCAAAAGTGACCATATCGGCGTCACCCTTCTATGCCCCATCAAAACTACTCTGTTTTTGCTCAAATTTGTTCAAAACATGTTTATATTGTGTATAGATGATAATGGGAGCTTTTTGGGCGCAAAGCTTTTCGTGACTTTTTCGAGCCAAAAGTGACCATATCGGCGTCACCCTTCTATGCCCCATCAAAACTACTCTGTTTTTGCTCAAATTTGTCCAAAACATGTTTATATTGTGTATAGATAATAATGGGAGCTTTTTGGGCGAAAAGCTTTTCGTGACTTTTTCGAGCCAAAAGTGACCATATCGGCGTCACCCATCTATTCCCCATCAAAACTACTCTGTTTTCGCTCAAATTTGTTCAAAACATGTTTATATTGTGTATAGATGATAATGGGAGCTTTTTGGGCGCAAAGCTTTCCGTGACTTTTTCGAACCAAAAGTGACCATATCGGCGTCACCCTTCTATGGGCCAGCAAAACTACTCTGTTTTCGCTCAAATTTGTCCAAAACATGTTTATATTGTGTATAGATGATAGTGGGAGCTTTTTGGGAGAAAAGCTTTTCGTGACTTTTTCGAGCCAAAAGTGACCATATCGGCGTCACCCTTCTATGCCCCAGCAAAACTACTCTGTTTTCGCTCAAATTTGTCCAAAACATATTTATATTGTGTATAGATGATAATGGGAGCTTTTTGGGCGGAAAGCTTTTCGTGACTTTTTCGAGCCAAAAGTGCCAATATCGGCGTCACCCTTCTATGTCCCAGCAAAACTACTATGTTTTTGCTCAAATTTGTCCAAAACTTGTTTATATTGTGTATAGATGATAATAGGAACTTTTTGGGCGCAAAGATTTCCGTGACTTTTTCGAGCCAAAAGTGACCATATCGGTGTCACCCTTATATGCCCCAGCAAAACTACTCTGTTTTTGCTCAAATTTGTCCAAAACATGTTTATATTGTGTATAGATAATAATGGGAGCTTTTTGGCGAAAAGCTTTTCGTGACTTTTTCGAGCCAAAAGTGACCATATCGGCGTCACCCTTCTATGCCCCATCAAAACTACTCTGTTTTCGCTCAAATTTGTTCAACACATGTTTATATTGTGTATAGATGATAATGGGAGCTTTTTGGGCGGAAAGCTTTTCGTGACTTTTTCGAGCCAAAAGTGCCAATATCGGCGTCACCCTTCTATGTCCCAGCAAAACTACTATGTTTTCGCTCAAATTTGTCCAAAACATGTTTATATTGTGTATAGATGATAATGGGAGCTCTTTGGGCGCAAAGATTTCCGTGACTTTTTCGAGCCAAAAGTGACCATATCGGTGTCACCCTTATATGCCCCAGCAAAACTACTCTGTTTTTGCTCAAATTTGTCCAAAACATGTTTATATTGTGTATAGATAATAATGGGAGCTTTTTGGGCGAAAAGCTTTTCGTGACTTTTTCGAGCCAAAAGTGACCATATCGGCGTCTCCCTTCTATGCCCCATCAAAACTACTCTGTTTTCGCTCAAATATATGTATTAAGAGATGTCTCACTAAGTTCACCCTTAACTCTAATTGATAAAATAAATAAAAAATTAGATAAAGATAAACAAATTTTTGCCAGATGGCAAGCCATAGTCTCAGTATTTGATTTTGAAATAGAATTTATTAAAGGAGAACAAAATTCCTTACCTGATTTTCTTACAAGAGAATTTTTACAGGGAAAAACTATCTCATGAAATTCATCTATGAGATTTGGAAGGAGCAGATTGAACGTGATCTGTGGATTCCACCAGTTCAAGATTTAATTAACCTTTCTATTATACAGGTTCATCCTGATCAAGAAATGATTGATTTTCTCAAAAAATTAAAGCTGGAGGCCAAGAAAAGATTAAATAAGATTCCCTTTTGATAACTGTTTTTACTCACGATAAATTTTGATGAAAACCGTTTTCATTAACCCCCATTTCAAAAAAGTGAGAGAAAAAATAGAGCAAGATTTGCAAATACCCTTTCTTCGGCATATGTTCAGACTATCTATGATAAGAGGAGATCCAGATTTTGACCTAATATTGGTAATTGACCAAAGACTACAAATTGCAGATAAGAGATTTCGAAGTATTCCATTCTAATGGAATCAAGTAGCAGAAAACAGACCCCTCAAGACTATGAGCTTGTTCCTACAAGTTCAGCAATTGTTCTTACTCAGAATCAGTTCCTGTCCCTTGCAGAATTTCCTCCTCTCTCATACCAAGAAGTCCTTTTCAGTCCAAAAACCCCTGCTAAGGCAATTCCCAAAAGAGACACTCCTTATTTTAGATATGTTACAAAACAGAGTCCCATACAAGAAGTCTACCTTACCCCGGAACATGAAGTCCTGTCTCAAACACAAATAGAACCTTTTATTACCAAACTCTTCCCCACAGACTTCCAATGGTTTCCAGATGATTTAAAGAAAACTAGAAGATTCTATGAACTCATCCTCATAGACTCTGGTTCTGCTGAAATCATCCACAGGATGTGTGAGTCAGATACAAAAAAGATCAACTTCTCTAAAATAAAAATTCTTCAAGTCCTCACTGTTTCAGACTGGAGTAACCCTTGGGATCTTAAACCCTTTACGGTTCCTCAAGCCCTTCCTGGCTACTCTTACATAGACTACAAAAATGCTTGGTATTACACATTATTGCTAAGACCCTATAGTCATTCTTGGTTCATCTTCTTTGACAGAAGATGCAATGACAATATTCCAGTATGGTTCTATCATTGGTGGTATCACTTTGGTGCTATTGATGATATTTACCCAGATCTCGCAAGAGTTACTTATGATTATTATTGTAAGCATTCTCTAAATAAACCTTTTACCAGACCTCTTAGGTTTCACAAAGATACCGGTTTAGCATGGATTTTTTGCTGGACCTATGAGACCATCCAAGTCCTCCCAAAACCATTCCCCTTAACATTATGCAGGAAATACAAAATCAGATGGTGGGAAAAGTTTGATCTCAATGTCCTCACCATACCAAAGATACAAGAAATCCTGTCCAGGAAAAAACCAAAACCCCAAAGCCCAATACCACAAACAAATAGCCCAATACCTCCACAACAGTCTCCGGTAAATTGCCCTGCTGATCAATTAAAGCAATGGCAAGAATTCCAGGCCTTCCAAAAATACCTAGCATCACAAAATGTACAACCAGCAGCATCCACCTCACAAAACAGTCCACCCATAAAAGATGATCCTTCACAAGATGCTCAAGACCCATATGATTTTTAGTTTATATGTTCTTTATATGTAATTTTTCTGTAGTTTTATGATAATGTTTTGAGGGAATAATCCCTTCGCAAATACAATTGAGGTCTGCTCCACTGTCTAAAAGGGCTATAGTATTAAGTACGAAATCTTCTACTTTTATGGTTACATAAACATACCATTTTTGAAAATTTATTTGTTCAATAACGTTTATAAAAGTATCATCATTAATATTAACTTCATCTTTAGATCTGATGTTAGAAGATGAGTCTGACGAAGTTTGTTCATCTCCTTCATGTTTATTTAATTCAAGATGAGCAATTCTAGTTTCTAATTCTAAGTCTTTAGCTTCATTTAAAATGAGTTGTTCTTGTAGGGCATTAACTTCTCTTTTTAAATTGTTAACTTCAGCTTGAAGGTCTTTAGTTGTTATAGATGAAAATATACTCGAAGATGGTCTTTTACTGATCATTTTTGATAGACTAAATGGTTCTCCGGGAAGAGTTTTTTGTTCTTTGAAAATTAAATTTTTTAATTTGATAAAATATTCTTGTTTTATAGCTGGATCTTCAAGTTTATCTATAAGTTGAAATAAAAGGGTACACATTTGTCTTAGGTTAGGGAAAAAATCTGAAATATAGTTTAAACATCCTAAGAATCTTTGGAGTTGTGTTTTATCTTTTATTTCATCTGGAAATTTATTGGCGAATTCTATACTTCTATTGATTGGCCTTATTGTTTGTTGATAAATGTTATGTCCTAAGAATCTTATTTTAGTTTGGAATAATTTTATTTTCGGGGCTGAGACTGCTAGGCCATTTTTCTTAATAATATATAAAAAGCTTTTCGTGACTTTTTCGAGCCAAAAGTGACCATATCGGCGTCTCCCTTCTATGCCCCATCAAAACTACTCTGTTTTCGCTCAAATTTGTTCAAAACATGTTTATATTGTGTATAGATGATAATGGGAGCTTTTTGGGCGAAAAGATTTCAGTGACTTTTTCGAGACAAAAGTGACCATATCGGCGTCACCCTTATATGCCCCATCAAAACTACTCTGTTTTCGCTCAAATTTTTTCAACACATGTTTATATTGTGTATAGATGATAATGGGAGCTTTTTGGGCGCAAAGCTTTCCGTGACTTTTTCGAGCCAAAAGTGACCATATCGGTGTACCCCTTATATGCCCCAGCAAAACTACTCTGTTTTTGCTCAAATTTGTCCAAAACATGTTTATATTGTGTATAGATGATAATGGGAGCTTTTTGGGCGAAAAGCTTTTCGTGACTTTTTCGAGCCAAAAGTGACCATATCGGCGTCACCCTTCTATGCCCCATCAAAACTACTCTGTTTTCGCTCAAATTTGTTCAACACATGTTTATATTGTATATAGATGATAATGGGAGCTTTTTGGGCGCAAAGCTTTCCGTGACTTTTTCGAGCCAAAAGTGACCATATCGGTGTCACCCTTATATGCCCCAGCAAAACTACTCTGTTTTTGCTCAAATTTGTCCAAAACATGTTTATATTGTGTATAGATAATAATGGGAGCTTTTTGGGCGAAAAGCTTTTCGTGACTTTTTCGAGCCAAAAGTGACCATATCGGCGTCACCCTTCTATGCCCCATCAAAACTACTCTGTTTTCGCTCAAATTTGTTCAACACATGTTTATATTGTATATAGATGATAATGGGAGCTTTTTGGGCGCAAAGCTTTCCGTGACTTTTTCGAGCCAAAAGTGACCATATCGGTGTCACCCTTATATGCCCCAGCAAAACTACTCTGTTTTTGCTCAAATTTGTCCAAAACATGTTTATATTGTGTATAGATAATAATGGGAGCTTTTTGGGCGAAAAGCTTTTCGTGACTTTTTCGAGCCAAAAGTGACCATATCGGCGTCTCCCTTCTATGCCCCATCAAAACTACTCTGTTTTCGCTCAAATTTGTTCAAAACATGTTTATATTGTGTATAGATGATAATGGGAGCTTTTTGGGCGAAAAGATTTCCGTGACTTTTTCGAGACAAAAGTGACCATATCGGCGTCACCCTTATATGCCCCATCAAAACTACTCTGTTTTCGCTCAAATTTGTCCCAAACATGTTTATATTGTGTATAGATGATAATGGGAGCTTTTTGAGCGAAAAGCTTTCCGTGACTTTTTCGAGCCAAAAGTGACCATATCGGCGTCACCCTTCTATGCCCCATCAAAACTACTGTGTTTTCGCTCAAATTTGCCCAAAACAAGTTTATATTGTGTATAGATGATAATGGGAGCTTTTTGGGCGAAAAGATTTCCGTGACTTTTTCGAGACAAAAGTGACCATATCGGCGTCACCCTTCTATGCCCCATCAAAACTACTCTGTTTTCGCTCAAATTTGTCCCAAACATGTTTATATTGTGTATAGATGATAATGGGAGCTTTTTGAGCGAAAAGCTTTCCGTGACTTTTTCGAGCCAAAAGTGACCATATCGGTGTCACCCTTCTATGCCCCATCAAAACTACTCTGTTTTCGCTCAAATTTGCCCAAAACATGTTTATATTGTGTATAGATGATAATGGGAGCTTTTTGGGCGAAAAGATTTCCGTTACTTTTTCGAGACAAAAGTGACCATATCGGCGTCACCCTTCTATGCCCCATCAAAACTACTCTGTTTTCGCTCAAATTTGTTCAAAACATGTTTATATTGTGTATAGATGATAATGGGAGCTTTTTGGGCGAAAAGATTTCAGTGACTTTTTCGAGACAAAAGTGACCATATCGGCGTCACCCTTATATGCCCCATCAAAACTACTCTGTTTTCGCTCAAATTTGTTCAACACATGTTTATATTGTGTATAGATGATAATGGGAGCTTTTTGGGCGCAAAGCTTTCCGTGACTTTTTCGAGCCAAAAGTGACCATATCGGTGTCACCCTTATATGCCCCAGCAAAACTACTCTGTTTTTGCTCAAATTTGTCCAAAACATGTTTATATTGTGTATAGATAATAATGGGAGCTTTTTGGGCGAAAAGCTTTTCGTGACTTTTTCGAGCCAAAAGTGACCATATCGGCGTCACCCTTCTATGCCCCATCAAAACTACTCTGTTTTCGCTCAAATTTGTTCAACACATGTTTATATTGTATATAGATGATAATGGGAGCTTTTTGGGCACAAAGCTTTCCGTGACTTTTTCGAGCCAAAAGTGACCATATCGGTGTCACCCTTATATGCCCCAGCAAAACTACTCTGTTTTTGCTCAAATTTGTCCAAAACATGTTTATATTGTGTATAGATAATAATGGGAGCTTTTTGGGCGAAAAGCTTTTCGTGACTTTTTCGAGCCAAAAGTGACCATATCGGCGTCTCCCTTCTATGCCCCATCAAAACTACTCTGTTTTCGCTCAAATTTGTTCAAAACATGTTTATATTGTGTATAGATGATAATGGGAGCTTTTTGGGCGAAAAGATTTCAGTGACTTTTTCGAGACAAAAGTGACCATATCGGCGTCACCCTTATATGCCCCATCAAAACTACTCTGTTTTCGCTCAAATTTATCCCAAACATGTTTATATTGTGTATAGATGATAATGGGAGCTTTTTGAGCGAAAAGCTTTCCGTGACTTTTTCGAGCCAAAAGTGACCATATCGGCGTCACCCTTCTATGCCCCATCAAAACTACTGTGTTTTCGCTCAAATTTGCCCAAAACAAGTTTATATTGTGTATAGATGATAATGGGAGCTTTTTGGGCGAAAAGATTTCCGTGACTTTTTCGAGACAAAAGTGACCATATTGGCGTCACCCTTCTATGCCCCATCAAAACTACTCTGTTTTCGCTCAAATTTGTCCCAAACATGTTTATATTGTGTATAGATGATAATGGGAGCTTTTTGAGCGAAAAGCTTTCCGTGACTTTTTCGAGCCAAAAGTGACCATATCGGTGTCACCCTTCTATGCCCCATCAAAACTACTCTGTTTTCGCTCAAATTTGCCCAAAACATGTTTATATTGTGTATAGATGATAATGGGAGCTTTTTGGGCGAAAAGATTTCCGTTACTTTTTCGAGACAAAAGTGACCATATCGGCGTCACCCTTGTATGCCCCATCAAAACTACTCTGTTTTCGCTCAAATTTGTCCAAACATGTTTATATTGTGTATAGATGATAATGGGAGCTTTTTGGGCGAAAAACTTTCCGTGACTTTTTCAAGCCAAAAGTGACCATATCGGCGTCACCCTTCCATGCCCCATCAAAACTACTCTGTTTTCGCTCAAATTTCCCCAAAACATGTTTATATTGTGTATAGATGATAATGGGAGCTTTTTGGGCGAAAAGATTTCAGTGACTTTTTCGAGACAAAAGTGACCATATCGGCGTCACCCTTATATGCCCCATCAAAACTACTCTGTTATCGCTCAAATTTGTCCCAAACATGTTTATATTGTGTATAGATGATAATGGGAGCTTTTTGAGCGAAAAGCTTTCCGAGACTTTTTCGAGGCAAAAGTGACCATATCGGCGTCACCCTTCTATGCCCCATCAAAACTACTCTGTTTTCGCTCAAATTTGACCAAAACAAGTTTATATTGTGTATAGATGATAATGGGAGCTTTTTGGGCGAAAAGATTTCCGTGACTTTTTCGAGCCAAAAGTGACCATATCGGCGTCACCCTTCTATGCCCCATCAAAACTACTCTGTTTTCGCTCAAACTTTCCCAAACATATTTATATTGTGTATAGATGATAATGGGAGCTATTTGAGCGAAAAACTTTCCGTGACTTTTTCGAGCCATAAGTGATCATATCGGCGTCACCCTTCTATGCCCCATAAAAACTACTCTGTTTTCGCTCAAATTTATCCCAAACAGGTTTATATTGTGCATAGATGATAATGGAAGCTTTTTGGGCGAAAAGCTTTCCGTGACTTTTTCGAGCCAAAAGTGACCACATCGGCGTCACCCTGCTATGCCCCCATCAAAACTACTCTGTTTTCGCTCAAATTTGTCCAAAACATGTTTATATTGTGTATAGATGATAATGGGAGCTTTTTGGGCAAAAAACTTTCCGTGACTTTTTCGAGCCAAAAGTGACGACATCGCCGTCACCCTTTTATGCCCAATCAAAACTACTTCTGTTTTCGCTCAAATTTGTCCCAAACATGTTTATATTGTGTATAGATGATAATGGGAGCTTTTTGGGCGAAAAACATTCCGTGATATTTTCGAGCCAAAAGTGACCACATCGGCATCACCCTTCTATGCACCATCAAAACTACCCTGTTTTCGCTCAAATTTATCCCAACCATGTTTATATTGTGCATAGATGATAATGGGAGCTTTTTGGGCGAAAAGCTTTCCGTGACTTTTTCGAGCCAAAAGTGACCACATCGGCATCACCCTTATATGCCCCATCAAAACTACTCTGTTTTCGATCAAATTTGTCCCAAACATGTTTATATTGTGTATAGATGATAATGTGAGCTTTTTGAGCGAAAAGCTTTCCGTGACTTTTTCGAGCCAAAAGTGACCATATCGGCGTCACCCTTCTATGCCCCATCAAAACTACTCTATTTTCGCTCAAATTTGTCCCAAACATGTTTATATTGTGTGTAGATGATAATGGGAGCTTTTTGCGTGAAAAGGTTTCCGTGACTTTTTCGAGCCAAAAGTTACCATATCGGCGTCACCCTTCTATGCCGCATCAAAACTACTCTGTTTTCGATCAAATTTATCCCAAACATGTTTATATTGTGTATAGATGATAATGTGACTTTTAGACAAATTTGAGCGAAAACATGGTAGTTTTGATGGGGCATAGAAGGGTGACGCCGATATGTTCACTTTTGGCTCGAAAAAGTCACGAAAAGCTTTTCGCCCAAAAAGCTCACATTATCATCTATACACAATATAAACATGTTTTGGACAAATTTGGGCGAAAACAGAGTAGTTTTGATGGGGCATAGAAGGGTGACGCCGATATGGTCACTATTGGCTCGTAAAAGTAATGGAAAGTTTTTCGCCCAAAAAGCTCCCATTATCATCTATACATAATATAAACATGTTTTGGAAAAATTTAAGCGAAAAGAGAGTAGTTTTGATTGGGCATAGAAAGGTGATGCCGATATGGTCACTTTTGGCTCGAAAAAGTCACGGAAAGCTTTTCGCCCAAAAAGCTCACATTATCATCTATACACAATATAAACATGTTTTGGACAAATTTGAGCAAAAAACAGAGTAGTTTTGATGGGGTATAGAAGGGTAACGCCGATATGGTCCCTTTTGGCTCGAAAAAGTCACGAAAAGCTTTTCGCCCAAAAAGCTCCCATTGTCATCTATACACAATATAAGCATGTTTTGGACAAATTTGAGCGATAATAGAGTAGTTTTTATGGGGCATAGAAGGGTGATGCTGATATGGTCACTTTTGGCACGAAAAAGTCATGGAAAGGTTTTCGCCCAAAAAGCTCCCATTGTTATATATACACAATATAAATATGATTTGAACAAATTTGAGCGAAAACAGAGTAGTTTTGATGGGGCATAAAAGAGTGACGCCGATGTGGTCACTTTTGGCTCGAAAAAGTCACGGAAAGCTTTTCGCCCAAAAAGCTCCCATTATCATCTATCCACAATATAAACATATTTGGGACAAATTTGAGCGAAAACAGAGTAGTTTTGATGGGGCATAGAAGGGTGAAGCCAATGTGGTCACTTTTGGCTCGAAAAAGTCACGGAAAGTTTTTCCCCCAAAAAGCTCCCATTATCATCTATACACAATATAAACATGTTTGGGACAAATTTGAGCGAAGACAGAGTAGTTTTGATGGGGCATAGAAGGGTGACGCCGATGTGGTCACTTTTGGCTCGAAAAAGTCACGGAAAGCTTTTCGCCCAAAAAGCTCCCATTATCATCTATGCACAATATAAACATGTTTGGGACAAATTTGAGCGAAAACAGAGTAGTTTTGATTTGGGCATAGAAGGGTGATGCTGATGTGGTCACTTTTGGCTCGAAAAAGTCACGTAAAGCTTTTGTCCCAAAAAGCTCCCATTATCATCTACACACAATATAAACATGTTTGGGACAAATTTGTGCGAAAACAGAGAAGTTTTTATGGGGCATAGAAGGATGACGCCGATATGGCCATTTTTGGCTCGAAAAAGTCACGGAAAGCCGTTCGCCCAAAAAGCTCCCATTATCATCTATCCACAATATAAATATGTTTTGGACAATTTTGAGCGAAAACAGAGTAGTTTTGATGGGGCATAGAAAGGTGACGCCAATATGGTCACCTTTGGCTCGAAAAAGTCACGGAAAGCTTTTCGACCAAAAAACTCCCATTATCATCTATACACAATATAAACATGTTTTGGACAAATTTGAGCGAAAACAGAGTAGTATTGATGGGGGCATAGAAGGGTGACGCCGATGTGGTCACTTTTGGCTCGAAAAAGTGACGGAAAGCTTTTCGCCCAAAAAGCTCTCATTATCATTTACACACAATATAAACATGTTTAGGACAAATTTGAGCGAAAATAGAGAAGTTTTTATGGGGCATAGAAGGGTGACGCCGATATGGTCATTTTTGGCTCGAAAAAGTCACGGAAAGCTTTTCGCTCAAAAAGCTCTCATTATCATCTATCCACAATATAAACATGTTTTGGACAATTTTGAGCGAAAACAGAGTAGTTTTGATGGGGCATAGAAGGGTGACGCCGATGTGGTCACTTTTGGCTCGAAAAAGTCACGGAAAGCTTTTCGGCCAAAAAGCTCTCATTATCATCTATGCACAATATAAACATGTTAGGGACAAATTTGAGCGAAAACAGAGTAGTTTTTATGGGGCATGGTAGGGTGACGCCGATATGGTCACTTTTGGCTCGAAAAAGTCACGGAAAGTTTTTCGCTCAAATAGCTCCCATTATCATCTATACACAATATAAACATGTTTGGGAAAATTGGAGTGAAAACAGAGTAGTTTTGATGGGGCATAGAAGGGTGATGCCGATGTGGTCACTTTTGGCTCGAAAAAGTGACGGAAAGCTTTTCGCCCAAAAAGCTCCCATTATCATTTATACACAATATAAACATGTTTGCGACAAATTTGAGCGAAAAAAGAGTAGTTTTGATGGGGCATAGAAGGGTGACGCCGATGTGGTCACTTTTGGCTTGAAAAAGTCACGGAAATGTTTTCGCCCAAAAAGCTCCCATTGTCATCTATACACAATATAAACAGTTTTTGGACAAATTTGAGCGAAAACAGAGTAGTTTTGATGGGGCATAGAAGGGTGACGCCGATGTGGTCACTTTTGGCTCGAAAAAGTCACGGAAAGCTTTTCGCCCAGAAAGCTCCCATTATCATCTATGCACAATATAAACATGTTTGGGACAAATTTAAGCGAAAAAAGAGTAGTTTTGATGGGGAATAGAAGGGTCACGTCGATGTGGTCACTTTTGGCTTGAAAAAGTCACGGAAAGGTTTTCGCCCAAAAAGCTCCCATTGTCATCTATACACAATATAAACAAGTTTTGAACAAATTTGAGCAAAAACTGAGTAGTTTTGATGGGGCATAGAAGGGTGATGCCGATGTGGTCACTTTTGGCTCAAAAAGTCACGGAAAGTTTTTCGGCCAAAAAGCTCTCATTATCATCCACACACAATATAAACATGTTTGAGACAAATTTGAGCGAAGACAGAGTAGTTTTGTTTATCATCTGTACACAATATAAACATGTTTGGGAAAATTTGAGCGAAAACGGAGTAGTTTTGATGGGGCATAGAAGGGTGACGCCGATGTGGTCAATTTTGGCACGAAAAAGTCACGGAAAGCGTTTCGCCCAAAAAGCTCCCATTATAATCTATGCACAATATAAACATGTTTGGGATAAATTTGAGCGAAAACAGAGTAGTTCTGATGGGGCATAGAAGGGTGACGCCGATGTGGTCACTTTTGGCTCGAAAAAGTGACGGAAAGCTTTTCGCCCAAAAAGCTCCCATTATCATTTATACACAATATAAACATGTTTGCTACAAATTTGAGCGAAAAAAGAGTAGTTTTGATGGGGCATAGAAGGGTGATGCCGATGTGGTCACTTTTGGCTTGAAAAAGTCACGGAAAGGTTTTCGCCCAAAAAGCTCCCATTGTCATCTATACACAATATAAACATGTTTGGGACAAATTTGAGCGAAAACAGAGTAGTTTTGATGGGGCATAGAAGGGTGATGCCGATGTGGTCACTTTTGGCTCGAAAAAGTCACGGAAAGTTTTTCGCCCACAAAGCTCCCATTATCATCTATACACAATATAAGCATGTTTGGGACAAATTTGAGCGAAAACAGAGTAGTTTTGATTGGGCATAGAAGGGTGACGCCGATGTGGTCACTTTTGCTCGAAAAAGTCACGGAAAGATTTTCGCCCAAAAAGCTCCCATTATCATCTATACACAATATAAACATGTTTGGGACAAATTTAAGCGAAAAAAGAGTTGTTTTGTTGGGGAATAGAAGGGTGACGTTGATGTGGTCACTTTTGGCTTGAAAAAGTCACGGAAAGGTTTTCGCCCAAAAAGCACCCATTGTCATCTATACACAATATAAACATGTTTTGGCCAAATTTGAGCGAAAACAGAGTAGTTTTGATGGGGCATAGAAGAGTGACGCCGATGTGGTCACTTTTGGCTCGAAAAAGTCACGGAAAGCTTTTCGCCCTAAAAGCTCCCATTATCATCTATGCACAATATAAACATGTTTGGGATAAATTTGAGCGAAAACAGAGTAGTTTTGATGGGGCATAGAAGGGTGACGCCGATGTGGTCACTTTTGGCTCGAAAAAGTGACGGAAAGCTTTTCGCCCAAAAAGCTCCCATTATCATTTATACACAATATAAACATGTTTGCTACAAATTTGAGCGAAAAAAGAGTAGTTTTGATGGGGCATAGAAATGTGATGCCGATTTGGTCACTTTTGGCTCGAAAAAGTCACGGAAAGGTTTTCGCCCAAAAAGCTGCCATTGTCATCTATACACAATATAAACATGTTTTGAACAAATTTGAGCAAAAACTGAGTAGTTTTGATGGGGCATAGAAGGGTGATGCCGATGTGGTCACTTTTGGCTCGAAAAAGTCACGGAAAGTTTTTCGGCCAAAAAGCTCTCATTATCATCCATACACAATATAAACATGTTTGGGACAAATTTGAGCGAAGACAGAGTAGTTTTGTTTATCATATGTACACAATATAAACATGTTTGGGAAAATTTGAGCGAAAACGGAGTAGTTTTGACGGGGCATAGAAGGGTGACGCCGATGTGGTCACTTTTGGCACGAAAAAGTCACGGAAAGCCTTTCGCCCAAAAAGCTCCCATTATAATCTATGCACAATATAAACATGTTTGGGATAAATTTGAGCGAAAACAGAGTAGTTTTGATGGGGCATAGAAGGGTGACGCCGATGCGGTCACTTTTGGCTCGAAAAAGTGACGGAAAGCTTTTCGCCCAAAAAGCTCCCATTATCATTTATACACAATATAAACATGTTTGCTACAAATTTGAGCGAAAAAAGAGTAGTTTTGATGGGGCATAGAAGGTTGACGCCGATGTGGTCACTTTTGGCTTGAAAAAGTCACGGAAAGGTTTTCGTCCAAAAAGCTCCCATTGTCATCTATACACAATATAAACATGTTTGGGACAAATTTGAGCGAAAACAGAGTAGTTTTGATGGGGCATAGAAGGGTGATGCCGATGTGGTCACTTTTGGCTCGAAAAAGTCACGGAAAGTTTTTCGCCCACAAAGCTCCCATTATCATCTATACACAATATAAACATGTTTGGGACAAATTTGAGCGAAAACAGAGTAGTTTTGATTGGGCATAGAAGGGTGACGCCGATGTGGTCACTTTTGCTCGAAAAAGTCACGGAAAGCTTTTCGCCCAAAAAGCTCCCATTATCATCTATACACAATATAAACATGTTTGGGACAAATTTAAGCGAAAAAAGAGTTGTTTTGTTGGGGAATAGAAGGGTGACGTTGATGTGGTCACTTTTGGCTTGAAAAAGTCACGGAAAGGTTTTCGCCCAAAAAGCACCCATTGTCATCTATACACAATATAAACATGTTTTGGCCAAATTTGAGCGAAAACAGAGTAGTTTTGATGGGGCATAGAAGAGTGACGCCGATGTGGTCACTTTTGGCTCGAAAAAGTCACGGAAAGCTTTTCGCCCAAAAAGCTCCCATTATCATCTATGCACAATATAAACATATTTGGGACAAATTTGAGCGAAAACAGAGTAGTTTTGATGGGGCATAGAAGGGTGATGCCGATGTGGTCACTTTCGGCTCGAAAAAGTCACGGAAAGTTTTTCCCCCAAAAAGCTCCCATTATCATCTATACACAATATAAACATGTTTAGGACAAATTTGAGCGAAGACAGAGTAGTTTTGATGGGGCATAGAAGGGTGACGCCGATGTGGTCACTTTTGGCTCGAAAAAGTCACGGAAAGCTTTTCGCCCAAAAAGCTCCAATTATCATCTATGCACAATATAAACATGTTTGGGACAAATTTGAGCGAAAACAGAGTAGTTTTGATTGGGGCATAGAAGGGTGACGCCGATGTGGTCACTTTTGGCTCGAAAAAGTCACGGAAAGCTTTTGTCCCAAAAAGCTCCCATTATCATCTACACACAATATAAACATGTTTGGGACAAATTTGTGCGAAAACAGAGAAGTTTTTATGGGGCATAGAAGGGTGACGCCGATATGGCCATTTTTAGCTCGAAAAAGTCACGGAAAGCCTTTCGCCCAAAAAGCTCCCATTATCATCTATCCACAATATAAATATGTTTTGGACAATTTTGAGCGAAAACAGAGTAGTTTTGATGGGGCATAGAAGGGTGACGCCAATATGGTCACCTTTGGCTCGAAAAAGTCACGGAAAGCTTTTCGACCAAAAAGCTCCCATTATCATCTATACACAATATAAACATGTTTTGGACAAATTTGAGCGAAAACAGAGTAGTATTGATGGGGGCATAGAAGGGTGACGCCGATGTGGTCACTTTTGGCTCGAAAAAGTCACGGAAAGCTTTTCGCCCAAAAAGCTCTCATTATCATTTACACACAATATAAACATGTTTAGGACAAATTTGAGCGAAAATAGAGAAGTTTTTATGGGGCATAGATGGGTGACGCCGATATGGTCATTTTTGGCTCGAAAAAGTCACGGAAAGCTTTTCGCTCAAAAAGCTCTCATTATCATCTATCCACAATATAAACATGTTTTGGACAATTTTGAGCGAAAACATAGTAGTTTTGATGGGGCATAGAAGGGTGACGCCGATGTGGTCACTTTTGGCTCGAAAAAGTCACGGAAAGCTTTTCGGCCAAAAAGCTCTCATTATCATCTATGCACAATATAAACATGTTAGGGACAAATTTGAGCGAAAACAGAGTAGTTTTTATGGGGCATGGAAGGGTGACGCCGATATGGTCACTTTTGGCTCGAAAAAGTCACGGAAAGTTTTTCGCTCAAATAGCTCCCATTATCATCTATACACAATATAAACATGTTTGGGAAAATTGGAGTGAAAACAGAGTAGTTTTGATGGGGCATAGAAGGGTGATGCCGATGTGGTCACTTTTGGCTCGAAAAAGTGACGGAAAGCTTTTCGCCCAAAAAGCTCCCATTATCATTTATACACAGTATAAACATGTTTGCGACAAATTTGAGCGAAAAAAGAGTAGTTTTGATGGGGCATAGAAGGGTGACGCCGATGTGGTCACTTTTGGCTTGAAAAAGTCACGGAAATGTTTTCGCCCAAAAAGCTCCCATTGTCATCTATACACAATATAAACAGTTTTTGGACAAATTTGAGCGAAAACAGAGTAGTTTTGATGGGGCATAGAAGGGTGACGCCGATGTGGTCACTTTTGGCTCGAAAAAGTCACGGAAAGCTTTTCGCCCAGAAAGCTCCCATTATCATCTATGCACAATATAAACATGTTTGGGACAAATTTAAGCGAAAAAAGAGTAGTTTTGATGGGGAATAGAAGGGTCACGTCGATGTGGTCACTTTTGGCTTGAAAAAGTCACGGAAAGGTTTTCGCCCAAAAAGCTCCCATTGTCATCTATACACAATATAAACATGTTTTGAACAAATTTGAGCAAAAACTGAGTAGTTTTGATGGGGCATAGAAGGGTGATGCCGATGTGGTCACTTTTGGCTCAAAAAGTCACGGAAAGTTTTTCGGCCAAAAAGCTCTCATTATCATCCATACACAATATAAACATGTTTGGGACAAATTTGAGCGAAGACAGAGTAGTTTTGTTTATCATCTGTACACAATATAAACATGTTTGGGAAAATTTGAGCGAAAACGGAGTAGTTTTGATGGGGCATAGAAGGGTGACGCCGATGTGGTCAATTTTGGCACGAAAAAGTCACGGAAAGCGTTTCGCCCAAAAAGCTCCCATTATAATCTATGCACAATATAAACATGTTTGGGATAAATTTGAGCGAAAACATAGTAGTTTTGATGGGGCATAGAAGGGTGACGCCGATGTGGTCACTTTTGGCTCAAAAAAGTGACGGAAAGCTTTTCGCCCAAAAAGCTCCCATTATCATTTATACACAATATAAACATGTTTGCAACAAATTTGAGCGAAAAAAGAGTAGTTTTGATGGGGCATAGAAGGGTGATGCCGATGTGGTCACTTTTGGCTTGAAAAAGTCACGGAAAGGTTTTCGCCCAAAAAGCTCCCATTGTCATCTATACACAATATAAACATGTTTGGGACAAATTTGAGCGAAAACAGAGTAGTTTTGATGGGGCATAGAAGGGTGATGCCGATGTGGTCACTTTTGGCTCGAAAAAGTCACGGAAAGTTTTTCGCCCACAAAGCTCCCATTATCATCTATACACAATATAAGCATGTTTGGGACAAATTTGAGCGAAAACAGAGTAGTTTTCATTGGGCATAGAAGGGTGACGCCGATGTGGTCACTTTTGCTCGAAAAAGTCACGGAAAGCTTTTCGCCCAAAAAGCTCCCATTATCATCTATACACAATATAAACATGTTTGGGACAAATTTAAGCGAAAAAAGAGTTGTTTTGTTGGGGAATAGAAGGGTGACGTTGATGTGGTCACTTTTGGCTTGAAAAAGTCACGGAAAGGTTTTCGCCCAAAAAGCACCCATTGTCATCTATACACAATATAAACATGTTTTGGCCAAATTTGAGCGAAAACAGAGTAGTTTTGATGGGGCATAGAAGAGTGACGCCGATGTGGTCACTTTTGGCTCGAAAAAGTCACGGAAAGCTTTTCGCCCTAAAAGCTCCCATTATCATCTATGCACAATATAAACATGTTTGGGATAAATTTGAGCGAAAACAGAGTAGTTTTGATGGGGCATAGAAGGGTGACGCCGATGTGGTCACTTTTGGCTCGAAAAAGTGACGGAAAGCTTTTCGCCCAAAAAGCTCCCATTATCATTTATACACAATATAAACATGTTTGCTACAAATTTGAGCGAAAAAAGAGTAGTTTTGATGGGGCATAGAAATGTGATGCCGATTTGGTCACTTTTGGCTCGAAAAAGTCACGGAAAGGTTTTCGCCCAAAAAGCTGCCATTGTCATCTATACACAATATAAACATGTTTTGAACAAATTTGAGCAAAAACTGAGTAGTTTTGATGGGGCATAGAAGGGTGATGCCGATGTGGTCACTTTTGGCTCGAAAAAGTCACGGAAAGTTTTTCGGCCAAAAAGCTCTCATTATCATCCATACACAATATAAACATGTTTGGGACAAATTTGAGCGAAGACAGAGTAGTTTTGTTTATCATATGTACACAATATAAACATGTTTGGGAAAATTTGAGCGAAAACGGAGTAGTTTTGACGGGGCATAGAAGGGTGACGCCGATGTGGTCACTTTTGGCACGAAAAAGTCACGGAAAGCCTTTCGCCCAAAAAGCTCCCATTATAATCTATGCACAATATAAACATGTTTGGGATAAATTTGAGCGAAAACAGAGTAGTTTTGATGGGGCATAGAAGGGTGACGCCGATGCGGTCACTTTTGGCTCGAAAAAGTGACGGAAAGCTTTTCGCCCAAAAAGCTCCCATTATCATTTATACACAATATAAACATGTTTGCTACAAATTTGAGCGAAAAAAGAGTAGTTTTGATGGGGCATAGAAGGTTGACGCCGATGTGGTCACTTTTGGCTTGAAAAAGTCACGGAAAGGTTTTCGTCCAAAAAGCTCCCATTGTCATCTATACACAATATAAACATGTTTGGGACAAATTTGAGCGAAAACAGAGTAGTTTTGATGGGGCATAGAAGGGTGATGCCGATGTGGTCACTTTTGGCTCGAAAAAGTCACGGAAAGTTTTTCGCCCACAAAGCTCCCATTATCATCTATACACAATATAAACATGTTTGGGACAAATTTGAGCGAAAACAGAGTAGTTTTGATTGGGCATAGAAGGGTGACGCCGATGTGGTCACTTTTGCTCGAAAAAGTCACGGAAAGCTTTTCGCCCAAAAAGCTCCCATTATCATCTATACACAATATAAACATGTTTGGGACAAATTTAAGCGAAAAAAGAGTTGTTTTGTTGGGGAATAGAAGGGTGACGTTGATGTGGTCACTTTTGGCTTGAAAAAGTCACGGAAAGGTTTTCGCCCAAAAAGCACCCATTGTCATCTATACACAATATAAACATGTTTTGGCCAAATTTGAGCGAAAACAGAGTAGTTTTGATGGGGCATAGAAGAGTGACGCCGATGTGGTCACTTTTGGCTCGAAAAAGTCACGGAAAGCTTTTCGCCCAAAAAGCTCCCATTATCATCTATGCACAATATAAACATATTTGGGACAAATTTGAGCGAAAACAGAGTAGTTTTGATGGGGCATAGAAGGGTGATGCCGATGTGGTCACTTTCGGCTCGAAAAAGTCACGGAAAGTTTTTCCCCCAAAAAGCTCCCATTATCATCTATACACAATATAAACATGTTTAGGACAAATTTGAGCGAAGACAGAGTAGTTTTGATGGGGCATAGAAGGGTGACGCCGATGTGGTCACTTTTGGCTCGAAAAAGTCACGGAAAGCTTTTCGCCCAAAAAGCTCCAATTATCATCTATGCACAATATAAACATGTTTGGGACAAATTTGAGCGAAAACAGAGTAGTTTTGATTGGGGCATAGAAGGGTGACGCCGATGTGGTCACTTTTGGCTCGAAAAAGTCACGGAAAGCTTTTGTCCCAAAAAGCTCCCATTATCATCTACACACAATATAAACATGTTTGGGACAAATTTGTGCGAAAACAGAGAAGTTTTTATGGGGCATAGAAGGGTGACGCCGATATGGCCATTTTTAGCTCGAAAAAGTCACGGAAAGCCTTTCGCCCAAAAAGCTCCCATTATCATCTATCCACAATATAAATATGTTTTGGACAATTTTGAGCGAAAACAGAGTAGTTTTGATGGGGCATAGAAGGGTGACGCCAATATGGTCACCTTTGGCTCGAAAAAGTCACGGAAAGCTTTTCGACCAAAAAGCTCCCATTATCATCTATACACAATATAAACATGTTTTGGACAAATTTGAGCGAAAACAGAGTAGTATTGATGGGGGCATAGAAGGGTGACGCCGATGTGGTCACTTTTGGCTCGAAAAAGTCACGGAAAGCTTTTCGCCCAAAAAGCTCTCATTATCATTTACACACAATATAAACATGTTTAGGACAAATTTGAGCGAAAATAGAGAAGTTTTTATGGGGCATAGATGGGTGACGCCGATATGGTCATTTTTGGCTCGAAAAAGTCACGGAAAGCTTTTCGCTCAAAAAGCTCTCATTATCATCTATCCACAATATAAACATGTTTTGGACAATTTTGAGCGAAAACATAGTAGTTTTGATGGGGCATAGAAGGGTGACGCCGATGTGGTCACTTTTGGCTCGAAAAAGTCACGGAAAGCTTTTCGGCCAAAAAGCTCTCATTATCATCTATGCACAATATAAACATGTTAGGGACAAATTTGAGCGAAAACAGAGTAGTTTTTATGGGGCATGGAAGGGTGACGCCGATATGGTCACTTTTGGCTCGAAAAAGTCACGGAAAGTTTTTCGCTCAAATAGCTCCCATTATCATCTATACACAATATAAACATGTTTGGGAAAATTGGAGTGAAAACAGAGTAGTTTTGATGGGGCATAGAAGGGTGATGCCGATGTGGTCACTTTTGGCTCGAAAAAGTGACGGAAAGCTTTTCGCCCAAAAAGCTCCCATTATCATTTATACACAGTATAAACATGTTTGCGACAAATTTGAGCGAAAAAAGAGTAGTTTTGATGGGGCATAGAAGGGTGACGCCGATGTGGTCACTTTTGGCTTGAAAAAGTCACGGAAATGTTTTCGCCCAAAAAGCTCCCATTGTCATCTATACACAATATAAACAGTTTTTGGACAAATTTGAGCGAAAACAGAGTAGTTTTGATGGGGCATAGAAGGGTGACGCCGATGTGGTCACTTTTGGCTCGAAAAAGTCACGGAAAGCTTTTCGCCCAGAAAGCTCCCATTATCATCTATGCACAATATAAACATGTTTGGGACAAATTTAAGCGAAAAAAGAGTAGTTTTGATGGGGAATAGAAGGGTCACGTCGATGTGGTCACTTTTGGCTTGAAAAAGTCACGGAAAGGTTTTCGCCCAAAAAGCTCCCATTGTCATCTATACACAATATAAACATGTTTTGAACAAATTTGAGCAAAAACTGAGTAGTTTTGATGGGGCATAGAAGGGTGATGCCGATGTGGTCACTTTTGGCTCAAAAAGTCACGGAAAGTTTTTCGGCCAAAAAGCTCTCATTATCATCCATACACAATATAAACATGTTTGGGACAAATTTGAGCGAAGACAGAGTAGTTTTGTTTATCATCTGTACACAATATAAACATGTTTGGGAAAATTTGAGCGAAAACGGAGTAGTTTTGATGGGGCATAGAAGGGTGACGCCGATGTGGTCAATTTTGGCACGAAAAAGTCACGGAAAGCGTTTCGCCCAAAAAGCTCCCATTATAATCTATGCACAATATAAACATGTTTGGGATAAATTTGAGCGAAAACATAGTAGTTTTGATGGGGCATAGAAGGGTGACGCCGATGTGGTCACTTTTGGCTCAAAAAAGTGACGGAAAGCTTTTCGCCCAAAAAGCTCCCATTATCATTTATACACAATATAAACATGTTTGCAACAAATTTGAGCGAAAAAAGAGTAGTTTTGATGGGGCATAGAAGGGTGATGCCGATGTGGTCACTTTTGGCTTGAAAAAGTCACGGAAAGGTTTTCGCCCAAAAAGCTCCCATTGTCATCTATACACAATATAAACATGTTTGGGACAAATTTGAGCGAAAACAGAGTAGTTTTGATGGGGCATAGAAGGGTGATGCCGATGTGGTCACTTTTGGCTCGAAAAAGTCACGGAAAGTTTTTCGCCCACAAAGCTCCCATTATCATCTATACACAATATAAGCATGTTTGGGACAAATTTGAGCGAAAACAGAGTAGTTTTCATTGGGCATAGAAGGGTGACGCCGATGTGGTCACTTTTGCTCGAAAAAGTCACGGAAAGCTTTTCGCCCAAAAAGCTCCCATTATCATCTATACACAATATAAACATGTTTGGGACAAATTTAAGCGAAAAAAGAGTTGTTTTGTTGGGGAATAGAAGGGTGACGTTGATGTGGTCACTTTTGGCTTGAAAAAGTCACGGAAAGGTTTTCGCCCAAAAAGCACCCATTGTCATCTATACACAATATAAACATGTTTTGGCCAAATTTGAGCGAAAACAGAGTAGTTTTGATGGGGCATAGAAGAGTGACGCCGATGTGGTCACTTTTGGCTCGAAAAAGTCACGGAAAGCTTTTCGCCCTAAAAGCTCCCATTATCATCTATGCACAATATAAACATGTTTGGGATAAATTTGAGCGAAAACAGAGTAGTTTTGATGGGGCATAGAAGGGTGACGCCGATGTGGTCACTTTTGGCTCGAAAAAGTGACGGAAAGCTTTTCGCCCAAAAAGCTCCCATTATCATTTATACACAATATAAACATGTTTGCTACAAATTTGAGCGAAAAAAGAGTAGTTTTGATGGGGCATAGAAGGGTGACGCCGATGTGGTCACTTTTGGCTCGAAAAAGTCACGGAAAGGTTTTCGCCCAAAAAGCTGCCATTGTCATCTATACACAATATAAACATGTTTTGAACAAATTTGAGCAAAAACTGAGTAGTTTTGATGGGGCATAGAAGGGTGATGCCGATGTGGTCACTTTTGGCTCGAAAAAGTCACGGAAAGTTTTTCGGCCAAAAAGCTCTCATTATCATCCATACACAATATAAACATGTTCTGGACAAATTTGAGCGAAGACAGAGTAGTTTTGTTTATCATATGTACACAATATAAACATGTTTGGGAAAATTTGAGCGAAAACGGAGTAGTTTTGACGGGGCATAGAAGGGTGACGCCGATGTGGTCACTTTTGGCACGAAAAAGTCACGGAAAGCCTTTCGCCCAAAAAGCTCCCATTATAATCTATGCACAATATAAACATGTTTGGGATAAATTTGAGCGAAAAGAGAGTAGTTTTGATGGGGCATAGAAGGGTGACGCCGATGTGGTCACTTTTGGCTCGAAAAAGTGACGGAAAGCTTTTCGCCCGAAAAGCTCCCATTATCATTTATACACAATATAAACATGTTTGCTACAAATTTGAGCGAAAAAAGAGTAGTTTTGATGGGGCATAGAAGGTTGACGCCGATGTGGTCACTTTTGGCTTGAAAAAGTCACGGAAAGGTTTTCGCCCAAAAAGCTCCCATTGTCATCTATACACAATATAAACATGTTTGGGACAAATTTGAGCGAAAACAGAGTAGTTTTGATGGGGCATAGAAGGGTGATGCCGATGTGGTCACTTTTGGCTCGAAAAAGTCACGGAAAGTTTTTCGCCCACAAAGCTCCCATTATCATCTATACACAATATAAACATGTTTGGGACAAATTTGAGCGAAAACAGAGTAGTTTTGATTGGGCATAGAAGGGTGACGCCGATGTGGTCACTTTTGCTCGAAAAAGTCACGGAAAGCTTTTCGCCCAAAAAGCTCCCATTATCATCTATACACAATATAAACATGTTTGGGACAAATTTAAGCGAAAAAAGAGTTGTTTTGATGGGGAATAGAAGGGTGACGTTGATGTGGTCACTTTTGGCTTGAAAAAGTCACGGAAAGGTTTTCGCCCAAAAAGCACCCATTGTCATCTATACACAATATAAACATGTTTTGGCCAAATTTGAGCGAAAACAGAGTAGTTTTGATGGGGCATAGAAGAGTGACGCCGATGTGGTCACTTTTGGCTCGAAAAAGTCACGGAAAGCTTTTCGCCCTAAAAGCTCCCATTATCATCTATGCACAATATAAACATGTTTGGGAAAAATTTGAGCGAAAACAGAGTAGTTTTGATGGGGCATAGAAGGGTGATGCCGATGTGGTCACTTTTGGCTCGAAAAAGTCACGGAAAGTTTTTCGCCCAAAAAGCTCCCATTATCATCTATATACAATATAAACATGTTTGGGACAAATTTGAGCGAAGACAGAGTAGTTTTGATGGGGCATAGAAGGGTGACGCCGATGTGGTCACTTTTGGCTCGAAAAAGTCACAGAAAGTTTTTCGCCCAAAAAGCTCCCATTATCATCTATACACAATATAAACATATTTTGGACAAATTTGAGCGAAAACAGAGTAGTTTTGATGGGGGCATAGAAGGGTGACGCCGATGTGGTCACTTTTGGCTCGAAAAAGTCACGGAAAGCTTTTCGCCCAAAAAGCTCCCATTATCATTTATACACAATATAAACATGTTTGCTACAAATTTGAGCGAAAAAAGAGTAGTTTTGATGGGGCATAGAAGGGTGACGCCGATGTGGTCACTTTTGGCTCGAAAAAGTCACGGAAAGGTTTTCGCCCAAAAAGCTGCCATTGTCATCTATACACAATATAAACATGTTTTGAACAAATTTGAGCAAAAACTGAGTAGTTTTGATGGGGCATAGAAGGGTGATGCCGATGTGGTCACTTTTGGCTCGAAAAAGTCACGGAAAGTTTTTCGGCCAAAAAGCTCTCATTATCATCCATACACAATATAAACATGTTCTGGACAAATTTGAGCGAAGACAGAGTAGTTTTGTTTATCATATGTACACAATATAAACATGTTTGGGAAAATTTGAGCGAAAACGGAGTAGTTTTGACGGGGCATAGAAGGGTATGGATGATAATGAGAGCTTTTTGGCCAGAACATGTTTATATTGTGTATGGATGATAATGGCAGAACATGTTTATATTGTGTTCTGCCATTATCATCCATAGAGTAGTTTTGATGGGGCATAGAAGGGTGACGCCGATGTGGTAACTTTTGGCTCGAAAAAGTGACGGAAAGCTTTTCGCCCAAAAAGCTCCCATTATCATTTATACACAATATAAACATGTATGCGACAAATTTGAGCGAAAAAAGAGTAGTTTTGATGGGGCATAGAAGGGTGACGCCGATGTGGTCACTTTTGGCTCGAAAAAGTCACGAAAAGCTTTTCGCCCAAAAAGCTCCCATTATCATCTATACACAATATAAACATGTTTTGGACAAATTTGAGCGAAAACAGAGTAATTTTGATGGGGGCATAGAAGGGTGACGCCGATGTGGTCACTTTTGGCTCGAAAAATTCACGGAAAGCTTTTCGCTCAAAAAGCTCCCATTATTATCTGTACACAATATAAACATGTTTGGGAAAATTTGAGCGAAAACGGAGCAGTTTTGATGGGGCATAGAAGGGTGACGCCGATTTGGTCACTTTTGGCTCGAAAAAGTCACGGAAAGCTTTTCGCCCAAAAAGCTCCCATTATCATCTATGCACAATATAAACATGTTTGGGACAAATTTAAGCGAAAAAAGAGTAGTTTTGATGGGTAATAGAAGGGTCACGTCGATCTGGTCACTTTTGGCTTGAAAAAGTCACGGAAAGGTTTTCGCCCAAAAAGCTCCCATTGTTATCTATACACAATATAAACATGTTTTGGACAAATTTGAGCGAAAACAGAGTAGTTTTGATGGGGCATAGAAGAGTGACGCCGATGTGGTCACTTTTGGCTCGAAAAAGTCACAGAAAGCTTTTCGCCCAAAAAGCTCCCATTATCATCTATGCACAATATAAACATATTTGGGACAAATTTGAGCGAAAACAGAGTAGTTTTGATGGGGCATAGAAGGGTGATGCCGATGTGGTCACTTTTGGCTCGAAAAAGTCACGGAAAGTTTTTCCCCCAAAAAGCTCCCATTATCATCTATACACAATATAAACATGTTTGGGGCAAATTTGAGCGAAGACAGAGTAGTTTCGATGGGGCATAGAAGGGTGACGCCGATGTGGTAACTTTTGGCTCGAAAAAGTGACGGAAAGCTTTTCGCCCAAAAAGCTCCCATTATCATTTATACACAATATAAACATGTATGCGACAAATTTGAGCGAAAAAAGAGTAGTTTTGATGGGGCATAGAAGGGTGACGCCGATGTGGTCACTTTTGGCTCGAAAAAGTCACGAAAAGCTTTTCGCCCAAAAAGCTCCCATTATCATCTATACACAATATAAACATGTTTTGGACAAATTTGAGCGAAAACAGAGTAATTTTGATGGGGGCATAGAAGGGTGACGCCGATGTGGTCACTTTTGGCTCGAAAAATTCACGGAAAGCTTTTCGCTCAAAAAGCTCCCATTATTATCTGTACACAATATAAACATGTTTGGGAAAATTTGAGCGAAAACGGAGCAGTTTTGATGGGGCATAGAAGGGTGACGCCGATTTGGTCACTTTTGGCTCGAAAAAGTCACGGAAAGCTTTTCGCCCAAAAAGCTCCCATTATCATCTATGCACAATATAAACATGTTTGGGACAAATTTAAGCGAAAAAAGAGTAGTTTTGATGGGTAATAGAAGGGTCACGTCGATCTGGTCACTTTTGGCTTGAAAAAGTCACGGAAAGGTTTTCGCCCAAAAAGCTCCCATTGTTATCTATACACAATATAAACATGTTTTGGACAAATTTGAGCGAAAACAGAGTAGTTTTGATGGGGCATAGAAGAGTGACGCCGATGTGGTCACTTTTGGCTCGAAAAAGTCACAGAAAGCTTTTCGCCCAAAAAGCTCCCATTATCATCTATGCACAATATAAACATATTTGGGACAAATTTGAGCGAAAACAGAGTAGTTTTGATGGGGCATAGAAGGGTGATGCCGATGTGGTCACTTTTGGCTCGAAAAAGTCACGGAAAGTTTTTCCCCCAAAAAGCTCCCATTATCATCTATACACAATATAAACATGTTTGGGGCAAATTTGAGCGAAGACAGAGTAGTTTCGATGGGGCATAGAAGGGTGACGCCGATGTGGTTACTTTTGGCTCGAAAACGTCACGGAAAGCTTTTCGCCCAAAAAGCTCCCATTATCATCTATGCACAATATAAACATGTTTGGGACAAATTTGAGCGAAAACAGAGTAGTTTTGATGGGGGCATAGAAGGGTGACGCCGATGTGGTCACTTTTGGCTCGGAAAAGTCACGGAAAGCTTTTCGCCCAAAAAGCTGCCATTATCATCTACACACAATATAAACATGTTTGGGACAAATTTGTGCGAAAACAGAGAAGTTTTTATGGGGCATAGAAGGGTGACGCCGATATGGCCATTTTTGGCTCGAAAAAGTCACGGAAAGCCTTTCGCCCAAAAAGCTCCCATTATCATCTATCCACAATATAAATATGTTTTGGACAATTTTGAGCGAAAACAGAGTAGTTTTGATGGGGCATAGAAGGGTGACGCCAATATGGTCACCTTTGGCTCGAAAAAGTCACGGAAAGCTTTTCGACCAAAAAGCTCCCATTATCATCTATACACAATATAAACATGTTTTGGACAAATTTGAGCGAAAACAGAGTAGTATTGATGGGGGCATAGAAGGGTGACGCCGATGTGGTCACTTTTGGCTCGAAAAAGTCACGGAAAGCTTTTCGCCCAAAAAGCTCTCATTATCATTTACACACAATATAAACATGTTTAGGACAAATTTGAGCGAAAACAGAGAAGTTTTTATGGGGCATAGAAGGGTGACGCCGATATGGTCATTTTTGGCTCGAAAAAGTCACGGAAAGCTTTTCGCTCAAAAAGCTCCCATTATCATCTATCCACAATATAAACATGTTTTGGACAATTTTGACCGAAAACAGAGTAGTTTTGATGGGGCATAGAAGGGTGACGCCAATGTGGTCACTTTTGGCTTGAAAAATTCACGGAAATGTTTTCGCCCAAAAAGCTCCCATTATCATCTATACACAATATAAACATGTTTGGGACAAATTTGAGCGAAAACAGAGTAGTGTTGATGGGGCATAGAAGGGTGACGCCGATGTGGTCACTTTTTGCTCGAAAAAGTCACGGAAAGCTTTTCGGCCAAAAAGCTCTCATTATCATCTATGCACAATATAAACATGTTAGGGACAAATTTGAGCGAAAACAGAGTAGTTTTTATGGGGCATGGAAGGGTGACGCCGATATGGTCACTTTTGGCTCGAAAAAGTCACGGAAAGTTTTTCGCTCAAATAGCTCCCATTATCATCTATACACAATATAAACATGTTTGGGAAAATTTGAGTGAAAACAGAGTAGTTTTGATGGGGCATAGAAGGGTGACGCCGATGTGGTCACTTTTGGCTCGAAAAAGTGACGGAAAGCTTTTCGCCCAAAAAGCTCCCATTATCATTTATACACAATATAAACATGTTTGCGACAAATTTGTGCGAAAAAAGAGTAGTTTTGATGGGGCATAGAAGGGTGACGCCGATGTGGTCACTTTTGGCTTGAAAAAGTCACGGAAATGTTTTCGCCCAAAAAGCTCCCATTGTCATCTATACACAATATAAACATGTTTTGGACAAATTTGAGCGAAAACAGAGTAGTTTTGATGGGGCATAGAAGGGTGATGCCGATGTGGTCACTTTTGGCTCGAAAAAGTCACGGAAAGCTTTTCGCCCAGAAAGCTCCCATTATCATCTATGCACAATATAAACATGTTTGGGACAAATTTAAGCGAAAAAAGAGTAGTTTTGATGGGGAATAGAACGGTCACGTCGATGTGGTCACTTTTGGCTTGAAAAAGTCACGGAAAGGTTTTCGCCCAAAAAGCTCCCATTGTCATCTATACACAATATAAAGATGTTTTGAACAAATTTGAGCAAAAACTGAGTAGTTTTGATGGGGCATAGAAGGGTGATGCCGATGTGGTCACTTTTGGCTCGAAAAAGTCACGGAAAGTTTTTCGGCCAAAAAGCTCTCATTATCATCCATACACAATATAAACATGTTTGGGACAAATTTGAGCGAAGACAGAGTAGTTTTGTTGGGGCATAGAAGGGTGACGCCAATGTGGTCACTTTTGGCTCGAAAAAGTCACGGAAAGTTTTTCGCCCAAAAAGCTCCCATTATCATCTATACACAATATAAATATGTTTTGGACAAATTTGAGCGAAAACAGAGTAGTTTTGATGGGGGCATAGAAGGGTGACGCCGATGTGGTCACTTTTGGCTCGAAAAAGTCAGGGAAAGCTTTTCGCCCAAAAAGCTCCCATTATGATCTACGCACAATATAAACATGTTTGGGACAAATTTGAGCGAAAACAGAGTAGTTTTTATGGGGCATAGAAAGGTGACGCCGATATGGTCATTTTTGGCTCGAAAAAGTCACGGAAAGCTTTTCGCTCAAAAAGCTTCCATTATCATCTATCCACAATATAAATATGTTTTGGACAATTTTGAGCGAAAAAAGAGTAGTTTTGATGGGGCTTAGAAGGGTGACGCCGATGTGGTCACTTTTGGCTCGAAAAAGTCACTGAAAGCTTTTCGCCCAAAATGCTCTCATTATCATCTATGCACAATATAAACATGTTTGGGACAAATTTGAGCGAAAACAGAGTAGTTTTGATGGGGCAAAGAAGGGTGATGCCGATGTGGTCACTTTTGGCTCGAAAAAGTCACGGAAAGTTTTTTGCCCAAAAAGCTCCCATTATCATCTATACACAATATAAACATGTTTGGGACAAATTTGAGCGAAGACAGAGTAGTTTTGATGGGGCATAGAAGGGTGACGCCAATGTGGTCACTTTTGGCTCGAAAACGTCACGGAAAGTTTTTCGCCCAAAAAGCTCCCATTATCATCTATACACAATATAAACATGTTTTGGAAAATTTGAGCGAAAACAGAGTAGTTTTGATGGGGCATAGAAGGGTGACGCCGATGTGGTCACTTTTGGCTCGAAAAAGTCACGGAAAGCTTTTCGGCCAAAAAGCTCTCATTATCATCTATGCACAATATAAACATGTTAGGGACAAATTTGAGCGAAAACAGAGTAGTTTTTATGGGGCATAGAAGGGTGACGCCGATATGGTCACTTTTGGCTCGAAAAAGTCACGGAAAGTTTTTCGCTCAAATAGCTCCCATTATCATCTATACACAATATAAACATGTTTGGGAAAATTTGAGCGAAAACAGAGTAGTTTTGATGGGGCATAGAAGGGTGACGCCGATGTGGTCACTTTTGGCTCGAAAAAGTCACGGAAAGCTTTTCGCCCAAAAAGCTCCCATTATCATCTATACACAATATAAACATGTTTGCGACAAATTTGAGCGAAAAAAGAGTAGTTTTGATGGGGCATAGAACGGTGACGCCGATGTGGTCACTTTTGGCTCGAAAAAGTCACGGAAATGTTTTCGCCCAAAAAGCTCCCATTGTCATCTATACACAATATAAACATGTTTTGGACAAATTTGAGCGAAAACAGAGTAGTTTTGATGGGGCATAGAAGGGTGACGCCGATGTGGTCACTTTTGGCTTGAAAAAGTCACGGAAAGCTTTTCGCCCAGAAAGCTCCCATTATCATCTATGCACAATATAAACATGTTTGGGACAAATTTAAGCGAAAAAAGAGTAGTTTTGATAGGGAATAGAAGGGTCACGTCGATGTGGTCACTTTTGGCTCGAAAAAGTCACGGAAAGGTTTTCGCCCAAAAAGCTCCCATTGTCATCTATACACAATATAAACATGTTTTGCCCAAAACATGTTTATATTGTGTATAGATGATAATGGGAGCTTTTTGGGCGAAAAGATTTCCGTGACTTTTTCGAGACAAAAGTGACCATATCGGCGTCACCCTTCTATGCCCCATAAAAACTACTCTGTTTTCGCTCAAATTTGTCCCAAACATTTTTATATTGTGCATAGATGATAATGGGAGCTTTTTGGTCCGAAGCACATGATTCATTAAACGCATAAAAGTGCTAGGAGCATTAGTTAAACCAAAAGGCATAACCAACCACTCATATAAGCCTAGCTTAGTCTTAAAGGCTGTTTTCCATTCATCACCTTCTTTCATTCTAATTTGATGATAGCCACTTCTAAGATCAATTTTAGAGAATATAGAAGCTCCATGTAACTCATCTAGCATATCATCTAATCTAGGAATAGGGTGACGATATTTAATAGTGATGTTGTTAATAGCCCTACAATCTACACACATTCTCCATGATCCATCTTTCTTAGGGACTAATAACACAGGCACAGCACTAGGGCTTAAGCTAATTCTAATGTAACCATTATCCAACAGTTCCTGGACTTGGGTTTGGACCTCTTGGGTCTCAGTGGGATTCATACGATACGCAGGCCTATTAGGCAATGCAGCCCCCGGAATAAGATCAATTTGATGCTCAATTCCACGAATAGGGGATAGACCCGGTGGTATGTCATCGGGGAACACATCCTTAAACTCCTCAAGAAGAGCGAGAATGTTCGATGGAAGAGAAACTTTAAGCTCTTCACTTAACATGCTCTAGCTCTTGCAAAGGCGCATAAGAATAGTTCCACCATCCGCAAATTCGTCCATGAATGTGCTTTTGGAAACCAAGAACACACTCTTAGATCGACTTTGAGGATCCACTTGGCTCGACTGAGCCTCCTGATCTAACTCACCTTTACTTACCTTGCGCTTCTCAATCTCATCAGCTACTTGCGTAGGTGTCATAGGTTTGAGAATGAGATTCTTTCCCTGAAAAGTAAAGGTATAGCGATTAGTAAACCCATCATGAATAACCTTACGATCAGATTGCCAAGGACGGCCTAATAGAATATTACAAGCTTGCATAGGCACAATATCACATAAAACATCATCTTCATAATGACCTAGCTTAATATGCACTTTAACTTGTCTATTTACTTTCAAAAGTCCACAATCATTCATCCAATGCAATTTGTAAGGTCTAGGGTGTTGGACAGTAGGTAGATGCAATTTCTCAACCATTTCTTGACTAGCTAAATTACAACAACTACCTCCATCAATGATCACATTCACAACCTTTCCTTTAACTAGACAACGAGTATGAAACAAGTTTTCTCTTTGATTATCATCACATGGTGTAGGAACAACACTTAAAACTCTCCTAACAATCAAAGATTCGCCATGCTCATATTCAACCTCATCATCATCATTTTCATAACAAACAAGGTTTAAGTTCTGATCATTGTCATTATTAGCATTCTCATCATGTTCATCACAAGAATTTTCAGATTCATATTCTCCTAAATGATTAACCATGAGAGTTTTCTTATTAGGGAAATCCTTCATATAATGTCCTCTACCTTGGCATTTAAAACACACAATATCTCTAGAACGAAGGGTAGAAGGGTTAGGATTACTCCCTTTGGGACCAGTAGATGTCCCAGACAATTCTCGTCCATTCCATGGGCCTTTACCCTTGTCGAGGGTAAAGGCCCAGCAGCTCTTAGAGCCTATATATGTCGATTCACCCCTTTGTAATTCAGGAGGAACATGATGAATAGAATTTAGATCTCTCAAATTGTGTGAAACACATGGAGTGTCTTGTTGATCTAACTAGAGTTGTGCTCGTTGATCAAGAATTGGTATCTATCTCAGCTTGGTTTGCTTTGCCGTTTATCAACTTTGCAAGACTTGGTGAATCTAGTATCCACAAGCCCTCTCCTTGTGCCTTCAAGTTGTCCGCTTGATTGTGTAGGGTTGTAGAGGCGGGTTGTGTAGTCATTGGTATTGGTTCCTACCCTCTGAGGAGGCCTGGGGTCTTTATCTTGTTCTGCATAGATCGACTCAGTCCTTATCGGTCGCGTCTTTTCATTCTTTGTTGCAATTTCGAGTCTTTATCGAGTCTTGTTCATCTTCTTGGAGTTGACATTGAGTACAGCCCCTGTTCTTGGTGTTTCTTGGTCGATCTTGTCCTATCTTGATCGATTCTTGAGAGTCTTACTGCGTTTCTTTGCTTTCTTGTTGAATCTTGCATAAATCTTGCATCTTTCTTGTTAGTTCTTGCTGCGTCTTTATTAGTTCTTGATTATTCTTGCTTGTTTTCGAAGATCGGACCAACCTACGGCTAACCCCGTATCAAATTGGTATCAGAGCTTTGGTTTCCGACATCAAGATTGAGTCTTTTCTTTTCATAAACACAAAAACCACAAAAAAGAGTCCTTTTCTTGTTTTGGTCTTTTACTTCTTGCATTCTTTATTGATTATTGCACTAATCTTGAGTTTGTGATTGTTTGTGGTTGCATAGCCTAAACACAAAGCCTAGCCGAGACCAGTGGAGTCGACCAAGCCGTGTACACAGCCCTTGTGTTCACCCTAGAGCCGATGGCATTCTTGTCCCCATATGTCTAGCTTGGCCGAAAATCAGCCTCCACACAAAGACAAACCCTAGTTTGTTATCCTTTCTATCCTTTGTTCTATCTTTGGGAATTTTGATATATCTTTTATCTAAATTCTATTTATCTATTGCTTTTATTATAAATCTGATTTTTGGTAGATATAATCCCTATTTATCTATCATTTATCTTTAAAGTTTTAGATAGATCCACTTACCAAAGATAACAAAAGCCTCACCTATTTATTTATCTTTAGGGCTGCATATTCTATCTTTTATCACCTTTACATCAAATTTTCGAGTCCTATACCTTATATTGAGTCTTTTCTTGCATTAGTTTCATATTTAAAAAAAAAACAGAAGAGAAATCGGTCCGAAAATTACAAAAAAAAAAAAGAGAGAAAGTGTTTGTTAGTTGTTTGTTGATCTAGTGCAAGAAAGCTCCAAGGACTAACCTTTGTTGGTGATTCCCTAGCCTAAATCGACAGCCCTATTCCCAAACACATTACCTCCACAAAATTCTAAATTGAAAACCCTACCTTGCAACTACAACATTATAACTAAAGGTTTTCAATCAAAAAGAGGTAAATTTCCATTCTTTCTTAATTTTCTTTTATTTTTCTTTAAGTTCCAGCTTTGTCGAGTTGATTTGCTGGCTGTGTCGAGCACTTATACCATTTTTGAGTGCTTATTCGTGAGTGTCGAGTACTGATCTTGTCGATCAAGTGCTCATAGCTGTTGTGTCGAGGAGATCTCAGCCCTTGCCGAGTTCTCCCTTTGATTGTGTCGAGTACATTGACCCCTGTCGAGTACTCTTTAGCTTGTGTCGAGTTGAATTCTTGCAAATACTCATCTGTTTTGCTTGAACTGAGTTGTTGCTTACATCGAGTTCTCTACAGCCTTTGTTGAGTTCTCTTGGTTGTTATTTCATTCATTCTCTTGACTGCATACTTTGATTGCTTAGTTCTTTTGCTTGGTTGTTGATTTGCCCAAAGTGGATTGCCCTAGCAAGCGTGATATATCAATCAGAGAGGGAGTGTGAGCGAAACACAAATTGTGAGCTGTTTATATTTCTCTAACCTTTACATAGTTCTTTGTTTGTTACTTTTTGATGTCTACTAACCAGGGAAATGATTGGTACAATACCTTCATGGAGAACATGGCTAAGATGAATGCAAGCATAGCTAAGATAAATGAAGGAATGAAGGCAATAGAGCTTCAGCGTCTTCACTCTCACACGGTGCCTCACAATAAAAGGGAAGTAACTAATCATAATTCCCTTCCTAATCCTCATGCAAATCAGCACCATGTTGTTAATCCTCATATAGTTAAACCTTTATTTGATAAGGACATCTCTCCACGAAGGGAGAGACATGGTAGAAATAATGTGTTTGCTACTATGCAGGGACGAGGGAAAGGACGATGGCAACAAGAAGGAGAGTACTACTTCTCAGAGGAAGACGACGACTTCCAAGAGGATGATCATTGGGAGCAACGTCCTAGGCAAAATGATCGAGGAAGTCGATACCATTATCGAGCACCTAGAGAGCCTGCACAAGATGGCATAGGTAAGGTAAAGGTAAAGATCCCTCAATTTTATGGTAACACCAATCCAGATACATATATTGATTGGGAAACTAAAATGGATCGAATATGGATTTGTCAAAACTTCTCTGAACATAAAAAGGTGCAACTAGCTTCCCTAGAATTTCAAGGTTTTGCATTAATTTGGTGGGATAACCTAGTTAAGGAAAGAAGGAGATTCCTTGATGCACCTATTGCTTCTTGGATTCAATTAAAAGCACTTATGAGAAATAGGTTTGCTCCTCCACATTATGCTAACGAGCTTAGACAATGTTTAGAAAATCTTAAGCAAGGTAGCAAAACTGTTGAGGAAACCTTTTATGCAATGCTAGAAACCATGGCTAGAGCTAATGTAGTTGAACCCTATGAAGATACTAATGCTAGATTTCTTAAAATATTGCACCCCGCCTTAGCTCATGAAATTAATTACTTTCCTTATTCTACGCCTACTGAACTTTTACATTTAGCTATGAAAGTGGAAAGGAATGCTAGATACAGGAGCCAAGGTGGTAGAATGTCGAGTGGGCAACCCCAAAGGTGGTACCACGGCCATGTGCAGCAGCCCCAAAGGAGGTTTGATGGCAGCTCAAGGGAGAGAGCAAGCCAACCCCAAGGAAGGAGTGAAGGCCGAACACCCCAACAGCCCATCGACAAAGGTGAAGCATCTTGGAACAGACGTGATTCGTCTAGGGTATCTACTGGCCCTAAAGGGAGTAATCCTAACTATTCTACTCTTAAACCTATGTACATTCCTTGCTCTATATACCAAGGTAGTGAACATATTATGAAGGATTGCCCAAATAAGAAGACTTTCATGATTAACCACCTAGGCAAAAATGAACCTGAAAATTCTAGTGGTGAAAATGTTAAGCTTGTTAATAATGATCAGGATGTTAAGTTACTTGTCTGTGACGATAATGTTTGCATTAAATCTGAGCATGATGAATCTTTGATTGATAGTAAAGTTTTAGGTGTTCAACCTATGCCTTGTGATAATAATCAAAGAGAATATTTGTGTCATACTACATGCTTAGAAAAAGGCAAAGTTTCTAATATGATCATTGATGATGAAAATTGTTCGAATATTTCTAGCTTTGAAATGATTGATAATCCAGTCTTGAAAAAGGATGAAAACTTGCTAGCATTGGATGGAAACTTAGGGATTAATAACCAAGCTCAAGTGCATATTCAATTAGCACATCATGGCACTGATATGAAATCTGAATTGTGCACTAATCAAGTTTCTTTTCTTGATTTTGTAGATGAAGCTGAGACAATAACCATCGAGGAGTGGTCAATCCCTACAACAATTGTTCTTGAGATGAGTTTACATGGGCATAAGGTTTTCGATCCAGGAGCTCGTGTGGATGTCTTTGCGGAATCATATGCGACCTTGGATTCGAGGACGAATCCTTTTCAAGAAAGGGAGATTGATGCGGGACCATCCAAGACACCACCTACGGACGCACATATCTTACATGAGGATGGACCTATGATTCAAGGAAGGGAGGACGATGTCATTCTCAAGAGGAAGAAGAAGGCTCCACCTTGGGAGAAGATCCAAAATGCAAATGACGTTTTACATTCGTTCAACAGTTTGACAGCTTTTTGACGTCTCTGTAAAATGGGTCGTACGGATTCAATATTTATTGGATTGAGGCGTGCCATACCTTGTTGGAACGAGGACAAAGAGATCTACAACTTTGCTGTTGAAGGTTTTTCCAGATTCGACATGGAGCTTGGCCGAAAATCAACATCTTTGCAAGCTGTACTGTTTGGAACGGAAATCAGCTGGTTACATTACTATTTTTAGTATTCTTTCTTACTTAAGTTATTTTAGGAAACTTTAGGGGTAATTTTATTAATTCCTTTAAGTTGTTATTTTATCTTCTTTTATCTTCTTAGAACATTAGAATCGGCCCAGCAGCTCTTAGAGCCTATATATGTCGATTCACCCCTTTGTAATTCAGGAGGAACATGATGAATAGAATTTAGATCTCTCAAATTGTGTGAAACACATGGAGTGTCTTGTTGATCTAACTAGAGCTGTGCTCGTTGATCACGAATTGGTATCTATCTCAGCTTGGTTTGCTTTGCCGTTCATCAACTTCGCAAGACTTGGTGAATCTAGTATCCATAAGCCCCCTCCTTGTGCCTTCAAGTTGTCCGCTTGATTGTGTAGGGTTGTAGAGGCGGGTTGTGTAGTCATTGGTATTGGTTCCTACCCTCTGAGGAGGCCTGGGGTCTTTATCTTGTTCTGCATAGATCGACTCAGTCCTTATCGGTCGCGTCTTTTCATTCTTTGTTGCAATTTCGAGTCTTTATCGAGTCTTGTTCATCTTCTTAGAGTCGACATTGAGTACAGCCCCTGTTCTTGGTGTTTCTTGGTCGATCTTGTCCTATCTTGATCGATTCTTGAGAGTCTTGCTGCGTTTCTTTGCTTTCTTGTTGAATCTTGCATAAATCTTGCATCTTTCTTGTTAGTTCTTGCTGCGTCTTTATTAGTTCTTGATTATTCTTGCTTGTTGTCGAAGATCGGACCAACCTACGGCTAACCCCGTATCATTGTTGCTGGCCACTAGACACTCTGCCTTGGCTTTTGTAGCGTTGTCCCTTTTCTACTTTCATAGCTAGATGTAAAAGCTCAGTAGGAGTAGTATAGGGAAAATAATCAATTTCATGAGCTAAAGGAGGATGTAAGATTCTAAGATATCTAACATTAGATTTCTCATGAGTTTCGACTATATTAGCTCTAGCCATGGCTTCTTGCATCACATTAAATGTATCCTCAACAGTTTTACTACCTTGTTTAAGGTTTTCTAATCTGTTTAATAACTCTCTATCATAATGTTGAGGTACAAACCTATTTCTCATGACCACTTTTAATTGTTCCCAAGAAGCAATAGGTGCATCAAGGGATCTTCTTCTTTCCTTAACAAGATTATCCCACCAGATTAATGCAAAACCTTGAAATTCTAGGGAAGCTAGTTGTACTTTCTTAGGTTATGAGAAATTATGACAATTCTAGATTTGTTCCATTTTAATCTCCCAATCAATATAAGCATCTGGATCCGTCTTACCATCAAAAGGAGGAATCTTTACCTTAACCTTACCTATGTCGTCATCTAGGCGGTCGGTTCTGATTTCCCCTTTGATTCCGTCTCGGGCGTCGCTCCCAATACTCCTCTTCTTGGAAATCATCATCTTGCTCCGAGTAATAGAATTGCTCTTGATAGCCACGTCCTCTTCCCCTTCCTTGTCCTTGACCTTGCAAATTAACAAACCCATTATTCCGATCATTTCTCCCACCTCGTGTGATACGGGGTTAGCCGTAGGTTGGTCCGATCTTCGACAACAAGCAAGAACTAAAGAAAGACTCAAGAAACGCAGCAAGATTAAAGCAAGAAACGCAAGAAACACCAAGAACCAAGGGGCTGTTGATGTCAACACTAGCAAGACTCAACAAGATGATTCAAGATCTACACGAAACAACCAAGAATGATCAAGAACTCAACAAGACTCGAAAACAGTAATGAAAGACTCGAAATTTATAAGAAAGAATGAAACGACACGACCTGATAAGGACTGAAACGATCTATGTAGAACAAGATAAAGACCCCAGGCTTCCGTAGAAGGTAGGAAGCAATACCAATGACTACACAACCCGCCTCTACAACCCTACACAATCAAGCGGACAACTTGAAGGCACAAGGAGGGGGCTTGTGGATACTAGATTCACCCAGTCTTGCGAAGTTGATGAACGGCAAAGCAAACCAAGCTGAGATTATCAATCAATGACCAACGAGCACAGCTCTAGTTGAATCAACAAACACTCGTGTGTTTAAACTCATATGAGAGATTTCTATTATCAAAGTTCCAATTGAATTACAAAGCTGAAATCGAAATATATAGGCCATGAAATCTGTTGGGCCGTTTTTTCCTAAGTAAAAGAAGATAGAATAAGATAAAACTAACATCTAATGGACTTAAGAAAATAACACCTAAAACATAAGTAAATAAGGTTTTAAAATAACAACTTAAATAAGCCCAATTCGGCCCATATGGTTTCTAGGCAAGCTGGTGTCGGCGCCGAGGGCTGAGTGTTGGCGCCGAGGCCTTCAGTGCTCAAACATGTGTTTAGACGTGGGCGTCGATACCTCTGGTGTCGGCATCGATACCATCAGCAACTCCTATACACATGTAATTCTTCAATGTAGGCTCGGGGAGTTGAACCTTGCTCGAGAATAATGCATGACCCACAAAGTTGAATGAGTCTCTCTGAAGCTTCTTAGCACGAGCTCGAGTCATTGGCCCATCTCCAAGTATGATGGGTGTGTCTGGAGCTGTAGAAGATGGTCCTGCATCAACCTCCCCTTCTTGAAAAGGATTCGACCACGAATCCAAGTCTTCATCCACAGCGAAGTAAGGGATTAGATCCGCGACGTTGAATGTAGCGCTCACGCCCATGTCTCCAGGAAGCTCCAATTGGTAGGCATTGTCGCCCACTCTCCTCTTGATCCGAAATGGTCCATCACCACGGGGTGACAGCTCTTTCTTCCAGGCTTCTGGAAACCGCTCCTTCCTCAAGTGCACCCATACAAGATCTCCAGGCTGAAATGTGACCAAGCGACGTCCCTTGTTGGCCTTGTTAGCATTTTATTCAGCCTTTAGCTTCAGCTTCTCTCGAGTTCGTTCATGCAGCTCCTTTATGAACTCGACATGCTTACCTGCCTCAAATGATTCTTTGTCTCTCATAGGATATGGAGTAAAATCAAAAGGGGTTAGTGGATTAACACCATACACACATTCAAATGGACTGATTTTAGTAGCCGAATGCATGGTTCTATTGTAAGCAAATTCCACATGAGGTAAGGCTTCTTCCCAAAGTTTCAAATTCTTCCTAATAATGGCTCTTAGGACAGTAGCAAGGGTTCTATTAGTCACCTCAGTTTGGCCATCAGTTTGGGGGTGGCTAGAAGTAGAGAATAGCAATCTAGTTCCCAATTTATTCCATAAGGTACACCAAAAATGACTTAAGAATTTCACATCCCTATCACTAACAATGGTTTTAGGCACACCATGCAACCTAACTACTTCTCTAAAGAATAGATTAGCAACATTGGTAGCATCATCAGTTTTGTGGCATGCAATGAAATGAGCCATTTTAGAGAATCTATCAACCACTACAAAGATTGAATCCCTCCCCTTCTTAGTTCTAGGCAACCCAACTATAAAATCCATAGAAATGTCTTCCCAAGGGGATGAGGGTATCAGCAGTGGTGTATAAAGGCCATGGGGCATAAGCTTAGCTTTCGCTTTAATGCAATCTATGCATCTCTTAAGGCAATGTTCTACATCCCTAAGCATATGTGGCCAATAAAAATGTGATTTCAGTGTGCTATATGTCTTATCCCTACCAAAATGTCACATTAATCCACCACTATGAGTGATACGGGGTTAGCCGTAGGTTGGTCCGATCTTCGACAACAAGCAAGAAACTAAAGAAAGGCTGAAAGAAATAACAAGAATCAAACCGACGCAGCAAGGATGCTTCAAGAATCGATCAAGAAATCTGCAAGATCAATCAAGAAGTTAAAGAATGGAAGCAAGAACGAATAAAGACTCAACAAGATCAACAAGATTCGATCAAGAAGCAATCAAGATCGATCAAGATTCTCAAGAAACGCAGCAAGACTCGAAATTGAATTGCAAGAATTGAAAAGACACGACCTGATATGGACTGAGTCGATCTATGCAGAACAAGATAAAGACCCCAGACCTCCTCAGAGGGTAGGAACCAATACCAATGACTACACAACCCGCCTCTACAACCCTACACAATCAAGTGGACAACTTGA
Source organism: Persicaria tinctoria (assembly GCA_037127255.1). Taxonomy (NCBI): domain Eukaryota; kingdom Viridiplantae; phylum Streptophyta; class Magnoliopsida; order Caryophyllales; family Polygonaceae; genus Persicaria; species Persicaria tinctoria. The sequence goes on from JBANSL010000020.1 coordinate 41,434,191, forward strand.
ATGCACAAGGAGGGGGCTTGTGGATACAAGGATCACCAAGTCTTGCGAAGTTGATGAACGGCAAAGCAAACCAAGCTAAAACAAACCAATTCGATGATCAATGAGCACAGCTCTAGTTGGATCAACAAGACACTCCATGTGTTTCACACAATTTGAGAGATCTAAATTCTATTCATAATGTTCCCCCTGAATTACAATGTAGGAAACGCAATATATCGGCCTTAGTAAAGCTGCTGGCCGATTTTTAGATAGAATAAGATAAACTAACAACTTAATTAAAATACTTAAAAACATAAGTAAAAAAGGTCTCTAATAATAATACTTAAAATAGCCCAATTCGGCCCAATAGGAACACTTAGGCGCAAATGGGTCCAAGACTTATGTAAATCCCGTCAAAACCAGTGACAGCTTCAAAGAATGTGATTTTCGGACAATCTCGAGGTCGAATCTGGAAAAACCTTCAACAGAAAAGTTGTAGATCTCTTCGTCCTCGTTCCGACAAGGTATGGCACGCCTCGATCCGATAAATATAGAATCCGTACAACCCATTTTACTGAGACGTCGAAAAGCTGTCAATGTTCTGAACGAATCCAAAACGTCATTTAAACAAAGTATCTTCTCTCATGGTGGAGCCTTCTTCTTCCTCTTGAGAAGGACATCATCCGAAGGTGTCTTGGGTGGTCCCGCATCAATGGGCTTCACTAACAAGTAATAATCGTAGAGAACATCTAGGAATGCATACTTGATCTTTTCGAAATAAGAATCCTTGATGTATATAAAAGCTGTCATTAGGACCCTTTTCTAAGCATTTTCGAAAATGATCACCAAAATCCAAATCATATTCATACAATTCCTTTATGTAAACAAAGCCTAAGACTCTAGAATCCAAAGTGGTTAAAAGAACATGTCTTCTAGATAATGCATCGGCAACCACATTGTCTTTACCTTTCTTATACTTAATTACATAAGGAAATGTTTCAATGAATTCCATCCATCTACCATGTCTCCTATCAAGTTTATCTTGGCTTTTAAAGTGTTTTAAAGATTCATGATCAGTTCTAAGAATAAACTCGCTAGGCCATAGATAGTGAGACCATGTCTTAAGTACTCTAAACAAAGCATACAATTCCTTATCATAGGTAGAGTAATTAAGACAAGCACCTTTCAACTTCTCAGAAAAGAAAGCGATAGGCTTACCTCCCTGCATAAGGACTCCACCAATTCCAACTCCGCTAGCATCACACTCTACCTCAAAAGGCTGAGTAAAGTCCGGCAAAGCTAATAGAGGTGCGTGAGTGAGCTTGTCCTTAAGTGTGTTGAATGCTTCCTCCTGAGCTGCTCCCCATGTGAACTCACTCCTTTTCTTTGTAAGCTCTATTAGTGGGGCTGAGATGGTGCTGAAGTCTCACACAAAGCGTCGGTAGAAGCTCGCAAGACCTTGGAAGCTGCGTACATGGCCTATGTTGGTGGGGGTCGGCCACTCTTGTATTGCCTTGATCTTTGATTCATCAACACGCAGTCCACTACAAAACCAAGAAAAGACACTTGTTCATTACATAGCTCACATTTCTTTAAATTAGCATACAAGCGTTCAATTCTCAGCGTTTTAAGCACTTCTCTAAGATGTGATTCATGTTCATTAGAAGACTTGCTATAAATCAGAATATCATCAAAATAAACTACAACAAACTTTCCAATGAAATCTTGAAGCACATGATTCATTAAGCGCATAAAAGTGCTAGGAGCATTAGTTAAACCAAAACGCATAACCAACCACTCATATAAGCCTAGCTTAGTCTTAAAGACTGTTTTCCATTCATCACCCTCTTTCATTCTAATTTGATGATAGCCACTCCTAAGATCAATTTTAGAAAACATAGAAGCTCCATGTAACTCATCTACCATATCATCTAATCTAGGAATAGGGTGACGATATTTAATAGTGATGTTGTTAATAGCCCTACAATCTACACACATTCTCCATGAACCATCTTTCTTAGGGACTAATAACACAAGAACAGCACTAGGACTTAAGCTAATTCGAATGTAACCCTTATCCAACAGCTCTTGGACTTGGGTTTGAACCTCTTGGGTCTCAGTGGGATTCATACGATACGTAGGCCTATTAGGCAATGCAGCCCCCGGAATAAGATCAATTTGATGCTCAATTCCACGAATAGGGGGTAGACCTGGTGGTATGTCATCGGGAAACACATCCTTAAACTCCTCAAGGAGAGCGAGAATGTTCGATGGAAGAGAAGCTTTAAGCTCTTCACTCAACATACTCAAGCTCTTGCAAAGGCGCATAAGAACAGTTCCACCATCCGCAAAGTCGTCCATGAATGTGCTTTTGGAAGCCAAGAACACACTCTTAGATCGAGTTTGAGGATCCACTTGGCTCGACTGAGCCTCCTGATCTAACTCACCTTTACTTACCTTGCGCTTCTTAATCTCATCAGCTACTTGCGTAGGTGTCATGGGCTTGAGAATGACATTCTTTCCCTGAAAAGTAAAGGTATAGCGATTAGTAAACCCATCATGAGTAACCTTACAATCAGATTTCCAAGGACGGCCTAATAGAATATGGCAAGCTTGCATAGACACTATATCACATAAAACATCATCTTCATAATGTCCTAGCTTAATATGCACTTTAACTTGTCTAATTACTTTTAAAAGTCCACAATCATTCATCCAATGCAATTTGTAAGGTCTAGGGTGTTGGACAGTAGGTAGATGCAATTTCTCAACCATTTCTTGACTAGCTAAATTACAACAACTACCTCCATCAATGATCATACTCACAACCTTGCCTTTAACTAGACAACGAGTATGAAACAAGTTTTCTCTTTGATTATCATCACATGGTGTAGGAACAACACTTAAAACTCTCCTAACAATCAAAGATTCGCCATGCTCATATTCAACCTCATCATCATCATTTTCATAACAAACAAGGTTTAAGTTCTGATCATTGTCATTATTAGCATTCTCATCATGTTCATCACAAGAATTTTCAGATTCATATTCTCCTAAATGATTAACCATGAGAGTTTTCTTATTAGGGCAATCCTTCATATAATGTCCTCTACCTTGGCATTTAAAGCACACAATATCTCTAGATCTAAGGGTAGAAGGGTTAGGATTACTCCCTTTGGGACCAGTAGATGTCCCAGACAATTCTCGTCCATTCCATGGGCCTTTACCCTTGTCGTGGGGCTGTTGGGGCTGTCGGCCTTCACTCCTCCATTGGGGCTGCTGAGCTCGCTCTTTAGAACCCATTTCCGAGCGCCCTTGGAGCTGTTGGGGCCGAGATTGGCGCCACCCTTGTTGCTGGCCACTCGACACTCTATTGCCTTGGCTTTTGTAGCGTTGTCCCTTTTCTACTTTCATAGCTAGATGTAAAAGCTTAGTAGGAGTAGTATAGGGAAAATAATCAATTTCATGAGCTAAAGCAGGATGTAAGATTCTAAGATATCTAACATTAGTTTTCTCATGAGCTTCGACTATATTAGCTCTAGCCATGGCTTCTTGCATAACATTAAATGTTTCCTCAACAGTTTCCTCTATCATAATGTTAAGGTGATGCGGGACCATCTTCTACAGCTCCAGACACACCCATCATACTTGGAGAAGGACCAATGACTCGAGCTCGTGCTAAGAAGCTTCAGAGAGACTCATTCAACTTTGTGGGTCATGCTTTGTTCTCGAGCAAGGTTCAACTCCCCGAGCCTACATTGAAGACATACATGTGCATTGGAGTTCAAATGGAGGCCGAGCCACCTTAGCAAAGCCTTGGCCGAATTTGCCTAAGTGTTATTTCCCATTTTCAGCTTAAGTGTTCTATTGGGCTTCATTGGGCTTTTCTAGTTATTATTTTTAGAGACCTTATTTATTTATGTCTTTAGGTGTTATTTTTATTATTAGGCCCAATAAGTTAATTAGTTTATTTTAATATGTTATTATTTTCGGCCATAACAGCCTTGTAAGGCTATATATGCCGTATTCTCTTCATTGAATCAGATTGGAACTTTTATGAATACAATTCTCTCATATAGAGTGTAAACACATCGAGTGTTTGTTGATTCAACTAGAGCTGTGCTCGTTGGTCATTGATTGATAATCTCAGCTTGGTTTGCTTTGCCGTTCATCAACTTCGCAAGACTTGGTGAACCTAGTATCCACAAGCCCCCTCCTTGTGCCTTCAAGTTGTCCGCTTGATTGTGTAGGGTTGTAGAGGCGGGTTGTGTAGTCATTGGTATTGGTTCCTACCCTCTGAGGAGGCCTGGGGTCTTTATCTTGTTCTGCATAGATCGACTCAGTCCATATCAGGTCGTGTCTTTTCAATTCTTGCAATTCAATTTCGAGTCTTTATTCATCTTTGTCGAGTCTTGCTGCGTTTCTTGAGAATCTTGATCGATCTTGATTGCTTCTTGATCGAATCTTGCTGATCTTGTTGAGTCTTTATTCGTTCTTGCTTCCATTCTTTAACTTCTTGATTGATCTTGCAGATTTCTTGATCAATTCTTGAAGCATCCTTGCTGCGTCGGTTTGAGTCTTGTTATTTCTTTGAGTCTTTCTTTAGTTTCTTGCTTGTTGTCGAAGATCGGACCATCACACGGCTAACCCCGTATCAAATTGGCATCAGAGCTTTGGTTTCCGACATCAAGATTGAGTCTTTTTCTTTTCCTAAACACAAAAACACAAAAATAGAGTCTTTTCTTTGTTTGGTTATTTACTTCTTGCATTCTTTATTGATTCTTGCACTAATCTTGAGTTTGTGATTGTTTGTGGTTGCGTAGCCTAAACACAAGCCTAGCCGAGACCGTGGAGTTGACCAAGTGGTGCGCACAGCCTTTGTGAACACCCTAGAGCCGACGGCAATTTCTGTCCCCATAGCCTTTGCTTGGCCGATTCTACACACCACACCAAGAAACCCTAGTTTGCTATCTTTCTATCTTTGTTCTATCTTTGGAATTTTGATTTATCTTTTATCTAATTCCATTTATCTATTGCCTATCAAAAATCAGATTTTTAAAAGTTGTTAGATTTAATTCCATTATATCTATCAAGTCTCACAAAAAGGCACAAGATAGATCCTATTACCTAAATTAGCCATTCTATTTATATCTTTGCATTAGGGCTGAATTTTTATCTTCTATCACCATAATATTCAGATTTTCGAGTCCTTTACATATTTTAGAGTCTTTCTTGCATTAGTTTCATTAGTTTACAAAAAAAAAAAACAGTAAATTAAGGTCCGAAAATTCAAAAGAAAGAGAAAGTGTTTGTTAGTTGTTGATCTAGTGCAAGAAAGCTCCCAAGGACATCATTGGTGAACCCTCTTCTCAGCCCTAATCAACATACCTATCCCTAAACACATACACCTCCACAAAATTGAAACCCTACCTTGCAACTACAACATCACAACTTAAGGTTTTCAATCAAAAGAGGTAAATTTCCAAGTTTTCTTTTGCTTTCTTATTTTCTCTTTGTGTCGAGTACTCTTTCTCACCTTGATCGAGTGTTGTTGTGTGCTTGCTTTTATTGAGTCAAGTGATCTCAGCCCTTGCCGAGTTCTCTCTTGTGTGTGTCGAGTGATCTCAGCCCCTGCCGAGTGATCTCCTTGTTGTGTCGAGTTGATTCCTTGCAATTACCCATCTGTTTGCTTGAATCAATTGCTTACAGCTGCTGTCGAGTGCTCTTTCTCCTTTATCGAGTACTTTGCTGTTTGTTTCATTCACTACATACTTTGATTGCTTAGTTTTTGCTTGGTAGTTGATTTGCCCAAAGCGGATTGCCCTAGCAAGCGTGATATATCAATCAGAGAGGGAGTGTGAGCGAAACACAATTGTGAGCTGTTTATAAGTTTTACTAACCTTTAACTTAGTTCTTTGTTTCTTTTGAAATATTATAATGTCTAACAATCAGGACAACAATGGTGGTAATAACTCCCCAAACTCGAGTGCTACTGTGACACCCGAGCAATTCAATACCTTGACGGCCAACATAGCCACCTTGACGGATACATTGGCTGCGATGCAAGCCAAGATGGCGGCTTGGGAGAGCTCTAGGCCTAGTGGTTCGAACACCATAGGAGGTCAGCAAGAGCGAGTTGAGATACCTCAAGAAGAAAGAGAGGTCATTAATCCTAACCCTATTCCTAATCCTAATCCTCATGTTAATGTTAATTTACAAAATCCTTTATTCAATGAAAACAACTCTCCACGAGGTGGGAGAAATGATCGGAATAATGGGTTTGTTAATGTGCAAGGTCAAGGACAAGGAAGAGGAAGAGGACGTGGCTATCAAGAGCAATTCTACTACTCGGAGCAAGATGATGACTTCCAAGAAGAGGAGTATTGGGAGCAACGCCCGAGACGGAATCAAAGAGGAAATCAGAACCGACCACCTAGGTTCAATGACGACGACGGCATGGGTAAGGTTAAGGTAAAGATTCCTCCTTTTGATGGTAAGACTGATCCAGATGCTTATATTGATTGGGAAATTAAAATGGAGCAAATCTGGAATTGTCATAATTTCTCAGAACCTAAGAAAGTACAACTAGCATCCCTAGAATTTCAAGGATTTGCATTAATCTGGTGGGATAATCTTGTTAAAGAAAGAAGAAGATCCCTTGATGCACCTATTGCTTCTTGGGAACAATTAAAAGTGGTAATGAGAAATAGGTTTGTACCTCAACATTATGATAGAGAGTTATTGAACAGATTAGAAAACCTTAAACAAGGTAGCAAAACTGTTGAGGAAACATTTAATGTTATGCAAGAAGCTATGGCTCGAGCTAATATAGTAGAAACTCATGAGAAAACCAATGTTAGATATCTTAGGATATTGCATCCCGCTTTAGCTCATGAAATTGATTACTTTCCCTATACTACTCCTACTGATTTGTTACATCTAGCTATGAAAGTAGAAAAGGGACAACGCTACAAGAGCCAAGCTAATAGGATGTCGAGTGGCCAGCAACAAGGATGGCGCCAAAACCGGCCCCAACAGCCCCAAGGGCGCTCGGAAATGGGTTCTAGAGAGCGAGCTCAGCAGCCCCAATGGAGGAGTGAGAGTCGACAGCCCCAGCAGCCCCTCGACAAAGGAAAAGGTCCATGGAATGGACGAGAATCGTCTGGGACATCTACTGGTCCCAAAGGGAGTAATCCTAACCCTTCTACCCTTAGATCTAGAGATATTGTGTGCTTTAAATGCCAAGGTAGAGGACATTATATGAAGGATTGCCCTAATAAGAAAACTCTCATGGTTAATCACTTAGGAGAATATGAATCTGAAAATTCTTGTGATGAACATGACGAGCATGCTAATGACAATGATCAGAACTTAAACCTTGTTTGTTATGAAAATGATGATGATGAGGTTGAATATGAGCATGGAGAATCTTTGATTGTTAGGAGAGTTTTAAGTGTTGTTCCTACACCATGTGATGATAATCAAAGGGAAAACTTGTTTCATACTCGTTGTCTATTTAAAGGAAAGGTTGTAAATGTGATCATTGATGGAGGTAGTTGCTGTAATTTAGCTAGTCAAGAAATGGTTGACAAATTGCATTTACCTACTGTCCAACACCCTAGACCTTACAAATTGCATTGGATGAATGATTGTGGCTTATTGAAAGTAAATAGGCAAGTTAAAGTGCATATTAAACTAGGACATTATGAAGATGGTCCCGCATCATAAGGTACAAACCTATTTCTCATTACCACTTTTAATTGTTCCCAAGAAGCAATAGGTGCATCAAGGGATCTTCTTCTTTCTTTAACAAGATTATCCCACCAGATTAATGCAAATCCTTGAAATTCTAGAGGGATGCTAGTTGTACCTTCTTAGGTTCTGAGAAATTATGACAATTCCAGATTTGCTCCATTTTAATTTCCCAATCAATATAAGCATCTGGATCAGTCTTACCATCAAAAGGAGGAATCTTTACCTTAACCTTACCCATGCCGTCGTCGTCATTGAACCTAGGTGGTCGGTTCTGATTTCCCCTTTGATTCCGTCTCGGGCGTTTCTCCTAATACTCCTCTTCTTGGAAGTCATCATCTTGCTCCGAGTAATAGAATTGCTCTTGATAGCCACGTCCTCTTCCTCTTCCTTGTCCTTGACCTTGCACATTAACAAACCCATTATTCCGATCATTTCTCCCACCTCGTGGAGAGTTGTTTTCATTGAATAAAGGATTCTGTAAATTAACATTAACATGAGGATTAAGATTAGGAATAGGGTTAGGATTAATGGCCTCTCTTTCATCTTGAGGCGTCTCTTCACGCCTAGGATTACCTTGACTATCAGCTGCTGTGGTAGAGCCACTCGGCCTTGCTTCTAAGGCTGTCAAGCTGTCTAGAATGGCTGTCAAGGTGTTGGTAAGGTTGTTGAATTGCTCAGGTGTCACGGTTGCACTCGAGCTACCCCCATTGTTGGGGTTGTTCTCATTGTTAGGATCCTGATTATTAGACATGATGACAAAGAGAAAAGAAACAAAGAACTAGGTTAAAGGTTAGTAAAAATATAAACAGCTCACAAATGTGTTTCGCTCACACTCCCTCTCCGATTGATATATCACGCTTGCTAGGGCAATCCGCTTTGGGCAAATCAACTACCAAGCAAAAACTAAGCAATCAAAGTATGTAGTGACTGAAACAACGCAGAGGAGTACTCAATAAGGGTTGTAGAGAACTTGATGTAAGCAACAAACTCAATTCAAGCAAAACAGATGGGAATTTGCAAGAATTCAACTCAAAATAAACCAAGGAGTACTCGATAATGGAGAAACAGCACTCGACAGCAGCTGTAAACACTTGATTCAAGCAAAAACAAAGGGCAATTGCAAGGAATCAGTTCGACACAACAAAGGTGCACTCGACAGGGGTCTAATGCACTCGACACTAACAGGAGAGAACTTGGCAAGGGCTGAGATCACTCGACACAAACTCAAACAAGCAAGCAAGGCACTCGATATGGTGTATAAGTTCTCGACAGTAGCTTAAATAACTCAAAATCAGTAGTACAGTGCTTGACAAAAAACTGAAAAAGAAAAGAAACAAAGGAAAGTAAGGAAATTTACCTCTTTTGATTGAAAACCTTAAGTTATGATGTTGTAGTTGCAAGGTAGGGTTTCAATTTAGAATTTTGTGGAGGTAATGTGTTTAGGTTTAGGGTATGTCGACAAGGGCTATGGAGATCACCAAAAAGTTGAGTCCTTTAGGTTTTTCTTGCACTAGATCAACAAACAAAACCAAACACTTCTTTCTTTCTTTTTTTTTTTTTGAATTTTCGAACTGACTTTCTTCTCTTCTCTTTTTTTTTTTTTATAAACTAATGCAAGAAAGAACACTAACAATGGGAGAACTCGAAAATCTGGTATAGATGGTGATAAAAGATAAAAATTCAGCCCTAATGATAAATATATAGACAATCCTTTGGACAAATATGGTAATAGGATCTATCTTTAGCCTTTAGATATATTTGATAGATATATAGGATTAATTCCACCGAATAAAATCTGATTTTCAATAAGGCAAGAAAATAGATAGAATTAAATGTCTCAAAGATAGAAAGGATAGAAAAGATAACAAACTAGGGTTTCTTGTGTGTGGATGACTGATTTTCGGCCAAGAGAAACTATGTGGACAGTTTGAATGCCGCCGGCTTGGGGTGATCACAAAGAGATGTGTGCACCTTTGGTCGACTCCATGGTCTCGGCTAGGCTTTGTGTTTAGGCTAAGCAACCACTGATGCGGAACCATCCAAGACACCTCCGGAGACACATATCATACTTGGGAATGGACCTATGATTCGAGCTCATGAAAATGAAGTCATCCTCAAGAGGAAGAAGAAGGCTCCACCATGGGAGAAGACCAAAGGTGCAAGCTTGGATTAATGACGTTTTGGTTCGTTCATAGTCATTTGACAGCTTTTCGACGTCTCTGTAAAATGGGTCGTACGGATTCAATATTTATCGGATTGAGGCGTGCCATATCTTGTTGGAACGAGGACGAAGAGATCTACAACTTTTCTGTTGAATGTTTTTCCAGAGTCGACCTCGAAATTGGCCGAAAATGCACATGTTTGCAAGTTGTCACTGTTTTGACGGGATTTTAATTAAGTCTTGAACATTATGTTTATTTCCTATTTTTAGTATTTCTTTTACTTAAGTTATTTTAGGAAACTTTAAGGTTATTTTTATTATTTCCATTAGATGTTAGTTTTATCTTATTCTATCATCTAACTCGGCCCAACAGCCCTGCGTGGCCTATATATTCCGAGTTCTCCTGTTGTAATTCAATTAGAACATAATGAATAGAATTTAGATCTCTCAAATTGTGTGAAACACATGGAGTGTCTTGTTGATCTAACTAGAGCTGTGCTCGTTGATCACGAATTGGTATCTATCTCAGCTTGGTTTGCTTTGCCGTTCATCAACTTCGCAAGACTTGGTGAATCTAGTATCCACAAGCCCCCTCCTTGTGCCTTCAAGTTATCCGCTTGATTGTGTAGAGTTGTAGAGGTGGGTTGTGTAGTCATTGGTATTGGTTCCTACCCTCTGAGGAGGCCTGGGGTCTTTATCTTGTTCTGCATAGATCGACTCAGTCCATATCAGGTCGTGTCTTTTGATTCTTGCAACTTTCTTTAATCGAGTCTTGTTCTTGTTATTGTCGATTTCAAGTGCAGCCTTTGTTCTTGGAATCTTTGTCGAGTCTTTCTATCAAATTTCGAGTCTTTATTGTTTCTTTATAGAGTCTTGCTGCATTCTTTGTTTTCTTGATCGATATTGAACCTTTCTTGGTCGAATCTTGCTGTTCTTGATTAAGTTCTTGCTTCCGTTTCTTTAGTTTCTTGCTTGTTGTCGAAGATCGGGCCATCACACGGCTAACCCCGTATCAACCACAACAATCACAAACACAAGATTAGTGCAATAATCAATTCAAGAAACAAGAAGTAAAAGACCAAACAAGAAAGACTCTATTTTTGTGGTTTTTGTGTTTATGAAAAAGAAAAAGACTCAATCTTGATGTTGGAAACCAAAGCTCTGATGCCAATTTGATACGGGGTTAGCCGTAGGTTGGTCCGATCTTCGACAACAAGCAAGAACTAAAGAAAGACTCAAGAAACGCAGCAAGATTAAAGCAAGAAACGCAAGAAACACCAAGAACCAAGGGGCTGCTGATGTCGACACTAGCAAGACTCAACAAGATGATTCAAGATCTGCACGAAACAACCAAGAATGATCAAGAACTCAACAAGACTCGAAAACAGTAATGAAAGACTCGAAATTTATAAGAAAGAATGAAACGACACGACCTGATAAGGACTGAAACGATCTATGTAGAACAAGATAAAGACCCCAGGCTTCAGTAGAAGGTAAGAACCAATACCAATGACTACACATCCCGCCTCTACAACCCTACACAATCAAGCGGACAACTTGAAGGCACAAGGAGGGGGCTTGTGGATACTAGATTCACCAAGTCTTGCGAAGTTGATGAACGGCAAAGCAAACCAAGCTGAGATTATCAATCAATGACCAACGAGCACAGCTCTAGTTGAATCAACAAACACTCGTGTGTTTAAACTCATATGAGAGATTTCTATTATCAAAGTTCCAATTGAATTACAAAGCTGAAATCGAAATATATAGGCCATGAAATCTGTTGGGCCGGTTTTTCCTAAGTAAAAGAAGATAGAATAAGATAAAACTAACATCTAATGGACTTAAGAAAATAACACCTAAAACATAAGTAAATAAGGTTTTAAAATAACAACTTAAATAAGCTCAATTCGGCCCATATGGTTTCTAGGCAAGCTGGTGTCGGCGCTGAGGGCTGAGTGTTGGCGCCGAGGCCTTCAGTGCTCAAACATGTGTTTAGACGTTGGCATAGATACCTCTGGTGTCGGCATCGATACCATCAGCAACTCCTATGCACATGTAATTCTTCAATGTAGGCTCGAGGAGTTGAACCTTGCTCGATAATAATGCATGACCCACAAAGTTGAATGAGTCTCTCTGAAGCTTCTTAGCACGAGCTCGAGTCATTGGTCCTTCTCCAAGTATGATGGGTGTGTCTGGAGCTGTAGAAGATGGTCCCACATCATCGTGGAGAGTTGTTTTCATTGAATAAAGGATTATCTAAATTAATATTGACATGAGGATTAGGATTAGGAATAGGGTTAGGATTAACGACCTCTCTTTCTTCTTGAGGTATCTCAACTCGCTCTTGCTGACCTCCTATGGTGTTCGAACCACTAGGCCTAGAGCTCTCCAAAGCCGTCATCTTGGCTTGTAGTGCAGCCAAGGTTTCAGGGACAGTAGCCATGCCCGCCAAGGGGTTCATCATGTTGTTCACATTATTCATCAAGGTGGCAAATTGCTCGGGAGTTACTGTTGCACTCGAGTTTGTGGAATTGTTACCACCATTGTTTCCCTGATTGTTAGACATTATAACAAAGACAAAAGAAACAAAGAACTAAGTTAAAGGTTAGTAAAATATAAACAGCTCACAATTGTGTTTCGCTCACACTCCCTCTCTGATTGATATATCACGCTTGCTAGGGCAATCCGCTTTGGGCAAATCAACTACCAAGCAAAAACTAAGCAATCAAAGTATGTAGTGAATGAAACAAACAACAAAGTACTCGAAAAAAGAGAAGGAGTACTCGACAGCAGTTGTAAACAATAGATTCAAGCAAAGAAGATGGGTAATTGCAATGAATCAACTCGACACAACAAGGAGAGCACTTGATCAATGCAAAATCAGTACTCGACACAACAAGGAATCAACTCGACACAGCTTTTCAGGACCTGTTTCAACAATAGAGAACTCGATATGGAGGAAGAGAACTCGATACAAAGTAGAAACAAGCAAAAGCAACTCGATATGTAATAAAGAGAACTCGACCAGTTGGAGATCTCTTCGACACAAACTGAATTTAGAAAAGAAATAAGAGAAAGCTTAGAAATTTACCTCTTTTGATTGAAAACCTTAAGTTATGATGTTGTAGTTGCAAGGTAGGGTTTCAATTTTTGTGGAGGTGTATGTGTTTAGGGATAGTGGGTATCGACTAGGGCTGAGAAAAGGTTCACCAATGAGTCCTTGGGAGCTTTCTTGCACTAGATCAAACAAACACTTTCCTCTTCTTCTTTTTTTGACTTACTTTTACCCCTAGTGAATTTTATCCTCCTAGGTCCAAGATAAATCTATTTTTTTTTTGAATGAATTTCGACACTGATTTTTTTTTTTATATAATTCTAATGCAAGAAAGACTCTAATGATGTATGTAGGACTCGAAAATTCTGAATGTTATGGTGAAAAGATAAAAATTTCAGCCCTAATGCAAAGATATAGATAGAATGGCTAATTTAGGTAATAGGATCTATCTTGTGCCTTTTTGTGATAGTTGATAGATATAATGGAATTAAATCTAACAACTTTAAAAATCTGATTTTTGATAGGCAAAAGGTAAATGGAATTAGATAAAAGATAAATCAAAATTCCAAAGATAGAACAAAGATAGAAAGATAGCAAACTAGGGTTTCTTTGTGGTAGTGTGAATGGGTCGGCCAAGCTGTGACTTTGGGGACACAAGTGTCGTCGGCTATGGGTGCTCACAAGAGGTTGTGCGCACACTATGGTCGACTCCAAGGGTCTCGGCTAGGCTTTGTGTTTGGCTAAGCAACCACAACAATCACAAACAAGAAAGTTAGTGCAATAATCAATTCAAGAACAAGAAGTAAATAACCAAAACAAGAAAAGGACTCTTTTTTTGTGATTTTTTTGTGTTTAGAAAAAGAAAAGACTCAATCTTGATGTCAGAAACCAAAGCTCTGATGCCAATTTGATACGGGGTTAGCCGTATGATGGTCCGATCTTCGACAACAAGTAAGAACTAAACAAGAAACAAGAACGCAGCAAAGAAAGACTCAAGAAACTCAAAGAAACTCAACAAGAATGTCAAGATTCGACCAAGACTAAGCAAGAACGCAGCAAGACTCAAACAAGAACACCAAGAACAGCGTGTTACTCGATGTCGACAAAGGACAGATTGCAAGACTCGAAATAAGAGGAATAAAGACTCCAAATTTAGATGCAAGAATTGAAAGACACGACCGATAAGGACTGAAACGATCTATGCAGAACAAGATAAAGACCCCAGGCTTCCGTAGAAGGTAGGAACCAATACCAATGACTACACAACCCGCCTCTACAACCCTACACAATCAAGCTGACAACTTGAAGGCACAAGGAGGGGGCTTGTGGATACTAGATTCACCAAGTCTTGCGAAGTTGATGAACGGCAAAGCAAACCAAGCTGAGATTATCAATTCGACAATTGAAGAGCGCTGCTCTATTCAATCGACAACTCTCAATGTGTTTCACACGTTTTTGAGAAAGCAATTTCATTCATAAAAGTTCCAATGTTCTCTACATAGGGCAATCGGCAATATAAAGGCCTCCATGGGCTGTTCTGGCCGAAATCTCTAAGTAAAGAGATAAAAAGAACTAAAAACTGATATAAAGGAATTTAAATAAAATAACCCTAAAGTTTCCTAAAATAACTTAAGTATAAAAGTTACTAAAAATGGAAATAAGGGGGAGCCCCGACACTTAGGCAATTCGGCAGCTCCTAAGACTAAGGTGGCTCTTTGTCTTGAATCCCTATGCACATATAGGTCTTCAATGTAGGCTCGGGGAGTTGAACCTTGCTCGAGAACAAAGCATGACCCACAAAGTTGAATGAGTCTCTCTGAAGCTTCTTAGCTCTAGCTCGAGTCATTGGTCCTTCTCCAAGTATGATGGGTGTGTCTGGAGTTGTAGAAGATGGTCCCACATCAGCTCCCATTATAATCTATACACAATATAAACATGTTTTGGACAAATTTGAGCGAAAACAGAGTAGTTTGATTGGGCATATAAGGGTGACACCGATATGGTCACTTTTGGCTCGAAAAAGTCACGGAAAGTTTTTCGCCCAAAAAGCTCCCATTATCATCTGAATTGGTAAATAGATAGATGGGTGGCGTAAAGCCTAGGCGTTACAAAAGCAGGACCAAACCAAGGGTCCCACTAAAAAGAAATCTACCCACTAAATTCAACCCGCAAAAGAGATGTATTCCACGCATTTCTAACCACAAATATCCACCCACAAAAAATTATAATCCTCCATTAACATTACCCACTTATCGTCACCATAGAACCCCACAAAGGAGATACACACACCCGGTCAAATAGTCAACCCATGCAAAATAAAAAGCAACCATGAAACTCCCATTATTATCTATACACAATATAAACATGTTTTGGACAAATTTGAGCGAAAAAAAGAGTAGTTTTGATGGGGCATAGAAGGGTGACGCCGATATGGTCACTTTTGGCTCGAAAAAGTCGCGGAAAGCTTTTCGCCCAAAAAGCTCCCATTATCATCTATACACAATATAAACATGTTTTGGACAACTTTGAGCGAAAACAGAGTAGTTTTGATGGGGCATAGAAGGGTGACGCCGATATGGTCACTTTTGGCTCGAAAAAGTCACGGAAAGCTTTTCGCCCAAAAAGCTCCCATTATTATCTATACACAATATAAACATGTTTTGGACAAATTTGAACGAAAACAGAGTATTTTTGATGGGGCATAGAAGGGTGACGCCGATATGGTCACCTTTGGCTCGAAAATGTCACGGAAAGCTTTTCGCCCAAAAAGCTCCCATTATCATCTGTATACAATTTAAACAAGTTTTGGAAAAATTTGATCGAAAACAGAGTAGTTTTGATTGGGTATAGAAGGGTGACACCGATATGGTCACTTTTGGCTCGAAAAAGTCACGGAAAGCTTATCGCCCAAAAAGCTCCCATTATCATCTATACACATTATAAACATGTTTTAGACAAATTTGAGTGAAAACAGAGTAGTTTTGATTGGGCATAGAAGGGTGACGCCGATATTGTCACTTTTGCTTCGAAAAAGTCACGGAAAGCTTTTCCCCCAAAAAGCTCCCATTATCATCTATACACAATATAAACATGTTTTGGTCAAATTTGAGCGAAAACAGAGTAGTTTTGATTGGGCATAGAAGGGTGACGCCTATATGGTCACTTTTGGCTCGAAAAAGTCACGGAAAGCTTTTCGCCCAAAACCTCTCATTATCATCTATACACAATATAAACATGTTTTGGACAAATTTGAGCGAAAAGAGAGTAGTTTTGATTGGGCATAGCAGGGTGACGCCGATATGGTCACTTTTGGCTCGAAAAAGTCACGGAAAGCTTTACGCCCAAAAAGCTCCCATTATCATCTATACACAATATAAACATGTTTTGGACAAATTTGAGAAAAAATAGAGTAGTTTTGATGGGGCATAGAAGGGTGACGCCGATATGGTCACTTTTGGCTCGAAAAAGTCACGGAAAGCTTTTCTCCCAAAAAGCTCCCATTATCATATATACACAATATAAACATGTTTTGGACAAATGATGCGGGACCATCTTCTACAGCTCCAGACACACCCATCATATTTGGAGAAGGACCAATGACTCGAGCTAGAGCTAAGAAGCTTCAGAGAGACTCATTCAACCGATTCTGTCCAACGCCGTATCTACGCAGCGAGCGGAAATCGTCGTATCCGCGCAGCGAGGGGAAATCGCCGGATCTGCACAGGAGTTCGAGATCCACCATCGTCTACTCCTCCATGGATCTGCACAGCGAGCGGAAATCGCCGGATCCATTGTCTCCGCCTTCGCCGAATCTCCAGTAGAAAGAAATAGCGATCGAAATCGAAATCGAAAGAGGAGAACGGAGAGAGCAGATCTTAATCCAATGCACCAGAGAGAAGAGGGAAGGGATAAGCAAGAAGAAGATGAGAGGCGACGACGCGAGGTGCAAACTGATTCTGGCAAGAGAAGGAGCGGGGATGAGGGAGGCAGGGAGGGAGGCGGGGATGAGGGAGACGGTGAACAGAAGGTAGGGGTGGCACAAAAAAAATTGGTGGACTTTAAGCTAATTTGTAGGGGTCCGGAGACATTTGTCAAATTTAAGCAAAAATATAGGCCTGCTCGGCAAATTTTCTCTTAATAAAATAAATGTAGTTACATTTTCTTTTAATAAAATTGAAAGATGATTAAAATTTAACTTACAAATACTAGAAATATGAGTTAATGGAAGTCGAATACGTGTCATACATCACAATAGCATATTACTCAAGACTCAATTATGGTTTAGATTTTAGAGGCTTTATATGAAAAGGGTAAAATAGTAAACACATATTTATCTATTACCCGCACCACTTGTCACCCATTTTTATTGCGGGTTTTCGCCCGCGAAATGAATGAGGGTGGAGTGGATTGATCGAATACCCGCATATTATTTCCATGGGAGAATTTGTGAAATGTCCAAAAAAGTTCTCCTAATTGATGAAATGTCCACATTTTTGCACAAATTGGTGGAGTGTCCATCTTGCCAATAGCAATTTTATCACCATAGCCTCACTCTTTTTTCTTTTCTTTTTTT
This sequence comes from Persicaria tinctoria, assembly GCA_037127255.1. NCBI lineage: Eukaryota > Viridiplantae > Streptophyta > Magnoliopsida > Caryophyllales > Polygonaceae > Persicaria > Persicaria tinctoria. The sequence goes on from JBANSL010000020.1 coordinate 41,451,717, forward strand.
CTTTTTCTTTTTTTTTTTTACATTTTGTCGTGCAAAAATATAAGTATGTTGTACATGTGCAAAAATAACCGTATGTTGAGTAAATATGACCAAAGTCTAGTTTTTTTTTTGTTTGTTTTTTTTTTACATTTTGTCGTGCAAAAATAAGAGTATGTTGTGCATGTGCAAATATAACCGTATGTTGTGCAAATATGACCCATGTTTAATTTTTTTTTTCATTTTGTCGTGCAAAATATAAGAGTACGATGTGCAAATATAACCGTAAGTTGTGCAAATATGACCCAAGTCTAGTATTTTTTTAACATTTTGTCGTGTAAATATAAGAGTACGTTGTGCAAATATAACCGCAAGTTGTGCAAATATGACCCAAGTCTAGTTTTTTTTTTTTAAACATTTTTTTCTGCAAATATAAGAGTACGTTGTGCAAATATAACCGTAAGTTGTGCAAATATGACCCAAGTCTAGTTTTTTTTTAACATTTTGTCGTGCAAATATAAGAGTACGTTGTGCAAATATAACCTTAAGTTGTGCAAATATGACCCAAGTCTAGTTTTTTTTTTTTTTAACATTTTGTCGTGCAAATATAATAGTACGTTGTACAAATATAACCGTAAGTTGTGCAAATGTGACCAAAGTCTAGTTTTTTTTTTTTTTACATTTTGTCGTGCAAATATAACCGTATGCATGTTGTGCTTGTGCAAATATAACCATATGTTGTGAAAGTATAACATTTTGTTGTGCAAAAATAAAAATAAAAATATAGATTATGGATCACATAATAAAATATAGATAGTTTTTTTTTAATTTCCATATTTATGGGGTAAGTTTTATAATTTAATAAAAACTTCTTCTTCAACCTTCGTCCTGGACTTTTGGGCTCGCTTGACCTCGCTAACGCTCGGATCCACGGCGCTCGCTCGACCTCGCTCCGCCGCTCTCACTCTCCGGCGCTCTGGATCTCCGTCTCGAATTCGACTAATTGGAACTGTAATTCGACTAATTGGAACTCGAATTCACCAGATCTCCCCACGCCGAATTGATTTGCCGAATCAATTAGCCGAGGAAAGTCGTGGATTACTCAGACGCATCGAGATCGAGACACATCGAGAGCGAGATGCATCGGGATCGAGGAGCGATTGAATTCCAATTCCAAATCTCGAATTCCTTCAATCGGAGGAGGGATCCAGAAGTAGAGATCGGGATCGGCGAGTGTGGGATCTGAGATCGAGAGATGGCGAAAGGTTGGCGATTTTCAATGGCTCCTCCGGTTTCTCCTCTGTCCTCTGTTCATCCAAAATTAGGATTTGGGGGTGTGCTAATTAGGATCAAATTAGGATATATATGATGGACATCTATATAAACTCTTAATTTAGAAGAGTTTATGCTGAGGTATCAACACTAGAGTGATTTTAGGGGTTTTGAACAATTATAGTATTCTTTTTTTCTCTTTAATCCTTTTTTATTAATTCTCCTTTTTTCTTCTTTTTCTTTTAATTCTTTTTTTTATTTAATCTTACTAATTATTGGGCTTAATTCAAAACATTGAATTCAATCTAATATAACTATTGAGTTTACCTCAAATTCATTTACTGACTATCTATATCTATATACTATATTAATTTATGTCACATGTCCTCTCCATGTCCCAAGGTATTTGTGAAAATATTATTTACATAATATCATTTAATTATGGTAACTATATTTTCTAATTTTTTTTTTGAAAAATATTCTAACATTAATTACCCAATATTATTTGATGTTATATTTTTTAACCAATCTATATAAACTTTTAATTTAGAAAAGTTTATACTGAGGTGTCAACATTAGAGTGATTTTAGGGGTTTTGAACAATTATAGTTTTCTTTTTTTTCTCTTTAATCCTTTTTATTTAATTCTCCTTTTTTCTTCTTTTTCTTTTAATTCTTTTTTTTATTTAATCTTACTAACTATCTATATCTATATATCTATATAAACTCTTAATTTAGAAGAGTTTATGCTGAGGTGTCAACACTAGAGTGATTTTAGGGGTTTTGAACAATTATAGTTTTCTTTTTTTCTCTTTAATCCTTTTTTATTAATTCTCCTTTTTTCTTCTTTTTCTTTTAATTCTCTTTTTTTTTATTTAATCTTACTAACTATCTATATAAACTCTTAATTTAGAAGAGTTTATGCTGATGTGTCAACACTAGAGTGATTTTAGGGGTTTTGAACAATTATAGTTTTCTTTTTTTCTCTTTAATCCTTTTTTATTAATTCTCATTTTTTCTTCTTTTTCTTTTAATTCTTTTTTTATTTAATCTTACTAACTATTGGGCTTAATTCAAAGTATTGAATTCAATCTAATATAACTATTGAGTTTACCTCAAATTCATTTACTGACTATCTATATCTATATACTATATTAATTTATGTCACATGTCCTCTCCATGTTCCATGGTATTTGTGAAAATATTATTTACATAATATCATTTAATTATGGTAACTATATTTTCTAATTTTTTTTTTGAAAAATATTCTAACATTAATTACCCAATATTATTTGATGTTACATTTTTAAACCAATGAGATTAATTCAAAACTTTTATCTTTCACTATTTATTATTTATTTTTCTCTTTATCTCTTTAACCCAAGTGTATTTTTTTCTATTATTTTTAACACATTTACTAATCAATGGGTTTAAATAAAAATATTGAATTAAATCTAATGTCTATGATTTATTTATATCTAAATATTATTTATAAAAAAATCGCGCCGTGGCGCGGGGATCGTACTAGTTTTACTAATTTTCTTTAAAAAATTGGACAATTCATCAATTTGTAAAAAAAAAATGTTTTTTTTTTAGAAACAAAAAAAAAAAAAGTTTTTGTTCAACATTTTTTTTCTATTTCCATCTCTATTTAACAGTACTTTCGTCTAAAATAACACTACTGAGCGGTGGGCCAATATGGTATAATACCCACTCAAATTATTTCCTCGATTTAAATAATTAAAAAAAATGTATGGGGACGGATGCATGGGAAGGTACGTACGTAGGTGCATGGCTTCCGAAACTTGATCCCTCCGATGTGAAGGCGGTGAACGCGGAGTTTCATTATTTTATTATTTTTGCTCTCCTCGTCCTTTCCTTAATTCCTTTATATTACTTTTTTTTTTTACATTAAGCAATAAATAGGATGTACTACCGACATCTATGATCATTTCGTAAGACGATGTTCTGGAACTCACAACAACGAGAACTCCAAATAAAATTACAATTCAACTGAGATTTGGCAAGAAAATCAGCTGCACCATTCGCTTCTCTGTAGCAGTGCTGAATTGTGACGCTCTCTCACTCTTTGCTTAACGAATGGATCTCTTGGATTATTTGAGCGATCTCCCAAGGTATATTGTTCATTTGATTGATAGCATTGACGATGATTGCGCAATCACTTTCAACTATCACTCTTCGAATCCCCATCTCCGCTGCCAGTCTTATACTTGTATATACTGCAAAAGCTTCTGCTAGAATGACCGAACTCATCCTAACGTTACATTTATGAATCCGAAGAACTACCCCTATATTATTCCTCACAATACAACCAACATGAGGTTGAGTATTAATTTTCACCAAAGCATCTACATTGATCTTAATGACATTTATTGGAGGGCATTTCCAAATCAATTTATCAGGAGGCCTAACACGTTTAGGTAACTTCGTTTTTACCTGTCCTTTATTCCAGCATGAGATTTTATCTATAGTTTGAGTTAGAGCATAGATAATACTCGTATCAGAAGTCTTGCGGAAAATAATTCTATTTCTGAGCTCCTAAACAGAGTTTCATAAATGACACAAGTCTGTAAAAATCTATATTAAGAGCCCTAGTATTTAAAATATTTTCTGAAACATTAGTTGTTAAATTTGGAATAAGAAAACATTTTCCCAACTTAATACCCAGATTTTGAATAAGTGATCTTGTGATTTGACAATTAAACAATAAATGATTAGTATCTTCTATATCAGAATTACAAAGAGAACAAGTACTAGGAACTCTATTTATATATCTATTTAAACGGGTCGTGGTAGGTAAGATATCTAGAATAATTTTCGAAATAAAATTTTTAATATTCGGATGAATATTAAATTTCCAAATCCAGTCTGCTGAAATTTTCTTTGTGTTACAAATAGAAGATGCAGTTTTAACAGAGAATTTTCCTTTCCTTTATATTACTTGTTATTCGTATGTGATACTATAATAATACTCCTATTCCAATTAAGATGTCGTCATTTTAGGTAAAGTTTTTTTTAAGTAAATTTTGTAATTTATATTTTAAATTTATGTTTATTTAACTAAATTTTATTCTTAAAAATATAATAAATAAATTGATATTTTATTTAGTTTATATAAGCGTTAAAAATTATGTAAAAAAAAATTGTTTTGAAACCGATGAAGTAATATATTACTACATATATGATTAAATCTAAGAAAATAAATAGTTGACAAATATTATAAGATAGATTGAAAATACCTTTTGCTATTTAATTTGGTTGATTAATTTGCAGTTCAAATAATTTAATCTTATCTTAATCGATCGATTTGTGCTTAAAATTATATAATTAACTCAAATTTTAATCTTATATTTTCAATTTTATTATCTAAAAAAAAATGAGATTACATTTTAATATAAAAGGGTTATTGTGACGATTAAGATTGGAGTCACGGTCATGGTTAAGCAAAATGCAAGGAAATTACTATCCTTTTTCGGTTATTAAGGCGATTTTTTGTCGGCAGGACAAACTTTTATTAATTATTAGTCCCTTGCAAGTTGCAATCCAAATTTGTTATACATTTAGGGATTTCTGAAATTTGACATGGAACTATTTAAAATAAAAAAATATGAGCTAGGTTGATTATTACCTACTGCATCACACGAGGTTGCTTGAGTCCGTCCAAATCAGAAACCCTCTCTCCAATAAAAATATTTTATCCTTAAATTAATTTAAAAAATAAAAAAATATATTCAACTTTTACAGAATTATCAATTTAAAACATAAAAAAAAATATATTCAACTTTTACAGAATTATTATAACATATTTTAAAAAAACTAAAAAAATCAACTTATAAATTTTTTATAAATTTATTAAATATTTTTTATAACTTTAAAAAATCTTCCTTTTTTAATTATTATAATTTTTATAAAGTGATATTTTGATTTTTGTTTTCCAAATATACTATAATAATTATATCAAAATTAAATATATTTTTAATACAGTACTAACTACTAAGGGTAAATATTTTTATGGGAAATTCCGTTTGGTGCCCCTGAGGTTTTGACAATTCCGCTTGGTGTCCCAAGGTTTTTTTTTGTCCGGATGGTGCCCCTGAGTTTTGTCAAAAGTTCGCCTCATGCCCAAAACTCATATTTTCACTTTTTAAAATGAATAAAACGGCCCATTATTTTTTCTTATTTCACAAGACCACCTTTATTTTTAACAATGAATAAAATTAACCATTATTTAACTAAATCCAACATAAAAGTGAAAGAAAAAACACCTTATATATATTTTTTCAATAAAATCACACATAATTTCCAAAATTTTAGCAAAAACTCACCCATTGTTACAAATTTTTTTTTTGAAGAAAATCAACATTTATTTTTAACATGACATAAAAGATTCATTATTTTAATATTTTGCAAAAAAAAAAAAAACTCATTATTTTCCAAACATTGTACATACATAACATACCACTTATTATTTATAAACAATTTGCATCAATTCCCCCTTATATTTTTTGAAAAAAAAAATACCACTTACTGTATTATTTATAAAAGATTCATTATTTTAATTTAGAGGCCAATTTTTTTTTTCAAAAAATTGGCCTATAAAGTACAAAAAGAAAAAGAAAAATCATAAAACCATACTTTGGATAAAAAAATCTTCTTTATTCTAATTGAGTATTGGGAAAAAAAAATCAACCCTTTATTTTTTACATTACTTTTTCTTTTTCAATAAAATTCTAATCAAGTATTGGGTTAGATTGATCAATTAGGATGGTTCATGGTGGGCCAATTCGATTCGATCCGACATTTTTAGGTCAGGTCAAACCCGAAGACCGAATATTAAAAGAAAACGATAGTTGTAATGTATTTCTTTCTTGTACAATGAACTATTGTGGCTAAATATTAAATTACAAAAAAATAAGTCCGAGTTTACGCATCGACCCGAAAAAAAAATATACTACCAAAATATTAAGCCACCATATGAGCAGCCGCATTTACAATTGTTAAAATTTAGTGAGTTATAGGTAAAATATTATTTTGGAAAATAATAGGTGTTAAATATTTTTTTGGAAAAAATAACGAGCGTTTTTATTTTATTTTTTCAAAGTATGGAAATTGGAAACTAATATGTCTTTTGTATAATATTCACAACCCCATAATTTTGTTTTAAATTTTTTTGGAAGAAGGGTGATTTTGTGATAAAAAGTTTTGGAAATAATATGTGATTTTGTTAAATTTTAGAAATAAAGGTGGTTTTTTCAATTTTATCTTGAACTTAGTTAAATAATAGGTAATTTTATTCATTGTTAAAAAGTAAAAGAGGTTTTGTGAAATAAGGAAAAATAATGGGCCATTTTATTCATTTTAAAAAGTGAAAATATGAGTTTTGGGCATGAGGCGGACTTTTGACAAAACTCAGGGGTACCATCCGGACAAAAAAAAACCTTGGAACACCAAGCGGAATTGCCAAAACCTCAAGGGCACCAAACGGAATTTCCCTATTTTTATAAGGCAGATATATGGGAAGAGATTTTGGGCAGATTTTGCTTCGGTCCAAATCTCCTCTTATCCATCCCTTCGTTAATTACGTCCATTTCTCATCATCTTTGTGATGTCGGCTACACCGAATACCAATGTGTGGTCAAAGTCAAACCATACTTCTAACGAGTAATGATGATAGGTAATTAGGTAGCGATCGAAGAAATTACTCCGTATATGTTTGATGACTACTCCGTATAAGTAGTACGGAGTAGTGTTTAGGATGATTATTACAATTTACTGAGTAATTATTTATATTTATCTCGTTTAAAATGAGTTGAATTTGAGCTGCTGAATTTAAAATTAAGTTTAAAAATGTACTTTACCAAACTCATTTAATTACTCCCTCCATCCATTTATACATGGATTTTTAGAGGTAAATTTTTGTCCAATAATAGATAACCTTTTATGTTTTCTAGGTAGGAAGTCGTAATAATTTATATTGGTTTGTGTTGTTGATTTTTTAAAATAACTTGATTGATTAAAATGTGTAGTGGGTGTTAAAAAATAATAAAATTTATGAAAAAATTAGTGCAATGATGATGTTTTTTTAAAAGTAAAGTGTTTTATTAAAACTTGTACAAAATGCTAAAAACCCATGTATTTTATGAAGGAGGGAGTAGCAATTAAACTAGTTTGATCTAGTCGATTTTCTTTTTAGCATATATCCGTCCTTGTTGCTTGTGTTAAAGTCGGATGGCTCCGGTGGGGCTAAGACAAGCCGGAGGGAGGTCGTGTGTGCGGGTCCGTATACGGGAGATTCGAACAACACATAAATCCAACAGGGTTCCATCTCAAAACCAATTGGCAATAAGAAAAGTAGCCCCTTCAACCTTATATGTTGTTCAAACATTCTCTATAGTATCGATGTGGGACAACCACATTCCAACAGCTTGTGACATTGTAAATAAATAAAAAAATTATAAAGTTCACAAAATTTGAACTATTTAAATTAAGTGAGTCTCAATTTGAATCAAACTTAAACTTAAAAATATATGTAATCATACTCAGTTGCTTTAGTAGGGAATCAGTTCAAGTCGACTTTTTTTTCAAGTTGAGCTCGAACTACTCTACTCATATAATAACCCTATGAAAGTCACACGAAGTGATGCATTAAAGATCAATTGTGGTCGTGTCTACAAAGATCAACAAATGAAATGTCGACCCATGAACCTCTTGTAGGTAAACAAGTTTGAAAAGCTATTTTAGCGGCTGTAGTTGGGTTCTGGCCCACTTTAATTTCCTATCAAAAAAGGCCCACTTTAATTATTGTATATATATTGGGCTTTGGGCCCTTAATGGATTAAAAATTAGTGTGATTGATTGAGCCGGATTGTGTGAAAATGGAGCCGTATTAGTTTTATTTTTATTTTTTATTGTTGTTGTTGTTAAGGTTAGATCCGCCCTTATAATTCAAAAGTTTAAATTATGGTATGTGGGAATCACAAGCAATTTCTAATTTATCATCATTATACATTACAAAGTTAACTAAGATTCGTCTTCACAACATAACCTAAAAGTTTGAGCTATTTTGTGTTAATCGCCAAAGTATATATGCAGATGGCAGACGTTGTGTTAGTCGCCAAAGTTTGAGCTATTTTCAAAATCTTTTAGAATATGCGGCCATTGAAACTTTTGATTACGCCCATATTTTTGTCGCTATTGGAGACAAACATCAATTAAGATCTTCATATTTGCTTTAGTCCAAATAAAATTGGACTCTTTGGAACTTGCATCCATCTACTTTTATGTTGCTAGAAAAGATTGATAACAAATCATAGATACATATATATTACAGAAAAAATATTACATAAATTAATTGGTATATATATATATATATTACAGAAACTCTATATAAATAGAGCCAAATGCAAAAGTACACTTTATGCATAATAATGATTCCTCGGCTGGGGGAGTATAATTTATAAATTTCTTTGTATACACATACACTAATACACCCACTGACAATGTATGATTACCATCTCTCATTTTGCTGCATGTAAATGTGTTTACTGCATACAACAACTGAATAGCACAAGTATGACAGCAACAGCACAAGTATGACAGTGAGACAACAAGCAACACATGCAATACATCGAGCATTGAGACAACAAGCAATAGGGTATGTCTGGAAATCACCCCATGTAATGACCAAAGAATCTCTCATTTTTGGATTAAAAAAGTGTAACTAAATTGCAGAGTAACAAAAGTGTAACTAAATTGCAGAGTGCTTAGTGAAATTACCATCACCAAGTGTTAAATGCACTTAAAGATGGTAGATTTATGTGCCTTTAGAGTAACAAAAATGGTACTAAATTGCAGAGTGCTTAGTGAAATTACCATTGATTCATGAACATCTTGTCCCATGTCCCATTTAATTCAAATGGCAGAAGCACATTTGATATCAACAACACCAGGTGTCTAGGTTAATATTCCAAAAGTCAGTGTACACGAGATAATCCCTGGAAACCTACGAATTGATATGCAAGCTGCACTCAAATGAAACTAACAGCATCACTCAAGTTAAGTTGAATATCGTTAAACGCAGGCAAGCAAATTGTCAAGTTTTGAAGTTTCATACCAGTGTCGTGCCCAAGAAATTCTAATTGAGATTTCGTAGGGTGATCACACGCTGTAAGAGCTAGCATGTCTCATTCATAGTTCAACCCTGTTAGCAAATCAATGTTAAAATCTAAGACCAGTAAACTGAGAAACAGAAAGCTATAACAGAAAATGCACCAACCTTTACTTGGATTCTCTCCTGCTTTATGTTTCTTTGCTATGGACAGACGATAAACAGCCACAATTAAAAATCATGTTACTAATTCTTTGATGGAAGAGAGTCTAAGAATCAAACAAAAGGATGTACAATAAACATCTAAGTGTATAAAACTGATTTTCAGCCACAAACTTCAATTCTTTATTGCTAGGATCTAATACCATAAGAAAAACCATAGCAACTCCAATGCTAGCTGTATAATTTCCTCCAGCTTCTATTGAGAAATAACGTTTATTGTTTAATGATTCTTCAAGAGAATGGATCAATATATCACGTTTACTTTTGAACAGAAGTCCTGATTTCAGTGATCTCTTCCTGGATTAGCATTCATTAGTCATTACAATAGCAACTCCAGTGCTAGCTGTATAATTTTAAAGCACAAAAAGCAAAACCTCGGGCGCTTAAGAAGAAGCTTAACTGAGTAAAGTGCCACAATGAATGGATACACAAAACTGCATAATGTTAAAGCAAATCCCCAGCCCAATTTGACATCCAACACTTTAAGCTCACTGAAATACACATTTAGTTTATGTTTGTTTCACTTAACAGATGCTTTCATTAGTCATTACAATAGCACCTCCAATGAAAATAGGCTATGAGAAGCAAAGTGCCACAGCATCGAAAATTATACAGATTATAACTTTCATACTTCAATCCTTGAAATTGAATCAGAGTGGAGAAAGAACAATCAAAGAGCATCAAGGCTAAAAGCAGAGATGAGAAACTGAGTAATTCAACAAATCGCAAACAAAATATAATTAAAAAGTTGTTCAGACCATTCCTTAGACTCAAACAAGCAATTACACGAAGCCATTCACAGATGACTTACACAAGAACACAAAGGAGAAATTGGGCCGTTTTTATAGAACCCTAAAATCGGCCAAATTAAAAAACCCAAACAATTAAATGCGAAATTGACTATAATAGGGTTGTTGCAAGTCGAAATTGAAATCAAAATTGGGGCTATTACCTGAAGATCGTGAAAGTGAAAGGGTTTGGTGGAGAAGGCGAATTGGAACCTGCGAAGAGCCCCTTCAAACAGGCAAAATCAGTGATTTCAAAACCTTATTGAGAAATCAATTGAACTGATTAGAGACCTCACCGAGTTTGTCGTCCTGCGCCTCTCATGGAAGGAGAAAGCGATGGCTGAGATGGGAATAGGCGATGGCGATGATGAATCATCCGTTTCAATTAGCAATGTAATTTTTTTATATAATTAGCAATGTAATTTTTTTTATGTAATAATAGTAGGTTTTATGTATTTTTATTTTGTTACTCATTTTATTTGGTAAAACATGTCATTTATTATTCATGTACGTTTTCTTATAATAATTTGTTACTTTCTTATATATAATTTGATCATTATTAGTAATACGTATGAAATTATACATTACACAAAAAAAAATGATATTATATATATATGTTTTTTATTATTCTCATAAAACATGTGAATAGTAAATATGTTCTGTCAACAAAGGTAGTATATGTATATATATGATTTTTTATTATTCTAAAAAAATTGATATTATATTTATATTTTAAATATTTTTTTATTAAGACCCTTAATTTTTTTTTGCCCCGAGCCTATAAAATGTTAGGACCGGCCCTGAATCCTGCTATGTCCTCAACCCGAGATTAGAAAGTAAGAGAGTAAGATAGTAAAGAGAGAGATAGTTAAGGGAAAGACAGAAAAGAATTTGAATTCTAATTTCAATATTCTATATCCTCGTGTTATAGCCTTGTTATGGGTCTTAGGCCCAATACTTGATCTGTAACGACCCGAAATTTAAGTACTCGAATTAACCTCCATAAACCTACTTAGAAGGTAAATAAGGTTCGGAATACTAGATTATCGGGGAACGTTATAGGAGAAGTTTGATCTTCTCCCGTGAGCTTTGGATCTTACGACCGAGTACGAGTTATTATTAGGTTCATTTAAGCGGAAGATTTAGTTGTCAAAAGATGGGGATTGCGAACCCCTAGAAATGCGCGCGCCTCTTGGAGGCGTTCACCTGTCCTAGGTACTATCGTGTAAATGATTTTCAAGTCGTAAATATAAAGTGCGGAAAAAACATACATCAAAGTCGTCGTGGCATAGCCTGGTCAAAACCAAATCAAAGTAAGCGAGAAAGTAAAGAGTGCGTAAGTCATGCCTCACTCGCTCTAATCGTCCCAAAAGGTCTGTCCCGACAACCACCCACATAAGTAAGTCATATCGGGTAAGGGGTACCTGAATCTAAAAACAAGAAATAAATCGGGGTCAATCATCGGAAATATACACACTCAATGCCATATAAAGAGGCATACTTAAACTACATGAATGTTAAAATATAACACATAAGCAAGTGTATAGATATATATAAATGCGGAATAAACACACAAGGGCCCTTATCATCATCATAATCATCATCATCGTCACCATCATATCATAATATCTTCTCAAACGTACTCATCCTTCTCAAACATACTCATTCTTTCTCATCATAAGTCTTTCATCATTTTATTCGTGTTCCATCGAATATAAGTCATTTATTCAGATTTTGACGGTCGTCCTACCATAGACACATAACATACATATGAAGTGTTGGATTTACTAAGTTCATCCTACGTCATATTACCGGTTTATATCCCTAAACATGTTAATAGGTCACGTGATGCATGAAGACTCTCGATAAGACAAAGAGTATCACATAAATCCATCATGAGTAAGTCCAGGGGACTTACCTAGAGTCCGAAGAATAAGCAAACAATAAAATGCGCAACCAATGATCCAATCAACGAGAGCCTAGTAATTTCATTAAGCTCTCATTAGGTGGTATTCTAATGCATGGCGCCCAACCTAATAATCAACATACATCCACATGAGGTTCACGATTCTATAGATTACGCACTTTGGTTAAGTGATCCGGACTTAACCAGTTATAAGCTATATCGTATTATCACATAATCGATTTTCTTCTTATCGGATCATGAGCCAAGTTATGAGTATACTTTATTTCTTTATTTTATATGCTCTAAGTTTCGGTTATGCCATCATATATTTAACCATATTCTTAGCATTCCCTTAACCGAGTTTTCTAACCGAGTCAAAATAAACACTGGTTACTAAAATTATAATCAATCTTGATCCAACCGTTGGATTGCAGTAATATTTAAAGGGAAGTTAGATAACATTTTCATGAACATCATATTAAAATTTCAGCCGAATCACACCGTTGGATTGGAAATAAATTTCAAATTACAGAGGCATATATATCCATTTTGTTTCTTGACGTTTGCTACAAAACACAACCAAAAATACATAGAGGCTCCAAGTCCTAAGCCCTTTCCAAGCACACAAGATCTATTCCTAGAGAGGGGGAGGTGGATGAGGAATTACCTTTGAAGAATCCCACACAAACGACTCAAGAACACCCTCGGGAGTCCTTCGGAACACCTTTCAAACACCTTGCCATTTTGTCACCAAAAATCCCAAAACATGATTTAGATTCTTACTCAAAGTTGAATAAAAGGATTTATAACACATGTTGGAACTGAGTTTTGAAAGAAAGGAAGGGTTCTTACCAAGAAATCAAGTCAAACTCTCAAGACCCTTCAAAAACAGTTTTCTGCAGCTCCAAAGATGGACGATTTTGGCTGGGCAAAAGACCTTGGATTTTTGTGTTTGAGATATGTATGGAAATCTAGATTCAAGACGGATCCATGTCCACCGAGGTTTCTCAATTTGGATGAGTATGGAGGGAGTTATGCTATTTCTTGTGAAGGTTGTCCAAAATGGACCTAAAATGGAGCAATGCTCTCCTTCTCTCTCTCTCCTCTCAAGTGACAGTGGGGCTTCTTTGGATGAGCTCCTCATGAGTCTTGGGGTCAGGCTTATAGAGGAGAGGGGTGGTTGGCTTCATGATTCAAAGCATGGGTGTGATGGGAAGGAAGTGATGGGAGTGGTTGAATGTCTACATTCATAAGCAATCCACAAGTCAAGGATTTGGTGGCTCAATGTTAGGCAATTTGGGTGGATGACCTCTTTAACATAATGTAAAATCCGAGCTCGCGAAGCGTTAAAATCCGTTACGTTTATAAGATACGAGAAAAGTAGCTTGGGTATATTTTTCCCATCATTGAATCCATGTAAAGCTAGGCATAAAATTTTTAAATTTTCCGGGTTTTCATAATTATAAGGGAGGATAATATTTGGATTATCCTACGGATATTTTATAAATATTAATTAAATTTTGGTCTTTACAATCATCCACCTCTAAAAACAAGTCTCGTCCCCGAGACAAAAGGTTTAAACCGGTGGAGAAGGTTTTAAAACTTGAGTCCTTGAATCGTAACAAAAGGCACACGATCATCCTGGATGCGTCGTCCAGGAATCTCACGCAACCTTTGTCACGACCGTAATAATCCTGAACGGCGTCGTCGAGCATGTGAACGGGCGCCCCCGTCACATCTCGCCTCAACCCCCTAAAGTATCACAACTCGAGAGAATCATCACACTACCGCTTAGGGATGGCAACGGGGCGGGTTCGGGGCGGGGAGTACCCTCCCCGTCCCCGGCCCCGCTTGCAAAAAGTCCCCCCGTCCCCGTCCCCGTTCGGGGATAAAAAATGCCCCCCGTCCCCATCCCCGTCGGGTCCCCGTCCCCATCGGGGAATCCCCGTCCCCGCGTAATTTTTCCCGTTTGCATTCCCCGCGGGTTTCCCCGTCGGGTTCCCCATTTAAAACTTATGGTTTCCCTCATTTAATAAAAAACTATAAGATATTATTAAAGTTATGTAAAAAATATGATATAAATATTACATATAATATCTCATAAATGTAAATTATAAGGTAAAAGTTTTAAAATAAAAACAAAATTATTTAAAATTAGGTAAGATGTAAATAAAAACGGGGATTTCATACTCCCCATCGGGGATCCCCGCGGGGTTCCCCAACGGGGGCGGGGCGGGGCGGGGATCGGGTTGGGGACTACTATCCCCGTCCCCATCCCCATCCCCGCAGCGGGGATTCCCCGCCCCATTGCCATCCTTACTACCGCTAGGTCTTAGCGAAAATTCCACGATGGCCATCGCGGAAAATCCGTATCCACTTCGCGAAGCACAATGAGCTTACCCGGATCATGGAAGCTTAAACTCAATCATTTTCGAATCAATTTCAATTAAAAGGTGTTGGCGTCCCGACACGACTTGGTCTAGACTCCGCTCGACTTTCTCTCTCGGGAGGTGGTCATCCACCTCTAAAGTTCAAACCCGATTCCCGACATTCTATTCTCCCAACAGGAGGGTGGATCAAAAATCCACCTCTAAGGATCAAACATATGATCTCATTACGACTCAATCAAAACAGAGGGTGGATTAACATCCACCTCTAAGGCTAAGCCTTATTCCTTTTCCTAGGTTCAATATTCCGACATACCATCATTTATCAACCATACTCACAACAATCACATAATCATAATGATATCATATCAGTCATATATCATAAAATATCACATATCAATGATAATCACATCATGTAGGACCGCTCATGGGCCCCACCACGCATATCAATCACAGAAAATGCGCACTCAATCACAGAGGTAAACACCCAATCACACATAGTACGGCTAAGGGTCCCCCTCCCAGGTACTCACCGGCCACTCACACAGTCGAAACTATATCTGCCCGTGGCTGTACATACGACGCTAACAACTCATCTAATACATCTCCATAGCTCGCCCGTATACTCTCCTCTGTCTCCCAAGTAGCCTCCTCGGGGCTCCTCCTATCCCACTTTATAAGTACCAACGGTACCTCTCTGCGCCTCAGCTTCTTGACCCGACGGTCAAGAACAGCAATCGGATGCTCCACGAAGGTATGGTCAGGTGCTATCTCTAATCCAGATTGGTCCAATCTGTGACTCGGATCTAGCTCGTACTTCCTCAGCTATGACACGTGGAAGACATTGTGTATACCACCCAAACGCGGCGGTAAAGCAACTCTGTAAGCAACCTCTCCTACTCGCTCGAGGATCTCAAAGGGGCTCACATATCTAGGGCTCAGTTTTCCCTTCATCCCGAATCGTCGGATTCCTCTCGTCAGTGACACTCGCAACCAGACATGATCTCCAACCTCAAAGGCCAACTCAGTCCTGCGCCTATCAACATACTTCTTCTGTCGGTCGTGCGCAACCCTCAGATGCTCTCGGATCCGTCTGACCTGATCTGTCGCGTCCTGCACGTACTGTGGTAGTGTCCCAACTCGGTCTGCAGGCTCATCCCAGCAGATAGGCGACTTGCATCGCCTCCCGTACGACACCTCAAAAGGAGCCATCCTGATCGATGAATGATAGCTGTTGTTGTACGAGAACTCTACTAGGGGAAGATGTCGAACCCAAAGGTTCCCCCACTCCAAAACACAAGCCCTCAGCATATCCTTCAGCGTCTGAATTGTCCTCTCGCTCTGCCCGTCCGCCTGCGGGTGATAGGCCGTGCTGAAATGCAACTTGCTCCCCAGAGCCTCGTGCACCTGCCTCCAGAATCTCGAAGTGAAGCGGCCATCTCTATCGGATACTATCCTCTCGGGAACCCCATGAAACCTCACTATATGCTGTATAAAAACATCGGACTAAATCAGACACAGGCCATTTCTCCTGAATCGGAATGAAATGGGTGGTCTTGGTCAACCTGTCACGACGTCCATCGTGATATCCGTCCACTTCCACACATGATCGGGAAGTGATCGTGTCATCCCTCCGGGATTCTGGTGCTCTATCCGTACTTGTTGGCAAACCTGATATCGCGCTACAAACAAAGCGACATCAGTCTTCATCCTGCACCACCAGAACGTCCTCCTCAAGTCCTAGTACATCTTATTTGATCCCGTATGAATCGAATAAGGAGTGGAATGTGCCTCTATCATGATCTTCTGCTTCAGGTTGTGCACATCAGGCACAACAACTCGTCCCTACAGCATCAACATCCCATCATCTTGGGTGGTAAAAGACATACAGTGGCCCTAGGCCATGCGCTGTCGAATATCGGAAATCCGCGGACACTCTGCCTGCGCTCGCCAGATCTCATCCATCAACTCTGACTGAACCTCCAGGAAACTCAGTTGTCCACTCTCTCGGTGTGACCAGACCTCTATCCCAGAACTCATCAGATCTCTCCGCAACTCTGGCTGGGTTGTCAACCTCGATAAGGTAACCTCCGGATGAGTCTTCCTACTCAGCGCATCGGCCACTACATTGGCCTTCCTCGGGTGATACTCAATCTCCAACTCCTAGTCCTTGATCAACTCCAGCCACCTCCTCTGTCGCATATTCAGCTTCTTCTGCGTGAAAATGTACTTCAGATTTTTGTGATTGGTCATGATCCTCACTGACGTGCCATACAGATAGTGCCTCCAAATCTTGAACGCATGTACCATTGCGGCTAGCTCAAGATCGTGCGTGGGGTATGACTCCTCCCCTGGCTTCAGCTGGCATGAAGTGTAAGCGATGACCCGATCCCTCTGTTGTAGCACACAACCTAAACCTGAACTCGAAGCATCCGTGTAGACCACGAAGTCCTCCGTCCCCTCTAGTAGTGCTAACATTGGCGCGGATGTCAACTTCTGCTTCAGTAGATCAAAACTGGCCTGGCATGCCGGGCTCCACTCAAAGGGTACTCCCTTCTTCGTCAGCTGCGTCATCGGCCTAGCTATGTTGGAGAAGCCCTCGACGAATCGTTGGTAATAGCTAGCCAAACCTAGAAAAGACCTGATGTCTCTAACGTTCTTGGGGACCTCCCAAGCAACGATAGCATCAACCTTCGATGCGTCTACTGATATCCCTACTGCGGATATAACATGACCAAGAAACATCACATCGGAGAGCCAGAACTCACACTTGCTAAACTTCCCGAACAGTTTATGCTTCTACAGAATCCTCAGGACAATCCTCAGGTTCTCAGCATGCTCCTCTCTGCTCCTCGAGTAGATCAAGATGTCGTCGATAAATACCACCACGAATCTATCAAGAAAATCGATGAACACCCTATTCATCAACACCATGAAGGCGGCTGGCGCGTTGGTTAGCCCGAACATCATAACCACAAACTTGTAGTGTCCGTATCTGGTCCTAAAAGCCATCTTCGGGATGTCCTCTGCCTTCACCCTCAGCTGGTGATAACCCAAACGCAAATCTATCTTCGAGAAGACGACAACTCCTTGTAGCTGATCCATCAAGTCGTCTATTCTCGGCAACGGGTAACGGTTTTTCACCGTAGCCCGGTTCAACTCCTTGTAATCTATGCATAGCCTCAACGACCCATCCTTCTTCTTCACGAACAATAGTGGTGCTCCCCACGGAGAAGCACTCGGCCCGATGTAGCCCTTCCCGGCTAGCTCCTCCAACTGTGCCTTCAACTCGACCATCTCTTTCGGCGCCATCCTGTACGGGACCCTCGAAATCGGCCTGGTGCCTGGCTCCAACTGTATAGCGAAATCAAAATCTCGTTGTGGCGGAAGTCCTGGTAGCTCGTTTGGGAAATGTCAGCAAACTCACTAACAACGGGGACATCTGTCAGGCTAGGTCGCTCATGATCCACCTCTAAAGCATAACACCAGTAGCTCGTACATCCCTGGTCTAGAAGTCTCATCGCTCGAACGACGCTGATTTGGGCTCCGCGGGTCGTGGCCTCTTTCCGCCAGATGGAGTGTGAAAAGCTGAAGACGTGGCAGCTGTCAGACGTAGCTGCTGATCATAGCGGAGGATCATCTCTAGAAATCTGTCATATGTCATTCCCTCCATGCTGGTAGAGATCAAAAGAATGTCTGGCGGAAGCCTCATAGAAAGCATGTGGATGTGCATCTCGTCGGTCTTACATACCCCTCCACAATAAACGAGCTCCTTCTTGAACTGGCAGATGATCTTGGAGAAAGATAGTCGTGCGTCGTAGCGGGTGCTGAAGAATGCAACCTCTCGTGCTTCTTGTGTCCTAGATGGACAGTACTCTCTCAGCATCAACTTCCTGAACTCCTCGTAGGTCCATGCAGTACGATCATCACGATAGACAAGCCATCTGTCAAAAGAATCTCCTCGAAGCTGCCCAGCTGCAAGTCTCCCCGGATCGGGTACTCCAATCAAGCTGAAAACTCCATCGAGTCCTCTGAAGAACTACTCGATATCCTCTTCGGGTCCGGCCTGGAAGATAGTCGGGCTACTCTGTGATAGTCTTTTCACCCAGTCGGTGACGCCAGCTGATCTCTTTCGCTCCAGCAACGCGAGTAATGCCCTCTCTATCGCTGATCCCTGCTGTTGCCTATCAACTGATCCCTGCTGTCCGGGGATCTCGACCTCAGTGTCGGTCTCAGTCTCAGTCTTAGTCTCTATCTCAGGAATACGGCCACGACCTCGGCCACGTGGTCTCCCGCGTCCTCTACTAATCTCGGTGTCGACCATGATGACAACTTGACATTTAAGTGTACTCAATATACACCTCAATAAAACGTCTTCTTCAAGGAAGACGGCCCTCAGGCACATTCGATTCACATAATTACATCCCTTCAAGGGGATGGCCCGCAAACACAGTTTTATATCACACGGAAGCTAACTAGATATCTATCCTTCGAGGGATAGCTTGACGAATCCGCCTCTAAATCCTATCCTACTCCAACCACCATGGTTGCTCCCTTGGAGTCTTCCAGGCCCGTCTGTAAGAAAAAGCTAGGCAGTGTACCCGAACCCTTCTACATCACTGAGGATGCCTATCGCCTTGTCTCTACTCGTCGATCCTATCTCTCGTCTATAAAGATCCTAACCATTTTCATTTTCCAAAGGGTTTTCATCTTTGCCCTTTAAACACTTCGAAATCCTTGAAAATTTCCAAAACGGTGGGCGAGTTTTGAAAATTATTTTTTTTAACTCGTGCGTACTCAGGTCGAACAACATTGGCTCTGATACCAACTTTGTAACGACCCGAAATTTAAGTACCCGAATTAACCTCCATAAACCTACTTAGAAGGTAAATAAGGTTCGGAATACTAGATTATCGGGGAACGTTATAGGAGAAGTTTGATCTTCTCCTGTGAGCTTTGGATCTTACGACCGAGTACGAGTTATTATTAGGTTCATTTAAGCGGAAGATTTAGTTGTCAAAAGATGGGGATTGCGAACCCCTAGAAATGCGCGCGCCTGTTGGAGGCGTTCACCTGTCCTAGGTACTATCGTGTAAATGATTTTCAAGTCGGAAATAGAAAGTGTAGAAATAACGTACATCAAAGTCGTCGCGGCATAGCCTGGTCAAAACCAAATCAAAGTAAGCGAGAAAGTAAAGAGTGCGTAAGTCATGCCTCACTCGCTCTAATCGTCCCAAAAGGTCTGTCCCGACAACCATCCACATAAGTAAGTCATATCGGGTAAGGGGTATCTGAATCTAAAAACAAGAAATAAATCGGGGTCAATCATCGGAAATATACACACTCAATGCCATATAAAGAGGCATACTTAAACTACATTAATGTTGAAATATAACACATAAGCAAGTGTATAGATATATATAAATGCGGAATAAACACACAAGGGCCCTTATCATCATCATAATCATCATCATCATCACCATCATATCATAATATCTTCTCAAACGTACCCATCCTTCTCAAACACACTCATTCTTTCTCATCATAAGTCTTTCATCATTTTATTCGTGTTCCATCGAATATAAGTCATTTATTCAGATTTTGACGGCCGTCCTACCATAGACACATAGCATACATATGAAGTGTTGGATTTACTAAGTTCATCCTACGTCATATTACCGGTTTATATCCCTAAACATGTTACTAGGTCGCGTGATGCATGAAGACTCTCGATAAGACAAAGAGTATCACATAAATCCATCATGAGTAAGTCCAGGGGACTTACCTGGAGTCCGAAGAATAAGCAAGCAATAAAATGCGCACCCAATGATCCAATCAACGAGAGCCTAGTAATTTCATTAAGCTCTCATTAGGTGGTATTCTAATGCATGGTGCCCAACCTAATAATCAACATACATCCACATGAGGTTCACGATTCTATAGATTACGCACTTTGGTTAAGTGATCCGGACTTAACGAGTTATAATCTATATCGTATTATCACATAATCGATTTTCTTCTTATCGGATCATGAGCCAAGTTATGAGTATACTTCATTTATTTATTTTATATGCTCTAAGTTTCAGTTATTCCATCATATATTTAACCATATTCTTAGCATTCCCTTAACCGAGTTTTCTAACCGAGTCATTATAAACACTGGTTACTAAAATTATAATAAATCTTGATCCAACCGTTGGATTGCAGTAATATTTAAAGGGAAGTTAGATAACATTTCCATTAACATCTTATTAAAATTTCAGCCGAATCAGACCGTTGGATTGGAAATAAATTCCAAATTACAGAGGCATATATATCCATTTTGTTTCTTGACGTTTGCTACAAAACACAACCAAAAACACATAGAGGCTCTACTTCCTAAGCCCTTTCCAAGCACACAAGATCTATTCCTAGAGAGGGGGAGGCGGATGAGGGATTACCTTTGAAGAATCCCACATAAACGACTCAAGAACACCCTCGGGAGTCCTTCGGAACACCTTTCAAACACCTTG
Organism: Persicaria tinctoria; assembly: GCA_037127255.1. NCBI lineage: Eukaryota > Viridiplantae > Streptophyta > Magnoliopsida > Caryophyllales > Polygonaceae > Persicaria > Persicaria tinctoria. The sequence continues at coordinate 41,472,907 of JBANSL010000020.1, forward strand.
CCATTTTGTCACCAAAAATCCCAAAACATGATTTAGATTCTCACTCAAAGTTGAATAAAAGGATTTATAACACATGTTGGAACTGAGTTTTGGAAGAAAGGAAGGGTTCTTCCCAAGAAATCAAGTCAAACTCTCAAGACCCTTCAAAAAATAGTTTTCTGCAGATCCAAAGATGGACGATTTTGGTTGGGCAAACTACCTTGGATTTTTGTGTTTGAGATATGTTTGGAAATCTGGATTCAAGACGGATCCATGGCCACTGAGTTTTCTCCATTTGAATGAGTATGGAGGGAGTTATGCTATTTCTTGTGAAGGTTGTCCAAAATGGACCTAAAATGGAGCAAGGCTCTCCTTCTCTCTCTCTCCTCTCAAGTGACGGTGGGGCTTCTTTGGATGAGCTCCTCATGAGTCTTGGGGTCAGGCTTATAGAGGAGGGGGTGGTTGGCTTCATGATTCAAAGCATGGGTGTGATGGGAAGGAAGTGATGGGAGTGGTTGAATGTCTACATTCACAAGCAATCCACAAGTCAAGGGTTTGGTGGCTCAATGTTATGCAATTTGGGTGGATGACCTCTTTAACATAGTGTAAAATCCGAGCTCGCGAAGCGTTAAAATCCGTTACGTTTATAAGATACGAGAAAAGTAGCTTGGGTATATTTTTCCCATCATTGAATCCATGTAAAGCTAGGCATAAAATTTTTAAAATTTCTGGGTTTTCATAATTATAAGGGAGGATAATATTCGGATTATCCTACGGATATTTTATAAATATTAATTAAATTTTGTTCTTTACATGATCATCCCATTCTCATTACAAACCCATATATAGATTAAGGTACATTTAAAAAATTTTAAAAAGTTGTCAGGGTTCAAATCGGAGACCTATAGATACTAGCCACAAGTCTTTTCCAGTTGAGCTATTCCGGAATGGTTAATCCCTTATAGCACAATCTCTTGTCCCTTTTCTTTGAATGAAATCACCCTTTTCTTGAAATCGAACGTAAATGGACTCAAATCCGTCATCCAATCCACCCCTAAAATCTTATCACATCCCCCTAGCTTCAGCGTCCTGATATCGCAAGGATAAGTATGCCCCTACATTTCCCATCGAATTTTCTTACATACGGGTTGGCCGAAGGTTTGGCTGTCGTTGGCCACATGCACTTCTATCAAGCCTGCTTCGGTCAGCTCACATTTCAGCTCCTTCACCTTCCTTGTGTCCAATAAGATGTGTACTACCACTATCTAGCAACACAGTGAAGGTTTTCCCAATGCACACACTGAGCACTTTGATGGTAGTCTTTGGGCTATTTCCTTCTAAGGCGTGCACATAGATCTCAAGTTCACCGTCCTCTTTCAGCTTCTCTTCGTCTTCTGTTTCTGCGTCCACTTCCGCAGCCACGAGGCTATCAACTCGAATTACGTGCTGTCAACTTTATCTTCACCATTCAGATCATCCAAATTACGTGCTGTCAACTCGACTCCTCGACGACCGTAATTTCGGTCACTAGAAGCGATCAGTAGAGATGTCACTCACGACCAAGAACAAGCTCGGATTTGTCACCGGCGCTTTTCGGAGACCTCCGGAAACTTCACCATTGTGTCAGCACTAGGATCGCTGCAACAACATGGTAGCTTACTGGCTGCAAAGTTGTTAAAATCACGATTCGATCCTACGATTTCAACGATCCAAAAATGGAAAAATGATCTCAATCCTGTTTTTGCGATTCTAACGATCCTATCAAAAATGTTTGTTATAAGATATTTCTATCATTTACACTTTAAATCTAAGAAATTTATAATATATTCAGTTAATCTATATTATATTTAGTTTATTATTAATATTTTAAAATCTTTATTTGTATTTTTTATGATTTAACATACTTTTTATCTAATATTAAACATATTAACTTCATTTTAAAAAAATTCATTCATGCAGTGGAATCTTACGATTCTACGATCAGATTTAGAATCTCGATTTAGAATCTCGATTTTAATAACATTGGCTGGCTGGTTCACTCAGTCGAAAAGCATATTGTAGAGACCATCTTGTACTCTCGAAATGAATCTCATATTTGGCAAGAACTGACAAACAGGTTTGGTACTCCCAATCGCAAAAGATTTTATCAAATTCAGAAAGAGATTTCTACTGTAGATAAAGAAAATCTAGGAATTTCGGATTATTTTACAAAGTTTAAGAGATTGTGGGATGAGTATGTCACTTTGATTGAAAATCAGATATGCGATTGTGGATCTAATCGCTCTGTGATGAGGTTGATTCAAGATCAACAAATTATTCAGTTTTTAATGGGGCTGAATGAGGCTTACAATGTCGTTAGAGGGAATATCTTGATCATGAAACCCCCTCCTGATATTGATGAGGTTTATCGATTGCCAATTCAAGAAGAGGAGCAGAGAAGCATGAATAGAAGTTCAACTGTTGAAGGCGATGGTGCTGCCTTTGCCTCTCAGAATTCAAGATCTGGCAATCAAGGTTCCAAGAAGACATTGTTTTGTGACCATTGCAAGGTTGCAGGTCATGCTATTGATAAATGCTGGAAAATTCATGGCTTTCCAAGCAACCCATCCACATGATCTTATTGTGATCACTACAAACACTACAAGAAAAACGGTGTATCGCAACGACTTTTGGCAACGACATTTTATTTTCGTTGCAAAAGATTTGCTTTTTGCAACAACTAAAAATTGTCGTTGCAAAAGGTTGTTGCAATAATAAAAAACCTCATTTGGCGCTCGTTCGAGCGTTGGCGGGCAAGTTGCAAATTTGAGTTATATCTTTGGCAACAATATTATTGTTGCAATAGAATTTACATAAATAAAGGTTATCTTTTGCAACGACAACTTTTGTTGTTAAAAATCAAGTAAAAGTATGGCAACAAAAAATTGTTACCATAGATAAACCAAAAGATTTATAAGGAAAACTTGAAAATACTTTTCATTAAAAAAATATCATAAAAATCATTAGAAAAAGGAAAAACAAGAGCTTCCCTCGGCTTCTCCTCCAGTCCTCTTCAACTGACCTCTCTCTCTGTGAACCCTAGCCTGGATGTCGTCACCACCACTTTTTCAGCCGCCGCCACCGCCTCCACCACCACAACCACTACCGCCACCACCGCCTCTCCTCTTTTTCTCGCACCCCTCTTTTTCACATTCAAGTTGAGATCTCCCTCACCCCTCTTTCCCTACCTCCGTTTCTCAATCTTCCTCTGTTGCCTCTCTTACTCTCTCACTCCTTCTCTCTTCGTCCTTATTCTCTGCCTCTCTCTTAGATCCCTCGAATCTCGACCCCAAATCGAAGACAAAGGCTGGTATATCTCCTGCCGACTCCGACACTGTCCAGACGCCACCTCCAGCAGCACTCTCCCTCTCCTCCTCCATCTGACGTTGGCGGCTAAACCTTGCAGCGATGACTACTCAGTCTAGTTCATGAACGCCACCAAGAGCCACCGATGGTTAGTTCTCTTCCATTGATGCTTCAAATCTAGGTTTAGATTCTTTGGTTCAGATCTAGGTTTTCAATTTTGGTAAAATCCGCTCTTGCACGGATCGAAGAGGTTAGGGTCTTCTTCCCCATTATTGATTTTGTTCTCAGGTAGATCTAGAAGGAGTGGAATGCTTTAGAGTAAGTTCTCACATCCCTGATTCTGTGGCTTCTGAATTGGAATGGTACGAAAAATTGTGGATGTTTTTTATGGCTCTGAAACCATTTACTTCTGCTTTGTGATTTTGATATTATGTTTTTATTATCAATCGTTTAAAGTATTTAGGATTGTGATAATCATTCATTTCCCACTCTCTCCTAACATGCTTTTTTTGAAGAGGAGATGACATAGCTCGCCTAAGCTTACTATTGTTGTGATCTTGTTTTTCATTATAGTGATCAGATTGCAATTGAGTTGATATCTTCTTTCTTTTGCTTAAAATGTGCTGATCATTGATCAATGGTTTGATTTCATTTTCTACACACCTATTTATTGTGAGCTTTACCCTAGCAAATCTTTTTTTTTTGTTTGATGATAGTTTAACATCTATCTTGATTAGAGGAGTGTTGAATCTGATCGTTTATTTGGCCTCTCTTTTACTAGGTTTGAGAATCTCTGTCAGGTATGACATGTTGTAAATCTTTATTCATCGTTTGTAAGGGAAAAAGAGTGCTCGAGGAAGTCTTGTTAACTGCCTTTTTCCCCTTGTCTGCTAGATAAAAGTTTATGGGATTGTGATTTACAATATAGAAAGTGAGATCACTTAATTGTTTCTTTTTATGACCATTGTCATCAAGTCAACAATTTCATTCTTGCAGTAGATTTGATGCTTCTGTCTAGACAAACATTTTGTGCCCTATATTATATATATCTACATATTCAGAAGATATAAATAGCAACCTAGATGTGGCATTTTCTTGTACCTTTGAAATTTTTATTTCAATTTGGGTTGCATGTGTGGATTAAATGAATTAATGTCCAAATGTCCAACAATGGCATATGTGATCTCTATTTCTAATGGTGATTGGTCTTGTTGAGATGACATGCAAATAATAATTGTTTTTAACCCATCACTTACATAGATCATTCTTTTTTTTTTTTTGCTCTTTCTTGTTCTACTAGTGACTAGTAGCTATGTTTTCAACACTTTCTTATTATTTGAGATAGCATAGTACTTTTTATATGTATGGATTTTTTTTTCTCTTTTTGCTCATTGATTGAAGCACCAAATGCTTTTGACCATCTGTTTCCCATTCATATAGATCTCTTTTAAGTCCTATAGAGTTGGAAAGGAGACTGCCACGTTTTGTACACTCGCCAAGGTAATTGGATACCATTTATATCCTACCTACAATAAGTTAAAAGAAAAAGAACAATATTGTGCTTGAATTGATAGTGGGATACCATTAAGCAACAACCTAATAAAACTGAAGGTTTCAGGTTTGGTTGTTCATACTTGTTTGGTTTTGTCCAGTATTGGGACTCGACTTGAAGTGTGTGTCTAGTCGATCGACTTAGGCTGTTGTTGCGTGAGCTCCTGCGTGTGCTGTTTTGGCTGTAATATTTTACTGTTCTTTGTAGCTGTGTATCCGATTGTTGCAGTTGTGCATCGTTGCTGCAGGGGATGGGGTTTGTGTAAGTTGTGCTGTTGCGTTTTGTTGCTACTGAAATGGTGGGTTTATTGTGCATCTGCGTGTGGTGTTTGTGCTGATCTGGGCTGCGCTGCTGCATTTTGTTAGTGATGTTTGATAGAATGTTGAGCTATAACATTTTTTTTTCAAACTATATGTCTAGTGAGTTACTTCTTATCGTCTCTTTTTTCTCATTGATTTAGGCTCGGGTTAGTGTTTGCTACCGTCGTGAATGCTTGAGGGCTCCCTGGTGCTTGCTTGTGTCAACAGAGGTGCTGGGTACAAGCGGATTGATCAGGACTTGAGGCTTGAGGGCTTGGCTTCACAAATTGAGTGTGGACTTGGCTACAAGGTATGGTTGCTACTCTTGTCTCTTTCAATTTCAGATTGTGTTTGAGGGCTTTACTTTTCACTCATTTTTTTGTTACATGCTTGCTGTATAGGTTTTGGTAGAGAGTAATGGGTCGAAGAGAGAAATTCAGACTAAGGTAAAATATAATGCCGAGTAACTAAGAACATTGAAAATTTATGGGCTAAATAAGTTGTTTTTTCCAAGATATTATGGTTGTTCTACTTTGGTCCTCAAGGTTTTCTTTTCTATTCTGTTTTGGTACTCCATGTTCATAATATTTGACAAAATCAGCATATTTATAGTAATGACCACAATGGATCAATGAAGAGGACAAAAAAATTGAAGCTCATAACATTTGACACAATATTGAGGACCAAATGTAGTGATTTCCTCAAGTAATTTGTCCTGGAAAGATCAGCTAATGAAGTGACTTTTTCAACTAAGCAGTGTGTTCCTATTCTTAATTTCCTAGCAGAGGCCAAATGTCTTACCAGTTGAGGCTAACAATCTTGGGATGCAAGTATGCTCTCATTCAAGAGAAGGTCTTGTTCCTTCAAGAAAAGGTATGTTATAGAAAACTAATTCATTGTTTATATTTACTTATTAGTATTCTAATCATGCATGCTCTTATCAATATATGCATATGTTATTTTGATTTTCATAGCTAAAAGAAAGAGAATTTCTAAGCTAATTAGTAGAGTTTCTATGGGTTTACAAGGAGAGGAAGTTGCAAGTCCGACCCCTAGGGAGAGCATAGCTTTAGGTGAGTAAACTGATATGCTAGATAACCTTAAATCTGAGTATTTATATGAGATCAAAATAAATCCAAAACAAATTAAAGAAGCACTCTGAAAGCTTAAAAGGCACCTCCGTATCTAGCACTGTCACGACTCGTGATAGGTATCCCACGAGTCGTGACAGCCTGCAGTAGCTCTCAGAACACATAGATCCTCTTTTCATGACTCGTAAAGGGTCTCCCACAAGTCGTGACGGCCTATAGTAGCCGAAGATCACTCAAATCCCCCTTTCATATCATGTGAATGATCTCCCATGAGTCGTGACAGCCTATAAGCTATCATAAACTCCTTTACTTGATGATCTCCCATGAGTCGTGACAGCCTATAAGATATCATAAACTCCTTTACTTGTCGAGTTTCAAGCTTATGGTGCATTGCGTTTGTAGTTACTAAAAAAGAACTAACAATCTTTTTGGTTTTTAATATTATAGATGAGCATACAAGAAACACCGGTGGTGTCTTATCACATTCAAGCATAAATTGAAATGGAACTACGAATCTTGTGCAAGTTAATGAGTCAAATGAGAGTCAACCTGAAGAGGTTGTTCCTTGGTGAGAAGGTATATTATAGAAAAACCATGTGTTCATTATAATGTTGATCAATATTGTGATAACGAGCTCATAAATATATTTCCTTATTTTCAATACTATAGAAAAATCAGGTATATTATAGAAAAAGTCATGGAGATAGGAAAATCTCCGTGGTGTGAATGCTCAATTTATTGTAAGTGAATAATCGACTATACTAGTCCTCTTGAATATTTCAATACTTCCATGTGATAAATTTCCTTATTTTCAAACAACTAGTTTATAATGTTAAATAAATATTTTAAATTGTTTTTCCATATCACAAGCCTACCTCTCAAGGAACATTAATTCTGCATGTCCTTGTCTTTGACATTTCCTTCTATTGACAAACGTGATACAGATCCATAATTTTTTTTTTCTGATCTCATCTTTCCATTCATTTCTGCAAGCAACCATGAAACTAAATGATGAGCAGCCAATGGCTCTAACTAGTCCAAAGCTAGGAAATGAATATTTGGAGTATGAGAAGGTGAATATAGTTGAAGTGATAATACAAAATCCTGTAGTTGGAGATATATGCAAATGAGACAATTTAGAGGTGAACTTTCCTACTTACAATGTTAATCATATTTTTTTTTTCATATTTATGGTGCCTGAAAACTACAAGAAAAATAGTATTTAGTGTGATACTCTGAGATGTTGGTCTTACATATCTTCTGTATTGTTGTCCAAGCTGAGAATCACTAGTAAAATATATTTTTAATGCAGTTCTCAATGGATGAATTGGTGAATGAGGTCAAGAACTCCATACAAGACTACGAGGAGGAACATGTTAAAGAACAGGTTTGTATGTTCTACCACATCTGAACACGGATGATGAATGCGAGTTTTTGTGGATTAGTTTGCATATGGAAAGAAATGATATATAGCTTGTCTGGGAGAAGAAACAATAATATATTTTGGTAGTTAGAATGCATATGGAAGCATAGATTATGGATCGGAGTAGTTTTTTGGATTACAATGAACGGATGATTTGAGTATTATATGTAATGATGAAGTTACATGCTTAAAACATGTAAATTTTGTATGGTTTTGTGGACAATCTATGTATTGGTACAAATGAATGTGTTTTGAGGAACCTACAAGACCTATGTGGCATGTATTGAAATAGGAGATTGCAAAAATGTCAGTTGTTACTAAAGACAACATTTATCTGTTTTGCAACAATTTTTTCGTTGTGAAAGATCTTATTTATTTTCATAGTCTCTATTGCAACGACAATTGTCATTGCAAAAAAGAATTCATCTATCTTATCACAGTACATCATTTTGCAACGAGAAAGTTGTTGCAAAAGGTAGGCTTATAGCAACAACATTAGTCATTGCAATACCCACCAAGAAATTCTAAACTTCTTTAGCAACAACATTTTTGTTGCGATTTTTTTTGTTTTTGCAACGCCGTTGTTGTTGCAAAAGAGTAATGGCAATCGCAACGACCTTTCTTGTTGCTAAAACTCATCATTATTTTACAAGATATATGCGTTTAGCAACGACAAACGTGTTGCAACGACCATTATCGTTGCAAAAAGATGCATTTTTCGCAACGGCTAATGTCGTTGCAATAGCCTTTAGCTACGCCTTGACCCGCAACGACACTGCAACGACAATCGTCGTTGTAAAATGTGGCTATTGCAACGACAATTCATGTATTGCAACGACTTTTGTCGTTGCGATAGCCCATTTTTCTTGTAGTGAAAATGGGAGGTCATATCATGGAGAAGTGTTGGAAGCTTCACGGGTATCTCAATGCTAACAATGGAGGAGGCTCAAGCAACGTAAATGGAGTTGGCAATGGCACTTGATCACGACCGTTTTGTACTCACTACAAGAGTCTTGGTCACGTCATTGAAAGATGTTGGAAGTTACACAGTTACCCCACTAATGGTGCAAGTTCTGGGAAAGGTAAGAAGGTAGCTGCTAATGCTACTTCATCTCCTATCTCTCAAGAGCAGTACCAGAAACTGTTGTCCCTGCTCCAGAATCAAGAACTACAGGATCCCAAGGCCATGCTAGCAGGTAAATCAACTTGTCTATTTTCTTCTATGTTGAATTCTACTTGGATCTTGGACAGTGGTTCCACTGACCACATGACTCCTGGCCTATCTTTCTTTCATACACAGATTCAGACTGGGCCTCGTGTTCTTTTTTCTAGGAAATCAATTACTGGTTTTGTGATTTTGTTGGGTCAGTCTCCAATTAGTTGGAAATCAAAAAAGTAGGGAGTAGTTTCCCGTAGCTCTTCAGAGGCTGAGTATCGAGCAATGGAACAAACTACAACTGAAGTTACCTGGTTAATTCGTCTATTGGAAGAGCTAGATGTTGCTCCTATCAAGCCAGTACCCATGTTCTGTGATAACCAGTCTGCACTACAGAATGCCAGAAATCCCATCTTTCACAAGCGAACTAAACATATTGAAATAGATTGTCATTTCACTAAGGACAAGATCATGGAGGGTTTACTGGATCTTTGTCATGTTCCTACAACTTCTTAGCTCGCATATGTGCGTACTAAGATTCTACCCTCTCATGAGCAGAATGAGTTACTTGCCAAACTTGGTATGTCTTCCCCATCCCAAGTTTGAGGGGGGTGTTGAGGTATACACCTCCAGCTCACTGTCAATTTGATCAATCACGATGATCAAGATCAAGCTAGAGTCCATGATGCATTCATAGCCTTGTGTATAGGCGATTACAACTTGTGTAACTGACTTCCTTCCTCTATAAATAGGACAGTGGGTTTTGTAACAACACACGATGATAATCAGTGAAATTCCACATTCTTCATTTCTCTCTTCTGTGGTTTTCTGTTTCTCCATAGTTGCAGAGCTAAGTTTCTTCATTGATCAATCATCAAACCTCGTTTGAATTCCACAAATTCACACAAATTCGACAATTTTCGCCGCCTTACAATAGTTATGGCCAATAAATTTGCAGAGTACTTACTTAATCTACGTGCCAAACTAAAAAAACATCATTTATACAATTATATTAAAACAGAGAGATGATTTAGGGTATGTTTAAGTGGCCATTAATTATAATTTATAATGCACAATATTGCATTATAATTTCTTACATCAACTAAAACAAAAACAAAAATGAACAAACTATATATAAAGTTCATTATCGGACCAGGCCTTTAGATGAATTTTCTAAACCGGAAGAGGTAAAAAAAAAGTAGAAGAAAGGTAAAATCCTAATACGAGAACACATCAACATTGATGGATTTCACACCATCAACAATCAAACCCTTCAATTTATGCAAAATGAAATCAAAGCAATTAAACATATACTCTCTATATGTATTTATGATATACACAATACTGTATTTCAGTATTTTTCTTCAGTGTACAAGAGAGTACAGGAGAGGTCAAGCCATTGACTTCCCATATATATTCATCAAATCATAAAGTTAGTTTTGTAAACAATTTTGTCAAACTGCATAAATTTATAGTACGACATACAAAATGAATTAAAAGGAATAGAAAGCCAATTAAAAGTTTTGAATCACATTCCATAGAAGATATGACCATTTTTAAACCTGTGAAAAAAAAAAATTGAAACTCCTTAATTATGACTATCAGAATGCACAAAATATTTAACGAGCCCTTTTCCTTTTAGTTTTTTTCCTTTTAGTTAAATACGCATAAATTTTATTTAAAAAATGCGTATAAAAAGCTGGCAAGACTCGACCAAAACTCAAAAACTCATTCCAATAGCTTAGAACCCAAAATTGAACCAATACGAATCATAGTCGGACACGAAAATCACCCGACCCAAAACTATTGAAACTCAAAACACACCACGCCCAAAACATATTTAAATCCTAAATAACCGAAATTTGACTCAACAACACATGAATCAAAATAAATTCAATTTAGTGAGGTTTGAAATACCCGAAACCCAACTCAATCCGAATTGTGATTGTTATCTAAAAGATTGAAATAACCAACTATTCTAATTAACAAACCTAACCCAACCCGAAAATTGGCCCCGTATAACATACCAAATCGATCCACGCTTGTCAGGTAATTATTGATTAAGATCACGATCAATGTCGTCTTCTTGTTGCGGAAACAGGATCGCGAGAGTGTTCATCAAGTCGTTAGAGCTGTTTGAAGCTGTCAGTTGGCCCTGGGAGATGAATCCATCATTTGTAGACGAGGATGGAGCACTCATTTCATAATCCGGATATTGTTGAATTTGTTGGTACATCTGTTGTTGCCTTATGAACGGGCTTTGATCCTGAACCGGCAATTCAAACACGTTCGGACCGGGTCCACCCGAACCGGATCCGGGCTGAAAAAATCCATGTTGTTGTGCGCCCGAACCGGGCCTGCTACTCGACGGCCCGTACCCGCCGATGAGTGCGGCGGTCTCCTGCGACGGCAGCATTGCGGCGGCGGCAGAGGAGGAAGAGCCGGGACCGGAAGGTGGCTGGCCGGTTAGCCGTTGAACGAGGTCCATGAACCCACCGGGGTTAATGTGGTGTACCTGTGGGGGGACCTCGTAGGTGATCACCGGTGGCCGATAGGTCGGCGGAGGTGGAGGCGGCGGCGGTGGGAACGGCGGTTTCCTGATCTTGTGAGAGCCTCTATTCACCTTGAGAGGTGGTGGTGATTTCTGGTTCTGGTGGTCTCTCCGCGGTGGCGGCTGATCACCGGGAAATTCATCCGAGTGGTCCATATATGTGAATGAATTCAATTACCCGTGGCGGTGATCGGCGTCGGAAAAGGAGGATCGGAGGAGGAGTTGAATTGGTTGAGAACAAAATTACAGCAAGATGAACCAATTTTTCCTTTTTTTCTTTAGTTTTTAATAAAAAGCTCAAATGGGGAATTGACTTAAATTATATAAAGGCTGAAGTCAACGTGGTAAGGTATATTTTTATGTACAACTCATATCATCAAGTTATGAAAGTGGGATGAATGTTTTATTAGAGCCTCTAGGTTTATATAGAAATATTCCGGTCATTAAAATATACCGAATATATATAGTACTGTATATATTTAGTTGTTGTCACTAACCTGTCTAGTACTCCTCCGTTCCAAAACAAGTGTAATTTGTCTTTTTCTGCACGATTTTTGAAGATGTAAAAACACTATAAAATATTATTTTTTTAATCAATTTTTTTTAATAATTTCATAGTCGGTATTCATAAGTATAAACTTATAAAAACAAATTCATTAAAAATTTAATATTTTATATAGTTTTTACCTCTTTAAAATGCGTGCAGAAAAGTCAAACGACTTTTATTTTGGAACGGAGGGAGTATCTATTAATGGTAATCTTTTAATTGTCAAATTCCTATACTTTTTTTTTTCTGCTCAGTTCAAATTCATATATTTGATCAACATATTACATATATCCACCATAAATATTTATATGGCGTGCATATTTCTATGGATTATTTAGGGCATACGGGCACATTTATTACCATTAAAACATATCATTTTAGCTTCTTTTATAAAATTTAAAAAAATTGACAAATATATTATTATACTCTTATTTAATAGACTAATTTTTTAGTTTTTAAAAGGGGCATTTGCAAAACTAACCAAAAAATCCGGACCTATTTGCACCCCTTATCCACTATTCAAAAAAAATTACAAAAACTAACCCTCTTCTCTCAAAATCTCCGGTTTCCTCACCTGTTACAACCACTAGAGAGAGAGAAAAGCAACATGACATTTATTGTCCATCACTATCACCCTTTCACTCTATGCCTTTCTCCACCTTTCTCCATTGAAGAGTTTTTTTTTATTCTTTGACTTCTGTCTTCCATCTCTCCATCTTCAAGGGTGACGGGATCTCCATGAGAGCTTGAATTCGGCATGCGCCGCTGGTGTGAATCGTCTCCGGAGCACCGCTTTGGTGTCTTCGTCCTTCACCTTCATTGTGATGGCTCCATGTCAATTCGAGGCGAGTGGAGGCCGGATTTGGAGTAGAGGAGGTGGAATCGAAGTAGAGCTCTCGCAGAGGCTTGGTGAACCGCTTTGTTTTTTTTTTATTGATGAATGAACAATATATCAACTTTCCACTCTATGGTTTATCACTGGACACCATTTGGTACTCTATTGGACACCCAATGATTTCCTACTGGACACCCTATGGTTGTTTCCTGTCTTGCGTGTTGTTCAATGTTTTCCTGGTTCTTGTGTCGCCCCCCCCCCCCAAGAGATGGAAGAGTCATCTCTCCTCTGCAACTTTACTGTTGTTGTTTCACTTCGAAGAAGAAGCAATTGGGTGAGGGTTTATTTGCAGGTTGACATGTAAGCAATTAGTTTTAACTGGACACCCAAAACAAAACGACATGACACATATTGGAATCGACTGGACATGATTTATTTGAGAAACAGATTCACCATCGACTTCACATAGAAAATGGGTAAATTTGCTTCAGATTTGAGGGAGACACCTCTCGCATAACCTTTATCGAAAGCAAACTTGCCCATTTTCTATCCGAAGTCGATGGAGAATCTGTTTCTCCGATAAATCTTGTCCAATCGATTCCAATATGTGTCATGTCGTTTTGCTTTGGGTGTCCAGTTAAAACTAACTGCTTACACGTCAATCTACAAATAAATCCCCGCCCAATTGCTTCTCCTTCGAAGTGAAACAGCAACAATAAAGTTGTAGAGGAGAGATGACTCTTCCATCTCTCTCTGTCCTATCCTCACTAATCTCTCTCTCTCTCCTCTACAACTTTACCTTTCTTTTTTCACTCTTCTCCCTCTCTCAATTGCTTTTTTTGTCTCTCTCTGTCTCTCTCCTCTGTAGATGGGACTTGCTCCCCCCCTCCTCCTCCTCTCTCTCTCTCTCTCTCCCTCCCCTTATTTTTCTCGCCCTTTCTGCCTCTCTCCTCTGAGGTGTCACACATTGGAAGGTTGCACCCCCCCTCCCTTACCTGCTACCGGCTCCAAGGGTTGCCCAATTATCCGATTTCACCCAATGAAAAACCGGGTTGGGTTAACCTTGCAATACTTACGGTTTTTTGGGTTACTTTGTGCATTTTCCTATTTTAAAAACTATAACTAACAATCTACTAATCATTACTGGAGCATTTTAATAAAATATAGATTAAAAAATCTACAATGACATATTTTCTTAAACAAAATTAAAACTCTAAAACATATGTTTTATCGTATTAAAAAAAAACAAAAACAAAAACAAAGCTGTCATTTTAGGTATGCGAGTCTAATTAACATTAGCATATTTAAGTTAATTCATTTTATATTATAAAAAATTGTTATTTATTATTTAAATTTAAATATCCTAGTCTAACACTAGCATATTTAAATCATACTCCATCTATTAAGAAAAATATATCATTTAATTTTAAGGAGAGAATTTTGTTAAGAAAAAAATATCATTTTAGGTATTTTGATGTCCAATTTTCAAAATTTTCTTGTAATGATTAGAGAAATATTAGTTGTAGTTTTCGAGAAATCGAAAAAACTAGAGCAATACTCCGTAATTAGAGATATAATTAAGTTTATTTTTGTTTAATTTCTTTAAAAAATGTATAAATATCTAAAATGACCGTATGCAGAGGCGGAGGCAGGGGGCATGCGGTGGCTCGAGCTCCCCTGGAAAAATGAAAAAAAATAAAATTATATTTGTGTGTATATATATATATATATATATATATATATATATATATATATATATATATATATATATATATATTAAAAGAGGTGTTATTAGACAAAAGTGCATTGTAGCACAATTGGCAGGAGATTTGTATAGGAACATGAAGATCCTGTGTTTGATCCTTCATCCCTCTTTAATCAATTTTTTTTGGTCGCTCAACTGGTCCTGTGATTTCCGACGTCTTCGAGTTTCCATAATTTAATTACAGATCTTTTACTTTGCACCAAAAAAAATTACAGATCTTTTACTATATATATATATAATTAAATAAATTGTCAAATTTATAGTAATAGGTAGGGGAAAGGATCCAAAATGGCAATTTCCAGCTAAAATTGTTTTGATTGGGCGAAATCCGAAATTGCAGAACGTTCCACTCATTCGTATAATAGTTGAAACAGAAAGTTACATTAGAAGAAATCAATGAATTGATGAAGGTCGTTCTATATTTGGGGTCGATCTATATTTGACTTTGGTTGAAGAAATCAATGAATTGATGAAAGTCAAAATGACAGTTGGGGTTGGGGGGTTTGTTCTGTTGGAAATGAAGGAGTAAAAAGCACCTTTTACTGACCTATTCAACAACCACCCCACCATTACCTTTTTCAACCGGAGCTAAGTCAAGTTACTTTTAAATTCTTCCTTACAGCATCCGCATTCCTAAAATCTAGTCGGATTTCTTAATTCAACTTTTTATATTTCTCTTTTCTTAAACAACTCAATACAAATTTTCACCCACATCCCTACAACCCTTAAAAACCCTATTTATTTATTTATTTTATTAGGACCCGCCTATATTTTTTTCTCTCACATTCTCTCTCCCAGATGGCCCACTCCCTAATACTTTTTTCTCTCTCCCGATTTTTAAGGGTTGTTTGCTTAGCAACCCGTCAAATCGTTCTTTAAGTTTTTTTATCTCTCTTCTATTATTTTATTATTAGATTTCTTAAATTATGTGTAGGAACTCCAATGCAGGTAGCTTCCGATGATGGATAGTTGGATAGAGTTGTTCATTGGTAATTGGTCGAGTCGTATTAGTGGGATATGATAGTATATAAGTCGGTGTACTACTTCTTATATAATTAATTGGTTTTATGATGAAATCTTGTTGAACTGAGCTTATGTACGGGACATTGCAAATGTGTGCCCATAGGGTTGTTCATCGATTCAAAATCGAGCCGAATTGAACCGAACCTAAAACCAAATTTTTAGAAACTGCAAACAAAAAATCGATTTTGAGTTCGGTTTAGGTTTTGAATCTTAGTGAACCTAATTGACAGTTAATTATTTTAAAAATATTTAATTTTTAAAAAATTATGTTGTAGAAAATTTCTTAAAAATACACCTAATGTTGTATAGAATGTAATCTAGGGGTGCTTTTATGTAAATAAAGAGGAAGTTGTATCTCCCTCTATAAATACATCCCTCTGTGTAACCGAACATCCAATTCAGTTGAACAAGTTGTTGAAACTCTCTCTCTCGTTCTTGCTTCCGCTTCATTCATTCTCTTCTCTGATCGATCTCAGATCATTATGGTATCAGAACTTTGATCTGATCCGATCGTGTTTCTCTATCTCTGATCACCGTGCTTGCCGTGTCTCGCCTGACTGCATCAATTTTCCGAATTGACATCAATGGCGACTCCACCAAATGAGCATCGTCGGCGTGATCTGATCTCATCAATGTATTTGCAGAATCCCTTGTTCATTCACCCTTCTGACAACTCAGGTATGATTCTCACCTCCATTCAACTCATTGGTGAGAATTACATGCGCTGGAAACGAGCTATGACAAAGGCGTTGTCGGTGAAGAATAAATTGGGAATTGTAGATGGAACTCTAGTTGAAACTGTAGAAAATTCATTGCAATGGCAGCAATGCAATGATATTGTAGCTTCTTGGATTTTAAACTCTGTGTCCAAGGAGATCTATCTGACTCTGGATGTTTTTGATTCGGCAAAAGATATCTGGGATGATCTGAGCGAAAGCTTTGGACAAAGAAATGGTCCTTTAATTTTTCAGGTCAAAAAGGAAATTCAAGAATGTAGGCAAGAAGGAGCTAAGGTGTCCGATTATTTCACTCAACTTAAGGGACATTGGCAACATTTATCTGGAATTGTTGCACTGATCAAGTGCACCTGTGGAAAATGTGAATGCAATGTCTCAGAAAGACTCGAAGCTGCTGATTAGGAAGACAAGCTTATGAGGTTTCTCATGGGGTTGAGTGAGCAATATGCACCTACAAGAAGACGGTTCTTGTTGTCTACACCTTAATTTGCCCACTGTTGGACAAGCTCATGTCTTGCTAGTGCAAGATGAGACAAGCTCTTCCATGTCTCATGCACTTGGACAGCAAGGAGACTCAACTGCTTTAATGGGCAAGCAAGGTAGTGACAAAGACAAGCCTAGAAGGGAGAAGTGTCAACACTGTAATGGGAATCACATGTCAGACAAATGATGGGAGATGTTCGGGTATCCTAGCTGGCACTCCAAGAGCAAGAACAAGCCTTAGATTGGAGTTGATAGCAAGGGAAAGGAAAGGAGTGTAAAGGCCAATATGGCTGAGAACAAGGAGAATTCATCAGATGGCCTCCGTGCATTTCAAAACCTCTCAATTGAAAATCAGAAGATGATGACCTCTATCTTGCAACAACTCATGAACCAAACTGAGAAACCTGCATCTGACAATCACATGGCAGGTAAAGTTCTTAGTTGTAGTGCCAAAGCAGGTAAGTTGTTGTGCTGTAGTGCTTCCAAGAATCCTAGAATTTGGATTTTAGATAGTAGAGCTACAGACCACATGACTTGTGATTTAACCCTCATTGCCAACCCCTCTTCTGTCCTAGATTCCACTGTGATTCAACTCCCTGATGGAGCAATATCACACACTCTGGAACTGTCAACTACTAAAATATCTAGACCTACATCATACTTTTTACATTCCAAACTTTAAATTCAACCTGATATCCCTCAATCGCCTCATTCAAGACCTATCTTGTCACATTCATCTCATTGAAGATAAACTGTTTGTGCAAGACCCAGCAATGAGGAGAATGATAGCAATTGGTAAGGAGTTTGGTGGCATGTACTACTTGGTTCCTGAAAGCCAAATGGAGGATATCATTCAAGCTTCTAGCTTCTGTAAAGCCATTCTTACATGTAACATTCTACCATCTGCAAACACATCTCATGCTTTACCTATATTTCTACCAAATTCTTATAAGTCTGATGACAATACTCTTTGGCATCTTCGATTGGGACATGCTCCTTTGAGCAAATTGAAACATTTTTCTGAGCTTCAAATAAATGATTCTGAATTCTTATGTTCTGTGTGTCCTATTGCCAAACAAACCAGAAATTCTTTTCCTTCAAGTACATCTCATGCTGATTGTGTGTTTGAGTTGATCCACTGTGATCTATGGGGACCCTATGACACTCCCACCTACAATGGCCACAAGTACTTCTTTACCATTGTAGATGATAAAAGTAGAAGTGTGTGGGCTTATCTCATGAAAAATAAAACTGAAATTGTCAGCCATCTCAAAGCCTTCATTAAAATGGTTGAAAACCAATTTGATATCACTGTCAAAGTTGTGAGGAGTGACCAAGGGACTGAGTTTTTTAACTCTGAAACACATGATTTTCTATCTTCAAAAGGGATTGTTCATGAAAGCTCTTGTACTGCTACACCTCAACAAAATGGGAGGGTAGAATGAAAACATAGGTATATCCTTGAAATTGCCAGAGCTCTCAGATTTCAAGCCTCCATATCTATAAAATTCTGGGGTGATTGTGTTCTTACAGCAACCTACATCATAAACAGACTACCTTCTGCTATTCTCAAACACAAAACCCCTTATGAGATTCTCTACAATAGACTACCTGACCTGCACAGACTCAAAGTCTTTGGGTGTCTTTGCTTTGTCTCTACAACCAGTGGTCCCAGGAAGAAATTTGATGCCAGGTCCGAGCCTTGTGTGTTTGTAGGCTATCCTTTTGGATTTAAAGGATACAAAGTCTATAGTCTTCTCACACATAAAACCATGATCAGCAGAGATGTGCTTTTCCATGAGCATATATTCCCTTTCAATGCTATAACATCTCAGGTGCAGACCCCTGTGTGCACCTCGCCACCCAATAACTATGATCACACAGATGATCTTATTACCTCTCCAAACACAATGCAAAACACATTACCTACATTTCAACCCGTGGAACTGAAAAATTCTACCAGTCCTCCAAGTTTGAACCCCTCTTCCCCTACAGAATCTCTAGCAGATTATTCTCCCTCACCTGTGCCCCCTGGCTTTGATGAGATTCCTGTGCCTCCACAAAATGTTACTCATACAAGACACTCTACAAGAAACCCCAAGCCTCCATCTTGGTTGAAGGACTATGTATGCCAGGTCACCTGCACTACACCAATTGCATCTTCTCCAAGTAAGCCTACCTCTCCCTATCCCATTTCTTCTTTTTTGTCCTACAAACATTGTTATCCCTTATATCACAAGTTCATTTGTAATGTGGCTTCACTATCTGAGCCATCTTCTGTTTCTGAAGCTCTTAAGAATCCTGATTGGTGTAAAGCAATGCTCACTGAGCTAAATGCTTTAGAAAGCACTGGTACCTGGAAGGTTATGTCTAGACCTGATGATGTGTCTATTGTGAGCTATAAGTGGTTATTCAAGCTCAAATTTAAAGCTGATGGAAGCTTAGACAGGTATAAGGCTAGGCTTGTTGCTCAAGGGTTCTCACAAGTTGAAGGGATAAACTATAGTGAGACCTTTGCTCATGTTGCTAAGATGATTTCAGTTCGAGCTCTCTTATCTGTTGCAGCTGCAAAGGGATGATCTGTATCTCAACTTGATGTTACAAATGCTTTCTTACATGGGGATCTTGAGGAGGAGGTTTATATGAGCCTGCCTCCTGCTTATCTACAATTGAAGAAACATCAAGTTTGCTCTCAGGAGGAGTATGTGATGTATGATAGCTCACTTGACAAAGAAAACAAACTGGTGTGCAAATTGGAAAAATCTCCGTATGGATTGAAACAAGCTCTCAGGCAGTGGTTTGTGAAATTCTCTCAAGTTGTGAAGAGTGCAGGCTATGTTCAATCAAAGGCAGACTTTTCCCTCTTTGTCAAAAAGACATCTCAGACATTCACTGCTCTACTGATTTATGTAGATGATATGGTGATTACAGGAAGTTGTGAAAAGGAAATTCAAGCTCTAAAAGTGCATCTGAATAAGCACTTTCTTATGAAAGACTTGGGACAGATAAGATACTTTTTGGGCATAGAAGTGAACAGGACAGAAGATGGCTTCTATTTGAATCAGAGAAAGTATACCCTGGAGTTACTCAAGGAAGCCGGTATGTCTGAGGCTAAGCCAGTAAACACTCCACTGGATCCCAAGGTAAAACTATCCTTAGAAGAAACAAGTGATGTGGTAGATGTTAATGCCTACAGAAGGATAGTTGGGAAGTTGATCTACCTCACAATCACAAGATCAGACATATGCTATGCAGTTCAAGTGTTAAGCCAATTCATGCATCAACCAAATGATGCACACTGGCGAGCAGTCAAGCATGTGCTCAGGTATCTAAACCAGGCACCCAGCCAAGGAATGTTGTTGGCTAAGAAATCTGATCTAAAGTTAAGTGCTTTCTATGATGAAGACTGGATGAGTTGCCCAATGATCAGAAAATCTCTCACAGGATTCTGTGTTATGCTGGGAAACACCTTGATTTCATGGAGGAGGAAGAAGCAAACTTATGTTGCTATGTCTTCTGTTGAATCTGAGTATAGGTCTATGGCAACCACTTGCTGTGAGATAACATGGATTGTTAGATTACTTGAAGATTTGAACATCAGTCACAATGATCCAGTGAAGCTATATCGTGACAATCAAGCAGCTATTCATATAGCTAAGAATACAGTATATCATGAGCGAACAAAACATATAGAAGGTGATTGTCACCTTGTAAGAGATAAGCTTGTTCGAAATGAGAGTACTCTAGGATATATTCCAACTAGAGATCAACCAGCAGATGTGTTTACAAAGGCAATCTCCTATGAGCAGTACATGAAAAATCTGAGCAAGTTAGGCATTGTGAACTTGTTCTCCAATGCCAAACTTGAGGAGGAGTAATGTTGTATAGAATGTAATCTAGGGGTGCTTTTATGTAAATAAAGAGGAAGTTGTATCTCCCTTTATAAATACATCCCTCTGTGTAACAGAACATCCAATTCAGTTGAACAAGTTGTTGAAACTCTCTCTCTCGTTCTTGCTTCCGCTTCATTCATTCTCTTCTCTGATCGATCTCACATCAATAACACCCAATATCTTAAAATAGTTTATAATTTTTTTTATGAGAATTGATTCAATCCAAACCAGTGTCATATAATGTTTTTATTGAATTTAATAAAAGTTAGGTTTGAACCGAAATAAACATAAGCTGAACTGAATTAAAAACCGAATTTTTAGAAATTGTGAATCGAACACCGAATCTAATGTCTTAGATTCTACTTAGGTCCAGTTTAGTTGGCTTAGTTTCATCCGAAATTTTGATTTGAACTAAATTTTGAATAGCACTATATGTTCGTTCACACAACCTTGACAGTAGACCTGTCAAACGGGTCATTCGGGTCGGGTCACTTCGGGTCTCGGGTAAAACGGGTTCCGGGTAAAACGGGTTATGGGTATTTCCGGGTTGACTAAAACACGGGTTTGACCGGGTTTCGGGTCATTTCGGGTCGATTTCGGGTTTATCAATTTTTTCCTTTTTAAATTAAAAAAATCATGATTTGACAATTTTGTAATAAAATTTAATTATATATATATATAAAAATTTAATCTATATAAACTCTTAATTTATAAGAGTTTAGGATGATGTGTCAATCTTAGAGGCAATGTCGGAGTCTTAACCAATTATATTTTTTTTGCCATTTTTTTATTTTCTTTAATTTTCCTTTTTTCTTTTTTTTCTTTTAATTCTCTTTTTTCTTTAATTTTACTAACCATTGGGCTTAATTCAAAACATTGAACTAAATCTAATATAACTATTAAGCGTAACTCAAATTTATTTACTAACTATTGGGCTTAATTCAAAACATTGAATATAACTATTGATTATGACACTTCACATTTAAACAATGTTATAATGATATTGATATTATTATTACTGAGTAATTTCAAATATCTATATTTATGTATTATACTTTACATAAGATTTTATAAAAATAATTTTCTGAGATAATTATAAGATACATTTGTTATAAAGTTTTTTTTTTATGATTTTTATCTTAACATTTTTTAATATTTTATAATATTATAAATAACATATTTTAGTTTTAAAAAAACGTGTCATGGCGCGGGGATCGTACTACTTATATTTAATTATAAATCAACCGGGTCACCGGGTCAATCGGGTAAAATCGGGTCAAAATTACCGGGTCAATCGGGTCACCGGGTCGAAACCCAGATTACCTGGAAAATTTCCGGGTTTTCGGGTTCGGGTCGAAAAAAATTCCCGGGTCAAAATTTTCGGGTTCGGGTCGAAAATTTTCTGGGCGTACGGATCCGGTCGACCGGGTCGGGTTGTGTGTTTGACAGGTTTACTTGACGGTATTGCTGCTAATGTAACCATTTGAATTTCGATCTACTGTGTGTGTCAAGGATGCGGCCCATATTGAGATCACCTTCTTTTTATTGCTAATGGGGCCACCTTTTTGTTGGGCATGTTGGCCCATTTCAGCCCATATGTAAGTTGTTTCAATTTTACTGGTTTATTGGGCTTGTTTGCGTTGTCTACCTTTGGGAATTGAGAGAAGATTTTTTTGAAACGGGTTCTGTTGGTTTTGAAAAGTCATGGTACGAGATTTGTTAATGATGATTTTATATTTAATAGAGTTGGTTTTACTATTAAAAAAGGTGTTGGAGTCCAATTTATCACGAGACTTCTAACATAAACCTTTTTTTTTATATAATAATAATAAGAGGGTTACTATTTACACAGTAAAAAATTCATCATCTACACGGTCGCAACCGCGCACTCGCAATGCGTGGTTGCAATTAATTTTTTTTTTTTTTTTTTGTGGCTCGTCTGAACAGACTCCGTTCCCAGTTTCCGTTTCAAACTCCAAGAAGAAGGGTTCGACTGCAGCAATTTCTCATCTTCAGATCTGGAAGAAGAAGGGCTTTGATTTGGAGAGCGATTGTAAGGTGCCCAGGGCTTCAATTGTGAGAGCGATTGTAAGGTGCCCAGGCTTCGATTTGAAGAAGTTGCAATTTCTTTAGATCTGAAATCGAAGTCGTTCTCCTTGTCATGCCACAGGTTTGATTTGAAGAAGTTGCAATTTCTTTAGATCTGAAATCGAAGCCCCTCCTTGTCATGCCCAAAGCGTCGATTGCTGCAATATATTTTCCATCTTCAGATCTGGAAGGCACTGTTCTTAGAGGAGGGAGACGCGGCCAGATTTGCGGCAACGGAGGAGGGAGAAGACGTCGGGGCTACCGGCGGGAGGCGAGGCGGAAGGAGAGGTAGAGAAGGTAGAGTGCTGGTGGAGGGAGAGGCGGCAGTGGTAGGAGGCGTGGGGATTGAGGTCGGCGGCGAAGCTGTTGGAGATTTCTCCGGAGAGGCGGCGGGAGATTAGGAGGAATAAGAGCACCGCGACGATTTAGGGGGAGAGAGAGAGATTTGGGGGAAGATCGCTTCCGGACTGACGATCTGTGAGGAAGATAGATGTCACTGTGTCAGAGAACATGCGCATCCGTACTCCGCGAACGCGGATTTTTTCTTTTTCTACCGCGAACTCGTGATATGCAATTATCAATACTTTTCGTGTAACAAGCGAGAAAATCACCGTTCTAATAGCAATTCCGTAATAATAATAAGGGAAATAATAATAAACAGTTATGAAAGTAGGGCCCAAGGGATTATGGGCACGGGGAAAAAATCCACCTGATGGAGATGACATGAAGATCATATATATAGATAGAGATTGGAAGCCCGAAATGGTAAAAGATAACTTAGTTGCATTTTGAGCCTCATTTCATTTTCCTTATTTTCTAAGCATCCATCTTCATTCAATATAATACACGATTGTTGTAACTTGTAAGACTATCCACATCAACTTCTTCTCACATAACTCAACATCTACTTTCTACAATAAGGTCACACCATAGAGAGTATACAGGGTGGATGTTATATCATTATATACGGAGTATTATATATATTACAGTAGCTTCAATTCATTATCATATGGTGTTACTGTTACAACTTCAAGCTAGTGAAAATGACTTAAAACCAACCCAACCCAAGCTTTCATTTTCATGGTGATGGATGTGTATTGAAATGTGGTTGTCCCACATCAGTAATACAGAGAATGTCTGAATAATATATAAGGTTGAAGGTCTATTTCTTTCATTGTCAATTGGTTTTGAAATGAAACCTTGTTGGATTTATGTGTTGTTCGAGTTTTCTGTAGATGGACCCGCACACGACCTCTCTCCGATTTGTCTTAGCCCCACCGGACCCAACCGACTTTAACAATGTGTTGTAACTTGGGGTAGCTTGTTCATATGCAAAATAAGACTCAACCATTCGATCATTTAATAATGAAGCTAGTCATAAATGAATCGCGTAAACCTAAACGCATACAAAATGCAACCAAGTTAGAGGGGGGGCCTTTGAAAACTCGAAGAAGAATTTACGCGGCTATTTTCTCCCTTCATTTCCAAGCTTTTCTCATTAATTATACTAAAAGCCGGCCATTAAGTATCTTCAAAATTCCTTTTCTTAATTCTATTTAATTTAATAATCCAGTTGACTTTTACGAACTCTGTTATTATATTTATATCCATAATTATATACCTGATTATATCTGTTTTTTTTTATATATATAAAAAACGTAACAAAAGTGAAGAACTTTTAGCAGGATTTATGACTTCCCATGCGATGATCTAAGGCGGAGTATTTTTAATTTGCAAATTTGTAAAACTCAAATTTCAACTATCTATTCGATACTCTTTTTCCATTTGTTTCATGGGTTTTTTTTTCCCGAGTTTGACACGGGTGTTGGGTGTAACTATTTATTGAAATGAACAAAATTTATACAATTTTATTACTCCATCAATCTCCAAATTCAAGTATTTTACTTTCAATACACTTTATAGACTTTTTCTCTATAAAGTATTAACCTTTTAAATACAACAACAATCATGTCCCACCATAAACACTTTCTTTGACTACGTCAAGAAAGTGTTTCCGAGAGACCCAGTGTAATTATTAAAAATAAACATACAAATAACTAAATAGCTAAACGAAGAATGAGATAGAAGGAAATAAGGGTACGAGATATGCCTCCATATATACTCCAATATGCCACCTCCAGCTAGCCCTCCTCGATAAGGATATATAACACTCCTCCACTGTATCATATCACAAGTCATCTCCTTTGTAAGTTCCAAAATATTAAAATTAAATCATGTCTAATTATCTCATTTTAATTCTTCCTTGGCCACCCTCTTCCTCGTTGAACATCCTCAATCGTCAAATTATCGCACCTGCACACCGGTGCACTCGAGTCTCTCGATCCTCTACACGTGTTCAAACCACTGAAGTTTTGACTCTCGCATCTTCTCTCTAATAATCCTTTCGATCTAGAATATAAGATTTTTTTTTTACTTTTTGGCACATATTTTAATGAGCTAAAAACTATATAAAATATTAATCTATAAAAAACTATTTTATATAATTTTGTAACACATTAAAATATGTACCCGAAAGTTAAACAACATACATATTTGATAGGAGGAGTATAGATTACTCATAATTTCTCGCGAATAACGTAACTTCATTTTTGACCTTGTCAAGTCTAGTGTGTCCGCACATCTATCCAATCATTGCAACTCTCCATTTCTACCACCCCCACCCCACTCGAATCCGATGCTCAATATTTTTGTCTATAATATCATACTCATTACTAATAAGTATGAATTTATATATATAAAAAATTATAAAGTTCTGTCGAAAAGTCAATTAAATAAAATGTTTGTTATTTTAAAACGGAGAGCGTATCATTTTTCTCTCTATTCAACAACAAATCTAAATTTATCATTCAACTCATACCTTCTTATATTTTCCCAAAAATATTTGATACATGTATATTTAATGTAATTAAGTATTTTTTTCTTTAATATAATAAAATCAGCATGATAACATGACACAATATGCCTTTATTATTTTGATATTAATTATATATATATATATATATAATAGGCATATTCAAACGAAATAATTTAATAATCACGTATTTAACCATAAGTACATCACTAATTTATAAATGAATCAGTTGCTAAAAAATAATAATTAATGGATCATAGGAAACTTGGCTGAGAGTCAAAGATCGAATTCAATTCCTAACGGCTAATAAGAGCATCCCCAAGAGAAGCTCCAAAATAGAGAAAAATGGAAAATTTAGAGAAAAAGATAGATTTTATGATCCAACAGCTCCTCTATATAGTTTTGTAAAATAGAGAAATGAGGAGAGAGAGTAAAACTTTCTCTATATTTAGAGGAAGAGAAGAATCTCTAAAATTAAATGTTTTCATCAATCCCCATGTCAACCATTTAAGTCATAAATAAGATTTAAATGAGATTCAAAATATAAATCTTAGTTGGACTTATAAATATTATATAATATATGAAACTAAAATGGGATTCAAAATATAAAGCATTATTGGATTCATAATTTCCTTATATCATTTAATATATATCATAAATATTATATAGTATGAAATTATAAAAAAAAATCAAATAAAAGGTTGATATTTTATCAAGTTTTTATCATCCTTAAAAATCATATACGATTAGTAAATGAAAAATAATAAAATGAAGACATTGATATTTTCAACAAAATAAATTATAATAATAAATAAATCGAATTTATTTATTTTATGGGATAAATCTCGTACAAGGTACGAAAACTATACTAGTTATCTAAAGTTTAAAAAATTCATTTATTATATTATGTAATTTTGCATGTATTATAATATATAGTAAATGTCAAAATCTGTATAATAGAGAAACTGTTAGAGTTGGAGGATAATTTTTTTAGAGATTTTGGTATTTTGATCTCTATTTTAGAGAATTTTTACCAGAGTCGTTGGGCTTGCTCTAAATATATATATGTGACGTTTAATTTAGAGTCGCAAGATGTACGGCTCCTGCACGAATCAAAGCTGCTGATATTTGCGGTTTTGGAGCACACGGAGCTTCCCTATTCTTGTTTTAATACTTTCACACTTGAACAATCCCCATTTATTAATTATGAAAACCCGATCACAGCAGATTAATCCCCTTCTCCCCACATCTCGTGCGTAGCTTCACTCCTAATCAAACCAATTTACTTATTTTGCATTTCTTACGAGGTTCGATTGTATCTTCCAGAGTTCTATTTACAGTAGCGTCTCCAACATATTCTCCATTTTATAAATTTTAGATTTTTTAAATTATAAGTCGTTTTTTAGTCTAATATATTTTTCATCTCATTATCCCAAATAAAAAGCAACAAGCAAAATTAGGGGTGTGCATGATTCGGTCCAAACCGAATTTTTGGGCCGAACCAACACAAACCGAACCTAACCGAACCGAGCCGAAGTTTTTCGGTTCGGCTTTCGGTTTGAGAATTTCTTTTTTTTCGGTTTCGGTTCGGTTTGTGTTAAACCGATTTTTTTTTATACACTACATAAATACAATGTATATATATTTGTATACTTTATATTACACATACTTTGTATACACATATATAATTATATATTACATGTATACACATACATATTTGCATTAAGTAGTGTATATATATATATTTGTAATTTTCTATACTTTATAAATTAATATAAATACATTACAGTGTATATGTACTTCGTATATGTTTATATATATTTGAATCCGTATTTGTATACTTTATATTGGAATATGTATATATATATGTGTATATATACACATAAATACAATGTATATATATTTATATTTGTATATTTTAATTTTTTTTTATGAAAATTCGGTTTAATTGTGTTAAAACCGAACCGAACACAAACCGAACCGGCAAATAACCGAACCGAACCTAATACTTTCGGTTCGGCTTTCGGTTTGAAAATTTGAGATTTTCGGTTTCGGTTCGGTTCGGTTCGGCCCGGTTCGGCTCGGCTTTAGACCGATGAACAGCCCTAAGCAAAATAGAGATGTTTCCCTAAATTTGTAGTATTATCTAAATCTTATAAATGAAGAGCTTGTTAAAATCGAAGCAAAAATAATTTATAGAATATGTATTTTGTTTCCCATCTTGATTTTTTTAAAGAAGTTGTTACAGATGTTTTAACTCCCCTAAATTAATGAAGGCTCTATTGAGTTTGTATAGAGATTGTGCCTATTTGAGTTATGGGCTTTGTTAGGTTCGTGTTGCGTTAGCCCAATATGTGTATACTCTCTACGTCTCAAAATACATGTCCTTTTAGCTCATAAAATTTTGTCAAAAATACATGTCTTTTTAGATTTAATCATTACACTTAACCTACTTTTATATCTAATCATTACTCTAATTTTATATCACCTCTACTCTCCTCCTCACAATTTTTTTTTAAAAGAAACAAATACTCTACTACCAAAGTCCAATCATTACACTTAATCTACTTTTTACATCTAATCATTACACTTAACATACTTCTTAATTCCCGTGTTCCGTCCTAAAAAGACATGTATTTTGAGACGGAGGGAGTATAAATACCGTATTAGGCCTCGATTTTACACAATGAATGAACACACATATCTTTCCTCCTTCTCCTTCTTTCTTACCTCGTTCGATCTAGAGTGTTCTTCAAGCTTTTCAGTTACAACCGCACAATCCTTCATGGTATCAGAGCAAGGGTTCTGAATCTTGAAGTTTTTCTGCCCAGATTGTAACAGTCCAGCTTGATTTTGTTGAATCCTCGTCCAATTTGTCTTCAGCAGTTGTAATGGCGAATGATGAAGCCCGAATCGATCCCAACGATCCGTTCTATCTTCATGCCTGCGACAACCCGGGGGTTGTTCCCGTTACACTGGCGTTTGATGGCCGGAACTTTGGTGAGTGGAGACGGTCAATGTCGATTGCTCTGTCAATGAAGAATAAACTCGGTTTCTTGAATGGAGATGTCGCACAACTAGATCCAGGATCTTCGAGATTTCAAATTTGGAAGAGATGCAATGATATGGTGATTGTATGGATCTTGAATAGCCTGAGTGCAAAGATCAAGAGGAGCGTGATCTACAATGAATCTGCACAAGGAATTTGGCACGCTTTAGTATCCAGATACGGGAAACTTGGAGGAACACAATTGTTCTCGATCAAATGTGAAATATGTCGTGCTGAACAAGGTGCGACCTCATTTACTACTTATTTTACTAAGATCAAATCTCTTTGGGATGAATTGGACAATGCTAGGAGTATGCATGTGTGAAGGTTTATTAGATGCGTTAAGCGGAATTTCAGATAATATCTAAATATCTAATCGTAGAATCTTCCTGTACAATTGATAGATCAATCATTGTTTTGAGGATATACATGTTGATGCGTGAACCAGATTGAATCGGGTAGGAACGAAAAGGGTGAGAGCACCACGTGTTGCTCCTCTAGTCGGTCCACACAAGTCCGGTCTAGATCTTCTTTGCCTTCGACTTCTAAGACGAAGATCAAAAGATGCGCAATCAAATTGCTTAGGATGATGATGGTAGTTAATAAATCAACGCTTTGATTTATCTCTCCACTTGCTACTTTTCACCACACGGTACTAAGACAAAATTAGCAAAACCCTTTTGCTTTTTACATTCTTGCTCTCTTTTGTAGAATATTAGAGAACTTGCAACCTTTTGCATTTCATTTCCTTGCTATATATCATACATCAAGTTGGAAACATATGTAACTTAGTGTGTCTTTAATCAACAGTTAATTATATCAATCAATTAGGAGGTATATCAAAAGACAACCGTACATAACTTGTAAGTTGTAACCCCAAATTAAATATATAATTATATAATTGTAACTCTAGTCCGTCAACTCAATGTGTGTGACCTCATATGACCCATTTATAATAGTCATGGATTTAAACGATTTAACCCTATTAATTGTAGTTGGCTTCTAGCAAAGCACTACGACTCATAAAATAATCGGATTGAATATCTCTATCAATTTTCCTATTTCATGTTTAGTCATTTCACATTGAATTAAAGGTCATAATTCCTTCAATGTGTGCACTTGTGGTGCTGCAAATGAGATGCTGAAATATGCTGAAAATAAAAGGTTAATTGAGTTGCTTATGGGATTGAATGAGTCGTTTTTTTAATGCTAGAGAGTTTGTGCTTATGATGGATCCTTTACCTAGCATAGATCGAGTTTATTCACTTTTGTTGGAAGAGGAGAACCAGAGAGATGTTAATCGAACTTTGGATGTAATCGAGGGGTTGTCTTCACATGCCAACACAACACTCAAGTTCCTCCCAAAACTGGATCCATGGGAGATGAAGTGTCTATGTATGCTAAATCCAAGGGATCCCAGGGATCTTCCTCGAAGGGAAATTACTCTGGCAACTCTTCTGGTGATTCATCAGGTGGAAAGAGTAGTTTAGAGTGATGCCCCTGTTTTATACCAATTGTAGAAAAACAAACCATACAGTTAATATATGTTTTTTCTGATTGGGTTCCTCTTGGATATGGTAAGGACAAGGAGAAAAAGATCACAGGAGATGGCAAATTTGCAGGATCTATGGCACAAAATAGCAATTCTGATTTCTCTCCATCATAGTTGGCTCAAATCATGAGTTTGCTCCAGAGTGCAGGGGTTGGTTCTCGAGATAAACGACCATTTGCAGACGATTTTGCTGGCATTTCAGGTAGTTCCCTTTCTTCACAAGTGCTTAATGGAGTTACTTGGATTGTGGACAATGAGGAGAGTGGCCACATGTGTGGTGATGCTACCATGTTTACAACCACATATCATCTTGCAAAGACATTTGTTCTGATCCTTCCCACTACTGAGATTACAACTGTTACTCAAGCAAGAAAAGTTAAAGTTATGAGAGGTTTGAAACTGGATAATGTGTTATTTATTCCCGGTTTCAAATGCAATTTGATCTCAGTGGGTAAGATGGTTCGAGATTTGCAGTGTTTCGTTTTATTTACTGCCAAAGGTTGCTATATGCAGGGACTTTCAATGAAGGCCTCCATGAAGATTGGTGATTGTGTTAGGGACCTGTTTATTTTGCAACCTTTAGGTGATCATGGTCTTCAATTTGCCTTTTCAAATCATAAATATGCTGATGTAGTGGATGCTGATTTGTGGCATAAACGATTGAGACATCTTCCAACTTCTAAACTTCAATCACTTTTGTTTTATTTACTGTCAAAGGTTGCTATATGCAGGGACTTTCAATGAAGGCCTCCATGAAGATTGGTGATTGTGTTAGGGACCTGTTTATTTTGCAACCTTTAGGTGATCATGGTTCTCAATTTGCCTTTTCAAATCATAAATATGCTGATGTAGTGGATGCTGATTTGTGGCATAAACGATTGAGACATTTTCCAACTTCTAAACTTCAATCACTTTTGTTTTTTACTATTGATGATGAGTGTAATAAGCAAATTAAAGCTCGTGATGTTTGTGCTAAAGCTAAACAAACTAGGCTTCCTTTTCCTGACAGTTCTATCTAAACTACAAGTTGTTTTGATTTGATTCACTGTGATGTATGGGGGTCATATCGAGTTCCTACTCAAGATGGAAATTGGTTTCTCATCACCATCGTGGATGATTATACTCGGCATACTTGGGTCAAGCGTTTGGCCACAAAAGGGTATGCTTTTACTGTCATCAGACAGTTTTTAGGCTTCGTTGAGAGGTAATTTGACAGTAAAGTTCGCATTATTCGAATAGACAATGCCTACGAGCTTGGATGCTCTACTGAGTATGCTCAATGGATGCTTGGTAAAGGAGTCATAGATCAAACCTCATGTGTGGCTACACCCCAACAGAACGGGGTCGTCGAGCGAAAACACATGCACCCGTTGGAGGTTGCTAGGGGATTGATGTTTGAGTCAAATATGCCAAAGAAATACTAGGGTGACAGTGTTTTGATGGTTGTTGATTTGGTTTATAGATTACCAAGCAGGGTGCTGCATATGAAAACTCCTTTTGAGTTGTTATTTTCCAAGGCACCAGATTATTTGAACATTAGGTGCTTTGGTAACTTATGCTTTGCTTCTTCCCTGCGTCATGGGAGAGACAAATTTTCACCAAGGGCAGTGCCTTGTGTACTATTGGTATCAAAGTCCGACTTGGATTGATGGTTGGGGGTTGTGTCCACGGGCACACATGCGCTAGTAGCCTAGCACACAAGCCGTATGGGGTTCCATTATAAAACCAATTGGCAAAAGAAGGAGTAGCCCACTGACTTATATAGTAGGGCTTGTTATGTTCAACTTTCAATGTGGGACACTTATGGTCTCATTCACATCTCTCAACACACACCCACAAGTCACAATAGGAATGACTCATCTAGTTGAGACTTGGACAACTGGTAACCCAGACCAGGATCGACACGGGCCGTTATAGGCTAACCACTATGATACCATATCAAAGTCCGACTCGTACCGATAACTGGGGGTCATGTGTACGGGCGCACATGCGCTATTAGCCTAGCACACAAGCCGAGTGAGGTTCCATTCTAAAATCAATTGGCAATAGAAGGAATAGCCCACTGACTTATATACTAGGGCTTGTTATGTTCAACTTTCGATGTGGGACACTTATGGTGTCATTCACATCTCTCAATAGTTGGGTTACCCAATGGGCAAGTAGGGCATCACTTTGCTTCGGTTGGATATTAAGGAGGTTTTTGTTTCAAGGGATGTGGAGTTTCAAGAGAGGATATTCCCCTATAAGAGTTTATCATCTCCACATCATTCCCATGTCTCTCCCTCCTTTTCTATTCATGGAGATAATGGTTTTGTTGACGATGGTAATCCAGTGTGTTCCACTTATCCTTCAGTTGTTACACCACCTCCTGCCCCAGTTGAAACTCAACAGACTTTTAGAGTTTCTCATCCCCCTTCATACTTATCAGATTATGCATGCGCTCATTCTTGTGCCACTATGGTCTCTTGTTGTCATACCATTACTTCCATAGTCCAATTCCCTTTTGTTGATGCTATGGCTGCGGAATTCAACTCTTGATGCCAACCAGACTTGGTCGATTGTTCCTTTGCCAAAAGGAAAGAAGGTGGTAGGGTGCCAGTTGGTTTATAAATTCAAGAGACGTACTGATGAAAGTTTGGAGCGTTATAAAGCTCGATTAGTGGTTAAAGGTTATACTCAAAAGAAGGGTGTGGATTATACGGAAACGTTTTCTCTGGTTGTCAAGATGATAATAGTTCGTGCTTTGATTGCAGTTTCCCTTAAGATACAGTGGAGGATTTTGCAACTGAACATGAATAATGCGATTTTGCGCGGACAGTTGGACGAAGAGGCTTATACGAAACTGCCCCTTGGCTTGATAGTAGCAGGTTCAAACATGACTTGTCGCTTGCAACGCTCTCTTTACGGCCTGAAGCAAGCTTCTCGGAAATGGCATGCTCGACTTTCTGTGTCCTTTGCTCAGGAGAAGTTCCTGGAAGGGTTGATTTCGTTATCCCACATCTCTACTCGTTCTGAGCGGGTGGATTTTCTCACCAAGAATGTTGTCGGCATTTGATTGCTTCCTCTACTTTGCAAGATCGGTCTAGTGGATGTCCTAGCTCGATCTTGAGGGGGGTATTGAGTTTGTATAGAGATTGGGCCTATTCGAGTTATGGGCTTTTGTTATGTTCGTGTTAGGTTAGCCCAATATGTGGATATAAATACTGTATTAGGCCTCAGTTTTACACAATGAATGAACACACATATTTTCCCTCCTTCTCCTCTTCTTTCTTACCTCGCTCGATCTAGAGTGTTTTTCAAACTTTTCTGTTACAACCGCACAATCCTTCAGACTTGAGCACCCATAGTCTCATAAATTGTAAAAAGTAAAGTTAAAACTTTTAATCTCTAGCAAGAGACACACCTCTCCCTTACCATTAGAACAATTGATCTTAATCAACCTAAAGTTTGAAATAATTACTCGGTCTCTCAATTTACAATGAATCCATATGTGCAGATAGAATCAAGATTATTTTTCCCGAGAAGGATAAATGTAAAATTTAACCTCTATAACCTCTAGCAATAGGTGCATCTCCAGTACCATTAGAGCAATTGATTTTAACCTAAAATTTGAAATAATTACAATGAATCCACCACTTTGAAATAATCAGTCTCTTTTTTACCCATATGTGCAGATGGAATCAAGATTTTTTTAGAAGGATAATTGTGAAATTCTAATGGACCATATAACATGGGTGTCAATACATTCGAACACGTACACCTTACGTTAACCAAGTCAAGAACACAATAACAATAAATTTCATACTAAAATGAATTGGTATACAAAACTTAAATTCTGTATCTTTCACCGATAAAAATTATGCTATCTAGTGTCAATAAATAATAATAATAATAATAACAGTAAAAAAGGATCCAATGAATTGCCACAAAGTGTCGAATATAGAGAGGGAGAGAGTGCATAACAAGCACAATGATGAGCTCAATTCAAAAAGAAAAGAAAAAAAAAATTGTGATTGGGATGGGTGAGTACGTACTACTCTCAAAGGAGTAATTTTTAAGTTTCGAGAATCAAGCAATTGATTTGGAAGGCCAAAGTAGCAAGGATCCATCCATGATAGGAGTCCCGCACGGCCCGGCCACCTCCCCCCTCCTTCCTCTTCCTTAGCGCTCACGTCCACCGCCCACGTTCCCTTCCTCGTTACCAACACACAGGATCCTACAACACCTACACATGCGCGCACTCCCCACTCCCACAATCCCCCTTCTTATACCCCCTCACCCCTCTCATCACTCCTCCCCATCTCGAAATCTCGAGTCGAAAGCGATCATGTTTGCAGCCAGTGATCAAGTTCTGCAGCAGCAATGCCCGTCAGTGCCGATCATGGAGATCGATGGCCGCTGGAGGGCGCACATCCAGCAGGCGCCCAACTGCCCCCGCTGCGCCTCCAGCAACACCAAGTTCTGCTACTACAACAACTACAGCCTGGCCCAGCCTCGGTACTTCTGCAAGGGCTGCAGGAGGTACTGGACCAAGGGTGGCTCTCTCAGGAATGTGCCTGAGGGTGGTGGCTGTCGGAAAACCAGAAGGTCCAGGTCCAAGGCCAGCTCCTCGTCTCTGCGCGATTCCCCTGATGACAAGGGGTGTCCCCAGGGAGTGAATGGTTCGGGGTCTTTGTCGAGTGCTGGGCCAGATATTGACCTTGCTGCCGTCTTTGCTAGGTACTTGAACCAAGACTCGGGTCCTCCGAGCCAATCGCCTTCCGAAGGCGAAGGGTTCACATCGTCAGCAATTGAGCAAGATGTGCAGCTGGTTTCACAGCACACTGATCAGAGTCAGTACTTATTCGAGACACTTGATCATCATCAAGTGGCCGTGGGTGATCAAGGGTTCGCAGCCAACCTGGAATCCTTGGATCATGGGTTGTTGCAGACGGAGGATGTTTTCTGGTCTACG
This sequence comes from Persicaria tinctoria, assembly GCA_037127255.1. Lineage (NCBI taxonomy): Eukaryota > Viridiplantae > Streptophyta > Magnoliopsida > Caryophyllales > Polygonaceae > Persicaria > Persicaria tinctoria. The sequence continues at coordinate 41,508,101 of JBANSL010000020.1, forward strand.
TCAGAGGATGGTTCGAGCCTCTCATCTGGGTTCACGGCACCTTGGGAGCCGATGGCTCAACAGGAGGAGTTGGATTCATCACCATTAGCATTATACGCCTCTGCCCTGGACGACCAATTTAGCAGCCCTTTGACGAGTTCATTTATAAGCGACATCAACTGGAGCTGCTTCGACCTGGCTGGATGTGGCGATTTCTGCAGAACTTGAGCTTTAGCATATACTTGCATATACATACACATTTTTTGGTACTGATAAAAGTCATTTAAAAGATAATTATAATAGAGAAGTATTAGGTATGTTTGTAATTTACAAGTCATAGATCAATAAGGTCAACAAGATATTTATTAAAATTAAGCCACAGCTATAACAGAGTTTTATGTACTAATACATTGTATCTGTAGCTCTCCCTTCCAATTCAATCTAATTAATTTTATATGATTGCATTTTCCAAGGTACATGACCATTAGTTCATACTGAAATCAATGATTTTATGTGTTGGATAAAAGCCAAACACAAGATTCACATATCATCCAAGATAATGCATAGAAAAAAAAAAGTGAAGAGAAGGTGTTGAGGATCATAACCCCCATAGTGTTTTTATCAGCAGCCGATATGTGCTAGTGTAGATGTTACAAGGTGAAGGGTAGACATATCCTCACCGTAGTTTCTTGCGCTATGGTATTTGCAATCTGAGATGCTCTCTGATCCATAATCACAGGCCATCTTTTTTGTGTTTAAAGAAGAGCAGAAATTCAATCAACAACTCACTAGCAGTATAGTGATAGATTGAAGGATCAAGTGCCACACGAAGCATCAAGCATGTATAGATGATTCCAACAAATATTCAGAGTGAAATGGTAAGGATCACAGCAACAAAATCAGCATAAAATTCCTGCAGAGGACAAGTTAACTCAGTTAAGTGCAGCAAAGATAAAATTCATGAGCACAGAAACTGTCCCGCAAAATTAAGTGCCCATAGTATTGACATCTTTCTTCTAGGTTGTCGTGTTTTCTACTTCATAATAAAGGTTTGAATGATAAAGAAATAATCATATTATATGACAGCAAAGATAGATGAAACAAACAAGCAATCCAATAAGTTATTGGCAGCTTCACCAATGTACCTGAATGTGTATGTTTCAGTATTTTAGAAAAGACTCATTGGCAGAAAGCTACAAACTGGTTATGGTATCAGTTTGAAACAGGAACTCTGCTCATATGAAGTCAAGCTTCGTTGCAAAAAACGCCTGCTAAAAAGATGAGGTGATATTCTTCAAACCTAGGCCTGACTAGCTGAAATCACACATGTTGAATGTTCTCTGTTGTAGGACGAAGGAAGTTAACAGTTTTAAGATGAGACATTGCCACATTGGTTCCTTTGAGATGGAGATAAAATCAACCATTTCTATCAATAACACTTCCTTCTGCAGCAGCTCTGACTAAGAATACACAGAGCACTGACCTGAAGAGAGAGAGAGAAAAATGTAGCTTCATCACTCATTCTACAAACTTGAAAAGGTTGATCTTATGCCATGTCCTCCTAAATATGTAAATTTTGGAAACAAGAAATGAACCAAGAAGGTATAAATGAGGGCATTCAAAACCAGCAACAATGCTGGCATGCTGATCTTTTCATATGCCCTTTGCTGTCACAAAGAACCTTATTATCTTGTAAGAGTTCCCTCAGTATCTGTTCAAATTCCCTATTCAACTCGATCAACTCAACCAGACTCATATAATACCCACAGTGTGAACTTCGTCGATTCCTCCCAACACCTGTCATTCCGTTCTGCATTGAAATTAACTAAAGTACACTCCCAAATTCCAAGTATGAAGATAAGTTGATAACAAGTTTCCAGCAAAATTGACAAATAATGCTACCAATCCAACTTCCAACTTATTCAATCTGCTAGTAGACGTCGAGTTGATATGCTGACAAATCTAAACAAAGAGAACTCAAACTTCAAAAACATCCTGTTTCAAAGATCTCAGGTAACACTATCAAGGAAACTAAGAACGTTAAACACCTCCAGTTTCAACTTCAGGAGCCGCATTAACACAACACAGACTCCTGAATCCCTCAACCCTAGCAACTGAGCCTCTTCTTTTGCTCAGCACTGTCATTCAACACACCAATCGATCTGCGGTTCACATTACGCAATTTCGCCGATCAAAAAACCAACAGCAGCAGCAATTTCGTATTCATCAAATTTAAACAGGGGAAAAAAAAATCAGCAACAGAGAACCGAGACTGACATTGGAGGATGAAGGGAGGAGGAGAAGCAAATTACCGTGCTTCCGAATCAAGGATGAGGACCTTCATTCTTGAATTTGGTGTGTCTAGGGCTCCTTTGTCTATCTGGATGACGTCCACGACGGAAAGGAGGATATAAAATTCGATAACACAAAGGAATAATAAAAAAACGAAAAAAAAAAACGGCGGTTTTGTTCCCCGAACTTCCGAGAACTTGTAGCGCGGTGCGAAACAGCTTCACACGACACGGCAATGGAGTCGCTACTTGCGCTAAGCTCCACAACTGTCGGGCTTCCACCTTCTCCATCTCCGTTGTTCGCCTCTCGAGCTCCATGGCTTCTCCGCCGCCGAAAAAGCATTTCCTCCTCTATCACTGCCGCCGGCTCTTTCTCTGCTGTCAGTATGCGGTTTTCATTTCCTGCAATCTATCGTGTTCATCTCCGTCTTTCGTCGAAAGCGATTCCTCTTTATGCTAGGAAACGAGGCTCTGAATCTGAAGAAGCTGCTCTTGAGCCCTCCATTGTCGATGAATTAGCAGACGACGACGAAGAGGATGACCTTCTCCTTCTCGACGATGACTTTGATGATGGTATCTATCTTCTGCTTCTTCTATTATCTCTATTTCATGTGGAAATGATCAGTAATTGAGCCGTTTCCATGCTTCCTTCTGATTTTGTTTTGCTGTTTTGTTGAATTGGAGGTTTGGAGCGTGACATCGATTCACAAATCCAAAGCTAGAGCAATTCTCCGCTGTTTTTTTTTCCTGAATTCTTAAGATGTGTCGATGTATTGGGAATCGATTTTTCTTGTTGTGCAGAGGAATTGTTAGATGATGATTTCGACGAGGAGTATTTTGAGGATGAAGAGGCCGAGACTCGTGTAAGCATTTGGCCTTACAGTTGTTTCTTCATCTTTTTTTGAATCTGGTCTTGTTTGGGGGGATCTCATTACTTTGGTTTTGGGGAAACAGGTTGGGGATGGAGCGGCTGGAGGTGGTATTTCACTCGCAGGGACATGGTGGGATAAAGAAGCCTTAGCATTGGCTGAAGAAGTTTCTAACTCCTTTGACGGCCAGCTAAAAATATACGCCTTCAGAACGCTGGCAAATTCCACTGTTCAACTGCGCATTGAGAATATTTCAACCAAGTAAGACGTTTCCCTGAATTGTTGAAATGGAAAAACTAGCCAGCAATGACGAGTCTAGATGTTTCAACCAAGTAAATTTGATTTGTAGGATACTAGGATCCTGATCGTTGTTTTTTGTTTTCTATTCAGTGGTAATTGTTTTGATATGAGTTACTGAGAAATCATTGGCATTAGTACTTCTCATGATGCAAATTTTATTAAGCTTAATCTCTATAGTGGGGATATTCAAGGCCATTTGCTTATACTCTTACGATTTTTGTTGAATCCTACTGCTCCAATTGTTAGAATGATCTGTTGTAGTGGTAAAATTATGAATCAAATGTTTCAAGCAAGTATGCACACTCCTAATTGATGTTGATCTTTATCTTTTTTATTTTTTTGGCGATAGTTAATGTTTCTATGAGTTAGATAATGGTTGGCATCAGAGAACGAGGGTAGTTTTATGCTTGTCAACTGCATTAAGATGAATTCCTTGAGTGCATTATGTGCATTTGATATTGAACACCATTCCTTATTTTTTTTTATTTTTTTTTTAGTCTTGCTGCTACTGTATTCAGATGCTGGAATATTAATGCATGCTAGGGAGCTAATTGTTCTTAATCAGGGTCATACTTTGTACATTGTTGAATTGCCATTTGGGATATTTTTGCATCTTAGCTGGCTAATTGATTACCAATCAGGATGGATGTTTTCTACTTAACTGAATTGGCCAAGTGGGATATTGGTCCCCTGGTCAAAGCAGTCGAGAAATTAATAGAAATTATTGTTTCATGTTAAGCCTCTTATTTATTCCAATTCTTACAGGTCCGGTTCTCCTAGTATGTCTGATATTGAGGCCTTTTCAAAGGCTTATAGAGAACTTTTAGACAAAGCTGAGCAGTCCAAATCTGTGCCTGATAATATGTTTCTGGAGGTACTGAATTCTTTTTCTTCTGAATTTAAGGGCAAATGTTGAAAAACAAAGAATCTGTGATTGATATGAAGTGCAGTATTTGTCTCAGAATTCTAGTTTTGAGTATAATAGGGAGTTAGTGACTCTCTTTCTTAGTATGTGTACTTCTCTGATGAAATAAGAGATTCTTTTATTTGCTTTCACCTTTGTTTGCAGAGTTTGAGATATGATATATTCATTATATTGAGTCCCTTCTACATAAATCTCTTCATCTGAACATAATGATCTCATTATATGAGCAATTTGGTTATAACGCAGGTCTCTTCTCCTGGTGTTGAAAGGGTCGTTCGAATTCCTCAAGATCTTGATCGCTTCAAGGACAGGGCTATGCATGTGAAGTATGTTAGCGAGGTAGCTGCAAGTGGTTCACCCAGTCAAAGTGAGGGTGTTTTTAGGCTCATTTCATTTGACCTGGAAACAAATTCTTGCATCTGGGGTCTAGCTGATGTCAGGATTAATAGAGAAAAAGCAGGGAAAGGTCGACCAATGAACAAAAAGCAACGAGAGTGGCGGTTGTCCACATCATTTGATTCATTAGTCCTTGTTAGGATTTATTCTGAAGCCTGATAATGTGGGAAATCAGTTCAGTATACATGTATCAATTTTTGTTCAATTTAGTCAATAATTGTCGGAAGCAAACAATGTGATTTCTTTATAAACATAGGAGTTTATATTCTGAAGCACAAAATGATGAGAATGCTCTTTCATGATCGTACTCGATAATTTCTGTCACCTGTAAGTTCATCCGAGGCTGACTGGCAGTTGCAGTTGTCTTTTAACATGAAGATGATAGCTGAAATGAAAGTAGCTGTTAGGAGTGGAGTAGTTGCTTAATCTTCAAGAGGGCATTTGCTGTGCTTTGTTCTCCAAACTCTTGCATTGCTTGTTGACAATTCAGGTACTTATCACGCTTCATTCTCCAAAATTTAGCCATTCCATGCTGGTAAAGAATTCAGGTATGGCCTCTTTCTCATCTTTTCTCTTCAGTTTGGATTGAACGGATCTTTTATGCACGGATTTTGTTTATTCCCCTAATCTTACCTCACTACTTGCCTGCCTAGCTAGTGTGAACCATAGAGGGTGGATGGGTAAAATGCAAAGTGCTGTTTGTTGTTGTTGTTGTTGTTGTTTCTTTGTGGATGTAATAGAAACAGGTTCATGTAGCCATCCAATAATCCCGGTCTTGGGAAAATGTGGTACGTTCACTTATTTTCGAGGTTCACTGTCCTTATTTTCTGTGATATCTTGTTCAAAAGCTGATGAATGGATGTTTTTGAGCTATCATGCATTCAAGTTTTCTAGGTTCTCACGTGGAAATTCTTGCAGATTTGTCCATGCCAAAAGCCTAGTATATAGAGATCGACTGACAAACCAAAAATCGATCATGTGTTGACAAAATTATTACAGCCTAAAATACTCACAAACCTGACCATTCTCCAAGTTGTGTGAACAACAATTAATGCCAGCAAGTTTAGAAGTCTACTGCCTAAGCTGCTTAGCTGGGCTCAAGGAAGTATAAAGATTAGCACAGGCTGGCTAATCTACTTATTCTTTTTTTATTAAATACCCACTTCCTCTTTTTTCTCATTATTTTTGAAATAAAATTATATCTTCTGTTCAAAATATTATCTGAAATATGCGCATTAACTAACAGATTCTACTAGATCTAGCCAAAAGAAAAGATTGGGAAAATAAAGTTGATATTACCAGAACTCCCTCTTTTCATGGTTACAACTTTCAACTGGCCTATCATCATGTAAAGTTATAATCATGAATCGTTATAATCTGCTTATAGGTCCACAATTTCCCCTCCTTTTGTTAATTTTTTAATTATTTGTTTAACTTGCGTTTTTAAAGCAAATTGATCAAAGAAGAATGACAGGTTGTGAACTTTATATTTGCACTTTATTCGCTCCAAATTATTTTTCTGTTTAGATTTGGTATCAAGCAACTGATCACAGTGAATCTCCCAGAGCAGCAGGAGTAACTACATTTCAAATTTCTTTTGAACCCAACAGTTTGCCCTTTGACGTAATTACCACCCACTGTGCACGTGGCTTAACAGATTCCCGTTTAATTCCCCTCAAAGATAGAAATTTTTTAACATAAAGATGGAATTTTTAACCCATCATCCCCTCTTCATGATTCTCTATATATTCACTTTCTGAAGCAACTCCAAGTCTCCAAAGGTCCATTGCCTTTCCACTCACCTCATTGAAGAAGCTAAAAATGGTGGTGGGTAGGAATTTGCTATCTTGGTGGTTGGTGGGTCTTTGTGGGTGTGCTTGTTTGCTTGTGGGTATCAATGGCTGGCCAATGGAAGACCATGTGGTGAGCTTGCCTGGCCAGCCCAAGGTTGGGTTTAAGCAGTTTGCTGGTTATGTTGATGTGGATGTCAAGTCCGGGAGGAGCCTTTATTACTACTTTGTTGAAGCAGCAAATGACTCTAATCATAAGCCCCTCACTCTCTGGCTCAATGGAGGTTCTTCTTCTTCCTGTTTTGAGTTCTGAATTTAAATTTCATATTAAGGGGAGGTTCTTCTTCTTTACTGCAATGCATCCTTATTGCATCCATCTCTCTATCGTTATATTTTTTGTCCTTTCTGTGCAGTTCAATAATTTTTGTAGATCAGTACAAAATATATTAGGGTAAACTACTCAAATTCATCCTGTTTTAATACTCAAGGGAGGTTTATACTTTACTTATTCAAAATCTGTTAAGGAGTTGTTTGGTTAGAATCGGCATATGTATTAAGAATTGTGCGGTATGGATCATGGAGCTTTGAATCTTTGATATACGATGTTTAGATTGAATTTTGGAATAGCTTGACTGACCTATACCCTCATCTTGGGTTTGAGTAATATGGGATTGGTTGTGGCTCATGACCTGACTAAACACCTCCTAAAAAGATTATCTTTACACCTCAGTTTCTCTATGGTCTTTTTATGTTAATAATGTTTAATTGTTTATCTGTTCATCTTACTGGTTCTTATCCTTCTTGAATGTCTGGATGCTAAACTATTTGACTGCAAAATGATGTGTAGGCCCAGGTTGTTCTTCTCTTGGCGGTGGTGCATTCACAGAACTGGGACCGTTCTTCCCCAGGGGAGATGGGCGTGGCCTAAGAATAAACTCAAAGTCATGGAATAAAGGTCCAATCTTTCTTTGTTCATCAGACTTTTAGTCAATTATACTTGATTATATGTATGGATGGGTTTGCTTATCCTATGATCTTGTTCTGTTAAAGCCTCTAATATGCTATTTGTTGAGTCTCCCGCTGGAGTTGGATGGTCATATTCCAACACAACATCAGATTATACTACTGGGGATGCCAAAACTGGTATACTAACTTTAAAATTTTATAATTTATCCATTGCATCTTGATCACTTTCTTCACAGTATAAACAACTTCCTACTGAGATTTAAATGTCATGTTGATGTTTTTGTTCATGGCAGCCAATGACATGCTCACTTTCATGCTAAAGTGGTTCGAGAAATTTCCGGAGCTCAAATCCCGTGATCTTTTCCTAACTGGAGAGAGTTATGCAGGTGCATTAACTAGTTTGCAGTCATGGATTACATTATCTGTAAGACCTTGAAAGGGTCCAATTCAGTTTAATCATAAAACCAGATCACTTTTGCGGTAACTGAAATAATCTGTGTGGGTTGAAGTTGTTCAAAGAGCTGTGCAGCTTTCCAGGAAACTTATCTCCAAATTAAAATTGAAAGGAAGAACATTTACAAATATGTTTTTGGCTCTTTTCCTATATGTACTTGAAATTACCTGAAATGCTTAATATAAAGTGCTTGCACTTTTGGCTCTTTCCCTTTTCACTTTTTTGAGTGCTTAAAATAATGTTTTACATCTGCTACTAATTTTTACCTGTGATCTTACAGGACATTACATACCACAGTTAGCAATTGCGCTGCTTGATTACAATGCTAAATCCACTGGATTCAAGTTCAACCTAAAAGGAGTGCTAGTAAGATATAAAACTGTTCTTTACGATTTTAACAAGTGGCAAGTGCTGAACCATCTTTAATTTTGATTCAGTGCATGAAAATAACAATGGTTTTCTTCTACACTCGAATCAGATAGGAAATCCGCTTCTCAAAGCTGATACTGACATGCCAACTGTGTACGAATACTTCTGGTCACATGGGATGATCTCAGATGAGATCGGTCTCACCATCTTGAACGACTGTGATTTCGAAGACTACACCCTCTCTGGCAATCACAATGTGTCTGCAGCTTGCAACGATGCCTTAAACACTGCAAACCGGATTGTTGGTGAATATATTAACCCGTATGATGTGATCCTTGATGTCTGTTATCCTTCTATAGTGGAGCAAGAGCTGAGGCTAAAGAAATTGGTAACTTCCCTTTACTCTCCACTTCCTCGATTGTTAGAATTGGAATTTTAGGGTTGAATTATTCATTGGTTTAAAATCTTCAAATTCTACAAGTACGTAGTTTAACTATCATTGAATTGCAATTAGGCTACTAAAATGAGCGTAGGCGTCGATGTCTGCATGACCTCTGAAAGACACTTCTACTTCAACCTTCCTGAGGTTCAGAAGGCTCTCCATGCCAACCGAACGGGGCTGCCATACACCTGGTCTATGTGCAGCAAGTACGTAGCGTCTCAATCTACAATAACCAAATTTGATTGCCTTTCCATACTATTATTGCCTTTACCTACTAAATGGATCATCCTCTACTTATTCTTACTTCAACTTCTCATTTTGTTTTTCAATTCACCAGTTTCCTCAACTACACTGAAGCCGATGGCGACATAAACATCATCCCCTTGCTCAAAAGGATTATCCACAATCACATACCCATTTGGGTTTTCAGGTAAAACTAATATGCATAAAACAGTAAACAATTTTCAGGAAACAATCCCTTTTGTAGGTTGCAGCTCTAAGTTTATTTCTGAAATTTAAGTAGGCTATAATGAAGTAATAATAATTTTTAGAGTAATTTCTTGAAAAAACTGATAATACCAAATGAACTCAATCTAATCAGTGTTGTTGGACTATGATGACCAGTGGCGATCAAGACTCTGTGGTTCCATTACTAGGATCACGCACACTAGTGCGCGAGCTTGCTCATGAACTCAAGTTAGACACAACAGTTCCTTATGGAACTTGGTTTCACCAAGGCCAGGTACAAACTTTCCTCGCTCTTGAGTTGCCTTTCTGACCTGAATTTTGTTGCATATTAAATCTGAATGCTGAGTCCAATTCCTAACCCTATCACAAAAATACCTGTTGTGACGAATGCAGGTAGGAGGTTGGACTATAGAGTACGGGAACATCTTGACGCTTGCGACAGTAAGAGGAGCGGCACATATAGTGCCATACGCGCAGCCATCAAGGGCGTTGCACCTCTTCAGCGACTTTATCTGTGGGCGACGATTACCTAACACGACCCGTCTTCCTATAGATTGAATCATTGCATTGTTTAGTATCTATGTTCTTTAATCCTTCTTTTCTTCTCTCCTTGTGATTGCTGATCGAGAGGTAATTAGGAACAAGTATATAGGAATTTATCATGTGGGAAAATAAGTTGTACTTGCAGTTTGGTCCAAAAGAAGCCTCATTTAAAGTAGCTGTTAGTTTGAGACTGAAGTGATTTCAAACTTTAAAAAAAAACAGAGAGATAGAGAGATGGTGATTAATTTTATAAATTACCCTAGAACAATTACGTACTGGATTCATTCTAAAAACTTAAGTCATTATCCAAACTCATCTTAATAACCTCAACAGAGAGAACAAATCCAGTTGCTGTTTTTTATCTTCTAATTGTATTATATCTGAATGACTTGTGAAATTCTAGTTCTTTTCGTTCTACATATCAAGACATAAGTATATCTCTGATGCCCTTTTTATCATTCAATGTCATTCTTATTTGTATCCTTCGAATCCGTCCTCCCTGAAGGTAATTCGGTGGCCAATAAGATTGTACATCTTAGTCACTTTTACGAGGGTGTTGCTATCCAGGATCGCTCTGGTCTACGACACCTCATCTGCAAGAATACTCTCGGTTGATTCCGAACGCAATCCGGGTCGTCAAATTATTTGCTTATAAAAAAGTAATTTTCTTTAGAGCCTATTTTAAAATTTTTAATTTAAAAAATAAAATCATCTACTTTTATTTGAAACAGATTAATTAAGTGTATCGTTATGCATAGAGAACAAAGGATCTATGAAATAATTCATGAATTTCAATTAGAGGTAATCTACTAGTCCGTACAGTATTCGTCGTATTTTTTTTATTTTTTTTTTGAAACGGAAAAAATTTGGCAATAGAGCTGAGCTCTATCAGCCAAGAGCATCCTTGCGGATGAGACTACGCAATAGAGAGTCATCAGGAGTCAAGGAACCGTTTGAAGCAGAAGCGATACGTGATAAGCGATCAACTACCAAATTTGACTCACGGAAGACATGACGAATCTCAACAGAACCAAAGAAGCCCAGCGAGACTAGACTGTCTGAGACAATCATTTCAGAGTCTCCGGTAGGCTTCCCCAAACCTTTCAGACTTTTTATTATTGTTAAGTTGTCCCCTTCAATGATAAGGTTAGTTATTTTCAGTTCTTTTGCAGCCAGAAGACCCTTCCAGAGACCGAGACTTTCGCAGCCACAAACCGAACTGATTGGTGATAGTCCGTTGCCAGTGAAAATTGGAGAACCTACGGAATCCCGAAGGATGAAGCCATAAGTGCCCAAACCAACAGCGGGGAGAGACCCATCAAAATTGAGTTTATAAGTTCCATTTGGCGGGGGTTCCCATTTGGTTCTTTTTCTCTTCGATATTGATCTTGGTTTGTCAACATTTAGGGATGATTTTTTTGTTATTTGTACAGTAGTCCGGGGAATTCAGATGTGATGTTTTCCAGATAAATATTTGTTCTCTTATGAAGGATAAGCTGCTTCTTATGTTCGGGTTTATGTTTTCAAAAAGTGTTTTGTTTCTGAAGTACCAAATACCCCATCAAACAAAGGCCAGCTCTTCAAAACCTTTAGTTCCATTTGTATTTTTGATGTCCCATAGTGTGTCGTTTAAGTGTTCGTCTTTGTTGAAGCATCCATTAATTTTCCAAAATGTACCTGGGTTATTTGCGATCAGGGTTTCCTTTGAGATTGGACAATTCCAAAGCAGATGGTTTATGTCTTCATAACAAGAGTCGCAGTGGGGGCAGTTTGTCGGAATACCAATGTGTCGAGAAGCTAGTCTGACAGCAGTGGGCACCCCATTTTTTAGGATTTTCCACATGAACGATTTTATTTTCGGTGGGATATCTAGTCTCCAAACCCAGTTTATATCTGAAATTTCATGTTTTTTGTGTATATGTATCATATCAATAGCAGACTTAGTGCTGAACCATCCATTCTTGCTCCATTTCCAATAAAGTCTATCGACCTGAATATGTTGTGAGATCAGTATTGTTTTTATTGTTTCAATTAGATTATTTGGAATTATGTTTTTGTAATTCTTCTTGTAGTTTTTCTTGGTTCCATATTTTGTTATCTGTGAGGAAATGTTTTATGTTGATTGTCTCGTCTATTTGTTGTGTTCCCGAAATAAGTGAACTTATAGTCGTTTGGCCTAGCCACTGGTCATGCCAAAAGTTGATAGAGGCGCCGTCCCCTATAGACCAATGTAGACCCTGTTTGAATAAAGGGATTAGTTTTATTAACCGTGTCCATTGCCAAGAAGAGGTTCCATGCTTTCGATATGTGAGAATATTTTGGTTTTTAAGATATTTTTCTTTGATTAGTGTCACCCAGGGGCTAGTTGGTTCCGCTAACAGTTTCCAGAGTAATTTCATCTGAAGGGCTTTATTCATGTCTTCATAGCTTCGGCTACCCAACCCACCATTTTCCCTAGTTTTGCAAACCTCATACCACCCGATGAGGGGCTTATGGTTCGGGCCCTTGTTCCAGAGGAAGTTCCGGTTGATCCTATCAAGTTCCGTGTGGACTGATTTGGGTAGCATAAAGCATTGCATTATGTGTAAAGGTTTGGCTGCAAGGGTTGTTTTGATTAAAGTGCATCGGCCTGCTTGTGAAAGGCAGTTTGCCTTCCATCTATGAAGTTGCGACTTAGTGTTTGTTAGAAGATCTTTGAATTCTTCCTTTGTCATTCTTCCTTCTATGAGGGGACAGCCTAAATAGCTCCCCATTTTAGGGGTGTGTGCTATTTCCAGCCCGTTTCTAATAAGATTTTTTTGTGTGGTTGAAACATTTCTGGATATTTGGAATTGGGATTTATGCCTATTTACTCTTTGTCCTGATAAATCTGAGTATTCTTTTATAATTTTGTTAATTTGGTCACAACCGGTTTTGGTAGCTGATGCGAAGATGACAATGTCGTCTGCAAAGGCTAAGAACGGAATTTTCGTCTCTCCGCGCGTTAGTTTGATTCCTAGGTGGCTTTGTGGTTTTTCCGATTCTTGTTGTAACCCCCGTGCTAAAATTTCTAAAATGATTAAAAATAGATATGGTGATAACGGGCATCCCTGGCGTAACCCCCTCTGGGAAAAATTATTTCAGTGGGTTCATTGTTCACTAGCACCGAGTATGTAACTGTGGTGATGCATTCTTTGATCCATTCCGTGAATTTGGGTGAGAAGCCAAGTTTGAACATGACTGAGAGTAAAAAGTTCCAGTCAACCATATCAAATGCTTTTTCCATGTCAAGCTTGATGGCCATCCAACCTGATTTTCCATTTTTCTTTGAGAAGGAGTGGAAAATTTCATTTGCGATTAAGATGTTATCTTGTATAGATCTGCCAGAAGAGAAGGCGGTTTGAAGCGGATTAGTTACTTTGGGGATAACCCTTTTGAGTCTTGATGCTATTATTTTGGATATTATTTTATATGTTGTCGAGCAGAGGCTAATAGGCCTATAGTGAGATGTTGTGGTCGGGTTGTCTATCTTCGCTATTAATGCTATGAACGTATGGTTTGTCTGTTTTAGAATCCTTCCGCTTAGAATGAAGCTTTTAACCGCTTTGATGACAGATGGTTCTACAATATGCCAGTACTTTTTGAAGAAGCCAGCTGGAAAACCATCGGGTCCTGGTGATTTGTCGTTGGCAAGGCCGAAAACAGCATTTTTAATTTCAGAATTTGTGACTTGACGAGTTAGCCATTTATTATCTTCGTTTGAGATTTCATTTCCTACATGATGAAGTAGATTACTTTGTGTTTGTTGTCTCGGATGTTGCGTAAATCTTTGGCTAAAATCGTGTTTGATTAGGTTCCTAATTTCTTCTTCATTGTTGAGTGTTATTCCAGCCGTGGTTTGGAGATGTTTTATTATGTTTCTATTTCGTCTTCCAGTCGCTATTTTATGAAAGTATTTAGTGTTGGCGTCAATGGATTTTATGTGCATTCTTTTCGCCCTTTGCCCCCAATATTTCTGTTGAAAGGAAAGGAGAGAAGAATGCTTTGAAGTAAGCCTTTTGATTTTGTTATCCAGATTTTGGTTGTAAGCATTACAAAGATTTTTTTGTGATTCTAGAAGTTCTGTTTCAACTTGTTTAATCTGGCGAAAGACATTTCCAAAGGTTACTTTGCTCCAAAGCTTGCTTTTCTTTTTAACTTCTTGCAGTTTTTTCGTTAATTTGAACATTTTCGATCCAGGAGGGTCTAGCTTCCAAGCGGATCGCACAACTGCTTCGTAGTCTGGTTTCGTAGTCCATGCCATTTCAAAATTGAAAGGTTGTAATTTTGGTTTGCGGTTACCTATGAGGTCCAACGTGATCTGCGCGTGGCCAGATTTAATGAAAGCATGGTTTTTCGTGCAAAGGTTCGGGAATTATTTTAGGATAGGGTGGCTAATCACAGCACAGTCAAGCTTTTCAAAAATGTTATCATTACCATGTTCATGTTTTCTCCAAGTGTAATTGTTTCCACACGTTGGGGAATCCACTAGATTGAAAGTACTAATAGTATCCTGGAGTCTAGCGAATCTATTTGCAGTTGGGACCCTGCCCCCCAATTTGTCGGTTGGCTCTAATATTTCATTAAGGTCTCCTAGAATTATCAAAGAGTCCTTTGCATTGCGGATATAATCTGAGAGAGAGGCCCAGAAAGAGTTTTTGTCCTTTGCGTAAGGTGTTGCATAAACGAATAAAATTTCGATGTTAATATTAAGCCCCCCCCCCCCCCCCCCCCCCCGCAAGTCCATTGGATGGGCAAAAATGCATCATGTCAAAACCAGGTTTTCTCCAACATTTGTCCGGATGAGGGTTTGTTAATTTTGTTTCAACTAGCATTAGGATTTTTATGTGTTCCGCTTTAGTAGGTGCTTCGATGTGGGTCCAAACATTCTTTCTGCTAAGCCCTCTGATATTCCAAAAGCTAAATTTCATTAAAACCTTTCGTAGGGGAAGATGTAGTTTGAAGGTTGAGAACCTTGTTTATTAGAGTAAAGGTTCTTCAATTAATGGGGATTTTAGTTTGTTTATGCTTAGTGTTTTTAGTTTTAACTATCCTTGTGAGTGAATTTGTAAGTGTTCGTTTGAGGATTATCAAACCCAAAAACTCTTTGTTTTGGTTCTATATCAAGCTGTTTTTGTTAAAAGGTATATCATTAGTATAATAGTTGATATTTAGGTTAGGAGTGATGGGTCCAAGGTCTAGAGTATTAAAATGTGTTCCAGATAGTTTATAGCCCAAGTAGTAGTTTAGGATCAAGCATGGAACATTAGAAAATCTAGTGTTCATAACAAAATCAGGATAGATAAGCACCTTTGATAATCTGTAAAACCTGTTGAAGAGTTCATAAAGTCCTTGATTTACATTGTGAATACAAGAGTTGGTTAGTAAGTAAGTGTCCACCTGATAGGCTGGTAAATATAAAGAACATGGATCATATTGTATGTAGTTTACAATTTTGAACAATGGTTTATAAGACAATATATATATATATATATATATATATATATATATATATATATATATATAAGTAAACCACCCCACAAGCAGCTAGTATAAAATGCTTTGAATGTGGCATAAGTGAGCTCACTTAAGCTGAGACGTGGCTTGAGGTAGCTGTCATTCAAATGGCTAGCATGGATCCATTTCAAAAGTGTTGAGTGCATGTGGGTTAGCAATCCCCGAGCTTGAAACCAGTAGTCCCAAAGGCAAAAACCATGAGACCAACCAAGCCGAGCCAGAAGCTGCAAAATATTCAAGTGAATATGTTGCTCAAGGGAATGACTCCTTCAAGCAACATTAGTAGAGTGTTTTATAATAGGTTCATATTTGTAGTTAGACAAATAGGTTTGGTTAGTTCTAACAGGTATAGGACAGTAATATAGGTGTAAGTTAGGTGATAACATGGCAATGCTAGTTTCCAGCAGTAAGGTATGTCTAAACTGAGATTTGGGTTTTGAACAAGAGTAGTAAGAAGCCAGAAACCTAGCAGTTGAATACTTAAGTAAGAAATCTTCATGGCCAAAGCCAAAACACATAATCAAGTAGTATTTATAGTTATAATCAAATATAGCTATATAGTTATAATTGAAGCTATTAGTGTGGTTATTATGGGTTTGTGACAATCTCACTAATAGCAAGTTAGGTATCTGATCAATGATATGCAGTAAAAACATACTCTGGTAATAAATTTTTTCATAACTTGGATGCCTGAAGTAGGGAGTTAATCTGTAGTTTTGTTTAGATGTTGTTCTTGGGGTAAAGAGACAATGTAAAAACAATTTTTGCAGTAGTACCAAGACACAGAACTTAAGTGTAAAAGAGCTATAAATTCGAGACTGAAGATCCAGTGCTAGTACATAATATAGTTTTTGATTAATTATAGAAGATTGGTTACAAACACTTGATAAACAAGAAAGACTAGGATCATAATAGATGGTCACAGAGTACCCATGGTCTAGTACAAAATGGGCTAGGACTGCTAGAGTTAACACAAGACCAAAAGTAATTTGGATTAGTAACATACAAATCAAGATTTTTCCAAGAAGTAGGAGTAGGGTGTTTTGCAAAAGGAAGTTTATTTTCAAAAGGTGATGTAGGGGTACTGCATTCATCACATCTGACCCATGAGCAAGGTCTAGTAATCCCATTGCTTGACAAAATCTTGTAATTCATTGATTTACTCTTTTTCTTTGCCCCTCTTCAGGTTGGAGCTAGCCGTATCATCATCACCTCTCACAGCCTTCCTTTTGAGAGAGCCAGAAGTGGATGATTCCCTTGGTGGAGCATCAGAGGTAGTGAGCATTCTCATCAGAGAGGTGTTAGAGTGGAGAGAATGGAATGAGGGTTGATGTAAAAGCTCAGATTTTTAAAAATCATAATTTCTCGGAAAAAAGAAAATAAAAATGAATTTTAAAGCGAAATTTAATGGAAAACTCGCTAACTCGGATTTTATTCCCGATTTTTGAATTTCGAGATTTGAAAATATAAATTGGGATTCATTATTTATTTCGGATTCGAGATTCGATTGAAAGGTTTGATAAATTCGGGATAAGATCGAAAGAGCGGGTATTTTGATTTCATGACCATGCTTACTTTGGTCCTTTCCCTCCTACCTTGTCTTTTTCTTCCCATTGAGATCCGAAAATCCCAGCCTTGTGATCATCCTCTTGTATGAAATTGACCCAAGAAATTTCCATCCACCTTCCTCTTTACCTCTTTCGGTTAAACATGTCCATTTCACCATCCTCTTCCCCAACCCTACACTCTAGGGTTGGTATGGTAATCGAAAATTACCATGCCAACCGATTACCAACCGTACCAACATGTCGTTGGTACCAAGAAGTCGGTAACCGACTGAATCGGTAACCGAAGTCTCGGTACCAAGGATAATCGGTACGGTAACGGTATGGACAACCCAAATATCGTGGTACCGTTAGTACCGAATATATATTTATTTTTTAAAAAAAAAAATTAAAATATATATTTTATTTAAAAAAAAAATAAAATATATATTTTATTTTTTTAAAAAAAAAAAATACCGTGGTAACGTTGGTACCAAGGATAGTCGATTCGTTTTCAAGCATAATCTTTCATTGGTACCATCGGTACCGATGATACCATAGTGTATAAAACGAAAATCGAAGAATGAAAATAGTGGCTTCGGTTACCACGGTACCGACATTCGGTAACCGATACTTTCGGTACCAAGAATTTCGATATCGAAAGTATTCGGTTTGTATGTGGTACATAAAATCCCATACCGAAGGGTATCGGTACGGTACATGGTAATGAAATTTACCATGTACCGTACCGTGCCAGCCCTACTACACTCTCTTGTTTTGGCAAACAAACAACACTCACACTCTACCCAATTTCTGCAGCATCCTCCCTTTACCTTGTCTGGTCACGCCTGTATCAGCCCTTTCCCTTCTTATTCTGAATCAAAACCACACAGGGGGCATCAGTAGACAGTAGCCACGCCAAGGTACTCAGAAGACCAATATTTCCCCACTCCCATTTTGATGTCAAAACAAACAACAACCCCTTTGATTTCACAAAACCTCACCCTATCTTCCTCCTCTTCACTCCCTTTGAGCTTGCCAAGAGCCTATGAGCTCCCTTGCTGCCTGCTCACCCGCACCACTGCACCACCATCCTTGCACCACCGCCACACCGCCGTCAGCCTCCCCCCAGGCCGAGCCACCCTCTCGCATCTCCCCTGGTTGCCGAGCCGAGGATTCCAGCTCCTACCTTGCTCCTTCACTCCTCCTTCCTCGAGACCAGTAGCAACAGCAGCCTCGACGCCTACCGAAGACACCAGCAATCACCAGAAGCAGCCAGAGCGCCGCCGAGCACCTCCCTGCGCCCTGTTTTCCGTTCGCCTCGGTAAGCTCCGTTTCGCTCGCTCTTCCTCGCTTTCACCTTCAAATCGAGAAAAGTTTCCGCCTTTAACCTCCCCCCTCCCTTACTAGGCATATTCTGATCGAAGAGCCATCTCCGACGCGCCTCTCCGAGCTTCCAACAAGCTGATTCGAGCTTCCGACGAGCGTCGTACCCGCGCCTCGGTGAGCTTCTTCCCTCTTCTTCTTCTTTCCCTTTCCGTGAGTGTGTGTGTCGGGTGGCCGGAGCCCCAGCTCCGCCGCCGGCGAGCTTTCAAGCCCTCTCCCTCCGTCGTTTTCCTTCCGAGCGAGGGAGCTCCTCTCCTTCTACTGTTCTGTCGAACAGAATGGGGAAGAAGAAGCCTCTGGGCCCCGCTCCTTGCCACCTCAGCCTGGCCCCACTTCCTTTTTCTTTGACTTCGGCTTTCATCAGATGGGATGGGAATGGTTGGCTTTTGGGCCTAATTCCTTGGGCCGGAAATTGTTGGGTTTTAAATTGAAAATGAATTGTGGGCCTAATTTCTTAACACCAAAATCTGGAAAAGTGCGTTTAATTGTTCATTGAACTCGATTTCGGGGTTTTTATCAAAAGAGAGTGCCGGTTTTGGGTAATTAATAAAATAAGAGGGTGGTTTTTGGTAATTTAAAATAAAGCGGGTCGGTTTTGATAATTTGAACAATGCTGATTTTATTAGATGAAAATGGTTGGTATTTTAGAAGGAATTGAAAATATTTTATGAAAGTGTTTAAAAGAAAATGGTATTTAAAATGTTATATAATATTATTTGAGATTTAAAACAGAAAATACTTTTATTAAGATTTAAGGATATTATATTACGGTGATTAAAAGAAAATATAATATTATGAGAATTGGAGAATAAAAAGGGCATTGTCGGATTTAAATCGGAGTAGGAATTTGACGAGCATTTTCAAAAGGGTCGGAAATCTCTAACTAGTTGATTCGGATTTTGAAATGGTTTTGAACTAACTTGGGAACCTGATTTGCTCAATGACTAACTAGCATGATTGATGTGAATGATTGTCTAATATCATGATTTGTGTGGACTAATGGTATGAATGAATGACTAACAACATGATGAGATGTTAAAACTTCGCATCGTTTGACTTATGCCTTATGAGCTATGATGAATATGATGAACCTTGAGATAAATGGATATGCGGATTTATTATTGCGGAAATATAAATGTGGTCTTACGGAATGTGGCAATGAGATGAATGGTTGAACTTGATAGAATGACGATTGTGATATGGTTGTTGTAACAACCCGAAATTTAAGTACCCGAATTAACCTCCATAAACCTACTTAGAAGGTAAATAAGGTTCGGAATACTAGATTATCGGGGAACGTTATAGAAGAAGTTTGATCTTCTTCCGTGAGCTTTGGATCTTACGATCGAGTACGAGTTATTATTAGGTTCATTTAAGCGGAAGATTTAGTTGTCAAAAGATGGGGATTGCGAACCCCGAAAAGATCGTAAGCCCGTTGGAGGCTTTACCTGTCCTAGGCTATAGCGAAAACGTTTCGAACAGAAATAAAAGCGGAAATCATAAATACAACAAAATGTCATGGCCACGCCGGGTCAAAACGATAAAACGTATGAGCAAAAGAGTACGAATGTCAAGCGCCTCCCTCACTCTAATCGTCCAAAAGGTTTGTCCCGACAACCATCCATATAAGTAAGTCATATCGGGTAAGGGGTACCTGAATCTAAAAACAAGAAATAAATCGGGGTCAATCATCGGAAATATGCACACTCAATGCCATATAAAGAGGCATACTTAAACTACATGAATGTTAAAATGTAACACATAAGCAAGTGTATAGATATATATAAATGCGAAATAAACACACAAGGGCCCGTATCATCATCATCATCATCATCATATCATAATATCTTCTCAAACGTACTCATCCTTCTCAAACGTACTCATCCTTCTCAAACATACTCATTCTTTCTCATCATGAGTCTTTCATCATTTCATTCGTGTTCCATCGAGTATAAGTCCTTTATTCAGATTTTGACGGCCGTCCTACCATAGACACATAGCATACATATGGATTGTTGGATTTACTAAGTTCATCCTACGTCATATTACCGGTTTATATTCCTAAACATGTTGCTAGGTCGCGTGATGCATGAAGACTCTCGATAAGACAAAGAGTATCACATAAATCCATCATGAGTAAGTCCAGGGGACTTACCTGGAGTCCGGAGAATAAGCAAGCAATAAAGTGCACAACCAAGGATCCAATCAACAAGAGCCTATTAATTTCATTAAGCTTTCATTAGGTGGTATTCTAATGCAATGTACCCAACCTAATAATCAACATACATCCACATAAGGTTCACGATTCTATAGATTACGCACTTTGGTTAAGTGATTCGGACTTAACCAGTTATAATCTATATCGTATTATCACATAATCGATTTTCTTCTTATCGGATCATAAGCCAAGTTATGGGTATACTTCATTTCTGTATTTTATATGCTCTAAGTTTCGGTTATGCCATCACATATTTAACCATATTCTTAGCATTCCCTTAACCAAGTTTTCTAACCGAGTCATTATAAACACTGGTTACTAAAATTATAATAACTCTTGATCCAACCGTTGGATCGCCCTAATTTTTGAA
Source organism: Persicaria tinctoria (assembly GCA_037127255.1). Classification (NCBI taxonomy): domain Eukaryota; kingdom Viridiplantae; phylum Streptophyta; class Magnoliopsida; order Caryophyllales; family Polygonaceae; genus Persicaria; species Persicaria tinctoria. The sequence goes on from JBANSL010000020.1 coordinate 41,528,946, forward strand.
GGACAGTTAGATAACATTCTCGTGAACATCATATTAAGATTTCGGTCGAATCAGACCGTTGGATTGGAATTAAAGTCCAAATTACAGAGGCACATATATCCATTTTGTTGTTGTGACGTTCGCTACAAAACGCAACCAAAAACACATAGAGGCTCCACTTCCTAAGCCCTAATTTACACATAAGGATACTAACCTATAGAGGGGAAGGTGGATGAGAGATTACCCTCGAAGCCTCTCTCGAAAAAGACCAAATTACCCCTCCAAGCTTCCCGGGACCTTGCGCCAAACACCTAGCATTTTTGACAAATCCAAACCAAAACATAAAAGGAATTCTTAGACAAACACCTTCAAAATTAGTTGTAAAATAAGTATAAAATCATATTTGAAGGGGAGGAAACCAAGACTCACCCAAACACACTTGAAAACCTCAAGAACACAAAGGGCTCAGCACAGCTGGCTCGGAAACGGGGCTCAACGGGTGATTTAATGGGACTGGATTTTTGTGAACTCACTATGGTTGGAAAGGCCTCTCTTTTGTGGATATTTGGCTTCAAGAATCAGCCAAAAAGCTTGAGTGAGGAGGGAGTTATGGTGGTTTGAAGTTGGCAAGGTTGCTAGGGCAACTTGCTCTCTCTTTCTTTTTCTTTCTTTTCTTCTTCTTTTCTCTCTGATTTTTGGCGTGTGAAGTGGCTGAATGAGGCCAGAAATGTGTCTTTAAGAGAGCCAAAAGGTGAAGCCAAAGTTGGTCAAGGAGTTGGTAAGGCTTAGGTAGAATAGTGGCCAAATAGGAACAAGTCATTCATCCAACATGGTTTCTATTTTTTTAATGCAAAAACATATGGCTCATATTTGATCATATAAAGGGCTGAAATGGGGTGGTTTAGGCAGCAATTTAATGTTAAAACAACGTCCCGAAATGTCGCGACAAGTTACGAAAATTACCGAAATAAACGGATGACAAGGCTTTTGCCTCACTAATATTTCTCGGAAAATTATCATACGAATTCTAATAGATTGGAATTGTAATCCTCTTTCCATATAAAATATGTCATAAATTTTATTTTTTTTTATTTTTCCGGGTTTTCAAAATCGTCAAAAGAAGGATAATTGATCGAATTATCCCTCGGAAATTAATTAAATCTTAATTAATCATAATTAAAATTTTCGGTCTTTACAATCATCCACCTCTAAAAACAAGTCTCATCCCCGAGACCAAAAAGATTCAAACCGGTGGAGAAGGTGTTAAACTTTGAGCCCTTGGATCGGAACAAAAGGCACGCGATCATCTCGGATGCGTCGTCCAAGAATCTCATGATGCTTTTGTCACGACCGTAATAGTCTCGAACGACGTCATCGAGCATGTGAATGGGCGCCCCCATCACATCTCGCCTCAACCCCCGAGAGTATCACAACTCGAGAGATATCATCATATGATCTCATTACGACTCAATCAAAACATATGATCTCATTACGACTCAATCAAAACAGAGGGTGGATTAACATCCACCTCTAAGGCTAAGCCTTAATCCTTTTCCTAGGTTCAACATTCCGACATACTATCATTTATCAACCATACTCACAACAATCACATAATTATAACGATATCATATCAGTCATATATCATAAAGTATCACACATCAATGATAATCACATCATGTAGGACCGCTCATGGGCCCCACCACGCATATCAATCACAGAAAGTGCGCACTCAATCACAGAGGTAAACACCCAATCACACATAGGACGACTAAGGGTCCCCCTCCCAGGTACTCACCGGCCACTCACGTAGTCAAAGCTATATCTGCACGTGGCTGTACATACGACGCTAGCAACTCATCTAATACATCTCCATAGCTCGCCCGTATACTCTCCTCTGTCTCCCAAGTGGCCTCCTCGGGGCTTCTCCTAGCCCATTGTATAAGTACCAACGGTACCTCTCTTCGCCTCAGCTTCTTGACCCGTCGGTCAAGAACAGCAATCGGATGCTCCACGAAGGTATGGTCAGGTGCTATCTCTAATCCGGAGTAGTCCAATCTATGATTCGGATCTGGCTCGTACTTCCTCAGCTGTGACACGTGGAAGACATCGTGTATACCAGCCAAACGGGGCGGTAAAGCAACTCTGTAAGCAACCTCTCCTACTCGCTCGAGGATCTCAAAGGGGCCCACATATCTAGGGTTCAGCTTGCCCTTCATCCCGAATCGTCGGATCCCTCTCGTCGGTGACGCTCGCAACCAGACATGATCTCCAACCTCAAAGGTCAACTCAGTCCTGCGCCTATCAGCATACTTCTTCTGTCGGTCGTGCGCAACCCTCAGATGCTCTCGAATCCGTCTGACCTGATTTGTCGCCTCCTGCACGTACTGTGGTAGTGTCCCCACTTGGTCTGCAGGCTCATCCTAGCAGATAGGCGACTTGCATCGCCTCCCGTACAACGCCTCAAAAGGAGCCATCCTGATCGATGAATGATAGTTGTTGTTGAACGAGAACTCTACTAGAGGAAGATGCCGAACCCAAAGGTTCCCCCACTCCAAAACACAAGCTCTCAGCATATCCTCCAACGTCTGAATCGTCCTCTCGCTCTGCCCGTCCGTCTGCGGGTGATAGGCCGTGCTGAAATGCAACTTGCTCCCCAGAGCCTCGTGCACCTGCCTCCAAATTCTCGAAGTGAAGCGACCATCTCTATCAGATACTATCCTCTCGGGAACCCAATGCAACCTCACTATATGTTGTATAAAAGCTCGGACTAAATCAGACACAGGCCATGTCTCCTGAATCGGAATGAAATGGGTGGTCTTGGTCAACCTGTCGACCACCACCCAAATCGCATCAAAGCCTCGTACATCTCTTCTCAATCCTGTCACGAAGTCCATCGTGATATCCGTCCACTTACACACAGGGTCAGGAAGTGATCGTGTCATCCCTCCGGGCTTCTGGTGCTCTATGCGCACCTGCTGGCAGACCTGACATCGCGCTACAGACAAAGCGACGTCAGTCTTCATCCTGCGCCACTAGAACGTCCTCCTCAAGTCCTGGTATATCTTATTCGATCCTGGATGGACCAAATAAGGAGTGGAATGTGCCTCTATCATGATCTTCTGCTTCAGGTTGTGCACATCAGGCACAACAACTCATCCCTGCAACATCAGCATCCCATCATCTCGGATGGTAAAAGACCTACAGTGGCCCTGGGCCATGCGCTGTCGGATATCGGCAATCCGCGGACACTCTGCCTGCGCTCGTCGGATCTCATCCATCAACTTTGACTGAACCTCCAGGAAACTCAGCTGTCCACTCTCTCGCTGTGACCAGACCTCTATCCCACAACTGATCAGATCCCGCTGCAACTCAGGTCGAGCCGTCAATTTGGACAAAACAATCTCCTGACGAGTCTTCCGACTCAAGGCGTCGGCCACCACATTGGCCTTCCCCGGGTGATACTCAATCTCCAACTCGTAGTCCTTGATCAACTCCAGCCACCTCCTCTGACGCATGTTCAGCTCTTTCTGCGTGAAAATGTACTTCAGATTTTTGTGATCGGTCATGATCCTCACTGATGTGCCATACAGATAGTGCCTCCAGATCTTGAGCGCATTTACAACTGCGGCTAGCTCAAGATCGTGCGTGGGGTATGACTCCTCCCCTGACTTCAGGTGGCGTGAAGCGTAAGCGATGACCCCATCCCTCTGCTGTAGCACACAACCTAAACCTGAACTCGAAGCATCCGTGTAGACTACGAAGTCCTCCGTCCCCTCTGGTAGTGCTAACATTGGCGCGGATGTCAACTTCTGCTTCAGCAGATCAAAACTGGCCTGGCACACCGGGCTCCACTCGAAGGGTACACCCTTCTTCGTCAGCTGCGTCATCGGCCTAGCTATGCTGGAGAAGCCCTCGACGAACTGTCGGTAATAGCTAGCCAAACCTAGAAAAGACCTGATGTCTCTAACGTTCTTGGGGATCTCCCAAGCAACGATAGCATCAACCTTCGATGCATCTACTGCTATCCCTGCTGCGGATATAACATGACCAAGAAACATCATCTCGGAGAGCCAGAACTCACACTTGCTAAACTTTCCAAACAGTTTATGCTTCTGCAGAATCCTCAGCACAATCCTCAGGTGCTCAGCATGCTCTTCTCTGCTCCTCGAGTAGATCAAGATGTCGTTGATAAATACCACCACAAATTTGTCAAGAAAATCGATGAAAACCCTGTTCATCAACTCCATGAAGGCGGCTGGCGCGTTGGTTAGCCCGAACGACATAACCACAAACTTGTAATGTCCGTATCTAGTCCTGAAGGCCGTCTTCGGGATGTCCTCTGCCTTCACCCTCAGTTGGTGATAACCCGAACGCAAATCTATCTTCGAGAAGACGACAGCTCCCTACAGCTGATCCATCAAATCGTCTATTCTCGGCAACGGGTAACGGTTCTTCACCGTAGCCCGGTTCAACTCTCTGTAATCTATGCATAGCCTCAACGACCCATCCTTCTTCTTCACGAACAACACTGGTGCTCCCCACGGCGAAGCACTCGGCCTGATGTAGCCCTTCCCGGCTAGCTCCTCCAACTGTGCCTTCGGCTCGGCCATCTCTGTCGGCGCCATCCTGTACGGCACCCTCGAAATCGGCCTGGTGCCCGGCTCCAACTGTATAGCGAAATCAACATCTCGCTATGGCGGAAGTCCTGGTAACTCGTCTGGAAAAACGTCAGCAAACTCGCTAACAACGGGGACATCTGTCAGGCTGGGTCACTCGCGATCCACCTCTAAAGCGTAACACCAGTAGCTCGTGCATCCCTGGTCTAGAAGTCTCGCCGCTCGAACGACACTGATCTGGGCTCCGTGGGTCGTGGCCTCTTTCCGCCAGATGGAGTGCGGAAAGCTGAAGACGTGGCAGCTGTCAAACGTAGCTGCTGGTCATAGCGGAGGATCATCTCTAGAAATCTGTCATATGTCATTCCCTCCATGCTGGTAGAGATCAGAAGAACGTCTGGCGGAAGCCTCATAGAAAGAATGCGGATGCGCATCTCGTCGGTGTTACAGACCTTTCCACAATAGACGAGCTCCTTCTTGAACTGGTAGACAATCTCGGAAATAGATAGCCATGGGTCATAGCGGGTGCTGAAGAACGCAACCTCTCGTGCTGCTTGTGTCCCAGATGGACAGTACTCTCTCAGCATCAACTTTCTGAACTCTTCGTAGGTCCATGCAGTACGATCATCACAGTAGACAAGCCATCTGTCATAAGCATCTCCTTTAAGCTGCCCAGCCGCAAGCCTCTGTCTCTTCGCATCGGGTACTCCAATCAAGCTGAAAACTCCCTCGAGTCCTCTGAAGAACTGCTCGATATCCTCTCCGGGTCCGGCCTCGAAGATAGGCGGGCTACTCTGTGATAGTCTCTTCACCCAGTCGGTGACGCCAGCCGATCTCTCTCGCTCTAGCAACGCGAGTAATGCCCTCTCTATCGCTGATCCCTGCTGCTGCCTATCAGCCTCTCCCTCGTGCTGTCCGGGGATCTCGACCTCAATATCGGTCTCAGTCTCAGTCTCTGTCTCGGGAATGCGACCACGACCTCGGCCACGTGGTCTCCCGCGTCCTCTAATAATCTGGGTGTCGACCATGCTGACAACTGGACATTTAACTGTACTCAATATACAACTAAATAAAACGTCTTCTTCGAGGAAGACGGCCCTCAGGCACATTCATCTCACATAATTACATCCCTTCAAGGGGATGGCCCCCAGGCACAGTTTTATATTGCACGGAAGCTAACTAGATAGCTATCCTTCGAGGGATAGCTTGGCGAGCCCGCCTCTACATCCTATCCTGCTCCAACCACCTTGGTTGCTCCCTTGGAGTCTTCCAGGCCCGTCTGTAAGGAAAAGCTAGGCAGTCTACCCGAACCCTTCTACATCTCTAAGGATGCCTATCGCCTTGTCTCTACCCGTCGATCCTATCTCTCGCCTATAAAGATCCTAACCATTTTCATTTTCCAAAGGGTTTTCATCTTTGCCCTTTAAACACTTCTAAATCCTTAAAATTTTCCAAAACGGTGGGCGAGTTTTGAAAATTAAATTTTAACTCGTGCGTACTCAGGTCGAACAACCTTGGCTTTGATACCAACTTTGTAACGACCCGAAATTTAAGTACCCGAATTAACCTCCATAAACCTACTTAGAAGGTAAATAAGGTTCGGAATACTAGATTATCGGGGAACGTTATAGAAGAAGTTTGATCTTCTTCCGTGAGCTTTGGATCTTACGATCGAGTACGAGTTATTATTAGGTTCATTTAAGCGGAAGATTTAGTTGTCAAAAGATGGGGATTGCGAACCCCGAAAAGATCGTAAGCCCGTTGGAGGCTTTACCTGTCCTAGGCTATAGCGAAAACGTTTCGAACAGAAATAAAAGCGGAAATCATAAATACAACAAAATGTCATGGCCACGCCGGGTCAAAACGATAAAACGTATGAGCAAAAGAGTACGAATGTCAAGCGCCTCCCTCACTCTAATCGTCCAAAAGGTTTGTCCCGACAACCATCCATATAAGTAAGTCATATCGGGTAAGGGGTACCTGAATCTAAAAACAAGAAATAAATCGGGGTCAATCATCGGAAATATGCACACTCAATGCCATATAAAGAGGCATACTTAAACTACATGAATGTTAAAATGTAACACATAAGCAAGTGTATAGATATATATAAATGCGAAATAAACACACAAGGGCCCGTATCATCATCATCATCATCATCATATCATAATATCTTCTCAAACGTACTCATCCTTCTCAAACGTACTCATCCTTCTCAAACATACTCATTCTTTCTCATCATGAGTCTTTCATCATTTCATTCGTGTTCCATCGAGTATAAGTCCTTTATTCAGATTTTGACGGCCGTCCTACCATAGACACATAGCATACATATGGATTGTTGGATTTACTAAGTTCATCCTACGTCATATTACCGGTTTATATTCCTAAACATGTTGCTAGGTCGCGTGATGCATGAAGACTCTCGATAAGACAAAGAGTATCACATAAATCCATCATGAGTAAGTCCAGGGGACTTACCTGGAGTCCGGAGAATAAGCAAGCAATAAAGTGCACAACCAAGGATCCAATCAACAAGAGCCTATTAATTTCATTAAGCTTTCATTAGGTGGTATTCTAATGCAATGTACCCAACCTAATAATCAACATACATCCACATAAGGTTCACGATTCTATAGATTACGCACTTTGGTTAAGTGATTCGGACTTAACCAGTTATAATCTATATCGTATTATCACATAATCGATTTTCTTCTTATCGGATCATAAGCCAAGTTATGGGTATACTTCATTTCTGTATTTTATATGCTCTAAGTTTCGGTTATGCCATCACATATTTAACCATATTCTTAGCATTCCCTTAACCAAGTTTTCTAACCGAGTCATTATAAACACTGGTTACTAAAATTATAATAACTCTTGATCCAACCGTTGGATCGCCCTAATTTTTGAAGGACAGTTATATAACATTCTCGTGAACATCATATTAAGATTTCGGTCGAATCAGACCGTTGGATTGGAATTAAAGTCCAAATTACAGAGGCACATATATCCATTTTGTTGTTGTGACGTTCGCTACAAAACGCAACCAAAAACACATAGAGGCTCCACTTCCTAAGCCCTAATTTACACATAAGGATACTAACCTATAGAGGGGAAGGTGGATGAGAGATTACCCTCGAAGCCTCTCTCGAAAAAGACCAAATTACCCCTCCAAGCTTCCCGGGACCTTGCGCCAAACACCTAGCATTTTTGACAAATCCAAACCAAAACATAAAAGGAATTCTTAGACAAACACCTTCAAAATTAGTTGTAAAATAAGTATAAAATCATATTTGAAGGGGAGGAAACCAAGACTCACCCAAACACACTTGAAAACCTCAAGAACACAAAGGGCTCAGCACAGCTGGCTCGGAAACGGGGCTCAACGGGTGATTTAATGGGACTGGATTTTTGTGAACTCACTATGGTTGGAAAGGCCTCTCTTTTGTGGATATTTGGCTTCAAGAATCAGCCAAAAAGCTTGAGTGAGGAGGGAGTTATGGTGGTTTGAAGTTGGCAAGGTTGCTAGGGCAACTTGCTCTCTCTTTCTTTTTCTTTCTTTTCTTCTTCTTTTCTCTCTGATTTTTGGCGTGTGAAGTGGCTGAATGAGGCCAAAAATGTGTCTTTAAGAGAGCCAAAAGGTGAAGCCAAAGTTGGTCAAGGAGTTGGTAAGGCTTAGGTAGAATAGTGGCCAAATAGGAACAAGTCATTCATCCAACATGGTTTCTATTTTTTTAATGCAAAAACATATGGCTCATATTTGATCATATAAAGGGCTGAAATGGGGTGGTTTAGGCAGCAATTTAATGTTAAAACAACGTCCCGAAATGTCGCGACAAGTTACGAAAATTACCGAAATAAACGGATGACAAGGCTTTTGCCTCACTAATATTTCTCGGAAAATTATCATACGAATTCTAATAGATTGGAATTGTAATCCTCTTTCCATATAAAATATGTCATAAATTTTTATTTTTTTTTATTTTTTCGGGTTTTCAAAATCGTCAAAAGAAGGATAATTGATCGAATTATTCCTCGGAAATTAATTAAATCTTAATTAATCATAATTAAAATTTTCGGTCTTTACAGTTGTTATTCTCGTGAATGATGTATGCTTTGAGTGCTTGAATGATTAGACGTAGACTTATATATGTGTTCTGATATGTATCTAGGTGATCTATAATCTATCATAATGCTTGCCTTACTGTTCTGCACCGCCAGGTGAGTTCCTATATGAGCTCACTCAGATTCGAAAAGAGATCTCCCTGCTTGTAGCCATGTGCATACTAGGTGTTTGCATTCATAATCAGCATGTCATGTAGTACCATGCTAGGTTGCATTGACCGTTGAGCATTCTACTTCTTTATGCGTATGTAAACAGAACGACCGTTATCTGTGAAGTAACTAGAGTCTTTGCTAAGGTTATAGGATGGCCCAGTCCCATCGGGTCCCGTCCTGAGTCAATCGAGTCATGGAACTTCCTGCCTGCGGGCTTTATTGCGGATACGGGTTGGGCTTGCGTGCTGCCCGATTATTATGGAATGCATTCACGAGCTGGTCAGTCTCCACCCTATCGGAAGGGGGTGGAGGTAGGAGAGGGATATACCACTTGGTATTCGGTGCTAAGGCCTTATTATATTTATGCACTTGATCTTAGGAGCATGTTAGTGTGTTAATATTCCGTCTTGCATCTAGAAGCATCTTTATTAGGACTAGCATGTGTATGTGTCTGCTTGTTTGGGATTATATTGCGCAGGGCTTCGATCTGACACCACCCTGCATACATATTTTTAGGTTTGTTTGGTAGCATGATTGTTCCTTACTTCCGTGACGTGGGAACTCTCTCAGGCGATCGCAAAGAAAGGGTCTAACCTCACTAACATCGCCTTTTAGATTTTGATAAATACGCTTACTGATTTGGTTTTGACCCGGCTTTGCTGTGGCACCCTCTTGTATTACCACTTGACTCCGCTATTTGCATGTTTGCTGGTTTTCCATGATTAGACTTACAACAAGTACATGGGACTTCTCCGGGGATTCCAATGATCCATTCGAATTTTGGGTATGAAATTCCACTTGAAAATATTAGGATAGAATTTCAAACCTTCAACCTGTACTCGGGGCGCAAGATCCTAACGAGGGGTTTCATCCCTCGAAACCTAACCTGGGAATCATAATCCCGGGCCGTTACAGTTCAGATATCAGTTCAGCATGGTGATCATACACATGCTCATCAAGAAGATAGCAACCCTCATTAAACTCCCCACCAAGTAAATCATCCTCATCATAATCTGATACGGGGTTAGCCGTGTGATGGTCCGATCTTCGACAACAAGCAAGAATTGAACAAGAAAGCAAGAACTCGATCAAGATCAATCAAGAACAGCCAAGAAACAATAAAAGACGCAGCAAGAACGATCAAGAACAAGGGTTCTTGATGTCGACAATGAACAAGATTGCAAGACTCGAAAGAACAATGATAAAGACTCGAAATTGAATTGCAAGAATTGAAAGACACGACCTGATATGGACTGAGTCGATCTATGCAGAACAAGATAACGACCCCAGGCCTCCTCAGAGGGTAGGAACCAATACCAATGACTACACAACCCGCCTTTACAACCCTACACAATCAAGCGGACAACTTGAAGGCACAAGGAGGGGGCTTGTGGATACTAGATTCACCAAGTCTTGCGAAGTTGATGAACGGCAAAGCAAACCAAGCTAGATCAATACCAATAGTTGCAATTGAAGAGCACAGCTCTATTCAACCGACAAACACTCATTGTGTTTCACACAAAAAGAGAGCTTTTCTCATAAAATTCAACGTGCCTGATTACAAAGAAGGCATTCGGCTTATATAGACCTAACTAGGGCCGAATGGGCTGATTTTAATAAAACTAACAACTATAGGAATTAATTAAAATAACCTTAAAGTTTCCTAAAATAACTTAAGTAAAAGAAATACTAAATTGGAAATAAATATAATGTTCCAAAACTTAACAAAATCCCGTCAAAACCAGCAGCAGCTCAAAGAATGTGGATTTCGGCCAAGCTATTGGACGAATCTGGAAAAACCTTCAACAGCAAAGTTGTAGATCTCTTCGTCCTCGTTCCAACAAGGTATGGCACGCCTCAATCCGATCAATATTGAATCTGTACGACCCATTTTACAGAGACGTCGAAAAGCTGTCAAGTTGCTGAACGAATGTAAAAACGTCAAGCTTCCACCTTTGGACCTTCTCCCATGGTGGAGCCTTCTTCTTCCTCTTGATAAGGACATCATCCGAAGGTGTCTTGGATGGTCCCGCATCAATTCATAATCATAGAGAAGACAAGGGAGGATCTCATAATCCACTTCAGCTCTTATCTCATTGAAATGTTGTGGGTTAGGGAGGGGATAGGCTATTTCCATGTCATCATCATTAGAGGTTCTGGTGGTGCCATTGTCAGAGATCAGGATTGTGTTAAAACAAGGTGTAATCTCAGTAGCTGGGTTCATAGCAGAAGAGCTGGGCAACCCCACACCACCCAAGCCATCAATGAAACCAGCTGCAGGCAGGCCAACAGTGACAGGGGCCCAACCAGCAGGATTACCAGTGATGCCAAAGGTAGTGGAGGAGGTGCCAGGGGCAGCCAAGCCAGCATAGACAGGCACCCCACTAGAAGGTGTGGGATCAGTTGGGTTATCTTGGGTAGTTTCAGAAGGTGATTTTGAGCCAATTGAAGAGTTGGAAGAGTTTGAGATGGTTTCAAAAGCAATAGCAACACCACCCCTACCAGACAAGTAGGGCTTGTTACCAAAAGCATGGATAGGGTTAGGGAGCTTTAGAATCTTTCCTTTCTTTCCCATGGTTTCCCAACCATCTCCCAGTACAGGCTTAGGAATCATGTTGATTGGCTTTTTGATTGTGACCTGAAATTTTTTGGGTTTAGGGAGAAAGTTAGGGCAGTGGTTAAATAGATGATCCTGACCCCCACAGTTCCCACAGCCCTCAGGGAATTCCTCAAACCAAATGATGTGGGCTGACACTTCTAGTTTGTTAACTGGAATGAGAATGGTATTGGACATGTCAATAGCTAGGTCAAGGTTGATGCAAATCCTAGCATACCTAGTACTAGGATCGACAATAGGGTTTGGTTTTATAAAGGTTCCAAACTTATTTTTTTCAATAATAAGGGCTAAGGCACCAGGTTTCTTATAAGCATCAGGGATGGAGGTGATCCTCACCCACATATCAATAGCAGAAGTATTTTCAGTAAGAGGATCAAACTCATCAGACCAAAGTCTAAGAATTATAAGCTGGCCATAGACATGGAAAGGACGAGCTTCCTAGACACAAATAAGGTCATTTGGATCAGAGAATCTCACCTCAAACCAATGGTTAGGGAGCTCAACAATCTGCAGATCACCAGAGATCCCCTTCCAGTCAAAAGTGAGCTTGGATTCGAGCTTTTTGAACTCAATAGGAGCTCCAAAGGCCCTCCCATAGAGCCTTGCATTAGTAGGGAATCGGTATTGAGGTTGGAACTTCTGGAGTTGGGTGAAGAATGAATCAAGATCAAGCTTTCCCTTGCCTTTGTCACTTCTCAATGGCTTAGGAGGGATTTGTTTCTTATGAGATTTTTTGGGTGTCGGTGAATCCTCAATGAGGATTCCCTTCCCTTTGTTTTTGGTTTTGGGTTTTTTGGGTGTCGGTGGATCCTCATTGAGAATCCCCTTCCCTTTATCGATTTGGTTTGACTCCATAGGAGCAGTAGAGAACAGATACCAGTAGCAACAACAAAGCACGGAGAAATCAGAGGAATTTTGGTTGTGAGAAGAAAGAGGCAGAAGCAGATAGTTAGGCGAGAGATAAACATTTAATGTTAGAACCCTAGAGCTTAAATAGATGACAAACAAACTCAAGAATCGAAAGCAGTTCACACATCCAGCAAGCAATTGAAGATCAGAATAGGGAAGAGAAAGATTGAAGCCATACCTTTCATAGCAATAGATGACATCATAAGGATTCAGCAACCACAGCAAGCGATGATTGCTAAGGGGTTGACCAGAAAATCAAGCCATAAGACCATACCTCCAAGGCCGGAGAGGTCCGTGCTGGCCAAAGATCCCGTCTAATCGAGCCTGACGGCCAGGGAAAGAGCCAAGAGAAGGAATGATTAGATCTGAAGTATCCTCGAGAAGTGATTGAGAGCAAGCAACACCAGAAGGCACCCGAACCCCAACCCATGCTATTCCCTAGAGAAATTTCCAAATTTTGTGCCAGATCCAGTATAGGAGAGATTTAGATCTGAGTTGACCGTAGTTTCTTTGATTTGTAGGAGGCTTGAATTTCGGATTTCCAGAGAGTTTAACAGAGAGATCGATTGAGGGGTCCAATCTTGGTTTGAATCTAGGGTTTCAGATGAGAGGGGTTGATGTGAAAGAGGGCTCACGCGCGAGCGCGTTCTTGTTGAGAGGGAATGGTTTTCTGGGTGCCATTTCGTTTCCTCGTGAATCTTTGTAGCTATGTATTCGCCGTATTAAAGTGTACACTTTTACCCCCGGTTATTTTTTGGTAGAGAAAGATAATAACTACTCTTATAAATATAATCTATTTTTAAGTTAAGATTCAATTATCACTATTTTAATCATTCCCCTACTTTTCCCATTTTTCATACAAAATTTGTTATTCTTCCATTCCCTAATTTGAAGGAGAGTAACTAATACATCTATGATGGGTTAATAATCCCCCACTCTCTCCCCCAAGCTCACAAAAAATGATGAGCATATACATTTTATATATAAAATTTAATGCCTTACTTTTTCATTCCCCTTTTATATAAACAAACGAGCCCTTAATTTATACAAATGTTGACATCCAACCAGATGTTATATTCCGTATATACTATAATCAATCTGTAGACTACAGTCCAGTGTAATAATCTAGCTCGTCTCCCCGGCGTCAAGACACTGTGTTAGTCCCTTGACTCTCCCGTGTTCTCGCCATTCACAATCTTTTTCTGGGCCTCCTCGACTTCCTTGTTGGTTGAGCGGATCATTATTGTGATCGATTGTGGCAGATCCTTTTTTATTTTTGGCTCTGTTGTTGTTTCATGACAGTTTGTCTGTCTGTCGGTTTCGGCCTCTCAGTCCACCATACTTGTATATATGATGTGTCGAATTATTTTCGGTTAAAAAAAAAATGTAATAATCTAGGTGAGGCTTAATTTCTTCACATTATTTATTAATTCTGTATTTTTTCTTGGGTTCTGCCGGTTTTTTTTTCTTATACAAAAAAAGACAAATATCAGATATCGATATCTGTCTTAGGGGGTGTTTGGTAATGATCGATATCGATATCAGTTGATATCTTGATATCCCTATTTGGTATGCTGTAAGATATAAGATATTAGTTTTGATATCTAATATGTTGTTTGGTAATGAATTGCTAGATATCAGATATCAGACATTTTGTAAACAAAAACAAACATATCATATTGTAGAGGCAAATTCCCAAATACCATTACAAGTGTTTATGTCAACCTACCGACATTTAACTTCGACTTGAACAATGCATCACTATATATATGGATTGAATAAAACTCAGCAACAACGATTGAATATAGAAACAAATCAAAGCAATCGACTCAGCAACATATCAAAGCAACAAATCAAAGCAAGAAGAAAGCGAAGATGCAACATATCAGATCTGATCGATAGACAATAGATAAACAAGAAGCAAGGAGAGACAATGCAACAAATCAGATCTGATGACTACATCAACAATTAGCAAGAAGCAAGCGAAGACGATTGAAATAGAATCCCTAATTAAGGTAGCATAAATCGATTGAATACAAGAAAAAACGATTGAATACAACAAAAAATCTCAGCATAAACCCTAGGCAGGAAATGGATTGAGTAAGGAGAGGAGAAGAAGAGAGGGCGAGCAGTAGAGAGGGCGCACCCGCTCTTGCAGTAGAGGGCGAGCAGAGAGGGTGTGCAACAAGAGCGTGCAGTAGAGGGCGAGCAGACGCGAGAAGTTTTGATATCTGATATCAGGGTTCTATATACCTCCCAAAATTAGAGGATATCACTTTTGGACATGATTAGTATATCAACTGATATCAGGATATCACTTGATATTTATATCTTGTCCCAACCAAATACTAGATATTAGATATCAGAGCTGATATCTAGTATTTAGATATCATTACCAAACACCCCCTAAAGCAACATATAAATACAACCGGATGAATCGATAGCTAGGTCGAAACAATTAATGAAAGGTAGGCAAATCGACGTTCGAAAGGGAAAAAAAATATCAAAGCATGAAACAACAACAACAAAAAAACCCACCAAGAATATTAACCCTGGGAAATTATTTAGATGTTTAATTTACCAATGCATATTAATTAATTAAAGTTAATTTTGAACTCATTGCACACCCTATCTGAAGTGGTATACGTACGTGTATACTGTGTTAGCATACCATTTAAAATTATAAATGTCATGTAAAACTCGTTTGCGACATACTCCCTCCGTTTCACAATACATGTCCTTTTAGTTTTGGGCACGTTTTTTTATGAGCGAAAAACTCTATAAAATATTATTTTTTTAATTAATTTTTTTATATAATGTGATACTTATTAGTAATAAGTATCAAATTATATAAAAATAATAATTAAAAAAATGATATTTTATAGAGTTTTTCGCTCATTAAAAAACGTGCCCAAAACTAAAAGGACATGTATTGTGGAACGGAGGGAGTAAAACAGAAGATATATAAAGAGGTGACCCATCAATTCAACTCATTGATTATATGTACGCATTGCCATTAATATTACTCCGTACGTAGCAGATAGATTGATTGTGTGTCTACAACCTTACTCTCTGACACGCATATTACTCATGAATTCATCCATCCATATACACACACATATGTACTGGATATGATAAATGTTCTAGTGAAACGAATTATAGAGTGTAAACATGTAACACAATTAGAGTCGTTGGATCTAGTAAAATGAAGGGTCTAAGATGATCGATCACCATAACACAATATACCAAATTACACTATAATTTATCACAACTTTCTTTATTAACACCACTCCATCCCAGCTTTTAAGTCCTAATTACAAACTTTTTTTTTTCAAACAACGTCTTAATTGTTATTCAAACACATGTACTCCATATTTATTCATAAAACATTCAATATTAATTTATACAAATTATGTATATGAATGCATAGTCATGAAAGGTAAATCCAGATAATTTATTCAAAAGAACTAGTCATGATTCACAAATGCTCTATATACTTGATATTCATTTAAAAAAGATAAAATATTCATTTCAAAAAGACAAAATTATATAGTTGATACAAAAGAAAATAGCTATATAAAATTTATTAAATGAATATTTAACCTATTCGAAACAAATATTAAATATATATTGGTTGACTAAGTTAATTTCAGTAATTAAGCGAGAGGCATAGAGAAAAAAAAATCTAATATTCAATTTTAATAGATTAAATATTCCTATAAATATATCATGAGTGAAATTTTAATAAAATTTGAAACTTTTGTAAATGAATATGTATATTGATTGTAAACGAATATTTACCCTTTTGTAAATGAATAAGTATATATCGATTGTTTAAATTAATTATAGAAAATACTAAGCGTACTTGTAGTTCCAAATATTAATTTAAAAGTTTGAATACTTTATTCATATTAGACATACTAATTATTCATTTTCAAAATGAAGTATACTTCTTGTAATCAATAAATTTAAATGAAGCTATTTTTTCACATATTTCTTCTATAAAAATTGGATTACATAATTTCAGGATTATGGGTTTATAATTTTGTTACACTACAAAATATTCAAAATTTTAATTCTACTAAATCAATTATTCAAAGTAAATAATTAAATGAATATTTACCCTTTTGTAACGAATAGTATACATCGATGGTTTAAAGTGAATTATAGAAAATATTGAGCGTATAGTTCCAAATATTAATTTAAAAGTTTGAATACTTTATTCATATTAGACATACTAAGTATTCATTTAAAAATGAAGTATATTACTTGTAATTTCAATAAATTTAAACGACACTATTTTTTTTTCCACATATTTCTTCTATAAAGATTGGATTACATAATTTCAGGATTATTAGGTAATGTAGGTTACTTTCTTTCGCTTTCATAGTTTTATATATCATACATGCAATTCCTTTCCCGTAAAATAAATTCCTTATATTTTAATGAATTGTTACATATTTTGATGGAGATAATTTAGGTCATTTTAATTAATGCGGGGGAATAGGGCTTTTGAATTCTAATCTTCTATGATGTAACTACCATAGACACAATTTGTCTTATTTTAAATGAATATTAGCCATTGATATGTTTTAATCCAACGACTATAATTATATTACACGTTACATCCTATCAAACGTTTCACTAGAACTTCTCCTATATATATATATATATATATATATATATATATATATATATATATATATATATATATATATATAGAGAGAGAGAGAGAGAGAGAGAGAGAGAGAGAGAGAGAGAGGCTTTAAAATGTAAAAACTCCTTAACGTGTAAAATATGCTTAACGTATAAAATTTTGGTTTATAGTGAAAACCGGCACGCGTGTCACAATTAAATAAAACTGAACCGGACCGTTTTTTTTTTAAAAAAAAAAAACTCTGAACCGGCTGTGAACCACAAAGACTACACGCTCCCATGACAGGTTCCTCTCTTTCTTTTCGCTCGGCAGCTCTCGACGGTTTCCGTAGAAGAACTCAACGCTGAATTCGACGTCGATGAAGGTCACTATCATGAATACGGTGGTGTAGTTGTCACATGGTGATAGTTCCGGGTGAGTTCAATCTTTTTTCATGTTTACTTTCGAAAATTTAGGGTTTCAGATTTGTATTTAGGGGTTTCTCCTCTATGCATTTTTTTTAAAAGTTCTTAAAGTGTGGACTAAAATAACTAAATTTTACGAATTCGTGTTTTAATTCGTGATTTCTGGATCTGAGAAAACACGAATTTTACGAATTCGTGTTTGTCTTTGTTTATGTGGATCTCTCAATTGTGCAGAGGTATCTTTGTCTTTGTTTACGTGGATCCCTCAATTCGTTTGATCTCTCAATTGTACGTCTTTGTCTTTGTTTATGCGGATTGTTTAACATAATTCCTAAAAAAGAGTGGGGAAGAAGTGTCCATTGTTGCAGAGGTAGTGGAGGTGGAGAACTCTACTGACAAGATGCAAACACTAAGAACGCCATATCCGAGTATGATTATGCACACCACTTGTTTGATAAAATGCATAAAGTGAAATTTAAGCTTTAGAAGATGCACCACCTGTTTGATAAGATGCACCACCAATTCATTTGTTTATGCCAATAACGGGCTTTACAAGAATTGTTTCTGCCAATTCATTTGTTTGATAAGATGCACCACCTGTTTGATAAGTCTCAAAAGCTTCACATATTGTTATTTTTGTAAGTAAAATTGGTTAATTGAGTTGTCAACAATTGTAGGAATATGCTGAACTTATACATGAGTTCATGACAACAGTCAAGCATATTTATGGGGAGAAAGTCCTTGTACAGGTATGTGATTGTGATTTGTGAATAGCTTAATAGCTTTTGCTAACTAGATGCAAATATGATATTTCCCTCCACATTTAAGCAGATTTTGTGAATTGGCTGTTTTTTGCTAATCCAAAGTCCAACCTATTAAATGAATTGTATCCACCAATTATGGTTATTGGTGTGAATAGGCTTGTATCTCTGAGATTGTCAATATCGGTTTTGCAGTGCATATTACTTATTGCTTGAAGATTCAGATATGTCACTCGAGTTTATTGGACATACAGAAGAGATCACTAATACAAACATTAAGTTCACAAAATGTCAAGGTTGTTTGAACTTTGAATTGGTAATTTCTGAGGTGTGATTCGTGTTGCTATGACATTGTTAAACTTTTATTAATGCCATTATCATGCACTTGCTAAAGTTTTTTAAACATCAAGCACTCTGACATGCTCTGTTGGGCTTTGGACTTGGATTACTTTTCGTGATAAGTGAAATTTCAAGCACTTGCCATTTATAAAAGAGTTGGCCTACAGGTTACAGATTTCATAGTTCTATCCAAACGGATGCTGGGGGATCTACCTATGATCTGTTTAATGGTTTGACATTCACTAAGACTAATGATGTGC
Source organism: Persicaria tinctoria (assembly GCA_037127255.1). Lineage (NCBI taxonomy): Eukaryota > Viridiplantae > Streptophyta > Magnoliopsida > Caryophyllales > Polygonaceae > Persicaria > Persicaria tinctoria. The sequence goes on from JBANSL010000020.1 coordinate 41,547,766, forward strand.
AGCAAGATCCAGTGAAAAATCCATGCCAAAATGATATAATTATTGATAGGCAAAGGATTAAGGAGACCGATGAATACAAGCGTGCCATGGAAGAAGAATTGAAGGCAAGACAGTGAGAGTTGCAGATTCAGGTAATTTGAGTTCCTAATACTGCTGATTCAATTTAATATGGTGAATGGTAGAATTTTAGCCTTTTAGTTATTTAATATTACACTGCAATATCAATGGATTTCAGGATTTCGTAGTGAGACTTAGAGTTTTAGATACGGTTAACTTTAGAAATGATGGTTTTATTGATCTTGTTTTTGTTTCTGGGATGTAACCACAAGAAGTGATTACAATTGATCATGAACTAGGATGAAAGAAACCAAACCCAGAAGACAACCACACTTCACCTATAAGGGACCACCCTACAAATTTGACACCATTAAGCAAATCCCAACTATGATAAAATATTTTTGACCTATTAGCTCAATTGGTAGAGCGATGTGCGTATGCACAAAGATGTGGGTTCGAATCCCACATAGGTTACATTATAAACAAGAACACATCAATCCCAAATTGGTAAGCATGCACATTATAATCTTAGTTATGCACTTTTAAACCTTAATTATGCACTTTTTAACCTTAAGTATGCACTTTAATTTGAAATTGTTATACGTAAAAAAATCGATTTCAAAATCACATCTATCAACCTAAATTATGCGAGAGATGAATCCAAACTCTCAAGAGTAAAAAAAACAAAATTAAAACATCGATTTCAAAAGCACATCTTTTGTCTTATTCATGCACATTATGATCTTACTTTTGCACAATTGTATTCTAAATTTGCACAATTGTATCTTAGTTTTGCACAATTGTAGTTTAAATTTGCACAATTGTATCCTACTTTTGCACACTTGTATTCTAAATGTGCACATTACAATTTTATTTTTGCACTGTGTTATTATATTTGCACCTTAAAGTTGCACAAATGCACCTCACAGTTGCACAAATGCACCTCACAGTTGCACAAATGCACATTATAATTTTATTTTTGCACCTTATACTATTCACGAAGAGAAACATAATAAGAGATACCACATAGATAGCCTATACGGGGTTTGAACCCGCATCTTTGTGCGTAGGCACATTGCTCTCCCATTTTGAGCTAATAGGTTTTAAATCACATCACTTTTTTTGGGCAAGAAAAAAAAAGACATCTAACATACCTTTACATTTGATTAAAGCAAAGGGACATACATCATTTTGTCGTTAATGAAACAAAGCCAATTGAACCAAAGACGAACACAACTAGCAAAAAAGAAATTGCCAAACAAACATACTGTATAA